>OV702282.1:404726518-409526518 GCA_916181665.1 Avena sativa
CATGATCAATTTCAAAATCATGAAACAATTTAAAAAATCATGACCAATTTTCAAAATCATGTTTTTTAAAAGTGAACATTTTTTAAAAACTGATGAACATTTTTTCAAAAAACCGTGAACAAATTTACAAAATTATGATATCTATTTGAAAACCGTGAACCAATTTCCAAAATCATGAACCAAATAAAAAAATCATGATCAAATTGTCAAAGTCATGAATTATTTTTTGAAAAATAATAACCCAATTTCAAGAATCATGAACCAATTTTGAAAAATCATGTTTTTTTGAAAAAATGCGAACATTTTTTAAAAACTCATCAACATTTTTCAAAAAATCGTGAACAATTTTAAAAAATTATTATCAATTTCTCAGAAAATCGTGAACCAATTTCAAAAATCACGAAAAAAAATTGAAACCATGAACAATTGTTTGCATAATCATGGACCAATTTTCAAAAGTCATGAACAGCTTCAGCTACCAAATAATTTTAAAAAGTACATAAGCACTTTTTAACATGAATATAAAAATGAGAAATAAAAAATAAAATAAAAATGAGTAAAAAGAAAGAAGATGTAAAAAAAGTAAAGTAAAAAAATAAAATTAGAAATAGAAGAAGAAAGAAAAACCAACAAAAACCAAGACAGAAAACCAGATAGAAACAATGATCTTTTTTGGCAAGGCAAACAGCGATCGATGCCTTTCTTTTTTTCCTGAGAACTCAGCGATGGATGTATGGAACTCCAGCGACTGACGTAGCTGTTTTGAGATTTAGATGGGCCTGACCCATGATCATTTTCTTTCAGGCGGCGCGGGACAGTAGTGCCGCTTAGAGCGGAATTTAGCATTTGGCGAGCCATCGTGCGCCAAGCAAAGAGAAAGCTAGTATCTTTTTTGAAGATCCTCGGGTTTATTTTATTTTGAACGGGACGGTCTAGTAATCTGGCATTCACCGTGCCACTCGGGCCTTAGATGGGCTGTTGCGAACGCGTCGGGCTCTCCAGTACAAGCCCAAAATCCAACTCGCTTGTCGCTTCCCTCTATAAGTCTCGTCTTCCTCCTCCGCGCATTGTCCCTACCCCGAACCTCTCTCTTGTTTCCCGTAGCTTCCTTTCTCAAGACCACCCCTCTCTCCACGGTTCGGTTCTTGCGGAGGATCCCAATCGATTGCTTGGTAGTGCAGTGGTGTCCGAGGCAAGCGAGGAGATGACAGGGAAGCGGAAGGCCTCCGGCGATGCTCCCGCATCGGCGCGGCCACCTCCACCGCGGAGGCAGAGGGGGGCTGGAAACGACGACGAGAACTCCTCCCTCAGCGACTACGGTGAATCTACTTTACCAAGCGCTTCTCTTCTTCTGCTTGATGTCCGCGATCTTCTTGGATTTGGTGTTCTGAGAGTTCGTTTTTCTTGGTTTCTTGCAGACGTCGGTAGCGACAGGACGACCCTGGGTGACGACGACGAGCGCTCTTCCATCAGCTAAGACTATGTCGTAGGTAAGCGTGTGTGCCCAAGCGCGCTCTTCTTTTTCTTGGTGTCCGCGTTTCTTTCTTGAATTTCGGTGTGTTTAAGCTTGGTTTCTTGGTTTCTTGCAGACTCCAAGGGGGAGATTGTAGACTTATTTGCTCTCTTGAATCTTCCGCAGTCGAGCGACGACCCTGCCGGTGTGTTTTCTTCTACTTCCGCTTCGTTTCTTGGCTTGCGATTCGTTTCTTGGACTGACATTTCTTCTTGGTCCGAGACGCAGAGGAGAAGGAGCAGCAGCCGCCTCCGCCGCCGCCATCGCCGCCCGCCGATCATCGCGAAGCGGCGGAGGTGAATGATCAGTCCGTCGCAGCGGCGGCACCCGCAGCCGCACCGGAGGTGGTGGTGCCGGCCGCTGAGTTCGCCACCATGTGCTTCAGTTGCGGGCGCAAGCCGGCATCGGTGCGCCTGGTACCGGTGGAGCACGCCTGCATGTGCCTGCCATGCCGCTCTTCCGGCCTGTCATACTGCGTGTTTTGCGACGGCCCCAGCCCTTGAGGACTCCGGTGAAGAAGATTCAAGGGACGCGCCACTGGCCGTCCATCCATATGCAGAGTGAGGAGTTTGGTCAGTTCCCCGTTCTGGAGTTGATATTATCGTACTACTACTACAGTTGATGAGACTTCAGACGTTGTGCAGTTATTGGCCTCACTTCTGAATCTTCTGATGTGTTCGTCGAACGAGCATAATCTTTAGCTCATAGGACTTGTTTTTTCTTCTCTAGTAATGTCGGAAATGCACTTGTTTTGCTGCATACTAGTAATTGCCAGTGAGTCTTTGTGAAACTCTGATTAGGCAGGTTAATTGCTGCAAACTTTATGATGCTACATTCTTTTGGTTGATTCTACAACCATGGAGTGTAAAATTCAGTTTCTTCAATGGTATTTGTGTTTGCCAATTGGAGTTTAATTCAGCTTTTGTCCATTGTGATTGCTTCTGGTTTCTGCCGTTACATTCCATCAGTTCAAGCCAACACTCCTCTAAATGCTCACTTTTTCCTCTAATTTTGGTACTCCCTCCGATCCATATTAGTTACTCAAGTTTGTCTAAATTTGGATGAATCTAGCCACTTTTTAGTATATAGGTTCATCCAAATTTTGACAAATCCAAGTCAACTAATATGTGTCGGAGGGAGTATGTCTTTTTCCGTCCTAGTCCAACTGCATGCTCAGCCATGCACGCCCAACAGGCAGCCTAAATCAGTGTCTTGCACATTCCCCACACCACGAAAATACACAAATGTAGTAATACTAGCAGTCAGCACTGAACCAAAAGTTCAGAACACTTCCAACATATATCCAGAAACATGAAGCAAAGAGATAGTCCTGAAGAACCAGCTGGCACTTTGTATATTATAGCAACGAAGTCACCATGGCATTACACAGCACTTTTACAAATGAATTAATCAGGCACACTACTTGTACACACTCTGGTGCATCGAAGTTAACATTTCGAACCAGTCAGCAAACACAGAAGAGCACCAGGCGTCGTATAATAGTATTCCAGGGCATCGACATGATGCTACCATCCAGTTTGTCCATCACATTCCCATATCCAACCTCGACATGTAACACATTAGAAACGAACAGCACAAACAGACCAGCACCTGAGTCGCCCATCCACATATTCGCGAGCTTCTTACTGATCGTATTGATGGCTCATTCCATCATGTATTTATTCTATTTAGCCGGATGCTCTGGCTCTTCTTTGGGATGGGTTCGAGCGACGCAATCACCTGTGGCATGGTCATTCCTCCAGACACGATAATTTCTGTAGAACCAGGACAAAAATAATGCTATATTAGAATTGATGATTGCCAAAATAAATAACTAATGGTCAAGTAATTTCTGGGAAGTTCCATTGTCAGCTGTAGCCAGCAAGAAATAAACATGGGGAGAACCGGTAAAGCGAAAAAGGATAGTCATCATAGTAGCATACCAATTCCTTCTCGGATGGATAAGTTTGGTCTGATGATCTCATCACTGTTCAGCAGAAATATATCACCAATATATAGGTGATTTGTTGGCACATACACACTACAGAGTTCCTCGTCGCCTTTGTCTGTCTGCAGTAACAGAAAACAAGAGACCATAAAACAGGTGTAATTGCACCTTATGAAGGATATATGGCTTATAAAGCATGGAGCTTCTCAATAACGGACTGTTAATATGAGCAAAGATCATTGTGAAAAGTAAGTACCTGAAGGACAACATTTGATGTTATAAATCCAAATGCGTATTCACCAACACGTGGATGCCGAATTATTGCAACTTCTTTAAAGGCTGTTGTATTTTGATCTGTCAAACAAAAACAATTGTGATAAGTCATCATGCACAATAGGCCCCATGATACTCTTGTAACAAACAGAACAAACTCAACGCAATAAAACCCAACTGTGAAATAAATGGACCAAAATGACTACAGAGAACTGATTTATAACATAATATAAATGGGGGTGAAACTCAGGAGAAGGACAAACCTGTGAGATACATCACAATACTTTTTGCAGGGAAGGCCAAAATGCGTTGTTCCTATTTACGTACTGAATTTGCAAACTAATATGTAATTTAAGCTATAAGAGGGAAGTATTAACAATGTCCAAAGAGCATTTCTATGCACAGAACTAAAACTTGGATCAATGCAGATGACAAAAGATGCCAACTATGTACTGCTAATTATTAAATTGCACTAAAGGGAAGCCATAAGACATGAAAAGGATAGGTATTCAAGCTTCACATATGATATGAATTATAACCTGGTGAAATGGCAGTGCTGACTTGCTTTGATGCCGAATATATGTGCTTTACAAATGGCATCTTCTTGATGAACCATTCTCCAACCCAGAAGACAGTTGAACCCAACCATGAGGAAACAAATATTCCAGCCAGAAATATGAATGCCAGAGAAGTCAGAAAACCAAGACCTGCAAAGTGTCAGTGAAAGAATAAGCACTTGCTACAAAGGTAAACATTGATTCTGTGATGAAGAGAACTATTTGAATTTCATATAAAGCACGTGGTCAAGTATTACCAAATCATTACTGCAGTAGAGGATCAAGGTCAAAAATGGTTATTGTCAATTTAACCACATGGGAAAAGTATCCAAGTATGTAGCTACCAATACCATCATTATTAGCTTCTATCCCATTAAAACATAATGTTGGATATTTTGATTGCTTGGCAAAGGCCTAGGACTATGGGCGCATTTTTTTATACTTAGAATTACAAATACTGTATTGGCACTTCTAGTTGCATATTGTGACAGGATGATCAGAGTACAGAGTAGAATGATTACCGAATATGTTGATTCCAACTTTTGCATATAGTGGACTGAAAAAACCATCAACAAATTGAATGAACCACCATGTGATGAAGAACGTGAAAGCCACAGGAAAAAGAACTACACTGAAAACATGAAAGAAAAAAGGTTAGTATGTGTAGGCAATATAGCATTGGTAACATGTTTATTTAACTTATTTCTTGTGAAGGATGTACCATCCAGTCATAAATTTTCTCGATACCCAACTTTGAAGAACAGCGCAGCATGCCTACACAAGATATAGCAACCATCAGAAAATTCTTTGAAATGGAAATGGCCTCTATGTGATTCTAGTAAATGCTCAAAATGCATTTTGGCCTCTCCACATCTCTCGGTTCTAGGAGAATGTGTTCTAAGAACCATGTCACAAGTGACACCAAATTCTAAGTAGGGCCACCAAAAATCAGGACGGCACAAAAAGCACTGGGGCCGAACCGCTACTTAAACACAAACTTCGCAAGCCACGAATACAATCACTGAAAAGCTTTACCACAGCTCCCAATCCCACAAACAAACTCAGTGTCCCCAATAATAATCTACCCAACAAGTAAATTCTATCGAACCTAGCTAAACTCCTACACCTGAAACCACGAGCCCCACAAATTCAGCGACCACATTCGAGGGCAACCCACCAAAACGAGCTCACGGGTCCAGACATGTGGAAGCACAACCTACGCCCCCGAACGGCCTACAGTAGCGGCACAGGAACATGCGCGCGACTAGGGGGCGCCGCGGCGCGGTAGCAGGGTAAGACGGATCCGGACCTTGCGGGTGGAGGCGGTGGGCGAGCTGGGGCGCGGCGTCGACTTGTCCGGGTCCTCGAGGTCGACGGCGTCGGCCGCCTGGCTGAGCGGGACCGACGTTGACTCCTTCTCCTCCGCCATGGCGTTTCCCCCTTTCCCTTTCTAGAACCTTCCCGCGGGCCGCGTGCTGGCTAGCGCTGGCAGCGGCAGGAGACGCGGCGCGTGCGCGTGCGCGGGGACGGGGGAGGGGGAGGGGGGGCGGCGTCAGGTGAGCCGTCGCTGCGGCTGCTTTTTGTTCCGCTGGCGGAAAGTAGCAGCAAGCGGTTGGTGGCGGAGTCCGCAACCGAGGGAAGGGAAGCGTCAACCTTGCAGTGGCGTGGCGGAGCCACCAAGTCCGAGTCCAAGCTAGCCAGCCAGCCAGTTCCCTCGAGGCCATGACAGGGTGGACCCGCCTGTCACCGCGCGTGTCAGCTGCCTCGGCTCCCCGTCGTCCACCACGTGGCGCTCACTGCGTCGCCTCTACTGTGGGATTTGCTCACCGCTGGCCTACTACGAGTCAGTTCGAAGGAAGGTGTGTCACGACAAGCGACGAGGAACCGCCCGACGCGAGCGCGTCGTGGCTGTGGCCTTGTGGGGTCGGATAGGGCTTCTGGTTCTGGGGATCGGGTAAAGCTTGTGTCCTGTTCGTCGGGCTGGCGTCGAGCTGGCCCGAGTACGACGGAAGGGACGGACGTCAGGTAGGCTCGAGTCGAACCGGACGGAGACTGCTCCGAGTCTGTTCAACGGTCGATCTCCATGCGCCCGACGCCGGCGACAGTTGGGCTGACGAAACTTGTACAGTTCTCGTGTCAAAAGGTTGTCCACCTTCGTTTTTTTCAACATCAAAAGATTTTATTTCATTGGCAACATTTGTAGAGTAGTGTAAAAGGCTTTCGCATATGACATGGCGAGACCGTTTCTCGCAATACAAGCAACCGTGTTTGAAGATATGCATCTAAAAGCTACTACAACCCTATTTTGAATTTTGGTTGCTACGGCGGAGCTTGGGCCAAGGAGACACGTTAGGCCATAGTTGGGGGACAAATAGGCTAAATATAGTCTATTTTTGGTCAAACATTGTCAAATATGAAGGGGTATTAGTCAAAAGTTTCTTGGGCTTTGGGAGGGGGGGGGGGGGGGGGTGAGGTGTTGTGCACACCTCCGTCATTGTTGAAGCATCCCTTGATGTGGGCAACATATTTGTCTAAAATGAAGGGGAGCTTGACCCGATGTTCCAATAACCTGCATCATTGAAGATGGATGTTGAAGTTGTTGCTGACGCCATAAGTGAGCAGATTGTGTTGTACCATGGTTGATGGATGTGTAGGATATCTGCAAGTTTTATAGCAAGAAGTAAATCATATGCCTCTGCCTTGAGAGGAGATGACTTTGGAGGAGACATGGCTAATATGTGTATCTATTGACAATGCTCATTGAAACCTTAACTGTAACTCCTATTCCTGCTAGAGAAAATTGATTATCTACTCAACTATAACAACATATGACTATTGGACTTGCCCTTCGACCACCTCTTATAGCTTACCACCATGTATGATTGTGTTTGTCGTTGGATATACATGTGAATGTTTGCAAAAATAATCTACCAAAAAAGGCATCATTTCTTGCCTTCAAAATGAACCAAAAGAAAGTATACAGCTTGATTACATTGATGTGGTGATGTTTTGAAAAAAGCAAGACCATGATCATATTTGCAATTGAGTGGTTGTGTGTAGCAATTATTTCAATTCTAATATACAAGGATCGAAAAACCATGCAACCTTAGAAAAAGGACACATGAAGAACATGTGCATTTCATCCTCCATGCTACCACATCTAGGACAATTTTTAGAAACATGTTTGGAGAATTTACTTGCATGCTTACCCAATGAAAGTGCTTTGCGCATAAGGCTCCATGCAAAATGTATACACTCTTGGCACAATGAATTTCTCCCTCCAAACCTAATTGAGAAGTTCCACAACCTGTTGTAGTACTATTTTTGACTTCTGATTTGCCGGCAGTGACAAATTGTTGAAGCAATGCTTATAGACAACTTTCGAGATGCACTCACCTAAGGGGGTAGTTGCCAAACCAAGACATCTTGTCTGACAATGGGGGTTTGCGAATAAAGATTTGACAAAGGTGAGTACTCCAAATTTTTTGATTGGGAGAGAAAGGTCGCTGACCACAACTGAATATGTAAATGGTGTTTGCTGAATAATAGGATTGTCATAAATGGTTTGCCACCAAGAGAACTAGAGAGAGGTACAAATGGAACAACTAACATAAATAATTTGGTAAACATTTTGATTGTACCTTGAGAATTGATACCTAAAAGGCTCATTTTGGCACGTTTTGATTTCCCTCCAAACGGATGTGTCACTGTGGTACTTGGATTTGAAAATGAAATCAATATGACCTTGGGGTTCCTTTACTAGTCTCCAAGCCGCCAAAAGAATTAAACCTTGGTTTATGGCATGTACGTTTCCAATACATAAACCATCAATCTTTTTTCTTGTGCAAATACCAGCTCACGCTCTTAAGCAAAGAGTTTTCATAGTTGGTTCTTCTTTGAACCCCGTCCACCATAAGTTTCTAATGATAATTTTGAGTTATGCTAGAATTTTTTTTGAAAACAGAATAATAGACATATAATAGCCGGTGATAGAGGAAAATAATGAATTTATAAGGGCTAGTCTTGTTGCGTGCGCGAGTCGGTTTGTTTTGTATGCGCTTAGCTTTGATGAATTTGTCGTATATAAAGTCGTATGCCTCTTATATATCCTTTGTTCGAAGAGTGTGAGGGTGCACACTAGTGTCAATGTCCGGGACCGGAAATATTTGCTTGTTCTCTTATTTGACCGGCAAGTTAACATTTTTACTGAACAATATTCTTGATTTGCTCCAGGTAGTTATCCCGGGTGACAAAATTTTCACGGGATACGGGATATGGTGGTTGCTTCCTGTATATTAGCTTTTTCACATACTAGGAGATCATCTAAAATGGTTATAAGTTTTACCTCGAGAGAATGATATTATTCCTGAATTAGTTGCATCCGAATGAAGTTAATTTTTTGCTGGAGTGTGTAAAGTTGCCGTCGGCCTACCTTTTTATTCTTGCACCGTTTCTTTAGAGTACATGCAAGGTTAATCATTCTAAAATGGAAGGGTTTAAGAACCGACAAATCCCAAGCAGTTTTGGCAACATTCTCGAAATTCGCTTCCATAGTCCACCATCTTTCAAATTTAAATTTGAGTTTTTCCTACAATATTGAGATTCATTTGACACACGAATAGGAGTGTGATCACCAAACATGATAGAATAAACATGATTGACAGATTAAAAACATTTGTATTAGGATACAGATCGCACCATTCGACATTTGCATGCAAGACAAACGGTCAAGACATTCAAACACAAGAATAAAAGAGAATTGTTTGTTTGACCAAGCATAATCAAGATCAAGAAGACCACATTGTTTGACATAGCCAATGAAATTACGCATACAATGGTAATTTACATCAGCATAGGTGGTGTCCATATCACACATGATGTTGTTTAGATCTGGTAGACAAACTGGTGGCTTTCCTAGATCATTATGCACAAGAGTGGAAATGTGGTCTCAAAATCATCTTGGTAAGGCGATGATGGAATCCCAATAAACACAAGCTAGAAAAAAACTGAACATTGATAGGTATACCTAAAACTACTGCTAAGATAACTTATCTTAGATAAGGCATTGGTTGGAGAACTTGACAGAGACTTAAACTTCATCGGACAACAGAAACCACAAACCACCAGAGAGAACGAACTACTCCCTCTGTTTCAAATTATAAGACGTTTTAGCTTTGTAAATGAAATATATCTAGACTTCTTTTAGTATATAGTTTTACTCAAGTTTGGAATGAACCTACTATTAAAAAAAAGTCTAGATATATTCTATTCACAAATCTAAAACATCTTATATTTTGAAACAGAGAGAGTACAAAACTATGAGCAAGATTAAAATGAGTATTAGTCCAGCTTCATTTTAGCTTTCGGTATCGCACAACTTTATACAGTATTATTTATCAGAAAAAGGATTCGAGGGGCAAAGAGGCACAATTGTTTTGTAGACTTCGCGTGAATGGATAACCAATTATACTGCTACATCAGAGTAAATCAAGATTGACCGAACTGGTACGTACGTGCGGCTGCTCCCAGGAGGCCGATGCGGCGGCTAAAAAAACCCATCTAGGATTCCTTTCCTCCGCCGATGATGCCGCCAGTCTACTCCGCCTCGGATTGCCTTAGGGTGTGGCGGACCGCGGTCTCTCGCCGGCGGGAGGTTTTTGTTCTTTGATTAGGCTGTTTTTCGTATTTTTTTCTGGATTTTGAGGCGACGGCTACATCCTGAAGTTAGAAATAAAGTCCTCCCTGCTCTATCCTCGCTCTGGTGGTGCTCCTAGCGCTGACGGAGGGCGCGTGGGGTCGTGTGTCCGGCTGATCTCCTGTGATGTAGTCGTTTTTTGTGTTAATTTCAGGTGATGTCATCGTTGGCGATGGTTGCTACTTTAGTGCGCTGGTTCTTTGGGACCTTAGCACAACAAATTTCTGTCTATCTACTACAACAAGCTCTATTACGACAAGCTTTGCCCGGCTCCGGTGATAGAGGGGCGAGGACGGCGGCGCGCCTTCTGCTCGTGCTATTGTTTGTAGTCTTCGCTAGGTGGTCCATCGACCTATTTGTAATTTTTATTACTTTTAGGCCTGTTTGTACTACTGTTGATGATTATTAATAGATCGGATGAATTTTCGAAAAAAAACGAAGCTGTTCCTGTAAAACAAGGAACTGGAATCGCTTTTTTTTTTTAGGGAGGGAACTGGATTATCTTTTTTGAGAACTGGATTATCTAGTAGCAGTATAATTTGACATTTCCCGGTTCTCATGGGCTACGCCAAGTCTCCTTGCAGTACTAAGATGGGCCGACAGACGGTTTCCATAGTTTTTCAGCATGTGCTAAAGAGAGACTGAGCTTTGCTCTGGTCTGGTCTACCTAAAAGCCCATAGGGTCCAAAAAAAAAGCGTATACAAATAATAAGAACGTAAAGGGTGTTGTGTTGCCTTGGTGGCCTACTCCAGAAGGGTTGATGAAACTGAATATATTTTTTCTTAGACCTATGAAACTGAATATAGAGGCAGCATTAGCGAAGGGAAGCAGAATTGGAGCCGTCGCAGCTATCTGACCCGTAGGGAGTTTATGAGGTCTCATATGGATTATTGATCAATGACCCCACAACATTTGACACAATGGTCTGTCTGTCAAAAAAAAAAACATTTGACACAATGGCTTACCGTGAACCTTGGTCTCTGAGGCCGGATTTGAAGCTACATTTTTTTTGTGTTGCCTCTGCCTATGATGCATATGTCGTTGCCAAGGGTACAAATGATGGTATCATGTGCCGATACAACATAATCTTAAAGGATATGGCTGATTGACGCGCCCCGATTCTAAATTCTGTACTTTTATACGTGAAGAAATGGCATCCAGTATAGAAACCCGGTAGAGATCGAAGTACCGTAGTCTGTTCTCGGCAATATGGTAATGATATCTTTAGAATCCTTCGTAGCGGCATAGTCATCGTATCTGTCCTACATCGCCCTAGGATGACTTTGGAACTTGTCTTTTCCTTATATCCATTTGCTATTCTTTCTCGTCGGATGTGTGTATCCTGACTATCAGAGGTCGGGTGTAGACTCTTTTCTTGTATCACCCTGATATGAACTTCTCGGATGATAAAAAAAAGTGTTTTTTTTCGAGAGAGAGAAAACTCTAATATAGAACTTGATCGGGCTAGATGTGCCTTCTCCCTCGAGATAGACCGGCATGCAGGGTAGTTAAAACCACTGTACACTTATCTTGTACTTTCATTATTGGTCAATAAAGGTGAATTATATTTCTAAAAGAAGTAAACAAACAGTGTTAGTCACTAGTCCCCATAAAATTCAATAAAATCTCACGGCTTATAAACCACACGGCACATACCCCATCTCTTTATTGAGAAAACACATCTATCACTTGTTAGCCCTAACATTTTCTCCTCCTCCTCGTCTCATTCACCCTCTTTACCTATATTTGTGTCCATATTTATGTTCTCTTCTCTGGCCCCGGAGATAGTTGACAACGCCTTTATGCATCAATTGAAAGAAAGAATTACGAGAGGGCATCCTACAAGTTGTGCATTCGACTCTTATTTACCAGCTTAGAGGGAGGAAAATAATGCTGATATAAGATAGCGTCGCGAGAGCGGAGACATGAAAAGAAGAAGGAGCTACATATTCCGTCAAACCGAGTAACCAGCTCTATATGACAACTGAAATGGGGGCTCAAAGTCGCAAGCATGAATATTCTTTTGTCCTAGATTCAAAGTACTAACACCTAACAAGTAGGTAAGCACATTTATGTTATCCAATCGGTTGGTGTTGTAAGTTGATGCTATCCAACCCTTCTCGTTGTCCAAGTGTCATGCTTCTATGAAGTATGAACATTCTCGCGGGAAAGCTAAACCTTGTAGTTCTAGACCATAGGTCCAACATTCATAGGGTGAGAATACAAATAACTTTATAACAGAAAATAACTTTTGATAGGTTATAAAATTGCGCAAACATGATCACCATCACCGAGCTTTTATCGCCTTCCTCTACATGTGGCGTTTCAAATGAAATGTAATTCTTACACGTGCAGCAGATTTAAGCAACGTTAGCTTATTATATCTTTGTTTTTCGCGGGAAGATACTATACGTGGCGTGTTTTTAGTTGTGCGCGGGAAGGTACTACACGTGGCACATTTCAATTCTAATGTTATTCTTGTTTTTATTGGTTTATTCTCCGTGGAGTAAACATCGTTAGCTCGTTATAGTTTTGTTTTGCGCGGGAAGATACTACACGTGGCATGTTTTAATTGTATTGTATTTTTTGTCTTTATTGGCTTAGACTCCGTCAAGTAAACGGGGTTAGCTTGTTATAGCTTTGTTTTTCGCGGAAAGATATATACTACAGGGTGGCATGTTTTTAGTTGTATGCGGGAAGGTACTACACATGGCATATTTCAATTTAACTGTTCTTCTTGTCTTTATTGGCTTAGACTCCGCGGAGTAAACATCGTTAGCTCGTTATAGCTTTGTTTTGTGCTGGAAGATACTACACGTGGTACATTTTAATTGTATTTTTATTTTTGTCTTTATTGGCTTAGACTCCGTCAAGTAAACGGCGTTAGCTTGATATAGCTTTGTTTTTCGCGGAAAGATACTACACTTGATTTCAAAATGCAGTGACATGTATAAATTTTCTTTAAAAAAAACTTACCAAGAGCCACCCAAATGAAAATAATGGCACTCAAACACGAGCAAAAGTAGTATCACGATCGCTTCTATTGCCCGCCGTGGGATGGATCCCGCATATATACCCGGATCTAGATTATGTTTGTTCGGTACAAAAAAATACAGTCACTTAAGTTTCTAGAGTATGATCAAGTAAAGACTGATTTTGTGTGCACATCCATATAGGCAACAAACATTATTTCTGTAAAATAACTTGGGAGAATGACTCGAGTAAATCCCTTCTCAAATCAGATGTATCTATCAAATCCAAACTGCATCTGCGAGAATCATGTCATGACATCGTCATCTTATACATGTTTTGCTCTTCCATCCCTCTGTAGTAATCAAAAGAGTAATAATGAAATAAAATAGAAAGAAAAATAAGGGGATGACTGACCCCACACTAGCCAAACTAATCAACAAAAGAACAAAATGAGTAGATATAGCTGTCAACCGCAAACACACCACTGCCGACATCATTCTCGATCTTCGCCCATATCCATCGACATCCTTGTTCTTACAGAACGGAGCCGAATCTTGTCCTCACGGTTACACAATTGGTTATGCGGCGGCTGATGGTGGTGATGCTAATGGTGTCGGACCATGAGGCCGCCGTCGTCCTCGGGTAGGAGGCCAGCGCGCTCTCCTAGTTCCACTCCACCGCCGCCTCGTCGCTCTGCTGATGCTGGTGCAAGTCGTAGTAGTGACCCGGGGCAAAGTAAGCGGAGGAGGAGGAGCGGAGGAGGAGGGCACGGTGGCCGCGGCGGAGGAGTTCCCTAGAAAATAATTTTTGGTAGGTTGTAAATTTGTGCGAACATGACTTCGATCACCGTGCTTTTATTTCTTTCTTCTACATGTGGCGTTTCAATTGAAATGTAATTCTTGTCTTGATTGACTTATGTACAACAGATTTAAGCGACGTTATCTTGTTATAGATTTTTTATCGCAGGAAGCTACTACACGTTGTGTGTTCTTTGTTTTGCGCGGGAAGATACCACGTGGAACATACATCTTTGTTTTTCGTGGGAAGATACTACACATGGCGTGTTCTTTGTTTTACGCGGGAAGACACCACGTGGCACATACATCTTTGTTTTTCGTGGGAATATACTACACATGGCGTGTTCTTTGTTTTGCACGGGAAGATACAAAACGTGGCGTGTTCTTTTATCGCCTTCTTTCACATGTGGCGTTTCAATTGAAATTTAATTCTTGTCTTGGTGGGCTTATGCGTAACAGATTTAAGCGACATCAGCTTGTCATAGCTTTTTTTTTCACCGGAAGATACTGCATGTGGCTTGTTTTTTGTTTTGCGCGGGAAGATACCACACGTGGCACATTATAATTCTATTGTTTTCTTGTCTATAATTTGTTGGCTTAGACTCCATGGATTAGTTATAGGCTTGTTTTGCGCAGGAAGATACTACATGTGACACATTTCAGTTGTATCGTTGTTCTTGTCTTTGTTGGCTCAGGCTCCCTCAAGTAAACTGCGTTAGCTTGTTATAGCTTTGTTTTTCGCGGAAAGATAATGCATGTGGCATGTTTCTTGTTTTGCGCGGGAAGGTGACACACGTGGCACATTTTAATTCTATCGTTTTCTTTTTCTTTAATTTGTTTGCCTAGACTCCATGGATTAAACGTCGCTATAGGTTTGTTTTGCGCGCGAAAGATACTATATGTGGCATATTTAAAATAACGGCCTTAGCTTGTTATAGCTTTGTTTTTCTCCAGGAGGATAATGCACGTGGCATGCTTTTTATTTTGCGCGGGAAGGCACATTTTAATTCTATTGTTTTCTTGTGTTTAATTTGTTGGCTAAGACTCCATGGATTAAACATCGTTACAGGTTTGTTTTGCGCGCGAAGATACTACATGTGGCACATTTCAATTGTATTGTTATTCTTTTCTTTGTCTCGGACTCCGTCAAGTAAACGGCGTTAGCTTGTTTTATTTCGCGGGAAGACACTGCACTTTGATTTAAAAACGCCGAGAGATGTATATTTCTTTTATAGAAAAACTTACCCAAGAGCCATACCAATGAAAATCAAACACGAGCAGAAGTAGTAGGCACCGAATTCACGATCACTTCTATTGCTCGGGTGTGGGATGGATCCCGTAGATATATACCACAATCTAGATTATCTATGTTCAATAAAAAGCAGTCGCTCAAGTAAACGGCTTTAGTTTGTTATAGCTTTGTTTTTCACGGAAAGATATGGCATGTTTCTTGGTTTGCGCGGGAAGGTGACACGTGTCACATTTTAATTCTATTGTTTACTTTTTCTTTATTGTTTGCCTAGACTCCATGGATTAAACGTTGCTATAGGTTTGTTTTGCGCGCGAAAGATATTATATGTGGCACATTTAAAATAAACGGCGTTAGTTTGTTATAGCTTTGTTTTTCCCAGGAAGATAATGCACGTGGCATGTTTTCTATTTCGCGTGGGAAGGCACATTTTAATTTTATTGTTCTTGTCTTTAATTTGTTGGCTAAGACTCTGGATTAAACATCGTTACAGGTTTGTTTTGCGTGCGAAGATACTACATGTGGCATATTTCAATTGTATTGTTATTATTTTCTTTGTCTCAAGTAAACGGCGTTAGCTTGTTTTATTTCGCGGGAAGACACTACACTCGATTTAAAAATGCCAAGAGATGTATATTTCTTTTATAGAAAAACTTACCCAAGAGCCATACCAATGAAAATCAAACACGAGTAGAAGTAGTAGGCATCGAATTCACGATCGCTTCTATTGCTCGGGTGTGGGATGGATCCCGTGGATATACCACAATCTAGATAATCTATGTTCAATAAAAAACAGTCGCTCAAGTTTCTAGAATATGACCACCATACAGGTAGCAAACACTATTTCTGTAAAATAACTTGGAGAATGAGCCGAGTAAATCCCTTCTCAAATCAGATGTATCTATCAAAGTCCAAACTCCCATTTGCGAGAGACATCGTCATCTCAGATATGTTTTGCTCTTCCATCCCTTTTGCAGTAACCAAAAGAGTAATACCGAAATAGTAAAATAGAAAGAAAAATAAGGGGATGACAGACCCCACGCTAGCCAAACTAATAATAATAATCAACGAACGAACAAAATGAGCAGATATAGCTGTCAACCGCAGACACATGCCCCTGACTGACGACATCATTCTCGATCTTCGCCCATCTCCATCGACACATCCTTATTCTTCCAGAACGGCGCCGAATCTTTGGATTGGCGATCGCACTATTGGTTGTGCGGCGGCGGCTGGTGATGGTGATGCTGCTGGCTGGAGTCGGACCAGGAGGCCGCCGCCGTCCCCGGGTAGGAGGCCAGCGCGTTCTCCCAGTTCCACTCCGCCGCCGCGGCCGCGTCGCTCTGCTGCTGCTGCGGCTGGTGCGAGTTGTAGTAGTGGCCCGGGGCAGAGGAGGCGGAGGAGGAGGAGGGCACGGTGGCCACGGAGACGGAGGAGGGCGGGAAGGAGTAGTAGGAGCCCAGGTAGCTGTTGCCCGCGCCGCCAACGCCGCCGCCATAAGAAGAGCTGCTCATGGCCCCGCCGCCGCCATAAGAAGAGCTGCTCATGTCGCCGCCGCCGCCGTAGAACGGGAGAAGGGAGGCGCCTTGGTTGTTGTTGGCGGTGGCGCCGCTCCTGGAAGCCTGCAGGAGCATCTGGTAGCGCAGGTACTCGGAGACCTGGGTCGCACCACCTGCGTACACGGCCGGCGAGGCCGACGCCGCCGCCACGACCGGCGCCTGGGCCGGCGCGACGGTGGCGGCGGCGGCAGCGGCGGTGGCCGGGTGGAGGCGCGCGTCCTCGGGGAAGTTGAGCTTGGCGCGGCTGCCGCGGAAGCGCAGCGCGGCGTCGTCGTAGGCGCGCGCCGCGGCCTCGGCCGTCTCGAAGGTGCCGAGCCAGACGCGCGCCGCCTTGTGCGGGTCCCGGATCTCCGCCGCCCACTTGCCCCACGGCCGCTGCCTTACCCCGCGGTACCGCCGCCTGGGCGCCTCGGAGGCCTCCGCGTTGGACGCCGGGGAGGCCGGGTTGTTGTGGCGGTCGTCCATGGTCGCCGCGCTCGCGCTCTGGGTGTCGGAGCTCTGATCCGATCCTGCGCACGCACGGACACGCATATATATACACACACGAGGTCAGGACTTGCAACACACGAGGCAGAACCAAAAAGCAGAGCCAAGCAAGGGCGACGAGCCGCGCAGGCAGGCGAGGTTCAAGTTGTGCACTTGCGGCCCCGGATTCGCACACAGATACATGCATGTACCTATGTGAACGGGAACGGGAATGTGAATTTTTGCAAAGCGTTAAACAAAACGCGTCCGTCCCCGTCACCAAGGAGTCATTAATTTTTTTAATTTTTTTATTAATAGAATAATGAACTGGAAAGCAGTAGTAGTAGAAAAAGATCTTTACCAGCGAATGCCATAACTGATAAACAAACAAAAAAACGGGCCACAAGTGATAGGCACCAGCTCAGGATTTTGAACAGCTTTTCGTCACTAAAGAGGAAGAGCACGAAAAAAAGATATCCTACCGATTCTTTTCTAGGAAATAAATAAATGGAAGATTTTCCAGTGTATCTTTGGGATCTACGCATGGAGGCAGTACGTGGCGATGCAATCGTATGTATACGATGATGAAGGGGTTCATACGGGAACGCCTTTTCCTTAGCTGTACTATCTTTGTTGCGTTGCAGAGAGGTGCGGTGAATTGGGGTCAAAGGCTTCCATAGTAAGCTGGCGTACAACTGTGGCGCAGATAGATAAGGGTGCTGCTGTTCGTTTCCTTTATGTCAGCTATGATGACAAATTCGCGCGCTCCGGTTCCGTCCAACGTTTCGATTTTGAGCTACTAGTGGTAGTACATGCCGTCCGATCGTCTACGACTGGTTTGTTATGCTACCTGCCTGCGCTTCCATGTTGCCCATGCCTCTATGTTTTTTTTTTTCATTTTCTTTCTAGTAGTACAACTCTTTTTTCTCTGAAGCCACTTTGTGCCTAGCTAGGCTGAGGAAGAGGTAGCACGTGTCCATGACTCTTTTTTGTGGAGAGAAAAGGAACAGAGGGAGAGATAAATGCTGTACCAGAAAGGAATGCAAGCATTCAGCGATCGGCACCTGTTGTGTTCTATGACTCGATCATCAGAACTGAGTAGTAGTAGAGGAGTAAACGTTCAAATTCCATGGGTTGTCTTCTGGCCTAAGGTAAGACCAATTATGTGCTCCCGTGCGAGGATTTGTTCTTTCCAGCCTCTAGTTTTTTTCAGGCGTACGACTAACTTGTTTTTGCACGGGAGTAAGCAAAATCTATGGCATGGTTAGCTTACCGTAAGTAGACCGTCTACGGCTGCCACGTTTCGAGATGGAGTAACATGCAAGAATACGGAATGGCAGAAGAGGCAAAGCACGCGCGAATGCTCGGTGGAGAAAATATCAAATGCAGGGCCAAAAAAAGCTCTGTAAGCAAGCAAGCATGCGTGTGTTGACTGAATGTTGCTACCTGCGAACTCTGAAGATGGCGCGCCAGGAAAGCTCCCCAGCTCGTGCGCGTAGCCGCCTCCGCCGTGCATTGCCTGCTCCTCCCGGCTCCACCGCTCCACCGCGCTGCCGGAGGGCGCCGCCGCCCACGGGTCGTCTTCGGCGACGACCCGCGACAGCGCCGACACCATCGTGGACATCTCCCGCGCCTGGTAGTACCCGGACATGAGCTCCGCCATTGTCATTGCCGACGCCGCCTCCCCTCCGGCGCTACCGTCGTCGTCGCCGCCCTTCACCGTCCGGCCGCCGCCTCTGCCGTGCGGTCCACGTCGGTCCGCCAGTTCGAAGCACCCCAACCCAGAGTCGCATGCAAATGGCAGAGCAGAGTCGTCTTGAGGTAGGAGAGCTGCTATCTGCCCATCTATCTATGTCATCTCATTTAATTTCTGTTCAACCCTTCGAACGTTTCAGAGCACGACCGGCGCAATATATAGCGCTAGTGGGCGGGGCGGTGCCTGGCGCGCTCGATAATAATCGCCGAGAAAGGAAAAAACGTGACGAAATAGCCGTCTTGAAATGTTCTCTTCAAACGGAGCCTCCTCTGACATTGTAGCCTCTCTCATGCATGTGTCCTCTCTACTCTTCTTCTCTCTCTCTATCTGAAGACAGAGCTACAGTGCAGCTTCCTCTGTCCCAAGCCATAAAACAATGCGAGTAAAAGTGTTAATTTAACAGGCATTGGCTTCCAGCAGCACGTAGCATGCCCCCGTTCATCCCATCAAGCAGTCTCCCGTGTGAACGCGCCGGATTGTATGTACGGTCGAAAATGCTTATGGTCGAGCACCGGAGAACCGCGTGTGATCGAGAGCACACAGTTCATAGTAGGTCGGCAGTATTGGATTGGATCCGTCCGTGTCGCCAGACGCCGGATGATGAGGTGCGTAATTAACGAATTACCGCCTTGCTTCTCAGGCCGGGATTAGTTTAATTATTACTACCAGTACTAGTAATCCTTCTCCACTTCCGTCGCCGGTCGCTTTCGCCGACATGGTTCACGAACCGGCGCAGCGAGCTGACCCGGTCAGCTCCCTCGTCCAACCCAATTAATTCGTGAGGTCGTTACTAGCTTATCTGAATTTGCTTCTTCTCTTCCTTTTTTATTTATCCCGTCCTGGTCTTGATCATTTCCCCTCGTAATTTTCCGACGAACTACTAGTACTAGTAGTAGTTCAACTTTTCTTCAGGTTGTCCGCGCCAACACGTGGATTATTGTTCCGTTGAGTTGCCACTGACGAGCTTGTGACCGGACTGCTTCGTCAGGATATACCCGGAAGTTGGATAAGCCAGCGGTCAATGCTTGATTAGGAGGATCATCATGTTGGCAACCAGCATGATGTTGCCCTCGCGTTGACGCTTTCGCAAGATATTATTAGGCGCGGTTTGGAACATGGTCTTATTTTCAGTACTACTACTTACTACATTTTGAATTTTTGATGGGGTCTACGGTTTCTTGAGGAATTTTTCAATTTTCTCCAAGGCTAGCTAGGGGGGTAACTAATGGCGCTAGATGCGTGGACTAGCTTGGTAGTAGTACCAGAAAATTAGCACCGGTAGATGCGTTGACAAGATGCATTCGAAGACATTTTGTAGAAGCTGATTAGGTCTTCTTTTTTGAAACTTACCAAGGTGAAATGTCACGGTTTATTGGATGCTTTAGGAAAGTAAAGAAAAGTTGGCTCTTTGAATACTTCGGTGGAATATTGCAAAATAAAATATAGATATTCAAGCGGCACGACCTTCACGACAAGACGCCAAACGAAAAAAACCCATGGGGTTCATATTCAATTTAGAATTCCTCTATCTTCATACCCTATATTTTCACCACACATTTGTTTGGAACATGGTCTTTTCACAGGGGTGGACCCATCATCCATACAGTCCGGGCAGCCGTCCAGGCTTGGCGACGCGAGCTATCTTGTATTTTTTGACTTTCTGTAACGATTTTGTTAAAAAAAAGCATCTTAGACATGTTTATCTAGGCTTATGGAATCTTCTAGGTCTGTCACTGTCTTTTCAGTACTACTACATTTTGATGGGGTCTACAGTTTCTTGAGAAATTTCTCATTTTTTTCTCAAAGGCTAGGGGGTAGTCAATGGCGCTAGATGCGTGGATACGCTTGACGATACTTCAAAATTAGCACCAGTAGATGCCTTGACAATATGCATTCGAAGACATTCTGTAGAAGTTGATTAGGTCTTCCTTTTGAAACTTGTCAAGGGGAAATGTAGGATTGAAATGTCACATTAACAAAAAGTTGTCTCTTTAAATGCTTCAGTCCAATGTTACAAAATAAAAATGAAAACAAAGCAGCACGAGGCTCATGCAAGATGCAAAAAAAACATCTCATGAGGTTTGCAGATTAAAACATTTCATAGAATCGACAAACTTCCATCGACTACAACCCATATGTTCCGTATAGAAAGACACAGGTGACTAGGATTTCATTGTCTTTCTTCGGCGCCACCGTTGATCTTCCTAACCACGTGTGGTCTTTGGATCATGGAGGCGCGGTGGATCCCGGTCTTTGTCAGCAAGAGAGCTGCACTTTTTTACACTTTCCTCAATCTGTTTAGGCTTTGTGTCCTCAATCTGATGACTCTGTGAAGATGGAATAAAGTCCTCCCTATCTATCCCCCTCTTGGAGGTGTGTCTAGCGTTGCCAGAGGGCGTGGATGTGTGGCGCTTACGGATCTCGCTGGATTTAGTCTGTGTTCCTTATGCTATACGTTGCTCTTTATCGGCGACGGGTGATGTTCTTGTTCGCCGGGCCTTTGAGGTTTTAGCGGGATGACTCCCTGTCTATTTAGTGTAGCACGACTTAAGTGAAGGAGGGACGAGGACGGCAACACGCCTTCCACTCATTCGAGTGCTTGTAGTCGTCGTTAGGTGGTCCAATAAACTTTTTGTAATTTTTATTAGTTTTAGGATTTCATGTGCCATTGACTTAGGGATGGCACCCGCTGGGTTCGGGACCGGGTCCAGCTCCCCCATATCCGTCCCGTTTAAGTTATCAGGTCTTATTTTTTATCAGACCCGTGACCCGGTTGGGTTCGGGGGCCCAACGAATACCCGCCAGCGCGTGAGACGGGAGCAACGCCGGCGTATGCGAGGAGAAAACGATGGGATATTAGAATAGAGTTGGTAAAAATGGACAGTGTGTGTTGTCTCTAGGACTTCATATTCCATCGCGTGCATGTGATGTGTGTTGTGTGTGTGCGTGGCCACGTCGAACGTGTGGTTAGACATAGAATTATTAGGGATATGATTAACACTGAGAGCGGGTCGGCGAATACAGGTTTGTCGGCCCAGACCCGCCCCGTTAGACTTAACAGTCTAACTTTTTTAGCAAACCTTCCACGTTTAAAGCGGATACCCGTCTGGTTTGCGGGTTTCTGCATCCCATTGCCATCCCTAACTGTTGTTGTTGCTGTTGTTGAAAAAACAAATCCATCGGCAATATTTCATCACCCATTTTATACTTAGTGCTGCATGTGATTTATTCCTACGCATTTTATCACACGGCCGAGACGAAAATACGCACCACGTCGAATGTGCATTCAGATCGATAGTCACAGTCAGCAAAACAACATCTGATGCCGAGCTAGATAAATACGCACCCGCCTAGCTAGTACACGAAGCTCGCAACTAGCCAACAAGTAGGCGCACCATCACCAAGCGGATCAGCTGATAAGCTCAAAAAAACGGCGGATGCCGCACGGACCACGGCTCGTCGTTCATCAGACGCATGCCATTTTCCGGCGAAGTATGTACGGCACTCTCCGATGCAGAGAACCTGGGGCTGTGCGGACGGACAGCGACCGCACTCCCTCCCTCCTCCCGCTCGTCGCGCGCCGCGCGTGGCGCGATCGGCTCGGCTGGTACGAAGCGACGGGCGTCGTCCAGGCGTCCACCGGTTGGGCTGGGGCGACGTACGTGGAGGCCCCCGCCGCCGTCGGTAAGGTTTGTTCGGTCCAGATCCCCAATCCTGGGCCCCCGGGACGGAAGTCGGCGGCACTGCCTTTGCGCCCGTTTCGTGCTCTATCCACTGCCGTCGCCGTCGTGCCGAGGCACGAGCGACGCTCGTGTTCCGGATGCCCGGGCTCGTTGGTTTCGCAACCAAAATTCTGGAAGATTCCTTCATCGCGAACCAAGGCATCAAGTAACTAACTGGAACCAGCAGACAGGTTAAACCTTTACCGGGATGACAGTGGACTAATTAGAAGATTCTAGAAGCAGATTCTCAAAGGCTCCTCCTGCCAACTTGTTCTTTTTACGAGTCACGACAACCAACTGTCACGGTGATCTCAGTGTCAACCGGCCAACTGGGCCAGTTGGCGGCGGACTTGAATTTACAGTCTACGGACACCGAACATCGAGTAACATGAGCGGTCAGAATTTCTCACCGAATCATCAGATAATTAGTAGAAAATGGCATGAGAATGTGACAGGTGATTGGGGATTTAACGGTTGCGTCCGCTCGTGTCCATCGCTGTTTGGCTAGCTTTGGCAAGAGAGAGTGCTTTATTCTGTGATGGCTGATGGCCACTTGAGAGAATTTGGAGGCACGTTACGTGTGGCTCGTGGTTGCTTTTTTATATATAGAGCTAAAAAAGAGTTTAGCCGGTTGTTGCTGCATGCTTGCGTTCCTTTTCTCTTTTGCATTTGGAACTCCTTTTTTTACTCCTACATGTTTTGCATTTGCAACTAGTGGAGTAGTGCGCCGGTGAACACGAAGTGATGTGACCGTCTTTTCTTTTGTGAACTACAATCTTCATCTATGTAGTAGTTATTTTAATGTGGTTCTAGCATCCACCGTTGCATCCTCGGATATTCACTGCCAAATTTACCGCAAAGATGTCGGCACATTCGGCTACAAACCGAAGCAAAAGTGTAGAATAAGACTTTGGATTGCCTGACACCACCTTTGTGCTAGATCCGAGGCACGTCTGCGTCTAAATGTAGTCGCAACACCTCCATGTTGCCCACCTCTTGTGCGCGACAATGTTTGCCACATACTCGCCATAGCCGACACATGATCACCAGGAGCTGTAATCGATGTCCCGCACGAATACTTCTCGCGCGAGCACGCAAGGAAAAAACCTTGCCGCCAACCCCTATCTGGCGACTGGCGGTCTTGTCCGACGAGGTCATTGGGTGCCGACGAGAGGTGAGGGGGCGGTGGCATGGGTTGTCACCCATGCCTCCCTAGAGAGCGATGCTGGGAGCAGCACATGGACGAGGAGAGTATGGAACCTTCTTTAGGGCCGGGCTAGCGAGAAGAGTGACGTGCTCCCATCCAATTTTTTCAGGAGTTAAGCAATTTTCATTCTTTTTTTTAGAATCAACAATCTTCGGTCCTAGAATGTGTGTCCCATGATTGTCACATGTTTTGCGCACCCAAATTCGTTAAATCTTATTTTATTTTCCACAAACAGCACTCCAAACAAACTACTGTAGCTACATGCGTTTGCTAACCTTACTTTGTCTCACACGAAAACCAAATCTTCCTTGGCTAGCACATCTCCTCCCGGATACGCAAACAGTAGGGATATGATGCGGTGCAACGAAGGCGGCAGAACGAGACAAAACGCAAACACAGAGGACAATGATTCCCCGGAAGATTTGATCCCCCCGGCCCGCTGCGCTCCTGCAGTGACAACTGATGGGCAGGACGGGAATCAAAGGCGTACGAGCAAAGTGACTCGCACATCATCATCATCGCCCGAAATTGGATGATGATACCTCAATGATTGGTTCCGATGGCCAGTCCGCGGAATCATCATATGGAAACGTACCCTTTCCTGCTTATCCGAGGAAGAAGCGATCGATGCTGCGGATCACATCAGGTTTGGATGAGACCGGGCGTGAGCATCTGCGCTCTCCACCACGACACGAGGATTTTAGTAGTAGTGGATCACTAGGAATGCCATGCCAGAGATCGCAGATGGAAAACGAGCGAGGGGCCTACGGATTTTTGCGTCCCCGGCCCCGGGATTAGCCTTGGCCACTTCCCGATCGATCTATCGTACCTAGTGATTGATGATCGCGACCGGTCGATGTATCTACCAGTACCCCTGCGTGATCGATGCATATGCTCAGGGGGGGCAATTGCGGCGCGCACGCATTCTCCTCGTGCGGGATCGATCGATCGTCGGCAGAGCACGTACGTTCTCCAGCGGTCCAGCCGCAACCTTCCCGTACAGAGATCCTGATCTAAAACCTTGGCACCAAACTACTGGTCCTGCTCGTTTTTTCCCCCCGACCCCGAGGATTGTGATGCAAGCGAGGGCGAGGCCCAGCACGCGAGAACGTTGATCGGGACGTCTACCATGGTCCCTGCCTGGCTATTTGTGAGAGTTTCATTCCCCTACCGGCGACGGAGGGCGACGTACGGTCAAAAGACACCGTCCTCGGATCAACGCAACGGCGACCGGGGATGATGCAAATCTTACTTATTGCAGCGGCCTGACAAGGCACCCACGCGTGCTAGCTACTAGACGAGACGTTCGTGCTCCTCTCATCGGGCTGGCCGCCCTATCTCAGCAGTGATCCGTGGATGGGTCATGCGGCCCTCACGAGAGAGGCACGTGGGGAAGGAAGGAAGCTGGATTGCGCGAGAGAAAATAAATAGAGACGGCTTGGACGGGTGGGAGCAGGACAATCATAGACCACCATCTTTCCTGTTTAATAATCATCACACGTGTTTCAAATGAATAAATAAGTAAAATATGCGGAATGGTCGAGTTCATGTTTGTTTGGTGGCAAAGCGCGAACAGATACCGGTTGCCACCACTTAGTTTAACTGTGACAAATGTGTCACTTTCCGATTGGTAGCGACTTGTATTTGTGGGGTCATTCTAACTAGACTATTTTTTTTACGAAAATTTATAAATCTATTAATAATCATCAACAACAAGCACTACAAAGAGTTTTAAAAATTATGATTGGTTGATTTTGGGGATCCCTGCTTTCTTGGAAACTATAAAAAAAATTGAGTCATGGGAAATTGCATGAAAAACATGTGCATGTGGGTACATATTGAAGAGAAAAATAATCCATGCAATTTTTCTACTCCCTCTGTCTCAAAATAGATGTCACGGATTTGTCAAAATTTGAATAAATGTAGGACCCTGCTACCCGGCGGGTGTTCTGCCGATTACACATTCTGGCGGATTCCGACATCGGTCTGTCTAACCGAGGGAGGACGATTAGTAGCAATTAGGCCAGATCGATGTGTACTCGTACCGGATAACTCTAAAGCAAAACATTTACCCGCGTGTGCATTTACCGGCCCACCAACAATTAAGATGCGTTTAACACGTCGTCGCGTCCCAGGGTTATACGGATTGCATGAGAGCACACCAGTGATCCATGCCAAAAAATGAGGCACATCTCATGCGAGAGTTTGATTAGTTCTAAAAACCAAAAGGACAAAAAAAGATGACATCACACCTTATAAAATCCAAAAATCTTAAAGTTCAAAATCTTTTATAGCTTGAACTCGTTATCTGATTTATGATCTGATTTCACCGTTATGCTAGTCGCGACGAGACCTTCAAAATTAGATCTCATGTTATTACGTTTTGACAATTTCTTTTTACCAAAAAATTATCCACTTATAACAGGTGTGTTATTCAGATCATAATATGAAAGTTACGCGCCCTCACAATGATAAGTTTGATGTGGAATTAGGGCGTCACTTTTGATTATTATTTGGAGTGTGCTGCACAGCAGCCGGTTTAGTGATCGAAGAAACTGGCAGGCGTTCTGACCGCTCCAATCCGCAAGGCGATTTTTGCATGTGCGTGATAGCTCCAATTTGACCGTTTCAATTGATCTGCATTAAATGTGAAATTGATCATTGGACTAGTCCTGACTAGATCACCAAAGCTATATCCTATCTTGATATATTTCGATAATCTTTAATCGGAACCAAAGCTATATCCTATCTTATATCTGGGTTGGGTGGATATCTCTATAAGTAATAACTACATCGATCCGATAATGATAGGTATATGGCAAACATATGGATAACTCTACCCTAAACACCTAGATAATTCCATTTGGAATATGTTGATAACTTTAATCTAATCAGGTGATAACTCTATAAGCGATGGGTGGATAACTCCATTTGAGATCAGTTGATAACTATAACCATATCACGTTGATAACTTTATAAGTAGTGGGTGGATAACTCCATATGAAATTGGTTGATAACTGTCATATAATCGGGTGGATAACTCTATAAGCAGTGGGTGGATAACTCCATTTATGATCAGTTGATAACTATAATCTAATCACGTGGATAACTTTATAAGCAGTGGGTGGATAACTCCATATAAAATCGGTTGATAACTGTAATCTAATCGGGTGGATAACTCTATAAGCGGTGGGTGGATAACTCCATTTGAGATCGGTTGATAACTATAACCTCATCACGTGGATAACTTTATAAGTAGTGGGTGGATAACTCCATATGAAATTGGTTGATAACTGTAAAATAATTGGGTGGATAACTCTATAAGCAGTGGGTGGATAACTCCATTTATGATCAGTTGATAACTATAACCTAATCACGTGGATAACTTTATAAGCAGTGGGTGGATAACTCTATATAAAATCGGTTGATAACTGTAATCTAATCGGGTGGATAACTCTATAAGCGATGGGTGGATAACTCCATTTGAGATCGGTTGATAACTATAACCTCATCACGTGGATAATTTTATAAGCCGTGGGTGGATAACTCCATATAAAATCGGTTGATAACTATAACCTCATGAGGTGAATAACTCTATAAGCAGTGGGTGGATAACTCCATTTGAGATCAGTTGATAACTATAACCTCATCACGTGGATAACGTTATAAGCCGTGGGTGGATAACTCCATATGAAATCGGTTGATAACTATAACCTCATGAGGTGAATAACTCTATAAGCGATTTGTTCTACAAGATATTTTAAATTTTCTCTTTGATGATTTTAAGCTGACTAACATAATACATTCACACTTCCCGTCGGGATTGGACAACCAGCGACTGGTCTTGGTATATTCTCGCCGGGTTTGACCTCTTTCACGACACATGCATTGACGTAGTCGGCACCACAGGGCGGAGAAGGGCGATGCGAGCTTAGGCAGGTGAGGAACAAAGTTGGGGCGGCGCCAAAATCGTCTGGGTGCGGGATGTAGGAAGAGAGGGGGAAACGACAAAATAAGAAATTAGATAAGTTAGGGGGAGCGAGGCACACGACGGCGCGCATCCACCGAATTTTGGGCATCTGTCGCCGACCATTCAAGTGATAGAAATCCCCAAAATAAATTTTACACACAATCACCCTAATTAACTACAACACAATCACCGTACTACAAAACTCAATTAAAATGCACTGGATCCAACAGGAACTAGAAACAATGGGATGAAATTGCGAGAGGAATAGTGTGCAAAGAGGAAATGCGAGAGATTAACACATTCGATGCAGCATTTTAATTACTACTCAAGAGCACAAAGGAACTAGTTGCGTGAAGAGAAGAGAGAGATGTTGGGTATATTTTCTCCTAATCAGATGCGTGCGGAGGGCCAGCTTAATGATGACCTTGCGGCTCCTATTTAGATCCATGCCAGCGACCTGGAATAGAAGCTCGTCCGTGACCCAGGGAGTAGAGGGCGGAATAGCAAGCTGGACAACGACCTCGTCGGGAGGCGAGCTGGATTGAGTAGAGGTCAACTTCTAGGCGACCTGGGCATCGCGTTGTGGCGACCTGAGAAGCGAGGTGCTCATTTGGAGCGGAAGCGAGGCGAGAAGAGGTTGCAGAGGTCTCCGTCAATCTTGGAGAGCACCCCGGTGGTGAGCGGCGTGGGCGACAAGGCACCGGAAGTCGGGCGTGCGGACGGACGGGGCAGCGGCGAGGACGCAGCTGGTCCAACCGGCTGAGGCGTTGGAGACGCAGTCAACACAAGTGGAGGCGATGGAGATGGACGGATCGCGACGTATTCTAGCGATCGAACGGCCGGAGGGAGCCCGCCGAGTTTGGCAATATTCAGACCGTTCTAGGAATAGAAATCCGGTAAATTTATATATTAAATAGTGTCTATCTCATTTCAAATTTTGACAAATCTGAAGCATCTATTTTGAGACGGAGGGAGTAGTACAAAAATACAAGCATGGCTAATATGAATATATTTGCAAATATTTAAGATAAATTAATTAATGGTTAGAGTTGAATTTTGAAAGCCATACCAGTGTTTATACCAACAATATTCACCAAACCGGTGAGAGTCATCTATTTGAATCATAGGCGTCCCAATCCCAAGCCTCTAGGTGTCTTCAGGCATCAATCGGTACGTGAGGCGATCATGGTGGCGGCTATTAAAATCCATTTGGGGTTTTGTTCCCCTCGCCGGTGACATCGTTGGTTTGTTCCGTCTCTGGTGGCTTTGAGATCTTGAAGGTGTGGCAGACCATGACCCCTCACTGGCGTTTTTTTTAGTTCTGTTTAGGTTATTTTCATGTATTTTTCGTGATAGTGAGGCGACGGCTATATCCTGAAGTCAGAATAAGGTCCTTCTCGCCGTATCCTTGTTCTAGTGGTCATCTAGTGCTGGCAAAGGCATGTGCAGTCGTGTTCTCCGAGGGTTGATTTCCGTGTACGTTGGTACCATTTCATGTCAGTCTCTTTCGATCTATGGTTGTCATAATCGGGTTGATGATGTGATGTGTTGGTCATTTGTAGCCTTAGCACGACGACTTCTCGTATGTCTACTATAATAAGCTATATGACAAGGTTTTCCTGGCTCCGGTGATGGAGAGGCGAGAACAGTGGTGAAATTATGCTCGATTAGTGTCTGTTGTCATTCCTAGATGGTGCATGGATCCATTTGTATTTTTATTACTTTTAGCCTTTTTTATACCCTGAACGGTGTGATTTTCGCCAAAAAAAACTCTCAAGCCTCTTTTCATCCAAATAATAGCTCCAAAATTATTTTGTTGGAAAACTCTCGATTCCATTTTTTTTGGCGGAATAATTCTCGATTCCAATTGTGCTGCAAATTAACTTATTTCAAAAGGTGATGAGGCAAAATTCAACCTAGCTACAGTACCAATCATAAGCCTTTCTCGTGAAGAAGAAAGAGACATGGGAAGCAATAGCCTCGGTAGACGGAACAATTCCGTTTGCGAAGGTCAAACAATCTCCATTGCCGAGGAGGTAGGGGCCGAAGGCCTGCAAAGCAGCCACACTGGTCAAACTGTCTGACATTTTCTGTCCCTGGTACATAAATATGCTACTCCTCCCTGAGTGCAAATCAAAGTGTGCAGAGCAAGCCATATCATTAGTAAAACATGGAGACGGAGAACAATTCAAGAGTTGTTTCCAAAAGACAGGGCAATGGTTTGGTTTGGCCATTTGATTAGTACTATCAAGTACTACTACTTATGTTAAGCTTAAAGTAATACTCATGTGTTGTGAAGCAATAGCTGGTCAAACACCCTACCTTTTTGGTCGTCAAACATGAACAAACATTCTGCCAAACACACACATTACAAAAATCACGATACGTTGGTCGTAAGACACCATATGAAAAGGGCAGGCAAGAATGTATGGTTGGCTATTAATCTGTGGAGTACCCAGTACAGATTGGGATCCGAGAGTTGAAAACTTGGAGAGGCAATATGCCTCAAACTTCAACGTCCCATGCTGGTGAAATTTGAAGTCCCAAGAAATGGAAATGACAAAGCTAGCGCTTTGCATGCATGCGCATGCACGCACGCGCGATGCTCCAGTTTTTCTTCGTCTTTCCCTTTTTTGCATGCATGGCTCACATATCCTTTTTGACATTTTGCGACTCCTCTAGCATTGCACGCTTGTCCTTACAGTATAGTAGTACCACTGTAGTATGAAATACTAGGAAGTCTTGTCACTGACAGATGCACTTTTTTTTGACACTACTGACAGATGCACATGTTTGCTGAGTCCGTACGCCTGTCAGGGATGACGCGACTTGTACACAAAGAAACATACACGCCTCCAGGTCAACACTCGACAGGATAGAACTACTCAAGTGCCCGAGGCTGGCATGCATGGCGTCATGTTCGTGCATGCGTGCCTTCATGAATGGCATGCAGGAAAATAGCTAGATCCTGTTCATACCGTAGCTTGGAATATGATGAACGATGGTCTGCGTTTTCTAGAACTCGTCAGAGATGCGCTTGCAAGGTTCTCCTTTAGTTTATTTATTAGGTTTCGAGTTGTTCTTCTCTACAGGCATTGCCATAGTTAAAAATGCATTCATTATGAGCAAGTACTATACATCCATATTTAAACGAACTTGATACTAACACTACGAGACATGCATTTTGACACGGAAGCTTTTAAAGTTACTTAACATTTACATATTGAAAATTGTTGCTAACAGCTCGTTTTCAAACTTATTTATAGCCATGACAATGTGACACTATAATACATTGGTTGAAGACCAATTTGCAGAGGCGCTTGCTAGGACCCGGTTGGTAACCGTGATGTCAATGCAATCGTAGGTGTCTAGGGATTTATATATAGTGAACTGGCTTTTACTATGTTTTGGTTTTACTTAAACAAAAACTAAGCTTGATCAAATATATCAAAATAAATATCAACATCTTAAATCTATACTATTAAAAAGATTGGGACCGTTCGTCACCTTGAGAATTTCCGTCTGCCGGTAAAAGACGGATTTGCCCCTGCTTTCTTTATGTATTTACCCGCCATTGCCACCACAAAAGGAGTCCTGTTTGGAAAAAAAATCCTGGAAATTGCAGGCGGCCGGCGTGGGGATCGCGAGTAGGAGGTCGGGCTGAGGCCCGGCTCGCTGGCGACAGCGGAGGCGGGTATAGTGAGGCATCCGGAGACGCGGGAAGACGGGGCCTAGGCGGGCACGCTCGACAGGGGAAGCAGGGGGCGAGACCGTTAGGCGGCGGCGCTAGGGCTTCGGGTGGTGGCGGCTCGAGCGGGTGGCGTCGTCCTGCTGGGGTCGGGGAGGAGCCGTGCAAGGACGAGGTAGAGGGCGCGCACGGGGATGAGCGAGGCGCTCGGTCGCGACGGAAGCACACACAGAGAGAGAGAGGGGATCGATTGGGTGCAGGTCGCCGCCGGCTCTGCTATGGCTGGTAGCTGCCTGTCCTCGGTGCCGCTGTACGCCCCCGCTCCTCCTGTCTTCGGCGCCGTTGTACACCCCCATGCCTCCGCTTGGCCCCTGGCGGAAGCCGTCCATCTTCGGTGCCGCTGCACGGCCCCGTGCTTTCGCTTGGCCACGATCGGAAACCTAGGGTTCGCCGGCGATGGACAAGAGGAGCAGCGAGATGCAAGCGCATGAAGCATATCGTCATGCAGTACCAGGAGCAGCGAGATCTGTGTCCGCTGCTGCTAGCCGGGGCATCAGCGCGGCCGGGCGGCCGACTGCCGGCATGTGCACGTGACGCTCGAGTGAGTGTAGCAGCAATGAGTTTGACATGGGTATGCATTGCTGCCTGATATGGGACTTATCGGTTCAGTGCGGTGGGTTTATTTGTTGCATTTTTTGCTCTGTGATGGTTCAGGAACACTATCAGTCAGCCAACGTATATAGCTGGATTTACTAGCTGAATTGTTTTTGCACACTAGATCCGTTCTTCATTTTACTGTTCAGTAATTTAGATATATGAGCTTCAGTTCACTCTTTGGTTTGCCTGGTGACAACTACAAATATTTTATTCAAGTTTCTCTGATCCTAACTTCATTTGTAAAAGGAGTTTGGGAGGGAGGAGCCCCATTGAATGTCTGCACCATCTCGTTTGTCTCTCAATGACTGAATTAGGTTCACTTATTTAGATTCGAAATCCAAATATAATGCTTGAGGATATTCTGATTAGACCCCTTGTAACAATTCGTAAATGGTCAATCAAATTCATGAGCTCCTTATGTTTTTCACATGGTGCACCACCCATTGGTTGGAATTCATATGATGGAATTACATGATCAGTCGCATGAATTATAGAGGTTATAATTCATGCGACATTATGGACGAGGTGATGCGTGAGTACATGCAAATACCAAATAAACTCGGTAGCAGAGATGGGAACTTGCCAGCATTCGGAGAGGTGAAGACGCCCGGCTATATTTGCTACCACGCATGAACGTCACATCCATAAAACAAAATATGTTTACACTTCCATGCCTATAGATATAGATTTTCTTGGACAATTCCCATGTTTGTAAACAACAGTAGCTTTGTCTTTGATGTTCAGTTTCTTTCTTTCCGTCACTTTCTGATATTTCCTGGTAATTTTATTTGATTCAGCTAATTTAACTATTGCAATACTTGTATCGATCTGGTTCATGATGGAACATCATACATAGTTTCTGATTTCAATGAGACAACTAAGATCACTTCTTTTTATGGACCATGTTTTTACTTTAGCATCAAATTTTGTCTTTTTTGCACAAGCCATCCAAAATGTTCATTTTGCGTAAAACGACTTTGCACACACCTAAAACTTCAAGTTCTACATGCACATATTTTTATGATTTTTTTTGGCAGTTCAAATTTTGACAAAAATCAAATTCAAATAAAAGGTGCATATGCACCCGGGAGCCAAAAATCCACGTCCGAAACTGTGGTGCTTCTTTTGAATTGTGTTCCGGTGCTTAGTTTCTGCGACTTCGCCATGTTGATTTTTTCGTCCGCCGCAACACACATGCATGTTTTGTTATATAGTGTTTTCTGATCGATACCTCATTCAGACCTAGAGGGGTTGGCCAAGTTCCTCAAAGAAGATAGATAGGAGATGTGCATCGTGTTAATTCTGCTAATGAAGGTCAGCTACTAGCTATGTCCGTTAAATTTATTATCTAATATATTAAGCATATTATTTATTTGGCCGTAGCAACGCACGGGCATTCAGCTAGTATAAAATAAATATTATTAGAAACGCCAGAAAATGCGTTTTTATATTATGTGCATTTGACTTTGACTAAATCTTGAACACATGGCAATTGTAAACAGGGAGAATACTGATATCAGTTGACATCATAGGTACGTATGCAACACTGCCATTGTATTCCAACAAAATATATGTACGCCCCAAGTTAGACAAGATTGGGTAGTCATTCATTTGAGACCAAACCCACATTCGAAGCAATATATATGTTTTCATGTGATCTAAACCTCACACACCACGTCACTACCTAATTAAGTATAGCAAAGTTTCTTTATGGGAAACACCTTCCATTTCTAGTCCGATTTTGACTTTTGGTGTGATTCTTTTCATTAATTAGGTTGCCGCAAGATAATTATTACTCATAAATAACTCAAAGGAAATATTTGCATATTTTATGTTGAGATCGTTTAAACATACTATCTCTATTTTAGGTATAAACATAACTGAAATTCGATTAAATCTAGAATCAAACACCAAATCTCTGACAGTTGTCTTTGATATTTCTTGGCAAAGAGTGGCGGCGTCATGGAATGCCAAGCCAAATGTACTAAAGAAAAACGCTGATTTGTAGACTTACCCACGAGATTAACTCAAAACAACAAATAGCTAGGGTTTTTTTTGTAGGAAACTCTTTTTGCCTAACAGAGGTCCTTAGAAATAACAAGTGTGTCGAGCACAACTAGAAGCTTGGTGCTTGATTCTCGATAGTGGAAATAAACATGAATGCACACTAAGTTAATAAAACAAATGATAGAATGATAGAAAACTGGTTAGATAAACTAGATTGTCGTAACCCACTGCACATATCGTTTTCTCGGTCACCATGTGGTTTTAGATAATTAACCGTGTAGAAAACAAGTGGTTAAGAGCATCTCCAGCTGATCCCTCATTTTGCCGTCGTCTAGCATCCACCGGCACTTGTGGATGCTCAAGGGAAACGCCTAGTTTTATTGTTTCAAATTATGGTTCAAAACTTGTTAAAAATCGTTTAATTGTGTTAAATATTTGGTCAAAATTTTGTGTTATTAATTTTTGAAAATATGGGGGTGTTTGGGGGTTGGGGGATTGGTGTCGTGCCCGACAGCACGCCGACAACCCCACATATAGCAAAAAAAAGCTCTTGTCAGACGCCGTATGGGGGGGACGGACGGCTCGAGAGCTCTAACTAGATCTAACATAGGTCTTCAAATGATGGTCAGTCGACCTGACATGCAGCGCCCGCGCCGCCCTAGCTAGAGTCGTAGTATCATGCCAGGTCATGGTAAATGCATGCCTACCTTGTTTGATCAACACATGTCTAGTTGTCAGAATAATCTGTGGATCAGCATTAATTCAAATAGGTGTAAGTACCAATAAATGATGACGGGTGGCATAAATTAGCTGGTTGTTAGTCAAGATTCAGGTATGATCACCTAAGTGGGTGATGTGGAACAAGTAGTTTTATGTGAATTATCGTGTTGTACATCACTCTACTTTGTTGCCATGCAGCAATAACATGTTTTTAGTCCATTACTAGAAATTGTTTAAACTCGGACTTGCATCCAGACTTGAATTATGCCCACTAATGGTTGGCTCAATAAGTAGTACTAGTAGTAGCAGCCGCATGAAACAAGATATTGTCACTGTAAATCAACTTAGAAAGATACCATAAATGTACGACATTAACCTTCCTGGTCCAACTTAAATTTGTAAGTTAGTTCACATCCTTCTAGTTTCACTACTAGTATAGAAGTTCTAGATCAGCAACATGTATGCATATATCTACTAAAAAGCACTCTATGTAGACTACATTCGATCCTTACAATTTTGCTAAACACCATCTAAATTCCTTTGTTCTCAAATTAAATCTCTCATTTTTGCTATGTTGAAGAGTATGCTTATCTACACATATATATTGTGCATGTGAATATTTAGAAATGGATGATGGTGCAGAGTTAGTGTCAAGGTATATGGTGGGAAGAAACTCACAAGATGTTGGTGATTCACAAGTGAGAATGAAAGTGGATTATGAACAATAAGGAAAAATAGACAGTCGAGGAGGATGAGGATAATGAAAATTAGAATTATGAGCTATAAGAAGATATTGATGATGAGGACATCCGTGAAGGGTCAAATGCAGTGCTCAAGGATGGAAGTCCAAATCCAAGCCTTGGCAAGAATTTGCGACGATACAAGTTGATGGGGAAGTTACACAATGAGAGTGCAAGCAATGTAGCACATTAATTTGTGACAAGCAAGGGCATGGAACAAGTGGATTGTGCAATCACTTGCAAAGATACAAAGCTATGGCATCCTTGGTAAAAGATTTGAATCATATGAATACATACCTCATGACACCAGATGGAGTCAACCGCTCATGGAAGTTGACCCAAATGTTGCAAGAAAAATGTTGGTGAGGATGGTTATCCTCCATGAGTTTCCTTTGTCCACTATTGAATACTATGGTTTTCAAAAATTTGTATCTAGTTTGAATCCATTCTTTCACATGATAACAATAAAGGCTTTGAAGAATGATAACAACAAAGACTTTGATGTGTACAATAAATGTTTAAAGGAGCTATTTGGTGTAGCCAAGTCAAGGATAACATTGACCATGGACTTATGGATTTCATATCACACTATTGGGTACATGGTCATTACATCACACATCATAAATGACTACTGGAAGTTGGAAAAACGAATAATCAACGATGGTAGAATGGTGAAAATGTCGAGGAGAAATTTGGTTGCCCAAGAATATGCTAATTGGGAATTGAAAATTCTTGCATCAACGATGCACATCCCATATCCTCAATTTGGTATGCCAAGCAGGGATTGACTATTTGGATCCAATATTTAGAAATATCTATGTGACTATTGAGTTCATAAGAGTTACCACAAATCGGAAAAAAAAATTATGGACATTGTTACACAAAACGACATTTCTTGTGAGAAGAGTCTTTGCATTGATGTGCCCATAAGATGTAAGTCAACCTTCACAATGATAAAGATAGCATTGAAGTACATAAGAGCATTCCATGCCTTCGAAAGGTAAGACCCCCGGTATTCATATGCACCTTATGCCGCGTAATGGTACGAGGAAACAGCGGTATGTAAGTTGCTCGGAGTGTTTTATGGAGCTACAGAGGTGATATATGGTTCAAAGTATCCTACTACAAATCTCTATTTCAGCAAATGTGGCAAGCTCAGGAAGCATTGTACATGGAGGCACCTGGGGACGGCTCTTCATTTCCTGAAATGATCAAGCACATGTAAAGAAAACTTGATAAATGTTGGAAACTATATTGGTTTGTACTTTTTATGCCTCTAATCCTTGATCTGAGGTTCAAGTTCACTTATCTTGAGTTTCGGTATCCTCGAGTGCTTGGGAGTAGTGTTGCAACTAAGATTTCTAGAATGAAGGAGATATTTAAAGAGATTTTGAGGAGTATGTTGTAGGGTTCGCAACATAGAAAACAAAAAATTTCCTACGATGGGAAGAACTATGTACCAAGATCTATCTACTAGATACAAGCAACGGGCGGATATACATCTGTAGAGAACATACCCTTGAAGACCGACAAAGCTTAACGAGTCCAAACTCGTGGTTGATGTCGACGATCTCTTGCCGATCTCAAGATCGAGAGAAAGTCCTAGCGCCGCAAAACAGCAGCGCATCCGTGCTCGCACACACGTACAAGACACCGAGCAACCTATGCCTCCTCGCTCCAGCGATGCAGCGGAAGCACAACCCTTTATTGCGAATAGTCATCGGTAACATGTATCTCGCTAGTCCAAGACCATGGGGAATAAATTCTAGAGGGAGAGAGAGATCCTTCACGAGGAGGTGTGAGTGAGAAAGAGAGAGGAGAGGGGTGTCTTTTATAGGAGGAAGGGGGGGCACCCAAGGGGTTGGCCGTCGGCCATGGGGGCTTCCCCCTCCCCTCCTTCATTCATGTGTGTGGACACTCCACTCACAAAAATCTCTTCAATTCCCTCCACTCAAAATCCCACTCAAAATTGCTATTAAATTTTCACCAAATTTAATGCAAACCCTCATTAAATAAAACTCCTTTTATTTATTCAGAATTTTTTCAATTACTTTAATGACAAACATTCACATATAACCCCTTGCTAGTATTTCATTTCACATGCAAAAACACTTTCTGCAATTTCACCCAAAAACCTGTTTCGGTATCTAGTGAAATAAATTCTTGCGCTTGTTATTCTTTTCGGCATGAAAATTTTGCTCCAATTGGATGTCAGTGTCCCTTAAGTGTGCCACCCTACGGTTAGCGAATAATGCGGACATGATCGAGACCCTTCTCCGATCAATAATCAGAAGCGGGACCTGGAGATCCATACTGACTCCCACACATTCAACGATGACTTTCCAGTGATCGTCGGAACCTTTTACGCTAGTATCTTAATACCTTTGTTTTAAAATATATTACACGTCCGAGATTCGATCCTCGGTATCTCCATACCTAGTTTGATCTCGTTACCGACATGCACTCTTTTCTCGTTCCCGTGATATAACATTCTAGTGATCAAATCACTTGCTTGCACGCTAATCAATGTGATATCACCGAGAGGGCCCAGAGTATATCTATCTGTCATCGGGATGAACAAATTCCACTCTCGATCCATGAGGCTCAACATAACACTTTAGTAGTTCTGAAGCCATCTTTATAATCACCCATTTATGGTGTAAACATCTGACTTTGGTTGTAAACATCTTACTTATGCTTAGCATACCAAAATTTAAGAAATGACAACTTGGGTTTTACCCCAAACCATAACTCATATGGTGCCATTTCAACGGATCAAGATGGAGCTCTTTTCAGTGTAAAAGCGGTAGTCTCTAAAGCTTTAATCTTTTAAAACATAATGGCAGTTTTATAAATAACACCTTTGATCCAACCATGTCAAACAAGGTTTCATTACAAATCTCAAACACTCCATATTCCTATGGTGTTTCGGGAGATGAAAATCTAGGTGTTTTTGCTAAACTTGTAACTCGAATAAATCCCTTTTATGATAAAATCATAAATCATTTATTTTCTTGTTACACTTGCAACTCAAATAAATCCCTTATGATAAAATCATAAACCATTTATTTTCTTGTTACAGTGATTTTCACTTCATCTTAAAAGTCTTTGAACGTTTTCAAATATTTCATACTTCTTTCTCATTGAGTGAACATTCACTCAACTTTCCGGAGAAAGCATATAAAGTTGAAATCCATCGCTTACGACTATACATAATGGACTACATACATCAATATGTATAAATTCCAATAATTTAGTCGATCGTTCTTCTTTGGCCTTTGAACGAAGTTTTAATTATCCCGAGGAAAGTCTCACAAGCATCACTTGATCAAATCAAAGACTCCAAAAATCCATGAATATGGAGATTCTTCATGTTTTCTTTCCAATATAATTTAAACAGCGATGTCACTTAGTAAGTGATCTTTCAATCATTTGTCTTGCGACATTTTAGCATTAGGTTTTATGGATGTGATTTCTCCAATTAGATTTGTAAATCATCCATCGTATATGGAATACGGTAATTATTTGAACAATCTTTGTTCTCATAATACCTGATTTAAATAACAATTATTAAAAAAAATCTTGAGGTCAAGCTTTGATGTCAACGAGAAATACAAACAACGGTTTGTTTGTTTTCAATAAACGTCATCACATATTCTCTTGCTAGTTACTTAGGCCATTGTAGTTTATAAATTGCGTCGTTCTGTATGAAATTTCATACCAACCAATTCGGTATACAATATCCAAGAACCACATTGTCTAACAAGCAAATAATACAACCATAACATGTATATCATCCATATACCTAAATTGGATATTTCCAATATTTTCTTTTCTGCCAAATATATTTTATAGATTCTCTTTTAGCATTTCCTTTTCCTTTTAAAAGAATCTATCAACATCAAAAGTGGCGCCATATACATGACACATAGTACAGAGCGTGTATATTCAAATAATAATACCTTTGTACTTGCACTTTGAAGTAGTTCACCATCATCAAAATGATCGGCATTCTTTCAAAAACCATTCTTTAGTAATCTTTTACTGTAGTAAACACTTTGCATACATCTTCTATTCATCCTTATCATGACGACTTTCATGATCAAGCTAATGTAGCTTATAAAGACGAATCGCGAGTATAACGTTACTTTCCAAAACCCTTTTGGATGATTAGGATGTCTAGCATCTCCAACCTTTGTAAATTCTCATCCAATATGAGAACATACATTATACTCTATCATATAGCAACCAAAACACTGTTTCAGATATCGTTATATCTGTCACACATGATGGTTTCTGAAACAATTCTTTCAGCTCCTAGATAAACTTGATATTAAAACAATCAAGAATCATGGAGGCAAACATGATACTTAAGATACTAACACTGGAATTGTTACTCTCGATTTAATACCAATTATTAAATTTCACGGAGTAAACAGATTTTGCTGAAAGTTTGCAATAGGACTTTAAACTTTAGATTGACACTCAACACAATACGATATTAGTTCGTAAAGTAAATATCCAGAATTCTATAGTTCTATTATCTCAATTACAACTAAGTATAAGATGGTGAATGAATTCCAATGACTACAACAAATTATTTAAATCCACTTTGATTTAATTTATGATAAATCGAGTTCTACTAATCCAAATTAGAAATGAACTCCCACTCAAAAACGACATCCCTCGTGCCTTTTTGGTGATTATATGAACCAAATCCACTACACCAAGTCCGATCATCACGTGAGTCGATATAGCTTCAAAGGCGAGCATCCATATGGTCATCATATCAAAACATATGACTCATACTTAACCTTCCGGTCTGTGTTCTGAGGCCATGTCTGTACATGCTAGGCTCGCCAAGTAAGAACCTTAGTATTCGCGTGTGAAACTGTCTTACACCGAGATATGTTCGTGGATTCAAGTACACCCGATCATCACGTGATGTCTTGAAGCGACGAAACATTAACGATGCATACTTAAGGAAGAACACATTTTTATCTTGATATCTAAATGTGGTATCATCTTATTATGCTAATAAAACGCCAAACAAACAATATAAGATGCTATCAAACATCACATATTTATAAGTGGAATGATATGGTTCCTGCATATGATCTCTATCATGTGCACCGTGGTATTGATCACTATCATACCTTTATATGTAAGGCCAAGGTCTATGATGTTGGAATTATGCCCTAGAGGCAATAATAAAGATGTTATTATTATAATTCTTGTTCATGATAATGTTTATATTCCATGCTAGAATTGTATTAAGCGGAAACTTTAATACTTGTGTGGTTTGTGAACAACATCGTGTACCTAGTACGCCTCTATGGACTAGCTCATTGATTAATGATGGTTAAGGTTTCCTAACCATGGACATGAGTTGTCGATTAATAATGAGATCATATCATTGGGAGAATGATATGATGGACATACCCAAACTAAGCGAAGCAATTAGATCGTGTCATCGTGTTCATCTTTGCGAAGCTTTTCTTATGTCAAATATTGTATTCCTTAGACCATGAGATAATACAACTCCCTGGTATCGGAAGAAAGCTTTGAGGTCATCAAACGTCATCCTATGAGAGGGTGATCATAAAGGTGTCTCTCAGGTGATCGGAAAGTATCTGTTGGGTTGTATGTATCGAGATGGGATTGTCCCTCCCAAAGTCGGAGAGATATACTTCGGGCCCACTCGGTAATCGATATCAACAATGCTTGCAAGCATGTGGTTAAGGAGTTAATCACAAAGTGATATCGGATTACGGAACGAGTAAAGTACTTGCTGTGAACGAGAGTGAACTAGGTATGACGGTACCGACGATCAATTCTCGGGCAAGTAAAATATCGCGAGAAGAAGGGAATATATATATGGGATTGATTGAATCCTGGCATCGTGGTTCATCCGATATGATCATCGATGAATGTGTGGGAGTCAATATGGGTTTCCAGACCCCGCTGTTGATTATTGATAGCAGATCATGTCCGCATATTCTCGAACCCGAAGGGTCACACACTTAACGTGTCTCGACGCTAGGATAAATTGGATAATTGGTTTATGAGTTTTTGTTCAGAGTCTCGGATGGGATCCGGGACATCACGAGAGGTTCCGGAATGGTCCGGAGAATAAGATTCATATAAGGCAGTGCAGTTTTTGGAGTTCGGAATTGTTCCGGGTTAATCGGTATTGTACCGTAAGCTTCTAGAACCTTCCGGAAGGGTGCCAACATGGTCCCACCTGTCGGGAGGGGGAATGGGCCTATGAGGGAGTGGCCTGGCCGCATTGGGCCCAGCCGGCCAAACAAGGGGAAACCCTAGTTTGGAGCTTCTAGAAGGGGGGGTTTCCTTGCCCCCCCACTCCTCCCTCCTTTGGCCGCCGGCCTAGGCTTGGGGGAGGGGCTAGGTGTAACACCCTCAGAATCGGCCCTATGCAAGTTTTAGAGAATCCCGCCAAACCCGCATAGAAACAATTCAAAGGTGCCCACCAGGCACTTTCGTGCGGGTGGAAAACGAAGTAATATCATTACACAATAGTCCACGATGGAACCCACAGAACAGATATATACAACGACGACTCAAAGAGTCAAGAATACAGATTTACAGTACAAAGATCCAGATCACCTTGAAAACAATACAGCGTCCGAGTACGGACAAGATGCAAATTGAGCTAAGAGCCCTGAAGAATAACCAATGGCGTCCATAACCCTGCCCAGGCCAAGCCAGAAGGGTAAACCTGCTAACGACGTCGATCTCAAAACCTGCTTAAACAAAAGGGGTGCCGACAAAGGGCAAAGGAAAAAGAGGAGCGTCAGTACTGAGGCCAGTACACGGCGAGAATAGAATTCGGCGGTCCTCGCCTACATAGGTATGGTGGACTGAAGCGGCAGCGCGGCATGCACTAAACAACCTATAGAGACTCGATACAACTAGCGGCTATCAGAGAGGGGTAAGAAAGACCTATTCGGAACCAACCTGATACTACCACCAAACATACCCATCCTGGTGTTTCCCCCTCGAGACCAAACGAGGAAGTCAACCGAGGAACTCACACCGTTGGCAGTTTTATTCATTCTGTTATAGTTGCGGCAATTACTAGTCAAATATAGATAGCATGAGTCATCCTGATATAATAAGCAGTGGGCAGTTTTAGTTAAAAATTCCGTTGTAGTTGCCACACTTACTAGTCAGATACGATTAGCATGAGACATCCCAAACCCAGCAGTTATTGGTACTTTTATTTAGCCATTCCGTTGTAGTGAAGCTGATTACTAGTCATATCGGACACAAGTCAAATTATAACAGTAAACTTTAGTTATAGTTGTCTATGATCGAGAACTGTGCTCCAAGTCGTCCATAACCGCGGACACGGCTTTTCGAAAAGATTTAACCCTGCAGGGGTGCACCAAAGTTTCCAAACGCACCTACACCCTTGTTGTCGGATCAGGTAGGTACAAGATCACAAAACATACACCCAACGGTATGTCGACGGGGTTTCGGACACGACGTTTCCCAGACCCAAAGCAAGCACGGGGGGCCACCCCACTAAGCTACCCGCAACGAAGTTGGCCGGCTCCGAAACGGACCCAGGGTTTGCGTCAGTGGCTGTAAACGACTGGGAACCCGAAAGTGTGACTGGGCTTGTCGATACCGCGAAAACACTCCGCTTACCTAAACAGTACAGGTGCTCCTCGCACAATCTTAAATATAGCAGTAAAGCATGGCATAAGTACAGAATAGTAATAAAGCTCCAAACTACTTTGTGGCCCCCAGTACAATACTTGGAATCAGGTACTAAATCGATGGGGGTGCCCATACACCCCACATGTGGTTAGCGCGCTCGATCTCGGAACAGGTGTCAAGAACTCGGGGTCCTACGGGACACTAGTGGGCGGTTAAAATCCAAATATTGTCTATTACCCTCCGGTGCCTCTGCATTTACCTACTTTCAATTTTAGTTATTAAACAATAATTAAAGCCATGATCATCTCCAACATTAAACATGCGGCAATACTCCAACAACTGTGGTACTGGACGACGCGCAACAGCACTTGAGCAAGCGACTACGACGCGCAAGTCCAACTATCTACCAAACAACAGGTAATAGGATGTGTCCAAGGCAATATAAAGTTGCAAGGGATATCACGGGTACGGAAACTAGAGCATCGCAACACAGATAGCAATAGATCAACAGGAGGAAATAAAGACTATAAATGCAAAATAGGTAGAAAGGGGGAGAATGCTCGCCTGAAAAACATTGCCGAAGGTTCATCCGAAGAACGGGCGTCACTCGCATCAACTCATCGGCCTAATCCGTGAAGAAGCAAAGCACTAGGAGAAACACCGGATGCACTATTTAATACTACGGCAAAAGATCAGGCATGATGCATGTATGATGTATGACATGGCAAAGGTGCGGTGCAATTAGGCAAGATTAAGCGGAACCGGGGTCCCGACAAATATATGGTTCTAGTTGTTTAGATACCCCGTATTTTAAATGTGGTATTAACATGGCAAAACATAGCATCAGTTCGCTACACAGATTTAAATGGAGACAAACTAAGACTAGAATAGCCCGCATATGGTCTCCATATTTAATTATATGGTGAATCGGCATAAGGCCCCCAACCCACAGACAAGTATGCATGCATGATCAATTTAGTATGCATCAGTTGCTAATGTCATATTATAAAATAATGGGGTCTCGGATAGGGAATCACATTAGGGTTCGGCGAACTTGGGCTCCGAGGGGTTCAGGGATCGGTCTTCGGGACCAGGATCGGATTCAGATCCATGAAGGAGAACTTGGCGTCTTCGGGTTCCGTGGAAGGGATCTCGGTCGTCGGATCTGGTTTACACGGTGAGCTTGCGTCGGTGTGGCCTTCGTGTGGCTTCACAGATCAAAGCATGACCTAGTAGAAGGCTCCTACATGGCATCGATAGATGTGTTCCTGATGGAAACAAGCTCGAATGCTGCTACTAGCACCTACAGGAAAACAACCACATGTCCTTGGGCCCTAGGACAAACAGGCCTCGACACGACCAGGCGCTTGAACTGGAAGACACCAACGTGCACTGGAGGAAGCCGGGAAAAGGCGAGGCCACGGAGGCAGGTGGCTCTTCTCAGGGAAGGAGGAGCAGCGAGCAGGGAGGCGATGCGGGGGTCGCGTCCTGGCGGCGGATCGCGAAGGGAGAGGGAGGCGCTCGAGGCGGACGTCGACAGCCGGTGGTGCTGTAGATGGCGGCAGAGACAGGGCGCCGGCGACGGGGAACCAAAGGGAAGGCCGAGCAGGAGGGCCGCGACCGGCGATGGTAGAGATGAACCGGGCCGAGGCCGGGACCAGCACCAGGGCGACGGCAAGCAGAGGGGTGAGGCGCTTGCAGAGGTGGTCGGCGAGGCGGTCATCGGCCTGTCGGACGGGATGAGCAGAGGAAGGCCGGACGGGAGAGCTGGAGCGGAGGGGCGACGGGCTCGGGCGGCAGGGGACCCTGGAGGCGAAGGAGGTAGCACGGCGGTTGAACCAGGGGCGACGACCAGGCTCTGCTCGGGGATAGTGGCGGACGGCGAGGGCGAAGAGGCGGGCTCCAGGAGGCGCCGGGGTCGGATGGTGGTGATGGAGCTCGCAGGAGGAGATGATGGAGAGCTGGCGGGAGGAGAGGGCAGGGCCACGGCGAGGTGCTGCGAGGAAGGCGCGGAGACGAGCGGCGCACGCACGGGAAGGGGCCGGTGGCGGAAGCTCTGCAAGAGAAGATGAAGATGGTGGCGAGGTCACGGGATGGTGGGGTCGAGGAGGGCGTGGCCGGCCGATGCTGGTGGGAAGGAGGTGAGCAGGGGAGGCGCCCTGCATGGGCTCCGCTCGAGGAGGAGGGGCGGACGGGGATCTACGGGCGGCGGCGACGCTGGGGATTGAGGTGGTAGCGAGAGTAGGGGTCGCGGGCGGCCTGGGGAGCGGGGTGGGTGAGCGGTTGGTGGGAGAGGTGGGCCAAGCGGCCAGGCGGTGGTGGGGCCAGGCGCGGGGCGTGGGGACGGCTACCGCGGGGTGGGGCCCGGTGGCAGGGAGAGAAGGAGGTGGGGATGGGTGCAGGTGGGATGAGGTGGCGGCTGGGATGGGGAGAGGGAGTGGTGAGGTGGAGGGATGCGGTGAGGTGGCGGATTGCGATTGGCCGGGGTGAGGTGGAGGGGGCTGGGTAGGATTAGGTGTAGGTAGGATTAGGAATTAGACAGGCTGGTTTTGGGTAATTTAGGGGGTGGCCGGCTAGGTCGGATCGACCCGGTTTGGCTGCCCCCTAAAAATAAAATAAATATTTTATTATTTAAAATGGGGCGTTTGAAATCCATTGGTAGACGAAACAAAATAATCCGGAGACTCGGGTTTTAATTTGAATAAAGACGGGAGTATTTAAAAAACAAAACTAGGCGTTTCGAAAATAGTTTAGACAAAAACCATGCATGATGATGACGATGCTCAAATGCAATGTGGCATAATGACATGAGCATGCGGTCATGATGATGCAATGCACAAAAACAACGCGATTTTCTGGTAGTGGTTTTGCGGGGCGCCACAATTCGACACCACTAACAATGGATCTCGCCCTCGAGATCCGCCTCATGGTACCGGGAAGAAGGGCGGCGATCTGAATCTTCTCGCATCGCGTAGATCCTCGCGACACCACTAACAAGAGGTCGTTGTCCGTGATCGTCGAGAGAACACTCCGGGAACAAAAGGTCGAAGGTAGAGGTATCAACAAATAAAGCCACCTCTAGCTTCGATAGAAAGAGAGAACCGATGCATTCTCATCCACTTCAATGTACCAAAGCGAATAGAAGGGGTAGTCGGCATGGGGGCCAATCCATCACGCACCCAAACTATTACTCCGCACAATCAGTAGAAAAGCGTGCAACCATTCTCGGAATCAGACTGAAGATCTCGACAATCGAGGTTCAGAAACAAAGGAGTGATGCAGACTCTGCATCGGATCTGGCGTAGATGATGTCGTCGCGTCGGAAAACACCGGAAGGCACAAACAAGGAACAAAGAATGGTACCACAGTAGACGGATTCCTCAGACAGCATGAACACCGGATGGTAGAACACCGTTATCAAAGGAGGAAGCGAAACCCTGAAGGTACGATGGAATCCAACCACGAGAAATCCTGGACTAGAAGAAGGTAAGAGAGCAGATTCAAAACACGCAGAGGTGAGAGGTGAGCAGCAGAGGGGTAAGGAGTAAAATCAGACCTAATCAGAACTATCCAACCGATTTTGCAAAAATAGTTTTGACACTCTACTTCGGCCGTTAGCTAGGTTATCCTACAGGCTGGACTTGTGGGGTATCGCAACTGCTGAGCTCTGATACCACTCTGTAACACCCTCAGAATCGGCCCTATGCAAGTTTTAGCGAATCCCGCCAAACCCGCATAGAAACAATTCAAAGGTGCCCACCAGGCACTTTCGTGCGGGTGGAAAACGAAGTAATATCATTACACAATAGTCCATGATGGAACCCACAGAACAGATATATACAACGACGACTCAAAGAGTCAAGAATACAGATTTACAGTACAAAGATCCAGATCACCTTGAAAACAATACAGCGTCCGAGTACGGACAAGATGCAAATTGAGCTAAGAGCCCTGAAGAATAACCAATGGCGTCCATAACCCTGCCCAGGCCAAGCCAGAAGGGTAAACCTGCTAACGACGTCGATCTCAAAACCTGCTTAAACAAAAGGGGTGCCGACAAAGGGCAAAGGAAAAAGAGGAGCGTCAGTACTGAGGCCAGTACACGGCGAGAATAGAATTCGGCGGTCCTCGCCTACATAGGTATGGTGGACTGAAGCGGCAGCGCGGCATGCACTAAACAACCTATAGAGACTCGATACAACTAGCGGCTATCAGAGAGGGGTAAGAAAGACCTATTCGGAACCAACCTGATACTACCACCAAACATACCCATCCTGGTGTTTCCCCCTCGAGACCAAACGAGGAAGTCAACCGAGGAACTCACACCGTTGGCAGTTTTATTCATTCTGTTATAGTTGCGGCAATTACTAGTCAAATATAGATAGCATGAGTCATCCTGATATAATAAGCAGTGGGCAGTTTTAGTTAAAAATTCCGTTGTAGTTGCCACACTTACTAGTCAGATACGATTAGCATGAGACATCCCAAACCCAGCAGTTATTGGTACTTTTATTTAGCCATTCCGTTGTAGTGAAGCTGATTACTAGTCATATCGGACACAAGTCAAATTATAACAGTAAACTTTAGTTATAGTTGTCTATGATCGAGAACTGTGCTCCAAGTCGTCCATAACCGCGGACACGGCTTTTCGAAAAGATTTAACCCTGCAGGGGTGCACCAAAGTTTCCAAACGCACCTACACCCTTGTTGTCGGATCAGGTAGGTACAAGATCACAAAACATACACCCAACGGTATGTCGACGGGGTTTCGGACACGACGTTTCCCAGACCCAAAGCAAGCACGGGGGGCCACCCCACTAAGCTACCCGCAACGAAGTTGGCCGGCTCCGAAACGGACCCAGGGTTTGCGTCAGTGGCTGTAAACGACTGGGAACCCGAAAGTGTGACTGGGCTTGTCGATACCGCGAAAACACTCCGCTTACCTAAACAGTACAGGTGCTCCTCGCACAATCTTAAATATAGCAGTAAAGCATGGCATAAGTACAGAATAGTAATAAAGCTCCAAACTACTTTGTGGCCCCCAGTACAATACTTGGAACCAGGTACTAAATCGATGGGGGTGCCCATACACCCCACCTGTGGTTAGCGCGCTCGATCTCGGAACAGGTGTCAAGAACTCGGGGTCCTACGGGACACTAGTGGGCGGTTAAAATCCAAATATTGTCTATTACCCTCCGGTGCCTCTGCATTTACCTACTTTCAATTTTAGTTATTAAACAATAATTAAAGCCATGATCATCTCCAACATTAAACATGCGGCAATACTCCAACAACTGTGGTACTGGACGACACGCAACAGCACTTGAGCAAGCGACTACGACGCGCAAGTCCAACTATCTACCAAACAACAGGTAATAGGATGTGTCCAAGGCAATATAAGGTTGCAAGGGATATCACGGGTACGGAAACTAGAGCATCGCAACACAGATAGCAATAGATCAACAGGAGGAAATAAAGACTATAAATGCAAAATAGGTAGAAAGGGGGAGAATGCTCGCCTGAAAAACATTGCCGAAGGTTCATCCGAAGAACGGGAGTCACTCGCATCAACTCATCGGCCTAATCCGTGAAGAAGCAAAGCACTAGGAGAAACACCGGATGCACTATTTAATACTACGGCAAAAGATCGGGCATGATGCATGTATGATGTATGACATGGCAAAGGTGCGGTGCAATTAGGCAAGATTAAGCGGAACCGGGGTCCCGACAAATATATGGTTCTAGTTGTTTAGATACCCCGCATTTTAAATGTGGTATTAACATGGCAAAACATAGCATCGGTTCGCTACACAGATTTAAATGGAGACAAACTAAGACTAGAATAGCCCGCATATGGTCTCCATATTTAATTATATGGTGAATCGGCATAAGGCCCCCAACCCACAGACAAGTATGCATGCATGATCAATTTAGTATGCATCAGTTGCTAATGTCATATTATAAAATAATGGGGTCTCGGATAGGGAATCACATTAGGGTTCGACGAACTTGGGCTCCGAGGGGTTCAGGGATCGGTCTTCGGGACCAGGATCGGATTCAGATCCATGAAGGAGAACTTGGCGTCTTCGGGTTCCGTGGAAGGGATCTCGGTCGTCGGATCTGGTTTACACGGTGAGCTTGCGTCGGTGTGGCCTTCGTGTGGCTTCACAGATCAAAGCATGACCTAGTAGAAGGCTCCTACATGGCATCGATAGATGTGTTCCTGATGGAAACAAGCTCGAATGCTGCTACTAGCACCTACAGGAAAACAACCACATGTCCTTGGGCCCTAGGACAAACAGGCCTCGACACGACCAGGCGCTTGAACTGGAAGACACCAACGTGCACTGGAGGAAGCCGGGAAAAGGCGAGGCCACGGAGGCAGGTGGCTCTTCTCAGGGAAGGAGCAGCAGCGAGCAGGGAGGCGATGCGGGGGTCGCGTCCTGGCGGCGGCTCGCGAAGGGAGAGGGAGGCGCTCGAGGCGGACGTCGACAGCCGGTGGTGCTGTAGATGGCGGCAGAGACAGGGCGCCGGCGACGGGGAACCAAAGGGAAGGCCGAGCAGGAGGGCCGCGACCGACGATGGTAGAGATGAACCGGGCCGAGGCCGGGACCAGCACCAGGGCGACGGCAAGCAGAGGGGTGAGGCGCTTGCAGAGGTGGTCGGCGAGGCGGTCATCGGCCTGTCGGACGGGATGAGCAGAGGAAGGCCGGCCGGGAGAGCTGGAGCGGAGGGGCGACGGGCTCGGGCGGCAGGGGACCCTGGAGGCGAAGGAGGGTGCGAAGGAGGTAGCACGGCGGTTGAAGCAGGGGCGACGACCAGGCTCTGCTCGGGGACAGCGGCGGACGGCAAGGGCGAAGAGGCGGGCTCCAGGAGGCGCCGGGTCGGATGGTGGTGATGGAGCTCGCAGGAGGAGATGATGGAGAGCTGGCGGGAGGAGAGGGCAGGACCACGGCGAGGTGCTGCGAGGAAGGCGCGGAGACGAGCGGCGCACGCACGGGAAGGGGCCGGCGGCGGAAGCTCTGCAAGAGAAGATGAAGATGGCGGCGAGGTCGTGGGATGGTGGGGTCGAGGAGGGCGTGGCCGGCCGATGCTGGTGGGAAGGAGGTGAGTAGGGGAGGCGCCCTGCATGGGCTCCGCTCGAGGAGGAGGGGCGGACGGGGATCTACGGGCGGCGGCGGCGCTGGGGATTGAGGTGGTAGCGAGAGTAGGGGTCGCGGGCGGCCTGGGGAGCGGGGTGGGTGAGTGGTTGGTGGGAGAGGTGGGCCAAGCGGCCAGGCGGTGGTGGGGACGGCTACCGCGGGGTGGGGCCCGGTGGCAGGGAGAGAAGGAGGTGGGGATGGGTGCAGGTGGGATGAGGTGGCGGCTGGGATGGGGAGAGGGAGTGGTGAGGTGGAGGGATGCGGTGAGGTGGCGGATTGCGATTGGCCGGGGTGAGGTGGAGGGGGCTGGGTAGGATTAGGTGTAGGTAGGATTAGGAATTAGACAGGCTGGTTTTGGGTAATTTAGGGGGTGGCCGGCTAGGTCGGATCGACCCGGTTTGGCTGCCCCCTAAAAATAAAATAAATATTTTATTATTTAAAACGGGGCGTTTGAAATCCATTGGTAGACGAAACAAAATAATCCGGAGACCCGGGTTTTAATTTGAATAAAGACGGGAGTATTTAGAAAACAAAACTAGGCGTTTCGAAAATAGTTTAGACAAAAACCATGCATGATGATGACGATGCTCAAATGCAATGTGGCATAATGACATGAGCATGCGGTCATGATGATGCAATGCACAAAAACAACGCGATTTTCTGGTAGTGGTTTTGCGGGGCGCCACACTAGGACTGGCGCCCACCCCTCTATATATAGAGGGCTGGGGCGCACCACCCCCCCACACCCTCCCCTCAAGTCTAGTCGCCTTGTTGCCCTCCTCTCTTTCTCCCTCCCGACTGCGTGTAGGCGAAGCCCTGCTGCAGAAACTCTCCACCACTTGCACCGCGCCGTCGCATTGTAGATCCAATCCATCTCTCCACCATAATTTCTGGACCAAGGAAGGAGGAGGCGTCGAGGTGCTGCACGTGTGCATCTCACGGAGGCATCGCCACTTGCGGTGCTAGATCGGATCGGATCGCGAGGAGGAGAAGCGAGTACGACTACATCACCCACGTTCCAACGAACGTTCCGCTGTGCGAATCTTCAAGGGTATGAAGATCTAATCCAATCTCTCTCGTTTTTTGCATCTCCTAGATTAGATCTTGGCTTCCCTCTGTTCGCATCCGTAGAAAATTTTGATTTACTATGCCGCGAAACCCTTCATATGAAACTTACACATTATGTATGTTGTAAGAGTATTATATCATACTTCTAGTTACAACATCACCATATCATAACACTAGCCCAACAACAATCTAAACTAGACGCCTCTAATTTATCCATTGCAAGTTTTACGTGGCTTAGGGCTTTCGAAGATAGAACCGTTCTTACCTACGAACATGAACCACAACAAGGATAACCAAATTGTTGACAATTCGTTGCAAAATAGATATTGACTATAGTAGGAGAGACAGACACCCGCTAGCCACTTATGCAAAACTAGTTGCATGTCAAGCGTGGAGCAGGTCTCATGTGCGAGGACATGTAAAGTTTGTCCGGGCCGCTTCATCCCACTGATGGTCACATACTCATATGTGTACTACCCGTGCAAAGCATCTACGCATAGATCTGGCTCTGATACCACTATAGGGTTTGCAGCATAGAAAACAAAAAAATCCTACGATGGGAACAACTATGTACCAAGATCTATCTACTAGATACAAGCAACAGGCAAATATACATCCGTAGAGAACATACCCTTAAAGACCGACAAAGCTTAACGAGTCTAAACTCGTGGTTGATGTAGACGATCTCTTGCTGATATCAAGATGGAGAGAAAGTCCTAGCGCCGCAAAACAACAACGCATCCGTGCTCGCACACACGTACAAGACACCGAGCAACCTACGCCTCCTCGCTCCAGCGATGCAGCGGAAGCACAACCCTTTATTGCGAATAGCCACTGGGAACATGTATATCGCTAGTCCGAGATCATGGGGAATAAATTCTAGAGGGGGAGAGAGATCCTTCACGAGGAGGTGTGAGTGAGAGAGAGAGGACAGGGGTGCCTTTTATAGGAGGAAGGGGCACAACACTTTAGTAGTTCTAAAGCCATCTTTATAATCACCCAGTTACGGTGTGACGTTTGATGTCATCAAGAAACTCTTCCGGTGTTAGTGATTGACATGATGTCATGGTCTAAGGATTAGGATCACTTCGTAAGTTGTTATAGCAATATAGACTAAATGACTTTGATCATAATGTTATACTTCGGATGAATGTTCATCACATCATTACACTAATGTTGCGACCTCGTTATTAACAACATCCAATGTCTATGATCAAGAAACTTTGATCATCTTGTTAATCAACGAGCTAGTTTATGAGAGAGGCATAACTAGGAACTTTCTGTTTATTTATTAAACACACATGTATTAACGTTTCCGTATTAATACAATTATAGTATGCAAAATAAACATTTATCATAAACAAGGAATACGATAATAACCACTTTATTATTGCCTCTCGGGCATATTCCCTTCATATGCTAAGTTAAACCAGTCAGAAATGACACAAACACAACAAGGAGGTGATGATCTAGACATGGACATGGAGAGTAATGACCCATTTTCAGATTGGGACCGCCATATTATAGCGTTAGGATTAATTCAACTAGTTTTGGGATCTTATGAGCTTGATGCTTACTAGTTAAAGCCTCCAATAGCTCAAACATAAAACTTTGATATCCTAGATTGGTGAAAACCCAATTCAGGTGAGTATCCCATACTTTCTAGCATGGATGCAGATGCCTTAGTTGTTCCTGCTTCTACCTTTGCATCAGAGTCGGCATTCTTCATAGGCCATAGAGTTATATCTAATTTCAGGAGCCGATTGACCCCTGACATAGTTGAATCCCTGAATATCTTATTTGTCTACAAGATCGGTTTCGTACATCAAGAAAGAACTCTCACTTTCGAGTCTTATTTTGTTGATTCTAGCACTTCTCGTAGGCAGGTATGTCTCTATTGTATACTATATAATGTCTCAAGTTTACAAGTGTAGCACTTGTTATGCCAATATATTTCTATGTAGGTACACATGGTTTTAGCACGACAACTATTTATGACATATTTGCCGATGAAGGCCTCTCAATTTCTCCAAGTAATTAAGTGTTTTATAGTGTGCATTTGTTTTGGCATATTTGGCTTATGTACTAGGTGATATGTCTTGGTATCATCGATGTATGTACATAGTTGCTAGCTATTAATGATATATCCTAGTGTCCCGGTAATGGAATGATCTATATCTATTTATTGCTAATGGAATTATTTGTCCTCGTATTATGGTGTATTGCTAATAAAATATATTTCTTTTGTTTCGGTTTACAAGTCCTACTTATATACCTAGGTTATCAATTTGACCACTAAAATATATTTTTTATAGCACAAAAATTATATCATTATAAACTATAACATCTAAAGCTTATAATGGTATAATTTTTGTGCTATATAATTTATATTTTATTGATTAAATTGACGGTCTAGAGATATGTGCATAACTTGTGTGGCATCCCGCAAAAACCACTACTAGAAAATCGCGTTGTTTTTGTGCATTGCATCATCATACATCTATCTCTCTAAAATTATTTTGCTAAAAGCCCTATTTTGTTTTCTATATTAATTCTCCCTATTACTTTAAATCAAAACACCGGTGCTTCCGGATATCTCAGTTTGTCTAAAAACAATTTACAAAAGGCTTTTAAATTAAATTATAAAACCCTAGTCAAAATGTCTAAACCTAAAACTACCCAGTCCTATTCTACCCAGCCCCCTCCACCTCACCCCGACCAATCCCCTCCCTCCACCTCACCGTTCCCTCCACCTCATCCTCCACACAGCCACCTCACCAATCCCTGCTCCACCCCTCTCCCTTACACCCCGGCCCCACCTCCTGCACGCCGACCCCACCCGCCTGACCCCACGCTCCTGGCCACTTCCTACCAACACTCCCTCTCTCCTCCTGGCCCCACCCCGGCCCCACCACCCCTTCTCCTCTCTCCCCCCGACCCCGCTCCTCTCCCTGCATCACCACGCTCCCCCGACCTCGCCCCTTCTTCCTCCCCTCCGGCGCCTGCCCCCACCTCGCCCGCGTCTCCTCCCCCGCTTCCCGGCGCCGGCCTCCACCACCGCTCGGTTCCTCCCCACCTTCCCCGCCACCGCACGCCTCCCCGCTCGCCTCGCGACCACCAGACACCGCCTCGCCGCCCTCCTCCCCTCCGCAGGGCGCCGCCGCCAGGAGCCCTGCCTCCCTCCAGCCCTCGCCGTCCTGGCCTCCCCGACCTCCTCGCCTCGCCGCCAGGGGCGCCCTCGCCTCCGTCACCGCGTCGCCCATCCTCTGCAAGCTCCCCGCCGCCGGCGCGCCCTCTGCCCCGTCCTCCGTCCGCCGCCATTGGTGCCCCCTCCGCGACCTGCACCCTCTCCTCCCGCCTCCGACCCTCGCCTCCACCCCCTCCGGCCGACGCCCCGGAGCCAGCCTCCTCGTCCCGCGCCCTGTCCCCGCCGGCGGCCTCCGTCTCCGTCGGCCCTGCACCATCCTGCCAGCGAGCTCGCGCCCGGCGAGCCCGTCGCCGCCAGGTCCCGCGTGAGCGTGGCCGCACCCCGCCTCCCCGCCGCCTGTCTCCCCCGCTCCCCGGCCCGCCGCTCGCCTTCGCGCACCGAGCCCGGCCTCCTCGTCCCTGGGGCCCACCTCTTTGCAAGCCAGTCTTCAGTTGCAGGAGAGAGTAGCAGCAGTCCAAGCCTGCAAGCAAGTCCGCCACAAGCTGCCCGAGAAGCTCCATCGAGAGTGTTGCCGGCGCTCGCGAATAAGGGAAAATGGAACACGAAGGATCCATATAGCAAAAAGAGCGACTGCATCGAGAACCCGCGGATCGTGAACCTCTCAGAACGCAAGTCCTTCGACATGGTATCTGAAGACCCTAGACCGTGGATCCGAAGACCGATCCTGCCGAGGGCCTAACCTGAACACCTCGTAACCTCAAGATCGCCATCTGTAAGCAAGCCGGAAACCTCAAGGGCTCCTTCCAGGAACCACCAAGATCTTCATCACGGACCTGACACTCTTCTTCATGGACGCCGAGATCTTCCTCCTGGAATTCGAAGACTGAACCCTGGCGCGCCAAGTTCTTCGCCCCCGAGGACCGACCCATAGATGCGTGAAGTACTTCCTCGAGGACGCCAAGTACTTCACCCCGGACACCGAGACCCTGAACGACAAGTTCTTCTTCCCGGAAGCATTGACGCCCGTGCGACAACATCTCCTTTGCAGATCCGAAGACCCTAAACCCCGGAGTCCGAACCTCGTTCCCCGTCGAACCCTGAGACCGAACCCCGGAACCCCTCCGAACCCCAGGACCTTCGACCCCAGATGTGTGACCCCTTTCTCGAACCCTATTTTTTATAATTGTAATATTAAACTTGTTGCATTAAATCATTCATGTCGCATACATATTTGTGTGGTTTGGGGGCCTTATGCCGATTCACCTATAATTAAATATGGGGCCCATATGCGGGCAAATCTAGTCTTATATTGGCCTCATTTAAATTGGTGTAGCGAACCGGTAACTTATTTTGCCTTATAAATACAACATTTAAATGCAGGGTAACTAAACAACTTGAACCATCTGAATAATTGTCGGACCCTGGTTCCGCTTAATATGACCTAATTGCATCGCAACTTTGCCATGTCATACATCATACATGCATCATGCCCGATCTTTTGCCGTAGTATTAAATATTGCATCCGGTGTTTATTCTAGTGTTTTGGTTCTTCGCGGATAAGGCCGTTGAGTTGATGCGAGTGTCGACCCGATCTTCAGATGAAACTTCGACAATGTTTTCAGGCGAGCATCTCCCCCTTTCTACCTATCTTACTTTTATAGTATTTATTCCCTCCTGTTGATCTATTGCCATCTGTGTTGCGATGCCCTAGTTTTCGTACCCGTGATATCCCTTGCAGCCTTATATTGACTTGGACACCTCCTATTACCTGTTGTTTGGTAGATAGTTGGACCTGCGCGTCGTAGTCGCTTGCTCAAGTGCTGTTGCGTGTCGTCAAGTACCACAGTTGTTGGAGCCTTGCCGTATGTTTAATGTTGGAGATGATCAAGGCTTTAATTATCGTTAATTTAATTATTGTTTAATAACTAAAATTGAAGTAGGTAAGCAGAGGCACAGGTGGGCAATAGATGTTATTTGGTTGTTAACCGTCCACTTGTGTCCCGTAGGACCCCGAGTTCTTGACACCTGTTCCGAGATCGAGCGCGCTAACCACATGTGGGATGTATGGGCACCCCATCGATTTAGTACCTGATTTCAAAGTACTGTACTGGGGGCCACAAGTAGTTTGGGGCTTTATTACTATTCTGTACTTATGCCATGCTTTACTGCTTAATTTAAATTGTGCGAGGTACTGCACGTGTACTGTTTTGGAAGCGGAGTGTTTTCGCGGTATCGACAAGCCCAGTTTTGGGTTCCCAGTCGTTTACAGCCACTGGCGCAAACCCTGAGTCCGTCTCGGAGACCGGCCGACTTCGTTGCGGGTAGACTTAGTGGGGTGGCCCCCCGTGCTTACTTTGGGTCTGGGAAACGTCATGACTTAGGCCCCGCCGACATACCGATGGGTGTATGTTAATTGATCTGGCAAAAAGGGTCGAAGTGCGTGTGGATACTTTGGTGCACCCCTGCAGGGTTAAATCTTTTCGAGAAGCCGTGTCCGCGGTTATGGATGACTTGGAGCATAGGTCTCGATCATAGACAACTATAACTAAAGTTTACTGCTATAATTTGACTTGTATCCGATCTGACTAGTAATCAGCTTCACTGTAACGGAATGGCTAAATAAAAGTACCAACAACTGCTGGGTTTTGGGATATCTCATGCTAATTGTAACTGACTAGTAAGTGTTGCAACTACAACGGACTGGTTAACTAAAACTGCCCACTGCTTATCTTATCACGATGACTATCTATACCTGACTAGTAATTGCTGCAACGATAACCGAATAAATAAAACTGCCAACGGTGTGAGTTCCTCGGTTGACTTTCTCGGTTGGTATCGAGGGGGGAATACCAGGATGGGTTTGTTTGGTGTTAGAATCAGGTTGGATCCGAATAGGTCTTTCTTATCCATCTCTGATCACCGACAGTTGTATCGAGTCTCTATAGGTTGTTTAGTGCATGCTGCCGCTGCCGCTTCAGTCCACCATACCTATGTAGGCGAGGACCGCCGAATTCTAGCCTCGCCGTGTACTGGCCTCGGTACTGACCGCTCTCTCTTTTTCCTTTGCCCTTTGTCGGCACCCCTTTTGTTTAAGCAGGTTTTGAGATCGACGTCGTTAGCAGGGTTACCCTTCCGGCTTGGCCTGGGCAGGGTTATGGACGCCATTGGTTATTCTTCAGGGCTCTTAGCCCCATTTGCATCTTGTCCGTAGCTAGACGCTCTATCGTTTTCAAGGTGATTTGGATCTTTGTTCTGTATATCTGTATTCTTGACTCATGGAGTCGTGTTGTATATATATATCTGTTCTGTGGGTCCCATCGAGGACTGTTGTGTAATGTTATTACTTCGTTTTCCACCCGCACGCAAGTGCCTGGTGGGCACCTTTGAATCGTTTCTATGCGGGTTTGGCGGGAAGCGCTGAAACTTGCATAGGGCCGATTCTGAGGGTGTTACAAAGTGGTATCAGAGCTCAGCAGTTGCGATACCCCACAAGTCCAGCCTGTAGGATAACCTAGCTAACGGCCGAAGTAGAGTGTCAAAACTATTTTGCAAAATCGGTTGGATAGATCTGATTAGGTCTGATTTTACTCCTTTCCCCTCTGCTGCTCTCCTCTCACCTCCGCGTGTTTTGAATCCGCTCTCTTCTCTCTCTTCGAGTCCAGGATTTCTCGTGGTTGGGTTCCATCGTACCTTCAGGGTTTCGCTACCTCCTTTGGTAACGGTGTTGCTACATCTGGTCTTCATGCTATCCGAGGAATCCTTCGTCTGGTGGACTTCTCTTTGTTCCTTCTCGTGCCTTCCGGTGTTTTCCGACGCGACGACATCATCTACGCCAGATACGATGCAGAGGCTGCATCACTCCTTTGTTTCTGAACCTCGATTGTCGAGATCTTTAGTCTGATTCCGAGAATGGTTGCACGCTCTTCTACTGATTGTGCAGAGTAATAGTTTGGGTGCGTGATGGATTGGCCCCCATGCCGACTACCCCTTCTATTCGCTTTTGTACATTGAAGTGGATGAGAATGCATCGATTCTCTTTTTCTATCGAAGCTAGAGGTGGCTTTACTTGTTGATACCTCTACCTTCGACCTTTTGTTTCCCGGAGTGTTCTCTTGACGATCACGGATAACGACCTCTTGTTAGTGGTGTCGCGAAGATCTACACAAAGCGAGAAGATGCAGATCACCGACCTTCTTTCCGGTACCATGAGGCGGATCTCGAGGGCGAGATCCATTGCTAGTGGTGTCGAATTGTGGCATCCCGCAAAAACCACTACTAGAAAATCGCGTTGTTTTTGTGCATTGCATCATCATGACATCATCATACATCTATCTGTCTAAAATTATTTTGCTAAAAGCCCTATTTTGTTTTCTATATTAATTCTCCCTATTACTTTAAATCAAAACACCGGTGCTTCCGGATATCTCAGTTTGTCTAAAAACAATTTACAAAAGGCTTTTAAATTAAATTATAAAACCCTAGTCAAAATGTCTAAACCTAAAACTACCCAGTCCTATTCTACCCAGCCCCCTCCACCTCACCCCGACCAATCCCCTCCCTCCACCTCACCGTTCCCTCCACCTCATCCTCCACACAGCCACCTCACCAATCCCTGCTCCACCCCTCTCCCTTACACCCCGGCCCCACCTCCTGCACGCCGACCCCACCCGCCTGACCCCACGCTCCTGGCCACTTCCTACCAACACTCCCTCTCTCCTCCTGGCCCCACCCCGGCCCCACCACCCCTTCTCCTCTCTCCCCCCGACCCCGCTCCTCTCCCTGCATCACCACGCTCCCCCGACCTCGCCCCTTCTTCCTCCCCTCCGGCGCCTGCCCCCACCTCGCCCGCGTCTCCTCCCCCGCTTCCCGGCGCCGGCCTCCACCACCGCTCGGTTCCTCCCCACCTTCCCCGCCACCGCACGCCTCCCCGCTCGCCTCGCGACCTCCAGACACCGCCTCGCCGCCCTCCTCCCCTCCGCAGGGCGCCGCCGCCAGGAGCCCTGCCTCCCTCCGGCCCTCGCCGTCCTGGCCTCCCCGACCTCCTCGCCTCGCTGCCAGGGGCACCCTCGCCTCCGTCACCGCGTCTCCCCATCCTCTGCAAGCTCCCCGCCGCCGGCGCGCCCTCCGCCCCGTCCTCCGTCCGCCGCCATCAGTGCCCCCTCCGCGACCTGCACCCTCTCCTCCCGCCTCCGACCCTCGCCTCCACCCCCTCCGGCCGACGCCCCGGAGCCGGCCTCCTCGTCCCGCGCCCTGTCCCCGCCGGCGGCCTCCGTCTCCGTCGGCCCTGCACCATCCTGCCAGCGAGCTCGCGCCCGGCTCGCCCGTCGCCGCCAGGTCCCGCGTGAGCGTGGCCGCACCCCGCCTCCCCGCCGCCTGTCTCCCCCGCTCCCCGGCCCGCCGCTCGCCTTCGCGCACCGAGCCCGGCCTCCTCGTCCCTGGGGCCCACCTCTTTGCAAGCCAGTCTTCAGTTGCAGGAGAGAGTAGCAGCAGTCCAAGCCTGCAAGCAAGTCCGACACAAGCTGCCCGAGAAGCTCCATCGAGAGTGTTGCCGGCGCTCGCGAATAAGGGAAAATGGAACACGAAGGATCCATATAGCAAAAAGAGCGACTGCATCGAGAACCCGCGGATCGTGAACCTCTCAGAACGCAAGTCCTTCGACATGGTATCTGAAGACCCCAGACCGTGGATCCGAAGACCGATCCTACCGAGGGCCTAACCTGAACACCTCGTAACCTCAAGATCGCCATCTGTAAGCAAGCCGGAAACCTCAAGGGCTCCTTCCAGGAACCACCAAGATCTTCATCACGGACCTGACACTCTTCTTCATGGACGCCGAGATCTTCCTCCTGGAATTCGAAGACTGAACCCTGGCGCGCCAAGTTCTTCGCCCCCGAGGACCGACCCATAGATGCGTGAAGTACTTCCTCGAGGACGCCAAGTACTTCACCCCGGACACCGAGACCCTGAACGACAAGTTCTTCTTCTCGGAAGCATTGACGCCCGTGCGACAAGATCTCCTTCGCAGATCCGAAGACCCTAAACCCCGGAGTCCGAACCTCGTTCCCCGTCGAACCCTGAGACCGAACCCCGGAACCCCTCCGAACCCCAGGACCTTCGACCCCAGATGTGTGACCCCTTTCTTGAACCCTATTTTTTATAATTGTAATATTAAACTTGTTGCATTAAATCATTCATGTCGCATACATATTTGTGTGGTTTGGGGGCCTTATGCCGATTCACCTATAATTAAATATGGGGCCCATATGCGGGCAAATCTAGTCTTATATTGGCCTCATTTAGATTGGTGTAGCGAACCGGTAACTTATTTTGCCTTATAAATACAACATTTAAATGCAGGGTAACTAGACAACTTGAACCATCTGAATAATTTTCGGACCCTGGTTCCGCTTAATATGACCTAATTGCATCGCAATTTTGCCATGTCATACATCATACATGCATCATGCCCGATCTTTTGCCGTAGTATTAAATATTGCATCCGGTGTTTATTCTAGTGTTTTGGTTCTTCGCGGATAAGGCCGTTGAGTTGATGCGAGTGTCGACCCGATCTTCGGATGAAACTTCGACAATGTTTTCAGGCGAGCATCTCCCCCTTTCTACCTATCTTACTTTTATAGTATTTATTCCCTCCTGTTGATCTATTGCTATCTGTGTTGCGATGCCCTAGTTTTCGTTCCCGTGATATCCCTTGCAGCCTTATATTGACTTGGACACCTCCTATTATCTGTTGTTTGGTAGATAGTTGGACCTGAGCGTCGTAGTCGCTTGCTCAAGTGTTGTTGCGTGTCGTCAAGTACCATAGTTGTTGGAGCCTTGCCGTATGTTTAATGTTGGAGATGATCAAGACTTTAATTATCGTTAATTTAATTATTGTTTAATAACTAAAATTGAAGTAGGTAAGCAGAGGCACAGGTGGGCAATAGATGTTATTTGGTTGTTAACCGTCCACTTGTGTCCCGTAGGACCCCGAGTTCTTGACACCTGTTCCGAGATCGAGCGCGCTAACCACATGTGGGATGTATGGGCACCCCATCGATTTAGTACCTGATTTCAAAGTACTGTACTGGGGGCCACAAGTAGTTTGAGGCTTTATTACTATTCTGTACTTATGCCATGCTTTACTGCTTAATTTAAATTGTGCGAGGTACTGCACGTGTACTGTTTTGGAAGCGGAGTGTTTTCGCGGTATCGACAAGCCCAGTTTTGGGTTCCCAGTCGTTTACAGCCACTGGCGCAAACCCTGAGTCCGTCTCGGAGACCGGCCGACTTTGTTGCGGGTAGACTTAGTGGGGTGGCCCCCCGTGCTTACTTTGGGTCTGGGAAACGTCATGACTTAGGCCCCGCCGACATACCGATGGGTGTATGTTAATTGATCTGGCAAAAAGGGTCGAAGTGCGTGTGGATACTTTGGTGCACCCCTGCAGGGTTAAATCTTTTCGAGAAGCCGTGTCCGCGGTTATGGATGACTTGGAGCATAGGTCTCGATCATAGACAACTATAACTAAAGTTTACTGCTATAATTTGACTTGTATCCGATCTGACTAGTAATCAGCTTCACTGTAACGGAATGGCTAAATAAAAGTACCAACAACTGCTGGGTTTTGGGATATCTCATGCTAATTGTAACTGACTAGTAAGTGTTGCAACTACAACGGACTGGTTAACTAAAACTGCCCACTGCTTATCTTATCACGATGACTATCTATACCTGACTAGTAATTGCTGCAACGATAACCGAATAAATAAAACTGCCAACGGTGTGAGTTCCTCGGTTGACTTTCTCGGTTGGTATCGAGGGGGGAATACCAGGATGGGTTTGTTTGGTGTTAGAATCAGGTTGGATCCGAATAGGTCTTTCTTATCCATCTCTGATCACCGACAGTTGTATCGAGTCTCTATAGGTTGTTTAGTGCATGCTGCCGCTGCCGCTTCAGTCCACCATACCTATGTAGGCGAGGACCGCCGAATTCTAGCCTCGCCGTGTACTGGCCTCGGTACTGACCGCTCTCTCTTTTTCCTTTGCCCTTTGTCGGCACCCCTTTTGTTTAAGCAGGTTTTGAGATCGACGTCGTTAGCAGGGTTACCCTTCCGGCTTGGCCTGGGCAGGGTTATGGACGCCATTGGTTATTCTTCAGGGCTCTTAGCCCCATTTGCATCTTGTCCGTAGCTAGACGCTCTATCGTTTTCAAGGTGATTTGGATCTTTGTTCTGTATATCTGTATTCTTGACTCATGGAGTCGTGTTGTATATATATATCTGTTCTGTGGGTCCCATCGAGGACTGTTGTGTAATGTTATTACTTCGTTTTCCACCCGCACGCAAGTGCCTGGTGGGCACCTTTGAATCGTTTCTATGCGGGTTTGGCGGGAAGCGCTGAAACTTGCATAGGGCCGATTCTGAGGGTGTTACAACTTGTAACCTGAAACTGAGGGAGTATGTACTAATTGCTAGTTTTTGCAGACATAAAGTTGGGAATAAAGTTTGTATTGGAGTTGAAAAGTGGCCATATATTATTTAAAATCCTCTTATACCTAGTTTGATTTCTTATTATCATTGCTCTTGTGCAATACAAATAACAGTTGACAAGTTTTGGCACCGATGTCATGGGCATTCTCGACGATGGATCTATGGAGAGTCGGTTACTTTGGCTGAATTGTTCATGTTTTTAGACTTGAAACTTATCATATATATTTGTTGTATTAAGTGCATGTATGAATGTGGATGTTGGATGAACTTCATGTATGATTGTTGATGTTGAACCTTGATGGACTCGAAGTTTGAATTTGTTGGACTTGACTGTACGTATGACCGTATGAGTGTTAATATTAGACTTGTTGAATTATCTTGTCATCGAATCGTGCCTATATTATGTCATATCATTGTGAAATTTTGGATATGGTTGTGAGTTGTTAGTTTATAGTATGGTCATGGTGAATTTGCTTGCACCTAGAGTTTGAGTTGGCAACCTAAGCTTTACAAGTATTTGCCATCGTTATATAAGTGATTTGAATCTTAATAACCAATGATTGGTCATTTAAACCTAACTAACCAAATGGTTAACCTATATTATTCGTTTACACAAAATGATTAATTAGGTTCGAATCCAAAATATAAATGGTTAACCAAATCCCATCGTTAGAACCAACGCTGGATGGATGACAGTTGTGCATCCAACCCACAATAGAGTTTTTTTTGAATGGGAATCAGGGTATGGAAGGACCACGAAGCTGTATTAAATATTCATCGGTGAATTACACTTTACAAGATGGACCTTAAAAGTAAAATCAAATACAACATGGTCCTTGGCATTTGTACCTAAGACCCTGGAACCAAAAATAAAAAAGTGAACAAGTCATGGCCTTCTTCTGCTCCATATCCACCGAGATCTTGTCGAGGCTCCCGATGCCGGCTGACTGCTACACCACCGGGGACAAAACCACTTGGGGCGCAACAACTAGAGTTTGCCACATCAGAGCCAGAGGGCATCCAAACAGTCTATGGCATGGGGGTAGAAGATACCATTTGCCGGCAGTAGGCATCTAGAGCACCGATTGTTGTTGTCGATGACCTCGGGGAGGGAATGCCATCGCTAGAGCTGGTGAGGAAGAACTCCCAAAGGATCTTAGTGGCCACGGCCTTTCTTCCCTGCTCTCCAGTTCCTGCACAAAAAAGGATCCACCACGGCTCTCCCCTCCCATCACCATGATGACAAGAAGAAAGAGGTAGCATCTCCATCACCATCTTGACAAGAAGAAATCTCTCTTGGAAGAAACATTTTACCCGAAGTCGAGCTTATTTAGAGAGGAGGCATTGGCCAACAATGCCACTCATCTCATTCATCCGATGAAGCATCACCGCCAGTAGCACCACCACCATCCACCATCGGAGGCCGCTCGCGTACCTCGGCGATGTACTCCTCGACGGTATGACACCATTCGCCAAGTAGGCAAACCACATACCTAGACTCGAGGCCGGCCTCCTCTCCCCCGCCAACTCTGGCCGGCAAAACCGCTGGAGGGGAAGGGTAGAGGAGCCGGGAGTGGCTGGGGCACTCTGAGAAGGGAGGAAGGAGAGAGAAGACGAAAGGTAAAATTACCCATAATAGAGTACCGTTCTGGAAACAGATCGAGAGCGAGGAAAAGTAAGAAAACACAGTGAAAAGAATTTGTTTGTTTTTTAACGGCTAGTTGCATCCATCCTTGTGTTGAGAATATATGCATCTCAAATTTTTGAGAAAAATCATAGGTTTACATGGTATAGCATAACTTGCCAAAAATTGTGGAAACTCACATACTTTGTCCCGTGTCCTATTAAAAAAGTGAACAATTAAGCAAGGCAATTATGCACACCCACGATTTTGTATCCGCTTCATGGTTCTATGGTAAATATTTTCATGCTACTGGCGCAGATTGTACTTTCGTGATTTACTCGGAGTCGGCACCCTTGACGAAGCTGCATCCATCATCTCCTAGTAGTCCCTAACTAAAAATCCCTAGGGAAAGCTACAAGGTGCAACTTGGCGACGTCCGATCACGCGAAGATTGCCTGAAAACCGAGTCGGCACGGAGACCAGACCATGCATGCATGGAAACCGACCGGCAAGGACTGGCCAGCGAGTTGACGCTCATCACCGCCCAAAATGGCATCTTCTCCCCTGTCCAATCCATCGTATCGTCCATCGGGGTGTTGTTGTCAACGGCTCGGAGATTGACCCAAACGCGTGAACAGCAGTCACTGGGCGCGCGCAAGAGGAAGAGCTGATCACCGCACGCGAACGCAAGTTGCAGTGACGGCGAGAGGGGGGAAGTACTACGTGATGATGGAGAGGACGGTAGAGAGTCAACGAGTTCACACCCGGCTGACCCGGGTCATGTATCGGTCAAAGGTGCCACTCTGAAATCTGAATATCGCTACTCTGACCTCTGACGTGGCCATGGCCCAGGAAAACCTTTGGTGCTGTTTGCTGGGTGACCACACATGTATACCTCGGGCGCTGGAAAACCTACGGCGTCTAGTTCTAGCTAGTGGTGCAGAAAATGGTTTTCGTCTTCGTCGAGCTCGCATGTACGTATGCTGTTGTTCGATCGGTGGCGCCGTGAAGACCACGGAGGTCAGAGAGAGTGAAACCGACGGAGTGTCACTGTATATCTGATACTGTTCTTTCAGTTTACATATTTTTGGAATCTTCAGGACCCTGAAAAGGAAAAAACCCTCGCAGAACACTCGAGAAACAAATGTAGATAACCATGAAAATGCTGAGATCATACAGCCCCGTTTTTTCTCCGGACCACGCAGATCCATTCGGTTCAGAGCAGACGATTTTGGAGTCTTCAACAGCTTGGCACTTACCGGAAACATGAAAGTCCAACGCAGAATTCTGGATCCAGAAGCCAGCGAGGAACGCTGACCTGTCACTGCAAACTGAAAGCAAAGGCCTCCGGTAAAAACAGTGCCACAATCAGCAGTCAAACCGGAGCTATGGGATGCAGCGCCGATCGCGACATGGATGGGATGCTTTTAAGTCGGCAGCAAGAGCCAACAAAAACAGTATGATCTCTGGATCTGTACGTGGTCAGTTGGGGGCTTGGGGTGGAGAAAGCTATACTACACTAGTACATGGCTAGGCCATTTTGTACCAACCCTGTGTAAAACTGTAAATTGAACAGTGCAATATTCAGAACCAATACCTGTAGAAATTGGATGGCATCCGAGACGAAGTTCATGTCCTGAGAGAGATGCGAGGAGTGAGAATTCATGATCAGCAGTGACCAAAATGCACACGGGAGAATGTGGAAGCAGGGGAGTTACTGGTACTAGCATATATCATGCGTTCGAAAATCGTCCTACAGACACATTCCGAGATCAGTTCATCAGCTTTGGCCGCGACTCAGTACCGTACAGTGTCCGCACAATCCTGTCATCGTGAGATCATCATCACAAGTTCACGTTCCATTTTATATATGCCGATTAAAATCTGGTGCACATGAAATACAATACATAGGTTATTGCTTTCTCTAGACAGAACACTGATGAGCATCAGTAATCTATCATAAACCTGGAACATGAAACTTCTTTTTTCGAGATATAAACCTTACTGCAGACATCACAATCAGCAAAGGAACAACTGGATTGGGATGATAAATTTAGTATGCCAATTGGCATTAGAACAACTGATTGCTGGTACATTTAGTATTGCAAAGTCTGTTGCCACACGAATCATGGGATTTATGGACGCACAATATTTACAATCAGGGTACAATATACACTTCAAGAGTCTAGGTAAGGTACTAAGGAGGCTTCTCTGAAACAAAAGGTTAGAACATTTGTATGTGGGAAAATCATCCTTTATAGGCTGGGAAACCTCTCAGGGGCTTAGTAGCACGGGTCATCGTTTGTTTGGTATTCCCGGTTGCGCTTCTCGAACTCGACGAGAGATCTAGTTTCAACAGCAGCATATCCCATGGTCCATGAGGAGCTTCTTGCTCGGTTCAAGAAATGCTTGAGATTAGAGAACAGTAACTCATCAGATTGATACTGCTAGATCTGTCAACTGAACCCATCCGAATGCACATCTGTCTCGGATTTTCTGGATCTCCATAAATGCCAACTTTATGGTTTGGTTTAGTACTGCAAACTCTTTCTCGAAAGGAAGCCGCATCTTCTGGTCCAACTGCATACAAAATAATCACATCAACTACAGCACTCACAAGTCAAAGGGGGGAAAGGAAAAAACAGCAATTGGGTTCTGTGTGACCTTCTCAAGACACCGGGTTGCATCAAGTACATAGCAGAAGTAGGACAATTGCCTGTATAGATCTGCCTCTGTGTACTGCCAGAACACAGAATCGGTATTAGTCACCATCAAAGCACATTGTAAACTTAAGCCCACATCAACAAACCTGTCTTACTAAACGGCCGTTGCATTGTGGATAGTTAGGGCAGATGGTTCCTCTCTCAGAATCCCCCATCACTCTAAGGTTCACGATGTGAGTTGAATATTTGCAACCCTCATCATCGCACTAGAAAAAAATAGGTCAAAAGAGGAAGAGGTTAGTTACAATGTATACCCAAGGGCCAGAGAAATGTGAAGTATCAATGAAGTGATACTTACCATCAGTAAACCTTTATAATACTGATTGATGAAATTATCAGCCTGTCTTTTTATCTGACATGAAAAACAAATCAATTTCACTTCAGCAATCTGAATGCTAGATCATATTATAGTAGTAAGTGATATTTACCTGGTTGGCAAGCAAAGCAGGAGAAACTCTGCATTCAACAGTGTCATCTGGACATCTTGGGCACCTCATCCGACGCCAGAAATTCACAATAGCATCTTTTCCATCATTTGGATCCGATGAACTGGCAATCAGACTAGATACAGGAGGGCACTCAAAGGCACTGGAACAATTTGGACATGATAAGCGCAACTGCTCACACCCACGATATCTGCAAGTATTCCTTATGTTACTTTAGTTGAAGTTATGGACTGCGGGCGTCAAAGTGAAATTATATTTTAAGTTTACCTCTCATCTTCATCGTCAATTACAGATAAGAGCATGCTAGACGTATCTTGGTCGCTAGACCCAATAGATCTTGATTGGAACTGATTCCAAGGATTAGAAGGGTCAAAAAGTAGTCATAGCAATAAATAAATTCTGTTAGACAGTTAACCATGAATCAAGAGTAGATGCACACCTTGGATGAATCAAGTCCAAGACATTCAGCCAGTCGGGCTGGGCTAGTACCCTCAATTGAAGCACACAGACGAGAAACAACAGGATGAATCTGCAAAAGCAATTAGAATCAGAAATACAGTATATATATACCAATGTGGCATAAGAGAACTGTAGGTTGCTATATGTAAAGGAGGACCTGCTGTGACAAATAGTAGTCAATGTCAATCATCCACTTGTTAGGGTCTCTTTTTAGCTCATCAGGATGTCTAGCTCTTTGAGCTATTCCCCCAGAATGTGTATTGTCTGAATCCTGTTTGGAATAGTCAAATGGAGTTAAAAGTTGTATTTCTTCCTAAAATAGTGAACTAAATTTTAAAGCCTGATAAATTATTCTTCAAACATAGCTAAAAAAACAGATATTTTCACCTTACTTAGATTACAACCATTTCAAAAAAATGGAAAATTATGTCCCCTTATAAACTATCATTGAGTGTCAAACACAAAATAGTAAATTAGGGATACATCACAAAACAGAAAAAGGAACACCCTGTAATACCTGTTGCGAGCAAATAATATAAGGAACTGTATCACCTGCAGAGCACCCAGAGAAACCATTTTGCTTCAGTCTTAAAGCAACCTGAAAAATAAAGCACAACCAAAGGTAAGACAGCACTCAGTTCGTCAGTTATCCATTTGTTCCACAAACCAAGACCAAAGGAAATGAAAAAGAAGGTAAATCTTACCTGGACATGAGGCTGGTTTTTAGCATCTGGATAATCTTCTGGCGCTTTCGTTAGGCTCTTTGTGATGATGTATTTTTCAAGCTCTATTTGACCATTTCTCATCTGCTCTTGCACCTGCAACAATACTCATATTCAGTCGATCATACATTATTAGGCTTAAAAATATGGCACTAATTTCTGTTCAGTCAAAAATTTATTCAGCAGTAGTTTCCGAAACTAATGGTATCAAAAATAGATGGAACAATTAAAACTTAAAGGATGAAGAAACAAATGTAGACTACTGACCTGGACAAGAGAATTATGTATCGCCTCAACAACATCATCGCATGTCCTGTGGAGACAGTTATAACACAGATGAGACAAAGGAAAACGTCTCGAAAATCCACAATAGCTAAAATGCTCACCCTCCAGACAAAATTTGATTCAGGCAAAAATCTCCAATTTCTTTTGACAGCAAACTCCAATCACGTCTGACCATATCAAGTCCCTTGCGCTCGATGTTCTGCATCAAGCATGTTAGAATAGCTCTGCTAGTTTTACTAGATAAATACAAAATCAGAATAAGCACGCACCTCTCGTAAACTACCATCTAGTGCAACTTTAATGGCAGCATATTTCTTCTTTTTGAGAAGCAACATTCTTTTGTATACACCATCAAGATCAATCTCCAGACAACGGTACTTCTTGTTCACCTGCATAGAGAATTTGTGTCAAGATGTTTTTGTGCTCCACATAGACCATAGTTTAGAGAATGCTCAAGACAAACAGGCAGGCGCTAACACTCAATTCTGGGTAGGTGTTGACACTGCACACTCACCATATTTCGGAAGTGATAAATTAACATCAAAAGCTGCAGATTTAAGATCAGTGTCCTACCTCCTGAATGACCTTCCCTGCAATTGCTTTTGCCCTGGAGATGTCATCCAGTCCAGTATGTATCATTATAGAGTCAGTGTCACCATAAATAACCTGTCCAGTATGATAAAAAGAAATATTAATATGGTCAACTTATTCATAAGAAAGTTGGTCTTGAAGCTTGTTAAAAACAAGGTTCTTTGGATATCTTCTTGAAGCTTGTTTACCAGAGATATACAATAAACATAAGTTAGTTTCTTTACATACCTCCAAGTTTAAATTATTCTGAACCAGATCAACAGTGTTTTGCAAGATCTCTCTTCCCTGCAAGTATCATCATAGCATATATTAGTCACAAAAAATATAGCTGAAGTTTGTAAATTTAGTTCTGCAGGAGAGAAAATCATGTTCTCACTTGTAGTGTGATAAGCTCAGCAAGTGGCTTTGCAAAAAACCTAGAATTGGAGAATCCCAGGCAACCATACATGCTGGAGAATAAGTGTTACAAGGGTAGGTTAGAGCCATCAGCCATATTGGGAGAATGCAAAAGGAATTACTTATGTTTGCTGCAGATATTGTTTACCTATTTGCAGTAAGCTTTAAAGCTTGCTGTTGAATATCAAATTGCTGCCTTTTAAGACCAGAAGCAGTCTTGAGCCACGATTTAACCATTCTTCTCCTCTCCACCAGACTCTTCAGCAACTGAGCCGTGATTGAAAACACATGCATTAGAACAACGTTATGCCCTGACAAAAGGCTAATTTACATGATAACTGAAACATGATGAAACATAAAAACATCATAACAAATCACATGCTTACGAAATAGTCCACATGAGGCTTATTGTGTTTGGGCTGGTCACCCTAGTAGATTCTTAAGTGTATACTTCTTTGGTGTTCATACAAATGATTGTGTTTGAGGGCAAAAACTAAAATGAAATGACTAAACTTGCTGGAGAATTAATACATATTAGAATATTGGGTGTTGATCAGGTGTGTTACTGTATTACTTGTACAGCAAAATAAACAAAATGAATCATGTCTCTATAGTCTATTCCAAAGCTCCAAATCCAAATAAAGCACATCCATAAGCAAGTACCTCAGGCAAAACACCAGTAACCTTTGAAGTTGGCAAGTTAGGGAGATTGCCATCAGAAGATCGCTCAACAGTAGTGAAGCAGATATTGAATTCCTTTGGGAAGAAGAGAAAAAAAGGAACAATGAATATAGCACATTAACTAACAGTTGATTTACAGCAAATAAGCCAAAACACCGGTCAAAAAGGGAATTACCTGAATAATGGAAGGATAAAGACTGTTGAAGTCCAGCAGTAGAATATACTTGTCATATAGACCTTTTTTAGGCTCCAAAACCAAGCCACCAGCATATGAAGGACCTTTTCTTGCTTTACCTTGATCACCATGATGCACCTCGTCATCAATGGAAGGATCAGTAACACCATCAGCAGCATTCGCACCTTCAGTATCGGCATTCATTTTTCGTTTTGCAGAGTTCACCTCCTTATTGCGTGCAAACTTATCGGGTACAATGAATTTTTTTGCATGGAACGAATGCAACAATAGATATTCTACCCTCTGAGCTCTAGCACCCTGCATCCATTTCATGTGAGATACTGTCAAGATGGCATTGTTTATTGTCTTTTTACGACATAGACTGAACTGTTGCATTAGACTAGGCATAATAATGATGGTTTACCTGTAGAGTTTTTCCCCACAAATTACCACTAATATTTGTCAATTGACGTGTAAGGGGGAGAACACTTAAGTGGAACATGAGCTCCAAAGAAAGCCATGCATCAGTCTCCCCATATTCAACCTAGATGAGCATGATAAATTGGTAAATATTGCTTCAGTTAATAATTCTGGAGTCATGACATTCTCTTCAAAGAGTAAATATGATTTTATTTTTCAAAAAAAAAAAACGCACCAGCTTTAGAAGCGTTCCTGATGATTGGAACATCGGGGGTATATCACGCGGAGAAACCTCCCTTCTGTCCTTTTTCAGTTGTGTCTCTGCAAGCTGTGTCAAGGAATAACTAACCTGCACAGAACAAATTGGTTAGAATTGTTGATTTCGGTTTTCAAATTGCACTGGGCAATTAAAATGCCTGTTACCTCTTTCAGAAGATCACGGGAGCATAAGTAGGTGTCACAGAGGAGACGACCAGCAATACAGGACATAATTCCTGGACTTGCCCCAGAACCATATAAAGTGTTTCCTTTGGTAAGCCTGGGCATTATTGACCTTCTAAGACGACCAATTTTGGACCACATGCTGCTTGGTACTTTGCAGGTCTAGCAAAAGAAGACACGTTTCTTATTGGATTGAATTACAAGCATGATTAGACATTACAAGAGCAGTGTAAGTTTTCTAATATGCTTCTGATCACCTGGAACATTAAAGTAAAATATTAACAGAAGACTTTCCATCTACTTCAAAGAGAACATGGGCTACTATTATGGGTTACATAGAAGTAACACGATGAACCAAAAATATAATTATAAAGAACCTGAGCACGGTGCAGAAGGACATCCAGGTCAAATCCCGAGATGTTGTGCCCCACAAGTACGTCACAATCAAGTTTACTAAGCTCAATCATCAAGCGGTTTAATAAAGCACGTTCACTGAAATGGAATAAAAAAGATTAATAAATGCAAGCTTAAGCATTCAATTTGTTCACAGGAACATGCAAAATGCATAAGCAAAATATTGCTCACCTGCTTTCTAGTGCCAGCACGTTGCTACCAGCTTTTTGATTCCTATCAGAAGCTTCCTTGGTGAGGCCTATAGGGAATATGCTACCTTCAAGCTTGCGCATAACAGTAAAATGGCTGATCATACCCCGTTTCTGCCAATCTTCAGAACGCATTGGAGTATCAATCTGAAATGACCCCAAAAGGAAAGCAACATTTATTTCATATAAAAGCGTGTCGTTATCTTATTAAAAGAACACATATATAGCATTGATAATTGTTTGAAATAAATGCAAAGTGATCTGTTTCAAAAAATCCAAGACATGGGAGGTTCCATTTGCTTGATAGCTCTTTGACAAAATATGCATCAGTTTATCTAGAAAAACTTGTTTGAGACAAGGATAATCATTTCTCTGACACCTACTGCCTTAGTATGTACACATAAATGCTAGAATAAAATACTTCAACTCCAGATTAGCACACTTACTTTCACCCGGTGACAGCATATGACTGATGCTGACACAATCTCATGCACATTGTGTTTCTCATTTATGATCGTTTTAAGATTAACAGCCGCAACTACAGCTGGAGGAACTTCCAGTGTGGAGCTTGTCATCAAAACAGTAATGTCTTTTGGACAATCAACTGTTACTTCAAATTTACACCAGCTGACCTGTGAAAAATTCAAAAACCATAACTACCAATAGCATGCAACAAAGAACCAGACATGGGCACAGCTTGGGATAACAGGACAGTATGAAGTCAGGGATATACCCGCTGTGTAGATGGACATGTCACAAATTTAGATATAGATAGCCATGAAGGACCCTTGATCTTCCTTTTGATGAGAAACAACTCAAGAGCACTGAAAAGGTACAATGGTTAATATCTGTGATGAAGGGATGTGGCATGAACATTACAATGTGAATTGTTGTGTACAGCATGGTTTGCATTTTATGGATCATACCTATTGTTTGTCCCAAGTAACGCATGGAAATGTTCACCTCTAAGGTCTGCTGGTACTGCCGTATCCTGAGAAAATACATATGGTGTAAGGAAAAAGAAATATGAGACAAAAGATGTACTATTCAAGGAACATACCTTGTATGGGTAATTGATTTTCAGGACATACTGCTCACCGGTTGGTATATCCGTCCTCTCAAATGCATAGTTCCTCTAAGGCATGCCAAATATGATCAATTAGCTCAGACAAACAAAAATATAGGAGTGGAGTTACAATGTGCTTACGAAAAAGGAGGTTCCACCTACATACCTTGACTGGAGTCATTACAAAATTTGAAATGTTGAGGTCAGACAGCTTGTCAGCTATTTCACTCTTTAGTCCAGATGCTAACTCCTGGCAAGAGGATATGCAGTATGCGTATAAGCTAAAAATGTGCTGCAGTGAGCATTTAATTTTAGTATGAAATAAACAATCTCTTACATGTAGAGTTGCTCGAAGTGATGGCAATGCATCAGAACTTGTAGAGTTCTTCTCTGTCCTTGATATGGTGTCCCTTGGGAAAACAGAACTGCTTGGGATTGCATATATGCACCTCTGCATATTTTTTACAACGACACAGCAACTATGGAACCCCTTACCTATTTGCACCTACAAAAGGAAAGCAGCCGGTCAAAAAAAGAGAAGTGTATATAACTAACCTAGAACTGCAAAAATGTGATAGCTGATAATTCCAAAAGAACACACCAACTATTCAGCAAAGCTGATAGCTATTTTTGACATACTTGACCATAGAAATACATAGAGCTATTTTAAAAACACTTACGAGTTCATGGAAGTAATACTTACTGTGTTAAAGAAATGATGCATTCGGATACTAAAAAAATTAATCTATGGTAAATTGGTTATCCCATTTAAGCTAAAAAAAATCATTATTATGGTACTCTGATGAACCATAGGCTATTCAGAATAATATTGTGTAGAAAACACTTTTAACAGATGTCAGAAACTAAACATATGTCTCTTCTAGGGGCAATTTACCAGAATATTTCAATGCAGAGTCAGTATGAATGATATTTACCTTCCCAAACAGATACAGTGTGCCTGAATTATTGCCAAAGGGCTCCTCGTATGCATCCAATATATAGAACGGCAGTGCTCCATCCTTCAGCTCAAACTCTGAGCTTTCCACATCTACATTACCATCAACAGCCACCTCTCCCTCACCTCCTGCACTCTCCCCCTCTCCACATATCTTCATCCAACCTGCCGTTGCACTTGACATATCACTGTTCATGCTGCCCTCTGCCTTAATCTTTGCATTTAGACGGTGCACCTTCTCAGTCTTCACTTGCCCATTAGCCTCCTGCTTCAGTTCCTCCGAGCTCTTGTTCTCATCTGCCAAATCAGCACTAGAATCTGGAGTTGCTTCTAATTTGGGCTGCATTTCCACATCTGGCTTCAATTCCGCCTCTGGCTTCAGTTCCACATCCATATCATTTCCATGGTCGGAAACGACATCAGGCTCAAACCTATTATCGGATCTAATCTCCATTTCAGCATGTACGGCTGCTTTCACGGCCTTAATTTGAGCAACTGGTGGAGGCAGCGGAGTCGGGGCAGAAATCCTACCAACACGACGACGGCGCTCCTCACGGTCGTTCTCGTCGGGGGCAAACTCGGCGATGACGTCATCCACGATGCTGTCCGCAGCCGGCATGCGGTCGCTGCCCGGCTTCTTAAACACGGAGGAGGTGAACATGGAGGAGAGGCGCTGCTTGCCCATCATGGCGGCGGCGGCGGAGAGGGACGCCGCCGCAGCGGACTGCTGCGGAGGGCGCTTTGCCTGGGGAGGGCGCGGCTGCTTCCGCTTGCGAGGGGCGGCATCCTCGGCGCCGGATCCCTCCTCGTCGGAGGAGGAGGGGAGGGCGCGGTGGGTCCAGTCCTCCTCGTGGCCGTCTTCGGCGTAGCCGAGGCCTTCGTCGTCGATGATGAAGGCCCCGGCGTCCTTGCGGCGGCGGGCGACGAGGTCGGCGTAGTCTTTCTCATCGACGGTGTCGAAGATCGGGTCCTCCATCCTCACCTGGACGGCGGAGGCGGCGCGGGCGCCGCCAGCTTTTAAGGCGCGGAGGCGCTCGAGAGCGGTGGAGCGCGCCAAATCCGCGGTGCCCCGGGTGCGCGAGCGGCGGCCGGATAAGGGGGCGTCGGCGGGCGAGTCCTCCATGGCTTCCCCTCTTTCTCCCTCGCTCACTCAATCTTTCTCTCTCCTCTCTCGCGAACTCTGTTTTCTCTCAACTCACGCACAGCCGGCCGGGTGAGATCTATTGTGAATGTGAATGTGCGGGCGTGGCTTTGGCGGGAAGGTGTTCGAGCATTTGGCGCGCAGAGTTTCAGAGGAGCGGTAGCCAGTCTGGGTCTAGGGTTTTTTCAGAGCGGACGGAGACGATGCATATGCCGATCCACGCGTAACTGAGCCCCTGTGGGCTTTCTCATACCGTATCCGCCTGTTCGGCTGTGCAAAACTGAGCTTTAATTAGGCCGGAATCGGCGAATGCTATTTATCGCTCAACATGGGCGTTTATAGACTCCGCCCACGCGGGCGCCCGCGTTGGGCCGGCCCAATTAGCGTTCTTCCTTTTTTTCTGTTTCTTTTTTCTGTGTTTCTTTTTATTATTATTTTCTGGTTTTTCTTTTCTATTTCTTTTGCTTTTCTCTGTTTTCTCATTTTTAAAATATGAATATTTTTTAGATGTGAACAATTTTTAAATTTGAACACTTTTCGAATTAGAACAATTTTTGAATTTGAACAATTTTAAGTATGAACAAATTTTCAATCTGAATACTTTTTGAATATGAACAGTTTTGGAATTTGAAAATTTTGAATAGCTGCAAAAACTGTTAAAATTATAAAAATGTTTAAACTTGAAAACTGTTTAAATTTGGAAAAACTAAAAATAGCATCCTTGTTTGTTTGGGCCGCTTTGGGGGCGGCCCATGAGAAGAAGGCTGCGTGCAGAGCGATGGTTCCGCGCGCGTCAGGCGGGAAGTAGCAGCTTCCGTTGGAATCCCCCAATCGTCTGATTTATTTTTTACTTACTCGTCATTGATCTGATATTTTTATTTTTTAAATACAAGATTGTAATATTTCATGGTTTTAGGTTTGAAAAGAAGAGACCACATGTATGTGTATTGTATTCATGCATCAGAAAATCAAAAAAAAATGCGCAAAACTAAAACTCTTAGGGGAATCAAAGTTTCTCTCACTTTGATGAATTAGGGTTTGGATCATCTCCGCAAGTGCGATAGATTTTGACATGATCTCTAGGTATTTTGACTGTTTTAGGGAAAATGAATGCAAATGAATATTTGAAATTTTAATTTAAAGCTTTAATTAATCTGAAACTTATCATAGATTTGTATTTAGAGTATTTAATATGATTTAAATATTGGGATCAAATTATGGTTAACACAATAATATAATACAAATGGAATAATTGCAAACAAGTAAATGTAAACAATTAAATAAACAAGGAAAAGGATTCTTTATTTCATATATAAACATATTATAGTGTATTTACATGAAAATAAAGAAAGAAAATACATAAAGAATAAGTTAAAACCTAAACTATATCTCCTATTTAATTCTTGATCTTCTCTTTATCTTTTTATTTATGCATGTAAAACAAAACAAAAGAACAATAAAACAGGATGTGAGGGTGTAGTGACCTCGGATCGGTAAGGATCCTAAGTCCCTGTGATTAACATGCTAGTCCCTGGATCAATAGCTAGCACTCACAGTCGATGAAATATCATGTAAAACACAAAGTCTTTATTACACGGAGAATCCAGAGTATGAAATTATTACAAAAATTGCTTTGCATTATGCTAGCTCAAATAACAGCGGAAACATAAAAGCAGCATGAGTCCATCAACGCCCCAGGCTTGTCGAGTGTAGACCCGCGGTCCCTACGCACCTTTCAATCTTCGGATTCTGCACATAAGACGTGCAGCCAACAAGTTGGGTCAATACTTTGAATGTATTGGCAAATTACACCAAGGAGAGAAAAGACTATCTCTACATGCAAGGCTGGTATAGGCTGTAGAGTTTATTTTCTCAAAGCTAATTTTCTTAAGTAGAGAGAAGAATAGATGATTGCCCTACTTTGTAAACATTTGCTTGGACAAAATAAGGTCGAGTGGCACACGAGGATATTACGCACCAAGTGTCCAAACAACCAAACACTTGGATATTACGCACCAAGCGTCACTTGGATATTACACACCAAGTTCCCCAAATTCCCACCCATTAGCGATATTACGCACGCCATGGGGTTTCAAAACTTTGTTTTAGAAAAGAGAGAGGAAGATCCTTCAGAGGCCCCATCCTTCAGATGCTCATTGTTGTTCTGTTACCGTGAACACGGCTGATCGATTAGATTGCAATACTCTCGAGAGTTTGTGCACTTTACCCATAATCCACGATCAAGTCCTTTTACAGACAAGACCATGGCGAGGCTTTCCCTTAGTAGCCCCTCTACCTTTCGGATCCAACCGTGCCAAGAACCTCCAAATGTTGGTACCCAGGTGAGGTTTCCCACTAAATACTAGGCCAAGGCAGAGCCCATAATGTATTGTGGTTGCACTGGAAGCTTCTGAATTCTGAAACATGGCAGACTTCTTTGATTCCTGGGCGGCCGTCCTCCACCAAAATCACACTCGTTGACCCGACAACCATTCCGCCCAGAAGAAAACTTAGTTTTATTTTGAAGTGGATTTGAGAAGAAAGTTTGCTCTAGAGAGCCTTTATACTTAGAAAAATTCTTTGACTTTCGAATCCCCCAATGGTACTTTGTATATATAGCATAGCAAGCAATACTTAGCAAAAACAGGGGTAACCTATTAGGAGGGAAAATCCTAAGAATAGAGCTACTCATGGCATACTACAAAATCATCGCACTTGCAAAATAATACTAAGGAAAAATTCTACTAGAATATTCTACACATGCATACTACAGAATTTTGAAGAACACATGCATAGAATCAAAACTGGGACAAAATTATGAACAAGTGGTGTAACTTGCCTTGATCCGAGCAGCACTCTACACAATAGCACTCCTTAGCGCACTCCGAGCAATCTAACGAATCACAAACATAGATCTGATCACAACTTGCTCAAAGCATATCACAAAGAATATCATGCATGCATGCAACATGGTATTTTATGCAAGATTGGTTAAATTGATTAAGGTAGCAAGTTTGTGTTGTGATAGTGTAAGGGTGTCACTAGGATTGAATTTAGATCTAATAGAGTCACTAAAACAATCCTAGGATTATAGAAGATCAAACCATCTAAATAGCCCCAAGCTAGATCTAATTATCCTAGCAAGGTTTAATGATTTGGATCAGTAGGTACTGTGGAAACAAAGTTATTGCAACAAGAATCGATTAAAACAAAATTTCAATTAATTTTCTATTAGGATAAAACAACCTAATCTAATGATCAAAATCTACACCTAAAACATTACTGCAAACCAGCAATATTATTACAGATTTGGATTCTACATAAAATTAGGAATCCAACGGTATATTACAAGCTAAATTTGGACAAATATTCGATTTTTTATGATTTTTGCAAGTTTGAAATCTAAATCTGAAACAGATCTGAACTTCACTTAAACCTTGCCAAGTGTCAGCGCCTGATTGGCTCCAGCTATGTGACTCAGCGCTGGCGCGTGCGTGCTGACGCGCGTGGCCACGTGGCGCTCCGTTATTCGCCGATACCCCTTCGGCCTACTTCTAATCTTACGCGTTCATTCTCGATCCGACGGACGGGAGCGGTGGTGACTCTTACCGGCGGCGTCGATGGCGAGACGGCGGCGGCGCGGTCGGACGTGGTCGTCGGCGGCGCTGCGGTGGTTCCCCGGAGTAGCGGAGAGCACGACGGTGCTCTACTCCTTCTTGCGGTCCTGCGTGCGTGATCGGCTTCGGCTCCTCTTTCCTCGTCTAGCCGCACACCTCCACTGGTTCCCGCAAGCTCCGGCGGCACGTCGGCGAGAAATCCCCGTCGCTGTGTTGCACAAGGGGAGGAAGGAAAGGTCGGGGGTGAGGCGGCGTTGCACGGGGAAGGCGGTTAACAGCAAGGAAGGGCTTGGGGCGGCGCGAATCGCCGGATCGAGACCTACCCGAGCGCGATTCCGGCGAGGGAGAGCAGCAGCGGTTCGGCGAAGCTTGGCTAGGGTTTTCGAGGGGAAAAACGACGAGAGGGGTCGTCTTATAAGGGGCAGAGGCTTGGGGAAGGGGGCGGTCGATTCCGGCGTGGGTAGGAGTCCGACGCGGCCGGAGTTGTGTCCGCCGCGGTCTCCAGGAGGAATACGACGGGGTGGGACCCCCGCGTCAGTGGTGGAGGGGAGGAGCGGGCCGGTGCTGGGCTGCGGCGGCTGGCGGGCGCTGGTGGGCTGCGCTGCGGCCCAGTTAGGTAGGTTTCCCTTTTTTTCCTTTTACCATTTTCCTTTTTCTGTTTTTAATAAAACCTAAATATCTTTTGCAAACTAAGTCCAAAATTGATGAAACTTGTTTCTAAACTTTCATAAAGTTAAGGTGGTCAACCTAGGGCCATAGTTTAGTGTTTTAAAAGGTTTTTGGTAGGGTCTTTACTCAACTTCTTCAATAATGCTTACATAAGGCAACCAATATTAGGGTTTTCTAGGTTTAGGTGTTTAGGATTTTTTTATTGCAATTTTTCAAATGTAGGATGCAATGATGCAAGGATGATGCATGAGACTATTAACATCCTAATACAGAATCTGGGATGTTACAGAGGGGTTAGTGTTAGAATGCTCTCAGTTTGATAGTGATATGCACTGTTAGTCGTCGTCAATGAGCTAAGTGATTAGGGGCAAGTTTCACCAAAACAAATAATATATGTTCTTATCAAGAATAGTCTTAGCACAGCATCATGGACAAAAGGGGCAAGTTTCATTAGGACAAGTAGATAGTAAATAGTAAGCAAATGATCCAATAGTTACTTGATATCATCCATGGATAGTTGTAGCAAGCAAGCACATGGAATACACACCTAATTGCATGGCATGTGTTGTCAACGTAAGGAAGCAGCCAAGGAATGAAAGGGTAAGAGGAGACAGTCGTAGTATTTATTTATCTGCTCATTCTTTCACAGCAAAGCACAACAACATCACACTCGACATTGTCCACTAGCTCTTCTCGGAACACCACAAGTACATCGCCATAACCACCATCGTTAATGAGAATACAAGAAGAAGGTCAATAGTAGCTCAAGGAGAAGATTAAGAGCAGGCCAACAATCTCTGGAGGAGGAGATCTAGGAGCTAGGAAGAAGAAGGTCAAAGGATCAAGTAGAAAAGCAACACCACCATATCAATCTGCCACACCACCATGCATAGTAGAAGCAACACTAGAAGTTGATTACTCAACTAAATGTCTTTCTAAGTATGCTATGCATCTCATAGTGTGGTAATAGTACTGGATTACTCTCGGATTGCACTAGAGTGATGCATATCATCACAGAGTCAATAAGAATCAGTATAGCACATGTTCTTATTCACATCTGGGACTCAGTCTGTATGCATCATTGGCAAAGGGGACAGAGCATCATTTTTATGGTGAGGACCATCAAGATTTGATGATGATTCCAAGAACAAATTAAAAGAACTCAACATCTTAACATTGAATACATATGTGCACACTCCTACATAAAGGCACCACAAGATTAATCGAGGCAAAGGAAGCTACTAAAGTTATAAATCCAAGCCAAGCAAATCATTTCCCTAGCCTACATAAGCTAGGAATCATCTAAACCTTTACTATCATATTGACATAATATATAACAACTCAATTTTATTCAAATGAGCTACCCAAAGGAGCCCATATCAATTTTGTCCATCATAATCTGCCGACACAAGTTTAAATCATCACCCGCCTTGCATCACTAGACAGAGATTTTAAATCCAAAACTTCTATAGAATGAGGAATACATCCAAGTAGTTAAACAGTAGATTATGTGACGCATTTTCATCACTAGGAACATTTCCTTAGAGAAGCACCACAATGATTTACTCAATCACAGAAACCATCAAACTAGCTTTAGTCTTTGCGTCATAGGACAGGCCAAGAATCAAGCAGCAAACCATGCTACCAAGTTTACTATTATGCACACTCCAAGATTGGAGGCACCACATTAGCAGCCCGGGCAACAGAGTCCACTTGACGAACTAAAAAGAAATATAAGCAATTCCAATCATCTTCCTAGCTTCAATTGCTAGGAATTATTTTTAGTGTATTTTGTCATATTGACAGTGCAAACAGAGCACACCAAAGAATTCAAATCATTTTTCTAGCCAGACAACTAGAACTCATTTAAGTTACACATACCACTTTCATTTGACAGATGAAATTAAGTAAGATAGACAACTAAGCCAAATAACATCTATCATATCTCTAACAATAAGTTTAGGAATCAAGCACATATGCATTCACTGCCAAGAATGACAGGAAGCAAGAGCGTTATCAAACCAATCATATTCTTCACACAGCTGATCACAACATTGATAGCTGAGGCACAAATTCGTATGCTTGATTTATCTGCTAGTTAGCAGAAATCATTTTAAAAAAGGAGCATTTCCTTATCACATAATCCCTATCATGATAACAGTAACAAGAATATGAGCAAGATTTACTTGCAAAGCTTATCCACACAAGAAAGTAAATCATTTTCCTAGAATTACTACCAGGAATCATCTTTAGATCCAAAATCCACTTTCACTATTGATAATCATCTTATTCAGGAGACAAACAAGATGCACTTATAGTAGATCCAAGAAACCCATCACTGAAGCAAGCTTTGGTATATTATCATACAAGCATCAATTCATTAGAATACACTAGGGGCTCACTATATTGAATTATATGAAGCACATACACCACTATCATCACTAGCACATGATCAAACTAAGGTCCACATGCTCAAAATTGTTCATCGAGCATACCACTTTGAGCCGCCAAGCACTAAAATGAGGGGAAAATCTAATTAGGGTTATACAGCGAGGAATAGAGTGGTAAGTGAGAGAGGGGAGGGTGTTACTTACTTGGGGTGAGTCGTAGCTTGCTAGAGAGGAAGCAGAGGCGGCGAACGGCAACGCGATGCGGCAACACAAGGAGCACCACAGCGCTGCAACCTGCACCGAGTCGCACCTACAGCACCACAGCACTAACGGAGGTCACTATAGCATCACCCAAGCCACACAACCACTGGGACACCATCTGAGCGGCGAGGTCACGCCTCACCGAAACCCTAGACACTAGGAGAGGGTCAGCATGGTCAAACGAGGACGAGCCCATCAGATCGACTTGGACCAGTGGAGAGAGCAAAGAGAGGAGTAGAGATTAGGACCGATGGCGATGGATGGGGAGACGGAACTCACCAGAATCTTGCGTCGCAGGTGAGAACGAGAGGGAAGTGGTCGGGGTGTGAGCGAGAAAGATTGGCTAGTCGGGTCGGGCTGACCGACCAGGCTAGGCCAAGTGGTTGAACCCAACCACTAGGCTCTAGGGCCGGTCTAGGCCAAAGGACCAGGCTCATTTCCAAAAAATTAAACAAATAAAAAGGTAAAATGGAAATTACCAAAATAGCCATGAGATTATTTTATCTCTAGTAAAATATAGAAAAATCCTAAAAATACATATAATATATCAAAATGATCATGAAAATAATCTCCACCTAGGAAAAATACAACATTACTTGTTTGAGTTAAATAAAATATACTAAATATTAAAGCAACTAAATCCCTTGATGAAATAAAAAAGGAAAAACTCTAAAAAACCAATCAAAATCATTTCTGGTATAAAAATAAATCTACTATTTTATAAAAAAAAAATTATTCCAAGTCAATTTAGAATTTAGGGATTTCTATTTTCGTGCACTTAGTTTGTTAGTTGTACTTAGTTTTCCCTAACCGCTTAACTTTTCCTCACTTTTCCCCTCGCCATGTTACGGAAACCTCGGAGGCGCTCAGACGGAGGGATGCCATCAGGTCAAAGGCTTGACCATTACATGATGACTGGTGGGACCGCGTTAGGGCGTGTCGTGTGCTGAGCGTTATGTTATGCGGCCTTGACCATTACATGTTGACGAGTGGGGCCGTGTTGGAACGGGTCCTGCATACGTGGTGAAGGGTGAGGCAACGTTGGGACGGGTCTTATATACGTGGTGAAGGATGGGGCCACATGGAGACACATCGGACCGGCCATTCTCGCTCACCCAAAGCATTCGCTTCCCTCACCCCGAGCCTGGAATAGCTCCCGCACCGCCCCTCCGCTGCCCCGTCGTCATGCCCTCCTACCTTATGTCGTCCTCGACCCTAGAGCTGCCTCTCCCACCTCCGGCTCTGCTCCCACACCCGCTAGATCTATCCCTTTTCGTGGAACAGTATGCAACGTCGGCTGGTGTATTGTCCATCCGTGTCGAGCACGGAGAAGATTGGGTGGAATCGCAAGGATCTAACGCATGGATTCCATATGGGCAACCATCGTTTCCCTTTGTGGGTTGATTATTGGCAGTATTTGAGCGCGAATTGCTAGTGCTCAACTAACTACCTTGCTTTTCGAATAGGATTGATCCAGTGCTGGCATTTCGGATGTCGGTTAGACTAAATACTAGCTTAATTTGTGGTTGTGAATAATATCTCTCTGGATTTTACTTCCCAGCGGTGGTTGTAACCTCCATAAATCTCAGAGATTTGATAGATAAAATCTATTGTAAATTCCCCTAAGCAGTGGCGATTCAGTTGATTTGCAATATTTCAATATTAGCGAGCAAAGATTTCTCCCACTAACTAGGAAAGATGATTTGGTAATGCTTTTCTCTTTGAATGTTGCCAAACGTTTTGGTCGAATTCGTATCCATGTGTAACCTAAAGTTGAGCACACGGGAAAGAGTGTTAAATCACCATCTGGTGGTCACGCATCATCAGGTGGTCGGGTGTCATGTGTCTCTGCTAATAGTGTGCGCCCAGACGATCCTTGTAGGTCCACCGCAGTACCATCTGTTCGCACTGCGAGTGTAAGCCAAACCGCTCGTGTGGCCGATGTGGAGGATGATGTAGAGCCTGACGAGGGAGCGCCTCCACTAGATGATGAGGATGAGTTGATGTTTCCTGAATTTATAGATAGATTCAGTAAACAGACACTAGAGGATCAATACACGAATGAAATTGCCCAGGGTGCCAGATTTGATGACACCGATGATGAAGAGAACGGGGAGAACAATGACAGCCTCGTTTTAGCCGAGTACGATGGTGAGGACTTGCTAGTAATTGAGTGGGATAGGGACGATCCTAAGATTTTAGAAGGTGTCGTATTTGAAAAAATGCGGGACTGTCGTAATGCCCTTACTACATATGGCATTCACACCAATAATGATTATGGTGTTATTAAGAGTGAGCCAGCAAGGTTCACAGTGAAGTGCCCATACAAGAGGTGTAGGTGGAGGATACATGCATCCATTGTGCTCAGGAGCATTTTGGTTTAGGTATTACAACCAGTTGTGTATTTTAGATCATTGTGTAGAGTTTGTTAGATGTACCTAATATTTTCATTATATTTTAGATAAAAATTAACCGGTTTGAACATTCTTGTCCACCTCAAGGGGTGCAACCAAAGGACAAAACAAAACTAGCAAAGACTATGTGGTTGGCAGATGCAATCATGGATTGGATGAGAGCGAACCCATCACTTGGTGCAACAACGCTTATAAAAGATGTTTCTAAAAAGTTTAATATTATAGTACCCTACATGAGGATGTCCTATGCAAAGGAAATGGCTCTTGAGAGGATCAATTGTCCATGGAATGAAAGTTTTCAGTTGCTTTACAGCTTCAAAGCTGAAGTGGAGATGGCTAGTCCAGGTAGTGTTATACAGATAGACATGCATAAAGTTCAGTACAAAATAAGAGGGAAGACAATGGAGAAGTAGTGCTTTAGAAGGGCTTTTGCTTGTTTCAAAGCTTGTTGGCAAGGGTTTCTGGATGGTTGCAGACCTTATTTGGCCATGGAAGCAACATCTCTTCATGGCATATTTAAAGGATAGCTAGTAGCTGCTACTGCAGTTGATGGCCACAATTGGATGTTCCATGTTGCTTATGGAGTTTTGGAGATCGAGTCAGAGGAAAGTTGTACTTGGTTTCTAGAGAATTTGTGTGACCTTATATGTCATCCACTAGGACTTACTATCTACACGGACGCTTGCAAAGGTTTGTAGAAAGCTATAGAAGCAGTATTCCTCGGAGTGGAGCATAGGGAATGTATGCGACACTTACTGCAAAATTTTACAAAGAAATTCAAGGGTAAAGTTTATACTGACAACCAATGGTCAGCTTCATACACATACAGTTTGAGGAAGCATATGTATCATTTGGAAGTGTTGTATAAATAAAAACCTATGGTGAAGGAGTACTTGGATGCACATCATGGAACAGTGTGGTCAAGAAGCCAATTCGATAAAATTTGCAAGGTAGACTATGTAACAAGTAACCTTGCAGAGAGTTTTAATATAAAGGTCAAGTCATTGAAAGGGCTTATGCTGTGGAAAATATTTGATAAGGTTAGGCAGATGGTCATGATTAAGATTGATTTGCGTCAAAGAATTGCATCAACAGTATATGTTGGCCATCTCATCCTCCCATCTTTGATTAAGGATTTGCATGCCAGGACATGACAATTGAAGATGAAATACATTAGAAGAGGAATGGAGACTGAGGTAACGTACACTGGTAGTAAAGATAGGCAATGGAGGTATCCAGTGAGTTTGGTTGATAGGACATGTCATTGCAGGCAATGGAAGCTTCGTGGGAAATCCTGCATACATGCATTATTTTTCATGGGTGTTCTAGGAGGTGAAGAGGGTGAAGTTGATCAGTACGTGTCGGAGTATTTCTCTGTTGCCAAATTTAGGGCAGCATATCCTCGGAATGTTCCAGCCTTGTCGGGAAAAGATCAATGGATGGAAGTAGATCCAGGCTTCAAGCTATACCCTCCAGTTTTTACTAGACCAGCAGGTAGGCCAAGGAAGAATAGGATAAGAGCTAGTACAGAGGGTGGTGCACCACCTCGACGATGTAAGTGCAAACGTTGTGGGATCCTAGGGCACATTGCTAGGCTTTGTAAAAATGCAGTGGATCCAACTTATGAAATGGATGATCAGGCGGGAGCAGCAAATGAAGATGAGAATGAGGTGTTTGAACGAGAGGAGAATGAAGTAATGGATATGTTGTAGACTGAACCAATGGATCAAGAGGAGATTGAACCAAATGCAAAGCAGATTGAACCAAATGCAAGGGAGATTGAACCAATGGATCGAGAGGAGATTGAACCAAATGCAGAGGAGATTGAACCAAATGCAGGGGAGATTGAACCAGTCGATCGAGAGGAGATTGAACCAAAATGCATGGGAGATTAAAGCAGTTAATCGAGAGGAGATTATATCAACTGCTGAAATGGATCGTATGGGCACCTAGAGGGGGGGGGGAATAGGTGCTAACCAATTTTTAATACTTTTTCAATTTTAGGCTTGACACAAAGTAAATTCTCTAGATATGCAACTACGAGAACTTCCCTATATGCAACCCTAACTACTAAGCACGTAAAAAGGGGATCGAAGGAACCGTAGGAGAGTACAAGGAGACACGGGGATTTGTTTTACCGCAGTTCCTTCCTTGTTAAGGGAAGTACATCTGCGTTGGAGGGGTGGGCGGTTCTAAGACCACCACGCCACAATAGGCCTCTGTATGGGTTCGTAGCATGGAAAACAAAAAATTTCTACCGCATGAACACACAATCAAGATCTAATCTATGATCAAGCCAAGATATATCTACTAGATTGTAGCAACGAGTTGATAGAATACTAACCCTCGAAGATCCAAAGCGGTTAACGAGAGCAGATTCTCGTGGATGATGTAGTCGTACACTTCTGATCTCAAGATCGCGTAGACGATCCTTCCGGCGCTGCGTTCCGGCAGCGCTTCCGCAGTCGGTCACACGTTCGGTACTCGATGAAGACCTTCCTCTCCCTTGTTCCAGCAGGCAGCGGAGGTTGTAGCACTCTCCTCGCAATTCCGGCAGCACGACGGCGTGGTACCGGAAGTAGAGGGGAGATCTCGCAGGGCTTTGCCTTAAGCCGGAGCGAGTATGGTGGAGTATGAGAGAGGCCTTGGCGATCTATGGTTTAGAGGGCACCAAGGGGAGGGCTTGGTCGGCGGCTAGGGTTTGGGGAAACCCTAACTTGCCGAGTTTAGAGGAGGCCCTAGGCGGCGGCTTGGAGGTGGCCGACGACTTAGAGGCTAGGGTTTAAGTGTGTGAGGGTAGGGGGCGCCCTACCCCTTCTTTTATAGGTGGGAGGGAGGACGCTAGGAGGAGGGAGTCCTCCTCCAACTCCTCCTCCTTGGCCGGCGGGTGGAGGGAGTGGGACTTCCTCCCCAAGTAGGTTTCCTACTCTCCCTCCACCAAGCAAACTTGTCATTTGACTTTTTCAAATTGGCGTTTGACTTTCAAACTAGTATTTGATTTCTCCCTTTATTTTGCCCAGCCAAGTGACCTAGTACATGATGCAACCATTCCACATTGTCATGACACATTCATGTACCCTTCCCCTCCGGAGTGCCGGACCTTCCAGACCCTTCTAGAACATTCCTGGTGAAAACACGGGAATCATTCCCGAACTCCGAAACAGGACTTTCCTTATATGAATCTTATTCTCCGGACCATTCCGAATCTCCTCGTGATATCCCGGATCCCATCCGAGACTTCGAACAGCATTCGGTCTCTTACTCATCATTCCATAACTACTCAACAACATCGAATCCTTAAGTGTGTCTCCCTACGGTTCGTGAATTATGCGGACATGACCGAGACACTTCTTCGATCAATAACCAATAGAGGAATCTGGAAATTCATATGGCTCCCACATATTTCTACAATTACTTTGCGATCGAATGAACCACTTACATACGATACCAATTTCCCTTTGTCTCACGATAGTTTACTTATCCGAGGTTTTGATCGTCGGTATCTCTGCATACCTAGTTCAACCTCGTTACCGATAAGTACTCTTTTCTCGTTCCCATGATATGTGATCCCTTGTGAGCCAGTCACATGCTTGCTAGCTAATTGGATGACATTCCACCGAGAGGGCCTAGAGTATATCTATCCGTCATATGGATGAACAAATCCCACTCTTGATCCATGAGCCTCAACCCATACTTTCCGAACACTCAATGCCACCTTTATAGCCACCCAATTATGATGTGGTGTTTGATGTCATCAAAGCATCCTTCCGGTGATGGTGAATAACATGATCTCATGGTCGAAGGAATTAGGTTACTATGTATCAGAAAGCTTATAGCAAATGAACTATATTAAATGACTTGATCTTTATGCTACGCTTAACTATAGGAGTATGTCCATCACATCATTATCCTAATGATATGACCCTGTTGTTAATAACATCTCTATGTCCATGATCAGGAAACCATGATCATATATTAACCAACAAGCTAGTTTAACAAGAGGCTTTACTAGGGACTCTTTTATGTTTACAAATCACACAAGTATTAATGTTTCCGGTTAATACAATTATAGCATGGTATGTAAACATTTATCATAAGTATGATGATATGATAATAACCACTTTATTATTGCCTCTTGGGCATATCTCCAACAGTCTCCCACTTGCACTAGAGTCAATAATCTAGTTTCAAACCTTTGTGTATTCAACACCTATGGCTTTCTGGTGTCGTATGTACACGATTGCTAGTGGTCAACTGATCTCCGGATCTGACACTTCCAGGTCCGTGTGTAATTGCATGTATTTGCATCTCTACGCATCACTCATTCTCTAATGAGATGGCTTTGTATAAATTTGGTCCTTTGGTGAGACCTTTAGTTCTTTGGGGTTAAAACATGTTGATAATATTGTCGTACAATATATCTTCATAGTATTATCCTGCTGTGAACTACACCTAGTTTGATAACAAACTACTTGACACAAATGTCCTCTTTAGCTGCTATAATAGCAGTCATATACTCAGCCTTTTGTTGTAGTATCTGTCACAATGTCTTAACTTTGGAAATCATCCAAATTCATTATGGAACTTACTTTCCATTACATTGTGCCACCCTTAGTTCAGATTGAGAGAAACTTAATTTGTACTTTATGACAAAACTAGTATCAATGTAGTACTTTTACAATGAACTAACCATCTATTTGCCACTTCTACAAAATAATATACTCTTAGTTCTTCCAAAAGATCATAAGATTATCCTTACTATCGTCCAATGATCATCTTATAAATCATTCTAGTATATTCTCATAACATTTAGAGCATAGGACATATCTGGATTTGTACATATCACAGTATGATTGATATAAATACTCTTTGTGATTTCATACATCAAGTATCAATCTATACTTGAATCTTTGTTTCACTTACCAAGTGTCAATACACTTGAATATATCATCAATATTGAACGACAAGAACCTTTCTTGTACTTTCTATATTGAACTCATTCAATACATCATCTATGTACTTTCAGCACAACCATATTAGCGTCTATTGATGCCAAATATTTGGGTTTTGCCTAAGTCTTTCATCGGGATGAAATTCTTAATATGTGTTAATAAAAGATACATCATTTCCAATCAACAATATGTCTTCCACATAATGTATTAGAAACATGGCTTATCGCTCCCACTTAATTTCTTGCAAATGCAAGCATCTTCATCGTCTCCGACGAATTTAAACTCCTTTAACAGTTTCATCACAGTGAAGATTCCAACTCCGTGATGCTTACTTCAACCATTGAAGTTTGCATATGCTTTTAGCATCCTTTGAATTAACAAAACCCTATGGACCGCGTTATGCACATGTACTGGGTAACAATTCTATTAGAAGAACTTGTTTTGTTTATTCAACTACCACATAACAAAATTATATGTAGTGGTTGCTACATTAATCCGTCTAGACTAAATATCGCTATGAAAGATCAAATCTTGTCATGGTCAACCTTTGAACATTGTTGTGAACTCTTTCCCAACATGTCGACTATTTCATAGATGTGAAACATCCATGTCTATTTTATAGATCCAAACACAACTGTAAGGTCTTACACCTTTCTCGAGGGTCCTTCAAGTTCAAAACTTGATTTTTCGTGTATGGAACTATCACGGATTTTATGGCTTCAAGCCATTTTATGGAGTCAGGGCCCATCATCGCTTCTTTGCATGTAGTCCATTCATTATTTTCAAATAATGATTCAACCCTCAAATCTTGGTATTTGATTGTTTACCCGACCTACTTGGTTCAATAGAAACTTTGACCTCCGTAACCACAACTTTTGAGGCACGTGAGCCATGAGCATTGTTGCTGCCTCTGGAACACTTTTCGGCGCTGCGCAACTTTGCACATATAGTTAAGGTTCTTTTAACCTTATCAAAGTTCTATTGTCCTCCCACTTATCTTTTCATGAAAAAATCCTTCTCAAAGAAACTTGACGTTCTAAACGACAAACATTTTTTGTCTTTGATGTTATGGAGGAATACTTAACAGTTATTCGAAATAACATACAAAGACAGGTTCATCCGACTTTGGTTGCAAACATATTTCTTATGCATAGCATACCAATGTTTAAGAAAGTACAACTTGGGTTTTATCCCAAACCATAACTTTATATGGTGTCATTTCAACGGATTATGATGGAGCTCTTTTCAGTGGAAAAACGGTAGTCTCTAAAGCTTTTAATCTTTAAAATATAATGGCAGTTTTATGAATTAAACCTTTGATCTTACCACGCCAAACAAGGTTTAATTACATATCTCGAACACTCCATACTCTTATGGTGTTTCGGGAAGTGCAAATCCACGAAACGATTCCTTAAATTTTAGGTATTATGCTAAACTTGTAACTCAAATATCTTCCTTTATGATCTTATCATAAACTATTTATATTCTTGTTACAATGATTTTGCACTTCATCTTGAAAATCTTTGAACTTTTCAAATGTTTCATACTTCATCCTTATTAAGTAAATATTCACTCGAATTTTCGGAGAAAGCATATGAAGTTGAAATCCATCGCTCTTGACTACACATAATGGACTTCATACAACAATATGTACAAGTTCCAATAAGCTTGTCATTCGTTACCTTTTGGCCTATGAACAAAGTTTTAATTATCTCTAGGAAAGTTTCACAAGCGTCATTTGATAAAAAATCAAAAAGACTCCAAAATTCCATACACATGGAGTTTCTTCATGTTTTCTTTCCATTATAATTTAAACGACGATGTCACTTCCTAAGTGATATTTCAATCAATTTGTCTTTCGACATTTTAGCACTAGTTTTATGGATGTGATTTATCCAACGAGATTTGTAAATCATCCATCTTTTATGGATTACGACAATTATTTGAACAACCCTTTTGTTCTCATAATACCTAATAAAACAAATCTTGAAGGCAAGCTTTGATGTTTAACAAGCAGCACAATAACCCTTTATTTGTTCTCGATGAACATCATCACATATTCTTTTGCTAGTTACTTAGGCCATTGTAGTTCATGAATTGTGTTGTTTCGTATGACGATTCACACCAACAAATTCAGTATCAAATACTTAAGAACCACATTGTTTAATAAGCAAAGAATATAGCCATAACATGTATATCATCTATATACTTAAGCTGAACAATTCTAGTCTTTTCTTTTCTGCCATATATTTATGAGATTCTCTTTCAGTATTTCCTTTTCTGTTTGAAAGAATCTATCAACATCAATAGTGGAGCCATATACATGACACATAGTCCAAAGCATGTATAGTTAAATACCAATGTCTTTGGACTTGCACTTTGAAGTAGATCACCATCATCAAATGTTTGGTGTTCTTTCAAATTCCTTTCTTTAGTAATCTCTTGGTGTAGTAAACATTTTACCTACATCAAATATTCACCCTTATCATGGAATTATCCATGATCAAGCTACTTTTAGCTTATAACGATGAATCACGAGTATAATGTTGCTTTCCAAAACCTTATGGAGGATTAGGACAACTAGTGTCTCCAACCTTTTGCAAATTCTCATCAAATATGAAAACATGACTTTTTCCATATTATACTCTATCATGTTGCAACCAAAACTTCGTTTCAGATATCACAATATCTTCCACACATCATGGTTTCTGAAATAACTCTTTCAGATCCTAGATAACCTTGATATTAAGACAATCCCTTGAATATCAAGAATCATGGAGATAAACATGATACTTATATACTAACACTGGAATTGTTACTCTTGATTTAATACCAACTATTAAACTTCATGGAGTAACCGGAACTTACTGAAAGTTTGCAATGGGACTTTTAAACTTTAGATTAACACTTCAAAACAATACGATACCAGTTCGTAAAGTAACTAACCAGAATTCTATAGTTCTATCATCTCAATTAAAACTAAGCGTAAGGTGGTAAACGGATGCCAATGACTACAACAACTATGCAAATTCACTTTGATTTAATTTATGATAAATAGTGTTCAACTTTTAATCATATTGTTGTTGAACTCCCACTCAAAACAATATCCCTCACATTGTTTTAGTGATCACACGAACCAAATCCACCACATCAAAACCGATCATCACGAGAGTTGATGTAGCTTCAATGGCGAACAATCAACATGTTCATCATATCTACTATATGACTCATGCTTTACCTTTCGGTGATCCGTGTTCCGAGACCATGTCTGTACATGCTAGGCTCGTCAATATCAAACATTAGCTTCCGCATGAGCAAATCTGGCTTGCTCACGTTGTATACACTCGCAGAATCTAACACACCCGATCATCACGTGGTGCTTCGAAACAACGAGCTTTAGCAACGGTGCTTACTAAGGATGAACACTTTAAAACTTGAAATTGTGTGCTTAAGGGATCATATTATAATGCTACCGTCGTGAACTAAGCAATACAAGATGCATAAAAGGATTAACATCACATGCAATTCATAATATGTGATATGGTATGGCCTTTCTTCTTATGCTTCCGATCTCCATCTTCAAGCACGAACATGATCTCCATCATCACCGGTGTGGCGTCAAGGTCAATGGCGCCGCTTCATGGTTGTCTTCCACCAGCATCAACTATTACAACTACTTTGAATAATAGACACGCAGGACTTACTGGAAACAACCATATGGCTCCTGCCGGTTGCCAACTTACAATAAGGAACATTGCATACATCATATATAATCACAATCATGGCCATATCACATCACAGCACACCCCTGCAAAACAAATTTAGATGCCTCTAATTTCTTTGCATGTTTTACGTGGTTTGGGGCTTTCAATAAGTGTAGTTCTAACTTACGAACAAGAACCACAACATTGATACTAGTATTGTCAATCACTCGTTGTAAATTGAATCTTAACTATGTTGGGAGAAACAGGCACCCGCAAAGCCACTTATGCAATACAAGTTGCATGTCAAGCGTGAAGCAAGTCTCATGAACGATGTCATGTAAGGTTAGCCCGGGCCGCTTCATCCCACCATCCCACAAGATGCAAAGTACACAAGAAGCAATCGACAACAAAAGCATCAACGCCCACAATGACCATTGTGTTCTACTCGTGCAACAGATCTACATATAGACACGGCTCTGATACCACTGTAGGGGTTCGTAGCATGGAAAACAAAAAAATTCTACCGCATGAACACATAATCAAGATCTAATCTATGATCAAGCCAAGATCTATCTGAAGGGAATATGCCCGAGAGGCAATAATAAAGTGGTTATTATCGTATTCCTTGTTTATGATAAGTGTTTATTTTACATGCTATAATTGTATTAATACGGAAACGTTAATACATGTGTGTTTAATAAACAAAAAGGAAGTTCCTAGTTATGCCTCTCTTATAAACTAGCTCGTTGATTAACAAGATGATCAAAGGTTTCCTGATCATGGACATTGGATGTTGTTAATAACGAGGTCACAACATTAGTGTAATGGTGTGATGAACATTCATCCGAAGTATAGCATTACGATCAAAGTCATTGAGTTTATATTGCTATAACAACTTACGAAGTGATCCTAATCCTTAGACCATGAGATCATGTCAATCACTAACACCGGAAGAGTTTCTTGATAACATCAAACGTCACACCGTAACAGGGTGATTATAAAGATGGATTCAGAACTAATAAAGTGTTATGTTGAGGCCCATGGATCGAGAGTGGAATTTGTTCATCCCGATGACGGATAGATATACTCTGGGCCCTCTCGGTGATATCACATTGGTTAGCTTGCAAGCAAGTGATTTGATCACTAGAATGTTATATCACGGGAACGAGAAAAGAGTGCATGTCAGTAACGAGATCAAACTAGGTATGGAGATACCGATGATCGAATCTCGGACATGTAATATATCGTGAAACAAAGGGATTAAGATACTAGCGTAAAAGGTTCCGACGATCACAAGAAAGTCATCGTTGAATGTGTGGGAGTCAGTATGGGTCTCCAGATCCCGCTTCTGATTATTGATCCGAGAGGGGTCTTGATCATGTCCGCATTATTCACGAACCATAGGGTGACACACTTAAGATACACCGACATCCAATTGGAGCAAAAGTTTCATGCCGAAAAGAATAAAAAGCGCAGGAATTTATTTCACTAGATACCGAAACAGGTTTTCGGGTGAAATTGCAGAAAGTGTTTTTGCATGTGAAATGAAATACTAGCAAGGGGTTTTATGTGAATGTTTGTTAATTAAAGTAATTAACAAAATTCTGAATAAATAAATAAAAGAGTTTTATTTAAATAAGAGCTTGCATTAAATTTGGTGAAAATTTAATGCATGTGAGTGGATTTTTGAGTGGAGGCTTTTTAATGGGAGTGGAGGCTTTTCATTTTGAGTGGGAGCTCCACCCACATGAATGTGGAAGAGGTGGGGGCAGCCCCCATGGCTGGGCGCCATGCCCCTTGGGTGCCCCCCTCTCCCCTATAAAAGGCCCCCCTCTCCTCCTCTCAAAGTACACCTCCTCGTGAAGGATCTCTCTCCCCCTCTAGAATTTATCCCCCATGGTCTCAGACTAGCGAGATACATGTTCCCGGTGGCTTTTTGGCAAGAAAGAGTTGTGCTTCCGCTGCATCGCTGGAGCGAGGAGGCGGAGGTTGCTCGGTGCCTCGAACGTGTGTGCGAGCACGGATGCGCTGCTGTTTTGCGGCGCTAGGACTTCCTCTCGATCTTGTGATCGGCAAGAGATCGTCTACATCAACCACGAGTTTGGACTCGTTAAGCTTTGTCGGTATTCAAGGGTATGTTCTCTACGGATTTACATGCGCCCGTTGTTTGTATCTAGTAGATAGATCTTGGTACATAGGTGTTCCCATCGTAGGAAATTTTTTGTTTTCTATGCTGCGAACCCTACAGTGGTATCAGAGCCGGATCTATGCGTAGATACTTTGCACGGGTAGTACACATATGAGTATGTGGGCGATGATGATCATTTTATTGCTTCTTAGTTGTACTTTGGATATTGGTGGCATAGTGGGATGAAGCGGCCCGGACAAACTTTACATGTCCTCGCACATGAGACCTGTTCCACGCTTGACATGCAACTAGTTTTGCATAAGTGGCTAGCGGGTGTCTGTCTCTCCTACTATAGTCAATATCTATTTTGCAACGAGTTGTCAACAATTTGGTTATCCTCGTTGTGGTTCATGTTCGTAGGTTAGAACGGTTCTATCTTCGAAAGCCCTAAGCCACGTAAAACTTGCAATGGATAAATTAGAGGTAGTTACTAGAGATATGACTTTCTTCTTCACAATTAGGGCATTGATCTTCATGCTCCTTGGATGTATGATCCTTTTCTCCACAAATATTGCAAGCTTGGGTTCCTTCTAAAATAACATCTTTGTCATCCTTGTTGTCATTAGCTCTTTGGGAAAAGTTTTCTCCCATGTTGATCATTTGAGTAACCAATCCTTGCAACAATTGGGATTGAAGTTTCAAAATCCTTTGTATGGCTGGGTCTAGTCGATTGTTGTTGGCTAAAAGCTGAGTTGTCATTTGGCTCAACTGGTTTTGGTTTGCTATAAGTTCTCTCATGTTGTCCTCTTGGTTGTTGTTGGTGTCACCATCCTTGATGTTGGAGTCTCTTGGAGAAGTCGTCTGTTTGGGTTGGATTGGGATTAGAATAGGCAAAGTACTTCTAAGGAAAATAATTCTAATCACACACATCACAATTCACATAAGCAATGTGCAAGCAATCACAACCAAACATTCCACTCAAACAACAAGTTTCAAGCATATTTTTAGGCAACCAAAAATATTTTTGTTACACCACATAAGTTGGTAGGTTTTGACTTAAACTAAATATGGTGGTCCATCTATATGGTTCACTTGAAATCCTTCCATCCTTCTTGGTTGATTCTCCTTAAACAAAATCTTTGTATCCTTGGAGAAAATTTCTCATGTCTTTGGTCACAAAACTTCAAAGGTGATGATGGCTCCTTCTATTTGGTGTTTCCTTAGTCTCCAAATCTTGAGCAAGATTTCTTGTCTCGCTTGTCCTTAGTGATATCCAAGGTTGAAGTCCTTGGTGAATATGCTGAAGATGTTGAAGTCATTAGAGTTGAAGAAGTTGAAGTCATTAGAGTTGAAGAAGTCCTTTGCACATGGGGAAGTCTTTGGCCATGGGGTAGGTTTTTCCATCAAGTTGAAATAGATGAGATGTAGAATCAAAACCAAAATGGTTGAGGAAAGAGTCTACAAGATTGTTTGTAAATAAGTTTTGGAACAAATACAACTCCTTTTTTTCTAAGGGTTTTTGTCCAATCCTAAGTTTACAAATCCTACAGGCAACACAATGCTCTGATACCATCTGTAGAGGTCCCAACCTTTAATAAGGTAGAGATCCCTGTGTTTACAATGCTAGTCCCTAGATCAATAGCTAGCATCCACAGTTAAGATGTAATATCAAGAAACAAAGGTCATAATATAACTTTATAACCAGGAATAACATAATTTTATTACATCTTACATAGCTCATTTGGCTATTACATTACATTGCAGCAGAATATCTATAAGCATGGGGTCCTTCATCTTCAAAGTGCCACATGCAAACATGTTGGTTGTAGACTTTGTAATCCTAATCAACACACTTCACTAAATCAATCAAACCTGCAACATAACAAGTTACAACCACAAGGGTCAATACATTTGAATTGTATTGGCAAGTGATACTATGGTAGTATAGTGGAGTCTATCATCTATATGCATTTGGAAAAGTGGAGTTGAGGCTTGCTTTGCTCAAAAATAGATTTTCCTTATCATTTGAAAACTCTAAGTTTTTGCTTGACAAAAATCTTTCCCAAGGCATCTATCAATCAAAGATTGAAGATCCTTTAACCCTTGTTCAACCACAAGTTTTTAACTTAGAAATTTGGATGATGAGATTCTTGATTGCTTCCATGTCTTGATGCTCAAATTGTCCTTTACCAGGGACATGGCTAAGTACTTAGATTTTACACTCTGCAGAGGTGGTGCACTTTCCCCACAAGACTTGGTTTCACCAAGACAAGATCTTTCAGAAGCCTTTCCTTAGACCAAATGTACGCGCTCCAACCTATCATTCCCACTACCACCAACTGTCCAAATGGCTAAGTTCCAGCAACCTATATGATCCAGGCAGAGCCCATAATGCCAAGTGGTTGCACTTGAAGCTTCTCAACATTTGACATCTCAAATCTCTTTGTTCCTGGGTGGCCATCCACAAGTGAGATACACAAGGTAAACCATAGACATGGGCCTTGTGAACCACTCAACCAAAATCCACCAAGCAATTACCATTCCACCCAGGTGATTCATTAACTTAGTTGTTTTATTAAACAAAAACACAAGTCCTCAGACTTAGGAATTTTTCCATAGTGTGAATATATATTCCACCCATGTTTTCTATTAGCTAGGCTAAGCTTGATAGTAATAGGAATCTTAACTTATGAAGATTTCCACTAAGGTTTCATCTACTAGGTTTTACTACAGCAAGGTTTAAACTTAGCAAAATTTCATGCAAGTTTTACTTAGAGATAATCACTAATGCATAGTGAAAGTAATGGGACAAAAAGTATGAAGCATCACTTTCCTTTTTGGTAGAGTATATAAGTTCACTCCTTGTCCTTGCAACAATCACACTCTTCAAGTCACTACAATTCAATCAAGCAAGGCACAAGTTCAATCTACCACTCAAGCAATTCATCACATAAAATCATATAAACAAGATAATGCATGCAAGCATGCCAAGGATTGTTTTATTTGGAGAAGTGGTTCCTAATGGGTCATAAACATTTGAAAACACCTAATGGTCATTTTGTAAAGTGGCAAAGTCATTTGCAAAAGATTTCACTTCATAAACCATTTTCAAAACAAGGTATCATTTTATGTGGTGTAAAAATGTTTTCAATAAGGTATTAATCTATAGGATTCACAAAATGTGTTTTCAAACCATAAAACTTTGTGTTTAGGGTCAGAGAGTTTAAAACAAAACATTTCCCAAAGGTTTTCCTTCAAAGTCATTTTTAATAATTAAACCATATTTTTATTTGACTAGAATTGGTTTTAAATCCAAGTTTCATTCTTTTGTTTCACCAAACACATTTTTGAAACCACAAAGTGATTCCTAGGGTCAGTAGGTTCAAATCATTCCATTTGCAAAAGATTTTATCCCCAAAATCATTTTTGAACAATTTTTACAATCTAAACAAGCATACATATGTTTCTGTAAAAACAAACAATTTAACAGAAACTTTTTACTAAACAAATGGCATGGTTGGCTAGGGCTTGTTCCACTGATTCCATTGATATAAAGTTTGCAAAATTTGGACGTGTGGAACTAAAGTTATGGATTTTACAAAATCACAAATCTAATAGATTCAAATCTGTTTTTATAACCAGAGTCTGGCCACGCGTCCTAATCCTATTCGTATAAAACGTTTCGCGTGGATTGACTAACACAGACCGTAGGATCAAGTTACATTGCACAGCGCTGGCTGCGTACCTCTTCGGCGTTAAGTGAATCTATCATATCCGTCGGATCGTCATCTAACGATCATCGTCGCCTTAACCAAGTTCTGGCGGCGCTCGACGGCTGCGCGCGGCGGCGACAGTCAGACGACGGCGAACTGGTGATGCATGAAGCGAGGAAGGAAGGGAGTATGCTCACCGTGTTTGCAGTAGCGTGGGGAAGCTCAACGTGGCAGTATCTCGTCGAGGGGCGCACATGGGTGTCGTCAATTGCTCGCCGGAGTCCCTACTTCCGTCGGGCACGCTCGACCGTTGTTGGGGACGAGGCTACAAGGCACGCCAGCATAAAACAGAGGGTGCATTAGACGCGCGCGAGAGAGGAGAGTATGCTAGTGTCAACCAGAGAGGAGGGGGCGGTCAGGGATTACCAGGGGATGTCGCCGGAGTAGGAACAGACGGTGGCAGCGCTTGGAGTTGTCGTTGCCGAGGCTCAGGGGCGCGCTCGAGTGAGCTGACGCTACGAGGGGGTGCGCCTGGGTCTGGGGAGTGTGTGAGCTTGATCGAGGAGGCGAGGGGAAGTCTGGTTCCGCCGGAATCGTCTAGGAATGGTCGTCAGGGCAATGAGGGTGCGCGGAGAAATTCGTCCGGCCTGGGGGCAGAGAGAGGGAGGCGCGTGAGGGGAAATGGAGAGGAGGCCAGGGAAGTTAATAGGGCGCAGTCATGGCGAGTAATGGTCGCGGAATCAACACGTATTGAATCCTGCAAAAACGGCCGGCGAGAGGGGGACGTGGTCACCGCGGGTGAAGACGATGAACAGGAGGGGTGGGGTCGGTTGGTCAGCGAGAGAGAGGAGAGGGGAGTTGGGTCCACCGGTCAGTGGCCTCATGGGTTCAAATGCGGGTGTGAATCGTTTTCTGCGGGAGAGGGAGGAGCTGGTTGTAGGGGTCCCAACCCAATAAGGTAGGGTCCTCCTGTGTTTTACAATGCTAGTCCCTGGATCAATAGCTAGCATCCACAGTTAAGATGTAATATCAAGAAACAAAGGTCATAATATAACTTTATAACCAGGAATAACATAATTTTATTACATCTTACATAGCTCATTTGGCTATTACATTACATTGCAGCGGAATAACTATAAGCATGGGTCCTTCATCTTCAAAATGCCACAGGCAGATGTTGGTTGTAGACTTTGTAATCCTAATCAAACAATCTTCACTAAAATCAATCAAACCTGCAACATACAAGTTACAGCCACAAGGGTCAATACATTTGAATTGTATTGGCAAGTGATACTATGGTAGTATAGTGGAGTCTATCATCTATATGCATTTGGCTAAGTGGAGTTGAGGCTTGCATTGCTCAAGATAGATTTTTCTTATCATTTTGAAAATACTAAGTTTTTGCTTGACAAAATCATTTTTCTCAATCAAAGATTTCAAGATCCTTGTACCAAGCCATCTCTCCATCAATGATTGAAGAATTCAAACAATCCCTTGTTCAAACCACAAGATTTTAATTTAGAAATTGGAATGATGAGATTCTTGATTGCTTCCATGTCTTGATGCTCAAATTGTCCTTTACCAGAGACATGGCTAAGTACTTAGATTTTACACTCTGCAGAGGTGGTGCACTTTCCCCACAAGACTTGGTTTCCCAAGACAAGATCTTTCAGAAGCTTTCCCTTAGACCAAAATGGACGCGTTCCAACCTATCAAACACTACCACCCACTGTCCATATGGCTAAGTTCTTGCAACCTATATGATCATGGCAGAGCCCATATTGCCAAGTGGTTGCACTTGAAGCTTCTCAACATTTGACATCTCAAATCTCTTTGTTTCCTGGGTGGCATTCCACAAGTGAGATACACAATCCAAGTCCATGGCCTTGTGAACCACTCAACCATTCTCCACCAAGCTATTCCATTCCACCCATGTGATTCATTAACTTAGTTGTTTTATTAGACAAAATCATAAGTCCTTAGACTTAGAACATTTTTCCATAGTGTGAATATATATTCCACCCATGTTTTCTATTAGCTAGGCTAAGCTTGGTAGTAGTAGGAATCTTAACTTAGGAAAATCCTACTAAGGATTCATCTACTAGGTTTTCCTATAGCAAGATCTATACTTAGCAAAATCCATGCAAGTTTACTTAGCAAAATCACTAATGCATAGAAAAAGTAATGGGACAAAAAGTATGAAGCATCACTTGCCTTTTTGGTAGAGTATAGGTTCACTTCTTGATCTTTGCAACAATCACACTCTTCAAGTCACTACAAATCAATCAAGCAAGGCACAAACTCAATCTACCAATCAAGCAAAACAACACACATAAATAACAAAGTCAAAGAAATGCATGCAAGCATGCCAAGCTTTGTTTTGTTTGAAAAAGTGGTTCCTATTGGGTCATAGACATTTAGGTACATCTAATGGTCATTTTCTAAAGTGGCCAAGTCATTTGCAAAAGGTTTCACTTAAAAACCATTTTCAAAACAAAGTGTTATTTTATGTGGTGTAGAAATATTTTTTTACTAAGGCATTGGCCTATAGGGTTCACCAAATGAGTTGCTATTGCAAAACTTGGTGTTTTGGTCAGTAGGTTTGGTCCAACCTATTTTCTCAAAGTTTTCTTTCCATAAACATTTTTATAATAAAATCAACAATTTTATTTAGCTAGAAATGGACTAAACTAATTAATCCATTCCAAACTCTTCCAAATTCATTTTCCAAACCATGGGTTGGTTCCTAGGGTCATTAAGATTACAACAAACTATTTTGCAAAGGTTTCAATTCAAAAAAAAAACATTTTTAAACAATTTTTATACTCTACACAAGCATACAAATGTTTCTGCAAATTCAAACAAGCTAACAGATACTATTTTCAAAACTAAGGGCATGGTTGGCTAGGGCTTGTTCTCCTGAATCCATTGATATGAAATTTGTCAAATTTGGACGTGTGGATCAAAAGTTATAAGGGTTTGAAAATGGCATTTAAATCTGTTTTCAAAAATCTGTTTTTAAACATCTCTGGCCACGTGTCTGTATCTTATTGGCTCATAACGGTTCAGTAGGATCGCGTGATGTGGACCGCAGGATTTAAGTGGGATTGTGCGGTGCAGATCAAACGTAACGGTTCGGGTTAAGTGATCTATCGTGTGCATAGGATCGTGATCTAACGGCTCACATCGTATCAACCAGGAACTGGCGGCGCTGCGGTGGCTACCGGCGGCGGAGCGGCCTGGCGGTGACGTTGCCGGCGATGCAGGAAGCGGGAGAGGAAAAGGGGATGCTCACCGAGTTCGTGAGGTGACGCTGATGCTCAACTCGCTTACGGTTTGTCAGGGGGTGCACTGGTTCAGCCGTGATTCCTAGCCGGAGTAGTGGACGGCGACGGACGGTTCTGTCCACGGTCGAAGACGAGGCTGTGGTCCACGAGAAGACAAACGGAGGACGGGGTTAGCTGCGCAAGACCATGGCAAAGATGTGTGCGTGAACGGAAGGGGTCGGGGTGGTCTAGAATTACCGGAGAAGCTCGTCGGAGGCGAGACAGACGGCGGCGCGGTCAGATGTTGTCGAAGCCGATGCTCTAGGCGCCCGCGGTCAAATGGGTGGTACGGGGAGGAAGGCCTGGGAGTGGGGAAGCTGCTAGGGTGATCGAGAAGGCTGGGGGTGGCGTGTACTGGCCTGAATTGGGCGGAGACGGTGGTCGGAGCCGAGGCAGTCGAGGAGAAATTGGGATGGACTGGAGGCGTGCTCGGGGAAGGGAACAGAGGGGAACGAGAGAGGAGTCACTGGCGTTTAAGCGTGTGTGGTCAGGGGGAATTAATCGCACGGCATTAAAGCGAATTGACGAGGCAATCAATCGGCAGTAACAGCCAGGACGACGAGGTCGTGTTGAAGACGATGAATAGGAGGGGGTGGGGTCGGCTTGTCAGCGTTTGAGTGAGGGGGAGAAGAGGGTCCACATGTCAGTTGCTTTGCGGGTTAGGGAGTTGGTTCGAATCGTTTTCTGCGGAGTGAGGGGAAACTGGGCTAGGTGGGCTGTTTGGGCCGGGGTAGTGGGTTGGGTCTGTTTCCTCTATTTTTTTCTGTCTATTTGTTTTATTCTTTTCTAATTCTTTTTCTGTTTTTAAAATTCAAACAACCAAACACATTCAAAAGATTCAAACAATCATCAAGCTTTTCAAATATGAATTTGATTCTGCTTAACATCATAATTCACATTCTAAAATAAAATATTATTTTAAATCACTTTAGGTTCCATTTATTAATTAAATAAATGGATCATTAGTTAAATAAAATAGGGTTTGTTTTATTTAATAAAATCTTCATTTAAAATCCAAAATGTTTTCAAAACCCAAACAGTAGGTTTTATTTGGAAATAAAGAATATTTGGAAAACTTGTTTAAAATAAAATAATCCTTTTACTTTAGGGTCCATTAATAATTAAATAAAATGGAACTTAGTTATTAAATCAAAATAGGGTTTGATTTTATTAATAAAATCTTTATTTGAACCTAAGTATTTTCAAAGTCAAATTAGTAGGTTTAATTTGGGAAGTATATAATATTTGGAAATTTGTTTTAAAACAAAATAACCTTTTATTTTGGTGTCTATTATTAATTAATATAATAGACTTTCATTATTAAATCAATTAGGATTTATTTTATTTAAAATATTTATTTTGAAATCTAAAATAAAGCCCAAAACACTTTAGTAGGTTTTATTTGTGAATATCAAATATTTGGAAAACTTATTTTAAATAATATAAACAAGTTTTGATGGTTTAGAAATAATAAAACCTTTATTAATAAATACTTGGACATTAAATCCTTATTACTTTATTTAAATAAACCTTTACTATTTTACTTAAAATAAAATGTTTTAATTCAAAAGCTTGGCCAAGTTTTAATTTGGCTTTATAAAATAATCTTTATTTATAAATCCATCTTTTCTTTTGAATACCAAATCTTTTATTAAGAGATCCAAAATAATAATTCCAAAACATTTTTAATTTCCTTTAATAAATGTTTATATTTTTAAGAATCCCTTTAGGATTTTATTTTATTCAAATGGGTTTGAAGTTCCAATTGGTTTTAAAAAGTTTCTTCTGGCTCTAAAAATCAAACAAAGTTTTATCTTATTCTTTTATTTTCACATTACAAGATTTGGAAAATCTTGGGATGTGACACTGGTCTGCTGGGCTTAGTGGGCCAGGTGGGTTGGGCTGCGTGCGTTTCTATTTTTTTCTTCCTAATTGCTTTTTCTTTTTCCAAATCAATTTCTGTTTTGAAATTCAAACAATCAATTCAAACAACCAAATCAAATAAACTTCCACCAAACTTTATATTGAGTTTAGCTCTGTTTACTCAACACAAATCAAAGTCCAAAACAAAATAATATTTTTAATCTTTTTTTAGGATCCATTTATTAATTAAATAAAATGGACCTTAGTTATTAAATCAAATAGGGTTTGATTTTTTTTAAAACTCTATTTGAAATCTAAAATAGTACCAAAACCATTCAGTAGGTTTTATTTGAAAATAATGAACACTTGGAAACTTATTTAAAATAATTTAATAAGTTTTTGATGTTTAATTAAAATGGTAAAACCTTTATTTTTAATAAATTTGGATATTAATAAATCCTCATTATTTTATTTAAATAAACCTTTATTTATTTAATCAAAACAAAACATTTTATTTCAAAAGCTTGGCCAAGGTTTAATTTGGTTCTATAAAATAATACTTATTTATAAATCTACCTTTTCTTTTGAAAACCAAATCTTTTATTAAAAGATCCAAAAAATAGTAATGCCAAATATGTTTAACTTTATTGTTTATTTAACTTTTTAAATCCCTTTAGGATTTTATTTGATCCAAATAGGTTTTGAAAGTTTCCAACTGGATTCAAAAAGTTTCTTCTCACCCTGAAAATCAACAAAGTTTTATTTTATTCAATTATTTTTCACATTACAAGATTTGGAAAATCTTGGGATGTGACAAGACATGGCCTCGGAACACGGACCGAAAGGTTAAGCATGAGTCATATGTTTTGATATGATGACCATATGGATGCTCGCCTTTGAAGCTACGCCGACTCACGTGATGATCGGACTTGGTGTAGTGGATTTGGTTCATGTAATCACCAAAAAGGCACGAGGGATGTCGTTTTTGAGTGGGAGTTCATTTCTAATTTGGATTAGTAGAACTCAATTTATCATAAATTAAATCATAGTGAATTTGCATAATTTGTTGTAGTCATTGGCATTCGTTCACCACCTTATGCATAGTTGTAATTGAGATAATAGAACTATAGAATTCTGGATATATACTTTACGAACTGGTATCGTATTGTGTTGAGTGTCAATCTAAAGTTTAAAGTCCTATTGCAAACTTTCAGCAAACTCTGTTTACTCCGTGAAATTTAATAATTGGTATTAAATCGAGAGTAACAATTCCAGTGTTAGTATCTTAAGTATCATGTTTTGCCTCCATGATTCTTGATTGTTTTAATATCAAGTTTATCTAGGAGCTGAAAGAATTGTTTCAGAAACCATCATGTGTGGCAGATATAACGATATCTGAAACAATGTTTTGGTTGCAATATGATAGAGTATAATATATGTTCTCATATTGGATGAGAATTTATGAAGGTTGGAGATGCTAGACATCCTAATCATCCAAAAGGGTTTTGGAAAGTAACGATATACTCACGATTCACCTTTATAAGCGACACTAGCTTGATCATGAAAGTCGTCATGATAAGGATGAATAGAAGATGTATGTAAAGTGTTTACTACACTAAAAGATTACTAAAGAATGGATTTTGAAAGAATACCGATCATTTTGATGATGGTGATCTACTTCAAAGTGCAAGTCCAAAGGTATTATTATTTGAATATACACGCTTTGGACTATGTGTCATGTATATGGCGCCACTTTTGATGTTGATAGATTCTTTTAAAAAGGAAAAGGAAATGTTGAAAGAGAATCTATAAAATATATTTGGCAGAAAAGAAAAGACTGGAAATATCCAGTTTAGGTATATAGATGATATACATGTTATGGTTGTATTATTTGCTTGTTAAACAATGTGGTTCTTGAGTATTGGATACCGAATTGGTTGGTATGAAATTTCATACGGAACAACGCAATTCATGAACCACAATGGCCTAAGTAACTAGCAAGAGAATATGTGATGATGTTAATCGAAAACAAACAAACCGTTGCTTGTATTTCTCGTTGACATCAAAGCTTGACTTCAAGATTTGTTTTAATAATTGTTATTTAAATCAGGTATTATGAGAACAAAGGTTGTTCGGATAATTACCGTATTCCATATAAGATGGATGATTTACAAATCTAGTTGGAGAAATCACATCCATAAAACCTAATGCTAAAATGTCTCCAGACAAATGATTGAAAGATCACTTACGAAGTGACATTGCTGTTTAAATTATATTGGAAATAAAACATGAAGAAACTCCATTTTCATGGATTTTTGGAGTCTTTGATTTGATCAAGTGACGCTTGTGAGACTTTCCTAGGGATAATTAAAACTTCGTTCAAAGGCCAAAGAAGAACAAACGACTAAAATATTGGAATTTATACATATCGATGTATGTAGTCCATTATGTGTAGTCGTAAGCGATGGGTTTCAACTTCATATACTTTCTCCGGAAATTTGAGTGAATATGCACTTAATGAGAAAGAAGTATGAAATATTTGAAAATGTTTCAAATACTTTCAAGATGAAGTGCAAAATCATTTTAACAAGAAAATAAATGGTTTATGATTTTATCATAAGGGATTTGTTTGAGTTACAAGTGTAACAAGAAAAATAAATGGTTTATGATTTTATCATAAGGGATTTATTTGAGTTACAAGTGTAACAAGAAAATAAATGAATTATGATTTTATCATAAAGGGATTTATTTGAGTTGCAAGTTTAGCAAAACACCTAGATTTACATATCCCGAAACAACATAGGAATATGGAGTGTTTGAGATTTGTAATGAAACCTTGTTTGACATGGTTGGATCAAAGGTGTTATTTATAAAACTGCCATTATGTTTTAAAAGATTAAAGCTTTAGAGACTACCGCTTTTACACTGAAAAGAGCTCCATATTGATCCGTTGAAATGACACCATGGAAGTTATGGTTTGGGGTAAAACCCAAGTTGTCATTTCTTAAATTTTGGTATGCTAAACATAAGTAAGATGTTTACAACCGAAGTCGGATGAGCATGTATTTGTAGGTTATTTCGAATAACAATTGGTTATTCCTCCATAACACCGAGGATAAAGGGGTTTGTCGCTTGAAATATGAAGTTTCTTGAAGAAGGAATTTTTCATAAATGTTAAGTGGGAGGACAATAGAACTTTGATAAGGTTAACGAACCTTAGCTAAATGTGCTGAGTTGCGCAGCGCCGGAAATGGTTCCGGAGGCTGCCATAATGCTCATAGATTATGTGCCTCAAAGGTTGTGGCACGGAGATCTAAGTTCTTATTGAACCAAGTCGGTCGGATAAACAATCAAATACTAAGATTTGAGAGTAAATCATTATTGTTTGACAATGATGAACCGACTATATGCAAAGAAGCGATGATGGGCCCTGACTCCGTCAAATGGCCCGAAGCCATAAAATCCGTGATAGTTCCATACACGAGAAATCAAGTTTTGAACTTGGAAGACCCTCCGGAAAGGTGTAAAAACCTATCGGTCGTATTTGGATCTATAAAGAAACAGACATGGAGGTTTCACATCTATGAAATTGTCGACATGTCGTAAAGTATTTTATGACAATGTTCAAAGGAGTTGACTATGACCAGATTGGATCTTTCATAGCGATATTTAGTCTGGACGGATTAAAGTAGCAACCACTACATATAATTTGGTATATGGTAGATGAATAAACAAAACAAAGTTCTTTTAATAGAATGGTTACCTAGGACATGTACATGACACGATCCAAAGGGTTTTGTTAATTCAAAAGATGCTAAAAAGGGGCATGCAAACTTCAATTGTTGAAGTAAGCATCGCGGAGTTGGAATCTTCACCGTGATGAAAAGGAGTTTTCATCAGGAGACGATGAAGATGCTTGCATTTGCAAGAAATTAAGTGGGAGCGCTAAGACATATTTCTAATACATTATGTGGAGGACATCTTGTTGATTAGAAATAATGCATATTTTATTGACAAAGGTTAAGAATTTCATTTCGATGAAATACTTAGGCAAAACCCGAATATTTAGCGTGAATGTCTATAGTGGATAGACTATGACGCTAATATGGTTGTGCCAAACGTACATATATGAGATATTGAAGGAGTTCAATATAGAAACAACAAGAAACGGTTCTTGTTGCATGGAAAGGAATTGAATAAAGATTCAAGTGTATCGACACTTGATAAGTGAAACAAGATTCAAGTGTTTTGACACTTGATGAGTGAAATCACAAGAATGTTTTGATCAATCATACCATGATATGTACACATCCAGATATGTCCTATGCTCTAAGTGTTATGAGCATATACCAGAATGAATCATAAAATGATCATTGGACGATAGTAAGGATATTCTTATGATCTTTTGGAAGAACTAAGAATATATTTGTGTAGAGGTGACAAACAATTATAAATAGTTCATTGTAAAGCGTTACATTGATACTAGGTTTGTCACAAGATACACATTAAGTTTATCTCAATTTAAACTATGGGTGGCACAATGAAATGGAAAGAAAGTTTCCATGATGGATTTGGATGAATTCCAAAGTTAAGACATTGTGACGGATACTACAACAAAAGGCTAAGTATATGACTGCTATAGTAGCAGCAAAGGAGGAAATTTGTGTCAAGTAGTTTGTTATCAAACTAAGGTGTGGTTCGCAACGGGATAACACTAAAGATATATTGTATGACAATATTATCGATGTGTTTTAACCCCAAGGAACTAAAGGTCTCACCGAAAGACCAAATTTATACAATGCCATCTCATTGGAGAATGAGTGATGCGTGAAGGCGCAAAGACATGCAAATACACACGGACCTGAAGCGTCAGATCCGTAGATTATGTTAACCACTTGCAATTGCATATATGGAATACCAGAAAGCCATAGGTGTTCAATACGCAAAGTTTTCAAACTAGATTATTGTCTATAGTGCAAGTGGGAGACTGAAGGGAATATGCCCGAGAGGCAATAATAAAGTGGTTATTATCGTATTCCTTGTTTATGATAAATGTTTATTTTACATGCTATAATTGTATTAATACGAAAACGTTAATACATGTGTGTTTAATAAACAAAAAGGAAGTTCCTAGTTATGCCTCTCTTATAAACTAGCTCGTTGATTAACAAGATGATCAAAGGTTTCCTGATCATGGACATTGGATGTTGTTAATAACGAGGTCACAACATTAGTGTAATAGTGTGATGAACATTCATCCGAAGTATAGCATTACGTCAAAGTCATTGAGTTTATATTGCTATAACAACTTACGAAGTGATCCTAATCCTTAGACCATGAGATCATGTCAATCACTAACACCAGAAGAGTTTCTTGATAACATCAAACGTCACACCGTAACAGGGTGATTATAAAGATGGATTCAGAACTAATAAAGTGTTATGTTGAGGCCCATGGATCGAGAGTGGAATTTGTTCATCCCGATGACGGATAGATATACTCTGGGCCCTCTCGGTGATATCACATTGGTTAGCTTGCAAGCAAGTGATTTGATCACTAGAATGTTATATCACGGGAACGAGAAAAGAGTGCATGTCAGTAACGAGATCAAACTAGGTATGGAGATACCGATGATCGAATCTCGGACATGTAATATATCGTGAAACAAAGGGATTAAGATACTAGCGTAAAAGGTTCCGACGATCACAAGAAAGTCATCGTTGAATGTGTGGGAGTCAGTATGGGTCTCCAGATCCCGCTTCTGATTATTTATCCGAGAGGGGTCTCGATCATGTCCGCATTATTCACGAACCGTAGGGTGACACACTTAATATACACCGACATCCAATTGGAGCAAAAGTTTCATGCCGAAAAGAATAAAAAGCGCAGGAATTTATTTCACTAGATACCGAAACAGGTTTTCGGGTGAAATTGCAGAAAGTGTTTCTGCATGTGAAATGAAATACTAGCAAGGGGTTTTATGTGAATGTTTGTTAATTAAAGTAATTAACAAAATTCTGAATAAATAAATAAAAGAGTTTTATTTAAATGAGAGCTTGCATTAAATTTGGTGGAAATTTAATGCATGTGAGTGGATTTTTGAGTGGAGGCTTTTTAATGGGAGTGGAGGCTTTTCATTTTGAGTGGGAGCTCCACCCACATGAATGTGGAAGAGGTGGGGGCATCCCCCATGGATGGGCGCCATGCCCCTTGGGTGCCCCCCTCTCCCCTATAAAAGGCCCCCTCTCCTCCTCTCAAAGTACACCTCCTCGTGAAGGATCTCTCTCCCCCTCTAGAATTTATCCCCCATGGTCTCGGACTAGCGAGATACATGTTCCTGGTGGCTTTTCGGCAAGAAAGAGTTGTGCTTCCGCTGCATCGCTGGAGCGAGGAGGCGGAGGTTGCTCGGTGCCTCGGACGTGTGTGCGAGCACGGATGCGCTGCTGTTTTGCGGCGCTAGGACTTCCTCTCGATCTTGAGATCGGCAAGAGATCGTCTACATCAACCACGAGTTTGGACTCGTTAAGCTTTGTCAGTCTTCAAGGGTATGTTCTCTATGGATTTACATCCGCCCGTTGTTTGTATCTAGTAGATAGATCTTGGTACATAGTTTTTCCCATCGTAGGAATTTTTTTGTTTTCTATGCTGCGAACCCTACACTATCTACTAGATTGTAGCAACGAGTTGATAGAATACTAACCCTCGAAGATCCAAAGCGGTTAACGAGAGCAGATTCTCGTGGATGATGTAGTCGTACACTTCCGATCTCAAGATCACGTAGACGATCCTTCCGGCGTTGCGTTCCGGCAGCGCTTCCGCAATCGGTCACACGTTCGGTACTCGATGAAGACCTTCCTCTCCCTTGTTCCAGCAGGCAGCGGAGGTTGTAGCACTCTCCTCACAATTCCGGTAGCACGACGGCGTGGTACCGGAATTAGAGGGGAGATCTCGCAGGGCTTCGCCTTAAGCCGGAGCGAGTATGGTGGAGTATGAGAGAGGCCTTGGCGATCTATGGTTTAGAGGGCACCAAGGGGAGGGCTTGGTCGGCGGCTAGGGTTTGGGGAAACCCTAACTCGCCGAGTTTAGAGGAGGCCCTAGGCGGCGGCGGCTTGGAGGTGGCCGACGACTTAGAGGCTAGGGTTTAGGTGTGTGAGGGTAGGGGGCGCCCTACCCCTTCTTTTATAGGTGGGAGGGAGGCGGCTAGGAGGAGGGAGTCCTCCTCCAACTCCTCCTCCTTGGCCGGCGGGTGGAGGGAGTGGGACTTCCTCCCCAAGTAGGTTTCCTACTCTCCCTCCACCAAGCAAACTTGCCATTTGACTTTTTCAAATTGGCGTTTGACTTTCAAACTAGGATTTGATGTCTCCCTTTATTTTGCCCAGCCAAGTGACCTAGTACATGATGCAACCATTCCACATCGTCATGAAACATTCATGTACCCTTCACCTCCGGAGTGTCGGACCTTCCAGACCCTTCTAGAATATTCCTGGTGAAAACACCGGAATCATTCCCGAACTCCGAAACAAGACTTTCCTTATATGAATCTTATTCTCCGGACCATTCCGGATCTCCTCGTGATATCCCAGATCCCATCCGAGACTCCAAACAACATTCAGTCTCTTACTCATCATTCCATAACTACTCAACAACATCGAATCCCTAAGTGTGTCTCCCTACGGTTCGTGAATTATGCAGACATGACCGAGACACTTGTCCGATCAATAACCAATATAGGAATCTGGAAATTCATATGGCTCCCACATATTTCTACGATTACTTTGCGATCGAATGAACCACTTACATACGATACCAATTTTCCTTTGTCTCATGATAGTTTACTTATCCGAGGTTTTGATCGTCGGTATCTCTGCATACCTAGTTCAAGCTCGTTACCGATAAGTACTCTTTTCTCGTTCCCGTGATATGTGATCCCTTGTGAGCCAGTCACATGATTGCAAGCTAATTGGATGACATTCCACCGAGAGGGCCCATAGTATATCTATCCGTCATATGGATGGAAAAATCCCACTCTTGATCCATGAGCCTCAACCCATACTTTCCGAATACTCAATGCCACCTTTATAGCCTCCCAGTTACGGTGTGGTGTTTGATGTCATCAAAGCATCCTTACAGTGATGGTGATTAAGATGATCTCATGGTCGAAGGAATTAGGTTACTATGTATCATAAAGCTTATAGCAAATGAACTATATTAAATGACTTGATATTTATGCTACGCTTAACTATAGGAGTATGTCCATCACATCATTCTCCTAATGATATGACCCTGTTGTTAATAACATCTCTATGTTCATGATCAGGAAACCATGATCATATATTAACCAACAAGCTAGTTTAACAAGAGGCTTTACTAGGGACTCTTTTATGTTTACAAATCACACAAGTATTAATGTTTCCGGTTAATACAATTATAGCATGGTATGTAAACATTTATCATAAGTATGAAGACATGATAATAACCACTTTATTATTGCCTCTTGGGCATATCTCCAACAGCCTCACCCTATTCTCCAATGGATCTCGCCACGAGAGGCCTGATCCACCTTCTCCACTACTGGATCCCTTCGAGGCGGGAACCGGTGCCTTTTACAACACTATCGGGGCACACACCCACAACCGAATTGGGGGCTCCCGAGAGGACAACAAGGTGCCACAAGAACAAAGTTTATCAATATAAACAAAAACAAGGATCTAGGTATTTGCAAGAAATACTAGATCGGTGGTTCTCCAAATGAATGGAGAGAAGATGAAGCGCTTGATTGTAGTTGATGAAGATCGAGTCCTCCTCCTTTGATTCCCCAATGTATGGAGCCTTTGGGTGTATCTAGGTGGAGTTCTCTCGGATGAAGATTGCAGATCAGGTATGTTCTTTTTTGTGTGAATCAAGAGTTCTGGACAGAGGGGGAAGATAGGCTTAAATACCCCTGCCCAGAACAAGCCGTTGGATAAATTTGGGGGCGGATTATCCGCTTTGGGGGCGGATTATCCGCCCCCCTTTGGGGTGGACTATCTGCCCTGGGGAGAAAATCCGCCCCCCAGGACGGAAACTCTGGGGAAAACTCCGCCCCTATACTGAGAGCGACGCAGCCTTGACTTGAAGAAATTTCCAGAGGGGGCGGATTATGCGCCCCCGCCAGGGGCGTACTATCCGCCCTTGGGAGAAAGTCCGCCCAAGGACCAGAAAGTCCGAGGGAAACTCCGCCCCCATACAGAGAGCGACGCAACCTTGACTTGAAGGAAATCCTCGAGGGGGCGGACTGTCCGCCCTGATGTGGACATCCCATCTATTGATACAACCGTTGTACCTATAGCTACACACATACAAGGACCTATCACAAGATCTCGTGCCAAACAACTTAACTATCAGGTACTTTCGTTTCTTGGAACTATTCCTCACATACATGAGAATATGATGTTGCCTAAATCAGATGTATTTGTTACTCTTAGGAATGATGGACCAAGCATGGATGAGAGGGACAAGCATTGGAGCATGGCCATGCATGGAGATGGCAGTAAGCATGTGATGATTCAAGAGAAGGCCACGGATGAATATTTCAGAACTTTGAGGCCACCATAATGAAGAAAGAAAGCTTGGACGAAATATTCAAGATTAATACTTTACAAATTCGTCCATAGCTTAATATGGTGTTGCGACACCTTTATTTTGGGCCAGGCCCATGTAATTTTTGCAGGATTTTAATTAGCCACATTTTAGAGTCCGTATTTGAGGAGAAAAGGACTTCTAGGGTTGGATTCGGCCACCACTTCTATGGCTGGCCGAAACCCCACCTTTTCCTCCTTAAATACTCCCCATATCCGTCACCGTAGACTCGGATTTTGTTTAGACATTAAGTTAGCCATCATAGCAACTTCGCCAAGGCTCGAGCGTCGCAGAGGCCTCTTGTACTTCGCACCTATACACATACAAGGACCTACAGCTACACACATACAAGGACCTATCACAAGATCTCGTGCCAAACAACTTAACTATCAGGTACTTTCGTTTCTTGGAACTATTCCTCACATACATGAGAATATGATGCTACCTAAATCAGATGTATTTGTTACTTAGGAATGATGGACCAAGCATGGATGAGAGGGACAAGCATTGGAGCATGGCCATGCATGGAGATGGCAGTAAGCATGTGATGATTCAAGAGAAGGCCACAGATGAAGATTTCAGAACTTTGAGGCCACCATAATGAAGAAAGAAGGCTTGGACGAAATATTCAAGATTAATACTTCACAAATTCGTCCATAGCTTAATATGGTGCTGCGACACCTTTATTTTGGACCAGGCCCATGTAATTTTCACAAGATTTTAATTAGCCACTTTTTAGAGTTCGTATTTGAGGAGAAAAGGACTTATAGGGTTGGATTCGGCCACCACTTCTATGGCTGGACGAAACCCCACCTTTTCCTCCTTAAATACACCCCATAGCCGTCACCGTAGACTCGGATTTTGTTTAGACATTAAGTTAGCCATCATAGCAACTTCGCCAAGGCTCGAGCGTCGCAGAGGCCTCTTGTACTTCGCACCTATACACATACAAGGACCTACAGCTACACACATACAAGGACCTATCACAAGATCTCGTGCCAAGCCCCTCCCCCAAGCCCAAACCGGCGGCCCCAAAGGTGTTGGAATTATGCCCTAGAGGCAATAATAAAGATGTTATTATTATAATTCTTGTTCATGATAATGTTTATATTCCATGCTAGAATTGTATTAAGCTGAAACTTTAATACTTGTGTGGTTTGTGAACAACACCGTGTCCCTAGTACGCCTCTATGGACTAGCTCATTGAATAATGATGGTTAATGTTTCCTAACCATGGACATGAGTTGTCGATTAATAATGAGATCATATCATTGGGAGAATGATATGGTGGACAGACCCAAACTAAGCGAAGCAATTAGATTGTGTCATCGTGTTCGTCTTTGCGAAGCTTTTTCTTATGTCAAATATTGTATTCCTTAGACCATGAGATAATACAACTCCCTGGTATCGGAAGAAAGCTTTGAGGTCATCAAACGTCATCCTATGAGAGGGTGATCATAAAGGTGTCTCTCAGGTGATCGGAAAGTATCTGTTGGGTTGTATGTATCGAGATGGGATTTGTCCCTCCCAAGTCGGAGAGATATACTTTGGGCCCACTCGGTAATCGATATCAACACAGCTTGCAAGCATGTGGTTAAGGAGTTAATCACAAAGTGATATCGGATTATGGAACGAGTAAAGTACTTGCTGTGAACGAGATTGAACTAGGTATGACGGTACCGACGATCGAATCTCGGGCAAGTAAAATATCGCGAGACGAAGGGAATATATATATGGGATTGATTGAATCCTGGCATCTTGGTTCATCCGATATGATCATCGATGAATGTGTGGGAGTCAATATGGGTTTCCAGACCCCGCTGTTGATTATTGATAGAAGATCATGTATGCATATTCTCGAACCCGCAGGGTCACACACTTAACGTGTCTCGACGCTAGGATAGATTGGATAATTGGTTTATGAGTTTTTGTTCGGAGTCTCGGATGGGATCCGGGACATCACGAGAGGTTCCGGAGTGGTCCGGAGATAAGATTCATATAAGGCAGTGCAGTTTTTGGAGTTCGGAATTGTTCCGGGTTAATCGGTATTGTACCGGAAGCTTCTAGAACCTTACGGAAGGGGACCAACGTGGCCCCACCTTCCGGGAGGGGTCATGGGCCTATGAGGGAGTGCCCTGGCCACATTGGGCCAGGGGCACAAGGCCCCATAGGGCCCAACCGGCCAAAGAGGGTTTAAACCCTGGATAGACCTTCTAGAAGGGGGGGGTTTCCTTGCCCCCCACTCTTCCTCCTTTTGAAGGGTTTCGCGACATAGTAAATCAAAATTTTCTACGGATGTGAACAGAGGGAAGCCAAGATCTAATCTAGGAGATGCAATCAACAAGAGAGATTGGATTAGATCTTCATACCCTTGAAGATTCGCACAGCGGAACGTTCGTCGGAACGTGGGTGATGTAGTCGTACTCGCTTCTCCTCCTCGCGATCCGATATCTAGCACCACAAGTGGCGGTGCCTCCGTGAGATGCACACGTGCGGCACCTCGACGTATCCTCCTTCCTTGGTCCAGCAAGTATGGTGGAGAGATGGGTTGGATCTACAACGCGACGGCGCGGTGCAATTGGTGGAGAATTTCTGCAGCAGGGCTTCGCCTACAAGCAGTCGGGAGGGAGAGAGGAGGGCAGCAGGGCGGCTAGGGTTGGAGGGGAAGGTGTAGGGGGTTGGTGCGCCCCCACCCCTCATTATATAGAGGGGGGCGCAGCCCTAGCCCCTCCCCCAAGCCCAAACCGGCGGCCCCAAAGGATAAGGAGTGGGGGGCAAGGAAACCCCCCTTCTATAAGGTCTATCTCGAGTTTAAAACTCTCTTGGCCGGCTGGGCCCTATGGGGCCTTGTGACCCTGGCCCAATGCGTCCAGGGCACTCCCTCATAGGCCCATGCCCCCTCCCGGAAGGTGGGGCCACGTTGGTCCCCTTTCGGAAGGTTCTAGAAGCTTCCGGTACAATACCGATTAACCCGGAACAATTCCGAACTCCAAAAACTGCACTGCCTTATATGAATCTTATCTCCGGACCACTCCGGAACCTCTCGTGATGTCCCGGATCCCATCCGAGACTCCGAACAAAAACTCATAAACCAATTATCCAATCTATCCTAGCGTCGAGACACGTTAAGTGTGTGACCCTGCGGGTTCGAGAATATGCATACATGATCTTCTATCAATAATCAACAGCGGGGTCTGGAAACCCATATTGACTCCCACACATTCATCGATGATCATATCGGATGAACCAAGATGCCAGGATTCAATCAATCCCATATATATATTCCCTTCGTCTCGCGATATTTTACTTGCCCGAGATTCGATCGTCGGTACCGTCATACCTAGTTCAATCTCGTTCACAGCAAGTACTTTACTCGTTCCATAATCCGATATCACTTTGTGATTAACTCCTTAACCACATGCTTGCAAGCTGTGTTGATATCGATTACCGAGTGGGCCCAAAGTATATCTCTCCGACTTGGGAGGGACAAATCCCATCTCGATACATACAACCCAACAGATACTTTCCGATCACCTGAGAGACACCTTTATGATCACCCTCTCATAGGATGACGTTTGATGACCTCAAAGCTTTCTTCCGATACCAGGGAGTTGTATTATCTCATGGTCTAAGGAATACAATATTTGACATAAGAAAAAGCTTCGCAAAGACGAACACGATGACACAATCTAATTGCTTCGCTTAGTTTGGGTCTGTCCACCATATCATTCTCCCAATGATATGATCTCATTATTAATCGACAACTCATGTCCATGGTTAGGAAACATTAACCATCATTATTCAATGAGCTAGTCCATAGAGGCGTACTAGGGACACGGTGTTGTTCACAAACCACACAAGTATTAAAGTTTCAGCTTAATACAATTCTAGCATGGAATATAAACATTATCATGAACAAGAATTATAATAATAACATCTTTATTATTGCCTCTAGGGCATAATTCCAACACCTTTGGGGCCGCCGGTTTGGGCTTGGGGGAGGGGCTAGGGCTACGCCCCACCCCTCTATATAAAGAGGGCTGGGGGCGCACCACCCCCCACACCTTCCCCTCCAACCCTAGCCGCCCTGCTGCCCTCCTCTCTCCCTCCCGACTGCTTGTAGGCGAAGCCGTGCTGCAGAAATTCTCCACCATATACACCACGCCGTCGTGTTGTAGATCCAATCCGTCTCTCCACCATACTTGCTGGACCGAGGAAGGAGGAGACGTCGAGGTGCTGCACATGTGCATCTCACGGAGGCACCGCCACTTGTGGTGCTAGATCGGATCGGATCGCGAGGAGGAGAAGCGAGTACGACTACATCACCCACGTTCCGACGAACGTTCCGCTGTGCGAATCTTCAAGGGTATGAAGATCTAATCCAATCTCTCTCGTTGTTTGCATCTCCTAGATTAGATCTTGGCTTTCCCTCTGTTCGCATCCGTAGAAATTTTTGATTTACTATGCCGCGAAACCCTTCAGTGGTATCAGAGCTAGATCTATGCGTAGATGTGTTTCACGAGTAGAACGCAACATGGTTGTTGCGGGCGTTGATGTTTTCTGTTGCAAGCCTCTTGTTTGTGTTCTTCTTATGACGCGGGATAGTGAGATTGAAGAGGTCCAGGCCAACCTTACGCGACGTCGTTCGCGAGACCGGCTCCGCACTTGACGTGTGGCTTATTCCACACATGCGGCTGGTGGATGTCAGTTTGTCTCACTATAATTGTCATGGGATTAACACCGGAGTTTGGCAACCATAATATCACCGTTGTGGCTTTCCGTAGGTAAGAATCGTTCTTAGCATCTACTCCCATAAGCCACGTAAAACATGCAACAACAAAGTAGAGGCGTCTAACTTGTTTTTGCAGGGAGTGTTTTCTGTGATATGGTATGGCCCAAGATGTGATGTGTATATTGTATGCGATGATCATGTTTTGTAATGTTTCACGACTTGCATGTCGATGAGTACACAACCGGCAGGAGCCATATGGTTGTCTTTATAATTGTGTATGACCTGCGAGTCAACTTCTTATACGCCATGTAATAGCTTTACTTTATCGCTAAGTAGTTAGCAATAGTTGTAGTTGCTATTCGTGGTGGAGGCAATCATGGTGGAGTGATCGAGATCATGCCGGAACGCACAAGATGGAGATCATTGCGCGAAGATTGGCTATACCATGTCACATAAAGTTATATGCATGTGATGTTTATCCTTTTATGTATCTTATTATGCTTAGATCGCGACGGTAGCATTATAAGATGATTCCTCACTTAAAGATCAAGATAAAAACTGTGTTCTCCCCAAGTATGCACCGTTGCGAAAGTTCGTCGTGTCCAAGCATCACGTGATGATCGGGTGCTATAGACTCTACGCTCACATACAACGGGTGCAAGCCAGTTTTGCACACGCGAAAATACTTGGGTCTAACTTGACGAGACTAGCATGTACAGACATGGCCTCGGAACACATGAACCGAAAGGTTAAGCATGAGTCATATGAATGATATGATCGACACTTTGTTGTCCACCATTGAAACCACATCTCTTCTCGTGATGATCGGATTAGGTGTGGTGAATTTGGATCATGTTCACTAAACTACTTGAGGGATGTTGAATTTAGTGGGAGTTCATCTAGTAATTTGATTAAGTTGAACTAGTTATCATGAACATAGTCTAAATTGTACTTGCAAATACTGTAGATCACATGGCCAAGTCCAACTTCAACTTCAACGTTTTCGCTGAGAAGGAAAAGCTTAGAAACAATGGGTCTAACTTCACCAATTGGTTCCGCAATCTAAGAATCATTCTCTCTGGCGGTCAAAAGGACTATGTCCTTGGGAAAGCGTTAGGTGACCCCCCTGCTGCAACTGCGCCGGCTGATGAGAAAGCTGTCTATCAGTCGCGCAAAGATGATTATGGTGTGATTAAGAGCACCATGTTGTTTGCTATGGAACTGGAACTTCAAAATCATTTTGAAGACTATCCCGGGCCTTTTGAGATTCTCGAAGAGCTGAAAACCATGTTTCAGACTCAGGCCCGTTCTGAGAGATATGAGATCTCTGAGAAGTTCTTTAACTGCAAGATGGAGGAAGGGAGTTCCGTTAGTGAGCACGCCATTAAGATGGAGGGCTACACTCAACGCCTTGAGCAACTGGAATGCACGATTCCAGAGGAGCTCAAGATTGACAGGGTTCTGCAATCACTCCCTCCCAGCTACAAAAGTTTTGTAGTGACTCATAATCAGATTGGTTCCACTGATACGATCACCGAGCTCTTCGCAAAGCTGAAGGCCGCGGAAGTGGACATCAAAAAGGATAGTCATGTGTTGATGGTCAACAAGCCCACCTTTAAGAAAGGTAAGGGTGAAAAGAAGCCCTTAAAGAAGGGTGGCGGCAAGCGCACTGCCCCTGCAGAGAAGAAGCTCAGGTCTGGTCCTAAGCCGGACACTGAGTGCTTCTATTGCAAGGACAAGGGTCACTGGAAGCGCAACTGTCCGAAGTACTTAGCGGACAAGAAGGTTGGCACCATCAAAGGTATATTTGATATACATGTTATTGATGTTTTCCTTACTAGCCCTCGTTGTAGTGCCTGGGTATTTGATACTGGTTCAGTTGCTAATATTTGTAACTCGAAACAGGAGCTACGGAATAGACGACGGCTTGCAAGGGATGAGGTGACGATGCGCGTTGGCAACGGATCAAGAGTTGATGTGATGGCCGTCGACACGCTCTCCTTAGTTTTACCTTCGGGGTTAGTTTTAAACCTTAATAAGTGTTATTATGTGCCTGCGTTGAGCATGAACATTATTTCTGGATCTTGTTTATTGCAAGACGGTTATTCATTTAAATCGGAGAATAATGGTTGTTCTATTTATATGAGTAACATCTTTTATGGTCATGCACCTATCGTGAATGGTTTATTTCTTCTAAATTTCGAAAGGGATGAAACACACATCCATAACATTGAGGCTAAGAGATGCAAAGTAGATAGTGATAATACTACTTATTTGTGGCACTGTCGTCTAGGTCATATTGGCGTAAAGCACATGAAGAAACTCCATTCTGATGGACTTTTGGAGTCTCTTGATTTTGAATCATTTGACACATGCGAACCATGCCTCATGGGCAAGATGATCAAAACCCCGTTCTCCGGTATGATGGAGCGAGCAACGGACTTGTTGGAAATCATACATACCGATGTATGCAGACCGATGAGTGTTTCGACGCGTGGTGGATATCGCTATTTTCTCACTTTTACCGATGACTTAAGTAGATATGGGTATATCTATTTAATGAAACATAAATCTGAAACATTTGAAAAGTTCAAGGAATTTCAGAATGAAGTGGAGAACCATCGTAATAGAAAGATTAAGTTTCTACGATCTGATCGTGGGGGCGAATATTTGAGTTATGATTTGCTCACGCATCTTAAAGCAAGCGGAATTGTTTCGCAACTCACGCCACCTAGAACACCACAGTGCAATGGTGTGTCTGAATGCCGGAATCGAACCCTATTAGATATGGTCCGATCAATGATGTCTCTTACTGATTTGCCGTTATCATTTTGGGGTTATGCATTAGAAACCGCTGCATTCACTTTAAATAGGGCTCCATCTAAATCCGTTGAGACGACACCTTCTCTTGAATTGGAGAGTAGCGCAACACCTGAAATTGTTCCAGTGCCTCCTGCACCAACAATAGAGGAAGCTAATGACAAGGATCATGAAGCTTCGGACGATGCTGCTACTGAACGTCGCAGGTCGACAAGGTCACGTGCCCCTCCTGAGTGGTACAGCAACCCTGTCTTGACTGTCTTGTTAGTAGAAGACAGTGAACCTACGAACTATGAGGAAGCGATGATGAGCCCAGACTCTGAGAAATGGCTAGAAGCCATGAAATCCTGTCGTGGTGGTGGCACGGCAGATGCCATGGGTAGGCTAAAGTTTGGGGCCAATGGATGCTAGTGGGATCTGGGGAGGGAAGATGTAGTTGATTCTACACACAAAATACTAGGGCAAAGATCTTTATTTCCTCTTCCTTGGGCTACAAGTGCTCCTTGAGCTGTATACAGGGAGAAGAGAAGAACTTTACCAGCCTAACGGTATTGAAAATGAGTCGATCCCTTCCTCAGGGCCCAAGCCTCTCCTTATAAAGGAGTGCCTTGGGTTCCTTTAGGGCTGACGTGGCAAGCATATTCGAGGAATATGCTTGTCCCAATATAGTAGTTCGGCGCCCCCCCTTTCCCTGTCGCTCCTCTAATGACGGCAAGGTTCCAGAGGGCCCCTCCTGCGCGCCTCGGGCTTCAGGACTGTCACCTCCGCGACCTCCTTCTGCTTCTCTGTCGCTCTGCGTCTTTGTCCGTAGTGCTTGGCCTGGCTCAGATTCCCCTACCCTGCGGCTAGGGTTTGACTTCAGGCTTCTCCTTCTCCTGCAAGCTTCGTATAATTCGGCCCTGCCTCCCGTAGTTCGGCTTGTCCTTTATCTGCATGGAGATTACTTGGGCTGACCCAGCCGAGTTACGAAATATCTCGGCCGGGTAAGGCCTTGTCTTTACTACAAGGGTCTTGCCCTTTCCTATCTCGGCCGACCTCTACATGATTCGGCCGACTCAGGCTGTAACTCGGAAACTAGACGGGGAACACCCTTTCGTCTTTCCCCGTCCTTACCCTATCCGGGGTTATCTCCCCAACATTAGTCCCCGAAGCTGGTATGGCCCCGCCGATACCTCGGCCGGGTCTTACCAGTTTCATGCGACACGTTCCGTATTGTTTCCGAGTTATTTTCTATTCCTCGTCTGAGGTATCCTTGTATCTTCTCGCATACGCCCTGTCCTACGTGTCATCCCCATCATTGTTTCTCTAGTTTTTTGTTCCTCTACAGTATTTACTGACAGGCTACAGTTACTACTGTGCCTGTCGCGCCGGTGCTGTGACGCCTCGTGCGCCGTTTCCGTTGGGGATCACGATCTTCCTTGCCACCGTGTGGCCCTTGGTGTGGTTCCGCTCAACGACGTGCGGTCGTGCTGCGCACACGATCTACGCTGCCAACCGCCACACGCACGATCCCACCACCTTGCTCGTGGCTAGGTTATAAAGAGGGGCGCGACGTTGGAGGATTCACTTTCCCCTTTCCGTTCGCCCGCGCCCTTCTTCTTCCTTTCGTTTCCGCGCCCGCTCGCTGCTCCGCCGTCGCGTGTTCATCAGAACCTCCGACGACGAGGACTCCGTCGCGTTGCTCCGTCTGCCTCGTCCGCGTTTACTATCTTCGCCGTCGTCGCCGGTGAGTTCTTTCCGGCCGCGTAGCTTAAGCTTCTCCCTAGATCTTTCTGCTTCGATTTGGTACTCGTGCTGCGGTTCCTTTGCTCCTCCGTCACCGTTTCTGTGCAAAATCATGACGGGGGCCTTGTAGCTCTAAACTTTCCTCCGCCGCTAGTTCTTCCTCCGTCGACCTTTCCGGTGAACCCATGTCTAGCTCCTTTAGTGGTGCCCTGGTAGAAGATGAGGATGCTGGCTCTGGGCCGGAGCGAGGCTCGTGGCAGGGCTCCTCCGTTACACTCCGTGAGATCGAGTGGCTTATCCGAACTTGGAGGATTCCCGCCGAGGTCTCCTGTCGCCTACCCGGCAGCGAGTCCTCTCCGGATCTTAGGGAGGGCGAGTATGTAGTTTTTATGTCGCATTTCTCGCGCGGCTTTGGTCTTCCTCTTAGCGACTTTGCTAGAGAGTTTCTCGACTACTTCGGCCTTCAACCACATCATCTTCCTGCAAATGCCATCGCTTATCTTTCTGCTTTTATCTCTGCCTCGGAGGGATACTTTGGCCTATGGCCGTCTGTGCATGTCTGGTCGAAGTTCTTTCAGATTCGTCCCAACATAGTCCCTGACAAGTCTCTTCACCCTTCCGAGAAACTGCGTACTCAATGTGGAGCAGCATCCATTACACCTCGGAGGAAGTCCGTATTTCCTCATGTCACCGGGTTAGAGTCGTGCAAGAAGTGGCACAAATCCTTCTTTTACGTCAAGAACAGAGGGACGGAGGACAAGATCCGGCTCCCCACATTCTCCATCGGCCCGCCCTCCAAGGTGAATTGGACTTACAATCTGAGGAAGAGTCATGCCTTAGCCGAAGCTTTTGAGATTCGGCTTAAAGAACTGATCCGCGCCGGGTTATGCGGCGAGGATTTGATGGCTACTTTTATCAGTAGCCGAATCTGCCCATTCCAGAAACGGACGCACAAACTCTGCTACATGAGCGGTCCTCTCGATCCCAACCGAGTTTCGACTGTGGAGCTGGACAACTATCTCATTTTTAAGCGAGTCCGAGCCATCTTCAAGACGGAGATGCCTGAGGACTGGGCTTGGGGGTTAAAACCGTTTACGCGCGAGCGTCCTCCTCCCGAAGTAAGCTTAGATAACAACACTCTGCTATCTAATCGCTTTCGTAAAGGTTTTCGCTAATTTTTCCTTTTTCTTGTCTTGCAGAGGTTCACAGAGCAAAAGAGTGAGGACGCCGAAGTTTTGTTGCTTCCGTGGCCTGCAGACCGGAGTACCCCAGACACTGGTGAGCTGGACTCGGAAGAGTTCGTCCCTAAGTCGGATCCTGCCCCGGCTCGCGCTCGAGGCAAGACCTCGGCCCACGAGGAGGAAGGTGATTCGGACGAGGTCCAAGTTCTTGAGGTAGTTGCCGCAATGCCTATTTCTTATGCATTTCCGGCTTCTACTTTCCCAGCTAATCCGGCCGATCAGGTTCACGACGCCGAGCCTATTGCTTCCCGGCCCCCTGTTACCTTGGGGAAACGCGGGGCTCCTACTGATGCCTCAGAGGCGGCTCCCAAGAAACGAACGAAGAAATCCGCACCGAATCCTCCCCGGCGCAAGATCATGCCTGGAGTTGCAGGGTAAGTTCCCTTTTGTTTGTATTTCTTGTTTCTCTCTTTCTGTTTTTTAACATATTGACGTTTTCTCTTTTTTATTTCCACAGTGCTCCACTTTCCGTTAAGCCCGGCGGTCCTAGCATGACTAGCCGTGTGACTCGGCAGCCGTCTCCTCCGCCTGCCGAAGATACCAGGGTTCCGAGTCCTGCTCGTGCAACATCTCCTCCAGTTCCGAATCAATCGCCCCCTCACCATGATGTACCTGAGACTGCTCCTGTTGACGTTGATTCCACTCGGCCTTCCGAGATTTCCGTGGAACCCGTTGTCTCCTCTGTGAATCCGAGCGTCTCTATCGAGACTCATTCTACCCCAGCAGTTTCTATAGCAGCTCCCGCCCCGGCCGAGGACGTTAATATCTCGGTGCCTTCTGCGACCGTGATCTCTCCGGATCCAAAAGACATTGTTCCCATTGCCGAGGTATCAGCTCCTGCTGACGCCTCTAAAGTTATCGCCGCCAAGGCCTCCACTTCCCAGAAAGGTCTTGTTGGCTCCTCTTAGCCGAGTATCGCCGATGTGCTGCGCAAAAGAACTGCTTCCACCAAAACTTCCGTTACTCCGGCCGCCGGTACCCAGCTTGCTCTTCATAAAAGCCCTGCGGCCGTGGTGGTTACGCAGCAGGTCCGGGGTAAAGTTCTAACTCGGACGGCTAGTGGGAACAGCCTCGGCTCGCTGGTGGAATATGCCAATAGTTGGAATGCTGCCGATCAGTTTGAGGGTAATCCCATTAATCAGCCATTTCAGCTTTCCGACATTGGCGGCCGCTTGGATCAAGCTGCCAAGATCATCCTTGATACCAACAAGATGAACGAGGTAACTGCTGTTTTGCGGAGTTCCGATTAGTTCCTCGTATGCTACTATACACTCTAGTCCCCGAACTTGGAGGGAAATAATTTGTTATTTGCTTGGAAGTTTAATAATGCTCTACATAATTTAATTTTAACTTTAGGGTTCGGGTCTATATTCGCCTGGATCTGCCTTAAATCTTGCTGGACTTTTGTTTAGTTGATCTTGGAATATCCAGCCACTTGGATCCGGGTTAGAGTTTTGCTTGACTCAGATATATTTTGGCTTCGAATATCCAGCCACCTAGATCCGGGTTAAGTTTCGCTTAACTCGGATCTGGTTTAGCTTCGAATATCCAGCCACCTAGATCCGGGTTAAGTTTCACTTACCTCGGATCTGTTTTAGCTTCGAATATCCAGCCACCTAGATCCGGGTTAAGTTTCACTTATCTCGGATCTGTTTTAGCTTCAAATATCCAGCCACCTAGATCCGGGTTAAGTTTCACTTACCTCGGATCTGTTTTAGCTTCAAATATCCAGCCACCTAGATCCGGGTTAAGTTTCCCTTACCTCGGATCTGTTTTAGCTTCGAATATCCAATAATCGTTTGCTCCATTGTTCAGGTTGCTCATGACCGGCGGACTGCCGAATTTCAAAGATTGCTTTTTTCGCACCGAAAATTGGAAGAAAAATATGAGAAAGTTCTGCCTGTGGCGAAAAAGACTGGTAAGTCGATAATTCTTTTCGTCATTTTTGACATTCTTATTGTTTTGTATGCGAGACGTCGGCTCACTTTTTTGGTGAACAGGTAATATCAATAATCTCAACATTCGTCTTGCGAAGAAAGTCAAGAGCCTGGAAGGTTAGTTTCCCTTTTACTTTACACCTTGTGCTTTTTTTTAAATGTGAGCTAAGCTTCTTTTATCTCTTTTGGCTTTGGTAAAGCCGAGTTAAAAACCTTTGCAGCATCTCACCAAGATTGCACGCCCATGCCTGACGTGATGCTGCATTTTTTAGAACAAAGCGCTACTCATTCGGCGCATCTGAAAGAAAAGGATGATGAAATAGCTCGCCTGTGCACCGAGGTGGGGGCCCTTAAGCTTTCTCAGAAATCCGAACTAGAAAAGGTCGACCAGGAATTCTCCGAGGAGAAGAATCGGCTAGCTCTGGAGCTGCAGAAGAATAAAGAACTCCTCGAGGCTGCTGAACTGAAAACTCGTGGAATGAGCGAGGAGATCGCTCGCTTTGAAAAGAGCAAGAGCATCTGGGCTAAAGACCTTCAGATAATGATGAGTTATATTCATTGTAAGTTTCTTAGCATGGCCGGATTATGTTTTTCTCTTTGTCGCTGCTGCCTCCTGACGCATTTGTGTTTTGCGCAGGTCATTTTCCAGAAGCTAAGCCTGTGAGTTCTAAAGCGGTTCTTGCAGCTCGTGCGCGCCGAGGGATTTCCTGGTCACTATCGGCGCTGCAGTTGGTCCGATGAAGATTATGGGTAGGGACTTGGTGCAGGCAGCTATCCGAGCCTACCATGTTCTCTGGCCGAATACCTCTGGGACTCCTGATATCAACGAGGTCGAATTGCTGGTGAAAAGATTGATGGCATCTGAGAAGCAACTGAGTCTCTGGAGGGAATCAGCTGAGCGAGCTGGCGCTGATATGGCCCTTACTGTTATCATGTCATGGTATGAAGACAGTTCTCTTGATATCCTGAGAAATTTGCGCACAGGTTCTCGTTGGGTTGAGGACCCCACTTTTGTTGCTCTTCGTCAAGCTCGCGCCTTTCAGCTCGTTGAGTATGCCGACGTGCATACCTGGAATGAAGGACCGAGCTTCCTCCCGAACTCGGACGATGAGGTCGTAGTCGAGGATGCATCAGACAATAACTCGGCTGAACAAGGTGAAGGTGAAGATGATTCGGCTTCTTCTGGTGACTCCAGTTCGAGCTCGGATGACAACGGTGACGCGCGATCCTCCTCCAAAGGTACTGGGCATTCAACCGCGCAAACTGATGTTCCTCAGCAGCCTCAAGCTTCGGCCGAAATCGCCCCTGGGTCTGTGGAAGGCGAGGCAACCTCAGCCGAGGCTCCGCCTTTCTCGGAGCATCCAGCCCCTGACCCAACTGCCGCCTCTCCAGCTAAAAATCTTTAAGTTATTTCTTGTCCCTGGTATGCCGGCCGTACGATGTACGTGGAACATTTTTCTGTCTTCTGTATGACCTGAATTTCTTTTGTCGTGTTCTGCTCCGACATATATGTTTGTAGTTGTTATAACTTTGTTTAAGTGGGTTTTCGTTCGAATTCTTGCTTTGACGATCTGTGATTTCCTGATTTTAGGATGTATCTTTGTCTTTGTATTCTCGTGGTTTAACCAATTAATCTGGGTGTGAGTCTCGAATATCATACGAGATTGAGCTGCTCTTATTCTGAGTATCGAAGCGTGATACCTTCCTTGTACCAAAGGTTGACTACTACTTGGGAACAATATATGGCAGTCCCCGAGTCACGGCCTGTTGCACCGAGGTCTAGTGTGAACCAAATTTCAGAAATAATATAAGACCGTTGTCGAGGCGCTGCCCAGGGTGCCGAGGTTGAATACGTAAGATGAAGTCCAAAGAAAATATGGCAGTCCCCGAGTCACTGCTCCGGATGCCGAGGTTCAATACATAAGATGAAATTGAAATAACATACAACAGTCCCCGAGTCACTGCTCTGGATGCCGAGGTTCAATACGTAAGATGAAATTGAAATAACATATGGCAGTCCCCGAGTCACTGCTCTGGATGCCGAGGTTCAATACATAAGATGAAATTGAAATAACATATGGCAGTCCCCGAGTCACTACTCTGGATGCCGAGGTTTAATACATCATTGGTTCTTGACCTTGAGATACTGTGCTATGAGTAAAATGGACGAAGTAAAGCTACATTCCATGGCCGTTTCGTTTCTTCGCCGGCTTTGTCTGCCTTGTTCCTTCCAGGGGATTGAGCGTCGATTAGGTAATAGGCATCATTATGCAGTGCTTTGCTCACGATGAATGGTCCTTCCCATGGAGGTGACAACTTGTGCATGCCGGCCGTGCGTTGTACTAGTCTGAGGACTAAGTCTCCTTCTTTGAATACCCTTGGATTCACCTTCTTGATGTGATATCGTCGCAAGTTCTGCTGATAAATAGCTGATCGTGATAGTGCTAGCTCTCTGGCTTCTTCTAGCAGATCAACAGTATCTTGCCGAGCCACTTCATTTATCTCTGAAGTTGTATATTGAGTAACTCTTGGCGAGTCATGCAGTATGTCGGCTGGAAGCACGGCCTCTGCCCCGTATACCAAAAAGAATGGAGTGTAACCTGTTGATCTATTTGGAGTAGTCCTGAGGCTCCATAATACTGCTGGTAATTCCTCGATCCAACACCCTGCCGACCTTTGCAATGGTTCGACAAGTCGTGGTTTTATTCCGGACAACACTAGACCATTAGCTCTTTCCACTTGCCCATTAGATGCTGGATGAGCAACAGACGCGACATCTACTCTTATGTGTTTCTCTTGGCAGAATCTAGCGAAAGCTCCTTCTGCAAAGTTTGTGCCGTTATCTATAATAACACTGTGCGGGTACCCATATCTCAAGATAATATCTTTGAGGATTTCATTGCTGTGAGCCCGTCACATTTCTTTATTGGCTTTACTTCAATCCATTTTGTGAACTTGTCTATCATGACCAATATGTGGGTCATCCCCCCTCGGGCCGGCTTAAACGATCCCACCATATCTAGGCACCACACAGAAAACGGCCAAGTAATGGGTATCGTTTTTAACTCGGACGATGGCATGTGTATCTTAGTTGCATATCTCTGACAGCCATTGCATTTTTCAACTAGCTCTTTGGCTTCCTTCAACGCTATTGGCCAATAAAACCCATGCCTGAATGCTTTGGCTACCAAGGCACGAGATGAGGCATGGTGTCCACACTCTCCTTGATGTATTTCTAGGAGGATCTCCTGGCCTTCTGCCGAACTCACACACCTTTGCAATACATTTGTGACGCTTCTTTTGTATAGCTCATTGTTTATGACTGTATAAGCTTTTGCTCTCCTTACAATCTGTCTTGCTAATACTTCATTATTCGGTAGCGTCGCATCTTTAAGGAAAAAGAATATGGGTTGCGCCCATACCGGTGTGACTTTTCCTGGTGCGATCTCACGGTCTATTTCCATGTTTTCTGCCGACATGGCTACCTCGGCCTTTTCCCTGATTATGCATGCCTCTGCTTTCCTTCTCTTGGGGAATCCCGAGTTATATTGTTGGTCTCCTTCCATCGGCACACTATCTTTTGCCGAATTTGTCGGAATAAAGATAGACCCGGATTCTGGTGATGGGGTTATTGATGGTTTTCTGAGGTGTTCCAGGGCAATACCTGGTGGAATTGACTGCCTGCTTGATCCTAGTTTTGACAACGTGTCTACGGCATCATTTTTTGCCCGAGGTATGTGGTGAAATTCACACCCTTCAAAGTATCCACTGATCTTTTGCACATGAAATCTATACAATGCCATATTATCATCCAATGCATCCCAATTGCCTGAGACTTGCTGTACTACTAAATCCGAGTCCCCATAGCATAAAATTCGGCGTATGCCAATCTCTTTTGCTACTTTCAATCCATGGACCAATGCTTCGTATTCGGCTACGTTGTTTGATGCGGCAAAATGTATTTGTAGCACATACTTCAGCTGATCTCTTTTGGGCGATGTTAACACTATTCCTGCCCCCAAACCATTTCTTAGTTTGGAACCATCGAAATGCATTGTCCAATAATTTGGGTCTAGCAATGGTGGCTCATACTGCACTTCGGCCAATCTACGAAGAAGTCGGTGACCGCCTGAGACTTGATTGCATCTCTTCTATCGAATTGTGGAGCGTATGGTGACAATTCGATTGCCCATTTTGCTATTCGGCCACTTGCATCTTTGTTGCTCAATATGTCGGCTATGGGTGCCTCACAGATCACCTTGATTGGATGTTCTTCGAAGTAATGTTTTAGCTTCTTTGCCGACATATACACTCCATAAGCCATCTTCTGATAATGTGGGTAATTCTGTTTTGAAGCGGATAACACCTCGCTCAAATAATACACCGGCCTTTGAACCGACTTATCATCTTCGAGTCGTTCTACAACGACTACAGCACTTACTACTCTGTTGGTAGCCGCTATATAGAGTAACATTGGCTCTTTTGATAATGGAGAAGCTAAAATGGGTGCTGTGACCAACATCTTTTTCAACTCATGAAATGCATTGTCTGCTTGTGGAGTCCAAATGAACTTATCTGATTTCTTCATTAATTGATAGAGTGGTAGTGCCTTTTCCCCCAGCCGACATACGAATCGGCTGAGCGAGGCTAGACATCCCGTGAACTTTTGTACATCATTTAGACACTTTGGCAACTTCATTCTTTCTACTGCTTTTATCTTTGTTGGGTTGGCCTCTATACCTCGGCTAGATACAAGGAAGCCGAGTAATTTCCCTGCCGGCACACCAAATGTGCATTTTGTTGGAGATATGCCCTAGAGGCAATAATAAATGTAGTTATTATTATATCTTTGTGTTTATGATAAATGTTTACATTCATGCTATAATAGTATTAACAAGGAAACATTAATACTTGTGTGATTTGTAAACCTAATTTGAAGTCCCTAGTAAAGCCTCTATATAATACTAGCTTGTTGGTTAATAGATGATTGTGGTTTCCCTATCATGAACATTGAGATGTTATTAACAACAAGATCATATCGTTAGGAGAATGATATGATGGACATACTCCTATAGATAAGCGTAGCATAAAGATCAAGTCATTTCAATAGTTCAATTGCTATATGCTTTCTGATACATAGTAACCTAATTCCTTCGACCATGAGATCATGCATATCACCTTTACCGGATGGATGCTTTGATGACATCAAACACCACACCGTAACTGGGTGGATATAAAGGTGGCATTTAGTATTCGGAAAGTATTGGTTGAAACACATGGATCAAGAGTGGGATTTGTCCATCCATATGACGGATAGATATACTCTGGGCCCTCTCGGTGAAATGTCATCCAATTAGCTTGCAAGCATGTGACTGGATCACAAGGGATCACATATCACGGGAACGAGAAAAGAGTACTTATCGGTAACGAGGTTGAACTAGGTATGCAGAGATACCGACGATCATAACCTCGGATAAGTAAACTATCGTGAGACAAAGGGAAATTGGTATCGTATGTAAGTGGTTCATTCGATCGCAAAGTAATCGTAGAAATATGTGGGAGCCATATGAATTTCCAGATTCCTCTATTGGTTATTGTTCGGAGAAGTGTCTCGATCATGTCCGCATAATTCACGAACCGTAGGGAGACACACTTAAGGATTCGACGTTGTTTGAGTAGTTATGGTATGATGAGAAAGAGACCGAATGTTGTTCGGAGTCTCGGATGGGATCCAGGATATCACGAGGAGATCCGGAATGGTCCGGAGAATAAGATTCATATAAGGAAAGTCCCGTTTCGGAGTTCGGGAATGATTCCAGTGTTTTCATCGGGAATGTTCTAGAAGGTTCCGGAATGTCCGGCACTCCGGAGGGGAAGGGGTACATGTATGTGTCATTGCAAGTTGGAATGATTGCATCATGTACTAAGTGTCATCGCTGTTCCAAATAAAGGATTAATTCAAATCCTAGTTTGAAAAGTCAAATAGCTAAATTGAAAAGTCAAACGGCTAAATTTGGAAAGAGGAAAAGAGGAGGAAGGTGAAACCGAGTTGGGGAGGGAGTCCCTCCTCCCCAAGCCGGCGCACCACCCAAGCCGAGTTGGGGAGGGACTCCACTCCCGCCCCTTGGCCGGCCGGCCCCTCCACCTATATAAGGAGGGGCAGGGCTCCCTCCTAGGACACACAAGTACCTCTCCTCCAAACCCTAGCTTGGCGCCACCACCTCCTGCAGCTGCCGCCGCCTCCTAGGGTTGCCCTAGCCGCCGACTTGGGGTGCCCCAAACCCTAGCCGCCGGCTCTAGCACCTCCTCCTTGGTGTGTCTAAACCCTAGATCGCCGAGGAGCTCTCTCATACTCCACCATACTCGCTCCGGCTTAAGGCGAAGCCCTGCGAGATCTCCCCTCTACTTTCGGTACCACGCCGTTGTGCTGCCGGAATCGCGAGGAGAGTGCTACAACCTCCACTGCCTGCTGGAACAAGGGAGAGGAAGGTCTTCGTCAAGTACCGAACATGTGACCGACTGCGGGAGCGCTGCCGGAATGCAGCGCCGGAAGGATCGTCTACGCGATCTTGAGATCAGGAAGAGTACGACTACATCACCCACGAGAATCCGCTCTCGTTAAACACTTTGGAATCTTCGAGGGTAAGTTATTCCATCAACTCGTTGCTACAATCTAGTAGATAGATCTTGGCTTGTTTGTTTGTATGCGGTAGAAAATTTTTGTTTTCCATGCTACGAAACCCTACAGTGGTATCAGAGCCATGTCTATATGTAGATCTGTTGCACGAGTAGAACACAATGGTCATTGTGGGCGTTGATGCTTTTATTGTCGATTGCTTCTTGTGTACTTTGCATCTTGCGGTATGTTGGGATGAAGCGGCCCGGGCTAACCTTACATGACATCGTTCATGAGACTTGCTCCACGCTTGACATGCAACTTGTATTGCATAAGTGGCTTTGCGGGTGCCTGTTTCTCCTAGCATAGTTAAGATCCAATTTACAATGGGTGATTAGCAATACTAGTATCAATGTTGTGGTTCTTGTTCGTAAGTTAGAACGACACTTATTGAAAGCCCCAAACCACGTAAAACTTGCAAATAAAGTAGAGGCGTCTAACTTTTTTTTGCAGGGGTGTGCTGTGATGTGATATGGCCATGATTGTGATTATATTTGATGTATGCAATGTTCCTTATTGTAAGTTGGCAACCGGCAGGAGCCATATGGTTATCTTTAATTTATGTTAAGACCCGCGTTTCTATTCAAAGTAGTTGTAATAGTTGAAGCCGGTGGACGACAACCATGGAGAAGCGTCATTGACCTTGATGCAATGCCGGTGATGATGGAGATCATGTTCGTGCTTGAAGATGGAGATCGGAAGCACAAAGAAGAAAGGCCATATCATATCACATATTATGAATTGCATGTGATGTTAATCCTTTATGCATCTTGTATTGCTTAGTAGACGACGGTAGCTTTATAAGATGATCCCTCATGCACATGAATTTCAAGTCACAAAGTGTTCACCCTTAGCTAGCACCGTTGCTAAAGCTTGTTGTTTCGAAGCACCACGTGATGATCGGGTGTGATAGATTCTGCAAGTGTATACAACGTGAGCAAGCCAGATTTGCTCATGCGGAAACTAAGGTTTGATCTTGACGAGCCTAGCATGTACATACATGGTCTCGGAACACGGATCACCGAAAGGTAAAGCATGAATCATATAGTAGATATGATGAACATGTCGATTGTTCGCCATTGAAACTATATCAACTCTCGTGATGATCGGTGTTGATGTGGTGGATTTGGTTCGTGTGATCACTAAAACAATGTGAGGGATATTGTTTTGAGTGGGAGTTCACCTAGATTAATTTTATTAATATGAACTCAATTTGTCATAAACTTAGTCTAAACTATTGCAAATATGTTGTAGATCAATGGCAGCCCCTACCATCAATTTTAATGCGTTCCTAGAGAAAGAAAAGTTGAAAAACAATGGAAGCAAATTCGCGGATTGGTTCCGCAATTTGAGGATTGTCCTCACAGCTGGTAATTTGACCTATGTGCTGGATGCACCGCTGGGTGACCCACCTGCAGCTGATGCTCCCGATGAAGTAAAGAATGTTTACCTCACTCGGAAGACTCAGTACTCCACAGTTCAGTGTGCTATCTTGTATGGTTTAGAATCGGAGCTTCAGAAAAGGTTTGAGAATTCAGACCCATATGATATTGTCGAGGATCTCAAATTGATCTTTGAGACTCATGCGGCAATTGAAAGCTATGAGGCTTCTGAAAAGTTCTTTAACTGCAAGATGGAAGAGGGCAGCTCCGTCAGTGAGCACGTGCTTAAGATGTCTGGGCACGCAAACAAACTTCAAAGCTTGGGCATTGTGATTCCTAATGCTTTGGGGATTTACCGTGTCCTCCAATCACTACCACCAATTTACAAGAACTTTGTGATGAACTACAACATGCAAAATATGAACAAGACGTTGCCAGAACTCTTTGCCATGTTGAAATCTGCAGAAGTGGAGATCAAGAAAGAGCACCAAGTGTTGTTGGTCAATAAGACCACCAAATTCAAGAAAGGCAAGTCTAAGAAGAAGGGACACTTCAAGAAGGGTGGTAAGAAAGTTACCACGCCGACGAAGAAGACCAAGGCTGAACCTAAGCCTAATACTGAGTGCTTTTACTGCAAGGGAGAAGGTCACTGGAAGCGGAATTGCCCAAAGTACTTGGCGGATTTGAAGAACGGCAACATCAAGAAGAAAGGTATATCTGATATACATGTTATTGATGTGTATCTCACTAGTACTCGTAGTAGTGCCTGGGTATTTGATACTGGTTCGGTTGCTCATATTTGTAACTCGAAACAGGTGCTGCAGAATAAACAGAAGCTAGCGAAGAACGAGGTGACGATGCGCGTGGGAAACGGATCAAAGGTTGATGTGATCGCGGTCGGCACGCTACCCCTTCATCTACCATCAGGATTAGTTTTATACTTAAATAATTGTTATTTGGTGCCTGCGTTGAGCATGAACATTATATCGGGATCTTGTTTATTGCGAGACGGTTACTTGTTTAAGTCCGAGAATAATGGTTGTTCGATTTATATGAGTAATATGTTTTATGCACATGCACCTTTGATAGATGGTCTATTCTTGTTGAATCTCGATAGTGGAAATACACATATCAATAACATTGAGGCTAAACGTTTGAAATCGAGCGATAACTCGACCTATATGTGGCACTGTCGTCTTGGTCACATTGGAGTGAAGCGTATGAAGAAACTCCATTCCGATGGACTTCTTGAATCACTTGATTTCAAATCACTTGATAGATGCGAAGCATGTCTGATGGGTAAAATGACTAAGACTCCATTTTCTGGTATGATGGAGCGAGCTACGGACTTATTGGAAATCATACATACCGATGTATGTGGTCCAATGAGTGTAGCATCGCGCGGTGGTTATCGTTATGTTCTTACCTTCACGGATGACTTGAGTAGATATGGGTATATCTATTTCATGAAACATAAGTCCGAAACTTTCGAGAAGTTTAAGGAATTTCAAAGTGAGGTAGAGAATCAACGTAACAAGAAGATTAAATTTCTATGTTCTGATCGTGGAGGTGAATATCTAAGTTACGAGTTTGGCGAGCATTTGAAGAAATGCGGAATACTTTCGCAGTTGACACCGCCGGGAACACCACAGCGTAATGGTGTGTCTGAACGTCGTAATCGAACTCTCTTAGATATGGTTCGTTCTATGATGTCACTTACAGATTTACCGCTATCATTTTGGGGTTATGCATTAGAAACAACCGCATTCACTTTAAATAGGGCACCATCTAAATCCGTTGAAACGACACCGTATGAATTATGGTTTGGGAAGAAACCTAGATTGTCGTTCCTTAAAGTTTGGGGTTGCGAAGCCTATGTAAAGAAGTTACAGCCGGACAAGCTTGAACCCAAAGCGGAAAAATGCGTCTTCATAGGATACCCAAAGGAAACTATTGGGTATACCTTCTATCATAGATCCGAAGGCAAAGTCTTCGTTGCCAAGAATGGATCCTTTCTAGAGAAGGAATTTCTCTCGAAAGAAGTGACTGGAAGGAAAGTAGAACTCGACGAGGTTGTCGAACCTTCTCTCGAAATTGCGAGTAGCGCAGCACCGGAAGAAGTTCCTGTGGTGCCTGCACCAATAAGAGAGGAAGCTAATGATGGTGATCATGAAACTTCGGTTGAAGTTGCTACAGAGCCTCGCAGGTCAACGAGAACTCGTACCACTCCAGATTGGTATGATCCCGTTATGAGTGTCATGTTGGTGGACAACACCGATGACCCTGAGACATATGAGGAAGCGATGATGAGCCCAGATTCCAATAAATGGCAAGAAGCCATGAAATCCGAGATTGGATCCATGTACGAAAACCAAGTATGGACTTTGGTGGACTTACCGGATGGCCGGAAGGCTGTCGAGAACAAATGGATTTTCAAGAAGAAAACAGATGCTGATGGTAATGTTACTGTCTATAAAGCTCGACTTGTCGCAAAAGGGTTTCGACAAATTCAAGGAGTTGACTACGATGAGACTTTCTCACCAGTAGCAAAGCTAAAGTCTGTGAGGATTATGTTAGCAATCGCTGCATATTATGATTATGAGATATGGCAGATGGATGTCAAAATAGCATTCCTCAATGGAGACATTGATGAAGAGTTGTATATGATGCAACCCAAAGGTTTTGTCGATCCTAAAGATGCTAACAAGGTATGCAAACTTCAACGGTCCATCTATGGATTGAAGCAAGCATCCCGAAGTTGGAATCAACGTTTTGATAAGGTGATCAAAAGTTTTGGTTTTATACAAACTTATGAAGAAGCTTGTATTTACAAGAAAGTGAGTGGGAGCTCTGTAGCATTCTTAATACTATATGTAGATGACATATTGTTGATTGGGAATGATGTAGACCTTCTTAATAGTGTCAAGGAATATTTGAATAATAGTTTTTCAATGAAGGATCTTGGCGAAGCAGCTTACATATTAGGCATAAAGATTTATAGATATAGATCGAAACGCCAAATATCATTGTCACAAAGTACATATTTGGACAAAGTTCTAAAGAGGTTTGGAATGGAAGAAAGCAAGAAAGGGTTCTTGCCCATGTTGCCCAATACGACCTTGAGTAAAACTCAAAGTTCGACATTGGCAGAAGATAGAGAAAGGATGAGTAAGACTCCCTATGCCTCAGCCATAGGATCTCTAATGTATGCCATGCTATGTACTAGACCCGACATTGCATATGCTGTTAGTTTGACTAGCAGATATCAAAGTGATCCAGGAGTGGATCATTGGACAGCGGTCAAAATCATCCTTAAGTACTTGAGAAGAACTAAGCATATGGTTCTTTCTTATGGAGGTGATGAACAGCTCGTTGTTAATGGTTACACCGATGCTAGTTGGAGCACCGATCCGGATGATTCTAAATCACAATCTGGATACGTATTTATTTTGAATGGTGCAGCAGTTAGCTGGAGGAGTGCAAAGCAAAGCGTTGTGGCAAGATCTTCAACTGAATCAGAATACATGGCTCTTCGGAGGCTTCACAAGAAGCGATATGGATAAAAGAGTTCATTACAGAGCTGGGTGTGGTTCCTAGTGCGCTGGACCCAATGCCTATCTACTGTGATAACATGGGCGCCATAGCCAATGCACAAGAACCAAGGTCACACAAGAAGCTGAAGCATATCAAGCTACGTTTTCACGCTATTCGAGAACATATCCAAGATGGGGATATAAAGATTTGCAAAGTACACACAGATCTGAATGTGGCGGATCCGTTGACTAAACCTCTCCCGAGGGCAAAACATGACCAGCACCAAACTGCCATGGGTGTTCGGTATATTACCATGTAATCTAGATTAGATGACTCTAGTGCAAGTGGGAGACTGTTGGAGATATGCCCTAGAGGCAATAATAAATGTAGTTATTATTATATCTTTGTGTTTATGATAAATGTTTACATTCATGCTATAATAGTATTAACAAGGAAACATTAATACTTGTGTGATTTGTAAACCTAATTTGAAGTCCCTAGTAAAGCCTCTATATAATACTAGCTTGTTGGTTAATAGATGATTGTGGTTTCCCTATCATGAACATTGAGATGTTATTAACAACAAGATCATATCGTTAGGAGAATGATATGATGGACATACTCCTATAGATAAGCGTAGCATAAAGATCAAGTCATTTCAATAGTTCAATTGCTATATGCTTTCTGATACATAGTAACCTAATTCCTTCGACCATGAGATCATGCATATCACCTTTACCGGATGGATGCTTTCATGACATCAAACACCACACCATAACTGGGTGGATATAAAGGTGGCATTGAGTATTCGGAAAGTATTGGTTGAAACACATGGATCAAGAGTGGGATTTGTCCATCCATATGACGGATAGATATACTCTGGGCCCTCTCGGTGAAATGTCATCCAATTATCTTGCAAGCATGTGACTGGCTCACAAGGGATCACATATCACGGGAACGAGAAAAGAGTACTTATCGGTAACGAGGTTGAACTAGGTATGCAGAGATACCGACGATCATAACCTCGGATAAGTAAACTATCGTGAGACAAAGGGAAATTGGTATCGTATGTAAGTGGTTCATTCGATCACAAAGTAATCGTAGAAATATGTGGGAGCCATATGAATTTCCAGATTCCTCTATTGGTTATTGTTCGGAGAAGTGTCTCGATCATGTCCGCATAATTCACGAACCGTAGGGAGACACACTTAAGGATTCGACGTTGTTTGAGTAGTTATGGTATGATGAGAAAGAGACCGAATGTTGTTCGGAGTCTCGGATGGGATCCAGGATATCACGAGGAGATCCGGAATGGTCCGGAGAATAAAATTCATATAAGGAAAGTCCCGTTTCGGAGTTCGGGAATGATTCCAGTGTTTTCATCGGGAATGTTCTAGAAGGTTCCGGAATGTCCGGCACTCCGGAGGGGAAGGGGTACATGTATGTGTCATTGCAAGTTGGAATGATTGCATCATGTACTAAGTGTCATCGCTGTTCCAAATAAAGGATTAATTCAAATCCTACTTTGAAAAGTCAAATAGCTAAATTGAAAAGTCAAACGACTAAATTTGGAAAGAGGAAAAGAGGAGGAAGGTGAAACCGAGTTGGGGAGGGAGTCCCTCCTCCCCAAGTCGGCGCACCACCCAAGCCGAGTTGGGGAGGGACTCCACTCCCTCCCCTTGGCCGGCCGGCCCCTCCACCTATATAAGGAGGGGCAGGGCTCCCTCCTAGGACACACAAGTACCTCTCCTCCAAACCCTAGCTTGGCGCCACCACCTCCTGCAGTTGCCGCCGCCTCCTAGGGTTGCCCTAGCCGCCGACTTGGGGTGCCCCAAACCCTAGCCGCCGGCTCTAGCACCTCCTCCTTGGTGTGTCTAAACCCTAGATCGCCGAGGAGCTCTCTCATACTCCACCATACTCGCTCCGGCTTAAGGCGAAGCCCTGCGAGATCTCCCCTCTACTTCCGGTACCACGCCGTTGTGCTGCCGGAATCGCGAGGAGAGTGCTACAACCTCCGCTGCCTGCTGGAACAAGGGAGAGGAAGGTCTTCGTCAAGTACCGAATGTGTGACCGACTGCGGGAGCGCTGCCGGAACGCAGCGCCGGAAGGATCGTCTACGCGATCTTGAGACCGGGAAGAGTACGACTACATCACCCACGAGAATCCGCTCTCGTTAAACACTTCGGAATCTTCGAGGGTAAGTTATTCCATCAACTCGTTGCTACAATCTAGTAGATAGATCTTGGCTTGTTTGTTTGTATGCGGTAGAAATTTTTTGTTTTCCATGCTAGGAAACCCTACACATTTTTCCGGATTGAGCTTCATTCGGAACCTTCTTAGGTTCGCTAAAGTCTGCCGTATATCATCCAGTAGCGTTTTGCTTTCCTTAGTTTTGATGACCACGTCATCTACATATACTTGTACATTTTTTCCTATCTGGTCGTGTAGACATTTTTGCATGCATCTCTGATACGTTGCTCCTGCGTTTCGCAGGCCGAATGGCATGGTGCGATAGCAATAGGCCCCGTAAGGGGTAATAAATACAGTCTTTATTTGATCGGCCGGATTTAACGGTATCTGGTGGAAACCAGAATACGCGTCTACAAATGATAATAACTCACAACCAGCGGTCGAATCAATAACTTGGTCTATTCTAGGTAATGGAAAATGATCTTTTGGACACGCCTTGTTCAGGTTCGTGTAATCGATACACATTCGCCATACAATGGCTACATTTGGATCATCTTTCTTCTTCTCTACTAGCACCGGATTTGACAACCAATCCGGATATAACACCTCCATGATGAACCCGGCTGCGAGGAGCCGAGCTATTTCATCCCCTATTATTTTTCTCCTGTCTTCGGCGAAGCGGCGGAGAGGTTGCTTCATCGGCCTTGCTCCTGGCCTTACATTCAGAGAGTGCTCAGCCAACTCCCTCGGAACACCTTGCAGATCCTGAGTTGACCATGCAAAGATATCCCGATTCTCACGGAGGAAGTTGGTGAGCTCGCTTTCCTATTTAGCATCTAGGCCTGCACCAATAGTAACAGTACGCTCTGGGAACTGCTCATCTATCTGAAACTTCTTTGTTTCTTTAGTCGGCTGAAAGGAGACACTTCCATGTGGATTGGCTAGTGCCGGCATATTCAGCTGTGCCGACTGAGCTAGGGCTGCTACCTCCTGAATCCTTCTTTTTTCTCTTGCTATAACCAATGATTCGGCCAGATTTGACCCGGCTGATGCACACTCCATTGACTTCTTGTAATCACCTGCTACTGTTATCACTCCTTGTGGTCCGGGTAGCTTCATTTTCAGATAACTTACATGACAGCTTCCCATGAATTTGGCCAACGCGGGCCGTCCGAGTAAAGCATGATAACAACTCTCTAGATCCACTACCTCAAACTCTAAGTTTTCCGCTCTGCAGTTATCTCTTGTACCGAATAACACATCCACTCGGACCTTACCAATGGGTTCACATGAAAGTCCTGGCACTATCCCATGGAAAGTGGTCCTCGTGGATTGCAGCATGTTCTGCGATATTCTGAGTTTGTGCATGGTATCTTTGTACATGATGTTGATACTGCTTCCATTGTCAATGAGTACTTTTGAGAATTTCACATTGATGCTTGGTCCAACAAATGTCGGATCCAACACGTGTGCATATGACCCGGGATTCGGCATTATCTTGGGGTGATCCTTTATGCTCCAAGTTACCTCCTGATCTAACCAAGGCACAAATCTTGGTACTGCCGGCATAACTACATTTACTTCCATATGCCGGCGTTGCACACTCTGCTTGTCTTGCTGTTCGGTTGTGAACATGCAATAAGACTGATGATGTTCTCTGTAATCATTGCGTCCAGTATTCGCTGGATCTGTCCTTCCATCCTGGACTTGGTTCATCACTTGATGTACCGCATCTCTCCGATCCAGGTTATCGTACCTCGGGGGAGGAGGAGGTGGTAACATCAGTTGCTGTGCATTTGCTCCAGTCAACTGTGGTTGATGCTGTTGCCGTATTTGATGGGGCGCTGCCTGAATACCTACGGGGTTTCCCATTGCATTTTTCATCCATGCACATTGGCGGGTCGTATGGTTGGCTGGCCTGGATGGGTTTGACGTGTGGAATTTGCACGGTTGATCTAACATAGATTCGAACGTGTACTTCGGCTTCTCTTGCCACTGTTTCTTTTGTTCTGGGGTCCACTGTCTTTTTCCTTCATTCCTTGGTGTCCACTGCTGAGGACCATTTTTCTGCCGTTGAGTCGGTCCGTGACTCGGCGGATCCTGCGCTACTGCTGCCACTTGGGCCGAATTGTATCTATAATCCGGCCTTTCTTCTCTTCTTCTTCCTCTGAAGTTGCTGCGCCTGGATGACCCGGCCAAATCTCTTACATAATGGTCTTGTTGCTCCCGATGATTCTGCCGACATTAATTCTGGTTGCGTTGGATCTCCTAATGCGTAGGAATCCGCTATTCTGATAGTTTCTGCCAATGTGGTCGGCATATCTCTTTGCAGACGTTGCCATAACACACTGCCATAATGGCATCCTTGAGCGAACCAGGCTATTGCTTGCGACTCTATAACTCCTTCACATGAGTTTCTCAGGTTACACCATCGAGTTAAAAACTCTCTATCTATTTCATTTGGTCTCTGCTTGCACATGGCTAATTGTTGCGGTCTGTTTGGCCTCTTGTATGTGCTGGTAAAGTTGCTGACGAACATTTCTTCAAAATCCAACCAACAGTTGATACTGCCCGCTGGTAGATTATTTAGCCATACCCTAGCTGGTCCTTCCAACATTTGTGGGACATACCGTACTGCCCATCGTAAGTTCCCACCCGCTATTTTCACAGCAGTGGCATAGTCAATCAACCAGTCTTGAGGTTTGGTACTCCCATTATATGTCTTCGTCCCTCTTGCTAGCTGAAAGTTCGGCACAGGTGGTTCGCCCATGATCCGTGGTCCAAAGCATGTCGGACCTGGCGGACCCTGTTCCTCCAACAACTCGGACCGGTATAGCCGGTCCAGCTTTACTCTTGCATCATTCGATGGCAAATCTCTGTATAGAATTCTGTCTTGCAATCCGTAATGGTTATTTCCACCATGGATCGCATATTCCATCTCGGAATAACCATCATTGTACCTTTCATTCACTTGATTGTGGCGAGCTGGCCTCACTTCTCTTTCCTGCCGGGGTTCATGTCTTTGTTGCGAATTGAGCGGTGGTTCTCTTCTTACTTCGGCCGAGATATTGTTCTCATGATTGCCTCTTCCAAGTTCTCTCCTGCCGAGGTCTCCATTGCCTCGGCTTCCGCCGTCTTTCTCAATACGGCCGGGGTTCCTCTCACCACTGTTACCCCGGCTTCCATTGACTCTATTCTCGTTTGCGTTCTCGGCTACTGCCGGATCATACGGAACAATTTGCTTGTTTCTCTTTCCTGACGTTACTGCTTTGTCCCTTCGTGCATTATTTTCGGGTGAAGATGCTGCTGCCACGGACAAGGCACGTGCTGCACCTGCCGAGTGAACCATCCGCGATGCCCCCGGCCTTGCCGGGTCTGCCCTGAGCATCTCTTCGTTTTGCTGGTTTGCGATGCGCACCAGCTCATTCACTCTTTCTTGCTGTTTCTTCCGGGCTTCGCCGGTCAACCCCTCTAACTCTAAGGCTGCAGCATTTGCCGCTCTTAGGTTCTTTGTCGGGGTACTGTACCTCGGCAGGCCCAAATCAACTGATTCTGCCTTATGAGCATCATGCTCCTTGTTGATATCATCTATGAGGTTTTTCCCTCTCAATCTTAACTCGTCTACCCGTTCGGGTGCGACGTCAAGCTTATTGGCTTTGGCATATTCTCGCAGGGTCCTGTTTAAGGACTCCCGCAAGACCGACACCTTTTTGGCCTCTACCAGCACCTTTTGCCTGGTTTCTTCTAACTCTGCCTGAGCATTCGCCGGATCAAGTATCGGCGCTACAGGTGTGGTTAAGTTTTCTATGGTAGCCTGAAAAATGTTCTCTGGCCTTTCCAGAGGTGGCCCTCTTACTCTTGGTGCCTTTGGGGTAGTGTCCTACACCTCAGTCTGGTTGGTCACTGGTGGGATTACCTCGGTGGGTTGCGGAGCTGTCTGCCTGGGCGCGCCCTGTACGCCCGTGGCGGGGTCTCTAGTCGATCCGGTAGCCGCTACTCCCGCTTGCACTCCTGCCGCTACCATCACCTCGACGCTGTCTACGGGACGCGCTCCGCGTGGACGGCTCGCAGCGCTAAGAGGTGGCTCTCCTGCATCAACAACTTGGTGAGGATAAACGCCGGAGATGTCGATGCCGACGTAGACTCTGTGCTCGCCTAGGCTGATGAAGACACCGTTGCGCGGGGGAGTTTTTCCCCTGAAGCTGCCCGCATTGTCGCTGACGTAGTCACAGAGATCAAATCTCTAGACCAAGCCAGAAACAACGCGTTCGCCAGTGTTGATGAAGTTTCCCGTCCGGATCATAACTCCAGCTAGCACCGCTGCTGGCCCCACGGTGGGCGCCAACTGTCGTGGTGGTGGCACGGCAGATGCCATGGGTAGGCTAAAGTTTGGGGCCAATGGATGCTAGTGGGATCTGGGGAGGGAAGTTGTAGTTGATTCTACACACAAAAGACTAGGGCAAAGATCTTTATCTCCTCTTCCTTGGGCTACAAGTGCTCCTTGAGCTGTATACAGGGAGAAGAGAAGAACTTTACCAGCCTAACGGTGCATACAAGTGGACCCTCCTAGCGACCGAAAGGGCGTTGATTGCAAATGGATCTTCAAGAAGAAAACGGACGCGGATGGTAATGTTACTGTCTATAAAGCACGGCTTGTCGCGAAAGGTTTTCGACAAGTTCAAGGTGTTGACTACGATGAGACTTTCTCTCCCGTAGCGATGTTTAAGTCCATTCCGATTTTATTAGCAATTGCTGCGTTTCATGATTATGAAATATGGCAGATGGATGTCAAGACTGCTTTCCTCAATGGCAACATTGATGAAGAGTTGTATATGATGCAACCCGAAGGTTTTGTCGATCCTAAGGATGCTGATAAAGTATGCAAACTTCAGCGTTCCATTTATGGACTAAAGCAAGCATCTCGGAGTTGGAACCTTCGTTTTGATCAAGTGATCAAGAGCTTTGGATTTATTCCAAATTGCTACGAAGCTTGCATCTACAAGAAAGTGAGTGGGAGCTCGGTGACGTTTCTGGTACTATATGTGGATGACATATTGATTATTGGAAATGACATCAACATGCTTAATGATGTGAAGAGTTATTTGAACAAGTGTTTTTCAATGAAAGACCTAGGTGAAGCTGCTTATATATTGGGCATCAAAATCTATAGAGATAGACAAAGACGCCTGATAGCTTTAAGCCAGAGTACATACCTAGACAAAGTTCTGAAAAGGTTCAGAATGGATAAGGCAAAGAAAGGTTCAGTGCCTATGTTGTCAGGTAAGATATTGAGCAAGGCTCAGTGTCCAGCTACGGTAAATGATAGGGAAGCTATGAGCAAAGTGCCTTATGCCTCGGCCATAGGTTCTATCATGCATGCCATGCTATGTACTAGACCGGATGTGTCCAATGCTCTTAGTTTGACGAGCAGGTATCAAAGTGATCGAGGAGTGGAACACTGGACAGCCGTGAAGAACATCCTAAAGTACCTAAATAGGACTAAAGAAATGTTCTTAGTCTATGGGGGTGATGAACAGCTCGTCGTAAAAGGTTACGTCGACGCTAGTTTCGACACCGACAAGGATGATTCCAAATCTCAGACAGGATACGTTTATATTTTGAATGGAGGAGCTGTGAGCTGGAGAAGCTGCAAGCAAAGCGTGATCGCGGGATCTACAGTAGAAGCGGAATACATGGCTGCTGCAGAAGCGTCAAGTGAAGGATTTTGGATCAGGAACTTCATCACTGAGCTTGGCGTGGTTCCAAGTGCATTGGACCCACTGGAGATATTGTGTGACAACACTGGCGCCATAGCACTCGCTAAGGAACCAAGATATCATCCAAAGACCAAGCATATCAACCGCAAGTTTCATATAATCCGAGATTATATAGCAGATGGAGATCTGAAGATTAGCAAAGTACATACAGATCTGAATGTCGCAGATCCATTGACTAAACCTCTTCCACGTGTAAAACATGATCAACACCTCAGTGCCATGGGTGTGAGATTGTTGCCAAATGTAAACTAGATTATTGACTCTAGTGCAAGTGGGAGACTGTTGGAATTATGCCCTAGAGGCAATAATAAAGATGTTATTATTATAATTCTTGTTCATGATAATGTTTATATTCCATGCTAGAATTGTATTAAGCGGAAACTTTAATACTTGTGTGGTTTGTGAACAACACCGTGTCCCTAGTACGCCTCTAAGGACTAGCTCATTGATTAATGATGGTTAAGGTTTCCTAACCATGGACATGAGTTGTCAATTAATAATGAGATCATATCATTGGGAGAATGATATGATGGACAGACCCAAACTAAGCGAAGCAATTAGATCGTGTCATCGTGTTCGTCTTTGCGAAGCTTTTCTTATGTCAAATATTGTATTCCTTAGACCATGAGATAATACAACTCCCTGGTATCGGAAGAAAGCTTTGAGGTCATCAAACGTCATCCTATGAGAGGGTGATCATAAAGGTGTCTCTCTGGTGATCGAAAAGTATCTGTTGGGTTGTATGTATCGAGATGGGATTTGTCCCTCCCAAGTCGGAGAGATATACTTCGGGCCCACTCGGTAATCGATATCAACACCGCTTGCAAGCATGTGGTTAAGGAGTTAATCACAAAGTGATATCGGATTACGGAACGAGTAAAGTACTTGCTGTGAACGAGATTGAACTAGGTATGACGGTACCGACGATCGAATCTCGGGCAAGTAAAATATCGCGAGACGAAGGGAATATATATATGGGATTGATTGAATCCTGGCATCGTGGTTCATCCGATATGATCATCGATGAATGTGTGGGAGTCAATATGGGTTTCCAGACCCCGCTGTTGATTATTGATAGAAGATCATGTCTGCATATTCTCGAACCCGCAGGGTCACACACTTAACGTGTCTCGACGCTAGGATAGATTGGATGATTGGTTTATGAGTTTTTGTTCGGAGTCTCGGATGGGATCCGGGACATCACGAGAGGTTCCGGAGTGGTCCGGAGAATAAGATTCATATAAGGCAGTGCAGTTTTTGGAGTTCGGAATTGTTCCGGGTTAATCGGTATTGTACCGGAAGCTTCTAGAACCTTCCGGAAGGGGACCATGTAGGGGCCTCAACCTGTTAAGGTAGAGTCCTCCTGTGTTTTACAATGCTAGTCCCTGGATCAATAGCTAGCATCCACAGTTAAGATGTAATATCAAGAAACAAAGGTCATAGTATAACTTTATAACCAGGAATAACATAAGTTTATTACATCTTTCATAGCTCATATGGCTATTACATTACATTGCAGCGGAATAAATATAGTCATGGGTCCTTCATCTTCAAAGTGCCACAGGCAGATGTTGGTTGTAGACTTTGTAATCCTAATCAAACAATCTTCACTAAAACAATCAAACCTGCAACATACAAGTTACAGCCTCAAAGGGTCAATACATTTGAATTGTATTGGCAAGTGATACTATATTTGTATAGTGGAGTCTATCATCTATATGCATTTGGCTAAGTGGAGTTGAGGCTTGCATTGCTCAAAATATATTTTTCCTTAACATTTGAAAATACTAAGTTTTTGCTTGACAAAATCATTTTCCCTCAATCAAAGATTTCAAGATCCTTGTACCAAGCCATCTCTCCATCAATGATTGAAGAATTCAAACAATCCCTTGTTCAAACCACAAGTTTTAATTTAGAAATTTGAATGATGAGATTCTTGATTGCTTCCATGTCTTGATGCTCAAATTGTCCTTTACCAGGGACATGGCTAAGTACTTAGATTTTACACTCTGCAGAGGTGGTGCACTTTACCCACAAGACTTGGTTTCCCAAGGCAAGATCTTTCAGAAGCTTTCCCTTAGACCAAAATGGACGCGCTCCAACCTATCAAACACTACCACCCACTGTCCATTTGGCTAAGTTCTTGCAACCTATATGATCATGGCAGAGCCCATATTGCCAAGTGGTTGCACTTGAAGCTTCTCAACATTTGACATCTCAAATCCCTTTGTTTCCTAGGTGGCATTCCACAAGTGAGATACACAATCCAAGCCCATGGCATTGTGAACCACTCAACCATTCTCCACCAAGCAAGCCCATTCCACCCAGGTGATTCATTAATTTAGTTGTTTTATTAAACAAAATCACAAGTCCTTTAGACTTAGAATATTTTTCCATAGTGTGAATATATATTCCACCCATGTTTTCTATTAGCTAGGCTAAGCTTGATAGTAGTAGGAATCTCTAACTTATGAAAATCCTATTGAGGATTCATTACTATGTTTTCCTATAGCAAGATCTATACTTAGCAAAATCCATGCAAGTTTACTTAGCAAAATCACTAATGCATAGAGAAAAATAATGGGACAAAAGTATGAAGCATCACTTGCCTTTTTGGTAGAGTATAGGTTCACTTCTTGATCTTTGCAACAATCACACTCTTCAAGTCACTACAAATCAATCAAGCAAGGCACAAACTTAATCTACCAATCAAGCAAAACAACACACATAAATAACAAAGCCAAAGAAATGCATGCAAGCATGCCAAGTTTTGTTTTGTTTGAAAAAGTAATTCCTAGTGGGTCATAGTCATTTGGGTACATCTAATGGTCATTTCCTAAAGTGGCCAAGTCATTTGCAAAAGGTTTCACTTAAAAACCATTTTCAAAACAAAGTGTTATTTTATGTGGTGTAGAAATATTTTTATTAAGGCATTAGCCTATAGGGTTCACCAAATGAGTTGCTATTGCAAAACTTGGTGTTTTTGGGTCAGTAGGTTTGGTCCAAACTATTTTCTCAAAGTTTTCTTTCCATAAACATTTTTATAATAAAATCAACAATTTTATTTAGCTAGAAATGGACTAAACTAATTAATCCATTCCAAACTTTTCTAAATTCATTTTCCAAACCATGGGTTGGTTCCTAGGGTCAGTAGGGTCACAACAAACCAATTGGCAAAGGTTTGATCTCAAAATTCATTTTTAAATGATTTTTCTAATGTTAGCAAGCACACAAAAGAATCTGCAAAATCAAAGAATCTATCAAATACTATTTGCTAAACTAAGGGTAGGGTTGGCTAGGTCTTGTTCTCCTGAATCCATTGATATAAAATTTGTCAAATTTGGACGTGTGGATCCAAAGATATAAGGGTTTGAAGTTTGCAAAAGTTTCTGTTTTCAAATTCTGTTTTAAACCTAATAACAGACACGTGTCCTGATCCTACTCGCTGATACCGTCTCGGTTGGATCGCGGCTGTGGGGCGTTGGATCTAGTTAGATCGAGTGGCTCAGATCGAGTACCCCTTCGCGTTTAAGTGAATCTTTCATGTCGCTTAGATCTTCATCCAACGGCTAATATTGCATTGACCATACTCTGGCGGCGTAAAGTCGACGGCGAGCGGCGGAGCAGTCGGTCGACGACGGAGGCGACGCTACAGGGAGTGGGGGAGAAAGAGGGGTTGCTCACCGGGCTCAGGGGGTCACGGCGAAGCTCAACGTGCGGTTGTCGAGGCAAGGGGCGCTCGGGGTCAGGTGGAATCTCTCGCCGGAGTTCATGGCGGCGTCGGTTGCGTCAGGTGGTCATCGTGGGCGGCGCTACGGATCACCCCAAGGCATAACAAGGACGTTGTTAGATGCGCAGGACCAAGGCAAGGTTTTGTGCGTGAACGAGAAAAAGAGGGGCGTCCGGAATCTACCTGTGGGCTCGCCGGAGTTGAAGACAGTCGCGGTGCTGCAGGTCGTCGTCGAAGGCGAGGTTTCAGGGCACCCGCGGTTGAATGGGAGGCACTGACAGAAGCGCCAGGGAGTGGAGAAGCTGCTAGGGTGCTCGGGGAGGCAAGGCAGTGGCTGGGCTCGCCGGAATTGAGGAGGGAGCTCGTCGGTGACGGCGGTGGTGCAGAGGAAATTGGCGACAGCCTAGGGGCAGAGAAGGAGTGGCGACAGAGGGGAAAGGGGGAAGAGGCGTTGGCGCTTAATAGCGTGCATTCACGGCGAGGTTTAAGGCGCGGCATCACTGCGAATTGATCGCGGCTTTGAATGGCAACAACGGCAGCGAGGGAGGAGGCGTGGTCTGCGGGTGGGGAGGAAGAACAGTAGCGGTGGGGTCTACATGTCAGCAGGGAAAAGAGTAAGGGAGAGGTCCACCAGTCATCCTCTCAGTGGGTTTGATAACGCGTGTGAATCGTTTTCTTGCGGGGTGAGGAAGCTGGGCTGTTTCTGGGCTTGTTGGGCTGCCTGGGATAGATGGTTGGGCTGCTATATTTTTTTCTGCCTGTTTCCTTTTTCTTTTTCTATTTCTGATTTCTGTTTTGAATTTCCAATCAAACAAACATCAACCAAATCAATTCAAACAACACTCAAACTTGAAATTAGTTCTGTTTTAGTAATATGGTCAAAAGCCCAAAATAAAATAATAATAACTTTATTAATCCATTCTTTAATTAAATAAAATAGACTTTCATTATTAATTCAAGTTTGTTTTATTGAGAATGTTTATTTTAAAATCTAAAATAAAGCCAAAACACTTTAGTAGGTTTTAATTAAGAAATTAAAATACTTAGAAAACTTATTTAAAATGAGTTAATAAGTTTTGATGTTTTAATTAAAATGGTTAAAACCTTTTATCTTCAAATAAGGTTGGATGTTAAATCCTTAGTATTTTATTTTAACAATCCTTTATTTTTAATTAAACCTTTATTATATATTGTTTTTAAAAATGTTTCAATTTCCAAAACTTGTCCAATCTTTAATTTGGCCTTTTAAAACATTCTTTATTTATAAACTTCTATTTCATTTGGAAACAAATCTTTTCATTTGATTGTTTCAAAATAATATTTCCACTTGTTTCCCCTTTTATGAAATGTTTATCTTTTTAAATTCTTTTTGGATTTTATTTAATTCAAATGGGTTTGAGGTTCCATTTTAATTCAAAAAGTTTCTTCTGGCTCTAAAAATCAAACAAAGTTTTATTTTATTCTTTTATTTTCACATTACAAGATTTGGAAAATCTTGGGATGTGACAGACCAACGTGGCCCCACCTTCCGGGAGGGGGCATGGGCCTATGAGGGAGTGCCCTGGCCGCATTGGGCCAGGGGCACAAGGCCCCATAGGTCCCAGCCGGCCAAAGAGGGTTTAAACCCTGGATAGAGCTTCTAGAAGGGGGGGGTTTCCTTGCCCCCCACTCTTCCTCCTTTGGGGCCGCCGGTTTGGGCTTGGGGGAGGGGCTAGGGATACGCCACACCCCTCTATATAAAGAGGGCTGGGGGCGCACCACCCCCCACACCTTCCCCTCCAACCCTAGCCGCCCTGCTGCCCTCCTCTCTCCCTCCCGACTTCTTGTAGGCGAAGCCCTGCTGCAGAAATTCTCCACCATATACACCACGTCGTCGTGTTGTAGATCCAATCCGTCTCTCCATCATACTTGCTGGACCGAGGAAGGAGGAGACGTCGAGGTGCTGCACGTGTGCATCTCATGGAGGCACCGCCACTTGTGGTGCTAGATCGGATCGGATCGCGAGGAGGAGAAGCGAGTACGACTACATCACCCACGTTCCGACGAACGTTCCGCTGTGCGAATCTTCAAGGGTATGAAGATCTAATCCAATCTCTCTCGTTGTTTGCATCTCCTAGATTAGATCTTGGCTTTCCCTCTGTTCTCATCAGTAGAAAATTTTGATTTACTATGCCGCGAAACCCTTCAGATGGTACCTCTCTCCCTGTTTCTAGTCGGGGCACCCTCTCTACTTCTTCATTTTCTGTTCCTGATATTTCTCATGTTCCTCTTCTTAAGATGAATCTGTTCTCTGCTAGCCAGCTTACTGACTCTGGTTGTCGCGTCATTCTTGATGCTGATTCTTGTGTTGTCCAGGACCGTCGCACGCAGGCCCTGGTTGGAGCTGGCCCTCGCAGCCGTGACTCTTCAGGACTTTGGAAGTTAGACTGGCTTCGTGTTCCTTTCTGCTGCCACTTCATCCTCCAGTTCTTCTCCGGTCGTCGCCTCTGCTACCAGCTCCTTTCAGCAATGGCATCATCGTCTTGGTCACCTTTGTGACTCTCGCCTGTCGTCATTAGTTCATCGTGGCCTTCTGGGGTCTGTCTCAGGAGATGGGTCTTTACATTGTCAGGGCTGTAGGTTGGGTAAACAGATTCAACTTCCCTATCCTACTAGCGCGTCTGTATCTCAGCGAACTTTTGATTTAGTTCATTCAGATGTTTGGGGTCCGGCTCCTTTCGCTTCGAAAGGGGGCCATCGCTACTATATTTTATTCATCGATGTTTTTATCGGTACACTTGGTTATATTTTATGCGCTCTCGTAGTGAGGTTCTCTCCATATATCAGCGTTTTGCGGCCATGGTCCGTACTCAATATTCTACCCCCATTCGTGTGTTTCGTGCTGATTCTGCTGGTGAGTATATCTCCCAGATGTTGCGAGGTGTCCTTGCTGAGCAGGGCACTCTTGCTCAGTTCTCCTGTCCTGGCGCCCATGCCCAGAATGGCGTTGCTGAGCGTAAGCATCGTCATCTTCTCGAGACCACTCGTGCCATGATGATTGCTTCTTCTCTTCCGCCGCATTTCTGGGCTGAGGCTGTTGCTACGTCCGCTTACCTCATCAACATTCAGCCTTCTGCTGCTCTGCAGGGTGGTATCCCTCTTGAGCGCCTATCTGGACAGTCTCCAGACTACTCCATGCTTCGCTTGTTTGGTTGTGTTTGCTATGTTCTTCTTGCTCCTCGCGAACGCACCAAACTGACTGCTCAGTCTGTTGAGTGTGTATTTCTTGGATATAGTAATGAGCATAAGGGCTATCGCTGTTGGGACCCCGTTGGTCGTCGGATGCGTATCTCTCATGATGTTACTTTTGATGAGACGCGCCCTTTCTATCCTCGTCCCACCGCTGGTACCTACCCGGTGGAAGATATCTCTTTTCTTCTCTTTCCTGACACACCTCCTTCTACTCCCGTTGTGTCTTCTCCAGGATCTCCTACCCCTGATGTCTCTTCTTCTACACCGTCCTCCTCTGCTCTGTCTAGTTCTCCTAGTTCTCCTTGTTCTCTGGAGTCTTCCTCTGCTATTCCTTCTTCTTCATCGTCGTCTCCTGAGTCGTCTTCTTCTGATGAGCTTCCCTCTTCTCGTCCTGTTCGTCAGCGTCGTGCCCCCAACCGTTACTCTCCTAGTTAGTATGGTATTTTTGTTGCCTCCGAGTTGACTTCTTATCGGGATGCTGAGCATCATCCTGAATGGCAGCTGGCCATGGATGAGGAGCTTGCTGCGCTTGAGCGCACTGGCACCTGGGATATTGTCTCTCCCCCTCCCGGTGTTCGTCCTATTACGTGTAAGTGGGTCTATAAGATTAAGACCCGCTCTGATGGATCTCTTGAGCGCTATAAAGTGCGTCTTGTAGCTCGTGGTTTTCAGTAGGAGCATGGTCGTGACTATGATGAGACCTTTGCTCCTGTTACTCATATGACCACTATGCGTACTCTTCTTCTTGTTGCTTCTGTTCGTCATTGGTCTGTGGCTTGATGTTCAGAATGCCTTTCTCAATGGTGAGTTGAGTGAGGAGGTTTATATGCAGCCTCCTCCTGGGTATTTTGTTCCCGACGGGATGGTTTGTCATCTTCGACGGTCTCTTTATGGCCTCAAACAGGCCCCTCGTGCCTGGTTTGAGCGCCTTGCTTCTGTAGTGACTGCTGCTGGTTTCTCCCCTAGTGCTCATGATCCAGCACTGTTTGTTCACACTTCTCCTCGTGGACGCACTCTTCTTCTTCTCTATGTTGATGATATGATCATTACTGGTGATGATCCTGAGTATATCACCTTTGTTAAGGCTCGTCTTCGTGATCAGTTTCTTATGACTGATCTTGGTCCTCTTCAATACTTTCTTGGGATTGAGGTTTCCTCCACTTCTGATGGCTTTTACATCTCTCAGGAAAAGTATATTCGGGATCTTCTTGCTCGTGCTGCTCTTGGGGATGAGCGCACTGTTGAGACCCCTATGGAGCTTAATGTTAAGCTTCAACCTACTGATGGTGATCCTCTTTCTGATCCGACGCATTATCGTCATCTTGTTGGGAGTCTAGTTTATCTTGCTGTCACTCCTCCTGACATCTCTTATCCTGTTCATATTCCGAGTCAGTTTGTTTCTGCTCCTACCACTGTTCACTGTAGTCATCTTCTCCGTGTTCTTCGTTATCTTCGTGGTACGATCACTCGTCGCCTTTTCTTTCCTTGTTTCAGCTCCCTCCAACTCCAGTGCTATTCGAACGCTATGTGGGCGAGTGATCCTTCGGATCGTCGTTCACTTTCTGCTTACTGTGTGTTTCTTGGTGGTTCGCTCATTGCTTGGAAGACAAAGAAACAGACAGCGGTTTCCCGTTCGAGTGTTGAGGCTGAGTTGGGTGCTATGGCCTTGTTGACTGCTGAGGTGACCTGGTTACGGTGGTTACTTGCGGATTTTGGGGTCTCTATTACCACACCCACTCTAGTTTTGTCTGATAGTACAGGTGCTATTAGTGTTGCACATGATCCGGTCAAGCATGAGCTTACCAAGCATATTGGTGTTGATGCTTTTTATACACGTGCTCAGGTGCATGCTCAGGTTGTTGCGCTTCAGTATGTGCCTTCAGATTTACAGTTGGCGGATTTCTTTACGAAGGCACAGACCCAAGCGCAGCATGATTTCTTACTCTCCAAACTCAGTGTTGTGGATCCACCATGAGTTTGAGGGGGGTGTTAGATGTATATATCTATATATTGTATTTCCCCATATGTTAGGGGGCTTCCTGCATATTTGCCCTGTACCTGTACTATATATTGTGGCCTTTGGCCCCCAGAGGAATACATGTTGCATATTCCTGACAGCGCACACTTGAAAGAGGGATGGGGCGGATTATCCGCCCCTAGGAGGGGCGTATTATCCGCCCCCAGAAAGCAGTTTCCTTCCATTCTCAATGTACAGATCTGCAGCACTTCAACACACGTTAAATAATCCTTGATATTGTTATCTAACACACAAAACACTAGGGATTATGAAATGTTCTTTCAATCTCCCCCTTTTTGGTGTTAGATGACAATACTAGGATTTGCAATGAAATCGGCTAACGCCACCTTAAAGATGAAAAACGCTCCCCCTAGATGTGTGCATATTTAAAATTTGCATTTGAATACAAATACACACACTAGAGAAAACACAACTTTCATAGCAAAGATAATTGAAACAAGGTGGGTTGGGAAACAAGGTCATACCACCGGGATGTGATTATAGTCATAGAAAATAGTTTGCTTGATAGCCTCCAAGCATATCCCAACAATATTGATGCATACATTACATAATCCCATGATTCCATATGCCATCAAATATGCTCCGTAGATAACTCCAGAATTCCATGAATACCAAACATAGTACCAAACATAGTGGAGCACGACATAGTCTTACAAAATCCAAGCACAAATAGCAAGCAAGCAAATTAAACAACGGAAAAACAAGTGCTTGCGCCCGACCCTTGCAAATCCACGAGACCTAATGGAACTACTTCTCCCCCTTTGGCATCGAAATGCCAAAAAGGAAGAAGCGCGATGCTAACGCCCTTGAAGATGATATGCAAGAAAATCCAAAGAGAATCATTAGAAACCAACTCTTCTCTAGGAAGAGGGCGGTGGCCGAAGCCACCATGTTGGAGCGCATGGCATGACACAGCGAAGATGTATCTTGAGTTCAAAACCAATGCTCATCGATGACCCACATATCACAAAATGATATTAAGGGAAATGATTTTACTTGCTTTCGGCATTATGGGGGGAGGGTTGGCCCAATCAATTAGGACCACACTCCCCCTATGTCTATGCCCGCATCTAAACCAAATACATGAAAAAGAGAAAGTGAGTGTGCAAGGATAGTCAAGCCAAGCTCCTTGAATCTATGATATTTAGCTCATTCCTCAAATAACAAAATCTTGCTTCGTCAAGGGGCTTCGTGAAAATATCAGCAAGTTGGTTCTTCGTGCTCACAAAGGATAGGGCAATATCACCATGAGGAACATGATCCCGAATGAAGTGGTTGCGAATCTCTATATGTTTTGTTATTGTATGCTACACGGGATTGTAAGCAATCTTGATAGCACTTTCATTGTCACATAATAGAGGCACTTTGTCACAATTGACACCATATTCCTTTAAAGTTTGCCTCATCCATAACAATTGTGTACAAGCACTTGCAGCAGCAACATATTCAGCTTCGGCTGTAGAGAGTGAAATACAATTCTGTTTCTTTGAAGACCAACACACTAGAGACCTGCCCAAGAATTGACATGCACTAGAGGTTGATTTCCTATCATCTTTGTCACCATCCCAATCTGAATCAGTGTAACCACATAGAGAGAAACTTGAACCCTTGGGATACCATAACCCAAAATTCGGGGAATGAACCAAATATCTGAAGATTCATTTGACCGCCACTAAGTGGCTTTCTTTAGGAGCGGCTTGGTACCTTGCACACACTCCTACACTTAACACGATATCGGGCCTAGATGCGCAAAGGTAAAGGAGAGAGCCGATCATGGATTGGTATACCTTTTGGTCCACGTCTTTACCCTTGGGATTGAGTTCAAGATGACACTTTGTTTGCATTGGAGTAGCCACACCATTGAGATCCGACATCTTGAACCTTTTGAGCATGTCTTGGATGTACTTAGCTTGATTAATAAAAGTTCCCTCTCTAAGTTGTTTGATCTCAAATCCAAGAAAGAACCTCAACTCACCCATCATGGACATCTCAAACCTGTCAGTCATAAGCTTTGAAAAATCATCGTTAAAAGATTGGTTAGTAGAGCCAAAAATAATGTCATCTACATAAAGTTGGCATACACAAATCTCCCCATTAACCTTCTTAGTAAAAAGAGTGGGATCGATTTGCCCAACTTCGAATTCACGGTTTAGCAAAAGCTCTTTGAGGTGCTCATACCACGCACGTGGGGCTTGTTTAAGGCCATAGAGCGCCTTATCGAGTTTGTAGACATGGTTCGGAAATTTGGGGTCCTCAAAACCCGGGGGCTGCTTGACGTATACTAACTCACGGAGAGGACCATTAAGAAATGCACTCTTAACATCCATTTGCTGTAATTTAAAATTATGATGGGATGCATAGGCAAGAAGGATACAGATGGACTCAAGACGAGCCACAGGAGCATAAGTCTCGCCAAAATCAATTCCTTCCACTTGATAGAATCCTTGAGCCACGAGTCTTGCTTTATTCCTCACAACAATGCCATTTTCATCTTGTTTGTTCTTGAAGATCCACTTGGTACCGATAACATTGCGGCAGTCCTTGGGTTTTTCTACAAGCTTCCAAACTTTGTTGCGTTCGAAGTTATTTAATTCTTCATGCATTGCAACAACCAGATCGGGGTCTTCAAGAGCATCAAAGACCTTCTTCGGTTCAACCATGGAAATGTGAGCTTGATGATCACAGAAGCTTGTAAGTTCTCTTCTAGTAGATACCCTTCTTCGTAGATCACCAACAACCTTGTCAAGAGTGTGACCCCTTAGTTCAAGGTTCCGATCAGCACGAGCCTTGCAACGAGCCTCAATGTCCTTATTGTTTCTAGAAGGAGTTGATTCAGTATTTGTATCCTTGTCTTGACCACTGCCTTGCCCTTGATCTTGATCTGAGTTAACACCAGGAGGTTGCCGCAGAGCTTGTTCTTCAGGGCCAGATAATCCGCCCCTTGGAGGGCCCGGACTATCCGGCCTAGGAGGTGAAGCACTAGAGCCTTCTTCCTGAGAATGCCTGACAGGATTGGAAGAACCAGAGCTGGATAATCCGCCCTCGGGGGCCGGATAATTCGGCCTGGGAGCTTCTTGACTGTTGTCTTATCCTTCGGATCCCCTGGAGCGAGTTGGAGTGCCAGGGGCGGATAGTCCGGCCTGGGACTACCAGCTTGTCCAGGAGACAGATGATCTTCAGCAGGTTGCGGTGTTGGTGCAGAGTTTTCTCCAATAGTAGGAGCATGTTGATCTTGTGTAGATGAGGGCTCCACTTGAGTGGAGCATTGTCCTTCCCGATCCGCCACAAGGGGTTCCTCAATGGGGCGGAAAAATCCCACGCCCATTCTTCTTATGGCATCTTGGGGTATTTCAACATCTGCATCACAAACATCAACTTGCCCTACAAAGGAGCCGTTATTTTCATCGAACTCCACACTACAAGATTCTACAACAATCCCAGTGAGCTTGTTGTAGACTCTGTAAGTGTGGGATTCGACACCATAACCAACAAAAATACCTTCTAAAGCCTTGGAATCAAATTTAGACAAGCGGACACCTTTAATAAGAAAGAAACACTTACACCCGAATATCCTGAAGTATGAGATGTTGGGCTTGTTACCGGTAAGTATTTCATAAGGAGTCTTGTCCAAAATCTTACGGAGGTAGAGGCGGTTTGATGAGTGACAAGCAGTGGATATGGCTTCAGCCCAAAAGTTGTAAGGAGACTTGAATTCAGCCAACATTGATCTTTCCATATCCATCAAAGTCCGGTTCTTCCTCTCAGCTACACCATTTTGTTGAGGGGTGTACGCAACGGAATATTGATGTCTAATCCCCTCCTCGCTTAGAAACTCATTCAAGGTGTAGTTTTTGAATTCGGAGCCGTTGTCACTCCTTATTGCCAAGATAGGAACATTGTGTTGACGTTGAACTTCGTTGGCAAAGTCAATGACTGTTTGTTGAGTCTCACTCTTTAGTTTTAAGAAATAGACCCATGTATATCTTGAGTAATCATCGATAATGACCAAGCAATATTTCTTCCCACCAAGACTTGCATGAGAAGGAGGACCAAATAAATCCACATGAAGTAATTCCAAGATCCTCTTTGAAGACACAATAGTCTTCCTCTTGTGGGGAGAGTCGTGCATTTTGCCTTCAACACAAGCCCTGCAAACACGATCTTTGGCAAAGGAGACATTGACTTTTAGTCCAAGGATGTGGCCACCCTTGTGGAGACTTTGCAAAGTTCTCATGTTGACATGGGCTAAACGGCGATGCCATAGCCAGCCCACGTCGGCCTTTCCGAATAGACACATCGGACCCGAAGTGGTTTTCCCCGAAAAGTCCACCACATACAGGTCATTTTCGACGTATCCAACGAAAGCGACCTTTAGAGACTTGCTCCACAAGAGTACCACCAAATCATCATCGATAAAAATAGCAAAACCCATCTTGCCAAGGGCACGAACAGAAAGAAGGTTGTAACCGAGGGTCTCAACAAGCATGACGTCCACGAGAGATATATCGTGGGCAACCACAACTTTGCCAAGACCCAATACCTGAGATTTAGACTTATCACCATAGGAGACTGTGAGATTATCATGATTTGGACGCATCTCCGTGATGATCTCCTTGCTTCCGGTCATATTACTAGTGCATCCACTATCCAGCACCCATTTCGACCCACCAGAAGCATAACCCTGCAAGAGAATTACTTCTTGGTTTTAGGTACCCATTTTTCAATGGGTCCTTTCATGTTAGTAACAAGGGTCTTCCGGACCCAAATAGACCAAGTAATATATTCATCAAAGGGACCGACATAATAAGCATAAACATCACCATAATCATCACAAAAGAGTTCATAATTTGGGTTGTGAGACCCTACAAAACCAATATTGTTAGTCTTGTCTTTTGTGACCTTCTTCTCAGCGGTGCTTGTCTTTGATTGCACATTCTTGGTCTTGTTCTTCTTGTTTTTCTTCTTCTTGGACTTGATGACATACCCAAGTCCCTCTTTACCATGATTTGACCTTTGCTTGCCAAGAACTTCATTAAGCACATCCTTATCATTGGGAGTGATGCCCTTGACCACTCCTTTTTCCACACTAGCATTTTCCTTATGACTATATGTTGAGTTGGATGAGCTAGGAACATCATATTTGGCCAATTGACTTTGAAGCTGATCATGTGACTCATGGAGAATAGAGAAATCGTTTTTCAACGCCTTATGAGCATTGTCAAGTTTCTCCAATTCCTCGGAGAGTCTATCATGAGCAGGCCCAAAGTCAATCTTTTCCTTCTTTAACTTCTTTGCTTTGGTGACTGCATTGTCACGTTCCTTAACAAGTTTAGCCACAATTTCTTCATGTGACTCTTCAATGGACTCAAGCCTCTCTTCAAGAGATACCCGAGCTTCTTCTTCTTTCTCAAGAGCATTTTTTAAGGATGCAATTTCCATTGCATCTTCTCTTTCAATTCTGCCCTTTTCTTCGAGAAGAGCTTCGTTTTGGGCCAGCTGATCCATAAGAGCTTAAAAAAAAACTTTGTGCTCACCTTGCAAGTTAGTGTAGAAGTAATCCAAAGCAATAATCTCTTCTTTAATCTTAAGACTAGTAGGATCATCCATGTCAATCATAGCCTTAGGAAAAGAAGAGTTAGAAGTCGTTAGCTCGGAGATTCTTGCCATGAGACAAGTAGCATTCTTGTTGATGATGTTTTTGTTCGGAGAGTCGAAGAGAGATGTTGATGTAGATGTGGTGGCTATAGCAGCCACCTCTTGATATCTATCGTCCTCGTCCTCACCTTCACTTCCCGACGAATATTCTTCTTGAGCCACTAGAACAATCTTTGGTTGCTTCTTGAAGGGAGAATTCTTCTTTACAAACTATTTCTTGCGTGGAGCCTTTGACTTGTCCTTGAAAATAAGTCTTCCTCCATTATCTTACCTACTTTGATATGGACACTCAGATACAAAGTGCAGCCGGTCACCATAGTTGAAACATGTTCTCAGCTTGGGACTATTTTCCTTTCTTCCATAAGTTCCACTCTTGTGTTCTAGTTCAGCTTTAGCCTTGGCTGGATCTTTCCAAAAGTTTCTAGCGTAAAGAGCCAAGTATTGTCCATGGATCCTTTTTATATCCTCGGTACAATCCATACCTTCTATGGCATATTCATCATGATCAATCACACTAGTCTTCAAGGCCACGTTGACCCCCTTTTGCATGCCCATAGCTCGAGAACAAGCATCTTCGACGTTCTTGACAGCCACTTTGAACGCGGGCATTTCTTGCATTACCTCACTGGATGTCATGAGGTGATATTTATGCCTACCTTGGAGACTTTTCAAATCTGTGAGCTCAAATGGCATAAGAGCACTGACGTACTTGCGCTTGATCCATGCATCATCAACATGAGCTGCACCGTGGTTTCTGAAGGTTGTGGCTATTGCTTTGAGCCTCCTATACATGTCCTCGTGGTCTTCTCCATCCAACATATAGAATCCTTCAGCTTCGTTGCTCAAAGCATCATATCTATTTCTTCTCATACTTTCATTTCCGATGAAGAGTTTGGTGAGGGCATCCCAAGCTTCCTTAGATGTGCTAAGATGTTGAATGTGTGGCATGTCTTTGTCACCCACACCAAGCTGTATCATGTGTAAAGCTGTAGCATTGAGTTGGCTATCGACAACTTCTCTTCTTGTGAGATTGTTGGGATTTCCAACATGAAGTCCTTTTTCTATGATTTTCCACAACTCAATGGAGGAACTGCACACATGAGATTTCATCAAAAAATGCCATTGATAAAAAGTAGATGCAGAAAGTTTGGGTGGATCACCCCTATTATGTATGTGTGGATGAGGGATAGGTGGATCAGGAGAATACACATGATAAACCTCATTGTATTCATCCTTACCACCATCCTTTTTCGAGGAGGAGCTCTTGCTAGTGTCATTACCAACCACTTTGTTCTCTTTGGAATCGGTTTTACCCGTTTCCTTGGATTGCGGAGTGGTAGCCTCAGAGTTAGATGGAGGTGATGTTGTGGATGTAGAGAGACGCATTATCAATTGACGCATCTCTTCCATCTTAGCCTCCATTGAACTCACCAAGGTTGTTTCCAACGTCTTGAGATCGTTCATGGTGACTACATCTGGAGCATCACTCCCATCTACCTTGGAACCCATACTTCTCTTAGGCGGTTAATCCCGAAATAAGAGACGAGGCTCTGATACCAAATGAAATGGATCGTATGGGCACCTAGAGGGGGGGTGAATAGGTGCTAACCAATTTTTAATACTTTTTCAATTTTAGGCTTGACACAAAGTAAATTCTCTAGATATGCAACTACGAGAATTTCCCTATATGCAACCCTAACTACTAAGCACATAAAGAGGGGATCGAAGGAACCGTAGGAGAGCACGCGGAGACACAGGGATTTGTTTTACCGCAGTTCCTTCCTTGTTAAGGGAAGTACATCTGCGTTGGAGGGGTGGGCGCTTCTAAGACCACCATGCCACAATAGGCCTCACCCTATTCTCCGATGGATCTCGCCACGAGAGGACTGATCCACCTTCTCCACTATTGGATCCCTTCGAGGCGGGAACCGGTGCCTTTTACAACACTATCGGGGCACACACCCACAACCGAATTGGGGGCTCCCGAGAGGACAACAAGCTGCCACAAGAACAAAGTTTATCAATATAAACAAAAACAAGGATCTACGTATTTGCAAGAAATACTAGATTGTTGGTTCTCCAAATGAATGGAGAGAATATGAAGCGCTTGATTGTAGTTGATGAAGATCGAGTCCTCCTCCTTTGATTCCCCAATGGACGGAGCCTTTGGGTGTATCTAGGTGGAGTTCTCTCGGATGAAGATTGCAGATCAGGTCTGTTCTTTTTCATGTGAATCAAGAGTTCTGGACAGAGGGGGAAGACAGGCTTAAATACCCCTTGCCCAGAACAAGCCATTGGAGAAATTTGGGGGCGGATTATCCGCCCCCCTTTAGGGCGGACTATCCGCCCTGGGGAGAAAATCCGCCCCCAGGACGGAAACTCCGGGGAAAACTCCACCCCCCTATACTGAGAGCGACGCAACCTTGACTTGAAGAAATTTCCAGAGGGGGCGGATGTAACTACCTCGGTGAATTACGCTCCTAGTTACAAGCCTGGATGAGCGGTAGTGGTTGAAATAGTACGGTGGGGCCCTAAAAGCCACTCACGGGTAGACCTTTCGGCCGTCCCAACCACTTCCATCTCATCGGGACCTGTACGGGCGGCGTAATCGGCAGGCGAAGGGATCAACTACATACACAAGTGGGTATGTATGCAAGCCACCATACAAGAGTACATCAGAGCCATACCATCTAGAAAGAAAGGAAATATAGCAACGCCATACGGCAAGATTCAAATGACCTAGATATATATAATATTTTAGGATAATTCCTCATACAACACACATCAGAGTATCAAGCGGAAGCGGCAAAACAAGTCCGAGTACGGATAAGAAGCAAATCGGCATAAGATGCCATGGAACTAAGCACATCCCGCCCACAGATCTCACGGATCCCCGTTCCCGGAATCTCTACACCGAACGATCGTTGCCAACATCATCAGCCTCTTCCACCCAGTATCCGTCCTGCGAGGGTACCTGTTCATCTGAACCAATAATTTATCGTGTGAGACCCTAAGGGTACTCAGCAAGTCTTAATGCCTCTAAAGGGGACACAACCTGGGGTGACGCAATTGCAGCAAAAGATAAACCCTAGCAGTTCTATAGATAAACGCTAACCATCCGCCTAACCAAAGATAGACGGATGTCCGTGAATTGAAGACAACAGTTATAACAGTAATATCACCAGATCCATCCTCCTCCTCGCTTACCGACGAGGAAGCGGACGAACAACCCCCCATCCGTTGGCAATTTTATTAACCATTCCATGAGTGTTGCACTATTTACTAGTCAATTACTTAGTCAAATTAAAAGCGGTACTTTAGTTATGCTTGTCTATGGTCGAGAAACTGTGCTCCAAGTCGTCCATAACCGCGGACACGGCTTTCAGAAAGTTTTACCCGGCCGGGGTGCACCAATAGCAACACACACTCGATCAACCTCGGAAAAACCAAATCAAAACCCAACGAGGCCTTCACGACAAAGCAATCACAGGATTCAGAAATATTTCAGGGGGCCACCCCTTAAAGTAGACCCGCAACAAAGCCGGCCGGCTCCGAGACGGACTTAAGGTTGTGGGGACGGCTGTGAACGACTGGGAACCCGAAAGTGTGGCTGGGCTTGTCGACACCGCGGAATCGTGCCACGATCCTAAACAGTACAGTGTGCTCCTCGCACAAACGTAAATAAAGCAATAAAGCATGGCATAAGTACAGGATCGTAATAAAACCTCAAACTAGTTTGTGGCCCCAAGAAATAAGACTGAGTCAAGCTCTGGCTCAGGGGGGTCCCATATACCTCCCGGATGTGGATAGCGCGATAAATCAAGGAACAGGTATCAAGTACTCGGGGCCCTACGGGACACAAGTGAGCAGGAAAAACCAAATAGCAGATGTTGCTCACCGGTGCCACTTTCATTAGTTATCCCATTACTACTCAGGTTAAGTTGTTTAGGTACCTCGTTATCCATCAGACTCTCACATACCCTACACATGCTGTTCTACGACTCGCATGGCTCAAACAACTCCTGTAGTAATGGCTCATGGGATGGAGGTACAGGCTTGGTGGGGTTTAAAAGTAAAGGCTATGCAATACTTGGGATTCAGTTTAATGCAATCGCGACTCAATGATGCAAGAATAAGGTAGAGGCAATAGGAACTGTATGTATGCAAGCATGTGGTAGTGCTTGCCTGGCAGCTCGGTGGAAGCGAGAGACGGATCTGGGTAGTGCTCCTGGTTCTCTTGATATATCCCCTGCTCAGAGTCTATCCGAAGAAGAACCAAACAAACAAGGGACAACATAAATAAAGTGCACAAGCATAGGAATAAAATGTGTCAAGCAAACAATCATGCCATGATGAATGATGCACAAGTTGCATGGCAATAAAGTAGCATGGCATGGGTGAGGTGTGGTATACAAGAATAAGTCATTTTATTAAGGTTTGGGCACATTTTATTGTCATAATAGTTGCTGTATACTTTATATTTATATGATGCATGCTGCAATTGAAGTCATGGGTAGCATAAACAGAAAGGTCTCGTCGAGCTGATCATTTTAGACATATCATTTGTTAAATTCGGAGTTATAAATCAAAAGTTATTAAATTATTAAGTTCTAGTGGCATTGGTTGTAATTTACTCAACTTGGAATTTTTAAATGTGCAAAAGGTAATTTGAATAGCATATTTGAAATCCTCACATTTTTCTGATTCAAATTCATATATTATATGATTTATTTGAATTTATGAATTTAAATTATTATTTAAGTCAAAATTATTAAAGTGGGTCAAAGTCAAAGGTTTGACCAGCTGCAGTCAACTCTGGGCATCTTTGAAACAGGGTTGAATTCATATTTAAAAATGATTCATATTTCATTTTGAGAGCTTCTTCAAATTTAAAACGGTTTCAAAGATTTGAATTATTTAAGTTTGATTCATTTTCTGATTTTTATTTGATTTTAAGAAAACCTGCAGCTTTTCTCACTCTGCGTGGAGTTACTCCAAGAGAGTGACAGATGGGGCCGGCTAGCTGCGGGCCACCTGGAAGCGGGTAAGGCTGGGGAAGGACCGCGGGTGGAGGGTCCAAAAAGCGGGGTGCCTTTCTGCAAAAAGACTGGACACCGAGGCTGCGGGTGGAGAGTTCGGAAAGTACAGGTCCCTCTTTGCAAAACGTATACGAGCTGCCGCTGACGAACTGAAAAACTGAATCGCAAAAACAGCCAGCTGAGCCCTGTCTTCGGGAGACGATGGCGAGCAGACCTTTGGGTTTTTGGTGATGCCGCAAAAACGAAAAATGCAGAGGGATGATAGGGCTACACTTTTCGTGTTGGGGGCATCGCCGTAGGAGGCCTACAGCGCGCGGGGCACGTCTAGGTTCAGAGGCGGAAAACGCTGCTGCTGCTGCTCCCTGACGCGCGCGGCGAGCGGCACGGCGAAGCTGCGCGGGAGGGCGGCGGTTGATTCCGGCGACACGATGCAGAGCGGAGGGGAAAAGGGAAGGGGAACAGGAGGGGGCTGCTCACCTCGGCCGATTCCCAGAGGAAACGAGGAAGCGGAGGGACGGAGGTGATCTCGGCGACGGAGGTTTGGCTCGGTGCCTGTCCAGGAAGAAGCAGAGGCGGCCCGCCCAGCTCCTCCCAGAGCTCGCGAGATGGTCGACGAAGACCGCCTGCACGCCCTCCGACTCTAGACGGCGAACAAGGCGATGGCGCCGCGACGCTCTCCCCGCCGGAGCTCTCGAGCAAGGGGGAAGACAGATGGGGGGGGTAGGGAAGAGGAATGGCGGCGGAGGGGGGAAGAAGGGAGGCTAGGGTTCCAGACGAAATCCAGGGTTGATAAAGGAGGGGGGACACGAGAGCAGCGTGGGGGATGACGAGGTTCACGGCGCGGGACGGCCACCTGCTCCGCTCCGTCACATGCTGAGAGAGGGGAGGCGACGGCAGGAAGACGGTGAACAGGGGGGATCGAAGGGGTATCGGGCCAGGTGAGTAGGGTGGGCCGGAGGAGGGAAGGAGGTCACCTAGCGGGCCTTGTATGCGGCCAGGTAAGGCCCAGTTTGCTGCTGCTGCTCCTCTCTCTCTCTTTTTCTCTCTTCTTTTTATTTTTATTTGTTTGTTTGTTTTCATTCCAATGCAATTTTAAACCAGCTACTAATTTCCAAAAACCTTTGAATTTTTAACAGGAGGTTTTGAATAGGGCTTGACTAAGAGAGAGGCAAAAAGAGGTCAAGACACATAAAGAGAGAAAGCACACATGATCAAGCATGGAAGGGAAAAGGGGATTGGGGGATTAGGTTTAAAGATTAGCTAGAGAGGTAGAGAGGGAGGGGGTGAGAGCTAGGGTTTTAAACAAGTCAAAACAAGATCAAGCAAAGGAAGGAGTGATCCCTGCAAGCAAAACAAAAAATAACCTTCAAAAGTCAGAAAGAGGTGGCACTTGCATGGCCCATGCAAACAATAAATGCCATGTCTTTATATTGTGAAAACAACATAAAATCATGTGGCATTCTTCCATGCATTCCCAACAGGCCAAGCATAAGATTATGAGTGGAATCCACCCAACCCACATGAGCTAGAGGTAAACTCAGTTAAAAAGCCAAGCTCATATTAATTGGATGGTGGAATTATAAGGTGGTGAAAGAAAGGTGGTGGAGTTAATAAGAGATATGCCCCCAAATCAACTTGGGCATTTAACAATATCAAGAACCAAATACAATTAATAATGCACATGAGATAAGAACCAAACAAGAAGGGGTTTTATATGATGCTCAAATGCAAGGAGACATGATGACATGAGCATGATATGATGATGATGCAACAATTATATGTAGGAAGTGGTACTTTTATTACTAGATCAAGTAGCATTACAGGTGTTAGACAACTGGGATGCTACAACTCTCCCCCACTAACAGGAATCTCGCCCCGAGATTCTAGGAAGAAGAAGACACAAAGAGGGTAGGATAGTTGGCTCGGAGTTCCTCTTCACGCTCCCACGTGGCTTCATCAACAGAATGGTGTGACCACTGCACCTTGCAGAACTTGATGGACTTGTTGCGAGTCCTTCTTTCTGCGGTCTCAAGGATTTTGGTGGGGTGTTCTTGATAAGACAGGTCTTCTTGGAGATCGATTAGCTCATGATCCACGGTCCTGCCGGGATCTTTGAAGCACTTCTTGAGCTGAGAGATGTGGAAAACATCATGGACTTTGAGTTTTTCCGGGAGCTCCAGGGCATAAGCAACTTCTCCTCTTCTACCACGAATCTTGAATGGACCGATGTATCTAGGAGCCAACTTTCCTTTGATACCGAAGCGGTGTGTACCTCTCATGGGAGTGACACGAAGGTACACGAGATCACCAGGGGCATACACCATGTCCGTGTGCTTCCTGTCATAGTTGCTCTTCTGACGACTTTGAGCAATCTTCAGGTTCTCAAGAATGATATGCACCTTCTCCTCTGCCTGAGTTACAATATCAGGGCCAAACCAGATTCTTTCTCCTGCACCTGACCAACCAATCGGAGTTCTGCACTTGCGACCATAGAGAGCCTCAAATGGTGCCATCTTCAGACTCTTCTGGAAGCTGTTGTTGTAGGAGAATTCAGCATATGGCAGACATTCCTCCCACTTCATGCCAAAAGAGATGACGCATGCCCGAAGCATATCCTCCAGAATCTGATTGATCCTTTCAACTTGTCCTTGCGACTGAGGGTGGTAAGCAGTGCTGAAGTTCAACTTTGTTCCCAAAGCATTTTGGAAACTCTCCCAGAACTTGGAAGTGAAGATGCTTCCACGGTCTGAACTGATCTCAAGCGGAACCCCATACAGAGAGACAATTCTGTTGATATAGAGCTCAGCCAACTGAATTCCAGAAATTGTTTCCTTGACGGGGAAGAAATGAGCCACTTTAGAAAGCCTGTCGATGACAACAAATATTGCATTGTTGCCCTTCTGCGACCTTGGAAAGCCAGTGATGAAGTCCATCTCTACTTTCTCCCATTTCCATTCCGGAGGTTTCAATGGCTGTAGAATACCAAAAGGTTTCTGATGGACAGCTTTCACTCTGCGGCAGACATCACACTCCGAGACATACTTGGCACAATATCGTTTCAAACCAGGCCACCAATACTGTGTTTTCAAGTCCATGTACATGTTTGTGCTGCCAGGGTGGATAGAAAGAACCGAATCATGCGCCTCCTTGAGAACTTGGTCTCTCAAACCCAGGTAGTTTGGAACAAACATCCGGTGGTCGAAGAAAAGCGTGCCTTGATCATCGACGTGGAAGGACTCATACTTCGGAAGCTCAAGTTTAGAGATGATGTTTCTGGTGTGCGGATCACCCAGCTGACGAGAGCGAATCTTTTCTTCCAAGAGAGGAGTAGCCAGAAGGTTCAGGAGATGCCCTTGTTCCACAACTTCCAAGTTGAGCTGACAGAATTCCTTGCACAAAAGAGGTTGCTGTTCTTCCATCATGAGGTTGTTGACATAAGCTTTACGGCTGAGAGCATCTGCCATGACATTAGCTTTGCCCGGTGTGTAGTTGATGGTCACATCAAAGTCATTGATTGCTTCAATCCATCTCCTCTGCCGAAGGTTGAGATCAGGCTGAGTGAAGATATACTTCAAACTTTTGTGGTCAGAAAAGATCTCACAACGGTTGCCAAGCAAGTAGCGCCTCCATAGCTTCAAAGCAAAGACAACTGCTGCTAGCTCGAGGTCATGTGTGGGATAGTTGATCTCATGCGTCTTCAACTGTCGAGAGGCATAAGCAACCACTTGTTTCTCTTGCATAAGGACCGCACCCAATCCTTGCAAAGAGGCATCACAGAATATCTGGAAAGGCTTAGATGTATCCGGAGGAACCAAGACTGGTGTGGAAGTGAGCTTCTCTTTGAGTGTCTCAAAGCTTGCTTGACACGCAGGAGTCCACAGGTATTTCTTGCCTTTCTTGAGGAGATCGGTAAGAGGCTTCGCTATCTTCGAGAAGTTCTGAACGAAGCGACGGCAATAACTAGCCAAACCAAGAAAACTCCACACTTCTTTGACATTAACAGGAGGAAGCCATTCAACAATTGTCTTCACAGTTTCCGGGTTGACTGCAATGCCCTTGGCAGAGATAACATGACCAAGATAGGTTACTTCAGGCAGCCAAAACTCACACTTTGAGAACTTTGCATACAAGCGGTTCTCGCGAAGCTTGTTTAGGACACAACGAAGGTGTTCTTCATGCTCTTCCTTGGACTTGGAATAGACCAGAATGTCATCCAGATAGACCACAACGAACTTATCCAGGTACTCCATGAAGACCGAGTTCATAAGCCTCGAGAAGGTAGCCGGTGCGTTGGTGAGACCGAAAGACATCACCGTGTACTCATACAGGCCATAGCGGGTGGTGAAAGCTGTTTTAGGCACATCTTCCTTGCGAATCTTGATTTGGTGATAACCACTTCTCAAGTCCAGCTTAGAGAATACCACAGCTCTAGCTAGCTGGTCAAAGAGATCATTAATCCGCGGAAGGGGATATTTGTTCTTGATGGTTTTAGCATTGAGAGCCCGGTAGTCAACACAAAGTCTATCAGTCCTGTCACGCTTCTTCACAAAGATTGTTGGGCTGCCCCAAGAAGAAGTACTGTGCTGAATGAAACCCAACTTCTCTTGTTCATCAAGCTGTCGTTTGAGTTCAGCCAACTCAGAAGGACCCATTTTATAAGGCCGCTTGGAGATAGGAGCCGTTCCAGGTTCAAGCTCAATTACGAACTCAACCTCACAATCCGGAGGCATACCCGGCAACTCTTCAGGAAAGACATCCGGAAACTCACAGACCACTGGGACTCTCTGAATAGCTTCCATAGCATCATCATTCAGAGCCGCCAGAGAGAAAAGCTGGACAGCAGGCGTCAGACTTGGAGAAAAGACTATATGACCTTCAGGAATCTTCAAAGAAACCGAGCGTTCAGCACAATCAATCACAGCTGCATTTGCCGTCAACCAATCCATGCCCAAGATGACATCAATATCAGAATTGCCCAGAACAATTAAGGAAGCCGAGAACAAAGAGCCACCAATCTCAATTTGATTGCCATGACTGATATAAGCAGCCCTCATGTTTGAACCAGGAGATAGGACCATCAACTTCTTAAGGAGAGGATCCAAAGCTAACACATTCTCATTTGCAAACTTGTGAGAAACAAAAGAATGCGATGCACCAGAATCGAACAAAACTCGTGCAGGGACTGAGTTAACGGGAAGCATACCCATCACAACTCCAGGTGCATGCTCAGCTTGAGCGGCGTTGACACAATTGGCACGAGCAACCATAGACCCGGGCTTGGTGTTGATGTTGAGAGCCCGAGGTGGTGGTGCACGAACCGTAGGAGAGCTTGCTGCAGATCTTGGCGGGGGTGGAGGGAGAGCTTTGTTCTTCAACGGACAGTTCCAGTTGGGATGTCCATGATCTCCACATGTGAAACAAGCACCATGTGGATGTGGAGCAACATAGCCAGGGACTCCGCCAGGCGCTCCAGGGTAGTGGTTGTTGTAGCCCCTGGGAGCCGCAGTGGTGAAGTTTGGTGGCCTTGACGCGTAGCTTGCAGGTCTTGGTGAAGCCGGGAGCGACGATGGGGTGTTAGGAACCCAGACACGCCGCTTAGAAGGAGCTGCCATAACCGAAGAGCTTGATGCATCCCTGTTGTGTTTCTTGGACTCCTCGAACACTTGCCTGCTTGCTTCCTCTTGCAAAGCTGTGTGCTGTAGTTCCAGAAAAGATGCCGGCCTTGCATGTGTGATTGCATACTTGATCGATGCATTGAGCCCTTGCCTGAACCTCTTCTGCTTCTTCTTGTCATCAGATACCTCATCGCCACCATAACGAGAAAGATTCATGAAGTTCCTGATGTAGGTGTTGACGTTATCATTTCCTTGCTTCAGGTTGAGAAAAGCCTCCTTCATCCTTTCCATCACAATCTCTGACAGGAATTGCTCTTTGAACGCTCCAGAGAACTGTCCCCAGGTAGGCTGAAAACCAGTGCAGCTTGCCTTCAAGTAATTTTCCCACCAGAGAGCTGCATCTCCCTTTAGAAGGTGAGTAGCACACTTTACCCACTCCTGCTCAGGAACATCAGCAGTCTCAAGAAGCCTTGACGTCTCACGTAACCAATCATCCGCATCCAGTGGCCGATCGGAAACATCAAACTGACGAGGGTTGAATTTCAGGAAGCTCTTGATGTCGCCCCGCTTGGGAGGTGGAGGGAGTGGAGCAAACTCATTCCTTCTGACGCTCTCTTCCAAACGCTGCTGGTTCTGCTGCATCGCTGCCAAGGCATTAGCTATGTTTGACAATGCGGCCCCCAACTCTGGTGGTATGTCCTCATCTGAACGGCGTGGTGGAGCCATCCTGAGATTGATATAAAACACAAGTCAGTACTATAATGGAGCATAATAATAATCCAAAATAGTACCAAGATGGAATTAACCAAGATTAAAGGATACAAATTACTGAGATGATATTAAAATATCAACAAAGTTCAAAGCTCCTAAAAGATATTAAGCATATCGCACACGACTGAAAAGGAGTGTGGTACACAAATATATCAAAGAAAAATTTTCCACAAATTTCGGCATTAAAATACCAATAGATGCGCAAAATTACTTAACGAATCAAGATTAGTGACTCTACCGATTCAATATACAAAAGCGAATGATAAAAGTAGTGGTATGGTCGCGACTCCATCCCGCACTCAAATCATTACTCCGCACATGAACAAGTGGAACACATATCCCAACCCCTTCTACTCACGTTGAACCTAAGATTGGTAACTACGGAAACGAACAACCCAAACAAGATAGCGTCGGATACAAAGAGTAAGACAGATTGCGTCGGTTTGCAAAAGCCTGTCGGTATGGAATGTACCAACAGTTGATAACCAAAGGCTGATTAGATAACAACTTGGATGCAACAGATAGACAAGGGATTACACACACACTCACACACACACACAACCTATGGTACTACGGAAACCCAGAACACGTGAATCCTAGTTTGAATTTTAAGAAGAGGATTGAAAACGTTACACTTCCTTACCAGAAAAGGGTGGGTGGGTGGGTAAGAAGAAAAATGGAAGCAGTCCTACTGTCGCGTTTTGTTTTTCCCTAGTATACATAACTACCAAAATATTTGCTAGACTGACAACGACCGTTTGGCTGAAACCCTGAAGGTCGGGATGGCTCCGATACCAATTGTAACTACCTCGGTGAATTACGCTCCTAGTTACAAGCCTGGATGAGCGGTAGTGGTTGAAATAGTACGGTGGGGCCCTAAAAGCCACTCACGGGTAGACCTTTCGGCCGTCCCAACCACTTCCATCTCATCGGGACCTGTACGGGCGGCGTAATCGGCAGGCGAAGGGATCAACTACATACACAAGTGGGTATGTATGCAAGCCACCATACAAGAGTACATCAGAGCCATACCATCTAGAAAGAAAGGAAATATAGCAACGCCATACGGCAAGATTCAAATGACCTAGATAGATATAATATTTTAGGATAATTCCTCATACAACACACATCAGAGTATCAAGCGGAAGCGGCAAAACAAGTCCGAGTACGGATAAGAAGCAAATCGGCATAAGATGCCATGGAACTAAGCACATCCCGCCCACAGATCTCACGGATCCCCGTTCCCGGAATCTCTACACCGAATGATCGTTGCCAACATCATCAGCCTCTTCCACCCAGTATCCGTCCTGCGAGGGTACCTGTTCATCTGAACCAATAATTTATCGTGTGAGACCCTAAGGGTACTCAGCAAGTCTTAATGCCTCTAAAGGGGACACAACCTGGGGTGACGCAATTGCAGCAAAAGATAAACCCTAGCAGTTCTATAGATAAACGCTAACCATCCGCCTAACCAAAGATAGACGGATGTCCGTGAATTGAAGACAACAGTTATAACAGTAATATCACCAGATCCATCCTCCTCCTCGCTTACCGACGAGGAAGCGGACGAACAACCCCCCATCCGTTGGCAATTTTATTAACCATTCCATGAGTGTTGCACTATTTACTAGTCAATTACTTAGTCAAATTAAAAGCGGTACTTTAGTTATGCTTGTCTATGGTCGAGAAACTATGCTCCAAGTCGTCCATAACCGCGGACACGGCTTTCAGAAAGTTTTACCCGGCCGGGGTGCACCAATAGCAACACACACTCGATCAACCTCGGAAAAACCAAATCAAAACCCAACGAGGCCTTCACGACAAAGCAATCACAGGATTCAGAAATATTTCAGGGGGCCACCCCTTAAAGTAGACCCGCAACGAAGCCGGCCGGCTCCGAGACGGACTTAAGGTTATGGGGACGGCTGTGAACGACTGGGAACCCGAAAGTGTGGCTGGGCTTGTCGACACCGCGGAATCGTGCCACGATCCTAAACAGTACAGTGTGCTCCTCGCACAAACGTAAATAAAGCAGTAAAGCATGGCATAAGTACAGGATCGTAATAAAACCTCAAACTAGTTTGTGGCCCCAAGAAATAAGACTGAGTCAAGCTCTGGCTCAGGGGGGTCCCATATACCTCCCGGATGTGGATAGCGCGATAAATCAAGGAACAGGTATCAAGTACTCGGGGCCCTACGGGACACAAGTGAGCAGGAAAAACCAAATAGCAGATGTTGCTCACCGGTGCCACTTTCATTAGTTATCCCATTACTACTCAGGTTAAGTTGTTTAGGTACCTCGTTATCCATCAGACTCTCACATACCCTACACATGCTGTTCTACGACTCGCATGGCTCAAACAACTCCTGTAGTAATGGCTCATGGGATGGAGGTACAGGCTTGGTGGGGTTTAAAAGTAAAGGCTATGCAATACTTGGGATTCAGTTTAATGCAATCGCGACTCAATGATGCAAGAATAAGGTAGAGGCAATAGGAACTGTATGTATGCAAGCATGTGGTAGTGCTTGCCTGGCAGCTCGGTGGAAGCGAGAGACGGATCTGGGTAGTGCTCCTGGTTCTCTTGATATATCCCCTGCTCAGAGTCTATCTGAAGAAGAACCAAACAAACAAGGGCCAACATAAATAAAGTGCACAAGCATAGGAATAAAATGCGTCAAGCAAACAATCATGCCATGATGAATGATGCACAAGTTGCATGGCAATAAAGTAGCATGGCATGGGTGAGGTGTGGTATACAAGAATAAGTCATTTTATTAAGGTTTGGGCACATTTTATTGTCATAATAGTTGCTGTATACTTTATATTTATATGATGCATGCTGCAATTGAAGTCATGGGTAGCATAAACAGAAAGGTCTCGTCGAGCTGATCATTTTAGACATATCATTTGTTAAATTCGGAGTTATAAATCAAAAGTTATTAAATTATTAAGTTCTAGTGGCATTGGTTGTAATTTACTCAACTTGGAATTTTTAAATGTGCAAAAGGTAATTTGAATAGCATATTTGAAATCCTCACATTTTTCTGATTCAAATTCATATATTATATGATTTATTTGAATTTATGAATTTAAATTATTATTTAAGTCAAAATTATTAAAGTGGGTCAAAGTCAAAGGTTTGACCAGCTGCAGTCAACTCTGGGCATCTTTGAAACAGGGTTGAATTCATATTTAAAAATGATTCATATTTCATTTTGAGAGCTTCTTCAAATTTAAAACGGTTTCAAAGATTTGAATTATTTAAGTTTGATTCATTTTCTGATTTTTATTTGATTTTAAGAAAACCTGCAGCTTTTCTCACTCTGCGTGGAGTTACTCCAAGAGAGTGACAGATGGGGCCGGCTAGCTGCGGGCCACCTGGAAGCGGGTAAGGCTGGGGAAGGACCGCGGGTGGAGGGTCCAAAAAGCGGGGTGCCTTTCTGCAAAAAGACTGGACACCGAGGCTGCGGGTGGAGAGTTCGGAAAGTACAGGTCCCTCTTTGCAAAACGTATACGAGCTGCCGCTGACGAACTGAAAAACTGAATCGCAAAAACAGCCAGCTGAGCCCTGTCTTCGGGAGACGATGGCGAGCAGACCTTTGGGTTTTTGGTGATGCCGCAAAAACGAAAAATGCAGAGGGATGATAGGGCTACACTTTTCGTGTTGGGGGCATCGCCGTAGGAGGCCTACAGCGCGCGGGGCACGTCTAGGTTCAGAGGCGGAAAACGCTGCTGCTGCTGCTCCCTGACGCGCGCGGCGAGCGGCACGGCGAAGCTGCGCGGGAGGGCGGCGGTTGATTCCGGCGACACGATGCAGAGCGGAGGGGAAAAGGGAAGGGGAACAGGAGGGGGCTGCTCACCTCGGCCGATTCCCAGAGGAAACGAGGAAGCGGAGGGACGGAGGTGATCTCGGCGACGGAGGTTTGGCTCGGTGCCTGTCCAGGAAGAAGCAGAGGCGGCCCGCCCAGCTCCTCCCAGAGCTCGCGAGATGGTCGACGAAGACCGCCTGCACGCCCTCCGACTCTAGACGGCGAACAAGGCGATGGCGCCGCGACGCTCTCCCCGCCGGAGCTCTCGAGCAAGGGGGAAGACAGATGGGGGGGGTAGGGAAGAGGAATGGCGGCGGAGGGGGGAAGAAGGGAGGCTAGGGTTCCAGACGAAATCCAGGGTTGATAAAGGAGGGGGGACACGAGAGCAGCGTGGGGGATGACGAGGTTCACGGCGCGGGACGGCCACCTGCTCCGCTCCGTCACATGCTGAGAGAGGGGAGGCGACGGCAGGAAGACGGTGAACAGGGGGGATCGAAGGGGTATCGGGCCAGGTGAGTAGGGTGGGCCGGAGGAGGGAAGGAGGTCACCTAGCGGGCCTTGTATGCGGCCAGGTAAGGCCCAGTTTGCTGCTGCTGCTCCTCTCTCTCTCTTTTTCTCTCTTCTTTTTATTTTTATTTGTTTGTTTGTTTTCATTCCAATGCAATTTTAAACCAGCTACTAATTTCCAAAAACCTTTGAATTTTTAACAGGAGGTTTTGAATAGGGCTTGACTAAGAGAGAGGCAAAAAGAGGTCAAGACACATAAAGAGAGAAAGCACACATGATCAAGCATGGAAGGGAAAAGGGGATTGGGGGATTAGGTTTAAAGATTAGCTAGAGAGGTAGAGAGGGAGGGGGTGAGAGCTAGGGTTTTAAACAAGTCAAAACAAGATCAAGCAAAGGAAGGAGTGATCCCTGCAAGCAAAACAAAAAATAACCTTCAAAAGTCAGAAAGAGGTGGCACTTGCATGGCCCATGCAAACAATAAATGCCATGTCTTTATATTGTGAAAACAACATAAAATCATGTGGCATTCTTCCATGCATTCCCAACAGGCCAAGCATAAGATTATGAGTGGAATCCACCCAACCCACATGAGCTAGAGGTAAACTCAGTTAAAAAGCCAAGCTCATATTAATTGGATGGTGGAATTATAAGGTGGTGAAAGAAAGGTGGTGGAGTTAATAAGAGATATGCCCCCAAATCAACTTGGGCATTTAACAATATCAAGAACCAAATACAATTAATAATGCACATGAGATAAGAACCAAACAAGAAGGGGTTTTATATGATGCTCAAATGCAAGGAGACATGATGACATGAGCATGATATGATGATGATGCAACAATTATATGTAGGAAGTGGTACTTTTATTACTAGATCAAGTAGCATTACAGGTGTTAGACAACTGGGATGCTACAGCGGAATATCCGCCCCCGCCAGGGGCGGACTATCCGCCCTTGGGAGAAAGTCCGCACAAGGGCCGGAAAGTCCGAGGGAAACTCCGCCCCCCATATAGAGAGCGACACAACCTTGACTTGAAGGAAATCCTCGAGGGGGTGGACTGTCTGCCCCCAAGGGGCGGACAATCCGGCTGGGCCGGAAAATCCGGCCACAAACTCCGCCCCCCTCTCCGGGGGTCGCGCACACTTGAAAGAGGGATGGGGCGGATTATCCGCCCCTGGGAAGCAGTTTCCTTCCCTTCTCAATGTACATATCTGCAACACTTCAACACACGTTAAATAATCCTTGATATTGTTATCTAACACACAAAACACTAGGGATTATGAAATGTTCTTTCAACTGCGTGGGAGATTGAAGCAGAGTTCAAGCGTAAAGGAATTATACGAGTGGATATTGAAGAAATGGAGGCAAAGATTTTTGAACCGTATGAACCAAAGGATCAAAACATGATTGAACCAATTGTACGACAGACTGAAACACTTGATTCATTGGATGCAGAGAAAAAACAAAGGGAAAAAACAGAAGAAGTTGATGGTGGACTTCGAGAATATTTCATCTAGGATCACCAGGAGCAAGGTGGTGAAACCAGCGAAAACACTAGGAGCAAGAAAAAATGGATTTGAATTATTAATTTGAATTTATATGATAAATTTGAACTACTGTCAATGTTTGTATTGAATTCAAACTAGTGTGACGCTCCCAAGTTTGTATGTTGGATAATCCCATAATGTATGTGTTTTATTGCAAGTTTCTATGGTCATGCACCTAGTTGCTTAGCACTGCTCAGTTTTGCCCTCGACATGTGGTCAACACATGGGGTTTAGCTAGTTCATGGCTTAAACATTGTCCAATTGGTCCAAAATTTTGTACACTTGTGTATCTTGGATTGATTTACCATATGAAATTGGAAAATTTTGGATTAACTTGTAATCATCAACTTTTTTATTTTTCTAAGTGATTAAATTCAAAAAAATGGTTTTAGGGTTAGTTTAATTCGGAAAAAAATCAAACACATAGTGGAACCTTAAAATGGAGTCTTGTTATGTTCCCTACAACCTAGCATGAATAGTAAAGGAAAAGGAAATAAAGAGAAATGGACTTATCCCATAAACCACTTCTTAAACCCTTCTTGAAATGAGCTACTAGCTATGAATATGCATGGCTTTCTACCCGATCGAACTCCAAAATAACCCATCCCAAAACATACTTTGTCTAAATGAGGCTAAATTTGGAACACTTGTGTATCTTTAAGTTGCAAACAATATAATATCGGCCAAGATGATTTTTTTGTTCAAATAACACATTTTCCATTTTTTATGCCAAAAGCCTGAATTTCCCTTACTCATTATTTTATCAGAGTGGCCTTGTTTTCCTTAGCTCTACTCAGTTTTCTCCCCCTCTAAAGTTTTCCTCACTTAAACTTTTCCTCAGTTTTCCCCTCTCTCCTAACTCAAACCCTCATAACAGCTCAACTTGCGCTCAGTTTGGCTGCTGCGCTCTGATTGGTCGAGATGTATGTCACACGAATTTGGCCAACCACCACTGGATACATCATGATCCGACGGGCTGGAGGTCTCTCTCTCTCTATCGATGGGTGCACCTACCTTGTACGGAGAGGAGAGCCTGACAGGCTGGATGTGTCTCCCTCCCTTTCCCCGCCACACGTATACCAGCCACATCAGTTTGTCTGCGCTCTGATTGGTCGACATGTATGTCACACGGATCTTGGCCAACCACCGTTGGATACATCATGATCCGACGGGCTGGAGGTCTCTCTTTCCCGATGGGCACACCTACCCTGTACACAGAGGAGAGCCCAACGGGATGGATGTCTCTCCCTCCCTTTCCCCGTCGCACGTATACTAGCCGCATCTTCTTCCCCTCCTATCTACGTACGACGGCGCGACAGTCCGAACGGTGTGCGGCGACGCGGTTCTAAGCATGGCGGTACGGACGGCCCGCGATGGCGTGGACCTAAGCCTAGCGGTTCGAGCAGCGTGCGCTGGTGCAGACCTAAGCGTGAGGGTCGGAACAGCGTGCGGCGGTGCGGATCTAAGCCTGGCGGTCGGAACGGCGTGCGGCAGCATGGACCTAAGCGTGCGGGTCGGAATGGCTTGCGGCGGCGTGGATCCAAGCGTGACGGCTGGAACGTCGTGCGACGATGAGGATCTAAGCGTCTGAAATTTCTGTCACTGTCCGTCTCACTCATGTTCACCTCCTGAGACCCGTTGCCGATGAAATACAACGAGGCGGCAGCGGTGCCGACAGTGCTCATCGATGCGACGATGATTGAAGCCATCATCCGCAACATCACCGCGACAGCGCAAATCAAGCCCTTGTGAACCGATGTTGTGGGAGGCAGGCCGCCGCTGCGTCTGGCATGTCAAGGTGCACTTCGACGGTGAAGGCCGGATGTACCTCGTGGGCGTATGGATGAGGCGCGGAGGGCGGCTAGCTCACTGTCCACTTAGTATTGGGACAAATTTGAGCCAAATTTGAACAAAAATTCCGCGACCTAAAATATATGTATGATTTGAATAAATTTGATACTCCCTATGACCCATATTAGTTGACTTATATTCATCTAGATATGAACGTATCTAGTCAAGTTTTAGTGCTAATATGGGTCAGAGGGAGTATGCTTTGACAATCTTCGGTGGGCTTGTATAAATTTGATCGAAATATATATCATTTGGATCAAAATTGATACTCCCTCTGATTCATACTACTTGTCGTTGAAATGGATGTATCTAGCACTAAAACATGTCTAGATACATCCATTTCAGTGACAAGTAGTAATATGGATTGGAGGGATATGCTCTAAAACTGATTCATAAGTAGTACGCCCTCTGACCCAAAATAGTTGATTTAGATTTGTCTAGATTCGATTGTATCTATACATGAATTAGTATTAGATTCATCCATACCTTTACGAATTTGAATCAGAGGAAGTAGTACTTTATTTGACAGATCACCTCTCTAGAGAAGAAGAATACGACGTCAAGAAGAACGGGGAATGGATGCTGCCATTAATGTTGCAAGTCTACATGGCAGCCATGATGGCAGCGACACAACAGTCATAACTGATAGGGCCCCAAACTTGACCCTCTAGGCATTTGGCATGCCAACTATGGGCAGCTAGATCTAATGGAAAGCAACTCGGGGCCCGCGATGCATTCTCTTGACAACTTTGGGACCTAAAAGTGACTAAATTAGCAGGAACTCACAACCATCCATTGAATAACAATTCTACTCACTAAATTAGCTATCAATTCAACTAGTCATTGCACGTGCCACCTTCACCACAACCCCATAGTGTAACTGTTAGGACAGGGATGACAACTACTAAAACTGCCCAGATGAATCTACTATTCTCCTCCCCCTTCACTTGAAGTTCATGTTTTAGATTTTCTACCACTTGATCAAATACAAAAAGATCAGCCTCAAGTGTCAACTTCTCTTTGTGAATAAGCTCTGAGTTCTTCTTTTCTTCCTCGACAGTACGCTTCAGATCTAATGTCAACAGGTTTTTACGAGCCAATTCATCACCTAAATTGGCAAACATCTCCTCCAAATCCATCCTCTGGCTAGACCACTGGGTTGATTCATCTTGGTATGTAATATACCATGGATCATTGGCCTACATAGCACACTGTAACAATCCCAAAACAAACCCAATTAAAATCAGTCCGACGGGCCATGGCGGCACTTCAAATTCAACGGTAGTACAAAGAGAAGGAGCTACCTGCACTTCCGACATGGTAGGAGAAGGAGAATGTGACCACGACATGATCGAATCCCCACCCTTGTCGGTGTACCCGCTATGACCAGACATTGAAGACTAATTTACCCCTGCAATATCGAGGAAATTACGGGAACCGAATCGATTATGATGGGCGGAGTAGGAGCGAATGTCTTATCAGGCACTACTAGCAATTGTTGCGACCTGCGTCAAGCTATGGCGGCGGAACAAAATCCCGGTCGTCGTGGGCAGTTGACCTGCCTGCGGTCGGTACTGCCTCAACATAGAATGCATGCGAATGAAACAGGTGCTGGAGCCGTGGTTGAGGTGCAACGCGACAGTCCGTCTGACGCCACCGTAGGACGGAGCAGCCGACGCATCAACAATGGCTGCTCTGTCCGCCGGTGGGATAGGAGCTGCTCGGGGCTGGGAGCGGATGAGAGAGGGAGCCGACCTCACGTGTGTCTGATACGTCCATTTTGCATCACCATTCTATATCATAATTTACTACTATTCATTGATATATTTCTTATTAAGAGGTGATACTTATGTTATTTCATCTATTTTTGCATGATGGATGATTCTTGGAGGATGAACTGCCGGAGTCAGGATTCTGATGGAAAAAGCGGTGTCTAGATGCAATTTTCGCGAAGATCAGAAAAATACCAGAAATATATGGAAAATTATATTTTTCCAAAAGACAAAGGAAGCCAGAAGGGGAGGCGGAGTTGGGCCACAAGGGGCCCACAGCCCCCATGCGCGGGCCACCCTAGGCCACGCCACCAGGGGGTGTGGTCACCCTAGCCCACCTCTGGCTCCGCCCCTTCGCCTATATCTTCCACCCGAAACCCTAAAGTTCGGGGAGCGACCACAGAAAGATTCCACCGCCTCTGCGGGGCGAAAACTATAGAGAGAGAAAGAGCTCTCCGGCAGACAGATTTCTACCATGGAAATTCCTTCCCGGAGAGGGGAGATCGTCGTCATCAACACCGTCATCAAGCTAGACTTCATTGGGATCATCATCATCATCCTCATCATCATCTCCACCAGCACTATCATCACCACTCCATCCCGCTGTAACAATTATGTTGAATCTTGCATAGTTCTTAGGGGAAACTTTCCCGGTGTTAATTACTTTTATAGTTGATGCTTGTGAGTGGAACCATTGAATTATTGTTTTATGTTCAGATTGTTTTCCATCATTATATCATCTCTGATCTTGATCCATATGATGTCTCGTGAGTAGTTCGTTTAGTTCTTGAGGACATGGGAGAAGTCATGTTGTTAGTAGTGGAATTGTGTTGAGGTATTATTCAATGGTTTAATATTTAAGTTGTGGTGCTATTCTTCTAGTGGTGTCATGTGAACGTCGACTACATGATACTTCACCATTTATGGGCCTAGGGGAATGCATTGTGTATTTGGATACTAATTGTGGGGTTGCCGGAGTGACAGAAACCTGAACCCCTGTTAGGAAACCTTTGCACAAGGGAGTGTAGGATCTCAGAGTTTAAGGTTGTGGTTAGGTTTTTATCTTAATTACTTTCTTGTAGTTGCGGATGCTTGCAAGGGGTTTAATCACAAGTATGTATTAGTCCTAGTAAGGTCAGTACATTAGCACATGTTTACCCACACAAAACTTATCAAACCAAAGAAGATTAATCAACTATATGAAACGAAAGTACTTGACAGTATTCCCAAGTGTCCTCGATAACGTTTGGTACTCATAAGTATTACAACCGGCTTGTCCTTTGCTAAGAAAGGATTGGGCCACTTGCTGCATTTATTTGTTGTCTTTATTTACTTGCACTTTATTTCCTTGCTTTATCAAAAAAAACCTTAAAATCCGTTTGCTAAGTATTTACAGAGATTTCCTGCTCCAAACCACTAGTCAATACCTTCTGCTCCTCGTTGGGATCGACACTCCTATTTATCAAAAGTACTACGATACACCCCCTATACTTGTGGGTCATCAAGACTATTTTCTGGCGCCGTTGCCGGGGAGTGAAGAGCTATTGAAGAGTGGAACTGGTAAAGGAAACTTCTACTGTGAGTATTGTTTTTATTTATGTTTGCTACTTTGTTTCCAGTATGGATAACCCGCTTGGTTTACTATTTGGGAAAGCTACTACCACTTCTATGGTAGTAGATGAACCACCACTTGTTGAGATATATCCTTTTAAGATACATACAAGAATTGTTGATCGTGTTATGGATAATTATTATTTTGGAGATGGAACTATCCATCCTGGTGATCACTTGCATTATATCCATGAATTATGTGGGTTGTTTAAGTGTGCAGGTATCACAACTGAACAAGTTAAGAAGAATTTACTCTCTATATCATTGAAAGGAAGAGCTGAAGAATGGTATAAGCTGCTGAAGAATGGACAATCTATGGAATGGGAGGAAATAGTACCTCTCTTTTACTCTAAATTTTATCCTCCCAGTGAGATTCATAAGGATAGGAATCAAATATATAACTTTTGGCTTTGTGTTGGAGAGAGTATAGCCCAGGCTTTGTGGAGATTGAAGTTACTAATGTTTAAATGTCCTATTCATGAACTCCCTAATAATATTATTATTAATAACTTTTATGCAATGCTTTCTCTTCATGATAAAGATTTATTAGATGCTGCTTGCATTGGATCATTCACACGTATGAAATAATAAGCTAAATGGGATCTTCTAGACCGTATTAAAGAAAACACTGAAGCATGGGAGAATGACAAAGGAAGAAAGTCAGGTATAAATTATGATTATGAATGCATTAAATCTTTTATGGGAACTGATGACTTTCATGATATTAGTATTGAGTATGGTCTTGATTCTCAAAGTATTGCCAATTTTTTTAATTCCTTTGTCTCTTATATATAAATTCCCAAAAATAAGTGGAACAAGTACCATGCACCTTATAAAGATGTTGTTAATCATGTTCCTTTTAGAAACACTAAAGTTTGTACTGTTGATCCTATTTTGCATGAACCTTATATTGATAAAATCCATTTTCTTGCCAAGGTAAAGGAACATTATATTATGGCTAATGTGGTTAGCAAAAGTACAAAAAAAGCTGTGGAACCTGATGAACAAATAAATATTGAACCTATAGTAGCCATTGTGAAAGACCTTGTCACTAAAAATGTAAAAGATGGGCACATTATCTTCTGTGAAGATGCTTCTAATATTTTCTCTCGTCCTAGTAAAGTTAGGAAAGCTAGTGTCCATGTGCTTTCTGTTAGTATTGGTGATCATTGCTATTATGGTTTATGTGATATTGGTGCTAGTTCTAGTGTTATTCCTTATGATCTTTACAAGGAAATTATGCATGAAATTGGTCCTTATGAACTTGAGGACATTGATGTGGTTATTCACCTTGCTAATAAGGAAACCATTTGCCCTATTAGGATTGTAAGAGATTTGGAAGTTCTCTGTGGTAAGATTAAGTATCCGGCTGATTTTCTAGTGCTTGGTTCAGCTGCTAGTAAAACTTGTCCTATATTTTTTGGTAGGCCTTTTATGAATACTTGTGGAGCTATTATAGATTGTAGGAAGGAGAAAGTTTTAACCAAGTTTGATGGAGAATCTTATGAGTTAACTTTTCCAAATTTTCCAAAGCTCCTTGTGGAAATAATTTGCCTCATGAGGATTTTAGGGTTGAACAACTTGCTTCTATTGATCCAGTTTATGACCTTAGACCTCTTTTTGATGATTGTAAGTATTCTCATTCTGATAGAGTTTTTTCTTGTGACAGTTATATTGTCAGATTTATTCAAAGTGCTACTGAAAGTTATTATGAGAGAGGGAAACATGGTTTTATGCATCTCGATAATATTAAGTTTCCCCGCTTTATGTTGAAAGCTTTGAAGTTGGGCTTGTTTGTCTTCCTATGCTAGTGTCCTTTTGTTTCAATAATTTGTTTTATCATGAAACTCCCTTGCATAGGAAGTGGGTTAGACTCAAATGTATTGGATATTTTCTTCTTGATGCTCTCTTTCACTTCAAATCCATATATCCTATGTGAGCATCATTGGAATTATCATGTCGATCTTAATGGCTATAAAGAAAGAGCTTTTTGGGAGACAATCCTTTTTAGTTTGTTTTTGTTTTTTGTGTCTTTGAGTCTTGGAAGTTATTACCTCTGTAATAACCGCTCCTTATACTTTTTGTTTGGTTTTTTTTTGTCAAGATCAACCTCTTTTGAGAAGTAGAGGAGTTGTGAAAAGTTGCTGTCCCGGGACAGATTTTTTGTGCCGCATTGTAAAAATTCGTGAAAGAGCTCAGTATTTCGGATGGAGCTGTAATTTTCTGTGTTTGTGCCCCAAGTTGTTTTCCAACTTTCGTTAGTTTTGCACTTTTTTATTTGAGCAATAGAAGATTTTCGAAAAAACAATCTTTACCTGCTGGTCTATTTTGACAGATTTCTGCCATCATTTGCATTTGCCTCTTAAATAGATTTCCTTTCAGATTCTTTTGGGCCTTTGAAAGGATTTGCTTCAGTAGATTTTGGTTTGATGGTTTTTAGTTGAAATTTTAACCCAAAGGTTTATTGTTTTTGCATATACTAATGTTGCTAATGAAGTTTGTGTGAGGCTTTGTATGAAAGGAACTTTCAAGTGTTGGAGAGAAGGAATCTGCGGAGTCCGTTTTCAAATAGGAAAAAGTGCTAGAAATCAAAGGTTTGTGAAAAACCTTTTTCTTTATATTTTTGCTGTTTTTATTCCATATGGAAGGTTGCGAGATGAAAAGGAGGAGATCCCAACCTGATAAGGTAGAGATCCGTGTGTTTACAATGCTAGTCCCTAGATCGAATGGCTAGCATCCACAGTTTAAGATGTAATATCAAGAAACAAAGGTCATATTAAAACTTATAACCAGGAATAAAATAATTCATTACATCTTACATAGCTCATTTGGCTATCTCATTACAATGCAGTAGATATAACTATATAGCATGGAGTCCTTCATCTTCATATGCCACATGCAATCATGTTGGTTGTAGACTTGTAATCCTATTCAACACACTTCACTAACATCAAACAATCCTGCAACATAATAAGTTACAGCCACAAGGGTCAATACATTTGAATTGTATTGGCAAGTCATACTATGGTAGAATAGTGGTATCTATCATCTATATGCATTTGAATAAGTGTAGCTGAGGCTTGCTTTGCTCAAAATAAGTTTTCCTTATTAGTTGAAAACACTAAGTTTTTGTTTATCAAAATCATCCAAGGAACTACAAATAGACATTGGTGATCCTTTACCCTTGTTCAACCACAAGTTTTTAACTTAGAAATTGGGATGAGGAGATCCTTGATTGCTTCAATGTCTTGATGCTCAAATTGTCCATTGCCGGGGACACGGCTAAGTACTTAGATTTTGCTCTCTCGAGAGGTGGTGCACTTTCCCCACAAGACTCGACATGCATCGAGACAAGATCTTTCATAAGCCTTCCTTTAGACCAAATGGACGCATTCCAACTTATCACCCCTACCACCTTCTGTCCATCTGGCTAAGTTATTGCAACCTATATGATCCAGGCAGAGCCCATATTGCCATGTGGCTGCACTAGAAGCTTCTCAACACTTAACATCTAAATCTCTTTATACCTGGGTGGCTTTCCACAAGTGAGATACACAAGGTATCCATAGATATGGGCCTTGTGTAACCACTCAACATAACCCATTCATACCATTCCACCCAGGTGATTCATTCATATAGTTGTTTTATTAAGCAAAAACACAAGTCATAGACTTAGAAATATTTCATAGCATGAATAATCCACCCTTGTTTTCTACTAGCTAAGCTAAGCATACTAGTAGCAAGAATCTTAAATTAGGGAAAATTCTACTAAGGCATCATCTAATAGGATTTCCCAAGGCATAGCATATATATACTTAGTAAAAATTCCATGCAAGTCCTACTCAAAATATCACTAATGCATAGTCAAAATAATAGGACAAAATGTATGAAGAGCCACTTGCCTTTTTAGTAGAGAACTAAGTTCACTCCTCGATCTTGCAAATGTCACACTCTTCAAAGTTCACTACAATTCAATCAAGGCACAAATTCAAACTAGTATTCAAACAATTCACCACATGAAATAATAAAAAACAAAGAAATGCATGCAAGCATGCAAAAGATTGTTTTATTAAAAAAGTGTTTTCTAATATGGCTATTAACATTTCAAAATACCCACTGGTCATTTATAAAAGTGGCAAAACCATTTAAAAACTTGTTAGTGAAAATGGCCCTTTTAAATCATTTTTGTTTTGCTAGAAATGATTTTATTCAAAGAAATATTTTCTAGTGTTAGACAAATATGTTTTTAAACACAAATGTTAGTGTTTATGGTCAAAGTGTTTAAAACTAATCCATTTGCAAAAGGTTTCACTCAAAAGTCATTTTTAAATCATAACAACATTTTTGTTTTACTAGAAATCCTTTTATTCAAAGGAATAATTTCTTGTGTTAGACAAATTCATTTCTAAATCCAAATGTTAGTGTTTAGGGTCAGAGAGTTCAAAACAAACCATTTGCAAAAGATTTTACTCAAAAAGCATTTTTAGAATATTTTTTATACACAAAATAGCCTTACAAATGTTTCTGTAAAAACACCTAATTTTTTAGAAGAAAAATACTAAAATAAGGCCACAGTTGCAAAGTTTATATTTTTCTGAATCCATTGATATAAAATTTGTAAATTTTGGACGTGTAGATCAAAAGTTATGAATTTTACAAAATCAAATCACTAATAGATCTAATTCTGTTTTTTAAATCCTGAGCTAGGCCACATGTCTGTATCCTATTGGTTGATACTGCTTTGTTCGGATCAAGCAACATGGACCGTAGGATCTCATTTCGATCGTACGGTGCAGATTGAGCGTACCATTTTGTTTAAGTGATTCAATCATAGACACAAGATCTAGATCTAACGGTAGACAGAGCGGTGACCTAAGATGGGCGGCGCGGCCTGGCGTCGCGCGGCGGTGGCGCTCTGCCTGCGGTGGTCCGGTGCAACCAGGAAGCAAGGGAGAGAAGGGAGGGGCTCACCAGGTTCGCGTAGTCGTCGTGGTGCTCAAGGTCGTCGTGGGAAGGCCAGGGGCGCACGAACGTGACGATAATCTCTCGCCGGAGTTGTGCCTGACGTCGGTCACGCTCTGTTGTTGACAGAGGCGAGGCTACAAGGAATGATAATACAATCCAGAGGCAGCGTTAGGCGCGTAAGAGAACGACGAGTGCAGGAGTGTCATTGAGGGGGAGAGGCGCGGTCAGTATTTCCGGGGAGAGGTCACTAGAGTCGAGGCAGGAGACGGTGGCGAGTAGGCGTTGTCCTTGCCGACGTTCTGGGGCACGCACGTGCAAGAAGAAGGTGTTGGCAGGTGCGCGAGGCATTGGGGAGTGCTCTCGTGGAAACCAGGGGCAAGGAGGTGGCTGGAGCTGGCCGGAATCAGTGCGAAGGTTCGTCGGAGCAGCGGCGAGGCAAACAAGAATTAGCGCAGCCTGGTGGCGGAAAGGGAGTGGCGAGTGAGGGGAAAGAGAGAGGAGAGGGAGGCGCTTTAACGAGCGTGATCACGAGACTGATTTTCTGGCGCAGTCAATCGAATTGAAGATGCGAAATCAAAGGCACAAACGACGAGGGGAATGAGGGGAACGGGTCTCGCGGGGTTGAAGACGATGCACGCATGGCAGTGGGTCCGATGTGTCAGTGAGGTGAGGGGTACGTGCGTGAGTGAGAAATGTCCAGGGGGAGAGGGATTTCCCGGGTGGGCTTAGCTGGGCTTGCTGGGCTGGGATAGGTTAGATGGTCTGATCCTTTTCTATTTTTTCCTTCTGTGTTTTCTTTTTTTCCATTTCTGAATTCTGTTTTAAATTCAAACACTCATTTGAATTCAGATTTCTTTATTAAACCTTTTCCAAACTTTCAGTAGGTTTTTTTATACTGTTTATAAATGTATTAAATAATCCATTTTAGAATATTTTTTATATTATCTTATGGTTTATTATTTATTTAATTTAGGCATTTGCCCTTATTTAAATAAAATCAAATATGGTTCCAATCCATATAATTTTATTTAAATATCAATTTTTTTTTTAAGTTAATTAGATAACTTTTAATCCACTTTGGCATCTTCAATTATTTTTCTCATGATTTAATTAATCATTTTTATTAGGGGTTTTGTCTTTATTCAAATAGAATTGAATTTGGTTAAACCCATATAATTTTATTTGAATAATCTTTATTTTTTTATATTTTTATTTGGATTATTTTTATTCCATTTGCTTATGGATTTTGCCAAAATTTAATTTGACTTTTAAATATTCTTTATTTAATTATTTCTTTCTTTGTCTTATAAAATCCATATCTTTTTATTCATAGTTCTAAAATTGGTGATTCCAAATTGTATAATTTTATTTAATATTTTTTTATTTTTTAAATCCTTTTAAGATTACTTTGCTCACTATTTGGCATGGATTTTTGGTTAGGAGCTTTATTAGCCTTGGAAATTATTTCCTTTTAGCTTATTAAATTCATACGTTTTTATTCATGGCTCCAAATTGAATGAAACCAATTTCTATGGTTTTATAATATTTTTTTTATCAATTTTGATCATTTATAAATGTTTTGTTGTTGAATGTATGTATTAAATCCATAGTCTTGGAGAGATCTTGGAAATGATTTCTTTCATTAAGATTTAGGGTTTTTGTTTAACTTTTCCAAGTGTTTAAATTTCAAGATACAGTCATTGATGAATGCATTTCACTTCCTTAAAATTTTGTTGGATGCCCTTTTCATTCAAATTTTGTTCAGGTAGGGTCTTGATGTTTCCATTTAGAAGCAAAAGTTTATTTTCACCCTAAATTTCAACAACTAATTCTATTGTTTATTTATTTTTCACATTTCAAAATTTGAAACTTTTTGGGATGTGACAACCTCATCAAGCTAGACTTCATCGGGGTCATCATCATCACCATCATCTCCACCAGCACCATCATCACCACTCCATCCCGCTGTAACAGTTGTGTTGAATCTTGCATAGTTCTTAGGGGAAACTTTCCCGGTGTTAATTACTTTTGTAGTTGATGCTTGTGAATCGAACCATTGAATTATTGTTTATGTTTAGATTGTTATCCATATTTATATCATCTCTGATCTTGATCCATATGATGTCTTGTGAGTAGTTCATTTAGTTCTTGAGGACATGGGAGAAGTCATGTTGTTAGTAGTGGAATTGTTGAAAGGATCGTATGGGCACCTAGAGGGGGGGGTGAATAGGTGCTACTTCAAATTTTCTTCTTTCTCAAATTAGGGTTTGACAAGAAAGGTAAATTCTCCAGATTATGCAACTATGGTGAATTTACCTATATGTCAACCATGCACAAGCTAACACAACACTAAGCAAGAACAAGTAAGTAAAGTGCGGTAAAGGATAGAAGTAACCAAAGGAGTGGACGCGTAGACACAAGGATTTGTTTCCCGTAGTTACTTCCTTTTGAGGGGAAGTACGTCTACGTTTGGAGAGGGGGTGGTTTCAAACCACCAACACCACGAGAGGCCTCCCTTGTTCTCCGATGAATCTCACCCCAATGGGCTCGATCCACCTTCCACTATATCGGCAACCTTCGAGGTGGAAGCCGGCACCTTTACAACAAGTTCGGGGCACACGTCCACAACTTAATTGGAGGCTCCCAAATACAAGCAAGCTGTCAAGACAAATCAAAGACAAACTTGTAAGAACCAATTCAAAGTTAGGGTTTCCAATGAAACACTAGAGCTTGGGGGCCCTCAAGTGAATGAGGGGGAAATGAAGATCTCTCTTGGTGAAGATGTAGATCAAGGCCTCCTCCTTGGATTCTCCAAAGATCAATGATTTTGGATGGTTGGATGGAGAGATCCTGTAGATTTGGTGGCTCTAATGGAGTTGGTGTTCTTGAGCAGCTCGAGCAACTGGAGGAAGAAGATAAGGGTCCCTTTTTATAGGCAGTCCCCTCCACGAACCGTTTTCTGACCGTTGTAGAAAAGTCAGACCGGAGACTCCGGTCTGTAGACCGGAGACTCCGGTCTACACCGGAGAATCCGGCCAATCTCCGGACCAGCCTCCGGACCGCCCATCTGAATGACCCAGACCAATCATGACCCAGCAACACCGGAGACTCCGGTCTTCCAACACAGGAGACTCCAGACTGAGCAAGGTCCGGAGACTCCAGAGTATCCTCCGGTGCAGGCTCCGTACCCCTAGTCAGAATGTCCCAGCCTAGATCCTGAAGACACCACCGGAGACAGATCCGGAAACTCCGGACCACACCGGAGACTCCGGTCTTGGAGTTTCCAGATATGTGTCAAATGAGTGTGGACTTTTCCCAAGTGTGAGGGTGCTTTTCACTTATCATAATATCAACCTGTGGATAGTGACAAACTGTAAAATGATATACTTGTTCGTTACCGAACACCAAAAGTGATTATGACAATAAATGCCCTTTCAATCTCCCCCTTTTTGGTGTTCGATGACAACAAGTGATTTGCATGGAATAACATATATATGGGACTCCCCCTGACTATGTGCAACAAGATAATTAAGTAAATCATATAAGGTAGATAGTATCAACGGTAGCACACATAAATCTCACATGAGTTACAATAGATGGTTCACACAAGCACATAGTCATAGTCACACGCATGAACAACAAATAACACACATAAAGTTCAAGTTCGAATATGGCAAATAAAAGGCAAATAAAAGCAGATAGTCGCAAATCCAAAGTCCCAAGCCCATGCAAACCGATGATAATGTCTTCTCCCCCTTTGGCATCGAAACGATGAAAAAGGGAAAAGACCTAAACTAGCGCCCCAACAACTCAGTAGTCATTGTCATCCTCGGCATCCTCGGCATCCTCGGCATCCTCATCCTCCTCCTAGTCATCCTCATCCTCATCATAGGCATCATCATCGTCTTCAGGGACAGTAGGCCCTTTGCCGTGAGGGGAGAAGAGGAAGTACCCTGGTACCCGAAACCGGAGGTGACATCAGCAAAAGTTTTCCAATCCACCAGACTATCCTGTTGGGCATTCCATGCCCCAAATGAGAGTGTGTGATCGGACTCTGTGGACAGCTGATCCCCATGCTCATCATTGTATTCATATTCACCTTCCTCATTATCCTCAGCACCATGTTCCTTGATTTCCTTGAGGAGCTTCTCAATGCGACGATTGCTTTGGTAGGATGCATGTTCTTGCTTACGGATGTCAACGTTCATGCAACAAAGGGTCCTCTCCCAAAAGCTGGCCTTCTTGACCCGCTCATGCACATGTCTCGAGTCATAGTAGGCATAGGGGCATTGGAGGCATTCTTCCTCCGAACTCTAGGTGGAGAGGGAGCCCTCTCAGTCTCAATCTCCTCATCATCATCCCCATAGCGACGCCTTGGAGCAGGCCCCATACGCCCCTTCTGCTGCACTGAGACCAACATGTGTTCAGTGAGTTGTGATGGTATGCCAAGTGGAGAATCATGCTCCTGGGAGTTGATGAGCCTCATAACCAAAGGTGCATAAGGAGGAGATTTCTTGTAGAGAATGGCATGGAACATCTCCTCGAAAATAAAGTCCATCACATCAATAGGTGCAGCATCTGCCTCCGGTCCAGCATTGTAGGTCCGGTGAGTGTGGTACAGAAGATTGACAAGCCCACCCCTAATTGCACCATCATTTCCAGCACTTGGTGCAATGGTATGACGGAAAATCCTCAACATAAGGTTGTAGAGGGTCTTGAGTCCCTTGGACCCTCCCACAACACCCTCATCATATAGAGGCGCCAGCTTCAACTTGTTCTCACCAGAGCTGCAGAGTGCATACGCAGCCCAACAGGAGTGGAGACACCATGAAAGGTCTCAAAAAATGACGTTGGCAAAGTCATGGAATGTAGCTGTGCAGCGAGTGGTACCAGACATCCAAACCATAGTCCTGTCTTGATCAGACCCAAACACAATTGTGGCATAGAACTATTGTACAAGGTAGATATTGTAGTCTTCACGCAGCTCCATCAAGTTATACAGACCCAGCTTCTCACAGATCCACAAGGCATCATTGAATTAGGGGCTGAGGCGCATCTTCTCAACACTCATGAACTTCTGAGGGCAGACAGGTGGTTTGGTGAGCACACCATACACATCCTTCATGAACACAACCCGTTCTTTCCTCCAAAAACGAGGGTCATCACTAGTGTGAGGCAGCGTATAGAAATCTGTCTTTCTCAGCTCACGGTACTCCTCTTTAGACATTTTGGCCAAGGTCTGAAGGTTGTCATATTTGGACTTCTTGTCACGGTCCTCTCGTTCAGCCCTCTCCTGATCCCTCTTCAAGTAAGCTGCATCACGTGCCTGCTGTTTCCGGTTGGACGGAGGCACGATAAACTGACCCTGAGCTTCATCATAGCGAGGATTGCCCCTTTGGGACTTGGCTTTGGTACGACGAGGACGACTAGAACCATCACCTGTGAACAACAGTGAGGGAGATAGCAGGAGATGAGTATATATGTCCCAATAATGCAGTACAAGAGCTTTGATGCATTTCTGGACTATTTTGATTCACCCAACACCGGAATCTCCGCACATCGTACCGGAGTCTCCGGCTCAGACCGGAGTCTCCGGTCCTAGGGATCGGAGTCTTTGGCCTGGACCGGAGTCTCCGGACCTAAGTACGGAATCTCCGGTCGGGAGGCTCGAGCAAGAGATGGGAAGATGCTGGTGAGGGTGAATCTAGTAGATCAGGCAATGCAATAGGGCTAAAGTACTAGAGTGCACGCAAACAAGTGATTCCAATAGACAAATCAGCAACAATCCTCAAAAACACATCTAGAGATGAACCCTAGGAGAAAAAGTAGAGGAGAGGTACCAGATCTGTCCATGGGATCAATTCCTCCGGTGGGAATGACCCAATGGAGGAGAGGGGAAGGTTGGACGGCGGCACGGCGGATCCCGGGGGCTTCTTGACCTCCGGGGAGGAGTTTTGGAAGAGGAGGCGATAGGTTTGGAGGTAGGGGACGGGGTGAAGAATGAGGAACTGTTGTACCAGTTCACACCGCCCCCCTTCTTTAAGTGACAGAAACCGTCTGGACCGGAGACTCCGGTCTACACCGGAGACTCCGGTCCTCCTCGACCAAAAGTTCCAGGAAAGGTGTTTTGGGGACATATATGAGAGATAGACAGTTTTTAAGATAGGGGTAGGGCTTGGGTTGAGACATCAAACTGTGAAGAACCAACAAGAGCCATAGGAATTCATAAAAACATTCAGAAAAGCTCCAAGAGACTAGAATCAAGCAAATGACAAACATGAGTAAGTACCAACCTCTCGAATGAGAGAGGGCGGTGGCCTAGGCCACCATATTGGAGTATACTTGGCTTGGCACCACGAAGATATATCTTGGGTCCATTACCAAAACTCATCATTAAGCTCACATATCACTAAATGATATTAAGAGGAATGATTTTGATTGCTTTGGGCATAATGGGGGGAGGGATGGTCCAATCAATTAGGACCGCACTCCCCCTATATCCATGCCTACACCTAAACCAAATAGAGTTAAACATAGGTGAGAATGCAAGAAAATCAAGTCAAGCTCCTTGAATCTACGACATTTAGTTCATTCCTCAAATAGCAAAACCTTGCTTCATCAAGTGGCTTCGTGAAGATATCGGCAAGTTGATCTTTGGTTGACACATATGATAGATCAATATCACCTCGAGCAACATGATCTCTAATGAAGTGATGGCGAATCTCAATATGCTTTGTCCTTGTGTGATCCACCGGGTTATAGGAAATCTTGATGGCACTTTCATTGTCACATAGAAGAGGCACTTTGTCACAATGGACACCGTATTCCTTTAAAGTTTGCCTCATCCATAGAAATTGGGTGCAAGCACTAGCAGCTGCCACATACTCGGCTTCAGCGGTGGAGAGAGATATACAATTTTGCTTCTTGGAAGACCAACATACCAAGGACCTACCAAGTAATTGGCAAGCCCCGGATGTTGATTTTCTATCATCCTTGTCCCCCTCCCAATCTGAATCCGTGTATCCACAAAGAGCAAATGTTGAGCCTCGAGGATACCAAATACCATAAAATGGGGTATGAACTAAATATCGAAAGATTATCTTGACCGCCATTAAATGGCTTTCCTTAGGAGCCGCTTGATATCTTGCACACACACCTACACTCAACAAAATATCGGGTCTAGATGCACAAAGGTAAAGCAAAGAACCAATCATAGACCGGTATACCTTTTGATCCACATCTTTACCATTTGGATTTTGTTCTAGATGAGTCTTTGTAGCCATGGGAGTAGGAGCTCCATTTAAGTCTTGCATATTGAATCTCTTGAGAATATCTTGAGTATACTTGGCTTGATTGAAGAATGTAGCTCCTCTCACTTTCTTGATCTCAAAACCAAGAAATACTCTCAACTCCCCCATCAAAGACATCCGGAACCTACTAGTCATAAGCTTTGAGAATTCATCATTGAAAGCTTTCTTAGACGAGCCAAAGATGATATCATCAACATATATTTGGCATACAAAAAGCTCCCCATTGACTTTCTTAGTAAAAAGAGTGGGATCGATTTTCCCAACCTCAAATCCACGGTCAAACAATAAATCTCTAAGGTGCTCATACCACGTGCGTGGGGATTGCTTGAGCCCATAGAGCGCCTTATCAAGTTTGTAGACATGGTTTGGGAAGTTGGGGTCCTCAAATCTCGGGGGTTTCTTAACATATACCAATTCATTTAATGGGCCATAAAGAAATGCACTTTATACATCCATTTGTTGCAACTTGAAGTTATGATGTGCCGCATAAGCAAGAAGGATACGGATGGACTCAAGGCGAGCCACGGGTGCATAAGTCTCTCCATAGTCAATTCCTTCAATTTGAGAGAACCCTTGTGCAACAAATCTATCCTTGTTCCTTACTATAATTCCATGCTCATCTTGCTTGTTCTTGAATATCCACTTTGTTCCAATAACATTGCGGCAGTCCTTTGGCTTCTTTACTAACTTCCATACTTTGTTTCTCTCAAAGTTGTTGAGCTCTTTGTGCATAGCTTCTAACCAATCCGAATCTTCAAGAGCTTACCACACTTTCTTTGGTTCAATCATGGAGATGTGTGCTTGGTGTTCACTGAACCTCTTCAATTGTGCTCTTGTGGAAATACCTTTCCTTAGGTCACCAACTACATTTTGTAGAGAGTGGTCTCTTAATTCCAACATTCTTTCCTTTCTAGCTCCGCGACGAGCGTGGATCTCCGTGTTGTTTCTTGGGGGACCCTCTTCATCATTTTGATCCTCGTCTTGACCATCAACTTGACCTTGATCATCATTGGAATCATTCTCTTCATTTAGAGACACATATTGACCTTGGTCTTGATCAAGTGCCCTTCTTGCATCAATCTGAGCTTGTTTCAAAACAGTTTGTACGGATCTTCCTTGAGCAATTTCCTTGGCACCACTTGACACCCTTGCGAATGAATCAAGCTCCCCTTGACTAGAGTTGTCACTATGATCATCATGTTGAGGGTCCACATCTTGTCTTTGGCTTGAGTCATTGTCCTCCTCGGTGGATGGAGCTTGTTGATGTTGTGAAGATGAGGGCTCCACTTGAGTGGAGCATAGTTCTTCTCGATCCGCCATAAGGGGTTCCTCAACGGGGTGGATATATCCCACACCCATTCTTCCTATGGCTTCCTGAGGCATTTCATCATCTGCACCACAAGCATCAACATGCCCCCTTGGGGACCATCATATTCTTCGAAGGTCACACTACAAGATTCTATGACGGCTCCGGAGAGCTTATCATAGATTCTATAAGTGTGAGATTCGAGACCATAGCCAACAAAAATACCCTCTAATGCTTTAGACTCAAATTTGGACAAACGAACACCCTTTATGAGATAGAAACACTTACAACCGAACACCGGGAAGTAAGATATGTTGGGCTTGTTACCGGTAAGTATTTCATATGGAGTCTTGTTGATTTCTTTGTGGAGGTAGAGCCGATTTGAAGCATGGCAAGCGGTGGAGATGGCTTCGGCCCAAAAGTTGTAAGGAGATTTAAACTCCTCCAACATGGTCCTAGCCATCTCAATAAGAGTCCGGTTCTTCCTTTCGGCCACACCATTTTATTGAGGGGTGTATGCAGCGGAATATTGATGTTTAATCCCCTCATCACTAAGGAAATCATTCAAGGTGTAGTTCTTGAACTCGGTGCTGTTGTCCCTTCTTATAATCAACATGAGAACATTGTATTGCCGTTGAACCAAGTTTATGAAGTCGATAAAGGTCTTTTGAGTCTCACTCTTCAACTTGAAGAAATAAACCCAAGAGTATCTTTAAAATTCATCAACAATCACCAAGCAATATTTCTTCCCACCAAGACTTGCATGAGATGTAGGATCAAAGAGGTCCAGATGGAGGAGCTCCAAGATCTTGGTGGACTTGATGTGGTTCTTAGGCTTGTGAGGAGCATCATGCATCTTCCCTAGAACACATGCCCTGCAAACACGATCTTTGGCAAAGGAAACATTTTCTTTTAGTCCAACAATATGGCCCTCCTTGTGGAGACTTTGCAAAGTTCTCATATTGACATGGGCTAGTCGGTGATGCCATAACCAACCCACTTCGGCCTTTCCGAATAAGCACATCGCACTTGTAGTGGCTTGCCCCGAAGAGTCCACCACATACAAGTCATGTTCGACATACCCAACGAAAGCGACCTTGAGAGACTTGCTCCACATGAGGACCACAATATCATCATCAACAAAGACGGCAAAACCCATCTTTCCAAGAGCACGGACTGAAAGTAAATTGTATCCAAGGGTCTCAACAAGCATGACGTTCATGAGTGTAATGTCGTGAGCAACCACAACCTTGCTGAAACCCATTACCTTAGACTTTGACTTGTCGGCATATGTCACGGTGATTTGATCATCATTTGGCTTTAAGTCCTTGACAATAGACGAGCTTCCGGTCATATGACTTGTGCAACCACTATCAAGCACTCACTTTGAACCCCCGGAAGCATATGTCTACAAAAGATCAAGCTAATTTTTAGGTACCCATTTTTCAATGGGTCCTCTTTTGTTAGCAACAAGGGTCTTGGGAACCCAAATAGACCAAGCAATATAACCATCATATGGGCCAACATATTTTGCATACACATCACCATAATAATCACGCATTATAACATAGTGAGGGTTAGCACTTCCCGCAAAGTCATCATGAGACATAGTTTTACCACTTGTGGACTTACTGTCCACAATGGCCTTGTTAGTCTCTCGTGTGGGATTGGCCTTCTTCTTCTTGTTGTTCTTCTTCTTATTAGTATTGGAGACAAAACCAATGCCCCCTTTATCACCACTAGGCCTTTGCTTGCTCAAAAGATCATCAATGGACTTGTTGCCTTGTGGAAATGTGGCCTTAGCAAGCTCCCCCTTCAACCTAGCATTCTCTTCAAGAATAGTTGTACTACTAGATGGAATGAAGTTACTAGGTGAAGGAATATTGGCCAGTTGAGTTTGAAGCGTTTCATGGGACTTTGTGAGTGACAAGAGTTCACTCTCCAAAGCCTTGTGGGCCTTTTTAAGCAAACTAAAGTCCTCGGCAAGTTTTTCATGAACCACACCAAACTCAATCTTGTCCTTTTTAGCCCTTTTGTATTTAGCAATAGCATGATCACGCTCTTTGATGAGTTTGTTAACAATAGTGTCATTGGCCTCATCAAGCCCTTCAAGTTTTAATTCAAGTGACAACCTAGTTTCTTGTTCTTCTTCTAGAGCATTGTTTAAAGCCTCTAGCTCAATCATGTGTTCATGCCCAAGTTTACATCTTACATCTAGAAGCTCTTGTGTATGGGAAAGTTGATCTAAGATGTTTCCAAAATGTATCTTAGCATCTCCTTGTAGGTTAGTCATAAACTCATCAAAGGCAATTAATTCCTTTTTAACATCAAGAGACATCTCATCTTCAATTTCATCATTGTCTAAGGGAGTAGAGTGAGATGATGAGGATACCTCCATTCCTCTTTCCATAAGGCAAGTGACGTTCTTGATGGGAGAATTCTCATTTGGAGAATCGAAGAGTGAGAATGTCGGAGTAGAAGTAGTGGCTAGAGCCACCACACCATTAGAAGTTTCCTCTTCCTCATCTTCATCATCTTCATTGTCGGAGGAGTATTCTTCATGAGTGATCAAGACAATTTCTCCCGACTTCTTGTTGATGGGATTCTTCTTGATGAAGGGTTTCTTGTAAGGTGCTTTGAGAGTCTTCTTCAACACAAGCTTACCCCCATGATCTTCTCTCTTCTCATAGGGACAACTTTCCACAAAGTGATAGCGGTCACCACAATTGAAGCAAGTTCTCAATCTAGTAGTATTTTCTCTTTTCCCATTTGGGTTGCTTCTTCGTTGCATTTCCATCTTGGCATTGGCGGGGTTCTTCCAAAAGTTCTTTGCATAGAAGGCCATATATTGACTATGTGCAATCTTGACTTCATCAGGGTGGTCCATGGAGAGGCCTTCATCACTATCATATTCATCCCCATGGTCCACAACTTTGGACTTCAAGGCAACATTGACAATGTTGCACATGCCAAGGGCATGGGCACGAGCATCTTTGGCATTCTTGGCGGCAACTTTGAAGGCTGCCATATCTTGCATTACTTCATTTGAGGTCATGAGATGGTAGTTGTGTCTTCCTTGTAGGCTCTTCAAGTCGGTGGGCTCAAAGGGCATGAGTGAACTCACATATTTCCTTTTTATCCATGCATTATCCACATGTGAGGCACCCACATTTCTAAAAGCGGTGGCGGTGGTATTGAGCCTTCAGTACTTGTCTTCGTGATCTTCACCTTCCTTCATGCAGAAGCCTTCGGCTTCATTGCTTAGAGCATCATACCGGTTTATCCTCATACTCTCATTTCCAACAAAAAATACTGTGAGGGCATCCCAAGCTTCCTTGGCAATGCTAAAGTGCTCAATGTGTGGATAATCCTTTGTACCTAAACCTTGTTGAATCATATGCAAGGCAGTGGCATTGAGTTGACTATTGACAACCCCTCTTCTTGTCAAGTTGTTTGTATCCCCAATAAAGAGTCCATGCTCGATGATGTTCCATAGTTCAATGCAAGAGCTACGCACATGAGTTCTCATTAGTGACTGCCATTGAGCAAAAGTAGCAGATTCTTCAAGCTTAGGTGGGTCACCTCTATTGTATACATGAGGGTGAGGGATTGGAGGGTCGGGAGAGTACCATGAATCACGATGCTCGCCCTTCCCACCATCATTATGTGTGGAGGAATTAGTGTTGTCTTGTTTACCCCTAACCATTATATCCTCGGGGGATACCGGAGTATTCCCTTTAGGTAAAACGGATGGAGGATCCTCTTGAGGAGAGGGGGATGATGAGCCATCTTTGTCTTTAAGAAGTTGCTCAAGCATATTCTTGACTTTGTTGACCAAGGAAGAGATCAATCTTGTTTCCAAGTTTTTGAGATCTTCCATGGTCACCGTGGTAGGCTCGCCATCACCATCCCCATCTTGGCTACCCATATTCTATTAGGCGGTGAAGCCCAAATAAAGAGCCGAGGCTCTGATACCAATTGAAAGGATCATATGGGCACCTAGAGTGGGGGGGGGGGAATAGGTGCTACTTCAAATTTTCTTATTTTTCAAATTAGGGTTTGACAAGAAAGGTAAATTCTCTATATTATGCAACTATGGTGAATTTACTTATATGTCAACCATGCACAAGCTAACACAACACTAAGCAAGAACAAGTAAGTAAAGTGCGGTAAAGGATAGAAGTAACCAAAGGAGTGGACACGGAGACACAAGGATTTGTTTACCGTAGTTCCTTCCTTTTGAGGGGAAGTACGTCTACGTTTGGAGAGGGGGTGGTTTCAAACCACCAACGCCACGAGAGGCCTCCCTTGTTCTCCGATGAATCTCACCCCAACGGGCTCGATCCACCTTCCACTATATCGGCAACCTTCGAGGTGGAAGCCGGCACCTTTACAACAAGTTCGGGGCGCACATCCACAACTTAATTGGAGGCTCCCAAATACAAGCAAGCTGTCAAGACAAATCAAAGACAAGCTTGTAAGAACCAAATCAAAGTTAGGGTTTCCAATGAAACACTAGAGCTTGGGGGCCCTCAAGTGAATGAGGGGGAAATGAAGATCTCTCTTGGTGAAGATGTAGATCAAGGCCTCCTCCTTGGATTCTCCAAAGATCAATGACTTTGGATGGTTGGATGGAGAGATCCTGTAGATTTGGTGGCTCTAATGGAGTTGGTGTTCTTGAGCAGCTCGAGCAACTGGAGGAAGAAGATAAGGGTCCCTTTTTATAGGCAGTCCCCTCCACGAACCGTTTTCTGACCGTTGTAGAAAAGTCAGACCGGAGACTCCGGTCTGTAGACCGGAGACTCCGGTCTACACCAGAGAATCCGGCCAATCTCCGGACCAGCCTCCGGACCGCCCATCTGAATGACCCAGACCAATCATGACCCAGCAACACCGGAGACTCCGGTCTTCCAACACCGGAGACTCCGGACTGAGCAAGGTCCGGAGACTCCGGAGTATCCTCCGGTGCAGGCTCCGGACCCCTAGTTAGAATGTCCCAGCCCAGATCCTAAAGACACCACCGGAGACAGATCCGGAAACTCTGGACCACACCGGAGACTCCGGTCTTGGCAGACCGGAGACTCCGGTCTGTAGTTTCCAGATATGTGTCAAATGAGTGTGGACTTTTCCCAAGTGTGAGGGTGCTTTTCACTTATCATAATATCAACCTGTGGACAGTGACAAACTGTAAAATGATCTAATTGTTGTTACCGAACACCAAAAGTGATTATGACAATAAATGCCCTTTCAATTGTGTTGAGGTATTATTCAATGGTTTAAAATTTAAGTTGTGGTGCTATTCTTCTAGTGGTGTCATGTGAACGTCGACTACATGATACTTCACCATTTATGAGCCTAGGGGAATGCATTGTGTATTTGGCTACTAATTGTGGGGTTGCTGGAATGTTTGGTCCTCACGCTCGTAATCCCATGGAACTATATGAAACGAAAGCACTTGACAGTAATCCCATGTGTCCTCGAGAACTTTTGGTCCTCATAAGTATTATAACCGGCTTGTATTTTGCTAAGAAAGGATTGGGCCACTTGCTGCATTTATTTTCTGTCTTTATTTACTTGCACTTTATTTCCTAGCTTTATAAAAAAACCATAAAATTCCGTTTGCTAAGTATTTATAGAGATTTCCTGCTCCAAACCACTAGTCAACACCTTCTGCTCCTCGTTGGGATCGACACTCCTATTTATCGAAAGTACTACGATACACCCCCTATACTTGTGGGTAATCAGTGTCATACACGACCCCACCTATCAATGTTTGGGGGAGTAGCTGCTCCGGGATTTTTGCATATTTGCCAATTTTGCATATCTGCCAAACTTTTTTTTTGAAATTTGCATATTTGCCACATGACCACCACATGTGAGTGACACATAAAATGGCAAATATGGAAGTTGCAACGTAAAACGTGGCAAAAATGCAAATCCCCCTCCAGCCCCACATCACGGCCCCATCGGTCATAGGCTTTGATGGACCACATGACAGCCCCATCGTTAATTGGCTTCGATGGCCCCACAGAACGAACTTTTTTTTTGAAATTTGCATATTTTCCACATGACCACCACATGTTAGTGACACACAAAATGGAAAAGTGCAAATTGCAACATAAAACATGGCAAATATGCAAATCCCCCCTCCAGCCCCACATCATGGCTTCATCGGTCATTGGCTTCAACGGCCCCACATAACAGCTCCATCGTTCATTGGCTTCGATGGCCCCATATAATAGCCCCATTTGTCATTGGCTGCACCGACCACCCAATCAGGAAAAAAGTGGCCCACAAGTCAGCGAGAGATGGATGACGGGTTTGACGTATATCCTGGCCCCACCCGTCAGCGTGTAACGACCACGAAAGGACCCGCCCCAACGCGGTCCCACCAGTCAGCATGTAACGGTCAAGCCTTTGACCTGACGACATCCCTCCGTCCGAGGGACTGCGAGGTTTCGTAACATAGCTAGGAGAAAAGTGAGGAAAAGTTAAGCGGCTGGGGAAAACTGAGTACAACTAACGAACCAGGGGCACAAAAATAGAAATCCCTAGAATTTATACACAAATAAGTGTTATAATTAATTTATAAGCCTTTTTTCCTACTAAAATAAAGAGGGATGTATTATCTTCTATTATTTACAAATAAGCATAAAGCCTTAATAGCTTAAATTGACTACTTTGGATTTATTAAAATTATAGAATGTATTTTCCTTTATCATTCATAAATTCAAATAAATTCCTTTTTAATTTACTTCGAGTCTTTAAAATTATTGCAGTAAAAGATATAATTTCCTGGTAATTGTAAATAAAATGTTTTTAAGGTTTTAAACATGCTTTTACCTTTATAACTTGGATAAAATATATAAAGAAGGATAAACTATCCATCTTACCATAGATAAAGTCACAATAAGAATTATATTGTTTAGCAAAGTCACCTTTAGGCATTTATCTATAATACAAGATAAAATATGTTCCAAAGAATCATAATGACTTATGTACCAATAAGAAACTCCAACAAGATACAATTGAGTACATAGTGATAACAACTGAATATTTAGGTTACTAAATTTAATTATGTAATAGTTCCAACACTTACACATAAATGTAAGGTAATCAGTTAAAAGTTAAACGATATCAGCCACTTACATTAAGAGTGAATGATCATGTATCCTTAATTATGCTTAGGAAAACCCTAGAACTTAATAATACCATAAACATCATGTTTTAAGTTCATTCATATCTTTATAGTTAATTTGGTCTATTATACAATAAACTAGAAGTACAATAACTCAAGATCAATTGTAATTCATCAAAAACCATAGTTTTAATTCTAGTAATCTTCAAGATTGATTAACTTAATACAAACAATATTTTCTTCAAATGTTATTATTTTTTCAACTTAAAAAAATATACTATGTTATTTCTTTTAACTCTGAAAGGATCGTATGGACACCTAGAGGGGGGTGGGTGAATAGGTGCTACTTAAAATTTTGCTCTTTTTCAATTTAGGGTTTGACACAAAAGGTAAATTATCTAGATATGCAACTAAGATGAATTTACCTATATGTCACACTAGCACAACTAACTAATCAAGAGAAATAAATAAGTAAAATGCGATAAAGGATAGAAGTAACCAAAATGGAGCATGCGGAGACACAAAGATGATTTCCCGCAGTTCCTTCCTTTTAAGGGGAAGTACATCTGCATTTGGAGAGGGGGTGGTTTCAAACGACCAACGCCATATATTAGGAAAACGAAAATCTCCCCATTAACGTTCTTAGTAAAATGAGTGGGATCAATTTTCCGAACCTCAAATCCATGGTCTAACAACAACTCTCTAAGGTGCTCAGACCACCTGTGTGGAGCTTTTTTTAACCCCATAGAGCGCCTTATCAAGTTTGTAGACGTGGTTTGGGAAGTTGGGATCCTCGAACCCTGGGGGGTTGCTTAACATAAACAACTCGTGCAATAGACCATTTAGAAAAGAACTCTCCACATCCATTTGTTGCAATTTAAAATTCTGATGTGCAGCATATGCAAGAAGGATATAGATGGACTCAAGGCGTGCCACAGGCACATAGGGGTTTATCCATAATTAATGCCTTCAATTTGAGAGAACCCTTGAGATACCCATCTTGACTTGTTTCTCACAACAATTCCATGTTCATCTTGCTTGTTCTTGAATATCCATTTAGTTCCAATAACATTGTGGCAATCTTTGGGCTTTTCTAATAACTTTCAAACTATGTTTCTCTCAAAGTTGTTGAGCTCACTATGCATGGCTTCTAGCCAATCTAGGTCTTCAAGAGCTTCCCACACTTTATTGGGCCCCACCATGGATATGTGAGATTCATGCTCACCAAAATTCCTCAATTGAGCTCGAGTGGACATTCCACTCCTTGGATCACCAAGAACATTCTCAAGAGTGTGGTCTCTTATTTCCAACATTCTATCCACTCTAGCTTTGTGACCAGTTTCGATCTCCTTGTTGTTTCTTGTGGAGGTCTCTTCATCATTTGGGTCCTCGTCTTGACCTTGATCATCAATGGGTTCATTATCATCATCATCATCATGGGGCATAGGTTGACCTTGGTGTTGACCAGGCATACTACTTGATAGGCGTCGAGATGATCTTGAAGTCGGATGAATGAATCTGCCTTGAGCAACTGACTGCGCAGGTCTAGACAATCCGGTCAATGGAGATGTCGGATCATCCTGCCCGGAGCTTCCAGCTTGATCAACTTGGTGAGGGTTCTCAGCTTGTCTTTGGCTTGAGTCATTATTGGCTTCAATAATAGGAGATTGTTGATATTGTGAAGATTAGTGCTCCACTTGAGTAGAGCATAGTTCTTCTCGATCCGCCACAAGCGGTTCCTCAACTGGGCAAATGAATCTCGCACCCATTCTTCTTATGGAATCTTGAGGTATTTCATCATCTACATCACAATCATCAACATGCCCAGGACATTATATTCTTTGAAAAACACACTACAAGATTCCATGACAATCCTAGAGAGTTTATCATAGATTCTATAAGTGTTGGAATCGAGACCATAGCCAACAAAAATACCCTCTAAAGCTTTGGAATCAAATTTGGACAAACAAACACCTTTTATGAGATATAAACACTTACAACCAAACACCCAGAAGTATGAAACATTTGGCTCATTACCGGTAAGTATTTCATATGGAGTCTTGATAAATTCTTTGCGGAGCTAGAGCCGGTTCGATGCATGTCATGCGGCGAAGATTGCCTCAGCCCAAAAGTTGTATTGAGACTTAAACTCTGCCAACATGGAAATTTCCATATCCATTAGTGTCCGGTCCTTCCTCTCAGCTACACCATTTTGTTGAGGGGTATATGCAACAAAATATTGATGTTTTATGCCCTCATCACTAAGAAATCCATTCAAGGTGTAGTACTTGAACTCGGTGTCGTTGTCGCTTCTTATCACCAACACGGGAAGATTGTATTAACATTGAAACATATTTGATGAGGTTGATGAAGTATTTTTGGGTCTCACTCTTCAACTTGAAGAAGTATACTCATGTATATCTTGAGTAGTCATCAACAATCACCAAACAATATTTCTTCCCACCAAGACTCGCATGAGATGGGGGACCAAAGAGATCCACGTGAAGGATCTCCAAGGTCCTCTTGTAATTTATGATGTTATTTTGTTTGTGAGGAGAATCATGCATATTTCCTTCAACACAAGCCCTGCACACACGATCTTTGACAAAACAAACATTTTCTTTTAATCCAAAAATATGGCCACCCTTGTGGAGACTTTGCAAAGTTCTCATATTGACATGTGCTAGACGGTGATGCTATAGCCAACCCACATTGGCCTTTGTGAATAGGCACATCACACTTGTAGTTGTTTTCCCCGAAAAGTCCACCACATACAAGTCATTTTTGACATACCCAACGAAAGCGACCTTTAGAGTCTTGCTCCACAAGAGAACCACAATATCATTATCAATAAAGACAACAAAGCCCATCTTTACAAGAGCACGAACTAAAAGTAAATTATACCCAAAGGTCTAAACTAGCATGGCATCCACGAGAGTAGTATCATGTGCAACTAAAACCTTGCCAAGACCTATTACATGAGACCTTGACTTATCGTCATATGTGACGGTTATTTGATCATGATTTGGCCTTATATCCGTCATTATCGCCTTGCTTCCGGTCATATGACTTATGCATCCACTATCAAGCACCCACTTTGACCCACCGGAAGCATAGTTCTACAAGAGATCAAAACTAGTTTTTAGGTACCCATTTTTCAATGGGTCCTCTTTTGTTAGCAACAAGGGTCTTGGGAACCCAAATAGATCAAGCAATATAACCATTAAGTGGGCCAGCATATTGTGCATAAACATCACCATAATAATCACGCATTAAAACATAGTGAGGGTTAGCACTTCCCGCAAAGTCATATTATGACATAGTTTTGCCACTCATGGTTTTACTACCCACAATGTTTGTGTCTTTTGCTTGTGCTCTTGATTTTCTTGGTGTTCTTATTCTTGTCCTTGGACACATAGCCAATGCCTCCTTTCTCATTCTTTGACCTTTGCTTACTCAAAATCTCATCAAGGGATTTGTTCCCTTCGGGGAAGGTTGCCTTTGCAAGCTCTCCCTTCAACCTAGCATTTTCCTCAAGAATGTTTGTACTACTAGAAGGAGTGAAAATACTAGGTGAAGCAACATTATTCAATTGAGTTTGAATTTGTTCACTAGACTTTTTGAGGGTCAAGAGTTCACTTTCCAAGGCCTTATGAGCCTTGTCAAGCTTCTTAAAGTCCTCGGCAAGTTTGTCATGAACAACACCAAACTCAGTCTTATCCTTTTTAGCCTTTTTATACTTAGCAATGGCATGATCACGTTCCATAATGAGTTTATTGATGATTTGTCATTTGCCTCATCAAGGCCTTCAAGTTTTTATTCAAGAGACTCCCTGGTCCCTTATTCTTCTTCTAGAGCATTAGTTAGAGCATCCATCTCAAGAACGGGCTCTCTCCAAAGCTTGCATCTCTCATCAAGAAGCTCTTGTGTGTGAGAAAGTTGATTCAAGAGATTCACAAAATGCTTCTTGTGCTCCCCTTGCAAGTTAGTCATCAAAAAATCGAAAGCAACTAATTCCTCCTTCACTTCAAGAGTAATATCATCATCCAATTCATCATTGATCATAGAGGTGGAGAGAGAATATGATGATACCTCCGATCCTCTTGCCATAAGGCAAGTGCCGTTCTTGTTAAAGATATTCTCATTTGGAGAGTTGAACAGTGAGAATATGGATGTAGAGGTAGTGGCGATGGCTGCCACTCCATTTGATGTTTCTTCTTCTTCATCTTCATCATCGGATGAGAATTCTTCATGTGCTATCAATGCAATGTCAGCCGACTTCTTGTTGGTGGCATTCTTTTTGTAGAAAGGCTTCTTGAAGGGAGCCTTTGGCTTTTTCTTTAATACAAGTTCACCACCATGATATTCTCTCTTCTCATATGGACATCTGGCAACAAAATGATAGCAGTCACCACAGTTGAAGCAAGTTCTCAATCTCGAAGCATTCTCTTTTGTACCACTTGGGTCGCTTCTTCGTTGCATCTCCATCTTGGCCTTGGCGGGATATTTCTAAATTTCCTTGCATAGAGAAGGCCATGTATTCACCATGAGCAACCTTGACATCATCGGGGTGGCTCATAGTCAGGATTTCATCACTTCCTTCATCATCCTCATACTCCACAACCTTGGCCTTCAAGGCAAGATTAACACCATTGCTCATTCCAAGGGCACGAGCGCGAACATCTTTGGCATTCTTTGCAGCAACCTTGAAGGCGACCATCTCTTGCATAACTTCATTGGAGGTCATGGGATGGTTGTTATGTCTTACTTGGAGACTCTTCAAGTCGGTGGGCTCGAAGGGCATGATCACACTCACATACTTCCTCTTTATCCAAGCATCATACACATGTGAGGCACCAACATTTCTAAAGGCGGTGGCAGTGGATTTGTGTCTTCTATACATATCTTCATGATCCTCGCCATCCTTCATATAGAAGCCTTCGACTTAATTGCTCAATGCATCATATCGGTTTCTTCTCATGCTCTCATTTCCAACAAACAAATCAATGAGAGCACCCCAAGTTTCCTTGGTGGTGTTGAGGTGTTCAATGTGAGGGAAATCTTTTGGTCCAACACCTATTTGAATCATGTGCAATGCGGTGGCATTGATTTAACTATTGACCACTTCTCTTCTTGTCAAGTTGGTTGGATCCTCAATTTTGAGTCCCTCTTCAATAATATTCCACAAGTCAATGCAAGAGCTGCGCACATGAGATTTCATTAAAACTTGCCATTGAGAAAAAGAATGTGCAGCTAGCATAGGTGGGTCACCTCTATTATTTATGCGTGGATGAGGGATCAGAGGTTTAGGAGAGTACCACCCGGAAACCACATGGTGCTCTTCCTTCCCATCGACATTTTTTCTGGAGGGGTTAGTGGCATTATATTCATCGTACACTATATCAACTGCCGGTTTAGCCAAAGCGTTCACCTTTGGCACCGTAGTGGTTCCCTCTTGATAAGGAGGTGGTGAGGCTGTCTTTTCCTTAACAAGTTGCTCAGCTAGTTGACACAACTGTTGGATTTCGTTGCCTAGGTTGGAGCTCAAGCTTGATTCCAATTTCTTGAGATCCTCCATGGACACCGAGATGGTAGCCTCACCACGAGTTTCTCCATCTTGTATACCCATATACTCTTAGGCAGTTAAACCCGAATAAAGAGCCGAGGCTTTTATACCAATTGAAAGGATCGTATGGGCACCTAGAGGGGGGAGGGTGAATAGGTGCTACTTAAAATTTTGCTCTTTTTCAATATAGGGTTTGACACAAAAGGTAAATTCTCTAGATATGCAACTAAGGTGAATTTGCCTATATGTCACACTAGCACAACTAACTAAGCAAGAGCAAGAAATAAGTAAAGTGTTGTAAATGATAAAAGTAACTGAAATGGAGCACGTGAAGACACAAGGATGATTTCCCGCAGTTCCCTCCTTTTGAGGGGAAGCACATATGCGTTTGGAGAGGGGGTGGTTTCAAACCACCAACGCCACAAAAGGCCTCTCTTGTTCTCCAATGAACCTCACCCCAAAGGGATCGATTCACTCTTCCACTATATTGGTAACCTTCAAGGTGGAAATAGACACCTTTACAACAAGTTCGAGGCACGCATCCACAGCCGAATTGGAGGCTCCGAATGCAAGCAAGCTGCCACAACAATCAATGACAAGCTTGTAAGAACCAAATCAAGAACTAGGCTTTCCAATGAAACACTAGAACAAGAGGCCATCAAGTGAATGAGGGAGAAATGAAGATCTCTTTTGGTGAAGCTGTGGATCAAGTCCTCCTCCTTCGATTGTCGAAAGATCATGGACTTTAGATGGTTGTAGGGGGAGATCTTGTTGATTTGGTGGCTCAAATGGGCGTGTTCTTCTTTTCTGAAAACGAGCAACTGGAGGTAGAGGATGAAGTCCCCTATTTATAGGTCCATTGAGTTCTGACCGTTTTCTGCCCATTAGGGAAGTTCCACATCGGAAACTCCGGTCTGGAGATCAGAGATTCCAGTCTACATTCATCTCACACTGGAGATTCCAGACCATCTCCGGATCATCTCCGGACCCCCATACCAAAAGTCCTGGACCTAGTCTTGATAGTCACTTCAGAGACTTGGCCAAAACTCTAGACCTGAGAACACCGGAGACTCCGGTTTGTGACTTCACACCGGAGATTCCGGCCAATATCCGGCCTATCTCCGAACCCCTATACTATATGTCCTTGGGCTTCATCTTTGATCCAATCCGGAGGTTTGGGGTGAAACTCCGGTTCACACCGGAAACTCCGGTCTTTGCACAGCGGAGTTTCCGGTGTGGACTTTCCATCAAGCTATTGTTTCAGCCAGGGATATTTCCAATATGTCTCGGACTTTTCTCTTTTCAGTAGATTAACCTGTCAATATTAGCACACTATAAAAAAGGTCCTCAAGTTGTTAACGAACACCAAAACTTATTAAAATAATAAATGTCCTTTCAAACTCCTAACAACTTAAAACATGGAATTTCATAATAATTACATGATATCAATTAACCTTAATCATATATTGTTATTGAACTTTACTTTTATTTCTTGTATGTTAGTCTTAAGTATCTTATAAATATATTTGCTTATAAAGCAAACTTAAAGATGAACCAAATCTTAAAGAAACCACCCAAATGCAACTCACTTATAATGTCAAGAATTTACTTTGGGATCTTTATAAATGCGTAGCATTACTTATGCATAATAATATATTGCCTCTTTAAACATTAGTACTTATCGGACCAATGATGATAATTTCAGGTATTAGAAGTTATATCATCTCAAAAACCATGATTGCAGAATCTTGTAATCACAAAGGCAAGTTCACACCTTCTCATGCCCTTTGATTATTTTCTATCAAGTATTTTCAAACTTTTATTGTTGTCACCTGTATTTTAAAAAGGATGATAGAAAACTCTATTTTTATAATGATATGATTATGGGTTATTTACTAGGTGGTAATGATCTACTATTAAAGTTCCAGTGGTAAAGGAACATAATACCTAGGACTTAATAACAAATGTCGCCAGTGATTATTGCGACGTATAATACGCGTTAACCATGAGATCTGAAATGGGACGAAGAAGTCAGCTGGCCCCTCAGTTCACGATCTTGGTGTCTAGATGATATGTGAGGGACCGTCGTATGTAGGTCTACCACTTTGTTGGGACTTCCAGGGACATTGATCTACTCACTAGAGTCCTCAAAGAGTCTACCATAGTTATATCTTCCCATATGAGGGTTAACGGAGGCAGTTCTGCTTGTGGGGTCGTGTTGGCCTGTTGGGTCGCGAATAAGAGCACTGATCGGCTTGGGTTTTTATACCTGGCCCCATACAAAGGAAGTATGGACAAGCTCATGACTTGGATGTGAAACATGGATAATGATCTCTCATGGGTAAAACAACGCACCTCTATAGAGTATAATAAAGTATGACATGTTACTCCCTGTTTCAAGAAGGAGCTATGAGCACGACAGTAAAGGAACTCCACGAAGTTCTGTTAAACATGTGAAGGCTAACAGACATAGCTTTTCAGAATAAAATTAACCTTTGAAGAAAAGTCTACAAAAACCTACATAGCCTACGATCTATGGTCTATGGCTGTAGATAGTTCATCAAACACTCCTTTTCAGTGAACTTGCTAAGTACGCTAACTTCTTAACCCTTGCTAGATTATAAGCCGAAGAAGACGTTGTCAACACCAACTTATGCTCAAGGAATCGACACCGAAAGCTCAAGTTCTTCAATAAAGTCAACGGAGTCAAGATATACCTCAACTGAAGTTAAGGGGAAGTTTCAGCTTAGGTAGGAGTATAGTCTTTAGCCATAGAACCTACTTATGTAGAACATTGCAGTAGTTGCAATCGCAAGCCAGGTCTTAGAAGTCGACTTGTTCTTGTTAGTTGTTAATCTTGGTTCTTCTTTGTAAGATTTTTCTTCCTCTATAACTTAGAGTTGTTCTCTGGATCTTTTGTAAAAGGCCAAGTTGTAATATATAGACATATTTTGGACCCGCGATGCTTCTGTTGTACCACTTTGAAAGATGTATGTAATACCAGTGAACGGTTTTTTGTTGGTGTTATGTCAGCGACTATAGTATATTATATTATGCAGTGATATGCTGTGTCATCGCAAAGATGTTGAGAGAACTTTATTTTCTAGTTGCACCCAAGGAGTTGGCACTGATACATGTAGAGAGAGTCGACCATCCTCACAGTTTAAGGTTGGTCATCGTGAGAGTATCATATTACTAGTATCATACATATGATACTAGCGTATTATACTACTCATCTAGTGCATGCTTAGTATCATCTAGTTATATCATAGTCTTATAGTATTTAATTATTTGTAAAATCTCAATGCAATTTGGTGTACAAGATGTATTTGGCAATATTTTTTTGTTACATGTGCTATGATATCGTATCGTATTATAATACCACTAGCACATCTCTTTATTAATTGGTGTGCCACATTATTATTTTGCCAAGATGACATGCATGATACACCTTATGATACAACCACTAGGGACGTCCTAACTCGCAATCAGACGAGAGAGTATATGAAGTGATTAATTCTTGGTTGACGAGAGTTTCAAGTGACCTTATAGGATCTCATTTGCAACTCACTCACGAGTATCACAGATTACCAAGCCATCAAATAGTCCGGAGATTCTCCCCCAGTTGCAACCGATGTTGCAAGTCATGACTAGCACGGATTACAAAAAAGCAATCCAACGGCCTAGAGCGTGTTTCTCTGTCGCAATTGTTGAAAATATAAGCAATAATTCATACGATTTAATCCGAATAATAAACTGATAAAGCATGATCATACAAACAGTACTAAAACCAATCATGCAGATCAACAAAGTAGATGAACAAATTACATCTATACAAGATAAACCTATCACATTTATACCAAACGCTAGAACTAGAAACTCTAGCAAAATCCAAAAAAGAGAGATTGAGATCATATACGATGCAGTTGCGGTAGTAGCCGTAGCAGAGGGTGCAGCGGTGGCAGTAGCCGCAACGATAGTAGCAATAGAGTTGACGCCCATGTTGAGGTTGTCGAAAAGGTCGCTGACGTTTAGAAAGAAGTCATCGTTCGGGAACCCATCGTCGGACGACGTCGTGGTTGCTAGTAGTCGCGCTTGAGCGCTCCCCGAAAACCTGATCGCCCCTCACCCGTACAGGTTCACGAGAGACGGGGTTTCAGAGGCCTACTGTCCCGATCTGCGGTGCGCGCCGCAAGCCGGGATGGGGAGACGAAGGCGGCGGCGCAAGGTTCTGGAGGTAGGCGCGTGTGTGGATTGATTACCGATTAGGTTTAGCACATATGCTTATATAGTGCTGGTCAGGAAGATCGTGGAAACGGCTGATTAATTAACGCGTCCGTTAATGACTTATAATTAATTTTCCTAAACAACAAAATAAAGCTCGACTCGACGAGATTCCCGCATCCCGCATCCCGCGGCGCGCGCGTCGTGATGAGACGGGCGACGTCGGAGGAGGAGTGCATGAGAGCTTCTCTCCTTATCACACCTTAGTGAGAGTGGTGCAACACTCTACTATATAAGGTGATCCAACTTCTCTTCCACTAGCAATGTGAGACTAACTTTAGCACCACTAGCATAGCCACATGCTGCCATGTACATGTGGACCAAAGAGAATTTCAGAATTTGTGTAATGGGCGAACAACCCAATATTCACCAAATTCCAACAGTAACTCATGTACAACAAGTAAAATCTTAGTTGCAACCCATAAATAAGTTATAACTCATGGCTAGCACGGATCAAGATGCGGTTCGACTAAGAATTAAGCCAACTCTCGCTCAAGCGAGCAATAGCAAAACCGATATGTATTGCTCCACCAAGACACAAGTATTTTCTTGTTTCTTATTAGACGGGGCATTGTGTTTCTCTGAATTAGTGTGGTCGTGTGCATCAATCGGTGCCGTTTGTACCAATCTCATGCATTACCAATATCTAAAAGAAAGTACTACTTCTCTTAAACCAATGACAATTTCGCCGGTTACCAAGCGAATTCAAAATATAGGAAGAAAGCAAAAACACTCTGATTAAAACTTGAGGGATATTCTTCGTGGAAATGACCGAAACTTGGCCGCGAAGTTCACAGCAGGACATGTCCTGTTGTTTTGGATTTCCTCCTTGGGACACAACGACTAGCGTTGCTCACGATGGCTAATTTTTTCATGATAAGAGAGAAACGATGCCCTCAATGCGATACCCTGTCCCTCCGCACGTCGATTCCGATGAACGCAACGTCCGCACGAACGTACCCATACGGCAGCAGGTACACGGCCACCGGGCCACCTATATAATGCACGTCCATGCTAAGAACAGTTCCATCGCAAACATGGCAGCTGCACTGCCCGCTCGTCGTCCTCTATCAGCTCTTCTGCTAGTGAGTAGCTCATGGCTCCTCATCTGCTCTCTCTTGCTTGCTCCGGCAGCCGCCGCCGGGCGGACGTCGTACATTGTCCACATGGACAAGTCCGCCATGCCGACGGCGCACTCCAGCCACCATGAATGGTACTCCACCGTGCTGTCGTCTGTAGCAGCAGCAGCAGCCGCCGATTTGACAGACGCCCGTGGCGGGCAGCCGCGGCTCGTCTACACATACGACGAGGCGCTCCACGGCTTCGCGGCCACGCTCTCGGCCGCCGAGCTCCGCGCGCTCAGCCGCGCACCGGGATTCGTCTCGGCCTATCCTGACCACCACGCTGTCGTACGGCGCCACGACACCACGCACTCCACGGCGTTCCTTGGCCTCAACACTGTCGACGGGCTGTTGCCGGCGGCCAAGTTCGGCGAGGACGTCATCATCGGCATGATCGACACCGGAGTGTGGCCAGAGAGCGCGAGCTTCGACGACGCCGGCATGGCCCCCGTGCCGTCCCGATGGCGCGGCGCGTGCGTGCCAGGCCAGGCGTTCCCCGCCTCCCTGTGCAACCGGAAGCTCATTGGGGCGCGCTACTTCAACAAGGGTGTTATGGCCGCGAACCCCGGAGTCGTCCTCGCCATGAACTCGACGCGTGACGAAGAAGGCCATGGCACGCACACGTCGTCCACCGCAGGCGGGAGCCCCGTGCCGGGCGCATCCTTCTTTGGTTACGGCTATGGCACGGCGCGCGGGGTGGCGCCTCGCGCTCACGTGGCCATGTACAAGGTCATCTTTAACGACGATCGATACGCGTCGGACGTGCTGGCCGGCATGGACGCGGCCATCGCAGACGGCGTCGACATCATCTCCATCTCCATGGGCTTCGACGGCGTGCCGCTGTACGAGGACCCCGTGGCCATCGCTGCGTTCGCCGCCATGGAGCGCGGCATTCTTGTGTCGGCCTCGGCGGGTAACGAGGGCCCAGAGCCTGGCGCCCTGCATAATGGCATCCCGTGGCTGCTCACCGTCGCTGCCGGCACCGTGGATCGGAAAATGTTCTCCGGCACCGTGACCTACGGCAACGCGACACAAGGCACAGAAGGCATCATATCCGGTGTCACGACGTACCCCGCAAATGCCTGGGTGGTGGACATGCCGTTAGTGTATGACGACGCCATCTCAGCATGCAACTCCTCAACGTTGCTAGTGAATTTGACGACTAGCATAGTCGTGTGCCGCGACATTGGGCGGGCCTCCGGTCAGGTGATCGCCGTGAACGAGGCAGGTGTCGCCGCGGCCATCTTCATCACGGACGATGAGTTTGGTGATGATAGTACCATGCCCATGCCGGCCATTTTCATTAGCCCGAAGGATGCGCCGGCGCTGCTGGACTACATCAACTCTACCGCGACCGCGACGGCGACCATGAAGTTCCAGCAGACGATCCTCGGCACGCGGCCGGCGCCGGTGGTCGCGGTGTACTCCTCGCGCGGACCGTCGCCGAGCTACCCCGGCGTGCTCAAGCCGGACATACTGGCGCCGGGGGACAGCATACTCGCGTCGTGGGCGCCCCTGTCTTCGCAGGGGCTGATAGGCAATACTGAGCTAGGCAGTGACTTCTTAATCGCGTCCGGAACGTCGATGTCGTGCCCGCATGCCAGCGGCGTGGCGGCTCTGCTGCGCTCCGTGCACCCGAGCTGGAGCCCAGCCATGATCAAGTCGGCGATGATGACCACCACGACCATTAACGACAACACATTCAGCCCAATCACCGACGCCGGTAGCCTCTTCAGAGGCAACGGTACCATCACGGCGGCAACTCCTCTGGCCATGGGCTCCGGGCACGTCAACCCCAACTCGGCCATGGACCCAGGCCTCGTGTACGACGCTGGGCCGAAGGACTTCGTCGCGCTGCTCTGCGCGGCAAACTATACAAACACCCAGATCGCGGCGATCACGAGGTCGTCCACGGCGTACAACTGCTCCATCGCTTCGAACGACGTGAACTATCCGTCGTTCATCGCGACCTTCGCCCCCAACGCCACCTCAGGGGAGATGCGCTTCACCAGGACGGTGACCAGCGTCGGGGCAGGCCCATCGACTTACAACGTATCTTGGGTGTCGCCGAGCAACGTCGCCGTGGCCGTGACGCCATCGACGATGGAGTTTGGCGGCGCGGGGCAGAAGGCCACGTTCCAGGTGGACATCAAGCTCACCGCGCCTAACGCCGGAGGCGAGCCCGTGTACGGTGCCGTGGTTTGGACCGACGCGAGCGGCAAGTACCGAGTGAGGACTCCATACGTCGTGCTTTGATAGTCGCGCTGCGGCGCTGGTTCCTGGTCTCGCGTCGTTTGGCATGTAGCAGGAGTACTGCTGTGTCAAAATAAACACCACGTGCTTTTTTTGTCATGTGTTTTACGGTACCTTTTACTACTCTTGGGCTAGGGAGTAGTATAAATTGCATCCAACGGATTATATGTGTGGGCATTTTAGACTTTTTCATAGCATGTCCATACTTATAATAGACGATGTTGTTTGGCGATACCCCTTTGGCAGCAGGATTTTCTGGTGTTCTGCTCGGCATTATTTCCATATGGGTTTTGGTGAAACTAAATCACCTCGTTTGGGACACGGGTGTATCATCAATAAAAGTAAAAAACCTGATTTTTTCCCACAGTACGTGAGCACGCACTTTGAGCAATACTTTTGATTCAAGGTGTATCAGCAAAAATGGCTTTGATCATGATCGAGAGCATCTCACTCCGCATTACAGCAACAAGAACATCTCAGTTGTTACCTGGTTACCATCGATGGGAAGTGGACTCGCAGCTTCTACATGCTCAACCATTTAGAGATGCTATCAGTGTATAATGTTACAAAGACATTCAGAGATGCTCAACCATTCAGAAAACAAAACAGTTTTCACTCATCAAATGGATAATATCTGCATGTATGTACAAATGGATATAAACCGATACAAAAACATGATAATAATATTTGCATGTATGTAGAAATGGATAATGTAATGAATGAAACCCTTGCGTAGACTGTGCCATGTCTGAGTTTTGCCCCGGGTGGGAAATGTTTTCATCAGGAGGTGTGCTTCCCCCCCTAAACTTAAGTTTCATGGACAGTTTTATTTCTTTGATCCGTCGAAACCCATATCGAGGCCACGTATATATCTGTATATGTGTACTCGGTCGAACTGAGTATAATCCATGTCTCGGACGGCTGATCCCATCTTTTATTATCGCGATCTACGTCTTTGCATGTCATTTCTTTTTGTTGTTGCTGTTATATAACTTACGATTTTCGCTTCTGCAGGCACATGAGCATTCGTGTACGGGGAGTATACGTCTAAGAGGACCATATGGACTTCGGGTGGGTTCGTACGGTCCTGAAAACAATTGGTATGAGTTTTTGTTTGTCAAAGTTTGAAAAGAAGGAGGGAGAAGGGGGGGAGGGACCGAAGCAAAAGTGTTTCATCAGAACCTCTGTGGGAAGGGAGATGCTGTTATGTTTTCTCGATTTATAGCTGTAATACTCATGGGACGTGCTTAACTGCTTCGTGGTTCTGATTGAATTGCATGCACTTTACTTGAATACTACTGAAATAATAAAAGCGCCGGAGATGGTGAAGAGAACATGTTAATCTGCTTAGCTGACCTGTTCTCTCAGGTACTATCGCAAACTATTAATTGTTTTAACTGTTTTTTCTGCCACCAGTTTCCTCGGCGTCATACGGAAACCACATATAGGCATACTAGTAGATCAGACCGGCAGTTTATCACTTTGTACCCTGAATAACATGGATGGATTGTCTCAGTTTATTAATGTGTATGTTTCTTCAAAAGTGAGCATTTGGCAGTACCTAATTATAACATCATGTCTGTTAAATGAACAAGTCCCACGAAACACCACTTGCTGTTGTCTTGCTTGATCTCTCTGATTTCAGAGGCAGGCCCAGTCTTAACTCGGTAATGGGATGATATGTGTTTTTCAATTGCTCTGTTTGATCCTTATTATGTTTTAGCATTGGGCAGTTCCTTCTACCCTGATGCATATTAGTTGTTTCAGTTGTATGATTTATAAAAAGTGGCTATGCTGGATTACACTGAAGAAGGAATGGGTGCCGTATTACAAAACATTACCAAGGTCTGCAACCATATCAAATAGCCTGGATTTTTTGGGATTTAAAGCCGTCGCATACTACACAAAATAACATATTTTCAGCTATGATCTATCATGGAACTGCTTACCACTGTCTGCCATCCGAGTTCTTCAGCCGGCATCCTCATTCCTGGCCGCTTCCACTGATTTCTTGGAATTTCCACTCTGAGATTAACCATCCAGGACTAAGCAGCCTGACAAACAGATGGATACTCACAGAACTGCAAAATAGCAAAAGAAATAAAGTCAGGATTCTCTATGTGTTTACCACTCTGCCTTGGGAAGAACAACACAAATAGCCAATACATATGAGAAGGAGGACAAACTGAAAATAGACTGAATTCACACAAACTACTTGGGTGTTCAAGTAAGAGAAAATTTTGTATCAGAGCCAGACCTTGCAGATTCATAGCACTACTGCTGCAGTCCTTCTCCAGCTGCTCATGGACATAAAATATAGAAATTTTCTTTGAACTGTAGTTTAATAAAAAGGATGAGCTCCTTTTGTGTCAGTACTTAAGAGTAAAATATGGATATACATGAGATAAGATGACCAATATCGGTATTTTTCTGGTGACATATACACACCTTGGAAAGCCATTTCCCGAATAGCTTTTTTTTAGATCAACAGGGATTACCTCCCCGGCTCCATTTCAAGAAATGAAACCCAACATTTGTCTCAGTCTTATACAGCAAGCAAAAACTACACTCCAGCCAGAGCTGCTAAAACTAGAAGAAACTCAAAAGCTCAAAAGAGCAAGGGCTACGAAACCCAAACAGTAGATAAAACCACACTGAAGCTATACCATACTTTAAACTTTTTAGCTGAAACCATTACAAGTCAGAACCCAAGCATTTCAGAGCATTTTGGATAGAGAGGAAGAAGGCCCCAATCAGAACACCACATGGACTTCATCGTCCTTCTCAGGATGAGCTTGTAGCGACGCCAGCGAAGCACGCCCACCATAGCTCGACGATGTTGTAGACTTCCAAGTGGAGATCCACTCGAACCCCGAGCAAATCAGTTTTTCCATGAGCTCTAGTGGGTTTTTCAGCATGCTTGCCATCCTTCCCATGAAACGGATGACCATCCCCTCTTCCAGCTCTTTGAAAGGGATCTTCCAACTTCTCAGGTATGATAGAACCAGACGCCAAACCTGCTTCATATTAACCCAAGGAGTGACATTAAAAACTAAGTTATTCCTATTGGTCCAGATGCCCCAGAGAACAACAGCAGAAACAACATTGAAATGTACATGTTTCTTATTAGCTAACCATCTCAGAGCAACAGATTCAAAATCAGAAACTATAATACCAAAAATGTCCTGGACATCAGCCCATAACATCTTGGAGACTACACAATCAAAAAATAAATGGTGAACAGTTTCTATTTCCTTACAAAGGTTGCACTATAGAGGTTTAGGGATCCCTCTAGCTCTAAGATTATCTCTAGTCAGAATTTTATTTTGGGAAAAAAACCATAAGAAAACCTGAATTCTAGGGGAAATTTTCAGTTTCCAAACAGCAGGTAAGTAAATCTGAGTTATCCCTCTAAAATTCACCACTGAATACATAGAACTAGAAGAATATAAACCATTAGTCTCATACTGCCAGATGAGCTGCAGATAAACATACTGAGCAATGCCTAGAATTTGCTGCCATTGAATCATCATCTAGCCAGTAAAGGTTCTCCTAAAATCACACCTCAACTGTGTCCCATCCCAAAGATCAACTATGGTTTTAGTCTGTTGATTGGAAAGTATGTATACTTCCCAAAACTGGGTGGCTAGAGTAGAGTTCCCAAACCAGACATCCTCCCAAAATTTAATTGATTTACCATTCCCCACATGCCACCTATAGCCTACTTCAACAGCTCTAGAAGCCCACATTACACCTTTCCCGAAAGTGGAAGGATGTATATCATGAAAACAGAGGATGTTGGGATTTTTGGTTCTATATTTAGCATCTATGACTTTTTCCCAAAGAGTCCCTTCCCCCTTGATATACCTCTTTACCCAAGAACCTAAAAGACACAGATTTAGGTCTTGCAGGTTTGGAATTCTAGATTTAGGTCTTGCAGGTTTGGAATTCCCAATCCTCCAAAATCTTTCTTCATACAGACAGAGGGCCAATTAGCTAAATGAATCTTATGGTTATCCTCTTCATCATTCTAGAAGAAATTAGCCATATGAGAATCTAAAAGCTTCAAGGCCCATTTAGGGAATTTAAACAAAAGATAACAGATATATGGGAATACTAGCTAAGCAAGCTTGTATAAGCACTTTTTTTGCAGCATAAGAGAGAAGTTTCCCTCTCCAACTAGTAATCCTTCTCAAAAGGTTCTCTATTAAAGGTTGAAGATCCTCTCTCTTCAACTTATCAAAGTGTAAAGGGATACCCAAGTATTTAACACGGAAACTACCCTGCACACACCCAAAGATATCTAAAAAAGGTTTAACCTCTTCTTCCACTAGATTAATGGGAATGAGTTCACTCTTATGGTAGTTTATCCTCATCCCAGAAATTTGTTCAAAACAAGTAAGAATACATTTGAGATTAATATCCCCTAATGTGTTAGGTTCCCAAAAGAGCAGAGTATCATCTGCATATTGTAGGCAGATCACTCCTCTAGGAACAAAATTAGGACAAAGACCTCTAATGTCCCCACAAACAGAGCATTTAATTAACATCCTAGAGAAAACATCAATCATGACATTAAACAAAAGAGGTGCAATGGGGTCACCTTGTCTAAGGCCTTTACCAACCAAGAAAAAGTTACTCTCAAAATCATTAATTTTAACTCCTATAGAACCTCCTAGAGAAATTTGTCTAATGAATCTAATGAAAATGGGACAAAAAACCCTAAGCTCCAGCACCTCAAAAAGGAAATATAGATTTACTCTATCATAAGCTTTTTCAGTCTATTTTAAGCACCAATCCTTTATCTTTACTGGTATGCATCTCATGGATGATCTCATGAGCAGTAACCACACTTTCTAAAATAAATCTACCCCTAATAAAGGCAGACTGATTAGGGGAAATGATTCTACCTATGACTTTAGCCAATCTATTAGTCAAAACCTTAGTGAAGATTTTGAAGGAACAATTAAGCAAGCTAATAGGTCTAAACTTTTTCATAGTCTTAGCATCATTTTCTTTAGGAATCAGGGTAATCATAGCAAAGTTCAATCTAAAAATGTCTAGGTGATCATCATACCAAGCATGAAACATTGACATGAGATCATACTTGATAACCTCCTAGTGGGATTGATAGAACATAAAGGATAAGCCATCAGGTCTAGGAGCTCCATTAGCATATGACCAAAAAACAACTATTCTAATTTCCACTTCAGTAAAAGCAGCTCCTAAACCTAAATTTTCATCCTCACTAATCTTTTCATCTTTAGAGAAAAATTCCTGTTTCAGCTTGATGTCAGGTCTAGGTTCCCAGGCAAAAAGATCATTATAATAATCAGTAGCAACTTTAATCATATCATCAATCTTAGTTACATGGCCATTTGGCCCCTCAAGTATGTTTATTATTTTTTTCCTCCTCCTCTGATTAGCTACCGCATGAAAATAAGAAGTATTTCTATCTCCTTCTAAGATGTTCCTAACTCTAGATCTCTGTCTAGCCTTAGTTTCCTCCATGATCCAAAACTTCTGGAGTTCTTTAAAGATCCAATTTAATCTACCTCTTTCATCATAAGAAAGAAACTGAGTTTCAGATTTAATGTCTAAAGAATCATACTCCTCCATGAGTTCTTTCTTATTCTTCCTAATAGCAGCTTCTATATTAATGTTACAACCTTTAGCTAGCTTTCTAAAATTCCTAACTTTACTTTGCCAAACATCAAGTGGATTAGGACTATCTACCCTCAAAGACCAAGCTTTGATAACTATATCCTTAAAATCTGCTCTAGCTATCCACCATTTCTCAAATCTAAACCTAGAAGGTTTTGGAATACAATGTTCCCCTGAATCCCAAATAATAGGAGTATGATCACTCCCAACTCTAGTAAGAGCTCTAGCACCATCCAAATGAAAACTCCTATCAAAATTAGTAGAACAAAAAACTCTATCTAGCTTACACATAGTAGGATCCATATCATCAATCTTAGTTACATGGCCATTTGGCCCCTCAAGTATGTTTATTATTTTTTTCCTCCTCCTCTGATTAGCTACCGCATGAAAATAAGCAGTATTTCTATCTCCTTCTAAGATGTTCCTAACTCTAGATCTCTGTCTAGCCTTAGTTTCCTCCATGATCCAAAACTTCTGGAGTTCTTTAAAGATCCAATTTAATCTACCTCTTTCATCATAAGAAAGAAACTGAGTTTCAGATTTAATGTCTAAAGAATCATACTCCTCCATGAGTTCTTTCTTATTCTTCCTAATAGCAGCTTCTATATTAATGTTACAACCTTTAGCTAGCTTTCTAAAATTCCTAACTTTACTTTGCCAAACATCAAGTGGATTAGGACTATCTACCCTCAAAGACCAAGCTTTGATAACTATATCCTTAAAATCTGCTCTAGCTATCCACCATTTCTCAAATCTAAACCTAGAAGGTTTTGGAATACAATGTTCCCCTGAATCCCAAATAATAGGAGTATGATCACTCCCAACTCTAGTAAGAGCTCTAGCACCATCCAAAGGAAAACTCCTATCAAAATTAGTAGAACAAAAAACTCTATCTAGCTTACACATGGTAGGATCTTCTTGATTATTGCCCCATGTGTAGGCTCTACCTAACAAACCAATCTCCATAAGGGCCCATAATTCAATCCATGCATTGAAATTATCAACCCATTTAAAGTCTATATTCTTATTGTTCTTATCCTTAGGGGATCTAATTAGATTAAAATCCCCTCCTATCATAGCTGTATCATTCCAATTAAGAAAAAGTTCATGTAACTCATAGATGAAATCTTGTTTCCTCTCTTCATATGCAGAACCATAGACAGTAGTAATTCTACAAACAAAAGGAGCAACTCTATTTCTAAGGACAACACTAATTGAAAAGAATCTAATATCCCAGGAAACTACTTCAAAAAGGTCTAGATTAACACCCACTAGGATACCACTTGCAGTACCAATAGAAGGCAAGTAATTCCAAGCAAAATTTCTATTTTCTAATAAATTCTTCAAAAAGGAATTGCTAAAACTATCTTTTTGGTTTCTTGGAAACCAATGTAATCTACTTTTAAAGGAATAAATTATCTTCTATATACTTCTGTCTACCAGGAGCATTAAGGCTCCTACTATTCCAAAAAGCACTAATCATAAGCATTTTTTCCTGGGGTGCTTGCCCCGAGATCTATGTAAAACCTCTATACAACCTTCTGCCTCCTCATCTAAATCTCTAATGTTAGGATTGTTGAAGTGTATAAGTGGATTGCACTAGTCTTTTCCACCAGTTCGGACTTTTGGTTGCGTTGGCTAGTGCATGAAGCTTGACATGGTATCAAAGGCTAAGGTCTCGAGTTCGAGTCCTGGATTTCGCAATTTATCCTAAAATTGTTGTTGACCCCTCTGTGTCCACGTATAGACCTCTTGAGTCATACGTGAGTTTCGCGCGCCGTCGCTCTTTTCCGGTTGCACGTGCTGACTTCTTCCCGTCACACGTGAGAGGGGGTGTTGAAGTGTATAAGTGGATTGCACTAGTCCTTTCCATCAGTTCGGACTTTTGGTTGCGTTGGCTCAAGCTTCATGCACTAGCCAACGCAACCAAAAGTCCGAACTCATGGAAAGGACTAGTGCAATCCACTTATACACTTCAACAAGGATAAGTTCCATCCTGGTGGATGGGAGTGCTAAAATCACTACTAACATTAGAAGAGCTTTCATCATTGACCTTTATCCCTATATTATCAGAAAGAACATCTAAATCTACAGTAGAAAGATAAGTAAAAGGATTAGACAGCATTATACCTTTCATGGTTTTAGGGACCTCCAAGTTGCTGATTTTCTTCAAATCTACAACCCTTTCAAGGATGTTCTTGGATCTATCAACTCTAGTACTTTGCCTAGTTGGTTGCACAGGTCCCCACTGCTTCAACTTATTTGTAGCTTTTTGTTTCAGAGAAGAGTCATCCCTTTCTCTCATCACCAATTCCTTGAAGCTAGGCATGATATCATCAGGGAGTTATACCACAATATCCTTCATCTTCTCTGCCTCCAAGTCCATCTTCTGAGCAAAACTTACATCCTAACTCTGTCTTTCCAACCAGAACTTTTGAATTTCTGAGTCAGTATCAGGGTTCACAAGAGATCTATCCCAGATGAAATTTCCTTCCATATCCACTACACCTTTTTGCACCATTAGTTGGAACACAACATTAGCATTATAAGCAGAGTTAGCTACCATCCTAACCTTACTAGTAGCTTGTCCTCCATTTCGAGCAGAAGCACCAGAACTGGCTTGCTGTGATGATAATCCACTGCCGGAAGAGCCACCTTGGCCCATATTTCCTTCATGTCCAGTGTACTCCTCTTCATTCCCATTGTCATAATCTCTCTGGTCCTCATTAAGTTGTCCCTCTTCCACTTCCTCCACATGTACATAAGTGTCTAATGTGAACCCCAGATGAAACAAGTTATCATGGGAGTTGAAGAGTCTACCATTCCTTAGCATTGTTCTTAAAAATGCTCTGTCAATCCATATCCTCTAGGATACCACAAATGGAAATTGCTTGGTCTAAGGTGTTCCATTCACACCACTTAGTCGGCAGCCCTGTAATGATTACCATATTTTTTTCATGAATTCCACTGGCTCTGGATCATCATTCCAAGCCTCCACCTTTACCCACACTCCTGGCTTTGACACTCTAAACTGTAGCCTTTCTTCTACCTCTCGATCTCACTCAGAAATACAGAAAGACAGAGACAGATAGATTTTGTGCTGCGAACTGCTTAGCAGCTTTTCTGTTTCGTTTCCCTTTTATTCATCGAGAGGACTGATCGTGCTAGTCACACGACGCCCACAACGGACGCGCCATCCCACGTCCAGGCGATCGAGTCTTGTGCCAGGATCAAGTCAAAGCAAAATATCCTATCTGAAGCTAGAAAATAGCTGAAACTCTAACAGACTCGCTAACTGAAACTACTGACAGCAAAGCAGCAGACTACACCTGACGCTGCTGCAACTTATTCAGAAATGAAAGCTAGATTAACCAACAATCTCCTCCTAATCTAGGTTTCTTTCACCTTGACCATGCCAATGTGCTGGCGCAGTTCCTGGAAACGCACTCGCCCAAGTGCCTTGGTCATGATGTCAGAGAATTGGCCGTCGGTGCGGACGAACTGAATGTCGATGTCGCCGTTCTCCACACACTGACGGATGAAATGGTAGCGGATTTGAATGTGCTTACTTCGGTCGTGGAAGACCGGGTTCCTAGCCAGCGCGATTGCTGAATTGTTGTCGACGCGGAGCTCGGTGACGCCGCCGTCGCGCCCGAGCAGCTCTCCAAGCAGCCGCTTGAGCCAGATGCCCTGACATGCTGCTCCAGTGGCAGCGACATATTCCGCCTCGCAGGTTGAGAGCACCACGATCTTCTGCTTCGTCGCTTGCCAGGAGATGGGGCTGCTGCCGTAGTAGAACAGCATCCCACTGGTACTCTTGCGATCGTCGACGTGCCCTGCCCAATCCGCGTCGCTGTAGCCGACGAGACAGGCCTCCTCATCTTGGCGCGTGTACACACACCCAAGTTTCTTGGTCCCTGCGATGTAGTGAAGCAGGTGCTTCACCACGCTCCAATGCTCACTGGTGGGAGTCTCCATGAACTTGCTCAAGTAACTTACCGCGAAGCAGATGTCGGGGCGCGTGTGCACCAGGTAGCGTATGCCACCGACAGTGCTGTGATAGAGGGTAGGGTCCACTGGCTTCCCACTCCCCTTCTTACTCAGCTTCAGGCGTGCCTCCATGGGTGTGGCAGTAGGGTTACAGTCACCCATTGACATCTTGTCGACCAGCTTGTCAGCATACGCTGCTTGTCTGAGCTGAATGCGGCCAGGCTCCTGGCTTACCTCGATTCCGAGGTAGTAGAAGAGCAACCCGAGGTCGCTCATCTTGAAGAGATTCGTCATCTCCTTCTTGAAGACGCCAATTGCCTTCGCGGCGGTGCCGGTGACGATGAGATCGTCAACGTACACCCCAAGAAGCAGCCGCTCCCCATCCTTCTCCCGTGTGTAGACGGCATGCTCAGATGGACACTTGACGAAACCAAGTGAGACGAGGCTCTGGTCCAGCTTCGCGTTCCAAGCACGCGGTGCTTGCCGGAGCCCATATAGCGCCTTGTTCAGGCGTAGGACCTTCTCCTCCGACCCATGCTTGAAGAATCCAGGAGGCTGAGTCACGTACACCTCCTCTTTGATCTCGCCGTTGAGGAAGGCTGACTTGATGTCAAGGTGGTGGACCTCCCACCTCTGCTGTGCGGCGACGGCGAGGAGGAGGCGGATGGAGTCGAGGCGGGCGACTGGAGCGAAGACTTCGTCGAAGTCAATCCCCTCTTTCTGCACATACCATTTTGCACCGATCCGGGCCTTATGCTTGACAATCTGGCCCTTTTCGTTCTTCTTGGCCTTGTACACCCACTTCAGCCCAATGGGCTTGTGGCCTGGTGGGAGATCAACGAGAGACCACGTCTCATTTTCCCCCCACAGTAGCCAGCTCTTCTTCCATCGCTCTGCTCCAGCTTGCTTCCTTCAACGCCTCCCCCACACTCGACGGCTCCCCCGCCGTGGTGAGAAGCAGCCGTTCTGTGAGTCCAGGAGCTGTGAGACCTGGACCCAACAGGTCGGTGACGCGGCGGTACCTGTGCAGCTTTCCATCGTCGTCGGCGTCGAGTTGCTCAGGATCTAGCGCCCCTGGAGGTGTGGCGAACTCGATGGAGCGCTCCTCCATTGCTGGAGGTGGAGAGGGTGTGCGAGGCGACGCTGTCCCTTCCTGGTCTGAGGTATCCCAGCTCGCTTCCTCGGAGTCGCGAGTTGCCTCTGGTGGTGTATGTGCAGCCAATGTGTTCGTCGGTGTGCGCTCTGCATATTCCACCACGAAATCCTGGGACGCGTTGGTGCCACCGTCCTTCTCCTCCCAATCCCAGCTTTGCGCCTCGTCGAAGATGGCATCGCACGTGACGTGGACGCGGCGAGTTGCTGGGTCGAAGACCCGGTATGCCTTTGATCCGGGCTCATAGCCGATAAAGATCATCGGCGTGCTCTGGTCATCGAGCTTGTGGAGGAACAGGCGGGCGCTCTTGACGTGCGCGACACACCCGAAGACGCGAAAGTGCTCGACGGAGGGCTTCCTGCCATGCCAGGCCTCGTACGGGGTCCTGCCGTCGACGGAGCGGGTGAAGGTCCGGTTAAGCACATATACCGCCGTCGTGACAGCTTCTCCCCAGAAGAAGTTGGGCAGCTTCTTGGCCTTCATCATGGACCTGGTCATGCCCACCACCGTCTGATTGTGGTGCTCCACCACACCGTTTTGCTACGGCGAGTACGGCGCCGTCAGGTGGCGCTTCACGCCGATGTCAGCGAAGTGGGCGGCGAGGTCGTTTGAGGTGAACTCCCCGCTGCGGTCGGTGCGTAGCGTGCGCAGCGTGCACCGTCCTTCCGTCTGCGCCTCAGCTTGGAAGCGCTTGAGAGCGTCGCCTGCCTCGTCCTTCGTCGCCAGCAACACAAGCCACATGAAGCGGCTGTAGTAGTCGACGAGGAGCAGGAAGTAACGACGACCTCTAGGGGTTGGTGGCGCGACGGCACTGCAGAGGTCTGCATGCACCAGCTCGAGTGGTTGCTCCGCCCTGTACTTGGCCTGCTGTGGGAACGGCGTGCGCCGCTGCTTCCCAGCGAGGCAGGCCTCGCAAAGCTCGCCGGTGGGCTCGACCGGTGGCATACCCCGCACCATGCCTTCCCTGGCCATCTTCTGCAGCGCCTCCATGTGGACATGACCGAACCGTGCGTGCCAGCGCCATGCCAGCGAGTCAAGGCGCATCGCCAGGCACACGGGAATGGCTGGCTGCATCGTCAGAGGGTAGAGGCAATTTGGAGAGCGTCTCACCTGGACCAGCAGTTGGTCGCGGCGGTCGCGGATTGTCAGCCTGCCGCGCCTGATGTGGATGTCGCAGTCGTGTTCGTCGAGCTGCCCAAGGCTCACGACGCTGCTCTTCATCCTAGGGATGAACTACACGTCAGTGAACGCTCGCTGGCGCCCGCCGCTGATGCAGAACACGATGTCGCCCTTGCCCTTGATCTGCACCACCGAACCGTCGCCGAGGCGGACGTTGCCGGTGACAGATTCGTCGAGGGTGGTGAATGCGAAGCGGTTGCCTGTCATGTGGTTCGACGCGCCAGTGTCGAGATACCACATGGTGTCCGTGGGCTCGTCCACCCGCCCTGGCACCACCTTGGCCTTTTCCTCGTTCAGGAAGACAAGGGCACTCGCTGGTTCGGATATTCCAGCGTCTGGTGCAGGCACACTTGGGGCTGCCACGACGGGTGAGAGGTCTAGGGGTACGTAGCATGGAAAACAAAAAATTTCTACCGCATACAAACAAACAAGCCAAGATCTATCTACTAGATTGTAGCAACGAGTCGAAAGAATAACTCACCCTCGAAGATTCCAAAGTGTTTAACGAGAGCGGATTCTCGTGGGTGATGTAGTCGTACTCTTGCCGATCTCAAGATCGTGTAGACGATCCTTCCGACGCAGCGTTCCGGCAGCGCTTCCGCAGTCGGTCACACGTTCGGTACTCGATGAAGACCTTCCTATCCCTTGTTCCAGCAGGCAGCGGAGGTTGTAGCACCCACCTCGTGATTCCGGCAGCACGATAGCGTGGTACCGGAAGTAGAGGGGAGATCTCGCAGGGCTTCGCCTTAAGCCGGAGCGAGTATGGTGGACTATGAGAGAGGCCTTGGTGATCTAGGGTTTAGAGGCACCAAGGAGAGAGGGCTAGGCCGGCGGCTAGGGCAAGGGGAGAGCCCCAAGTCGGCGGCTAGGGTTTGCCCTAGGGCGGCGGCTGCAAGAGGGTTGGCGGCTAGGGCTAGGGTTTAAGTGGGGCAAGGTGTAGGTCTAGAGGGGCAGCCCTGCCCCTCCTTTTATAGGTGGGAGGGCGCCGGCCAGGGGAGGAGAGTCCTCCCCCAAGTCGGCCTCCAAGGCCGGCGGGTGGAGGGAGAGGAAATCCTCCCCAAGTAGGTTTCCTACTCTCCCTCCACCAAGCAAACTTGCCGTTTGACTTTTCAAATTGGCGTTTGACTTTTCAAACTAGGATTTGATTTATCCCTTTATTTTGCTCAGCGATGACACCTAGTACATGATGCAACCATTCCAACTTGTTATGACACATTCATGTACCCTTCCCCTCCGGAGTGCCGGACCTTCCGGACCCTTCTAGAACATTCCCGATGAAAACATCGGAATCATTCTCCAACCCCGAAACAGGACTTTCCTTATATGAATCTTATTCTCCGGACCATTCCAGATCTCCTCGTGATATCCTGGATCCCATCCGAGACTCCGAACAACATTCGGTCTCTTACTCATCATTCCATAACTACTCAACAACATAGAATCCTTAAGTGTGTCTCCCTACGGTTCGTGAATTATGCGAACATGATCGAGACACTTCTCCGAACAATAACCAATAGAGGAATCTGGAAATTCATATGGTTCCCACATATTTCTACGATTACTTTGCGATCGAATGAACCACTTACATACGATACCAATTTCCCTTTGTCTCATGATAGTTTACTTATCCGAGGTTTTGATCGTCGGTATCTCTGCATACCTAGTTCAACCTCGTTACTGATAAGTACTCTTTTCTCGTTCCCGTGATATGTGATCCCTTGTGAGCCAGTCACATGCTTGCAAGCCAATTGGATGACATTCCACCGAGAGGTCCCAGAGTATATCTATCCGTCATATGGATGGACAAATCCCACTCTTGATCCATGTGTCTCAACCCATACTTTCCGAACACTCAATGCCACCTTTATAACCACCCAGTTACGGTGTGGTGTTTGATGTCATCAAAGCATCCTTCCGGTGATGGTGATATGCATGATCTCATGGTCGAAGGAATTAGGTTACTATGTATCAGAAAGCATATAGCAATTGAACTATTAAAATGACTTGATCTTTATGCTACGCTTATCTATAGGAGTATGTCCATCATATCATTCTCCTAACGATATGATCTTGTTGTTAATAACATCTCAATGTTCATGATAGGGAAACCACAATCATTTATTAACCAGCAAGCTAGTATTATAAAGAGGCTTTACTAGGGACTCTAATTTAGTTTACAAATCACACAAGTATTAATGTTTACTTGTTCATACTGTTATAGCATGAATGTAAACATTTATCATAAACACAAAGATATAATAATAACTACATTTATTATTGCCTCTAGGGCATATCTCCAACAGTCTCCCACTTGCACTAGAGTCAACTAATCTAGATTACATGGTAATATACCAAACACCCATGGCAGTTTGGTGTTGGTCATGTTTTGCCCTCGGGAGAGGTTTAGTCAACGGATCCGCCACATTCAGATTTGTGTGTACTTTGCAAATATTTATGTCACCATCTTGGAAATGTTCTCGAATAGCGTGAAAACGTAGCTTGATGTGCTTCAGCTTCTTGTGTGACCTTGGTTCTTGCGCATTGGCTATGGTGCCCATGTTATCAAGACATTGGGTCCAGCGCACTTGGAACCACACCGAGCTCCGTAATGAACTCCTTCATCCATATCGCTTCTTGTGAAGCCTCCGAAGCATCTATGTATTCCGATTCAGTTGAAGATCTCGCCACAACGCTTTGCTTTGCACTCCTCCAGCTAACTGCTGCACCATTCAAAGTAAATACGTATCCAGATTGAGATTTAGAATCATCCGGATCGGTGTTCCAACTAGCATTGGTGTAACCATTAACAACGAGATGTTCATCACCTCCATAAGAAAGAACCATATCCTTAGTTCTTCTCAAGTACTTAAGGATGTTTTTTACCGCTGTCCAATGATCCACTCCTGTATCACTTTGATATCTGCTAGTCAAACTAACAACATATGCAATGTCGGGTCTAGTACTTAGCATGGCATACATTAGAGATCCTATGGCTGAGGCATAGGGAGTCTTACTCATCCTTTCTCTATCTTCTGCCGTTGCTGGACTTTGAGTTTTACTCAAGGTCGTATTGGGCAACATGGGCAAGAACCCTTTCTTGCTATCTTCCATTCCAAACCTCTTTAGAACTTTGTCCAAATATGTACTTTGTGACAATGATATTAGGCATCTCGATCTATCTCTATAAATCTTTATGCCTAATATGTAAGTTGCTTCGCCAAGATCTTTCATTGAAAAACTATTATTCAAATATTCCTTGACACTATTAAGAAGGTCTACATCATTCCCAATCAACAATATGTCATCTACATATAGTATTAAGAATGCTACAGAGATCCCACTCACTTTCTTGTAAATACAAGCTTCTCCATAAGTTTGTATAAAACCAAAACTTTTGATTACCTTATCAAAACGTTGATTCCAACTTCGGGATGCTTGCTTCAATCCATATATGGACCGTTGAAGTTGGCATACCTTGTTAGCATCTTTAGGATCGACAAAACCTTTGGGTTGCATCATATACGACTCTTCATCAATGTCTCCATTGAGGAACGCTGTTTTGACATCCATCTGCCATATCTCATAATCATAATATGCAGCGATTGCTAACAAAATCCTCATAGACTTTAGCTTCACTACTGGTGAGAAAGTCTCATCGTAGTCAACTCATTGAATTTGTCGAAACCCTTTTGCGACAAGTCAAGCTTTATAGATAGTAACATTACCATCAGCATCTGTTTTCTTCTTGAAAATCCATTTTTTCTCGACAGCCTTCCGGCCATCCGGTAAGTCCACCAAAGTCCATACTTGGTTTTCGTACATGGATCCAATCTCGGATTTCATGGCTTCTTGCCATTTATTGGAATCTGGGCTCATCATCGCTTCCTCATATGTCGCAGGGTCATCGGCGTTGTCCACCAACATGACACTCATAACGGGATCATACCAATCAGGAGTGGTACGAGTTCTCGTTGACCTGCGAGGTTTTGTAGAAACTACAACCTAAGTTTCATGATCATCATCATTAGCTTCCTCTCTTATTGGTGTAGGCACCATAGGAACTTCTTCCGGTGCTGCGCTACTCGCAAGTTCAAGAGAAGGTTCGACAACCTCGTCGAGTTCTACTTTCCTTCCAGTCACTTCTTTCGAGAGAAATTCCTTCTCTAGAAAGGATCCATTCTTGGCAACGAAGATTTTGCCTTCGGATCTATGATAGAAGGTATACCCAATAGTTTATTTTGGATATCCTATGAAGATGCATTTTTCCGCTTTGGGTTCAAGCTTGTCCGGTTGTAACTTCTTTACACAGGCTTCGCAACCCCAAACTTTAAGGAACGACAATTTAGGTTTCTTCCCAAACCATAATTCATATGGTGTCGTTTCAACGGATTTAGATGGTGCCCTATTTAAAGTGAATGCGGCTGTTTCTAATGCATAACCCCAAAATGATAGCGGTAAATCTGTAAGTGACATCATAGAACGAACCATATCTAAGAGAGTTCGATTACGATGTTCGGACACACCATTACGGTGTGGTGTTCCTGACGGTGTCAATTGTGAAAGTATTCCGCATTTCTTCAAATGCTCGCCAAACTCGTAACTTAGATATTCACCTCCACGATAAGAACGTAGAAATTTAATCTTCTTGTTATGTTGATTCTCCACCTCACTTTGAAATTGCTTAAACTTCTCGAAAGTTTCGGACTTATGTTTCATGAAATAGATATACCCATATCTACTCAAGTCATCCGTGAAGGTAAGAACATAATGATAACTACCGCGCGATGCTACACTCATTGGACCACACACATCGGTATGTATGATTTCCAATAAGTCCGTAGCTCGCTCCATCATACCAGAAAATGGAGTCTTAGTCATTTTACCCATCAGACATGCTTCGCATCTTTCAAGTGATTCAAGAAGTCCATCGGAATGGAGTTTATTCATACGCTTCACTCCAATGTGACCAAGACGACAGTGCCACATATAGGTCGAATTATCGCTTGATTTCAAACGTTTAGCCTCAATGTTGTTGATATGTGTATTTCCACTATCGAGATTCAATAAGAATAGACCATCTATCAAAGGTGCATGTGCATAAAACATATTACTCATATAAATCGAACAACCATTATTCTCTGATTTAAACAAGTAACCGTCTCGCAATAAACAAGATCCCGATATAATGTTCATGCTTAACACAGGCACTAAATAACAATTATTTAAGTATAAAACTAATCCCGATGGTAGATGAAGGGGTAGCGTGCCGACCGCGATCACATCAACCTTTGATCCGTTTCCCACGCGCATCGTCACCTTGTTCTTCGTTAGCTTCCGTTTATTCTGCAGCACCTGTTTCGAGTTACAAATATGAGCAACCGAACCAGTATCAAATACCCAGGCACTACTACGAGTACTAGTGAGATACACATCAATAACATGTATATCAGATATACCTTTCTTCTTGATGTTGCCGTTCTTCAAATCTGCCAAGTACTTTGGGCAATTCCGCTTCCAGTGACCTTCTCCCTTGCAGTAAAAGCACTCAGTATCAGGCTTAGGTCCAGCCTTGGTCTTCTTCGTCGGTGCGACAACTTTCTTACCACCCTTCTTGAAGTGTCCCTTTTGCTTAGACTTGCCTTTCTTGAATTTGGTGGTCTTATTGACCATCAACACTTGGTGCTCTTTCTTGATCTCCACTTCTGCAGATTTTAACATGGAGAAGAGTTCTGGCAACTGCTTGTTCATGCTTTGCATATTGTAGTTCATCACAAAGTTCTTGTAACTTGGTGGTAGTGATTGGAGGACACGGTAAATCCCCAAAGCATTAGGAATCACTATACCCAAGCTTTGGAGTTTGTTCGCGTGCCTAGACATCTTAAGCACATGCTCACTGACGGAGCTGCCCTCTTCCATCTTGCGGTTAAAGAACTTTTCAGAAGCCTCATAGCTCTCAACTGCCGCGTGAGTCTCAAATATTAATTTGACTTCACGGACAATATCATGTGGGTATGAATTCTCAAACCTTTTCTGAAGCTCCGATTCCAAACCATACAAGATAGCACACTGAACTGTGGAGTACTGATTCTTCCGAGTGAGGTAAACATTCTTTACTTCATCGGTAGCAGTAGCTGCAGGCGGGTCACCCAGCGGTGCATCCAGCACATAGGTCAAATTACCAGCATTGAGGACAATCCTCAAATTGCGGAACCAATCCGCAAAGTTGCTTCCATTGTTTTTCAACTTTTCTTTCTCTAGGAACGCATTAAAATTGATGGTAGGGGCCGCCATTGATCTACAACATATTTGCAATAGTTTAGACTAAGTTTATGACAAATTGAGTTATAATTAATAGTTAAATTAATCTAGGTGAACTTCCACTCAAAACAATATCCCTCACATTGTTTTAGTGATCACACGAACCAAATCCACCACATCAAAACCGATCATCAGGAGAGTTGATGTGGCTTCAATGCGAACAATCGACATGTTCATCATATCTACTATATGATTCATGCTTTACCTTTCGGTGATCCGTGTTCCGAGACCATGTCTGTACATGCTAGGCTCGTCAAGATCAAACCTTAGCTTCTGCATGAGCAAATCTGGCTTGCTCACGTTGTATACACTTGCAGAATCTAACACACCCGATCATCACGTGGTGCTTCGAAACAACAAGCTTTAGCAACGGTGCTTACTAAGGATGAACACTTTAGAACTTGAAATTTATGTGCATGAGGGATCATCTTATAATGCTACCGTCGTTAACTAAGCAATACAAGATGCATAAAGGATTAACATCACATGCAATTCATAATATGTGATATGATATGGCCTTTCTTCTTTGTGCTTCTGATCTCCATCTTCAAGCACGAACATGCTCTCCATCATCACCGGCATTGCATCAAGGTCAATGACGCTGCTCCATGATTGTCGTCCACCAGCTTCAACTATTACAACTACTTTGAATAGACACGCGGGTCTTAACAGAAATTAAAGACAACCATATGGCTCCTGCCGGTTGCCAACTTACAATAAGGAACATTGCATACATCAAATATAATCACAATCATGGCCATATCACATCACAGCACACCCCTGCAAAACAAAGTTAGACGCCTCTAATTTCTTTGAATATTTTACGTGGTTTGGGACTTTCAATAAGTGTCGATCTAACTTACGAACAAGAACCACAACGTTGATGTTTGAACTATCAAGTGCCTGTTGTAAATTGGATCTATACTATAATGGGAGAGACAGACACCCGCAAAGCCACTTATGCAATACAAGTTGCATGTTGAGCGTGGAGCAAGTCTCATGAACGATGTCATGTAAGGTTAGCCCGGGCCGCTTCATCCCATCATAACGCAAGATGCAAAGTACACAAGAAGCAATTGATAATAAAAGCACCACCGCCCACAATGACCATTGTGTTCTACTCGTGCAACAGATCTACATATAGACACGGCTCTGATACCACTGTAGGGGTTCGTAGCATGGAAAACAAAAAAATTCTACTGCATGCACACAAACGAGCCAAGATCTATCTACTAGATTGTACCAACGAGTCGATATAAGCACTCACCCTCGAAGATTCCAAAGCGGTTAACGAGAGCAGATTCTCGTGGGTGATGTAGTCGTACACTTGCCGATCTTAAGATCGCGTAGACGATCCTTCCGGCGCTGCATTCCGGCAGCGATTCCGCAGTCGGTCACACGTTCGGTACTCGATGAAGACCTTCCTCTCCCTTGTTCCAGCAGGCAGCGGAGGTTGTAGCACTCTCCTCGTGATTCCGGCAGCACGACAGCGTGGTACCGGAAGTAGAGGGGAGATCTCGCAGGGCTTCGCCTTAAGCCGGAGCGAGTATGGTGGACTATGAGAGAGGCCTTGGTGATCTAGGGTTTAGAGGCACCAAGGAGAGAGGGCTAGGCCGGCGGCTATGGCAAGGGGAGAGCCCCAAGTCAGCGGCTAGGGTTTGCCCTAGGGCGGCGGTGGCTGCAAGAGGGCCGGCGGCTAGGGCTAGGGTTTAAGTGGGGCAACGTGTAGGTCTAGAGGGGCAGCCCTGCTGAAAGTACCGACTTGATATGACTAGAGGGGGTGAATAGGCGTCTACCCAATTTTAATTTGTTTCTCACTTTTAGGCTCAACGAGGAAGGAAGTTATCTAGAGATGCAACTAAGTGAACAACCTAAATGCAAGAAAACAAACACCAACAACAAAAACAGTAAATAGCAAGGAGTAAAGGAAGGGAACGAAGTAACCGGCGAGGGGACGCGGAGATGTAATTCCCATAGTTCACTCCCAAGGAGCTACGTCTATGTTGGAGAGGTGTCGGGCCACACAAGGTCACCCGAGCGCCACAAAGGCCTCACCTTCTTCTCCGGTGAGCTCCCCCACAAAGGAGGCCTCACAATCCACTAACCGGTGACCTTAAAGGCGCCAACCGAAACCTTTACACCAAGGTTGAGGGGGAGGCTCCACAACTCAATTGGAGGCCCTCAACGACACCTCGAAGCTTTACAACACACGCCTCAGCTCCGAGGATGCCCTACACCGTCTAGGGTTCCAAGAAACCCAAGAGCAACAAGATCCACAAAGGATGGGTGGGGGAAATCAATTCTTCTTTGGTGGAAGTGTAGATCTAGGTCACCTCCCTCACCTCTCAAAAGATCAAGTCATTTGAGTGGCTAGAGAGAGAGATCTAGTGAGGTGAAGCTCAAGCATTAATGGAGGAGAGAGAAAAATTCGAGAGAGAGTGGGAGGAAGAAGGGGGTGCCTTAAATAGCCCCCCCCCCCACGCTGAACCGTTACAGCCTCCCCGCAACCTCACCGGAAGTTCCGGTGAGAGGCCGGAAGTTCCGCCCAGCCTGGCTCCAACGGTCATCAGACCGTTGACGCCCGCTCCATAAGCGCAACCGGAAGTTCCGGTCAAAACGGACCGGAAGTTCCGGTGAACTTCCGAGCAAGTTCCGACCAAGTTCCGGCAAATAGCACACTTTGAAACAGAAGGTTACTGAGCCGCCACCGGAACTTGGGGCGGAACAAGAGGCGTAACTTCTGGGTCGCGAAGCGAATCTGACCGGAAGTTCCGGCTTCTGGCGAAAGTTCCGCTCAGGAACTTTTAGCAGGACAAGTTCCGATGCAAGTTCCGGCCAAGTTCCGGCAAATAGCACACTTCAAAACAGAAGGTTACTGAGCCGCCACCGGAACTTGGGGCGGAACTAGCGTCGGAACAAACTGTAGAACAGCCCGCAGAAAAAGTTTGAGCGGAACTTCCGTCCTATGACCGTATGTTTCGGTGAGACACAAAAGGCTCCAACAGAACAGGAACACGCTCTCTCACGGGATAATGGGATGGCTGTGGCGGTGCATATAGGTTTGTGCAAGAACAAGTGATTTCCCACAGCCTTCCAAAATGGACCCCCTCTTAATAGTACGGTGACCTAAAAACAACAACCGGAAAGAAACTAGGAGAAGACTAAAAAGGCCACCGTCTTCAAAAGATCACAAGAGAGCATCCATCACAATAGAGGGAGACATCAACGACGTTTCCCCTGAAACTCAAGAGCACAATTAAAAACACGGTTGGGATTGTCATTTTAGCACCAAAAAAACATCATGGGAAGATATAGTCCTTTCAATCTCCCCCTTTTTGGTGTTAGATGACAATCCCACAGATTTGCATAGAATCAAAGCAATTTTTGCAATGGACGGGGCAAGCTCCCCCTGTATGTGTGCAAGGTAGAGAGAAGACCTCTAAGGACAGGACTAGCACACATACACGAAAGCTCCCCTAACAATTGCAAAGATAGCACAAGTGCAAGGTACAAAAAGGGATAGAGATCATACCAGAACCAACTAAATGAGGTGGAGACAAACGGAGTAATAATAACAATAAGAGCAATGAGGCTCCACCACCATAGCAACAGCTCATAAGATGACAACAAGATACCACACTCACGGCAAAGTATAAGATACCACATAGTCTCAAACATAACATACCACATGGTCCACAAGCACACATAAGTTCACGGACATAAAACCACAAGCACACAAATAAACTAGAGAGTTCGCGAGTAAGAAAAGATCAAAGGCAAGAACAGGCTCACGACTCAACCCATGCAAATCCCGTAGACAACCTAATAGACATCTTTCTCCCCCTTTGGCATCGAGACACCAAAAAGGAAGAAGAGATCAATCTACTCATCCCAGCCACGAGAAGGGGGAGGAGGACAAGACTCAGGCGGACCAGTGACCTCTTCCTCAGACTCATCTTCGGACCAGTTGCAGTTGTTGCGAATCCAATCCTCCTTGGGAACAGTGACAGAGCTAGAGACCGGTGAGCAAGAAATGTTGAGGGCTGCCATGATGGCCTTCTAGCGCTGAAAATTGTGACGCTGATCAACATAAGCCTGATACTCACGGTCCTGCAGAAAGCAGAAAGTTTTCTTCACTTTCCCAAGCAGCTTCTTTGCCCAAGATGGCTGCCTCTGGAGAGAAGGACCACCAGCACTAGGGCCACCAGGAGCAGAGGAGGGACCACTAGCAACATCTCGAGCCTTCTTGAGAGCAGCTTCTTTTTCTTCCTGAGTACGAGGCTTCTGGTGCTTACTCACACGGAACTTTTTCTCTTCATGAATGGTGATGTTGTCTTGAGGGAAGGGGTTGCCAGTCTTCTCGAGCCACTTGTGAATGATGAGAGTCTGAATGTAGGGAGCATAGATGCAAGAGCGCTTTTCAATGAGAGCCGCCCACATCTCTGAGTAGATGAAGTGCATAATATCCATTGACCTGTCAGTGTCTCGGCGAAGATAAGTCTGATGCATGAGGTCAACCTGATACCCATGAAACTGATCAAAGTTGCCAGCCTTGGGAGATATGGTGTTCAAGTACACCCTGCGCATGATGTCAAAAACTGGCAGCAGATGATTCACATACCCAACAGTTCCCCACCCTTCAATGTAGAGAGGCTCCAGGACCTCAGGATCAGCAGCTACAGGACCATGAACACGCCAACCATTTGTCCCGTGGACAGGCTGAATGGGATAGCCAAGAAGCTCAGCAAACTCAGCCCAATTAGCGGTAAGAAACACGTCCCTGGTCATCCACTTCATCACACCTTCAGTAGAGTACTGCATGTGAAGAAACAGAGTTGAGTAAAACTGGGCAATAGCAGTCACATCAAAGTTCTGACGGTGCTCCATGAGGGGAATCAGCCCAAACTTCTGGCAGATATCAAGAGCCTCTCCAAAGTAAACTTGCTTCTCTTCCATGTGAGGCACATTGATGTACTTTTGAGGAGCAACCACGAACTTCTTCTTTGATGCATAAATTTCTTCATAAATCTGTTCCTGACGGCAGGTGTGAAAATGAGGGTCCAAGCAAAGACGATCACGAGGCACGAGGTAGGGATCCGTAGCCCTGAATGCAGAGTAAGCTTTCTGAGACCACTTGGAAATCTTGGCTTTGGTCATGTCTGGCCCAGCAGCAGTGGCCTTCTGAGCAAGAGCAGGCCTCTTCCCTGCAGCAGCAGCAGCACGGCGAGCAGCAGCAACCTTCTGGCGAGAAGTCTGAGCGGTCGGACGCACAACCTCAGCATCTTCCTCATCAATCTCAGGAGGAATGTCAGCGGATGGTCGGCGGGCACGCTTGCCTTGGCGAGTATCTCCTTCCCCTGAGAAGAAAGCACAAGAATAGGGAGGGAAGGTGGGATAAGTTCATAAGTTCGGAAGAGGAAACAAAATAAATAGATTGGAAGAATACAAACAGAAAAAGTTGCATTGTGGCCGGAACTTCCGCTGAATCGCCGGAACTTCCGGTGAAAATGGTCCACCGGAAGTTCCGGTCGTGGCTCATCGGAAGTTCCGGTGAGGCCACGAACTGACGGTTCCAAACAGGAGTTCACTAGATGTAGATCTAAAAGCCACAAGTGCACAGATTTTTCAAGGATGTATTGGACCAATCTACTCAAGTATGATACCCTAGACCTACCAAGATCTTCCAACAAGTTCTAGCCAAAGAACTAGCATATACAAGGTGTGCCCTAACTCAAACCATGGTGAGAGCAAGATCTCCATTAATGGAGGGAGTTGAGGGCAAATACCGGAGTCCATGGCGGGAGATCGAGGTGGGGAAGGACCCCACGGAGCAGATCTGCGGAGGAGAGGTTGGAGATGAAGGGGCTGGAGCACCTTCGTGGAGAGGTCCTGGCCGCCGGCGCTCCAAATAGAAGATGGGTCTTGGGGGAAAAAAGGAAGAAGATCCCATTTTCCCCCAGGGCCCACTTTATATAAGACAGGGAGCACCACCGGAAGTTCCGGTCAGGGACCGGAAGTTCTGGTGGACCGGAACTTCCGGGTCAGATTGACCGGAAGTTCCGCTGACACCAGGAAGACCATCTCAGGATAGGACAACAAGGAAGAACTTGTGCAGGGAATAGAGAGGGATTGAGGTAAGGAGAGGCTTAGGATAGATAGCTCAAACCGTGAAGAACCAAAACCAACAAAAACCAAGAAAAACAAAAAGACACAAATAAAAACGAGTCGGTGGCCGAAGCCACCTTATATAAGAGTAAATGGCTTGACACCGCGAAGATATATCTTGGGTTCATTACCAACACTCATCATGAAGCTCAAATGGTCTCCTTTAGAGACTATAGAGTATGAAAACTTTAATGTGCGCATGATAGGGATAGTGTTTGTTCATAAGAGGAACTACACTCCCCCTAAATCCATGCCTACATCCAAACAAGATACACATTGAGACGCGGGTAGGTGTGCAAGGTGCTCAAGCAACATTGCTCGAATCAATGATATTTAGCTCATGCCTTAACTCTCGGAACCTTGCTTCATCAAGAGGCTTCGTGAAAAGATCCGCAAGATTTGCCTTGGTGGGAACATACTCCAAAGAAATGTCTCCTCTAGCAACATGGTCCCGAATGAAATGATGATGAATCTCAATGTGCTTGGTCCGGTTGTGTTGCACGGGATTGTGAGCAATAGCAATGGCACTCTCATTGTCGCAAAGAAGAGGCACCTTGTCAAAAGATAGTCCAAGATCCTTCAAAGTTTGCTTCATCCATAGCAATTGAGCACAGCAGCTTGCGGCAGAGATGTACTCAGCTTCGGTAGTAGACATAGACACACAGTTTTGCTTCTTCGAGGACCAACAAACCAAAGATCTTCCGAGAAACTGACAAGATCCGGAGGTTGACTTTCTTCCTACTTTGTCACCAGCCCAGTCCGAGTCCGTGTAACCAATGAGATCAAAGCTGGCTCCCTTGGGGTACCACAACCCAAAGTTTGGGGTATGAACTAAATATCGAAAGATCCTCTTGACAGCCACCATGTGACTTTCCTTTGGTGCGGCTTGAAATCTTGCACACATACCCACACTCAACATAATATCCGGTTGGGATGCACAAAGATAGAGCAAAGAACCAATCATCGATCGATAGAGTTTTTGATCCACCTCCTTACCCTTGGGATCGAGATCAAGATTAACCTTAGTTGGCATGGGAGTCTTGGCACCTTTGACTTGATCAAACTTGAACTTCTTGAGCATGTCTTGGATGTACTTGGCTTGGTTGATGAAAGTCCCTTTCCTCAATTGTTTGACTTCAAATCCAAGGAAAAACTTCAGCTCCCCCATCATGGACATCTCGAAGCGGTCGGTCATGAGCTTGGAAAAATCCTCATTAAAAGTTTTGTTAATAGACCCAAAGATAATAATCATCAACATAGATTTGGCATACGAACAAGTGGCCTCCAACTTTATTAGTAAAAAGAGTGGGATCAATGAGGCCCACTTCGAAGCCACGGTTTAACAAGAGCTCCCTAAGGCAATCATACCACGCACGTGGGGCTTGCTTGAGGCCATAGAGTGCCTTATTGAGCTTGTAGACATGGTTCGGAAAAATTGGATCCTCAAAACCTGGAGGTTGCTTGACGTATACCAACTCTTTCAAAGGACCATTAAGAAAAGCACTCTTAACATCCATTTGATGCAATTTAAAGTTATGATGGGTAGCGAAGGCAAGAAGCATACGAATGGATTCAAGGCGAGCAACGGGGGCGTAAGTCTCACCGTAGTCGATGCCCTCAACTTGTGAGTATCCTTGGGGAACTAACCTTGCCTTGTTGCGCACGACAATTCCATTCGCATCGCACTTGTTCTTGAAGACCCACTTGGTTCCAATGACGTTTTGACAGTCTTTAGGCCGCTCAACCAATGTCCAAACATTGTTCCTATTGAAGTTGTGAAGTTCCTCGTTCATAGCATCAAGCCAATCATCATCTTCAAGAGCTTCGAAGACTTTCTGTGGTTCCACAAGAGAGATAAACGCATGGTGAGAGCAAAAAGAAGCTAGTTGCCTCCTAGTAGTGGAACCTTTATTGAAATCTCCATAGACATTATCAAGGATATGGCCATCTCGAACAAGCTTGGCGAGACGATAGGCTTGACGTCGGGCTTGTGCTTCAATTCGAGATTCTTGAGCTACCACTTGGTCATTTCCACCAATTGAGCCGCCCCCTTGACTATAAGCACGAACACGAGGGTCATCTTCATCAATTTCCACTTCGGGGGAGTCATCACTTGGAGAGGATCCTTGAGGATCATTGACTTGTTCTTGATCTCGACGAGCTTGACCTTGGGGAGAACCGTGACCTTGAGGTGGAGCCCCATCTTGGGGAGGTTGATGAGGTTGATGAAGAGCTTGTCCGTGGGAGGTGCCTTGAGGAGGATCCCCATCTTGGGGAGGTTGATGTTGTTGATGAAGAGCTTGTTCTCTAGAGTTTGGAGAGTCATGAGCATGGGAAGCTTTGGAAGAGCTTGATGGAGCTTGTGCCAAGAAAGTAGGTCCTTGAGGTGCAAGATGATCTTGTGAGAATGAGGGCTCCACTTGAGTAGATCTTGGTCCTTCTCCTTCGTCCATAAGGGGATCCTCAATGGGGAGGTGGAAACCCACACCCATTCTTCCTATGGCCTTGGGAGGAATTTCATCACTTGGATCACAAACACCATCTTGCCTAACAAGAGACTCATGATTTTCATCAAACTTCACGTTGCTCGTCTCTTCAACTCTTACATTGGCTTTGTTGTAGACTCTATAAGCATGGGACTGATTTGAGTAACCAACGAAAATTCCTTCTTGAGCCTTGGATTCAAACTTTGACAACCGAACTCCTTTCTTGAGGATGTAGCACTTGCAACCAAACACCCGAAAGTAGCTAACATTAGGCTTTTTCCCGGTGAGAAGTTCATAGGGGGTCTTGTTCTTATTCTTGCGGAGATAAAGCCGGTTGGTTGCATGGCAAGCGGTGGAGATGGCCTCGGCCCAAAAGTTGTATGGATACTTGAACTCAGCTAGCATAGACCGAGCCGCATCCATCAAAGTGCGATTATTCCTTTCGGCAACTCCGTTTTGTTGAGGGGTGTAGGGAGTGGAGTATTGATGCTTGATTCCTTCATCACTGAGAAACTCATCCAAGGTATAGTTTTTGAACTTGGTGCCATTGTCACTTCGAATTGAGAGAATAGTTGCATTGTGCTTCCGTTGAACCTCATTAGCAAAGTCAATGACGGTTTGTTGAGTCTCACTCTTGTACTTGAAAAAGAACACCCAAGTGTATCTTGATAAGTCATCCAAAATAACCAAGCAATACTTCTTGCCTCCAAGGCTATCATGAGAGGGAGGACCAAAGAGATCCATATGCAAGAGCTCCAAACACCTCTCGGTAGTGATCTGATTGAGTGCTTTGTGAGGAGTTTCATGCATCTTCCCTTCAATACAAGCCCTGCAAACACGATCTTTGGCAAAAGAAACATCGTTAATTCCAAGGATGTGGCCCTCGGAGTGAAGTCTTTGCAAAGTCCTCATGTTAACATGGGCTAGGCGGCGATGCCACAACCAGCCCTTGTCGGCTTTAGCATAGAGACATAGAGCATGAGGAGTAGTGGTCCCTGAAAAGTCCACCACATACAAGTCATGTTCTACATATCCTACAAAAGCCACCTTGAGAAACTTGCTCCACATGAGGACCACAGAATGAGAATTAAAGAAAGAAGAAAGACCCATAAGAGCAAGAGCACGAACTGAGAGTAAGTTGTAACCAAGAGTTTTGACAAGCATGACGTCAACCAAGGATACATCCGGGGTTACCACCACTTTTCCAAAACCCAAAACCTGAGAGCTTGTTTTGTCACCGTAGGAGACCATGGTGTTGGCAATATTGGGTCTCAATTTGGTCATGATAGACTTGCTTCCGGTCATATGACTCATGGCACCACTATCAAGCACCCATTTTGATCCGCCGGAAGCATAGTCCTACAAGAAAATCAAGCCTTGGTTTTAGGTACCCATTTTGCAATGGGTCCCCTTTTGTTAGTGACAAGAACCTTTGGCACCCAAATGGCCCAGTGATAATCATGCGTGTAAGATGTTCCCACATATCTAGCATATACATGACCATCATAAGATTTGCAAAGAATATAAGAGGGATTGTTCTTTCCGGCAAAGTTGTCACTTTGCAAGAGGGTTAGGCCATTTGGTACTCCTTGGGCCATGCCCTTGTTCTTTTTCTTCTTGTTCTTCTTCTTGTTCTTGTTCTTCTTCTTCTTCTTCTTCTTAGTATTGGCAAGTTGATCCTTCAAAACCTTGACTTCCTCTATGAGATGCTCATGCTTGCAACAAGGGTTAGGAGAGCTAGACAAGTCTATAATTTGCACAGCGGAAGACTTAGAAAGATCACAAGTTAATTGAGTTTGAAGCTGTTCATGAGCCTCAAAAAGATTTGAGAATTTACTCTCCAAGGCTTTGTGTTCCTCTTTGAGTTTTTCAAGATCCTTTTGAGTCCTATCATGACCACCCACAAACTCAGCATTTTCTTTCTTGAGAACCTTAATCAAAGCAAGAGCATGGTCACGTTCTTTAATTGTAGAGGTCAAAGTGTTGTTATGATCATCTACAATCTTAGACACATTTTCTTTGAGATTAATTCTCATATTTTGTTCATCCTCAAGACTTTGAGTGAGAGAGGCAATTTCATCGGCGGCATCTCTTTCATTTTTACTTAGCAAGTCAAGAAGTTCTTCCTTTTCATCTAAGGCATCTCTAGCATTTTCAAGTTGTGCAAGTAAGGACTCAAAGCAGTTTTTAGTTTCTTCATCTAAGGTAGCAACAAATTCACACATGTCAATCATCTCTTTCTTCACCTCTAGACCAACAAGATCAAGAGAGGAAGGCTCACTAGAGATAGGTTGAGGAGTGGGTTTCGGTGATACCTCGGTGGCCTTGGCCATGAAGCACTTTTGGTTGGAGGAGATGACATTTTCATTTGGCGAGTCGAAGAGGGATAGACGTGGAGTTGAGGTAGTGGCAATAGCAGCAACCCCCACAATATCTCCACCATGAACTTCATCATCATCATCTTCATCCGTGCCCGAAAGATATTCTTCATGGACCACAATTGCTCGTTCCTTGTTAGTGGCGTTCTTGACGGCATAGTTCTTGTTCAAGGGATGAGGAAGTCTTGACTTGACCTTGCGAATGAGACGACCACCATTGTCTTCACGGTTCTCAAAGGGACACTTGGCCACGAAGTGACTCTTGTCGTTGCAATTGTAGCATGACCTTGCTTTGGGAGACTTGTTGGGTGAGTTGAATCTTGAGTTGTCCCTTGATCTTGACTTGAATCCGGACTTGTTCCAAAAGGCCCTTGAAGCGAGAGCAAGATGTTCTTTTAAGGCACATTTGAGATCTTCTTGAGACCACTCACTTGATGTATCATCATCATCAACTTCAATAGCCTTGGCCTTCAAAGCAAGGTTCACTTTTGTTGATCCAATGGCTCTAGCTCGAGCGGACTCCGCATTCTTCTTAGCAATAGTCATGGCAATTACTTCACTCAAGACTTCTTGGGAGGTCATTAAGTGAAAGTTGGTTCTTCCCTTGATAGAGTTGAGCTTTTGTTCTTCAAATGGGAGAAGAGCTTGAATGAACTTCCTCTTCATAAACTTGTCATCAACATAGTGAGCCCCAAGGTCCCTCATAGTGGAACAAAGGACCTTAAGGCGCCTATACATGTCTTCAGGGATCTCATCATCTTTCATTGCGAAACCATCGCACTCGTTGTTGATCTCATTAAACTTGGAGCTTTGGATGCTAGCATTCCCAACAAAAAGCTCGGTGAGTTGATCCCAAGCTCCCTTGGCAGTATCAAATTGGCGAATGTGAGCAAAATCCTTTGGAGTCAAGGCCTTTTGAATCATTCCCAAAGCTGTGGCATTGAGTTGCTTGTCTACCACTTCACCTCGTGTCAACTTCTTTGGGTCAAATGGAGAGAATCCATCCTCCACAATCCTCATTAACTCAATGGATGAGCTGGAAATATGTGAGCGCATTAGATATTGCCAATTGGCAAAATTTGACGTATCTAGCATGGGTGGTGCTCCTTGAGGTATAATGTGTGGCATGGGGATGGGTGGATCCGGAGTGTACTTCGGCGGTGGGGGTACCGCCGAGTAGTCCTTTCCTCCATTTTCCTCTTTGGAAATTGGGTTCTCGGGCTCCTCGATGTTCTCACTTGGAGCCTTGGTAGAGGTTTGAGCAACAAAACCAAGTCCCAAGTGTGTGGTGGCAGCCGCGGGAGTTACCCCGAGGGTGGACACCGTAACGGTGGGAGGAACCTCGTTGGGTTGGGGTGTGTCAATAGCAAACATGGGGTTTGGCTTGAGAGACTGCAAGAGATTCATCATTTCCTCGAACTTGGACATCATGGATGACTCCAATTGCTTCAGGTCATCCATAGTGGCCAAGTTCTTGGATTTTTCGGTTTCACTAACCCCTTCGTCGGCCATAGTCTCTTAGGCGGTAAAGCCCGAAATAAGAGCCTGTGCTCTGATACCAATTGAAAGTACCGACTTGATACGACTAGAGGGGGGGTGAATAGGCGTCTACCCAATTTTAATTTGTTTCTCACTTTTAGCCTCAACGAGAAAGGAAGTTATCTAGAGATGCAACTAAGTGAACAACCTAAATGCAAGAAAACAAACACCAACAACAAAAACAGTAAATAGCAAGGAGTAAAGGAAGGGAACGAAGTAACCGGCGAGGGGACACGGAGATGTAATTCCCGTAGTTCACTCCCAAGGAGCTACGTCTACGTTGGAGAGGTGTCGGGGCCACACAAGGTCACCCGAGCGCCACAAAGGCCTCACCTTATTCTCCGGTGAGCTCCCCCACAAAGGAGGCCTCACAATCCACTAACCGGTGACCTTGAAGGCGCCAACCGAAACCTTTACACCAAGGTTGAGGGGGAGGCTTCACAACTCAATTGGAGGCCCTCAACGACACCTCGAAGCTTTACAACACACGCCTCAGCTCCGAGGATGCCCTACACCGTCTAGGGTTCCAAGAAACCCAAGAGCAACAAGATCCACAAAGGATGGGTGGGGGAAATCAATTCTTCTTTGGTGGAAGTGTAGATCTAGGTCACCTCCCTCACCTCTCAAAATATCAAGTCATTTGAGTGGCTAGAGAGAGAGATCTAGTGAGGTGAAGCTCAAGCATTAATGGAGGAGAGAGAAAAATTCGAGAGAGACTGGGAGGAAGAAGGGGGTGCCTTAAATAGGCCCCCCCACGCTGAACCGTTACAGCCTCCCCGCGACCTCACCGGAAGTTCCGGTGAGAGGCCGGAAGTTCTGCCCAGCCTGGCTCCAACGGTCATCAGACCGTTGACGCCCGCTCCAGAAGCGCAACCGGAAGTTCCGGTCAAAACGAACCGGAAGTTCCGGTGAACTTCCGAGCAAGTTCTGACCAAGTTCCGGCAAATAGCACACTTCGAAACAGAAGGTTACTGAGCCGCCACCGGAACTTGGGGCGGAACAAGAGGCGGAACTTCTGGGTCGCGAAGAAAATCTGACCGGAAGTTCCGGCTTCTAGCGGAAGTTCCGCTCAGGAACTTTTAGCAGGACAAGTTCCGATGCAAGTTCTGGCCAAGTTCCGGCCAAGTTCCGGCAAATAGCACACTTCAAAAAAAGAAGGTTACTGAGCCGCCACCGGAACTTGGGGCGGAACTAGCGTCGGAACAAACTGTAGAACAGCCCGCAGAAAAAGTTTGAGCGGAACTTCCGTCCTATGACCGGAAGTTCCGGTGAGACACAAAAGTCTCCAACAGAACAGGAACACGCTCTCTCACAGGATAATGGGATGGCTGTGGCGGTGCATATAGGTTTGTGCAAGAACAAGTGATTTCCCACAGCCTTCCAAAATGGACCCCCTCTTAATAGTACGGTGACCTAAAAACAACAATCGGAAAGAAACTAGGAGAAGACTAAAAAGGCCACCGTCTTCAAAAGATCACAAGAGAGCATCCATCACAATAGAAGGAGACATCAACGACGTTTCCCCTGAAACTCAAGAGCACAATTAAAAACACGGTTGGGATTGTCATTTTAGCACCAAAAAAACATCATGGGAAGATATAGTCCTTTCACCTGCCCCTCCTTTTATAGGTGGGAGGGCGCCGGCCAGGGGAGGAGAGTCCTCCCCCAAGTCGGCCTCCAAGGCCGGCGGGTGGAGGGAGAGGAACTCCTCCCCAAGTAGGTTTCCTACTCTCCCTCCACCAAGCAAACTTGCCGTTTGACTTTTCAAATTGGCGTTTGACTTTTCAAACTAGGATTTGATTTATCCCTTTATTTTGCTCAGCGATGACACCTAGTACATGATGCAACCATTCCAACTTGTTATGACACATTCATGTACCCTTCCCCTCCGGAGTGCCGGACCTTCCGGACCCTTCTAGAATATTCCCGATGAAAACACCGGAATCATTCTCCAACCCCGAAACAGGACTTTCCTTATATGAATCTTATTCTCCGGACCATTCCGGATCTCCTCGTGATATCCTGGATCCCATCCGAGACTCCGAACAACATTCGGTCTCTTACTCATCATTCCATAACTACTCAACAACATCGAATCCTTAAGTGTGTCTCCCTACGGTTCGTGAATTATGCGGACATGATCGAGACACTTCTCCGAACAATAACCAATAGAGGAATCTGGAAATTCATATGGTTCCCACATATTTCTACAATTACTTTGCGATCGAATGAACCACTTACATACGATACCAATTTCCCTTTGTCTCACGATAGTTTACTTATCCGAGGTTTTGATCGTCAGTATCTCTGCATACCTAGTTCAACCTCGTTACTAATAAGTACTCTTTTCTCGTTCCCGTGATATGTGATACCTTGTGAGCCAGTCACATGCTTGCAAGCCAATTGGATGACATTCCACCGAGAGGGCCCAGAGTATATCTATCCGTCATATGGATGGACAAATCCCACTCTTGATCCATGTTTCTCAACCCATACTTTCCGAACACTTAATGCCACCTTTATAACCACCCAGTTACGGTGTGGTGTTTGATGTCATCAAAGCATCCTTCCGGTGATGGTGATATGCATGATCTCATGGTCGAAGGAATTAGGTTACTATGTATCAGAAAGCATGTAGCAATTGAACTATTAAAATGACTTGATCTTTATGCTACGCTTATCTATAGGAGTATGTCCATCATATCATTCTCCTAACGATATGATCTTGTTGTTAATAACATCTCAATGTTCATGATAGGGAAACCACAATCATTTATTAACCAACAAGCTAGTATTATAAAGAGGCTTTACTAGGGACTCTAATTTAGTTTACAAATCACACAAGTATTAATGTTTCCTTGTTAATACTGTTATAGCATGAATGTAAACATTTATCATAAACACAAAGATATAATAATAACTACATTTATTATTGCCTCTAGGGCATATCTCCAACAGTCTCCCACTTGCACTAGAGTCAAATAATCTAGATTACATGGTAATATACCGAACACCCATGGCAGTTTGGTGTTGGTCATGTTTTGCCCTCGGGAGAGGTTTAGTCAACGGATCTGCCACATTCAGATCTATGTGTACTTTGCAAATCTTTATGTCACCATCTTGGACATGTTCTCGAATAGCGTGAAAACATAGCTTGATGTGCTTCAGCTTCTTGTGTGACCTTGGTTCTTGCGCATTGGCTATGGCGCCCATGTTATCACAGTAGATATACATTGGGTCCAGCGCACTTGGAACCACACCGAGCTCTGTAATGAACTCCTTCATCCATATTGCTTCTTGTGAAGCCTCCGAAGCAACTATGTATTCCGATTCAGTTGAAGATCTCGCCACAACGCTTTGCTTTGCACTCCTCAAGCTAACTGTTGCACCATTCAAAGTAAATACGTATCCAGATTGAGATTTAGAATCATCCGGATCGGTGTTCCAACTAGCATTGGTGTAACCATTAATAACGAGTTGTTCATCACCTCCATAAGAAAGAACCATATCCTTAGTTCTTCTCAAGTACTTAAGGATGTTTTTGACCGTTGTCCAATGATCCACTCCTGGATCACTTTGATATCTGCTAGTCAAACTAACAACATATGCAATGTCGGGTCTAGTACATAGCATGGCATACATTAGAGATCCTATGGCTGAGGCATAGGGAGTCTTACTCATCCTTTCTCTATCTTCTGCCGTTGCTGGACTTTGAGTTTTACTCAAGGTCGTATTGGGCAACATGGGCAAGAACCCTTTCTTGCTATCTTCCATTCCAAACCTCTTTAGAACTTTGTCCAAATATGTACTTTGTGACAATTATATTAGGCGTCTCGATCTATCTCTATAAATCTTTATGCCTAATATGTAAGCTGCTTCGCCAAGATCTTTCATTGAAAAACTATTATTCAAATATTCCTTGACACTATTAAGAAGGTCTACATCATTTCCAATCAACAATATATCATCTACATATAGTATTAAGAATGCTACAGAGCTCCCACTCACTTTCTTGTAAATACCAACATCCTTCCGGTGATGGTGATATGCATGATCTCATGGTCGAAGGAATTAGGTTACTATGTATCAGAAAGCATATAGCAATTGAACTATTAAAATGACTTGATCTTTATGCTACGCTTATCTATAGGAGTATGTCCATCATATCATTCTCCTAACGATATGATCTTGTTGTTAATAACATCTCAATGTTCATGATAGGGAAACCATAATCATTTATTAACCAACAAGCTAGTATTATAAAGAGGCTTTACTAGGGACTCTAATTTAGTTTACAAATCACACAAGTATTAATGTTTCCTTGTTAATACTGTTATAGCATGAATGTAAACATTTATCATAAACACAAAGATATAATAATAACTACATTTATTATTGCCTCTAGGGCATATCTCCAACAAGAGGTCGAGCACGACCTCAGCGAGGAGCATCGCAGGATCGGCATCACCTTCTTCCTGGACAAGGTGAGCCTGCGCCTCCTCGTCCCTCTTCTTCTTGCGACATTCGCGGACCCAATGCCCCCTTTTGCCGCAGTAGCGGCACTTGTCGTCTTTCGACGGGCCGCTGCCCCGCCGCGCGCAGCCTCCTTGCCGCGCCCGCTCGGGCGGTCCTTGTTCTGCCTGCCGCCGGAGCCGGATCCTCCTGATCCAGGCTGGCGGTTGGCAGCGCGTGCGCGCCACTCCTCCTCCGTGAGGAGCAAGTGACCAGTCACGTCCTGCTCTGGCTCGCCCCGCCCCTCGGACGCCGCCAGACGCCCGCACAGCTCCTCGATCGAGAGTTCCTTCAGATCAAGCAAAGTTTCGATCGAGCAGGCCATCTGGGCATACCTTTTGGGCACGACGCGCAGGATCTTTGACACGCCGTTGAGCTCCGAGGTGGTGTCGCCCAGGGACTGCAGCTCGGTGACGAGGATGGAGACACGGATGGAGAAGTCTTCAGCATTCTCCCCGCTCTTGAATGCCAGATTGTCGAAGTCCTTGCGGAGCTTCTGGCGTCGCGCCTCGCGGACACGATCGACGCCGACACGCATCGTCTTGATCGTGTCCCAGGCGATCTTGGCATTGTCCTTTGCGGAGAGGAGCTGGCCATCTCTGGCGGCACGGAGGAGAGGATGGCCCCCAGCGCCTGCCGCTCCACACGCCCAGGTGCGTCGTCCTCCTCCACTGCATCCCAGAGCCCAGCGGCTTGGAGCTTAACGCGCATCAGGATCGCCCACTCGGTGTAGTTGGACTTGGTGAGCGTGGGCCAGGGCGTGGAGCTGCCGCCACCGCCCTCCCGCACGATCGTATCCCTCACCACGATGTCGCTGCCGGCCCCATCCCTTTTCCTGCTCCGTTCGCGGCTCAACGAGCGCACGCGACGGGAGGAACCCGACGCCGCGGGTGCCTGGGACTTGGCGGCTGCCGCCGACGTGGCTGGTGGAGGAGTTCCAACCATGGTGTGGCTCTGATACCACTTGTAGCCTTTCTTCTACCTCTCGATCTCACTCAGAAATACAGAAAGACAGAGACAGATAGATTTTGTGTTGCGAACTGCTTAACAGCTTTTCTGTTTCGTTCCCCTTTTATTCATCGAGAGGACTGATCGTGCTAGTCACACGATGCCCACAACGGACGCACCATCCCACGTCCAGGCGATCGAGTCTTGTGCGAGGATCAAGTCAAAGCAAACTATCCTATCTGAAGCTAGAAAATAGCTGAAACTCTAACAGACTCGCTAACTGAAACTACTGACAGCAAAGCAGCAGACTACACCTGACGCTGCTGCAACTTATTCAGAAATGAAAACTAGATTAACCAACATAAACTTGGGGTAACCAATCACTTGTTCAACCCCAATGTGAGGAGGGAATTTGACTAGGAAGGTATTCTCTACCCCTAGCTCTCTAATATGCCAAGACCAATTAGTTTTTGTATATTTTGGAGAACTCCTGAGCTAACACATCTGCAGATAGAGAACCTTCTTCCACCAACACTATCCCACAATTATTAGTAGAAGCAATTGGGTTCACCACCACTTCAGGAACCTCAATATGTTAGGTAAATCATGATATAGAACTCACCAAGCTACGATCTAGAAAATATGTTACATGAAGCTTACCACAATTTCATCGAAGAACCTTGGCGCCCGACTTCTTCTTACACCCCTTGAGGGTTTGGCTGAGAGCGATAGGGCTAGTCTCTTACTCCTTGCACATGCAGTTCCAGAATAGCTGATGGAGGCGCCTAGGTACTTTCCTGCATTACCAAAATATATAGAGTTAGAGACAGATAACATGAAGAAACAAACAATAAAAAAATATTGCTATTTTCTTGTAGCTAAAATAGGTCCTAGAAAAAGTGCCGCCGTGGCACGCCCAGGGGATTTCCATGTGTTACGTCGAAATTCTTGTAAGTCAAAAAAAAATCCTTTTTACTCTATATAGTCAGAAATTTGACTTCTTATGTAGCCTAAAATAAAAATAATGTTTTACCGAAACTTGCACGGGTATTCGAACCATGTACATGTATCTCGGAATAAGATTTATGATCTTTTGAAGCTAAAAGGTACAGATTTTAAAATTTTCAAATAAAGGGCAACATGTTGCTGATAAAAGCGCAAGGATCGAAGTGCTGCTTCCTCCTTTATCTCGACCCACGTCGGGACATGGATGGCAACGCCTCGTGACACACTTGAGATGGGGAAACGAAACACTTGATGCTGCTCTCTGAAATTGACAAAAAAAACTACATGTTGGAATTAATAAGCCTTGTGACCACGAGTGCAAGTGTGCAAACTCTCGTTACCTATATCTATAATATTTCTCTTATATAAACTGTAATAAACGAGGCAAATTCAGGTCATCGAGCGAATCATAAAATCTCAAAATGCAAAACTCTGACCAATTATATTCTTGGTGGAAATGACCGAAACTCAGGTCATGGTCATGGTCGTCAGCTCCTCGGTTCCTCCTGGGACACGACAAGTAATGTTGCTCTCATTGGTTTCAGGATGAGAGGGGGACGATGCGCTCGATGCATAGCCTGGCACAGAACAATGAAGGACAGCTGTGTCCTTCCTATGTCGGAGTCCGATGAATGCATCGTCCGCGCCTACTTACTCAGCCCAGCACGTATATAATGGACGCCCATGCTCAGAACAATTCCATCGAAAAACATGGCAGCCGCACTGCACGCTCGTCGTCGTTCAGCTCTTCTGCTAGTGAGTAGCTCATGGCTCCTCATCTGCTCTCTCTTGCCTGCTCCGGCGGCCGCCGCCGGGCGGACGTCGTACATTGTCCACATGGACAAGTCCGCCATGCCGACGGCGCACTCCGACCACCATGAGTGGTACTCCACCGTGCTGTTGTCTGTAGCAGCAGCAGAAGCAGCAGCAGATTCGACGGACGGCGCTCGTGGCGGGCAGCCGCGGCTTGTCTACACGTACGATGACGCGCTCCACGGCTTCGCGGCCACCCTCTCGGCCTCCGAGCTCCACCGGCTGAGCCGCGCGCCGGGCTTCGTCTCGGCCTACCCTGATCATCACGCCGTCGTCCGGCGCCACGACACCACGCATTCCACGGAGTTCCTCGGCCTCAGCCCGCTCGGCGGTCTGTTGCCGGCGGCCAAGTTCGGGGAGGGTGTCATCATCGGCATGATCGACACTGGGGTGTGGCCCGAGAGCGCGAGCTTCGACGACGCCGGCATGGCCCCCGTGCCGTCCCGATGGCGCGGCGAGTGCGTGCCAGGCGAGGCGTTCCCCGCCTCCCTATGCAACCGAAAGCTCATCGGGGCCCGCTACTTCAACAAGGGTGTTATGGCCGCGAACCCCGGCGTCGTGATCACCATGAACTCGACGCGCGACATAGAGGGACACGGCACACACACGTCGTCCACCGCCGGCGGGAGCCCCGTGGAAGGTGCGTCGTTCTTTGGCTACGGGCTCGGCACAGCGCGCGGGGTGGCCCCTCGCGCTCATGTCGCCATGTACAAGGTCCTTTGGGAGGAGGGCCAGGGCCGGTACGCGTCAGACGTGCTGGCCGGCATGGACGCAGCGATCGCTGACGGCGTCGACATCATCTCCATATCCATGGGCTTCGACGGTGTGCCGCTGTACGAGGACCCTATAGCCATTGCCGCGTTCGCCGCCATGGAGCGTGGCATCCTCGTGTCGGCCTCGGCGGGTAACGAGGGCCCGGCGCCCGGCGCCCTGCACAACGGCATCCCGTGGCTTCTCACCGTCGCGGCCGGCACCGTTGACCGTAAAATGTTCTCTGGCACCGTGTCCTACGGCAACACGACGCAAGGCACACAAGGCAGCATAGAAGGTGCCACGTCGTACCCCGCGAACGCATGGGTAGTGGACATGCCGTTGGTATACAACGACGCCATCTCAGCGTGCAACTCCTCGGCGATGCTGGCAAACCTAACGTCGAGCATAGTCGTGTGCCGTGACACTGGGAGCCTGGACGAACAGCTAAACGCCGTAGCCGAGGCCGGCGTCGCCGCGGCCATCTTCATCACGAACGATGTGTCTATTATCCAGGAGGGCACCATGCCCATGCCGGCCATTTTCATCACCCCAAAAGATGCGCCGGCGCTGCTAAGCTACATCAACGCCACCACTACCCCGAAGGCGACCATCAAATTCCAGCAGACGATCCTCGGCACGCGGCCGGCGCCGGTGGTCACGAGGTACTCCTCACGCGGACCGTCGCCGAGTTACCCGGGAGTGCTCAAACCGGACATACTCGCGCCGGGGGACAGCATCATCGCGTCGTGGGCGCCCGTATCTGCCATGGGACAGATAGGCCGGACCGAGCTAGGCAGCGACTTCTACGTCGCGTCCGGGACGTCCATGTCGTGCCCGCACGCCAGCGGCGTGGCGGCTCTGCTGCGCTCTGTGCACCCCGGCTGGAGCCCGGCCATGATCAAGTCGGCGATGATGACCACCGCGATCACCAACGACAACACGTTCCGCCCGATCACCGACGCCGGAAGCCTCATCAGAGGCAACGGTACGGCCGCCGCGGCGAGTCCGCTGGCCATGGGTTCAGGGCAGGTCAGCCCCAACTCGGCCATGGACCCAGGCCTCGTGTACCACGCCGGGCCAAAGGACTTCGTGGCGCTGCTCTGCGCCGCGAACTACACCGACGCCCAGATCGGGGCCATCACGAGGTCGTCGACGGCGTAAACTGCTCCTCCATCGCGTCGAACGACGTGAACTACCCGTCGTTCGTCGCGACCTTCGCCCGCAACGCCACCTCCGGGGAGATGCGCTTCACCAGGACGGTGATCAGCGTCACGAACGGCCCGTCGACGTACCGGGCGTCGTGGGTGTCCCCGAGCAACGTCGCCGTGGCCGTGACGCCGTTGACGATGGAGTTCAGCAGCATGGGGCAGAGGGGGACTTTCCAGGTGGACATCAAGCTCACCGCGCCTAACACCGGCGGCGAGCCCGTGTACGGGGCCGTGGTTTGGACCGACGCGAGCGGCAGGTACCGTGTGAGGACTCCCTACGTCGTGCTTTGATGCACTTCGCTGCGGCACTGCTTCCTGGTCAAAATAAACACTACTACAGTCGATAGAGCTTGTTATTTTCCTCCCTTTTGAAGTGCCCAGTATTTCTTCTGAAGAAATGTGAAACTCTTATCTAGTTACCCTGTAGGCCCTTACTAAGAGATAATATTTCAAGCCAGCCCAGGAAAGCATTTGGTATGAACTACACCTAAATGGACCTCTCAATTGTTCTGTACTTTTTTTTTTTAGATGGAACATATGATTCCATTAACCACTGGGCTCAGCTAAAGTGCTGGCCACCATAACACTTACTACGTACATCGACTGGTAGCAAGATCGGCCATAAAAGTTTTGGTTCGTACCGACTCGCCCCATACGCTGCCAGAGCGTGAGCTACCTTATTACAAGTACGAGATACATAAGCAAATTGAAAGAAATTGAACGAGAGTTGCATAAACAGTCGTGTGTCATGAGTATGTTTCGATCAACACATGCATCATGACGGATCCAAGAATTATAAGCCTGGACAAACAGTGTATTTTAAGGCTAATGACTTTTTTTAAAAATTATCATCAAATTAGGCTTGTCGACCGGCTAGAAGACTGCGCACGATCCCGGGTTTGACGGTTAGGTCCGCCCATGATTCATACCCCAGTCAGCTGCAGCTGGCACGGCTTGGTCGCATGCCAGGACCTCTTCCTGAGCTGCACTTGCGACATGATGGAGAGCACCAGCCCCTGCACCCCTGAGGGTGCCTGTACCGTTATGAACGGCAAAACCCCACCCTCCAGTTTTCCTCTCAGCTGAAAAAGATCCATCTATATTAATTTTCAGACAATCTCCTGACAAAACTGTACATGTTACAACTATACAAAACTGTACATTACAAACACAACGCTCCACCCTCCAAATATCACGAGGTGCGGAGTCTATTGCTTGAATTCACATAAGCGTCACTACTACGTTGGCCCTGCACATCTTTAGATTCTGCTTGCCCGGTAGCTTTTGCGGGGAGCGTCTTGTTGCTGTTTTCAGTGTCACCCTCGTATGGCAAAACTACCACAGGGGCAGCGTGTATCGACTCCCACCGTTCCTTCACGAAACTTATGAACGCTGCCACCATCTCCCTTCGGAACGCCAGCTCCCTCGTGAAGAAATCAAGGGTAAAGCAGGCGGCAATGTACTTGAAAGGAACCACGAGAAGGACCGCAGAGGATGCTAGAAGAACAAGAGCAACATGAGTTGTTACCTGTTGAACAGACCAGGACACATATCAACATACCCGTTAGCTGGTTACTTGTCTCTTGGCTAGTGTTGCTTAAGCGCTAATGAAATTTATTTCAGCGTACCTCAGGTTGGCCTGCTAAGAAGATTGTGCGCATCTTCAGAAGAGAGACATTGAGGTGCTGGAGATAATTTTCCACCGAGGCCATCGCCTCTTTAAGAGCTACAATCTTCTGGATTGTGTTTGAAGGTGGTTGATCCCTTATTGTCACATTGCCAAAAGATCTACCCAGACGGCCTTGTTCTTTTAGCCCTTTCAGGGCAAGCATGGAAAGGGCCATCGCCATCAAGGTAAACGGGAAAATATAAAAGAGCATGTTCCTACAAATCATAACAAAAGCCTCCAAAGTTATAAATATGTGTTCTTAGTTGTATAGTCTTGGATGCCATCGACCCATAGTTGAAAATAATAAATAAAGAACATGCAAAAGCACAAGAAAATGGTACGACATGAGCATGTCCTGCTATCAGTTCCTTAGACTAGATCTGGACCCATCTAAACCTAACTGCGTACAAGTATATTTTCACTTCAGTGGTGTACTTCGAAAATTGTATCTCTAGGGAAATGTTCCAACTAGCACAAAAAACTTCTCTAAAGTTCTCGGAAGGAACGTCTATTACCTTCTAGAACCCCATAATAGGACGATTATGCAAAAATGGTATACAATTTTGCCATGGCATCGTCCTACAGTACCCCGGTATGATAAACTGGTAAAATAATTTGCAAATTCACCTTGTATAGAAGTGCTGTAGTGTGTATTCCTTTGCATGCCACTCTCTTGCTTAGAAATACAATTTAAACCAACTATGACAGCCGAATGTAAAATGTGATAATGCCCTAAGGAAACTCTCTCCCATCGTACACCTCTCTTGGCCTCCACCAAGACCATAAAAAGCCCTCGGTAACTCGATATTCAACTCATTAGAGCAAACTGATTTACCTCAAAATAATGGTGTACGCTACTAGTAGAAAACAAATGGTTGAACGGGGATTCTCCCAGCGTTTAAGTTTGTCGATTTTTTCAGCCATTATAGCAAAGGGAAGTACAAGCTCCTGGCACAGAAAATAAGAGTTGTTACAAATTTATGATTTACCATAATAAGCATGCATCGAGAAATGGATTTGCTGTCTGTGATGTAGATAAACCTGCTTTCTCAATGAAAATTAACATGAGGCTATTTGTTCTTTATATTTGAGCAAAATAGAAGTGGAGTCTGATTGAAAATAAGCATAGAATCTGAATACGTGCTAGGCAACAATCACAGATATACATATCTACTACAGCTATCACAGTAAGCAGCTTGATTGAAGAAACCATTTGTTTTATAAGCCATGCTACTAAGTGACAGTCAAATACCTTGAAGAGGTCAATATTGCTTGGAATACCTTCAACCGTAGCAGCAATAATTGTAGCATGTGTCTTCTCAACAACTTTGCTCTTCTCTTTACATGCAACCATCGCCTTCTCTACAAGATTTTTATCAGCTACAACCAAAGATTTACTCAATATTACACCATGCTTGACTGAAGAGCCTTTCCAAAAACTGACTGAATGGCTGGATGCCCAGCTCGGAGATGTCATCCACTTTCCCAAGTACACACTACCATCTATGTCGAGAACATGTGAGCGACCACTAGATGAGTTCTCTGAATGTTTATGCTTTTGAGGCAATCTTTCATTTGCCAATTTGGAGTTTTTAATCAGTGACCCACCCCAGAAATTCACTGCTAGGGTCTGAAGAACAACATCGCCAAAAGGTGCACCCGATAGGTAGGAGAACTGTACTAACTTAGCTGGATCCTCGTGTAATCTACGTATGAATTGCAGAGATTGAAGCCTTGCAATACTGTTTGTTGCACTACTAACAGCTCTTTTCTTGCCTTCATGTGCACCATATACATGATGAATGGTTGGATCATCATCGCTTGGTCCATATTCACGAATGAACTTGTAAACAGAAATAATTTCATTGATGAACGCAAGCCATACATCTCGTCTCATCTCTCCGCCAAAATCAACAAACTCTAATGTCCACTCATTTGATCTGTCAAAAGTTAATTAGTTAGCATGGGGTCGCTTTAGCTTCGTTGTATGACTAAGATCAATAGCATGGGCAATATACTTCTATGTCTACAGTACAACCATAAAACCGTAGATGATAGATGCAAATTCAAGTGCTTAAGATGATTGCTCCCATAGGGAAATGCTAATAAATCATGAATGAGTCATGTAAATAAGTAATAACAAAACCGCCCAAGTAATGTGGTGCTTTCTCACTGGATTAACAAATAACATGTACAGACCCTGGGCATAAACATGTCCGCCATATCAATACACGCATTGTTACGACTTAGAACACTAGCGGTCACACAGGTCAAATAGCTAATGTGGTGTACTGTTTTCATGCTTGCACCCAAAAAATCTGGCAGTAATCAATGACCTGGGTATTCTCCTATCAAGTTGCAGGTAGCAATTTAAAAACATGTGTACAAAGGAAATAGACATCCTAAGGAGTAAGGAGTAGTTGGTCATACTTACACTGAACCAGATGAAACAGAGACAGCAGAGTCGAATAGCCTGGATCCAAATGGTCCAACCTTTGCTTTCTGAACCCTTGAATTATGATCCGTAAGGTCAAGCCTCAATGGTTTCTTCATACCTGCCAGTCCAATGGCCTGCCAATAGCAATGCAAAAGTGGAGTCATCAGGCTCAATGCCAATTTTAGCTTGTGAAATTCCAAAATGGTATCGAGTAGATAGATTCAACACATGACAAGGCATAACTGAAAAAACTTTCCATTGTTCTTTTTTATACGAGTTATTATATGGTATATTGTAGTGTGGTTTGTATAACTTTTCTCCTCTAATATATAAGCATGTAGCTCTCCTGCGTGGTTTCAATTTGTTTTAAATAAAATCAAACGTTACTCCAGACTAATAAATCAAACATTACTCCAGACTAATACACAAACAGAATTGCGATCTCTGGTGTGGAGAGGAGCCTGATGGAGTCGCACTATTCTAGAGGCAACCCGTCCCTCGCCCTCCCCACCCACCTCTTGCCCTCCACCCGCCCTCCCCGCCGCCGTCGAGCCCCTCGCCGGCGGGCCTCCTGCAACCCTTCCCCCTCCCCCCTTCCCACTCCGGCCCCACCGCCATGTCCTCCTCCGGCGGCAGCAACGACGACCACACCACCGGCGTGGCGACCGCTGGCAGGGAACCAGCGGCGGGTCCCCGAGCTCGGCCGCTCGCTCCTACAGCGACGCCGCCTGCTCCCCTCCCCGCACCCCTTCTCTGCGGCCCGCGCCCGCTGCCACTGCCGCTGTTGCGGCGCCCTCGCGGATCCCCGTCGCTGCTCGCACCGGTCCTCGCTCCGAGGTCCACCGCGTCGGCGGTGCCGCACAGAGTGGCCCGGACGCTGAAGGCTGGGAACAACCCCGACGCAGGAACCACCAGCGGCCACGGCAGCCCCCTCGCCGCAACGACGGCTAGCGACGGCGCAGCGTGTTACCGGAGTTCGAGGCAAGGCTCTGCTTCCGCTGTCTTGAGGTCGGTCACCCTGTGCGGGAGTGCCCCAATGAGATCCGCTGCCGCAACTGCCTGCTCTCGGGTGACAGCACCCGTGGCTGCACGCCGGGCCAGCGCACGCACGACCTCGCCCGGGCAAGACTCCTAGCCCAGAGCGGCGTGCCCCGGACCACGAACCCTAGGCCCGCGGCGCGCGGCGCCACCGTTCCCCCGCCACCGCCGCCGCAAGGCGCGCCCAGGACGGTGAACGCGAGGTCCGCCGGCCACCCCTCCCCCGCCGCCAACCACCACCTCCGCCGCCACCACCTCCGCCGCCGCACACCAGCGCTGTCACCACGCCTTCGCCCACCATCTCCGACGAGCCGGTTCGAGTCATCATCTCCCGCTCTGCCGAGATCGTGGAGACGGAGAGGGTGCTGCGCCGTGCGTTCGTGGCGACCATCACGGGAACCCGCCCAGAGGTGTCCGTCGACCAAGTCGAGGCACTGCTCTGCGCTACCTTCGAGCTGGTCGCCGGCGACTTCTCCGTCATGCTCCACGGCCCCGAGGACTTCCTCGTCCTTTTCCACTCCTAGGTTGCGTTCGACCGGCTGTCCGGTGAGCACTTCGTCAGCAACCCCTGCTTCGCCCTGCTCCTTCGCCCCTGGTGCAAGCTCGCCCACGCCGACCTAGGCAAGATGGACCACCGCGTCGAGCTCGAGCTCCGCGGCGTCCCCGCCTAGGCCTGGCATGTTTCCACGGTGGAGCACATCCTCGGTTCAGGGTGCTGGGTCGAGCAGCTTCACCCCCGCACGCGTTCTCGGGCCGATCTCGCTGTCTTCCGCCTCACGGCTCGTACCAGCGACCCGTCCCACATCCGCTGTCGCGCCGTTTTGGAGATTGTTGAGCTAACCCCGGCTCGCCACGATTCTGCTCCGCCCGCTCTCCGAACGCTGAAGTATCCCATCGTCGTCCGGCTCACCAGCTCCACCAACCTGCGTGACTTGGCGCCCCCAGATGATCCCGCGACGGACGGCGACGACGCTGGCGGCCACACCGAGGCCGCCGATCATGGCGACACGGCTGTTGCACGACCGGGTCGTCAGCGCCGCCGCGATCGCGGACGCAAGCGCCGCCGCTCTGGTTCCAACCAGGAGGGGCGCGAGGACGGCGTGGCAGTTGACTCCCTTGGTGCTCCGTGCGCCGCCCGTCCGGATGGGGTCGCCATCGCCGGTGGCTGGTCAAAGGGTCGTGGGCGGCGCCGCCGCCAAGGCCCCAACAAGCTAAGGACGGTGGACCCGTGGCCTGGTCAGCATGGGCCCCGCCGCTCTCGTCGCAGAGCCAGGAAAGGAAAAAAGAGGTCTGTGGCAAAGTGGAGGCCAGGACAAAGACGCCCCTGACAAAGCTGGGGACGCTGCGGCCCCAGAACGGGCAACTCATGTCACGCAACTGGCCATTAGCAACGTGGCACCTGGCGATGGCGACGTAGCCGATCTCCCCACCGTTGCGCCAGACATAGAGAAGGATCTGGCGGCTAGCGCTTGCGGGGCCCAAAGCGAGTCCGCGCCCACCACCACTTCTCAGCTGGTCAGCGAGGTACCTGATTCGTCGAAGGATCGGGGCCCGAGGACGATCGCTTGTCGGTCTCGACCGGTGCTAGCCCCACCTCGGCCCGACGCTAAGCTCATGAACCGGACAGGTCGGCTCGCGTACATCAAGGCTATCCTCAGCGCTATCCCCCTCCACCAGTTGTTGGTGTTGAGACCGCCGCGGTCGATCATCAAGCAGCTGCAACGGCTCCAACGCGGATTCCTGTGGGTCGGACGCAAGGAGGCAAATGGTGGTAGCTGCCATGTGAACTGGGACCGTGTCTGTCGCCCCACCTCACACGGCGGCCTTGGCGTGCCGGACCTGGAGAGGACCGGCCTAGCTTTGCGGCTGCGCTGGCAATGGTTCTCTCGTACTGACGATCAGCGTGCCTGGCATGGCCTCGATCTGCATTTCCCGGCGACGGAACGGGCAGTCTTCTTTGCCTCCACCACAATGGTCATCGGCAACGGGCAAACTGCCCTGTTCTGGGAAGATAGGTGGATCAACGAGCGCGCCGTCTGCGAGATAGCTCCGCAGTTATATGAGTGCATACCCGCAAGGCGCCGCAGGATTAGGACTGTGGCGGCGGGGCTTGTGGTGAATAGCTGGGCGCGGGACATTCAGGGCGTGGTGGGCGTGCACGAGATTGGTCGGTATCTATGCCTATGGCATGCCATTGCTCATACCACGCTCACCGCCGACCGCGACCGCCTTGTCTGGAAGTGGACGCCCAACGGTGTTTACACTGCCCAGTCATGCTACAAGGCCCTCTTCCACGGATATGCTGTCCCATAGTTGCAGGCTGATCTGGCGGACCTGGGCGCCGCCACGGGTCAAGGTGTACCACTGGTTGGCGATGCAGAACCGGTGTTGGACTGCAGACCGTCTCGCAAGCCGCGGGCTGCAGCACCACCCCAAATGTCTGCTCTACGACCAACTCCCCGAGACGATGCACCATCTCACCGTCGCTTGCCCCTTCGCTAGGCAGGTGTGGCACGGGGTCCTGTCCTGGCTCAGGTTGCCTTGCCGACCGCCCAACACCGACGAAACTAGTCTCACGGACGATACTAGTCTCACGGACTTGTGGAGCGACGTGAATGCTGCCTTGCCGAAGCCTATGCGTAAAGGCTTGGCCTCCATCACCCTGCTCACGCCCTGGATGGTTTGGAAGCATCGCAACGACTGCACATTCAACAACTTGCAGCCCTCGGTGCCCGACCTGTTAGCCAAGATCAAGGAGGAGGCGTCGATGTGGGTCATGGCTGGTGCCAGCCAAGGGCTTACGGGACGTCTGGCCCACGACTTGGGATGTCCATTGATGTATTTTTGATGTTTTTGCGCCTTGGAATCCCCTAGGGGATGTGTAACTCTGTACTCTTCCTTTTCAATGAAATGAAACGCAAGTCTATTGCGTTTTCTCGAAAAACAAACAGAATTGCCCTATCTGTTTTTCTATTATAACATAGAAAACATTACAGTGAATTAACTGCATGAAAATGCTAAAGTATCCTTGACAAAACCATATATTAGTATAACAACAATAAACCAAATATAATCAAATAATAGAGAAATCTCTCCCAACAAGTACTGAACATTTCAAGTAGGCATCCATACCTCAAAATAGAGTGCCTTGTTGGTCAAGGTTAAGTGTCCAGGCCATGCAGTATTCTGCTCCCATTTTAGGACAGGTCTCTTTTTACTAGAGCCTATGCACAGAACTTGCTCGTCAGACAGAAAATTATCTCCAATTTTATGTGTTTGCCTCCCATGATGAACCCTTGTACAGTGCACATCATAACACAGATTAATTGGCACGTTAACATTCAAATATTTAATGTATACTCAACAAGAATATATGATTGACACGAAATCGTGAACTATCATTATCAGTTCAAAATTTGGTGCACAAAATCTCACGATAGTGATCATGTCTTACAAAACAAAAGCAAAGACTTTCTATAATATCTAGAGTCATCAACATCTACCAATCATGAGTTGAACAAAGTTACATGTCAAACAAAAGAGGTATAGCATACTAGGAGAACATAAAGTTGAAAAATACACTTCCTGCAACTTGATGCTTAAGCAAAGATTTATAGTCAGTTCAAATCTGCTACACACGTATAGGCAGTCTTACTTAATAAGTTCACCAAGGTATGTTGTCCACAGATCCAATGTAAGTCCCTTTTCAGTGCCAACAAGGGCCCTAAAGAGATGATGAGCTGTTGAAACATCAGCAACACCTGCCACAGCAGGAGCAATTCGGACAAATGCGTCTTCTCCAACAAATCTTCCCTACCACAGTAAAAATACTGAACTCAGAAACCCCCCCTTTCTGAAATTCCAGTCAAGAGACTCTTCATAGTAGTGTATGAATTAAAGTTCTCTTAAATGAATACTTCGGGGCCTTGTTCACAACAGAACAATGTTGAGAATACAGAAAAATCAAAACTCACCAGTATAGAGTAGTTATGTAGTGAAGAATGTGGATCATTGTCCTCATCGTATGGGTCTTCCCATGCAAGCATAGTCACAAAGACAAGCCTTTGAAATGCAACCTCCTACAGACATTTAAAGTAGAAACATCAGCCAAAAGTAGAACTAGCTAAACAAGATAAGTGCACCAAGCATGAGAAATGTTTTATCCTGCTGCCAAACAAGTGGAGCATTGGTTTGTTACGCTTTAATACAATACTGATGCATGAATTAGCAACTAATTTACCCTCAAATTTGGATGAAAATCGGAGTTATCTCTTGACAAGTACCGGAAGCAGCAATATTCAACTAGACTTCGAGCATCACTGTGGACATGTTCATGAGCAAGCGCTTTAAAGATCCTTTGCACCTTCCTCCCAGTCAAACCATTCAACCTAACAAAAAATTTCATGAGAATACGTGAATACAGATCGATAGCAAAATCCCAGGACAATCAGAAACACATGGGAACTTCTCACACTTTGGTCGTGCACTATTTAAAATGGCTCAACTGAGCTTTCGGTCTCCATCTTACCATTTATGTCCACTTCTCATTAGCCAACTGGTATCCTAAATGACACACAAAATGACTGACCACTACCCCGAAACAACCGAACCCAATTTTATCTGTAAATTGCATCTCTGCCTCTCTGGACACAAGCTGTGCTAGCATCAAGCCAAAGAACAGAGATGCTTTATACTCCCAGTCCATGTTTACTAGAGCATATCGCAGGTGTCTATCACATTCTACCGGTTGATTCTAGCCCAATATAGTACTGGAGCATCCCTACCAAGTCAGATCATACCGATTTCAAGGGATCAGTAAGTCTCCAACTGCTAGAAACCCTGCACAAAATGACTAAGAAAGATCTTTACAAAACCACACTTCTTCTAGAGAAACTATCCACTGACTACATTTTTGAGTAAATGAGTAGTAGTTTCACAAAACCACACTTCTTCGGAAATAATTAAAACTTGGTTTAATATACCACCTGGTTGTATTGAGAACTCTTTGGCCACGGATCTTGCCAGGCTATATGAATAAATGAACGCAGCTGTTTTCTTCTAAAAAAAGAATACAATGGAACTAATAGCACAGCTCACCCGTCCGGACACAACCGTGAATGTCCCCAACTCCCTGTTACGAAGTTGCACTTGTCTCTATTCACAGTTGTGTATCTGCCAGGTGGGCCATGCTCAATTCAGTCGTGCGGCACTGGAATGAGAACACCGTTACTTTGAAGCTACGCCAAAGCGAACAGCTCAGCATGGTTGTCCATAGGTTCTATTCCACATGGCAGGATCCTAGCGTATGGTGAGGAGTCCACGAGAAACACTCCGTGCAGACGCCCACAAATAGAATTTCAGATCCGTAAGGAACTAGGAGTCTAGTTGGCAAACAATTGGCACAACGCCCACAAATAGAATTTCAGATCCGTAAGGAACTAGGAGTCTAGTTGGCAAACAATTGGCACAATATGAATTAGCATGTCAATACAGGAAACGTTGTAAAGTATTACCAAAAGATACAGTAAATTAAACCTCGTTGCCCGATGCGAGTGCATGTGGCCATCCAAATTTGGCAATCATTTTCCCCACCACGATGGCGACAAATATGTTCCTGGTTGGCTTCTTGTTGTTCTCTCGGGATTCCAGCGCCGGCGTTTGCACTTTACACCCATACATTCCCTTCTTTGCCACGTTTTCTCACCCAAAACAAGAAGGAAAGTGACAACACCTAGAACCTATTAGATTTTCACACTAACCGTGTTACTTCTTTTCTGTGTACAATAGCAACGCTCACACCTACCTACTCCACTAGCAAATGAGTATAAGACACCATCTTGTACCATCCGTCCAAAATATATCTTCTCCTCCTCCTTCTCCAAGACATCATCACAATGCTCAATTATCAAAGGAAACGCGGTATCGGCGACGAACCCAAGGTAGCCGATGGTGGTCGTGACTGCAATGGCACAAGCAAGAAGAGATCCATCACCAACAAACCAATTTTCCTTGACACTGCAATCCACGATCCACATCTCCTCATGAATGGCGATGATGGTGAGGTCAAGGTAGAGCCTCAACAAACTCAAGTGGATGGGAGCGAGACTAGGAGGTCGTCCAAGTGGACTGCCCGCCAGAGTGACAGAGCTGGGGACATTGACGTCTCACCTCAACAGGAGGGGCGGCTGTGGGTAAAGGACAGGACAGGCACGTGGTGGAAGCACTGCAGCAGCCCTGAATACCCGGAGGACAAATTCCGCAGCCACTTCCGGATGGGCCGTGAGACCTTTGACATGATATGTGATGTGTTGGGCTCCGCCATCGCCAAGGAGGACACTCCACTCCGTCCCGCCATCCCCGTGCGACAGCGCGTTGCCGTCTGTGTCTGGCGTCTAGCCACCGGTGAGTCCCTCCGCGCCGTCTCTGACCGCTTCGGCCTCGGCCTTTCTACATGCCATAAGATCGTCCTCGAGGTCTGTGCTGCCATCCGCCAGAGGCTTATGCCTCGCTTTCTTCGGTGGCCTGACCAGGCCAACGCCTTCAAGGGCAGCTTTAAGGCTATCTCCGGTGTCCCAGACGTCGTCGGTGCGATCTATACCACCCACATCCCGATCATCGCACCGCAATTGCATATCAGCAGGTACTACAACAGTGGTTGGTCAAAGCGCAACAAAAAGCCTTCCTTCTTCACCACCCTCCAGGGGGTTGTCGACCCTAATGGTATTTTCACCGATGTATTAATCGGTTGGCCTGGTGCCATGCATGATGATGAGGTCCTCGCTAATTCAGTACTGCAACGCATCATGATGCCTGGCTCCTGGGTGGTTGGCGGCTCTAGCTACCCACTGAAGGACTGGCTTCTCGTTCCATACACAGACCAAAATCTGACAAGGGAACAACACATGTTCAACGAGAAGACCGCGAAGGTCCGGCGTGTTGCCGTGGATGCCTTTGCACGGCTCAAGGGACGATGGATGTATCTACAAAAGCGTGCAGAAATGAAGATCTCAGACCTGCCTCTCGTGATTGGTGCATGTTGTGTGCTGCACAACATATGTGAGATGAAAGCGGAGGAGATGGGTCCAGAGCTGCAGTGCGATGTCATCGACATCGAGACAGTGCCCAAGAAAGTTGTGCATTCTGCTAGCGCCAGCAAGGCCAGAGACAAGATCGCGCACAACCTCTTCCATAGTGGGCTGGATGGCACCAACTTTTGATTCTCATTCTCAATTTGTTGTCATAATCATTCAGTAATCATGCCTTTCTTGTGTAATTCGGTTGATTTGCATAGGAATCAATCCCCTAAGAATTCCCATTTTTTCTTCATTTTCTCATAAAACTGAGAGAGGATTTTTTTTATGGGGTAGCTGAGATTCCCAAGACATCATCTGAAAATTATACTAGGGAAGCAAACATCTCAATTGTTACTGTTTGTACTGGTTTGGTTATCTTACACCGATTTGGTCACAAGAAATTTCTGCTTCCTATCCTATGCATATGTCATCATCGTATTGCATACCAGAAAATTCCCATCTCTTGTTGCAGCAATGCAAGGCCAATGTTGACTAAACGGTTTCAACTATTTTGAAAAATTAAATTTATCCACTAAAGGCATGCTTGGAACACAAGAACTTCACGGGAATTAGAAACAAAAATTCCTAAGTTCCAGACAAGACCTAATATCCTATGCAATGCATTTTTTTTTCCGATAAAGATCCTATGCTATGCATGTTTGGTCCCATTTCTATACCAGAAAATCCCCATTTCTTATTTGTTGTAGCAATGCAACACCAAACTCGCTACAGGGTTTCAATTCTGTACTACTGAATTTATCCTCTCAAGGCCTGCTTGGAACACAGAAATTTCAGGGGAATTAGAGAAAAAAAAAGGGTCGCCAAGTTCCAGACAAGAACTAATATCTTTGCAGCATCTAGTCAACAATTCCAGATGGTTCAACCCACCACCTGGGGCGATCCTACCTAGTATATTACTTACAGAACAGGGTTGAGAATCGCCCTGATATCACCAGTGGGGTTCCTGTCAATCGAGTCTACCAAGAATGCATTGCGTGGCTTTAATCATCAAAGTTAGTCAGCAGGCGAACCGGCAGTCATTTTTATATGAAATCTGATAACTGATTGTGTCCATCATATTGCATACATACTAGAAGACAGTTTAATCCGTACGGGTAGGAGAGCAGCAGAGTAGTAGGCAACTTGACGCACCTAGCAAACTGCTCGATGGAGACGACGGCGTCCATGGAGAGCCATCCGCCGCCGACCTGGCGATCCACGGTGATCTCGGGCACCGCGAAGACGAGTCCCTGCTCCTCCACCTCCTCCTTCCTCACATCGGCCTCCTCCTTGCGTTTCCCCTTCTCCCGCGCCACCTTCGTGGCGTCCACGACCGCGCCCCGCGCCCGGGAGAGCCAGGAGCGCACCCGGTCCTGCACCGCATCTGCGAAACCGCAAGCAAGCGATCAGAGAGAGCACGACGACCTAGCGGAAGCTGAACCTGGAGCTCGGGGAGGGGGCGTGCTCACCGGCGTTGACTTCGGGGAGCTTCCACTGGGAGCGGAAGGCGAGGGCCGGCGGGCGCGCGCGGCGGCGGCGGCTGCCGGGGATGCGGCAGCGGGGGAGCGGCAGGAAGCGAGGGGGCTGGAGCTGGAGCATGGTGGTGGTGGTGGTGGTGGAGTCAGTGGGCTAGTGAGCGGGGCGTCGTGAACCTCGCGTGGATTCCATTGGGTGGAGTGGAGTACGGCGTGGTCTTTTGTTTATGTTTGGGGGGAGCGGAGAGCGGAGGAAGACGATGCTTCTAGTCTAGCAGGAAAGAGACCGAGGAGAAGCCCGTGCGGTCAGTGAGTGGGCCCCAGGGCCTGGATGGGGAGGTGTGTCCCGTAGCGCCAACTCCTTGCTGGCGTGCCGTTATCCGGACCAAAGCTGCTTTCCCGTAACGAGCGAGTCCACGTGAGGAGGATGGAGACGTCGCGTACAAGAGCTTTGGGAGGCCCAGCTGAGCCCTCGCACTCGTGGGTGGGCTGGCCACGACTTGGAATTTACGTGGGCTGGCTCTTCTATTTAGAGCGTCTTCGGACAGTTGCTAAATGTGGGTATTAAGCAACAAAATTCTGCTTTCCAGCACATGCACATTTCAGGTCAAAAACAAAAACTGGTTACATTAAACAGGTTAGCCATATTTTAAGCTGGTTACATTTCAGGTTAAAAAAAACTGGTTATATTAAACAGGTTAGCCATGATCGGAAAGGCTCAGGTGGATAGATCGAAACGCACTCATATGTTGAAGGAGATCTCGAGGCTTTTGGCATCGAGGGCGGGGTCGAGGGTAGAGAATATATGGAGAAAGCAAAACTGTGTTAGTGATGCTCTAGCCAAGATGGAACGCATGGAGGCCAAGACTGCGGTGTGGCTTCGTACAGGTCCAAATGTTATACCTAGACTCTGTGAGGAAGATTGTAACACTTGTGGTTGATCTATAAAACCATCACTTTCGGAAAAAAACAGGTTAGTCATATTTTAAGCTGGTTACATCAAACAGGTTAGCCATATTTTAAGTTGGTTACAATTCAAAATTGGTACACCGGATAGGAGTATAGACTTCTGCATATGCAATCACTCCAAAATAACTCCAAAACAAGTAAATAAAATCCAAAAAATAGGAAACGAATACTACATAATTGTTACAATACAATGTTCAGTAGTCAAACACGAATCTAATGATTTTGTTCTATCATTCCACTTCCACCACTTCTTGATAAGATTTTTTAAACTTTTGATGAGTCTCCACATTTTGAATGTCATGGTGAACTTGAAGAAAGTGCTTGATGTGGTCAGTTCTCCTACAAGAATGCACCATCCTTCCCATGAAGTCATAATAGTGGACGAAATCTTGGTCCTCCTCATGTCAGCATTCTCCAAAGTGCCCTTTGGTCCCAAGACCGAGTCAGACCATGCACAATAGCTAATTAGGCTTGCAAAATCCTAAATACTTCTCTACATCTTTCATGTCATTCGCTTGATCACTATGAGAGTGTGATTTTCTTACCTTAAACACAAAATTATCACAGAATTTTCTCCCTAACGTCTCTACCACCATCCCTCTATTAAAAACACCAATCTTCGTTTCTTGAAGGCATATGATATTGCAAGGTTTATGACTCAAATGAATTTGTTCGACAAGAATACCCCTCTCTCTTTTTGCGGAAAATCGGAAATTATTAGCTTATATAAGAGTTGCAGTCATTACATCTTAGATGGATATCCTCTGAACCAAAACTAGGTGTATTTCCCCTGCCTACCCATTCTTGCCAGACCGGTACTAACTTCATTTTGGCTCCTATCTACTTTCCTCACTGCTACCTTGCGTTCACTAAGGCTATCTTTCACACTCTAGACAAAATGAACCAAGGTAGACTGATCACTGCCCTTTGTCGATATCATGATTATAGCTGCAGCACAATCCATCTCCAGTTTGATTGGTTCTGATGACCAGGTAAGAGCCAACTTCATTCCTTCGTCACAGATACCTAGCTCCGCCTCCAACGCTGATGTGCAGTTAAGGATTTCTCCGCAGGCCGCCCCGCTATGTCCTCTCAGAACCATTCCAGTGTTTGCTTACCCTGTGCGTTCAAGATAGCCTCCATCCACATTCAGTTTCAATCGCCCTCGAGTAGGCCACTCCCATTGCTTCCTCTGTTTCATGTTATTGATACTCTTCTTCGTTGTGTTGGCCAGCTCTGACTAGGAGATCGTTGTTTTTCCTTTGCACGCATATGCCATTTGTGTTTGTTTGATCATCATCAGTGTATCGACATAGCTGCACAAAAACCTCTTAGAATCTTCTACTTAGGCGCCGGTTTCTTGTGAGTAGGTTCGTTGTACACATGCCAAGCTCGCTAGAGCGTCATCAGTGTAAAACATTCTTTGTATCTCGTTCAGCTGTGGCAGCAACATGACCAACCAATCTTTACCATTATTTTCTAGCATCCTATCGGTTGTCAAGTCTCAAAACTGTCGCATGCTGCACAACAAACGACGAGCGTGCGGACAGGTAACAAGTGCATGGAATGTATCCTCCTCCTCCTGTCCACAAATTTTGCATGTGGCCATCATCTCCATCTATCTTCCCTTCAATTTTTTCCTTGTGGCTAGATCATTGCAGGCCAACTTCCATGCAAATGTTTAAACCTTTGGTGGTGCTAGGTTTTGCCAAATCATTTTTCACACTTTTTTAGCCTCATCCATGTCGATGCTGGTCGTTCTTTTGTCCTGCTCTCTGAACCGATCCTCCATGCCTACTGCATATGCACTCTTCACAATAAAAGTACATCTATTGTCTGATTTTCATGCAATCAAGTCTGCATCATTCCTTCTAGAGGGGCAAACTTTGAGGATGTGGTCAACGTCAATCTGCAGGAAGTACTGATGTAGCACTTGCATATTCCAAGAGTTGCCTGGGTTTAGTAGTTGTGAGACCCATTTGGTGAGATTGTTCTGAAATATTCTTATCGGGGTATGCATGGGTCACGCCATATACGCACATGTGTCCCATTGCCAATTCGCCATATGATCCCATTTTTTAGTAGTTCTAACCCATACTTAGTCGCTCTCCACGTCGACAAAGCATTACCTATGAACACCGTGTCAACAAGCTTTCCATTCGGGTAATATATTTTGCTTGTAACATATGGGCACATAACGAGTTGGGTTTTTGATTAGCCTCCATGTTTGTCATGTTAGGAGTGACTAATTAAACATCCGCATGTCCTTGAAATCCATTCCTCCTCTTGACTTAGGTTTCGGTATAATATCCCATGCAATCCAATGGGTTTTTATTTTCCCCTTCTCTAACCCCACCAAAAATCTCTCATTATCTTGATTAGATCATCACACACACTGGAGGGTAGCTTGTACACTCCCATAACATAAGTTATTAGGCGTGTGCTATTGCTTTGATCATAACCTCTCTCCCTCCTTGTGCCATCATGTTCTCATTTTGCATCAGCCTCTTGACTAGCTTCCCTTGTAAACTTTTAAACTTTCCTTTTGACATGCACCCCTCTAGAGTAGGGAATCCAAGGTACTTTGTTTCAAAGTTTTCAACCGTTACTTGCAGGGTACTCTTCACTTGATCCCGTACCCCTTCTTCACATGATGAGTCGAATAAGATGGATCATTTGTGTGGGTTTATGAGTTGTCCAGTGCTTGTACTATACTTCCTAAACAAAGGGTCGGCTTTGAAAAACAATAGACTATCATCAGCAAACAACATGTGTGAAATTCCTAGGGCCCTTCTATAGATCTTCACCGGTGTAATTCTGTTTTCCTGCACTTCCTTTTGCAACAGAGAAGATAGACCATCAGCTACAAAAAGAAAGAGAAAAGGCGATAGAGGATCACCTTGTCGTATACCACGAGAAGGCGAGAACGATTCTAGGAGGGATCCATTAAGTTTTACCGAATATCTCACTGCGATCAGTGATTACACACTGCATTATCCAGTTGATCCACTTGTGAGAGAAAACCAACCTTATGATAGGCTTTTGATAGGTCCATCTTGTAGGCACAAAAATTCTTTGTTATATTTTTGTTTTGTTCCATATTGTAAGATAGGGGAAACCACATATTTGTGGTGCCTTGTATAGCTCATTATATAGACTTACAAGGCTAGAGTCCGTACCGTACAATACACGGACAGTTATACATAGACTACACATATACAACCATATATCTATACAAATACAATATGATTATATATTCTAACACCCTCCCTCAGTCGTAAACGGGCGTCGACGAATGTTATGACTGTCCCGAAAATTCAAAAAGTGAGGCGACGGTCCCTTGGTAAAAATGTCCGCAAACTGGGAATAACTCGGAATGTGTAGAACCCGGACCTCGCCGGTGGTGATGCGATCTCGTACAAAATCTGCAAGTTGATCTCCACATGCTTGGTGCGCTGATGATGTACAAGATTCTGTGTCATGTAAACCGAGCTCACGTTGTCACAGGAAACCATAGTGGCACCAGTCACTGGTCGATGAAGCTCCTGAAGAAGCTGCCATAACCAACAAGTTTCAGCCACCACATTCGCAACCGCCCTGTACTTGGCCTCGGCGCTGGAGCGAGAGACCGTGTGTTGCCGCTTAGTAGACCATGACACCAGATTAGAGCCGAGGAAGACACAGTAGCCTGAGGTAGACCGTCTAGTGTCTGGGCAACCTGCCCAATCAGTGTCAGAGTAGGTCGTCAACTTGTTGGAGCTACGCCAAAACAAGGTGAGACCATAGTCGGTGGTGCCGCGGATGTAGCGAAGAACACGCTTGACGAGAAGCAAATAATTAGCCCGAGGATCATGCATATGGAGACAAATCTGCTGCACGGCATAAGAGATGTCTGGCCGAGTAAACGTAAGGTACTGAAGACCACCGGCAATACTACGGTACTTGGTCGGGTCTGTAACAAGATCACTGGACTTGGAAAGTTTGGAGGCAATATTAACTGGAGTAGAGATGGATTTGCACTGTAACATACCATCTCTGTCAAGAAGATCCAATGCATACTTCTCGTGTGAGAGGAACAGACTGTCCTTGCTGTGTGTCACAGAGATGCCGAGAAAATAATGAAGATCACCCATATCTGTCATACTGAACTCTGTACAAAGAGAGACAATCAAACTGTGCAACAATGTTGAGGAAGACGCAGTCAGGATTATGTCATCCACATAGAGCAGGACATAGGTCATGTCAGCACCACTGAAAGGATACGGATGTCGTCTAGAGGGGGGTGAATAGGCGATTAAAACTTTTCCTAGAGTGGCTCAACAAAGGCGGAATAAAACTAGTGTTTACTTTGTTAAGCACAACCTAGAACAACTAAGGTTCACCTATGTGCATCAACAACTTATGCTAAGCAATACAAGCAACAAAGTGATTGCAAGATATATATTACTTCAAGCACGAAGGCTATCACAATGTAAAGTGCATAAGTAAAGAGCTCGGGTATAGAGATAACCGAGGCACGCGGGGACACCGATATTTTACCGAGTTCCTCCCAACATGGAGTACATCTCGTTTGGAGAGGGGGTGGTAAAAAACCACCAACGCCACAAAAGGCCTCCCTTATTCTCCGTTGAATCTCACCCCAATGGGATCGATCCACGCTTCCACTATCGGTGCACTTGTCGGTGGCAACCGGAACCTCTCACAAGGTTGGGGCACTTCTCCACAACTTAATTGGAGGCTCCCAACAAATGCCACCAAGGCCACAATGCCACCAAGGCCACAAAACCGTCTAGGGTTCCAAGAACCCAAGAGAGACAAGCTCCAATGAGTAACTCAAACCAAATCCTCCGAGGAGAACACAAACTGATGCACCAAATGCAAATGGTAAGAACACCACAAAGGTGTTCAAATCCTTCTCTCCCAAATCCCACCTAAGCTACAAAAGCTTATGGGGGGATAAGAGAGGAAGAACAATGGAGGAAATCCACAAAAGACTCCAAGATCTAGATCCCAATATGTTCCCCTCACTTAGAGGAGAGATTGATTGGTGGGATTGTAGATCTAGATCTCCTCTTTCAAATCCCTCAAGGATGTGCAAGAATCATCGGAGGGATTGAGAGAAAGCAAGCTCAAGAAGGTCAACAATGGAGGGGAGAACTTGCAAGAATGGTTAAGGAACCATTGGGGAAGAAGGCCCCTTATATAGGTCCCTCCAAAATCCAACCGTTGCAGCCCAAAAACGCGATTCCCGATACTACCGGACTTTTTCCCGGTTCTACCGGACTTTCCCGACACTACCGGACATTCCCTGGGATTCCTGGGGCGCCAGACGCATTTTTATCTGTGCTCCCCGGTACCAAAATGCGGTACTACCGGATCCAGGTCCGGTACTATCGGTCATCACAGAACGAAAACAACCATAACTTTTGCATCCGGACTCCGATTTCGATGATCTTGGGCTCGTTTCGAAGAGGAAAACAACCTATAAAATATCATGCAAAGAAACATCATAGTCCATCAAGGGAGGATAGATCCAAATTACGAAGTCAAAAACCTTCTGCCGCGCTAGGTACTAAAATGCGGTACTACCGCTTTTTGGTACCTAGCCTGATAGTGGCTTTTGGCAACTTGTCAACACCTACTGCCGCGCTAGGTACTAAAATGCGGTACTACCGCATTTTGGTACCTAGGAAAATTCAAACCGCTATAACTTTTGATTGGTAACTCCGATCGACCCGATTCCAATTGCGTTGGAAAGAGGACGACATGAGCTACCCTATAAGAGGTGAAAATATTGGTTATCACCAAGTGAGAATGTATCATGTATAATAATGTGATATAACTCACTTGGTGAGAAACCGAAAAACCGTCAAGATCAAAATCGCAACAAGATACAAATGGAAGATCCGATTTTGATGAACAAGAGCTTGTTATGGAGATTACCACAAGCTCTATATCCTCACATGGATAAGACCAAATGACAACCAAATATGATGATGCAAATATGCAAAGGATTGAGCTCTCTCTAAACGATGTGACTGAGTTACTCATTCGAGAGCCTCTCTTGATAGTACAGTTATCTATCCTAAACCCAGTATCCCACACACAACATGAGACCGGCAAAAGGGAAAACCTATCAAGACTATACCTTTGCCTTGAGTGTTCCACTTGAGCTCGATGTAGACGAACTTGACCTTCTCAAGATGGAACGCCTTTCTTGATTTCTCATCATTGATCCATGATCACCGGGGATGGCAAGCATCAAACATGAGATCTTCTATAGATGGCGCATTTTGAGCTTGCACATCACATCTTCTTCTCATTTCATCGACCTTGAAGCCAACACATGCTCCAAGCGATGTCAATGGACAAATCCTACAAGTATAACTTAATACACACATTAGTCCATAAAGATTGTCATTAATTACCAAAACCACACATAGGGGCCCACATGTTCTTTCAACCACGCCGATAGACGAACAACGAACTATCGGACTTGGAGCCAATGAAACTAACTGAAGCAATGAACGAGGCAAACCGCTGAAACCATGCTCTAGGCGCCTGATTCAAAACATAAAGTGATTTGTTGAGACGACAGACCTTATCAGGATAATTCGGATCAGTGAACCCAGAAAGGTGATGAGCATAAACAGTTTGTGTGAGAGTGCCATTGAGGAACGCATTCTTGACGTCAAGTTGTTGAATAGGCCAGTCACTTGTTAACGCAAGAGAGAGCACTGTGCGAATAGTGGCTGGCTTGACGACAGGGCTGAAGGTTTCATCAAAATCAATACCTTCGCGTTGAGTAAATCCTCGGAGCACCCAATGAGCTTTGTATCGTTCTAAGGAACCATCAGACTTCATCTTGTGACGGTATATCCACTTGCCTATAACAATATTGGCATTGCGAGGTGGATCAATGAGGTCCCAAGTGTTGTTGGAGAGAAGAGCGCCATACTCCTCAATCATGGCAGAGTGCCAATTCGGATCCTTGAGAGCACCACGATAAGTCTTCGGTATTGGAGATAATCCCTCAACATGAAGATCAAAAATCGTCTTGGGCTGCACAATCCCCCGTTTAGCACGAGTGACCATTGAGTGAGACGGTGGCGGAGGCGGGTCCCGCTGACGGCGGGGTGGAGGTGGTGGCGGCGTGGGGGCGACCGTCGACGCAGCAGGCGACGGCGCTGCCTGGCCTGCCGCGGCAGGAAAACTGGCTACCTCGGCGGCTGGCTACCTCGGCGGCCGTGGCGGCGTCGAGGGTGGCACGGTGGAGCCCGCAGCCGATGATGTCGTGCTTGGCACGGTAAATGGCGTCGACAACGTCAGCTGCTCAGGTTCCTCCAATAAATCATACGAGTGCAGGGAGGGAGTAGGGGGCGGCGCGGACGGAGTGGAGGCAAAGGGAAACGTGGACTCATCGAACACAACCAGGGACGGAGCCAGGATTTCAGCATGAGGGGGGCGAAGAACACAGCTATATTTTTATCTCGATACTTGCATTAATTCGTGTCATTTTAGTATTAGAAAAAAACTTGTGGAGATAAACATCACAATATATAAGATCTTAATATCATAACATAGAAATATAGTTTGAGAATAAAAAGTGAAAGTTTGATTTTCACTAAATTAAGTTTAGCTCTAGGACTATAAAGCTCATCGAATCGACTCAATAATCTCGTTGGAGGTGATCTTCTAGCAATTTCTTTTCTGGTGAAATTATTGTGTAATTATCTCTCAATGAATGAGAGGTACGTCTAATATAAAAATTAATCAATTTCCCTATAAACAAATTGTAGATGGTGATCCAATTAATTATACTTCCCCTGTCTTAAAATAGATGTCTCAGATTTGTCAAAAATTTGATGAATCTATATACTAAATAGTGTCTAGGTTCAACCAATTTTGGACAAATCTAAGATATCTATCTCGAGTCGGAGGGAGTACTATAGGTTATGAACTAGAGAAGTGTTTGAACCAATTGGTCTACACAAGCACGAGCAGACAACCAAAGGTTTTCTAATTAAGTTTTAGTTTCTATCATTCGACTTCCATGGTTTAGAAAGGCAAAAATTGACCTAATATTAAGAGCTAAGGACTAAAACTATAAGACAAATGAGAGTTAGATAGACGATTAAAATACCCTACTCCATGCCTCGTCGGCGCACAAACCTTGCGGCCGGCCGTGCGCCCGCGCGTGCAGCTGCTGTTTGTAGATCACTGCTCGATCGCCCCGCTTGCTTTCCACCTTTTTGTTCGATCCAATGGTAATTGGCATTGAAACCGCCCTGACCAGCAGCCGTTGGAAACAGCATGAATGAAGCGCAGAAACAAGGCGTGCGTGCTGCAAGTCTTCTGTGGTGGGCTATCTGTTACTTGGTTATCCGCTATTATCGCTAGATGGGCTGATGAGCAGATGGGCTGATGAGCAGATGGGCTTGTGAGCATGCAATCTGTTACACGACAACAGGGGGCGAATTAAGCGACAGAGGTTGAAATTATCCTCTCGCTAATCGCTGTTAGGGAGAAAACCCGATCGATAGGGGGGGGGGGGGGTTCTCGCCCCCGCTCATCCCCCTCTGTCTCCGTCCCTGAACACAACATGGCGAGAGATGATAATCTTTTGGGTGGAGTGATCAAGGCAGCGATAGCCATGATGCCGGGATGGATAGCCAAGGAACACGCAGGGAACGGAGCGCGGCGCAAGTTTGTGCGGCGCAACGGCGGTGGTGTTGGGTAGCATAAACATCCGAAGATCCTAAGACCAGCGTAAGCAGGATCTACGCCAAGTAAAGCACGGAAGGGAACACGATCCGAAATTGCCTTGAAAGGAAGCCGATTGTGCAACAGAACGGTTGTGTTGAGGGCCTCAACCTAGAAACGAGGCGGCATGCTAGCCTGAACAAGAAGTGTGCGAGTAATGTCATTGAGAGTGCGAATAATGCGTTCGGCTTTACCATTTTGTTGAGAAGTGTATGGACATGAAAAGTGAAGTGCAATTCCATGGTGCTGGGCAAAAGAATAGAGTTGGAAATTTTCAAACTCGCGACCATTGTCACACTGAATAGCCTGCAAGCACGTACGTACTAAACTGGGAAAGAAGAGCGTGAAGGGACGACAAGTGAGAGAAAACTTCTGACTTAGCCCGAAGAGGATAGACCCATGCATACTGAGTAAAATCATCGAGACACACAAGATAATACTTAAAGCCAAAAATACTCTCAACATGAGATGTCCACAAATCACAGTGAATTATATGAAACGGAGTAGTAGTTACACGATTGGTAGAAGAGAAAGGAAGACTAATATGACGACCTAACTGACATGCATGACACAAGCTACTTTTATTCTTTTCCCTAGGAATAATAGAAGAGCGAGCTAAAGTCTCCATGACTGGCCGCCCAGGATGCCCAAGCCGGCGGTGCCAAAGTGTAGGATCTACAACGAGGAAGGCAGATGGCTGGCTGGTGGATGAAGGCCGGATGGAGTAGAGAGGTCCGAAGCTATTGCAGCGAAGAATCTCGGTCCTGGTTAGAAGGTCCTTCACAGAAAAACCAAGAGTGTCAAATTCGACAGAGACATGATTATCAATAGAGAATTGACGAACAGACAAAAGGTTTTTGACAATGGTAGGAGCAACTAAGACATTACAAAGGTAAAGAGGGCGCGAGGAAGTAGAGATAGGGAGACGTGCATGCCCGGTACCGATGATCGGAAGGGTGGAACCGTTACCGACAATGACAACACGTCGAGAGGAAGAAGGAGGAGACAAGGAGGTGAGCATACCGGAATCGGAGGCGAAGTGAGAGGAAGCACCGGTGTCCATCACCCACTCCTTGGGTGCTTGAAGTCCCATGGTCTGGAACTGGTTCATCAGCGCGACCTGATCCCACGAGGCCGACGAAGGTGCCGGAGACGCCAGGGCACCGAGTCCATGGGCGGGCTGCGGGGGCGCATACCCGTAGTTGTAGGCGTAGGGGCGGGGGCGACGCCGTACGGGTTCTGAGCGTAGAACGCTTGCGGCGCCGGAGCGTGCCTCGGCATGTAGCTAGGAGGCGGGGCGTAGGCGGGCTGCTGCCTGCCGAGCATGGCACCCTGGCCGTACGGCCACATCTGGATGGCACCGTTCCAGGGATGCTGCGGGGACAGCCAAGAAGGAGGGGCGGCAGTCGGTGCAGCTGGGGGCGCGGCGTCCTTGGCGGCATCAGTGGCGTTCTTCTTCTTGTTCTTTCCCTTGACGGTGCTCTTGCCAGAGTTGCCAGCATTGGCGAAGAGGGCCGTGTCGGTGTGGCGGGCACGACGATTCTTCCGCTTCATATCCTGAAGCGAGAGCAACAAGTGGCACTGCGCGAAACTAATCCAGGCATGAGGGAGATCAGATCCGCGACGGACTCATACTGCTCAGAGAGGCCATTGAGGCAGTGGATCACCATATCAGTATCATCAACAGGGGAACCAAGATACGCAAGTCCATCGGAGAGTTACTTGACCTTCTGAAGATAGTCGGTCATGCTCATCTCGCCCATCTTGACATCGCCTAGCTCGGCCATGAGGTGGAGTTGGTGATTGATCTTGTGGTCGTTGAAGAGGCCGTTGATGCGGGTCCAAAGCTCGACGGCGAGGGGATCGTCGCCAGGTGTCATGACGTCGTCAAGGATACTGAGCGAGACAGATCCATAGAGCCATGAGACGACCGTGGCGTCGAGGAGAGACCACTCCGGGGTCGCGCGGCAGGGGCGTCGGCGTCGAGGTGATCCAGTAGGGCGTACTGGCAGCACGCGGTGCGAAAGAAGGTGCGCCACTGACGATGGACGCTGGTGTCAAGCGCGAGCTCAACGGGGACATGCCCCTTGATGGAGGATAGACCGACGGCCTGGGCGTGCAACGAGGTCAGGGAGAAAGACCCCGCGCTCGACCCGGATCCAGATGCGTGGGCGGCGGAGAGGAGGGCGCGCGGTGGTGGCTTCGGCGGCGGCGGAAGGAGAGGGAGGGGGCGGCGCAGGTCTAGGGTTTTGCGTCTGATACCATGTAAGATAGGGGAAACCACACATTGTGGTGCCTTGTATTGCTCATTATATAGACTTACAAGGCTAGAGTCCGTACCGTACAATACACGAACAATTATACATAGACTACACGTATACAATCATATATCTATACAAATACAATATGGTTATATATTCTAACACATATAATGAAGACATTCAAAGGCAATAAGGACATGTACAGTAGTTAAGACGGTATCTGTCTGTAGCAGCTTGGCATGTCATCTATGGACAGCATTAAAGACGGGTTATACAACATGCTATCTTTTTAGTTGTCTGCACAATTTTAAACGGAGATAACTGCCGTTCAGGAATATTTGGGGCACAACTGCACGTAGCAGACGCCATTTCTATACAACGGAAGAAGTGCCGTCGTTAGCGAGCGGATTTCACGCGTATCGACCGTCTGACGATTTACCGACGACCTTCTTTTATTTTTTCCTTCTCTCTCCTCGAGTTCACAAAATATCCTAGGTGGCCATGCTTCCAGTTACAGTACAGACAGCTGACTGTACACCACTATACATGCCCTAAGAGCACCGCGTACCTATGACTCAAACAGGCATAAATTACATGTCAAAGTTTATCGGCACTTCTCCACTTTTTGAATCGGGGTATCTTTCTGCACTACATTGTTGTTCTTAACTTCTTACTATCCTAGGCAAGCTAGCACGTACGGGAGGTTAGACAACACCGCCGCGAATCATCATCATCATCCACTGCAAGAGAAGGCCCAAGGTGAACACCGGAGAGATCGTCCCCCCTCGGGATCTATCGTCACGCGCACGCCACGAAGTGTCACGCGTCGCCATCCGTCGCGCAGTTCCAGCTGCTCTGGCCGCATTCTTGTTCCAACGTCGCACTCGCACGCGTGCCCGGAGTACCGGAAACGACCGACGGTATCTGATCTGATATTCAGATTTGACCCGCCGCAGCAAAGATCCTAACCAACTTACGAATAACCGCGTCACGCCACGCGAACCAGAGGCCCCTCGATCGCTCGCTCGCGCTACGCCACGCCACGCGACCTCACAAACCCCCTCCCTCTGGCAATCACATTCGACACCCCACTAACAAACCGCGAGCGGAACCCGCCGCGGCCGATCGAGCCGAGCTAGCCAGTCATCCGACCCGCGCGCATGCACCGGAGGCACCCGCTGCACCCCGCGCCGGCGCCGGCGCCAGTGCCGGTGCCGGTGCCGCGGCGGAAGGGCGCGGCGGCGGCGGCGGGCCAGGAGTGGCTGGTGGTGCCTGCGGCGGGGGAGGCGCGGGCGGGGGAGTTCGGGCGGCACCGGATCATGGAGATGACGGGGCTGCCCGCCCGCGACCTCCGCGTGCTCGACCCGCTCCTCTCCTACCCGTCCACCATCCTCGGCCGCGACCGCGCCATCGTCCTCAACCTCGAGCACGTCAAGGCCATCGTCACCGCCGCCGAGGTGCTCGTCCGCGACCCCAGCAACCCGCGCCTCCAGCCGTTCCTCCTCGAACTCCACGCCAGACTCGCAATCCCGGTACCTACGATCACGCCATTTCTCAGCATTAATCACCACCCATCCATCACCCGTTCGTTCACCACAGATAGATAGATTGCATTTTGTAACTGATGTTTCGGCGTGAAGGACGCGTCCATCGCGAATCTGGCAGCCGGTGGCGGTGACGAGACGGGGCACGGTGGTCAGGGGAACGTGCCAATGTCGTCTGCGCTCGGCACGCCTGGCTGCGCCAAGATCCAGCCCTTCGAGTTCAAGGTGCTCGAGGTCTGCCTCGAACACACCTGCAAATGCATGGAATCTGAGGTAATGCTACTACTATAGGCAGGCCCGGTGTGCTTTGCTACAGAACAATAATATGAATCCGACGGAAAAATGCACGTTACCAACTCACCATGTTTCTTTGCTGGTGCAAATTAATGGCGCTAGACGTTGGCTCTCGAGAAGGAGGCGTACCCGGCATTGGACGAGCTGGCCACCAGGGTTAGCACGCGCAACCTGGAGCACGTCAGGCAGATCAAGAGCCGTATGGTCGAGCTGCTAGCGCGCGTGCAGAAGGTAGTACAGTATAATTGAGATTTGGGAGTCGATCTTGTGCTTGGATAGAAGCTCCTTCTAGTTTAAGTTTCAGTTAATTTCTAAGCATTTCGCCATCTGTTTCCCTGTTGTGGTGTTCTGTTCGTTCGCAGCTGAGGGACGATATCGAGCGCTTGCTAGACGACGACGCAGATATGTGCGAGATGTACCTGACGAGGAAGCTTGCGTTTCAAGGAGTCAACGAGTCGCTGGGCAGAGTGGAATCGGACAAGCAGGCACCGGCTGATCATGACCAGGAGAGGTAGGTTTTTTCCCTTTCAGCTGGTTGCTGTGATAGTAGGATCAGACTAAGAGCTATAACTAAACTACCTGAATTCTCTTGAAATATTTTTATCTAGCACATTTTTTATGGCGTTAGGCCAGTCTAACTGAAATATGGATACTTCTTTCGCCATTTCCAAAATGTATATTAGTTTCATTTTTTAATCTTTGATATGCACTTGTTTTCAGAGAGGAAGAACACCATGGTGACGAGTCGGAGAGCGGACATGAAAGTTCTGCTAATGTTAAGCCTGATATCCAAGAACTGGAGATGCTTCTTGAAGCCTACTTCGTGCAGGTTGATGGCACGCTGAACAAGTTATGCCATGTATGTCCCATCTCCTTTTACTAACTCCTTGTGATTGGCCTAACTAGGTGTTTTTATAAGACTGATTGCTATCTTATATGATCATCTCTTAGGACTTACTAATCCAATGTTTCTATGAGGTTTTGGGTTTGGGTTTTATTTATGCTATGTCAGCACACCGACTATTTGCTCCTTATACAGAGCACCGCAATAAGATCACACACCCCTTTTGTTGGTAGCAAATGATTAATTGCTACTATTCATCTGAATTTTAGTTATACTATGTCGGCATGCTAACTAGTTGTGTAACTAAAGTCCGACTGCATTCTCTTATAGAAGAAATGGCTGTAATGTGCATACTATGGTTGAATTAGGTCACTGAGATCAACATAATACATGTTTATCGTCAACAGCTTACTTACAATACTGGCATTGGCATTCCAAATATGTTTTTAACAGCCTAACATGCACCTCTTATATGGCAAAGCTCCGTGATTATGTGGACGACACCGAAGTTTACATCGAGATGATGTTGGACGAGCAGCAGAACCGGCTGCTGCAGACGGGTGTGATGCTCACAACGGCAACCGTGGTGGTCACTGCAGGCATCGTGGTCGTGAGCTTGTTCGGCATGAACATCCACATCGACTTGATGAAGGATCCGGAGACCCCTGAGATGGCGAGGATCAAGAACATGAAGTTCTGGGAGACCACATGGGGCACCGTTGCTGGCTGCGCTGCTATATACTTCCTGTTAATCTATGCAGGGAAGAAGAGCAAATATTTGAAATGACGTAGCTTTGTTCTCGGTTCTGCACATCAGACTGCAAATTCCACAGTTGTTCAAGATCGAGATTTTGCCCTAGGAAAAAGATTCTTCAGTTGTGAATACGATACGATAGTTTTATGTTTTATTCTGTTATCTTAGATGCAATAGCTGAAAATTGTTTTGGGTCGTAATAACTGAACGATATTCCTTGCCATAGAGAATAGTGACAATTGTCATAGATGGAGTATTGATATTCTCAATCTTTTTAAGGAGAATAATGACGGCTTTGAGATGCCTACTCTGTCCTTTCATGATTTATAGTTTCAGTAGTTTTGTAAAAAAAAATATATACCAGAGCCATCCCGTTCAGTGCCAAGAAACGGTTTACACCTCTTATCAGGCGTCCATGCACAGTGCCAAGAAACGAATGACACCTCTTATCAGTGATCATCTACCGAGAGCTGAAGGTAAGAATTTATTCGATCGCTTATCCTATACCGTGCTAAGTGGTTGTGTTATTTATATTGTAGCTATAGCGTCACCCTTCCCACCCATCTGAGACACCTCCAGATTTGGCGGCAGCATTGACATCCCATGACCTACTACGTTGATGACATCTACTCCCAGTCTCAGGGCTACACTCCTGCTGCACCTCCGAAGGCATAATTCGTCGAAGCGCAGACCCTTGGATTGACAATGACAAGAGTTGGGGCCTGAAATCGCCAATGCTGTTTCCAACTTCCAGGGTTTGCTTTCATCAGATAACTTAAGATGATACTCATTCGACCATCACTTTTGTATTTACAATGTGTCATGGATGGCCCAAACCAATATTTCTAACATCACTGCGATGCCCACTAGCGGATGTACAAGGGGTATTCTGGAACTCAGCATAAATATATCACAAAGTCAGCTAATACTTAGTTCGATGATTAAGTTTGCACCTTCCTTGATCTGGTACATCGAACCTGCCAGAATAGAGGAATCAGTCAGGATATTCACGAATGAGGGATGAATCAAGTTTATTCTTCTCAAGTGCACTTACATTGCTTGTTGTGTCAGCAGTTAATCCAGAGTTCTGTGCATTCCTCAAATCCAATGCCCTCTTGCTTTTCTTCCTGAGGCCAGCCACTGCTAAAAAAAGGAAAGTTATGCACTCAGCTAAATACAAATACATGAACTGCAAATATGGAACGAGACACATAAAGGTAGCTGCACAGCACAGCACAACTAGACACTCAAAAAAATCATGGCATTGCCATTTATGTGTGTGATTGTTGACTTGATCGAGTTGTATGTGAGCTGTGGGTAACTTTACTACTCCCTCAGTCCAGAAAAGGATGTCAGCAAATTTATCTAGATTCGTATGTATTTATACACCAAAACGCGTCTAGATTCGTGTGAATCTGGACACTACGACATCTTTTTCCAGACGGAGGAATTACTAGTACTAGATCTTTTTAGTCAGGAAAGACACTTTTAGAACTTCCATGATCTATATACTAATTTCAAATGAATCACAGATATAGTGCATCAAAACTACCAGCCTGTTAGGACTTGGTAGTTTGGGTAACATATGGGACTGCGAATCATGTGCTTACTGGACATGACTTACCTGTTTTGTCGTTGGAAAAGTGACGTTTCACAAAATTATCATCACAATCACCAACATCTTCGTCCAGCTCACTGCTACAATGCAAAATGTAAGTATTCATGTTCACACAAAAATCTTTTATATTTCATCCTGATTTGCACGAAAATTGCAATATCTAGTCGAAGAGATGTTGCATGGAGACAAAACCTAGCCAGATTACACTATATTACACTCTTTTTATTCGTGGGCAGATTACCAGGAATATAAGAGATGTTGATTCTGACATGCAGGGATTTCTTTTATTTGGTAAAAACAGATTGAGTTATAGGTAAAAAATAAGCATAAAATAAATGAGCCTAACCAATGTTACCAACTACATAAATCCGCTAATGCTCGGCTTCTAGACTTATATTCTGCCACACAAAGCCAGGAAAATGAGAAAATCTCCCTATCCATGCATTCTTAATAGTGTTGTAACATTAATAGCAATCATCAATTAGCCAAAGTACACAAATATTCAAATTAGCTGAGTTTGCAGCACACTCATTTTGTTAAGATGGACTCAAAATAACGCAAAACATGGTATCACAAGACAAGTACTACATATTTAGAACATATTCTTTCACATCGCTGGACAACAGGGAGTGATCATTTCCAAAGAAAGAATACATGTTAAATTGCTCATCTGCTTACCAATCTCTGGGATGACAATCAGGACTTTCCTATAAAAAATAAAAAAATAGATATCAATTTCCATGTGCCAATCATAGACAATCCAATGGTCAAACATACAAGTCATCACATACATATACACTAGCAAACTGTACCTCTGTTGACATTGGGTCATTAATGAACTCCCACTTATGAGATTTCAATCGAATGAATTCCTGATCACCGTTTCCATAGGCAATCTTACAAATGCAATCACATACAATGATTAGATTGATGGGAGGATGAAGTGTTTTGTGGGATAACTTGAAAGCATAATCTGGCGTATAAATTTAAAAACATCATTGACAATAGATGCTATTTGTGTCCAACACATCCTGGCAGCAAATTGTAAAACTGAAGCATGAGATCCAATGCATCGACTCGATATCCAATTGAGTTGAGGAAGCAAGTCAGTCAACTAAGGGCATGTACAATGTAAGATGCTTAAAGAGTCGCTTAGAGAAATAAACAGGTTTTTTATTAAGCACTGGTGCTTATTTATACTAGGCAGATGCCTAACTAGGCACCTCTTTTATACAAATATAAGCTCCAGTGCTTAAAAAAAACCTGGTATGTTTTACTAAGCACCCCTCTAAGCATCGTACATTGTAGGTGGCCTAACACAGCTCTGGCCACAGTGCAAATGCATGGGCATCCACACCCTGACGTAAGTCAACTGCAAAAAATTAATCTCTATTAAAAGTTAAAACTGACTACCTAGCAATTCAGAAACCACATCATCATGTTCTCACCCTACTGCTAGAGTCCAATCCAATGAACCAAAGAAAGACAATCATGTTGAACTTATAACATATTCCTAAGAAAGGGTAAAAACTAAGAGTCGGATTTATTTGTCCTCAGCAGCCAGCTAGTTCATAGTTAGCTACATTAGTAGAGTACACCATCTAAAGTTCTGAACACTTCTTCCATCATAATACTCGGATGTCTCATACTCTCATACCAAACTGCAAAATAATTATCACAACACCAAGCTGGTACTGTCTAAACCAGTGATCATTGGGTACTCACAGAAACTATTGCCTGCAGAATGGCACATCTTTAAAATTGACAAGACAAAATTTGGAGGCAAGTAGACTAGTTATAGGCTTGAGAGTTTACATAGGCAAATTCAGTGTAACTGCAATACCATGAGTCCTTGACATTGTAGAAGAGAAAGTAACAACAGTAGGAAAATACCTTATAAAAGTCATTTTGATGATCATATGCCTCAATAGTTCCATCGTGGTAACTACATTCAATAAAACATGTCAGAATTACATTAACCGAGCAATAATAGTTTAGAATTTGGTAATTTTACCGCTTCGCCGACCACAATCTAATGTGACGCCCAACAAGCATTTCACCTGTATTGTCCACCTGTTAATCAAGAACATGTTAACTCACCAATAAACTAACTAAAAATAAAACTAGCAAAAAGCACCTGCCAAAACAGTCCAACATCATAAGAACAGTTTAACAAAAATGTGCATACCTCAGTGTGGCTACAATAGCTATGATCTGCCTTTGAAGATATCTTTTTCACAGTGGGATGATTCTGGTTTTCTAACAGTGAGGCACAATCTCTAGAATCGGCTTCCTTACCCAAACCCAAAGACCCTAGAGATGACGGCTTTGTGCCAGCAGAACCACAAGATGACACCTTGTCTTTTTCCAAGCTGTGGATACTATTCTGACCATTTTTCTTGGAGACATCTTTCACCGGTACTGAACTTTTCTTCATTTTCCCTTGATCCTGACCATTCGCATAAGGTCCCACTGATGATTTATTTAATGAGGAACAAGCTCCCCTTCTAGGAGCAGATTCTCTAGATGGCCTCCCAGCAATAATAGAACTTTTGGTATCCGCCTGTAATTAATATTAATGATGTAAAACTACTGGATCATAATAGGTGATGAAAACTACATACATGATATATGTATATATGCGTGTGTGTGTGTGTGTACAGAAACAAGAGACGAAGGGTTGAAACTGCAAACAGGATTTACCTGATGATTATAAGGTTCATGAGCTTTCAGAATTCTCTTTACAAAACTATCGGTAATTAAATCTAGTTGGCAACATTCCTACATAGAAATATCAGACCAGGAGAATATTAGTCAATGCAAACATAAACTATGCAAAGTTCTAAAAAACCATGAGAATAAATAGTCAGATTAACCTACATCCGCTTTTTTCTCACTCCCAGACAATCTATAATAAGATGAGGGCAAGAGAATATGGCGTGGAGAATCTGACATCTTGCACTGCTTATCAAGCTCTTTTACCATAAGCAAACCAATTTTTGAGAGAATGTGCAGTTTCTGTGGAGGTTAGGAAATTAGAGCCTGATGAAGAAATTTAGAGGCAACTGTAAAATTTATAAGCAATAGCCAAGAGACATACATGAGTGCTATCAGAATCAGCCAGATCCTCAGCCTTCTGAACAGCACGAAAGATGCCTAGAAGAATGGATACAGAACTGGTGGTGGGGCCATTCTTAATTCCGTTTGGGTTGTCTATTTCAACTACCTCTCTCAACATCACAACAAGTGGGCTGCCAACAGAAGGACAACAATGGAATTGATTACAAGCTTGAAGCTTCAAATTATTCCAGTCACAGGCACTACTTAGGCACCAGAAAGAAAAACTTCCATAATGGAATCCAAACATCTGAAATAAGAAAATACCTCCAAAACTCAGCAGAGATAGCCGCCTTTTCACAAAAGCTGGAAGGAAACTCCCTATCATATGCCAGGGTATGGATCAAGAAAACAACAGCATATGCTGGGTGGTCTACGATCGAATCTTTGCTTGTTCTGCTCTGATGAACAGAAACTCCTTGCTCTTTTAGCACTTCGGTTAAGTACCTACGTGACTAGAAAAAATGCAAGTCAACAGACAGGAATCACCTCAGGAGCAAGTTTGTACGGCATATATACAAGGAAACTACAAAAGAGAATACATACTTCAGTACGAACATCTCCAGCGCAATCTGTTGATGCCAGTGCAAAAGCACATGCATATCTAACAGGTATTGCATGCTTCTTTAAAAGGCCATAAAGTTTGCAAACAAATGACTTGCGAACAATATATGACGAATCCTGGCAACCAGACATATTACATGTAATGTTAATAATAAAGGCAGAATACTATCATAAATGAACCTTCAAAAGAAAGTTCTGAATAAAATATGAAACTATTGAAAGGTCTATAAAGAATAATGAAACTAGCATAACTTACCAACATAGGCAAGTGAAAACAATGCTTGCACAGAGAAGTTTTTTTTACAGAGAAGGTTCTCAAAATCAATGGAAAATCAGTTTATTTAACAATTTTAGAAATGCTAGTGGGCGGAAATGTTAGCCCATACATGAAAAGTGGAATCAAATACTCCCTCCGTTTAGAAATATAAGACATTTTAGCTTTGTGGAACGAATGTATCTAGACCTCTTTTAGTGTATAGGTTCACTCCGAACCTCGACAAACCTATACACTAAAAGACGTCTAGATACGTTCGATTCACAAAGCTAAAACATCTTATATTTCTGAACCGAGGGAGTATTTATTAGCAGTGTAGCATATGGACAATACCCTTGCCATGAGAAGGGCAGTGCGAAATAATTTTGGTGAAATATGTGAATCCCATCTTGTAGCTAGTCGTAGTACAGATTTCCCAGCGGCCAGTCTCAGATATGGCTTATCGCATTCACTGTGCAGCATAAGAATCAGAGTGAAAGGATAGCACACATATAAATAAATTCAAGATTTCACTTGTATCAATAAAGAAGAGAACTACAGAAAGCACAAACTAATACGGAACATATGAATTTGTAGTATCAGAACTTTTAGCTTGCATAGCATCAAGCAGTTAAAATTGTGAGCATTAATCCTTAGCTCAGAAAGAAGCTTATCATGAACAGAACCATCTTTACTTTCTTCTTTCTGCACCCCCGATTGGCCAATGCAATAAGACCAAAACAAATAAATTTAAACCCAACCACTTGGGTAGTTGGGTTGATGTGAATCTCTTCCGGACCCTGCTAAAGCTAAATTGACCACCTAATCAACAATGCCTGCTTGCTTCACTATTTAGAATAAGTTTTGTGAGTGCCAAATATCCTCACATTACACTAATCAGGAAGCATCCAGCTGAGAAAAGTTGATGCTCGAGATGCTAACAAAAATAGAAACCTAATGAAAGTTGCATAGTACACGGCCTGTAGCACAGTAAGCATTAGCCATGTCTCACATAGTAGGAAATTTGACCACTTGTAACTATGGCCATGTATCTTCTTAATGCAAAGATGTGCAAATTATGTTTGCACGTTCTCTAAGAACAAGAAAGGAAACTTTACCAGACCACAATGAACTATGTTATTCAATACTTCTTGAACAAATGAAACAGAAAAGCTAATCAACCAATGCAGTGCAGAATATCTGTCCTGAGTACTGAACAAGTATCATCAATTTAAAAAAAAATGGTGCAATCAGGAAAGAAACAGATAGTTACAATAGGAAGCATTATTGAGAAAACAATTTAGGAGAATGCAGAAAATACAAACCATATAGTAATGGGCGTGAATTCTTCGTGAATTATATCTAACAGCATTTTCAAAAAATGCTCTATTCGATCAGGGGCAGTAGTTCTTGGTAAACAACTTTTGACAAGCACTTTGAGACAATATATCTACAATTGGCAACAAAAATCATTAGAACAAAATAGTAAAAGCACTCCTAGGAATAGGCTCCTAATGTGTAACTCAAAATAAAAGTTGAAAGAGGTTGTTGCTGACGCGGACAGTGCTGGGTAAATTTCCGTCATGAATTCTACTATGAGTTGAATGTTTTATGTTGCCTAGAACTTGCCTTCAGTTTGCAAGAGAAACTGCATGCCGAATTTTCATCAGGGGGTGACAGTCCAGGAGTTGAAATAAACTGCACAAACCATAGCAGGCATCAGATTACTATGTCTTACTCCAGATATCATATATTGCTATAGATAATATCACTTGCTATAGATAATAATTCCACCTACCGCAGATGAGTCAAAAACACGTTCAAAAAAATTGATAAATTGGTCATCAGATAATAATGTATGCATAGAAGGAGAATGCTCCAATATTAAGCCCAGAGACTGTAACAGTGTTGGGATATTATGATTAGCATGTAGACCTAGACCACCAACAACTTTCTGCAGGGAAGAGAAGACAATATAAGTTGTGCAAAGAGATGTGCCTTTAATAAAGACGAAGGCATGTAAAAATTAAGACATCATGACAAATATAGTATCAGAAAAACAATTCTGCAATAGGCTCAAGCATTTCCATACACAAACAAGCCATAATACATACTCCAATATACTTGATTGGTAAGTTCATATCAACATGGACTGCAAATCAAAACCTAATGCATCATCTGGGATAATATATAGTATTATATATGTCAAGCTCACAGCTGGCAGTTTACGTTTCACACGACTGAATAAAAATGGAAAGAAATCTCATATACTTGGAAATGCAAGTGCTAGTATTGTTATAACTCCTAAAATATGAAGAAATATATGATCTAAGAACATGGATAAGAGTAGTTGCCAAAAATGGGTCACTGTTTCATGATATCGACAGAAAAAACAGCAGGCTTTAAGCACATTCTTTTACGACGTTGTTGCAAGAAAAGAAGACGCGTACTAAAAAAGTCTGAGTGAGTGGTTCATGGCACCTTTTCTAGAGTAATGAACTTTTAAATTGATTCAATTAAAAAGGGCGTACCCAGTGCTGAAAGCTCCCACACATTGTGGGGTCTTGGGAAGGGAATTTCTAGGTTGGCATAGAAAAATTATTCGAATTTGACAAGTTTTTCAACACGTTTGAAACTTGTCATATTGTGTCCTTTTCCATTTCAAGAAATTCTTAATACGGAAATAATGTGAGGCAAGGTAGCGCCATCCATGCAACAAAACATCCTTAAAAAATAACAGTGCTTTGGCTTCTATAATGTATTTGCAAACTTGAAACAGGAATGTACCGTTTGAGACAGTAACAAATTAGGACTATGACAAGCGATAAAAATGACTGAATCACTAAACTAATTAGTACCTACCTCACATAATTGGGCAAATTTCTTGTCATCTGGGGAGTCGATCAGTGAAGCAATTGCAGATATGGCATACTTTGATTCAGCACGTGTTCCTTCAATACACTTTTGCTCCAGTAACAGGTAGACATCACTACTGGAGAAAAAAGACCAACTTACTATGAGTAAATATTCAGCTGATGATAATTATAAATAGAGAGAGAGCTACCGAACTTGCAACTTCTAAATAACGTAAGGTGTTGATTTTTTTCCCATCGCTACATTTTCTTTATATTACTGCTATTCATCATAAATATTGGTAAGGTGGTTTTTCTCCAGTTTTTAGTGAGCTATAATACAAAGTCTCAAGAAAAAATAAGCAATTAGCTTGAAGAGAATAATATACATAAACCTTAAATATGGCTACATCAAGCATGAACCACACATAGAGGAATTATCAACAAAGATACAGATCAAGGTAATCTAAGTTCCAATACAACTGCAATTTGTTTTACCTGAAATTGACAGATAAATGACACATTGATTTTGCCAAAAATGCAAGCATCTGGAGAGTCTTCTTGTTTATCAGGACCGACTCTTCTGAGAACAACTTTAGCAAGTACTCCTCTGAGCCCCGGAATAATGATGGAAACACCATTGCAACTAGCTACACGGTTACACTTTGAGTCAGAAGAATAGAAATGACTCTGAAAGGAAACGAAAAGGTGAACATGAACTAAAAAAACAGATGTGCATTTAAGCACGAATTTTTTTATCAAGGGTGAGAACTGAAAAAAAGTAAGCATCAAAAGGCTGCATGCTTGCAGCAAAGCGCGTGATGTTCCTATAAGAAAACAAGTACATCGCTAACTATTAACTACTTACCAATAGAAGATCACATGCAGACTCTGCAAAATGGGTTGGTTCATTTCTGCAGGAGAAAAGGGCCTCCAAAATGGCACAGATCATCTCCCAATTAAATAGTGAAGGCGAGAGTTTTATAGATAGTTCTTTGCAGAAGTTGTAAATTGGGTTTTTGCTACCAATTCTCTTGAGAAATGAATCCTGCAGTCATTCAAACATGAAATCAGATACAAACGTAGGCATTAGATTTGTGGACTTCAATGATACATATATTTCCCCGCAAAAAAAAGATGGTACATATATTTAGAAAAACTCTTGTGCACGATAATACAACGTGGAAAAGAAAGAAAGAGTCAAGATAGCAGGGAAAAAATGTACATGCGCTAGTTTGTAAACTTGAACCATTTTATAGCTCAAAAAAAATGAGTCAATAGCTTAATTATTTAACAGAACATGGAGGTCGGGGCTGACAAACATGTCAGGAATTGGAACTGTTGTCAACAGTGAAAACTGCAGTCAGCTAGCCCTATAAGTTTTAAGCTTACAGGAATAGTCAATATTTGGTATACAAGAGGCGATAAAACATCTTATCTTCAGTATTATTATACTATCAGTAAGAATCTCCCCTACTGTCCCCATAAAAATGGAGACTGGCTCAATTATCATGAGAATCATGCAACTGATTTAGTGCTGTAACGGGAGGGCAAGCACATGTTTCCATGAAAAACAGTGTGCATGAGATATGCCGCCACTGATGACTTCTGACTTCTGAGTAAGTAGGATCATGCAATATGACTTAATAATGCTATGGAAAAATGGACATTAAAATTAATTTTAGAAAGATAAACCACATCTTTCACGATAAGTTCATAGTTGAGCAAACAAAACCAAGAGAAACCAAAATTTTACAGCCTTATCAGTCATCAGTAAGGACAGAACAAGTATTACTCTGATTAGTCGAACTGTTGCAAAAGTAGTGCCCTCTTTGCTTAGTTCAGTCAAATCCTTAAATATGTTATTGTCTTTCATCTGGTGCAAATTCTCAAAGCACTCTTCAACTTTAGGAATATCTGCAAAGGAAGCTGACATCTTCCTAAATAACCCACAAATTTTCGTCTGTATGTCATCTGAAGGTTCCTCCTGCATTAGACGCAAGGTTGAATTTGAGAAAAAGATCACTGGATGCTCTGTATTTATTGATGATTTACAAACCTTCTTTGCTCGAAGTGATAAATATGCTTGCATCTCCAGTTGCAACCTAAACATAAATAAACTCTTAAATATGAAATGTGCTTCACACAGGTATTTCATCCTTGTAATGTATATTAGTATGTATGTATGTATGAGTGTTAACCTTCTGTTCTGAGAAAAGATGGAATGCAAAACCTTAACATGCTGAGGTTTGAAATGAGAAAAAAACTCAACCCAATGTCTTGCTCTTTCTTCGGGAGAAAGTGGTGATGGAAAGAGTTCTTCAGCAAATATATGCCCCATATTCTGTGGCCTGCCAGAATAAAGAAGCCAAAACTCAACGCCACAGGCATAATCAAATACACAAAAGGGGGAAAAAGAGATGAACAAACCTGAAGGATCCACCACCTTTGTCAAAACAGGTAACAATAAGTTTGGCCGGGATTTGTTCATAGTGAGTGTTAATAGTTGCGGTTCCTTTGGAGCATTTCTCACAGTAATCTCGATACAGATCCAGCAACTTATGCATTACATTCTTTCTCACAGATACCTGGAAAATGTTTCAGTGAGGAACCATAGAAGGAAATGAGCTTAAATGTCTCAGTGGAAAATGTTTCAGTGGTGAGAAATATCAATAATGTCTGCTACCTTTTTGTCACGTAGCCTCTCAGCTGCTTGTAGTATCAACTCAGAAGGAAATGAGCTTAAATGTGATTTGGCTAAATCACAGACTGCATAAACTGCTCGGATCCTCACTTTGTCATCAAAATCCAATAACCTTCCTTCCAGAGATTCTTCCAATAGGAACAAAACAGCCACATTAAAAAGATGTTTGCACTATAATAATGTACATATAATGACAAAAAACAGAAGTACAAGTCTTACTACAAATATCCAGTGCTACATTTCCAGATGGTACAGCAATGTAGCATGCTTTTGCTGCCTCAATTGCAGCAATTCTTACTTCTGCAGATTTGTCGGCGAACCTCTTTAAGAATTCCTTAAATACTAACTGGTAATCTTCACCAAAGCGAAGATTAGAGAAGTCAAGAAGCCTGCCAATCAGGTGTACTGCCTCCAGTCGGATATCAACCTGGTCACTCTGAGGTAGATGGTACAAATTCAGGGAAAATCAATGCGGCAATAATAGTGTAACAGAGTCAATAGAGAATGACATACCAGGAGTTCATGAATTAAGCTTGGAATAACAGCAAAACGCATCTGAGGTGCACACTGCAATATTTCCAGAATAATTTTGAGCAGTTTCATGTGTTCATGGATCGGTGCATCCTTGTTGAAACTGTACGATGACAAAAAATCTCCAACAATGTGCTCCAGTTTCCCAGCACAATTTTGAATGATGTCAACAGCAAGCTTGTGGGCTCCTCCCTGCACAGGCAACCAAGAAGCAAAGTGTTAGCTTAAACCAAAGAACAAGCAATGCAGGTGTCCGAATATGTAAGTTATTCATGCAGAGAAGATCATATTCACATTGTAAGAAAACACAACTCCTACCACCAACCTCAAACCTACAGTAAGTATTAAATGGACAGTAAACAGTGCACCTTGTCCTCTTTTACTAAATTGCAGAAAATCACATCCAGAAGAGGTTGAGTAACTTTTTCATTTAATATTTGTGTCATTATTGCTAGCATAGCCTGGTGCACACATTGCTGAAGACCTTGCCTGTAAAAAGTTACACAATCAAGATGTTAGCCACTCAAACGAAAGAATTCGATTAAATTTCCCAGAATAAGACGGTTATACATGGCTGGCAACTATGAATATGAGCACGCAAGAGCATAGTTATTAAAATCAGAATGGACAACCGGTTGAACAGGAGAATGGCAGAATTAGAGACCACCAACTTGGCTTGCTTCAAGGACCATCCATGTAGTTGGACTGTATGAACCAAAAGAAAACCAGTGGACCAATGGTTACATACGACCCCAGAGTTACTGTTCCAAGCTTAGGCTGTTGCTTAGTCTCAATTGGAACCGACTGGGCCTGGCTGATACATCTTGAGTGTTGGCCCATGAGACCAGGACGAGCAGTACAGCACTATGTGCCATGCAAGTGGAACTTAGGGTTTCTATTCCTCATCAGTCATCATAACCTGTAAAAGGAGGCGACGGGTCTTGGATGACAAGGATTGGCCATGATGATGAGCACCTCCAAGGGTACTGTTGCCGGTGCTATCCAAGAAGTCGAACTCCCAGATAATGACCTGAAGAAAGGTGGTGACTCCCTCCCAACTCCCAGGAAATCTCTAGCCAAGATTTATTTTTCATGGAGAAAGTTCATGCTTCCATGTAAGACGTGAGTTTTCTTAACTTGGCCTTTGTTTACCAGGTAGTTAGTTGGATTCGATGGAGCATGCATGAATTAACACATATAACTTAGAGCAAACTGATCAACCCAGTAAGTATTCAAAAGTCCTACAGCAAGAATGATTGTGCACACTAACATTTACTGTGATGCATGGCACTACCGCACTAGAAACCTGACGAATTAAGAGTTCATAGCTTTCTCTGTAGATATTAAAAACTCCTATGAATGGTCATGTCAATACAAGAACAAACAAAGCACTGAGTATTTACAATTTGTGGTACACAGTATTGGAGGTCTTGATGATTTAGATTCCAAAATCTCCATAAAAATGGGAAGATATTACAAAAAGAAATAGATTGCCATGACATGGTGAAAATGCTCATGATTTTAAACGAAATGTCGCTATGAGTAAAACAAATGTATTTCAATTGAAAGTTAGGTCCTGGAAGTGTCAGATTTTAAGCTTGGTTCTTGGTTGTAACAAAATGTAGGTGTATAACAAAAGAGCAGTAGATTTAGTCTTACTTCGCTGCCAAGAAGAAAATCTTGGCCATATCAAGAACCAAGTTCTGACAGCCAGTATCGACCATAATTACAGAGCATCTAAGGGCAGCAAAATTTTCCAATATTTTCATCCTTCTTGTAAGATATGGACTGCCACTGTCAGCAAGCCCTGCAAATTCGCTGATGAAAAGCCTAAATATTTCCTGCGATAAATCAGTTGACATAAATTGGTCTTTGTCATTTATTAACTCAAAAGTGTAAAGTGAATAATGTTACAGAAATAACTTGAAAATATGACTATTAGTAGTCCTGGTAATGGTCCAAGGAGTCACCAAGACCCAAAGCATTGAAGAACATTAGTGTTAAATACCTTAAATATATCGTCAGTAAACGGTGGATCAGGTGCAAGGATTCGCATAACTTCAATAAAGCAGACAGCAACAAGAAGTCTGACATCCTTGTCCTTACTGCTAAGTAAAGTGGTCTGGACCAATGATTTACTCAAAGGACGTAGAGCATCATGCAAAGAGGAGGACTGACTCAACTCTGATAAAACACTTTCAGCTTGCTGCAAATAATAACAAAAGCATGTTACAATTCTAAGAAAATTAATGTAAAAAAAAACTAAGGAAAAAAACTCAAGCTGAAGCGTACCAATTAAGTACTATATATTTTTCCTTTTGATCATTAAGGTGAGTTGGACTCACATATTTACATATGTCATAGCTAGCTTGCCTGCCTCTACCACTAGGTTCAGATTTCGACTGCTGGGATGTTTGTCATAGCATACATGCATTTAAACAATAAAAATATGAAAATATGCAATCCCTAATGAGCGCGAGAAAACAGTTCAAGTAGTGATTGAACAAGGTGTTTGTACAAAGCCATTGCTCTAAACTCCACAGACGCTCAATAAAATACAAGTACTGGAACCTCTTTTTGTTTAAGCCAATGAGATACAACCATAGTGAGAATTAACTGAAGGCTCTATGACTGCTTGCAATTGGCAGGGAACAAAAGTTCTGAACTACTGGAACCTCTTTTCAACAGAAGGGGGAAACATTTTGAGTAACCATGAACATCATAGACACTGAATTGACACTAAACATCCCCAACCTGAGATTCCTCTAACACAAAAGCTAGATTCACTCAAACAGTCAAACTCCCAAACATAAGCATAGTGAATATAACCTCTTCAGCATCGCTGCCTCTTTGCCCCCAGGGTGTGATGGGGATGTACTCGCATGGTGTGAGGGGTCAATCAGTACAAATTGCAGCATATCTTACTCAAAACCTAGATTCACTGAAACTGTCAAGCATAAGCATAGTGTTTATACAGCCTCTTCAGCATCGCTGCCCCTGTGCCCCATCTCACCCGTGTGAGTGGGGAAATCAGTGCGAATTGCTTCATGGTGCTCGAATCCACCAACCCGTCAGTGCCCACGTCCCCCTCCTAGCCCTAGAGAGGTTAGAACGGACTCGTGAACACCACCCACTAATTTTAGTACCAAGTAATACTACAGTCACTGTCCGAGAACAACAGATATACCACTATAAATCAGCGGCGTCCCGCCAACGAGTTCAAAACCCGAAAAGCAGCACGGCGTTTCATACGAAATGTTAGCGGACAGGTTTAGATCGGACGAGGGAGGAGTGGGCAGGACGGACGGGGGTGCGGTCACCTTGAGGAGCTTGACGAGGGCGTCCTTGCCGAGGCGCGGCTGCGCGAGGCGCTTGCCGACCTCGCTCACGGCCTGCTCCGCCGAGCTAGGCATTGCGGTGGCGGTGGCGGCGACGGCTTCGATCTCGGGACCCCGAAACCCTAGACTAGCGGGCTAGGCGGCGTGGGGTTGGGGGCCGGAAGCGGGGGAGGCCATGGATGGAATTGCAAGTGTACGGAAAAGCGAGCGCGTGAGAGCGGGGGGTGGGAAGGGGGGTATTGGGGTTGGGGACGGCGGGTTTTACCTTTTGCGCCCGTGTGCGCAAAGATCTACCAGCGACATTTTCCCCAAAAGGACCCAGACCGTATTTTGCTTAACTGACTGGGCAAAGTTGAAAAATAAATTAGGCTCCGGATAAACGGGATATGACTGAAAACTGTGTCACGCTGTGAAACATTGCTAGAACTTTGCCTATAACCTATAAAAGTCAGATTCGTGTACCTCAGATTTACTCCATTGTTACTGGTGTGTTTGCATCAGTTATGATAAATTATTCTCAATAAACGTGTGTCTATCTTTTTCATTTGAACAGCTTTTGTAGTTTTTGTGACTGCCTATGTCCGTCAATTTTGAGATTACCACTGGAACAGAAAAGTTGTCTATTGTCAGGCGGAGGTTAACCAGAAGTCTCGAAGGAACACGGCACCAGGAAAATTGGTTTCCCGCCCACAAGCAATAACTCCCGCGCGTGGGGCATCGGAAGAATAAATTGGGCTTGATCCAGGCTAATCCGCATGTTGCCAACCGAGTGGCGGCCCATCCATGCCTAATCAGCCCATTCGGCCAGTTTAGCCTTATAAAGACATGTACTCAACGCAGGGTGATTAAAGAAGTGCTTAGAAAAATAAATATTTTTTTATTAAACTTTGGTGCTTATTTATATCCCTCTGTCTGAAAATACCCTGCATTCTGGGTTTAGTCAAGGTCAAACTTATAAAGTTTGATTAAATATATAGAAAAATTTATATACATCTATAATACAACATAAGTACCATTAGAATCGTCATAAGATATATTTTCATATTATATAAATTCGGTGTTATAGATTTTTATAGTTTTCTCTATATTTTTTTAGAAACACAGTACAAACACAGACGCTCACAATGTGTACATACTCTCACCCCTATGAACACACGCACGCACATCCTACCCCTATGAGCACCTCCGAGAGACCGAGCCGGCGGGTCTTGAGATTGACGAAGTCACCGCAGGCGCCTCGCTATCGACGGAAACGTCGTCTCCCATTGAAAGAATATTCCGCCTTAATGAGACACCAAAGCATCAAACCTGGGGTTTGAACTCTGGTGGGCTTGGGGTACCACTGCCCTCCTAACCATCCAACCACGGGTTGGTTCTCATAGTTTTCTCTATATGTTCTACCAAACTTTACAAAATTTCATTTTGACTAAACATAGAATACAGGGTAATTATGGACAGAGGGAGTACTGGTCAGATGTCTAACTAGACATTTCTTTTAGACAAACTAGCAGAAGTGCTCGTGCGTTGCACCGAAAAGATCAATCTAATTCGCATAAAAAAACTTTTGTCTTGCCTCACGACACCTGTCTCGATCGAGTTGAACGTTTTCTTATCTTGGACGAACCTATTCACACAGTTATACCATAACTTAGAACTTATTTCCAATACTTATACTCACATGATTTGTCGATTTTTAGATAAAACATACTCCAAAATATAGTATCCTCTAACAGTCATAGGAATTTCACGTAAAAGGACGTACGTATTATTTTGGCAGAGCTTAATAGGGGCACATGCATTTTTTTTATTTTGTAAACCCAGATTGACACAACATATGATTTCAGCTAGGGACGGTATGTGTCAGACCAGAGGACGCGCCACTGTGTTTATCCGCTAGAGGTAAGGTGTCAAATCGGGCTGGCGTTGGGCGTCCGAGTCCTCGGCCGTGGCGTCGTCGTCGATTCCGTCTATGGTCCGCAGCCAGGTCTAGTGGCCCGATATTTTACTTATAGACGCAGTCTCATCAGCCATGCATCACTGGGAACGAAAACATAGGCGCGGCTGGTCATACGCACATGCATGTGCTTAGCTCATTGTGAGGACCCGAGGACTAATGTGAGAAAGCGAATGAATTCTATCTGTAGAAAACGAACGATAGAGTTTCCCGAGAAGAACCAACTCCTAAAAGTCAACATGCCAAAAAAGTATTTTTTTTTTTCTTTTTCACTTACCGGTCGCATTGGTGTGTAATTTATTTTTTGGTCAAACGGTAAAGTCGTCCAAAAGTGTTTTTTTTTCTATTTCACTTACCGGTGGCATTGGTGGGTAATTTATTTTTTTTATCAAAGATTAAAGTCGTCCAAAAAATATAGGTACTATAAGAAACACTTTTTTATTATTATTAGGTATAGATATAGATAAACTAGTGCTTAAAAAGAATTGATTTTTTTTCTAAGCGCTCATCTAAACACCTTGCATTGTACGTGGCTAAATGTGCATGTATAAGATATTGTTCTAAGCGCTCATCTAAATGTGCTTTGTACGTGTTTAAAAAGAATTCATTTTTTTTAAAACGATGATATCATCATAAAAGTTAGTTTATTTTGTTGAACTACAGAGGATAGAGGGTACCCTAACATATGTGCAGGGCAAAAGCGGAGAGGGGGTACGAGTGGCTACAAGACGCGAGATGGTAGGATACGAAGTTTTTGGCATGGTTTGTCAGCAAAGGTATTCTCATCTCCTCTATTCGCTCACCTTGATGCATACGTGCATAACAGAAATCTCTATCTTTTCTTTCGACACCAGCGATAATGTGGATCTAGTTTCTTTGGCACGGGCGAAGGCTCGCACTCGTATCTATGTAATCGGCTCAGTCCATTTGTCTCTGTCACCAGATCTTTGCTTTGTCTCATGCACCAGCTCGTGTTATGTGATACGTTGGAAATGTATCTATAATTTTTTATGCTTCATGCTTGTTTAGTATCTACTTTGCTTTACGTGTCCACACTTTGAGGTGTTTTTTACATGTTTGTAGTACTAACCTATTAACAAGTTGCAACAGTGTCAGATGCCTGTTTTTTGTTGTTTTTGGTTTCAGAAAAGTTAGTAAAAAAATATTTTCGGAATTGGATGGGACAAACGTTAAAATTAATAACTTTCCGTGGGGAACAAGAAGTCCAGAGAAGATCCAGAGGGGCCAGCCAGGGGGGCTAGACCCACCCCAGGCGCGGGGGCAGGTGGGCCCGCGCCTGGCTAGGGTTTGGTGGCCCTGGCCGCCTCCCGGTCTCGCCCCTTCGCCTATAAAAAGCTCCCGATGCAGAAACCCTGAGTACCCGATCAGAAATCCACGAAATCGTCTGTAACCGCCGCCACCATCATCCCTAGATCGGGGGGATCTGAAGTTCTTCCCGGCACCCTGTCGGAGGGGAGATCATCCTGGTGGCCTTCTCTCCGGTATGATGCGTGAGTAGTTACACCTTGGACTATGGGTCCATGTAGTAGCTAAATGGTTGTATCTCCTCCTTTGTGCTTTCATGTATAGACCTTGTGAGCTCCGTTCATGATCAAGATCTAATCTATTTGTAATCATGCAGGTTGTGTTTGCGGGGATCCGATGGATATTGAGATTATTATGTTGGTTTGATTAATGGTTTTGTCTTTATGATTCTATCATATCTGTATTGTTTATGATCTTGCATGCTCTCTATTGCTAGTGGTTATCTTGGCCAAGTAGTTGCTAGTGACTTCAAGTGGGGGTATTTATGCTCGATAGCGGGTTCATGCCTCTAGTTTCTAAGGGAAGTGACAGAAATCTCTTCGGTTGTAGATGTGTTGTTGCTACTAGGGAGAAAACAACGGTCTCTTGTTCATGGAACATGTGGACTATTTACCTTACACACTTTGCTTAAAGCAGTTGTCTGTTGCTTGCAACTTAATACTGGAGGGGATTCGGATGATAACCTGAAGGTGGACTTCTAGTCATAGATGCAGCTGGATGGCAGTCTATGTATATCGTTGTATTGCCCAATCAACCTCATAGGATCTTTCTGGCTAGTAATTGCATTGTTATACCTTGCTCGGTTCCTGTCAATTGCCCCGCTGTAATTTTTTTACCCTTCATGCCATGTTGTTTATCTAAGGAGAGCACCTCTAGTGAACTATGGACCCCGGTCCAATCTTTACCATTGATACATCTTCACTGTTACTTTTTTACTTGCTGCAAACCATTACCTTCCACAACATACGTTTAATCCTTTTTTTACAACAAACCGGTGAGCTTGACAACCTCACTGATTCGTTGGGGCAAAGTCTTGAGTTTGTGTTGTGCAGGTCTCCGCGTTGCTTGCAACACCTGTGTGACATTTCCTTTCTCCTTCTAGTTCGATAACCTCGGTCTCAACTGAGGGAATACTTACTGGTGTGCTCTTCACACCTTGCTCTTGGGGTTCCCAACAAGACTCCATATCAAGCACCAAGTTCTCTAGGGCCATCAAGGAGTCATCAACAAGTTTTCTGGCACCGTTGCCAGGGACTAAAGGGACATCAAACTTCTTCCTCCCCGTCAAGCACCAGGGCACCATCAACAAGTTTTCTGGCGCCGTTGCCGGGAAGGCTAAGGACATCTTCACTAGGGGAGTCCTTCACTGTAAGACCCCACCTTTATAAAGGTAAAGGTCCCTGTGATTGCAATGCTAGTCCTTGGATCAATTGCTAGCATCCACAGTTTAAGATGAAGTACACAAAAATAAAGGTCATTATTACATCGTCATTCCAGAGATAACATAGTCTTTTACAACTCCATAGCCATAGGCTAGTACAAGAGTTTAACTTAACAATATAAATAAAAGTCTTCATCTTCATGTGCCACAGGCAAGCATGTTGAGTGTAGACTCATAACCCTAATCCTCATCAGAGTAACCTGCAACATCACAAGTTACAGCCACAGTGGGTCAATACATTGGAATAGTATTGGCAAGTGATACCTTAGTAGAATAATAGTATCTAGCTTCTACATGAATTTGGCTAATTGTAGCTTTGGCTTGCTTTGCTTAAAATAGGTTTTACCTATCAGTTGGAAACACTGAGTTTTTGTTTGGCAAAAACTCCCAAGGAACCACCAATAGACATTGGTGAACCTTTACCCTTGTTCAACCACAAGTTTTTCACTTAGAAATTGGGATGAGGAGATTCTTGATAGCTTCCATGTCTTGATGCTCAAATTTTCCATTACTGGGGACACGGCTAAGTACTTAGATTCTTCCTTCTGCAGAGGTGGTGCACTTTCCCCACAAGACTTGATTTTCATCAAGACAGGACCTTTCAGAAGCCTTCCCTTAGACCAAAATGGACGCGCTCCAAACCTATCATCCCCTACCACCAACTGTCCATTTGGCTAAGTTATTGCAACCTATATGATCCATGCAGAGCCCATAATGCCATGTGACTGCACTAGAAGCTTCTTAACATGTGGCATCTCAAATCCCTTTGTTCCTGGGTGGCATTCCACAAGTAAGATACACAGGGTAGACCATTGTACAATGGGCCCTAGTAACCACTCAACCAAAATCCATCCATGCAATTACCATTACACACAGGTGTTTCATTCACTTAGTTGTTTTATTAAGCAAAAACACAAGTCAAAGACTTAGCAATGTTTTCCATAGCATGTGTATATAAACCAACCATGGTTGCTACTAGCTAGGCTAAGCATGGCAATAGCAAGTATCTTACCTTAGAGAAAATTCTAACAATTCTACAACTACTAGGATTTCCCAAGCATAGCATGTAGATACTTAGCAAAATTATCATGCAAGCCCTATACAAAATATTTCTAATGCATAGTCAAAATATTGGGACAAAAGTATGAAGCACCACTTGCCTTGGTAGTTGGGGGAGTAACAACAATCCTCACAGTCACAATCACCACTAGCACCAAAATCTACACATAAAATGATAGCACCAAATTCACATTTCAAATAATCAAACAAAATATATGAATGCAAGCAAATGCCATGTGATGATTTATTTTCCAAACCAACCAAGTCAAGTAAAATAGTACTGATCATTAAACTAAACATTTATTCATCAAATAAACTTTATTTGATCTTTAAAACATTTTCCAATTAATTTTTATACACAAAATAAGCCTACAAATAGACATGAGTTGGAATTATGCCCTAGAGGCAATAATAAAGATGTTATTATTATATTTCTTGTTCATGATAAAGTTTATATTCCATGCTAGAATTGTATTAAGCGGAAACTTTAATACTTGTGTGGTTTATGAACAACACCGTGTCCCTAGTATGCCTCTATGGACTAGCTCATTGATTAATGATGGTTAAGGTTTCCTAACCATAGACATGAGTTGTCGATTAATAATAAGATCATGTCATTAGGAGAATGATATGGTGGACAGACCCAAATCAAGCAGAGCAATTAGATCGTGTCATCGTGTTCATCTTTGCGAAGCTTTTTCTTATGTCAAATATTGTATTCCTTAGACCATGAGATAATGCAACCTCCTGGTATCGGAAGAAAGCTTTGAAGTCATCAAACGTCATCCTATGAGAGGGTGATCATAAAGGCGTCTCTCAGGTGATCGGAAAGTACTTGTTGGGTTGTATGTATCGAGATGGGATTTGTCCCTCCCAAGTCGGAGAGATATACTTCGGGCCCACTCGGTAATCGATATCAACACCGCTTGCAAGCACGTGGTTAAGGAGTTAATCACAAAGTGATATCGGATTACAGAACGAGTAAAGTACTTGCTATGAACGAGATTGAACTAGGTATGCCGATGCCAACGATCGAATCTCGGGCAAGTAAAATATCGCGTGACAAAGGGAATATATATATGGGATTAATTGAATCTTGGCATCGTGGTTCATCCGATATGATCATCGATGAATACGTGGGAGTCAATATGGGTTTCCAGACCCCGCTGTTCATTATTGATAGAAGATCATGTCTGCATATTCTTGAACCCGTAGGGTCACACACTTAACGTGTCTTGACGCTAGGATAGAATGGATAATTGGTTTATGAGTTTTTGTTCAGAGTCTCGGATGAGATCCAGGACATCACGAGAGGTTCCAGAATGGTCCGGAGAATAAGATTCATATAAGGCAAAGCAGTTTTTTGGATTTCGGAATTGTTTCGGATTGTTCGGTATTGTACCGGAAGGTTCTAGAAGCTTCTGGAGTGGGACCAACGTGTCCCCACTTGTCGGGAGGAGGCGTGGGCCTACGAGGGAGTGCCCTGGCCGCATTGGTCCAGGGCAAAAGGCCCCATAGGCCCAGCCGGCCAAGCCCTAGGGGAAACCCTAGGGAGAGCTTCTAGAAGGGGGGAACTTGCCCCCCACTCCACCCATGTGGCCGCCGGCCCTAGGGCTTGGAGGAGGGGCAAGGGGCAGCCGGCAAGCCCTCTATATAAAGAGGGCAGGGGCGCACCCTCCCCCCACACCTCCTCAAACCCTAGCCGCCTAGTTGCTGCCCTCCTCTCCCTCTCTCTCCCGACTGCGCGTAGGCGAAGCCCTGCCGCAGAAACTCTCCACCTTTGCACCACGCCGTCGTGTTGTAGATCCAATCTATCTCTGCACCCTACTTGCTGGACCGAGGAAGGAGGAGACGTCGAGGTGCCGTACGTGTGCATCTCTTGGAGGCGTCGCCACTTGCGGCGTTGGATCGGATCGGATCGCGAGGAGGAGAAGGCTAGTACGACTACATCAACCACGTTCCATTGAACGTTACGTTGTGCAATTTATTCAAGGGTATGAAGATCTCATCTACTCCCTCTCGTTGTTTGCATCTCCTAGATTAGATCTTGGATTTTCCCGTTCGCATCCGTAGAAAATTTTGATTTACAATGCTGCGAAACCCTATAGTGGTATCAGAGCTAGATCTATGCGTAGATGTGTTTTCACGAGTAGAACGCAACATGCTTGTTGCGGGCGTTGATGTTTTTTGTTGCAAGCCTCTTGTTGTGTGCTTCTTATGACGCGGGATAGTGAGATCGAAGCGGTCCAGGCCAACTTTACATGACCTCGTTCGCGAGACGGTGTGGCATCCCGCAAAACCATTACTAGAAAATCGCGTTGTTTTTGTGCATTGCATCATCATGACCGCATGCTCATGTCTTCTTGCCACATTGCATTTGAGCATCGTCATCATCTTGCATTTGCTTGCATAAAACTATTTGCGGAAAAACCTGTTTTTGTTTTCTAAACGCCCCATCTTTATTCAAACGCAAAACCCGGGTCGCCGGAATATTTTGTTTTGTCTGCTATCGGTTTGCAAAAGCCCGGTTTGAAATAAATAAAATAGTTAATTATTTTTAGTGGGGCAGTCGAACGAGCCGATTCGACCCGAACGACCACCCCCAGAATAAAATCGGTCCAGCTTAGACCCCACCCCAAATCTTTTCTTACCCCAGTCCTATCTACCCACCCTCCAGCCACCTCACCCCGGCCAATCCCCACCCGACACGTCAACCTAACCCAAACTCCTACCCACTCCTAATCTGCCACCTCACCCCCAACCACACACACTCAACACCACTTGTTCCACCCCAACCCACTCAGCACACAACCCACACCACACACTCACCCAGACGCACCTGCCCTGTCCCGCTGCCAGCCCGGCCCCGCCTGTGCACCCAGCCCCACCTAACCCTCTCTCTCTCCTCCACCCCCCGCATCGGGTCCCACCTGGCCCACCCGACAGCCCTCTCCTCTGTTCCTCTTCCCCACCGACCCTCTTCCTGCACGCACGCCCCGACCCCATCCCCGCAGACCGCTCGCTCGCCCCACACCTGGAACCCGACGCAGCCCTCACCTCCCCTCGCCAGGAACCCCGCCGCCCCCTCGCTCGAGTTCCCCGGCCGCCGCCCTCCGCCGGTGCCCTCCTCCCGCGACCGCCGTGGCCGCAGGCGCCGTCGCCACCTCCCCGCGCCGGCCTCGCTCGCCGCCTCCTCTCTGGCCGCCGAGCGCCGCCTCCCTGGCCTCTTCCCGCCGGCGTCCGCCTCCCTCCGGCGAGCCCGCCTCCCGCGCCTCGCCCCGATGCAGAGCCGCCGCCGACGACCCCCGTCGACCGCAGCAACCGCCCCGCCCCGCCCCTCTCTTCCCTCGCGGCCCCGAGCCCTCCCTCCTCCGGCGCCGCCTAGCTCGCCCTCGTCTCCTCCCTCCGGCGCCACCGCGAGCCCCTCTCCTTCTCCCTCCGGCGTCGGCCTCTTCCTTCTCTGCCCCTCTGCGTCCGGCCCGCGTCCGCCGCCGGTGGCCTCGCCGTCGCCCTCTGGCCCTGCACGCGTCGGCGAGCTCCCCCCAGTCCCGCGGCCCCGCGCGTCCCCAGCGTCTCCGGCCGCCGGTCCCGAGCTCCCCGCCGTCCTGAGCCGCCTCCCTGCAACGCCGGCTCGCCACCGTCGTCCCTGCCGACCCCGCCCGCCTCTGTGCCGGCTCCCCCACGCGCGCCCGGGTTCAGCCGGTCGTGGAGCCTGTAATCTGTCCCGCGTGTGGTGTGCCGAGAAGCCTACGGGTGTTTTCTCTAAGTTTTCCAAGTTGATGAATGTGGGTGTGTGGCTGCTACTGCAATGGCAATCAGCGTCCTCCCGGATGATAAGTTCGACAAGGACTTCCCCTGTTTTGGGCCGACAAGATCTCCAACATGGATAAGATGACCGGCCCCGAAGACCGAACCCGGTGCCGCGCCAAGATCTTCGAAAAACCTCGGTACCGAACAAGTTCGCCATCGACCTCGAGTTCTCCTACGCGGATACCTAGCGACAAGGTCTCCTCCATGGGTTGAATGGAACCGCCATGACCTCCTCCAAGGATCTGATGGCCGAGACTTCGCACCGGTCCCGGAATCCGAAGCCCGATCCCGGCGCCCGAAGCCGAGAACCCCGACAAGAACCACGACACGGATACACCGAGTTCTTCCTCGAGGACGCCAAGATCTTCACCCCGGACACCAAGACCCCGGTGCGACAAGTACTTCGTCCCGAACGCCATAACCGTCGACATGACCCGAAGACCACGGCGACGACAAGATCGGCACCGACCCGGAAGAATCCGATGCGCCCCGACACCGACCCAAGTCCTGCTTCCCGGATGCGACAAGATCGACCTCAGTTATCCGAGAACGATCCCGCCGAGACCGAACCCCAGATCCGGACCCTGAGACCGAACCCCGAACCCCGGAACCTCAAGATCGTCGAACCCTAATGTGTGACCCCTTTTCTCGAGCCCTATTTTATAAATGTAATAACAACTTGTTGCATATTAATTGCCATACTTGCATGCATATTGTGTGGTTTGGGGGCCTTTTGCCGATTCACCTTATAATTAAATATGGGGCCCATATGCGAGCAAATCTAGTCTTATATTGGCCTCATTTAAATTTGTGTAGCGAACCGGTATCTTATCTCGCCATGTTAAGACAACATTTAAATTGCGGGGTATCTAAATAACTTGAACCGTTTAATTAATTGTTGGGACCCCGGTACCGCTTAATCTTGCCTAATTGCATCGCATCTTCGCCATGCCGTACATCATACATGCATCATGCCGATCTTTTGCCGTAGTATTAAATATTGCATCCGGTGTTTCTTCTAGTGTTTTGCTTCTTCGCGGATAAGGCCGTTGAGTTGATGTGAGCTTCGCCCCGATCTTCGGATGAACCTTCGGCAATGTTTTCAGGCGAGCATTTCCCCCCCTTTCTACCCATCTTACTTTTATAGTATTTATTCCCTCCTGTTGATCTATTGCTATCTGTGTTGCGATGATCTAGTTTCTGTAGCTGAGATATCCCTTGTAGCCATATAATTGCCTTGGACACATCCTATTACCTGTTGTTTGGTAGATAGTTGGACTTGCGCGTCGTAGTCGCTTGCTCAAGTGTTGTTGCGAGTCGTCAAGTACCACAGTTGTTGGAGAATTGCCGCCTGTTTAATGTTGGAGATGATCGTGGCTTTATTTATTGCTCACTTTAATTACTGTTTAACAACTAAAATTGAAGTAGGTAAGCAGAGGCACAGGTGGGCAATAGATGTTATTTGGTTGTTAACCGTCCACTTGTGTCCCGTAGGACCCCGAGTGCTTGATACCTGTTCCTTGATTTATCGCGCTATCCACATACGGGGAATTATGGGTCCCCCTGAGCCAGAGCTTGATTCATTCTTATTTCTTGGGGCCACAAACTAGTTTGAGGTTTTATTTACGATCCTGTACTTATGCCATGCTTTACTGCTTTATTTACGATTGTGCGATGGATAGCACACTGTACTGTTTAGGATCGAGACATGTTTTCGCGGTGTCGACAAGCCCAGTTTTGGGTTCCCAGTCGTTCACAGCCGTCCACCCAAACCTCGGGTCCGTCTCGGAGTCAGCTAGCTTCGTTGCGGATGTACTACAAGGGGTGGCCCCCTGAAATATTTCTGAATCCTGTAATTGCTTTGTCGTGAAAGCCTCGTTGGGTTTTGATTTGGTTTTTCCGAGGTTGATCGTGTGTGTGTTGCTATTTGTGCACCCCGGCCGGGTTAAAACTTTCTGAAAGCCGTGTCCGCGGTTATGGACGACTTGGAGCACAGTATCTCGATCATAGACAACTATAACTAAAGTAGTGCTATAAATTTCACTCTATAATGACTAGTAATCAGCTTCACTACCATGGAATGGCTAAATAAACCTGCCAACAATTGCTGGTTTGGGTGTCGCTTGCGACCATTGTATCTGACTAGTAAGTTCTACAACTACAACGGAATGGCTGAATAAAAGTACCAACAACTGCTGGGTTTATGGGTTATCTCATGCTAATTGTATCTGACTAGTAAGTGTTGCAACTACAACGGAATGGTTAACTAAAATGGCCCACTGCTTACTTTATCAGGATGATTATCTACACCTGACTAGTAATTGCTGTAACAATAACTGAATAAATAAAACTGCCAACTATGTGAGTTCCTCGGTTGACTTCCTCGTTTGGTCTCGAGGGGGAAACACCAGGATGGGTTTGTTTGGTGTTAGCTTCAGGTTGGATCCGGATAGGTCATTCTTATCCCTCTCTGATAACCGCCAGTGTTATCGAGTCTCTATAGGTTGTTTAGTGCATGCTGCCGCTGCCGCTTAGTCCACCATACCTATGTAGGCGAGGGCCGCCGAATTCTAGACTCGCCGTGTACTGGCCTCAGTACTGACGCTCCTCTTTTTCCTTTGCCCTTTGTCGGCACCCCTTTTGTTTAAGCAGGTTTTGAGATCGACGTCGTTAGCAGGGTTACCCTTCCGGCTTGGCCTGCGCAGGGTTATGGACGCCATTGGTTATTCTTCAGGGCTCTTAGATCAATTTGCATCTTGTCCGTAGCCGGACGCTCTATCATTTTCAAGGTGATTTGGATCTTTGTATATTATATCTGTATTCTTGACTCAGTGAGTCGCCGTTATATATATCTGTTCTGTGGGTCCCATCGAGGACTGTTGTGTAATGTTATTACTTCGTTTTCCACCCGCACGAAAGTGCCTGGTGGACACCTTTGAATCGTTTCTATGCGGGTTTGGCGGATTTCGCTAAAACTTGCATAGGTCTGATTCTGAGGGTGTAACAGAGTGGTATCAGAGCTCAGCAGTTGCGATACCCCACAAGTCCAGCCTGTAGGATAACCTAGCTAATGGCCGAAGTAGAGTGTCAAAACTATTTTTGAAAAATCGGTTGGATAGTTCTGATTAGGTCTGATTTTACTCCTTACCCCTCTGCTATTCTCCTCTTGCCTCTACGTGTTTTGAATCCACTCTCTTCTCTCTCTTCGAGTCCAGGATTTCTCGTGGCTGGGTTCCGTCGTACCTTCAGGGTTTCGCTTCCCCCTTTCATAACGGTGTTCTACCATCCGGTGTTCAAGCTGTCTGAGGAATCCGTCTACTGTGGTACCATTCTTTGTTCCATGTTTGTGCCTTCCGGTGTTTTCCGACGCGACGACATCATCTACGCTAGATCCGATGCAGAGTCTGCATCACTCCTTTGTTCCGAACCTCGCTTGTCGAGATCTTTAGTCTGATTCCGAGAGTTGGTTGCATAATACGCCTATTCGTGTGCAGAGTAATGGTTTGGGTGCGCGATGGACTGATCACCATCCGACTACTCTTATCATTCGCTCTTGTGCATCGAATCAGTGGATCCAGTAGTTTTACTCCGTCCACGGAAGTTAGGGGTGGCTTTATTTGTGGATACCTCTACCTTCGACCTTTTGTTTCCGGAGCGTTTCCCTCGACGATCACGGACAACGACCTCTTGTTAGTGGTGTCGCGAGGATCTACACGATGCGAGAAGACGCAGATCACCGACCTCCCTTCCGGTACCATGAGGCGGATCTCGAGGGCGAGATCCATTGTTAGTGGTGTCGAATTGTGGCATCCCGCAAAACCATTACTAGAAAATCGCGTTGTTTTTGTGCATTGCATCATCATGACCGCATGCTCATGTCATCTTGCCACATTGCATTTGAGCATCGTCATCATCTTGCATTTGCTTGCATAAAAATATTTGCGGAAAAACCTGTTTTTGTTTTCTAAACGCCCCATCTTTATTCAAACGCAAAACCCGGGTCGCCGGAATATTTTGTTTTGTCTGCTATCGGTTTGCAAAAGCCCGGTTTGAAATAAATAAAATAGTTAATTATTTTTAGTGGGGCAGTCGAACGAGCCGATTCGACCCGAACGACCACCCCCAGAATAAAATCGGTCCAGCTTAGACCCCACCCCAAATCTTTTCTTACCCCAGTCCTATCTACCCACCCTCCAGCCACCTCACCCCGGCCAATCCCCACCCGACACGTCAACCTAACCCAAACTCCTACCCACTCCTAATCTGCCACCTCACCCCCAACCACACACACTCAACACCACTTGTTCCACCCCAACCCACTCAGCACACAACCCACACCACGCACTCACCCAGACGCACCTGCCCTGTCCCGCTGCCAGCCCGTCCCCGCCTGTGCACCCAGCCCCACCTAACCCTCTCTCTCTCCTCCACCCCCCGCATCGGGTCCCACCTGGCCCACCCGACAACCCTCTCCTCTGTTCCTCTTCCCCACCGACCCTCTTCCTGCACGCACGCCCCGACCCCATCCCCGCAGACCGCTCGCTCGCCCCACACCTGGAACCCGACGCAGCCCTCACCTCCCCTCGCCAGGAACCCCGCCGCCCCCCTCGCTCGAGTTCCCCGGCCGCCGCCCTCCGCCGGTGCCCTCCTCCCGCGACCGCCGTGGCCGCAGGCGCCGTCGCCACCTCCCCGCGCCGGCCTCGCTCGCCGCCTCCTCTCTGGCCGCCGAGCGCCGCCTCCCTGGCCTCTTCCCGCCGGCGTCCGCCTCCCTTCGGCGAGCCCGCCTCCCACGCCTCGCCCCGATGCAGAGCCGCCGACGACGACCCCCGTCGACCGCAGCAACCGCCCCGCCCCGCCCCTCTCTTCCCTCGCGGCCCCGAGCCCTCCCTCCTCCGGCGCCGCCTAGCTCGCCCTCGTCTCCTCCCTCCGGCGCCACCGCGAGCCCCTCTCCTTCTCCCTCCGGCGTCGGCCTCTTCCTTCTCTGCCCCTCTGCGTTCGGCCCGCGTCCGCCGCCGGTGGCCTCGCCGTCGCCCTCTGGCCCTGCACGCGTCGGCGAGCTCCCCCCAGTCCCGCGGCCCCGTGCGTCCCCAGCGTCTCCGGCCGCCGGTCCCGAGCTCCCCGTCGTCCTGAGCCGCCTCCCTGCAACGCCGGCTCGCCACCGTCGTCCCTGCCGACCCCGCCCGCCTCTGTGTCGGCTCCCCCACGCGCGCCCGGGTTCAGCCGGTCGTGGAGCCTGTAATCTGTCCCGCGTGTGGTGTGCCGAGAAGCCTACGGGTGTTTTCTCTAAGTTTTCCAAGTTGATGAATGTGGGTGTGTGGCTGCTACTGCAATGGCAATCAGCGTCCTCCCGGATGATAAGTTCGACAAGGACTTCCCCTGTTTTGGGCCGACAAGATCTCCAACATGGATAAGATGACCGGCCCCGAAGACCGAACCCGGTGCCGCGCCAAGATCTTCGAAAAACCTCGGTACCGAACAAGTTCGCCATCGACCTCGAGTTCTCCTACGTGGATACCTAGCGACAAGGTCTCCTCCATGGGTTGAATGGAACCGCCATGACCTCCTCCAAGGATCTGATGGCCGAGACTTCGCACCGGTCCCGGAATCCGAAGCCCGATCTCGGCGCCCGAAGCCGAGAACCCCGACAAGAACCACGACACGGATACACCGAGTTCTTCCTCGAGGACGCCAAGATCTTCACCCCGGACACGAAGACCCCGGTGCGACAAGTACTTCGTCCCGAACGCCATAACCGTCGACATGACCCGAAGACCACGGCGACGACAAGATCGGCACCGACCCGGAAGAATCCGATGCGCCCCGACACCGACCCAAGTCCTGCTTCCCGGATGCGACAAGATCGACCTCAGTTATCTGAGAACGATCCCGCCGAGACCGAACCCCAGATCCGGACCCTGAGACCGAACCCCGAACCCCGGAACCTCAAGATCGTCGAACCCTAATGTGTGACCCCTTTTCTCGAGCCCTATTTTATAAATGTAATAACAACTTGTTGCATATTAATTGCCATACTTGCATGCATATTGTGTGGTTTGGGGGCCTTTTGCCGATTCACCTTATAATTAAATATGGGGCCCATATGCGAGCAAATCTAGTCTTATATTGGCCTCATTTAAATTTGTGTAGCGAACCGGTATCTTATCTCGCCATGTTAAGACAACATTTAAATTGCGGGGTATCTAAATAACTTGAACCGTTTAATTAATTGTCGGGACCCCGGTACCGCTTAATCTTGCCTAATTGCATCGCATCTTCGCCATGCCGTACATCATACATGCATCATGCCGATCTTTTGCCGTAGTATTAAATATTGCATCCGGTGTTTCTTCTAGTGTTTTGCTTCTTCGCGGATAAGGCCGTTGAGTTGATGTGAGCTTCGCCCCGATCTTCGGATGAACCTTCGGCAATGTTTTCAGGCGAGCATTTCCCCCCCTTTCTACCCATCTTACTTTTATAGTATTTATTCCCTCCTGTTGATCTATTGCTATCTGTGTTGCGATGATCTAGTTTCCGTAGCCGAGATATCCCTTGTAGCCATATAATTGCCTTGGACACATCCTATTACCTGTTGTTTGGTAGATAGTTGGACTTGCGCGTCGTAGTCGCTTGCTCAAGTGCTGTTGCGAGTCGTCAAGTACCACAGTTGTTGGAGAATTGCCACCTGTTTAATGTTGGAGATGATCGTGGCTTTATTTATTGCTCACTTTAATTACTGTTTAACAACTAAAATTGAAGTAGGTAAGCAGAGGCACAGGTGGGCAATAGATGTTATTTGGTTGTTAACCGTCCACTTGTGTCCCGTAGGACCCCGAGTGCTTGATACCTGTTCCTTGATTTATCGCGCTATCCACATACGGGGAATTATGGGTCCCCCTGAGCCAGAGCTTGATTCATTCTTATTTCTTGGGGCCACAAACTAGTTTGAGGTTTTATTTACGATCCTGTACTTATGCCATGCTTTACTGCTTTATTTACGATTGTGCGATGGATAGCACACTGTACTGTTTAGGATCGGGACACGTTTTCGCGGTGTCGACAAGCCCAGTTTTGGGTTCCCAGTCGTTCACAGCCGTCCACCCAAACCTCGGGTCCGTCTCGGAGTCAGCTAGCTTCGTTGCGGATGTACTCCAAGGGGTGGCCCCCTGAAATATTTCTGAATCCTGTAATTGCTTTGTCGTGAAAGCCTCGTTGGGTTTTGATTTGGTTTTTCCGAGGTTGATCGTGTGTGTGTTGCTATTTGTGCACCCCGGCCGGGTTAAAACTTTCTGAAAGCCGTGTCCGCGGTTATGGACGACTTGGAGCACAGTATCTCGATCATAGACAACTATAACTAAAGTAGTGCTATAAATTTCACTCTATAATGACTAGTAATCAGCTTCACTACCATGGAATGGCTAAATAAACCTGCCAACAATTGCTGGTTTGGGTGTCGCTTGCGACCATTGTATCTGACTAGTAAGTTCTACAACTACAACGGAATGGCTGAATAAAAGTATCAACAACTGCTGGGTTTATGGGTTATCTCATGCTAATTGTATCTGACTAGTAAGTGTTGCAACTACAACGGAATGGTTAACTAAAATGGCCCACTGCTTACTTTATCAGGATGATTATCTACACCTGACTAGTAATTGCTGTAACAATAACTGAATAAATAAAACTGCCAACTGTGTGAGTTCCTCGGTTGACTTCCTCGTTTGGTCTCGAGGGGGAAACACCAGGATGGGTTTGTTTGGTGTTAGCTTCAGGTTGGATCCGGATAGGTCATTCTTATCCCTCTCTGATAACCGCCAGTGTTATCGAGTCTCTATAGGTTGTTTAGTGCATGCTGCCGCTGCCGCTTAGTCCACCATACCTATGTAGGCGAGGGCCGCCGAATTCTAGACTCGCCGTGTACTGGCCTCAGTACTGACGCTCCTCTTTTTCCTTTGCCCTTTGTCGGCACCCCTTTTGTTTAAGCAGGTTTTGAGATCGACGTCGTTAGCAGGGTTACCCTTCCGGCTTGGCCTGCGCAGGGTTATGGACGCCATTGGTTATTCTTCAGGGCTCTTAGCTCAATTTGCATCTTGTCCGTAGCCGGACGCTCTATCATTTTCAAGGTGATTTGGATCTTTGTATATTATATCTGTATTCTTGACTCAGTGAGTCGCCGTTATATATATCTGTTCTGTGGGTCCCATCGAGGACTGTTGTGTAATGTTATTACTTCATTTTCCACCCGCACGAAAGTGCCTGGTGGGCACCTTTGAATCATTTCTATGCGGGTTTGGCGGATTTCGCTAAAACTTGCATAGGTCTGATTCTGAGGGTGTTACAGACGGGCTCCGCACTTGACGTGTGGCTTGTTCCTCACATGCGGCTGGTGGATGCCAGTTTCTCTAACTATAGTTGTCATGGGATTTACACCGGATGTTGGCAACCATAATATCACCATTGTGGCTTTCCGTAGGTAAGAATCGTTCTTAGCTTTCTACTCCCATAAGCCACGTAAAACATGCAACAACAAAGTAGAGGCGTCTAACTTGTTTTTGCAGGGAGTGTTTCTGTGACATGGTATGGCCCAAGATATGATGTGTATGTTGTATGCAATGATCATGTTTTATAATGTTTCACTACTTGCATGTCGATGAGTACACAACCGGCAGGAGCCATATGGTTGTCTTTATAATTGTGTATGGCATGTGTGTCAACTTCTTATACGCCATGTAATAGCTTTACTTTATCGCTAAGTAGTTAGCAATAGTTGTAGTTGCTATTCGTGGTGGAGGCAATCATGGTAGAGTGATGGAGATCATGCTGGCATGCACAAGATGGAGATCATTGCGCGAAGATTGGCTATACCATGTCACATAAAGTTATATGCATGTGATGTTTATCCTTTTATGTATCTTATTATGCTTAGATCCTGACGGTAGCATTATAAGATGATTCCTCACTTAAAGATCAAGATAAAACTGTGTTCTCCCCATGTATGCACCGTTGCGAAAGTTCGTCGTGTTCAAGCATCACGTGATGATCGGGTGCTATAAAGTCTACGTTCACATACAACGGGTTCAAGCCAGTTTTACACACGCGGAAATACTTGGGTTTGACTTGACGAGCCTAGCATGTACATACATGGCCTCGGAACACACGAACCGAAAGGTTAAGCATGAGTCATATGAATGATATGATTGACACTTCGTTGTCCACCATTGAAACCACATCTCTTCTCGTGAAGATCGGATTAGGTGTGGTGAATTTGGATCATGTTCACTAAGCAACTTGAGGGATGTTGAATTTAGTGGGAGTTCATCTAGTAATATGATTAAGTTGAACTAGTTATCATGAACATAGTCTAAATTGTACTTGCAAATTTTCAAGGATCAAATGGCTAAGTCCAACTTCAACTTCAACGTTTTTGCTGAGAAATAAAAGCTTAAGAAAATGGGTCTAACTTCACCAACTGGTTCCGCAATCTGAGAATCATTCTCGCAGGCGGACAAAAGGATTATGTCCTTGAGAAAGCGCTAGGTGACGCCCCTGCTGTAGATGCGCCGGCTGATGAAAAAGCTGTTTATTAGTCGCGCAAAGATGATTATGGTGTGATTAAGAGCACCATGTTGTTTGCTATGGAATCGGACCTTCAAAATCATTTTGAGGAGTTCGCTGGGCCCTTTGAGATTCTTGAGGAACTAAAAACCATGTTTCAGACTCAGGCCCGTTCTGAGAGATATGAGATCTCTGAGAAATTCTTTAACTGCAAGATGGAGGAAGGGAGTTCCGTTAGTGAGCACGCCATTAAGATGTCGGGCTACACTCAACGCCTTGAGCAACTGGACTACAAGATTCCAGAGGAGCTCTAGATTGACAGAGTTCTGCAATCACTCCCTCCTAGCTACAAAGGTTTTGTAGTTACTCATAATCAGATTGGTTCCACTGATACGATCACTGAGATCTTCGCTAAGCTGAAAGCTGCGGAGGTGGACATCAAGAAAGATAATCATGTGTTGATGGTCAACAAGCCCCCCAGCTTTAAGAAAGGTAAGGGTGCAAAGAAGCCCTTCAAGAAAGGCAGCGGCAAGCGCGTTGCCCCCGCTGAGAAGAAGCTCAAGTCTGGACCTAAGCCGGACACTGAGTGCTTCTATTGCAAGGACAAGGGTCACTGGAAGCGCAACTGTCCGAAGTACTTAGCGGACAAGAAGGCTGGCATCATTAAGGGTATATTTGATATACATGTTATTGATGTTTACCTTACTAGCGCTCGTTGTAGTGCCTGGGTATTTGTAACTCGAAATAGGAGCTATGGAATAGACGGCGGCTAGCAAGGGATGAGGTGACGATGCGCGTTGGCAACAGATCAAGAGTTGATGTGATGGCCGTCGGCACGCTCTCCTTTGTTTTACCTTCGGGATTAGTTTTAAACCTTAATAAATGTTATTATGTGCCTGCGTTGAGCATGAACATCATATCTGGATCGTGTTTATTGCAAGACGGTTATTCATTTAAATCGGAGAATAATGGTTGTTCTATTTATATGAGTAACATCTTTTATGGTCATGCACCTGCTATGAATGGTTTATTTCTTCTGAATCTCGAAAGCAATGAAACACACATCCATAACATTGAGGCTAAGAGATGCAAGGTAGATAGTGATAATACGACTTATTTGTGGCACTGTCGTCTAGGTCATATTGGTGTAAAACGCACGAAGAAACTCCATTTTGATGGACTTTTGGAGTCTCTTGATTTTGAATCATTTGACACGTGTGAACCGTGCCTCATGGGCAAGATGATCAAAACCCCGTTCTCCGGTATAATGGAGCGAGCAACGGACTTGTTGGAAATCATATATACCGATGTATGCGGACCGATGAGTGTTTCGACACGCGGTGGATATCGCTACTTTCTCACTTTTACTGATGACTTAAGAATATATGGGTATATCTATTTAATGAAACATAAATCTGAAACATATGAAAAGTTCAAGGAATTTCAGAATGAAGTGGAAAACCATCATTACAGAAAAATTAAATTTCTACGATCCGATCGTGGAGGTGAATACTTGAGTTATGATTTTCTCAAGCATCTTAAAGCAAGCGGAATCGTTTCGCAACTCACGCCACCCGGAACACCACAGCGAAATGGTGTGTCTGAACGCCGGAATAGAACTTTATTGGATATGGTGCGATCGATGATGTCTCTTACAGATTTGCCATTATCATTTTGGGGTTATGCATTAGAAACCGCTGCATTCACTTTAAATAGGGCACCATCTAAATCCGTTGAGACGACACCGTATGAACTGTGGTTTGGTGCTAAACCTAAGTTGTCGTTTCTTAAAGTTTGGGGATGCGAGGCTTACGTCAAGAAGTTGATGCCGGATAAGCTCGAACCCAAAGCGGAGAAATGCCTCTTCATAGGATACCCTAAGGAAACGATTGGCTATACCTTCTACCACAGATCCGTAGGCAAAGTGTTTGTTGCAAAGAACGGATCCTTTCTTGAGAAGGAGTTTCTCTCGAAAGAAGTGAGTGGGAGGAAAGTAGATCTAGACGAGGTTATTGAACCTTCTCTTGAGTTGGAGAGTAGCGCAGCACCGGAAATTGTTCCAGTGCCATCTGCACCAACAATAGAGGAAGCTAATGACGAGGATCATGAATCTTCGGATGATGCTACTACTGAACGTCGTAGGTCGACAAGGTCGTGTGCCCCTCCTGAGTAGTACGACAACCCTGTCTTAACTGTCTTGTTGGTAGACAACAGTGAACCTGCGAACTATGAGGAAGCAATGATGAGCCCAGACTCTGAGAAATGGCTAGAGGCCATGAAATCCGAATTGGGATCCATGAGCGAAAACCAAGTATGGACTTTGGTGGACCCTCCTAGTGACCGAAAGGCCGTTGAGTGCAAATGGACTTTCAAGAAGAAAATGGACGCGGATGGTAATGTTACTGTCTATAAAGCTCGACTTGTCGCAAAAGGTTTTCGACAAGTTCAAGGTGTTGACTACGATGAGACTTTCTCTCCCGTAGCGATGTTTAAGTCCATTCGGATTTTATTAGCAATTGCTGCATTTCATGATTATGAAATATGGCAGATGGATGTCAAGACTGTGTTCCTCAATGGCAACATTGATGAAGAGTTGTATATGATGCAACCCGAAGGTTTTGTCGATCCTAAGGATGCTGATAAGGTGTGCAAACTTCAGCGTTCCATTTATGGACTGAAGCAAGCATCTCGGAGTTGGAACCTTCGTTTTGATCAAGTGATCAAGAGCTTTGGATTTGTTCCAAATTGCTATGAAGCTTGTATCTACAAGAAAGTGAGTGGGAGCTCAGTGACATTTTTAGTACTATATGTGGATGACATGTTGATTATTGGAAATGACATTAATATGCTTAACGATGTGAAGAGTTATTTGAACAAATGTTTTTCAATGAAAGACCTAGGAGAAACTGCTTATATATCAGGCATCAAAATCTATAGAGATAGACAAAGACGCCTAATAGCTTTAAGCCAAAGTACATACCTAGACAAAGTTCTGAAAAGGTTAAGAATGGATAAGGCAAAGAAAGGTTCAGTGCCCATGTTTTCAGGTAAGATATTGAGCAAGGCTCATTGTCCAGCTACGGTAAATGATAGAGAAGCCATGAGCAAAGTGCCTTATGCCTCGGCCATAGGTTCTATCATGTATGCCATGTTGTGTACTAGACCGGATGTGTCAAATGCTCTTAGTTTGACGAGCAGATATCAAAGTGATCCAGGAGTGGAACACTGGACAGCCGTGAAGAACATCCTAAAGTATTTAAATACGACTAAAGAAATGTTCTTGGTCTATGGAGGTGATGAACAGCTCGTCGTAAAAGGTTACGTCGATGCTAGTTTCGACACCGACAAGGATGATTCTAAATCTCAGACAGGATACGTTTATATTTTGAATGGAGGAGCTGTGAGCTGGAGAAGCTGTAAGCAAAGCGTGATCGCGGGATCTACAGTAGAAGCGGAATACATGGCTACTACAGAAGCGTCAAGTGAAGGAGTTTGGATCAGGAACTTCATCACAGAGCTTGGTGTGGTTCCAAGTGCCTTGGACCCACTGGATATATTGTGTGACAACACTGGCGCCATACCACTGGCTAAGGAACCAAGATATCATACAAAGACCAAGCACATCAACCGCAAGTTTCATATAATTCGAGATTATATATAACAGATGGAGATCTGAAGATTAGCAAAGTACATACGGATCTGAATGTCGCGGATCCATTGACTAAGCCTCTTCCACGAGCAAAACATGATCAACACCTTAGTGCCATGGGTGTTAGATTGTTGCCAGATGTAAACTAGATTATTGACTCTAGTGCAAGTGGAAGACTGTTGGAATTATGCCCTAGAGGCAATAATAAAGATGTTATTATTATAATTCTTCTTCATGATAAAGTTTATATTCCATGCTAGAATTGTATTAAGCAGAAACTTTAATACTTGTGTGGTTTATAAACAACACCGTGTCCCTAGTATGCCTCTATGGACTAGCTCATTTATTAATGATGGTTAAGGTTTCCTAACCATAGACATGAGTTGTCGATTAATAATAAGATCATGTCATTAGGAGAATGATATGGTGGACAGACCCAAATCAAGCAGAGCAATTAGATCGTGTCATCGTGTTCATCTTTGCGAAGCTTTTTCTTATGTCAAATATTGTATTCCTTAGACCATGAGATAATGCAACTCCCTGGTATCGGAAGAAAGCTTTGAGGTCATCAAACGTCATCCTATGAGAGGGTGATCATAAAGGTGTCTCTCAGGTGATCGTAAAGTACTTGTTGGGTTGTATGTATCAAGATGGGATTTGTCCCTCCCAAGTCGGAGAGATATACTTCGGGCCCACTTAGTAATCAATATCAACACCGCTTGCAAGCACGTGGTTAAGGAGTTAATCACAAAGTGATATCGTATTACGGAACGAGTAAAGTACTTGCTATGAACGAGATTGAACTAGGTATGCCGATGCCAACGATCAAATCTCGGGCAAGTAAAATATCGCGTGACGAAGGGAATATATATATGGGATTAATTGAATCCTGGCATCGTGGTTCATCCGATATGATCATCGATGAATATGTGGGAGTCAATATGGGTTTCCAGACCCCGCTGTTGATTATTGATAGAAGATCATGTCTGCATATTCTCGAACCCGTAGGGTCATACACTTAACGTGTCTCGACGCTAGGATAGAATGGATAATTGGTTTATGAGTTTTTGTTCGGAGTCTCGGATGAGATCCAGGACATCACGAGAGGTTCCGGAATGGTTCGGAGAATAAGATTCATATAAGGTAAAGCAGTTTTTTGGATTTCGGAATTGTTTCGGATTGTTCGGTATTATACCGGAAGGTTCTAGAAGCTTCCATAGTGGGACCATTGTGGCCCCGCTTGTCGGGAGGGGGCGTGGGCCTACGAGGGAGTGCCCTGGCCGCATTGGGCCAGGGGCACAAGGCCCCATAGGCCCAGCCGGCCAAGCCCTAGGGGAAACCCTAGGGAGAGCTTCTAGAAGGGGGGAAACTTGCCCCCCACTCCACCCATGCGGCCGTCGGCCCTAGGGCTTGGAGGAGGGGCAAGGGGAAGCCGGCCATCCCTCTGTATAAAGAGGGTAGGGGCGCACCCTCCCCCCACACCTCCTCAAACCCTAGCCTCCTAGTTGTTGCCCTCCTCTCCCTCTCTCTCCCGACTGCGCGTAGGCGAAGCCCTGCCGCAGAAACTCTCCACCTTTGCACCACGCCGTCGGGTTGTAGATCCAATCTATCTCTCCAACCCACTTGCTGGACCGAGGAAGGAGGAGACATCGAGGTGCCGTACGTGTGCATCTCTCGGAGGCGTCGCAACTTGCGGCGTTGGATCGGATCAGATCGCGAGGAGGAGAAGGCTAGTAGGACTACATCAACCACGTTCTGTTGAATGTTCCGCTGTGCGATTTATTCAAGGGTATGGAGATCTCATCTACTCCCTCTCGTTGTTTGCATCTCCTAGATTAGATCTTGGCTTTTCCGTTCGCATCCGTAGAAAATTTTGATTTATTATGCTGCGAAACCCTACACCTAGGCCACAAGGGAACAAGCGGCAAGCATTAACATGCGCGCAAGAACCTGGCGAACACAGTCGCGTGAACTAGATATAGGGGGGTTCTCGGAGCTCACCACAATAGCTCGCCAGAGCTCGTCGGAACAACGGTGGTGTGAAGCTAAATACGGGTAGCCTGGCGGCTCTCTGGTGCTGGGTGGGGGAAAATGACGCGAAGAGGGAGAGGTTTAAATAGCCAGAGCGGCGGAGGAAATTACTCGGCGAATCAATGGTAATCAAGCGCGATTTCATCGGGTTTTGATGGGGAAGAAACTGCAGCGGTGAGCTGGTCGTCGCGGGATTTGGAGACGAAAGGGTAACGTGGCTACGGGACCCAATTGTCAGCGAGGGGGTGTGCGCGGGCGGGGTGAGAAACAGAGAGGAGAGGGGGTCCCGGGTGGGCTGGCTAATGGGCTGGTTCTGCCGCTGGGCCTGATTGGTGGCGTCGGCCTTTCCTTTATTCCTTTATCTTTTCCTTTTTCTATTTGATTTTCGAGGAATCCTTTTCAAATGATTTCAAAGGTGTTTGAATTCAAACTCCCTCTGGATTCTTGTAAAAATAAACATGCACATATTTGAGTATAAAACATTGCTGTTTCACTCAAAATTACTTTGGCCCTTTGAAATTAAAATAAAACCATGCCTTAAGTACTTATTTATCATAGTCATATGAATGGTTTTGAATTCATATTTTTGTTTTGAAAATTTGACCAAGCTTTGGAATCATCATTCAAACCTATAATCAAACCTTATCTGGTTGAAACAAGGCATTCACATTTTGGAGAGTAGAAATAAATCCATTGCTTTATCTACATAAAATATTAGGCAACAATTTACTTATGTTTTGAAATCTTATTTAAAAAAATGATCCAAATGCTTATGAATGCATGAATTATATGCAAACTTTATAAATCATGATTTTTGGGATGTTACAAATCTAACCCCCTTAAGGTGAATCTCGCCCTCAAGATTCGGATTGGCTAACAAATAGGTGAGGGTGGTCTTTCCGAAGATCATCTTCTCTTTCCCATGTTGCTTCTTCCTCGGAATGATGGTTCCACTGAACTTTGCAGAATTTGATAGTCTTTGTCCGAGTAACTCTTTCTGCAGTCTCAAGAATCTTGATAGGTTTTTCCTCATAAGTGAGATCACTTTCCAATTGGACCTCCTCCAAAGGTATAGTATCCTTCAAAGAAGTCTCTTCCATCTCCGGATGGCATTTCTTTACCTGACTCACATGAAACATATTGTGAACGGCAGACAATGATTCAGGCAATTCAATTTCATATGCTACTTCTCCTTTATGGCTCAGAATCTTGAATGGTCCAACATATCTTGGGGCCAATTTTCCTTTGATTCGAAACCTCTTCACTCCACGAAGTGGTGATACTCTAAGATAAGCTCTATCACCCACTTCATAGGTGACTTCCCTACGCTTGGGATCTGCGTAGCTCTTTTGTCGTGAATGTGCTATCTTCAATCTGTCCTTTACCAACTTGACTTTATCTTCAGCTTCCTTGATTAATTCTGGCCCGAACAAGTTTCTCTCTCCAACACCATTCCATAGCAACGATGTAGTACACTTTCTCCCATAGAAAAATTCAAACGGTGCCATCTCAATACTGGCTTGATAGCTGTTGTTATAAGAGAATTCTGCATAAGGCAGACTTTCATCCCAACTAGCTCCATAATCTAGGGCACATGCCCTCAACATATCCTCTAGAATCTGGTTGGTCCTTTCCGTCTGTCCATATGTCTAGGGATGAAAAGCACTACTGAATTCCAATCTTGTTCCCAATGACTCATGCAGTTGCCTCCAAAAATGGGAAGTGAATTGAGTTCCCCTATCAGACACAATACTCTTAGGTACTCCATGCAGACACACAATCCTATTCATATAGATCTTGGCTAACTTAGCACGTTGAGAGAGCTCCACATGGTAAGAAGGTAAATTCTGTTGAGGAAACTTCCTCTTTAAGTGAAAAGATTGATGTTATTATGGATATGCTTCTTAATGAGAAATATCCTCTAGATCCTAATAGTGTTCCCTTAGCCTCTTTGGTTGCTCAAGAAGAGCAAGTTGACGTGAACTTCATTAGAAACAACAATTTCAACAACAATGCCTATAGGAATAACTTTGGTAGCAACAACAATTATAGGCCTTATCCTCCTAATAATGGAAACTCCTATGGAAGCTCTTACAATAATGCTAGAGGTGCCCCCTCTGAACTTGAAGTCATGCTCAAGGACTTTATTAGTAAACAAACTACTTTCAATAAGACTATAGAGGAAAAGCTTTTAATTGTTGAGAAAAATATATCCTCTTTGTCTGAAGCTCAAACTTCCTTGGTTAATAAAATGGCTGCTAAACCTGAAACTGTGGAAGATACCTTTGCTACTGCTCATGCCATATAGGTTACTATTGATGAAAATGTTAGGCCGTTAGCTCAACTTCATGCTAAGTGGGAAAGGGAAGCTGAAATCGATAGAAACAATAGTGTGTGCACTATCACCACTAAACCACAAGTAGCCCCTATTCCTCCTCCTACTATGCCTACCACTAGTGATGCTAAGTTTGACTTCGGTATTGATGGTTGCAATATTTCTAAAGTGATTACGTTCTTGCAAAAGCTTGCTAGAAGTCCTGATGCTAGTGATATGCATGTTGCTTTCACCAAACACATTACAAATGCTCTTGTTAAGATTAAGGAAGAGAAGCTAAAACACAAAGCTTATATTCCTAGGAAAGTAGTAGATAGTTGGGAACCCACTATTAATATGCAAGTGAATGACTTTGATCTCAAAGCTTCATGTGATCTTGGTTCTAGTGTCTCTATTATGCCTAGGAAGATTTATGAAATGCTTGATTTGCCACCATTAGAAGATTGTTATTTGGATGTCCCACTTAATAATAATGCTAAGAATAAACTCATGGGGAGTGTTAATGATGTTCTCATTATGTTTAACAATGCTTATGTCCCTATTGATTTCTATGTTTTGGATGTTGAATACAATGCTTCTTGTCCTATCACTTTGGGAAGACCTTTTCTTAGAATAGTTGGTGCCATCATTGCTATGAAAGAAGGCACCATTAAATATCATTTTTCATTCAAGAAAGGTATTGAACACTCCCCAATGAGAAGAGAGAATTTTCTTTTTGCTCCCTCTTTTAAAGCAAGATTTGATGTTAATGCTTCCTCATTTGAAAATACTTGATTCTTCTTGCTTCTTGTGCCTAATTTAAAGGCGTTAAAGAAAAGTACTTGTTGGGAGATAACCCAAGAGTTTCCTTGAGTCTTGGAAGTTATTACTTATATAATGACCTCTTCTTATCCTTTTTGTTTGCTTTTTGTGCCAAGAATGACCTCTAATGAGAGGGAAGCAAGATTTGGGGAGTTGCTGTCCCGAAACAGATTTCTGTCCTCCACCAAAACAATCGTGAGGAGGCTCTATAACTCGGATTGAGATTTAAATTTACGAATAAATCCCCTAATATGTTAGATAACTTTCGTTAGTTCAACACTTTTTGATTTGATCAACAGAAGATGTTCGAAAAAATTCGTTTCTACCTGCTGGTCCATTTTGACAGATTTCTGCCATTATTTGCATTTGCTTCTTATTAATTCCTTTTTGAGTTCTCTTCAGGTAAATTGAGCTTTTTGAAGGAGTTACTACAGTAGATTGTGTTTTTAGTGAAAAGCCTTGCTGTTTCAAAGCTTTGCCAGAGGTCTAATATCTTTTGAATAAGCTAATGTTACTAATGAAGATTGTGTGAAGTTTTGTATGAAGGAGAAATTTCAGGTTGAGAGAGAGAATGATGCAATGAGATGAAGAATGGACAAAAGCTCAAGCTTAGGGATGCCACCATGGTGTCACCCCAAGAAATATCCAAGAGGTACAAGCGTCAAAGCTTGGGAATGCCCAAGGCATCCCCTTCTTCATCAATAAAAAGCTTAGGTCTCTCTAGACACTTCGTTTTTATTGTTTCATGCATAGTTGTGTTGTTCTTGGAGTATCTTAGTTTTCGTTTGCTTTGCTTAGTTGTTTAGTTTTCTTGAGTAGTTTGGACCCCCGTTCTCGCTGTGTTTTTTTGCAAATAAGTTTGCTTGGTGTTGGAAAGGAGTAGTAAGTTCTTGCTTAAAGTGTAAGAGGAGCTTGCATTGACTGTGACTTAGACTTTAGCATGACATGCTAGGTGTTGTTTTGACCTTATGCTTAGTGATTATTACTGTAGCATGTCTTGTTCCAAACAATTGGGATTGCTTAGTGTGCCTTGAAGAAATTATGCGTTGTTTTAGCATGCAAAAGCATAGTATTGTGGTATTCTCCTTTGATGTTTTACTTGGGTTGACATAGCACATGATCACACCATGTTATGACTCTCACAAGTCACTATTAGCCTCTATGATCATTTAGTCCTTGACTTGTAGTACCACTCTTTGATTTGATTAGTATGCTTTGTTGTACTACATGATTATGGCCATTATTGCTCCCTTAGTTGGTTGCTCTCAGTCTTTTGCTAGCCTCCACTTGTATGAGTAAGTTCTACTCATGCCTCCAACTCCCAAGAAACCAAGTTATTCCAAAGTGTCCACTATAAACTCCTATGCATGGTGTGTTACACCATTCCAAGTATATTCTTGTTTTCATCTATCTTCTAATTAAAAACTATTTTGTTATGTGAAAACTTAGTGATTAAATCCCTCACGAACTTGATGGTACACTTTATTCTTTGCCCCTAATAAACTTGAACCACTATGACAACTTTGTTGTATATGCTTGCACTTATAAGTTGGAGTTAGCACACGTGCTATCACGGGGAACGTTTTCAACATTGCACTTGTACCTTGTTGTACTCAGTTGATATCATGTTCTTTTGTCTATGGATGTCACCGGTGTGAAATAAAGAGGAAACTTGTAAGTCCATGGAGTTTGTATCCCGTGTTAGAAAAACGCTTGGGATGCTAGCCAAAGCCATGCCTAATCATGGTGGAAACTTGCAGCATCACCATAGTGACATCTATGAAGCATTCTTCTTAAAAAAAGAGACACATTGAGAAAAGAGGAAAGAGAGAAAAAGCACCATATTCCCATGGTACATAAGAAGAATTGCCGAGATGCGCATTGTCTGCTTACCTTGTCATTTTGGTTACGGGAAGGCTCATGTACCATGTGCAAGGGATACCCCGTTGGCGGTTCTCAATGATATGCGAATACTTACAGTGACAAGAACTTATCTGGACCCAAAGTTGAGTATGCATGAGGTGTGGCCCTCGTATTCAAGGGGCATGAGATTGCCAACTTATACTTCGTCAAGCATATACTTCAGCTTTGCCACTTTAACCTTAACCACTTCAAGATGCTTATGATAGGTCCAATGAGGGCTGAAAGCTAATAAGTACCATAATTTTTGGGAGCTCTTTTTGAAACTTGTAATCACTGCTTCCTTTACAAAAATGCATTTCTTCCACCATTATTTGAGTCTCCACCTTCTACCTTTAGGCACCATTAAGAGAGCATAGTTGTCATTCTGTGTGCAGTGTTCCAAAGCCTATTGATTGATGCATATTGTGTTATTACTTGTTCTTATGCTACTTGTTTCTAGTCACCCTTGTGAACTTTGCAGGTGTCCTATGCATTATATTGCTACTCTATGAGGGACAAGCTGATTACCATTATGCTATGTTTTCTGTATGTGAAACAAACAAACAAACGTTTTTCAATGCATGTTATTCATGATCTTTGTTTGTAGCTTGTCATGTCGTATGCATAGTTACTATATCCTATTGTTAGAACTCCATCTTTCATGCACATGTTTAGAGTTATTTGATCCCAGATTTCAATGCTTGCAAATGGTTGGATCTTTGTGAGGGTGCATGTCACCTAAAAAATTATTCTTTTTATCACTTACCTACTCGAGGACGAGCAGGAGTTAAGCTTGGGGATGCTGATACGTTGGAAACATATCTATAATTTTTGATGCTCCATGCTTGTTTAGTATCTACTTTGCTTTACTTGTCCACACTTTCAGGTGCTTTTTACATGTTTTCTCGCACTAACCTATTAACAAGTTGCAATAGTGTCAGATGCCTGTTTTTTGCTGTTTTTGGTTTCAGAAAAGTTAGTAAAGAAATATTATCGAAATTGGACGGGACAAACGTCAAAGTCAATAACTTTCCATGGGGAACAAGAAGTCCAGAGGAGATACGGAGGGGTCAGCCAGGGGGGCTAGACCCACCCCAGGCGCGAGGGCAGGTGGGCCCGCGCATGGCTAGGTTTTGGTGGCCCTGGCCGTCTCCCGGTCTCGCCCCTTCGCCTATAAGAAGCCCCCGATGCAGAAACCCTGAGTACCCGATCAGAAATCCACGAAACCGTCTGTAGCCGACGCCACCATCGTCCCTAGATCAGGGGGATCTGAAGTTCTTCCCGGTACACTGCTAGAGGGGAGATCATCCCGGAGGCCTCCTCTCCGGTATTATGCGTGAGTAGTTCCACCTTGTACTATGGGTCCATGTAGTAGCTAGATGGTTGTATCTCATCCTTTGTGCTTTCATGTATAGACCTTGTGAGCTCCGTTCATGATCAAGATCTAATCTATTTGTAATCATGCAGGTTGTGTTTGCGGGGATCCGATGGATATTGAGATTAATATATTGGTTTAATTAATGGTTTTGTCTTTATGATTCTATCATGTCCGTGTTGTTTGTGATCTTGCATGCTCTCCGTTGCTAGTGGTTATCTTGGCCAAGTAGTTGCTAGTGACTCCAAAAGGGGGTATTTATGCTCGATAGTGGGTTCATGCCTCTAGTTTCCAAGGGAAGTGACAGAAATCTCTTTGGTTGTAGATATCCTGTTGCTACTAGGGAGAAAACAACGGTCTCTTGTTCATGGAACATGTGGACTGTTTACCTTACACACTTTGCTTAAAGCAGTTGTCTGTTGCTTGCAACTTAATACTGGAGGGGGTTCGGATGATAACCTAAAGGTGAACTTCTAGTCATAGATGCAGCTGGATGACGGTCTATGTATATTGTTTTATTGCCCAATAAACCTCATAGGATCTTTCTGGCTAGTAATTGCATTGTTATGCCTTGCTCGGTTCCTGTCAATTGACCCGTTGTAATTTGTTTACCCTTCATGCCATGTTGTTTATCTAAGAAGAACACCTCTAGTGAACTATGGACTCCGGTCCAATCTTTACCATTGATACATCTTCCACCGTTACTTGTTTATTTACTGCAAACCATTACCTTCCACACCATACGTTTAATCCTTTGTTACAGCAAACTGGTGAGCTTGACAACCTCACTCATTCGTTGGGGCAAAGTCTTGAGTTTGTGTTGTGCAGGTCTCCGCGTTGCTTGCAACACTTGTGTGACGTTTCCTTCCTCCTTATGGTTCGATAACCTCGGTCTTAACTGAGGGAAGACTTGTTGTGCTCTTCACACCTTGCTCTTGGGGTTCTCAACAAGACTCCACATCAAGCACCAAGTTCTGTGGTGCCATCAAGGAGTCATCATTCTGCACGTAATCCATGCCCTTGTTTGTGTCGCCGGAACAAGCTCCTCTCCTTCTTCTCCGACTCGGGCTCCTCTCATGCGTCTCACATGGCGCCGGTAAACCACTCTCCCTTCCTCTCTCTCCCACTGTTAGGACATGTCTATTTATCTGATACTCGGTCTATTTTATCAGGTCGACCGAATGATTCTTATCATCCATGTATCAGCACTTGTAGTTGTGGTTCAAACCTAGATTCTACTGGTTCATAAGATAGCAGTTAAACGTAATGCCAATCCATGAGTCAAATATGGTCCTACATGTTGGCCCAAGATTAGGAACTGATTGCAAATTTGAACTACAATTTACATCTAGAACGATGTAGATGTTGTCCAAATGCTCTAGATGAGAAAAGTCATTTTTATGAACTTGACAAAATATAGTAAGAAAGGAATGTTGCAATACAGCATCCATGCCTCTCTGGAAGAGCGAGTTGTTATGTTCCTTCATGTTGTAGCTAGGACACAACCAGAGTTTTAGAGGTATCCAAACGCATTCAGGAGATTCATATAGACAATATCGGACGTGGTGTTTGGCTCATATGTGTATATATGCACCCATTTTAAAAAGGCGTAAGAAATAAATTTCAAAATGTCATTTTGAAAAAAAAACGTGTACATCCAGAAATTCTATGTTCACACATAATGTTTCGTGAAAAAACAACATGTTTGTGGCTTATTTACAAAGAAGAAAAACGTCTTGTGAATAGTCATATTGAATCATCAAAAAATGTATGTTATGCATACCACAATAAAATTCTTTTTTTCAGAACTTTGTGTCTAAATATATAATGTTCAGATATACAGGCAAAATATATCTTTGATTTTTTTACATAATAGGTGCATGTACACCTAGGAGCCAAATTAGAATTCCATACAATATCCTACTATTTCACGTAAGTCTTATTTGTAATTGGAGAGCTTATAGAAGACACGTACAAGGCACAACCGGTCAAATACCATTATACTGAAGATACAAAGAGCCTAAGGTGTATTGATACACTTAATGATACTCATGTAATTGCTAGAGTGTCAAGATCAGTGTCAGCATCGGAAAGGAAGCACTACACTAGCTAAAATGTGTATGTATGTCTTAGCTGGTTGGTAAGGATCGACCCATGATGCAAGCAATCTTGCTAATAACATGGGTCAGACTGATGGATAAATATATGTGATGGCAAGTTCTACCTTGGGCATGTTGGATATGGATGTTGGATTGATATTCCTTCAGCCATCGAGAAAACCATGTACCATCTTAACAAGTTCTCTACAAGGAACTGTCCTAAGAATGCCATGGAATTTTTAAATTTTAGACACCATATCCTTAGAGTTGTGGTTGAGGGTGCATTTGTTCCCTTGAAAAATAGATCGAAGATCCTTGACCAGAAAACATTCCACCCCTAATCCACCAAGGTTATTTTAGTTTTTGCACATTGCATTCTTCACAACTGGATCCTAGGGTTTGGCCTTGACAAGGATGTGTTGAATTAGGTTTATACAACGTCTAATGGCATCGGATATGGCCATGGCGTCAAACAAACTCACAATGAATCTTAGAAGACCAAGAGGATGGAGTGATACTATGCAATATGGGCATGCAGAGAACACCAAGGTCCGAGAAGAAGAAGAAGAAGAATACAAATATGATGATGTCCCCCTTGATTTCCACTCATGAAGTATCCAAATTTACCACCAGACTGTAAACATAAGTTCTCTTATGTTCCATAGCTAGCTAGAGTTGTACTAACAAATTGCCATTTGTAGTAGCTATGACTAGATTTAATTTCATATTCTCACGAAAAATTTGTGTGTGTGAGGTGGTGTACTATGGTAAAAGTCACCACCAGAAAGAAGAGGTTAGAACAAACATAGGATACAAGCAAAGCAAACATAGCCGACTGCATCATCATAGCCATTTTTTCTCATGCACAACAAACCAAACTTCGAGTATGGAATTGTCTACTGATGCAATATAGAAGTGAAGGGAATATGTCCTGAGAGGCAATAGTAAAGTGTTTATTATGTGTATTCCAAGTATATGATAGATGTTTATTTTGCATGCTATAATTGTATTAATACGGAAACGTTAATACATGTGTGTTTAATAAACAAACAGAAAGTTCCTAGTTATGTCTCTCTCATAAACTAGCTCGTTGATTAACAAGATGATCACAGTTTCCTGATCATAGACATTGGATGTTGTTAATAACGAGATCACAACATTAGTGTAATGATGTGATGAACATTCATCCGAAGTATAGCATTACGATCAAAGTCATTGAGTTTATATTGCTATAAACAACTTATGAAGTGATCCTAATCCTTAGACCATGAGATCATGTCAATCACTAACACCGGAAGAGTTTCTTGTTGACATCAAACGTCACACTGTAACTGGGTGATTATAAAGATGGCTTCAAAACTACTAAAGTGTTATGTTGAGACTCATGGATCAAGAGTGGAATTTGTTCATCCAGATGACAAATAGATATACTCTGGGCCCTCTCGGTGATATCACATTGGTTAGCTTGCAAGCAAGTGATTTGATCACTAGAATGTTATATCACGGGAACGAGAAAAGATTGCATGTCAGTAACGAGATCAAACTAGGTATGGAGATACTGATGATCGAATATCGGGCATGTAATATATCGTGAAACAAAGGGATTAAGATACAAGCGTAAAAGGTTCCGACGATCACAGAAAAGTCATCGTTGAATGTGTGGGAGTCAGTATGGATCTCCATGTCCCGCTTCTGATTATTGATCGGAGAAGGGTCTCGATCATGTCCGCATTATTTGCGAACCGTAGGGTGACACACTTAAGGGACACTGACATCCAGTTGGAGCAAATGTTTCATGCCGGAAAGAATAACAAGCGCATGAATTTATTTCACTAGATACCGAAACAGGTTTTTGGGTGAAATTGCAGAAAGTGTTTTTGCATGTGAAATGGAATTCTAGCAAGGGGTTATATGTGAATGTTTGTCATTAAAGTAATTGACAAAATTCTGAATAAATAAAAAGATTTTTATTTAATGAGAGTTTGCATTAAATTTGGTGGAAACTTAATAGCAAGTTTGAGTGGGATTTTGAGTGGAGGGATTTGAAGAGGATTTTGTGAGTGGAGTGTCAACCCACATGAATGAGGGGAGGGCAAGGGGGCATCCCCCATTCGCCGGCCACCCCCTTGGGGTTCCCCCCTCTCCTATAAAAGGCACCCCCTCCTCACTTCTCACTCACACCTCCTCGTGAAGGATCTCTCCCCCTCTAGAATTTATCCCCCATGGTCTCGGACTAGCGAGATACATGTTCCCAGTGGCTATTCGGCAAGAAAGGGTTGTGATTCCGCTGCATCGCTGGAGCGAGGAGGCGGAGGTAGCTCAGTGTCTTGTACGTGTGTGCGAGCACGGATGCGCTGCTGCTTTACGGCGCTAGGACTTCCTCTCGATCTTGAGATCGGCAAGAGCTCGTCTACATCAACCACGAGTTTAACTCGTTAAGATTTGTCGGTCTTCAAGGGTATGTTCTGTACAGATATACAACCGCTCGTTGTTTGTATCTAGTAGATAGATCTTGGTACATAGTTCCCATCGTAGGATTTTTTTTGTTTTCTATGCTGCGAACCCTTCAGTGGTATCAGAGCCGGATCTATGCGTAGATGCTTTACACGGGTAGTAAACATATGAGTATGTGGGCGATGATGATCATGTTGTTTGTCCTTAGTTGTAATTTTGGATATTGGTGGCATAGTGGGATGAAGCGGCCCGGACAAACTTTACATGTCCTCGCACATGAGACCTGTTCCACGCTTGACATGCAACTAGTTTGCATAAGTGGCTAGTGGGTGTCTGTCTCTCCTACTATAGTCAATATCTATTTTGCAACAAGTTGTCAACAATTTGGTTATCCTCGTTGTGGTTCATGTTAGTAGATATGAACGGTTTTAACTTTGAAAGCCCTAAGCCACGTAAAACTTGCAATGGATAAATTAGAGGCGTCTAGTTTAGATTGTTGTTAGGCTAGCGTTATGATATGGTGATGTTGTAAGTAGAAGTATGAGATGATACTCTTACAACAAACATGGCGTGTAAGTTTCATAGACCTTGGCCTTACACATAAAGGTATGATAGTGATCATACCACGATGCACATGATAGAGATCATATGCGGGAACCATATCATTTCACTAATAAACATGTGATGTTTGATAACATCTTATATTGCTTGTTTAGCGCTTTATTAGCATAATAAGATGATCCCTCATTTAAATATCAACATAAAAATGTGTTCTTCCTTTAGTATGCACCAATTATGTTTTCGTCGCTCCAAGACATCACGTGATGATCGGGTGTTCTTGGATCCACGACCATATTTCGGGTGTTCTTGGATCCGTGAGCCTAGCATGTACAGACATGGCCTCGGAACACAGACTAAAAGGTTAAGCATGAGTCATATAGTAGATATGATGCCCATTTGATGCTCGCCTTTGAAGCTACACCGACTCACGTGATGATCGGACTTGGTGTAGTGGATTTGGTTCATGTAATCACCAAAAAGGCACGAGGGATGTCGTTTTTGAGTGGGAGTTCATTCGTAATATGGATTAGTTGAACTCAATCTATCATAAACTTAGTCTAAACTTTACAAATTCTGTTGTAGATGGCACCACCTGCTTTTAATTTCAATGTGTTCATGGAGAAAGAGACACTTGCAACGAACGGTAGCAACTTTATCGAATGGGCCATGAATTTTAGGATTCTCCTCTCTGCTGCACAAAATCAATATGTGCTAGAAGCACTGCTAGGCCCCCCACCTTTTGATGATGCCCCTGATAAGGAGAAGAATGTCTATCAGACTCGTCAGGAGGACCACAACTTAGTTCATTGCGGCATATTGTATGGGCTAGAGCCGGAACTTCGAAAGTGTTTTGAAAACGACAATGCATTTGATACAATGGGTGAGTTGAAAATGATTTTCTACACACATGCTGCTATAGAGAGCTACAATGCTTCAGAAAAGTTCTTTAGCTGCATGATGGAAGAGAACAACTCCGTAAGTGAGCATGTACTCAAGATGTCGGGTTACGCTGATAAGCTTGTGTCCTTGGGAATAACGATTCCTATTGACTTAGGCATCCATCGTGTTCTGTAGTCTCTGCCACCTAGCTATAAGAGCTTCGTGATGAACTATAATATGCAAGGCATGAAGAAGTCTCTCCCCGAGCTTCTGTCAATGCTTAAAACTGCAGAAGTGGAGATCAAAAAGAAACATCAAGTGTTGATGATCAATAAGAACACTGGTTTCAAGAAAGACAAGAAGGGAAAACGGAAGGGAAGTAAGGGCGGCAAGCAGGTTGCCGTGCCTGAAAATAAACCCTGAGTTGGCCCTAAGTCTGATACCGAGTGCTACTATTGTAAGAGGACTGACCACTGGAAGCGCAACTGCCCCAAGTATTTGGCAGACAAGAAGGCCGACAAGGCAAACAAAGGTATATATGATATACATGTTATTGATGTGTACTTGACTAGTGCTCGCAGTAGCACCTGGGTATTTGATACTGGTTCAGTTGCTAATATTTGTAACTCGAATCAGGGGCTGTGGAACAAGCGACCGCTAGCAAGGGGTGAGGTCAAGATGCGTGTCGGCAATGGATCAAGCGTTGATGTGATCATCGTCGGAACGTTACCTCTCCACTTGCCGTCGGGATTAGTAATAAACTTGAATAATTGTTATCTGGTGCCAGCACTGAGCATAAACATTGTATCTGGATCGTGTTTGATGCGAAGTGGTTATTCATTTAAATCTGAGAACAATGGTTGTTCTATTTATATGAATGAAATCTTTTATGGTCATGCACCGATGATGAATGGTTTATTTCTATTGGATCTCGATAATAATGTTACACATATTCATAATGTTGATGCTAAAAGGATTAAACTTAATGATGATATATCCGCATATATGTGGCACTGCCGTCTAGGTCATATTGGTGTTAAACGCATGAAGAAGCTCCATTTGGATGGACTTTTGGAATCACTTGATTTTGAATCATTTGATACATGTGAGCCATGCCTTATGGGAAAGATGATTAGAACGCCGTTTTCCGGTTCAATGGAACGGGCGACAGATTTATTGGAAATCATACATTCTGATGTATGTGGTCCAATGAGTGTGTCGGTGCGAGGTGGATATCGTTATTTTGTTACTTTCACGGATGATTTGAGTAGATACGGTTATATCTACTTGATGAAACACAAGTCTGAAACCTTTGAAAAGTTCAAGGAATTTCAGAATGAAGTGGAAAATCATCATAATAGAAAGACCAAATTTCTACGGTCCGACCGTGGGGGTGAGTATCTAAGTTACGAGTTTAGCACTCACATGAAAGAGTGTGGAATTGTTTCACAACTCACACCTGCCAGAACACCACAGCGAAATGGTGTGTCGGAACGTCGTAATCGTACTTTATTGGATATGGTTCGGTCTATGATGTCTCTGACGGACTTGCCGTTGTCATTTTGGGGCTATGCACTAGAAACTGCTGCATTCACTTTAAATCGGGCACCATCTAAATCCGTTGAAAAGACACCGTATGAATTGTGGTTTGGAAACAAACCTAAGCTGTCATTTCTTAAAGTTTGGGGATGCGATGTTTATGTGAAGAAACTTCAGCCGGATAAACTCGAACCCAAAGCGGAAAAATGCATCTTCACAGGATACCCTAAGGAAACTATTGGGTATTCCTTCTATCACAGATCCGAGGGCAAGGTTTTTGTTGCCAAGAATGGATCCTTTCTAAAGAAAGAGTTTCTCGCGAAAGGTGTGAGTAGTCGGAAGGTAGAACTCGAAGAGGTTATTGAACCTTCTCTTCAAAGTATGGAGAGTAGCCCAGCGCCGGAAGTCGTTCCAGAGTTGGCTTCACCAGTTGAAGAAGGAACTAATGATAATGATCATGAAACTCCAAAAGAGAGTACTACCGAACCTCGCAGGTCTAGCAGGACGCGTGCAGCTCCCAAGCTGTACGGAAATCCTGTCATGAATTTTATGGTTGATGAAAATGATGACCCTGCGACATATGAAGAAGCGATGATGAGCCCGAATTCCAACAAATGGTTAGAAGCCATGAAATCCGAGATGGAATCCATGTATGAAAATCAAGTTTGGAACTTGGTGGACTTACCTCACGACCGAAAGGCCGTGGAGAAAAAATGGATTTTCAAAAAGAAAACTGATGCTGATGGTAATGTGACAGTCTATAAAGCTCGACTTGTCGCAAAGGGGTTTCGACAAATTCAAGTAGTTGACTACGATGAGACATTCTCTCCCGTAGCGATGCTAAAATCAGTTAGGATTATATTAGCAATTGTTGCATATTTCGATTATGAGATATGGCAGATGGATGTTAAAACCGTGTTTCTCAATGGTAATATTAAAGAAGAGTTGTATATGATACAACCAAAGGGTTTTGTCGATCCTAAGGATGCTAACAAGGTGTGCAAGCTTCAGCGATCCATCTATGGATTGAAGCAAGCATCACGAAGCTGGAATCTCCGCTTTGATGAGGTGATCAAAGAGTTTGGATTTGTCCAAACTTATGGATAAGCTTGTATTTACAATAAAGTGAGCGGGAGCAATGTGGCATTTCTAATACTATATGTGGATGACATATTATTGATCGGAAATGATATAGATATTTTAAACAGTGTTAAAAGTTATCTAAACAACAAATTTTCAATGAAGGACCTAGGTGAAGCGTCATACATATTAGGCATAAAGATCTATAGAGATAGATCTAGGCGCCTAATAGGGCTATCGCAAAGTACATACCTTGATAAGATTTTAAAGAAGTTTAAAATGGAAGATAGTAAGAAGGGGTTCTTACCTATGACACAAGGCACGACATTGAGTAAGACTCGAAGTCCGGCTACGGCGGAAGAAAGAGAGAAAATGGACAAAGTCCCCTATGCTTCAGCCATAGGCTCTATAATGTACGCCATGCTATGTACAAGACCAGATGTGGCATATGCTATTAGTTTGACTAGTAGGTACCAATCAGATCCAGGTTCGGAACACTCAAAAGCGGTCAAGAATATCCTTAAGTACTTACGAAGAACTAAGCATATGTTTCTTGTATACGGAGGTGAAGAAGAGCTTGTCGCTAAGTGTTATGTCGACGCTAGCTTTGACATCGATCCGGATGACTCTAAGTCTCAATACGGATACGTATTTCTCATGAATGGCGGAGCGGTTAGTTGGAGGAGCTCCAAACAACCTGTGGTGGCGGGATCAACAATGGAGGCCGAATATGTTGCTGCTTCGAAAGCGGCTCAGGAAGCAGTTTGGATGAAGGAGTTCATATCCGAACTAGGTGTGGTTGCAAACGCGTTGGACCCAATGGTGATCTATTGTGACAACAATGGTGCCATTGCCAATGCCAAAGAACCAAGGTCTCACAGGCATTCCAATCATATTAAGCGCCAGTTTCACTCTATCCACGAGCATGTCAAGGATGGAGATATAAAGATTTGTAAAATACACACGGATCTCAATGTAGCAGATCCATTGACTAAAACTCTCCCTAGAGCAAAACATGATCTACACCAAAACTCCATGAGTGTTAGATACATCACTATGTAACTAGATTATTGTCTCTAGTGCAAGTGGGAGACTGAAGGGAATATGTCCTGAGAGGCAATAATAAAGTGTTTATTATGTGTATTCCAAGTATATGATAGATGTTTATTTTGCATGCTATTATTGTATTAATACGGAAACGTTAATACATGTGTGTTTAATAAACAAACAGAAAGTTCCTAGTTATGCCTCTCTCATAAACTAGCTCGTTGATTAACAAGATGATCACAGTTTCCTGATCATAGACATTGGATGTTGTTAATAACGAGATCACAACATTAGTGTAATGATGTGATGAACATTCATCCAAAGTATAGCATTACGATCAAAGTCATTGAGTTTATATTGCTATAAACAACTTACGAAGTGATCCTAATCCTTAGACCATGAGATCATGTCAATCACTAACACCGGAATAGTTTCTTGTTGACATCAAACGTCACACCGTAATCGGGTGATTATAAAGATGGCTTCAAAGCTACTAAAGTGTTATGTTGAGACTCATGAATCAAGAGTGGAATTTGTTCATCCAGATGACGGATAGATATACTCTGGGGCCTCTCGGTGATATCACATTGGTTAGCTTGCAAGCAAGTGATTTGATCACTAGAATGTTATATCATGGGAACGATAAAAGAGTGCATGTCAGTAACGAGATCAAACTAGGTATGGAGATACCGATGATCGAATCCCGGGCATGTAATATATCATGAAACAAAAGAATTAAGATACAAGCGTAAAAGGTTCCGACGATCACAGGAAAGTCATCGTTGAATGTGTGGGAGTCATTATGGATCTCCAGGTCCCGCTTCTGATTATTGATCGGAGAAGGGTCTCGATCATGTCCGCATTATTCGCGAACCGTAGGGTGACACACTTAAGGTACACTGACATCCAGTTTGAGCAAATGTTTCATGCCGGAAAGAATAACAAGCGCAGGAATTTATTTCACTAGATACCAAAACAGGTTTTCGGGTGAAATTGCAGAAAGTGTTTTTGCATGTGAAATGGAATTCTAGCAAGGGGTTATATGTGAATGTTTGTCATTAAAGTAACTGACAAAATTCTGAATAAATAAAAAGAGTTTTATTTAATGAGAGTTTGCATTAAATTTGGTGGAAATTTAATAGCAAGTTTGAGTGGGATTTTGAGTGGAGGTATTTGAAGAGGATTTTGTGAGTGGAGTGTCCACCCACATGAATGAGGGGAGGGCAAGGGGGCAGCCCCCATGCGCCGGCCACCCCCTTGGGGTCCCCCCTCTCTTATAAAAGGCAACCCCCTCCTCACTTCTCACTCACACCTCCTCGTGAAGGATCTCTCTCCCCCTCTAGAATTTATCCTCATGGTCTCGGACTAGCGAGATACATGTTCCCGGTGGCTATTTGGCAAAAAAGGGTTGTGCTTCCGCCGCATCGCTTGAGCGAGGATGTGGAGGTTGCTTGGTGTCTTGTACGTGTGTGCGGGCATGAATGCACTGCTGCTTTGCGGCGCTAGGACTTCCTCTCGATCTTGAGATCGGCAAGAGATCGTCTACATCAACCACGAGTTCAACTCGTTAGGGTTTGTCGTATTCAAGGGTATGTTCTCTACGGATATACATCCGCCCGTTGTTTGTATCTAGTAGATAAATCTTGGTACATAGTTGAAAGTACATTTCTTAATCCCTAGTGTTTTGTGTGTTAGATAACAATACCAAGGATCATTTAATGTGTGGTGAAGTGTTGCAGCTCTATTTGAGAATAAAGGGATCAGGAACTCTGCCTTTGGGGGCGGATAATCCGGCCTCACCAGGGGCGGATAATCCGCCCCTCCCTTTGCCCAAGCAGGCGCAAGCCCCAGAAGGGGGGCGGAATTTTGGCCGGATTTTCCGGCCACGCCGGATAATCCGCCCCTCAGGGGGGTCGGATAATCCGCCCCCTGCTCATCGCCAAGGCGCAAGCCCAAGAGAGGGGGCGGAGTTTTGCCCGGACTTTCTGGTCTGGCCGGATAATCCGCCCCTCAGGGGGGCCGGATTATCCGCCCCCCAAGAACTTCACCAAGCTTCACCAAGGCGCAAGCCCCAGAGAGGGGGCGGAGTTTCCTCCGGAGAATCCGCCCTTGGGGCGGAGTTTTCCCGGGGGCGGATAATCCGCCCCAAGTGGGGGGCGGATAATCCGCCCCCAAAGTTGTGCAACGGCCAGATCTGGGGAGGGGGTATTTAAGCCAGCCATCCCCCTCCTGCTAGAACTCTTGATTCATCTCGAAAAAGAATAGATCAGATCTGAAAGCTTCATCCAAGAGTGCTCCACCTAGATCCACCCAAAGGCCCCATCCCTTGGGGAATCGAAGGAGGAGAACTCGATCTTCATCATCAGCAATCAAGCACTTCATCTCCTCTCCATTCATTTGGAGAACCTCCGATCTAGTATTTCTTGCAAATATCTAGATCCTCGTTTTTGTTTATATTGATAAACCTTGTTCTTGTGGCAGCTTGTTGTCATCTCGGGAGCCCCCAATTCGGTTGTGGGTGTGTGCCCCGATAGTGTTGTAAAAGGCACCGGTTCCCGCCTCAAAGGGATCCAATAGTGGAGAAGGTGGATCAGGCCTCTCGTGGCGAGATCCATCGGAGAATAGGGTGAGGCCTATTGTGGCGTGGTGGTCTTAGAACCGCCCACCCCTCCAACGCAGATGTACTTCCCTTAACAAGGAAGGAACTGTGGTAAAACAAATCCCTGTGTCTCCGCGTGCTCCGCTACGGTTTCCTCGCTCCTCTTTTACGTGCTTAGTAGTTAGGGTTACATATAGGGAAATTCTCGTAGTTGCATATCTAGAGAATTTACTTTGTGTCAAGCCTAAAATTTAAAAAGTATTAAAAATTGGTTAGCACCTATTCACCCCCCCTCTAGGTGCCCATAGGATCCATTTCAATTGGTATCAGAGCCTCGACTCTTAGTTCGGGCTTAACCGCCTAAGAGAAGTATGGGTTCCAAGGGAGATGGGAGTGATGCTCCGGAGGTAGTCACCATGAACGATCTCAAGACGTTGGAAACAACCTTGGTGAGTTCAATGGAGGCTAAGATGGAAGAGATGCGTCAATTGATAATGCGTCTCTCCACATCCGCAACATCACCTCCATCTAACTCTGAGGATGCCACTTCGCAATCCAAGGAAACGGGTAAAACTGTTTCCAAAGATAACGAAGTGGTAGGTGATGATACTAGTAAGAGCTCCTCCTCGAAAAAGGATAGCAGTAAGGATGGATACAATGAGGTTCCTCATGTGTATTCCCATGATCCGCCTATTCCTCACCCACATATACATAATAGGGGTGATCCACCCAAACTTTCAGCATCTACTTTCTCTCAATGGCAATTTTTGATGAAATATCATGTGTGCAGTTCCTCCATAGAGTTGTGGAAGATCATCGAAAATGGTCTTCACGTTGGAAATCCTAACAATCTCACAAGGAGAGAAGTGGTCGATAGTCAACTCAATGCTATAGCTCTACACATGATACAGCTTGGTGTGGGTGACAAATACATGCCACACATTCAGCACCTTAGCACAGCTAAAGAAGCTTGGGATGCTCTCACCGAGCTCTTCATCGGAAATGAAAGTATGAGAAGGAATAGATATGATGCCTTGAGCAATGAAACTGAAGGATTTTATATGATGGATGGAGAAGACCACGAGGACATGTATAGGAGGCTCAAGGCAATAGCCACAACCTTCAGAAACCACGGTGCTGCTCATGTTGATGATGCTTGGATCAAGCGCAAGTATGTAAGTGCTCTTATGCCATTTGAGCCCACAGATTTGAAAAGTATCCAAGGTAGGCATAACTATCACCTCATGTCATCCAATGAGGTAATGCAAGAAATGGCCGCCTTTAAAGTGGCTGCCAAGAATGCCGAAGATGCTCGTGCTCGAGCTATGGGGATGCAAAAGGGGGTCAACATGGCCTTGAAGACTAGTGTGATTGATCATGATGAATATGCGGTAGAAGGTCTAGACTGTCCCGAAGATATAAAAAGGATCCACGGACAATACTTGGATCTTTATGCAAGAAACTTTTGGAAAGATCCAGCCAAGGCTAAAGCTGAACTAGATCGCAAGAGTGGATCCTATGGAAGAAAAGAAAATGGTCCCAAACTGAGAACATGCTTTAATTGTGGTGACCGGCTGCACTTCGTAGCTGAGTGTCCATATCAAAGTAGAGAGGATAATGGATGAAGACTCATTTTCAAGGACAAAACAAAAGCTCCACGTAAGAAACAGTTTGTAAAGAAGAATGCTCTTTTCAAGAAGCAACCAAAGATTGTTCTAGTGACTCAAGAAGAATATTCATCGGGGAGTGAAGATGAGGACGAGGACGATAGCTCTCAAGAGGTAGCTGCTATAGCCACCACATCTACATCAACATCTCTCTTCGACTCTCCGAACGAAAACACCATCAACAAGAATGCTACTTGCCTCATGGCAAGAAGCTCCGAGGTAACTTCTTCTAACTCTTCTTTTCCCAAGGCTATGATAGACATGGATGATCCTGCTAGTCTTAAGGTTAAAGAAGAGATTATTGCTTTGGATTATTTCTATACTAACCTGCAAGGTGAGCACAAAGTTCGTTTTGAGGCTCTTATGGATCAGCTGGCCAAAACGAAGCACTCCTCGAAGAAAAGGGCAGAATTGAAAGGGAGGATGCAATGGAAATTGCATCCCTAAAAAATGCTCTTGAAGAAGAAGAAGCTCGGGTCTCTCTTGAAGAGAGACTTGAGTCTATGGAAGAGTCACATGAAGAAATTGTGACTAAACTCGTTAAGGAACGTGACAATGTTGTCACCAAGGCAAAGAAGTTAAAGAAGGAAAGGATTGACTTTGGGGCTGCTCATGATAGACTCTCCGAGGAATTGGAGAAACTTGACAATGCTCACAAGGCATTGAAAAACGAGTTCTCTATTCTCAATGAGTCACATGATCAGCTTCAAAGTCGATTGGCCAAATATGATTCTCCTAGCTCGTCCAACTCAACATATAGTAACAAGAAAAATGCTAGTGTGGAAAAAGAAGTGATCAAGGACGTCACTACAAAGGACAAAGGTGTGCTTGATGAAGTCCTTGACAAGCAAAGGTCAAATCATGGTAAAGAGGGACTTGGGTATGTCACCAAGTCCAAGAAGAAGAAAACCAAGAAGAACAAGACCAAGAATGTGCAATTAAAGACAAGCACTGCTGAGAAGGTTGTCACAAAAGACAAGACTAATGATATTGGTTTTGCAGGGTCTCACAATCCGAATTATGAACTCTTTTGTGATGACTATGGCGATGTTTATGCTTATTATGTTGGTCCTTTTGATGAATATATTGCTTGGTCTATTTGGGTCCCAAAGACCCTTGTTACTAACATGAAAGGACCCATTGAAAAATGGGTACCTAAAACCAAGAAGTAATTTTCTTGCAGGGCTATGCTTCCGGTGGGTCGAAATGGGTGCTGGATAGTGGCTGCACTAGTCATATGACCGGAAGCAAGGAGATCATCACGGAGATGCGTCCAGATCTTGATAATATCACAGTCTCCTATGGTGATAAGTCTAAATCTCAGGTATTGGGTCTTGGCAAGGTTGTGGTTGCCCACGATATCTCTCTCGTGGACGTCATGCTTGTTGAGACCCTTGGCTACAATCTTATTTCTGTTCGTGCCCTTGGCAAGATGGGTTTTGTTGTTTTTATCGATGATGATTTGGTGGTACTCTTATGGAGCAAGTCTCTAAAGGTCGCTTTCGTTGGATACGTCGAAAATGACCTGTATGTGGTGGACTTCTCGGGGAAAACCACTTCGGGTCCGATGTGTCTATTCGGAAAGGCCGACGTGGGCTGGCTATGGCATCGCCGTTTAGCCCATGCCAACATGAGAACTTTGCAAAGTCTCCAAAAGGGTGGCCACATCCTTGGACTAAAAGACAATGTCTCTTTTGCCAAAGATCGTGTTTGCAGGGCTTGTGTTGAAGGAAAAATGCATGATTCTCCTCACAAGAGGAAGACTATTGTGTCATCAAAAAGGATCTTGGAATTACTTCATGTGGATTTATTTGGTCCTACTTCTCATGCAAGTCTTGGTGGGAAGAAATATTGCTTGGTCATCGTCGATGATTACTCAAGATACACATGGGTATATTTTTTCAAGCTGAAAAGTGAGACTCAACAAACTGTCATCGACTTTGCCAATGAAGTTCAACGTCAACACAATGTTCCCATCTTGGCAATTAGAAGTGACAATGGCTCAGAATTCAAGAACTACACTTTAAACGAGTTTCTTAGCGAAGAGGGGATTAGACACCAATATTCCGCTGCGTGCACCCCTCAACAAAATGGTGTAGCCGAGAGGAAGAACCAAACTTTGATGGATATGGCAAGATCTATGCTAGCTGAATTCAAGTCTCCTTATAATTTTTGGGCTGAAGCCATATCCACTGCTTGTCACTCATCAAACCGGCTCTACCTTCGGAAGATCTTGGACAAGACCCCATATGAAATACTTACCGGTAACAAACCCAACATCTCATACTTCAGGGTATTCGGGTGTAAGTGTTTATTTCTTATTAAAGGTGTCCGTTTGTCAAAATTTGAATCCAAGGCTTTAGAAGGTATTTTTGTTGTTTACGGTGCCGAATCCCACACTTATAGAGTCTACAACAAGCTCACTGGGATTGTTGTAGAATCTTGTAGTGTGGAGTTCGATGAAAATAATGGCTCCTTTGTAGGGCAAGTTGATGTTTGTGATGCAGATGTTGAAATACCCCAAGATGCCATAAGAAGAATGGGCGTGGGATTTTTCGCCCCATTGAGGAACCCCTTGTGGCGGATCGGGAAGGACAATGCTCCACCCATGTGGAGCCCTCATCTACACAAGATCAACAAGCTCCTACTATTGGAGAAAACTCTGCACCATCACCACAACCTGCTGAAGATCATCTGCCTCCTGAACAAGTTGGTAGTCCTAGGCCGGACTATCCGCCCCCTCCAAGGGGCGGACAATCCGCCCCTGGCACTCCAACTCGTTCCAGGGGATCCGAAGGAGAAATCAACATCTCTGAAGCTCCCAGGCCGGATTCTCCGGCCCCTAGGGGCGGAGTATCCGGTCCTGGGTCTCCAACTCCAGTCAGGCTTTCTCAGGAAGATGGTTCTGGTACTTCACCTCCCAGGCCGGATAGTCCGGCCCCTCCAAGGGGCGGATTATCCGGGCCTGAAGAAAATGTTCAGCAACAATCTTCTGTCAGTAACGGTGATCAAGATCAAGGGCAGGGTAGTAATCAAGACAAGGATACAACTATTGAATCCACTCCTCCTAGAAACAATAAGGACAATGAGGCTCGTCGCAAAGCTCGTGCTGATCGCAACCTTGAACTAAGAGGTCACACTCTTGACAAGGTTGTTGGTGATCTACGACGAAGGGTATCCACTAGAAGAGAACTTGCAAGCTTCTGTGATCATCAAGCTCACATTTCCATGGTTGAACCAAAGAAGATTTTTGATGCTCTTGAAGACCCCGATTGGGTTGTTGCAATGCATGAAGAATTAAACAAATTCGAACGCAACAAAGTTTGGAAGCTCGTAGAAAAGCCAAAGGATTGCCGCAATGTTATCGGCACCAAGTGGATCTTCAAGAACAAACAGGATGAAAATGGCATTGTTGTGAGGAATAAAGCACGACTCGTGGCTCAAGGATTCTCTCAAGTAGAAGGGATTGATTTTGGCGAGACCTACGCTCCTGTGGCTCGCCTTGAGTCCATCCGTATCCTTCTTGCATATGCAGCCCATCATAATTTTAAATTGCAACAAATGGATGTTAAGAGTGCTTTCCTTAATGGTCCTCTACATGAGTTAGTATACGTCAAGCAGCCCCCGGGGTTTGAGGACCCCAAATTTCCGAACCATGTCTACAAACTCGATAAGGCGCTCTATGGCCTTAAACAAGCCCCACGTGCGTGGTATGAGCACCTTAATGGGCTTTTGCTAGACCGTGGATTCGAAGTTGGGCAAATCGATCCCACTCTTTTTACTAAGAAGGTTAATGGGGAGCTTTTTGTATGCCAACTTTATGTAGATGACATTATTTTTGGCTCTACTAACCAAGCTTTTAACGATGAATTTTCAAAGCTTATGACTGACAGGTTTGAGATGTCCATGATGGGTGAGCTCAGGTTCTTTCTTGGATTTGAGATCAAACAACTTAGAGAGGGAACCTTTATTAATCAAGCTAAGTACATCTAAGACATGCTCAAAAGGTTCAAGATGACGGATCTCAATGGCGTTGCTACCCCTATGCAAACAAAGTGTCATCTTGAGCTCAATCCCAAGGGTAAAGACGTGGATCAAAAGGTATACCGATCCACGATCGGCTCTCTCCTTTACCTTTGCGCATCTAGGCCCGATATCGTGTTAAGTGTAGGAGTGTGTGCAAGGTACCAAGCCGCTCCTAAAGAAAGCCACTTAGTGGCAGTCAAGCGAATCTTCCGATATTTGGTTCATTCCCCAAATTTTGGGTTAAGGGTTCAAGTTTCTCTCTATGTGGTTACACTGATTCAGATTGGGCTGGTGACAAAGATGATAGGAAATCAACCTCGGGTACATGCCAATTCTTGGGCAGGTCTCTAGTATGTTGGTCATCAAAGAAACAGAATTGTATTTCACTCTCAACCCAAGCCTTTCTCTCCCTCCTTGAACCATCTATTCTTGCACACAAGTCCTCTAAAACACCATCGAGAGATTTGCTAGGTTGCTTTGGACTGATTCTGTTTTCCAGAATTTCTGGGGGGGGGGGATTCTCCGCCCTAAGTGGGGGGCGGATTATCCGCCCCAGGCGAAATCAGCCCCTTATAGGCTGGGTCGGGGAGGGCAGGCTCAAACAGAGCAGCCAGTCCTCCCCCAACCCTACCTCTGCCTCCCAGCCGCCGCCGGAGCATCCGCCTCTCCCGGAGTCGATTTGACCACCGGATTCTCCGGGCTCTCCCCGGATCTTCTTCACCTTGCCTCCGGGTATCTTCTCCTCCGCGATTTTCCTCCAATGAGTGAGGGTAACTCCCTCATCTCTCTCCTTTTGTATGGGATGTATTCTATTTGGTGGAAATCTCGTTGTAGAAGGTTCTTGGTGTTGTTTCTTACATGCTAGAATCAGTAGCCTTGCAACCCTAGTACTCGATCTGTTTTGCCATGGTAGATTTGAGCCAATCCAGAATTTTTTTGCGGGGGGCGGATTATCTGCCCCTGCCAGGGCCGGATAATCCGGCCTGGAGAGTTACACTCTGGTCTGTTTTGGTTCTGGTTCTGCTCATGCACATCATTGGTTATGGGGTTGCATTGCTACTCTTTCTCCGTGTTTTCTTTCTCCTGGACTTGTGTGTATGCTCATCTCCATGCTACCTCTCTCAATGCTATTCACAGGTGGTTCCAAGCCGACCAAGACCTTCGCCCGTCGTCCCCGTCCCCGTTATCTCAAACCCACTACAGAAGGGAAGTTTATTGACGAAACAGAGGTCCGCAGGGCAGCAAGAGAGGCTGCAAGATGGCAGAGGCAAGTAAGAAATCTAAGCGGACCGCTTCTCGCTAGGGCAAACAGTCTCGGCCCAATTACAAGTCTATGGACAACATTCAGTATGCCACCATCCGCCAGACAGACTACTATGATGATGTTGACAGTGATGGCCAACCCGAGGACACTATGTTTTGGAATGCTCACTTTCGGGCTATCCATGATGATGTCTATGCTACTCTCAAGATTCGCCCCATGCGTCCCATTAACTTGACTTAGGCTCAATCCAAGGCTCGGCTACTTGAGGCATTGGATGTGACCAACAAGATGGGGCTTCACCACCTCATGACCATTCAGTGCAATTATGACTCTTCTGTGGTGCGCCAGTTCTTTTCCACACTTGTGATCTGCGGTGATGAGCGCCGCACTATGAAGTGGATGACCGGGACTACAATGCTTCAGTCAGACTTTCACACTTTTGGGCAGGTTCTTGGGTATGCTTTCCATGGTCGTGACACTCCCGCTGGTCACCACATCATTACTCCATTGAAGCCATCCAAGGACACTGCACTCGCTCCCTGTCTTTCTCCTGATGGTGTTGCTGGTACTTTCGCTGGTCTCTCTCCCTTGTATGCCTCTCTTGTTGGCATGTTTAGGGACTGCATCGCTCCTAGTGGTGGCAACAATGACAAGATCCGTGGCCACCTTGTTCTTCTCCTTGCGTTTGCTCACGAGTGTGCCACCAACACTGGATCAGCCACTGGTTACAAACTGGATGTCATGGACTATATTTTTCATGAGATAACGGATGCTATGATCAACCGGCTCTCTATTCCTTATGCTCCGTTCATTATGATGCTTGTCAAGCATATGTTACCCCATGAAGAGTTTGGCACTGCTTTGTATGGTGTTCATAAGCCCAAGAAAATCTACAACAAGGCTCATAAGACTCATCACCCCTCCACTGCCCCGGAGTCCTTCATGCGTGATGCTCGAGCTAGTGGTCGTCGCTCCACGGTGTCCCCAATGGCACGTGAGGTCAAGCAGCTTAATTGGTTTCAGCGGAACATTCTTTGCATGGGTATTGACATTCACAAGGGCCAATATGAGGCGTACCGCAGAGATCATGAGAGGGATCACACGCAGCAGCTTATCCTCCACCATGTCTCAGGTGCCACTGGCAATCCACCTCCTCCCACTGCTCCGGATCCGTATGCTCAGTGGAACACTTCAGGGATCAACTATGGCGAGCTCGAGAGTTGTCTCTTTCCTCCTCCACCGAGGGCACCCACTCCTCCAGCTGATGAAGATGATGATGAGTATGATGAAGAGGAAGGGGACGGGAATGACTACGACGAGGATGAGGAGGAGTGATCTCCAGGGACGTTAGCATCGCTCTTCTTCCTTTTTGGCGTTTCGATGCCAAAGGGGGAGAAGTAGTTCTATTAGGTCTCGTGGATTTGCAAGGGTGGGCACAAGCTTTTCGATTTTAGTCGTTTTTATTTGCTTGCTTGTGCCTTTTCTAGCGTGAACTTGTTTGCTATTTGTGGTTGTTTGTGTAAGACTATGTCGTACTCCACAGTTCGGTACTATGGTTGGTATTCATGGATTTCTGGATTTATCTATCATGGTGAAGGGTTTCGCGGCATAGTAAATCAAAATTTTTCTACGGAGCGAACAGAGGGAAAGCCAAGATCTAATCTAGGAGATGCAAACAACGAGAGAGATTGGATTAGATCTTCATACCCTTGAAGATTCGCACAGCGGAACGTTCGTCGGAACGTGGGTGATGTAGTCGTACTCGCTTCTCCTCCTCGCGATCCGATCCGATCTAGCACCACAAGTGGCGGTGCCTCCGTGAGATGCACACGTGCAGCACCTCGACGTCTCCTCCTTCCTCGGACCAGCAAGTATGGTGGAGAGATAGATTGGATCTACAACACGACGGCGTGGTGTATATGGTGGAGAATTTCTGCAGCAGGGCTTCGCCTACAAACAGTCGGGAGGGAGAGAGGAAAGCTAGCAAGGCGGCTAGGGTTTGGAGGAGAGGTGTAGGGGGTTGGTGCGCCCCCACCCCTCTTTATATAGAGGGGGGGTCGCAGCCCTAGCCCCTCCCCCAAGCCCAAAGGATAAGGAGTGGGGGGCATGGACTCTCCCCTCTTCTAGAAACCCTATCTCTAGTTTAAACGATTTAAACTCTCTAGGATCGGCTGGGCCCTATGGGGCCTTGTGCCCCTGGACCAAAGCGGCCAGGACATTCCCTCATAGGCCCATGCCCCCTCCCGGAAGGTGGGGCCACGTTGGTCCCCTTCTGGAAGGTTCTAGAAGCTTCCGGTACAATACCGATTAACCCGGAACAATTCCGAACTCCAAAAACTGCATTGCCTTTATATGAATCTTATTCTCCGGACCATTCCGGAACCTCTCGTGATGTCCCGGATCCCATCCGAGACTCCGAACAAAAAATTCATAAACCAATTATCCAATCTATCCTAGCGTCGAGACACGTTAAGTGTGTGACCCTGCGGGTTCGAGAATACGCAGACATGATCTTCTATCAATAATCAACAGTGGGGTCTGGGCACCCATATTGACTCCCACACATTCATCGATGATCATATCGGATGAACCACGATGCCAGGATTCAAACAATCCCATATATATATTCCCTTCGTCTCGCGATATTTTACTTGCCCGAGATTCGATCGTCGGTACCGCCATACCTAGTTCAATCTCGTTCACAGCAAGTACTTTACTCGTTCCGTAATCCGATATCACTTTGTGATTAACTCCTTAACCACATGCTTGCAAGCGGTGTTGATATCGATTACCGAGTGGGCCCGAAGTATATCTCTCCGACTTGGGAGGGACAAATCCCATCTCGATACATACAACCCAACAGATACTTTCCGATCACCTGAGAGACACCTTTATGATCACCCTCTCATAGGATGACGTTTGATGACCTCAAAGCTTTCTTCCGATACCAGGGAGTTGTATTATCTCATGGTCTAAGGAATACAATATTTGACATAGGAAAAGCTTCGCAAAGATGAACACGATGATACGATCTAATTGCTTCGCTTAGTTTGGGTCTGTCCATCATATCATTCTCCAATGAAATGATCTCATTATCAATTGACAACTCATGTCTATGGTTAGGAAACCTTAACCATCATTGATCAATGAGCTAGTCCTTAGAGGCGTACCAGGGACACGGTGTTGTTCACAATCCACACAAGTATTAATGTTTCCGCTTAATACAATTCTAGCATGGAATATAAACTTTATCATGAACAAGAATTATAATAATAACATCTTTATTATTGCCTCTAGAGCATAATTCCAACACATGGACCCCATGGAATTCTGGAATTATGGAGCATATTTGATGGCATATGGATTCATGGGATTATCTATGTATGCCTTGGCTATATTCTCATTCCGGTGGTATGGCATTTTTTCCAAAACCTTAAAGTAATGTTCTCCCTAGTGTGTGTATTTGTATTTCATGCAAATCTTAAATATGCACACATCTAGGGGGAGCGTCTTTCTTTATTTAAGGTGGCATTTGCCGGTTTTATTGCAAATCCTAGTATTGTCATCTAACACCAAAAAGGGGGAGATTGAAAGTACATTTCTTAATCCCTAGTGTTTTGTGTGTTAGATAACAATACCAAGGATCATTTAATGTGTGGTGAAGTGTTGCAGCTCTATTTGAGAATAAAGGGATCAGGAACTCTGCCTTTGGGGCGGATAATCCGGCCTCACCAGGGGCGGATAATCCGCCCCTCCCTTTGCCCAAGCAGGCGCAAGCCCTAGAAGGGGGGCGGAATTTTGGCCGGATTTTCCGGCCACGCCGGATAATCCGCCCCTCAGGGGGGGCGGATAATCCGCCCCCCTGCTCATCGCCAAGGCGCAAGCCCCAGAGAGGGGGCGGAGTTTTGCCCGGACTTTCCGGTCTGGCCGGATAATCCGCCCCTCAGGGGGGCCGGATTATCCGCCCCCCAAGAACTTCACCAAGCTTCACCAAGGTGCAAGCCCCAGAGAGGGGGCGGAGTTTCCCCCGGAGAATCCGCCCTTGGGGCGGAGTTTTCCCAGGGGGCGGATAATCCGCCCCCAAAGTTGTGCAACGGCCAGATCTGTGGAGGGGGTATTTAAGCCAGCCATCCCCCTCCTGCCAGAACTCTTGATTCATCTCGAAAAAGAATAGATCAGACCTGAAAGCTTCATCCAAGAGTGCTCCACCTAGATCCACCCAAAGGCCCCATCCCTTGGGGAATCGAAGGAGGAGAACTCGATCTTCATCATCAGCAATCAAGCACTTCATCTCCTCTCCATTCATTTGGAGAACCTCCGATCTAGTATTTCTTGCAAATATCTAGATCCTCGTTTTTGTTTATATTGATAAACCTTGTTCTTGTGGCAGCTTGTTGTCATCTCGGGAGCCCCCAATTCGGTTGTGGGTGTGTGCCCCGATAGTGTTGTAAAAGGCACCGGTTCCCGCCTCGAAGGGATCCAATAGTGGAGAAGGTGGATCAGGCCTCTCGTGGCGAGATCCATCGGAGAATAGGGTGAGGCCTATTGTGGCGTGGTGGTCTTAGAACCGCCCACCCCTCCAACGCAGATGTACTTCCCTTAACAAGGAAGGAACTGCGGTAAAACAAATCCCTGTGTCTCCGCGTGCTCCGCTACGGTTTCCTCGCTCCTCTTTTACGTGCTTAGTAGTTAGGGTTACATATAGGGAAATTCTCGTAGTTGCATATCTAGAGAATTTACTTTGTGTCAAGCCTAAAATTGAAAAAGTATTAAAAATTGGTTAGCACCTATTCACCCCCCTCTAGGTGCCCATACGATCCATTTCAATAGTTCCCATTGTAGGATTTTTTTTTGTTTTCTATGCTGCGAACCCTTCAAGAAGACCTAATGTTAATGCAAAACATGGCTCCCAAACATGGCCCTGCCACAATAGGCTCCAGCGGGCCTATCCCTAGGGAGAGTCAGAATGAATGTAGACTACCAAACATGCCCTAAAGTTATTTGACAAGATCATGATCTCGACTCTCAAGGGTCCCAAACCATCCCTTACAACGGGGGTGATCCATCCATTTTTTCCATGATCACTGTCACATAATTTCAATGGGGTGGAATCGAGGGCATCAAGGGTTCAACAATACAGAGTGTTTAAATGGATGTGATTATAAAATAAACAAGTTTTTCTTAATCATTGGTGATTTTTAATACTTCAAGGAGTATTAGAAAAAATGCTTAACTAGTTACCTCTGCTATATGAGTACGCATAGGTGTTAAAAAATGCTGGTTTATTTGTGTAAGCACCACCCTACATAAATGACCTAAGAGATCACTATAGTTCTATTGAGTAAATCTTCTACTTTTACGAAAGGACGTCGAGGCAATGCTAGAGAAGATATTAAAGTTATTATAAGAATTGATCAGGAAGCCTTAAGTGATAATTTTTTTGGGATGACCAATGATACAAGGATATGTATATGTGGTGTTTCAAACTATTAGAAGGGTCGTTTTTAGAATAAAGTAAAAGAGTGGATTGAGAAGACTCTCCCAGCTAGTGACGAAGAGGTGTTGATGAAGTATGAGCACAAAATTTACCAACATACTCAATGTCTCGTTTCTAATTGCCAAGAGGGTTTATGCTCACACTTGATTTTGTTAAGACAAAAGTTTTGGGGCGGGAAATCAGGTGAAACGTCATAGCATGTGGGTTTGTTGGGACACAACGAAGATGCCCAAGTAGATGGGTGGCATTGGATTTTTCAAACTACATTTACCCAAGACTAAATCCCATGGGACATGGCCAAGTTCAAACAATACGTTTTTCCTATGGGCACAAAAGTTACTGGTAATATCCCGATTAGTTGTATTCCACGACATAATTCTAGGGTCAGACACTATGCATGGAATGATATATTCACTATTTGATCCGCTTAAAGAAATGGTGATTGCTGTTAAACATCAACAAGAAGCTTGGATGGAAGGAAGAGATAAGCAACGGGGATCCAAAACTGAACATAATCATCAATGCAAGTTGTGGAAAGCTCGTGTCCCTAGTAAGCTAAGAGTGTTTGATGGAGATTGGTGATATTTCAATCACCAACAACAAAGTTACTTCATTCGCCTCTTCACAAGCAAAGCTACTAATGATCAATCAATTACATGATGGTAAGGTGTGTATGGGTTCTTGTTGACCTAGAAATAGTGGAATGTATGCTTGCAAATGAGATGGAAGATACTTTGCACCGGGAATTAATTAAGGTCATGGACACTCTATGGGTTATGTGGCATGCACGTCGGAAGGTCATCCATGAGGTTGAATAACATAATCTCCTGGTTCATATTTCCCATCTTCACATCCTTGTTGACTTGGAGATTCAATCGAGGCATCAAAGAAATGTGGTAGGGTTTGTTAAAACCAATGTGGATGGAACTATCACTGGAGCGGGTATAAGGTGCCTTTGGGGCAATGTGCCAAAATTGACCGATGAAATTTAATGGATGCTTCAACTATGGTGTTTGAAGGACCCGTAGACCCATACTTTTGAAACTTTAGCTTGTGTGTGGAGGCCTTATGTCCGTTCAAGATTCGGTGGAACAAAAGGTTTACTGCAGATTTTGATTGTGCGGAAGTGATCACAATATCCAGAATAGTTGCTCTGCTATTTTGGGACAATGATTAAGGATATTCATGTTCATAGAAGGTCTTTTGGTTAAGTCAGTTTTATTCATGATTTTATAGAATAAATTTTTAAAGCACGGCTGAAACGACAACCGGCGTGTCAATTGCCGGCCATTCACTTTGCCTGTATCTCTTTGAGACATGATGAATAAAACATGCAAGTTATTTCAAATAAGAGTTAAATGTATCGTGGTCCTCGTACTTATCTGCCTAACTCACTTTGGTTGGGGATGAAGTAGTTGTCTTCTTTGCAGGCGGCGCCTGGCACAACAGGACCACAATTTGGCTCACAAACTGGCATGTAAGACAACACATTTGGTGCGGCCGGTTGGCCATACCCTAAGCCCTTTTAATTACTAGTAAAATTAGTGAAGTGTGGGCCCTGTTGAAGAGTGTCTCAGCCTAGATAGGAAAAGGGGATTAAGGGGGGCCCTTTTTTTGCAAAAAAAATGACCGGCCAATGATGTGCGATGTCATCAGATACATCGCTGCACGTGAAGGTGACCATATGAGCCTCTAAAACATACCCCCTCGAGAACCAACCCGTGGTTGGATGGTTAGGAGGGTAGTACCCCCAGCCCACCAGAGTTCAAACCCCAGGTTTGATGCTTTGGTGTCTCATAAAGGCGGAATATTCTTTCAGTGGGAGACGACGTTCCCGTCGATAGTGAGGCGCCTGCGGTGACTTCGTCAATCTCAAGACCCGCCGGCTCAGTCTCTCGGAGGTGCTCTTAGGAATAGGGTGCGTGCGTGTGTTCATAGGGGTGAGTGTATGTACGCATTATAAGCGTCTGCGTTTGTACTGTGTTTCTCAAAAAACATACCCCCTCCATTTTAAAATATAACATATTTTAGCTTTTGTGAAATCAATATATCTAGATGCCTTTTATGTATATATTCACTCAAAAACTACACACCAAAAAAACATCTAGATACATTCGCTTCACAAAATCTAAAACCGCTTATACGGAGGAGTACTACTATGTATTTAGGTACCATGAAAATATATTCCGAATGTACAAAGACTGAAGTGAGTTAGGCCGCCGACAATACAAGTCATAAAAAAGCAGCATCCGTTGCTGTCAAAGCGAAACTTATCACGTGCAATTCGCTGGCCTGCGCCTGCTGCATCTTCTGCGAAAACAGTCCGATCTGAAGTATCTTTTGCAATCCACTCTTTTACTTTATTCTAAAGACGACCCTCATTATTTGTGCCAAATCTGTCATAATCCTCTCGATTAGCCCCTCAGATATGTTTAAGGCTCATTTCGCCCTCTCAAACCTCGTTGAAGCTCCACCACTGCTCCCGATCATATGGAGATCGGACTTGGAGCGTAGGTACATTTTGGAACATGGGCTAGTGAGTAGGGTTTGTTAAAACCAATGTGGATGGAACTGTCGCTAGAGCGGGTAACTAAGGTGCCTTTGGGGCAATGTGCCAAAGATACAAGTCATAAAAAAGCAAGGTGCCTTTTGTACATGAGATCTCTTTGTACATTCGGAATACATTTTCACGGTACCTTCGCTTTGACCAGTCTTTGTACACAAGCCTCTAAGACATACTCCCTATTTAGGCCGACAAATACAAGCCATAAAAAAGCAGCATCCATTGCCGTCAAAGCGAAACTTATCAATTCACTGGTCTGCACCTGCTGCATCTTCTCCGAAAACAGTCCGACCTGAAGTATTTTCTGCATTGTCCATGAAAGAAAAAGATAAAGCTGTAATGCAAAGCGAACCTTGATCGACATGGATCAGCAGAACATGGCAGCCAGCAAAGTGACAGCGGCGGTGAGATGCAAGGCAATCCATATAAACCATTGCAAACAGTTTTACTATGGGTTCAGTCAATCAGAGCTATGTTTTCACACTTGAGTATATGATCAGCGAACCTTACAACTGCCCAAGCATCAAGAAGCAGACAGATACAACAACACACCCACAGTTGCAACAAAATCTTTACCGTATGCCTCAGCTGAAACTAAAACGGGCAAATACAAGCTTACATTACATATGTGCCCAAAGTTGAATCTCGGTATCACTATCAGACTGCAAAGTCACAGAGTTTCACCCTGCTCCCGTGCCACAGAAGTTGAAAGGATGGCAAGGCTGTTATTCAAGAATGTCAGCGCGGATTCACAGTCTGAAATAATTTTTGTGACTGACGAAGGCTCATTTGAGTTTGAAAGTGACCCAGCAGCCATCGCAGAATAGGAATCTCGAAGGCTCCTCAAATTTCCAAGGAACTGTAAATTACAGATAAGAAACACTCAAGTCAAAGCATGTTTGTATGACTAAGGTGTTAACACCGTAAGCATTTAACCAAAGGCGCTAACTAGCTGAAAGGGCGTGAACTATAAGAGCTGTAAAAGTTTGAAAGAAGAGACGATATTGTCAGTAAATACATAAAGCAATACCCTGCTATCATATAGTTTTGAGGAATATATTTCATAGAGCAAATACAAAGCGCACAAAATAAACGGCTTATAAAATGTTAGCTAATCCAATTATATTGCAAATTTGCAGCAGAGTGTTTAATTCCTGTTAGCTACAGTTCACAAGATATTCTTGATGCCTTGTCGGTCATAGGCATTTTACAATAAGGTAATGGAACTATTTTGACAAGGGAAAACAAACATCCACCCTGGCATGAAGTTCATAAGGACACTCCCCATCAATCTTTCATGTTGTAGAATTGTCTATAATAATAGAACTACAATAATATTATGACATATCAAGTGCTACTGACTAATGAACTTCTACTATTTTCATCACATCAAAAATTCAAATAACCAGCATGACACGAAGGACAGAGGTGGACTGGAAATTTGAAATGGGCATCAAAGTGAGTTAGTGACCACTAAATGAATCAAACATTCAAACAGTACCTTTAAAAGTGTGTTATATGCCTCTAACAGGCGATTAGCAGCTGGGCCAAATCCATGCAACTGGGGGACCTCCATCATGTGGGTCCAAGGATGAATTTCCTACAATAAGGAATAACTTCTGTTATCTAACAACTCAAAATACATGGAAAATGGTAATAAGAGCTTAAGAAGTAGAAAAAGATATTCATGTTGGCTGTTTGTCTGGAATATATATAGGAGATACAGAAAGTAAGTTACGGAATGATGCATAAGATATTTACCTTAGTGTATATCATATTGAAGGATTTAACTGTTTCGAGAAATGATTGCAAATGTTCCCTCAACTTCAACTCTGTCTCAGCATAGTCTTCATTTGGATTATAGTCATACTGAGCAGCAGAGATTGCACTGTTAGCACAAATAGCATACTAAAGAGTATTATCAACAACTAACATGGTATTGGTATGCGTGGAACTTTCAGATGAAAGTGTGCAAATTAATTTCAAATATATAACATATCTGAAATGTAGATGGCTAAATATTTTTAATGATAATATAAAAAAGTTGGAGAAACCAAAGATCCTGTTTTTTTAAACTCTATCTGGAAAATAAATCCACAAGATACAGATTGGATGGTTAGGACAAGAATAAAACAAACTTTGAGGGCCCTGGATGATAACTAATATGCTAGGTCGGTCGTGCTAATTATCTTTCCAGTATAAACTGAAAGCTTCAGAAGTAAGTTATGAGAACTATATGGATATAGACATATAGTTATACATGTCAGGGATTGCCCCAAATTAGAACAAACATGGAAATAGGACGCAATTCTGAATTTCTCCAAATCGATATCATAATATACCTTAGATGCCAGCTCCTGAACCATTTGTTGCAAATTTGACATTTTTTTGCTATACTCAGAGAGCTTCAACTCTAGTTCTGCTATATCAGGCCTGCAAAATGAGAATCTGACTCAGTTACAGAAAAATAACCGTGGAGGCAATAAAAAACTCATACCACTGAAGGAATTATATGGGTACTTAAAACATGTGTCCTCTAAATAATACGATTAATAAGAACATCAAATGGGTACTTACAAGGGGTAAATTGATTGTATTTGAACATCTGCAGGAAAAAGCTTGCACTCCTCTGAAAAAATCTGCGCTTGCTTTTCTGCAATTGAATCTACAAGTTGCACATCCTTTGCCAGCTGCTCATCAACACTAACAGGGAGCAATTTGTCAGGTACTTTATGCTTTAGATGTCCTAATAATGAGGTTGAAACATCACTTGATATTTTCCGTACAGCAAAAAGTACGATTTTTTATCAGATATTCATTTTTCTTTACAGTTCTGAAAATGTTAATATGTAAGTAGCTACCAAATTATCAAGTTTTAGGTACAATCAGTACAGCAAAAGTATACCACAGACAGTCAGGCGTAAAACCAACCTCCACTCTGGATTGTCTGCGTAGCAACTAGCTTCCACTAGGTCAACAATTAGACGAAGAAGCTCCACCCGCTCGTCGTAGCTGCCTCTACCCTGCAATCACACACTGAATCTAAGTTTTGCCATTCTCACCACACCTCAGAGATCTCGTGTAACAGAGCACATCAATAGTCAATAACTGTAAACCCCATGCCACAAGGCGCTCATTGCTCTCACCTGAATCGCCTCAGTGTCGACTGAAGGCGTGATACCCAGGAAATTCGCAATCTCCGCCAAGTCTGCAGAACCCCGAGCATTTCATCATCAGAGCAAGCCCAAGCATTTCCAATCCGGAGCGGCGAACGAATGAAACTAAAACCTTACGTTGGATCCTACTGTTCTCCTCGTCGCGGTCGAGGCTATCCCCCTGCCAGTTCTGCTGCGTGAACGGCGATCTGTCGCCCAGGAGCCTCCGGAGACACAACAACAGAAAACAAACGAAACCCTCAATTTCGAAAAACGAATCCCCAAAATACAGCACATGACGAGCGGAACGGAAATGCGGGCGTGGGGGATGGGCGGTCGCGTACCGGAAGAAGAGCCACTCGAGGAGGCGGTAGCGCTCGACGCCGGCGAAGAGGAGGGACTGCGCGGGGGCGCTGGCGCGCGGGTAGGCGAGCACCGCCAGCTTCCGCTGGATCTCCTCCATCTGCTTCGACGCCATGTGGAATCAATCCCCAGCTGCTTCGCTCCGCACGCGGCGCCGGCCGGCCGGCCGGCTTTGAGGCTGGTGGTTGTGTTGGGGGTGGATCGAGCCGAGCGACAGCACAGCAGCGAGCGAGATGACGTTACGATTGGAGCATTTATTTCCCTTCTTCTAAATCGAATTGTTTCCGTTTCAAATCTCGAATGAACGGGTTTTCCTTTTCCCCCAATGGAGTGGGGCCCGCTGGTCAGATTCTAGGCTCGCAAAAGAACAAGCGTGGGGTCCAAGCGGCCGGGGGAAGACTGGAAGAGGCTAGCGTGTGAAGAAGTGCGGCTCTCCGCTCGCCACGACGAAGACAGGCGAGACGAGGCGAGCGGAGACCCCGCGCCCATGCCGCCCCATCGCGCCGGCGGCGACGCGAGCGCGTTCTTCGCGGCGACGCTGGTGCTATGGGCCGTGTCGGTAGGGTTCGAGATCGGGGCGCGGGGCCGCCGCGAGCTGGCGGCCGTGGCCGCCGGCTTCGCCTTCTTCCAGGCCGCCAACACGGCCGTCCGCGCCGCCGTCTCCCGGGACCCGCTCTTCGTCAACACCGCCGTCTCGCTCCTCCACTCCTCCCTCACATCCGCCTCAGGTCCGGCTTCCCCCTCCCCTCCCCCAAATCCTCACATTTAGTACTGTCGCTTTTCCCATTAATGCGCTTTGTATTCATCGATTATGAGAAACCGTTCGCTTAGTTGCCTTCCGTCATTCTACAAACTTGAGGAAGTATATGCGTTGGCCAGATTAATCAACCGGTAGACTAGGTGATGCAGTGATGCTTGATGCAATTTGTTTGGTCCCGGACAGAATGGAACAGCATATATTATGTAGTAGTACTCTTTAGTGGCACTTCTGTTAGTTGCTCTTCCTTGTGCTGGTGAAAAAAGTCTCCATTTGAGCTTTGACTGGTTGAAATTGTGCAAGGTTTCTCAAAGCCCGTTCTACTTGCTGCTTAGTTTGTTGGCTTCTAGGGTTGTCTGGTTCCAAGTACTGGGGCAACTACTCAACGGCCTTGCATGCAAATACATCTACTCCCTCTATCCCGAAAACGATGTCGGAGAATTGTCTGTTGTTCCATTTGAAAAAGGATGCTTTTATACAAAATGAACAACTATAAGAGAATCGTGTTGTTGTCACCTCTGTTTAGAGGACTTTACTAGTTTGGGGGGATGGCGGTGGGGGTGGCAAATGTTTCCATTTGTGTGCTAGTTGGACCTACGATGGATAAATTGGCTAACTGGAAATGTGTCACCTAGTGTCTGGGCGCTGTCTATGTGTGCTGTGTGCTAGGCGGCTGTCCTTTCGAACTACCTGAATTTATCATTTGCACAGACTGGAGTAAAAAAGGAAGAAAGTGTATGTACTGTTTTTACCTTTTTTAAAAATTAACCATACAACCGAGATGCTTGGACAACTTGTTTGCAAGCCTGATTTCCTTTTTGTCAAACTAAATTATTTAATGTTTCAGCGTGAATGCTGTTAATTGTTGTTTATTTACTTGCAATCTTGTATTATACTCATTTATGCATCAAGATAATTTGGAATATGTAATTTTCAACACTTCTTTTTTCACTTAGGAGTATTTTATACCGTGGTTTTGAGTACTCCCTCTGTTCTAAAATAAGTGACTTGGATTTGTCTGGATTCGTATGTATCTATGCACTAAAACGCGCCTAGGTGCATGCGAATCTAGACAAATCCAAGTCACTTATTTTGGGACGGAGGGAGTACACTGTAGTATGGAAATACCAAGTATCAGCTTAAAAAAAGTGAGTACATAGTACCATAGGAATGCTAAAAAGTAGGTCTCGCCGGGATTCGAACCCAGGTCGCCAGATTCAAAGTCTGGAGTGCTAACCACTACACTACGAAACCATTCGATGTGTGTGGTTCATTGCTAGCCTTATTTCTGTCTTTTCCTCTAGACAGACAGATTAATCAGCCGGCCAACTAGGTAATGCTTGATACAATTTGTTTGTTCCTGGACAAAACGGAGCAGCATGGTTTATGTGCTCTTTAGTGTTATTTTTTTTATTTTTGTTAGTTAGTGGTTCCTTATGGTGACGACAATTGTCTACCAGGAATGTGTCACCTAGTGCCTGGGTGCTGTCTATGTGTGCAGTGTGCTAGGTGTCTGGCCTTCCGAACAACCTGGATGCAGCATTTTCACAGACTAGAGTAGACAAGGAAGAAAGTGTATGTATTGTGTTTACCTTTTAAAAACTTCAGCTAGTGTACTACCGAGATGCATAGGCAACTTGTTTCCAAGCCTGAACTCCTTTTTGACAAACTAAATTATTTAATGTTTCAGCATGACTGCTGTTAATTGGTGTTGGTTCACTTGGAATCTGGAACTATACTCATCTATGTATCAAGAAGTTTGAAATATGTATTATTCAACACTTCTTTTTCACTTAGGAGTATTTGTACCGTAGTTTTGAGTACATTGTAGCATGGGAATACGAAGTACTACCTCCATTTCATAATATAATATGTTTTAGCTTTATGAAAGGAGTGTATTTAGACCTCTTTTAATATGTAGGCTCGGAGTGATTAGGAGTGAACCTACATACTAAAGATGTCCAGATACACTCCTTTCACAAAGCTAAAACATCTTAAAAAGGTGAGTACATAGTACCAAGAGAATGGTATCTTTAAATTTAATACAACATGATCACATTTTACAACGGAAACATTCAATGTCATTAGCTAAAAAAGTAGGTCTCGCCGGGATTCGAACCCAGGTCGCCAGATTCAAAGTCTGGAGTGCTAACCACTACACTACGAAACCATTTGATGTGTGTGGTTCATTGCTAGCCTTATTTCTGTCTTTTCCTCTAGACAGACAGATTAATCAGCCGGCCAACTAGGTGATGCTTGATACAATTTGTTTGTTCCTGGACAAAAGGGAGTAGCATGTTTTATGTACTCTTTAGTGTTATTTTTGTTAGTTAGTGCTTCCTTGTGGTGATGACAGTTAATTATATTTTGAGCTTTGATTGGTTGAAGTTGTGCAAGATTTCTCAAAACCCAGTGCTTGCTGCCTTGCTGTTAGTTTGTTGCCTTGTAGGGCTTGTCCTGTTCCATCTTCCATGCAATGTGGCAACAATGCAGTGGCCTTGCATGCAATCACTTCTATTTTTTTATACAAAATGGACTACTATAACAGAATTGTATTGTTGTAAAGTCTGTTTAGAAGAGTTTACTAGCTGAGGGGCTAATGTTTCCTTTTTTGTGCGCTAGTTGGGCCTAGGATGGATAAAATGGCTAGCCGGAATGTGTCACCTAGTGCCTGGGCGCTGTCTATGTGTGCAGTGTGCTAGGTGGCTGGCCTTCCGAACAATCTGGATGCAGCATTTTCACAGACTAGAGTAGAAAAGGAAGAAAGTTTATGCATTGTGTCTATTTTTTTCAAAAATTCACCTAGTGTACTACCAAGATGCCTAGGCAACTTGTTTGCAAGCCTGAATTCCTTTTTGACAAAATAAATTATTTAATGTTTCAGTTAATTGTTGTTGGTTCACTTGCAATCTTGTATTATACTCTTTTATGTATCAAGATAGTATGGAATATATATTTTCAGCACTTGCTTTTCACTTAGGAGTATTTGTACCGTGGTTTTGACTGCATTGCAGTATAGAAATCCAAGTATCAGCTTGAAAAAATTGAGTACATAGTACCATGGGAATGCTAAGCGTAATACAACATGAGCACATTTTACCACGGAAACATTCAATGTCACCAGCTAAAAAGTAGGTCTCGCCGGGATTCGAACCCAGGTCGCCAGATTCAAAGTCTGGAGTGCTAACCACTACACTACGAAACCATTTGATGTGTGTGGTTCATTGCTAGCCTTATTTCTGTCTTTTTCTCTAGACAGACAGATTAATCAGCCGGCCAACTAGGTGATGCTTGATACAATTTGTTTGTTCCTGGACAAAAAGGAGCAGCATGGTTTATGTACTCTTTAGTGTTATTTTTGTTAGTTAGTGCTTCCTTATGGTGACGACAATTGTCTTCATTCGAGCTTTGATTGGTTGAAGTTGTGCAAGATTTCTCCAAACCCGTAGTGCTTGCTGCCTTGCGGTTAGTTTGTTCCCTTGGAGGGGTTGTCCTGTTCCAGCTTCCATGTAATGTTTCAACAATGCAGTGGCCTAGCATGCAATCACTTCTATTTTTTATACAAAAAAATTGACTACTATGAGAGAATTGTATTGTTGTAAAGTCTGTTTAGACGAGTTTACTAGTTGAGGGGCTAATATTTCCATTGTGTGCGCTAGTTGGGCCTAGGATGGATACATTGGCTAGCCGGAATGTGTCACCTAGTGCCTGGGTGCTGTCTATGTGTGCAGTGTGCTAGGTTGATGCAGCAGTTTCACAGACTAGAGTAGAAAAGGAATAAAGTGTATGCATTGTGTTTACATTTTCAAAACTTCACCTAGTGTTCTACTGAGATACCTAGGCAACTTGTTTGCAAGCATGAAGTCCTTTTTGACAAAATAAATTACTCCCTCCGACCCAAATTAGTCGACTTAGATTTGTCTAGATTCGATTGTATCTAAACATGATTTAGTATTAGATACATCCGTATCTTAACAAATTTGAGTCAACTAATTTGGGTCGGAGGGAGTATTTAATGTTTCAGTTAATTGTTATTGGTTCACTTGCAATCTTGTATATACTCTTTTATGTATCAAGACATAGTTTGGAATATGTATTGTCAACACTTCTTTTTCACTTAGGAGTATTTGTACCGTGGTTTTGAGTACATTGTAGTATACAAATCCTAAGTATCAGCTTAAAAAAAGTGAGTACATAGTAACATGGGAATGGTAGTATAGAAATCCTAAGTAGCAGCTTGAAAAAATTGAGTACATAGTACCATGGGAATGCTAAGCGTAATACAACATGAGCACATTTTACCACGGAAACATTCAATGTCATCAGCTAAAAAAGTAGGTCTCGCCGGGATTCGAACCCAGGTCGCCAGATTCAAAGTCTGGAGTGCTAACCACTACACTACGAAACCATTTGATGTGTGTGGTTCATTGCTAGCCTTATTTCTGTCTTTTCCTCTAGACAGACAGATCAATCAGCCGGCCAACTAGGTGATGCTTGATACAATTTGTTTGTTCCTGGACAAAAAGGAGCAGCATGGTTTATGTGCTCTTTAGTGTTAGTTTTGTTAGTTAGTGCTTCCTTATGGTGACGACAATTGTCTTCATTTGAGCTTTAATTGGTTGAAGTTGTGCAAGATTTCTCAAAACCCATAGTGCTTGCTGCCTTGCGGTTAGTTTGTTCCCTTGGAGGGGTTGTCCTGTTCCAGCTTCCATGTAATGTGGCAACAATGCAGTGGCCTTGGATGCAATCACTTCTATTTTTTATACAAAAAAATTGAGTAATATGAGAGAATTGTATTGTTGTAAAGTCTGTTTAGACGAGTTTACTAGTTGAGGGGCCAATGTTTCCATTGTGTGCGCTAGTTGGGCCTAGGATGGATAAATTGGCTAGCCGGAATGTGTCACCTAGTGCCTGGGCGCTGTCTATGTGTGCAGTGTGCTAGGTGACTGGCCTTCTGAACAATCGGGATGCAGCAGTTTCACAGACTAGAGTAGAAAAGGAATAAAGTGTATGCATTGTGTTTACATTTTCAAAACTTCACATGGTGTTCTACTGAGATGCCTAGGCAACTTGTTTGCAAGCATGAAGTCCTTTTTGACAAAATAAATTACTCCCTCCGACCCAAATTAGTCGACTTAGATTTGTCTAGATTCGATTGTATCTAGACATGATTTAGTATTAGATACATCCGTATCTTAACAAATTTGAGTCAACTAATTTGGGTCGGAGGGAGTATTTAATGTTTCAGTTAATTGTTGTTGGTTCACTTGCAATCTTGTATATACTCTTTTATGTATCAAGAGATAGTTTGGAATATGTATTGTCAACACCTCTTTTTCACTTAGGAGTATTTGTACCGTGGTTTTGAGTACACTGTAGTATACAAATCCTAAGTATCAGCTTAAAAAAAGTAAGTACACAGTAACATGGGAATGGTAGTATAAAAATCCTAAGTATCAGCTTAAAAAAAGTGAGTACTTAACATGGGAATGCTAATCGTAATACAACATGATCACATTTTACCATGGAAAGATTCAATTTCATCAGCTAAAAAAGTAGGTCTCGCCGGGATTCGAACCCAGGTCGCCAGATTCAAAGTCTGGAGTGCTAACCACTACACTACGAAACCATTTGATGTGTGTGGTTCATTGCTAACCTTATTTCTGTCATTTCCTCTAGACAGACAGATCAATCGGCCGGCCAACTAGGTGATGCTTTGATACAATTTGTTTGTTCCTGGACAAAAAGGAGCAGCATGGTTTATGTGCTCTTTAGTATTATTTTTGTTAGTTAGTGCTTCCTTATGGTGACAACAACTGTCTCCATTTGAGCTTTAATTGGTTGAAGTTGTGCAAGATTTCTCAAAACCCATAGTGCTTGCTGCCTTGCGGTTAGTTTGTTCCCTTGGAGGGGTTGTCCTGTTCCAGCTTCCATGTAATGTGGCAACAATGCAGTGGCCTTGGATGCAATCACTTCTATTTTTTATACAAAAAAATTGAGTAATATGAGAGAATTGTATTGTTGTAAAGTCTGTTTAGACGAGTTTACTAGTTGAGGGGCCAATGTTTCCATTGTGTGCGCTAGTTGGGCCTAGGATGGATAAATTGGCTAGCCGGAATGTGTCACCTAGTGCCTGGGCGCTGTCTATGTGTGCAGTGTGCTAGGTGACTGGCCTTCTGAACAATCGGGATGCAGCAGTTTCACAGACTAGAGTAGAAAAGGAATAAAGTGTATGCATTGTGTTTACATTTTCAAAACTTCACATAGTGTTCTACTGAGATGCCTAGGCAACTTGTTTGCAAGCATGAAGTCCTTTTTGACAAAATAAATTATTTAATGTTTTCAGTTAATTGTTGTTGGTTCACTTGCAATCTTGTATATACTCTTTTATGTATCAAGAGATAGTTTTGAATATGTATTTTCAACACTTCTTTTTCACTTAGGATTATTTGTACTATGGTTTTGAGTACATTGTAGTATAGAAATCCTAAGTATCATCAGCTTAAAAGAAGTGAGTACACAGTAACATGGGAATGGTAGTATAGAAATCCGAAGTATCAGCTTAAAAAAAGTGAGTACACAGTAACATGGGAATGCTAATCGTAATACAACATGATCACATTTTACCATGGAAACATTGAATGTCATCAGCTAAAAAGGTAGGTCTCGCCGGGATTCGAACCCAGGTCGCCAGATTCAAAGTCTGGAGTGCTAACCACTACACTACGAAACCATTTGATGTGTGTGGTTCATTGCTAGCCTTATTTCTGTCTTTTCCTCTAGACAGACAGATCAATCAGCCGGCCAACTAGGTGATGCGTGATACAATTTGTTTGTTCCTGGACAAAAAGGAGCAGCATGGTTTATGTGCTCTCTAGTGTTATTTTTGTTAGTTAGTGCTTCCTTATGTTGACAATAATTGTCTTCATTTGAGCTTTGATTGGTTGAACTTGTGCAAGATTTCTCAAAACCCATAGTGCTTGCTGCCTTGCGGTTAGTTTGTTGCCTTGGGAGGGGTTGTCCTGTTCCAGCTTCCATGTAATGTGGTAACAATGCAGTGGCCTTTCATGCAATCACTTCTATTTTTTATACAAAAAATTGACTACTATGAGAGAATTGTATTGTTGTAAAGTCTGTTTAGACGAGTTTACTAGTTGAGGGGCTAATGTTTCCATTGCGTGCGCTAGTTGGGCCTAGGATGGATAAATTGGCTAGCCAGAATATGTCACCTAGTGCCTGGGCGCTGTTTATGTGCTAGGTGGCTGGCCTTCCAAAAAATCTGGATGCGGCATTTTCAGACTAGAGAAGAAAAGGAAGAAAGTGTATGCATTGTGTATTGTGTTTACTTTTTTCAAAACTTCACCTAGTGTACTACCGAGATGCCTGGGCAACTTGTTTGCAAGCCTGAATTCCTTTTTGACAAAATAAATTATTTAATGTTTCAGTTAATTGTTGTTGGTTCACTTGCAATCTTGTATTATACTCTTTTATGTATCAAGATAGTATGGAATATATATTTTCAGCACTTTCTTTTCACTTAGGAGTATTTGTACTGTGGTTTTGACTGCATTGTAGTATAGAAATCCTAAGTAGCAGCTTGAAAAAATTGAGTACATAGTACCATGGGAATGCTAAGCGTAATACAACATGAGCACATTTTACCACGGAAACATTCAATGTCATCAGCTAAAAAAGTAGGTCTCGCCGGGATTCGAACCCAGGTCGCCAGATTCAAAGTCTGGAGTGCTAACCACTACACTACGAAACCATTTGATGTGTGTGGTTCATTGCTAGCCTTATTTCTGTCTTTTCCTCTAGACAGACAGATCAATGAGCCGGCCAACTAGGTGATGCTTGATACAATTTGTTTGTTCCTGGACAAAAAGGAGCAGCATGGTTTATGTGCTCTTTAGTGTTTTTGTTAGTTAGTGCTTCCTTATGGTGACGACATTGTCTTCATTTGAGCTTTGATTGGTTGAAGTTGTGCAAGATTTCTCAGAACCCATAATACTTGCTGCCTTGCTGTTAGTTTGTTGCCTTGTAGGGGTTGTCCTGTACTCCTGTTCCAGCTTCCATGTAATGTGGCAGCCTGCAGTGGCCTTGCATGCAATCATTCTATGTCTGTATACAGACTGGACAACTATAAGAGAATAGGAACATTGTAAAGTCTGTTTAGACGAGTTCACTGGTTGGGCACTAAATATTAGCCAAGGTTCAAAAAAGCGCTGAGCGAGCGTTTTCTGGCCGCTTTTTCACACAACGAAGACTTAAGCGCTAAGCGCACGCTTAAAGCACAATTAAACGCTTAAGCGGCCTGAGCGTTTGCCCTCCGCTTAGCGCTTAAGCGTACGCTTAAAATAACACTGATATTACCATTTTGTGCGCTAGTTTAGGTGACAAATCAGCACCTAGTGCCTATCCATCAATTAGGTGGGCCTGTGATGGATAAATTTGTTAGCCTGGAATGTGTCATCTACTGCATCGGTACAGCCTGTGTATGCAAGACCTGACGCGCGCTATGTCCGGATCTTAAGCAGAGGTTTGATCTGCTATATTTAGATATAGGAGAGAGCAATATAGGTCATTACCCAAAAAAATATGGGTATTGGGTGTAAATGTAATGGGATAGGTAATGTGCTGGAGCTGTTTTTTGGTCATCGCGAGTCCGTGCCAGCTTTTAGGTATTGGTAATGGGTTTAGGTAAGCTGCTGGAGATGCTCTAATTTATTTAGTGTTTCATCATGAATATTGTTAACTGCTGTTAATTCAATTATAATCGTGTACTATATACTCATATATGTATCAAGATAGTTTGTGATAGGTACTTCTCAACACTTTTGTTCTTTTTCAATTATGACTATTTGTACCGTGGAAGTTTTGAGTATGTTGTAGCCTGGAAATATTAAATATTAGCTTAGAAAATGTGAGTACATTGTGCTATGGAAAAACACAATGTCAGGTAAAACGATGTGAGTAAACCATGGAAATACTAAATGTCAGCTAAAAAAGTAATATGAGTATATTTTATCATGGATTTAGTGCCAGCTAAAAAAGTAGGTCTCGCCGGGATTCGAACCCAGGTCGCCAGATTCAAAGTCTGGAGTGCTAACCACTACACTACGAAACCATTTGATGTGTATAGTCCATTGATGGTCTTATTTCTGCCCCCCCCCCCCCCCCCCCACCCACCCAGACAAACAGATTGATCAGTCCGCCAACTAGTTGATGCTTGATGCATTTTGTTCGGTCCTGGACAAAAGGGCAGCATGGTTTATGTGCTCTTTAATTATTTTTTTGTTGGTTACTGCTTCCTCATGATGATGACAATTGTTTCCATTTGAACTTTGAGTGGTCGAAATTGTGCAAGATTCCTCAAAGCCCATACTGCTTGCTGGCTAGTTTGTTGCCTTTTGGGGGTTGTACAGTTCCAACTTTCAAGAATGTGGCAACCATGCAGTGGCCTTCTATGCAAACAATTCTATGTTTTTATACAAAACGGACAACTATAAGAGAATGGTAATGCTCTAAAGTCCGTTTAGAGGAGTCCATTATGTTGGCGGCAAATATTTCCATTTTGTGCGCTAGTTGGGCAGCAAATATTTCCATTTTGTGCGCTAGTTGGGCGGCAAATATTTCCATTTTGTGCGCTTGTTGGGTGGCAAATATTTCCATTTTGTGTACTACTAGTTGGGCAGCAAGTCAGCACCTAGTTGCCTAATCACCAAATTGGATGGATAAATATGTTAGCCGAAGACAAGTCACATCTAGCCTTGGTGCTGCCTATTTGTGTAGTGTGCTAGGTGGCTGGTCTTTAGAACAACCAATCTAGATGCCACATTTGCAGACTAGAGTAGAGAAGGAAGAAAGTTTATGTATTGTGGTTACTGTTTTAAACTTTACCTAGTGTACTATACAGATGCTTAGACACTTATTTGTAAGTCTGAATTCCTTTTGGTCAAACTTAATGTTTCACCGTGAATGTTGTTAATTGCTGTTCATTCACCTACAATCTTGTATTAAACTCATTTATGTATCAAGATAGTTTGTAATATATAATTTTCAACACTTCTTTTTCACTTACAAGTATTTTTACCCTGGAAGTCTTGAACATTGTAGCATGAAAAGACTGAATATCAGCTTACAAAATGTGAGTATGTGGTATACCTTGGGAATTAAATGTCAGTTAAAGCAATGTGAGTACATTTTATCATGGATTTAGTGCCAGCTAAAAAGTAGGTCTCGCCGGGATTCGAACCCAGGTCGCCAGATTCAAAGTCTGGAGTGCTAACCACTACACTACGAAACCTTTGATGTCTGTGGTCCATTGATTGCCTTATTTCTCTCTTTTCCCCTAGACAGATTAATCAGTCCGTCATCTAGGTGATGCTTGATCCAGTTTATTCGGTCCCTGACAAAAGGGAGCAGCATGGTTTATATGATCTTTAGTTTTATTTTTGTTAGTTACTGCTTCGTTATGGTGATGACAATAGCCTCCATTTGAGCTTTGATTTGCTGAAGTTGTGCAAGGTTTCTCAAAGGCCATACTGCTTGCTGCGTTGCTAGTTAGTTCGTTGCCTTCTAGGGGTTGTCAGTTCCAACTTCCAAGTAATGTGGGAACCATGCAGTGTATTGCATGCAAATACTTCTATGTTTTATACAAAATGGACCACTATAAGAGAATGGTAATGTCAGAAAGTCTGTTTAGAGGAGTTCACTAGTTGGGTGGCAAATATTTCCATTTTGTGCGCTGGTTGGGTGGCAAATCAGCACCTGGTGCCTAAGTACCAGTTGGGTGGGCCTAGGATGGATAAATTGGCTAGCCTGGAATGTGTCACCTAGTGCCTGGCTGCCGTCCTATGTGCAGTGCACTTGGCGGTTGGCCTTTAGAACACTTTCTGTCTTATTACAAAATAATTTTGTGTACCACTTCTTGGAGCGTAATCATTACTACCAGTATGGATGTCACACAAAAATTGCAAAGGCTAAACAAAAGATGATAGAAAGGGAAATTGTATGTTTTCGATGGTCGGAAATGAGATATCTCTGTCTCTCTCTAAAATTGTAGAGCTTTACGGCTTCAATCTGTAAAACTGTTGAGCCTTCTTTTAAGCAGAATAGCTCGTAGGTCTCCTACATAGTCTCGAAAAATAATGTATGTTGTATTTTGGTAAATATTTTAGCTCATCACACTTTGTTCCATCAATGCTCTACCATATGTTCTTTACTTTTTTTGCTTGCTGATTGGCTTTATCTTGTCTATGCTCATTCCTGGCTGGATTTGCAGTTATCTTTGTCCTTTTGTGCCGATGGCGTGCTAAGGACCTTGAGAACATGTTTGCGCATGAAGAATTAGTTGGTGACAGTTGGGTTGGAGCATATTCTGCTCTGTGCTTTTCATGTGGCTACTTTGCTTATGATCAGTTGGATATGCTCCGGTACCGTCTATACAGTGGATGGATTCCTGGAATTCTCATGCATCACCTTATTCTGCTCATTTGCTTTACACTAGCTTTGTATCGGAATGTGACAATCAACTACCTAATTCTCACTCTTTTATGTGAGGTACATATATCTCTTCTCATTCTTTGTGGTATTTAATTTTGTTGACAAAGTTTGTTAATATGGTCACTTTAAATAATCTTTTGTCCCATAATTTAGCGTGTGTTGTCTATTTACCCGGTTGTCAGTTGAGGAACAAGTGTGTACTCCTCGAAAGAATCTTTCCTTGAACTTGTAAGCCATTGCACCTAAAATGTGACCAACAGACCATCTTCGTGACCTGTGATGCAAATCAGTAGCACTAGCATTGGCGCTTCCAACTTAGGATTGTGAGCTGCTGTCACAAGTATTGCACATAGTCAGTAGATAGCCACATTGGTAAACCTGTTGCCGCATCTCACTCTATCCCTACAATTTGTAACAAAAAAAATATAGTTGGTCCATTTGGTATGACCTTGAGGTTAACTGTTTTGATTTACCAGGTGGGCCTAGCTAGTGGTCATTGCAGTTGCTTCTTCATGTTGACACACCTTGCTAGAATACAATATTAGTTGAGTACTTGTACGTATTTGTGCTTCACATTGCTGGAATAAAATATTGATGAGGTATTGTTCTCTCATTTTAAGAACAATGGTATAAACATGTATCAAAACGAGCTGTTTAGTTCGATCTCCACCGTTAGCAGTGAGGAAGGCTTAAATTTTGATTGCAATGACTGCTCCGAAATTAGTAACTACATATACAGATCAACATCAGACAATTTGACAAAGTTTTATGACTGCAGATGCACTCCATATTTTTGCATGTAAGGAAATTGAGGAGAATGGCTGGATTTCGTGATTTCAGCAGAAAAATGGTGAAACTGGAATGGATACTCAACTGGACTACCTTTGTGGCAGCAAGGGTGGTCAGCCACATATTGATTACATACAGACTGATCACCGATGCACACAAGTTTGACAAGGGCATAGAGCTTCCGTTAGCTCTTTTTGGCATGGCAGGAATGAATCTGCTCAACATTTCCTTAGGGCTTGATCTATTTAAAGCATTCGCACGAGAGAGAAATCAGCAGAGGCATCAGGACTGAATGTGCCTTTCTTGACAGTGTACTGTAAATTTTGGCAAGGTTATAGTCACACAAATGATATCAGGAGGCAGAGGTATGTTTAAGTGTTATTAGGGTGTGTCCTGAAGTGCCATGTATGTTTTATGTATGTTGAATTGTATTAAGATGTCTTCCAGAAAGGGATTATCCGGCTCTCCCGCCATTAGTGGACATTTCATCATGACTTACACCCTTAGAAAACCTGGATGCAGCATTTGCACAGACTAGAGTAGAAAAGGAAGAAAGTGTATGTCGTGTGTTTACCGTTTGAGACTTGACCTTGTGTGCTACAGAGATGCTTAGGCAACTTGTTTGCAAGCCTGCACTCCTTTTTGTCAAACTAATGATTCAATGTCTTGCAGTGAATGTTGTTCATTGTTGTTGATTCACTTATGGTCTTGTATTGTATTCATCATGTATGGAGATCGTTTGTGATGTTACTTTTCAAATCTTCTCTTTTGTTTTTTGTGCCATGGAAGTTTGAAGTATCATGGAAGAATTATGAGGACATATACTACATGGAAGATTTATGAGGACAAGTACCATGGATATACTACATGTTAGGTAAAACAAGGCAAGTCCATTTTACCATGGAAATACTACCCGTCAGCTAAAATGTAGGTCTCGCTTGGGAAACACTTAAAAGACTGAGCCCAATTCACCATGGTTAATGCAGAGCTTTACCATGGAAATACTATCGCCTGGGAAATACTTAAAGACTGTAAGCCCAATTCACCATGGTTAATGCAGAGCTAAAAAAGACTGAGCCCAATTCACCATGGTTAATGCAGAGCTTTACCATGGAAATACTATCGCCTGGGATTAATGCAGAGCAAAAAAAGAAGGTCTCGCCGGGATTCGAACCCAGGTCGCCAGATTCAAAGTCTGGAGTGCTAACCACTACACTACGAAACCAATTTGATTTGAAATACTAAATGTCGACTAAAATGTAGGATCTGGCCTAGATTCAAACCAAGAAAAGACGACTCATAGCTAAAAGGTCTCGCCGGGATTCGAACCCAGGTCGCCAGATTCAAAGTCTGGAGTGCTAACCACTACACTACGAAACCATTTGATGCATATTGTCTACTAGCAGAATAAATGTTAGTTTCCTTTAGACAGGCGTAACATCCATCCATAATTGCTTATTCCGGATAGAAGTATTTTCGTTCTTAGAGCTTGCGACCGCTACTACACCTGTTTCATAATGTAAGACTTTCTAAAAGTTTAAATTACACTATTAAAAAGGCTTATATTTTGGAACAGAGGTAGTAAATGTGAAGAGAATGCCTTAGATTCATTATTATCATTGTCGCTTCAATATATTATCTTCGTCCCAAAGCTTAAGGCTTATGTAGTAGTATGCGAAGCTTTTGCCTCCTAAAAAAATGATTCTTTAGAACATCTGAGCCAAAAGCTCCGTCGAGTGTGTATGGTAATATTTCCTTATTAAGCTGCTAGCAGGTGCCTTTTTAGTGTTCTTCTTCCTTCATTCATTAGGTCTAGGAGTTTATTGCATTTTACAACTTTGAGAAGAAGTTACTACTAACGAGACAACTATTGGATAACAAAATATATGTAGACCAATACCATTAGCGCGCAATAGACCTTAGCTTAGGAAATAAAAGTTCTCCACTGCCAAATTCCATGAAATTTGTATAAATCTGATTATTATTTTCACCAACCTTTAGATTTTAAAGTTTGGTTTTGTCTCAATTCTATGCACATGTGCAATTAATGGGATGATATCTTATATATCTATGCTTCAATTTCCTACTTGGGCCTAATTGGACTAACATAGGTATATTAGGTCAAATGTGGCAAAACTAACCTCGAAGTAATGAAGCGACACAACATTAAATGTGTTTGAAGAAAGACATCATCACGGTTTCCACATAATTAATAGATAACACAAATGTTGTCCAAACACTAATGAAAACAAGAAATCATCTAAGAATGCAATATTTTTTGCTTGAAATTAGCAAAGGCATAAAGAGTGAGCACAAGACAAAAAGCTTGGCTACATATTAGCCCCGACCTTCCTATGGCCGGCTCACCCTTTTCCTTGTCTCGAAAAACTCGCTTCTCTTGGATCAGTCGCCACAACCACTTCCTGTCACCCCTCTTCCTTTGATGTCTTCGAGTTTCCTGCCGCCATCAACAATCATTTCTTGCTCCCCCTTCAACGAGGTCATGAGAAAGGTAGTATCGCTCTCACAACTATCTATGGCTGAAAGTGATGCCACGATTTCACCACGATGGCCATGAAGAGGTGCGACATGGGAGTTCATTAGACCAGAATCCACGATAAGATATGAAGGTGCAAAATCCGGTATCTTTCCCCAAATTTTTTGTTGAGCAACGGATGACAGTTCCTATGCGAGCAATGGTAGCCATACCACTCACATTTCACTTCACTAAAAGCCAACGTGGTACACAACACATTTCACTTCACTAAAACCCAACGTGGTACACAACAAATTACACTACACAAAAGAATCCGTTGAGTGATGTGTGGCAGTTCCTATGCTAGCCATGCGCCCACACCATTCACTTCACTACAAGCCTTTCTACGTGCGGAGACACTTCACTACAAATCAGTTACAGATAACAATGTACCTAGTCTTAGACATGGCATGGCAAAGTGGTAATCATCCGGTATTGGATATCCACCAAATAATGTTGTTGAAGAACAACTACACATAAGAAATAAAGATTTGGTATTGAATTCTAGACATCCTCCCCCGAGCGCCAAGCAACACCACTGTGTCAAGGGAAGGGCCGGAGACCTTATTTCATGCCGCCGGCAACGCCATCCCTAGCCAAAGCTAAGGCGGCAAAACTACGCAGCCACCCCCAAATCAGGATTCCTTCCACCTTTCCAGAGCCAAAAGGCATCGAAGGCGAGGGGGAAACGACCAATATTGAACCGACAACAACAACACACAAGGAACCCTAGCTCTCTATCAAGAGAGGTGGGAGATAAAACACTTTTTCTATTTTGTTCTTACCCATGAACAAAGAAGAGACACGATGGTTAATTATGCTTGAAGGGAGACACCATCACAACTTTCATAAAACTTGAGAAGTAACACAAATGTTGCGTCCGATCTATACTTGCAAGGCCAAACACCTAAGATAATGCGACTTTATGTTAAAAATCTACTAAGATTGCAAAATAAAAACAAAATTGTGTTGGATCAGCAAAGGCATACAAGTTAAACACATGATAAAAGCTTGGTTACATATTAGCGACGTCCATCCTATGGCCGGCTCACCCTATTTCCTTGTATCAGATGACTCATTTTTGCTAGACCAATCGCCGTAAACAACCTTTCGCCACCCCTCTTCCTTTTTAAGGTCATTGACTCGGCTAGCGCTCATGTTGTTCTTCGCCCTTCGACGATGTCATGACAAAAAAAATAATGTCGTCCTCGTCACTCATCTACGGCTGAGGCGATGCCACAACGACACCATGGCAGCCGCGAAGAGTCGGAGCATGAGTTCGCAAGACCAGAGTCTAAGGAGAATTTTATGAGGTGCAAAATTCGGTCTGTTCCCCCGAAAGAGTTAATTGGGCAATGGATGGCAGTTCCTATAGGAGCAATGGCAGCCATACCACTCGCAGTCCACTTCACTAGACTCCAACGTGGTACACAACAAATTACAATGTACCAGTAGGCTTACACATGCGTGGCACCGCGGCAGCCTGGCCCCTTGGCACTTTTTCCGTGAGGCGAGCGTACCAACCACCTCGGAGGCCCGCGGTCAGCCTGCGCCGTATCAGCTCCGAGGCCCGTGCGCCACCCGCCATCGGCCGGATCCGGTGAGACGTGGTCTCTCCGCTGCCCTTCGCGCACCCTATCCTCGCCTCGCCGCTCGCCCAATCGCCACCTCGTCCCGCGCCACACGTACGCTAGCTAGCTCCCCCAAGCACCCATGCCATGCGATCTCATAAAAACTGGACGCGCGGCGGCAGAGCAAAGTCCCCCAAGCACCCCCACAGCCACAGACCAGGTGATAGACCAATTCGAGTGAGTGAGTGTCTAGGCGGCCATGGCAGCACAGTCGATGCTCATGTCCGGCGTCAGCGGCAGGAGCCTCCTGCAGGCCGCCCGGCCGACGGCCGCGACGCCCTTCTCGCGGCTCGCGCTCTCCGCGCAGCCGTCCTACTACAAGCACATGCCGTCCCTCTCCGTCAGGACCATGGCGCTGTTCGGCAAGTCCAAGACCAAGGCCGCGCCGGCCAAGAAGGTTCGTGCGTTCGTGTGGGCGCGCGCGCTAGCTGCTGGCGGCTGTGCAGCGCAATGCTAGGTGTTTGCGCGCGTGCGTGTGACTGACTGTGTCTGCTTGCTCAGGTCGCCGCGCCCAAGCCCAAGACCGAGGACGGCATCTTCGGCACGTCCGGCGGGATCGGGTTCACCAAGGAGAACGAGCTGTTCGTCGGCCGTGTTGCCATGATTGGCTTCGCCGTGAGTACTTCTCAACCGGCCACGTTTTGCTGCTAGAATTACTCTACACTGTTTGAAGTGTAGGCACGATACCAAGGGTAAATTAGGCAATTGAGTTCACCTTTTGGGTGTAGGTGGAATTAATACGCCACTATTTTGTGCAGCTAAAAAAGAACATCTCCTCAAAACAGTAGAATTCTCATATAAAATAATAAAATAAAAAACAAAATTGTTGCTTGTCAGGCAACTTATAACGGTGCAAATTGGTGATAAATATGCCGCTTATGTTAGTCTTAAGGGGCGAACGGGCTCATCCAAAAGAGGCAGGGAAGTGGAGGGGTAAGGAGGTGTGCGAAGGAGCGCCTTATTTACTCCTTAAGGGAATAGGATGAACATGCATGTCCTGCTCTAGATTGTGTACTACTCATAGTATGAGTACGTACGAGCCGTTTCGGTGCACAGCTAGTCACTAGAGAGTAGTATCACTTATAAGGGAGTAACTATTTCCCAGTCGATGTTCATAGCTATCTGATGAGAATCTTGTTTTGTAATCACAATGATTAGATGAGATGATAATTAGCATTAACTTATAAATAGTTATCTACTCCCTTCATCCAGGTTTATTAGGCTATTAGCCATTTTAAAGTTGAACGGAAAAATTAGGCTTATAACAGTTTTAATTGTGGTCAGTTACTCCTCTCGTTTCCTCTTCCCAATTAAGCTTACCGGATCTGTTTGCATGATGCATGCTCTCGTTGGACTGCTCACCGGATCATGTCCAGATCAGTGCCAAGCCATCTCATCTACGGCTGCATGCGATCACCTCAAACCAAACCCAGATTGATTGTTCACCTCCGCCATCATGACGGCAGGAACGTACGCTAGCAACTTGCAAAAATGGCAAATTTTCAGCCCAATAACAAACAGTCTTGGTCGCGCTGCACAGGGCTAATAGCCTAATAAACCTGGACGGAGGGAGTACTAGTCACTAGAGTTTTCCTCAAAAAAAAAAAAACTAGTCATCGGAGAAATAACGAAATCAATAACTTTATTATCAACCATCACAATGTGTGTCTTCTGTTCTCTAGCCACAAAATCGTGTCGGAAAATTGACTAGCTACTCCATATGAACTTTTTCTTGTTGCAAATTGGTTAATTAATTTTTAGATAATAATGTTTTTATAATATTTGCACTTAACATAAATATGCGAGGTGTGCAATTTTAGTAAGTTGCCCCATGCTTTTAGCCATAAATCATATGTGGAGTAGGGATGATTAACATCGATATAAAGACTAGAAATATTACCAGCATTTAAGAAAAAAATTAACTTATGTTTGAACAACAGGTGTACGTCCTGTCCTAACTGTTTACTGTTGATGTCTGCAGGCATCGATATTGGGAGAGGCCATCACCGGCAAGGGCATCCTGTCCCAGCTGAACCTTGAGACCGGCATCCCGATCTACGAGGCGGAGCCCCTCCTCCTCTTCTTCATCCTCTTCACCCTCCTCGGCGCCATCGGTGCTCTCGGAGACCGCGGCAGGTTCGTCGACGAGCAGCCCACCGGCCTCGACAAGGCCGTCATCGCCCCCGGCAAAGGCTTCCGCTCCGCCCTCGGCCTCAGCGAGGGAGGTACGTAGCATAACACACAAACCTCCATCCATCGATCATGCTCGTCGTCAACCTTTCTCGTCTCACGGTGCATATATGCAGGACCTCTGTTTGGGTTCACCAAGTCGAACGAGCTGTTCGTGGGGCGGCTGGCGCAGCTGGGTATCGCCTTCTCCATCATCGGAGAGATCATCACCGGGAAAGGCGCTCTGGCGCAGCTCAACATCGAGACCGGGGTGCCCATCGCCGAGATCGAGCCGCTCGTCCTCTTCAACGTCATCTTCTTCTTCGTCGCCGCCATCAACCCCGGAACCGGCAAGTTCATCAGCGGCGAGGACGACGACTAGATCGATGTATATGTGTCAGCATGCGGTCGGTTTTGCCAATCTCTAATTGTACGTCCGGTGTGCTTTTGCTTTGTTGTGTACGTACTTGAGAACATTGAAGTGTACTTAGGTGTAAGAAGAAATTGGTCGTTAATTGTCTTATGAAAATAAGAGATAGCTGATTTGTGAATCCACATGCATTGTGCCCCGGAAGTTGTTGGGGATTGTGTTGAACATACTGTGATGCTTGTTTCTGCCCCTATAAAAAACCATACTGATCAACCATAGAATGATCATCTAAACCATCAAGTTGTAATGAACTGTAATACAACTAGGTGAATATCCATAGTGGTAACTAGGGTGACCCGTGCATTTGCGCGGCTAGATTTGTGTGTGCTATTCTAAAACACGACGATTTTAGCGTGCATGCTATATCAAGTGCATGTTTGTGCCGTTTATTTACCGCTTTATGATTTGTGCTGCTAAATTTTATCAAGTTTAAGTATGTTTTGAAACTCACTATCCAATATATACTCAATGAAACGGACTAAAACCATGCACGCGATATAGCATACATGCTAGAATCACATTTCTCATGCTATTCTATTTGTTCATGTTCATTATTCCTAACACTGCCACAGCCCAAAGGCTCGCCAGATGCCCGAACAAGTCGCTCACAACCATGGCAGCAGTACCAGCATGCGGAAGCCCTCCCTTGTCGAGGTCGAGCTTCGTGGGGACCCTACCAGTACCACCAACGAAGGACCGTCGTTGCTTCTACACCACACCACCGCGAGAGAGGATGCATCCCACCGCGAGCACTCCCCATGCTGCCTTTGGAGGCTGGGGTCGCCGCCACTGTGTGATGAGGCCATCGGCGGAGGGGAGCCGCCGGGGGAGATCAGGGCGGCGGCACACTAGGGTTTCCCCCATGTCGCTCAGGCGGAGCGACGCGGTGTTTTGGGCCCCAACTAACTCTATCACAAGGAGAATCCCCTACAAAAAAAGCCCAAGAATCTCAACAAGGTAATTAGAAGCATTGAAATGGATTTTTTCCCTAGTACTCGCAGCTATTTTAGATTCTGGTGGTGTGGGAGGGGGGATGCACGCACATACCCAGTGTGAGAACACCTAGGGCTAATCATTGAGATATTATTCCATAACTTATACAGAGCATTTTGCTTTTAAATAAAAGGGTTTCTTCCGATTTCACATAAAGAAACAAAACTAAAAGGTTCATTAAAACCCAAACTACCAGTTGAACCTGCCCATGTTTCCGTTGTTCGCATCCACAACACACAAAACTTTTTATTTTTGGAAAAGGGGAATATAACCCTGACCTCTGTATTGGGTTGATGCACACAACCTTTATTAAAATATCATCAAACATTTGACAAAAAATTAGATCTCGAGGGTCGCTTAAAGTTCATTCATGTATCAACCAGCGAAAAACATGAAACCAACAAAAGCTAAGCATCTTGAAGTCGACTACGCAGCTGCCAGTACGACTGACTGAAGATGTGGTGCACAACCATCAACAAATGGCTGCACCCAGTAGTCATAATACCCCGCTGGTCTTGGGGTAATAGGAATGCTTAGAGCTACACCCAATGGCCACCGTATGGATAATCTGTAAAATATTAAAAGTTTTTTATTTGTTAAAGAAAATGTCATTTCTGCATCTCCAAATAGACCAACATAAGGCAGAAACACCAATGTGAATTCCTTCGATGATTTTTCAACTCCATTCAGCCAGTTTCTAAACATATTTGTTACACTAGTTGGAGGAGATAGATCGATCATAAGCAAAATTGATAATACGCCATAATAGGGCAAAAGGGCAAGATATAAATAAATGTTCAATGTTTTCCGGTTACCCATAAAATGAACATTTAGTACAACCTACCCAATTCCTTCTTACCAGATTATCCTTACTAAGTAACATTTTGTTGTAAAGGAACCATATAAACTTTTTAATCTTAAGCGGGACTTTTAATTTCTAGAGATATTTCTAAATGAAAACCGTATGATCGTTCATAAGATCTTAATACATAGATTTTACTAAGAACACCCTAGATGAAGTTAAGTTCCACACAAACTTATCTTGTTCATCCGCCAGCTTACCATCATAAGCCTTTGGCATAAATGGAGCCAAGCATACTACTTATTACCACTAAGTACTCTCATAAAACCAATCTTTAGTGGTACTTGAGTTAAGACCTGTGCCACAGTAACATTATATCGTTACACCATGTTGTACAAGGATGGATATTGCTGCGCTAGAGGTGTATCACCTAACCATGTATCCTCCCAAAACCTAGTATAAATACCATCCCCGATCTTGACATGATCTCTAGCAAAGAACTCATTCTTTACCCTCATAAGCCCTTTCCAAAATTGTGAACCAGTTGGTTTTGTTTGGACTTCAGACAAAGTTTTCTGACTAAGATACTTGTTTTGTAACAACTATTGCCACACACCCTCCTCATTCATTAATTTGAACAACCATTTACTCAGTAGACATTTATTTTTAATTTTCAACACCTCAATGCCTAACCCAACTTGGTCTTTAGGTCTACAAATTATATTCTATTTCGTGAGTCTATACTTTCTTTTGTTCTCATCACTTTGCCAAAAAAAACGAGATCTATAGAAATCCAATCGCTTTCTTACCCTCTTAGGTATTTCAAGAAAAGATAGCATAAACATGGATAAACTTGTTAAAAAAAATTCGATTAAAACCAATCTATCACCATAAAATAATAGCTTGTCCTTCCAGCAACCCAATTTTCTTTCACATCGAGTGTCTATTGGATACCAATCTGAAATTTTAAGTTTTCTATAAAGAGAAAAAAACAAGGTTGCCAAAGCAGAACCCTAAACGACTCCCTACTGTTGCTTCAACTTGCATTCTTTTTCCTCTTTCTCTTTTTTCCTCCTTGCTCCAGCCTTGAGGGGAATTTTGATTTTCCACATAAACCTAGAGGGTACTACTCTGCTAACTAGTAGAAAGATTTAACAGAGGAAGCACCAGAGTTAGTGAGTTTCCAAATCGATTTGTTAGGTTCATCTATAGCATCATCCCATCAATGATCTCCTGAAGCTGTTCCCATTGTTCTCTCATAGATCTCCTGAAGTTGAGGGAACCGCTCCCTCGAGAGACTACTTTCTGGACGGTGACATTTTTATTTATGGAGACATGTAAAAGCCCAGGGAATTTCTTAGCTAGGCTGCAATCTGCATGCCAGTTGTCCTCGCAAAAGATAGCTAGTACTATCTCTTTGCCCACTTGAACTCTGCAACATCCCTAAAAAGAATATTTTGATCTCCATCAACCCTTGCCAAAAGTGAGAATCACCAGGTTTGGTATCCACATGGAAGAGTGTACGTTTTTGCAAATATTTCTTATCTAGAATATCGTGCCAGAGCTTATTGCTGAACTTAAAGTATATAAGCGCCAAGAAAAAGGTGGCCTCTCTCCATATAGGCGGTTCTATATCTAGCAAGGCGGAGGGCCCCTTGTTGAATCACTTCATGCATATAGAATGTAAGATATGATATCCTGATCATGGGTACAACCAGAAAGGGAACAACCCCAAATCTAAGCCCAATCTACGTACGTACATGCCAGGGAGACACCGGAGTATTTCAATTCACATGGGCAGGAGCGACGTTGCATTCTCGCCATTTCTTTTTTTTTTCCTTTCATTTGAGGTGCCTTGATTTATGGCGTATCCCGACATCCGAACCTAGATAATCTCCCCTAAACCTTGGCCGCAGATACTACAGACTGCCTCCAGTCCTTTTCAGTTCGGGATTCAGGGAACATCGGGTTTATCTGCTTGGCAAACAGAGCCTTAGCAGTTTAGCAGAGTGAAAAAAATACTCCCTCCATCCTAAAATAGATGTTTTAAGTTTTCAAAAATTTGGATGAATCTATATACTAAATAGTGACTAGATTCATTCAAATTTTGATAAATCCGAGAAATCTATTTTAGGACGGAGGGAGTAGTGAACATCCATCTTTGTTCAGCAAAAAATTATGGGTCTAATAAACGCTTGATTTTTTTATTCCTTAGTAAGGTAATAAACAATGATTGTGAGCCAGATGCATATAGATGTGAAGCTTCATGCACTAGCCAACACAACCAAACGTCCGAACTGATTGAAAGAGCTAGTGCAATCTACTTATACACTTCAACGCCCCTCTCACGTGTGACGGGGAGAAGTTAGCACATGCAACCGTAAGAGAGCAACGTCGCGAAACTCACGTATGACTCTGGACACGGAGGGGTCAACAACAATTTTAGGATAAATTACGAAATCCAGGATTCGAACTTGAGACCTTAGGCTCTAATACCATGTCAAGTTTTATGCACTAGCCAACACAACTAAAAGTCCGAACTGATAGAAAGGGCTAGTGCAATCTACTTAGTGTAACACCCTCAGAATCGACACTATGCAAGTTTCAGCGATTCCCGCCAAACCCGCATAGAAACGATTCAAAGGTGCCCGCCAGTCACTTGCGTGCGGGTGGAAAACGAAGTAATATCATTACACAATAGTCCACGATGGAACCCACAGAACTTATGTATACAACAATGACTCAAAGAGTCAAGAATACATATACAATACAAAGATCCAAATCACCTTGAAAACGATACAGCGTCCGAGTACGGACAAGATGCAAATTGAGCTAAGAGCCCTGAAGAATAACCAATGGCGTCCATAACCCTGCCCAGGCCAAGCCGGAAGTGTAACCCTGCTAACGACGTCGATCTCAAAACCTGCTTAAACAAAAGGGGTGCCGACAAAGGGCAAAGGAAAAAGAGGAGCGGTCAGTACTGAGGCCAGTACACGGCGAGACTAGAATTCGGCAGCTCTCGCCTACATAGGTATGGTGGACTGAAGCGGCAACGCAGCATGCACTAAACAACCTATAGAGACTCGATACAACTGGCGGCTACTAGAGAGGGGCAAGAAAGACCTATCCGGAACCAACCTGATACTACCACCAAACATACCCATCCTGGTATTTCCCCCTCGAGACCAAACGAGGAAGTCAACCGAGGAACTCACACAGTTGGCAATTTTATTCATTTCTTTATAGTTGCGGCAATTACTAGTCAGATATAGATAGCATGAGTCATCCTGATATAATAAGCAGTGGACAGTTTTAGTTAACCATTTCGTTGTAGTTGTAGTACTTACTAGTCAGATACATATAGCATGAGGCATCCCAAAACCCAGCAGTTGTTGGCACTTTTATTTAGCCATTCCGTTGTAGTGGAGCTGATTACTAGTCATATCGGATACAAGTCAAATTATAACAACAAACTTTAGTTATAGTTGTCTATGATCGAGAACAGTGCTCCAAGTCGTCCATAACCGCGGACACGGCTTCTCGAAAAGATTTAACCCTGCAGGGGTGCACCAAAGTTCCCACACGCACCTACACCCTTGTTGTCAGATCAGGTAGGTACAAGATCACAAAACATACACCCAACGGTATGTCGACGGGGTTTCGGACACGACGTTTCCCAGACCCAAAGCAAGCACAGGGTGCCACCCCACTAAGCTACCCGTAACGAAGTCGGCCGGTCTCCGAGACGGACCCAGGGTTTGCGTCAATGGATGTAAACGACTGGGAACCCGAAAGTGTGACTGGGCTTGTCGATAACGCGAAAACACTCCGCTTACCTAAACAGTACAGGCGCTCCACGTGCAATCGTAAATAAAGCAGTAAAGCATGGCATAAGTACAGGATAGTAATAAAGCCCCAAACTACTTTGTGGCCCCCAGTACAGTACTTGAAATCAGGTACTAAATCGATGGGGGTGCCCACACACCCCACCTGTGGTTAGCGCGCTCGATCTCGGAACAGGTGTCAAGAACTCGGGGTCCTACGGGACACCAGTGAGCGGTTAAAATCCAAATATTGTCTATTACCCACCGGTGCCTCTGCATTTACCTACTTTCAATTTTAGTTATTAAACAATAATTAAAGCCATGCTCATCTCCAACATAAAGCATATGGCAGCCTTCCAACAGCTGTGGTACTGGACGACACGCAACAGCACTTGAGCAAGCGACTACGACACGCAAGTCCAACTATCTACCAAACAACAGGTAATAGGATGTGTCCAAGGCAATATAAGGCTGTAAGGGATATCGCGGGCACGGAAACTAGAGCATCGCAACACAGATAGCCATAGATCAACAGGAGGGAATAAATACTATAAAAGTAAGATAGGTAGAAAGGGGGAGATTGCTCGCCTGAAAACATTGCCGAAGGTTCATCTGAAGATCGGGTCGACTCTCGCATCAACTCATCGGCCTAATCCGTGAAGAAGCAAAGCACTAGAAGAAACACCGGATGCACTATTTAATACTACGGCAGAAGATCGGGCATGATGCATGCATGATGTATGACATGGCAAAGGTGCGATGCAATTAGGTCATATTAAGCGGAACCGAGGCCCCGACAATTAATTAATAGGTTCATGTTGTTTAGATACCCCGCAATCTAAATGTTGTATTAACATGGTAAAATATGATATCGGTTCGATGCACAAATTTAAAAGGAGCCAATATTAGACGAGATTCGCCCGCATATGGCCTCCATATTTAATTAGGAGGTGAATCGGCATAATGCCCCTAAACCACAATATGTATGCAAGCATGACAATTTACTATGAATCAAGTATATATTATATATTATAAAAATAAAGGTCTCAAGAAAAGGGTCACACATGGGGAACTCGGCGATCTTGGGGGTTCGAGGTTCGGTCTCGCCGGGAACGGTCTTCGGACTTCGGATCCGTGAGGTAGTTCCTGGAGTTCCGAGGTGGAGTTCTTGAAATTCTGCTTTGAACGATGTTGCTGATCTTGGACCGATGTCGGGTCTTGACAAGGACGGATCCGGAGACAACGCTTGGCGTGTAGATGAAGCTTCCGAAGATCTTGGTGAGTCCCTCGCGGCAGTGACGCAAACACTCGAACACCGCCACCGGACAAGGGCAAAACAATCAAGGAGAACACCGGTGTTCAAGGCTTGCCAGCAAACTGGCCATGTACCAATCTTATTCATTTGGACAGAGGCCCGAACGCCTTGTGGGCAGCAATCAGAAGACCAAAGAACTCGTTCGTGTGTCCTTCAAACGTCAGGGACAGGAGGCGAGCTGGCCGAACACGCTCTACAGGGAGGAGGAGAGACAGCAGAGGAGGTCGGTGATAGGGAGGGTGCGGTGCTCGCGGTCGCGACGAGGAGGGCGGTGGACGGCGCCAAGGGGTCGGCGGGAGGCGCACGACACATGACAGCTAGGAAGAGGTAGGGCCGGTGGAGGAGGCAGGCGGCCGCAGAGCTTGCGGGAGGCACAGGGCTAGCACGGAGGGTGGCGCTGGGCGGTCGACGGAGAGAAGCAGCAGGCAGAGGCTCATGGTGCGGCCGGGGAGCACGTACCACGGCGACGGCGGCTCGGGGCGGCACCACGCAGAGGAAAAGGAACCGGCGGCAGGGCTCTGATGCGTTCGCGACCGCAAAGGGAGGTGGTTGTGGGAAGGATGACGGAGGCGCACGGGACGGGGCCGCGGTGGAGGGGAAAACTCGGAGAGGACGAGGCGATGTCTGATGCAGGCTGGAGGCAAGGAGGAAGGGCCGGCGAGGAACCAGAGAGATGGCGGCAGTGGTGCATCTGAGAGAGGGCCAGGGTCTCGAGGGCGGGGGCGACTGGGGATCCGACGGCGGCGCACACCTGGGGGGAAGGAGGTCGATGCGAGGGAGTGGGTTCGGGCTCGCGTGAGATGTGGGGTCAGGGTGGGGCCAGGAGAGGGGCGCCAGGGGAGAGAGAGAGAGGGAATCACGAGGGGACAGGGGATGGCTCGGGGGGGGGGGGGTCGCGTGGTGGTTACGCGGTTCAGGAGTGGGGTCGGGAGGAGCCAATGTGGGTGGCGGCGGCAGCTGGGTAGATAGGTGCGGGTCTAGGGTTTGACCTGGGGTAGGGAATTAGGTGCGGGTCTAGGGTCTGTCTAGTTGGGCCTTTGGGTCTGACCGGATGGACTGCCTCCCCCGATACAAAATATTTTATATTGATTATTTTTCTTTCTTTTAAAACACAAATATTTGCAAAAAGGTTTTAGACAAATAAAAGATCCGGACGGATCTAGGGTTTTGATTTGAACAAAGAGGGAATCTCTAGAAAACAAAATAGGTTTTGGGGAAATTGTTAAGGCTAATAAATGCATGATGATGTCATGATGATGCACAAAACAAAACACGGCAATTTTCTAGTAGTGGATTTACCCGGGGTGCTACACTTAGGCCCCCCGAGAAAACACCCCCCGAACCGTAAAGGGGCGGAACCGAGAAAATAACCGCCACTTTTCGTTTTTGCGTGAGAAAATGGCCAGAACAGACGCCTCAAATCGACCGAAGCGAAAAAATTTAGGCCCCCCGAGAAAACACTCCCCGGAACCGAGAAAACCTACTTTTCGAGCCCGACCTGGACGCGAACCATATCCCCAGTTTTCGTTGGCGAGAGGGAAGTTTCAGCCGCTCCATTCCTGCCGCCGCCACGCTCGATCTGCCGTCCCTGCCCCTCCCACCTCCTTCGAGCCTCACGAAAGGTTGCCATGGACGTCCAGTAGCCGCCGCTGAGCTCCGGCAAGGTCGCGCCGGCGCAAGCGACCCCTCTGACGGGTCTGCCAGATCTGGTAGCCACCACCGTCATCTCTGTCCTCATTGTCGGTCCCCCAACCGGGGCTGGTGCTGCGACGAAACGGAAGCGACAAGGCTCCGTGATCATCCAGGATGGCACCGTGGGCGCTCCGGCCTCTCCCTCCTGTCCTGCTGCTCCCCACGCTCAAGTGAGTGCCGCCCGCGCTGTTGGGAATATGCCCTAGAGGCAATCATGTATGATGAGATTTCCCATTGTATTCATAAAGATATAAAGTTGTCCTTGTATAAACATCTAATGTGTATGATTGAATATGTGATTCGGTTGTGGAACTATGCATTCATGTTGTTTGTATTAAATGTCCTTGGTCATTGAGGTTGTGTTGGACACACAACTTAGACCAATGTTAAAGTCGGCTTGATGACTCGGTTCCACTTGTCATGGGCATGGTGATGCCATTCTGACTTACACAGATTCGGCTAAAGAGTTTAGCGAGTCGGATTGACCCATATTGAGGTACAACGAAAAAGTAGTCATTTGTAATCTCAATCATGAGGTTGTTGCATATTCCGAGTTGAGGATCACCGACTTAGGTTCTGTCAAATGTTGATCCGTAACTGGGCAGTTATAAAGGCAGAGTTCGGGTCGACTGAGAATCAAGCTGCGTGATGTGAATAACCAAGATGGGATTTTGTGTTGGAATTATTCCCTAGAGGCAATAATAAAGATGTTATTATTATAATTCTTGTTCATGATAATGTTTATATTCCATGCTAGAATTGTATTAAGCGGAAACTTTAATACTTGTGTGGTTTGTGAACAACACCGTGTCCCTAGTACGCCTCTATGGACTAGCTCATTGATTAATGATGGTTAAGGTTTCCTAACCATGGACATGAGTTGTCGATTAATAATGAGATCATATCATTGGGAGAATGATATGATGGACAGACCCAAACTAAGCGAAGCAATTAGATCGTGTCATCGTGTTCATCTTTGCGAAGCTTTTCTTATGTCAAATATTGTATTCCTTAGACCATGAGATAATACAACTCCCTGGTATCGGAAGAAAACTTTGAGGTTATCAAACGTCATCCTATGAGAGGGTGATCATAAAGGTGTCTCTCAGGTGATCGGAAAGTACCTGTTGGGTTGTATGTATCGAGATGGGATTTGTCCCTCCCAAGTCGGAGAGATATACTTCGGGCCCACTCGATAATCGATATCAACACCGCTTGCAACCATGTGGTTAAGGAGTTAATCACAAAGTGATATCGGATTACGGAACGAGTAAAGTACTTGCTGTGAACGAGATTGAACTAGGTATGACGGTACCGACGATCAAATCTCGGGCAAGTAAAATATCGCGAGACGAAGGGAATATATATATGGGATTGATTGAAACCTGGCATCGTGGTTCATCCGATATGATCATCGATGAATGTGTGGGAGTCAATATGGGTTTCCAGACCCCGCTGTTGATTATTTATAGAAGATCATGTCCGCATATTCTCGAACCCGAAGGGTCACACACTTAACGTGTCTCGACGCTAGGATAGATTGGATAATTGGTTTATGAGCTTTTGTTCGGAGTCTCGGATGGGATCCGGGACATCACGAGAGGTTTCGGAATGGTCTGGAGAATAAGATTCATATAAGGCAGTGCAGTTTTTGGAGTTCGGAATTGTTCCGGGTTAATCGGTATTGTACCGGAAGCTTCTAGAACCTTCCGGAAGGGGGCCAACGTGGTCCCACCTGTCGGGAGGGGGCATGGGCCTATGAGGGAGTGCCCTAGCCGCATTGGGCCAGGGGCACAAGGCCCCATAGGGCCCAGCCGGCCAAACAAGGGGAAACCATAGTTTGGACCTTCTAGAAGGGGGGGGGGGGGTCCTTGCCCCCACTCCTCCCTCCTTTGGCCGCCAACCTAGGCTTGGGGGAGGGGCTAGGGCTGGCGCCCACCCCTCTATATATAGAGGGCTGGGGCGCACCACCCCCCACACCTTCCCCTCAAGCCTAGTCGCCCTGCTGCCCTTCTCTCTCTCTCTCTCTCTCTCTCCCTCCCGACTGCGTGTAGGCGAAGCCCTGCTGCAGAAACTCTCCACCACTTGCACCACGCCGTCGCGTTGTAGATCCAATCCATCTCTCCACCATACTTGCTGGACCAAGGAAGGAGGAGACGTCGAGGTGCTGCACGTGTGCATCTCACGGAGGCATTGCCACTTGCGGTGCTAGATCGGATCGGATCGCGAGGAGGAGAAGCGAGTATGACTACATCACCCACGTTCCGACGAACGTTCTGCTGTGCGAATCTTCAAGGATATGAAGATCTAATCCAATCTCTCTCGTTGTTTGCATCTCCTAGATTAGATCTTGGCTTCCCTCTGTTCGCATCCGTAGAAAATTTTGATTTACTATGCCGCGAAACCCGTCAGTGGTATCAGAGCTAGATCTATGCGTAGATGTGTGTCACGAGTAGAACGCATGATGGTTGTTGCGGGCGTTGATGTTTTCTGTTGCAAGCCTCTTGTTTGTGTTCTTCTTATGACGCGGGATAGTGAGATTGAAGCGGTCCAGGCCAACCTTACGCGACGTCGTTCGCGAGACCGGCTCCGCACTTGACGTGTGGCTTGTTCCACACATGCGGCTGGTGGATGCCAGTTTCTCTCAATATAGTTGTCATGGGATTTACACCGGAGTTTGGCAACCATAATATCACCGTTGTGGCTTTCCGTAGGTAAGAATCGTTCTTAGCTTCTACTCCCATAAGCCACGTAAAACATGCAACAACAAAGTAGAGGCATCTAACTTGTTCTTGCAGGGAGTGTTTTCTGTGATATGGTATGGCCCAAGATGTGATGTGTATATTGTATGCGATGATCATGTTTTGTAATGTTTCACGACTTGCATGTCGATGAGTACACAACCGTCAGGAGCCATATGGTTGTCTTTATAATTGTGTATGACCTGTGTGTCATCTTCTTATACGCCATGTAATAGTTTCACTTTATCGCTAAGTAGTTAGCAATAGTTGTAGTTGCTATTCGTGGTGGAGGCAATCATGGTGGAGTGATGGAGATCATGCCGGCACGCACAAGATGGAGATCATTGCGCGAAGATTGGCTATACCATGTCACATAAAGTTATATGCATGTGATGTTTATCCTTTTATGTATCTTATTATGCTTAGATCGCGACGGTAGCATTATAAGATGATTCCTCACTTAAAGATCAAGATAAAACTGTGTTCTCCCCAAGTATGCACCGTTGCGAAAGTTTGTCGTGTCCAAGCATCACGTGATGATCGGGTGCTATAGACTCTACGTTCACATACAACGGGTGCAAGCCAGTTTTGCACACGCGGAAATACTTGGGTCTAACTTGACGAGCCTAGCATGTACAGACATGGCCTCGGAACACATGAACCGAAAGGTTAAGCATGAGTCATATGAATGATATGATCGACACTTCGTTGTCCACCATTGAAACCACATCTCTTCTCGTGAAGATCGGATTAGGTGTGGTGAATTTGGATCATGTTCACTAAACGACTTGAGGGATGTTGAATTTAGTGGGAGTTCATCTAGTAATTTGATTAAAAGTTGAACTAGTTATCATGAACATAGTCTAATTTGTACTTGCAAATATTGTAGATCAAATGGCTAAGTCCAACTTCAACTTCAACGTTTTTGCTGAGAAGGAAAAGCTTAGAAACAATGGGTCTAACTTCACCAATTGGTTCCGCAATCTAAGAATCATTCTCTCTGGCGGTCAAAAGGACTATGTCCTTGAGAATGCGTTAGGTGACGCCCCTGCTGCTACTGCGCCGGCTGATGAGAAAGCTGTCTATCAGTCGCGCAAAGATGATTATAGTGTGATTAAGAGCACCATGTTGTTTGCTATGGAATCGGACCTTCAAAATCGTTTTGAAGACTATCCTGGGCCCTTTGAGATTCTCGAGGAGCTAAAAACCATGTTTCAGACTCAGGCCCGTTCTGAGAGATATGAGATCTCTGAGAAGTTCTTTAACTGCAAGATGGAGGAAGGGAGTTCCGTTAGTGAGCACGCCATTAAGATGTCGGGCTACACTCAAGGCCTTGAGCAACTGGACTGCAAGATTCCAGAGGATCTCAAGATTGACAGGGTTCTGCAATCACTCCCTCCCAGCTACAAAAGTTTTGTAGTGACTCAAAATCAGATTGGTTCCACTGATATGATCACGGAGCTCTTCGCAAAGCTGAAGGCTGCGGAGGTGGACATCAAAAAGGATAATCATGTGTTGATGGTCAACAAGCCCCCCACCTTCAAGAAAGGTAAGGGTGCAAAGAAGCCCTTCAAGAAAGGCGGCGGCAAGTGCGTTGCCCCTGCTGAGAAGAAGCTCAAGTCTGGTCCTAAGCCGGACACTGAGTGCTTCTATTGCAAGGACAAGAGTCACTGGAAGCGCAACTGTCCGAAGTACTTTGCGGACAAGAAGGCTGGCACCATCAAAGGTATATTTGATATACATGTTATTGATGTTTTCCTTACTAGCCCTCGTTGTAGTGCCTGGGTATTTGATACTGGTTCAGTTGCTAATATTTGTAACTCGAAACAGGAGCTACGAAATAGACGGCGGCTTGCGAGGGATGAGGTGACAATGCGCGTTGGCAATGGATCAAGAGTTGATGTGATGGCCGTCGGCACGCTCTCCTTAGTTTTACCTTCGGGATTAGTTTTAAACCTCAATAAATGTTATTATGTGCCTGCGTTGAGCATGAACATTATTTCTGGATCTTGTTTATTGCAAGACGGTTATTCATTTAAATCGGAGAATAATGGTTGTTCTATTTATATGAGTAACATATTTTATGGTCATGCACCTATTGTGAATGGTTTATTTCTTCTAAATCTCGAAAGGGATGAAACACACATCCATAACATTGAGGCTAAGAGATGTAAAGTAGATAGTGATAATACTACTTATTTGTGGCACTGTCGTCTAGGCCATATTGGTGTAAAACGCATGAAGAAACTCCATTCTGATGGACATTTGGAGTCTCTTGATTTTGAATCATTTGACACATGCGAACCATGACTCATGGGCAAGATGATCAAAACCCCGTTCTCCGGTATGATGGAGCGAGCAACGGACTTGTTGGAAATCATACATACCGATGTATGCGGACCGATGAGTGTTTCGACGCGCGGTGGATATCGCTATTTTCTCACTTTTACCGATGACTTAAGTAGATATGGGTATATCTATTTAATGAAACATAAATCTGAAACATTTGAAAAGTTCAAAGAATTTCAGAATGAAGTGGAGAACCATCGTAACAGAAAGATTAAGTTTCTACGATCCGATCGTGGAGGTGATATTTGAGTTATGATTTTCTCACGCATCTTAAAGCAAGCGGAATCGTTTCGCAACTCACGCCACCCGGAACACCACAACACAATGGTGTGTCTGAACGCCGGAATCGAACCCTATTAGATATGGTCCGATCGATGATGTCTCTTACTGATTTGCCGTTATCATTTTGGGGTTATGCATTAGAAACCGCTGCATTCACTTTAAATAGGGCACCATCTAAATCCGTTGAGACGACACCGTATGAACTGTGGTTTGGTGCTAAACCTAATTTGTCGTTTCTTAAAGTTTGGGGATGCGAAGCTTACGTCAAGAAGTTGATGCCGGACAAGCTCGAACCCAAAGCGGAGAAATGCGTCTTCATAGGATACCCTAAGGAAACTATTGGGTATACCTTCTATCACAGAACCGAAGGCAAAGTGTTTGTCGCAAAGAACGATTCCTTTCTTGAGAAGTAGTTTCTCTCGAAAGAAGTGAGTGGGAGGAAAGTAGAGCTAGACGAGGTTATTGAACCTTCTCTTGAATTGGAGAGTAGCGCAGCACCTGAAATTGTTCCAGTGCCGCCTGCACCAACAATAGAGGAAGCTAATGACAAGGATCATGAAGCTTCGGACTATGCTGCTACTGAACGTCGCAGGTCGACAAGGTCGCGTGCCCCTCCTGAGTGGTACGGCAACCCTGTCTTGACTGTATTGTTAGTAGAAGACAGTGAACCTACGAACTATGAGGAAGCGATGATGAGCCCAGACTCTGAGAAATGGCTAGAAGCCATGAAATCCGAATTGGGATCCGTGAGCGAAAACCAAGTATGGACTTTGGTGGACCCTCCTAGCGACCGAAAGGCCGTTGAGTGCAAATGGATCTTCAAGAAGAAAACGGACGCGGATGGTAATGTTACCGTCTATAAAGCACGGCTTGTCGCGAAAGGTTTTCGACAAGTTCAAGGTGTTGACTACGATGAGACTTTCTCTCCCGTAGTGATGTTTAAGTCCATTCGGATTTTATTAGCAATTGCTGCGTTTCATGATTATGAAATATGGCAGATGGATGTCAAGACTACGCTCCTCAATGGCAACATTGATGAAGAGTTGTATATGATGCAACGAAGGTTTTGTCGATCCTAAGGATGCTGATAAAGTATGCAAACTTCAGCGTTCCATTTATGGACTGAAGCAAGCATCTCGGAGTTGGAACCTTCGTTTTGATCAAGTGATCAAGAGCTTTGGATTTGTTCCAAATTGCTATGAAGCTTGTATCTACAAGAAAGTGAGTGGGAGCTCGGTGACATTTCTGGTACTATATGTGGATGACATATTGATTATTGGAAATGACATTAACATGCTTAACGATGTGAAGAGTTATTTGAACAAGTGTTTTTCAATGAAAGTCCTAGGTGAAGCTGCTTATATATTGGGCATCAAAATCTATAGAGATAGACAAAGACGCCTGATAGCTTTAAGCCAGAGTTCATACCTAGAAAAAGTTCTGAAAAGGTTCAGAATGGATAAGGCAAAGAAAGGTTCAGTGCCTATGTTGTCAGGTAAGATATTGAGCAAGGCTCACTGTCCAGCTACGATAAATGATAGGGAAGCTATGATCAAAGTGCCTTATGCCTCGGCCATAGGTTCTATCATGTATGCCATGCTGTGTACTAGACCGGATGTGTCCAATGCTCTTAGTTTGACGAGCAGATATCAAAGTGATCCAGGAGTGGAACACTAGACAGCCGTGAAGAACATCCTAAAGTACCTAAATAGGACTAAAGAAATGTTCTTAGTCTATGGGGGTGATGAACAGCTCGTCGTAAAAGGTTACGTCGATGCTAGTTTCGACACCGACAAGGATGATTCTAAATCTCAGACAGGATACGTGTATATTTTGAATGGAGGAGCTGTGAGCTGGAGAAGCTGCAAGCAAAGCGTGATCGCGGGATCTACAGTAGAAGCGGAATACATGGCTGCTGCAGAAGCGTCAGGTGAAGGAGTTTGGATCAGGAACTTCATCACTGAGCTTGGCGTGGTTCCAAGTGCATTGGACCCACTGGAGATATTGTGTGACAACACTGGCGCCATAGCACTCGCTAAGGAACCAAGATATCATCCAAAGACCAAGCATATCAACCGCAAGTTTCATATAATCCGAGATTATATAGCAGATGGAGATCTGAAGATTAGCAAAGTACATACAGATCTGAATGTCGCAGATCCATTGACTAAACCTCTTCCACGTGTAAAACATGATCAACACCTCAGTGCCATGGGTGTGAGATTGTTGCCAAATGTAAACTAGATTATTGACTCTAGTGCAAGTGGGAGACTGTTGGAATTATGCCCTAGAGGCAATAATAAAGATGTTATTATTATAATTCTTGTTCATGATAATGTTTATATTCCGTGCTAGAATTGTATTAAGTGGAAACTTTAATACTTGTGTGGTTTGTGAACAACACCGTGTCCCTAGTACGCCTCTATGGACTAGCTCATTGATTAATGATGGTTAAGGTTTCCTAACCATGGACATGAGTTGTCGATTAATAATGAGATCATATCATTGGGAGAATGATATGATGGATAGACCCAAACTAAGCGAAGCAATTAGATCGTGTCATCGTGTTCATCTTTGCGAAGCTTTTCTTATGTCAAATATTGTATTCCTTAGACAATGAGATAATACAACTCCCTGGTATCGGAAGAAAACTTTGAGGTTATCAAACGTCATCCTATGAGAGGGTGATCATAAAGGTGTCTCTCAGGTGATCGGAAAGTACCTGTTGGGTTGTATGTATCGAGATGGGATTTGTCCCTCCTAAGTCGGAGAGATATACTTCGGGCCCACTCGGTAATCGATATCAACACCGCTTGCAAGCATGTGGTTAAGGAGTTAATCACAAAGTGATATCGGATTACGGAACGAGTAAAGTACTTGCTGTGAACGAGATTGAACTAGGTATGACGGTACCGACGATCAAATCTCGGGCAAGTAAAATATCGCGAGACGAAGGGAATATATATATGGGATTGATTGAATCCTGGCATCGTGGTTCATCCGATATGATCATCAATGAATGTGTGGGAGTCAATATGGGTTTCCAGACCCCGCTGTTGATTATTGATAGAAGATCATGTCCGCATATTCTCGAACCCGAAGGGTCACACACTTAACGTGTGTCGACGCTAGGATAGATTGGATAATTGGTTTATGAGTTTTTTTTCGGAGTCTCGGATGGGATCCGGGACATCACGAGAGGTTCCGGAATGGTCCGGAGAATAAGATTCATATAAGGCAGTGCAGTTTTTGGAGTTCGGAATTGTTCCGGGTTAATCGGTATTGTACCAGAAGCTTCTAGAACCTTCCGGAAGGGGGGCAACGTGGTCCCACCTGTCGGGAGGGGGCATGGGCCTATGAGGGAGTGCCCTGGCCGCATTGGGCCAGGGGCACAAGGCCCCATAGGGCCCAGCCGGCCAAACAAGGGGAAACCATAGTTTGGAGCTTCTAGAAGGGGGGGGGGGTTTCCTTGCCCCCACTCCTCCCTCCTTTGGCCACCGGCCTAGGCTTGGGGGAGGGGCTAGGGCTGGCGCCCACCCCTCTATATATAGAGGGCTGGGGCGCACCACCCCCCACACCTTCCCCTCAAGCCTAGTCGCCCTGCTGCCCTCCTCTCTCTCTCTCTCCCTCCCGATTGCGTGTAGGCGAAGTCCTGCTGCAGAAACTCTCCACCACTTGCACCGCGCCGTCGTGTTGTAGATCCAATCCATCTCTCCACCATACTTGCTGGACCAAGGAAGGAGGAGACGTCGAGGTGCTTCACATGTGCATCTCACAGAGGCATCGCCACTTGCGGTGCTAGATCGGATCGGATCGCGAGGAGGAGAAGCGAGTACGACTACATCACCCACGTTCCGACGAACGTTCCGCTGTGCGAATCTTCAAGGGTATGAAGATCTAATCCAATCTCTCTCGTTGTTTGCATCTCCTAGATTAGATCTTGGCTTCCCCCTGTTCGCATCCGTAGAAATTTTTGATTTACTATGCCGCGAAACCCGTCAGTGGTATCAGAGCTAGATCTATGCATAGATGTGTTTCACGAGTAGAACGAAACATGATTGTTGCGGGCGTTGATGTTTTCTGTTTCAAGCCTCTTGTTTGTGTTCTTCTTATGACGCGGGATAGTGAGATTGAAGCGGTCCAGGCCAACCTTACACGACGTCGTTCGCGAGACCGGCTCCGCACTTGACGTGTGGCTTGTTCCACAGATGCGGCTGGTGGATGCCAGTTTCTCTCACTATAGTTGTCATGGGATTTACACCGGAGTTTGGCAACCATAATATCACCGTTGTGGCTTTCCATAGGTAAGAATCGTTCTTAGCTTCTACTCCCATAAGCCACGTAAAACATGCAACAACAAAGTAGAGGCATCTAACTTGTTTTTGCAGGGAGTGTTTTCTGTGATATGGTATGGCCCAAGATGTGATGTGTATATTGTATGCAATGATCATGTTTTGTAATGTTTCACGACTTGCATGTCGATGAGTACACAACCGGCAGGAGCCATATGGTTGTCTTTATAATTGTGTATGACCTATGTGTCAACTTCTTATACGCCATGTAATAGTTTCACTTTATCGCTAAGTAGTTAGCAATAGTTGTAGTTGCTATTCGTGGTGGAGGCAATCATGGTGGAGTGATGGAGATCATGCCGGCACGCACAAGATGGATATCATTGCGCGAAGATTGGCTATACCATGTCACATAAAGTTATATGCATGTGATGTTTATCCTTTTATGTATCTTATTATGCTTAGATCATGACGGTAGCATTATAAGATGATTCCTCACTTAAAGATCAAGATAAAACTGTGTTCTCCCCAAGTATGCACCGTTGCGAAAGTTCGTCGTGTCCAAGCATCACGTGATGATCGGGTGCTATAGACTCTACGTTCACATACAACGGGTGCAAGCCAGTTTTGCACACGCGGAAATACTTGGGTCTAACTTGACGAGCCTAGCATGTACAGACATGGCCTCGGAACACATGAACCGAAAGGTTAAGCATGAGTCATATGAATCATATGATCGACACTTCGTTGTCCACCATTGAAACCACATCTCTTCTCGTGAAGATCGGATTAGGTGTGGTGAATTCGACTTGAGGGATGTTGAATTTAGTGGGAGTTCATCTAGTAATTTGATTAAAAGTTGAACTAGTTATCATGAACATAGTCTAATTTGTACTTGCAAATATTGTAGATCAAATGGCTAAGTCCAACTTCAACTTCAACGTTTTTGCTGAGAAGGAAAAGCTTAGAAACAATGGGTCTAACTTCACCAATTGGTTCCGCAATCTGAGAATCATTCTCTCTGGCGGTCAAAAGGACTATGTCCTTGAGAATGCGTTAGGTGACGCCCCTGCTGCTACTGCGCCGGCTGATGAGAAAGCTGTCTATCAGTCGCGCAAAGATGATTATGGTGTGATTAAGAGCACCATGTTGTTTTCTATGGAATCGGACCTTCAAAATCGTTTTGAAGACTATCCCGAGCCCTTTGAGATTCTCGAGGAGCTGAAAACCATGTTTCAGACTCAGGCCCGTTCTGAGAGATATGAGATCTCTGAGAAGTTCTTTAACTGCAAGATGGAGGAAGGGAGTTCCGTTGAGCACGCCATTAAGATGTCGGGCTACACTCAACGCCTTGAGCAACTGGACTGCAAGATTCTAGAGGAGCTCAAGATTGACAGGGTTCTGCAATCACTCCCTCCCAGCTACAAAAGTTTTGTAGTGACTCAAAATCAGATTGGTTCCACTGATACGATCACCGAGCTCTTCGCAAAGCTGAAGGCTGCGGAGGTGGACATCAAAAAAGATAATCATGTGTTGATGGTCAACAAGCCCCCCACCTTCAATAAAGGTAAGGGTGCAAAGAAGCCCTTCAAGAAAGGCGGCGGCAAGCGCGTTGCCCCTGCTGAGAAGAAGCTCAGGTCTGGTCCTAAGCCGGACACTGAGTGCTTCTATTGCAAGGAGAAGGGTCATTGGAAGCGCAACTGTCCAAAGTACTTAGCGGACAAGAAGGCTGGCACCATCAAAGGTATATTTGATATACATGTTATTGATGTTTTCCTTACTAGCCCTCGTTGTAGTGCCTGGGTATTTGATACTGGTTCAGTTGCTAATATTTGTAACTCGAAACAGGAGCTACGGAATAGACGGCGGCTTGCGAGGGATGAGGTGACGATGCGCGTTGGCAACGGATCAAGAGTTGATGTGATGGCCGTCGGCACGCTCTCCTTAGTTTTACCTTCGGGATTAGTTTTAAACCTCAATAAATGTTATTATGTGCCTGCGTTGAGCATGAACATTATTTTTGGATCTTGTTTATTGCAAGACGGTTATTCATTTAAATCGGAGAATAATGGTTGTTCTATTTATATGAGTAACCTCTTTTATGGTCATGCACCTATTGTGAATGGTTTATTTCTTCTAAATCTCGAAAGGGATGAAACACACATCATAACATTGAGGCTAGGAGATGCAAAGTAGATAGTGATAATACTACTTATTTGTGGCACTGTCGTCTAGGCCATATTGGTGTAAAACGCATGAAGAAACTCCATTCTGATGGACTTTTGGAGTCTCTTGATTTTGAATCATTTGACACATGCGAACCATGCCTCATGGGCAAGATGATCAAAACCCCGTTCTCCGGTATGATGGAGCGAGCAACGGACTTGTTGGAAATCATACATACCGATGTATGCGAACCGATGAGTGTTTCGACGCGCGGTGGATATCGCTATTTTCTCACTTTTACCGATGACTTAAGTAGATATGGGTATATCTATTTAATGAAACATAAATCTGAAACATTTGAAAAGTTCAAAGAATTTCAGAATGAAGTGGAGAACCATCGTAACAGAAAGATTAAGTTTCTACGATCCGATCGTGGAGGTGATATTTGAGTTATGATTTTCTCACGCATCTTAAAGCAAGCGGAATCGTTTCGCAACTCACGCCACCCGGAACACCACAACACAATGGTGTGTCTGAACGCCGGAATCGAACCCTATTAGATATGGTCCGATCGATGATGTCTCTTACTGATTTGCCGTTATCATTTTGGGGTTATGCATTAGAAACCGCTGCATTCACTTTAAATAGGGCACCATCTAAATCCGTTGAGACGACACCTAAGTTGTCGTTTCTTAAAGTTTGGGGATGCGAAGCTTACATCAAGAAGTTGATGCCGGACAAGCTCGAACCCAAAGCGGAGAAATGCGTCTTCATAGGATACCCTAAGGAAACTATTGGGTATACCTTCTATCACAGAACCGAAGGAAAAGTGTTTGTCGCAAAGAACGATTCCTTTCTTGAGAAGGAGTTTCTCTCGAAAGAAGTGAGTGGGAGGAAAGTAGAGCTAGACGAGGTTATTGAACCTTCTCTTGAATTGGAGAGTAGCGCAGCACCTGAAATTGTTCCAGTGCCGCCTGCACCAACAATAGAGGAAGCTAATAACAAGGATCATGAACCTTCGGACGATGCTGCTACTGAACGTCGCAGGTCGACAAGGTCGCGTGCCCCTCCTGAGTGGTACGGCAACCCTGTCTTGACTGTATTGTTAGTAGAAGACAGTGAACCTACGAACTATGAGGAAGCGATGATGAGCCCAGACTCTGAGAAATGGCTAGAAGCCATGAAATCCGAATTGGGATCCATGAGCGAAAACCAAGTATGGACTTTGGTGGACCCTCCTAGCGACCGAAAGGCCGTTGAGTGCAAATGGATCTTCAAGAAGAAAACGGACGCGGATGGTAATGTGACCGTCTATAAAGCACGGCTTGTCGCGAAAGGTTTTCGACAAGTTCAAGGTGTTGACTACGATGAGACTTTCTCTCCCGTAGCGATGTTTAAGTCCATTCGGATTTTATTAGCAATTGCTGCGTTTCATGATTATGAAATATGGCAGATGGATGTCAAGACTGCGCTCCTCAATGGCAACATTGATGAAGAGTTGTATATGATGCAACCCGAAGGTTTTGTCGATCCTAAGGATGCTGATAAAGTATGCAAACTTCAGCGTTCCATTTATGGACTGAAGCAAGCATCTCGGAGTTGGAACCTTCGTTTTGATCAAGTGATCAAGAGCTTTGGATTTGTTCCAAATTGCTATGAAGCTTGTATCTACAAGAAAGTGAGTGGGAGCTCGGTGACATTTCTGGTACTATATGTGGATGACATATTGATTATTGGAAATGACATTAACATGCTTAACGATGTGAAGAGTTATTTGAACAAGTGTTTTTCAATGAAAGACCTAGGTGAAGCTGCTTATATATTGGGCATCAAAATCTATAGAGATAGACAAAGACGCCTGATAGCTTTAAGCCAGAGTTCATACCTAGACAAAGTTCTGAAAAGGTTCAGAATGGATAAGGCAAAGAAAGGTTCAGTGCCTATGTTGTCAGGTAAGATATTGAGCAAGGCTCAGTGTCCAGCTACGATAAATGATAGGGAAGCTATGATCAAAGTGCCTTATGCCTCGGCCATAGGTTCTATCATGTATGCCATGCTGTGTACTAGACCGGATGTGTCCAATGCTCTTAGTTTGACGAGCAGATATCAAAGTGATCCAGGAGTGGAACACTGGACAGCCGTGAAGAACATCCTAAAGTACCTAAATAGGACTAAAGAAATGTTCTTAGTCTATGGGGGTGATGAACAACTCGTCGTAAAAGGTTACGTCGACGCTAGTTTCGACACCGACAAGGATGATTCTAAATCTCAGACAGGATACGTGCATATTTTGAATGGAGGAGCTATGAGCTGGAGAAGCTGCAAGCAAAGCGTGATCGAGGGATCTATAGTAGAAGCGGAATACATGGCTGCTGAAGAAGCGTCAAGTGAAGGAGTTTGTATCAGGAACTTCATCACTGAGCTTGGCGTGGTTCCAAGTGCATTGGACCCACTGGAGATATTGTGTGACAACACTGGCGCCATAGCACTCGCTAAGGAACCAAGATATCATCCAAAGACCAAGCATATCAACCGCAAGTTTCATATAATCCGAGATTATATAGCATATGGAGATCTGAAGATTAGCAAAGTACATACAGATCTGAATGTCGCAGATCCATTGACTAAACCTCTTCCACGTGTAAAACATGATCAGCACCTCAGTGCCATGGGTGTGAGATTGTTGCCAAATGTAAACTAGATTATTGACTCTAGTGCAAGTGGGATACTGTTGGAATTATGCCCTAGAGGCAATAATGAAGATGTTATTATTATAATTCTTGTTCATGATAATGTTTATATTCCATGCTAGAATTGTATTAAGCGGAAACTTTAATACTTGTGTGGTTTGTGAACAACACCGTGTCCCTAGTACGCCTCTATGGACTAGCTCATTGATTAATGATGGTTAAGGTTTCCTAACCATGGACATGAGTTGTCGATTAATAATGAGATCATATCATTGGGAGAATGATATGATGGACAGACCCAAACTAAGCGAAGCAATTAGATCGTGTCATCGTGTTCATCTGTGCGAAGCTTTTCTTATGTCAAATATTGTATTCCTTAGACCATGAGATAATACAACTCCCTGGTATCGGAAGAAAACTTTGAGGTTATCAAACGTCATCCTATGAGAGGGTGATCATAAAGGTGTCTCTCAGTTGATCGGAAAGTACCTGTTGGGTTGTATGTATCGAGATGGGATTTGTCCCTCCCAAGTCGGAGAGATATACTTCGGGCCCACTCGGTAATCGATATCAACACCGCTTGCAAGCATGTGGTTAAGGAGTTAATCACAAAGTGATATCGGATTACAGAACGAGTAAAGTACTTGCTGTGAACGAGATTGAACTAGGTATGACGGTACCGACGATCAAATCTCGGGCAAGTAAAATATCGTGAGACGAAGGGAATATATATATGGGATTGATTGAATCCTGGCATCGTGGTTCATCCGATATGATCATCGATGAATGTGTGGGAGTCAATATGGGTTTCCAGACCCCGCTGTTGATTATTGATAGAAGATCATGTCCGCATATTCTCGAACCCGAAGGGTCACACACTTAACGTGTCTCGACGCTAGGATAGATTGGATAATTGGTTTATGAGTTTTTGTTCGGAGTCTCGGATGGGATCCGGGACATCACGAGAGGTTCCGGAATGGTCCGGAGAATAAGATTCATATAAGGCAGTGCAGTTTTTGGAGTTCGGAAAATCGGTATTGTACTAGAAGCTTCTAGAACCTTCCGGAAGGGGGCCAACGTGGTCCCACCTGTCGGGAGGGGGCATGGGCCTATGAGGGAGTGCCCTGGCCGCATTGGGCCAGGGGCACAAGGCCCCATAGGGCCCAGCCGGCCAAACAAGGGGAAACCCTAGTTTGGAGCTTCTAGAAGGGGGGGGGGGTTTCCTTGCCCCCCACTCCTCCCTCCTTTGGCCGCCGGCCTAGGCTTGGGGGAGGGGCTAGGGCTGGTGCCCACCCCTCTATATATAGAGGGCTGGGACGCACCACCCCCACACCTTCCCCTCAAGCCTAGTCGCCCTGCTGCCCTCCTCTCTCTCTCCCTCCCGACTGCGTGTAGGCGAAGCCCTGCTGCAGAAACTCTCCACCACTTGCACCGCGCCATCGCGTTGTAGATCCAATCCATCTCTCCACCATACTTGCTGGACCAAGGAAGGAGGAGACGTCGAGGTGCTGCACGTGTGCATCTCACAGAGGCATCGCCACTTGCGGTGCTAGATCGGATCGGATCGCGAGGAGGAGAAGCGAGTACGAATACATCACCCACGTTCCGACGAACGTTCCGCTGTGCGAATCTTCAAGGGTATGAAGATCTATTCCAATCTCTCTCGTTGTTTGCATCTCCTAGATTAGATCTTGGCTTCCCTCTGTTCGCATCCGTAGAAAATTTTGATTTACTATGCCGCGAAACCCGTCATTTTTCCCCTCCGCTCGGAGAGATATTCTCTAGGCCCTCTCGGAAGATATGATTCGAAAAGCATGGCCATGCACGACTCGGTGAAGTGTTAACCGAGGCGATCAACTAAGAGTTAGTCAGGTGAATCACTTATCTTGGATTGAGAAGAGCGTCGGACTATTTAAGGGATGACAATTATTCGCCTATAGTCTGACAAGGTATATCGTGAGGCAAAAGGAACTCGGACGCAAGTCGCATTGGAAAGGCAAGTCGTCATGACTCATTGGTACTTGGGAGTCGGCACGTTCTGCTAGGAGCCGCTGCCGACTGATCGATTGTGAGTCGGACTCCAATCGTGTCCGAGTAACCAAGAGCCTGTCGGGTCACACACTTAAGAGCGGGAGAAAGTTCGGATTGGATCTGAACCGGAACTCTGGCCGGGTTGGACCCAAGCCGGATTAGGACTGAGTCAGTGAGTCGGACTTGCGGTGACTAGTGTTATATGGGCTTTAGTGAATGGGCCACGAGAGTGGAGCCCACGTTCACTCCCTATATATAGTGGAGCACAGTAAACCAGAAGGGTTAATCGTGGTTCGGTTAGGTCATTCCATGTGTTGGAAACCCTATCTTCACAGCAGTCCTACCGTTGTATTGAACCTAGAAGTTTGACGCCAGTGCTCCTCCTTGTACGTGTGGATACCAGCAGAGATGTTGTACGATCAGCACCAGGACGATCCGATCACAAAGGACTGCATTGCATCAACTGACGCGCTTCACCAGTAATCCGCAACTGCGCGTGTAGTGGTAAACCTCATGGCCTTCTACCTCAGTTAGATCTTGGGATCACCATGTTAGAGGGAAAAGTTTTGTTTTATCTCTGCATGGCCCAACAGTGGTATCAGAGCGATAGCTTCTGGTTTTAGGCTCGAGATCTTGCATATGTGATATGCGGTTGGCTGTAGATGAGATCTATGTGCTATTTTGGTGGTCGATCTATGAGATAGATCAGTTTTGTATGAGGTTGATTGGATCAACTGTACTTGGGGAATGGTAGATCTGATTTCCGTGATCATACTGCTAAGGTCGTGGAACGACATACCCCTACCGGTCGGTTTCCGCCATCGGGGTAGATCCAGAGGTGGTGATCGAAGATCAAAAGTTTTGATCGAATTGGAACGAAGGTCGAAATCCATGTCCGGATCGAATGGGACCACCGTCTTCGCCCCGTCGTAGCGCCTTAGATGTCGTTGCGAGTTTCACAGCGCCGGTAGATATCGTATCTATGCATAACTTGTTTTTTTGCAGGAAGTTGTGAATGGTATGGTTCATGTGCATGTGATGTATGTGTGTAATCCATACGTGATATGCGAATCACGGTTTTTGTCAGCCGGCTGGAGCCTAGGTGCTGTCATTTTATGTATAACGACATGCGTGTCAGATTCTCTATGTAATTTACTTTACTAAGCTAGTGTAGCTGTTTGGAGAATCCGGATGACATGCAAGGCGATGTACATGTCGGCGACATGGAGTAAGACGGAAAGTGACAAGATTTGGCACGAGTCAGATTACAGGCTTTGTGGAGATGAGGATCGCCATGAAGGGAGCCATACCATTTCACATTATAATTGCTTTATTTTGTGTTATTGTTATGTCTCTGTTTTACCTCTATTATATAGTCGGTAAAATTTTAATCCCTCAAAAAAGGTCTAGTCGGTTTTCCCGCCAGTGTTTGCACCATCACAAGTCGGACATTTTTGGCAGTGGGCTCATAAAATTGAGGTGCTGCCAATTCTTTTCGACTAGGTGGGTTCGAGTCGAACTCTTACTGCAGAAAAACTCGGTAGGCTAGACGGGTCTATCACAACGGTTGTGGGGCTCGGGGAAAAGTCGGATGGGAGCCGGGGCATGTGATGCCACCCATCCAACAAGAGTCATATGAGATGCGATTGACAAGGAGTTGTCTACCTAGATCACTTGGCGGCTAGCGGTGATGCTAAAGCTCACTAGCCGACTTGCTTATTTAGGGTCCTGAATCACTAAGTAATCATCGGAGGGGTGTTGGTTCTAGTGGGAGCATAAAATATTAAAATGTTTAATATGCTTGCTCTTTTATGAATACATGTCTTAAGTGTTTTGCATATTTTTGTTGTAGATCGTGGCACCAAGTAGCAGTCACTCTAAGATATCCAGTTTTGCGTTGAGAACCATTCTTGAGAAAGATAAACTGAACGACACTAATTTTACCAACTGGTATCGAAATCTGAGAATTGTTCTCAAACAAGAAAAGAAGGACCATGTCCTAGACAACCCACTTCCAGATGAGCCGAATGAGAATGCGACTGTCGCTGCCACCAATGCCTACCGTCGGGCTAAGGATGAGTCCATGGATATTAGCTGTCTTATGCTTTCTCACATGGAACCGGAGTTGCAAAAGCAGTTCGAGAATGTTGAGGCCTACGATATGATCGAAAGCCACAAAAGTATGTTCCAGGCTCAGGCGAAGACTGAGAGGTATCAAGTCTCTCAGGCTTTGCTGAGTTGCAAGCTTAAGGATGGTGATCCACTGAGTCCGCATGTGATCAAAATGGTTGGTTATGTGCAGTCTCTGGAGAGGCTTGGCTACCCCATTAGCGAAGAGTTCGCTACAGATATAATTCTAAACTCTCTTCCTAATGCATATGGGCAGTTCATTTCGAACTACCACATGCATGGTATGGATAAGAAGCTCACTGAATTACATGGGATGCTCAAGCAGGCAGAGGCGGATCTCAAGAAGGGTGCCAGTTAAGTGTTGATGGTGTAGAATAAGGCTAAGTTCAAGAAGAGTTCTTGGACTAAGAAGAAGGCTAAGTCAGGAGGAAAGCAGGCTCAGGACCCGGTCCCAAGCGCTTCCTTAGGGACTAAGCCATCTCCTTCACCCGGATCCACTTGCTTCTATTGCAAGACGTATGGCCATTGGAAGAGGAACTGCAACAAGTATTTGGCTGATAAAGCCAAGAGTGGAGGTATGACTTCCGACTCAGGTACACTTGTTTGCAATGTTATAGACATATATCTTGCTGATGCACCTAATAGTTCTTAGGTATATGATACCAGATCAGTTATTCACATCTGCAACTCGTTGCAGGGACTGGTAAGAACTAGGAGCGTAGCAAGAGGCGATGTTGATATTCGAGTCGGCAACAAAGAAAGAATTGCTGCGTGGAAGTCGGCACGATGCAGCTTCATTTACCTTCCGGATTCATTATGGAACTGAATAATTGTTATTATGTTCCAGTGCTTAGTCAAAACATTATTTCTGCTTCATGTTTGATGAGGCAAGGCTATGAGTCGAATATCAAGAATAATGGTTGTTCTTTGTATTTGAATGATATGTTTCACGACTTTCCACCCATCCAGGATGAGTTATTTATTTTGAATCTTGATGGTGAGTCGGTTTATAACATAAATGTTAAAAGGTTGAAACCAAATGATCTGAATATGACTTACTTTTGGCACTGTTGGCTTGGTCATATAAGTTGGAAATGCATGAAGGAGCTCCATGATGATGGACTCCTAACATCGTTCGACTTGGAGTCGTTCGAGACATGTGAATCTTGTCTACTCAGCAAAATGACCAAGACACCTTTTGCAAAGAGTTGCGAAAGGGCGTCCGACTTGTTGGGACTAGTACATAGTGATGTATGTGGACCAATGAGCACGACAGCCAGAGGTGGTTATGAGTACTTCATTACCTTCACTGATGATTGGAGTAGGTATGGATATATCTACTTGATGAAACATAAGCCGTAAGCCTTTGAAAAGTTCAAAGAATTCCAGAATGAAGCACAGAATCATCTCGGCAAGAAAATAAAGTTTCTTCGGTCGGACCGAGGAGGCAAGTACATGAGCCATGAGTTTGATGACCATCTGAAAAGTTGTGGAATAGTTCCTCAACTTACTCCGCCAGGAACGCTGCAAAGGAACGGTGTTTCGGAAACGCGAAATCAAACCTTGTTGGACATGGTACGATCAATGATGAGTCAGACAGATCTGCCTTTATCATTTTGGGGTTATTGTCTAGAAACAGCGGCGTTCACACTAAACAGAGTACCATCAAAGTCGGTAGAGAAGACACCGCATGAGATGTGGACATGCAAAAAGTCGAGTTTGTCTTTTCTTAAGATTTGGGGTTGTGAAGCATTTGTTAAGCGACTTTAGTCGTACAAGCTTATGGCCAAGTCGGATAAGTGTATTTTCATGGGGTATCTGAGGGAAACTTTGGGTTACTACTTCTACAACCAAGAAGAGGGCAAAGTGTTTGTCGCTCGAAGCGGTGTCTTCCTTGAGAAAGAGTTTCTCAGTCAGGGAGTAAGTGGGAGCACGGTGCAGCTCAAAGAAATTCGAGAGGAACCGTCTAGTAGCGAGTCGGCAAAAACCTTGGAGGTTGAGCCGGTCGTGGCAGCTGAGCCGGCAGCAGCATCTGTACTACGAAGATCGGCTAGATTACGAAGTGTTCGTGGTGTGTTACTGTTAGACAGTGATGAGCCGGCAAATTATTCGGAAGCGATGGTGGGATCTGATTCCGAGTCATGGCTTGGAGCCATGAGATCCGAGTTAAACTCCATGGATGAAAATCAAGTTTGGAACTTGGTTGATCTGCCAGACGGTGCAAGACCCGTCGAGTGCAAATGGGTCTTTAAGAAGAAAACTGATATGGATGGAAATGTTTCCGTCTATAAAGCACGCCTTGTCGCGAAGGGGTTCCGACAAGTTCAAGAAGTTGATTACGACGAGACTTTCTCGCCCGTAGCGATGCTTAAATCAGTTCAGATCATGTTAGCTATAACAGCCTATTTCGACTATGAGATATGGCAGATGGATGTCAAAATGGCTTTCCTTAACGGAAATTTAACCGACGACGTGTATATGATACAACCCGAGGGTTTTGTCGATCTGGCTAATGCTGACAAGGTATGCAAACTTCAGAAATCCATTTATGGGTTGAAGCAAGCATCTCAGAGTTGGAATATTCGCTTTGATGAGGTAGTCAAATCGTTTGTCTTCATCAAAAGTGATCATGATTCTTGTTTGTACAAGAAGTTTAGTGGGAACAAGGTAAACTTTCTAATCTTATATGTGGATGACATATTATTGATTGGAAATGATGTCTAGATGTTGCAAGAAACCAAGGAATCATTGGAAAGGAGTTTCTCAATGAAAGACTTGGGTGAGACAACATACATCCTCGAAATCCGGATCTATAGAGATAGATCAAGGAGGCTCATTGGATTGAGTCAGGGTACTTATTTGGACAAAGTGTTGAACAAGTTCAACATGGAATCGTCTAAGAAGGGGTTCTTACCGATGTCCCATGGTGTAAAACTTAGCAAGACTCAGTGTCCTTCGACAACTGATGAGCGAAGTCAGATGAGTGCGATTCCGTATGCTTCTGCAGTTGGATCCATCATGTATGCCATGATTTGTACTAGGCCGGATGTTTCCTATGCTCTAAGTGTTGTGAGCAGATACCAGGCTGATCCTGGAGAGATCCACTGGACAGCGGCTAAAAATATCCTAAAGTACTTGAGAAGGACTAAGGATATGTTCTTGGTTTATGGTGGTGAAGATGAACTCAGTGTAAAGGGTTACACAAATGCGAGTTATCTTACCGACTCTAATGATTCTCGTTCACAATCCGGGTACGTGTTTATTATAAACGGAGGTGCTGTGAGCTGGAAGAGTTCCAAGCAAGAGACTGTGTCTGCATCTACAACAGAGGCTGAGTATATTGCCCCCTCGGAGGCAGCAAAGGAAGTTGTTTGTATGAGGATGTGGTTCAGGGCTCGTCCAATCCGTTAGACGTTTATTGTGACAACAATGGTGCTATTGCACAAGCCAAGGAACCTAGACAACACCAGAAAAACAAGCACATACTCATGCGGTACCACCTGATTCGCCAGTTCGTGGATCAGGGTGATATCAAGTTATGCAAGGTACACACGGATGCAAATATTGCGGATCCGTTGACAAAGCCGTTACCCCAGCCGAAACATGAGGCGCACCTGAGAGCCATGGGCATTAGATGCTTAGACATGTGATGTCGAAAGATTGACTCTAGTGCAAGTGGGAGACTGTTGGGAATATGCCCTAGAGGCAATCATGTATGATGAGATTTGCCAATGTATTCATAAAGATATAAAGTTGTCCTTGTATAAACATCTAATGTGTATGATTGAATATGTGATTCGGTTGTGGAACTATGCATTCATGTTGTTTGTACTAAATGTCCTTGGTCATTGAGGTTGTGCTGGACACACAACTTAGACCAATGTTAAAGTCGGCTTGATGACTAGGTTCCACTTGTCATGGGCATGGTGATGCCATTCCGACTTACACAGATTTGGCTCAAGAGTTTAGCGAGTCGGATTGACCCATATCGAGGTACAACGGACAAGTAGTCATTTGTATATCTCAATCAATGTAATCCTTATACCTGAGGTTGTTGCATAGTCCGAGTTGAGGATCACCGACTTAGGTTCTATCAAACGCTGATCCGTACCTGGGCAGTTATAAAGGCAGATTTCGGGTCGATTGAGAATCAAGCTGCATGATGTGAATAACCAAGATGGGGTTTTGCCCCTCCGCTCGGAGAGATATTCTCTGGGCCCTCTCGGAAGATATGATTCGGAAAGCATGACCATGCACGACTCGGTTAAGTGTTAACCGAGGCGATCGACTAAGAGTTAGTCAGGTGAATCACTTATCTCGGATCGAGAAGAGAGTCAGACTATTTAAGGGATGACAATTATTCGCCTATAGTCTGACAAGGTATATCGTGAGGCAAAAGGGACTCGGACGCAAGTCGCATTGGAAAGGCAAATTGTCATGACTCATTGGTACTTGGGAGTCGGCACATTCTGCTAGGAGCCGCTGCCGACTGATCGATTGTGAGTTGGAATCCAATCGTGTCCGAGTAACCAAGAGCCTGCCGGGTCACACACTTAAGAGCGGGAGCAAGTTCGGATTGGATCTAAACCGGAAATCTGGCCGGATTGGACCCGAGCCGGATTAGGACTGAGTCAGTGAGTCGGACTCGCGGTGACTAGTGTTATATGGGCTTTAGTGAATAGGCCACGAAAGTGGAGCCCACGTTCACTCCCTATATATAGTGGAGCACAGTAACCCAGAAGGGTTAATCGTGGTTCGGTTAGGTCATTCCATGTGTTGGAAACCCTAGCTCCACAGCAGTCCTGCCGTTGTATCGAACCTAGCAGTTCACCACCGGTGCTCCTCCTTGTACGTATGGATACCAGCAGAGGTGTTGTACGATTGACATGGTTATACCCTACGGGTACATAACTTCAGCATACCTGGTCCAACCCAAGGAAGGCCCACGGCAGACATATGCTGGCCCATGAAGATTTTCGGGTGGCCAAGGCCCATGACGTCTTCGGATCCTTGGAGAGCAAGACTAGAGGAGATAGGAAATTCAAAGGGGTAAAACCCTAGAACTTGTAACCGACTAGGACTACGCCCGGGACCTGCCTAAGTCTATATAAAGGCCAGGAGGGCACGTCCTAGGGCAACTCGACTCATACTTCCGCACACGCATCCACGCCAGATCGAATCTGCGCACCTTGTAACCTTCGGTTCCGCCGTAATCAAAGAGCAGACAAGCAGGAGTAGGGTTTTCCCTCCGGGGGCCTGAACCTGGGTAAATCTCGTGTCCCCTGGTTGCTTGTCTGTTAACCGTGCCACGATCTCCAGCATCCCCATCTTCTCCAAAACCCAAGTCCATAACAATGGGCATTGACGAGATAAAACCTCGTCAATTGGCGCCGTCTGTGGGAATCGGGGCTGCTGATTGTGCGGTCATGACGGTTCCGACCCGATCGATCTACAACTCCGCGGCGACGGAGAATCATCTCCTCTTCGGCGCTTTCGACTTCACCACCCACTCGCCGGATACCATGAAGGATTTCGAGCCCGTAGGCGACGGACTCGAAATCTTGTTCGGGAGCTTCTGCTTCCAGGTGGGACAAACTGGCACCCTCCGCCTCCCTGAGCGGGTGCCCGTGCCATCAATCAGGCCCGCTTCATGGGCTCCACACCCCGTGCTACGCACTTCACCATCAACAGATGAGTTCTACAGCAGCAGCAGGTGCAACTCCGATCTATGCGATCCACCTTCGGATGAAGGGACCTACGGTTCCGGATCCGAAAGCTTCGGCAGCAGCCAACCAACCTGCAGGCGCTATCTGTGCGCCGCAGTCATCCAAACCGACGAGGAAACGCCTAACCCGCCGCCCAACCCCAACCCGCAGGACAGAAACGGCGAAAACGGGGAAAACCGTGGCCACCTCATCCAACTTAGCAAAGAAGGATGGGTCGAAGCACGCCGCGCCGTCGCAGGCGAAATAGTCCTACCTCTGGACTCCCCACGTGATCTGCTGAGGGCATACCACTACCTCCTCATCGAGGAGCATAAGAATCAAGTCAAGATGCAGGAGACGCTCAACAAACGCAAGCAAGCAGCCTCTGAGTCCAGTGCGCGACGAGCTGCGCTCTCCGCCATGGGACCCAGCTCTAGCACAAACGGAAATCAGGGAAACAAGCACCACTCTCGGGTGGAAAACATGGACCCCAAGGAGCGGAATGACGTGACCCGAACTCTCCATACATCGTTCATGGATATGGACGCTGACGGCAACATCATACCGAAGACGCCACAAGCTGCGATCATGGCAGCCACTTCGTATCTCGCGGCTCACCCATCTCCAGAGGGGGACCCGAAAAGGGCCATGCATAGGTCCGCACTCACCGGACTAGGACTAATCGGAGCTGCGCTCCACGAAGACGCTCCTGCGGAGCCGAAGAAGAAAGCTCCGGCCAGGCGCGACCGGAGCCCCACCCCCTCATCCCAAGAGGAAGAGGAGCACGATCTCCCTCGAAGAAAGAAGAGCTCGCACCGCCATAAACGCGACTACGACGCCAGAGACAAGCTTACACAGCGCAAGATCGACAAAGCACGCGCTAAACGCGCATGCTCGTCCGAATCTGAGATGGATGAAGACGAAGGAGAACTCTGCGGAGCTCGATGCTTCAGAAGATCTGTTCAGCGAACGCAGATGCCACGCAACTTCAAGCTTCCTTCGGATACTCCGAAGTTCAACGGCACGCAAGATACAAAGTCCTGGCTCAGTGACCATCTGTCATCCGTCAAGCTTCACGGAGGCAACAAAGAAACCGCCATGCAATGCCTTCAGCTGCAGCTAACAGGCGCAGCGCGGGTCTGGCTTAGCAGCCTATCATCAGGATCCATCCGAAGCTGGGAGGAGCTCGCTTACAGCTTCATCCGAAACTTCAAAGGCACCAGCAAGAGGCCCGCCTCAATCGAAGAGTTGCGAGCCTGCACCCAGAGAACGGGTGAATCTATTCGCTCATACATACTATGCTGGTCTACAACCAAGAACTCCGCAGCACACATCTCCGAAGAGCGGGCCATCGATGCCTTCAGGGACGGCGTCAAACGCCCAGACTTCATGGAGGAACTTGGGCGTGTAAAGCCCAAGACACTCGACCACCTCATGGAAATTGCCAACAGTTGGGCAGACGGCGAAAATTGCATCCAGCGGGCGCAATCAGATGAAGAGGACGACTACGGCCGAAGACGCGAACGCCGTAGCAAGAGGAGATCGCGCGTCTACGAGGACCGCGACGGACCCGACATGGTCGCAGCCGGCTACGCCGACCGCCGTAATGACAACAGCCGCAACAACGGAGGATACCGCAGCGGAAACTTCCGCGACAGCGGACGACCAACGCAGTCGTGGCAACGCCGCGACCGCGAGAACGGACCCTCAGCATTCGACAAACTTTCGGGTCCATGCACCATCCACTTCTACATCGACAAACAAGATGGCAAAAATAAAGCTAGCCACATGCTCAAGGACTGCCGCGAGTTGCAGAAACTCAGCGAAGGCATGATGCAGATGAGGCAACAAGCTCCAATCCCTGCGTTCGGAAACACACCTGTGCCAGGTGAAATAGCACACGGAGCTCCTCCACCGCCGCCTATTGGAGGTCCAAATCAACCAGTCGCACCAGCGCAAAACAACGCCGGGGTCCCATACCCCCCACCAAAGGGAGCACTAAATATGATCCAGAAGGGACGCCCCACAAATAGGGTGCAAAAGAAAATCACCCGACAAATCAACTTGGCCGTGGCAACTCCGCCTGCAATGCCTGAGTACCTCAGCGGATCGGAGTCCTGCATCACATTCACTCGCGCGGATCACCCTTGCCAGATCCCTCGCCCAGGTCATGCTGCCCTGGTGCTGGAGGCGCAGATCGGAGGCTTCGAGATGAGTCGCGTCTTCATGGACGGCGGCAGCGGCATCAACCTAATGTTCGCAAGCACTCTGGCAGCTATGCGGATCCCGCAATGCAGCCTAGAACAATCAGACACAATGTTCCACGGCATTGTCCCAGGGAAGGGCATCTTCCCCCTGGGCAAAATAGGGCTCGACGTCATCTTCGGGAAGCCGGACAACTTTCGGCAGGAGCGCCTAGAATTCGAAGTGGTGGACTGGCCGTCGCAATACCATGCCATCCTGGGACATGTAGCATTCGCAAGGTTCCTGGCCGTCCCACACTACGCACACCTACTACTCAAGATGCCAGGACCAAGGGGCGTCATCACAGTCCACGGGAGCTTCACCCGATCGGACCAATGCGACAGGGATTTCAACAAAATCTCCCAGCCCTTCGGCATGCAAGACGAGCTCGTAAGGCTCCGCGAGGTGACGGACAATGGGCTACCCCCAGTCACAAAGCAGAACGCACCCGACATGTCCTTCGACTCCACCGTCAACACCAAGAAAGTGCAGGTCCATCCGACAGACGCCTCCAAGACGGCGCTGATCGCCAACGACCTCAGCACCGCATAGGAAGGCGCGCTCGTCGAATTCCTCCGTGAGCACTGGGAAATATTCGCATGGTGTCCTGCGGACATGCCAGGAGTTTCCAGGGAATTCGCCGAGCATGCACTCAATGTCTTTCCAGACACCAAGCCAGTCAAGCAGTCTATCCGAAGACTGTCGGAGCCACGAGCCGAAGCTATCGGCAAGGAGATCAACAGATTACTCGCAGCAGACTTCATCCGGGAAATCAAGGAAAGCGAGTGGCTGGCAAATACGGTGATGGTCCCGAAGAAGGACACGGACATCCTGCGGATGTGCGTGGACTTCACGTCGCTAAATAAACACTGCCCAAAGGACCATTTCCCTCTACCTCGGATCGACCAGATCATCGATTCGACTACAGGTTGTGAGAAGCTCTCCTTCCTCGACGCCTACTCAGGCTATAACCAGATTCGACTCAAGGTCGAAGATCAAGAGAAAACGGCGTTCATCACACCGTTCGGAGTATTCTGCTACAACACAATGCCCTTCGGGCTAAAGAACGCAGGTGCCACGTACCAGCGATGCATGCAGGCCTGCCTCAAGGACCAGATCGGTCGCAACGTCCAAGTCTATGTCGACGACATAGTCATAAAAACCAAGGAGGCAAGAACACTTATCGACGATCTCCGCGAGACGTTCGACAACCTTGATCGCTACAGGATCAAGCTCAATCCAGAAAAGTGCACCTTCGGCGTCCCCTCGGGCCAGCTGCTCGGGTACTTCATCTGTCAACGAGGGATCGAAGTGAACCCGAAGAAAATCAAAGCTATCATGACAATGGAGAAGCTGAAAAACCTCAAGGGCGTTCAGCAGCTCGCAGGGCGAGTAGCGGCACTAAGCAGGTTCATCAGCCGCATGGGCGAGAAGGCCCTACCATTTTACCAGCTGCTGCGCAAGGCAGACAAGTTCGAGTGGACACCAGAAGACAACGACGCATTCGAAAGCCTCAAGCGCCTCCTCTCCACCTCGCCCGTTTTGGTCACGCCAAAAGAGCGCGAGCCCCTGTTGCTGTACATAGCAGCCACACACCAGGTGGTCAGCACAGTACTCGTGGTCGAACGACCCAAAGAAGGCAAGACCCACGGGGTACAACGCCCAATCTACTACCTCAGCGAGGTTCTCACTCCAACAAAATAGCGGTACCCGCACTACCAGAAGCTGGCCTACGGCGTGTTCATGACGGCTCGACGACTGAGCCACTACTTCCAGGAGCATCAGGTGATGGTCGTCAACGAGGCACCCCTAAACAGCATCCTGAATAACCCAGAGGCCACAGGACGCGTGGCCCTGTGGGGCATTGAACTATCACCCCTGGACATCATCTACGAGAAGCGACACGCAATCAAATCTCAAGTCCTTCCGGACTTCCTGGTGCACTGGATGGAGCTGCAGCTGCCTGACACCCCAGACATGTCGCAGTCCTGGACAATGCATTTTGACGGCTCCAAACGCGAAGCCGGAGCAGGGGCAGGAGTCATACTGACCTTCCCGCAAGGTGACAAGATGAAGTACGTCCTTCGGATGAAATTCAGAGCCTCCAACAACGAGGCCGAATACGAAGCCCTCATCCATGGCATGAAAATGGCAAAAATATGCGGCGCAACGCGCCTGGTCATCTACGGTGACTCCAACCTTGTCGTACAGCAGACGATGAATGAGTGGGACGCACACGCCGAAAACATGATCGCGTACCGCGCGCTATACAACGCACTCGAAGGAGAATTCGACGGCTGCGAACTTCGGCACGTTGGAAGAGAGAGCAACGAGGAGGCCGATAGACTCGCCAACATCGGCTCCACTTGTGCAAAGGTGCCACCAGGTGTGTTCCTCGAACAGATCTGCGTGCCATCCATCAAGCGAAAATTCCCCAAAGGATCACCCGAAGAAGCAGAACACTCGGGGGCTACGCTACCCGAAGGTCATGAAGGACCTGAAAAGTTGGATACCGAAGTTGCCATGGTCAACCTGATGCAGGTCATGGCAGTCGAAGAAACTTGGACACGTCCATACCTCCAGTTCCTGATAAACGGAGAATTGCCTGACAGCCCGACAGATGCCCGGCGCATATCTCGTCGGTCAAAAGCCTTCACCATCATCAACGGCGAGCTGTACAAACGCAGCATTACGGGTGTACTACAACGGTGCGTCACCATCAACGACGGCAAGGCCATACTCCAAGATATCCATGAGGGCATCTGCGGCCACCACGCAGGCAGCCGCTCCCTTGTCGCCAAGGCTCTGCGAGCAGGATTCTACTGGCCAACGGCCATGAGCGACGCGAAGGACATCGTCCGAAGATGCAATGGGTGCCAATGGTTCGCCGACAAACCGCACGCACCTGGGTCCGAACTTCGACCCATACCCATAGCCTGGCCTTTTGCCCAATGGGGCCTCGACATGATCGGCAAACTGCCAAAATCTTCGAAAGGAGGACACGTCTTCCTCCTGGTTGCAATCGACAAATTCACCAAGTGGATCGAGGCCATGCCAGTCACCAACCAGAAGGGCAAAACCGCCGTCAAGTTCTTCGAATCCATTGTCTACAGGTTTGGCGTACCGCACAGCATCATCACCGACAACGGATCGAACTTCATCTCTGAAGAATTCCAGGACTTCTGCGAAGGCCTCGGGATCAATATCACGTATGCCTCAGTGGCACACCCGCAAACAAACGGGCAAGTAGAAAAGGCCAACGGCCTAATCGGCGCTGGCATCAAGAAGCGCCTCATGAGCTCACTCGAGCACAAAGCTAGAAACTGGACGAAAGAGCTACCGTCTGTCCTGTGGAGCTTACGTACTACACCAAATAGCTCCACCGGCTACACACCGTTCTTCATGGTGCACGGAGCCGAGGCCGTGCTACCAGCCGAAGTACGCCACCAGGCTCCACGAGTCGTCGCTTACAGCGAAGCCGAATCCACGGCTGCACTCGAAGATGCCGTCGACACACTCGACGAAGCACGGGATATAGCAGCAGCTAGATCAGCGGTGTACCAGCAAAGTCTCCGCAACTATCACAGCCGCCGGCTGCGCCCAAGGTCCTTCGTCGAAGGAGACCTCGTCTTACGACTCAAGCAAAAGCGACCGAACAAACTCGATTCACCATGGGAAGGACCCTACGCCATCACCGAGGTCATCCCAGGTGGCGCCTATCGCCTCAAGCACGTGGAGTCTGGAGTCGCATACTCCAACCCATGGAACGTCTCGCACCTGCGACGATTCTACCCGTAGCAACCTACCCCCCTTTTTACTTTCAATAAGGCTTTCAGCCAAGGCTACTCAGCCGAACCATGTACCTCCTCCACTACGATATAAATACAGCTAAGTGTCTCGCCCCCAACCTTCGGTTGACCATTTTCTGCAACTTTACTACATGCTACATACGCACTTGGGGGATCCCCCACCTCACGATTTCATCGACTGAGGACCAAACGTGTACAACTGAGTAGCTGACTACGTCAGGCAAACGAAAAGGGCACGTACTCAATCAAAGCACTGCGTGCTCACAAACAAGCAAACCTTTACAACAAAGGGCACATAAACGCCCAGCCGCAATATACAAATTTTACATCTATCTGTTTATTTTCAGGTCCTACCTATTCTGAAGAATAACCTGAGCACGCTGCTCAAACAAATCTACAATCTGTTCGGCATACTGCCTCACAGCCGCTTAATGCGGACGCATGTCCCACTCGCCACCATCTGGTCGAGGAGGTGGCCCAGTCGCCACAGCAGCCAAATCTACGTCAGGGCGGTGCAACCTCACAAGAGACAAGGTAGCCTTCACCCCTGCGACGAGCTGCTGCCGCACCAGCTCCTTGACATTGCTGGCACTCCGAAACTTCGTCAGAAGACCTGCAAGGGTCGTTGGCACGGTATCCAACGGAAACATGACGTGCAGCACCGAGGAAAGTGATGTCTGCACCTGGCGGAGCACCCGCGAAACCTGGTAGACACGATCCTGCACCGTCGCCAGAACCATGGCGCGATCACGATCCATCCAGAAGAAGCCGCCGGCCTCCATGTCCTGTTGAGTCAAGCAATTGACTCGAACAGCGATACGCTCCTTTTCTTCCCTCGAAGCAAGATTGGCACCTGTGACAACCGCACAAAACAAGATTAAGGCCAGCAGGCTCACCCGAAGAACTGAGCTACAGCCCGAAAGAAGGATCAACTTACATTGCAACTGCTCGGACAGCCGACCCAGCTCCGCCATCAAATACTCCTCTCTGGCTGCACCACGGTCTTCTTTGGATTTCCAAACGTCAGCGCGACCGCGCAACCCAAGCAAATCTCTCTCCAAGCTGCGCACGCGATCTCGAAGAAAAGCGAGCTGCGAGGAATCATCCAATGATGCTCGCAAGGGCCTTTCGGATGAAGTGTCAACTGGGTCAGCACCCGAAGGAACCTATAGCAGCGGAAAAAAAGAAGGCACACAGACATTCAGCCAAGGATAGAGCACAAGTCGGAGGAATTCATTAAAATATATAAGGCCACTACGTGGCACAAGGATGGTACTACAACAGATATTTACAACAAAAGAAGACTACAAACTACCCTACGTATACTATGCCTAAGGTGCAGGACACTGAGTCGCCTCAGAACCAGACTGCCTAGCTTTGGCCTCGCCCTGCTGCCGCAGTGCGTACTCAGACAGCAAGTCAATGAGCTTGGGCCCATATCGTCTGCAGCTAGCGGAGTAGGCGGCGAAGGCTACATCGGATCCATCCGCAGCCGTCGGCATCCGAGAAGTGATCTGGGGCAGGTCCAGCTCCGCCCCAGCCGCCATGGCCATCGCCAGCCCGACGGACGCACCGATGCCCTTCTGCTTGCGCTTATACGCTGCAGGCGCTTCGCCTGACAGAGCCTCCGCCAGGGCATCCACATCTTCAAGGGATGCGCCCTTCGGGAAGAGCTCCTAGTAGAAGCGACCAAGGACCTCTTTCGCCTTGTCAAGGGAGTTGACGACGGTGCTGCAGCGGTCTTTGACCGCTATAGTGGCATCATCCAGAGCACTCCCGTGCTCCAGAGCACCGCGGTCGAACTCGATGCCTGCGGCATCTGAGACAAAAAAGAAGAAAACATGAAGAAAAAGAAGATCCATAGAAAAAGAAGCAAGTACAAAAGCTAACGCTCACCCGAAATAGCCTTGGCAGCAGCCATGAGCTTATCCGCCACCCCTTTTTCACGAGCAGCCGCAACGGTGGCCAGCTGCTCCTCACGATCTGCGGCCTCCTGCTGCAGACGCTCTTTCGCTTTGGCTGCCTTCGCCAGCTCCAGCTCAAGGCGCTCTCTCGCACTAGCGGCAGCTTCGGCCTTCTGCTCCGATTGGCCAAGGCTCTTCTTCAGAGCATCAACCTCACGGAGAGAGTCGTTATGCTCCTCTGCATTTACAACAAGCAAGTGTCAAAGAACAGGACCAGGATAAGCAAGAGAAGTACTACAAGGGAGACGAATACCTTGAAGCTGCCGCAGTTTCGCCTCCAGCGTCAGGCGCTCCTCCACCAGCCGCTTGGCCTCTTGGACAAAAGGCTGCAGAAAAAGGCAATAGAAGTAAGAACAGGACTTAGGGGCAACGCCCAACACAAAGAAGCAAAAACAACATCAGCACTCGAAGACACTCGGGGGCTCCCCCCGTAACATCAAGCTGAAAAACTTACGTGCTCCGAAGGCGAACCCGCAGGCCCGCCTGCGAAATCCTGGGGCGCAACCACCAGCCTCTCCTGCACAGGAGGAACTGGCGCAACGTCACCAGAAGTCGCCACAGTCTGAGGAGGAGGCGACGCAATGTTCGACTCCCCCATCATCTCCTGTCCACCATCACTAGAGCAGTCGGAGGAGTCGAGGCATCCGAAGACTCGCCGGAGCTCCGTGATCGCTTGCGCGAATGATCCTCACTCGACTCGTCGGCATCCTCCGCTGGAGATCGCGCTGATGGTAGCTCGGACACGGAATCCACCACTTCATTATCCGGGGCATTCGGATACCTTTCGGGCAACGGTGGTGCCATGCCCGGCACTTTGAAGCTCTGCAAAAGGAAAAGGAACTTTGTTAGCAAACAAAGGAAAAAGTACACAGCTGACAAAAACAAAAGGGGAGCACTACGTGCGCAAATCTACACCTTCGGTATGACCAACATCGAAGAAAAGGGAGGAGTCTGCGACTTCCCCGGGATTTCTTCGTCGGCCTTGAACTTCAATAGCGCGCGAAGAGCCTTGTCATGTTCCACCTCGGAGATTTTCTCACTCGAAACCCTCGTCGGATCACGACGCCCAGAGTAAAGAAACATCGGATGCGCCCTCGCTTGGAGAGGCTGCACCCGACGCTCAAAAAACGTCCGGATGACGTCGACACCGTTCACCTCCTTCTCAGGAATCAGTTGGAGATCCTCCACCCGACGGTACATGGCCTCTATCTCCGCCACCTCACCATCTAAGATTTGGTTTTCCAGGATCTTTTCTTCTCAATCAATTGGGAGGGGTCAAAAGGAACAAGACCAAAATCTTGCCCAGGCAGTACGGAGTCACGGATGTAAAACCATTTCCTCCGCCAGTACTGGACAGATTCGGACATGGAAAAGGAAAAGAATTGCACATTGGGGCTGAGGGAGATGATGAAACCCCCAATGGGATACACACCATCCGAACCAGACTGCCTCTTCACGGAATAAAGCTTCCGGAAGAGGCCAAAGTGCGGCTCAATGCCCAGCCAACACTCGCAAAGGGTGACAAAACAAGCAATGTGGAGAAGAGAATTGGGAGACAGATGATGCAACTGAACCCCATAGAAGAAGAGCAGTCCACGAAGGAAGTCATGGACTGGATACGAAAACCCACGCAAGACGAAGGCGAGAAACATAACCCGGTACCCAGATGGGGGACGGGGGATTACCTCATTGCCGGGGAGTTTGACGGCCGTCGTATCCTGCGGGATCAGGCCCCGCTCGCGCAGTTTGCGGAGATCGCTCTCCCGCATCTCTGATCGCCGCCAACCACCATCGGTGACGCGAGTAGCGGCGGTGCTCTTCTTGCCTCCGGCGGCGCTGGTCCCAACTGCAGATGAGGACTTCTTTGTTTTCCCCATGGCGCTGCAGCGGTGGTGGCGATGACAACGCAGAAAAAACGAAGGAAATGTGGAAGGAAAGCTCAGCGCGCAGCAAGAATCGCTCAAGAACAAGGAGGCAGTGAACAGATGAACTGGTGCGGTGAAAAACAAACCATGATTTCACCCAGGATTATAACAGCGAAGACGACGCACGCTGGCCGTCCATCGAGAAGACCTAACGCCAACGGTAGATCTGGCCGTACACGTGTCAACACCACAACGAACCGTCGTTACCACGCCGTCCACTACGCGCGTAAATCGAGGAGACGCCGTAATCATCTCCACGCCGCGCGTGACCGGTCAATTCAAAGTCAGCAAGTGGGACCCACGCTTCGTCCAGTCAAGTCATCTCTGGCGTAGCAGACGCTTGAGGTCATCGATCGTAAGCACTGACGTCATCAAAAGCTATACTAGCACCACTTCGGCTCCACACCTAAGAGTACTCACTCAAATCTACGATTCGACTAAATACTCGGGGGCTACTCCTATCAGGAGCGCTGGTCGCGCACCTGACAGACAAATGAAGGCAAAATTACTTCTCTGAGTCCTACGTCGAGTCTACGACTCCACTACGGACTCGGGGGCTACTCCCATAGGGAGGATGGATTTAAGCATCCGAAAATTTTCGAGTCCTGCGGACCTAATGATTGAAACAATGCTTGAACTGAAAGTCTCCGTTCGAGTCTACGACTCGAACAGACACTTGGGGGCTACTCCCATAGGGAGCGCTGGTCGCGCACCCTATGAAATCTTCGACTGCGATCTTTCGGATCAGCACACAAAAACTTTTTTGGCAACTCTGCCCCAACAAAACGCTGAGTGAGCGACAATCTCCTTGGCCACCCGAAGCACCTCCGAGGTGATAAATGTTCGGATGCTGCGTCTGCGACGCAAAGATAAGACCTACAGATATCATCTGATGGCCTGGCAACGCACCTGACTGCGCTCTGCTAGTATGAATCAGTACCAGCAGGTACGATGAAAAATCCCGACGGACGCGTTGGGTACACCAATTAAAACCACTGGAATTCCACTCCTATAAGTCCTCCGCGGCCTGAGTTGAATTACGCCAGCATATGTTCCAGGCCCGGGTTAAGGGACCCGAACCTGAAGAAGATCGTGTTGTTTCGTCCTAAGACAGTTAACTGACTCTGATCCGTCGGGTGAGTCAGGCACACGCATCAACAATCCCTACACACATATACTATTAACATATAGCTGCTCCCGAAGAATGGAAGAGTCCTCAGCCGAATCTACGATTCGACTGATCACTCGGGGGCTACTGACATGGTTATACCCTACGGGTACGTAACTTCAGCATACCTGGTCCAGCCCAAGGAAGGCCCACGGCAGACATATGCTGGCCCATGAAGATTTTCGGGTGGCCAAGGCCCATGACGTCTTCGGATCCTTGGAGAGCAAGACTAGAGGAGATAGGAAATTCAAAGGGGTAAAACCCTAAAACTTGTAACCGACTAGGACTACGCCCGGGACCTGCCTAAGTCTATATAAAGGCCAGGAGGGCACGTCCTAGGGCAACTCGACTCATACTTTCGCACACGCATCCATGCCAGATCGAATCTGCGCACCTTGTAACCTTCGGTTCCGCCGTAATCAAAGAGCAGACAAGCAGGAGTAGGGTTTTCCCTCCGGGGGCCTGAACCTGGGTAAATCTCGTGTCCCCTGGTTGCTTGTCTGTTAACCGTGCCACGATCTCCAGCATCCCCATCTTCTCCAAAACCCAAGTCCATAACAATGGGCATTGACGAGATAAAACCTCGTCAACGATCAGCACCAGGACGATCGGATCGCAAAGAACTGCACTGCATCAACTGACGTGCTTCACCAGTAATCCGCAACTGCGCGTCTAGTGGTAAACCTCGTGGCCTTCTACCTCAGTTAGATCTTGGGATCACCATGTTAGAGGAAAAGTTTTGTTTTATCTCTGCGTGGCCCAACACGCGCCGCCACCTCCAAGCCAGCGTCGGGCAAGGTGAAGAGGACGGTCGTGAAGCGGAAGGCAGCCCCCGGGAAACCATCCACCGCCACGAAATCCGCCAAAACGGCCTTGGCTATCTGACCTAGGTATGAACAATTCCCCTCCCCCTTCTGCCGCAGCCGCCGCCAACCTAGGTATGAACAATTGATTCAAATGAGAAAATGGTGGCCAAGACTTTGGAAGCAAAAGTTGTTTTGGCCGAGAAGAAAACAATTGAGAAGCAAGCAAGGTGGAAAGCACTCTGGCAAGATGGTTTTTGCAAGATAGCCGTGGAGGAGAGGAAGGTGGCAGCCGAGGAAACCAAGGCCACGGACGAGCTCACCTTGGCGTGGCATGATCAAGCAAGGCAGGACATCTTGGAGAGAAGGAGGTCAGTGGAGCTGGCAAGAGTCAACGCTCGGGCTAGGGATGGTGGAGGACATGGTGCTCCGGCAAGTGATGGTGGCCATGGTGGTGCTTCGGCAAGTGGTGGTGGCGGTGATGCTTCTCTTGGCTTTGATGCTTGATCATCATCGTGGGTTGTGGCGATGATTCATATTTTGGATGATGTTCTCGACGTGGTAGCGAGATACTTTGTTAAATTTGGTTAAAACTTGATGATTGTCGCGGTTGAACGATCGAATTTGTTTAAATTCTGTCATTTGTGGTTTAGTTTTATGGTTTCGTATCGTTTTTGCCCTGGTAGTAACCGTGTGCGCGAAACTGTAAAAAGAGAATATTTCATTTTCTGGTTCGGTTTTGAAGGGTCTGTTCTGCCCCCGTCATCTTGCGGCCTGAAAAAACCCGCAAAATACGACCTGGGAACACGTTTTCCGGTTCGCCCTTTTACCATGTTTGCTAGAGATGCTCTTATACGCTTCAACAACCGGGGTTGAACTCATCCGCTACCCTCAAAATAAACAAATGATGATAATGCGTTCAGCTCACCATTTGCATAGAGATCAACAAGAATCGGTTGTACCAGGTCAGATATTCAGATTGGGCTTTCTCTGAATGACGCAGAGATCCCATTACCCAGCAGACTGCAGTCGGGCTGATTACATGCAGTTTTTGTTACTATCATTCACAGAACCAATCCTGCTGTACATAAAGACTGCAGTCGGGCTGATTACATGCAGTTTTTGTTACTATCATTCACAGGGCCAATCCTGCTGTACACACAGACTATAATACAATACCAAACAGCCACTGGGATATATATTGTAACTCAACCACATCGAAAGTACCACAAGTGATGGGTCTATGTATAATTAATAATTAGTAGCATATCTATCTGGTTTCATGATTCATGTGCATACAACATGATTTCGTCGAAGTGTATTACCATACATGTGTCCACGATGATTACAACGTATAGCCGAGTGGCGAACCCCCAGATCATAAACTTCAGTGTGCTGCCAGAGCAAGACCAGCATTGTCCGTGAGACTCTTGACATACTCTTGCCGCACCGGATGGTCCTCCTGAGGCCGGTTGTGCGCGGTCCAGACTGGTTCCCCGATGAAGAGTCTCATGAGCTGGGCACAAAAGGTCATCATATTGTGTTCCTATACAAGGTCTCGTTGCTTACATGTTGTTCAACACTACAGCTTTTTACCGGCTTACCTAGTTTCTGCATCCTATGAGTATAAATTTTATGTTTAACTTGAATGCGCTATCTAGCTTGGATAACTTGTATTGCACATCTATTAACGATATACTAGTTGAACATTTTATTATTTCCCATTTTTTATCCTCGTGAATTAGCATTACATGAATAATTGTCAACCATCTTGTCCTAACAGATCTTTGTTGTGACTTTCAAAACTGTTTTGTTGGTTCTAGAAATGTCCTTAGCACCAAAATCATGTTTTTATTTAGCTTGATTCACAAAAAAGATCCTATCAGCCATTTCAATGCAAAATGTGATACAAAATAAAGCGCTGCATGAACTCTTCGGCAGTAAACACATATAACATCCCTACCATTACCTTTACATGGTTGGTGGTGTCAAGGGTGAACCGATGATAAATTCCAGCGGGCAGCACAATCATATCTCCTTCTTTTATCCAAATCCGAATCCACTTGTCATCCTTGTTGCGTACATCAAAGTACCCACCACCTTCCAAGCAGTAGCGGATCTCTTCGTCCTCGTGCATGTGCTCTCTGAAGAAATTCTTCAGGTTTTCCTCGTAGTTTTCTAACTTGCCAGGGCATATCTCGATAAGATCCTTCAGCAAGTGATACATGCCACAATATAAGATCAGAATATATATCATACACAACCTTTGAACAGGTAAAGAGAAGAGAAAAGGGATTAAGAGTCAGCGGGAGAAGTGCAAACCATGTAGCTGTATCCTCTGTCTTTGCGGATTTTCGAAAGTTCTTCTTCATCTTCTGGCTTCTTTGGATCCAAATGCCAATTTAACACACCAATCTCTGGAAGAAACATGGTCACTACTGTAAGTTGCTTAGCAAAGCATGTCCGGTAGAAGAACTGAGTTCATTTTTCTGACACCTTGTATACTTGCCTTAGTTATGTAATCATGTCATGTACACTTCTTTTTGGCAAAGAACAGATTATGTACTAATTGACATTTTTTTCGAACAGATATGTACTAATTGACATGCATGATATATAGTTGGAATCGACATGGAGTGAAATCAAGAACCATGACCAGTACACGCTTTTTAATCAGTCTCTTGTATGGGCCCATTGCTCTACTGAAGAATGCTAGTCACAAACACAAGGCGTTTGCAAGTAGACACAGAGTGGGTTTTATTTGTATCAGGTTGATGCTTTATTAAAATTGCCCATTTCCCAAAAGGAAAGTAAGCGATGCATGGTTCAGGAACCAAAATCTCCAGGAAACAACGATGCCACCATTTAATCAGCATTTCTACAGTCTCCACACTAAGCAATCATGGATCAAATTTCTGTTAGATGTGAGAACACCTATAATTTGAGATGCAAATCTCAGGGAACAGATAAAAATTATTTGTCGAACTGAAAGTATCCTCTGTACAAGTAGTTGCAGGGCATAATTATCCACAAAATAGTGTTGCATAAGATAAGACCATGCCCTAGAATCCTAAGATATGGTTACCCAAAAGGGGCATTTCTTTGCCCCCATAAACAAGAGACACATCAACAATCCAACAGATTGAGCGAGTAGGGAGAAGGCGTAAGTAGCCAAGAATCATCATTAGCACCTTCGAGCTTGGAGATGGGGAGGAACTCCTTGGGGTTCTTGAGGTCCTCTCCATTCTCCCCCACCATCCATACCTAATAATCAAGTGCACAAGTAGGTTGCGTTAGAGCATAGATTGCATCAAATGGAAGATAAAATTATCACGACTCCAAGGGATAAACAGGATCGAATCTTGCCCGCTACCTGAAGAACCATGTTGAGCGGAATTAATTGGATTGGGAACTAGGAAATACTACAACGACTTGCTTGGCTTGCGTTCGGCCTGCTTTCAGGGGTTATAAAAATCGTGGAGGAGAGGAGGAGGATGGTTTGCAGTCGATTCAGAATCCAGATTGTTCTTTTTGTCTGGGTGTGCTCTATGGCCGTTTGACTAGTGGCCAAAACTAGCACTTCGTCGGCAAAAACTAATGATTCGGAGCTGATGTTAGACGTGAGGCTGGATTGACTTACAGATCTCAGCCATTATTTAAAAAATAATACATTTTTTAATATTTTCTACGTCTATTACATTTTTTTAGATAAACTAGCACTTTGTCGGCCTGGTCTAAGCCGAATCATCACCAGTCGGCTTACAGCAAGCCGATTAGGCTGTCGGCCAGGGTCCACCACCCAATTGGCTAGACACATGCCGAATGGCCCATCGGTCAGGCTCAGGCCAACTAGGGCAATCGGCCCGCCCGAAGCTGATTGGACCACTCGGTCAGGACCAGGCCGACTGTCTAATCGTCTTACCCCTCGCCAAAACCTGCATGATCAATACAACACGCACGATTAGCTAAACCTAGCCAACACTAGTCCTAGCCCGCATTCCTTTCCCGCCATTTTTCTCCCGCAATTGATTCCCGCTTTTCTTCCGTTTTCCGCCATTTTTTCCCGTCGCCGCTTCCCGCCGTTTTTCCCGCCTATTCTTCCCGGTGCCTTGATGCGGCTCAGATCACTGTAGAGCTTCGTTGGGAAACCCCAAGAGAAAGGTATGATGAGCACAACAGTACGTCTTCCCTCAGTTATGAAACCAAGGTTATTGAACTAGTAGGAGGAAGGAAACGACTCCAAGGTGTTGCTAACAACTTGGAAACTGCACAACACAAACTTAAGACTTTGTCGTGAGGTTGTCAATCTCACCGGTTTGCTGAAAACAAAGGATTAAACGTATGGTGTGGAAGGTAATGGTTGCTTGCTGAAAGTAAACAATAACAGTGGATGATATAACAATAGTAGGTGTTCTCCTTAAGATAGATAACATAACATGTTGGATAAACAAATTACAGCGGGGCAATTGACAGGACTGAGCAAGGCATAACAATGCAATACTAGACATTCATTATCATATGAGATTTGATTGGGCATTACAACAATATACATAGACCGCCATCCAACTGCATCTATGACTAGTAATCCACCTTCAGGTTATCATTCGAACCCCCTCCAGTATTAAGTTGCAAGCAACGGATAACTACTTTAAGCAATGTGTATAAAATAAACATTATAATTATTCCATGAACAAGAGATTGTTGTTTTCTCCCTAGTAGCAACAACACATCTACAACCTTAGAGATTTTTGTCACTTCCCCAGATTCAATAGAGGCATGAACCTACTATCGAGCATAAATACTCTCTCTTGGAGTCACTAGCATCTACTTGGCCAAGATAGCTACTAGAAACGGAGAGCATGCAAGATCTCAAACAACACAAACTAGATAGAATCAATAATCAAGAAGACATAATAGAATCAATAATCAATTAGACATAGTAATCCCAATATCGATCGGATCCCCGCAAACACAACATGAATGATTACAAATAGATGATCTTGATCATGAATGGAGCTCACAAGATCTAAACATGATAGCATAAAGGAGGATAAAAAACCATCTAGTTACTGTATGGAGCCATAGTCCAAGGTGGAACTACTCACGCATTATACCAGAGGCTGGCATGGTGATGAAGAAGGCCTCCGGGACGATCTCTCCCCTCCGGAAGGGTGCCGGGAAGAGACGATGGTGGCGGCGGCTACAGACTGTTTCGTGGAAATCTGATCGGGTCCTTAGGGTTTTGGCATCGGGGTGATTATATAGGCGAAGAGGCGAGGCAGGAGGGCGGCCAGGGGCCCATATCTTGCCCAGACACGGCCCAGGGTGGGCCCGCGCATGGGGGAGGGGTGTGTCCACCCTGTGGCTCCCCTCCGGTCGCCCTTCGGTCTCTGTGTTCGTCTCGGTGAAATATTGACTTTGGCTTTTGTCCCGTCCAATTCCAAGAATATTTCCTTACTAGCTTTTCTAAAACCAAAAACAGCAGAAAGCAGGCAACTAGCACTGTGGCATCTTGTTAATAGGTAGTCCTAGAAAATGTATAAAAATACCTCAAAGTGTAGACAAAGCATAGCAAAGTGGATACTAAACAAGCATGGAACATCAAAAATCATAGATACGTTTACGACGTATCAAACATCCCCAAGCTTAACTCCTGCTCGTCCTCGATTAGGTAAGTGATAAAAAGAATAATTTTTGAGGTGACATGCACCATCACAATCATGATCAAACCACTTGCAAGCATTGAAAGCTGGGATCAAAGTACTCTAAACATGAGCATGATAGATGGAGTTCTAACAAAAAGACAAAGCAACTATGCTGCAACATGAAAGGATAACAACCAAGATTCATGAATAACAATGCATTGAGGGACGTTTGTTTGTTTCACATATATAAAACATAGCATAGTGGCACTCAGCTTGTCCCTCATGGAGTAACAAAACATAAATGCATATGACACCTTCAAAGTTCATAAGGGTGATTAGATACAAGTAGTTCAAGAACAAGCAATATCAACATTATGAATCAATCAATAAGTTTTGGGACAATGCACATAGAACTAAGAATGGCAACTATGCTCTCTTAATTGGTGACTAAGGATAGAAGGTGGAGACTCAAAATAAAAGTGGAAGAAAGGCCCTTCAAATGGGAAGCAGGGATTTCAAGTTTCATAAAGAGCTTCCAAAAAATTATGGTACTTGTTAGCTTTCAGCTCTCATTGCCCCTATCATAAGCATCTTGAAGTGATTAAGGTTGAAGTGAACAAAGTATGGAGTATATGCTTGACAAAGTATAAGTTGGCAATCTCATGTCCCTTGAGTACGAGGGTCGTTCCTCATGCTACTCAACTTTAGTTACCGGTAAGTTCTTGTCATAGTAAGTATATGTGTATCATAGACAACCACCAACAGGGTACCCCTTGTCCCATGACATAGGAGCTATCCCATATCAAAATGACAAGGCAACAAACAATTACCATCTCAGCAATCTTCTTATTTACCATGGGAAAATGGTGCTTTTTTTCTCTTCTTTCCTCTTTTTTTCCTTTTCTCTTTTTTCTATCTCTATTTTTATAAGAAGAATGCTTCATAGATTGCTCACTGTGGTGATGCTGCAAGTTTCCACCATGATTAGGCATGGCTTAGGCTAGCGGCCCAGGCGTTTCTCTAACACATATACATAAATCCATGGAATTACAAGCTCCCCTTTTATTTCACACCGCCAACATCCATAAACAAAAGAGCATGATATCAACTGGGTAGATATTTACAGGTGTTGAAAGCGTTCCCCGTGACAGCACGATTCTGCTAATTCCCAACTTATAAGTGCAAGCATATACAACATAGATGACACAATGGTTCAAGTTTATTAGGGGCAAATAAAGTGAAGTGTGCCATCAAGTTTGTGAGAGCTCTAATCACTAACTTTCTCATAACAAGTTTAATTTGGAAGATAGATAAAACAAGAATATACTTGGAATGGTGTGACACACCATTCATAGGAATTTATACTGGACACTTTGGAATAACTTGTTTTCGTGGGAGTTGGATGCATGAGTAGAGCTTACGCAATACAAGTTGAGGCTAGCAAAAGACTGGGAGCGACCAACTAAGAGAGCAATAATGGCCATAATCATGTAGAGCGACAAAACATTACTAATCAAAGCATAAAGTGGTACCACAAGTCAAAAACTAAATGATCATAGAGGCTAATGTGAATGGTTCATAGTCATACCATGGTGTGAGCATGTGCCAAGTCAACCCAAACAAAGCATCAAAGGAGAATACCACAATACTATGCTTTTGTATGCTAAAACAACACATGATTCTATCAAGGAACATTAAGCAATCCTAATTGTTTGGAATAAGTCATGCTATAGCAATAATCACTAAGCATAAGGTCAAAACAACATCTAGCATGACATGATAGAGTCTAGTCCATAGTCAAAACAAGCTCCTTCTTGAACCACTATAAGTAAGAAACTTTCTACTCCTTTCCAACACCAATCAACTTATTTGAAAAAACACAATGAGAGCGGGGGTCCAACTACTTTATTCAAGAAAACTAAGCAAACAAAAACCAAAAACGAAAACTAAGACGCTCCAAGAACAACACAACAATGCATGAAACAATAAAAACAAAGTGTCTAGAAAGACCTGAGGTTTTTATTGATGAAGAAGGGGATGCCTTGGGCATCCCCAAGCTTTGACGCTTGTAACTCTTGAATATTTCTTGGGGTGACACGGGGTGGAATCCCAAAGCTTGAGCTTTTGCCCATTCTTCGTCTCATTACATCATTCTTTCCCTACACCTGAAAATTTTCCTTCATACAAAACTTCACACAATCTTCATTAGCAACATTAGTGCATTCAAAAGATAATAAACCTTTGGGGTTTAGTTTCAAAACAGAAATTTTTTCATTAAAAACATAAGCTACTGTAGCAATTCCTTCAAAAATCTCAATTTACCAAAGAGAGCCCAAAAATAAATCGATAAAGATCCAAATGAAAATAATGGCAGAAATCTATCAAAACAGACCAGCAGGTAAAACCGATTTTTTCGAGGACCTTATGTTGCTCAAATCAAAAAGTGTTAAACTAACGAAAGTTAACTAACAACCAGGGGATTTATTCAGAAAATTACAGCTCAATCCGACTTACAGATATTTTTTCATGAATTTTTACAGTGAAACACAAAAATCTGTTTTGGGACAGCACTTCCCCAAATCTTACTTCCCTATCATTAGAGGTTATTCTTGGAACAAAAATCAAACAAAAAGGATAAGAAGAGGTTATTACAGAAGTAATAACTTCCAAGACTCAAGAAACCTATTGGGTTATCTCCCAAGAAGTACTTCTCTTTAACGCCTTTAAGTTAGGCACAAGAATCAAGAATCAAGTATTTTCAAATGAATAGGCATTGACATCAAATTTTGCTTTAAAAGGAGGAGAAAAAGGTAACTTCTCTCTCCTCATATGAAAGTGTTCAATACCTTTCTTGAATGGAAATTGATATTTAATGGTGCCTTCTTTCATATCAATGGTGGCACCAACAGTTCTAAGAAAAGGTCTTCTCAAAGTGATAGGACAAGAAGCATTGCATTCGACATCCAAAACATAGAAATCAACAGGGAAATAGGCATTGTTAACCATAATAAGAACATCATTAACACTCCTCATGAGTTTATTTTTAGCATTATCATCAAGTGGGACGTCCAAATAGCAATCTTCCAAAGGTGGCAAATCAAGCATTTCATAAATCTTTCTAGGCATAATAGAGATACTAGAACCAAGGTCACATGAAGCTTTGAGATCAAAGTCATTCACTTGCATATTAATGATGGGTTCCCAACTATCTTCTACTTTCCTAGGAATAGAAGCTTTGTGTTTCATTTTTTCTTCCTTAATTTTAATGAGAGCATCTGTAATGTTTTTGGTGAAAGCCATATTCATATCACTAGCATTAGGACTTCTAGCAAGCTTTTGTAGGACCATAATCACTTTGGAGATATTGCAACCATCAAGATAAAATCAAACTTAGCATCACAAGTAGTAGATTTATTGGTTTTAGGCATTGTTGTAGTAGGAATATGGACTTCTTGTGGTTTGCCAGCATCCATATTGGTGGTGCTAATAGTACAAACACTATTGTTTCTAGCAATTTCAGCTTCTCTTTCCCACTTAGCATGTAATTTAGCTAACAGTCTAACATTTTCATCAATAGTAACTTGTATTGCATGAGTTGCAGTAAAGGTACTTTCCAAAGTTTCAGGTTTAGTAGCCATTTTATTAATCAAAGAGGACTGTGCTTCAGACAAAGATGAAATATTTTTCTCAACATTCAAAAGCTTTTCCTCCATAGTCTTGTTGAAAGTAGTTTGTTTACTAATAAAGTCTTTAAGCATGACTTCATGTTCAGAGGGAGCACTTCTAGTATTATTGTAGGAATTTCCATAAGTATTGCCATTATTAGGAGGATAAGGCCTATAGTTATTATTACCATAAGCATTGTTGCCAAAATTATTATTCCTAATGAAGTTCACATCAACTTGCTCTTGTTGAGAAACCAAAGAAGCTAAAGGAACATTATTTGGGCCAATATGAGCTTTTCCATTAACAATCATAGCCATGATAACATCAATTTTATCACTCAAAGAGGAGGTTTCTTCAATAGAATTTACCTTCTTACCATGCGGAGCTCTCTCAGTGTGCCATTCAGAATAGTTGTCCATCATATTATCAAGGAGCTTTGTTGTAGCACCCAAAGTAATGGTCATAAAGGTACCTCCAGCAGCAGAATCCAACAGATTTCTTGAAGAGAAGTTTAACCTTGCATAAAAAGTTTGGATAATCATCCAAGCAGTAAGTCCATGAGTGGAACAATTTTTTACCAAAGATTTCATTCTTTCTCAGGCTTGAGCAACATGTTCATTATCAAGTTGTTTAAATTTCATTATTTCACTTCTCATAGATATAATCTTAGCAGCAGGACCTTATTTTCCAATAAAAGCATCTTTGCACTTAAGACAAGAATCAATACTATTTCTAGGCATGGATAACAACCATTATTTAGATTTTCCTCTCAAGGAGAAAGGAAACAATTTGAGCTTAATAATATCTCCATCTACATCCTTATATTTTTGCATCTCACAAAGTTCAACAAAGTTATTGAGGTGGGCAGCAGCAGCATCAGAACTAGCACCAGAAAATTGCTCTTTCATAACAAGATTCAACAAAGCAGGCTTAGTTTCATAAAAGGTAGCATCAGGAGTAGGTGGAGCAATAGGTGTACTCAGAAAATCATTGTTGTTTGTGCTAGTGAAGTCACACAACTTGGTGTTCTCAGCAGAATTTATTTTTGCAAAGGTGGAGCAAAACAACAGCAGCAACAACTAGAGCAGGAACTAATTTTTGTGTGTTTTTGATAAGAAAAGGCAAACCAAACAAAACTATTTTTTTGTAATTTTTGATAAAAAGAAGCAAGCCAAACAAAGCAAAAGAAACTAAGCAAAACAAAAACAAAGTAAATAGAATGGTTGTGAAGGACTCCCCTTGTGAAGTCGTCCTTAACTCCCCGACAACGGCTCCAAAAAACGTCTTGATGCGGCTCAGATCATCATAGAGCTTCGTTGGGAAACCCCAAGAGAAAGGTATGATGAGCACATCAGTAAGTCTTCCCTTAGTTATGAAACCAAGGTTATCAAACCAGTAGGAGGAAGGAAACGACTCCAAGGTGTTGCTAACAACTTGGAACCTACACAACACAAACTTAAGACTTTGCCCCAATGTACAGTGAGGTTCTCAATCTCACCAGTTTGCTGAAAACAAAGGATTAATCATATGGTGTGGAAGGTAATGGTTGCTTGCTGAAAGTAAACAATAACAGTGGATGATGTAACAATGGGAAAGATTGGACTGGGGTCCACAGTTCACTAGAGGTGTTCTCCTTAAGATATATAACATAACATGCTGGATAAACAAATTACAGCAGGGCAATTGATAGGACTGAGCAAGGCATAACAATGCAATACTAGACATTCATGATCCTATGAGATTTGATTGGGCATTACAACAATATACATAGACCACCATCCAACTGCATCTATGACTAGTAATCCACCTTCAGGTTATCATCCGAACCCCCTCCAGTATTAATTTGCAAGCAACGGATAACTACTTTAAGCAATATGTGTAAAGTAAACAATACAATTGTTCCATGAACAAGAGATTGTTGTTTTCTCCCTAGTAGCAACAACAGATCTACAACCTTAGAGATTTCTTTCACTTCCCCAGATTCAATAGAGGCATGGACCCACTATCGAGCATAAATACTCCCTCTTGGAGTCACTAGCATCTACTTGGCCAAGATAGCTACTAGAAACGGAGAGCATGCAAGGTCTCAAACAACACAGACAAGATAGAATTAATAATCAAGAAGACATGATAGAATCAATAATCAATCTGACATAGTAATCTCAATATCCATCGGATCCCCACAAACACAACATGCATGATTACTAATAGATGATATTGATCATGAATGGAGCTCACAAGATCTAAACATGGTAACACAAAGGAGGAGAAAAAACCATCTAGCTATTGTATGGACCCATAGTCCAAGGTGGAACTACTCATGCATCATACCGGAGGCTGGCATGGTGATGAAGAAGGCCCTAGGGGTGATCTCTCCCCTCCAGCAGGGTGCCGGGAAGAGCTTCAGATCCCCCCTGATCTAGGGACGATGGTGGCGGCGGCTACGGACTGTTTCGTGGAGATCTGATCGGGTCCTTAGGGTTTTGGCATCGGGGTGATTATATAGGCGAAGAGGCGAGGCATGAGGGCGGCCAGGGGGCCCACAGCCTTCCCAGGCGCGTCCCAGGGTGGTGTCGGGGGTATGACCCCAGGTAAGGCCAGGATAAGTAAGAAAGGGAAAGGGATTTCATAGTTAGAGCCGAATCAAAACATGATCCGGCTAGGTCATGGGCAGGTCGGCCGAATAAGATCCTACCTGCTTTGAGTCAGGTAGTCAAGACATGATTTGGCCGATATATGAGCTATGTCGGCTCACCGTAGCTTGAGTATCGACCGAGGTCGAGGCAAATCACACGAGGGAAGGCCGAGTCAAGGGAAGCTTGTGTTAGAAGGAGAAAGCAGATCCAGAAGTTACCTCAGCCACTGACGCTCCACAGGAATCCGCACAGTGCCAAGCGCTACAGACAAGAAGCAGAGTGGCAGAGGAGTAGAGGAGGGTCACGGAGGTGACAGTCCTCAAGCCCGAGGCTCGCATGTGGTGGACTCTGTGACTTTGCCGTCGATAGGAGGTTGACACGGAAAGGAGCCCGCCGAGTTACGGCTTTGGGACAAGCATATTCGTGGAATATGCTTGTCCATGTCAGCCCTAGAGGAGCAGGGCCTCTCCTTTATAAGGAGGGACGAGAAATACAGAGGGGGGTTCTTTTTTTCTCTCCAAGGAGCTATAGTAGTGCTTCTTTCCTTCTTATACTCAAACAGCTCAAGGAGCATCTGTAGCCCCATTTGTGTAAAATAAAGATCAAGTTCTGTCTCTGTGTGTAGAAATTGCCACATCTTCCCTCCCCATATCCGACTAGTATCCATTGGCCCCCAAATTTAGCCTACCCATGGCATCTCCCGTGCCACCACCATGACAGTTGCCGCCCACCGTGGGGCCAGCAGCGGTGCCAGCTGGAGTCAAGATCCGGACGGGAAACTTCATCAACATAGGCAAACGCGTCGTCTCCGGCTTAGTGCAGAGATTCCACATCTGGGACTATGATGCGTGCACCCAGTGTTGACGTGGGACACTTCGTTGGAACCCCAGGATCAAGGTGTGATGAGCACAACAACAAGTTTCCCTCAGTAGAGACCGAGGTTATCGAACCTGAAGGAGGAAGGAAACATCCCAAAGGTGTTGCATGCAACGCGGAGACCTGCACAACACAAACTCAAGACTTTGCCCCAACGAATCAGTGAGGTTGTCAAGCTCACCGGTTTGCTGAAACAAAGGATTAAACGTATGGTGTGGAAGGTAATGGTTTGCAACAAGTAAACAAGTAACAGTGGAAGATGTAACAATGGTAAAGATTGGACCGGGGTCCATAGTTCACTAGAGGTGCTCTCCTTAGATAAACAAAATGGCATGAAGGGTAAACAAATTACAGCGGGGCAATTGACAGGAACTGAGCAAGGCATAACAATGCAATTACTAGCCAGAAAGATCCTATGAGGTTGATTGGGCAATACAACAATATACATAGACCGTCATCCAACTGCATCTATGACTAGAAGTCCACCTTCAGGTTATCATCCGAACCCCCTCCAGTATTAAGTTGCAAGCAATCGACAACTGCTTTAAGCAAAGTGTGTAAGGTAAATAGTCCACATGTTCCATGAATAAGAGACCGTTGTTTTCTCCCTAGTAGCAATAGCACATCTACAACCAAAGAGATTATTTTCACTTCCCTTGGAAACTAGAGGCATGAACCCACTATCGAGCATAAATACCCCCTCTTGGAGTCACTAGCAACTACTTGGACAAGATAACCACTAGCAACGGAGAGCATGCAAGATCACAAATAACACAGACATGATAGAATTATAAGATAAAACCATTAATCAAACCAACATAATAATCTCAATATCCATTGGATCCCCGCAAAAACAACATGCATGATTACAAATAGATTAGATCTTGATCATGAACGGAGCTCACACGATCTATACATGAAAGCACAAAGGAGGAGATACAACCATCTAGCTACTACATGGACCCATAGTCCAAGGTGGAACTACTCACGAATCATTCCGGAGAGAAGGCCTCCGGGCTGATCTCTCCTCCGGCAGGGTGCCGGGAAGAACTTCATATCCCCCCGATCTAGGGACGATGGTGGCGGCGGCTACAGACAGTTTCGTGGATTTCTGATCGGGTACTCAGGGTTTCTGCATCGGGAGATTCTTATAGGCGAAGGGGCGAGACCGGGAGGCGTCCAAGGCTACCAAACCCTAGCCAGGCGCTGTCACATCCCAAAATTTTCCAAATTTCGAAATGTGAAAACAAAATAAAACTTTGTTGAAATTCAGGGTGAGAAGAAACTTTTTGAATCCAATTGGAAACTTTCAAACCTATTTTGATCAAATAAATCCTAAAGGGATTTAAAAAGATAAAAAATTAATAAAGAAAGTTTTAATAATTGGAATTACTATTTTGGACCTTTAAAATAAAAAGATATGGTTTTTATAAAGCAAAGGTAGAATTATAAATAAAGATTATTTCTTAAAGACAAATTAAATCTTGGCCAAGCTTTTAAAATAAAACATTCCTATTTGATAAAAAGAGTAAAGGTTTAATTAAATAAAAGAATGAGGATTCAATATCCAATTTTATTTAAGTAAAGGCTTTTTCCATTTTAAATAAACACTAAAACTTATTAATTTATTTTAAACAAGTTTTCCAAGTATTTTATATTTTCAAATAAAACCTGCTGATTTGGTTTTGATAATATTTAGATTTCAAATGGAGATTTTAATAAATCAAAACCTATTTGAATTAATAACTAAGGACTATTTTATTTAATTATTAAATAGATCCTAAAAAAATAAAAATATTATTTAGTTTAGGACTTTGGTTTGTGTTGTTAAACAGAACTAAAATCAATACAAAGTTTGGTGGAAGTTTGATTTGAATTGGTGTTTGAATTGTTTGTTTGAAAATCAAATAGAAAAAGAAAAAGCAATCTGTATAAAAAAAAATGAAACAACTCAGCCCAGCCCAGCCGAGCCCATCTGGCCCAGCAGCCCACTCCGTCTCTTCTCCCACAGAAAACGTTTTGAACCAGAGAACACACCCACTCCGCCACTGACTGCCAGGACCCACCTTCCCCTCTCTCTCACTCACTGTCAAGCGGGCCCTGCGACCACGTCAGCGTCTTCAACCACGCACGACTGGTTCTTATTCTCCCTCTCTCCCGTTTCTGCTAGAAATCCGCGGATTAAATTCACCTTAACTCCACGAGTAATCGCTGCTGCAACTACGCCCTACTAATCACCCATCTCTCCCCTTCATTTCCCCTCGGACACCGCGGCAAAAGAGCCCCGAGGCCGTCCCCATTATCACCTATACCGCCGCTGCTTCCGACGCTTTCCGACGGCAATTCCGGCCAGCCCACGCCTCTCCTTGCTCCCTGGCGCACACGAGCTTGCTTTCCACCTCCTGGCGAATCACACCGTAGCGCCAGCTCGCCCGCGCGTGCTCTGCAACGCCGACAGCATCTCCAACAGAGCAACGCCGCCATCCGCTTCAACTCCGGCGACGCCTCCCCGTAAGCCACGTCTCCCCCTCCACCTATGGATGACCCTCCCACACTCACCACTCTCCCACGCATCTAACCATGCATTCATTTTTCTCTGGCGCACTCTGTAGCTTCGCCATCGTCGACGTCTGACCGCACCCGACGCCAGGAGCATCTCCGACAAGGAATTCCGAAGACGCCCGAGCGCCCCCTGCTACCCGAAGACCACCTTGAGCTTCGCCATACCCCTGCGATCACTGTGAGCCCTTTCTCTACCTTCTTTGCTTCCTATTTCGCCAGCTCCGTCGCTAGCCAAGCGTCGCTGCCGCGCGCTGCCGTCGAGCGCCGCCCAACCATGGTCAGAGGCACCGTGGCCATTAGATTCTGATCCGTTGGCTGAGAATAGATCTAAGCGAAGAGGTATGAGTGAACCAGAACCGCACAATCTTATTTAGATCCAACAGACCACAGAGGACGATCCGCCCGAAACGGTACCGGCCAGTAGGAATGCGCCGCGTGGCACTAGTTTCGTTTAAAACAGAATTTAGAATCTGATTAATTTGCAAACTTGTAAATTGCATAACTTTTGATCCACACGTCCAAAATTTGAAAATTTTATATCAATGGAATCAGTAGAACATGTATTTTGCAACCATGTATTTTGTTTAATGTTTTGCTTCTGGTAAATTGGTTGAATTTTCAGAAACATGTGTAGGCTTAATTTGAATATAAAAATTGTTCTAGATATAATTATAATGTGAAATATTTGCAAAATGATTTTTTGTGAACCTACTGACCCTAGGAACCAACTCATGGATTTAAAAATGAATTTTGTGAAGTTTAGGAATAAATACTTGAATTAGCTCATTTCTAGTCAAATAAAAAATATTGATTTTGATATGGAAATGATTTTTGAATGAAACCTTTGGGAAATGATTTGATTCAAACCTTCTGACCCTAAACACCAAGTTTTGTGAATTAACAACTTATTTGATGAACAATACAAAATTATTGCTTTGATAAAAGCATTTTCAAACACATAAAATAAAGAATTGGTTTAGAAATGGTTTATAGATAAAACCTTTTGCAAATGGTTTTACCACTTTAGTAAAAGGACCACTTTGAACTTTATAATGTTTAGAGCCTAGTAGAAACCACCTTTGCAAATAAAACTATCTTTTGCATGCTTGCATGCATGACTTTGTTTCTATTATTTTATGTGTGATGAATTGTTGAATATTGGTTGGAATGCTAGTTGAATATATGTTTGTTTGATTGATTTGTAGCGAAGTTAGAAGAGTGTGATATTAGCAAGATCAAGAAGTGAACCAACATTCTCTACCAAAAAGGCAAGTGACACTATCATCCAAGTCCTACTATTTTCATTATACTTAGTGGATTTTTGAAACATGCATGAAAAGGATTTCTGTACTTTATGCTATGCTAAATCCTAATAGGATGCCCTTATATATTCCTTAGTGAAAACAATGTAGTTATAATATGCTTAGCCCAGCTATATATTGGGATGGGATACATGTTATGATTATATGAAGTATTGAAAAGACTTATGTTTTATATAATAAAACAAGTACTCAATGAACCACCTGGGTGGACAAGGATACTCAAGCTTTTGGACAAGGTGGCAACAAAAGGAACCATGTTTATATGGCAATCTCTTTTTGTTGTGCACTAGAAGAAAACCACCTAGGGACTTAGAGATTGAACATGTTTCTCATATAGTGGCTTCCATGTACAGCCACATGCTAAATGGGCTCTGGCTTAGTCAACTACATAGTGGAAGACCCATGCATTGGCATCTTCAAGTTAACTAGATTTGTGCTAGGGAACTTGGAACCCTACATTGGTGCCTGGAAGACAAGCTAGCATTGTGTATTGGGAGGACTCCTGTGGAAAGACTTTGTCACATTCCCAATCTGCCAGTACTCCATCTTGGTGAGTACTTATCCAGCGGCCACTGATGGCATCAAGATGAGATTGTGTCATGTGGGTAAAGTGTACAACTTTTGCAGAAGATCAAAATTCTAAGTACTTAGCCGTGTCCCCGGTTATGGACAATACTGAGCAACTAAGGCCTGAAGCTATGGAAGATCTCGACATTCCAATTTCTCAAAGTAAAACTTGATGGTGACAACAAGGGATTTTGAAACACTTGGAGTTTTCCAAGAATTTCAAAAGATTTGACAAAGATCAAAAACTATTTTGAAAAGATAGGATAAAACTATATTGCTTTCTGCAAATGAGCCTAAACCCCACTTAGCCAAATATGCATGTAATGATAGGATCTACATATTTCTACTTAGTAGTGAAACTTGCCAATACAATTCAAATGTATTGACCCTTGTGGCTGCAACTTATTATGTTGCAGGTTTGTTTGATGTTAGTGAAGTGTGTTGATTAGGATTACAAGTCTACAACCAACATGACTGCCTGTGGCACTTTGAAGATGAAGGACCCCATGCTTTATTGATATTCTGCTGCAAAGTAATGTGATAGCCAAATGAGCTATGTAATATGTAATGAATTATTTTATTCCTGGTTATAAAGTTGTATTATGACCTTTGTTTCTTGATATTACATCTTAACTGTGGATGCTAGCTATTGATCCAGGGACTAGCATTGTAAACACAGGGATCTCTACCTTATTAAAGGTTGGGAACCTTATAGATGGTATCAGAGCACTGTGTTGCCTGTAGGATTGTAACCCTAGGATTGGACAAAACTCCTTAGAAAAATAGGAGTTGTATTTGTTCCAAAACTTATTTACAAACAATCTTGTAAAATCTTTTCTCAACCTTTTTGGTTTTGACTCTACATCTCTCTATTTCAACTTGATGGACAAAACCTACCCCATGGCCAAAGACTTCACCATGATCTAAGAATATCTTCTACTCTACTGACTTCAACATCTTCAACATTTTCACCAAGGACTTCAACCTTAGATATCACTAAGGACTACAAGTGAAAACCAAGAGACACTAGATTGCCTACCAAAAGACATTGATATCAAGTTAGAGTATGGATCATATTGACCTATGAGGTATGATTATACTAAGTTGTTATTTTTAAGAAAACTTGTTCTTTCCTTCAACTCATGAGTTAAGCTCATAAGTTGTTAAGTGGTTAGTTGCTTGTTGATTGTTTGATTGAACTTGGTTGTTTTTGAGTCGTGTGTTAAAAACTTCTTAAAAACCTATCCACCAATACTTATCCCTATCAAACCAACAGATGCCTCCTCGTCGTGCCAACCCCAACCAAAACAACAACATCACCCCTGAGATGCAGCAGATGATGGCAGCTCAGACACAGTTGATGCAGCAGATGACCACACTCATACAGAATCAGAACAACAACAACAATCAGAATAATCCTCCAGCACTTGACATGCTCACCAAGTTTCTGAAACTTAGGCCTGCAAGGTTCTCTGGAACAACTGACCCAATGGAAGCTGATGATTGGTTACGTTCAGTGAACAAAGACTTAGTGACTGTTGGATGCACTGATGAAGAAAAAGTAAGGTTTGCAGCATTTCTGCTTGAAGGACCAGCAGCAACATGGTGGGACAACTTTCAAATCACCACTCCCCTTGAAGATATAACATGGGCTATTTTTGAAGATGGATTTAGAACAACCCACATCTCACCTGGAGTAATGTACTTAAAGAAAAAGGAATTTCATAATCTGAAACAACGTCACCTCAGTGTGGCTGAGTATATTGAAGAATTCAACAATCTGGCATGCTATGCACCAGATGAAGTTGATACAGATGCTAAGAGAAAAGAAAAATTTCTTGAAGGACTTAATGATGAGTTGAACTTGCAGCTAGCTGTTGCCTATGTCCCAACTTATCAATCACTCTGTGACAAAGCCACAATATTGGAAAACAAGATGAATCAAGTTGAGAACAGAAAGAGGAAGCATAAACTCAAGAATCACTCAGGATCATCAAAGAAGAAGCATTCATTCAAAAAGAGTAATGAAGATTCTGAACCACATCAGTATTACCACAACAACAATGGAGGTGAGAATAATGGAAATGATAATAACAATGGAGATGACCTTGATCAGAACCAACATGACACTTTCAAGAAAGACATTAGCCAGTTGCAGTGCTATAATTGTAAGGAACTTGGACACTATGCATCAGACTGTCCTGAGAAGAAAAAGAACAAGGATGCTAGAAGAGCCAATGGAAATGACTCCAATATGACCCAGAAAGGACATGTGAACCACATTGACATGGATGGAAACTTTGAAGAGATAGAAGAAGTGGATGTCAGGAATTAGATAACTCAGTTGAGTCAAATAAGGATTCCTTGTCTAGATATCAAGTGTTGAACCTATAAGTCAAGTGAACCATCAATGTAACCCTATGAGATTTATTTTAAGGGTGGTAGTACCCTAGTTGCCTTGAAGCCAACTTGTAACCTCTAGCCTTCCCAAATCTCGGGACGAGATTTATTTTAAGGGTAGTAGCCTGTCACATCCCAAAATTTTCCAAATTTTGAAATGTGAAAACAAAATAAAACTTTGTTGAAATTCAGGGTGAGAAGAAACTTTTTGAATCCAATTGGAAATTCAAACCTATTTTGATCAAATAAATCCTAAAGGGATTTAAAAAGATAAACAATTAATAAAGAAAGTTTTAATAATTGGAATTACTATTTTGGACCTTTAAAATAAAAAGATATGGTTTTTATAAAGCAAAGGTAGAATTATAAATAAAGATTATTTCTTAAAGAAAAATTAAATCTTGGCCAAGCTTTTAAAATAAAACATTCCTATTTGATAAAAAGAGTAAAGGTTTAATTAAATAAAAGAATGAGGATTCAATATCCAATTTTATTTAAGTAAAGGCTTTTTCCATTTTAAATAAACACTAAAACTTATTAATTTATTTTAAACAAGTTTTCCAAGTATTTTATATTTTCAAATAAAACCTGCTGATTTGGTTTTGATAATATTTAGATTTCAAATGGAGATTTTAAAAAATCAAAACCTATTTGAATTAATAACTAAGGACTATTTTATTTAATTATTAAATAGATCCTAAAAAATAAAAATATTATTTAGTTTAGGACTTTGGTTTGTGTTGTTAAACAGAACTAAAATCAATACAAAGTTTGGTGGAAGTTTGATTTGAATTGGTGTTTGAATTGTTTGTTTGAAAATCAAAACAGAAAATCAAATAGAAAAAGAAAAAGCAATCTGTATAAAAAAAATGAAACAACTCAGCCCAGCCCAGCCCAGCCCATCTGGCCCAGCATCCCACTCCCTCTCTTCTCCCGCAGAAAACTTTTCGAACCAGAGAACACACCCACTCCGCCACTGACTGCCAGGACCCACCTTCCCCTCTCTCTCACTCACTGTCAAGCGGGCCCTGCGACCATGTCAGCGTCTTCAACCACGCGCGACTAGTTCTTCTTCTCCCTCTCTCCCGTTTCTGCTAGAAATCCGCGGATTAAATTCACCTTAACTCCGCGAGTAATCGCTGCTGCAACTACGCCCTACTAATCACCCCTCTCTCCCCTTCATTTCCCCGCAGACACCACGACAAAAGAGCCCCCAGGCCGTCCCCATTATCACCTGCACCGCCGCTGCTTCCGACGCTTTCCGGCGGCAATTTCGGCCAGCCCACGCCTCCCCTTGCTCCCTGGCGCACACGAGCTTGCTTTCCACCTCCTGGCGAATCACCCCGTAGCGCCAGCTCGCCCGCGCGTGCTCTGCAACGCCGACAACATCTCCAACAGAGCAACGTCGCCGTCCGCTTCAACTCCGGCGACGCCTCCCCCTAAGCCACGTCTCCCCCTCCACCTCTGGATGACCCTCCCACACTCACCACTCTCCCACGCATCTAACCATGCATTCATTTTTCTCTAGCGCACTCTATAGCTTGGCCATCGTCGGCGTCTGATCGCACCCGACGCCAGGAGCATCTCGGACGAGGAATTCCGACGACGCCCGAGCGCCCCCTGCTACCCGAAGACCACCTTGAGCTTCGCCATACCCCTGCGATCAATGTGAGCCCTTTCTATACCTTCTTTGCTTCCTATTTCGCCAGCTCCGCCGCTAGCCGAGCGTCGCCGCCATGCGCTGCCGTCGAGCGCCGCCCAACCATGGTCAGAGGCACCGTGGCCGTTAGATTCTGATCCGTTGGCTGAGAATAGATCTAAGCGAAGAGGTATGAGTGAACCAGAACCGCACGATCTTATTTAGATCGAACAGACCACAGAGGCCGATCCGCACGAAACGGTACCGGCCAGTAGGAATGCGCCGCGTGGCACTAGTTTCGTTTAAAACAGAATTTAGAATCTGATTAATTTGCAAACTTGTAAATTGCATAACTTTTGATCCACACGTCCAAAATTTGCAAATTTTATATCAATGGAATTAGTAGAACATGTACTTTGCAACCATGTATTTTGTTTAATGTTTTGCTTCTAGTAAATTGGTTGAATTTGCAGAAACATGTGTAGGCTTAATTTGAATATAAAAATTGTTCTAGATATAATTATAATGTGAAATCTTTGCAAAATGATTTGTTGTGAACCTACTGACCCTAGGAACCAACTCATGGATTTAAAAATGAATTTTGTGAAGTTTAGGAATAAATACTTGAATTAGCTCATTTCTAGTCAAATAAAAAATATTGATTTTGATATGGAAATGATTTTTGAATGAAACCTTTGGGAAATGATTTGATTCAAACCTTCTGACCCTAAACACCAAGTTTTGTGAATTAACAACTTATTTGATGAACAATACAAAATTATTGCTTTGATAAAAGCATTTTCAAACACATAAAATAAAGAATTGGTTTAGAAATGGTTTATAGATAAAACCTTTTGCAAATGTTTTTACCACTTTAGTAAAAGGACCACTTTGAACTTTATAATGTTTAGAGCCTAGTAGAAACCACCTTTGCAAATAAAACTATCTTTTGCATGCTTGCATGCATGACTTTGTTTCTATTATTTTATGTGTGATGAATTGTTGAATATTGGTTGGAATGCTAGTTGAATCTATGTTTGTTTGATTGATTTGTAGTGAAGTTAGAAGAGTGTGATATTAGCAAGATCAAGAAGTGAACCAACATTCTCTACCAAAAAGGCAAGTGACACTATCATCCAAGTCCTACTATTTTCATTATACTTAGTGGATTTTTGAAACATGCATGAAAAGGATTTCTATACTTTATGCTATGCTAAATCCTAATAGGATGCCCTTATATATTCCTTAGTGAAAACAATGTAGTTATAGTATGCTTAGCCCAGCTATATATTGGGGTGGGATACATGTTATGATTATATGAAGTATTGAAAAGACTTATGTTTTATATAATAAAACAAGTACTCAATGAACCACCTGGGTGGACAAGGATACTCAAGCTTTTGGACAAGGTGGCAACAAAAGGAACCATGTTTATATGGCAATCTCTTTTTGTTGTGCACTAGAAGAAAACCACCCAGGGACTTAGAGATTGAACATGTTTCTCGTACAGTGGCTTCCATGTACAACCACATGCTAAATGGGCTCTGGCTTAGTCAACTACATAGTGGAAGACCCATGCATTGGCATCTTCAAGTTAACTAGATTTGTGCTAGGGAACTTGGAACCCTACATTGGTGCCTGGAAGACAAGCTAGCATTATGTATTGGGAGGACTCCTGTGGAAAGACTTTGTCACATTCTCAATCTGCCAGTACTCCATCTTGGTGAGTACTTATCCAGCGGCCACTGGTGGCATCAAGATGAGATTGTGTCATGTGGTTAAAGTGTACAACTTTTGCAGAAGATCAAAATTCTAAGTACTTAGCCATGTCCCCGGTTATGGACAATACTGAGCAACTAAGGCCTGAAGCTATGGAAGATCTCGACATTCCAATTTCTCAAAGTAAAACTTGATGGTGACAACAAGGGATTTTGAAACACTTGGAGTTTTCCAAGAAGTTCAAAAGATTTGACAAAGATCAAAAACTATTTTGAAAAGATAGGATAAAACTATATTGCTTTCTGCAAATGAGCCTAAACCCCACTTAGCCAAATATGCATGTAATGATAGGATCTACATATTTCTACTTAGTAGTGAAACTTGCCAATACAATTCAAATGTATTGACCCTTGTAGCTGCAACTTATTATGTTGTAGGTTTGTTTGATGTTAGTGAAGTGTGTTGATTAGGATTACAAGTCTACAACCAACATGACTGCCTGTGGCACTTTGAAGATGAAGGACCCCATGCTTTATTGATATTCTGCTGTAAAGTAATGTGATAGCCAAATGAGCTATGTAAGATGTAATGAATTATTTTATTCCTGGTTATAAAGTTGTATTATGACCTTTGTTTCTTGATATTACATCTTAACTGTGGATGCTAGCTATTGATCCAGGGACTAGCATTGTAAACACAGTGATCTCTACCTTATTAAAGGTTGGGAACCTTACAGGCGCGGGCCCACCTATGGTCGCACCTGGGGGGTTTGGCCCCTCTGGCCGGCCCCTCCGGCTCTCCTCTGGACTTCTTGTTCCCCACGGAAAGTAATTGACTTTGTCCTTCGTCCCGTCCAATTCCGAGAATATTTCTTTACTAACTTTTCTGAAACCAAAAACAGCAGAAAACAGGCATCTGACACTGTTGCAACTTCTTAATAGGTTAGTACCAGAAAACATGTAAAAAGCACCTCAAAGTGTGGACAAGTAAAGAAAAGTAGATACTGAACAAGCATGGAGCATCAAAAATTATAGATACGTTTCTAACATATCAGCATTCCCAACCTTAACTCCTGCTCTTCCTCGAGTAGGTAAGTGATAAAAGAATAATTTTTGAGGTGACATGCACCCTCACAATAAAGATCCAACCATTTGCAAGCATTGAAAGCTGGGATCAAAGAACTCTAAACATGTGCATGAAAGATGGAGTTCTAACAATAGTACATAGTAACTATGCATGCAACATGGCAAGCTATAAACAAAGATCATGAATAATATGCATTGAAAAACGTTTATTTGTTTCACATGCAGAAAACATAGCATAGTGGTAATCAGCTTGTCCCTCATAGAGTAGCAATATAATGCATAGGACACCTGCAAAGTTAACAAGGGTGACTAGAAACAAATAGCACAAAAACAAATAATATCACAATATGCATCAATTAATAAGTTTTGGAACACTGCACATAGAATGGCAACTATGCTCTCTTAATGGTGCCTAAAGGTAGAAGGTGGAGACTCAATACTGGTGGAAGAAAGGCCTTTTTGTAAAGGAAGCAGGGATCACAAGTTTCAAAAGATCTTCCAAAAATTATGGTACTTGTTAGCTTTCAGCCCTCATTGCCCCTATCATAAGCATCTTGAAGTGGTTAAGGTTAAAGTGGTAAAGCTGGAGTATATGCTTGACGAAGTATAAGTTGACAATCTCATGCCCCTTGAATACGAGGGCCACACCTCATGCATACTCAACTTTGGGTCCAGGTAAGTTCTTGTCACTATAAGTATTTGCATATCATTGAGAACTGCCAACGGGGTACCCCTTGCACATGGTACATGAGCTTTCCCATAACCAAAATGACAAGGCAAGCAGACAATGAGCATCTCAGCAATTCTTCTTATGTACCATGGGAATATGGTGCTTTTTTCTCTCTTTCCTCTTTTCTCAACGTGTCTCTTTTTTATAAGAAGAATGCTTCATAGATGTCACTATGGTGATGCTGCAAGTTTCCACCATGATTAGGCATGGCTTAGGCTAGCGACCCAGGAGTTTCTCTAACACATGATACAAACTCCATGGACTTACAAGTTCCCTGTTTATTTCACACCGGTGACATCCATAGACAAAAGAACATGATATGAACTGAGTACAACAAGGTACAAGTGCAATGTTGAAAAAGTTCCCCGTGACAGTACGGTTCTGCTAATTCCAACTTATAAGTGCAAGCATATACAACAAAGTTGTCACAATGGTTCAAGTTTATTAGGGGCAAAAAATAAAGTGTGCCATCAAGTTCGTGAGGGCTTTTAATCACTAAGTTTTCACATAACAAAATAGTTTTTAATTGGAAGATAGATGAAAACAAGAATATACTTTGGAGTGGTGTAACACACCATGCATAGGAGTTTACAGTGGACACTTTGGAATAACTTGGTTTCTTGGGAGTTGGAAGCATGAGTAGAACTTACTCATACAAGTGGAGGCTAGCAAAAGACTGGGAGCAACCAACTAAGAGAGCAATAATGGCCATAATTATGCAATGCAACGAAGCAAACTAATCAAAGCAAAGAGTGGTACTACAAGTCAAGGACTAAATTATCATAGAGGCTAATGGTGACTTGTCATAGTCATAACATGGTGTGAGCATGTGCCAAGTCAACCCAAGCAAAAACATCAAAGGAGAATACCACAATACTATGATTTTGCATGCTAAAAAAACGCATAATTTCTTCAAGGCACACTAAGCAATCCCAATTGTTTGGAACAAGACATGCTACAGCAATAATCACTAAGCATAATGCTAAAACAACACCTAGCATGTCATGCTAAAGTCTAAGTCACAGTCAATGCAAGCTCCTCTTGCACTTCAAGCAAGAACTTACTACTCCTTTCCAAACACCAGGCAAACTTATTTGCAAAACAACACGGCGAGAACGGGGGTCCAAACTACTAAAGCAAACTAAACAACCTAAGCAAATCAAAGGAAAACTAAGACGCTCCAAGAACAACACAATTGTGCATGAAACAATAAAAACAAAGTGTCTAGACAGACCTGAGCTTTTTATTGATGAAGAAGGGGATGCCTTGGGCATCCCCAAGCTTTGACGCTTGTACCTCTTGGATATTTCTTGGGGTGACACCATGGTGGCATCCCCAAGCTTGAGCTTTTGTCCATTCTTCATCTCATTGCATTATTCTCTCTCTACACCTGAAATTTTTCCATCATACAAAACTTCACACAATCTTCATTAGCAACATTAGCTTATTCAAAAGATATTAGACCCCTGGCAAAGCTTTGTAACAGCAAGGCTTTTCACTAAAAACACAAGCTACTGTAGTAACTCCTTTAGAAAGCTCAATTTATCTTAAGAGAACTCAAAAAGGAATCAATAAGAAGCAAATGCAAATAATGGCAGAAATCTGTCAAAACAGACCAGCAGGTAGAAACGAATTTTTTCGAACATCTTATGTTGCTTAAATCAAAAAGTGTTGAACTAACTAAAGTTAGATAACATACTCAGGGATTTATTCGTAAATTGTGAGCTCAATCCGAGTTACATAGCCTCCTCACGATTTTTATGGTGGAGGATAGAAATCTGTTTCGGGACAACAACTCCCCAAATCTTACTTCCCTCTCATTAGAGGTCATTCTTGGCACAAAAAGCAAACAAAAAGGATAAGGAGAGGTTATTACAAAAGTAATAACTTCCAAGACTCAAGGAAACTCTTGGGTTATCTCCCAACAAGTGAAGGGAATATGCCCGAGGGGCAATAATAAAGTGGTTATTATCGTATTCCTTATTTATGATAAATGTTTATTTTACATGCTATAATTGTATTAATACGGAAACGTTAATACATGTGTGTTTAATAAACAAAAAGGAATTTCCTAGTTATGCCTCTCTCATAAACTAGCTCGTTGATTAACAAGATAATCAAAGGTTTCCTGATCATGGACATTGGATGTTGTTAATAACGAGGTCACCACATTAGTGTAATGGTGTGATGAACATTCATCCGAAGTATAGCATTACGATCAAAGTCATTGAGTTTATATTGCTATAACAACTTACGAAGTGATCCTAATCCTTAGACCATGAGATCATGTCAATCACTAACACCGGAAGAGTTTCTTGATAACATCAAACGTCACACCGTAACAGGGTGATTATAAAGATGAGTTCAGAACTACTAAAGTGTTATGTTGAGGCCCATGTATCGAGAGTGGAATTTGTTCATCCCGATGACGGATAGATATACTCTGGGCCCTCTCGGTGATATCACATTGATTAGCTTGCAAGCAAGTGATTTGATCACTAGAATGTTATATCACGGGAACGAGAAAAGAGTACATGTCAGTAACGAGATCAAACTAGGTATGGAGATACCGATGATCGAATCTCGGACATGTAATATATCGCGAAACAAAAGGATTAAGATACTAGCGTAAAAGGTTCCGACGATCACAAGAAAGTCATCGTTGAATGTGTGGGAGTCAGTATGGGTCTCCAGATCCCGCTTCTGATTATTGATCTGAAAGGGGTCTCGATCATGTCCGCATTATTCACGAACCGTAGGGTGACACACTTAAGAGACACCGACATCCATTTGGAGCAAAAGTTTCATGCCGAAAAGAATAACAAGCGCAGGAATTTATTTCACTAGATACCGAAACGGGTTTTCGGGTGAAATTGCAGAAAGTGTTTCTGCATGTGAAATGAAATACTAGCAAGGGGTTATATGTGAATGTTTGTCATTAAAGTAATTGACAAAATTCTGAATAAATAAAAGGAGTTTTATTTAATGAGAGTTTGCATTAAATTTGGTGGAAATTTAATGGGAATTTGAGTGGAGGGAATTGAAAGGCATTTGAGTGAGTGGAGTGTCCACCCACATGAATGTGGAAGAGGTGGGGGCAGCCCCATGGCTGGGCGCATGGCCCCTTGGGTACCCCCCTCTCCCTATAAAAGGAGCCCCCTCCCTCTCTCTCACTCACACCTCCTCGTGAAGGATCTCTCTCCCCCTCTAGAATTTATCCCCCCATGGTCTCGGACTAGCGAGATACATGTTCCCGGTGGCTTTTCGGCAAGAAAGAGTTGTGCTTCCACTGCATCGCTGGAGCGAGGAGGCGGAGGTTGCTCGGTGCCTCGAACGTGTGTGCGAGCACGGATGCGCTGCTGTTTTGCGGCGCTAGGACTTCCTCTCGATCTTGAGATCGGCAAGAGATCGTCTACATGAACCACGAGTTTGGACTCGTTAAGCTTTATCGGTCTTCAAGGGTATGTTCTCTACGGATATAAATCCGCCCGTTGTTTGTATCTAGTAGATAGATCTTGGTACATAGTTGTTCCCATCGTAGGAAATTTTTTGTTTTCTATGCTGTGAACCCTACAGTGGTATCAGAGCCGGATCTATGCGTAGATACTTTGCACGGGTAGTACACATATGAGTATGTGGGCGATGATGATCATTTTATTGCTTCTTAGTTGTACTTTGGATATTGGTGGCATAGTGGGATGAAGCGGCCCGGACAAACTTTACATGTCCTCGCACATGAGACCTGTTCCACGCTTGACATGCAACTAGTTTTGCATAAGTGGCTAGCGGGTGTCTGTCTCTCCTACTATAGTAAATATCTAATTTGCAACGAGTTGTCAACAATTTGGTTATCCTTGTTGTGGTTCATGTTCGTAGGTAAGAACGGTTCTATCTTCGAAAGCCCTAAGCCACGTAAAACTTGCAATGGATAAATTAGAGGCGTCTAGTTTAGATTGTTGCTGGGCTAGTGTTATGATATGGTGATGTTGTAATGTCACATCCCAAGATTTTCCAAATCTTGTAATGTGAAAATAAATGAATAAAATAAGACCTTGTTTGATTTAAAAGGAACCTCAAACCATTTGATCAAATAAAATCTTAAAAAGATTTATAAAGATAAACATTTAATAAAGGAAATTAAAAATGTTTTGGAATTACTATTTTGGATCTTTTAAAGATTTGGTATTCAGAAGAAAAGATGGATTTAAATAAAAGATTTTTTTATAAAGCCAAATTAAACCTTGGCCAAGCTTTGGGATTAAAAAAAACATTTTATTCTAAATAAAATTAGCAAAGGTTTATTTAAAATAAATTAATAAGGAGTTATTATCCAAGTTTTATTAACAAAGGTTCTATCATTTATAAACCATCAAAGACTTTTTGTTTAATTTAATAAAGTTTCCAAGTATTTATTATTTCCAATTAAAAACCTACCGATTGGGCTTTGAAAATATCTAGGTTTCAAATAAAGATTTTATTAATGGAATCAAACTCTATTTTGATTTAATAACTAAGGCCCATTTTATTTAATTACTAATGGACCCTAAACAGAACTAATTTCAATATTACAAATTTGAGTGTTGTTTGAATTGATTTGGTTGATGTTTGTTTGATTGGAAATTCAAAACAGAAATCAGAAATAGAAAAAGAAAAAGGATCCAGACAGAAAAAAATAGAGCAGCCCAACCATCTAGCCCAGCCGGCCCAACAAGTCCAGAAACAGCCCAGCTCCCTCACCCCGAAAGAAAACGATTCGCACGCGTTATCAAACCCACTGAGGGAATGACTGGTGGACCCTCCCTTCCTTTCTTTTCCCACTGACCAGCGGACCCCACTCTCCCAGTCGTCTTCTTCCTCGCGCGAACCACGCCTCTTCCCCCTCGCTGCCGTTGCAGGCCTTGATTCCGCGCGTTTAATTCGCCTTAACGCCGCGTTAATCCCTCGCCGCGACCACGCCCTTTTAATCACCTCGCTCTCTCCTCCGTTTTCCCCCAGACACCGCCTCCCCTCTGCCTCCAGGCCGCCCAATTTCCCTCTGTGTCGCTGCTACTCCGACGACCCTCCTCGCCAATTCCGGCCAAGACTCGCCGCCCCTCTTTCCCCTGACCAAGCTCACAGCATCCCCACTCTCAGGCGCATCTGTTAGTGCATCCAGCTCGACCGCGGGTACCCTGTAACCTCGCCTTCGACAACGACTCCTACCGCCACCGTCGTCTGCCTCAACTCCGACGACGCCCACAGGTTAATTCCGACCACCCCGTACCCTCTGGATCACGCACACATCTTTTCCATGATCCTACGCAGCTAACCCAACCCTCCGTTTGTCTTCTCGCGAACCACAGAGCCGTCTTCGACCTCGACCGAGCGCGTCCGTCGCCAGAACCAACTCCGGCGAGGAATTCTGCCCGACCCCGAGCGCCCCTTGCCTCGTCAACCGCACGTTGAGCATCGCCGTATTCTCCTGAGCCTGGTAAGCATCTCCCCCCTCTTTTTCACGTCCTATTTCGCTAGCGCCGCCGCCAGCTAGCCGTTCCGCCGCTCGCCGTCGACCTAGCGCCGCCAGCTTCTAGTCAAGCACACGAGAACCGTTAGATTCCCATCCTGCGGCGTAGACAGAGTGACTTAAGCGAAACGGTAAAGGAGCATCTGAGCCGCACGATCCAACTTAAATCCAACGCTCCGCAGCACACGATCCACCCGAACCGGTATCGTCCAGTTAAAACGCGCCGCGTGTCACCTAATTCGTTTTAAAAGAAATTTGAAAACAGATCTATTTGCAAACTTCAAACCCTTGTAATTTTCAAACCACACGTCCAAAAATTACAAATTTTATATCAATGAAATCAGGAGAACAAGCCCTAGCTAACCCTGGCCTTAGTTTTGAAAATAGTATCTGTTAGCATGTTTGAAATTACAGAAACATTTGTGTACTTATTTAGAGTACAAAAATTGTTTAAAATTGATTTTAGGATTAAATCTTTTGCAAAATAGATTTGTGTGACCTTACTGACCCTAGGAACCAACCCATAGTGTTAAAAATGTTTTTTGTGAAATTTTAAGTTGAATTAGTTAACTTAGTCATTTTCTAGCCTAATAAATTCACTAAATTTTATTATGGAAAAACTTGTGCAAGGAAAACTTTGGAAAAATGTTATGGACCAAACTTACTGACCCAAAACACCAAACTTTGCCAAGAGCAACCTACTTGGTGAAAAAAAACATAAAGTTTTACTTTAAAAGAATAATTTTCACCACATAAAATGTTGAATGGATTTTAAAATAGACTTTGAGCAAAACCCTCTAACTAATGACTTTGCCATTTTGGTAAATGACCAATTTGGACCATACAAAGTTTATAAACCTAGTAGAGACCAACCTTACAAAAAGAACCCCCTTTGCATGACTTAGACTCCATTGCTATGTGTGTGAAATTGTTTGTTTAACCTTGGTTTGGAATGTTAGTTGATTTGGTGATTTGCTTGATTGACTTGTAGTGAAATTAGCAAAGTGTGAAACTAGCAAGATCAAGGAAGTGAACCCTCATTCCCTACCAAAAAGGCAAGTTACACTATCATACAAAAGTTCTACTATTTTCATTATACTTAGTGGATTTTGAAAAATATGCATGAAAAGATATTTTATACTTATGATATGCTAAATCCTAATAGGATTCCCTAAAACACTCCTTAGTGAAAATATTGAAGTTGTACATGCTTAGCCATGCTATATGCTAAAATTTGAAAAAGAGATACATGTTGAGATTTTACAAGGATTGAGAAAAGGACTTGTGTTTTACTTAATAAAACAAGGACTCAATGAACCACCTAGGTGGAGGATACTTTAAGTTTTGGAGAAGGTGACAACAAAAGAGAACCATGTCTATGGCAATCACTTTGTGTTGTGCTCCAAAAGAAAACCACCTAGGAAACTTAGAGATCAAACATGCTTCTCCAATTGTGGCTTTCGTGTGCAACCACATGCTATTATGGCTCTGGCTTAGTCAATTACATTAGGAAGACCCATACATTGTCTTTAGTTACTGGACATGGGGATCTGGAATGCTTCATGGGGGCTGAAGACAAAGCTAGCAATGATGTATGGGAGGACCTTTTGGAAAGACTTCGTCACATTCTCAATCTGCCAGTACTCCATCTTGGTGAGCACTAATCCAGTAGGCCACTGGTGGCAACAAGATGGGATTGTGTCATGTGGGTAAAGTGTACTCCTTCTGCAGAAGTAAATAAAATCTAAGTACTTAGCCGTGTCCCCGGTTATGGACAATACTGAGCAACTAAAGTTTGAACTATGGGAGATCTCGACATTCCAACTTATAATATAAAAACTTGATGCCCTTGTGTGTCTACCAAGGAATTCAAAGAGATTTTGTAAAACTTGTTGCACTTGGGGTTACCAAGGAGCTCAAGAGCATGATGTACTTGGGGTTACCAAGGAACTCATGAGTTTTGATAAAACTTGTCGCACTTGGGGTTACCAAGATGCTCAAGGGATTTTGACAAGGATTTGAACACTTGAGATTCTACCAAGGAGTTCAAGAAACTTGGAAAAGAAATTTGACAAAAGACTTTGAAACCCTTTTTGAAAAGATAGGATGAAATATTGCTTTATGCAAATAAGCCTTAAACTCTACCTAGCCAAATATGCATATAATGATAGGATCCACTCTTATTATACATAAAAGTGAAACTTGCCAATACAATTCAAAATGTATTGACCCATGTGGCTATAACTTGTAATGTTGCAGGTTGATTGTTTTTAAAATGAAGATTGTTTGATTGATTAGGACTACAAAGTCTACAACCAACATCTGCCTGTGGCACTTTGAAGATGATGGACCCATACTTATAGTTATTCCGCTGCAAATGTAATGTAATAGCCAAATGAGCTATGTTTGATGTAATAAACTTATGTTATTCCTGGTTATAAATTTATATTATGACCTTTGTATCTTGATATTACATCTTAACTGTGGTTGCTAGCTATTGATCCAGGGACTAGCATTGTAAAACACAGGAGGACTCTACCTTATTGGGTTGGGACCTCTACATGTAAGTAGAAGTATGAGATGATACTCTTACAACACACATAACGTGTAATCTGCATAGACCTTGGACTAACACATATAGGTATGATAGTGATCATACCACGGTGCACATGATGGAGATCATATGCGGGAACCATATCATTTCACTTATTAACATGTGATGTTTATTACATCTTATATTGCTTGTTTGGCGTTTTATTAGCATAATAAGATGATACCTCATTTAGATATCAAGATAAGAATGTGTTCTTCCTTAAGTATGCACCGACAATGTTTCGTCGCTTCAAGGCATCACGTGATGATCGGGTGTACTTGAATCCACGAGCATATCTCGGGTGTAAGACAGTTACACACGCGAATACTAAGGTTCTTACTTGGCAAGCCTAGCATGTACAGACATGGCCTCGGAACACGGACCGAAAGGTTAAGCATGAGTCATATGTTTTTGATATGATGACCATATGGATGCTCGCCTTTGAAGCTACACCGACTCACGTGATGATCGGACTTGGTGTAGTGGATTTGGTTCATGTAATCACCAAAAAGACACGAGGGATGTCGTTTTTGAGTGGGAGTTCATTTCTAATTTGGATTAGTAGAACTCAATTTATCATAAATTAAATCAAAGTGAATTTGCATAATTTGTTGTAGTCATTGGCATTCGTTCACCACCTTATGCATAGTTGTAATTGAGATAACAGAACTATAGAATTCTGGATATATACTTTACGAACTGGTATCGTATTGTGTTGAGTGTCAATTCAAAGTTTAAAGTCCTATTGCAAACTTTCAGCAAAATTCTATTTACTCCGTGAAATTTAATAATTGGTATTAAATCGAGAGTAACAATTCCAGTGTTAGTATCTTAAGCATCATGTTTGCCTCCATGATTCTTGATTGTTTTAATATTAAGTTTATCTAGGAGATGAAAGAATTGTTTCAGAAACCATCATGTATGGCAGATATAACGATATCTGAAACAATGTTTTGGTTGCAATATGATAGAGTATAATATATGTTCTCATATTGGATGAGAATTTACGAAGATTGGAGATGCTAGACATCCTAATCATCCAAAAGGTTTTTGGAAAGTAACGTTATACTCACGATTCATATTTATAAGCTACAATAGCTTGATCATGAAAGTCGTCATGATAAGGATGAATAGAAGATGTATGTAAAGTGTTTACTACACTAAAAGATTACTAAAGAATGGATTTTGAAAGAACGCCGATCATTTGATGATGGTGATCTACTTCAAAGTGCAAGTCCAAAGGTATTATTATTTGAATATACACGCTTTGGACTATGTGTCATGTATATGGCACCACTTTTGATGTTGATAGATTCTTTTAAAAGGAAAAGGAAATGCTGAAAGAGAATCTCTAAAATATATTTGGCAGAAAATAAAAGATTGGAAATATCCAATTTAGTTATATAAATGATATACATGTTATGGTGGTATTCTTTGCTTGTTAAACAATGTGGTTCTTGGGTATTGGATACCGAATTGGTTGGTATGAAATTTCATACGGAACGACGCAATTCATAAACCACAATGGCCTAAATAACTAGCAAGAGAATATGTGATGATGTTCATCGAAAACAAACAAACCGTTGTTTGTATTTCTCGTTGACATCAAAGCTTGACTTCAAGATTTGTTTTAATAATTGTTATTTGAATCAGGTATTATGAGAACAAAGGTTGTTCAAATAATTATCGTATTCCATATAAGATGGATGATTTACAAATCTAGTTGGAGAAATCACATCCATAAAACCTAATGCTAAAATGTCGCAAGACAAATGATTGGAAGATCACTTACGAAGTGACATCGCCGTTTAAATTATATTGGAAAGAAAACATGAAGAATCTCCATATTCATGGATTTTTGGAGTCTTTGATTTGATCAAGTGACGCTTGTGAGACTTTCCTCGGGATAATTAAAACTTTGTTCAAAGGCCAAAGAAGAACGAACGACTAAAATATTGGAATTTATACATATCGATGTATGTAGTCCATTATGTGTAGTCGTAAGCGATGGGTTTCAACTTCATATGCTTTCTCCGGAAATTTGAGTGAATGTTCACTTAATGAGAAAGAAGTATGAAATATTTGAAAAACGTTTCAAAGACTTTCAAGATGAAGTGAAAATCATTGTAACAAGAAAATAAATGGTTTATGATTTTATCATAAGGGATTTATTTGAGTTACAAGTGTAACAAGAAAAATAAATGAATTGTGATTTTATCATAAAAGGGATTTATTTGAGTTACAAGTTTAGCAAAACACCTAGATTTACATCTCCCGAAACACCATAGGAATATGGAGTGTTTGAGATTTGTAAGGAAACCTTGTTTGACATGGTTGGATCAAAGGTGTTATTTATAAAACTGCCATTATGTTTTAAAAGATTAAAGCTTTAGAGACTACCTCTTTTACACTGAAAAGAGCTCCATCTTGATCCGTTGAAATGACACCATATGAGTTATGGTTTGGGGTAATACCCAAGTTGTCCTTTCTTAAATTTTGGTATGCTAAACATAAGTAAGATGTTTACAACCAAAGTTGGATGAGCATGTCTTTGTAGGTTATTTCGAATAACAATTGGTTATTCCTCCATAACACCGAGGACAAAAGGGTTTGTCGCTTGAAATGTGAAGTTTCTTGGATAAGGAATTTTTCGTAAAAGTTAAGTGGGAGGACAATAGAACTTTGATAAGGTTAACGAACCTTAGCTATATGTGCTGAGTTGCGCAGCGCCGGAAATCATTCCGAAGGCTGCCATAATGCTCATAGCTTATGTGCCTCAAAGGTTGTGGTCACGGAGATCTAAGTTCCTATTGAACCAAGTAGGTCGGTTAAACAATCAAATGCTAAGATTTGAGAGTAAATCATTATTGTTTGACAATGATGAACCGAATACATACAAAGAAGCGATGATGGGCCCTGACTCTGTCAAATGGCTTGAAGCCATAAAATCCGTGATAATTCCATACACGATAAATCAAGTTTTGAACTTGGAAGACCCTCCGGAAAGGTGTAAAAACCTATCGGTCGTATTTGGATCTATAAAGAAACAGACATGGATGTTTCACATCTATGAAATATTCGACATGTTGTAAAGTATTTTATGACAATGTTCAAGGAGTTGACTATGACAAGATTTGATCTTTCATAGCGATATTTAGTCTAGACGGATTAAAGTAGCAACCACTACATATAATTTGGTATATGGTAGATGAATAAACAAAACAAAGTTCTTCTAATAGAATGGTTACCTAGGACGTGTACATGACACGATCCAAAGGGTTTTGTTAAAATTCAAAGGATGCTAAAAGGGCATGCAAACTTCAATGGTTGAAGTAAGCATCGTGGAGTTGGAATCTTCACCTTAATGAAAAGGAGTTTTCATCAGGAGACGATGAAGATGCTTGCATTTGCAAGAAATTAAGTGGGAGCGCTGAGACATATTTCTAATACATTATGTGGAGGACATCTTGTTGATTAGAAATGATGTATCTTTTATTGACCAAAGGTTAAGAATTTCATTTCGATGAAATACTTAGGCAAAACCCGAATATTTAGCATGAATGTCTATAGTGGATAGACTGTGACGCTAATATGGTTGTGCCAAACGTACATATATGAGATATTGAAGGAGTTCAATATAAAAACGACAAGAAACAGTTCTTGTTGCATGGAAAGGAATTGAATCAAGATTCAAGTGTATCGACACTTGATAAGTGAAACAAGATTCAAGTGCTTTGACACTTGATGAGTAAAGTCACAAGAATGATTTGATCAATCATACCATGATATGTACACATCCAGATATGTCCTATGCTCTAAGTGTTATGAGCAAATACCAGAATGAATCATAAAATGATCATTGGACGATAGTAAGGATACATAAAATGATCATTGGACGATAGTAAGGATATTCTTATGATCTTTTGGAAAGAACTAAGAATATATTTGTGTAGAGGTGACAAACAATTACACATAGTTCATTGTAAAGAGTTACATTGATACTAGTTTTGTCACAAGATACAAATTAAGTTTATCTCAATTTAAACTATGGGTGGCACAATGTAATGGAAAGGAGATTCCATGATGGATTTGGAAGAGTTCCAAAGTTAAGACATTGTGACGAATACTACAACAAAAGGCTCAGTATATGACTGCTATAGTAGCAGCAAAGGAGGGAATTTGTGTCAAGTAGTTTGTTATCAAACTAAGGTGTGGTTCGCAACGGGCTAACACTAAAGATATATTGTGTGACAATAGTATCGACGTGTTTTAACCCCAAGGAACTAAAGGTCTCACCAAAAAAGACCAAATTTATACAATGCCATCTCATTGGAGAATGAGTGATGCGTGAAGACGCAAAGACATGCAAATGCACACGGACCTGAAGCGTCAGATCCGTAGATTATGTTAACCACTTGCAATTGCGTATATGGAACACCGGAAAGCCATAAGTGTTCAATATGCAAAGTTCTCAAACTATATTATTGTCTCTAGTGCAAGTGGGAGACTGAAGGGAATATGCCCGAGAGGCAATAATAAAGTGGTTATTATCGTATTCCTTATTTATGATAAATGTTTATTTTACATGCTATAATTGTATTAATACGGAAATGTTAATACATGTGTGTTTAATAAACAAAAAGGAAGTTCCTAGTTATGCCTCTCTTATAAACTAGCTCGTTGATTAACAAGGTGATCAAAGGTTTCCTGATCATGGACATTGGATGTTGTTAATAACGAGGTCACAACATTAGTGTAATGGTGTGATGAACATTCATCCAAAGTATAGCATTAGGATCAAAGTCATTGAGTTTATATTGCTATAACAACTTACGAAGTGATCCTAATCCTTAGACCATGAGATCATGTCAATCACTAACACCGGAAGAGTTTCTTGATAACATCAAACGTCACACCATAACAGGGTGATTATAAAGATGAGTTCAGAACTACTAAAGTGTTATGTTGAGGCCCATGGATCGAGAGTGGAATTTGTTCATCCCGATGACGGATAGATATACTCTGGGCCCTCTCGGTGATATCACATTGATTAGCTTGCAAGAAAGTGATTTGATCACTAGAATGTTATATCACGGGAACAAGAAAAGAGTACATGTCAGTAACAAGATCAAACTAGGTATGTAGATACCGATGATCGAATCTCGGACATGTAATATATCGCGAAACAAAAGGATTAAGATACTAGCGTAAAAGGTTCCGACGATCACAAGAAAGTCATCGTTGAATGTGTGGGAGTCAGTATGGGTCTCCAGATCCCGCTTCTGATTATTGATCTGAGAGGGGTCTCGATCATGTCCGCATTATTCACGAACCGTAGGGTGACACACTTAAGAGACACCGACATCCATTTGGAGCAAAAGTTTCATGCCGAAAAGAATAACAAGCACAGGAATTTATTTCACTAGATACCGAAACGGGTTTTCGGGTGAAATTGCAGAAAGTGTTTCTGCATGTGAAATGAAATACTAGCAAGGGGTTATATGTGAATGTTTGTCATTAAAGTAATTGACAAAATTCTGAATAAATAAAAGGAGTTTTTTAAATGAGAGTTTGCATTAAATTTGGTGGAAATTTAATGGGAATTTGAGTGGGTTTTTGAGTGGAGGGAATTGAAAGGCATTTGAGTGAGTGGAGTGTCCACCCACATGAATGTGGAAGAGGTGGGGTCAGCCCCATGGCTGGGCGCATGGCCCCTTGGGTGCCCCCTCTCCCTATAAAAGGATCCCCCTCCCTCTCTCTCACTCACACCTCCTCGTGAAGGATCTCTCTCCCCCTCTAGAATTTATCCCCCATGGTCTCGGACTAGCGAGATACATGTTCCCGGTGGCTTTTCGTCAAGAAAGGGTTGTGCTTCCGCTGCATCGCTGGAGCGAGGAGGCGGAGGTTGCTCGGTTCCTCGAACGTGTGTACGAGCACGGATGCGCTGCTGTTTTGCGGCGCTAGGACTTCCTCTCGATCTTGAGATCGGCAAGAGATCGTCTACATCAACCACGAGTTTGGACTCGTTAAGCTTTGTCGGTCTTCAAGGGTATGTTCTCTATGGATATACATCCGCCCGTTGTTTGTATCTAGTAGATAGATCTTGGTACATAGTTGTTCCCATCGTAGGAAAATTTTTGTTTTCTATGCTGTGAACCCTACAACAAGTACTTTTCTTTAACGCCTTTAAGTTAGGCACAAGAAGCAAGAAGAATCAAGTATTTTCAAATGAAGAAGCATTAACATCAAATCTTGCTTTCAAAGGAGGAGCAAAAATCAACTTCTCTCTCCTCATAGGGAAGTGTTCAATACCTTTCTTGAATGGAAAATGATATTTGATGGTGTCTTCTTTCATATCAATGATGGCACCAACTATTCTAAGAAAAGGTCTTCCCAAAGTAATAGGACAAGAAGCATTGTATTCAACATCCAAAACATAGAAATCAACAGGGACATAAGCATTGTTAACCATAATAAGAACATCATTAAGACTCCCCATGAGTTTCTTCTTAGCATTATCATTAAGTGGGACATCTAAATAACAATCTTCCAATGGTGGCAAATCAAGCATTTCATAAATCTTCCTAGGCATAATAGAGACACTAGAACCAAGATCATATGAATCTTTGAGATCAAAGTCATTCACTTGCATATTAATAATGGGTTCCCAACTATCTTCAACTTTCCTAGGAATAGAAGCTTTGTGTTTTAGCTTCTCTTCCTTAATCTTAACAAGAGCATCTGTAATGTGTTTGGTAAAGGAAACATGCATATCACTAGCATGAGGACTTCTATCAAGCTTTTGCAGGAACATAATCACTTCAGAAATATTGCAAGCATCAATATCAAAGTCAAACTTAGCATCACTAGTAGTAGGCTCACTAGGCTTAGGCATCGTAGGAGGAGGAATAGGGGCTACTTGTGGTTTAGTGGTGATAGTGCACACTCTATTATTTCTATCAATTTCAGCTTCCCTTTCCCACCTAGCATGAAGTTGAGCTAACAACCTAACATTTTCATCAATAGTAACTTGTATGGCATGAGCAGTAGCAAAGGTGTTTTCCATAGTTTCAGGTTTAGCAGCCATCTTGTTAACCAAGGAAGGTTGAGCTTCAGACAAAGAGCATATATTTTTCTCAACGGTTAAAATATTTTCCTCTATAGTCTTATTGAAAGTGGTTTGTTTACTAATAAATTCCTTGAGCATGACTTCAAGTTCATAGGGGGCACTTCTAGCATTATTGTAGGAGTTTCCATAGGAGTTGCCATTATTAGGAGGATAAGGCCTATAATTGTTGTTGCTACCAAAATTATTCCTATAGGCATTGTTATTGAAATTGTTGTTTCTAATGAAGTTCACATCAACTTGCTCTTCTTGAGCAACCAAAGAGGCTAAGGGAACAATATTAGGATCTAGAGGAGCTTTCCCATTAACAAGCATAGCCATAATAACATCAATCTTTTCACTCAAAGAAGAAGTTTCCTCAACAGAATTTACCTTCTTACCATGTGGAGCTCTCTCAACATGCCATTCAGAGTAGTTAACCATCATATTATCAAGGAGCCTTGTTGCAGCACCCAAAGTGAGGCCCATGAAGGTACCTCCAGCAGCAGAATCCAACAGGTTTCTTGAGGAGAAGTTGAAACCTGCATAAAAAGTCTGGATAATCATCCAAGCAGTGAGTCCATGAGTAGGGCAATTTTTAACCAAAGATTTCATTCTTTCCCAAGCAGGAGCAACATGTTCACTATCAAGTTGTTTAAATTTCATAATGTCACTTCTAATAGCAATAATCTTAGCAGGAGGATAGTACTTTCCAATAAAAGCATCTTTGCATTTAGTCCAAGAATCAATACTATTTTTAGGCAAAGATAGCAACCATTCTTTATCTTTTCCCCTCAAGGAGAAAGGAAAAAGGCTAAGCTTAATAATATCTCCATCTACATCCTTATACTTTTGCATCTCACAAAGTTCAACAAAGCTATTAAGATGGGCAGCAGGATCATCACAACCAGCACCAGAAAATTGCTCTCTCATCACAAGATTCGACAAAGCAGGCTTAATTTCATAAAAGGTAGCATCAGGAGCAGGTGGAGCAATAGGTGTGCTTAGTCACATAACTTCGTGTTCTCAGCAGAGTTCATTTTAGCAAAGGTGGGCAAGCCAAAAACAGCAGCGGCTAGAGCAGGAACTAAGTTTTTGTGTTTTTTTGAATAAGGAAAGCAAACCAAGCTAGACTAAATTTTTTTTGGGTTTTTTGAAAAGAGGCAAACAAAACCAAGCAAAAGAAACAAATCAAACTAAAAACAAAGTAAAGAGAAAGGAAGTGAAGGACTCCCCTAGTGAAGACGTCCTTAGCCTCCCCAGCAACGGCGCTAGAAATCTTGAAGCATGCACCTAGTGTTGACGTGGGACACTTCGTTGGAACCCCAAGAGCAAGGTGTGATGAGCACAACAGCAAGTTTCCCTTAGTAGAGATTGAGGTTATCGAACCTTAAGGAGGAAGGAAACGTCTCAAAGGTGTTGCAAGCAACGCGGAGACCTGCACAACACAAACTCAAGACTTTGCCACAACGAATCAGTGAGGTTGTCAAGCTCATCGGTTTGTTGTAACAAAGGATTAAACGTATGGTGTGGAAGGTAATGGTTTGAAGCAAGTAAACAAGTAACAGTGGAAGATGTAACAATGGTAAAGATTGAACCAGGGTCCATAGTTCACTAGAGGTGCTCTCCTTAGATAAACAACATGGTATGAAGGGTAAACAAATTATAGCAGGGAAATTGACAGGAACTGAGCAAGGCATAACAATGCAATTACTAGCTAGAAAGATCCTATACATAGACCGTCATCCAACTGCATCTATGACTAGAAGTCCACCTTCAGGTTATCATCCGAACCTCCTCCAGTATTAAGTTGCAAGCAACAGACAACTGCTTTAAGAAAAGTGTGTAAGGTAAATAGTCCACATGTTCCATGAATAAGAGATCGTTGTTTTCTCCCTAGTAGCAACATCACATCTACAACCAAAGATATTATTGTCACTTCCCTTGGAAACTAGAGGCATGAACCCACTATCGAGCATAAATACCCCCTCTTGGAGTCACTAGCAACTACTTGGCCAAGATAACCACTAGCAACAGAGAGCATGCAAGATCACAAACAACACAGACATGATAGAATCATAAAGATAAAATCATTAATCAAACCAACATAATAATCTCAATATCCATCGGATCCCCGCAAACACAACATGCATGATTAGAAATAGGTTAGATCTTGATCATGAACGGAGCTCACAAGATCTATACATGAAAGCACAAAGGAGGAGATACAACCATCTAGCTACAACATGGACCCATAGTCCAAGGTGGAACTACTCACAAATCATATCGGAGAGAAGGCCTCCGGGATGATCTCTCCTCCGGCAGGGTGCCGGGAAGAACTTCAGACCCCTCGATCTAGGGACGATGATGGAGGTGGCTACAGACGGTTTCGTGGATTTCTGATTGGGTACTCTGGGTTTCTGCATCGGGTGCTTCTTATAGGCGAAGGGGCGAGACCGGGAGGCGTCCAGGGCCACCAAACCCTAGCCAGGCGTGGGCCCACCTGTGGCCATGCCTGGGGGTGGCCCCTTTGGCCGGCCCCTCCGGATTTCCTCTGGACTTCTTGTTCCCCACAGAAAGTAATTTACTTTGTCCTTCGTCCCGTCCAATTTCGATAATATTTCTTTACTAACTTTTCTGAAACCAAAAACAACAGAAAACAGGCATTTGGCACTGTTGCAACTTGTTAATGATTAGTACCAGAAAACATGTAAAAAGCACCTCAAAGTGTGGACAAGTAAAGCAAAGTAGATACTAAACAAGCATGGAGCATAAAAAATTATAGATATGTTTCCAACGTATCAGACTACATCAGCGACAACGCTGACAGCTTCAGGAAGAAGACGCCCCCGCGCAACAACATCTTCATCAACTTGGGCGCTCACAAGATCTACGTCGGCATCGACAAGTCTTGCGTATACCTACGCCGAGTCATCCTCGCGGGAGCTCCTCCACTCAGCGCTATCGGTGGTCAGCGTAGCACTCGCCCCACGAGAATTGTTGAGGTGATGATGACGGCTCCAGCGCCAGGAGCAGTAGCAGGCGCCGGTCCAAGCAAGAACCCGATGGCAACAGACCAAACAGTGCTTAAGCCGGCAGCCACGAAGCCAGCGGCAGCGGATCCGCCAGCGACCAAAGCACCAGAAGAGCAAGAGGTAACCCCCAAGGCATCCAGGGTAAGATGGCCGCCTCTGGAAAGGCTGGAGAATATCCTGCAAGCAGCCATAGATAACTTGACAACACCTGTAGCATAGTTGACCCGGCAAATGCACAGGCAGAACTAGAAGAGACTACGTTAAAAATGTTAGAGGAAGCAAAGAAAGTGTCCATGCTGCTGGAGTCCTTTAACATGACCTTGCGTGAGTATGCAAGGTCAAACAAGCTGGATATTGCTCCCACACGAGTGGACGAACTGAGAATGAAGGGAAAGAACCTTCTCAGTGATATCAACCGAGAACATGAGTCTCAGATCGGTGATTCGGCTGACCCGGGGTTGCCGAGGTATAGTACCCCGGCGAAAAACCTCAGGGCAGTAAACGTGGCAGCCTCCGAGTTAGAGGGATTGACTGGTGAAGCCCGGAAAAGGAAGCAAGAAAGAGTAAACAAGCTAGTACGCATTCTAAATCAGCAGAATGAGAAAATGCTCAGAGCTAACACATCAAAGCAAGGGGAGTCACGCCTGGTTCTTTCAGCCGGGGCTGCCTCGCATTGTCGGCGGCAGCGGCATCCTCACCCGGAAACAGAGCATGAAAAGATAAAGCTGCAACCTCAGGAAAACGGAACAAGCAGATTGTTCCATATGACCTGGCAATGGCCGGAAAAGTCAATGAGAACAAAGGCAACAGGAGCCGAGGTAACAGTGGTGAAAGAAACCTCGGGCATGGAAATAGAGAGCATGGGAATATCGAAAGGGGAAACCCCGAGGGCAATAACCTGGCTAAAGGAATAAGATGCCTTCCGCAAGATAATCAACCGAGGCATGAACCTCGACTAGTGCGAGAAGCAAGACATGCTCCGCAAAATCAAGCATATGACAGATATAATGATGGTTATTCGGAAATGGAAAATTCTGGATATGGCGGACAAAACAACTATGGAGTACAAGAAAGAGCTATGTACAGAAACTTGCTGTCGAATGATGCAAGATTGAAGTTGGATAGGTTTTATCTGTCTGAGTTACTGGAAGAGCAAGGTCCACCGGGTCCGGCATGTTTTGGACCACGGATCATGGCGAACCACCAGTCCCAAATTTCCAGCTGGCTAGAGGTACAAAAACATACAATGGAAGTACAAAGACACAAGATTGGTTGATTGACTATGCCACAGTAGTAAAAATAGCAGGAGGAAACCTGAGATGGGCTGTGAGATATGTACCCCAGATGTTAGAACTGGCAGTATCAACTGCTAGTTGGACTTTGAGGAAATGTTTGTCAGTAATTTCACCAGTACATACAAGAGGCCAAACAGACCACAACAACTCGCCATGTGCAAGTAGAAGCCGAATGAGACTGATAGAGAATTCTTAACCCGGTGGTGTAATATAAGAAACTCATGTGAAGGAGTTATAGAATCTCAAGAAATTGCATGGTTTGCTCAAGGATGCAGATATGGAAGTGTGTTATAGCAAAGTCTACAGAGAGATATGCCAACCACTTTGGCAGAAACTATCAAAGTAGCAGATTCATATGAATTGGGCGATCCAACTCAACCCGAGCTCATGTCGACAAAACACCGTGCGCAGCAAGACCATTATTCCCGAGAAGGAGAGATGACAGTCCGGATTACAGATACAGTTCAAATCAGGTTGCGACAGTTGTTCAAGACCAGCCGGGTCATGGAAGTAATCAACGTCAGAAAAATGGTCCTCAACAATGGACACCAAGAAATGAAGGGAAGAAACAGTGGACCCCAGAACAGAAAAAACAATGGCAAGAGAGGCCAAAGTACACATTTGAATAAATGCTAGATCAGCCGTGTAAGTTTCACATGCCTAACCTAGCCAAGCCAGCTAACCACACCACTCTCCAATGCGCTTGGATGAAGAGCGCAATGGGTAACCCGACATCAATGCAAGCGCCACAACAAGTACATCACCAACAGCAATCGCAGCTTACCGGGGGAACTGCGCAGCAGCTGATGTTACCCCCACCTCCTTCGAGGTATGAGAACCAGGACCGAAGAGATATAGTTCACCAAGTGATAAATCAGAACCAAGATGGAAGAGGAAACCCCGGGAATAACAGGCGCAATGATTATAGGGAGAATCACTAATCGTATTGTGTGTTCACAACAGAACAACAGGATAGGCAGAGCGTACAACGCCGACATATGGAAGTGAATGCAGTCATGCCGGCAGTTCCAAGATATATGTCTTGGTCAGATCAAGAGATAACTTGGAGCATTAGAGATCATCCGAAGATCATGCCGAATCCCGGGTCTTATGCCTTAGTGCTAGATCCGACGTTTGTCGGACCCAGTATCAATGTAAATTTCTCAAAGGTACTAATGGATAATGGAAGCAGCATCAATATTATGTACAAGGATACGATACATAAGCTCGGTATATCGCCGAATATGCTGCAAGCAACTAGGACAACCTTCCATGGAATAGTGCCAGGATTGTCCCGTGAACCGATTGGAAAGGTCCGAGTAGACGTACTATTCGGCACAAGGGAGAATTGCAGAACCGAGAATTTGGAGTTTGAGGTAGTGGATCTAGAAAGCTGTTATCATGCATTACTCTGACGCCCAGCATTTGCCAAATTTATGAGCAGCTGTCACATTGGTTATTTGAAAATGAAAATGCCTGGACCATAGGGGGTGATAACAATAGCAGGAGATTATAGGAAATCAATGGAATGTGCTTCAGCCAGATCAAACTTGGCCGAGTCTTTGGTAATTGCAAGGGAGAAAAGGAGAATTCAGGAAGTTGCAGCTTTAGCTCAGTCGGCACAGCTTAATATGCCGACACTTGTTAACCCACATGGAGGTGTATCATTCCAGCCGACTAAGGAAACAAAGAAGATCCAGATTGATGATCAATTCCCAGAGCGCACCATCACTATTTGTGCCAGCCTGAATGATAAATAGGAAAGCGAGCTCACCAACTTCCTCCATGAGAATCGAGATATCTTTACATGGTCCACACAGGATCTGCAAGGGGTACCGAGGGAGTTGGCTGAGCACTCTTTGCATGTAAGGCCAGGAGCAAGACCGGTGAAGCAACCTCTCCACCGCTTCGCCGAAGACAGGAGAAAAATAATAGGGGACGAGATAGCTCGGCTCCTTGCGGCCGAGTTCATTATGGAAGTACTTCATCTGGACTGGCTGTCAAACCCAGTATTGGTAGAAAAGAAAAAGGATGATCCAAATGTAGTTGTCGTTTGGAGAATGTGTATTGATTACACGAACCTTAACAAGGCGTGTCCCAAAGATCCTTTTCCCTTACCTAGGATAGATCAAGTCATTGATTCAACCGCAGGTTGTGAGCTGTTATCATTTGTAGACGCGTACTCTTGTTTCCATCAGATATCGTTAAACCCGGCTGATCAAATAAAGACCGCGTTTGTCACCCCATATGGGGATTATTGCTATCGCACCATGCCATTTGGCCTACGTAATGCAGGAGCCATGTACCAAATATGTATGCAAAAATGTCTGCATGACCAGATTGGAAAAAATCTGCAAGTATATGTCGATGATGTGGTTATAAAAACCAAAGAGAGCAATACGCTCCTGGAAGACATTCGACAGTCATTCGCAAATCTAAGAAGATTTTGAATGAAGCTTAACCTGGAAAAATGTACCTTTGGTGTACCAACCGGAAAATTACTCGGTTTTCTCGTATCCAGCCAAGGTATAGAGGCAAATCCGACTAAGATTCGTGCGGTTGAAAGAATGGAACTGCCGAGATGCCTGAATGATGTTCAGAAGTTTACAGGATGCCTTGCATCCTTAAGTCGGTTCATGAGTCGGCTAGGTGAAAAAGCATTGCCTTTGTATCAATTAATGAAGAAATCTAATAAGTTCACCTGGACACCCCAGGCCGATAGCGCTTTTCATGAATTAAAAAAGACGCTGGCTACAGCGCCTATCTTAGCTTCCCCATTATCAAAAGAGCATATGCTGCTCTATGTGGCAGGAACAAATAGAACTGTAAGTGCAGTAATTGTCGTAGAGCGAAATGAAGAAGGTAAGTCGGTGCAAAGACCGGTGTATTACCTGAGCGAGGTATTATCTGCCTCCAAGAAGTCCACACTACCAAAAAATGGCTTATGGAGTATATATGTCGGCAAAGAAGCTCAAACATTACTTCGAGGAACACCCCATAAAGGTGATTTGTGAAGCACCAATAGCCGAGATATTGGGCAACAAAGACGCAAGTGGCCAAATAGCAAAATGGGCAATTGAGTTATCACCTTATGCCCCACAATTTGATAGGCGAGATGCAATCAAATCTCACGCAGTGACCGACTTTTTTTCGACTGGGCCGAGGTGCAGTATGGACCCCCATTGCCAGATCCGAACTATTGTATAATGCACTTTGATGGATCCAAGTTGAGAAATGGGCTGGGAGCAGGAATAGTGTTAACCTCTCCAAAGAGTGATCAACTGAAATATGTATTGCAGATACATTTCGCTGCATCAAACAATGTAGCCGAATATGAGTCACTTGTACATGGCTTAAAAATGGCAAAAGAGATCAGCATATGTCGGATTCTCTGTTACGGAGATTCGGATCTCGTAGTCCAGCAAGTATCAGGAAATTGGGACGCATTGGACGCAAACATGGCGATATATAGATTTCATGTACAAAAAATAGTGGTTATTTTTATGGATGCGAGTTTCATCATATACCTCGGGCAGAAAATGATGCTGCGAACACCCTGTCTAAACTCGGATCAACCAGGCAGTCAATTCCACTGGGTATAGCCCTAGAGCACCTGAGGAAACCATCAATCATACCATCCCCAGAATCCGAATCAATCTGTATCATGGCAGATCAAGGATCCGAGGCAGTCCCCATGGAGATAGATCAAAGGAATAAACCGAGTAACCCGGAGACTGACTCGTCTAACCCGGGGACTGGTCGAGATAATTCGTTATAAATTATGTCGGCAGAAGCAATAGAAATTGATGGAACGGTTACCCCGGCGCACGAGGTGCCAGAATGGGCACGGCTCATATTCTTGTTCCTAAAAAATGAGACGTTGCCGAAAAATGAGGTCCTTGCCAGGCAAACAATAAGAAGGGCGAAAGCTTAATGAGCTTTATAAGAGAAGCATAACAAACGTGCTGCAACAATGCGTTGAACCAGCAAAAGGACAAGAGATCCTCTTGGACATACATTAGGGGGAATGTGGGCACCATGCCTCATCCCGAGCCCTGGTGGCCAAAGCATCCAGGCATGGATTCTACTGGCCAAGTGCACTAAAAGAAGAAAAAGAATTGGTAACAAGGTGTAATGGCTGCCAGAGATATGCCAGCAAAATACATGTGCCATCATCCGAATTAAAAACAATACCAATCACTTGTCTGTTATCAGTATGGTGTTTAGATATGGTAGGTCCATTTAAGCCGTCTCGCGACGTCATGACTCACATTTTGGTCATGGTGGACAAGTTCACAAAATGGATAGAAGTAAAACCAATCAGAAAGTGTGACAGACCTATGGTGGTGAAATTTCTCAAAGATATCATTTTAAGGTATGGCTACACACACAGTATCATCACGGATAATGGCACAAACTTTGCTGAAGGAGCCTTTGCTCGATTCTGCCAAGAAAAGCACATAAGACTCGATGTTGCGTCGATGGCTCACCCGGCAGCAAATGGGCAAGTAGAAAGATCGAATGGACTTGTGTTATCCGGAATAAAACCTCGGCTAATAGAGCCACTTCAGAGGTCGGCAGGTTGCTGGATCGAGGAACTCCCGACGGTATTATGGAGTTTAAGAACTACCCCGAATAGATCGACGGGGTACACCCCGTTCTTTATCGTATATGGGGCTGAAGCGGTGCTTCCAGCCAACATAGTGCATGACTCGCCAAGGGTCGCTCAATACACGAGCGCCGAAGCAAATGAGATATCTCGGCAAGACGGTGTGGATCTACTAGAGGAAGCAAGAGAATTGGCATTGTCAAGATCAACTGTTTATCAACAAGACCTCAGACGATATCATAGCAAGAAAGTAAATCCAAGAGTTTTCAAGGAAGGCGACCTAGTTCTTTGACTAGTGCAACACACTGCCGGCATGCACAAGCTATCACCTCCATGGGAAGGACCATTTATCATAAGCAAAGCGTTGCATAATGATGCATATTACCTCATCGATGCTCAAGCTCCAACAAAGAACAAGGTAGATAAATCCAAAGACGAGTCAAAGAGACCATGGAATGTAGCATTGCTTCGTCCATTTTACACTTAGAAGTATACCAAAATCCAGTATTATTATCTATCAATCTGTTGTATTGAGAATAAGGTAATGAAACCTCGGCAGCTCGAGCAGTGGCTAGGGGACTACCATATGTTATTTATCATTATGGTTATGTAGAAACCTCGACAGCTCGAGCAGTGGCTCGGGGACTGCCCTATGTTATTTATCATTATAATTGTGTATGAAACCTCGGCAGCTCGAGCAGTGGCTCGGGGAATGCCCTATATTGCTTGTCATCATGATTATGTATGAAATTTCGGCAGCCCCAGTTATAGCTCGAGGACTATGTCCTACCATTGCCACTATGGTTATGTGCGTAATAAAATCTAGACATCGGCAACTCAATCAATAACTCGTGGATTACCCCGTCTTGGTTGTTACTACAATTACATTATGCAAAACTCAGCAGCTTGAGCGGCAATTCAGTAATTATCCCATGACGAGTGATTCATATATCTATCCAACCGAATAATTTATGGACATCAAAATCCACATCCCTAAATTTTTATGACCTAGAGAAAAAACCTACGACAAATAAGAGGCCAACTGAAGCCCATGCACACTGAAGTATGATTCAAGCCAACAAACTAAAAATTTGCAGACAAAGGTACATATCGCATAATTCAACCAGAATGATAATAAAACAACGATTACCACGTCTTAGAAAAGATACCGAAATTATACGCATAAAACAGTATCAAAAGAGACAAATTGTCTTAGAACACCATACGCCCGGCATACCGGGGACTTAATGAACAAGAGTTTTATAGTTCAAAGATTGGTAGCAGCCGTGTCATCAACAGGAGGGGAAGCGGCAGCGGCCAAAGTTTCCTAAGTTGGTACATCGGTAGGAGGGACAGTTTTGGGAACAGGAGTCTCCGAAGTTGCCTGAGCCTCCGCAGAAGTTACCTCGGCATCGACCAAGGTAACATGTGCACCTCACGTACTGGTTTTTCGATGTAAAGCTGCACCTTAGGCTTGGGAAGCTTCAGTCCCCTTGGAGGAGGATCGCGCCTCAGCATTCTCTTCGGAACTACCGCTGGACTCATCGGAACTCCTAGAATTCTCGCCCGACTCACCCTCATCACCGGAGTCTCCGTCAGATTTATCACCACCACCAGCCTCAACGTCTTCTTCGACCTTGTCGGATAGGAAAATCGGTCCTTCATTCCATTGATGAATATTTGCATATTCATTAAGTTGATAAGCACGAGCTTGACGGCGAGCAACGTAGTCCGGATCCTGGACCCAGGGAGAGCCGGTGCGCAAATTCATCAAGATGTCGACGGATATATCCTCGTACCATGACAAAACAGCAGTAAGCGCCATATCAGCACCGGCCCGCCCGGAGGATTCTCTCTAGAGATTCAATTGCGTACGAGAATCCATCAACTTCGCCACAAGCACCTCAGGCCCGGATTGCCGCTTTCACCAGCTTTTCCCATGATCTTCATTGGCTCAATGGCAGTAGCAACACCAACCAAGAAATCTTCAATAGAATATTCTTGATCCGGCAGATTGGGGACACCTCGGCGGCCACAAGCAGTAATCACATCTTTGTACTCACAGGCTTAGCTTCTGTAAAATGATCTGTATGGTAGAACATCAAATAAGTCGAGAGAAGCAACGAGCAAAGAATGACTCAGCCAGAAACAAACAAGATAGATCACACGACAAAAACTTATGATGGATATACCGTAACATCTTCTAGAGATCCTTGGCCCAGTCAGCCCTACTCTTCTCAAAATGAGTCATCTCCTTGGTCATCGCCTGATTCTTCAGTTCGGCTACATCAAGAAGCTCCTTGTCCTTCTGGAGCTGAAGGCTTAATCGATTTTTCTCCTCGGAAATTCTTGATCAATCTTTTCCAGTTCAATTTTTTGAGAAGATCTCAAGGACTCAACCTCGGCACGGAGCCGAGATATCTCGTCATCTTTCTCCTTCAGCTGCGCCGAGTGAGTGCCTGCTTGCTCTAAAAAATTCAGCATCATATCAGGCATGGGTATGCACTATTGATGAGACGCTGCAAAGCTTTGCAATTCGGCTGGGCCGGAAATGGAGCACTATAAGATAATTGAAATTCGTCCGGAAGAAAAAGGACAAGCATAGAGTGGAGAGGCGACTAACCTTCGAGGGTTGCCACTTTTTTCGTCAGCCGAGAATTTTGATTATTGATATTAGCTGAGTAAAGATACGTCAAAAATTAATTGGGAAGTGACAAATTATACAACAAGATTGATTACAAAGGGCCGAATGACTCACATATTTTCCTCAAAACAGGAACCATCTTGTCAAACTTATTCTGAAGTTTTTTATGCGAAAAAAGCAGCCTCTAGAATTTGGCCGTACACCGATTATGAACAACCTAAAAATGATAGCGGGTTATACGATGAAACCATGAAAAAGTGCCGAATCAAGTGATACTTGATTCGGCTCCAGGCGACTAGATATTCAAAGCTAAAGCTAAGAGATCCTAATCAAGTAAACTTGACTCGAATCCAGATGGTTGAATAATCAAAGATAAAACTAGGTGAAATTCAAAGAAATCTTAGCTTAGATCTAGGCAAGGAAAGCTTCCAAACGAATAACGAGTTATTCGGTTGCAAGCTCGGGGACTAGTGGGCATACAGTATACTATGCAAAACATAAAATGTATATTAAGGCGTATACCTCGTTCATCTTGTCGAAAAGCTGAAAGGACTACTCGGGTTGCCTTCAACTTGATGTGCAGCATTCCAGTTATTGGCGTACTCTACCAATGAGCCAAGGCTATTCCCACTTTCTGTGCGTGTCAAAACCTTTCCCTTGGCTTCTCGCGCCTATTATGTGGCTGCCTCGGACGCGGGGCTCTTGTGAAGCACGAGTTGCGTGTCAGTGGAAATGGCAGACCTAGGCTTAGCTATAGAGGCTCCCATGCGGAGCATGTCGGCGATGCTCGGCTAAGAGGAACCCGCTTTCCCTTTTTGAGATGGCAAAGGTTTGGCGATGATGCTTTTCTTGCTCTTGGCACAAACCTCGGTATGGGAAATAACCTTAGTACTCAGAAGATTAACTGTTGTAGCAGAAGGGGCAATGGCCTCTGAGGGACCCGAGGTAGCAGGGAACTCGACAGAAATCTGAGCAGAAGATGGAACCGCGATAGACAAAGGTTCGGTGGGACTAACTTCGGGAGTCTTGGGAGGAGCTGCCAAATTAGTTGGGCGATCCGGCATCGTAACATCATCAGAAGAAACTGGGGGAGCTATGGGATCATCTCGTCGAGAAGGGATGTTAGTCGGCCTAGGAGGAGAGTCACCACGAGGAGGACTAGGAAACCGAACATCTTCCGGAGGTGATGGCGAAAGCGGCCGAGTAACATGAGATGGCATACTGGGACCGCTAGGTTTGGTAGAGAGGGGAGCACTGCAAAGACAAGAATGAAAATTAATTCAGAAATAGAAAGAGAGAAACAAGAAATACAAGGGAAGGTGTAAAAAGTAAACTTACCCAGAGACTCCAGGCATAACTTTGCGCTTCGGAAAATGCTGGGAGGATTTCTTGATTCGTTTCTTGGGAGCAGCACCCGAAGGATCATTCGAAGCAGCGCGCTTCTTAGAAGGAGCAGGAGCTTCTGAAATGAGAGGTTCGGTCTCGTGCACCTGGCCAGCCGGATTAGCTGGGAAAGAAGGAGCCAAAATGCGTAAGAGATGGGCACTATGGCAAATACCTCGAGAATTTGGACGTCGTCAGAATCACCTTCATCAGCACGGGCCGAGGTTTTACTCCGGGTGTGAGCAGGAGCAGCCTTCGGCTTAGGAATAAATTCCTCCAGATCAGGTTCTCCGTTGTCCAGAGTATTGCGATCAGAGGTCCAAGGAAGATCCAGCACCTCGGCATCCTCCGTAATTTGCTCAGCAAATTTCTGCAAGAAGAGCAAACAAAAGTTAGCGAAATAACTGATAAAAAATGACTCGGATGGAACATCTCATGTTAAACTTACCTGGGGAGGTGGATTCTCGCGAGAGAATGGTTTCATTACCCACACCCATTCCTCGGGCATCTCGGTCTTGAAGATAGCCCAAACATGTTTCTGGATCTGAAAGTCGTCAAGCTCAACCGTAGAGACTCGGTTGGGATCCAAAGGACCGCTCATATAACAGAGTTTGTGGGATCGGAGTTGGAAAGGGCAGATTCGGCTACTAATAAAAGCAGCCATCAAATCCTCGCCACAAAGCCCGGCCCGAGTCAACTCTTTCAGCCGAAGTTCGAATGCCTTGGCAAGAGCATGGGTCTTCTTCAGGTTGTAGGCCCAGTTTTGTTTGGAGGGGGCTGATAGAGAAGGCAGGGAGCCAGATCTTGTCCTCTGTACCAGTGTTCTTGACATAGAAGAACGACCTATGCCATTTCTTACAGGACTCTAAGCCTGTGACCCAGGGAAATACGGAATTCTTTCGAGGTGTGATAGAAGCAGCCCCACACTGGGTGAGAGATTTCTCGGAGGGGTGCAGAGACTTATCCGGCACTACATTAGATCGAATCTAAAAAAACTTTGACCAAACATCTATGGAGGGACAAAGGCCAAAATATCCCTCTGAGGCCGAGATAAAAGCCGACAGAGAGGCTATGGCATTAGCCGACAGTTGGTGAGGTTGAAGGCCGAAGAAGTCAAGGAATCTCCAGGCAAAGTCACTAAGAGGGAGGCTGAACCCTCTGGCAAAATGCGACATAAAAAACACGTACTCGCCATCCTCGAGCACGGGGGAAGACTCTTTGCCGGGTAAGCGACACTTTACCTCGGCAGGAATTCGGTGGGTCTTGCGCAACCACTCGATTTATCGGTGAGTGACCAAAGATCCTTGCCATGAGCCGCGCTCCGGGCCCGCCATGAGTTCTTCTTCCCCCACGACGGCGCCACTAAGTGACCTAGACATAGGCTCGTCAGAGGAGTCAACGGAGGAAGAACTAGTGGCGGGGAGAGGCCTCGAAACCCAAGGCCCCGTTGCAACTGCAGTGAGCTCGACGGCGGGGAGTGAAGAAAACCACCGCTGAGAACCTAAGGCGGGGATAAGGCACGGCTAGATAGGGCCGAGCAGCGGCGGCGCGTTCCGTAAGGAGGATTGCCGTGGTGTATTCTCTAGAGCAGAAGCGCGTCGGTGCACCGAGGAGAGCGGAAGCACGGCGACGTGGTTGCTTGAGAGAAAGCATGAGAGAGTCGGCGCAAGGAGGAATACGAAGAAGTGTGAAAGGGGAAAAGTAAATCAACCCATCCCCACTCACCTATTTGTAACCGTAGGCGGCGAGCGGTAGTGGGATCGCAGGTGTGGCACGGTAACCGCGCGATGACATGTATTGGGCATACACGATCGATGATTGGAGCCACAAGGAAGGCCACACGGCGCAAGAGGAGATCAGGTCGCCATAATCGTTGCGGTGATCGAAGAGCCACTACATCGATGCGACTGCCGCAGTAAACACTGTAGCATTTTCAGCATACGTTGTAGTAATACAAAAAACGAGACAAAAAGTAATGATTGGTACACACAGGACGAAGCTTATTAGAGAAGCTAAAAGGATACCTCGGACAATAGAGTCTAACCCGGAAAACGGATTGTAGCGCATCAAGAGAAGACGAGCAAGCATGGGCTAGAAAGAAAGAAGCGCCGACTAAACGTAATGTCGGACAGAAGAATGAAGAAAGTGAGTATTTGGAAACTGGTGCGGGCTTCAGGGACAGGATAAGTAAGAAAGGGAAAGGGCCACACCAGCTTCAGGGACTAATGTCGGGGGGATGACCCTAGGTAGGGCCAGGATAAGTAAGAAAGGGAAAGGGCTTTCATAGTTAGAGCCGAATCATAACATGATCCGTCTAGGTCATGGGTAGGTCGGCCGAATAAGATCCGACCTGCTCCGAGTCAGGTAGTCAAGACATGATTCGACCGATATATGAGCTATGTCGGCTCACCATAGCTTGAGTACCGACCGAGGTCGAGGCGAATCACACGAGGGAAGGCCGAGTCAAGGGAAGCTTGCGTTAGAAGGAGAAAGCAGATCTAGAAGTCAACCTCAACCACTGACGCTCCATAGGAATCCGCATAGTGCCAAGCGCTACAGACAAGAAGCAGAGTGGCAGAGGAGCAGAGGAGGGTCACGGAGGTGATAGTCCTCAAGCCCGAGGCTCGCATGTGGTGGACTCTGTGACTTTACCATCGATAGGAGGGGGACACGGAAAGGATCCCGCCAAGTTACCGCTTTGGGACAAGCATATTCGTGGAATATGCTTGTCCACGTCGGCCCTAGAGGAGCAGGGCCTCTCCTTTATCAGGAGGGACGAGACGTACAAAGGGGGATTCATTTTTTTCTCTCCAAGGAGCTATAGTAGTGCTTCTTTCCTTCTTATACTCAAACAGCTCAAGGAGCATTTGTAGCCCCATTTGTGTAAAATAAAGATCAAGTTTTGTCCTTGTGTGTAGAAATCACCACATCTTCCCTCCCCAGATCCCACTAGTATCCATTGGCCCCCAACTTTAGCCTACCCATGGCATCTGCCGTGCCACCACCACGACAGGTGGGCCCGCACGTGGGGGTGTGTGGCCACCTTGTGGCTCCCCTTCGGTCGCCCTTCGGTCTCTGTGTTTGTCTCGGTAAAATATTGACTTTGGCTTTTGTCCCTTCCAATTCCGAGAATATTTCCTTACTAGCTTTTCTGAAATAAAAAACAGCAGAAAACATGCAACTGGCACTGTGGCATCTTGTTAATAGGTTAGTCCCAGAAAATGTATAAAAATACCTCAAAGTGTAGACAAATCATAGAAAAGTGGATACTAAACAAGCATGTACCATAATAATTTATAGATACGTTTACAACGTATCAAGCATCTATAAATCCGGACAACGAGATGTTATCTCTTCACCAGTTCATCTGTTCCTCCTCTTTCTCTCACATTTCCCTCTCCTCTCCATCATGAGTGTGCCCTATTTGAACCCATAGTATAGGCGTAGCAGGCTGTCCACTATGTCGGACGTGTTTCCCTGGCCACATATGTCCGTAGACCTTTTCCATTTAGCCAGGAATGTTACGATAGACAATAAACCAGCCACATGGGATGACCTCCTTGCTAGTGATTTTCTTCTCGCTGAGCTTGGTAGGACAGTTCATATGAGAGGGTGGAAACTAACGACCCCAAATCAGGTATGAGAGGAGCTTATTAGGATCCAGGCAAGGGGGGACATGCTAGAATTTAAGAGTAAAGCTGACCGACTGTAGAAGGCTGAGGAACCTTTTTGGTGGATAGAAGAGAGCGAAGATGAGGATGATATATTCATGACACCGCTCGTTGGAACCAAGGCGAGATCTAAGTGGAACAAGAGGAAGGAGAAGAAGAAAGAGCAGGCCAAGAAGAGCAATGACAAGGCACCGTCGAAGGGAAAGGGCAAGGCATCATCGAAGGGAAAGGGCAAGGCATCATGCTAGGGATAGAGGCGCTCATATTTATTTACCGCAAGTATGTTGAACTATGTTGCAAGCTATGTTGAAGTGTTTGTTGAATAAAATTGTGAAATAATAGAAAGGTGTATATACATAAATAGATATATATCACATACATATTTATATAAATGTCTCATACATAGATAGATATATGTCTGATACATAGATAGATATCACCGGTGTCTCATACATAGATAGATATACATGTCTCATACATATATAAATATATTTGTCATACACCGATATATAGATATGTCTGCCGTATCAGCGATGTTGTCTGCCACGATGCTCGGGTGGTGGGTGAGGGGGCGTCGTCCAGCCGAACCTGTGGGGCAGCCGAACCTCTCGGGGAGGAATCACCAACCCGTACTCATCGTACTGAGTCTCCTGTGTGGGGTCCGAGGGAGGAGTCTGAAAAAGGTTCACCCAACTCTTTTGTGTCATGAAATCCCGAGTGTTCTGATCAACATCCTGATCAGTCCATGCGGATCCGGACATAGATGACTGATATCCAGGCATAGATCCTTGCACTCCGAATGCTCCTGCACATGAAAACGAAGTATGTAAGAAATTGATATGAACCGACCCTCGACACTTTTCGTGTAAGACGCGTACCCTGTGGCTGTGGCTATGGGAGAAACCCGTAGTTTGGCATGGGAGGGTAACCCTAAGGCTCATGCTGCTGATGCTGCCGCGACGAACCTCCATCGTGCAAAGGTGGCTGTTGTTGCCACCAGTCGAAAGAAGACTGCTGCTGCCACGACGAACCTCCAGCCTGTTCTGGGGGGGGGGGGAGGTCTCGACGTTGTCTGTGGTGTAAGACATGGATGCGAAGACTGTCGTAGGGGCGAGGGTGGACGTTGCTGCTGGTGGTGCATCGAGTGACGCGGAGGACGTTGTGGTGCTGGTTAGTGAGCAATGTCCGAAGAGCGGGTGCACGTGATAACCCCGTAGATACGTCGTAGCTTCTCCTCCAGGCGACTCAGCCAGGTCTGCTGGTCCTAGCGCTGAATAAGAAGGGGTCTGGACAAAAGGGAGCTTCTGTAATCAGCACTCTCCATCTCAAGATCAGCTATCATCTGTGCTTGCAAGTGGCACCACAACGCAGAATAAATGGACGGGAAACTATGTAACAAGTAGGTGCATTAGATAAAGAACATATGGCGTGGTGTCTGCTGCCCACAGTTGATTCGCTCGGATAACTATCCCAAGTAGCCACACCCGGCATATCCTCTAGGTGAGATTGTTGTGTGATGCGTAGAAGTGTGACATTCATGTAGCTATCCAAATAGTTGTTGAACTCTTCCATGTCAAACTGGGCATCTGAGTCCTAGACTCGGGTTATAGCGGTGTCCCACTCTGCAACGTACACCCCAAACCTGTAGTGTCTGAAGTTGTCGGACTACAGAGTCGTACGAGTCTCTGAACGAACCAAACCTCTCCTCAAGAGCCCTTTGCTTTTCCCTCGAAGCATTGCCATAAGAAATGGAGTACTTAAACCTCACCCTTACTTTCTTCATTATACTTGGCACTGTCATCGCTTTGCACTCCACTATCTCTGTGTAAAGCAGCCGAGCTAGAAGCATGGAGGAGAGGTTACGATGATCTTTAGGGATATTTGGAATCCGACATGTGTGCAGCACTAAGTCGCTCACCAACCAAGGTGTGTCGTACATAGGGACGAGGGAAGGGGCTGCCCCTCCACATACCACCACCACCCAAGCCGCCGCCTGTTATCGCCTCTACTGTGCCGCTGCCGGATCCACCTCCTCCTCTCCGGCTTCTAAACCCTAGACGTCGGGAAACCCTAATGCTCCACCATAACCCGCTCCAGCTTAAGGCGAAGCCCTGCGGGATCTTCCCTCTACTTCCGACACCACGCTGTCGTGCTGCCGGAATCGCGAGGAGAGAACTACAACCTCCGCTGCATGCTGGAACAAGGTAGAGGAAGGTCTTCATCGAGTACCGAACGTGTGACCGACTATGGAAGCGCTACCGGAACGCAGCGCCGGAAGTATCGTCTACGCGATCTTGAGATCGACAAGTGTACGACTACATCACCCACGAGAATCTGCTCTCGTTAACCGCTTTGGAATTTTCGAGGGTGAGTACTCTAATCGACTCGTTGCTACAATCTAGTAGATAGATCTTGGTTTGTGTGTGTTCATGCGGTAGAATTTTTTTGTTTTCCATGCTACGAACCCCTACAAGGTTATCCAAGGATTCTCCGCATGCGTTAGGTGCATGGATAACACGACCTATCTCCAACTAGAGAAAGATCCAGGGTCTTCGAAAACTGTGTTCATGGGGCACCAGAGGTGTCTCGGCAAGAATGATCCATGGAGAAAACATGGAGATCTGTTTGATGGAAAATCCGAGACCCGAGGAATCCCAGAGCAGAGGAGCAACGAAGAAGTGGGTGAATTGCTGGAAAACTGGAAAGAGTGTCCTAAGACGGGAAAGAAGCGAAAGAAGCAGCAAGACAAGCCGCTGCTGAAGGTATGGAAAACAAGGTTTGTTTTCTGGGAGTTGCCATGCTGGAAGTTTCTCTGCACGCCTCATAGGCTTGACATCATGCATATCACGAAGAATGTGTGCGAGGGTCTGGTCGCCACCCTAATCAACATGCCAGATAGGACGAAAGGTGGTCCGAAAGCAAGGCACGACCTGATATTAATGGGCATCCAGAAGGATCTTCACGGAGGACGCACTACTCCTGATGATTAGGAAGATGACGATGATCATGAGTCGGAGGCGACACAAGGTTGTCGGAAGGGTAAAAAGGTTAAGAAGAATGAATATTACTGCCCCCTTTTTGATTCACTCTAATCCAGGATGAGATTAAAAAGTTTTTCAAGTGCCTTCTAGGAGTCAAATTTCCTTATGGCTACGCGGGCAAGATAAGTAGATACCTAGACGAGGAAAAACAGAGGTTCAGTGGCATGAAGTCTCATGATGCTGTCATGCTAATGACGCAGATACTTCCGGTTGCACTAAGAGGGATAATGGACGACCACATCCGTGAAACGTTGTTTGGGCTCTGCAAGTTTTTTGACGTCATGTCGTGGTGGTGGCACGACAGATGCCATGGGTAGGCTAAAGTTTGGGGCCAATGGATGCTAGTGGGATCTAGGGAGGGAAGATGTAGTTGATTCTACACACTGATGACTAATGTAAAGATCTTTATTACTTCTCTCTTGGGCTACAAGTGCTCCTTGAGCTGTTTACAAGATGAGAAGATGAACTTTACCATCCTAACGGTACCAAATGAGCTTCTTCCCTTCTCAGAGTCCAAGCCTCTCCTTATAAAGGGACGTCCTGGCTCCTCTAGGGCTGACGTGGCAAGCATATTCGAAGAATATGCTTGTCCCAATATAGTAATTCGGCTGCCTCCTTTCCGTGTCGCCCTTCTAATGATGGCAAAGTCTCAGAGAACCCCACCTGCAAGCCTCGGGCTCCAGGATAGTCACCTCCGTGACCTCCTTCTGCCCCTCCGCCACTCTGCGCCTTGTCCTTTGTGTTTGGCTCTGCCCATATCCTTCATAGCTCGTGGCTAGGGTTTGACTATGAGCACTTCCTTCTCTTGCAAGCTTCACGTTATTCGGCCCTGCCTCGCTTAACTCGGCTTGGCCTTCACCTGCATTCAGATTATTCGGGCTGACCCGGCCGACTTACACAGTATGTCGGTCGGGTAACGCCTTGCTCTTCTCATAAGGGTCCTACTCTTGCTTACCTCGGCCGACCTTTACAGGATTCGGTCGATTTAGATAGTAACTCGGAAACTAGATGGGGAACTTCCTTCTGTCTTTCCCCGTCCTTACCCTATCTGGGGTCACCTCCCCAACATTAGACCCCGAAGCTGGTATGGTCCTGCCTATAACATCGGCCGGGCCATATCAGTTTCCCAATATTCGTTTCTCCTTGTTTCCCAGTTACTCTTCCCTCGTCCGAGGTATCTGCGCATCTTCTCGCGTACGCCTCGTCCTACGTGTCACACTCATCATTGTTTCTCTAGTTTTTTGTTCCTCTACAGTGCCTACTGACAGGCTATAGTAATTACTGCGCCTGTCGTGTCGGCGCTGCAACGCCTCGCGCACCATTTCCGTCAGGGATCCTGATCCTTTCTTGCATCGTGTGGTCGTTGGTGCGGTTCCACTCAGCGGCGTGCGGTTGTGCCGCACACACGATCTACACAATTAACACCCGCACGCACGATCCCACTACCACTTAGGCCGCGTGGTTATAAAGAGGGGCACGGGGCTAGGGGATTTACTTTTCTCCTCCGCTTACCGTTGCCCTTCTTCCTCCTCTCCCTTCTGTGCCTGTTCGTGCTCCCGGCGCCGTGCGCCCATCGGAATCTTCGACGGCGAGGCCCCAATCGTTCTGCTCCGTCGACCTCGTCCCCGTATACTTGCTCCGGCGCCGTTGCCGGTGAGTTTATCTAGTCTCACTGCCTAGTTTATCCTCTAGACGCGTCTGCTTCTCTTCAGATTTCCCGCGGCGGTTCCTTTTCCGCTCCGCCGCCGTTTTCGCCTAGGATCACGACGGGGCCTTGCAGTTCTAGGATTTGCTCCGCCGCTAGTTCATCTTCCGTAGATTCTTCCGGCGACCCTATGTCGAGCTCCGTTAGCGGCGCGCTCATTGAGGATGACGATGCAGCGTCTGGGCCTGAGCGGGGCTCCTGGCAGGGTTCTTCCATTACCCGCCGAGAGGTTGATTGGTTAATCCGAACTCGCCGGATTCCTACCGAGGTAGCCTGTCGCTTACCCGGCAGTGAATCTTCTCCCGTTCTTAACGAGGGCGAGTACGTCGTCTTTATGTCCCACTTTGCTCGCGGGTTAGGTCTCCCCCTTAGCGATTTCACTAGGGAGTTCCTTGATTACTTCGGCCTGCAGCCGCATCATCTTTCGGCCAATGCCATTGCTTCTCTTTCAACCTTTATCTCTGCCTCGGAAGGATACTTCGGCCTATAGCCGTCTGTGCATGTTTGGTCAAAGTTCTTTCATATTCGATCCAATGTCGTCCCAGACAAATCCCTTCAACCTTCCGAGAAATTGCTCACCCAGTGTGGAGCTGCGTCCATCACACCTCGGAGGAAATCCGAGTTTCCTCGCGTTGCTGGTCTAGAGTCGTGCAAGAAATGGCATAAATCGTTCTTTTATGTCAAGAATTCTGGGAACGAAGACAGGATTCGGCTTCCTGCTTTTTCCATTGGCCCCCCTTCCAAGAAGAACTGGACTTATAATCCGAGGAAAAGCCATGCTCTGGCCGAGGCCTTTGATATTCGGCTGAAGGAACTGATCCGCTCCGGGCTACGCGGCGAGGATCTGATGACCACCTTCGTCAGCAGCCGGATCTGCCCATTCCAGAAACGCACGCATAAGCTCTGCTATATGAGCGGTCCCCTTGATCCCAATCGAGTCTCAACGGTGGAGCTTGATAATTATCTTATCTTCAAGCGCGTCCGGGCTATCTTTAAGACGGAGATGCCGGCGGACTGGGCCTGGGGATTGAAGCCGTTCACCCGCGAGCATCCCCTCCCAGAGTAAGTTCTCGCAGTTGTGTTTTGCCTTTTAATCGCATCTGTGATTTCTCTTGTTAATTTCTCTCTTTCTTTTCCTACAGAGGTTTGAGGAGCAGAATATCGAGGATGCCGAGGTTTTGTCCCTCCCGTGGCCCGCAGATCGGAACACCCCGGATAGCGGGGAGCTTGACTCGGAGGAGTTCGTTCCCAAGTCGGACCTTGCTCCGGCTCGTGCCCGTGGCAAGACCCCGGCCCACGAGGAGGAAGGTGATTCGGGCAAGACCTCGCAATGCCAATTTCTTATGCATTTCCGGCCTCTACTTTCTCAGCTAATCCGTCCGGTCAGGTTCACAACGCCGAGCCTCTCGCCTCCCGACCTCCTGTTACCTTGGGGAAACGTAGCGCTCCAGCTGGTGCCTCGGAAGCCGTTCCCAAGAAACGAATGAAGAAGTCAGCCCAGCACCCTCCAAAGCGTAAAACTATGCCCGGGGTTACTGGGTGAGTTGCTTTTTATTTGTATTTCTTGTTTATCACTTTCTGCCTTTTGACCTGAGCTTTTTTGCCTTTGCAGAGCTCCTCTTTCTGTTAAGCCCAGTGGTCCTAGCTTGACGAGTCACACGACTCGGCCGCCTTCTCCTCCGCTTCCTGAAGATACTAGAGTTCCTAGTCCTGCTCGCGTTGACTCTCCTCCCGCTCCGAATCAGACGTCATCTCGTCAGGATGCGCCTGAGGTCTCTCCTGTTGATGCCGATACAACTCGGCCCGTAGATATTTCTACTGAGCCTGCTGCCTCCTCCGTGAATCCCGAAGTTTCCCCCGAGATCCCTTCGACCCCCACAGCCTTTACTGCAACTCCGACTCTAGCCGAGGATACCAATATCTCGGCGCCCTCAGAAACCGTAATCCCTCCGTCCCCCAAAGATGCCACTCCAGGTGCCGAGGTAACGGCTCCTGTCGACGCCTCTTCTAAGGCAAGAAAGGTCGTTGTCACCAAGCCTCCCTCATCTCAGAAAGGGCTTGCCAGCTCTTCTCAGCCTACAATTGCTGATGCGCTGCGCAAGGGGGTTTCTTATGCCAAGACTATTGTTACCCCGGCTGCTGATACACAGCTCGCTCTTCACAAGAGTCCCGCGGCGGCGGTGGCTACCCAACACGTCCGAGGTAAAGTCCTGACTCGTACGAAGAGTGGGAACAGCCTCGGCTCGTTGTTTGAGTATGCCAACAATTGGAACGCTGCTGATCAGCTCGAGGGCAATCCAAATAGCCAGCCATTTCAACTCTCCGACATCAGCAGTCGCTTACATCTGGCTGCCAAGATTGTTCTTGACAGCGACAAGATGAATGAGGTAATTGTTTTTATGGACGTTTGATTAGTCATTCTAATGATATTATATATACTCTAGTCCCCGAAGCTTGCAACCGAATAATTTGTTATTCGTTTGGAAGTTTTATTAGGCTTTACCTGGTTTAGTTTTGTCTTAGTGTTCGAATATCCATCCACCTAGATCCGAATTAAGCTTTGCTTGATTTGGATCTGTCTGAGCTTCGAATATCCAGCCACCTAGATCCGAGTCAAGCTTTGCTTGATTCGGATCTATCTTAGCTTCGAATATCCAGCCAACTAGATTCGAGGTAAGTTTTGCTTGACTCGGATCTGTCTTAGGTTCGAATATCCAGCCACCTAGATTCGAGTTAAGTTTTGCTTGACTCGGATCTGTCTTAGGTTCGAATATCCAGCCACCTAGATTCGAGTTAAGATTTGCTTGACTCGGATATGTCTTAGGTTCGAATATCCAGCCACCTAGATCCGAGTTAAGTTTTGCTTGACTCGGATCTGTCTTAGCTTCAAATATCCAGCCACCTAGATCAGAGTTAAGTTTTGCTTGACTCGGATATGTCTTAGCTTCGAATATCTAGCCACCTAGATCCGAGTTAAGTTTTGCTTGACTCGGATCTGTCTTAGGTTCGAATATCCAGCCACCTAGATCAGAGTTAAGTTTTGCTTGACTCAGATCTGTCTTAGGTTTGAATATCTTATTGCTATTTGTTTTGTTGCTTAGGTTGCGCATGACCGGCGAACCGCCGAATTCCAAAGGCTGCTCTTCGCACATAAAAAATTGCAAGATAAGTATGAGAAGGTCATTCCCATGGTGAAGAAAGCTGGTAATTTAACAAACTTTCGCATTATCCCTAAAGTTCTTATTGTTTTGGACGTGAGGCATTAGCTCATTTTGCTGGTGAATAAGTAATATCAACAATCTTAATATCCGTCTTGAGAAGAAAGTCAATGCCCTGGAAGGTTAGTTACTCTTTTTTCTTTTACAGATTTCTATTTGAAATGTGCACCGGGTTTCTTTTAACCCTTTTGGCTTCGGTATAGCCGAGTTACAAACTTTTGCAGCGTCACATCAAGAATGCATACCCATGCCTGATATGATGCTGCATTTTTTAGAACAAGCCGCCACTCACTCGGCGCAGCTGAAAGATAAAGATGACGAGATAACTCGCTTGCGCGCCGAGGTGGAGTCCCTCAAGCTTTCTCAGAAATCTGAGTTAGAGAAAGTTGACCAGGAGTTCTCCGAGGAGAAGAACCGGCTAGCTCTGCAATTGCATAAAAATAAAGAACTCCTCGAGGCTGCCGAATTGAAGACACGGGCGATGAGCGAGGAGATCACTCGCTTTGAGAAAACCAAGGGTGATTGGGCTCAAGATCTTCAGAGAATGCTTAACTATATTCATCGTAAGCCTCTGACCGTGACCGAGTTATCTTTTTCTCTTTCTTAGTGTTGACCGATGTATTTTTTATTTTTCATAGACCATTTTCCAGAAGCTAAGCCCGTGAGCTCTAGAGCGGTGGTTAATGATCATGTACGCCGAGGTGTCCCCGCAGATGCGAGCCCAGAATACTCGATGGAAGACTACTTGGTTGCTGTTGGCGCTGACGTTGGTCCGATGAAGATTATGGGCAGGGACTTGGTGCAGGCAGCCATCCGGTCCTACCATGTTCTCTGGCCGAATACTTCTGGAACTCCTGATATTGATGAGATCAAGCTACTGGTGGAAAGATTGATGGCATCCCAGAACCAGTTGAATCTCTGGAGGGAATCCGCTGGACGAGCTAGTGCTGATATGGCGCTCACAGTCGGTATGTCATGGTACGAGGATATTTCCCTCGATACCTTGATAAATTTGCACACTGGCTCCCGTTGGGTTGAGGATTCAGAATTCATCGCTCGCCGACAAGCTCGTTCCTTCCAGCTTGTTGAGAACGTGCATAACTGGATTGAAGGGCCGAGTTTCCTTTCTAACCCGGCGGATGAGGTCGAAGTTGAAGATGCCTCTGGTGATAATTCAGTCGACCAAGACGAGGCTGAGGGCGACTTGGATACTTCTGGTGATTCCAGCTCAAGATCGGATGGCAATGGCGACGCGCGATCCTCCTCCAAAGGGACTGGGCATTCCCAAGATCAAGCTGATGTTTCTCAACAGCCCCGGGCTTCCCCTGAAGTTGCTCCTGGTTCTGTGGAGGGCGAAGCAACTTCGGCCGAGGTGCCATCTACCTCGGAGCGCCTAGTACCTGACCAAGTTGCTGCCCCTTAGGTTTAAAAAACTCTAAGTCGTTTCTTATCCCCGGTATGCCGGGCGTATGATGTGTGTGAAACAATTGTCTGACTTTCTGTGTGGTATGAACCTCTTTTGCCTTTTGCCGCTGAGGCACACATGGTTGTGATCATTATTATTCTGTTTAAACTGATCCTGTTTGTTTAAATCTTTGCTTTGGTGGCCTTCAATTTCTTAAGTTCGGATTGTGTGTTTGCCTTTGTCGTACGGTAGTTCGGCGTCTAATATTGCCCGATCTTGATAAATTTGACAATTCAACCATTGTGTTCTTGAATTTTATCCAAGTTGTAAATCTTGAAGCCCATATCTGGGGAGAGCGAAATAATATCGCTTTGGGTGCCGAAGTTTGATACCCATTTTTGTAATAAGGGACAATTGTGGGTCAATTCCCTAATCACTGCTCTAAAAATCGAGACTTAATACATCACTAAAAATGCGAAATAATATTGGGCAGTCCTCGAGTTATTGCTCGAGGTGCCGAGGTTTAATACATAACTCAAACTCAAAAACAAAATATGGCAGTCCCCGAGTTATTGCTCAAGGTGCCGAGGTTTAATACATACCCCAAACTCAGAAGCAATATAGGACAGTCCCCGAGTCACTGCTCAAGGTGCCGAGGTTTAATACATAACCCAAACTCAGAAACAATATAGGACAGTCCCCGAGCCACTGCTCAAGGTGACGAGGTTTAATACATAACCCAAACTCAGAAACAATATAGGACAGTCCCCGAGGCACTGCTCAAGGTGCCGAGGTTTAATACATAACCCAAATTCAGAAACAATATAGGACAGTCCCCGAGCCACTGCTCAAGGTGCCGAGGTTTAATACATAACCCAAACTCAGAAAAAATATAGGACAGTCCCCGAGTCACTGCTCAAGGTGCCGAGGTTTAATACGTAACCCAAATTCAGAAACAATATAGGGCAGTCCCCGAGTCACTGCTCAAGGTGTCGAGGTTTAATACATAGTTGATACTTCGTCCTGAAGCGTTACTTTACAACGTGTCATAGATGACTCCTATGAGTAAAATGGACGAAGTAAAACTACGTTCCATGGTCTTTTCGATTCTTCGCCAGCTTTGTCTGCCTTGTTCTTTTCTGGTGACTGAGCATCAATTAGGTAATACGCATCATTGTGCAATGCTTTGCTCACGATGAACGGTCCTTCCCATGGGGGTGATAGTTTGTGCATGCCGGTCGTGCGTTGCACTAACCGAAGAACCAAATCTCCTTCTTTAAACACTCTTGGATTTACTTTCTTGCTGTGATATCGTCGCAAGTCCTGCTGATAAATAGCTGATCTTGATAGTGCCAACTCCCTGGCTTCTTCTAGCAGATCGACATCATCTTGTCGAGCTATTTCATTTACCTCAGCGGTTGTATACTGGGTAACCCTTGGCGAGTCATGTATTATGTCGGCTGGAAGCACGGCTTCTGCCCCATATACTAGAAAAAATGGTGTATACCCTGTTGACCTGTTTGGGGTAGTTCTGAGGCTCCATAGTACTGCTGGTAGTTCCTCAATCCAACACCCTGCCGACCTTTGCAGTGGTTTGACGAGTCGTGGTTTTATTCCGGACAATACTAGTCCATTAGATCTTTCTACTTGCCCATTAGATGCTGGGTGATCCACCGAGGCGACATCTAGTCTTATGTGTTTTTCTTGACAGAATCTAGCGAAGGCACCTTCAGCAAAGTTTGTACCATTGTCTGTAATAACACTGTGTGGGTAACCATATCTCAAGATAATATCTTTGAGGAAATTTACTGCTGTGGGCCCATCACACTTCTTTATTGGTTTCACTTTAATCCATTTTGTGAATTTGTCGACCATGACTAAGATGTGGGTCATCCCGCCCCGGGCCGGCTTGAATGGTCCCACCATATCTAAGCACCATACAGAAAATGGCCAAGTAATTGGTATCGTTTTTAACTCGGACGATGGCATATGTATCTTGCTGGCATATCTCTGGCAACCATTACATTTTTCACCAGTTCTTTGGCCTCTTTAAACGCTGTTGGCCAATAAAACCCATGCCTGAATGCTTTGGCCACTAAAGCTCTGGACGAGGCGTGAAGCCCGCATTATCCTTGATGTATATCTAGGAGGATCTCCTGGCCTTCCGCCGAGTTCACACATCTTTGCAACACGCTTGTGACGCTCCTTTTATACAGCTCATTGTTTATGATTGTATAAGCTTTAGCTCTTCTCACTGTCTGTCTCGCCAATACCTCGTCATTCGGCAAAATCGCATCTTTAAGGAAAGAAAATATGGGTTGCGCCCATGTTGGTATGATTTTTTCTGGGGTAATCTCACTATCTATTTCCATATTTTCCGCTGACATAATTACCTCGGATTTTTCCATATCCATCCTTGCATCGGCCGAGTTCATTTTTGGAAATTCCGGGTTACATTCCTTGTCAATTTCCATCGGCACACTATCTTCTCTTGATTTTGCCGGAATAAAGATGGATTTGGACTCTGGTGATGGTGTTATTGATGGTTTCCTCAGGTGCTCTAGGGCGATGCCTGGGGGAATTGATTGTCTGGTTGATCCGAGTTTTGACAATGTGTCTGCGGCGTCGTTTTTTGCCCGAGGTATATGATGAAATTCACATCCATCGAAGTATCCACTGAGCTTTTGCACATGAAACCTATATAAGGCCATATTGGCATCTAACGCATCCCAATTTCCTGAGACTTGTTGTACTACTAGATCTGAATCTCCGTAGCATAAGATTCGGCGTATGCCAATCTCTTTTGCCACCTTCAATCCATGGACGAGTGCTTCATATTCGGCTACATTGTTTGATGCGGCAAAATGTATTTGCAACACATATTTTAGCTGATCTCTTTTTGGCGAGTTTAACACTATTCCTGCCCCCAAACCATTTCTCAATTTGGAACCGTCAAAGTGCATCGTCCAATAACTCGGATCTGGTAATGGTGGCTCATATTGTACCTCGGCCCAATCCACGAAGAAGTCGTCCACAGCCTGAGATTTGATTGCATCTCGCCTATCAAATTGCGAAGCATAAGGTGACAATTCAATTGCCCATTTTGCTATTCGGCCACTTGCATCTTTGTTGCTCAATATTTCGGCTATGGGTGCTTTACAGATCACTTTGATGGGGTGCTCTTCGAAGTAATATTTAAGTTTCTTTGCTGACATGTATACCCCATATGCCATCTTCTGATAATGTGGGTAATTTTGTTTTGAGGCTGATAGTACCTCGCTTAGGTAATATACCGACCTTTGTACTGATTTATCATCTTCAATTCGTTCCACCATGATCACAGTGCTTACTACTCTGTTCGTGGCGGCTATGTAAAGTAACATAGGCTCTTTTGACAATGGAGAGGCCAGGATTGGCGCCGTGACCAACATCTTCTTCAATTCATGGAACACATTGTCTGCTTGTGGTGTCCAAATGAACTTATCAGATTTTTTCATCAGTTGATAAAGTGGTAATGCTTTCTCTCCCAGCCGACATACAAATTGGCTAAGCGAGGCCAGGCAACCTGTGAACTTCTGTACATCATTTAGACATCTCGGCAATTCCATCCTTTCTACTGCTCTTATCTTAGTTGGGTTGGCCTCTATACCTCGGCTAGATACAAGAAAACCGAGTAGTTTTCTAGCCGGTACACCGAAAGTGCATTTTTCCGGGTTAAGCTTCATTCGGAACCTTCTCAAGTTCATGAAAGTCTGCCGGATATCATCCAGTAGCGTTTTGCTTTCTTTGGTTTTGATAACCACATCATCTACATACACTTGTACATTCTTTCCTATCTGGTCATGCAGACATTTTTGCATACATCTATGGTACGTTGCCCCTGCGTTACGCAGGCCGAATGGCATGGTGCGATAGCAATAAGCCCCGTACAGGGTAATAAACATAGTCTTTATTTGATCGGCCGGATTTAACGGTATCTGGTGGAAACCAGAATACGCGTCTACAAATGATAACAGTTCACAACCAGCGCATCAATGACTTGGTCTATTCTAGGTAAAGGAAAAGGATCTTTTGGACATGCCTTGTTCAGGTTCGTGTAATCAATACACATTCGCCATACAATGGCTATATTTGGATCATCCTTCTTCTTTTCTACTAGCACCGGGTTTGATAGCCAATCCGGGTAAAGCACCTCCATGATGAACCCGGCCGCAAGGAGCCGAGCTATCTCATCCCCTATTATTTTTCTCTTGTCTTCGGCGAAGCGGCGGAGAGGTTGCTTCACCGGCTTTGCTCCTGGCCTTACATTCAGCGAATGCTCAGCCAACTCCCTCAGCACACCTTGCAAATCCTGAGTTGACCATGCAAAGATATCCTGATTCTCACGGAGGAAGTTGCTGAGCTTTCTTTCCTATTTAGCATCTAGGCCGGCACCAATGGTGATGGTGCGCTCTGGGAACTGCTCATCTATCTGGAATTTTTTTTGTTTCTTTAGTCGGCTGGAAAGAGACACTTCCATGCGGATTGGCCAATGCCGGCATATTTAGTTGTGCCGACTGAGCGAGGGCCGCTACCTCCTGAATTCTTCTTTTTTCTCTTGCTATTACCAATGACTCAGCCAGATTTGATCCGGCTGAAGCACATTCCATTGACTTCCTGTAATCTTCTGCTACTATTATCACCCCTTGTGGTCCGGGTAATTTCATTTTCAGGTAAGTTATGTGGAAGCTGCTCATGAATTTGGCCAATGCCGGCCGTCCGAGTAGAGCATGATAACAACTCTCTAGATCCACCACCTCAAACTCCAAATTTTCTGCTCTGCAGTTATCCCTTGTGCCGAATAACACATCTACTCGAACCTTTCCAATGGGTTCGCATGAAAGCCCTGGCATTATTCCATGGAACGTGGTTCTCGTGGATTGCAGCATATTCTGCGATATTCCGAGTTTATGCATTGTATCCTTATACATGATATTGATACTGCTCCCATTGTCAATGAGTACTTTTGAAAATTTCACATTAATGCTCGGTCCAACAAATGTCGGATCTAGCACGAGTGCGTACGACCCCGGATTCGGCATTATTTTGGGGTGATCCTTTATGCTCCAAGTTACTTCCTGATCTGACCAAGGCACATATCTTGGTACCGCCGGCATAACTGCATTTACTTCCATATGCCGGCGCTGTACACTTTGTCTGTCTTGCTTTTCTATTGTGAACACACAATATGATTGATGATGCTCCCTGTAATCATTGCATCCATTATTTCCTGGGTTCGTCCTTCCATCCGGACCCTGATTTATCACTTGATGCACTGCATCTCTCCGGTCCGAGTTATCATACCTCGGGGGAGGAGGTGGTAACATTAGTTGCTGTGCATTTGCTCCAGTCAACTGCGGCTGATGCTACTGATGCGCCTGGTGGGAAGTTGCTTGCATGCCCGCCGGGTTACCCATTGCATTTTTCATCCAGGCGCATTGCCGAGTTGTATGATTGGCCGGCTTGGCCGGGTTTGAAGTATGAAACTTACACGGTTGATCTAACATAGACTCAAACGTGTACTTCGGCCTTTCCTGCCATTGCTTCTTCTGTTCTGGTGTCCACTATCTCTTCCCTTCATTCCTTGGTGTCCATTGCTGAGGACCATTCTTCTACCGTTGATTGTTTCTGTGACTCGGCTGATCTTGTACTACCACTGCCACCTGATTAGAGGCATATCTATAATCCGGTCTTTCTTCTCTTCTTCTTCCTCTGAACTCATTGCACCTCGATGACCCGGCCGCCTCTCTTGCATATTGATCTTGATGCTCCCGATGATCTGCCGACATTAGTTCTGGTTGTGTCGGATCTCCCAATGCATACGAATCCGCTATCCTGATGGTTTCTGCCAAAGTGGTTGGCATATCTCTTTGCAATCGCTGCCACAATACACTGCCATAACGGCATCCTTGAGCAAACCAAGCTATCGCTTGTGATTCTATAACTCCCTCGCATGAATTCCTGAGATTACACCACCGAGTTAAGAATTCTCTGTCTGCCTCATTCGGCCTCTGCTTGCACATGGCTAGCTGCTGCGGCCTGTTTGGCCTTTTGTAAGTACTGGTGAAGTTGCTAACAAACATTTCTTCAAAATCCAACCAACAGTTGATGCTGCCTGGAGGCAGATTATTCAGCCATACTCTGGCTGGTCCTTCCAGCATTTGCGGGACATATCTCACTGCCCACCGCAAGTTTCCACTTGCTATTTTTACAGTAGTGGCATAATCAGTCAACCAATCCTGTGGTTTGGTGCTCCCGTTGTATGTTTTCGTGCCTCTTGCCAGCTAAAAGTTCAGCACTGGCGGCTCGCCCATGATCTGTGGTCCGAAACATGCCGGACCCGGTGGACCCTGCTCTTCTAATAACTCGGACCAGTACAGCCGGTCCAGTTTTACTCTTGCATCACTTGATGGCAAATCTCTGTACAGAATTCTCTCCTGCATTCCATAGTGGTTATTTCCACCATGAACCGCATATTCCATCTCGGAATAACCATCATTATACCTCTCATTCACCTGATTGTGGCGAGCTGGTCTCACTTCTCTTTCCTGCCGAGGTTCATATCTCGGTTGAGGATTGGGTGGCGGTTCTCTCCTTCCTTCTGCCGGGATATTATTCTCGTGATTTTCTCTTCCGAGATCTCCATTACCTCGGCTTCCGTTGCCTTTGTCGGCACGGCCGGGGTTTCTTTCGCCACTGTTACCTCGGCTTCCATTGCCTCTGTTTTCATTTGCTTTTCCAGCTACTGCCAGATCATATGGAACAATTTTCTTATTTATTTTTCCCGAAGTTACCGCTCTGTCTCTCCGCGCATTGTTTCTAGGCGAGGATGCTGCTGCCACAGATAGGGCGGGTGCTGCACCAGCCGAATGAACCATTCGCGAGGCACCAGGCCTTGCCGGGTCTGCCCTGAGCATTTCTTCATTCTGCTGGTTCGCGATGCGCACCAGCTCATTAACTCTTTCTTGTTGCTTCTACCGGGCTTCGCCGGTCAGTCCTTCTAACTCTAGTGCAGCGGCATTTGCCGCTCTTAGGTTCTTTGCCAGGGTGCTATACCTCGGCAAGCCTAGATCGACTGAATCTCCCTTATGAGTCTCATGCTCTTTGTTGATATCATCCATGAGGTTCTTTCCTCTCAATCTTAATTCATCAACCCGCTCGGGGGCGACATGAAGCTTATTTGCCCTAGCATATTCTCGCAGGGTCCTGTTTAAGGACTCCCGCAATGCCGGCACCTTTTTTGCCTCTACCAGTACTTTTTGCCTGGTTTCTTATAACTCTGCCTGAGCATTAGCCGGATCAAGTATCGGCGCTACCGGTGTAGTCAGATTATCTATAGTTGCCTGGAGAACATTCTCTGGTCTTTCTAGAGGTGGCCCTCTTACCCTTGGTGCCTTTGGGGTCGTCTCCTGCACCTTGGCTGGGTTGGCTGCTGAAGGATTTACCTCGGTGGGCAGTGGAGCTTCGTGGCCACCTGCACACCCGTCGTCAGATCCTTGCTTGATCCGGCGCCCGCTGCTCCCGCCTGTACCCCGGCTGCGACCATCACCTCAACGCTGCTGACGGGGCTCTCTCCGCGCGGACCGTTTGCGGCGCTAAGGGGAGGCTCTCCTGCAACAATAACTTGGTGAGGATAAACGCCGGAGGTGTCGACGCTGACGTAGGTCTGGTGCACACCCAAGTTGAGGAAGACGCCGTTGCTCGGAGGGGTTTTTCCCCTGAAGCTGCTTGCGTTATCGCTGACATAGTCACAGAGATCAATTCTCCGGACTAGGCCAGAGACAACGCGCTCGCCAGTGTGGATGAAGTTTCCCGTCTGGATCTTGACTCCAGCTAGCACCGCTGCTGGCCCCACGGTGGGTGCCAACTGTCGTGGTGGTGGCACGGCAGATGCCATGGGTAGGCTAAAGTTTGGGGCCAATGGATGCTAGTGGGATCTGGGGAGGGAAGATGTAGTTGATTCTACACACTCATGACTAATGTAAAGATCTTTATTACTCCTCTCTTGGGCTACAAGTGCTCCTTGAGCTGTTTACAAGATGAGAAGATGAACTTTACCAGCCTAACGGTACCAAATGAGCTTCTTCCTTTCTCAGAGTCCAAGCCTCTCCTTATAAAGGGACGTCCTGGCTCCTCTAGGGCTGACGTGGCAAGCATATTCGAAGAATATGCTTGTCCCGATATAGTAATTCGGCGGCCTCCTTTCCGTGTCGCCCTTCTAATGACGGCAAAGTCTCAGAGAACCCCACCTGCACGCCTCGGGCTCCAGGACTGTCACCTCTGTGACCTCCTTCTGCCCCTCTGCCACTCTGCGCCTTGTCCTTTGTGTTTGGCTCTGCCCAGATCCTTCATAGCTCGTGGCTAGGGTTTGACTATGAGCACTTCCTTCTCCTGTAAGCTTCACGTTATTCGTCCCTGCCTCGCTTAACTCGGCTTGTCCTTCACCTGCATTCAGATTATTCGGGCTGACCCGGCCGACTTACACAGTATGTCGGCCGGGTAACGCCTTGCTCTTCTCATAAGGGTCCTGCTCTTGATTACCTCGGCCGACCTTTACAGGATTCGGCTGATTTAGACAGTAACTCGAAAACTGGACGGGGAACTTCCTTCTATCTTTCCCCGTTCTTACCCTATCCGGGGTCACCTCCCCAACACGTCATCTCTCGAAAGTCGATTGGCATGAATCAGCTCGAGAGGCTATAGGAGGAGATCGTGGTGATACTATGCGAGCTCGAGATCCACTTCCTACCCGCATTCTTCGACATTATGGTGCATATGCTGGTCCATGTTGTAGAGGATATTGTCCAACTCAGCCCGATGTTCCTCTACAACATGATGGAATTCGAAAGGATGAACGGACACATCAAAGGATACGTTCGCAACAGGTCCGTCTAGATGGAAGAATAGCCAAGTGCTTTCTGGACGAAGAGTGCATCTCTTTCTACACGAATTATCTAGACATCGAGAACCCTGTCGGTCTTCCCGTCAACAGGCACCTTGGCAAGTCGACGGATCTGGTCACCGAGAGTGTCGTCGTGTACTGCATGCAGACTTCGATGGTCGATGTGCAGACTTTGAACGAGAAAACCTCGTTGCGCTACAACATTTAGAACTGGTCAATCCTTGGGTATAGAAGCACAAAAGATTAATCAAGAAGAAGTATAGTGACCGGGGCATACAGAGGACGTAGGGAGAAATAATCAAAGAGCACAACTCAGATTTCACGCGTTGGTTTAGGCAGACGCTCCTATATAATCCCCCGCAATCGCATTCTACGGAGGAAACATCATATTCACCTAGTCGCAGGGACCCATGCAAAACCTGGTGACCTATCAGGCATATGATATCAACGGCTACACATTCTACATGGAGGAAAAGGACAACAAGTGTGACTATCAAAACTCAGGCGTAACATCGGACTTCTACATCGATGACAATGTGAATGAAAGATTCTATAGAAGGACCAAGGAGATCTAGGAGCTCAACTACTATGGATAAAAGGTACCGATGTTCCATGTCAAATGGGCCAAGAGCGTCGAAAGAGAAGACCGGTATTTCATAACCATGGTTATACCCGAAGCAGCCAAATCCAAGGCCGCCGGTGCGAACGTGGCCGCGAAAAATGAACCGTGGGTACTGTCTAGCAAAGTGGACCAATGTTTTTTATTACCGACACGACAAAGCCTAGCCGTGTTGTCGTGAGGAGAGGAAAAAGAAACATCATCGAAATGGATGGAGTCGCCAATGAGCAAGACTTTGACCAGTACGGGGTCCAAAGATTGGAGATGATGACGACTAGGATGAAGCAACATACATCACAAGAAGAAAAAAGACAACCCTACCCAAAAAAGGTAGCCCGTTCGAGAGAAGAAACATTAAAGTGTTGGAGTTAAATTATTCAATCGTGACAAAGAAGGGAAAAAGATTGTAAAATGCTATTTCAAAAAATATTGTAAAACGCGTGCTCAAAAAAGATTGTAATATTCATGGACACATTATTATTTAATTTATCTACTTTGAATCATATTTGTAACACTTTTATGATACATATATTACCATTTTTGGGTATTTTTGGAACATTCAAAAGTATTTTTAGAATAAAAGCAAGGCACCAGGGTTCGAACCTGGGTGCTCACATGTTCGGAATAGAGCAAAGGGTGGAACCAGTGGGATAGAGCAGTGATTATGTTAGCTAGTGGGATGGCCTTTTTTTATACAGTTTCTAGAGGAGATAGCCGTAGCGCACTAGACAAGAGTGCGCTACGGCTATCTGTAGCGCACTAGGCTAGAGTGCGCTGCGGCTATCTGTGACTTATCCACACGTGCACAGGCACGTCCATCTCATCCTCATCCTGAGACGCGCCCCATCTCGAGCCTGAGAGCCCCGCCACCGCTCGGTCCGCTGCCTACCGCCTCGCTAGCATGCAGCCCCACGAGCTGCCGCCGCTCTAGGAGGAGAAGGACCACGCTCAATCCGAGGAGGAGGAGGAGGCCCGCGCTTGATCCTATGAGGAGGCCCGCGCTTGATCCGAGGAGGAGGAGGCCCACGCTCGATCTGAAGAGGAGGAGTCCCACGTGCGTCCGAGGAGGAGGAGGTCATGGAGGAGCCCGCCGCCGTCCGCTTGTCGGTGTCATCCTCGTATCAGAGGTGAGCGTCTACCCTCCCCTCTCTCCCTCTCTCCCCTCCCTCTACTAGGGTTCCCCTCGGCCGTGGAGGAGCTAGGGTACCAAGGATTGTACATGCGTACCAAAATAGAGACAAGAAAATAACTAGAACATGCTAATATCAATATGTACTCGGATTTGTAAAGCAAAACCATCATGAGTTTTTAGGCCTATAGCAACAAGAATGGTATGATCATTAGGCCTGAATATGTAGTTAGTATAACACATCAGGCCTGAATATGTAGTATAGATAAACCACAATTGATTATATTCAAGCAACTATAACACATAAGGCATGAATATGTAGTTAGTATGATCATTATAGGTGAAGAAAAATAAATATGGAATTTACACAGGAATTCTACTAATGTAATATTATGTGATAAAATAATTTGGTGCTGGTTTCGTGCTAATTTGGTCCTAATTTGGTGTTGTTTGGTGCTAATGTAATATTATCAGTAACCAAAAAGAAATGCTAATTTGGTGCTGGTTTCAAATAATTCTATGTAATTATCTATGCCTAGCATAATGCAGCTCCCAGCATGCTAGAGTCAAGGCAATATACCTTGAAAAAGAAAATAATCAAGTCACCAAAATTTGAATTTTGAATTTTGCTAATGTTGTGTAGGCAAAAATACCTAGCACCAATAGAAGTTGCTATTTTTAACATAAAAATGGCTAAGTCCTAAAAAATAAATAGAAAAACAATTCTTGTCAACAGAAAATGGCTAAGTCGAGTAGTGCTTCATATTTGTTGTCAATAATTCTTGTCAACGGTACTTTAGTAGTGCTTCATATTCTTGTCAATAGAAAAATAATTATTGTCAATAATTCTTGTCAACAGAAAATGGCCATGCAATCACACCTAAAAGCTACAAGTGTATGCTATCATAAGGATCAGTACTGGAGTAGTGCTTCATATTTGTTGCAGCAGGTTTTATTAGCAACAGGTTTTATTAGCATCATAGGTTTTATTAGCAGCAGCAGGTTTTATTTGTTCATACATTGGCACAAGGTTTTATTAGTTTTGTTCATATACTTTTATCTCATCTATTAGCAGGTAATGATCTCAAGTGTTTGTAATGAACTTGCACACCCAGTTTTTTGTGTATGAAGCACTTGATTTAGTGCAAGTATATATTGTGCTTGTATGAAGCACTTTCTTCTGTCGTGTATGTAGGTGCTTGTATGAAATGATCCCGATTTTTGCTGAAATGATGATTAACTTCCGTTTTGGCAGAATCGGGCACTCCTAGTTTAAGAAAATTAGCTAAGGTCATGCCGGATTTTTCCGTGCACTTTACTAACCATTATTTGTTTTTTATTAGTGCAAAAATGTGAGACAACGATGAGGCTGGCTCTTCTAAGCGCATCAACGCTGAAGGAGAAGTCGGACCTCAAAAGAAACAATTATCATTCTGGGAGGAGGCCCAGCGGCTAGAAGAAGATGAAGAATACCATCCTTCCGAGAGTAACGACGATGAGATGGAAGACGCGGAGGAAGAAGCCGAAGGAACGGCGGATGATGAAACCATTGATGGCGACAAGGGCACAACAATTGGTAGCAATCCGCCTAAGAAGAAGAAGGAAAGGCACCTGAATACGGTCGGCACCATCAGAGAGGAAATTACCGAAGTGAGCCCAACAGGGGTTCCTTTGGCGCCCGACCATGTCGTCAAAGGGTACGGTGGGAAAGTGGAGGCTATCACCCGGACCACCATCTCGATCAACACTGATAATCTCCGGCATAAAGATAATGGCCATTTGCGCACACTCCTCTTTCGAGAACCTGCACGCAAGATACAAGTTCCCCACTAAGTATCGGAACACAAATTATAATGGGAATGAAGCAAACAAAACCACCCTCACAAGGATGAGCACCTCCCTGGCCAGATGGAGAACCCGGATAAAGAAGAAGATCTTTAAATAAGGGAAAAGTCTTGAGGAGATCCATAAGATTGACCCGCAGATCACCGAAGATCAATACTAAGAGTTCAAGGACATGTGCGAATCGGCAAAAGCCGCGGCCTTGAGTAGGCGGGGAAAGGAGTTGCAGGCGATGAACATAGGTCACCACCATCTCGAATCTGGTGGATACAGAACTATGGAGGCCAAATGATTTAAGGAGGACGAAGAGTATAGAGCTAAGGGGATACCTAACCCCTTTGCAAAATTTGAAAACAGATAGCTTCAGAACTTTATCAGGGATCGTTACCATGTGGACCCAAAAAACAAACAACTCACGACGGATCCTGCGGTGAAGGACTTCGAGGTTATTGTGGTAAGTAAATTAATTACCGCGGATCCACTCGATTGCATTCTAATCAATGAAGTCAAATTTCTAGACGTTCACTGTTACTTCTTCTACAGGAGCAGGAAATTTCTAGTCAGGGATCCCAGGGTTCCTCATCCCAGGGGTCGACGGCGGCCACCCGGTGGGATAACCCTTTTAACATGGCGATGAACCGGGCCAAAAAAATCACGTCGGATACAAAGAAGTCATTGTCGGCTGTCCGTCTGGCCGGCTTCAGGGGTAAGAATTGGGTGGATCATTTTGGTCCACCACCGAGGACGCATGTGGCGGGAAGGAGCGACGAGGAAAATTGCGAGGTTCAAGAACTTAAGGAACAAGTGGCGCGGATCCCGCATATCGTCCAAGACAACCTGGCAATCACCCTCACGTCCATCATGCCTACCTTGGTGGGGTCAATATCAAACTAGAGTGTGGTTCCAAGCATGGTCAACAGCCACTCGAACAACACGGCGCCGACGAATCAAGCAAATTATGTCTTGATGAATCCACCCGCTAGCACCGTGGCACCGGAAGTGCTGGTGACTCCCCCTGCCATCACCACGGTGTCGGACGCGTTGGTGACTCCCCCTGCCATCGCGGCGGCACCGGAGCTCCATGCACCCGGTAGGGAGAATACACCGGTGGCCAGCATCGCGCCATCAAGCAGCCCCTCCATCTCTTGCACGCCCGTCGTTGTATGTGGTGCCTCGACATTAGCCGAGCTTGATGCCATCAGGTTAAACAAATTACTTTAGCGCCTTGCCATTTATTACTCTTATGGCATCTATGACGCCATACATGTTTTCCGCAGACGGATGTTCCTTGCACTCTCTTAAGCTACATGAACAACGCGATGAGGGATGTTGCCAAGGGTACCATCATTTAACCCTTGCACCGCATGTTCCACTCAAAGCCGATGCCAGATAGTGTGCATATGGTTAAAATTATTCGGGTGCTAAGGGGATGCGATGACCTGGAACCTCCCATTCAACCCCCAGGAGCGGATGAAGACGAGTCGGCTATCCTCAGAAGTTGCTTCGGCTTATTCATGCTATGGCCAAAGAGCATAATTTTCTTGGGGACGGTCAGGGCCATCACCCCACCGGAAAAAGCACCAACCATCGTGCCAGCGCCAAGCCAAGCCATGCTTCCGATGTCACCTCCACGCGGTGGGTCGGATGATCATGTTGATGATATGCTCATGGCGCAGGATCCGAATGAGGGCGACAAAGATGACGACGTCGATCAGTTCTTCAACACTCAGCTTTGCAACGACGGCCCAAACAAAGACCCAGTTGGTGGCCCCGCAGAGAAACCCACCACTATCAGCAAGCGTCTGTTTGGTTCTCAGGAGACGCCTCCATCTTGCGCCTTCAACGAGCCAGCTGTTACAACCAACCGGCCCTTTATTCTAAGCCCTGGCACACTACATAGGGCGATCGATGCTCAGATTGAGGTGCCTGTCCGCTGTCAAAAAGGCAAAAAGGCCAGGAAAAGAAAATCTAGCAGCTCGAGCCAGCCGGTGGTGTCAACTGCGAATCCGATCAGGTTTCTGGACGGGACACCATGACCCGAGGGTATTATGTGGAGGATGCATGTGGCGGGTGAGCCCATGATAACTAAGCAATTGCGCAGGCTCGCTAGTTCGGAAATGCAGAGTGTGCATGACGGTGTGCTGACAATAGAGAGATGCCTTCTTACGGAGAAAGATCCCTAGATGGCTAACGTGAAACCTGTTAGGAACCCCAAGAGCAAGGTGTGAAGCAGCACAGCAGGAAGTTTCCCCTCAGTAAGAAACCGAGGTTATCGAACCAGTAGGAGGAAGGAAACGTCACACAGGTGTTGCAAGCAACATGGACTAAAGACTTTGCCCCAACGAATCAGTGAGGTTGTCAAGATCACCGGTTTGCTGTAACAAAGGATTAAACATATGGTGTGGAAAGTAATGGTTTGCAACAAGTAAACAAGTAACAGTGGAAGATGTATCAATGGTAAAGATTGGACCGGGGTCCATAGTTCACTATAGGTGCTCTCCTTAGATAAACAACATGGCATGAAGGGTAAACAAATTACAACAGGGAAATTGACAGGAACTGAGCTAGGCATAACAATGCAATACCAGACAAAAAGATCCTATGAGATTCGATTGGGCAATACAAGAAGATACATAGACCGCCATCCAACTGCATCTATGACTAGTAGTCCATCTTTGGGTTATCATCCGAACCCCCTCCAGTATTAAGTTGCAAGCAACAGACAACTACTTTAAGAAAAGTGTGTAAGGTAAACAATCCACTTGTTCCATGAACAAGAGACCCTTGTTTTCTCCCTAGTAGCAACAACACATATACAACCGAAGAGATTTCTGTAACTTCCCTTGGAAACTAGAGGCATGAACCCACTATCGAGCATAAATACCCCCTCTTGGAGTCACTAACAACTACTTGGCCAATATAGCTACTAACAACGGAGAGCATGCAAGATCACAAACAACACAGACATGATAGAATCAAATAGACAAATACATTAATCAATCTGACATAATAATCTCAATATCCATCGGATCCCCGCAAACACAACATGCATGATTACAAATAGATTAGATCTTGATCATGAAGAGAGCTCACAAGATCTATACATGAAAGCACAAGGAGGAGATACAACCATCTAGCTACTACATGGACCCATAGTCCAAGGTGGAACTACTCACGCATCATACCGGAGAAGAAGGCCTCCGGGATGATCTCCCCTCTGGCAGGGTGCCGGGAAGAACTTCAGATCCCCTCGATCTAGGGACAATGGTGGTGGCATCTATAGACGGTTTCATGGAGTTTTGATCGGGTGTCTAGGGTTTCTGCATTGGGGGCTTCTTATAGGCGAAGAGGCAAGGCTGGGGGGTGACCAAGGGGGCCACACCCTGCCTAGGCGTGGGCCCACCCCTGGCCGTGCCTAGGGGGGTTTGGCCTCCCTGGCTTGCATCTCCGTCTTGTCTTCTGGATTCGTGTCCCCCATGGTAAAATATTGACTTTGGCTTTTGTCCCGTCCAATTCCGAGTATATTGATTTTCTGCCTTTCTGGAACCAAAAACAAAAGAAAACAGGCAACTGGCACTGTGGCAACTAGTTAATAGGTTAGTTCCAGAAAAGATATAAAAACACCTCAAAGTAAAGACAAAGCAAAGCAAAGTAGATACTAAACAAGCATGGAACATCAAAAATTATAGATACGTTTACGACGTATCATCCTTCGCGCCCGGTGTTCGTGGTTAAGGTGCCACTAGGCTTGGGCTGTGTCGACAATGTCCCCGTGGATCTATTCTTCCTGCGGTTTGACGACATCTTCAATATGTTCCACATGTACCCGCTGCACTATACCATGGTCCGCATGTTTTCTCTCGGCCTGGCCATGCAGATCATTAGAGAGAACACCCCGGGCATCACGAGGTGCTCCCATGGTCCCTCCGAAGACTCCTCCATAGCTTGGTCCTCCCATGTCGGCCATGACTCCCATGCCGACCATGCCTCCCATGCCTCCTCCAAACATGGCCATTCTATGGTGTAGTTTGCCGACCAATAGGTCTCTCTAGTTTGGTCGGAGCCGGTTGTTGGATCCATTCCAATTGTCAACCATATCTTGCAAAGCAACTTGTCCTCCACTATGGTGTAGTTTGCCGACTGACCGGTAGGGTGCGGTTCAATCAACCCCTCTCCTTCCTCATTCATATCCTCATATTCCTCCTCTTCAAAAATGTCGTCATTCGTGAATGAAGATCCAACATTCATTGCCTCCATGAAAGCCGTGTCATTGACTCTACATTGAAATAGAATTCATGGCTCTCTGGCAATGTATGCATCTAAACTAAAAAATCAATAAAAAGAAATGATGTTTACCTCTCCGGCAAAGTATGCACTTCATCGATCACCATGTGCGCGCCGGAAGGGTCGGCGGATGGTGGCGGCGAATGATTGCTTGTTTGAGCCCGCGACGGAAGCTATTGCATGCGCCGAGTAGCGGACGCCTTCCCCTTCTTCGGTGGTGGCTTTTCGGCACCCGCCACGGGGGACGGGCGCTTGGCGGGCACCTTCCTCTTGGTCGGCGGCCGCACCTTGCCGGCGGCCTGCACGGCGGCGATGCTTGTGTGCAGCGTCGGGCGTGGTGGGACAAAGAGGGCTTGGGCGGCGGTGTTCCCAGCGGTGGTGGCACCGCTAGGCGCATTTTGCGGCACCATGACGGAGGCGGTGGCAACGGTAGGTGGAATGGATTAGGTAGGGGTACCGGAGGGCGCGTCCATCACCGTAATTACGCCAGCGGCCGTGCGGAGGCGAGGATTTGGCGGTGGGGCGGTGGGACAGAGACGCGCGGGAGGGAAGTTTCTAATATGGCGGCATCAAATGTCGTATCGGTACAGGGAAGGTACCCGGATTTACCGAAGATGAAGAAGGAGTTTTGTGGTATAAAGGACGAACCTGTGTGCCCGTAGATTCAGGGTTGAAGCAAGCTATTTTGCAAGAAGCCCATGATACTCTTTATTCTATCCACCCGGGAGGAACGAAGATGTATCAGGATTTGAAGGAGCAATTTTGGTGGCACAAGATGAAGAGAGAAATCGGAAGCTACATAGCCAAATGTGATATTTGTCAGAGAGTCAAAGCGGGACATCAGAGACCCGTAGGACTTTTGCAACCACTGCAGATTCCGGAATGGAAATGGGATTCATTCAGAATAGATTTTATCACCGGTTTGCCTACATCTAGTAGGGGAAATGACTCTATTTGGGTCATAGTGGATAGATTGTCCAAAGTAGCCCATTTCTTACCTGTCAAGACCACTTATCAAAGTTCGAAGCTATAAGAGTTGTACATTGCTAGGATAGTCAGTTTACATGGAGTCCCCAAGAACATTGTATCGGATCGAGGAACCCAGATTACCTCGAGATTTTGGTAGAAAGTCCAACAAGGATTAGGAACCAGACTGGATTTTAGCACAACTTATCACCCTCAGACTGATGGACAAACAGAGCGAGTAAACCAGATACTCGAAGATATGTTGAGAGCGTGTGTGTTGGAATATGGATCAAAATGGGAAGACTGCCTACCTTTCACAGAATGCTCATACAACAACAGTTACCAAGCCAGTTTGCAAATGTCCCAATTTGAGTTTATGTATGGAAGAAAGTTCTATACCCCATTGAATTGGTCGGAAGTAGGAGAGAGTCAGATTTTCAGACACGACATCCCAGAGAAGACCGAAGTTTTCAAGAATATTGATCACAATACCATAGAGCTCAACAGTGACCTAACTTATCGCGAAGTACCCATTTGTATTCTGGAAGAAGCCTTCAGAACCACCAGAACCCGGAGTATCGAGTTTCTCAAGATCCAGTGGAGTAACCATACTGAAGAAGAAGCTACTTGGGAACGAGAAGATTACATTAGGACTAAGTTTCTAGATCTCTTTAGTTCCTAGTTTTCTTTTTCTTAAATCTTGGGACGAGATTTTGTTTAAGGAGGGAAGGTTTGTAACATCCCCAAAATATTAATCAAGATTATCAAGTTCCAATGACCCAAGTTTAGGGTTAACAAAAACTTTTATTATTAAAATTAATATGAATGCATGTGTGTGTGATTAATTCTTGAATGCTTGCAATGCCATGTTTGATTGCTATGAATGCTAAGGATTGGTTTAAAAATGAAAAACAATATCATCTAGATCATTTCCAAGCAGAATCAAATAAAAAGAATTCAAATATAAACAATATAAGCAAATGGTCATTTTGACCAAAGTTAACCACTAGACTACTTTGGGTGTTCCTAGCCCAAGTTTTCTAACAGAAATAAATCCAATTATTTTCACCCCTTGCTAGACCAAGTGAAAGTGAACCCAAGCCCACCTTACAAACCAACATAAAGAAATTCCAAATCTATTCAGATGACAATTGAAAATTGAATCCTTAATAGGTACTAAGATCACCATTTCTCAAAACCCAACCAAACCAGTTCACCTGGACAAACCCAAGCAACCTCAGACTACCAAGCATGTGACCAGATCACTCACACAAACTCAGCCAAAATTTCAAATTCAAATTTCATGCGACCATTTCATCAAACAGATGATGAGCACAGTAAACCACTGCCTAACTTCTACTGTTTGAGCAGTGTTTGATCAAACAATTGTCCTCAACTTACCCCCTTGTCACCCCCAGCACCCAACACTACATTGAACAAGCTAGCCCTCTACCCCTTGCACCAGTGCCATGCCACCCGAAGCTCATGCGCCAGCCGACCATGGCCAGCACGTAGGAGGCAACGCCGCGCCCGTCCACGATGTTCAGGAGGCAGGGCACCGTCCACTGCCACCCCCTGTCCAACCCTCGAGTGCAGCCAGGCCCTGGACCATTGAGAACAGCCGCGCCCATTTTCTCTCTACCATGCCGAGAGAGCGCCAGAGCGCCGCAACCAACACGCTCGCACACGCCCCGCCTCGCCCTTGGCACACATGCATGCACTCACCGCGACACAAGATACTCCCCAGACATGCCCGTTCACCGCCGCGCGACCAGTAGCACCTGTGCGTCGTCTAAAATGCCGTCGGTGCCGCGCAGAGCATCGACCCGTTTCGACCGTTCTCGACCGCCCCGTGCCGCGCCATTAAGCCAGCGACGATCGCCAGGAGACACCGCACCGGCCTACGCCCTTCGCCATGCCGTTAGCTCACTGCACTATCGTCACCGACAAGCTCTAACCATCCCGCATTGCCCCTCTCGCCGGTGTATAAATAGAGGTCACCTCTAGCCTCATTCTTCACACCATCTCACTCCCCTCTCTCTCAGAACCACCCCTGACCCTTCCTCGGAGCAAGGCGAGCACCAGGCTCCTGGAATTTCACCGGAGTCCGCAGCTGCAGAGGAGGAGCGGATCCATTGATTGGAGCCACCCCAGGAGCCACCGCGACCACTGTTCGAACTGCAGTTGTTGACAACGTTGTTCGCCCCCATCGTCGACCCTTGCTGGAGCCTTGGTAAGCCCCCGCGTACCCCCACCGTCGCCGTTAGGGTTCTATCTCGTCGGAGCTGTTCGACGGAGACGACGCACCCCAGCTGTAGGATCCTAGGCTAATCGCACGGACCATATTGAAACAAACCCCTTCACTTAGACTGAGCCACTAACGCCTGGACCCCCTGTCAGCAGCCCGCTGCGCGTGCTATGCAGTTGGGCCGGCCTAGTAACTTTCCCGCGTGTATCCAAACAGTTCAAATAGATATTTTCCAATGTAGTTCAAACCTAGTTCAGTTAGTGACTTTGAAAATCAATTCAAAGAGTTTTACTGATTGCATGAAACTAATTTTGGTAGAAAGGTATTCAAATTATAAATTCAAGCCCGTTGGATTCAAACCATTTGAAATTATATATCACCTATAGTAAAAATAACAAGACAGAGACTTTTACACATTCAAAGATTTTTCAAAAATCAACCATAAATTCTTTTGAGTTGATTCAAACTCTCAAAAATCACATTTGACAAGATCTTTCTGAATATGTAAAAATATTTAGGTTTAGATGCAGTGATCTTGGACATTTATTAAAAGAATGCCCCATAGGCATTTCTAGTCACTTTAATTAATTAAAATAATAATGTTAAACCTTATTAAATTATGACACCACTTTAAATCACATTCCCAAGTATTAAAATATGTGGTGATGACATGTGTCAACATGATCCCATATTTTAATTGGAGAATATTAAATCTTAAGTAGTTTTCAATAAGTAGAAATTACTTTTCTAAAATAAAATAAGTAAGACTAGGTCTTTAATTTATGTGATGATTGTGATGATGCTAGATTATCTAGTGTGAACCTTTGTGTTCCAAATAGAAGGAGTTAAGTATTGTTTGGTGATTGTGTACATCGTATTTATTTATAGCGCTAGTCACGACCAAGGCTACGAGGAGGAGGAGTACTACGAAGAAGAAGAAGAAAACTTCAACCACTACACTACTCAAGGCAAGCTACACTGTGCAAGCTAACACTTGCATAATAACTATGCAAACTATAGGCCTTAGGCATATTTGGTTATGCAACCTTGATTATACCAAATCCCAGTTTTACTTGCAAGCTTTATTCTTTTATTTATTTATCAAAGTTCTGTATTACTTTTAGTTAGTGTTTTGTGAGTTTTGGAAAGATATTATAGATATCATAAAGAGCATAAAACTTGGCCTAAGTTAGTTAGAACTAGATGTCCTACTGAGGCATGAGACTAGTTTTAGATAAGTCACGCTTGATTAGCACCCCTCATTAGTGATTACCCTCAATTTTAGTGGCTAGTGCTAAGCATAAAATTTTATCATTTTAGATGGGAATACTTGGTGCAAATGATTATGAAAACCTTGGAATGATGAGTCATTCTAATGAAATGTTTTGACATGTGTTATGAACACTAGATGATTTGATGATGAAAATGTTGAGGCATGAGCCTTACCCCTTTATAAAACTAATGGTTGGGTTTGGATGCGATACCATTCCAATTTTATCGTACAACCACAATACCTGAATTGGGTAGGGCTTGACTGGAAGTTTATATATCTTAGTATGGGTTCCCTTGCGGAAGAGGCTGAGCTGAGGCTACCTCGTGATGACTGTCCACCTATGCAGTACCCAAGATGACAGATGATCATGGTTGGGAGGCCAAACTCATAGGGGAGGTGCCTATACTAGGGTGTGTAATTGAAAGGTTAGGATTGATTACGCATACTGAGTATGGTGATTCAGGATTGTTCCTGACGGATGTATCGAATGTTGTGGTGAAAGTGTACCATCTCTATAGAGTGTCAAACTATTCGAATAGCCGCGTCCGTGGTTATGGATAGTTGGAGTGGCCATATTGTTCCGTCGTCAGATGTTTTCAACATGACTTATGAAATGAACTATGACTTTGAACATGAAAATTAAGTTCCCACTTAGGTGTTGTAAAACATTAAATTAGTTTTCTTTACTTCTAAACTCAGCTAGAGATAAAACTGGCTTTTTGCAAATAAACCTAGAGCTTAGGATTCCTACTCAAACTACTTACTTGTTAGTGATAGTTTGCGAGTACTTAAAGAGTACTCATGGCTTTGTCCCTGGCTATTCCTATGGCCAGACTATGAGGAGGATTACTAGGATTATGGACAGCAGGAAGTCTATGACAACTAGGATCATCTCCCATCGTCAGCATTGCCTGTGACCCTGAAGAGGGAGCTTCAACCATGCTACTGTTATTATTATTCTGCTGCGTTGATTGTATTATGACTAGATCATGAGATCATTTATTTGTAAGACCTTTATTATGGTTTGTAATGGATGATGAACTATGGTACCAATCTGTTATGTCTCGCAAAAATGGTAATCCGGGGATTGCGATGTATGGCATAACACGCATCTGGGATTAAAAATCCGGGTGTTGACAAAAGTCTTCGACGAGTTGCTAGTGAAGTTAGTTTTCCTGCAAAGTATCTAGCGAGACCTTTGTCGATATCTTCGACGAGAGAGTGTTTTTTGTGCCTGTCACATCCCAAGATTTTCCAAATCTTGTTATGTGAAAAATACATGAATAAAATAAAACTTTGTTGATTTTCAGGGTGAGAAGAAACTTTTGATTCCAATTGGAAACCTTCAAACCTATTTGATCAAACAAAACCTAAAGGGATTTGAAAAGACAAACAATTATTAAAGAAAATATTAAATATGTGAATTAATATTTTTGGATCTTTTAATAAAAGATTTGGTTTTCAAAAGAAAAGGTAGATTTATAAATAAGGATTATTTTATAGAGCCAAATTAAACCTTGGCCAAGCTTTTGAAATAAAATATTTTGTTTTGATTAAAGGAGTAAAGGGTTATTTAAATAAAATAATAAGGATTTATTAATATCCAATTTTATTAAAAAAATAAAGGTTTTACCATTTTAATTAAACATCAAAACTTGTTAAATTATTTTAAACAAGTTTTCCAAGTATTTTATATTTTCAAATAAAACCTACTGATTTGGTTTTGATAATATTTAGATTTCAAATGGAGATTTTATTAAATAAATCAAAACCTATTTGAATTAATAATTAAGGTCTATTTTATTTAATTATTAAATAGATCCTAAAAAGAATAAAATTATTATTTTATTTTAGACTTTAGTTTTGTGTTGTTAAACAGAACTAAAACTCAATACAAAGTGTGGTAGAAATTTGATTGATTTGAGTGTTTGAATTTCAAAACAGAAAAAGAATTGGAAAAAGGAAAAAATATCTAAACAAAAAAATATGAAAGAGACGACCCAGCCCAGCTAAGCCCACCTGGCCCATTTAGCCCAGCTCCTCTCTCTCCCGAAGAAAAACGTTTCGCACCTGCTTACAGACGCGCAGAGACGCCGACCGGTGGACCCAACTCCCCTTTCCCCTCTATCGCTGACAAGACGACCCCACGACCACGTCAGCTTCTTCCCCACACGACCTGTTCTTCCTCCCGTTACTGTCGATTGATTCGCGTCGTCAATTCGCTTCAATGCCGCGTGATCAACGCCCCCTGACCACACTCGTTTAAACGCCCGTTCCTCCTCTCCATTTCCCCTCTCTCGCCCGGCTCTCTCGGCCACCAGGCTGCTCGGAACCTTCTCCGAACCACCACAGTCTCCGGCGAGCACTTCCGTCGATTCCGGCCATTCTCCACCGCGCCTCGCCCTCTTGACCACACAAGCGAGTTCCCCAGACCTCTGCGCATCTCCCAGTGGCCTCAGCTGTCTCGCGCGTGCCCCCCATCGTCGGCAACTACTTCGACTGAGCTCCGCCACTGTCTGCTCCAACTCCGGCGAACTCTACTGGTAATATCCAACCGCGCCGCCCTCTCTCTTTGATGCTCCGATACTTACCACTCTTCTGTGCATCTAACGGTGTTGTTTGCTTGCTCTCTCGCGCTCAGTAACGTCGCCACCAACGGAACCCGTGCGTGTCCGACGACGCCGAGAACTACGGCGAGGAATTCCGGCCGACTCTGTGCGCCCCTTCAGCAAAGACAACCGCCTTGAGCTTTCCCACGACGCCGCGAACACTGTGAGCATATCCTCAGCCTCTCTCGCTTCCTGCTTAACCAGCACCGCCACCATCTGACCGCGCCGCCGCCAGCCACCGTCACTGCGCCGCCAACCTTTGGTCAAACGCACGTGGGCTGTTGGATCCTCATCCTGTGGCGTAGACAGAACAACTTAAGCAAAGAGGTACGAACTAATATGCACCGTTCAGTCTCACTTAGATCCAACGCACCCCGTAGCCAATCCGAGCGAAACGGTATTGATGAATCAGAAACAGCCACGTGGACGAAGTTTGATTTAAAACAGAAATAGAATCTGATTTGTATGCAAATTTGAAAAATCCATAACTTTAGTTCCACACGTCCAAAATTTGCAAATTTTATACCAATGGAATCAGTGGAACAAGCCCTAGCCAACCATGCACTTTGTTTAGTAAAGAGCCTCTTGTAAAATGTTTGTTTTTGCAGAAACATATGTATGCTTGTTTAGGATGTGAAAATTATTCTAAAATGATTTTGGGGATAAAATCTTTTGCAAATGGTTTGTTTTGAACCTACTGACCATAGGAATCACTTTGTGCTTTCAAAAATGTATTTTGTGAAACAAAAGGATGAATCTTTGATTTAAAACCATTTCTAGTCAAATAAAAATTTGGTTTATTTATTAAAAAATGGGTTTTGGAAGAAAACCTTTGAGAAATGTTTTGGAAATAAACTCTCTGACCCTAAACACAAAGTTTTGTGGTTTGAAAACATATTTTGTGAACCCTATAGATTAATACCTTACTAAAAAGATTTCTACACCACATAAAATGATACTTTGTTTAGAGAAGGGTTTATAAATTGAAATCTTTTGCAAATGACTTTGCCACTTTATAAAATGACCAATAGGTGTTTCCAAATGTTGATAACCTATTAGAACCCACTTTTACAAATAAAACAATCTCTTGCATGCTTGCATGCATTGTTATGTTTTATTATTTTATATGATGTTTTGCTTGATTGGTAGATTGAAATTGTGCCCTGCTTGATTGAATTGTAGTGACTTGAAGAGTGTGATTGTTGCAAGGACAAGTAGTGAACTTATATTCTCTACCAAAAAGGCAAGTGATGCTTCATACTTTTGTCCCATTACTTTCACTATGCATTAGTGATTTTTCTAAGTAAAACTTGCATGGAATTTTTGCTAAAGTATAAACCATGCTATGGGAAAACCTAGTAGATGAAACCTTAGTAAAATTTCCTAAGTTAAGACTCCTACTACTATCATGCTCAGCTTAGCTAATAGAAAACAAGGGTGGAAATATATTCACACTATGGAAAAATTTCTAAGTCTGAGGACTTGTGCTTTGTTTAATAAAACAACTAAGATAATGAATCACCTGGGTGGAATGGAAGGAATGGTTTGTGTTGAGTGGTTCACAAGGCCCATTTTTATGGTTTACCTTGTGTATCTCACTTGTGGATGGCCACCCAGGAAGAAAGAGATTTGAGATGTCAAATGTTGAGAAGCTTCAAGTGCAACCACTTGGCATTATGGGCTCTGCCTGGATCATATAGGTTGCTAGAACTTAGCCATTTGGACAGTTGGTGGTAGTGGGAATGATAGGTTGGAGCGCGTCCATTTGGTCTAAGGGAAGGCTTCTGAAAGATCTTGTCTTGGTGAAACCAAGTCTTGTGGGGAAAGTGCACCACCTCTGCAGAGTGTAAAATCTAAGTACTTAGCCATGTCCCTGGCAAAGGACAATTTGAGCATCAAGACATGGAAGCTATCAAGAATCTCATCATCCAAATTTCTAAGTTAAAAACTTGTGGATTGAACAAGGGATAAAGGATCTTCAATCTTTGATTGGTAGATGCCTTGGGTGATTTTGTCAAGACAAAAACTTAGTGTTTTCAAATGATAAGGAAAAATCTATTTTGAGCAATGCAAGACTAAGCTCCACTTAGCCAGATGCATATAGATGATAGACTCCACTATACTACCATAGTATCACTTGCCAATACAATTCAAATGTATTGACCCTTGTGGCTGTAACTTGTTATGTTGCAGGTTTGATTGATTTAGTGAAGTGTGTTGATTAGGATTACAAAGTCTACAACCAACATGTCTGCCTGTGGCATTTTGAAGATGAAGGACCCCATGCTTATAGATATTCTGCTGCAATGTAATGTAATAGCCAAATGAGTTATGTAAGATGTAATAAATTATGTTATTCCTGGTTATAAAGTTGTATTATGACCTTTGTATCTTGATATTACATCTTAATTGTGGATGCTAGCTATTGATCCAGGGACTAGCATTGTAAACACAGGGGACTCTACCTTATTAAAGGTTGGGAACCTTACAGATGGAATCAGATCATTGTGTTGCTTGTAGGATTTGTAACCCTAGGATTGGACAAAAGACCCTTAGAAAAATAAGAGTTGTATTTGTTCCAAACTTATTTACAAACAATCTTGTAAACTCTTTCCTCAACCATTTTGATTTTGACTCTACATCTCTTCTATTTCAAACTTGATGGAAAAGCCTACCCCATGGCCAAAGACTTCACCATGTGCAAAGGACATCTTCAACTCTAATGACTTCAACATCTTCAACATTTTCACCAAGGACTTCAACCTTGGATATCACTAAGGACTACAAGTGAGACAAGAAATCTTGCTCAAGATTTGGAAACTAAGGAAACACAACTTAGAAGGAGCCATCAATACCTTTGAAGTATTTGTGACCAAGAGTTTTCCCAAGGAAACCATGATCTCATGCAAGAAGAATCAACCAAGAAAGATGGAAAGATCTCAAGTGAACCATATAGATGGACCACCATATTTAGTTAAGTCAAACACACCAACTTATGTGGTGTAACAAAAATATTTTGTTGCCTAAAAATGTGCTTGAACTTTGTTGTTTGAGTGAAATGTTTGTCTTGTGATTGCTTGCACATTGCTTGAGTGAATTGTGATGTGTGTGATTAGAATTATTTCCTTAGAAATATTTTTGCCTATTCTAATCCCAATCCAACCCACACAGATGACTTCTCCAAGAAACTCCAACATCAAGGATGGTGACAACAACAACAACCAAGAGGACAACATGAGAGAACTCATAGTAACCCAAACCCAGTTGAGCCAAGAGACAACTCAGCTTTTAACCAACAACAATGGACTAGACCCAGCCATACAAAGGATTTTGAAACTTCAATCCCAATTGTTGCAAGGATTGGTTACTCAAATGATCAACATGGGAGAAAACTTTCCCCAAAGAGCAAATGACAACAAGGATGACAAAGATGTTATTTTAGAAGGAACCAAAGATTGCAATATTTGTGGAGACAAGGATCATATATCCAAGGAGCATGAAGATCAATGCCCTAATTGTGAAGAAGAAGGTCATATCTCTAGTAACTGCCCCAAGAAGAGAGAAAGATTTCCCACCTTTGAGGTGAGGTATGAAGAGCATGAACTAGAATAACTCCTAGCTTTGGAGAGACCCAAAAAGAAGAAGAAGGATAAAAGCCAGTTGCAATGTTACAATTGCAAAGAGATGGGACACTATGCCAGTGAATGTCCAGAAAAGAAGAAGAGCCAAGAAGACAAACAAAAGCTAGTGAAACCCAAGATGAGGAAGGATATTAGCCAAGTGATGTGCAACCACTGCAAAGAGTTAGGACATTAGGCATCATATTGTCCAGAGAAGCCACCTCAAGACCTCAACCTTATCACATGTTTCAAATGCAAGGAACTAGGCCACTATGCAAACTTCTGTCCAGGAAAGTTACATCAAGATCCCAAGTAAGACAAGATGTAATTTAGTTGGACATTTTCAAGGGTGGTAGTACCCTAGATGCTTTGAGCCAATTTGTAACCCTAACCTTCCCAAATCTCGGGACGAGATTTATTTTAAGGGTGGTAGCCTGTCACATCCCAAGATTTTCCAAATCTTGTTATGTGAAAAATAAATGAATAAAATAAAACTTTGTTGATTTTCAGGGTGAGAAGAAACTTTTGATTCCAATTGGAAACCTTCAAACCTATTTGATCAAACAAAACCTAAAGGGATTTGAAAAGATAAACAATTATTAAAGAAAATATTAAATATGTGAATTACTATTTTTGGATCTTTTAATAAAAGATTTGGTTTTCAAAAGAAAAGGTAGATTTATAAATAAGGATTATTTTATAGAGCCAAATTAAACCTTGGCCAAGCTTTTGAAATAAAATATTTTGTTTTGATTAAAAGAGTAAAGGGTTATTTAAATAAAATAATAAGGATTTATTAATATCCAATTTTATTAAAAAAATAAAGGTTTTACCATTTTAATTAAACATCAAAACTTGTTAAATTATTTTAAACAAGTTTTCCAAGTATTTTATATTTTCCAATAAAACCTACTGATTTGGTTTTGATGATATCTAGATTTCAAATGGAGATTTTATTAAATAAATCAAAACCTATTTGAATTAATAATTAAGGTCTATTTTATTTAATTATTAAATAGATCCTAAAAAGAATAAAATTATTATTTTATTTTAGACTTTAGTTTTGTGTTGTTAAACAGAACTAAAACTCAATACAAAGTGTGGTAGAAATTTGATTGATTTGAGTGTTTGAATTTCAAAACAGAAAAAAGAATTGGAAAAAGGAAAAAGTATCTAAACAAAAAAATATGAAAGAGACGACCCAGCCCAGCTAAGCCCACCTGGCCCATTTAGCCCAGCTCCTCTCTCTCCCGAAGAAAAACGTTTCGCACCTGCTTACAGACGCGCAGAGACGCCGACCGGTGGACCCAACTCCCCTTTCCCCTCTATCGCTGACAAGACGACCCCACGACCACGTCAGCTTCTTCCCCACACGACCTGTTCTTCCTCCCGTTACTGCCGATTGATTCGCGTCGTCAATTCGCTTCAATGCCGCGTCATCAACGCCCCCTGACCACACTCGTTTAAATGCCCGTTCCTCCTCTCCATTTCCCCTCTCTCGCCCGGCTCTCTCGGCCACCAGGCTGCTCGGAACCTTCTCCGAACCACCACAGTCTCCGGCGAGCACTTCCGTCGATTCCGGCCATTCTCTACCGCGCCTCGCCCTCTTGACCACACAAGCGAGTTCCCCAGACCTCTGCGCATCTCCCAGTGGCCTCAGCTCTCTCGCGCGTGCCCCCCATCGTCGGCAACTACTTCGACTGAGCTCCGCCACTGTCTGCTCCAACTCCGGCGAACTCTACTGGTAATATCCAACCGCACCGCCCTCTCTCTTTGATGCTCCGATACTTCCCACTCTTCTGTGCATCTAACGGTGTTGTTTACTTGCTCTCTCGCGCTCAGTAACGTCGCCACCAACGGAACTTGTGCTTGTCCGACGACGCCGAGAACTACGGCGAGGAATTCCGGCCGACTCTGTGCGCCCCTTCAACAAAGACAACCGCCTTGAGCTTCCCCACGACGCCGCGAACACTGTGAGCATATCCTCAGCCTCTCTCGCTTCCTGCTTAACCAGCACCGCCACCATCTGACCGCGCCGCCGCCAGCCACCGTCACTGCGCCGCCAACCTTTGGTCAAACGCACGTGGGCTGTTGGATCCTCATCCTGTGGCGTAGACAGAACAACTTAAGCGAAGAGGTACAAACTAATCTGCACCGTTCAGTCTCACTTAGATCCAACGCACCCCGTAGCCGATCCGAGCGAAACGGTATTGACGAATCAGAAACAGCCACGTGGACGAAGTTTGATTTAAAACATAAATAGAATCTGATTTGTATGCAAATTTGAAAAATCCATAACTTTAGTTCCACACGTCCAAAATTTGCAAATTTTATACCAATGGAATCAGTGGAACAAGCCCTAGCCAACCATGCACTTTGTTTAGTAAAAAGCCTCTGGTAAAATGTTTGTTTTTGCAGAAACATATGTATGCTTGTTTAGGATGTGAAAATTATTCTAAAATGATTTTGGGGATAAAATCTTTTGCAAATGGTTTGTTTTGAACCTACTGACCATAGGAATCACTTTGTGGTTTCAAAAATGTATTTGGTGAAACAAAAGGATGAATCTTTGATTTAAAACCATTTCTAGTCAAATAAAAATATGGTTTATTTATTAAAAATATGGTTTTGGAAGAAAACCTTTGAGAAATGTTTTGGAAATAAACTCTCTGACCCTAAACACAAAGTTTTGTGGTTTGAAAACATATTTTGTGAACCCTATAGATTAATGCCTTACTAAAAACATTTCTACACCACATAAAATGATACTTTGTTTAGAAAAGGGTTTATAAATTGAAATCTTTTGCAAATGACTTTGCCACTTTATAAAATGACCAATAGGTGTTTCCAAATGTTGATAACCTATTAGAACCCACTTTTACAAATAAAACAATCTCTTGCATGCATTGTTATGTTTTATTATTTTATATGATGTTTTGCTTGATTGGTAGATTGAAATTGTGCCCTGCTTGATTGAATTGTAGTGACTTGAAGAGTGTGATTGTTGCAAGGACAAGAAGTGGACTTATATTCTCTACCAAAAAGGCAAGTGATGCTTCATACTTTTGTCCCATTACTTCCACTATGCATTAGTGATTTTTCTAAGTAAAACTTGCATGGAATTTTTGCTAAAGTATAAACCATGCTATGGGAAAACCTAGTAGATGAAACCTTAGTAAAATTTCCTAAGTTAAGACTCCTACTACTATCATGCTAAGCTTAGCTAATAGAAAACAAGGGTGGAAATATATTCACACTATGGAAAAATTTCTAAGTCTGAGGACTTGTGCTTTGTTTAATAAAACAACTAAGAGAATGAATCACCTGGGTGGAATGGAAGGAATGGTTTGTGTTGAGTGGTTCACAAGTCCCATTTTTATGGTTTACCTTGTGTATCTCACTTGTGGATGGCCACCCGGGAACAAAGAGATTTGAGATGTCAAATGTTGAGAAGCTTCAAGTGCAACCACTTGGCATTATGGGCTCTGCCTGGATCATATAGGTTGCTAGAACTTAGCCATTTGGACAGTTGGTGGTAGTGGGAATGATAGGTTGGAGCGCGTCCATTTGGTCTAAGGGAAGGCTTCTGAAAGATCTTGTCTTGGTGAAACCAAGTCTTGTGGGGAAAGTGCACCACCTCTGCAGAGTGTAAAATCTAAGTACTTAGCCATGTCCCTGGCAAAGGACAATTTGAGCATCAAGACATGGAAGCTATCAAGAATCTCATCATCCAAATTTCTAAGTTAAAAACTTGTGGATTGAACAAGGGATAAAGGATCTTCAATCTTTGATTGGTAGATGCCTTGGGTGATTTTGTCAAGACAAAAACTTAGTGTTTTCAAATGATAAGGAAAAATCTATTTTGAGCAATGCAAGACTAAGCTCCACTTAGCCAGATGCATATAGATGATAGACTCCACTATACTACCATAGTATCACTTGCCAATACAATTCAAATGTATTGACCCTTGTGGCTGTAACTTGTTATGTTGCAGGTTTGATTGATTTAGTGAAGTGTGTTGATTAGGATTACAAAGTCTACAACCAACATGTCTGCCTGTGGCATTTTGAAGATGAAGGACCCCATGCTTATAGATATTCTGCTGCAATGTAATGTAATAGCCAAATGAGTTATGTAAGATGTAATAAATTATGTTATTCCTGGTTATAAAGTTGTATTATGACCTTTGTATCTTGATATTACATCTTAACTATGGATGCTAGCTATTGATCCAGGGACTAGCATTGTAAACACAGGGGACTCTACCTTATTAAAGGTTGGGAACCTTACAGTGACAAACTATTTTTGCTACATGTAGCAAAAACAAAACTTTTATAAATTTTTTTAGACGTTTTGTAGAAAAACAGAATTTTATTCAAATTAATCTAAGCTGTAAGCATGGTGGCCTACCCGGCTGCTCAAACCCTCGCTGCATAAATCACCCTCCATCGTTTGATTCGTGTTTAAAACAGTCCGAGCCATCCATCTAGGCCAGTGAAAATGTTTTCATTTAAACTTTGGGGTCCCACTTGGACTTGGCCTAGTGAGACATCAGTCGTGTCTCCTTCTTCGCTATAAAAAAAGTTTTTTCTTTCTCCCTAACACAGACCAGGTGAAAGGGCATGTATGCCCCCATGTGTGGTTTTGGTAATTAATGACAATCTCTATGGACTAATGTGTAAATTGAGTTTGACTTGTAGGTTTGTCCATTGGCATCACTTGGGCCATGTGTTTGTCTCAAGGTTGAAAGATGAAGAAATGTCCAAGGGCTTTGTGCCATTGGATTCATGAAGAAAGAAGGAGCTTGAAGGTTGATCAAGACAAGTGCAAAGAGTTGCATCAAGATGGATCAACCTCAAGAAGGGATGAAGAAGGGCAAGATCAAGATGCGCCATCTCTAGTAGATCTCATGCTTGAAGCTTGCCATCCTCGTGATCATCGAGTGATGAAGAAAGTTCAAGAAGAGGTTTTCCCATGGAGTATGGGGGAGCAATTTGCAAGTCTTCATCAAGCAAGAGCGAGCAAGAGCAAACAAGAAAGGTGTTCCCACTTGAGAAGAACAAGACGGTCTACATCAAGTTCAAGTGGAATGCTCAAGGCAAAGGTATGATATTGATAGGGCTTCTCTTTTGCCAGTCTCGTGTTGTTAGTTGGGAGACCGGGTTTAGGATAGATAGTTGTTCTATCAAGAGGGGCTCTCAAGCGGGTGTCTCGATCGCATCGTTTAGAGAGAGCTCAAACCTTTGCATTCATAGAATCATCTTTATTGGTTGTTATTTGGTTCTTATCCATGAGAGGATCTAGAGCTTGTGGTCATCATCATAACAAGCTCTAGTTCATCAAATAAGGATTTCACTTGCATATCTTATTGCGGTTTTTGATCTTGCGAGTTTTCCGGCTCCACACCTTGGGAGATACATCACATATATATACTTGATATTTTCTCCCTTGGTGGTATCCAATATTTCACATTTTGTTGGGTTCTACTTGGTTTTATCTTTCTAACAAAATTGGTTTCATCCCAATCGGATTTTCCAAGCTCAACTTCTTGTGTTTTGGGTTTTGGAGGTTTTACCGGTTCATCGCTTCTAGAGAGGTCATATATTTCTCAATTTGGTTTTATACTTCCATGTTGGACTATTATGTTTCTTTGCATAATCTTGTAAAACTTTTCGTTCTCTTCAAAACGAGCCCAAGATCATCAAAATGGAGTCCAGGATCAAAAGTTATTGAAGTTTTCATGCAATGTTGTCCTGTGTTTTTGCTTGAGCGGAAGTTCCGGCCCAAGTTCCGACCCAAGTTTCGGCCCAACTTCTGACCCAAGTTCCGGTCAGGTTCAGTAACTTGTGTTTCTATTTGCCGGAAGTTCCGGTGGGAGGCCGGAAGTTCCGGTGGGGGCACGAATCTGGCCCAAACGGTCAGTTTTTCCTTGTCCTATTTAAGGGGGGCTTCTTCCCCAATGGTTCCCTATCTTTTAAGCTTGTTTTTGCCCACCATTTTTGACCTATTTGAGCTCTCTTACTCCCTCTCCCTCCCATGATTCTTACATCTTTTGAGGGAAAAGTGAGAGGAGATCTAGATCTACAATCCCACCAAGTCAAATCCCTTCTTTGTGAAGGAATCATTGGGATCTAGATCTTGGTGAGTTTTGTGTTCTCCTCTTGTGTTCTTCCTCCCTTATTCCCCCAATAGCTTTTGTAGCTTTGTTGGAATTTGGGAGAGAAGGACTTGCCCTTGCATTTGGTGCATTGGTTTGAGTTCTCCTCTTGTGTTCTTCCTCCCTTATTCCTCCAATAGCTTTTGTAGCTTTGTTGGAATTTTGGAGAGAAGGAATTGCCCTTGCATTTGGTGCATAGGTTTGAGTTCTCCTCAGAGATTCAGCGAGTACAAGCCTGTGGGCTTGTTACTCTTGGGTTCTTGGAACCCTAGACGGTTGTGTGGTTGGATTGTTGACCATTTGTGGTCTTGTTGACCTTTTGTGGTCTTGTAGCCTCTTGTGGCTTTGTTGGCCTTTTGTGGCATTGTAGCCTTTTGTGTCTTTGTTTTTGGGAGCCTCCAATTGAGTTGTGGAGTTATCCCCAATCTTGTACGGGTTCGGTGACTGCCCTCAAGTGTCCCATAGTGGAGCAAGTGCCCGCCTTTTGTGGTACGCACTTGGGAGAATAGGGTGAGCCTTTTGTGGCGTCGGTGAGTTGCGTGCTTCCGCATCCGGGGTGAGGCCTTGTGTGGCGTTGGGTGAGCATCAAGCCACCACACCTCGAGGTGAGCCATTTGTGGCGTTCAGAGAGCATTGCGCCATCACACCTCTCCAACGGAGACGTAGCTTCTTTGGAAGTGAACTTCGGGAAACAAATCTTCGTCTCCGCGTCCATCGGTTATCTCTCAATCGAGCCCTTTACTTATGCACTTTACATTGTGATAGCCATCGTGCTTGAAGTATTTATTTCTTGCTATCACCTTGTTGCTTGTATTGCTTAGCATAGGTTGTTGGTGCACTTAGATAAACTTAGTGGCTAGGTTTTGTGCTCAATAAATTAAACGTTAGTTTTGTTCCGCATTTACTTGAGCCTAAACCATAATATTTTTAAAAGCCTATTCACACCCCCCCTCTAGGCGTCTTCCTTTGTACTTTCAATTGGTATCAGAGCGAGGTCTCTCGCTTTTAGGCTTCACCGCCTCGAGAGTAAAGATGTCTCCTAGGGGTTTAGTGCACTCTCACACATTTACATTTGATGGCACAAATTATGATGTTTGGCGTATCCGCATGCTTAGTCATTTCCGGGCCATTGACCCAAACATTGAGTGAATTCTAGATATGGGCTTGTCTCCTCCTAAGGATCCCCAAAATATATCTTTGGAGGAGAAGACAAACTCTTATCTCGAAGCTCAAGCATCTAATGTGCTTGTTAATGTTGTGAGCTTTGTAGTTCTTTCCTCAATCATGCCTTTCCGGAACGCTCGTGATATATGGACCAAGCTTCAAGCAAAATATGATGTGTCCAAGCTTAATGAGGATGATTGTGTTCCATCCACCTCCGGCCGCGATGAGTTCTCATCTTCTTCCACTACACCAACATGTGAGTTGTCACAAGGTAATGATATGGTGAGTGGTGATAGAACTTGCAATGTAGATAGTGAATTTCCATTCATGATTCTTTGTCTCTATCTCATTGCAATGTTGTATCTTTGGGCATGAACACTTGTAGGACCATATGTGATTTACATCCTAGTGTTGATTTCCCTTGCATATCTTGTAGAAATGAATTGAATATATCTCATGATGATATGCTTGCTTTGCCTTGTTGCCATGATAAATGTGCTTCCATTTCCTCTAGTACTTGTATTTCTAACCATGTAGAGGAAATCGGAGATATTGTGGGCCAAGGCAAGGTTGCGATTAGAGCTTCATGTGTTCCCCCATCATCATCTTCTTCCAATGATCACTTGTGCCTCATGGTTAAGGGTTCAAAGGTAACCTCTCCTTTGGACTCCAATATATCTCATGATGATGTGAATGTTGACCATGTAGAAGTAGATGATGATGTAGCTTCTTTAAAAGAGAAGGGTGGGCTAGTTCTTCGTGCTCTTCATCCAAATAAAAATGCTTGCTCTACTTTGATTGAAATATTAACCTTTGCTATAGAAAGTAGGCAACTTATTGATGAGCACGAGGATACTATTGAGAAAATGGGTTTTCTTGAGCGTGAGTATGCTAATGACATTGCCAACCTAAATGAAGCTCTTGAAGAGTAACAAACCACTAAGGAATCCCTTGAGGAGACATTTTCTCTAGAGCTATCTAGAGTGGAGAAATTTCATGATAGAGATCTTGAAGTGGCACGTTCCCTTCAAATTAAAAATGATGAACTTGAAGTTGCTTATGCCAAAATCCTTGAGGATTTTGAGCACCTCAATAATGGCTCTAGGGTCATCAAGGGTGAGCTCATCAAACTCACCGAGTTACATGAGCAACTTAAAGCTTCTTATTCCAAAGAGCTTTCCAAGTTGGCCTCACCTCTTGCTTTAAATGATGATGATTGTGCTACTAACTCTATTTCTTGTGAAGCATCTATCTTGAAGGAGAATGTTGAGCTAAAGGCTCAACTTGCTTTGCTAACAAGCAACTATGGGAAATTAGAAGAAAGTCATGCCAAGCTTTCAAGCTCGCATGAGGATCTTCTAGTCTCCCATGGTAGGCTAAGGTTAGCTCATGAGGCCATTGTGTCAAAGGTAACATCTAGTGGGCCTCATGTGGACATTAGCACTACATCTACTCCTAATGTTATATTGCCATGTGCTAGTCCTTGTAATTCATCCACTCATAACCATGTTATATCTAGTGATGAATTGCATTCATTGCCTTATTGCTCTAACAATGAAGCTTCTACTTCCTCTAGTATTGTTGTTGATACTAACCATGTAGAGGAAGTCAAAGAGCTCAAGGATCAAGTCACTTCTTTGAAGAATGACTTGAAAAGGTGTCATGAAGGGAAGACCACACTCAATAAGATGTTGAGTGTGCGACGACCCCCAAGTGACAAGAGTGGGCTTGGATTCAACTCCAACAACAAGAGCAAGCCCACTAACTTGTTGAAGCACAAGGGCAACAAGAAGAAGGGCCAAGGACAAGTGAAGAATCCGGACAACATTGTGTGCTTCATGTGCAAGGAAGAAGGGCATCATGTGAGGGATTTCCCATTGAAAAAGAAGCCTCCTAGTGAGAAGCAACAAGGGAAGCGGCCTCAAGCTCCTCCACAAGCTCAAGATGGGCCACTTCCTAAGAAGCCTCAAGCTCTTCTTCATGGCGCAGCTCCTCCCAAGAAGAAAGATGACAAGAGAAGAACTTTACATATGCCGTGAAAAGGGGCACCTTTCTTCCTCATGCACCATGGGTATCTCCTCATCTCATCCTATCTTGATTGATGATGCTTATTTCTTCGTAAGGATGAGATGGGCAATGTGTTTGCCAAATTTGTTGGTTCCCAAAGTGGTGTCAAGAGAAGAACCATTTGGGTGGCCAAACCTATTGTGACTAACTTCTTAGGACCCAACTTGGTTGGGTACCAACAAGCTAAAACTTGATCAATAGGTGTTTTTGGAGGGCATTGGTGACTTGGCTACATTATGAAGAATTGAGGGATCTTCATCATTTTCTTGTTATCAAAGTAAAGTCATTGGTTATCATGCTTATATACCTTATCCAATGTTCCTCCTTCCGGTAACTTGTGATAAACTCCTTTACATTATAGTTACTTGCTCCCTTGTGCATATGTTGGTTTTGTACCTTGCATATGTGTGTACATGTTGTGCTTCCCACTTACTTATATCGTTCTATGAGTTATATTTGTGTATGTTGGTTGTCACACCATGTATATGTGTTTCTTGGTTTTGAGCCTTTATTGATTCTAGTTGATATCCTAGTTGGCTCTTATGAGGGATTAATGGACCATTCCGTTTTGGGGGAGTGTCATGCTTGGGCATTCCACGATCCTAAAATGTGTGTACATGAGTAAAACCACTTAGTAGTTATATTGTTTGGTTATTAAGTCTCTTTGTGGTATGTCTTTCTCATGATAAAATCTTTTCCATAATGTCCATTAATACTTCTAGCTTGATATTTTTGCCTCTTATTGAGATTTCTTGGTTTATCACATTATGGGGGAGTCATATACTTTGTGCATATTACAAACCTAGAAAATGTGAACATTTGAGGTAGTGCCACTTAGAATTGATATTGAAAATTATCTAGCTCCTATGTGGCACAATGGCTCATACAAGTTCCAATTTGCTTGTATGCTTTTATTTATCATATTTTGGATCTTGTTTGTGAGAGTTATTCTTGGTATGTGTTTCCTCATATTTGGATCTATATATCCTCATGGGAACCACTTGCTTCTATTTAATCTAATAACTAGTGATTGTGTGACTATTTGAAGCTATCAAGAATCTCTTTCGAAGCATCGAGCCTAATTCTTATATCTTGTTATATGCTTCTTGGTGAATATGATCGTGATATCCTTGCAAACTACCTAGGGAAAATTTCCCTTATATTTATTGTCTTTGGATAATTGGTACTCCATATATGGTAGATTTTATTGATCATATTCACTTTTGCATTTTCTTATTTGCCTTATATTTGGCCAAGAAAATGTTTTTCTATTTGCTCCCAACCTTTCCTTGCCTCTTGTGGATCTTCTTATTTTAATTGTATCCCCTTGTGTTTTATTTAGTGTAGGTAGTAGTGATGATCTCATTTGTGGGCATTTTGCATTCAAAGGCAAAATTATATATAATGCTCTACTTATGGAGGAGCTCTCCTATATTATCTAGAACATTGTTTTATGCTTCTTGATTTGATCCATTTTTGCTTGGAAGCTCAATCCTTTTTTGTGTTGGTACTTTGTGTGCCATCATGAAAAGTGTGAAGAGTTTGTTTTAGTTGTTGCTTCCTTGCTCTCGTTGGGAGTTGGTTTTATCTCATTCCTTTTCACTTGTTTTGTTTTTTTAGGATGAGATAAATTCTTGAGCCTTGGTATTTTTCTTATCCTTCTTATTTGACTCTTTCTAGTTCATTTGTTGAACTTGTGACCTTTCATGTGTTGATTTGGTTCTTTGATACAATTTAGACACTTTTTATTGAGTCACACCTTTGTGTGTGTCTTATTGGTTTACTTGGTGTTTTTGTTCAAATTGTATCTCCTTTTGGTTCTTGAAAGTCTATGCATGCATGTTTACTTCTTGTATATATTATGGCATGCTTGCTTTCTTTGATCCAATATATAAGGGAAACTCCATCAAATCCTAAAGGGCTAAGATGTACATGAAATTCCATTTCATATCAATATGCACATGTTTGTGTGGAGGTTATCCTATGTATTGTAGTTGCACTAACTACTTTGGACCCAATTTGTTTGGGGACCATAGTGTACTTAATTCTGTTTTAGGTACATTGGAGATATATATTGGGTGCTTGTATCTTGAACAAGGAAGGAGTGGCGTCTACATGTCAATTGGATGCAATCTAGGATGATCAACGAATTCACATATTTTTCATCCTACCAATTATATCTCGGTAACAAGTATCTCTCTCATGCTACTTATCTTGTTCCCAAACTTTTGTAGGTTGCTTGTTGGCATGAATTTTGTGTACTTGCATATGTTGGATTTCTTTCTTTGGTTTTGAAGAAGTTCTCTCTATTGCAAATGTGTGTATGTTGAGATGAGTGCATATATTGGGTACTATACTAAATCATGCTCATGATTCACCTATCCCAAATATGTCAATCTAGCAATTTTGTTGCATATCATTTCCTCAATATCTCTCATGTGCAATAGTGAGTATTTTTTTTCAAAGTTGATTCCTATCTTATGATACTTGTTGCCTTTCTCCATATATTCCTACTATCCCCTTCTTCCCTTGTGAATAGTTGTATTGTATGGGGTATGTTGGTGTTTAAAGCTCATTGATGTACAATAAGATATATTTAAGCCCTTGGACATGCTTTCAAGCAAAACATCTTATTGGTATATTCTATGACTTCTTTTTGGTTTTCATGTGCTTTCTTGAGTATCTATTTTGTGTGTGCATGTTTCTTTGTGGGCACTTGTCTTTGTGATATTTTCCACCTAGAAATGTATACACACAAGAGTAGATCATTATTTGGTTGCTTTTTGCATTTCTTGGAAACCACCTCTTATTTATTTTTGATTCTTCGGTGGCTTCCAATTTTTTGACCTTTGATTGCATTAAATGAGTTTGGAGAAGTGAGGAGTCCATGGTCGTGCATGTTGTTTCCAAATACAATTACTATAATTGGTGCACAATCTTTGGGTAGCTTCTCTAATTCATTTAATAGTGCACAATTTCCTTCTTTCTCATTTCTTGTGGATTAAATGCTTATGGGGGAGCAAGGATTCCATATTTGCGCATATTGTATTCAATACAAATATTCCAAACTTTGCACAAATTTTTGGGGAGATTCTCTATTCTCATTTAAACACTCTTGGTTGTTGCTTCCATTTGACATCATTTGTTGGTATTTCAATTGCTTCATTTGGATCTTTTGATTGCTCGCTTCATTTGTTGAAGCTTATTTCTTTTTATTTTCTTTTTGCTTTCTTTGGGTCCTCAATATAGTTTTACTTCCTCCCAAGTTCTCATCATTTGACTTGTGCATATGCTCACCTTTGGAGGAATTCTCACTATATTGGTCGTCTAGAACTTTTCACCCATTTTGGCAATCGATGCCAATGGGGGAGAAGTTTAGGAGGGTTTAAGGGAAGTAGGCCTTTGATTTGGGTGTGTTCTTAAGCATTTGCCTCTCATGCTCTTGCATCTTTGTGGTTGCTTTGCATGTTGAATATATAGAGGAAACTCAACCAACGGTAACGGTTGGCAATCTATGCAATGAAATTCAAGTTCATCACACATGCATAAATTGTGGGGGAGTTTGCTCTATATATTATGGTTGTACCAACATCACATACTTGTGTAGTATTTGATGTTGGGGCAACCGCTTTGGTCGTTAATTGTCATATTTAAACCCTCGCTAAGGGATTGTCATCAATTACCAAAATGGGGGAGATTGAAAGGGTATGTATGCCCCCATGTGTGATTTTGGTAATTAATGACAATCTCTATGGACTAATGTGTAAATTGAGTTTGACTTATAGGTTTGTCCATTGGCATCACTTGGGCCATGTGTTGGTCTCAAGGTTGAAAGATGAAGAAATGTCCAAGGGCTTTGTGCCATTGGATTCATGAAGAAAGAAGGAGCTTGAAGGTTGATCAAGACAAGTGCAAAGAGTTGCATCAAGATGGATCAACCTCAATAAGGGATGAAGAAGGGCAAGCTCAAGATGCACCATCTCTAGTAGATCTCATGCTTGAAGCTTTCCATCCTCGTGATCATCGAGTGATGAAGACAAGTTCAAGAAGAGGTTTCCCCATGGAGTATGGGGGAGAAATTTGCAAGTCTTCATAAAGCAAGAGCGAGCAAGAGCAAACAAGAAAGGTGTTCCCACTTGAGAAGAACAAGACGGTCTACATCAAGTTCAAGTGGAATGCTCAAGGCAAAGGTATGATCTTGATAGGGCTTCTCTTTTGCCGGTCTCGTGTTGTTAGTTGGGAGACCGGGTTTAGGATAGATAGCCGTTCTATCAAGAGGGGCTCTCAAGCGGGTGTCTCGATCGCATCATTCAGAGAGAGCTCAAACCTTTGCATTCATAGCATCATCTTTCTTAGTTGTTATTTGGTTCTTGTCCATGAGAGGATCTAGAGCTTGTGGTCATCATCATAACAAGCTATAGTTCATCAAATAAGGATTTCACTTGCATATCTTATTGCGGTTTTTGATCTTGCGAGTTTTCCGGCTCCACACCTTAGGAGATACATCACATATATATAATTGATATTTTCTCCCTTGGTGGTATCCAATATTTTACATTTTGTTGGTTTCTACTTGGTTTTATCTTTCCAACAAAATTGGTTTCATCCCAATCGGAGTTTCCAAGCTCAACTTCTTGTGTTTTGGGTTTTGGAGGTTTTACCGGTTCATCGCTTCTAGAGAGGTCATATATTTCTCAATTTGGTTTTATACTTCCATGCTGGACTATTATGTTTCTTTGCATAATCTTGTAAAAAAATTCGTTCTCTTCAAAACGAGCCCAAGATCATCAAAACGGAGTCCGGGATCAAAAGTAATTGAAGTTTTCGTGCAATGTTGTCCTGTGTTTTTGCTTGAGCGGAAGTTCCAGCCCAAGTTCTGACACAAGTTCCGGCCCAACTTCCGACCCAAGTTCCGGTCAGGTTCAGTAACTTGTGTTTCTATTTGCCGGAAGTTCCGGTGGGAGGCCGGAAGTTCCGGTGGGGGCGCGAATCTGGCCCAAACGGTCAGTTTAACCTTGTCCTATTTAAGGGGGGCTTCTTCCCCAACGGTTCCCTATCTTTTGAGCTCGTTTTTGCCCACCATTGTTGACCTATTTGAGCTCTCTTACTCCCTCTCCCTCCCATGATTCTTACATCTTTTTGAGGGAAAAGTGAGAGCAGATCTAGATCTACAATCCCACCAAGTCAAATCCCTTCTTTGTGAAGGAATCATTGGGATCTAGATCTTGGAGAGTTTTGTGTTCTCCTCTTGTGTTCTTCCTCCCTTATTCCCCCAATAGCTTTTGTAGCTTTGTTGGAATTTGGGAGAGAAGGACTTGCCCTTGCATTTGGTGCATTGGTTTGAGTTCTCCTCTTGTGTTCTTCCTCCCTTATTCCTCCAATAGCTTTTGTAGCTTTGTTGGAATTTGGGAGAGAAGGACTTGCCCTTTCATTTGGTGCATAGGTTTGAGTTCTCCTCGGAGATTCGGCGATTACAAGCTTGTGGGCTTGTTACTCTTGGGTTCTTGGAACCCTAGACGGTTGAGTGGTTGGATTGTTGACCATTTGTGGTCTTGTTGACCTTTTGTGGTCTTGTAGCCTCTTGTGGCTTTGTTGGCCTTTTGTGGCATTGTAGCCTTTTATGGCTTTGTTGTTGGGAGCCTCCAATTGAGTTGTGGAGTTAGCCCCAATCTTGTACGGGTTCGGTGACTGCCCTCAAGCGTCCCATAGTGGAGCAAGTGCCCGCCTTTTGTGGTGCGCACTTGGGAGAATAGGGTGAGCCTTTTGTGGCGTCGGTGAGTTGCGTGCTTCCGCATCCGGGGTGAGGCCTTGTGTGGCGTTGGGTGAGCATCGAGCCACCACACCTCGAGGTGAGCCATTTGTGGCGTTCGGAGAGCATTGCGCCATCACACCTCTCCAACGGAGACATAGCTTCTTTGGAAGTGAACTTCGGGAAACAAATATTCGTCTCCGCGTCCATCAGTTATCTCTCAACCGAGCCCTTTACTTATGCACTTTACATTGTGATAGCCATCGTTCTTGAAGTATTGATTTCTTGCTATCACCTTGTTGCTTGTATTGCTTAGCAGAGGTTGTTGGTGCACTTAGGTAAACTTAGTGGCTAGGTTTTGTGCCCAATAAATTAAACGTTAGTTTTATTCCGCATTTACTTGAGCCTAAACCGTAATATTTTTAAAAGCCTATTCACTCCCCCTCTATGAGACTTCCTTTGTACTTTCACTAGGCATGACTCCGACGACGAACTTCATTTCCTGATCTTGCAGACAACGTGTATTTTATCTGGTCGGGTCTGTGTGGCGCCTTATTTTCTAAAGACCAAGGAGTCGATCCCCAGGTGCACCGGCACTGGCTTCTGCTATGTCTGGAGGCCCTTCGTGCCTGGTGGTGGTGGAGGTCGACGCGGCATGCTGATCGCTGTCGCATCCTCCGTGATGGCTTGAAGGATGCTGGGGTCCAGGGTCTAGTCTAGGTCCGTGTAGCATCCTCGCTCGCTTCCTCGCACGCCATGACTTTCGCGATGGCGGCGAGGTCCCTTCTGCTGAGGTCCGAGATGCAGGTCTCCTAGAGGTCGCAAGCTGATGAGGACATACCTTCAATTACACCTACCCCAACTACTACTAAAGATGTTCTAGTTGTTGCAAACAAGGTTAAGTCCAATGAGATTAGAATTGGACCTATTACAAGAGCTCGTGCTAAACTACTAGAACAGCAGGTGAATTTGTTTCTTAATGAACCTGATTTTTTACTTAATGAGAACTTCATACTCCCTAAGTCATTGTGCTATTGTATGATCAGGTACATTGGAGATGAAGGCGTCACACAGAGCGAGGAGCTGGAGCACATGGAGCACAACATGATGATCGCCCAAGGATGTGCGAGGGAGGAGTGGGAGGAAGGCGCGAGGGAAGATCATCAAGACGAGGGCAGAAACATCTGCCAGGACCGGACTATCCGGGTCATACCAACCGGAGTGTCCGGCCCTCCCAAGAGGCCCCCGGGCGTGGACATTCATTAGGCCACATAGGACACCGGCCGGACCGGACTGTCCGGCCCATATGGACCGGAGTGTCCGCCCCCACCGGACTGTCCGGCTCATACGGACCAGACTGTCCGCCCCGACAGAATCCTGATGTGAATCAGGTTGTATCAGTTTGAGTCGTTTGCGTCTAGTTTTGGTTTCTGGCTGCCCCAGCATCCCATATAAGCCCTGGGACGTCCCCATAGTTAGGTTTAGACCATGTTTAAACTATTTTGGAGTTGTTTCTTATTTAGAACCTCTGAAATTACCCTATTATCGAATTATCTACTGCAATTGAGTGTGATTTGTTATTCCATTGGGAATTAGTAGATTGCAAACTACCGTTCGTGGTCGACGGCTACGTGCGCAAGAGCATGGTGTTGTGAATATCCCATAGGGTTCGAGAGATGTTGCATTGGCATCAGGGTTTGAGCGGGAGAGTTCATAGTTATAGGCTAGTTATCTATCATTCACCATCATCATCGACAAGTGCTTGCTGAGAAGATCGGGCCACCCCATATCATCTTGGTATCAGATTTCCTTGTTTACTCGGTGAGCACACACAAATCCATCCATAGATTAGTTTATTTTCAGTCCTATACAGAAAAAGCCATACAAAAAGATTTGCCATAGCCTAGATTGCATCGTTTTCACGTTCTAGTTGATGGCCATGTCTTCTCGTAGATCCGATCTGCAGGTTTTTCTTGTGTTTTTCATTTGAGTCTAGGTTTAGTTTTTGTTCTTGTTTCTCCGCCGAGTCCACCATCACCGTTTTCTGCAAGTTTTCCAATCTACGTTTTCGAGTCCACATAGCATACCTTTGTTTTCATACTATAGATATAGCCTATCTACAGCATCTGTGCCTAGGAACGTACCCACGAGACTAGTTGCTTTGCTCCAACAAGCTGCTCATTGGGGTTTGAAGTGCAGAAATTTTCGACAGGCAAAAACCGGACTATCCGGCCCGTATCACCCGGACTATCCGGCGCAAGCGGAGTATCCGGCCGAAACACCCCGGACTATCTAACCCAGTTTGTTCAGAAGTTGCTGCATTCGTTTTGCTTTGAGACCTGTAGTTGAAAAATAAAAAAACAGAAAAGGAAAAAGGAAAAGAGATTCAGTATCAAAAAAAGAGAAAAGAGCTACAAGAGTGACAAAAGAGATATCATAGTGTGCATTATTGGAGGCCTAATTGATCATAGCACTTGTAGATTGAGCAATCTTGTGTCTGTTTATTTTGAGATATTACTAGCGTCTCTCTTGTGCATTGCAATATTCCTGTTCATAAGTTACTTTGCCACGCTTATCTCCACCGTGTGTGTTTCTTGAGTTATCATACCGATCAACACTAGGACTTGTTTGCGGTGTAGTTAGGATACCATACCTACAGCTCCACCATAAATAACCTGTATGCCCTGTGATCGTTCTCCATACCCTTGATATTCACTTCATCACATCAGTGCATTAGTTGTTGATTTTGAATTGGTAAAGCATCTCTATTCACTCTGGAACAGTAAGGTCTACTTTCTTGTCAGTTGGAGTGAGTTGTGAGTGTTCCACCATATCGATTTTGCTTTTTGCACTAATCTACTAATCATGTCTACTAGTGATGATGTTGTGTCACAGAAAAATAAGGACGAAGAGCTTGTCAACTAGCGGGAATATGAAACACTGAAGTCCCATTTGACACGTGTGTTCAACCACCAAACCGATGCCATTGACAAGAATATTCAGGACGTGCAAGTGACTTTGGAAGCAAATTTTGAGGCAGTCGCTACCATTCAGACACAAGTAACAACTATCAACACCAATGTTATAGCTTTGCAACGTTCTCTTGATGCTCTGACATTAGCAATTGGACAAAGGCAGCAATATGATGATGCCCATGAAGATGTAGAAGCAAGTAATGCCCGGGGATGGTCAACAACCACAGGTTGGCCGTGGCCGTGCTCCTCAACCTGTTCATGGACGTGGCTTTGCTCCAGTTGGGCATGCTCAGCGTATACCCCAAGTTCCTGATGATGGATTGGGCAAACCCAAGTTCTCAATTCCCAAGTTTGATGGTTCCATTGATCCTGAAGATTACCTCACATGGGAGTTGAAGATTGAGAAGCTCTGGCGCTTGTATGAGTACACTGAAGAAAAGAAGGTCAAGCTTGCATCGTCAGAATTTGATGGTTATGCTTTGCGCTGGTGGGATGCCCTTGTGCAGAATCAAAGGGATGACAATGAACTTCTGGTTATGACTTGGCGAGAGATGAAGCGTATCATGAAGGAACGCTTTGTACCTACCAACTACCTGCGCTCAGTTTTTGATAAGTTGACAAACTTGAGACAAGGAACCATGTCGGTTGATGAGTACTACATGGAGATGGAGATGCTTATGCAGCGTGCTAGAGTTCGTGAATCTCTTGAGATGACCATGCAATGATTTCTCAATAATTTTAATCTACCAATCAAGAGCATTGTTCGTCATCATATGTATGAGACTATGAATGAATTGTTGCATGATGTAAGGGAGGCCTAACACAACTTGCTAAAGAGGCGAAGGCATGTGCAAGATACCCTTCCACAAGCCGTTTTTAGCAAGGTCTACGCCGCCGCCACATGTTCCTACATCTTCTGCGGCTGCTGGTCATGCTACAACAACATCTTCCAAGCCTACACCTTAGTCATCCTATGGTTCACAAGCAAAGAAGCCCGTCGCTCTTGCTACTAGCTCGAGTTCTAATATGTCAACGGCTCGTACTCGTGATGTGGAGTGTCACACTTGCGGAGGAAGAGGTCAATACAAGAGAGATTGTCCAAACCGCAAGGTGATGTTTGTCAATGATCAAGGAGAGTATGAGAGTGGAGATGATATTGATCCGGATGATCATGGCGCTGATTATGAGGAGCAAGGTATGAATGCCTTTCCTGAGCATGCGCCTACTATAGTGGTATCTCCATGCATTCTTAGTGTGCAACCCTTTGTTGACTCTCAGCGCTGCAACTTGTTCCAAACGAAAGCTCTAATTGTCCCAAACAAATCTTGCAAAGTCATTATTGATGGAGGTAGCTGCAGAAATCTTGCAAGCAAGGAGTTGTGTGCCAAACTGAATTTGACATATTTACCTCATCCCAAGCCATGCTACATACAATGGTTGAGTGACAGTGGTGAGATGAAGGTAAACCATATGGTACGTCTGAACTTTGAAATAGGACCATACAAGGATTCTATTGATTTTGATGTGGTTCATATGACTATGTGCCATTCACTATTGGGTCAGCCTTGGCTTTATGGTCGCCATGTGCAACACAATGGCCGAGCCAATAAATATCATTTGGAGTTCAAGGGCAAGAAAATCAATTTGCAGCCTATGACACCACAACAGATTGTGAATGAATCTCGTCAGAAGATTGAAGTGAAGTTGCAGGATGCACCTAGGCGAGAGAGTGTTGAAGCTGTGAGTGTTGTAAATGAGCCCAAAAAGAATGATATAACGAAAAGTGAGAGAGTGCCTAATTTAGTCATACTAGCCACCAAAGAGGATATGAGAGAATTTAGTGAGGATCCTACAACCATGCCACTTGTGCTCATGTATAAGGGCGAGGTTTTGGTTTCTAACGACATGACCCCTATTTCTCTTGGTGTATCTACTGTTTTGCAGGATTTTGGTGATGTGTTTCCGGAAGATGTCCCAGCTGGATTGCCTCCATTGTGTGGCATTGAGCACCAGATAGACTTGATCTCTGGTGCTACATTACCAAACCGGGCACCATACCCAACCAACCCTGAAGAAACTAAGGAGATACAGAAACAAGTACAAGCGTTGCTCGACAAAGGGTACATTCGTGTTTCTCTTAGCCCTTGTGATGTTCCTATTATTTAGTACCTATGAAAGATGGTACTTGGCGCATGTGTGTATATTGTAGAGCTATTAATAAAATCATTATTCGATATCGTCATCCTATTCCATGCATAGAGGATATGATAGATGAATTGAGTGGTGCTGCTATTTTCTCTAAAATTGATTTGCATAGTGGATACCATCAAATTAGGATGAAAGAAGGGAATGAATGGAAAACTGCTTTCAAAACAAAGTTTGGTTTGTATGAGTGGTTAGTTATGCCTTTTGGTCTTACTAATGCACCTAGTACATTCATGAGATTAATGAATCATGTTTTGAGAGAATATATTGGTCGTTTTGTGGTTGTGTATTTCGATGATATACTCACATACAGCCACAATGAAACTGAACAGTGTGATCATATTAGACAAGTTTTGCAAGTGTTGCGTGATAATAAATTATATGTTAATCTTGAGAAGTGCACATTTGCAAAAGATAAGGTCATATTTCTTGGATATGTTGTATCTAAGCATGGGGTAGAAGTAGATCAATCTAAAATTAAAGCAATTCAGCATTGGCCTATTCCCATGAATGTTAGTCAAGTGCGTAGTTTCCATGGGTTAGCTGGTTTCTATAGGCGCTTTGTGAAAGATTTTAGCACTATTGCTGCACCATTGAATGAATGGACTAAGAAAGGTGTGCCATTTGTATGGGGCGCAGCCCAAGATATTGCATTTTATACATTGAAATGTTTGCTTACTACTGCACCTTTGCTTGCATTACCTGATTTTTCAAAGCAATTTGAAGTTGAGTGTGATGCTAGTGGTATAGGAATTGGTGGCGTTTTGATACAAGAGGGTCGTCCTATAGCATATTTTTCTGAGAAACTTGCTTTATACTGAATTATCCTATTTATGATAAAGAATTGTATGCTCTTGTTAGAGTTCTTGAGATTTGGCAACATTATTTGTGGCCAAAAGAATTTATCATACATTCTGATCATGAAGCACTAAAGTATCTTAAAGCTCAATCAAACTTGCATAGACGCTTAGCTAAATGGGTTGAGTTTATTGAGTCGTTTCCTTATATCATTAAATATAAGAAAGGAAATGAGAATGTGGTTGTTGATGCATTATCTAGGAAGAACATGTTATTGACACATCTTGATGTTAAAATTCCTGGATTATAGAGTATTTCTGCGCTTTATGCAACTGATCATGATTTTGCTGAACCATATCGTTCGTGTGCTTTGAAACATGCTTGGGATAAGTATCATATACATGATGGCTATTTGTTTAGATCTAACAAACTATGCATTCCAGAATCGTCTTTGCGTTTGTTTTTAGTGCAGGAATCACATGCTGGAGGTTTGATGGGTCACTTTGGGCGTGAGAAGACATTGCTCATGCTAGATAATCACTTTTATTGGCCCAAGATGAGGCGTGACGTCTATCGATTTGTGAGTCGCTGCATTACATGCAACAAGTCCAAATCAAAGCTGAAGCCTCATGGTTTGTATACACCTCTCTCTGCACCTACTACACCTTGGGAAGATATTAGCATGGACTTTGTGCTAGGTTTACCCAAAACTCAGAGAGTTCATGATTCTATATTTGTGGTAGTGGATAGATTCTCTAAGATGGCTCATTTTATTGCCTGCCACAAAAGAGACGATGCGTCGCATATTGCTAACCTGTTTTTCAGGGACATCGTGATACTACAAGGAGTACCAAAGACGATTGTTTCTGACCGTGATGTGAAGTTCATGAGCTACTTTTGGAAGACCTTATGGGGGAAGCTTGGAACAAAGTTGCTATTCAGTACTACTTGTCATCCCCAAACAGATGGTCAGACGGAGGTGGTGAATAGAACATTGTCACAATTGTTGAGGACTATGATCAAGAAGAATCTACGAGAGTGGTAAGAGTGTTTGCCACATGTTGAGTTTGCATACAACATGGTTGTGCATTCTACTACTCAGCTTTGTCCTTTTGAGGGGTTGTATGGGTTTAAGCCATTGACGCCACTTGATTTGTTGCCTCTACCATTACATGAGAGAGTTGATATGGAGGCATCAAAACGTGCTGAATATGTGAAGAAAATACATGAGAAGACTCGATAGGCTATTGAGAAGAAAGGCAAGAACATTGCTACTACAAGGAATCGAGCAAGAAAGGAGATTTTGTTCAAGCCTGGAGACATGGTATGGGTGCATCTGCTCAAGGATAGGTTCCCCAAGCTTCGACAATCCAAATTCAAGCCCTGTGGTGCTGGTCCTTACAAGGTGTTAGCCAATATTAATGATAATGCCTACTCGATTGATATACCTATTGCTGAGTTTGGTGGCGTTAGCAACAACTTCAACGTTGCTGATTTTTCACCATATGAAGGAGAAGACCTTGGAGCGTCAAGGTCGACGCCTCTTGAAGGGGGGAGATGATGAGGACATACCTACAATTACACCTACCCCAACTACTACTGAAGATGTTCCAGTTGCTGCAAACAAGGTTAAGTCCAATGAGATTAGAATTGGACCTATTATAAGAGCTCGTGTTAAGCTACTAGAACAACAGGTGAATTTGTTTCTTAATGAAACTGATGTTTTACTTAATGAGAACTTTATACTGCCTAAGTCATTGTGCTATTGTATGATCAGGTACATTGTAGAAGAAGGCGTAGCACGGAGCGAGGAGCTGAAGCACATGGAGCACAACATGATGATCGCCCAAGGATGCGCGAGGGAGGAGCGGGAGGAAGGCGCGAGGGGAGATCATCAAGACAAGGGTATAAACATCTGCCAGGACCAGACTGTCTGGGTCATACCAACCGGATTGTCCGGCCCTCCCAAGAGGCCCCCGGGCGTGGACATAAAGTAGGCCACATCGGACACCGCCTAGAAACTTTGAAGTTTCTAGCCGGACCGGACTGTCCGGCCCATACGGACCGGACTGTCCAGCTCATACAGACCGGACTGTTCGCCCCGACAGAATCCTGATCCGAATCAGGTTGTATCAGTTTGATTCGTTTGCGTCTAGTTTCGGTTTCTGGCCGCCCCAGCCGCCCATATAAGCCCTGGGACGTCCCCATAGTTAGGGTTAGACCATGTTTAAACTATTTTGGAGTTGTTTCTTATTAAGAACCTCTGAAATTACCCTGTGATCGAATTATCTACTGCAATTTAGTGTGATCTGTAGTTCCATTGGGAATTAATAGATTGCAAACTACCGTTTGTGGTCGACGGCTATGTGCGCAAGAGTGTGGAGTTGTCAATATCCCATAGGGTTCGAGAGCTGTTGCATTGGCATCAGGGTTCGAGCGGGAGAGTTCATAGCTACATGCTAGTTATCTATCATCCACCATCATCATCGACAAGTGGTTGCTGAGAAGATCGGGCCACCCCATATCACGAGCTCCTCCCGCTGGTGGCGACGAGAAGCCCTGTGTGGGGCTAGCTAAGACGAGAGGTCGCACGGCCGATGCACTATGGTGCTGTTCTTCAGGCGATTTCTGGTGAGCGTTGCATCTTCTACGACTAAGACGATGATGTCATCCACCGTATCATGATCAACTACCCCTTCTCAAAGGAGTTTTGGACCAGACTCTGTCAGCAAAGGCAACTGCCGGATATCACACAGGTGAATGGCATGGCAGTCAGTGAATGGTGGTATCATATGATGCAGTCGCGACCCAGGCAACAAAGACAAATCCTGGCTACTGCAATCATAGCTAGGGTGCCAAAAATATTGTTAGAAAGAAGTGCTCGTGTGTTTGACAGGAAAATTGCAAGTCTGATGGAAGTGGTCATGACTCGTGAAGACAAAGGAGATAGAGGAGAGGGGACACGCGAGAAGATCAGAGGAGGGATCCTCTTCATGTTTTTCTCCTCCATTCAGTTTGAGCCTGAGATTGTCTCGGGTGGGGGTACTTGGGAAGGGATTTTTGTCGCTAGCGTGAGTGGTGTTGTTGGGGATATGCTATATGGGTATCCTCATAGCATGTCTCCTATCCGGCTAACCCGGGTGGCCCACAGTAGGTAGCATGGCCCATGGCCTGCTGGGCGGCCCAGTTAGATGGATCCAGAAGGGAGGCCCATGCCGGATAAAGGAAGGCTACGGTGGAGTCACCGGCGTACCCGGAGCCTTGGAGTACAAGACACGCTAGACTAGTAATAGACGGTGTAGGACTCTCTAACCTGTCCGGCTAGGACTTTTCCCTGTAACCCTAGGACCTGGTGAATATATAAGTTGGGCCTATGGGAGCCTTTAGGGCACAATCTGAGACCAATTAACTCACACCTCGCATATCGAACCTATCTCTGTAACTCGGCGTATTGCCCTTATAGTGATTTATAGCAGGAGTAGGATTCCGCCGCTGTTGTGGGATCTGAACCTGGGTAAGTTGTGTTACTTCATACCCGTCAATCGTCCGCCTTCCCCCACGTCTCTAAACACGCACTGTGAGGACCCCTCCATGGTGTACTCGTCGGCAATACCATGGCAGTTGGCGCCCACCGTGGGGCAAGAGGCACTTCATACTCTTCAGCGGGCGAGGACCAAAATCTTCGCAGGAATCGGCAAAACCGTAGCCATCGGTCGCGTTATCTTCTCCGGCAATGTTCCAATCATCCCTCCCGACGAGTTCTGGATCCCGGCGAAGACGAACCCTACGCAGTGTTCGATCGTTCCTATCAGAGACATCCACCTCTTCATTGGCGAAACCGACTCGGGCACTAGTTCCCTGGGAGTCGGAGGAGCATCAAGACCCGCACGGACCGCCTACGGGCAGGACACGTTCACGGAAGGATCGATGTCGGATCTCTCTTCGGATTTTGCCGGCAAAGATTGGAAAAATTCAAGGCCCACCCAAACCGCCCTTGTGCAGGATATAACGGTGGAAGATCACTGCAAGTCTGCCGGCTTCGCCCGTGCGTCTGGACAGTAGAGATCCAAGTTTGTCAGCGTGGTTACCATCTTCGATCTGGCGTGTTGCATTCAGAGAGAGGGCAAAAACCCCCGTGATTACCTTGCCATGTGGCTCCATATACGAGTTTATCTGGCCCACTACCCCAATGATGATGCCATGTATCACTTTGTGAAAGGATTGGACCACGACACGCTTCTCCGGCATTCTCTAAGGCGGCAGCAGGCTTCGGGACGCCTTACCTTCGAAGGCATGGTGAACACCATCAACAACTACGCGGAGGCCGAAGCGGCAACTCAGACAGCGCTTGCGCTCATTGAAGGATCCCCTCCGATTTAGCCACCGCCACTACCGCCTCCGGCCGCCATCACCGCAGTCGCACCGCCACCTCCAGTCATCATCGCTGCTGTTGCACCTCCACCCCCCGTCATCGAGGAAGTCCTGGCACCCTCCGAATCTGTGATGGACGCGCTATACGCCGACTTCAATGCAGATTCCGCCATGCAGGAGATGGAGGAGGAGTACACGCGCGACGAGCAAGCCAACAACGTCGTCACGTCTCGAGAGGTGTTCGTCACCATTGGGACGACGATGGATGAAGATCAACCCGGACGAGCTCCGCCTACAGCGCTGGACAAGGGGAAGGGACCACATGTTGCTGTCGACGATGATCGTGCAAAGGACATGCCCCCTCCGCCTAACCCAGTGCAGCAGCCGCAGGAACTCGGCACTGGCCCGAGAAACAAAAACACCGCAAACTTGCCGCCTCCAGCATCTACGTCTGCTGCTGCCCAAGTTACTCTAGCTGATAGAGTGATGTACGACAATCTCCTCGTCGAGCCACTGACCGTAGCTCATATCCGGAACGTGACCCAGCTTGACGAGAAGCGCCAGCAGCTGCTGGAGGAAGCGTAGGCCATCGCGGAGCAAGGCGCTAAACTAGATCGAGATCGCCAACACGCAGAAATCCATAGAGAAAGCTAGAGCAATGGAGGCCGAGTACAAGACTCTGCTGCAGCATCAGAAGCCCAAGAAAGCTCCAGCTTGCGTCATCAATGATCCTGGTGTATGACGAAACCTAGGATGGGCTCCCCCGAAGACGGCACAAGCCAAGCCATACATTGACAGTGAAGGCAGACAGGTGATGCCCACTCCACTCCTCAACCTCGCCGTCGCCAAGACCCTTCTGGAGCAGGATAGATCGCCCGAGGCAGTGGAACAGGTCTATGACCTAGTGGCCAAGACGGTGAAGCAGCAGGAAAAGGCCACCTCTCAGAGGCTTGAGTCCGACCCAGCATTTTGCCAGTCTAGCCAACATAAGCCGCCGAGGGACAGATCTCCTCTTGATGTCGGGTCTCAGACGGGTTCATCAGAACGAAGACGAAGGGATGCGCGCAATAGGAAGGATGCTATCCCCATATGCTCCGACAATGGAGAAAAAGCCCAACCTCGTCGCCCATCACCACCGCCCCGCTCCCCGACATCGCGAAGACCCCAAGGCTCACCATCATACGGATATGCCCCCGCCAAGGCAGGGCGGCATCGTCATCCGCGACAACACGGAGCAGACCCGTCATGACGGAGAGCGCAACCAGGGACACAAGAGCAGGTCGCGCCACGACCCTCCGCGTCCGGCAAGCAATCGCGACAAGCGTGAGGCGTCACAGGAGTGTAATAGCAAGAAGGCTAACCCACCGCCACCTCTGCCTCCGTCGCCACCTAGCAGTCACCATGGCGGAGGAGGCCCGCGTCGTTCACGCAGCCCATCCCCAGTTGACAAGAAGAAAAGAAACCCGGAGCCATATGATGCACGTTCGTGGATCGATAAGATCCACGTGGCCCGGGAAGGACCATACCTGGGACCACGTTGCTTTGGACCTGCGATACGGTCCGCAACTTACCCCAAAGGTTTCCGGATCAACAAGACCATCAAGCCCTATGACGGCACCGCTAAGCCAGCTACATGGTTGCAGGATTACGACAACGCAGTAGAGATCGTCGGGGGTAACCCCAACGTTGCCGTCAAGTACCTCCCATTGATGTTGGCGGGCACACAATGGATTGACGACTTGCCGGAGAAATCCATCTGCAATTGGTTGGACATGCAAGAAGCATTCACCAAGAACTTCCAGGGTACATACAAACGTCCCTGCACTGTTGGCAATCTACAGCGGTGCATGCAGGAGAAAGACGAGACATCTCGCGCCTACCTCTCCCGCTGGCTGGATATGAAGAATTCCTGCGCAGGAGTGCATGCTCAGACCGCCATGGCCGCCTTCATCGATGGGTTGGAAAAGGGCACGTTGCTCCGACATAAGCTGAAGCGCTTGCAGGACAATCACCAGCTTGACTTGAACCAGATGATTCAGTTGGCTAGTGAGTTCGCAGTTGCCGCCGACGACGCTCGCGGCTCTCTGCCGGCAACGGCCGTTCCAACTCAAGCTCGGAGGAACAGCAGCACAAAGCGTAAAACTGCTTCAGAATAAAACCAAACTCCCGACATGGTCGCCATGACCTTTGCAGGACGAGGTGATGGCGGACAATGTGGCCGAGGACGGGGAGCTGGTCGTGGGCAGCAGCGAGGAAGTGAAACTACCTCGGCAGCACTCCGCGTTCCCCAAATCTACGAAGAGTACCATGATATGCCGTGCCTCATACACCTCGATGTCAACAGCAAGGCCACCCATACCAATCGACACTGCAAGTTCGTCAACGACCTCAAGGAGGACCCGGAGTCCGGCTATAAGCGAAGTCGGAAGAACAGACCGCGAGGCAAGGGCAAGGGGAAGAAGAAGAAGGAGGAGTCCAAGGATTCAAGTGACATGGACGAGGATGTTGACCCCAAGCACGCCGCCAAGAGCGACGACAAAGGCAAGAACCCCTTCGTGAATAAGGCACCAGTTTACCACACTTTCCTTGGCACCCCCACCGTCCGACAACAGAATACCTCTATGAGGATACTGATGGCCACTCTACCCACAGTTCCCTAGTACCTGCGCTGGTCGGAGGTTCCAACTACTTGGGACAGGACGGATCACCCAGACCTCATCCCTACGGAGAATCAATACGCCATGGTCATCAACCCTTTGATTGACGGCATTGAGTTCACAAAGTGTATGGTGGATAGTGGAAGCAGCATCAACATCATGTACCTAGATACACTGCAGAAGATGAACTTGACGGAGGCAAACCTAAGGCGGACCAACACCATCTTCCACGGCGTAGTTCCTGGTCGAGAGGCTCGGTCCCTTGGGTGCATCACACTTCAGGTTGCCTTTGGCGATGTTAATAATTACCGCCAAGTGCGCATGACCTTTGAGGTGGTCCCCTTCAAGAGCGTGTACCACGTCATATTCGGCCGCGACATATTCCACACCTTCATGGCCAAGCCATGCTTTGTCTACAACAAACTCAAGATACCCGGACCAAACGGTGTCATCACCGTATCCGGAAGCTTTACCAAAGCAAGAGACTACAAGATTAATGAAGCAGCCTACGTGGAAGCTGTCCTCTACAGCGAAGAATTCAAAGAGATCCAGAGCAAGGTCGATGACTCAGAGATGCCCGCGTTGAAGAAACATATCTCCGACTCCGCTCCAGCTTTCAAGGCCGCCATCGAGACCAAGCCGGTGGAACTTGTGGTAGGCGATGCCTCCAAGACCACCGCCATTGGGAAGAACCTGGATCCCAAATAGGAAAGCACGCTCGTCGAGTTCCTCCGTGAGAATAGGGACATCTTTTCCTGGCAACCTGCCGACATGAAAGGTGTACCTAGGGAACTTGCCGAGCACAGCTTAAACATTGATCCAAAATTTAAACCAGTGAAGCAACCTCTACGACGCTTTGGAGATGAGAAGAGATGCACCATAGGCAAAGAAATAGCTAGGTTACTTAAGGCTAGTTTTATCCGAGAAGTCCTTCACACCCAATGGGTGGCCAATCCTGTACTTGTCCCCAAAAAGGAAACCAAAGAATTAAGAATGTGCGTTGATTACACCGGCTTGAACAAAGCATGCCCCAAAGATCCGTTTGCTTTGCCTCGCATTGACCAAGTCATTGACTCGACGGCTGGCTCAGAACTTTTGTGTTTTCTTGATGCATACTCAGGATACCACCAGATCAAGATGGGGAAGTCGGACCAATTGGCCACTTCTTTCACTACTCCATACGACACGTTTTGCTATGTTACGATGCCCTTTGGGCTGAAAAACGCAGGTGCTACGTACCAGCGAACAATGCAACATTGCCTGCACGACCAAATTGGTCGGAACGTTCACGCTTATGTGGACGATATAGCGGTGATGTCTAAAACGTCAAATGACTTAATCTCTGACTTAAAATAAACCTTTGATAATCTCTGGAAATACAACATGATGCTTTACCTTAAGAAGTGCGTCTTCGGGGTTCCAGCCAGCAAATTGTTAGGCTTCATCATTTCCCAGCGTGGAATCGAGGTCAACCCAGAGAAAATCAAGGCCATATTAAACATAAACCGTCTGACATGCCTAAAGGACATTCAACGACTAACAGGTTATGTTGCAGCAGTTAGTCGGTTCGTCAGCCGACTTGGAGAGAAGGCCCTGCCGCTGTACAAGTTGCTGAAGAAGGCGGACAAATTTATGTGGACGGAGGAAGCAGATGCAACATTGAAGCAGCTCAAGGAGATTCTTTCCTCAGCGCCCATCCTTGTAGCACCCGAGCCTGGAGAGCCCATGTTAATTTACATGGCGGCAACCAACCGGGTAATCAGCATCGTCGTCGTGGTAGAGCAGAATGAACCAGACTATGAGCACAGAGTTCAACGACCAGTTTACTATGTAAGCGAGGTCTTGATGGAGTCCAAGCAGCGTTACCCGCACTAACAGAAGATAGCTTATGGGGTATTCCTTGCTTCTCGAAAGCTGAGGCATTACTTTCAGGAGCACCCAATCACAGTGGTGAGCAAGACTCCACTGTCCGACATTATCAACAACATCGATGCTACAGGAAGGGTCGCGAAGTGGGGCATTGAACTTGCCGCCTTCGAATCACCTACAAGATACGCGACGCTATCAAGTCACAAGCCTTGGCGAATTTTATCGCATATTGGACGGAGATGCCAGATGCTACTCCGTTGACGGAACCATTGTACTGGGTGATGCACTTTGACGGATCAAAGCTGCTCAACGGCTCGGGGGCTGGTGTACTGCTACAGTCACCAACTGGGGACAAGCTACACTATGTTTTGCAGATCCACTTCGAGGCTACGAACAACATGGTGGAGTATGAAGCACTCATTCACGGATTACGCGTAGCCAAGGATATTGGCATCAAGCGCATAGTTCGCTGTGGAGATTCCGACTTGGTTGCCCAGCAGGTGGCTGGCACCTGGAATGCGCGGAACCCTATGATGGCGGCATATCGAGACGAAGTGGACGAGATAGCCAAGAGCTTCTTAGGCTACGAAGTCAAGTATGTACCTAGGGAGCAAAACGAAGCGGCTGATCTGCTGTCTAAGCTTGGATTAGGGCGCAAGCGAATTCCGCCAAGAGTTTTCCTAGAGCATCTACGGACACCATCCGTGAAGGGAGCAGACATCGACACCCCGGATAGAGTTGACTCTTTCGTCCACATGGTGGCAAAGGTCCCTCCGGCTTGGACAAAACCGTTCATGGAATATCTCGAACACGAAACTTTGCCCGATGACGAAGTCGAAAGACGGCAAATAGTACGTTGAGCGAAGGGCTATACCATATCAGTGGACAGCTCTACAAAAGGAGCAATACTGGTGTATACCTTAAGTGTGTTTCCCAGCTAGAAGGTATTGAAATCCTACGAAATCCATCTCGGAGATTGCGGGCATCACGCCACTCCTCGATCTTTGGTCGCAAAATCCTTCAGGCAAGGATTCTACTGGCTGACCGCGAAGGCGGACACCGACAAGCTAGTTGAAACATGCATGGGATGCCAGTATTATGCCCGACAACCACATGTTCCTGCTGAAGAATTGCGAACAATACCAATAACTTGGCCGTTTGTAGTCTGGAGGCTAGATATGGTGGGACCGTTACAGACGGCACCATGTGGGTTTACGCATCTGCTAATAGTAGTTGATAAATTCTCTAAATGGATAGAAGCTAAAACCATTAGAAAGCTTGATGGGGCAACTGCCCTCAGGTTTGTCCGGGATCTGGTGGTGAGATTTGGTCTCCCACATAGCATTATCACCGACAATGGCAGCAACTTGTCACTCGGAGAAGTGGAGGCATATTGTTGGGAGAAGGGCATCCGACTTGACCTTGCATCTGTGGCGCATCCACAATCCAACGGTCAGGTTGAGCGAGCCAATGGATTAATTCTGCAGGGAATCAAGCCACGTCTGGAAGCACCGCTACATAGAGCATCTAGAGCCTGGGCGAAAGAATTGCCATCTGTGTTGTGGAGTTTACGAATTACACCCAACATATCCACCGGCTACACCCCTTACTTCATGGTATATGGAGCAAAAAGCCATCCTGCCTTCCGACATACTTCACGATGCACCAAGGGTTGCCGCCTACGACGAAGATGACGCTGAAGAATCCAGACGCCTAGATGTGGACCTTCTCAAGGAGGAGCGCGTTTTGGCATGCCAAAGATCCGCCATCTACCAGCAGAAGCTATGCAGCTACCATAGTCGCCGCGTTCGGCATCGCTCGTTTAAAGAGGGGGATTTGGTGCTCCGACTTAAGCAGAAGAAGTCACACAAATTATCCCCTCCATGGGAAGGACCGTTCATCATAAGCAAGGCGCTACTTAATGGGTCTTACTACCTCGTTGACAATTGTGAACTGAAGGATAGACCCAACGAGGATCATAAGCGTAAGCGACGTGACCCGGATGATGACTACCCGAAGATTGATCGGCCATGGAACATAGCACAGCTACGTCCTTTTTACACTTAGCATTTTTTATCTAATTGTGTACCTCTTATATGATCAATGAAATAAAGCTCTCTGGTTCACTCATATTTCTAAGTCTTTTACCTCCTTTAGTGTTCATTTTTGGATCATATAAAACCTTTATGCAAAAGCTTTGCGATTGCACTTGTAAAAATTCCGCCTATGGGCGTTAGCTTAAGTTTTCCGGTCTACACGTTCTTTGTCGTTTTTATATGGATTCTGGAGTAGTGACTTTCGGCACTTATTGTCGGCGATTTTGTGCTTAGGTCGGTGCCATTGGGCATCATCACCTGAGCGCATGGTTCCGACAACGAGTCTTCCGACTCACGAAAAGTCAAGCATAAGAACCAAAGTAATGGATAAGCCAACACTTGCTTAAAAAATATATACATGCTGGAACTAGTTCTTAAGTAGCAGGACATACATCATTGTTTTCCGCCTTAAGTTAATACATAGTTTTTTCCGCATACACATTACAGAGGAGACAAATATTACAAATTGTTCCTCTGGCGCAGGCGACTTGGAAGCAACATCATCGGCAGCAGGAGAGTCACCCTCGAAGTCGGCAGTGTTGAGGGACTCAAAGGAGATTTGGTTGCCGCCATCGATGGTGTTCCTTGGCACGAAGACGTTGATGTCGACCAACTCGGCAACTCTGGTGTCATAACCCGTGAGTGATGACAAGATAGATTCGTGGTTTATCTCATGGCCTTCATCATCTACGTCGGGGATACCAGAGGTTACCGTGTCAATGTCGGCATTCTCGTAGTGTGCCTTGACCATGGACAACGCCATCCTTGCACCGGCCCGTGCACATGAAGCTTTCCAGCTTGTGATACGCTCGGGGGATCGGCGCAGGATTTCTGAAAACTTCGCCACAGAGTCCGATGCCTTGATATTAATCTAGAGGGGCTTGGCAATCTCTTTGGCTTGAACGATGGCGGTGTTGATGAAGTTTCCGGCAAGAACCATGCATTCGTTTGCCGGAGGAGGCGACCGGGTTAAACCCATAGGAGTTCCGAAGTTCCGACAAAGGAGCACATGAGTTCAAAAATTTAGAGTATCTAGACTACAGAAATCCAAGACGGATAATCACTTACTGAAGATGCTGGCCTCATCTTGCTAGAGGGTATCCACCAAGGAGTCCCGTTCTTGTTGGAGGAGCTTGTACGCTTCATGATGGCGTTGATTCTGCTCATCGGCAGCTTTTTTCTGATCTTTTAAGATCGAAATCTCCTCCTTCAAGCGGTTCATCTCCTTGGTGGCGGAGTCCTGCAGGGCTTTCATTGATTTTTCATGCATCTTCAGCATGTCCTTCCTCTCCTGCTTAAGGATCTTGTTCTCGCTATCCAGCTCCTGAATATGCTTGGATTGCTCAACAATGTCCTTAGCCTTGGCAATGGTTTCTGCAATGTAGGAGAAAGCAAGGTACATAGTGTGTACTCGGAGAATACACAAGATCAAGTCGGAATACGAAAAAAAGGAAAAACAGACGCTTGCTCTTGATGATCTGTTCCTTCAAGAAGGCAGTTTTACCCTTTTCGGCTTCCAAGTACGCACGCATCTTCTGGTACTTGTCGTTGGCCATGCCCCTCCGAGCATTCTTGTTCTGTGGAAAAAAGAAAAATTAAACGTTGTTTGGTCTACTTGGAGCATCTAGCCAGAAAATTTCCACCTAGTGTCTCGGGGGCTACAGCGAGAGTTTTTAACTTAGCAATATGCTTAGTCTTTCTTTAAGCATCTAGTCGGAACTAATTCAGTTTTTGATTAGAATCTTGGGGGCTACAGTATAAAGTTTTTAACTCGGAAGTATGCTTAGCTTCTCTTTAAGCATCTAGTCGGAACTAATTCAGTTGCAACTAGAAGCTTGGGGGCTACAGTATCGAAATCTATAAACACTGTGTATGCTAATCTTAAAGCATCTAGTCGGAATAATTCATTCCACCTATATGCTTGGGGGCTACAGTGAGAAGTTTTCTAACTTAGTCACTCTTAGAGCATTTAGACGCAAAGACTTATGGTTTTCCATCTAAATCCTTGGGGGCTACATTGGGATACTCATATGAAATGCAAAAAGGCAAAAATAACTTACAAGTGCAATGATCTTGAGGTTAGTAGCACTCTCATCCAGCAGCTTGCCGAAGGATACACTGTTTCCTTGCAAGATCTCTACTTGCTAGAGAAGCTCCTCTAGACCGCACGTCGAAGATGTCAGCGCCGCACCAGGAACCAGAGTAGCGCTACCCGGCGTAAGTACCAGATAGAATATCTTTGGAAACTCAATGGTTTTCTTGGGTGCGGGGGCGCCGCCTTGGGCAGAAGTGCCACCTTCCACCACCGCCTTACCACTACCGATGGCATCCTTAGCCGGAGCTTCAGCCATTTGGTGTGCGGCACTCTCTTGCGTCACCTGCTCGACGATAACAACAAGCTCGGTAGAGGCACCTGAGTCCACTTCCATGGAGGAAGGGCCAGCTGCTTCCTTGGTTTGAGAGCTTTTCGGAGCGGACGAAGGCTTGACGATGGGAGTGACAGGGGCGATGGCGGGAGATGCATCGTGATGCAGCATATCCTTGATGGTTCTAGAAGCCCCCAAAGTTTTGGAGGTCTTCTTCAAGCTGGTCGTGGCTTTCTTCCTGAAACGTGCAAAATGCATAAGTATAGGAACAAGACAGACAAATGGACAATGTCAGAGAGAAAGAAGCTTACACAAGAGGGGGTGCTTTGGCAAAGGGGATCCCAGTAATCTTTCTTTTCTCCGCCTCCAGGGTGGAGGTAGTCTTTTTGGAGGCTCCACCCTCCGTCTTCTTCTTCTTGCCTCCGTCGGCAGGGTCAGAGGTGGAGCTCTTCCACTTTCGCGCCAACGGAGCATCGTCGTCGGACACGACGATGACTTCCTTCATCTTTGGATAATATATTTGAGGAGCCATGCTGTCCTCATCTATGTCACTAAGATGTTAAGGTGAAGAACCTCCGTGTTAGATGGGATGGTAATAGCTAGACGGAAGAACTGGAGTATATATCATACACAGAAAATAAACAGTTACCTTTGGGCACTTGCTCTCTATGAACATGTCGTAGGTGATGGTGAAGCTACGCTTCTTGTCCTTCACATTGACGATGTCCTTGAGGCGGAGCTTGACGGAGTCGCTCGAGAAATTGTCCACGGAGATGTGGAGGCTATCCCTTTTATCATTGGTATACTCGTGCATCAGCTTTGAGCGGTGCCGCAGAGATTGGATTCGCCTGATGAACCAGCACATGGCTAGGTCCAAGCCGGTCAAACCCGTCTCTATGAACCACTCTATCCACCTTATAGCGCGGGAAGCGTCGATGTCGGAGGGAAGGGAGGCCTGGGATCTCCATGTCGAAGTTTTGGCAGCGGCCCCATCGACAAAGTCCGGGTACGTTACTTCTCGGCCGGCCAGAGGGATATCTGGGCCGTAGAAGTAAGTACGCTGCCCGTTCTTGCAGGACTCGTGGCCGACGATGTCGGGGAAGCGCTAGTCAGGCCGGATCTTGAAGCTAATAGTGCCACAATTTCTAAGTTCGTCCTTGCTGGCTCCAGCTTCATGCTTGACGGTGAAGAAATAGATGAAGAGATCTAGCCTAGGCTTAATCCCTAAGTAACCCTCGCAAAGCACCGCGTAATTGCTAAGCGCTAGGATACTATTGGGAGAGAGGTTTTGGGGCTGAACTCGGTAATGGTTCAAGACGGCAAGGAAGAAATTAGAGATGGGCAGGGAGATGCCGCGTACCATCTGTGCTTTGAGGTACACCTTTTCTCCGGCTTGGGGAGAAGGTGCGACCTCGCCGGCCGGCGCCGCCCGCCAGGCAAGCCCCTCCATCGCGGGGAGGTAGCCTTCGACGATCAACTCTTTGATGTCGTGGTCCATGATGTCCGAACCACGCCAATCGCCTTTGTGGGAATCATATTCCTCCTCCAGCAGCTCCAGCGCCGCTGGATTATGGTCGCCGCCGGTGGTCTCAACCACCGCGGACCTGGGGATAACCAGGCCCTCTAGGGGCACAACGACGGAGCTCTCCGGCTTTACCGCGGCCTCGCCCGCCGCCGCCATCGAAGGAGAGGAGCTGCTGCTAGCCATTGGATGCGTTCGGAAGTGACTGGCGAGATTGGGGGTTAGGGTTTTTCGTGCGAGGCGCGGAGAGCTCGAGGAGACGCTTGCCTGAGGAAGAAGAAGATGCAGGGGAGAATGAGGTGAAAAAGTAAATTTTCCACCACAGTTACTATTTATAATCTCCATGCGTCACGATTCGTGCAGCTTGATTGAACGGTTGCCGCGTAGACGACGTGTGCGGAGACGCGCGTGGAAATTTCGCCACGTACCAACCGTCGCCGCCAACGGTTCGTATCGCTCGCGCGGGAAAAGTGGACATGATTGCGTTCTCTGCATGTGTGAGTTACGAGGCGTTGCTGACCTACGTCTATGTCGCCCTAGCTGACATACGCAGATGAACCATCACATCAGACGATTCCGGCATGGACGGATCCAGTCCGGCTACGAAAGAATACGATGGAAGATTTAGCAATTCTCCGACTTACAAGTTGAAGACGGAGAAAACCTTGCAGGGTTCTTTGGGAGGACTACAAGATATTGCTTGACAATTTGCCGACATCCATCTAAACGGAGCACTCAACGTGAAGAGGCAAGACGGCGCAAGATCTCGGAGTTCTCCGGGGGCTACTGTTAGGGATATGCTATATGGGTATCCTCATAGTATGTCTCCTATCCGTCTAACCCGGGTGGCCCACAGTTGGTAGCATGGCCCATGGCCTACTGGGCGGCCCAGTTAGATGGATCCAGAAGGGAGGCCCATGCCGGATAAAGGAAGGCTACGATGGAGTCACCGGCGTACCTGAAGCCTTGGAGTACAAGACACGCTAGACTAGTAATAGACGGTGTAGGACTCTATAACCTGTCCGTCTAGGACTTTTCCGTGTAACCCTAGGACATGGCGACTATATAAGTCGGGCCTATGGGAGCCTTTAGGGCACAATCTGAGACCAATTAACTCACACCTCGCACAGCGAATCTATCTCTATAACTCGGCGTATTGCCCTTATAGTGATTTATAGCAGGAATAGGATTCCGCCGCCGTTGTGGGATCTGAACCTGGGTAAGCTGTGTTACCTCGTACCCGTCAACCGTCCGCCTTCCCCCACGTCTCTAAACACGCACTGTGAGGACCCCTCCATGGCGTACTCGTCGGCAATACCACGACAGATGTGGCGATGGAAACCTACATGGCAACTTTGCTGGACACTGGTATATCCGTTGTAGCAACCCCTTGCTGTGATGACGTGGAAAGCGATTGTGAGAAGTATCGGCTAATTAAACAGGAGAAAATGTGTACATTTCTACCACTCCGACCACATTGCGTTGGAACGAAATGAAGGTGGCACAGCGAAGCGTGCATTTTCATCTAGTATAAAAGACACGTGGTTGACTGAGAAGCAAGAGATGGAATCCACAAATCCGCCGTAGGCCTATTGTTTACCCGTGCGTGCCGGGGGAATACCAATCGGGGTATACCCACGAAGCGGATTCGCCAGCTGGATCGAAGCGACTGAAGCCAAGCCCAGAGTGGGTCGACTCGCCCAATACGACGACTGGCGCATGCTGGACCCAGACGAGTGTCTCTGACTGGAGGCCCAAGACGGCGACTCCAATACAAAGCCCACCAAATACTTGTAAACCCTAACTAGCTGCATATATAAAGCCACCAGGGGCACCCCCACGGGGACATCATATTACATCTTCTCCCACATTAGATTAGATCTAGTCTCTCCCTCCGCCTACGACGGCTCCCTTGTAAACCAATCTATGATCATATACTGGATTGATAGCAACGCCTCGTACATCATGTGCCGATCTATGATCCTCTATACTGCGATCCTCCACCGAGGGGACGTGAACCTGGGTACATCATGTGCCAATCTCGCTCCCGGATTCTCCTACGTCGCCTTGCTCCCTCTACGTAAGCTACCCCCAGTAGCATCTGTCGTGCAATACCACGATAGTTGGCGCCCATCGTGGGGCAAGCGGTGCTTGGAGGGTGATAATCCGGGCGGGATCCCTTACCGCCAACAGCGGCAGATCGCATCTAGCGTGCCATCCGATCGCTGCCTATTGAGACTTCGGCAAGAGCGGGTGCCGTCGTGGAGAAATAATCTGGATATATTGGATCAGAATAATTCATGCCAACACGGCGGCCGGCCAGGTCGGCGGCGATCACGTCCTGCGCAACTATAGCAAACCTATTGCGATAAGTTTTTATTCGATCTTCGTCTTAATTATTGCTCTGCTAATTGATTATACAGTATTATTATTTTGATCTAATCTTGCATGCATGTTGCTTGTATGTATTGTCTAGAGGATTGATCTAGATACAGCCATAGTCCGTGTTTGCCGGCCGGCTCACCGGCGATTGAGCGGAAGTGATTGAATTCTACGGCCCTGTCTACGATCCAGCAGATTCCGCTAATCAATCTCATATATTCTATCAAAATTATCAATATATTTATTTGGATCTAATCCTCTTATACGTGTATATTCTCCCAGACAAAAGGTCCGGCGCCACATTGTTAGCCGCATGCATAAACGCATCTGCCCAGCGGCAGACCGGCGCCTCGCCCCAGGAACGACAAGGGCGACAAGGCCGACTCGGTCTTCTGCAATGATAAGCTCCTAAGGAAAGAATGAGTTGGCCTAGTTAGAATACATCGGTCTCCACCAGATGGAAAAGGCTGCACAAAAATACGCGTTCCATGTGGCCATCATCGATGGGTTTTCTTTTTAATCCAATCTCTCTTACACAATCATTGTTTTATGAATCGATTACTCTATCTAACAAATTGAATTTTATCTTGGTTCATTGCGCAACGTATATGAGGCCACGCCGAACAACATCGACACCCACCTTCGCTCGCGGCCTTGGAGCTCAGCGAGTCGTTCACGACCTCGACGGCAAGCCTGCCACGCGGACATCGGACTTCGACGTCGCGACTCCCACAACTTCGCTAGCGACGACTCGGCTATAAGAAAATTGCACTCTCGCGGCCCGGATGCATGCGACATGCTTACCCGATCAAATCATCCACGTCCACTCCTTCCGGCTAAACGCCATACTCCAGAGATTTGCCTCGCCTCTTGCGATTCACCCCTGCGGACTCGCCACGCTCGTGGATCTTCCCTCCACGGACTCGCCATGCTCGTGAATCCTCCCGCCGCGGGCTCGTCACGCCCGGCGACCCGTCCATCGCGGACTCGCCATTCTCCGGAACTCGCCTAAACACGGACATGCTTAAACGCGGACTCGTTAGGCTTGGGGACTCGCTCAATGCGGACTCTTCATGCTAACAGCTAAGTTTTTTACACTCGTATATTCTATGAGTCCAAAACATATTCATCTTTTCGATCAATTTACAAAACCATACTTGGGATCGATTTCAGTTTTGTCTGCTGTTTATTCGCGTCCGTCGAAGTAGTGAGGCTGGGTACCAAAAGGCCGACCTTGTCTCCGGGTTCAACAGTCTGGCATCGCGTCCCTGTTATCCGGCAAGCGTTTGATGCTGGAGGTCTGCCTACTCATGAAAAGATACGCATAAACCTTACATACTGTCCATTGATCCACATAACAAAAGTGTATTTTATTTCAACGTCTACAATTCGCACGTCTTACAATTATTTAATATATTATGCAAGTACACCTTAATGCAATTGTATATTTTCTTCTTCTCAGCAAAATGGTGTCTTTCTCGCCACTCGCCGCGCTCAGGGACTCGGCGCCCGCCGGTCTCTCAGCCTCGCCGCTCGTCGCGCTCGGGTACTCGGCGCCCGTCGGTCGCTCGGCCTCGCCGCTCGCCGCGCTCGGGTACTCGGCGCTCGCCGGTCACTCGACCTCGGCACTCGCCGCGCTCGAGGGCTCGGCGCTCGCAGGTCGCTCGACCTTGCTACTCGCCACGCTCGGGGACTCGGCGCTCGCCGGTCACTCGACCTCGCCACTCGCCGCGCTCGGGGATTCGGCGCTCGCCGGTCGCTCGACCTCGTCACTCGCCACGCTCGAGGGCTCGACGCTCGCAGGTCGCTCGACCTCGCGACTCGCCGCGCTCGGGGACTCGGGACTCGCCGGTCGCTCGACCTCGCCGCTCGCCGCGCTCGGGGACTCGGCGCTCGCCGGTCGCTCGACCTCGCCGCTCGCCGCGCTCGGGTACTCGGCGCCCGCCGGTAGCTCGACCTCGTCCCTCGTCGCGCTCGGGAACTCGACGCTCGCCACTCGCCGCGCTCGGGGACTCGGCGCTCGCCGGTCGCTCGACCTCACCACTCGCCATGCTCGGCAGCAACCATTACTATTTTCAGAATATGCATCTCTAAAGAGCCTCAAGTCGCGTCTACAAGTCAACTCGAGCCTCGGGGACTACTCCTAGGCATGCTGCGTGTACGCGTGGTTCCACGACCGCCGCTCGCCCTCGTCGACTCGCCGCCACGGACACTCGCCCTCGCGTACTCAACACGCTTGGGACTCGCCACCGCGGACTCGCCCTCGCGTACTCAACGCGCTCGGGGACTCGGCGTTCTACAGACATCGCCACTCGCCGGTCGCTCGACCTCGCCACTCGCCACGCTCGGGGACTCGACACACTCCACGTTCTGGGACTCGCCGCAACTGGCGGCTTCACCGACACCATGCGTCTTTCGCCAACTGGTCATCACCAACTGGCTCATGCCGATCGCCTCCCGTTTCATGGTTATTTTCTCTGTTTAGGAGCTCGTTGCCGATTTGCCACGACCCATCGTCAAGACTCTCCGCGCCCTGCCTCAAGCCCGCGTCGAATCGACAACGCGCTCGGGGACTACTGATGGGGGAATACCAATCGGGGTATACCCACGAAGCGGATTCGCTAGCTGGATCGAAGCGACTGAAGCCAAGCCCAGAGCGGGTCGACTCGCCCAATACGACGACTGGCGCATGCTGGACCCAGACGAGTGGCTCCGACTGGAGGCCCAAGACGGCGACTCCAATACAAAGCCCACCAAATACTTGTAAACCCTAACTGGCTGCATATATAAAGCCACCAGGGGCACCCCACGGGGACATTATATTACATCTTCTCCCACATTAGATTAGATCTAGTCTCTCCCTCCGCCTACGGCGGCTCCCTTGTAAACCAATCTATGATCATATACTGGATTGATAGCAGGACATAGCGATCCTCCACCGAGGGGACGTGAACCTGGGTACATCGTGTGCCAATCTCGCTCCCGGATTCTCCTACGTCGCCTTGCTTCCTCTACGTAAGCTACCCCAAGTAGCATCTGCCGTGCAATACCACGACAGTGCGGGTATGAACGCAGCGATTCTTCATAGGCGTGGGTGTTCCCGTCTTATCCAAGGACCACCTGCGTTCCAAGATTTGTGTCTATCATTTGACAACAACAACAATGATATTGTACATTTTTTGCCCCTATAGGAAGAAACTGTACACGTACACTTTTCCTCCTTCTCCCAGATTCTCTCCCTCATACTATAGGAGCCCCATCTCTCTCGGCACCAGTCCAACCGAGCAGAGGAGAAGGCTTCTCCCCGACCAAGGGAGGTCTTCAAGGGTTACCTTGGCTGGAATTCCAATAGAATCGACGCCGCCGACATATCATAGCCAGCGGCCTTATCTCGTGCACGTCTCTAGCTTGGATCCGATGACGAGGTGGAGCGTAGCACCTCCGTGACGAGCAGGGTGTGGGCTTCGTCATCATTTACAAGGGCTGGATTCGTGGCGTCGTGATCTGGATCCATGACTTCCTCCGCTTTCGTTTTTTTTCTCTATTTTTCTGGTTTATGTTTTGGGTCAGATCTGGATTTGTTTGTTGTAATAATGGTCAGATCCGGATTTTTGTTGATCAGAGCATGTTTAGTACAAAATCTACTTGTTGTGTGAATAATCAAAAGCGATTAATTCGTTATATTATTTGGGTCATATAGGAATTCCTTTCCACTAGGAGTCATGGCTCACGAGCTGTTGCATATTCTTGTTCATTGCATAGGTATCTCAGACTAAAAAGTGGACAGACCGGAGGTGTTTTTTTTTGCACTGAAACAACAAAAAAACTAAGAGTGTTTTTACATTATACACAGTTCGCCTGCACACATCTTACACTAAAGTTTGACCCCCAGGATAAGCCTTCGGTGCGGGTATACAAAACAAGTGTCTTCTACTCCCTCTGTCCCTCATCTCCCTCGCACGCCGTGTCCACGCTGGCCGCTCCTATGGCGTTCGAAGCCGCGCGTCTCTCCCCGTCCCTCGGCGCCGCCTTCCTTGGCCACCGCGCTCCTTCCGCTCCCCCTTTTCTTCGCCGCCTACCCCTTCTCCTCCCCCGCCGCTTCCTCCGCGCTAGCGCCTCCTCGGGCGGGGACGGCCGCGCCGTCGCCCTCCCCTCGTCGGAGCTCCGCAAGCGCCGGAGTTCGTCATCAGCCACCTCTGCGCCTGCAGAGGACGATAAGCTGCGCTCTCTCCGCCGACTCTTCGCGCGCCCGGACATTGCAATCGACGCCTACATCGTTCCCTCCCAGGATGCCCACCAGGTTCAGCACCTCCCTCGATGCTGCAAACAAGTGCTATAGTTTTGCTGGTTCGGTTCGTCGATAATGGATAAATGATGTGCTAGTTGTGATAAGACAAGTAGTGTAGTTGTGGGAACTCCGCTGCCTTTCAGGCGCTGCTAACCCTGAGAGGTCGTTTGGTATCCATCATTTGGGCCTAGAATGCTGGAATTTATTTTGCAATTTCATCCCTATGCTGTTTGGTTGGCACGGAATTGGGCCGTCGTTTCATTTGGCAAATCCATCCAAATATCCCTATGTGTAAACTCAATTCCTATCTCAGACCTGTCATTTCCAAATTCCGGTGGCAGCCAAACATATGGGTGTTTTTGGAATCATAATATAAATGAAATGAATCCATGTATTCATTTCATTTCTACTAAATGAAATGAATACCTGGATGCCAAACGACCTCTGAGTGATTTTTTTAGGGAGCATCTAAATCTTAGGCGCCTGATTTTTAGTTATGTCTCAGTCGCTGATATCATTTTACTATTTTATGCTAATTTTCAATTGCAACCTACTTGCAACTTATAAAATTTGTACTAATTTCCAGTTACAACCTAGTTGTAACTCATCAAATTTTCGGTTACAACCTAGTTGCAACTCATGAGTAATTCCCACGCTGCACGAATCGCGAAGTATATCTAATGGTGAAAGAGGCGACTGATACTTAACTAAAAATCAGGCGCCTGATTTCTAGCAAAACCGTTTTTTTAGATAAAAGGCCAAATGGCCCGACGCTTAGATTAATAACGCCCGTACTACGATACGATACAAGATGCTGAACCCAGCTTACAACGAGCAACAGGCGCGGCCATTACAAAGCCTACGCCGAGGGAGATGAGCTGATTGGCAACAGTGTCGGGCCGGAGCTCAACCAAGGGAGCCAGAGCTCAACCAATTATGGAGGAGCCATCGAACACACACGCCGATGAGCGCACGCTACACATGCAGGGGATGCCACCAGTAAGACGACCACCACCGGGGACCGACCAGTGCAGCTCGCACACCAACCAGGAGCGCCAAGGAAGCCTCAACAAGAACTGAGAGGGCAGAGCACAAAGTAGGCCTTGCTGAAGATGAACCCCGTAGCTCCGACACCGAAATACCGTAGCTCCGCCAAGCCACCAATAGAGAGCCACCAGACGAGAGCTCCAAGGTGGCGTCTTCAAGAAGAGAACGACACCCGTGTGTCGCTGCCACTCGATCCGAGGATCTAAGTTTTCACTCGGAGCTAGTAGGGGCAGGAGAAGCCATCACGACACCTTCAAGAAGGGGACGGCGTCCGCAGACGTCGCTGCCGTGGCCCAAAGGGCAAGGGTTTCCCCTCGGCATACTCCGCCAACTACACGGCGGACAGGATGTCGCCGGAGCAGCACCCACACCGTCGCCTCCACAAGAGACTCCCCGGGACCACGCCGTCCAAACGGCCATGGCCGCCAGCCAGCATCCGAACTAGGGGCACGCCCGCCAACTCGCCGGTTCTCACCTTCTAGGGCCGCCGCCCTAGCATCCTAACTCACCGCTACACCGAAACCGCAACGAAGGCACCAGTCACACCTCCACCACACGAGCCTCCCACGGCCGGAGAGGAGCCTAGCGTGAAACGGAACGCACCAACGTCGCGACAGATCTAGAAGAGGAGGCCGGCAAACTCAAGGGCGGCCCCTGCCCAAACCCTGGATCTGCAGCCCACCATACCTCCTGGCCACCATGGCCATTGGAGGAGCCACATGAGGCCAACGGGGGAGCGCAGGACTGGGCCCCTGCCCATGGCCCTGCCCGCAGACGCGCCGCCCTGCGCCACGCCGGGGGAAGTAGGGCCGGGCTCCTGCCGAGGACCCTGCCCACGGACGCCACATCAGGTCCCCCGCGTCGTCCGACGAGCTCCACACCGGGAGGCCACCTCCAGATCACATCCACGACGAGGAACACCATCCGCCGCCTAGAGCATGCCGCCGCCCAGAGCAACCAGCGAGAGAGGGGAAGGCCACCGCCTCGACGCACGTGCAGGGAGGGGGCCCCTCACCGCCACCAACGGCCGACCGGGGCAAGCCCGGCGGCGAGGGAGGGGGCGCGGGGTGGGGTGGGAGATGGTTAGGTCGCGGGAGGGGTGGGGGCGGTTTGGGGAACTCTCTTTGAGCAAATTTTCTGAGTGATGAATAATTAGTTTCTATACGTGTGGTGGTAACCATGTGCCAATAGTAGGACTTACCAGACCCATCGTGAAAATTGGTGATTAATATTAGTTATTGACCTATGAAATTATGTTTTGCAAATATACTGATCGGGATATATCAGACTTGTCCGGTTATGTTCCGTAGATTGCTTTTGATATGATGGCCTCCTGGAAATAGGCATCAGCTTGAGCAATCACTTTTATGGGGCACCTGCACATGTATATATATTTTTGATTCACACACGCATTACTGAAAGCAGTCATGTCCTTGGCATGTGAAACCGGATAGCACCATTGATCTATTGTTGTAGAATTTCATGATCGGTGTAATACATGTAAGAGCACAATAGCACATTATGCAGTCTCCACCATTTGAACTTGTTAGGGTTGATCCCCTTAGGGTTGCCCGATCTTTCACGATTCTCCGTGGAAATCGAGATGGAGGCGAGTGGGAGGAAGGGGAGGATGAAATCCAAGGACTCACACGCGAAGAACTCGATGAACACAGGCAAACACACGAAGACACGATACAAACCAATAGCTCATGCCGGCGGCAACCGGTCTGGCACAATCCCTAGGTTCGGTGACGGGCAAGACACTCTCCCACTACCAACAACGGGGGTGAGAGGCTTGATGAGATCTTGACTACTTGGAGACGAGACACCGACTCCAAGGACTTGTACAACTTGAACGTACTAGGCAAAATCCACGAGGTTGGGTAATAATTGGTGCTCCTTGTTAAGGAGCATGAGACTAGCAATAGATAGATCATCTAGGGTTTCTTCTATTACAATTATCCAAGTCTAGGGTTTACAATAGGGGTGGGGGGCTATTTATAGGCCAACCACCAGTTCAAGGGTACTTTAGGAATATAAGGGAAAAGTCTGGGCGGACTTGGGGTTACATGGGCCAAAGGCCCAAAGGCCTTTACATGCCTGGATCCGATTACACCGGAGATTCCGGTCAATCTCCGGTCCGTCTCCGGAGGGGGTGTCAGACTGTCCCAGGCCTCGGCCTGGGGGATGGTCCGGAGGCCAGCCGGAGATTCTGGTATGTCGGTCCGGAGATTCCGGTCTTCCCGACCTGAGACTCTGCTTCTTCTTGTCCTGCTCCTTGTACTACATTCATGGGGGCTTGTTGATGCGTTGGGGCTTCATAGCTGAGAATGCATAGTGTATTTGCATGAAGTAGCAAGCCATCCAAGGGTGTATCAAAGTCACACGAGGAGAGGAGCGAGTTACCTTAGCTTGTAGGAGTTTGGCTCGGGCGATAGTCATTGGTCCACTTGGTGGACTTGGTGGTGTAGATGTAGGGACGTCCGTTGGACGGGCTGCATCAGAACTGGTGAAGCTAAAAAATCGGTACGATTGCTGAAAAGAAAATCACCACTTTACATAGTGCTGTATAGTGTTCAGAGAATTACCAGTTTATTCTTGTACATGATGCTGCATGCTCCCTAACTCTGTTTCATTTAATTTTATTTTAGAGCGAGTTCATTGCAGAATGCTTCATGAGACGTGCCTACCTGACTGGGTTTACTGGTAGTGCTGGTACAGCCGTGGTCACCAAAAACAATGCTGCTTTTTGGACCGATGGCCGGTATTTTCTCCAGGTACCTGATTCCGATAATGCAAATTTTAATCCTTAGCACATATGGTTGAATGCGACTAACGCTTCATCTTTTGTTCTTCTGTTGAGCAGGCTGAGAAGGAACTGAGCCATGTCTGGACCCTAATGCGTAGTGGAAATCATGGTGTTCCAACCACTATTGAGTGGTTGAATGATGTCTTACCATCCGGTTGTCGAGTTGGTATTGACCCGGTGAGCTTTTGTTTTGTTCTGTGCTACACAAGAGTATACACAATATATCTCCGAATTCACTCTACAAAATGACACTTTTATGAGTATGCTTTATGCCATGCCAATTGATGATGCCATGTAGCAGTAATTTATTTTTATTTTAGAAGCTTCTTTTCATGCTGTTTCTAGAGTTATACTACTTGACCATTTCATTAAAAAGTGATGCAAGGATGTCATAAGTGAATCCATGATCTTATTAACTGGAAATAGAATATTGTATCCTGATTTTAATCGTATTGTCTTCATAGCGCCGAGTTATGTAACAGTAATCTTGATATTTGTGATTTAATCTGCGTTTTTCAGTGTAAATATCTTGCACTCGTGATTCCTCGGGTTCTGGATTTGCAAGCCATTCTAATATGTATGTAACAGATACTATTAGAGACCCCATAGGTGAACATCAGTCAGAAATTTACAGTAGTATATATCTAGAATCTCTTTTACTTCTACTCTTTAGTTCTTACGTTCTTACCCAGATATTTTGTGGTCTTCTTTCAGTTACACGTATAAGAAACTTTGCTGAAACATTGATTAAGGCTTAGGTGTGTTTGATGGCATATAGTTTTAGTAATTAATCCTTGTTGTCTATTTGATATGTTGATGACACTGTCACTTTGTTGATGTTATTGTATTCTTAGCCTAATCGTATATTCTTTGTTTGCTTGAAGGATGCAGTTTCTTTTCTCATCTGATGCAGCTGAGGAATTGAAGGATGCTATTTCTGACAAGAATCATGAGTTAATTTTGATTAGAGATTTAAACCTGGTTGATGAGATATGGGGAGAATCAAGGCCAGAGCCCCCAAAAGAACCCACTAGGGTGCATGCCATCAAATATGCTGGTATTGATGTGCCATCAAAGTTATCTTTTGTTAGATCACAACTTGCTGAAAATGGGTCTGACGCTGTGGTTATTTCAATGCTTGATGAGGTCGCATGGTTGTTGAACATGGTAAGATTTAGCTTCATTACTGACACAGTATGTAGGTTATGAGTATCCTGCAGTTTAAGCAAATTCATGTATGGATTACTTCTGAACCTTCAACTCTGCATGTTCATTTTCTCTCATTTTTAGTAATTGTGCTTCCAATCTCTTAAGTGATAGATGTTTGTTATAGATGTTTACTTATTCTTAAAGAGCTTGATTCAAAAGCATCATATGCTTATGTACTGTTACTAATGATGCTGTTTTTTTTTTCAATCTTATGTTTTATATGTGTCTGTTAATTGGTAGCTAATGCTCACTACAGGTCAATAGACTGTTCTGCTTACCACAAAGTACTTCCTTTTTGGCATTATAATTTACATTTTATAGTGTTTTCATAATTATAGTCCCATGATAATGTAAAATATTCTGCATTTTCAAAGAATAATTATGCAAATTACAAGATCATTACATCTTTCAGTGTGAAGTATCAGGAATTCAGGATATGTTAGCACTACATTCATCTAATGATAGAAAAGTATAAGAACATCTGCATTTTCATACCCTGTTGAACAGTACTGCTGTTTATTTAATACACTTTCCATGGAGCTGATGGTTCACACCACTATTGAATGCAGAGAGGAAGTGATGTTCCACATTCACCTGTGTTCTACAGCTACTTGATTGTGGAGATGAACACAGCTACATTATTTGTAGATAGCAACAAAGTATCTGAAGAGGTTTTGGAGCACCTCAAGAAAGCTGGAGTTAAGTTGAAACCATATGAAGAAATTTTATCTGATGTAGAAAGGTAAATTTTTACGAAAGAAATAATTTACATAACTTCTTGTTTGCTTTTGGATGTGGAGTTCTTCTCTGTATTTTTGTATTAATCAACATAATCTGATTATTCTAATCAAGTCATGATTCATCTTCATGGAACTCGGCCAATAGAAATGTGGAACAGTCAAGATTTTCTGTCACTAACTTCAAACCCCTGTTCTATGTTGGACTGAGGTTTTCTGTTTTCAAGTGCCAACGTTCTGATTCTTTTGAATAGCATATATTATATAGATGCCTCTCATAATATCAACGAAATACATAGTTATGAGCTTCATAGTTTCCATCCTGGGCCACTACCAGCTGCTTGCATCTTCAATTATACCCTATTCAGGTAAACAACAATTATCTTTTGGGAAGACCTGCATGTGCTTAATTCTGGCACAGGACCACCTGAAGTCTCTGTTTTGTTTAATTAATACCTACACTGGCATTGACAGCCTGTTCAAAATGGTTGATGAGTAGTTCACCAAAACACATGCTTGGCCTTCTGATTTTGATCCTGATGGCACCATCTCACTTTATGATTTGAGCTTGGATTTGAGTTAGATGATAACCACATGTATTTGATTTGGGCATTTGGCACGTGATCACATCAACTATTAGTTTTGGCCAAACAGGTGAGTTTCCTTATGTCCATCATATTGAACTCACCTATCTAATTACATCCCTTGTAGTCTATTAAAATGTGGGGGGTTTCCTTATGCGGTTATGCCCATCATATTGAACTCACCTATCTAATTACATCCCTTGTAGGTAAGTTGAATTCATCAGGAATACAGTAACTTGATCAGATGTAGAAGTATCTGTTATGGCGTCAATAGCATAGATGGTAGCAGTTGGCAATAGTAGCTTCCATAATTAGAGTCCAGGTCAATTACCACAGCAGTCTAGCCGGATTGAATAGGGTAATATGAGTTATTTTGTGTCAGAGTCAGAGCAGAGTCCTAGTTGAATACTACTACTAGTCCTAGTAGGTTTGCATTAGGCCTCCTGGCGTTGGTCGTCCTATAAGAGGATGTGTATCCTGTGTGTTTTGGGTCAAGCGGTAATAGACCCTTAATCTTCCAATTGCTAATCCCTACCTCTCTAGTTTCTCTCATCTATGCCTGTTATCTTCTCCACACGCTGGTCATGGCACCAAACCGCAGGCGACGCTCTCGCCCGCAGGTGAACCATCCCTATAATCTATGCAGCAGAGGCACATGCGAATCTAGACAAATCTCCGACATTCTTTTTTGGACGGAGGGAGTAGATAATTATAAATAGCTAACCACTAATTTTTTATTTCCTCTATGGTTACCTCTTGTCTGGTCCATTATATTGTCTGAGTTCTGGAGTGGTTTTCCTTGTCTAGGTTGGCAGAAAAGGGTGCAAAACTGTGGTTGGATTCTTCAAGTGTGAATGCTGCCATAGTCAGTGTATTTAGATCTGGTAGCGACAGGTACATGAAAAAGAGAGGAAAGACAGGGAGACAAACTGGAAAAGAATCATGTTCTGTTGAGCTGACCACCAAAAGCCATGGTGTTCAGAATAGCACAGTAAATGGTCTGTACAAAGTTTCACCAGTCATCCTTGCCAAATCAGTTAAAAATAAGGCAGAAATTAGCGGAATGAAGAACTCACACCTAAGGTATTGTTTCAGCATATTTATGACTTTTATTGTTTTCCTGTGACGAAAACTACTTGAAAAAGAAATTAAAAGGTATGGTAGTGAAACGTATGATGAGTTATTGCACTGTGGCAAATAAACAGAAAAGGTTTCACAGATACAGTGTCTTAATATATGGATATTTTTATATTGTTAGCCTATCAAAATAATCATTTCGATGGTTGTCTTTTTACTGATGGAGAGGCAGTGTTACCAATACTCGCTTGAATTCTTTTTTCCTCCTAATGTGAAAAAAGAAGAGAAACTCCCCTTTTAATTTTCAATGCACGCCATTGTTTTTGTACCACTATTTCTTTTACTTCCAGGCCATCTGATCAATGTGTTGCTTACAGTGCTGCCTAATACATTTGCAGAGATGCTGCTGCTTTAGCAGAATTCTGGTGCTGGCTAGAGGAGGAAGTTCATAAAAATGTGGCTCTTACAGAAGTTCAGGTTGCGGAGAATCTTCTTGAATTTCGCCGAAAGCAAGATGGCTTTATAGAGACAAGCTTTGACACTATAAGTGGTATATTTCCACTTTTTGTCGTCAGTAGTAATTTCTCATCGGATTACTCAGCTAGTTTGTTTAGCTTTATGTGTTGGTATGGTATTTCCTATGGTTTCTGTCATTCTGTGGTGTGTCTTAGGCCTTGGTTGATGACAGGATGCAAGGTAGGATGATGTAGTATCCCTTTTCTTTTGTTGGTGGCCTCGTGGCTATGGGATGATGCAATTCCACCCAAATTTAACCTATTTCGTAAGGAAGGCTACTTTGGCGGCTGTATGCTTCAGTAGCTTAGGAATAGTGTTTTATGTACTCCATAGCTTTCATATGATATGCATGTTTGCTATGGTGTATACTTAGCTTGATTGTCATGCTGAAGAGGGATGAAAGGAAACATGTGATTCTTGATGACACCCACGACCCTTCCTATCTTCCATGTCTTCCAGTCTGGAAGAGTGTGATGTCCGCAAATATCGAGAGACCGGAATTCTTGACTTCTTACCCATTATAATTTATCTTTTTACATGCAGGTTATGGTGCAAATGGTGCTATAATACACTACAGACCAACTCCAGATAGCTGCAGCTCTATTGGAAGTGACAATCTCTTTTTGTTAGATAGTGGTGCTCAGTATGTTGATGGAACGACTGACATTACAAGGACGGTTCATTTTGGTGAGCCTTCCTTGAGGCAGATGGAATGCTTCACAAGGGTTTTGCAGGTGTGTAATTTCTTATAGACTAATGACTATACATACATCTCAGTCATAGTGAACTATTTTATGTTCATTTCTGTACTTTTTTTTTGAATTATTTATTTCTGTACTTGAGTAGTTGAGCATTTGTTCAGACACTTAATTTCCATTTTCTCAATACCTTATGCAATTTATGAAGTTTGTTGTTACAGGGCCATATAGCTCTCGATCAGGCAATATTTCCAGAGAGAACTCCTGGTTTTGTGCTAGATGTTCTGGCACGCTCATCTCTTTGGAAAGTTGGGCTTGATTACAGACATGGTACCTTTCCTAAGCGCACAAAACTCTTATCTCTGAATCATCTATTTACAACTATATCGGTTTAACTTGTCTTCTAAATGGATTGCATGTAAGTTGTGCAGCATGTTTGTCCTTGGTTCAGGCACAGGTCATGGAGTTGGAGCTGCACTTAATGTCCATGAGGGCCCACAAAGCATAAGCTATCGATATGGAAACTTGACAGATTTACAGAAGGGCATGATTGTAAGCAATGAACCTGGTTATTATGAAGACAACTCATTTGGCATTCGTATCGAGGTTTGTTTTCCTATTCGGTGCTTCACCTCAATCGACTAGATTGTACAGTTGAAAGTTAGTGCTGCAAGTAGTTATTTTTACTTTTGAATCTTGCAGAATCTGCTTTTGGTGAAGGAGGCTAATTTAGCCAATTCTTTTGGCGGCATCTCGTACCTTGGTTTTGAGAAACTAACTTTTGTTCCGATTCAGGTACCCATGCTTTTGATTTAGTGCCATGTTTCTGTTAATGAAATTTGGCACTTAGTGACACAAATACAAATAGTACTTCTAATCAGTAATCAATCTGACAATACATATTTTAAACGTATTACATAAAAAAATGCTAACCTCAGTTGACCCCGTTCCACCATTCTCACTGGTATTACCATTAGCTAGTTTAATTTGGCAACTAGTTGTTGGCTCAATGGAGGTTCACTTATATATATGTAGTTTAAGCCTAAGTGCCCACCAAAAACCAACCTTAGGTGACTTACTTCTCTACGTACAAGGCTATACGCCTACAATTGGTAATAGGATGTCAGAGGTTTCACATTGATGTGAGAACTGAGATCTCTTTCGAGTCTTCCACTTGAGTCGATTGTCGCTCCTGCCACTCTTCAGGCTCCATCTATGCTAGGGCACTGCCAACAAGAAAATGATCTGACTCTTCGGGAATGTCGATTATCGTTTTGTCGTTCCATAATTGTCGAGCACTGTTGCTGCCCTACTAGTTAGATGCCTAGACCTAATCAAGGACTAGGTCTCAGTACATTCATAAAGTATAGACAGTTGCACAGATAGTAGTTGCTAGTTACCCACTACTGAGTACTTTTTTCAGCTTGGCTGATTGCTCTCTAGGGCCGAGCACTGTTCCACTCTATGTTCCGGGCACTTCAGCTTACTCCCTGAATAGAACTTTTCAGTTGTCAAGACACATGTTTAAGAAAAACAAAGATGACTTTTATCAATTACAAAGATCTCTACTGATGAAATTTGAGAAGCAAATAGATGCAAAGATCTCTTCCAATAAAATTGTTGACTTGTTTAGTGGGCTTGTTAGTTGGTAGTAGCAGAGCTACACTTGAGCTAACAGAAACGTAGTTTACTTTTGTGTAGTAGAACATATCTATTTTCATGAAAGCACAAAACGTATCTTGCTATAATTTTATATGAACCCTATTTACATATATTGCTATCTGGAAAGTGCTGGTTCGATCCCAGCTCGTGACAAGCGAGGTATGCTCATTTGATAGCAATGCTATATGTAAGGCTTGATATATCCTTGTGTCATAACTCGTGTCTGTTCATTGTCTTATTGGCTCCCACTCATGTCCCAACCTTTGCTCTGCCCCTGCTGGAATGTATGTATGGTCTTTGATATTAATTTTGTAACTTCAGAGCAAGCTTATGGACTTATCCTTGCTATCACCTTTGGAGATAAATTGGGTCAATGAGTACCATGAGCAAGTTTGGGAAAAGGTGAGTTCTAGATACTTGAGACAAATTTATATCCAAACCTAATAGGTGTGGAGAGTGAGATTATTGTGCATGAGACGGAAGACTTGTTATATGTATCCAGTTGCATCATGCAATCTCCTAAAGGAGCTATAATTTCATGTTTAACTAGCAGATAAGATTACCTGCCCAGTAACCAATCTAATCGCCTAGGAATAATTGTCCTGCTAAAGTACTATGCCAAAATGTAGTGCATATAAGAATTTTAAAAAGTCCAGTGATGTCAAGTTTGACCAAGTATGTAGGTAAAGATACAAATATCTAGAATACCAACTCAATACCATTAGATCCATCATGATATATATTTTCATATGGTATATATTTGGTATTATAGATAGATATTTTTCTCAATAACCTTTGTCAAAGTTGATTATGTTTTACTTTTTAAAAATCTTATATGCACTATATTATGGCAAGGAGGGAGTATGAATCATGATTATTTGCAGGTTTCTCCTTTGTTGAGTGGCACTTCTCGTGAATGGCTGTGGGATAACACAAGACCTCTTTAGACACAGGGCATGTCGTGACAAATAATTGCAAGTCACAAGATATTCACCTCTAGACAGCAATGGAAAAACAATGGTGGCAGAGCCATTGGTTGAAGCTTGAAGCTGGTTTATTTGATTAATACCTGGTTTGGTGCAACTAAAATTCAAAACGGTGAAGCAATTTGCATGCATCTTCATTTGCCATTGTTTTAATGATCAGTCACCACGACAATTCAGTTCTTTCTTTGGATCTTATATCCCCCAGAATCAATGTTAGGATTTTTGTAGCTTTTCGTTACTGAGAAATATTTTTTTTACTCATAATATATTCATCCTCGTTGCGATGACATTATTTAGTAAATATGTAACATAGTTCTAAACATTATGGTTTAAGGGTAAGCAAAGATTACAAAACATATGTTTTATGTGGGAGCTTTTGGAACGAATTAAACCCAATTCTAATCTCGTTGTTCGTGATTGGGCAATGTGACAATTTGAACGCTTCTCTTGGACCCAGCGATTGGATAGATAAGCGAAGAAGTTTCGTAACAAACTAAAGTTATATGGATATGCCTATAGAGCTCATTGACATAAAAGATAAGATATATCTACTACATGCATTTTTTTCCGATAAAGGGCGTCTTTATTACTTTAAAAGTAACTTACACTCGGCCTTTGCATAACTAGATGCACATAGCCGTCACCAATCCACACGGTCCAACATAAAATGAAAAATACAGGCGAATTACATATCAAGCTGAGCAATTGCAATAGCGCCTAGGGTGCAGAGGACAAGTCTATCCGAAGATTATGCTGCCATCTATGTCTGGTAAAAAGGTCCTGTGCCGTATCCTTCAGCCGCGTACACATCTCCATGAAGAGATCGCGATCCGCACGATGCAAAGTCGACCAAGCCCAAAGGGTATGAGTACACCTGTAGAGAACCTGCAGAAGAGAACAATTTATATCATTAAAAACCTTATTATTTCTACATAGCCATAGCGACCATATAATGACTATCGCTCCGACGATTTTTGTACTTGTTATCAATACCATGTAACCAACTCCCAAAAATGTTGGCAATACTACGTGGTGGATACAAGCCTGAAGCTGCTTGGGTGATTGACCATATAGACCGAGCAAAACTACATTGGAAAAATAGGTGTTTGATTGTCTCATCATGGTGACATAACACACACCCACGATTTCCATGCCAATTCCGCTTAATAAGGTTGTCTTTTATAAGGATAATCCCACGACGAAGATACCAAACAAAGATTTTGTTTTTAAGGGGTATCTTTATCTTCCAGATCATCCTATTATCTACCACTCGAATAGTCGGCTGGATTAAAGCATTATACAAAGAGCTAACAAAAAAGGACCCGTTCTTAGTTAGGTTCCATCGGAGTTCATCTGGCTCGTCTGACAGTTGTACATGTGCCAGACGATGTAGCAACATGATCCAAGAGTCAAGTATAGAACCAATTAGATCCCTTCTGAACGTTATATTTGGCGGGAATGATTCGAACACTATGGCAACCGTTTCCTCCTTATAACGGACAATGGAATATAATAAAGGATATTGTTCTCGAAGGGTAGCATTATCTAGCCATTTATCCTCCCAGAACCTTATCCGCGTCCCATTATTAATAGAGAAAGTTCCGAAGCATAAAAAATATTTTTTTTGACGCCATCAGACCAACCCAAAAGTGAGAGTCACCAGGTTTCCAAACCATTTGGGACAAAGCCTTTGAACCAATATACTTTCTTTTAATAATAGTTTGCCAAATCCCTTCCTCATTTAATAACTTGTAGAGCCATTTACTAAGGAGGGATGTATTCTTAACCTGTAGATCATGAATACCGAGCCCACCCTGTTCTTTGGGTCTACACAAAACACTCCATTTAGCCAGCCTATACTTCTTTTTTTCATTATCTCCCCGCCAAAAGAATCTTGATCGGAAGTAATCCAATCTTTTTAAGACACCTTTTGGTAGTTGAAAAAAAGAAAGCATATACAAAACCATATTATTAAGGAATGAGTTGATGAGCACCAATCTTCCCCCTATAGAGAGAAGTTTGCCTTTCCAACTACTCAAACGTATCTGTAATATTTCCTCGAAAATTTTCCACTCAGCATTTGTAAGCCTTCGGTAGTGTACCAGAATGCCCAAATATCTGATCGGAAAAGTGCCGTGCCAACAGCCGAAGAGTTCATTATAAAGACCAACCTCCTTTTGGGCCTCGCCGAAACAAAACAATTCACTTTTATGGAAATTAATTTTTAATCCAGAAAGCTGCTCAAAAGCTGAAAGTATGAGTTTCAGATTCTTGGCTTTTTTAAGATCATGCTCCATAAAAATAATTGTATCGTCTGCATATTGAAGTATAGATAACCCCCATCTACAAGGTGGGGGATCACACCTTCAATTTGGCCATCAGACTTAACACGCTCAATCAAAATGGATAACATATCAGCTACGATATTGAAATGCATGGGCGATAATGGGTCTCCTTGTCTTAGCCCTTTCTTAGTCTGAAAGTAGTTACCAACATTCCGTTGAAAAACCTTTCATTCTAAGAGCTTGTTGTAGAAAAGACCAATTAACTTTGTCATAAGCTTTCTCGAAATCAATTTTGAGAATTATACCATTCAATTTCTTTCTATGGAGTTCATGAACCGTTTCATGCAAGGTAGCCACATCGTCCAAAATGTGTCTACCTTGCATGAAGGCAGTTTGTGAAGGCCCAACAACACGATCAGCCACAGAGTTCAACCTGATAGTGGCAACCTTGGTAAAAATCTTGAAGCTAACATTAAGAAGACAGATCGTTCTATATTGTTGGATCCGTTCTGCTTCATTAACTTTAGGCAGTAAGATGATTTCACCAAAGTTCAACCGAAACAGATCTAGTTGACCCTCATGTAAAGCACTGAACATGTTCAAGAGATCTGGTTTGATTACATCCCAAAAAGTTTGATAAAACTCAGTGGGGAAACCATCCGGACCAGGTGCCTTATTATGCTCTATTTGGAAAACAACTAATTTGACTTCTTCCTCAGAATAAGGAGCAATCAGATAGTTGTTTTCCTCCACAAAAACTTGGGGTATATCGTTAATTTGGGATTCATACATTGAGAAAGTGCCTTCCTCCGGATCCCCAAACAAACCCTTATAATAATTCGTAATGTAAGACTTTAGCTGGTCGTGTCCTTCAATCAACTCGTCATTATGCCTTAAGGAATGAATACGTTTCTTCTTATGTCTGCCATTGGCTACACTATGGAAGTATCTAGTATTCGAATCCCCATGAAAAATAAATTGTGATTTAGAACGCTGATATCACTTGAGTTCCTCCTCGTGCAGTAACCGGGAAATCTCCGCATTTGATTGGCTTTTTAGCTCAATTTCCTGTGGAGTAAGCAACCGGATTTCTGCTAAAGCTTCGAGGTCATCAATAGTAGCTAAAAGTCTAAGTTTTTCTTTTTTGAGAATACCGGCGGTGTGACGCGCCCAACCCCCGAGATGTTTCCGTGTCAAACACACTTTATTATTCCATCTCTGGATTGGGTTATCACCAGCAATCGGCCTTTCCCAAACTGCTTTCACCATATCGTGGAAACCATCACGAAGCAGCCATCCAAGCTCAAATTTGAAAGGACGGCCACAACATGGTGATGGCAAACCAGTGGTTAGAAAAATGGGAGCATGATCTGACAGAGCCTCAATACATTCTAGAACGCGTACCGAAACTAGAGGGAAGTGGTCTTCCCAATATGAGTCCATCAGTACACGATCAGGTTTTTTGTATGTTGGTTCCGATAAAGAATTAGTCCAAGTAAATTGTCTACCAATCATGTTTACTTCCTTCAAGTCAAGACTGTCAATGATAGTGTTAAAAAGGAAGGGCCAATGATCGTCGAAGCGGCCTTTGCTCTTCTCAAATGGGAACCGAAGCAAGTTAAAATCCCCCTATAATAATAGGGTATGGATTATCTTTTGCTAAATTCACCAATTCCTGAAGGAAATCGGCCTTGAAAGCCTCTTGAGACGCACCATACACAGCAACCAGACTCCACACGAAATTATCAGCTTTGTTACGGATGTGTAGTTTAATATGAAACTCCCCTTCCGCAACAGCTAATATATCCATGGTGTCTGCCTGCACGCCGAGTAAAATGCCCCAAGACCGTCCCCTGGGTGGATGCACAAAATCTATACCGCCTGATAGGCGATCTAGTATAGTTTGTGAGAATTCTCGTCTCCCCGTTTCGGAGATAGCCACAAAATCCAAATTGTGTTCCCTAGAACATAGTGCAATGTGTAAATGTTTAGCCAAGTCTCGAAGACCTCTGCTATTCAAAAACATGCCATTCATTGCGAAACAATAATAGATTTAGGCGCAAGATCTCGTTTGCGAGATTTGTTACATTTTTTCCAGAAGTTGATTTACGACCAGAAGCAGTTAGCTCATAAATTGAGCTTAATCTATCTTCAACCAAACCAACTTCAAGAACTTCACCTACTAGATGAGATAGGATCTGACCATCTGTTGAGATGTCTGTATCCTCATCATCAGAGTAGGTGGGAATATAAGAGGCCGAGGCTTTTGGAACAGCCGTTAACCGGTCAAATTCCATCCGCTTCAAGACCTTAGCAGAAATAGAAAACATGACTTACATTCTTACCTAAACTAATTCCAAAAGAATTAAGCTTAGAATTAATGCAAGTCGATGAAAAAGGAATAAAAGACCTGGAAGAAGAGGGATTACCAGTCGTGTCGAGATTCTTCTCCGCCTTCCTGCGCATGGCCTTCTCCAAAGAATCCATATCCGTAGCCGAAGCACCATCGACGTTGACCGGATGCCTTGCACTCCTGCGCAGCACCGACATCGTATAAACCTTGAGAAATTAAGTCGCCGCAGTGAACTGCAAATGATGACCATCCTCCACAGCTGCATCCATCGACGAACCCAGCTCGACCATCGTCATATCTGCCGTCGAAATACGCCCAAAGCCCTGGATATCCTGTGGCCCAAGACCATCGGCATCCTGGCCCATCGCCGAATGCTCCTGAGGGGGCTGCCGCGGAGTGGGCTGTGATGCCCGCCCAGCAGATGGCGAAGAGTACCTAGCCGTAGTCGACGAGGCCGGCTGGGTCGAAGGGAGCAAGGCTGACCGGCCCGCAGTAGGCGAGGCCGTGAGCGTCACCGCACCCAAAAGAGAAGACGTGTCATAGATGCCTGGTGAAGAGGGCTGCACTGCATTCAGTGCAGTAGAGGAGGCCGGCAAAAGAAACTCGCCAGAACCGAACGCTACAGTGGTGCCAGAAAGACCAGCGTCACCCAAGGCCAAAGATGCAGCTGTAGAGATCAAACCGGGCCGCTGAAAGTAAGAAGGAGAGCACCGTGCAGCAGCAACAATGGCTTTACCCCTGGGAGTCTGAGGACTAGGATTGAAAGGTGTGACAACAAACACTGGCATAGTAGAAACCTTGTTGACCTGAGGACCTCCCACAGCTGTCTGAGAACCCGCATTATCAATCTCCATCTGATTCCCCTGAGTCCGAGTAGTGGTATCATCAGTAGAGGGGTCCCTCTCCTTCTGTCCAGTACCATCGTCCTCATCTGAATCATCTCCCTTACGCCTCCAGAACATAGGGGTAAAAGTAGGGTCAGGGGAGAAGTCTGGTGACTCCGGGCGAAAAGTAAAGTCATAGCCCTTCAACTTTAGAGTAGTAGTAGTACCAATGTAAGGACCTCTAGCATCCACACACTTCTGCAGCGCATTTGGATTCATCATTGCCACACAAATACACACAATATTGCAACTATACAGCATCGGAAAATCCACATCCACTATCGTACCCAGAAGAGAGCCAACCGCCCACAAGCCATGGAAGTGCTGGATGGTATGAGGAACACCCTCCACATGAACCCACACCTGAGGCAGTACAAACTTCGGCTGAATATCCTGCATCTCCCAAACACTGATAACAATCCGAGCATTGTGAGAAGGGACCGGCATATGAATGCCATCGACACGCTGTAAATCCGCGAATGAAGGGAAGCTTACAAGAAAAGAATCATCACCATGCGGAAGGGCCTCCCATTTCCACTGAATACTGAGAGGGAAAATCCGTGTCATCTGAGACTCAATGATAGCCGCAGGCACCACCGCACCCACCATAGTCACCTTAGCTGTCGGTGTACAATTTGGAGCCAAATTTTCCTTGAAAATGCTATCAGGAAACTGATTGAAAAGAGTATCTTCGTATCATTTCCTGCCACGATCATCATAGGCTTGGGCAATTTCAGCGTTGGACACTTGGCGGTGGGATGAGCAGAGTTGTTACAAACTAAGCAATAATGTTGAACCGGACAATTTTTGGAAGCATGAGTATCGCCAGAACATTTCCAACACTTCACCATCTTATTTGTCTTGCTCAGATTAGCCTAACCAGAAGAATCCACTACAGCAACTGCGGGTGTTGAGACAGCAGGAAACAACGGTGCTAGCATGCTCACGGCAGGAGGAACAAACATCATGCCCGGTACCTGGGGCATCTACGGAGGCTGAAACTAAGGCTAAAAAATCTACTGCGGAGGCACTGTCGGCGGCTGCGACTGAGGTACCTGCACATTCTTCTTCTTTTGCTTATTCCGAGTCACCACCGGATCAGAAACAACAGCGAGAGGTTGCACAAATTGCGGGAACATCTGTGCATATTGCTAAGGCGGAATTAATGGCGGGTAGACATGCCTTTAAAGTTCATCGTTGGCTAGAAGAACTGCCCCGGAGGCTGTGCCGAGAACCCCGAAGGACCCGTAGGTATGAACGGGGGTTGAATAGGCCGGAACGGGATTTGATTAACCATCCCCGGTTGACCACCTCCTGGCAGAGAAGACGATGGCTGCTGAAATGGAACGACAAGTGCGGGAACAGAAGCAGCAGGCCCTCCTCCCACCGGACCAGCAGACGACGCAGCGCTTCCAAGCCCCACCATCACAGAAGGCTGGGGTAGACCGGCCATGACAGCACGAGCGAAAGACGACGCCCCCGACGACCAGGGGTTGCGGGCGGTTGACGCACAGATCGATGAGGAAGACGGCGGCGCAGAAGCAGAGACTGATGGCTGGGTGTGCGAGGATGACCGAGGAGCAGAAGTAACGAGTGGTATAGGCCTCCGAAGGTATGGCTGGGTGTGCGGTGACTCTAAAGGTGAATCATATCTTCTGCACGAGTTCACTTCCTAACCCAATGAATGGTATACTACATTCTCCATCATTTGACCATGATAGGTTCACACCAACAAGTACGGAGACAAGGAAAGAAGTTCAGAACCTCAAGCCCAACAAGACAGTGCCTTGAAAGAGGAGACATAAGAAGTATCCAACTCCAGGACCAGAGTCTCCGCCATCATCGTTCCGGAGTCTCTGCGCCGCCCGGAGTCTCTGACCTCCCTCCGTTCGAAGCCTGGCTCCAAGCCCCTGGACTCCGCCCGCTCAATCGGAGTCTCCGGCTTAAGTGATGGGCCTGGGTGCCAACAGCTGAGCCCTTGGCCCATGTACCCCTTATTCTGTTCCACACCCTAGTTTTATCCCCAAACTACCCCTTGTTTAGTGGCTGGCCTATAAATAGAGCCCTCACCACTTCATGTATCCCGAAGGCATAAGATGAGACTAGAAGACAATCCCCTTGTGGAATCTCTCTAGTTTTACCTCCTCCCCTTACAAGGGGACGAACTATTGTCAGCAACCTCTATGGATTTGCCCTTTGAGCATCCTTAGTTGCACAAGATCTTTACTTTGAGTTGGGTCTAGTAAAATTATCAAGATCCTCTCCAAGGTGTTCTTCCCTCTCCGATGTTGATTTGACGGGAGCACATTGGCCGATATTTCCTTGCGAGGATTCTATCAGACCGGTGGCAGTCAGAGGGAGCAATAAGTCTTGTATCGTGTTGTGTTTGCATGTGTTCATCGTGTTCTTCGCGAGGTGTGTGTTCGCTTCTGCTACCTTCCCCCTTTCCCTCGCTTTTCCCATCAATTTGACCACAGGATCCGTGAATATTGAGACACCCTTGAGGTTAAACCCTATCATCTGGTATCAGCAGCTTTTGGTTGCCACAAATTTATCATTGATTTAGTCTTTTACCCATCAATTTGAAAATCCCTAAAAAATAGCCACAATTTCGTGTTCTGGATTGATCTGAGATTTGAGTGAGTTTTGGTAGGTTTTGATCGTGGATTACTTGCTAAACTTGTTGATCTACCATTCCCTGTGTTCCCATGGCCTAATTCCTTGATTTCTTCCCATAAATTTGAGGTTTTGGTTCGAGTTTTTCTGCCCAAATCCCGTCCCGTTCATGTTATGGAAGTTCTGGGATCGATCGGGCCGGAGTATCCACCCCCGAGTTGCAGTTTCCAAAATAAGTGACTCCAGGCCAGAGTCTCCGGTCCCCTAAGGCCGAAGTTTCCACCCCTGTACCGAGGGGTAGCAGAATACCAGCAGAAAACTGATTTGAGCTTCCTCACGATTTTGAGCATAAATTTTGCATTTGAACTCGGATTTTGGTGTTCTTTAGCTCATTTAGAAGAGGAAAAGGAGCTATACATCATAATGCACTTTGTTCATGCTATCTAATTCATCCAAATTTTGTGAGAAAGGAGGAATCCAACAATAAAGGGTAAATATCTTCGACAAAAGGTACAAACATTCCGTGATTTCTCCCCACTTGTATTCCTTTATGAGCCACACTATCTTTGCGACCAACAAATACCTATTGAGACTAGTTCCTCCTATGATTGCTTGGGATTTGCATAGTTGATACCTTGTAGAATTCTGAGCAAAAGTTGTGAGAGCTGTCTCATATAGCTATCTTGTATACTTGTTGGCACAAGAAAGGGGCAAGCAAAAAATAAAAAAGAAAGAAAAAATAAAAAAAGGAAAAAAAGAGAAAAGGAAAAAGAAAGATACAAGTGCCTCATAGAATAGGAAGCGCAAGATCGATGAACATCTTGTAGGTGTGGTATTTATTATGCAAATCTTGTAGCCCACCAATTATATGCAATCAAACTAGCGTCTCTTCTTGTACTTGTGTGACACGAGCTTATAGACTTTGCTAGGTAATCATTTAGTTCTTAGCTCACTTGCTCCGTCACGCAAGTCGCATTTATCCCACCGTGTGTGTTTCCTTGAACATAATTTCTATATCTTGTGGATTGACTTGTTTTTGCTTTGTGATCATCATGGTTCTTTACTTGCCATTATAATATCTTGATTTTGGATTGTTGCCTTGACATGCCACTTTCCATACCTATCCACCATATGCCTTTGTATGTGTTTTGATTGTTAGTTGGGTTTAGGTTGCCTTGTCAGTTCACTTTGCTTGGTTTATTGCTCTCAAGTGTGGCCACTTGCACGATACTATCTTCCAAGGTAAAGTAAGGGTTGGCATTATTTCTCTAACACCCACTACCACTTCCATATACACCACTTAGTCTTGTGAATCATGTCTAGGGACTCCGGAACCAATGATGAATACTATGGAGAATCCATGATGAGCTACATCGACATCAACTCCACAAGAATAGATGACACATGCTGGAGCACTACATCGACAATGGACCCACATGCTTGGGAGATACAGACTACTTCCATAATAATGACTCCCCAAGCATGGACGACTTCAAGGATGACAACTTCGTCAAGCTCATGAATATCATGGACGACAAATTCACAAATACCATGAGCATGCTTGATAAACTCAATAATTCAACTTCAAGAAGGCGCCACCATCACAAGAAGAGTGCCAAGGAAAATGACCATCATCATGAGCATCATGTGGATGACCAAGTGCTTCACCAACATAAAACTTCGGCAAGACACGCCAATGACCTCCATCAACACCATCATAAGGCACTTTACACTAGTAGTGCCACCACCAAAATGGCACCAAGAGCAAGCCTTCATCCACACCATCAAGCTTTAACACCAACACTTGACATCCAAGATGAAGCATGCAACTTCATGAACAAGGAAAATGAAGACCTCTACTTTGCCAAGTTGGACGAGTACGTCAAGCGGATATCTACACGTGAACTTGAAGAGTGCAAGGCGTCAAGTACCTATATGAGTGCCACCACCACAATGGCACCCAAAGTACAAGACGGCGATAAGGTTGAGAATGGTGAGCATGAGATTTTCCCTTCACAAAAGGAGGCGCATAGAGTTGAGAAAACCGAGTCTATCCCTATATGCTTGAGTGATGATGTGGTACTAATCCCATGTGAGTATGAGATCCACTTAGCCCACTTGAGTGAGAACAAGAGTGAGATGAGTGACTCCACCTTATGTGAGATTAAGTGCTTCCACTTTGAGGGCATGAGCGATACACCGAGTGAGTTGAGAGTGGTAGTTGATAGGTCAAGTGAGACCATTTCCATTTTTAACGACTTACCCTCTACCTCTAGTGTCTTCTCTTATGTTGTGCTAGGTACCATGGATGAAGAAGCAATGATGCCTCAAATGGAGAAGATGTACATGGTGGATGGCGATGATGTTACGCCATGGCTACATCAAGAAGACGAAGTCGACCACAAGGAGGCCATTCCTACCACAACACCCAGTTCACGTGAGAGTTATGAACAGGGTAAAAATAAGGGTGTTGATGATTCCATGATCCCACTGGTGGACAGGATGACTTGTGATGATTGACATGTTATGGATGATATTTATGACATTGCATATGAGTCTTTCATATTTCCATGTGATAATTTTCTTATGTATAATGTTGATCATGTGAAATTGATGGGGTTCATTGCATAGAAAACATTTTTTCCTACTGTTTGCAACTGTGAAGATCGAATTTAGGCAATACTTTGTAACAATTACAGATGGACTCACCCTCGTAGAACGTAAGCGGGATAACATTCCCACAAACAAACGCGTTTGATGTAGATAGTACAAGACCGACCTCAAGGGCGTGCAGACGATCAACACCATAGATGGGAAGCGCCTTCGTAATCGGTCACACATTCGGTGTGCCGACGACTCCCGATCCCTTGCTCCAGCCGGGCAGAGGAAGTAGCGGATCCCCGGAAACTCCAATAGTGCTACGCCATGGTAGTGATGGTGGAGGGAAAGGTTTAGAGCAGGGCTTTGCCAAACACCTTTTATAGTGGCAATAGACAAGGCAAGCAAGGAAGAGAAGATGCCAACCTTAGGGCATATAAGAGAGCTTGTGAGAGAGTGTGTAGAGAGGAGGAGGAGGCCACCTCCTTTTATAGGCGTCATGGCGCTGCCCCCTCCCCTCCTCTCATTCAATTCCATTAAAGCACTTTAATTCCCTTAAAGGTCTTTTAAAACACTTTAATTCCCTTAAAGGTCTTTTCATTAAAGCACTCTAATTCCATTAAAGCACTTTAATATCTACTTATAAAAGAGTAAACACAAACTTTTCTAAGTGTACCCACAAAACGTACATAGACCCATTAGTAACACATGATTAGCCCAACCAATCTTAATCTAACTGTTAGCATTAACCTCTAGGTATGCTTTGTAATTTATCTTTGACTGAACGCACTCCACCGGCAGATGAAAATATGAAAGACGCATCACCCCTGAAGAAAATAAATGATCCCATGTTTAGATCCGAAAATCACGTAGTTGTGAAAGAACTTCCCCGCACACCCCCTACACTCCTCCGATGGAAGCCTGGACGCATCCATCCTCCTCGCGAAGCAGGTCTCAACGACCGACATTGCAGACTCCATTCCCTCCGACGACACCATCACCGCGTGCACAAATCCTCGCCGTGCTGGCATGGACGTCGCCGGCGCCTCCCAGTTCCTCGCACTCATGTATGCCGCTGCAACTCGTCAATGGATACGCGATCCATATGGATCCTTCGCCTCTTGATGTCGCTGCTCGGTGACGGACCCTAACCATCTTATCCCCGTCCAAATCAAGAGCCTCTGCTGAGGTCCGGCTTGTTGTCTCTCCTGCTGCACCTCCTGTATCTTTGTGCAATATTCTCATAGATTATCACATGCACTGACCATAAGTTTCAGTTTCAGATTGGTGTACTGAACAAATACTTTGTAGATGAGTTATCAAGTGGAGTATTTGCAGGTGTGTTCACCAAGACGGATAATTACAGGTGGTTGCATTGTAATAATCTGATCACCTATACCTAAGCAACATATTGTTCACCAAGATCTCTACGTATTGTTTTGATAATTTATTTCTTGGGATATGTTTTTACATTTGATCTTTTTTCGGTCATACCTAGATATGTTGCCAATTTGTTTCATGGCATGTACTATTTGGGCCTTCTCTGAATATCCTTCTTTGAGAAAGAAGGAAAACAACACGAATGGAAATATTTAATACATAGATAGGACGGTATGATGGAGTGACGAGGAAAGGCTTTGTGAGTTATAACTTTGGATTGGATTCACTGTAGACTGGACCTGGAAACTGCAGTTGCACATATGTATTTCATATTGGCATGTTTTTATTCATTGGTCGCAACCACCCTAATGCCTAGGGTCAACGACGCGCCGTAGGCTGTTGCAGATGTTGTTGACACATGTGTGACTGATGTCTACGCACACTTCTATTCTTGTAGACAGTGTTGTGCCTCCAAGTGCAGAGGTTTGTAGAACAACAGAAAGTTTCCCTTAAGTGGATCACCCAAGGTTTATCGAACCTAGGGAGGAAGAGGTCAAAGGTATCCCTCTCAAGCAACGCTGCAATCAAGATACAAGAAGTCTCTTGTATCCCCAGCACACCCAATACACTTTTCAGGTGTATATGTGTACTAGTTCGGCGAAGAGATAGTGAAATACAAGTAATATGGATGATTATAAGTGGGGATTGCAATCTGAAAAAAAATGACAGCAAGCAAACATGTAATATGAATGATTGTAAACGGTGTTTCAATGCTTAGAAACAAGGCCTAGGGATCATACTTTCACTAGTGGACACTCTCATATAAATATCTTATCTTCATTATGCTACTCTGAACTACTTTCCGGTTGGATAACTCCAATCCATGGTAGGGCTACAAAGGCTCTCCTTAAAGTTCGCATTCCCCATGTAAGTAACTCCACACTGTCCCCTTGAGCGCTAGATGGTTCCAACAAACACCACAATTTCATAAAGACATCCAACTCAAAATATAACTCATGATAAGTATTTCTGTAAACTTAAGCCTAAGTGCAACACGGTGTGCACACTGTTAAGATACGTGGGTATAAGCGGAGATTACATCAATTAAAGCACTTGAGTAGCATAGTAGATCTACTTATTCAACTAGATTACAAAGCTCATGATCACAATAAGATCATGCATAGAGAGAGAGAGAGATGAACACATAGCTACCGGTAGAGCCCTTAGCCTCGAGGGAGAACTACTCCCTCCTCATCATGGGAGTCAGCAACAGCGATGGAGATGGCGGTGGAGTCGATGGAGATGGCTCCGGGGGCAATTCCCTGTCAGACTTCTGTTCCCCAAATCTCCTCTTCGGTGGAGGCGATGCTACAGAACTTTTCGTGGATTTCTGATCTAGGTAGGGTTTTCGTCTCGGGGAGGCGTATATATAGGAGAAAGGGCAAGGTCGGTGGAGGGCCAGGGGCCCACACCATGCCTTGGCACGACCTAGGGTGGACCCGCACCAGGGGGTGGTGTGGCCGCCCTGTGGCGCCTCTTCGTCCCCCTGTGGACTCTGTCTTCGCTCCGGTAAAATATTGACTTTGGCTTTTGTTCCGTCCAATTCCGAGAATATTTCTTTACTAGCTTTTCTGAAACCAAAAACAGTAGAAAACAGGCAACTGGCACTATGGTATCTTGTCAATAGGTTAGTTCCAGAATTTTTTATAAAAATACCTCAAAGTGTAGACAAAACATAAGATAGTTGGTATAAAACAAACATGGATCATAAAAAATTATAGATACGTTTACGACGTATCAAGCATCCCCAAGCTTAACTCCTGCTTGTCCTCGAGTAGGTAAGTGATAAAAAGAATAATTTTTGAGGTGACATGCACCATCAATAATCTTGATCAAGATATTATAAAGCATTGATAGCTGAGATCATAGTACTCTAAACATGAGCATGAAAGATGTATTTCTAACAATAAGACATAGCAACTAAATTGTAACATGAAAAAGATACAAACAAAAGATCATGAATAACAATGCATTGAAATACATTTGTTTGTTTCACATATAGAAAACATAGCATGAGTGTTATTCAGCTTGTCCCTCATGGAATAGCAAAACATAAATGCATAGGACACCTTCAAAGTTCATAAGGGTGACTGGATACAAATAATTTAAGAACAAGCAATATCATAGTTATGAATCAATCAACAAGTTTTGGAACAATGCACATTGGACTAAGAATGGCAACGATGCTCTCTTAATTGGTGCACAAAGATAGAAAGTGGAGACTCAACATAAAAATAAAAAAGAAAGTCCCTTCACAGAGGGAAGTAGGGATTTCAAGTTTTATAAAGAGCTTCCAAAAATTATGGTACTTATTAACTTTGAGCTCTCATTGCCCCTATCATAAGCATATTGAACTGATTAAGGTTAAAGTGAGACAAATATGAGGTATATGCTTGATAGATCATAAGTTGAATATCTCATGTCCCTTGAGTACGAGGGCCGTTCCTCATGCTACTTAACTTTAGTCACAAGCAAGTTCTTGTCATTTTAAGTATATGTGTATCATAGAGAACCGCCAACGGGGTACCCCTTTCCCCATGACACATGAGCTATCCCATATCAAAATGACAAGGCAACAAATAATGAGCATCTCAGCGATATTTTTATTTACCATGAGCATGGTGCTTTTTGATACGTTGAAAATGTATCTATAATTTTTGATGTTCCATGCTTGTTTAGTATCTACTTTGCTTTGCTTTGTCTACACTTTGAGGTGTTTTTATATGTTTTTCTATACTAACCTATTAACAATATGCCACAGTGCTAGTTGCCTGTTTTCTTCTATTTTTGGTTCCAAAAAAGTCAGAAAATCAATATTCTCGGAATTGGACGGGACAAAAGCCAAAGTCAATATTTTACCGTGGGGAACACGGATCCAGAGTACGAGACGGAGGGGAGCCACCAGGGGGCGACACCCCTGGCCCATGCCTGGGGGGGGGGGTTGCGGACGCCCTGGCTGCCCCTGCCTCGCCTCTTTGCCTATAAAGATCCCCCGATACCAAAACCCTAAGCACCCGATCAATATTTCACGAAACCGTCTGAAGCCGCCGCCACCATCGTCCCTAGATCGGAGGGGGGGGATCTGAAGATCTTCCCGGAACCCTATCGGAGGGGAGATCATCCTGGAGGCCTTCTTCTTCATCATGCCATGTAACATCCCAAAAATATTAATCAAGATTATCAAGTTCCAATCACCCAAGTTTAGGGTTAACAAAAACTTTTATTATTAAAATTAATATGAATGCATGTGTGTGTGTGTGTGTGTGTGTGTGTGATGAATGCATGAATGCTTGCAATGCCATGTTTGATTGCTATGAATGCTAAGGATTCGTTTAAAGATGAAAACAATATAATCTAGATCTTTTCCAAGAAGAATCAAATGAAGAGAAAATAAAAAATAAGATATATAAGCAAATGGTCATTTTGACCAAAGTTAACCACTAGACCACTTTGAGTGTTCCTAGTCCAAGATTTTTAACAGAAACAAATCCAATTATTTTCACCCCTTTCTAGACCAAGTAAAAGTGAACCCAAGCCCACCTTACAAACCAACAGAAACAAATTCCAAATCTATTCAAATGACAATTCAAAATTGAATCCTTAATAGATACTAAGATCACCATATCTCAAAACCCAACCAAACCAGTTCACCTGGACAAACCCAAGCAACCTCAGACTACCAAGCATGTGACCAGAGTACTCAACAAAATTCATCCAAAAATTCAAATGTAAAGTTCATGCGGCTATTTTATCAAACAAATGGTGAGCACAGTAAACCACTGCCTAACTTCTACTGTTTTGAGCAGTGTTTAATCAAACAATTATCCTCAACTTACTCCCCTTGTCACCCCTAGCACCCAACATTGCATTGAACAAGCTATCTCTCTACCCCTTGCACCAGTGCCATGCCACCCTTGCCAGCCGACCATGGACAGCACGCAGGAGGCCACGTCGTGCCCATCCACGATGTACAGGAGACATGCCACCGTCCACCGCCACCCCCTGTCCAACCCTCGAGCGTAACCACACCCTGAATAGGGGTGGAATCGAGCCGAGTCGAGCCGGCTCGTCGAAGATTGCAAAAATAGAGCCGAGCCTAGGCTCGGCTTGGTGTTGAAAAATCAGTTTAAAGAGGGCTCGTGAATCGGCTTGGGGAGGCTCGTGGCTTGCCCCGTGCGTCTCCCTCTCGTCTCTCGATTCCTCCCAGAGACAGAGCGACCCGAGTCTCTGATACGGCGACAGCAAAACCACCCCGTCGTCCTCCTCGTTACTCCCCGTCGCTCGCCACCAAGGTCGGCTGCCGACGCCGGCTGCCTCCTCTAGTCCTCCACCTTCCCTTCTTCCAAGTGCTCCGCGGCCGCGCCCTCGACCCCTCGTCCGTCTAGGGTTAGGGTTAGCGGCTTCGCCCGCCAGGCGGCGCCAGGCCGCCAGCCCTCCGGCCGCCACACTGGCCTCAAGACCCCTCGCAGGCTCGCACCACCGCACCAATGGCTGCAGCTCATCTGCGGTCCAGGTCAGTAACCCTATGCAGCCTCAGTAGCTTTGTATGATTAGGCTGGCAGACTGCAGCAATCTTGTTTGTGAAATAACTTAGACTAAGGCAAGTTTGGATACCGATGATCGGAGCCAATCACTTGGATATGCAGGGAAACTAGTTTGATCAAACTGTATTCAGGCATGTCCGTACCTGCCCCAGCTATCCTGTTTGGATACACTTTGAATCCCTTTCAGTATGTTGTGATTGGGCATGATTGGTTGTAACTCCTTGTCAGATAATCCTAGTATGGGTGGTCAGTACCATTATTGTGATAATATCTAAATGTAACAATCTGAATCTTACATTAGTTAGAGCTAGTTTACCATCAAGTGGTAGTTTCATATTTTTCTAGTTTCAATAATCTGAATCTTTTAAAATCGTCTCAGCATTTATTAGAGCTAGTTTACCCATCAAGTGGTCAAAATTGTCCTTACGAGTTCAAATTTATCCCTCTCTTTTCTTTGAAAGATGTGATGTTGTCCTATGCTTATCATTCAATTTGCTCTTGTAACTATATTCATATGAAAAGCTCGACAGCATACAACTTTGGTGGGCTAGAAAAGAGCTAGCCATGGACTAGAAGCTATCTGACTATATTGGTACTAATGACAAAACAAAGGTAACATGCAACTGTAGTGCAAGACAATTTTGCTTCAGTTGGGGATTACTTTTACCAGTTTTTTTTATTGATTTATGCAGGCTGTCATCAGGCTAAGCCTCCCAATGAGCCTTGAGTGTGCTCCTACCCGTTGTTGATCTTACATACAGTATGGTGTTATTCATTTTCATTAGAGAACAAGCAAGCACTGAATGTAGGAAGTACCAAGTGACAACCTGTATGAGCAGCTTAAAGTTATGAAACTATATGATCATTGAGTGCTTCGTAGTACTACAATGTTCAGGGTATTTGTGGGCGCCAAGTGGTGAGTGCGACACTTGAGCATGATTCTGCAGTTGCTTGTTGTATTCAAAGTGATTTTCTCAAGTGGCTAGTGAGACGCTTGAGCATGATTTCAAGTCCTTGTGTTCAGAGAAGCAGCATCGCGGCAGGTGCCTGCATGAAGGGGGACCCTGAACATGCCTTAGCCCCCTTTATCTTCAGTCTGGTTCAACTTTTGCTATTGTATCTAGTCTGCTTGTCCTTGTATGCGTGTCTCTTGAGTTCCTGTGAACAAACACACTCTGAGCAGCAAAGGGTGTGACGTTTTTTTTGGATATCTAGGTTTGTTGCTGCAGGCATCTTAAGATGCAACCGGACCGGGGCGGGAGAGTGAAGGATCGTAGGCACGTCCGAGGAAGCCGCAAGGGCAGGGAAAGAGGCATGCATTTAACTTGTTAGACTATTTTGTTGATGTATTTGTGAAATCATGATCAAATCTTGTATAGAACTTGTATAAAACTGTGAATTCTTACAATTTTAGCAAAGATCATGACGAACTTTTTAATTCCATCGAGCTTTCGAGCCGGCTTGCAAGCTTCACCGAGCCGGCTTGTCGAGCCTCGAGCCTGAATAGCAAGGTATAGGCTTGGCTTGACCATCCTTCAAGCCGAGCCGAGCCTTGTCGAGCCCGAGCCGAGTCTCGAGCCTCGAGCTGTATGTCCACCCCTAACCTTGGACCACTGAGAACAGCTGCACCCATTTTCTCTCTGCCATGCTGAGAGCGCGCTAGAGCACCACAACCGACACACTCGTACACGCTGCGCCTCGCCTTGACCACGCGTGCCTGCACTCACCGCGACACCAGCTACCCCCCCAGACATGCCCGTTCGCCGTCGCGCGACCAGTAGCACCTGTGCATCGTCTAAAACGCCATCGGTGCCGCACAAAGCATCGACCCGTTCTGACCATTCTCGACCGCCCCGTGTCGTGCCATTAATCCAGCGACGATCGCCAGGAGACACCGCACCAGACTACGCCCTTCGCCATGCCGTTAGCTCACTGCACCATCATCACCGACGAGCTCTGACCATCCTGTTGGGGATATGCTATATGGGTATCCTCATAGCATGTCACTTATCCGACTAACTCGGGTGGCCCATAGTCGGTAGCATGGCCTATGGCCTGCTGGGCGGCCCAGTTAGGTGGATCCAGAAGGGAGGCCCCTGCCGGATAAAGGAAGGCTACGGTGGAGTCACCAGCGTGCCCGGAGCCCTGGAGTGCCACTACTGGAAAACCATCTTCGGTTCGATCACTAGAAGTCCAGCAGTCCCGACCCGTCACGAACCGCGACTAGTGCTAGCACTAGTCCCGGTCCGTGAGGCCTCCAACGGCTAGAAATGGCCATAAGCATTAGTCCCGGGCCGGACCAGAGCATTAGTCCCGGTCCGTAATACGGCCCGGGACTAATAAGCTGGAGCGGAGCAATAGCTCTTTTCGGGGACTATTAGTCCCGGGTCGTATCACGGCCCGGGACTAATTGTCCATCACTATATATACAACTCCCTGGCCAGCTGCCCTAAAGCATATGGTGGCCATTTTTCTCAAAGAAAGCAAGAGAGTTCACGCCATTTTTTTCTCAAGATTTGTCAAGATTTAGTTTGCAACACCTAAATCCAAAGCTTTAAAAGGTTAGAACTTCATTCTTTCATCTCTTATTTCTACTTTAGCTCTATATAATGTTCTAGAAGTATAGAGATATGGATCAAATGCATGCATGCTCTAGAAGTAGCTAGAAGGATTTTGATATATATGTGTAACAAATTTTGATTAGGCACATATTTACTGAAAATTGAAATATGTAATTTTAGAGTTTCAGAGCTTAGAATGGAATGAGGTTTTCACTGATGGAACAATAATAAAAAACTCCACATTTATCATGTTGATTGTTTTCTCCATTCACAAATTGGTGCATGTAAATTTTTCAAAATTCACTATTAATGCTCTAGAAGCTCTCAATATAACTTGTAATAATTTTGTCATGTTGTGTAATGGTTTTTGATATACTTTTACTATAATGCAGATGGTCCGGGAATGGATGTACGGTACTGACCGACGCTCTGGCGAGTTCATTAATGGCGTGCATGAATTCCTCCGTGTTGCTGATGCAAACAAGCACAATGGTTTTGTATTCTGTCCATGTAATGGATGTAAGAATCAGAAGGATTATTCTGACTCAAAAACCCTTCACAGCCACCTGTTGAAGTCCGGCTTCATGCCCAGTTATAATTGTTGGACCAAGCACGGAGAGAGAGGGGTTACAATGGAAGACAATGAAGAAGAGGAGGAGGATGACAACTATCATGGTTTCCCTGAGTACGGAGATAGGGGGATGCTGAAGGGGAGGATGAAGAAGAGACACATGATGAACCCGCTGATGATCTTGGTCGGACCATTGCCGATGCACGAAGAGATTGTGAAACTGAAAATGATAGGGAGAAGTTCAATCACATGCTAGAGGATCACAAAAAGTTGTTGTACCCAAATTGCGAAAATGGTCTGAAAAAGCTGGGCAGCACACTGGAATTGCTGCGATGGAAGGCTGAGTGTGCTATACCTGACTCCTCATTTGAAAAGTTGCTGAAAATGATGAAGAATATGCTTCCAAAAGATAATGTATTGCCCGCCAGTACATACAAAGCAAAAAAGGTTGTCTGCCCTCTAGGTTTAGAGGTTCAGAAGATACATGCATGCCCTAATGACTCCATCCTCTACCGCGGTGAGGAGTATGAGAATTTAGATGCATGCCCGGTATGCACTTCACTTCGGTATAAGATTAGACGAGATGACCCTGGTGACGTTGAGGGCGAGCCCCCCCGGAAGAGGGTTCCTGTGAAGGTGATGTGGTATGCTCCTATAATACCACGGTTGAAACGCATACTCAGAAACAAAGAGCACGCCAAGTTGTTGCGATGGCATAAAGAGGAACGTAAGTCAGACGGGATGTTGAGACACCCCGCTGATGGGTCGCAATGGAGAAAAATTGATAGAAAGTACCCGGACTTTGCAGATGACGCAAGGAGTTTAAGGTTTGGTCTAAGTACAGATGGCATGAATCCCTTTGGGGAGCAGAGCTCCAGTCACAGCACCTGGCCCGTGACTCTATGCATCTATAACCTTCCTCCTTGGTTGTGCATGAAGCGGAAGTTCATTATGATGCCAGTGTTGATCCAAGGTCCGAAGCAACCCGGCAACGACATTGATGTGTACCTAAGGCCATTAGTGGAAGAACTTTTACAGTTGTGGCACGAACCCGGGATACGCGTGTGGGATGAGCACAAGCAGGAAGAATTTAACCTCCGAGCATTGCTTTTCGTAACAACCAATGATTGGCCTGCTCTTAGTAACCTTTCAGGACAGTCAAACAAGGGATACAATGCATGCACACACTGTTTAGATGAGACTGCAAGTATATATTTGGAACATTGTAAGAAGAATGTATATAATGAGCATCGTCGATTTCTTTTGGCCAAGCATCCCTTAAGAAAGAAAGGCAAGCATTTCAACGGTCTGGCATGTCACCAGACGAAGCCTAAGGAGCGTACTGGTGCTGATATATTTGATATGGTCAAAGATTTGGATCAACTGGTAACCTTTGGAAAGGGTCCTGGAGGAAAATCTGTTCCGAAAGACGCTGAAGGACACGCACCCATGTGGAAGAAGAAATCTATATTTTGGGAGCTACCATATTGGAAATTCTTAGAGGTCCGCTCTGTAATCGATGTGATGCATGTGACGAAGAATCTTTGCATGAACGTGCTAGGATTCTTGGGCGTGTATGGGCAGACAAAAGATACACCGGAAGCACGAAAGGACCATCAACGTATGAAAGACCCAGATGGCCTGCATCTAGAATGGTTTCAAGGTCATGCCAGCTACGCTCTTACCAAACAAGAGAAGGAAATATTTTTTGAATGCCTAAGCAGTATTAAGGTCCCGTCTGGCTTCTCGTCGAATATAAAGGGGATAATAAATATGGCAGAAAAAAGTTCCAAAACCTAAAGTCTCATGACTGTCACATGATTATGACGCAAATGCTTCCGACTGCATTGAGGGGGCTTCTACCAGATAATGTTTGAGTACCCATTGTGAAGCTATGTGCATTTCTCAATGCAATCTCTCAGAAGATAATCAATCCTGAAGATCTACCATGGTTACAGAATTATGTGGTCCAATGTCTTGTCAGTTTTGAGTTGGTGTTCCCACCATCCTTCTTCAATATTATGACGCACCTGCTGGTTCACCTAGTCGAAGAGATTTCCATTCTCGGTCCTGTATTTCTACACAATATGTTTCCCTTTGAGAGGTTCATGGGAATCTTAAAGAAATATGTTCGTAACCGTGCTAGGCCAGAAGGAAGCATCTCCAAGGGCTATGGAACAGAGGAGGTCATTGAATTTTGTGTTGACTTCGTTCCTGACCTTAAGCCGATTGGTCTTCCTCAATCGCGGTATGAGGGGAGACTGAGTGGAAAGGGTACTCTAGGAAGGAAATCAATAATATGTAGAGACGGACATTCTTACACCGAAGCACATTACACCGTTCTACAGAATTCTATCTTGGCAGCCCCATATATCGAGGAACACAAGAAAATCTTACGCTCCAACAACCCTGGAAAGCATGACTCTTGGATTAGAGATGAACACATGAAGAGTTTCGGTGGTTGGTTGCAACATCTCATCAAAAACAACACTCTTGGAGATCAGCTATACTTGTTGTCTAGGTCACCATCTTCGACTATATCGACTTTCCAAGGGTACGAGATAAATGGGTATACATTTTACATGATAGCCCAAGATAAAAAGAGCACCAACCAAAACAGTGGTGTCCGCTTTGATGCAACAGACAACAATGGGTCAAAGACCACATATTATGGTTACATAGAGGAGATATGGGAACTTGACTATGGACCTACTTTTAAGGTCCCCTTGTTTCGGTGCAAATGGGTCAAGCTGACGGGAGGAGGGGTTGAGGTAGACAAGAAATACGGAATGACATCGTTGGATCTCAACAATCTTGGGTACTTAGACAAACCATTCGTCCTAGCCAATGATGTGGCCTAGGTTTTCTATGTGAAGGACATGTCTAAACAATCTTGAGTGTGTTAGTCCCGTTTTGTGGCTGGACCGGGACTAAAGGAGGGCCTTTAGTACCAATTCATACTTACCATTAAGATCTGATCTCCAAACGCGTGATGTCACATATTAGGGAGTGCCTCTATGACCAGTTTCTCGGAGATGCCAGAGGACTGGGCTCCGTCGGCATCTCCCTGAAACTGGCCGTAGTGGTGTCCCTGCTCTCGAAAACCATCTTGCAGCTTGTAACTTCTCTAACTAGATCAATACGCCTGGGAGCTAACTAATTTCACATATTAGGGAGTGCCTCTATGACCAGTTTCTCGGAGATGCCGGAGGACTGGGCTCTGTCGGCATCTCCCTAAAACTGGCCGTAGTGGTGTCCCTGCTCTCTAAAACCATCTTGGAGATGCCTCAAACTGGCTGGAGGACTGGACTCACAAGGATGCCTATTTATAGTACAAGCAGCTCGGCATAATGTCGACACTCACGACGTAATGTCGACACTCACCCCTATTATTAGTGCTGACTCATCTTTAGTCCCGGTTGGTGACACCATCCGGGACAAGGTACAAGCCGCATGACATAATGTCGACACTCACCCCTATTATTAGTGTTCCCTGGCCCAGTCTGCCGCAATCCCTTCAGTCGCGGTTGGTTTCTCCAACCGGGACTAAAGATGAACCCTCTCTTTATATAGGCATTTCCCTCTATTTATTAGGTAACACTCAAGACATTTATTAATATTAAAAACCGGGACAAACCGGGACTAGCTAACACTCAGGACTAAAGCCGCCCCCTTTAGTCATAATCATGCCTAGTCCTATAGTCCGCAGCTTTAGGGTCTTTATCGTCATCATCATCGTCATCGTCACCTGCCACTCCGGGGATCCTCAGCCCATCCATGGCATATACCAGGGGACATTCCAGCCTCGGATTCACGGCGGGCGGGAGAGGGGTCTCCTGGAAGACGATGCCGCTATCACCGGGACGGTGTGGGGCCTGTGGCGGGTGGACTCGTGGGCACCGTAGGCGAAGATGGTCTCCCCCGGCGATGTAGCGCATCACTATGATGATAGTACGATTCGACCACCACAGACAACGGCCGTCTTCGTTGTGGTTCACCGGTGGCGGGCCATCACCCTCGTACCTGGCGAGCTTCCTTTCCCGCCTATTAGCGAAGAAGGAATTCCAGGTGTCGTAGTTGTCGGGATCCCACTGGGGATCCATCCGCTGCTCCGGCGTGAGCTCGTGGTAGAAGTGGTTTGTGATGGCCGCCTGGCGTGCGGAACCTTGAGGGACAGGAACCCCTCCAGCGCTCAGCATCCAGCCGGCAGGCGGCCAGTAGCCCGGAGGACAAGGGTAGTTGGAGGCGCACAGCGCCTCGGTCTCCTCGAGGGTCAGAATGGCCTAGTAGGCGTTGTCCATTGTTCTAAGAGAGGAAGTTGTGGTTGTGTGGATAGCCATGGCACGATCACCCTAAATATAGTGGGAAAGTGCGGGAAAACTTGGCGTGAAGCTTTGGGAAATGGAGGGAAATATCTTTAGTCCCGGTTAGTGACTACATCCGGGACTAAAAGCTCTCGTAGAAAGGAAAGGGCGGGAAAACTTGGCGGGAAGAGGTGGGAAATGGCGGAAAATATCTTTAGTCCCGGTTTGTGACTACATCCGGGACTAAATGGATATTATATTAAGATTCATTACATTTTTCTAATAATAATAGACATATTATTTGTTTTATTTGGATTATTACAATAAAAGATATGATTTTTCAAAGTTTTTATATTTGATTTGAATTAAAAAAAGAAAATTTACAAATGAAATAATTTATAAATTATGCAAATAGATAAATGGATATTATACTAAGATTCATTATATTTTTCTGATAATAATAGACATATTATTTGTTTTATTTGGATTATTACAATAAAAGATATGATTTTCCAAAGTTTTTATATTAGTTTTGAATTAAAAAAGAAAATTTAAAAATTAAATAATTTATAAATGATGCAAACAGATAAATGGATATTATATTAAAATTCTTTATATTTTTCTGATAATAATAGACATATTATTTGTTTTATTTGGATTATTACAATAAAAGATATGATTTTCAAAGTTTTTATATTAGTTTTGAATTAAAAAAGAAAATTTACAAATGAAATAATTTATAAATGATGCAAACAGATAAATGGATATTATATTAAAATTCTTTATATTTTTCTGATAATAATAGACTGTTTTATTTGGATTATTACAATAAAAGATATGATTTTTTGAAAGTTTTTATATTAGTTTTGAATTAAAAAAGAAAATTTACAAATGAAATAATTTATAAATGATGCAAACAGATAAATGGATATTATATTAAAATTTCTTTATATTTTTCTGATAATAATAGACATATTATTTGTTTTATTTGGATTATTACAATAAAAGATATGATTTTTCAAAGTTTTTATATTAGTATTGAATTAAAAAAGAAAATTTACAAATAAAATAATTTATAAATGATGCAAACAGATAAATGGATATTATATTAAAATTCTTTATATTTTTCTGATAATAATAGACATATTATTTGTTTTATTTGGATTATTACAATAAAAGATATGATTTTTCAAAGTTTTTATATTAGTTTTGAATTAAAAAAGAAAATTTACAAAAAAACAAACAATCGCGGGTCATGGATGGACCCGGGACTAAAGGGTCAGTGCGCGCGTTTCGTGGGAATGGTCACGGTAGATGCTGCAATCGGCAGCGAGTAGTAGAACGAGGGGCAAGGGCGGCCAGCCATCTGCGGTGCGAGATGAGGGCGGAGACACAGGGTTTTACCCAGGTTCGCCCCCCCGGAGGGTAAAGATCTACTCCTGCTAGATTGTATTATGAAGGTGGTACAATGGGCGAGCTCGGCGGCTAGGCGGCGAGTCGCTTGGGTGTATGATGGAACGTATCTCTACACGCCCTGCAGGGAGGTTTATATAGGCTCACCTCCCCTAGGGTTTACATATCTCAATCGAATCAGTTAAAGCTTCGGTACTCGTTTAACCTAATCCGCCTGGGCCTATCTACTCGCCTGGGCCTTCAGCTTCCAGTCGCTTGGATCCTCGCTAGGCTTCGATCCAGTCGCCGTCTTGCAGGCCCACTCGCCAGTTCTTGGGCCAATCGGAAACGTTCTGCTGGGTATACCCCGGTAGGCACATCCCCATCAGTAGTCCCCGAGGCCGTCGTCGATTAGGCGTAGGTGACTGCTGGCAGTCGGAGTATACGGCTTCAGAGTAGACATCCAGTCGAATCGTCGGCGGGCTCCTGTATAAAGGAGAAAACCAGTCATCTAGGTCGCAGCTTTGGCGAGCCGAGTCGGCGAAACACTATCATAGTGATTGGGTCGACGAGCCGAGTGGCTGAAGTTGGACCGTTAAACATGGTCAAACTACCCGTTGGGGTAATCCAACGGTAACTTTTGGCGTAATCATCGCGCGGTAACGGTTCCCTGATTTGGCGGGTAACATCTGCTATATAAGGGGAATGGCAGGCGATCGGAGAACCACCTTCTCACCATTTCCTCTGACTGCGTGCACTTTCGCCTCCCTTCGCATCGCGACCCAGCCGACCAGAAATCCTCCGACCCCCAACAAATATCTCCGCCATGTCCCTCTCCACCGAGCCTTGGGGTAGATCTAAGTGCACGAGGGCGCAACTGGCTTCCTTTGAGGAGGCCGGGATCTTGCGAGCCGGCTGCTGGCGCATCCCTGCGGCCGGAGAGGTGACCCCGAACCCGCGAGAGAGGGAATTCATCTGCTTCACCAGCCATCTTGAACGGGGGCTAGGGTTCCCCACGTCCCTGTTCTTCCGGCGCTTCTGCGCCTACTACGGGATCCAGCCATCGGATCTGGGTCCCCACCGCATCGAGCAGCTCGCCATCTTTGTGGCGTTCTGCTAGTGCTACTTGGGCTGCCGGCCCTACTTCCCTCTATGGCAAGATCTGTTCCATGGACGGATCAGCCGCGAGGAGGCGAGCGGCCCAATGCTTGCCGCGGGTGGCCTAACCTTCCAGCTGAAGTCAAAGGCTTCATTTTTCGACTTGATGCTGCCCGCCAAGGCGGCGAGCGACTAGAAGAAGTCGTGGTTCTATGTTGCCGAGGCGACCCCGGATGGCAAGACGACGATTCCGCGGTACTCCGCCAACCGGTCCGAGCCGCGCCGTCTTCAAATCGGCAAGCTCCCCAACGACCAGCGGATGGTCATTGACGAAATGCTCCAGACCATCCGTGGTTTGAAGAAGAAGGGCCTCCAGACGATCAACCTATACAACTGCTGGCTCGGGTGGCGGCTCGTCCCTCTGGCTCGACACGACCACTATATGTACCAGTACACGGGCCGGGAAGACTCGACGAAGGCCTGCCTCGCCGAGTGGAAGCTCGAGGACTACATCCCAGCACTGAAGAAGATCACCTAGGCGGTGTACCTGGACGCACAAGCTGGGATTGCCCCTTACACCGCAAAGCGTCCAGCCCCAACGGTAATCACCTCGCTTCATTCGCAGTCGCAGTTTTTGCAGTCGCGGTAACTCTAATTTCATCTTGCATTCTTTGCAGCTGTTCCAAGTGGTGGAGGGATGGCTCCCGCCTTCGGATGACGAGAATTCGAGCTTGTCCGTCCGTCCAGGACATGGGCGAGTCGCCTCCAGCCAAAGGCGATTCTGAGAGCGACGAGATTGATGAAGACGATGAGTCCGAGGAGGAGGTCGCCCCGCTGGTTCGCAAGACCCGCGGGCAGCGACAGCGTGAGCTTGAGGCAAGCAAAAGCCTCGAGCGTCACGATGACGACGAAGAGCTTCCAGAGACCACCTCGCGCCGCCAAGCTACTCCGTCGAAGAAGAAGAAGAAGGAGAAGGAGGCAAAGGCCCCTCCTAAGAGGAAGCCGAAGCCGACGAGGCCGGCCTCGCCGCCGCACTCGGCGAGCAGTTCTGACGCCCCCAGCCCGGCCAAGGACGAGGCGCCGCCGACGACAGCCGTGCTGGACACGGCCACCGTCGAGGTGCCGCTGGCTTCAATGCCTCCGCCATTCGCCCTAGTCTCTGGGCTGGGGGATGCTTCGGCTGCAGCGGCTTCGCCTGGCAGGGAGGCTCCTGCGGAAGATATCCCAGAGGCTCCGGCTGCGGCCTCAACGACGAAGAAGCCGTCCGTGTCTTGGGCACGCGACGTCCTGGAAATGGGGCTCAGTCGCCAACTGGGCCCTGAACTGGAGAAACCGGCCGGCCTCCGCACGGGGCTACGCTTTATTCCAGTCGCCAAGTGAGTACCCTCACCCTCCTTTGTCTTCCATAACCGCTTGAATTATCTTTGCTTACACGATTGATGTACATGACCGGAGTGAAGAGGATGGGCCACCCGACCGTAGCTAAGGTGCCGTCCGTCGCCAGCGAGGAGGATCCTTCCCGTAAGAGGAAGGCGGACGAGGTCGTCGTCCCTACGGATGGCAGCAAGAAGGCCAAGGGTGATGACATCGTCACGATTTCTGACGATACGGCGGTCGCGCCACCGGAGCCCATAACAGAGGCGGCCGTATCCACAAAGGAGGGCGCTCCTTCGCCTGGAACGGCCGAGCCAACCTCCTTTGGGGCGGGTGCCTCCATCGCGATGTTCCCGTGCTTCATGGCCAAAGCGACCGCGGCGAGTGGAACTTCACCCTCGAGTCGTGCACCTGGGGTCGCCGATGCGGAAGTCGACCAGCGTCGTGGGTACACGCCAGCCCTCCTCGCGTCCGTGGACGCGATACAACTTCATGGCATGCTTGGCGCAGCCATCCAGGTATGTCAAGTCCCTGAGGATCAGGTCGGTGTTTTGCAGCGGTCTGATCCTTTTAGCATATATTTTGTTATTTTGCGCGTCCAGTCCCCGAGTGCGCACTCGCTGAATTTCAGCGGGTGGGCACTTAGGAAGTTTTTGATTGCCAGTCCCCGAGTGCGCACTCGCTGAATTTCAGCGGGTGGGCACTTAGGAAGTTTTTGATTGCCAGTCCCCGAGTGCGCACTCGCTGAATTTCAGCGGGTGGGCACTTAGGAAGTTTTTGATTGCCAGTCCCCGAGTGCGCACTCGCTGAATTTCAGCGGATGGGCACTTAGGAAGTTTTTGATTGCCAGTCCCCGAGTGCGCACTCGCTGAATTTCAGCGGGTGGGCACTTAGGAAGTTTTTGATTGCCAGTCCCCGAGTGCGCACTCGCTGAATTTCAGCGGGTGGGCGCTTTAGGATATTGCTTTAACTAACTGTTTGAACGATGTGCAGGGTCTGCAACGTGAATCAGCTGACCGATTGGCAGCGAAGCACCGCCCGGAGAAGGAACTGGCAGCCGTCCAGGAGGTGAATAGGGGGCTTCAGGAAATTGCCGCGAAGGCGGAGGAAGCTCGCCAGGGACTTGTCCCCGCGGGTGAATTGGTGGCGGCGCAATCGGCTTTGAGCTCGGCTGAGAAGCGGATCGCCGATCTCGAGCGCGAGCTGCGGGAAGCGAAGGAAGAAGCAAGCTCGGCTGATGGACGAGCCAAGGCCGCCATTACAGCCGCCGAAGAAGATCGTAAAGTGTCGGACGCCCTTGTTGTTGGGCTTCAGGACGATCATACTGCGCTTCAACGCTTCATCACGGATCTCGCCCGTCCGCTGATTGGTAAGTGCATTTGCCTCTGCCAGGAGCTTGTGCTTTTTGTGATGTTCAACGTACTCACTGTTGTCCTCTATTCGCAGGTCACATCATTGATAGCGCGGAAGAGGCGAGCTCGCTCGACGCGCGACAGTGTGTGGGCATGCTCATTGACTCGGCGACATTGTCGGCAACGTGCATCCGAGCCTACCTCCAGGAGATATCACCCACGGAGGTGATTCCCAGCGACCTCATCGAGGTGTGGAAGTACTTGGAGAAGGCGCCCTCGGTAGTTGAATTCATGACGCGGTCGGAGTTTCGACGCGGAGCATCAACGGCACTGAGCCTTGGACTTGCTCACTTCCCAGAGGACTTCGACCTCGACGACGTGACGAGCGGCTACCCTTCGTCGACTGGCGCGGTGGAGCTTTCCGAGGTGCTGAAGTTGACGGACCGCGCCGCGGTGTACTCAGAGCGTGTCTGGGCAATGGGCGACCTCCTTCCGTACCAGGAGACGGTCGTCGCGCCTAACGACCCCGAGCCTCCGCACCGGGATTTCAAGGTCGAGCAGCCTTTCTGCGCGGCGATGGAGGGTGAGCTGACGACGTACCCGTCAAACCCATACACGCCGTTCATTCGCAGTCGTAGGGGTGCTGGCGAGTCGTCGTCGAAGCCTGCAGAATAGGGTAGTTTGCCCTGAGGCGTTAGTAGCAGGTCTGCCGTATGGGCATATTTTGTAATGTGAGACAGTGCGGCATGCTATTGAATGAGACATCGTGTCTGTGTTGGAATTTGTCATGTGTTTTGTGATTGTGGTTTGAACGAGTCCCCGAGCGCGTCCGCCCTTTTGTGGGGTTTACCTCGTGTATGATATGTTTGTTGTTTTTGAATGTTTTGTTATTGTGGTCTACTCGCCCGAGCTCGAAGAGCCAGTCGCAGGGCGACTCCCTTGAACGCTCTGTACTTCACCTTTTTCCCTTGCGCGAACGGGGTCGGGTGGCCGAGTCCCCGAGCGTGGTACTTGGTTGTTCTAGGCGCGACTCGAGGGTGGTTAAGGACTTGGCGCGTTAGTTTGGGCGCATCACTCCTGCCTGGCCCGTTGGGTCAGTCGCGTGGCGAGTCCTGGGCATGCTCTCCTACTTGGCGTTTTCCCGAGCCGCTCGCGATGAACTGGTCGTCAGTCCCCGAGCGTGGTACTTAGCCGTTCGAGTCGCTATGTCGAGGATGCGGAGGAGCGTGGTCGCTGTAAGAAGCGAAGGCAGTTGTCTTGGCTCGTAAAGCCAGTCGGGCTAGGCGACTCCAATGGGGCTCCGGGTAGGTGTTTTTCATGGACAATGCAAGACCTGAGGTTACTCAGTGCTCTTGCACCGCACTACTTAGCCGTGCCGATCGCTGTACCAAAGGTTGACTTCTGCGGTTAGCTGGACGCTGTTATTACGAGTGCGAGTGGCACAAGACATGGAGAGTAGGCGCAATTTGCAGTAACCGATTCTTTTTATTTCATAGCGACTGGAGGGTACATATGTGGGGTTCTAGGGATAGAACTTCCGTAGGAGGTTTACATTCCATGGTCGCTTGACGTCGAGTTCGCCGTCCCCGCGGACGTCGATGAGGTAGTAGGCGTCGTTGCCAAGTACTCGCCCGATGGCGAATGGTCTCTCCCACGGAGGGGAGAGCTTGTGCATGCCCTTGTTGTCCTGGATGAGGCGCAACACCAGGTCGCCTTCCTGGAAGGTGCGAGTTTTCACCCGCCGGCTGTGGTAGCGGCGGAGTCCCTGCTGGTAGATGGCGGTGCGAGACCGAGCGAGGTCACGTGCCTCGTCGAGCTGATCGACTCCGTCTTGGCGGGCGAGTTCGTTTGCAGCCTCTGTGTAGTGGACGACCCGTGGAGAGTCATGCTCGAGATCAGTGGGCATGACTGCCTCGGCGCCGTACACCATGAAGAAGGGGGTGAATCCTGTCGACCTGTTGACCGAGGTGCGGATGCCCCAGATGACGGAGGGTAGCTCCTCGACCCAACACCCGGCGGTGCGCTCGAGTGGTACTTGTAGTCGCGGCTTTAGGCCGTGGAGGATGCTTTGATTGGCCCGTTCCGCCTGGCCGTTGGATTCCGGGTGGGCGACTGACGCGAGGTCGAGCCGGATGTGGTGCTCTTCGCAGAATTCGGCCATGGCTCCTTTGGCGAAGTTGGTGCCGTTGTCCGTGATGATGCTGTTTGGGAACCCGTAGCGGTATATGAGCTCGCGTAGGAATTTAGTGGCGGTCTTCCCGTCGCATTTCCGGACTGGCTTGGCCTCCACCCACTTTGTGAATTTGTCGACCGCGACCAGTAGGTGGGTGTAGCCGGAAGGAGCCTTCTTGAAGGGGCCTACCATGTCCATGCCCCATACGGTGAATGGCCAGGTGATGGGGATGGTCTTGAGTGCTGAGCTTGGCGTGTGCGTCTGGTTGGCGTACTTCTGGCACCCGGCGCACCGCTGGACAATGTCGACGGCGTCTGCGTGTGCGGTGGGCTAGTAAAAGCCGTGCCGCATAGCCTTGGTGACCAGAGAGCGGGCGCCGGCATGGTGGCCGCAGTCACCGGAGTGGATGTCATGGAGGATCTTGCGACCTTCGGCGGGTTGGACGCAGCGTTGGAACACGCCGGTGACGCTGCGCTTGTGGAGCTCGCCGTCGATGATGGTGTAGGACTTGCATCGGCGTGCGATCATCCGAGCGTCCGTCTCGTCTGCCGGCAAGGTGCCGGCCTCCAGGTAGGCGACGTAGGGCTTGGTCCTGTCGTCTGGCTCGGCGACGAGTGCGACCAGGGCTGCCTCCGGTTGTAGCGGGACTCCGATGTCGATCTCCCTCGGGGGAGAGACTGATGGTTTGTTGATTGTGTCGAGGAAGACGCCGGCGGGTGGTGCGAGTCGAGCCGACCCGATGCGAGAGAGTGCGTCGGCCTCCTCGTTCTTCCGCCTGTCGATCCACTCGACGGAGTAGCCTGTGAAGTGTCCGCCCAGCTTGTCCACTGCTTGGCGGTATGCCGCCATAGTGGGGGAGACGGCGTCGCAGGTGCCAGCGACTTGCCTAGCGACGAGGTCGGAGTCTCCGTAGCAGCGCAGGCGGTTGACATTCATCTCCTTGGCAGCTCGCATGCCGTGGAGTAAGGCCTCGTACTCGGCCATGTTGTTGGTGCAGGGTGTGAAGTCGAGGCAGAGGACGTAGCGGAGCTTGTCGCCCTTCGGTGAAGTTAGTACGATCCCTGCGCCTGCGCCATCCGCGTTCTTAGAGCCGTCGAAGTGCAGGCTCCAGTAATGGAGGTATGGCAGCTTCTCTGGCTGCTGGGCCTCTTCCCAGTCGGCGATGAAGTCCGCTAGGGCCTGCGACTTGATCGCTTTTCGTGGCTCGTATTTGATGTTGTGGACGCCGATCTCGACGGCCCACTTGGCAACCCGCCCGGTCGCCTCGCGGTTGCGGATGATGTCCTGTAATGGTGCTGAAGAGACGACCGTGATCGGGTGCGCCTGGAAGTAGTGCGGCAGGCGTCGCTGAGCTCTGAAGACCGCGTATACCAGCTTTTGGTACTGCGGGTATCGCTGGCGCGACTCGGTGACGACCTCGCTGATGTAGTACACCGGTCGCTGTACTGGGCGCTCCTTTCCTTCCTCTGGTCGTTCGACGATCATGACGGCACTGACGACGCGATCGGAAGCCGCGACGTAAACCATCATGGGTTCTTTGTCGGCGGGGGCGGCGAGTAGCGGTGCAGCGAGTAGCACCTTCTTGAGGTCGCGAAGCGCGTCATCCGCCTCTTTGTCCCACTGGAAGGTGGGGTTCTTGCGCATCAGGCGGTATAGGGGCATCGCCTTTTCGCCCAGGCGGGGGATGAAGCGACTGAGAGCCGCTACTCGTCCGGCCAGTTTCTGGACGTCGCGCAGGCACTCGGGTTTGCCGAGCCGGGCGATCGTGTCGATCTTCGTGGGGTTCGCCTCGATCCCTCGTTTGGAGACGACGTACCCCAGTAGTTGTCCTGCTGGTACACCGAAGGTGCATTTGCCTGGGTTGAGCTTTATCTTGTATTTTCACAAGTTGGCGAATGTTTCCGCCAGGTCGGCGAGTAGGTCACCCTGGCGAGCGGACTTTACGACCACGTCGTCGATGTAGACGTGGATGTTGCGGCCAATTTGGCTCGCGAGGCATTCTTGCATGCACCGCTGGTAGGTCGCCCCGGCGTTCTTGAGGCCGAAGGTCATGGCGGTGTAGCAGAAGGCTCCGAATGGCGTGATGAACACCGTCTTCTCCTCGTCCTCGACGGCCATTTTGATCTGGTTGTACCCGGAGTAGGCGTCGAGGAAACATAGCGACTCCGAGCCCGAGGTGGAATCGATTATCTGGTCGATCCGCGGGAGGACGAACTGCTCCTTTGGGCAGGCGCTGTTCAAGTTTGTGTAGTCGATACACATCCTCCAGGTCCCGTTCTTCTTCTCGACCAGGACTGGGTTTGCCAGCCACTTGGAGTATTTGATTGTCCGGATGAAGCCTGCAGCGAGTAGACGCTGCACCTCCTCGGTGATTGCTCGGCGGCGCTCTTCATTCAAGGGCCGCAGCGACTGTTTGACAGGTCGCACTTTGGGGTCGGCGTTTAGCTTGTGCTCAGCGAGCTCCCTAGGGACACCAGGCATGTCAGAGGGCTTCCATGCGAAGATGTCCCTGTTCTCACGGAGGAACTCGATGAGCGCGCCTTCCTACGCTGGGCTCATGCCCGTCCCGATCGTCACCGTCTGGCTGGAGTCGCCTGGGACCAGCTCGACGGTGCGGGTGTGCGTCATCGCCTCGAAGGTTGAGGTGTTTGCGCCCTCCGAGTTGGGCTTCTTGAGTATGGTGGGGTCGTCGTTGTTGACCCCGCTCGCGTACTTGGCGAGCTCATCGGCGTGGTTGGTCTCCGCCACGATGACGGCGTCAGCGAGTTCGGCTCCTTTGGCCTCGCACTCGGCGGCCATGTCGGGGTCGCCGTTGATGGTGATGACGCCGCACGGTCCGGGGAGCTTCATCGCGTTGTACGCGTAGTGGGGCGCTGCCATGAACTTGGCGAACGCCTGGCGCCCCAGGACGCAGTGGTAGGGGCTGTCGAAGGGCACCAGCTCGAAGACGATCCGCTCGGTGCGGAAGTTTGCTGGTGTGCCGAAGGTGACTGGCAGCGTGACTTTGCCGATCGGGTACGCCTTCCGACCGGGGACGATGCCATGGAACATGGTGTGGGTCGTCTCGATCATCGACTGCGGGAGCCGCAGCCGCCTGAAGGTGTCCAGGTACAGGATGTTGATGGAGCTGCCGCCGTCCATCAATGTCTTGGGGAGCCAGTAGTCGCCGACCTTAGGCTTGACCACCAGGGCGACTCGGCCTGGGTACTCGATGCGTGGCGAGTGGTCTTGGCGGCTCCAGGTGATGGGCTGCTCCGACCAGTTGAGGAACTGGGGAACGTCCACCTGAGCCACTGCGTTGACGGCGACGGCGCGGGCGATGACCTTCTTCTCGCACTTCGTGTTGAAGCCTATGAAGGTATGTAGCGAGCCGGCCACTTTTCCGAATTTTCCACCGTTTGGCGGGTCGTTGTCGGGGTCCTCCCGTGCTCGCCGTGCCTTCTCGATCTCCCTGAGGGTGTGGCAGTCGGCGGTTGTGTGCGTTGCAGGCTTCCCTTCCCTGCTATGAAACACACAAGGTTGGTTGAGGAGGGCCGTAGGGTCGAACCTTGGCTTGGCCTTGTAGTTTCCGCCGTCGCGGCGTTGTCCTCCGTCGCGGCGGAAGCTCTTGGGCTCGCGTTGTGCGTGCCCGGCGTTGGCGACGAAGTCGACTCGCCCGTCGCTGCGGCGCTTGCCGGTGAGGCGAGTGTTGCTGTAGCGTAGGTCGGACCGTCGTCCGCTGTCGTTGCCGCTCGTGCGGCCTTGACCTCCCGACTCGTCGTCGGTTTCCTGGTTCAGATCTTCCTCCGCGTACCGTTTGGCGATCTCGAGGAGGTCCGGTATGTTGTCGAGTGTGCGGGAGTGTCGCTTGAGCTTGGCGACCAGAGGCTCGTAGCGGCACGAGGTCTTGAAGCAATGGATCGCGGTGTCCGGGTGGATGCCGACCGCGTTGTACCAGAGTTCTTGCCACCGTTGGACCCAGTTGCGGGTCGACTCGCGGGGTCCCTGGACGCATCGCTCCAGGTCCTCGATGGTGGTGGCGCGGGTGTAGGAGCACTTGAAGTGCCTGACGAAGGCGTCGCGCATCTCCTCCCAGGAGTCGATACTGTCCTGGGGGAGGGTGTTGATCCACTGCCTGCACGTCCCCTCCATCATCAGGGGGAGGTAACGGGCGGCTAGCAGGTCGGTGTGGCCTGCGATCCCCATCGCCATGAGGTATGTATCGAGCCAAACGGCGGGGTCGTACGAGGGGTCATACTTTTGTATCTCCTTCGGTGCCTTGAAATTTGGCGGGTACTTATCGCCTCGGATCATTGGTCCGAAGCACTTGGGGCCGAGTCGACTGAGCGACCCCATGGGCTCGCCGTCGCGGCGATTGGTCAGGGTGTGTCGCAGGTCATCGGGCTGGCATGCGCGCCAGCTTTGGTTGTTGATGATGTGAGTGCGGGCGTCGATGGGTTGACCGTTGGCGGTGATGAAGTTGGTCGCTGGCCTAGGGTCATTGTTGGAGAGTGCCGCGTTCGCGGGTCGGTGTTGGAGCTGCAGTGGCTCCGGTGGCGGGCAGTTGAGGGTATTTGCCGCCATTGGGCGGCCGCTTGTGGCCGCTCTGCTTCCCGAAGAACGCGAGTATACTCGACCCTGCGAGTCGGCGCCCGCGTTTTGCCGCTCGACGGCCTTTGCGAGCAAGGCCCTGACGTACTGGATCTGTAGGGCGCCGTCGCCCGTGGCCGTGATGTTGTCGGCTACTGCTCGGCCTGCCACGAGGTTGTCCATCGGGGTGGAGAACAGTGGGAGGCCGTTTGCGTCTCTCTCCCGTGAGGAGACTACTATCCACGACTGGTCCCTGGGAGGTGTGCGGTTGGGTGGAGGTGGGGCGCCTATCGCCGTCGATCCTGGCGGGGGCCGGGCGCTTCCTCCCGGTGGCGCGTTCTCGCAGATCGCGCGCTCGGCCACGCGGGCCGGGTCGTTTTCGTCGTCGAAGTTCAGGGCGCGCCCCTGAACGGTGGGGTTCAGGCGCGACCTGATCCGCTGCTGATGGTAGCGCGATAGTTCCTGCGCCGTCACCTGCTCGAGGCGAAATTTTTCGCGCTCGGCTTGCTCCTTGCGCACCGCCTCCGCCAGTTTCAGGCGGAGTTCCTCGACCTCCGTTGCCGTGGCGTTAGGAGGGATTGGGGTGGAGAAGGGGTCCTCCGGCGGCTCGGTGCCGGTCGCCATGTAGGTCGCGGCATGGCGACCGGTTCCGTCGCGGAGGTCGGCGGAGTTTTCCGACCCGGAGTCGAATTCGAAGATCCCGAGGATAGAGGGGTCCTCGAAGTCTCCCACGTTGGAGACCTGGGTGATGGACCCGGCGAGTGATGCTGGGGTCGCCGAGTCAGCGTCGTCGTTGAGGGCCACGTCTTCTACGGCCGTTGAGTTTTCGGCCACGTCGCTGTGGGCCGAGTTGTACTCAGAGGCGAGGCGATGGATCGTGCGGATCTGGCTCTCGGAGAGCCGATCGCATGGCGGCGACTCGCGGATGTGAGCTGAGTCCTCCGAGACGATGACGTCGGTGAGGCCGACGAAGAGGCTGATCGCGCCGACCGGCAGGATCACGCTGTGCGTGATGGGTCGCGCCGCCGGGACGTAGCTGCTCGACAAGATTTGGAGCATCTCGCCGATCGCTATCATGCGGCCGGTGGCGACCGTCTCGTTGATGGGTAGATTGGATCTCGCCGCAGAACACCGGCCAGACCGGCCAGGCCCCACAGTGGGCGCCACTGTCGTGGGAATGGTCACGGCAGATGCTGCAATCGGCAGCGAGTAGTAGAACGAGGGGCAAGGGCGGCCAGCCATCTGCGGTGCGAGATGAGGGCGGAGACACAGGGTTTTACCCAGGTTCGGCCCCCCGGAGGGTAAAGACCTACTCCTGCTAGATTGTATTATGAAGGTGGTACAATGGGCGAGCTCGGCGGCTAGGCGGCGAGTCGCTTGGGTGTATGATGGAACGTATCTCTACACGCCCTGCAGGGAGGTTTATATAGGCTCACCTCCCCTAGGGTTTACATATCTCAACCGAATCAGTTAAAGCTTCGGTACTCGTTTAACCTAATCCGACTGGGCCTATCTACTCGCCTGGGCCTTCAACTTCCAGTCGCTTGGATCCTCGCTGGGCTTCGATCCAGTCGCCGTCTTGCAGGCCCACTCGCCAGTTCTTGGGCCAGTCGGAAACGTTCTGCTGGGTATACCCCGGTAGGCACATCCCCATCAGCGCGCGAAAACGAAACGGCCGAAAAAGACCTTTAGTCCCGGGCCGTGGCTTAGCCCGCGACTAAAGGGGGGGGGGGGTCTTTAGTCGCGGGTTAAGCCACGGCCCGCGACTAAAGACCCTTTAGTCGCGGGCGGTGGCTTAGCCCGGGACTAAAGGGGTGGGGGTATAAGTAACTTGCGCCCACCCCTGGCCTCCCCCACCCAGCACTTGGCGAAATCAACGAGGAGACGCGCGCAGACGACGGCGAGAGCTCGACGCAGGGGAGGTGCTGCCGGATTCCACCGCGCCACCGCCCTCGTCTCCGGCCACCACCCCGCCGTGCCGCCACGTGCCGTACCGCAGAGCCTCACCGAAGGAATCGAAGCCCCGCGCCCCCAGTCGAGCTCCCCGTCCGCTCCTTCCCCGTCTCCGGCCGCCGCGTCCGTTGCCGATTCCGGCCACTGCACCCTCGACCTCCATCGGCCTCGCTGACCTCAGGCACCCTCCTGCTTCCTTCCTCTTCCTAGGCCAGTTTGCCGTCCCGTGCCGCCGTCAATCGCCGTCCCGCGCGCGCCGCCGTCACTGGCTCGTGAAAATAATCAACCCCCCGGTCCCTCTTCCTTGCGTGGCATGCTGAGGTGGCCAGTACCCCGGCCCACTGGTCAGTCATAGTGGCTAGGCTTAGTAGCGGTACAAAAAGTTTAACCCCCTCTGCTGATGTCATAATGATGAAATAACCCTTTTTAGTAATTCCAGAATTTGATTAAATATTGTAAATTCAATAACTTTTAATTTATAAGTCAGAAAAATACAAATAATATATCAAAATGTTCAGAAAATTGAAACCTATCTATTTAACCTATAATAATGAATTGTTCAACAACTTAAATGACAAGCATAATTAGAAGAACAAATGCACCCCTCTCATATGTTCCGGAGTTTTCCCGAGTTAGGGTTTTCACCCCTCGAAACCCCGATTAATTTGCCGAGCATGTTTTAGGGTTTAAATTCAATGCAATTCAACTTGTCATATAATCATACTTGATTGAGCATTGCATCGATGCCATGTGTTGATTGTTTCCCCTTTATTTTTTTCTGGTGTTTGGTGCTTCTCGGTAGAATACGATATCGAGATCGAGATCGAAGCCCTTTAGGATTAGGGTTATTTTTTTGTTTAAGTTATTATAATTAGGATTATATTGTTTTAGTTATTAGGATTATTGTTTTTTCTAACCTGTTTAACTCTCGTTTTGTTATAGATAATTAAGTCATGGATCCATCCGAAGATCCTGGTCGCATCGGTGAAGGTTTTCTTCAGGGCATGATAAGAGGTGAAATTCCTCTTATTACGGGCACAGCCGAAGATATTTTTCTCGAGGAAGAGATATCATCATATCTGAATCCATCCGGTGATGGACTAGAGGAAAACCAAGGGGAAGACCAGATGGACGAAGGGCAAACACATGACAACAATAATGATGGACCCTCGACAGGATCCGGCGAGGTACATATATATATAAAGTCTCGTGTTACCTCTATTCATTAATTGATCTAGATATATATTAATCACTCTCTCTTCTTCTTTTAGCCCACTGGATTGAAGCAATCGACAACTCAAACGAAACGAGGGCCGAACAAAAAGTTGGATGGTAATCAGAGGTTCACCATCGAAGAAATAGCTGATGATGGTGAACCGATTGCTCTAGAGAGGCACCGGAGGATGTTTATAAATCAATGCGGAGTGCTGGTTAGGGACAACCTGCCGATCACCATCCAAGAATGGAATAAGTCAAAGAAACCCGGTGAAGAATCCAACAGCTATGTCACCGATGATGCCAAAGATGACCTTTGGCAGAAGCTCATAGCGCATTTCATACTACCTCCAGAGTATGAGGAATTTGAGGTAGATGGTATTACCCCAAGGCCGGCTGGGCTTGAAAATAGAGCGAAAGTCAAGGAGTGGGCACTAAGCAAGATGGCTGAACTGTACCGGAACCACAAGAAAAATTTATACGCGAAATATGTCGCGAAAAAGAAAACTCCAGACTTCACAGGAGTAAACGAGAAGTTGAGAGAACAGTGGACCGATTTTGTACAGTACAAGCAATCTGATAAAGCAAAGGAAAAGTCTGCAAAGAACGCGTTAAATGCTGCCAACAAGAAATACCATCATAAAATGGGGACAGGTGGCTACAAGAGTGCCATCCCTAAGTGGGAAACTATGGAGAAGGATATGAGGGCTAGAGGCATCACTCCTGGTACAGATGGATGGCCCGAGAGGTCAAAGCACTGGTGGTACGGGCACGAGGGATCCTTGGACCCAGAAACAGGGAAGACATTATTTCATGATAAAATTCTAAAACCCTCCCAAGACCTTATTCAAGCAATGAACGATGCTCAATTGGGATTGTTCCATCCCGAGAGAGAGAACGACGAGCTGACACGCACCCTAGGGAATCCTGAAAAGGGAGGACGAACACGAGGCAAAGGCGCCGGTGTCTCGTGGAAGAAAGGGTTTCCTCTGTACGATGCCAGTTACAGAAGCCGTCAGAGAAAGAAGGACCGGGAGGCAGACCGGATCTCCAGGGTAGAGCAGGACCTAGCTGATCTGAAGAACCTCATGCATAAAATTAGCCAAAGGCCGCCGTCGTCAACTCACCCGCGGTCTGATGATCCTGCATTGGATCTTAGCCAACGGAGAAGCAGCGTGGCTTCCACGGAGGTCCGTGCTGATGATCAAGCACTGCTGGATGATGCACCGGCTCCTCACTACCCCGTGGTTGATGTCAGAGAGATGGCACAATGTGAGCTACATCAGCCAATGAACAATGTCCTTCAAGGTGGCGATCGGCACTGCTTTACCTTGTCTACCTGGAGCACTCCACCATTCACTTCCGATTCCACCAGGCTATGCTCGTGTCACGGTGGATGACATAGTTGAGGATTTTGCGTACCTAGAGATTGAAATCGCTACGCCTGAAGGCCTTACAAAACTAGGATATGTCAAGCGCAACATCATTCTATGGAATAAGAAGTACATCAAGTTTCCAGGCTCGGCGCCAAGGCCACCGACTCCAAGTAATCCAAATCCACCCCGCATCGAATATCGTCAACCTCCAAGTCCACCCCAACCCGATTATCGCCAACCTCCAAGTCCACCCCAACCCGATTATCGCCAACCTCCAAGTCCACCCCGCCCCGCTGACGATCGCCGCAACATGAGTACATCAACTCGATCTCCGCCTCCGCCTCCGTGCAATACTACTACCTCGTCGAAGAAATGGAAGTTCGACGGTCCCCCGCGCTCCACATCGAAGAAAGTTCAAACGCCGAAGATAGTCGATATCCCGCTGGCTCTTCCAAAGAGACCTTATGACAAGACCGACAAGGAAACTAACACGTATGTGGCTGCCCAAGTTAAGGCGCATTTTGCACCCAAAAAGCCTGAGCCAAAGCCGGTATATAACGAAAAAACAAAAAAGTGGGCTAAGTCCTTTCTTGAGCAACCATCCCAGATATCGATGAATCTGGAATCAGACTATGACCGGGAGATTATTAAGCAAGCATAGAAGAAAAAAAATCACAAGTGCAAAAAGCGGGAAGCAAGTTGCCCAGCTCGGAGCACAGAAGAATCAATCGGTCGCCCCGCTCAAAGTCATTTCAGACCTCGACAAGGCCTTCAGAGCTGAAATGGATATGGACATGCAAATAATGGACCCTAGAGCCCGTAATAATGCTGCACTTATGGGAATCACTGTATCGGAGGCCAAAGCACTTGCTAACGAAGCAAATATGTCTCTTGGTAAATATTTAGGCTATGAAGATACGCCAGTGGGTCAGATAGTACGGCAGTATGTCCAAGGGCAGCCTCTAGTCAGTAATGAGGAGCTCGCGCGTCTATCCACACATATGCGAAATCTGCATGAATGGTACATGTCGCAAGCAGAAAAAAAGCATCATAAAGATTGGTTTCTGGTGGATGTTAGAAAGGAGCATCACTTCAAACCATACTCGATACAGGTTCAAATGACCGAACTGTTTCAGTTATACAACCAGCACGCCCTCGACAAATCTATCATTGGTTGCTACTGTCTGTAAGTTATTTATTTCTATAATTAAGTTTGTAGCTTTAGCTCGTTCATTGCATTTAATATATTATCCTAACTATATATCCTTTTGTATGATGATATTATATTCCGCAGAATGAAGATGCTTGAATGCAAAAGAGCTAGAAGATACGACGTTGGGTTTATTGACCCATATATCATTAATGAATATACGTTAAAGAATCACCCCAAAGACGTGGAGGAAGACCTGTCCAGGTTCTTAACCGAGCATAATTTTGTTAAGGAAATACTATTTCCTTACAACTTCAAGTGAGTGTTTATATCTTGTACACATTTTATTTTTGCTTACTGGATGAGCTATGCATGTATGCTTATGTAAATGTCCGCAGATTCCACTGGATCTTGCTAAACATTCAAGTTGACAAGTCCCTAGTCGAAGTCCACGACTCATTAAGTTGGGACCAAGAGAAGTGGAGCGACATGAAAGCAATGCTCCATAAGTAATTTCAATCGTTATCGCATTATATCGTCCTCTTTCATTCATTTCCTGATATCAAGTAACTAATAACTCCTTTGTTCATTTTCTTTGCCGAGCAGGTGTTGGACACGGTTCAGACAGAAAATACCAGGTCCATTCAAAGAGGAGCTAACTTATAAAATGGCGAAGAGTTTACAGCAGCCACCGGGAAATAATTTATGTGGATACTACGTCTGCGAGTACATCCGCGAGTTGACCAATGAGCAGAAAGTTGACTCACATTATATTTATGATTTGCGGGAGACACTAGAGCCAGACCAGCGCATAAGAGCAATTCAAGAGGAGCTGGCGGGAATTATGATGAAGGAAGTCCTTGATGTACATGGAGAGCATTATGCGGATGACGTGGAACTCGATTTGCCTTAGTCATCTCCATGTAGCTCATATGATATATATATTCATCAATGACCATGTAATTTTCAAAACATTTCTTCCTTTTGATATGATTGATTATATGTATGCTTGCAAGGGATCGATCTTATATAAATGCATCGACGTGTAGTGTGTATGTAGTAGCGTATAATATGTCTACTGAAATATATGTTTGTTATAGTGAAACACAAAACGAAAAAGGAACAAAATGGCAAAAAAAAGGAAATACACAATCTCTGCCGCGGCAGAGAAATGTGGTGTTTCTCTGCCGCGGCAGGAAACCCGGGTGGTGTTACAGCCCGGGACTAGAGGGTTCCGCCCCCCGCGGCGCTGAAACAGCCACGTGGCTGTTATCAGTCGCGGGCCTTTGCGAGCCAAGACTAAAGGGGGGGGCCTCTAGTCCCGTTTTCGCAGTCCCGGGCCCAAAACCGGGACTAGAGCCCGTTGCGGCCCGGGACTAGAGCCCCTTTTTCCACTAGTGTGCAAGATACACAAGACTAGTAATAGACGGTGTAGAACTCTGTAACCTGTCCGGCTAGGACTTTTCCCTGTAACCCTAGGACCTGGGGACTATATAAGTCGGGCCTATGGGAGCCTTTACGGCATGATAACTTAGACTTTCTAGTCACCTCACACAGCGAACCTAATCTCTGTAACTCGGCGTATTGCCATTATAGTGATTTATAGCAGGAGTATGATTCCGCCACCGTTGTGGGATCTGAACCTGGGTAAGTTGTGTTACCTCGTACCCGTCAACCGTCCGCCTTACCCCACGTCTATAAACACGCACTGTGAGGACCCCTCCATGGCATACTCGTCGGCAATACCATGATAGTTGGCGCCCACCGTGGGGCAAGAGGCGCTTGAGGCTCTTCAGCGGGCGAGGACCAAGATGTTCATGGGAATCGATGAAACCGTAGCCATCGGTCGCGTTCTCTTCTCCGTCAACGTTTCGATTGCCCCCCCGACGAGTTCTGGATCTCGGCGAAGACGAACCCTATGCGGTGTTCGATCGTTCCTATCGGAGACATCCACCTCTTCATCGGCGAAACCGACTCGGGCACTAGTTCCCTGGGAGTCGGAGGAGCGAGAAGACCCGCGCGGACCGCCTACAGGCAGGATACGTTCGCGGAAGGATCGATGTCGGATCTCTCTTTGGAGTTTGCCGGCAAAGATCGGAAAGCATCAAGACCCGCACGGACCGCCTACGGGAAGGATACGTTCGCGGAAGGATCGATGTCGGATCTCCCCTCGGAGTTTGCCGGCAAAGATCGAAAAAATTCAAGACCCACCCAAACCGCCCCTGGGCAGGATATAAAGGTGGAAGATCACTGCAAATCCGCCGGCTTTGTCCATGCGCCTGGAGAGCAGAGACCCAAGTTCGTCGGCGTGGTTACCATCTTCGATCTGGCGCGTTGCGTTCAGAGAGAGGGCGAAAACCCCCGCGATTACCTGGCCAGGTGGCTCCGTATACGAGCCGATCTGGCCCACTACCCCAATGATGATGCTATCTATCACTTTGTGGAAGGACTGGACCATGGCAGGCTTCTCCGACACTCTCTAAGACGGCAACAGGCGTCAGGACGCCTTACCTTCGAAGGCATGGTGAACACCGTCAACAACTACGCGGAGGCTGAAGCGGCAACTCAGACAGCGCTTGCGCTCATTGACGGAGCACCTCCGATTCAGCCACCACCACCGCCTCCGGCTGCCATCGTCGCAGCAGCGCCACCACCTCCAGTCATCGTCGAGGCCGTTGCACCTCCACCGCCCGTCATCGAGGAAGTCCTGGCACCCTCCGACTCTGTCATTGACGCGCTTTATGCTGATTTCAGTGCAGATTCAGAGGAAATAGACTTCAGTCCAGAAGTGCTAGACTCCGCTATGCAGGAGATGGAGGAGGAGTACTCGCGCGACGAACAAGATAATAACACTGTCATGTCTCGAGGGGTGTTCATCACCATTGGGACAGCGATGGATGAAGACCAACCCGGGCAAGCTCCGCCTACGGCGCTGGATAAGGGGAAGGGCCCACTTATTGCTGCCGACAATGATCGCGCAAAGGTCATGCCTCCTCCGCCTAACCCAGTGCAACAGCCGCAGGAACTCGGCACCGGTCCAAGCAACAAGAACACCGCAAACTTGCCGCCTCCAGCGTCCATGTCGGCAGCAACCCATGTTACTCCAGCTGATAGAGTGATGTACAGCAATCTCCTCGTTGAGCCACTAACTGTTGATCATATCTGGAACGTGACTCAGCTTGACGAGAAACGCCAACAGCTGCTGGAGGAGGCACAGGCCATCACGGAGTAAGGCGCTAAACTAGATCGAGATATGGTCAACACGCAGAAGTCCATAGAAAAAGCTAGAGCAATGGAGGCCGAGTACAAGACTCTGCTACAGCAGCAGAAGGCTAAGAAAGCTCCGGCTCGCGTCATCAACGATCCTGGTGTACGACGCAACCTAGGATGGGCTCCCTCAAAGCCGGCACAGGCCAAGCCATACATTGACAGTGAAGGCAAACATGTGATGCCCACCCCACTCCTTAACCTCACCGTCGCCAAGACCCTTCTGGAGCAGGATAGATCGCCTGAGGCAGTAGAATAGGTTTATGACCTAGTGGACAAGGCGGTAAAGCAGCAGGAAAAGGCCACCTCTCAGAGGCTTGAGTCTGACCCAACGCTCTGCCGATCTAGCCAGTACAAACCGCCAAGGGACAGATCTCCTCAAGATGTCGGATCACGGACGGGTTCATCAGAACGAAGACGGAGGGATGTGCGCAACAGGAAGGATGCTATACCCATATCCTCCGACCACGGAGAAAGAGCCCAACCTCGCCGCCCATCGCCACCGCCCTGATCCCCCCGACGTCAGGAAGACTACAAGACTCACCACCGCACGGATATGCCTCCACCAAAACAGTGTGGCATCGTCATCCGCGACAACGCGGCACAGACCCGTCATGATGAAGAGCACCACCAAGGACATAAGAGCAGGTCGCACCACGACCCTCCACGTCCGACAAGAAACCGCGACAGGCGTGGGGCATCGCAGGAGGGTAACATCAAGAAGGCTAACCCACCGCCACCTCCGCCTTCGTCGCTGCCAAGCAGTCACCATGGCGGAAGAGGCCCGCGTCGTTCACGCAGCCCATCCCCTGTTGACAACAAGAAGAAGAACCCGGAGCCATACGACGCACGTTCGCGGATCGATAAGATCCATGAGGCCCGGGAAGGACCATACCTGGGACCACGTTGCTTTGGACCTGCAATACGGTCCGCAACTTACCCAAAGGTTTCCGTATTGACAAGACCATCAAGCCCTATGACGGCACCGCCAAGCCTGCCACATGGTTGCAGGACTACGGCAACACGGTGGAGATTGCCGGAGGCAACCCCAACATCGCCGTCAAGTACCTCCCGTTAATGTTGGCGGGCACGGCCCGTCAATGGATCGACGACTTGCCAGATAGATCTATCTACAACTGGCTGGACATGCAAGAAGCATTCACCAAGAACTTTGAGGGTACATACAAGCGTCCCTGCACCGTGGGTGATCTACAGCGGTGCATGCAGGAGAAAGACGAGACATCTCGCGCCTACCTCTCCCGCTGGCTGGATATGAAGAATTCCTGCGCAGGAGTGCACGCCCCAGACCGCCATGTCCGCCTTCATCGATGGGTTGGAAAGGGGCACGTTGCTCCGACATAAGCTGAAGCGCTTGCAGGAGAATCATCAGCTTGACTTGAATCAGATGATTCAGTTAGCTAGTGAGTTCGCAGCTGCCGACGACGATGCTCGTGGCTCTTTGCCGGCAACGGCCATTCCAACCCAAGGTCGGAGGAACAGTAGTACAAAGCGAAAAACCGCTCCAGAAGAAAATCAATCTACCGACATGGTCGCCATGACTTTTGCAGGACGAGGAGAAGGCGGACAACATGGCCGAGGAAGGGGAACAGGCCGCGGGCAGCAGCGAGGAAGTGAAACCAACTCCGCACCGCTCCGTGTTCTCCAAACGTACGAGGAGTATCGCGATATGCCATGCCTCGTACACCTCGATGTCAACGGCAAGGCCACCCATACCAATCGACACTGCAAGTTCGTCAACGACCTCAAGGAAGACCCGGAGTCCGGCTACAAGCGAAGTCGGAAGAACAGACCGCGAGGCAAGGGCAAGGGGAAGAAGAAGGAAGAGGAGTCCAAGGATTCAAGTGACATGGACGAGGACGTTGACCCCAAGCACGCCGCCAAGAGCGACGACAAGGGCAAGAACCCCTTCGCAAAGAAGGCCCCAGTCTACCACACTTTCCTTGGCACCCCCACCATCCGACAACAGAAGACCTCTCTAAGGATCCTGATGGCCACTCTCCCCCAGTTCCCCAATACCTACGCTGGTCGGAGGTTCCAATCACTTGGGACAGGACGGACCACCTAGACCTTGTGCCCACGGAGAACCAGTACGCCATGGTCATCAACCCATTGATTGACGGCGTGGAGTTCACCAAGTGCATGGTGGATAGTGGAAGCAGCATCAAGATCATGTACCTGGATACACTGCTAAAGATGAACTTGACGGAGGCAAACCTAAGGCGGACCAACACCGTGTTCCATGGCGTAGTTCCTGGTCGGGAGGCTCGGTCCCTTGGGTGCATCACGCTTCAGGTAGCCTTTGGCGACGTTAATAATTACCGCCAAGAGCGCATGACCTTTGAGGTGGTCCCCTTCAAGAGCGTGTACCACGTCATATTCGGACGCGGCAGATTCCACACGTTCATGGCCAAGCCATGCTTCGTCTACAACAAACTCAAGATACCCGGACCAAACGGTGTCATCACCATATCCGGAAGCTTTACCAAGGCAAGGGACTGCGAGATCAATGAAGCAGTCGTTGCAGAAGCTGTCCTCTACAGCAAAGAATTCAAGGAGATCCAGAGCAAGGTCAATGACTCAGAGATGCCCGCGTCGAAGAAGCAGATCTCCGACTCCGCTCCTGCGTTCAAGGCCGCCATCTAAACCAAGCCGGTGGAACTTGTGGTAGGTGATGCCTCCAAGGTCACCGCCATTGGGACGAACCTGGATCCCAAATAGGAAAGCGCGCTCGTCGAGTTCCTCCGTGAGAATAGGGACATCTTTGCCTGGCAACCTGCCGACATGAAAGGTGTACCTAGGGAACTTGCCGAGCACAGATTAAACATAGATCCAAAATGTAAACCAGTGAAACAACCTCTACGACGCTTCGGAGATGAGAAGAGACGTGCCATTGGCAAAGAGATAGCTAGGTTACTTAAGGCTGAGTTTATCCGAGAAGTCCTTCACACCCGATGGGTGGCTAATCCTGTACTTGTCCCCAAAAAGGGAACCAAGGAATTAAAATGTGCGTTGATTACATCGGCTTGAACAAAGCATGTCCCAAAGATCCGTTTGCTTTGCCTTGCATTGACCAAGTCATTGACTCGACGGCTGGCTCAGAACTTTTGTGTTTTCTCAATGCATCCTCAGGATACCACCAGATCAAGATGAGGAAGTCGGACCAATTGGCCACTTCGTTCACTACCCCTTACAACACGTTTTGCTATGTCACAATGCCTTTTGGGCTGAAAAACGCAGGTGCTACCTACCAGCGGACAATGCAACATTTCCTTCACGACCAAATTGGTCGGAACGTTCATGCTTATGTGGACGATATCGCGGTGATGTCTAAAAAGTCAAATGACTTAATCTCCGACTTAAAATAAACCTTTGATAATCTACGGAAATACAACATGATGCTCAACCCTAAGAAGTGCGTCTTCGGGGTTCCAGCCGGCAAACTGTTGGGCTTCATCGTTTCCCAGCGCGGAATCGAGGTCAACCCGGAGAAAATCAAGGCCATCTTAAACATAAACCGTCCGACATGCCTAAAGGACATCCAACGACTAACAGGTTGTGTTGCAGCAATTAGTCGGTTCATCAGCCGACTTGGAGAGAAGGCTCTGCCGCTGTACAAGTTGCTGAAGAAGGCGGACAAATTCACATGGACAGACGAAGCAGATGCAGCATTGAAGCAACTAAAAAGGAGATTCTTTCCTCAGCGCCCATCCTTGCAGCACCCGAGCCTGGAGAGCCCCTGTTAATTTACATGGCGGCAACCAACCGGGTTATCAGCATCGTCGTCGTGGTAGAGCGGAAGGAACCAGGCTATGAGCACGGAGTTCAACGACCAGTTTACTATGTAAGCGAGGTCTTGACGGAGTCCAAGCAGCGTTACCCGCACTACCAAAAGATAGCTTATGGAGTATTCCTTGCTTCTCGGAAGTTAAGGCATTACTTTCAGGAGCACCCAATCATAGTAGTGAGCAAGACTCCACTGTCCGACATTATCAACAACAGCGACGCTACAGGAAGGGTCGCGAAGTGGGGCATTGAACTTGACGCCTTCGAGATCACCTACAAAAGACACGACGCTATCAAGTCACAAGCCTTGGTGGATTTTATTGCAGATTGGACGGAGATGCCGGATGCTACTCCACTGCCAGAACCAGAGTACTGGGTGATGCACTTTGACGGATCAAAATTGCTCAACGGCTCGGGGGCTGGTGTACTACTACAGTCACCAAAAGGAGACAAGCTGCACTACGTTCTGCAGATCCACTTCGAGGCTACAAACAACATGGCGGAGTATGAAGCACTCATTCACGGAATGCGTGTAGCCAAGGATATTGGCATCAAGCGCATAGTTTGCTGTGGAGATTCCGACTTGGTTGCCCAGCAGGTGGCTGGCACCTGGAATGCGCGGAACCCTATGATGGCGGCATATCGCGACGAAGTGGACGAGATAGCCAATAGCTTCTTGGGCTACGAAGTCAAGTATGTGCCTAGGGAGCAAAACGAGGCGGCTGATCTACTGTCTAAACTTGGATCAGGGCGCAAGCAAATTCCGTCAGGAGTTTTCCTAGAGCATCTACGCACACCATCCGTAAAGGGCGCCGACATCGACAACCCGGATAGAGCTGACTCTTTCGTCAACATGGTGACAAAGATCCCTCCGACTTGGACAAAACCGTTCATGAAATATCTCGAACATGGAACTTTGCCCGACGACGAGGTCGAAAGACGGCAAATAGTATGACGAGCAAAGGGTTATACCATAATCAATGGGCAACTCTACAAAAGGAGCACTACTGGTGTATACCTAAAGTGTGTTTCCCAGCTAGAAGGTATGGAAATCCTACGCGAAATCCATCTCGGAGATTGCGGGCATCACGCCGCTCCTCGATCGTTGGTCGCGTAAGCCTTCCGGCAAGGATTCTACTGGCTGAACGCGAAGGCGGACGCCGACAAGCTCGTTGAGACATGCACAGGATGCCAGTATTATGCCCGACAACCACACGTTCCTGCTGAAGAATTGCGAACAATACCAATAACTTGGCCGTTTGCAGTCTGGGGGATCGACATGGTGGGGCCGTTACAAATGGCACCGTGTGGATTTACGCATTTGCTTGTAGCAGTTGACAAATTCACCAAATGGATAGAAGCTAAACCCATTAGAAAGCTTGATGGGGCAACTGCCCTCAGGTTTGTCCGGGATCTAGTGGTGAGATTTGGTTTCCCACATAGCATCATCACCGACAACGAAAGCAACTTGTCACTCGGAGAAGTGGAGGCTTATTGCTGGGACAAAGGCATCCGACTTGACCTTGCATCTGTGGCTCACCCACAATCCAATGGTCAAGTTGAGCGAGCCAATGGATTAATCCTGCAGGGGATCAAGCCACGTCTTGAGGCACCTCTACATAGAGCAGCTGGAGCCTGGGCGGAAGAATTGCCATCTGTGCTGTTGTAAGATCCCTCCTTTATAAAGGAAAAGGATCCCTGTGATTGCAATGCTAGTCCCTGGATCAATGCTAGCATCCACAGTTTAAGATGAAGTACACAGAAACAAAGGTCATTATTACAGTCATTCCAGAGACAAACATAGTCTTTACAACTCCATGGCCACAGGCCTAGTACAAGAGTTTAAATAAGTAAATAGATAACAAGTCTTCATCTTCATGTGCCACAGGCAAACATGTTGAGTGTAGACTCATGACTCCTAATCCTCATCAGAGTAACCTGCAACATCACAAGTTACAGCCACAGTGGGTCAATACATTGGAATAGTATTGGCAAGTGATACCTTAGTATAATTTTGGTGGACTGCATACTATATGCAATTTGGCTAAGTGTAGCTTAGGCTTGCTTTGATCAAAATAGGTTTTACCTATTAGTTGAAATCACTAAGTTTTTCTTTGTCAAAACTTTTCCCAAGGAACCACCAATAGACATTGGGGTCCTTCACCCTTGTTCACCCACAAGTTTTACTTAGAAATTGGGATGAGGAGATTCTTGATAGCTTCCATGTCTTGATGCTCAAGTTGTCCAATACCAGGGACATGTCTAAGTACTTAGATTCTTCCATCTGCAGAGGTTGTGCACTTTCCCCACCAGACTTGATTTTCACCAAGACAGGACCTTTAAGAAGCCTTCCCTTAGACCAAATGGACGCGTTCCAACCTATCATCCCACTACCACCAACTGTCCAAATGGCTAAGTTCTAGCAACCTATGTGATCCAGGCAGAGCCCATATTGCCAAGTGGCTGCACTAGAAGCTTCTTAACATTTGGCCTCTCAAATCCCTTTGTTCCTGGGTGGATTTACGCAAGTGAGATACACATGGTAAACCATAGAAATGGCCTTGTGTAACCACTCAACATAAACCATTCCTTCCATTCCACCCAGGTGTTTCATTCACTTAGTTGTTTTATTAGGCAAAACACAAGTCCAAAGACTTAGAAATATTTTCATCATAGCATGTATATTTCACCACCCTTGGTTGCTACTATCTAGGCTAAGCATGGAATAGATAAGCATCTTAACTTAGAAATTTCCTAGCAATTCTACACTACTAGGATTTCCCAACATGGCATATAAGCAAAATATAACATGCAAGACTAGCAAAATATTTCTAATGCTTAGTAGAAAACATAGGGATAAAAATATCATGAAGCACCACTTGCCTTGGTAGTTTGGAGAGTAGTTACACTCCTCACAATCACAATCATTATTGGCACAAAATCTACACATAGAATCATAGCAACAAATCACATACAAATAAATACAAGCAAAAATATATGGATGCATGCAACATGATATGTGATGATTTTCTAAACTCAACAAAACAAGTGTACAGTACTGGTTCATAAACAAGTTCAAAACTTGCCAAACAACATTTATTTAAACCCTAAAACATTTCTCAAACAATTCATATACTCAAAATAGGCCTACACATGTTTCTGTAAATAAAACCATTTTAACAGAAACAAAACATTAAACACATTACATATTTGGAAAGGGCTTGCTCTCCTGATTCCATTGATATAAAATTTGTCAAATTTGAACGTGGAAATCAAAAGTTATGGCTAAAACAAAATCAAACAACTAATAGATCTAATTCAAATTTTTAAAACGAACTCTGTGCCACGCGTCATGTTCTGATTGGCGCGTACCGGTTCGCACAGGATCACGCGCACAGGCCGTTAGATCTACTTAATCTGCATGGCCCAGATCTACTTATACCGTTTCGTTAAGTGATCTATTTATACGCGCTGGATCTAGATCCTACGGTCCTCGATCAAGCGACCATAGATGGGCGGCGCTGGAGGTGGAAACTGGCGGCGGCGAGCTCTGTCTACAGCGGCGCGGAGCTACAGGGGGTTCTGGGGTCGTCGGAGATGCTTACCGGGCTCGTAGCGATGCACTGATGCTCAACGTGGCGACGGCTTGGCAAGGGGCGCACGGACACGGCTGCACAGGCTCGTCGGAGTTGCTGACAGCGTCGGGTTCGGGCGGACGGCGACGTTGGCGATGCTCCTGGTCACCCTAGTACAAATCAAGGCATTAGGGGGTGCGCAAGACTACGGCGAACACGCTCGTGTGAATCAGAGGCGAAGGGGAACACGGTGCTCACCGAATTTAATCGCCGGAGTTGAGGACGTCGTCGGGACCTTGCTGTGCTTGACGGAGACGACGACCTGGGGCAGTATAGGATGAACCAATGGTGTCAGAAGGTGCGCAAGGAAGTTGCGAAGCTGTCTGCAAGAACTAGAGAAGAAGGGGCACACGGGGCTCACCGGGATTGGTCGCCGGAGTGAGCTCTGTCTGCGGCGGTGCAAGGGTGTTCACGGGCAGCCTGGGGGCGCTCTATGCTCGAAGTCTGGGGGAAAATGGAGAGGGGGCAGAAGGGGTTTAAGTAGGCGAGATGGGGGCGTGATTTACTCCTGCAATCAACGTGAATTGACGACGCGAATCAAACCAGGAAACACATGGCGTGAATTGGGGAAGAACATGTCGTCGGGGTGGAGACGATGACGCCGTGTGGGCCGCGGCTGTCAGCGAGAGAAACAGAGAGGGAGTGGGTCCAGTCTGTCAGCGACCTAGCGGGTGTTGTGAGTGAAGAAAACGTTTCGCGGGGGGGGGGGGGGGGGGAGGGGGGTTGCTGGGCTAGTTGGGCCAGATAGGTTGTTTGGCTTATTTTTTTCTCTTTTATCCTTTTTCTTTTTCTGTTTGATTTTTCTGAAATGATTTTCAACTCCAAATCAAATGAGTTTGAATTCAAATCTTCTCTAGGTTTTTATACTGCAAACCTTGCACTCAAATGTGTGTCAAACACTACTGTTTACTCAAAACACTTTGATCAATTGGAAGTAAAAATAAAACCAAGCCTTTATGTGATATATACTATAGGCATAATCTTGGTTTTATTTACTCATTTTGTTTTGAAAACTTTGCTCAAGCTTTGTAAAGTGCCTAAGTTTGAATTCAAACCTTACTGAACAAAACAAGTACTCTTATCATTGGAAAATAGCAGTAAGGCTAGAGCAAACTTCATGAAAAAAATAAGCATATATGCTTCTGTTTTGAAATGATTTGTCTGAAATGAAATTTATATGATCATGGATGCATGGATGATATGCATGAGTTTGAAACATGATTTTTGGGAAGTTACAGCTGTGGAGTTTACGAACTACACCCAACAGATCCACCGGCTACACCCCTTATTTCATGGTATAGTGAGCAGAAGCCATCCTACCGTCCGACATCCTCCACGATGCACCAAGAGTTGCCGCCTACGACGAAGATGACGCTAAAGAATCCAGACGCCTGGATGTGGACCTTCTCGAGGAGGAGCGAGTTTTGGCATGCCAAAGATTCTCCATCTACCAGCAGAAGCTACGCAGCTACCATAGTCGCCGCGTCCGGCATCGCTCGTTTAAAGAGGGGGATTTGGTGCTCCGACTTAAGCAGAAGAAGTCCCACAAATTATCCCCGCCATGGGAAGGACCGTTCATCATAAGCAAGGCGCTTCCCAATGGGTCTTACTACCTTGTCGAAAATCGTGAACTCAAGGATAGACCCAACGAGGATCATAAGCGTAAGCGACGTGACCCGGATGATGACTACCCAGAGCTTGATCGGCCATGGAAGATAGCACAGCTACGTCCTTTCTACACTTAGCATTTTTTATCTAATCGTGTACCTCTTATATGATCAATGAAATAAAGCTCTTTGGTTCACTCATATTGCTGACTCTTTTACCTCCTTTAGTGTTCATTTTTGGATCATATAAACCTTTATGCACAAGCCTTGCGATTGCACTTGTGAAAATTCCACCTACGGGCGTTAGCTTAAGTTTTCTGGTCTACACGTTCTTTGTTGTTTTTATGTGGATTCTGGAGTAGTGACTTTTGGCACTCATTGTCGGCGATTTTGTGCTTAGGTTATTGACGGTACCATTGGGCATCATCACCTAAAGCGCATGGTTCCGACAACGAGTCTTCCGACTCACGAAAAGTCAAGCATAAGAACCAAAGTAATGGATAAGCCAGCACTTGCTTAAAAAATATATATATGCTGAAACTTAATTCTTAACTAGCAGGATACGATAACCATTGTTTTCCGCCTTAAGATTACATCGACAAAGTTTTTTCCGCGCACACTCCAAAGGTGAAACAGAAATTACAAAATGTTTTTCATTCTTTGGGCGCAGGAGACTTGGAGGCCGCATCATCACCAGCCGGAGAATCACCCTCGGCATCGGCGCTGTGGTGAGACTCAGAGGATTCCGGGTTGGCGTTGTCAAGAAAGTTCCTGGGCACCAAGACGTCAACGTCCACCAACTCGGCAACCCTGGTGTCATAACCCGCGAGTGATGACAGGATGGCTTCGTGATCAATCTCCTTGCCGTCATCATCTACGTCGGGGATACCAGATGTCACTGTGTCGATGTCAGCACCTTCATAATGTGCCTTCACCATGGACAACGCCATCCTTGCGCCAGCCCGTGCACATGAAGCTTTACAGCTTGCAACACGCTCGGGGGCTCGGCGCAGAATCTCCGAGTACTTCACCATGGAGTCCGAGGCCTTGATATAAATCTGGAGGGGCTTGGCGATCTCCTTGGCTTGGGCGATGGCTGTGTTGATGAAGTTGCCGGCAAGAATCATGCATTCCTTGTCCGAAGGAGGCGAGCGGGTTAAGCCCATAGGCGCTGAAAATTCCGACAACGACTGCATGAGTTCAAAAATTCTAAGTATCCAGACTACAGAACTACAAGGCGGAGGACACTTACTAAAGATGCTGGCCTTAGCCTACCAGACGATGTCCGCCAAGGATTCCTTCTCTTGTTGGAGGAGCTTAAACGCCTCGCTATGGCGAAGGTTTTGCTCATCGGCAGCTTGCTTCTGATCCTTTAGGATCGCAAGCTCCTCCTTCAAGCGATTGATCTCAGCGGAGGCGGAGTCCTGCAGGGCTTTCATGGAATCCTCGTGCATCTTTAGCATTTCTTCCCTCTCCTTCTTATTGATCTTGTTCTCGCTGTCCAGCTGCTGGATATGCTTGGACTGCTCGACAATATCCTTAGCCTTGGCAACATGTTCTACAAGTCAGAGAAAACAAAGTACACATTGAGTACTCTGAGATTATGGGCACAAAAGTAAGACGGAAATGCCCAAAAAGTAAACAGACTCTTGTTTTTGATGATCTGTTCCTTCAAGATGGCGATTTTACCCTTTTCAGCTTCAAGTTCCGCGCGCATCTTCTGGTACTTATCGTTGGCCATGCCCCTCCGAGCATTCTCGTTCTGTGGAAACAAATACAAAGTTAAGTCGTTGTTTAGTCTACTTGGAGCTTCTAGTCAGAAATTTTCCACCTAGATGCTCGGGGGCTACAGCGAGAGTTTTTAACTTAGCAATATGCTTAGCTTTTCTTTAAACATCTAGTCGGAGCTAATTCAGTTCTCAACTAGAGGCTTGGGGGCTACAGTATAAAGTTTTAACTCGGAAAACGCTTAGCTTTTCTTTAAGCATCTAGTCAGAACTAATTCAGTTACAACTAGAGGCTTGGGGGCTACATCACTTAAAATTATGAACACTGTGTATGCTACTCTTAAAGCATCTAGTCGGAATAATTCATTCCATCTAAATGCTTGGGGGCTACAGTGAGAGTTTTTTCTAACTTAGTCACTCTTAGAGCATATAGATGCAAAACCAATGGTTTTCCGTCTACATCCTCGGGGGCTATAGTGGGATACTCATATGAAATGCAAAAGGTAAAGTAAAAACTTACAAGTGCGATGATCTTGAGGTTTGTAGCGCTCTCAGCCAGCAGTTTGCCAAAGGAAACGCTATTTCCTTGCAAGATGTTTGCTTGACGGAGTAGCTCCTCAAGACCGCACGTCGGAGATGACGGCACTCCTCCAGGAACCATAGTTGTGCTACCCGGCGTAAGCACCGGGTAAATAATCTTTGGCAACTCGAAGGGTTTTTGGGGAGCAGAGGCGCCGCCTTCGGCAGAGGTACCAGCTCCCATCACCGCCTTGCCGCTACTGATGGCATCCTTAGCCGGAGCTTCAGCCATTTGAAGAGCAGCACTCTCCTGCGTCGCCTGCTCGCCGACGACAGCTAGTTCGGTAGAAGCGCCAGAGTCCACTTCCATGGAGGAAGGGCCTGGTGCCTCCTGGAATGGGGAGCTTGTCGGAGCAGAGGAGGGCTTGACGGCAGGAGTGGCAGGGGCGATGGCGGGAGAGGAGTCGCGATGCAGCATATCTTTAATATTTCTAGAAGCCCCAAGAGTCTTGGAGGACTTCTTGAGGCTGGTTGTGGCTTTCTTCCTAAAACGTGCAAAATGCATAAGTACAGGAATAAGACAGATAAATGAGACAATGTCGGAGAATAAGAAGTTTACACTAGGGGGCGCTTTGGCAAACATCCCTGTGGCTTTCTTCTTTTCCGCCTCTAGGGCGGTTGTACTCTTTTTGGAGGCTCCACCCTCCGTCTTCTTCTTACCTCAGTCGGCAGCGTCAGAGGTGGAGCTCTTCCACTTTCGCGCCAACGGGGCATCATCGTCGGACACAACCGTGACTTCCTTCATCTTTGGATCGTAGATTTGGGCAGCCAGGTTGCCCTCCTCTAGATTGCTAAGCTGTTAAGTGAAGAAATCATCGTGTTAAACAAGATGATATTGGCAAGACGGAAAAACTGGAGCAATGTCATACACGGAAAATAAATGTCTACCTTTGGGCACTTTCCGTCTATGAACATGTTGTAGGTGAGGGTGAAGCCACGCTTCTTATCCTTCACCTTGACGATGTCCTTAAGGCGGAATTTGACAGAGTCGCTCGAGAAGTTGTCCTCAGAGATCCGGAGGGTATCCCTTCGGTCGCCGGTGTACTCGTGCATATACTTTGTGCAGTGCTGCAGAGGTTGGATCTGCCTGATGAACCAGCACATGGCTAGGTCCAAGCCGGTCAGACCCGTCTCTACAAACCACTCGATCCGCCTTATTGCGCGAGAAGCTCGAGGTCGGAGGGAAGAGAGGCATGGGACCGCCATGTGGAGACTTCGGCGGCGGCTCCACCCACGAAATCCGGGTACGTTACTTCTCGGCCCGCCAAAGGAATGTCGGGGCCGTAGAAGTACGTCCGCTGCCAATTTTTGCATGACTCGTGGCCGACGATGTCGGGGAACCGCCGGCTAGGACGGATCTTGAAGCTTATGGTGCCATAGTTTCTAAGCTCCTCCCTACTGTGTCCGGCTTCACGCTTGACGGTGAAGAAGTATACAAACAATTCTAACCTAGGCCTAATCCCTAGGTAACCCTCAAAAAGTGCCGCGAAGTTGCTAAGCACTAGGATACTATTGGGGGAGAGGTTGTGGGGTTGGACCTTGAAGTGATTCAAGACGGACAGGAAGAAGTGGGAGATGGGCAGAGAAACGCCACGTACCAATTGCGCCTTGAGGTATACTTTCTCTCCGGCTTGGGGAGAAGGGGTCACCTCGCCGGCCGGCGCCGCCCACTAGGCGAGCCCCTCCGTCGCGGGGAGGTAACCCTCAGCAACCATCTCTTGGATGTCGCGGCCGGTGATTTCCGAGCCGCGCCAGTCGCCTTTGTGCGAATCTGGCCCCTCTTCCAGGGGCTCCAGCGCCGCCATATTGTGGTCGCCGCCGGTGGTTTCTATCACCGCTGATGCGGGGATGACCAGCCCCTCTGGAGGCACGACGACGGAGCTCGCCGGCTTCGCCGTGGCTTCGCTCGATGCCGCCATTGACGGGGATGAGCTGCTGCTAGCCATGGAGGAGGAAGAGAACGCGACTGGTGCAGAGAGCGAGGCTAGGGTTTCTCGAGGTTTTCGCGGAGAGCTCGAGGAGGCGCGTGGCTGGAGGAAGAAGACGATGACGCGAGAGAATGGGGTGAAAAAGTGGCAGGTGTCCCATGGTCACTATTTATCTTACTCTGCATCAAGATTCGTGCAGCTAATCGGACGGTTGCCGCGTAGACGACGTGTTCGTGAACATGCGCGGTAATTTCGCCACGACTCCAACCGTCACCGCCAACGGTTCGTATCGCTCGCGCGGGAAAATCGGATATGATTACGTTCTCTGCATGTGTGAGTTACGAGGCGTCACTGACCTACAGCCTACGTCGCCATAACTGACATGGTAGATGAGCCATCCCATCGAAGATTCCGGCATGGACGGATTTAATCCGACAACGGGGGCGTACGATGGAAGATTCAACATTTCTCCGACTTACTGATAGAAGATGGAGAAACCTTTGCAGGGTTCTTTGGGAGGACTACAAGATGTTGCTTGACGATTTGCCGACATCCATCTAGATGGAGCATTCCACGTGAAGATTCAAGACGGCACAAGATCTTGGAGTTCTCCGGGGGCTACTGTTGGGGATATGCTATATGGGTATCCTCATAGCATGTCACTTATCCGACTAACCCGGGTGGCCCATAGTCGGTAGCATGGCCTATGGCCTGCTGGGCAGCCCAGTTAGGTGGATCAGAAGGGAGGCCCCTGCCGGATAAAGGAAGGCTACGGTGGAGTCACCAGCGTGCCCGGAGCCTTGGAGTGCAAGATACACAAGACTAGTAATAGACGGTGTAGAACTCTGTAACCTGTCCGACTAGGACTTTTCCCTGTAACCCTAGGACCTGACGACTATATAAGTCGGGCCTATTGGAGCCTTTACGGCACGATAACTTAGACTTTCTAGTCACCTCACACAGTGAACCTAATCTCTGTAACTCGGCGTATTGCCATTATAGTGATTTATAGCAAGAGTAGGATTCCGCCACCGTTGTGGGATCTGAACCTGGGTAAGCTGTGTTACCTCGTACCCGTCAAACGTCCACCTTACCCCACGTCTCTAAACACGCACTGTGAGGACCCCTCCATGGCGTACTCGTCGGCAATACCACGACACATCCCGTGTTGTCCCTCTCGCCGGTGTATAAATAGAGGCCACCCCAGCCTCATTCTTCACACCATCTCACTCCCCACTCCTCACAGAACACCCCTAAACCTTCCATGGAGCAAGGCGAGCACCAGGACGCCGGAATTTCACCGGAGTCCGCCGCTGCAGAGGAGGAGCGGAGCCATTGATTGTAGCCGCCCTAGGAGCCGCCGCGACCAACGTTCGAACCTCCTTCATCAACAACGTCGTTCGCCCCATCGCCGACCTTAGTTGGAGCCCTGGTAAGCCGCCGCGTACCCCCACCGTCGCCGTTAGGGTTCGGTCTCGTTAGAGATATTCGACGGAGACGACGCACCCGAGCTATAGGATCCTTGTCTAATCGCACGTACCATATTGAAACATACCCCTTCGCTTAGACTAAGCCGCCGACGCCTGGACCCCCCTGTCAGCAGCCTGCTGCGCGCGCGCTGTGCAGCTGGGCCGGCCCAATAACTGTCCCGCGCGTAGCCCAACAGTTCAAATAGATATTTTCCAATTTAGTTCAAACCTAGTTTAGTCAGTGACTTTGAAAATCAATTCAAAGAGTTTTACTAAACCAAATTGCATGAAACCAATTTTGTTAGAAAGGTATTAAAGTTATCAATCCAATTCCGTTCAATTCAAACCTTTTGAAATTATAGATCACCTATAGTAAAAATACCAAGACAGAAACTTTTACACATTCAAACATTTTTCAAAAATCAACCATAAATGCTTTTGAGTTGATTCCAACTCTCAAAAATCACATTTTACATGATATTTTTGAATATGTAAAAATATTTATGTTTACATGCAGTGATCATGGACAAGTATTAAAAGAATGCCCCATAGGCATTTCTAGTCACTTTAATTATTTAAAATAATAGTGTTAAACCTTATTAAATTGTGACACCACTTTAAATCCCAAAGTATTAAAATATGTGGTGATGACATGATCCCATATTTGAATTGGAGAATATTAAATCTCAAGTAGTTTTCAATGAGTAGAAATTACTTTTCTAAAATAAAATAAATAAGACTAGGTCTTAAATTCATGTGATGATTGTGATGATGCTAGATCATCTAGTGTGAACCTTTTGTGCCAAATATAAGTAGTTAAGTATTGTTTGGTGATTGTGTACCTCGTATTTATTTATAGACGCTAGTACCGACCAAGGCTACGAGGAGGAGTACTACGAAGAAGAAGAAAACTTCAACCACTGCACTACTCAAGGCAAGCTAACACTTGCATGATAACTATGCAAACTAGAGGCCTTAGTCATATTTGGTTATGCAACTTTGATTATACCAAATCCTAGTTTTACTTGCAAGCTTTATTCTTTTATTTCTTTATCAAAGTTCTGTATTAATTTTAGTTAGTGTTTTGTGAGTTTTGGAAAGATATTATAGGTATCATAAATAGTATAAAACTTGGCCTAAGTTAGTTAGAACTATATGTCATACTGAGGCATGAGACTAGATTTGGATAAGTCACACTTAATTAGCACCCCTCATTAGTGATTACCCTCAACTTTAGTGGCTAGTGCTAAGCATAAAAGTTGATCACTTTAGATGGGAATACTTGGTGCAAATGATTATGAAAACCTTGGAATGATGAGTCATTCCAATGAAATGTTTTGACATGTGTTATGAACACCAGATGATTTGATGATGAAAATGTTGAGGCATGAGGCTTAGCCCTTTATAAAACTGATGGTTGGTTTCGGATGCGATACCATTCCAATTTTACCGTACATCCATAATACCCGAATTTGGGTAGTACTTGACTAGAAGTTTATATATCTTAGTATGGGTTCCCTTGCAGAAGAGGTTTGAGCTGAGGCTACCTCATGATGAATGTCCACCTGTGCAGTTCCCAAGATGATAGATGCTCATGGTTGCGTGGCCAAACTCATAGGGGATGTGCCTATACTAGGGTGTGTAATTGAAAGGTTTGGATTGATTATCCGCATACTGAGTATGGTGATTCAGGATTGTTCCTGATAGATGTATCGATTTTTGTGGTGAAAGTATACCACCTCTACAGAGTGTCAAACTATTCGAATATCCGCGTCTGCGGTTATGGACAGTTGGAGTGGCCATACTATTCCGTCGTCAGATGTTTTCAAAATGACTTGTGAAATGAACTATGACTTTGAATTGATCACAACAAGGTTGTGAACATGAAAGCTAAGTTCCAACTTAGGTGTTGTAAAACATGAAGTTAATTTTCTTTACTTCTAAACTCAGTTAGAGATAAATCTGGCTTTTTTCAAAATAAACCTAGAGCTTAAGATTCCTACTCAAACTACTTACTTGTTAGTGATAGTTTGCGAGTACTTAAAGAGTACTCATGGCTTTGTCACTGGCTATTCCTATGGCCAGACTATGAGGAGGACTACCAGGATGATGGACAGCAGGAAGTCTATGACAACTAGGATCATCTCCCATCGTCAGCATTGCCTGTGACCCTGAAGACGAAGCTTCGACCATGCTACCCTTATTATTATTCCGCTGCGTTGATTGTATTAAGACTGGATCATGAGATCCTTTATTTGTAAGACCTTTATTATGGTTTGTCATGGATGATGAACTATGGTACCAATATGTTATGTCTCGCAAAAATGGTAATCCTGGGATTGCGATGTATGGCATAACAGGCATCTAGGATTAAAAGTCTGGGTGTTGACATGCCATCCTCCGGTATGAAGTGTGAGTAGTTCCACCTTGGACTACGGGTCCATGTAGTAGCTAGATGGTTGTATCTCCTCATTTGTGCTACCATGTTTAGATCTTGTGAGCTCCGTTCATGATCAAGATCATCTATTTGTAATCATGCATGTTGTGTTTGCGGGGTTCCGATGGATATTGAGATTACTATGTCATATTGATTAATGGTTTTGTCTTATTTATTCTATCATGTATGTGTTGTTTGAGATCTTGCATGCTCTCCATTTCTAGTAGATATCTTGGCCAAGTAGATGCTAGTGACTCCAAGAGGGGGTATTTATGCTCGATAGTGGGTTCATGCCTCTATTTAATCTAAGGGAAGTGAGAGAAATCTCTAAGGTTGTAGATGTGATGTTGCGACTAGGGAGAAAACAACAGTCTCTTGTTCATGTAACAAGCGGATTATTTACCTTACACACTTTGCTTAAAGCAGTTATCCGTTGCTTGCAACTTAATACTGGAGGGGGTTTGGATGATAACCTAAAGGTGGATTACTAGTCAATGATGCAGTTGGATGATGGTCTATGTATATTGTTGTAATGCCCAATCGAATCTCATAGGATCATGAATGTCTAGTATTGCATTGTTATTCCTTGCTTAGCCTTGCCAATTGCCCTGCTATAATTTGTTTACCTAGCATGCCATGTTTGTTTATCTTAAGGAGAACACCTCTAGTGAGTTATGGACCCCAGTCTAATCTTTACCATTGATACATCTTCCACTGTTACTTTTTACTTTCTGCAAACCACTATTACCTTCTACACTATACGGTTAACCCTTTGTTTTCAACAAACCGGTGAGATTGAAAACTTCACTATTCGTTGGGGAAAAGTCTTGAGTTTGTGTTGTGCAGGTTTCCAAGTTGCTAGCAACACCTTTGAGTCGTTTCCTTCCTCCTACTGGTTTGATAACCTTGGTTTCTTACTGTAACATCCCAGCATTAGAGCTTAGAAATAAGCTGAACCCAGATGTGTGCATTGCATTCATGCATAGAAAATCCGAATATTTTTCGCTCTTTTGAACAAAACTTGTCAAAGTGATTGAAGCTCCTCTCAACTTGATGGAATTGAAGTAGATCATCAAGTTGACTATGATAAGTTTCAATATGACCTTTGCTAAAACCTTATTTCAGGTAAACATGATTTGATCTAAGGGTAGATCAAATATAATAAAATTAAACCCTAATACATTACTTAATGATTTATATTTGATCCTTAAGTAATCATCTCCTAGTATTCATTACACAACTCATGAATGCCAAGTTATAAATATAACTTAATTAATAGGCATATAACAACTTAATATTGACCCATCTTAATCGCATCTACTTATACCATGAGTATCAGGGTAATACAACCTTAACTCCTTAGTGAGATTGAGTAGGAAAGAAACCAAGTCAAGATCATTTACCATATATCTTTCTTTCCATATCAATCTTTATCATCTCTATTGAATCATATCTCAATATCTGTTGTTCATCAATGTTGAGTAATCAACTATTGATTCACCAATTCTTGATCTATCAACTCTTAAAATAGCATTCACTCAATCCTATAGAGAAAGAAGTAAGAAGAGTTATATGGAATATATAAGTATATGGTGATAGAGAAGATAATTATAATACAACTGTAATGTTGTATGGAGGGAAGCCTTGATTAGCCAACTGGAAACCTAAACCATAAATGATCAAAGAATTCTAATGATCATGCTTTTGTCACCAAGATTGAATGCTTATATCATGTATAAGTGACATTGGTGGATAGCACATGATTGAACCCTAGTATAGATATGCTATTCCAGGTAAGCCATGACAAGTCACCATGATATGATGTGAAGTTTGAATATAAGACATGGGAGATAAGTAGAGACAAGATAGTATGATTAATATGATGTTAGAGCAACATTGGATTAAAGAAGTAGTATTTTCCTCTTTGGAAATACTAAGCAATAGAGGTGAAGTAAGATTTTATGTATACATCTAATGAAGTAATGTTAGTGATATATGATTAAGGAAGAGTATGAATGTAGTTAAAAGTAAATACTTGTTGGATGGGAGGATATCAGCAGTACAGTAGTTGATATCACCAAGTATAACTATGAGAAGATTAGGAAAGGCTTCAGTGATAAGCTTCTGAGATTTGTAAGAGAGATTACAAAGTAATCTGAGAAGTAAGAAGGTGATTATTCAAGTGGAATTAGAATCAGAAGAAGTACTCTAGTAATGAGAGTTATTGTTATGAGAAGATCATATAGAGCTTTAGTGTTAAGCTCAGTAGATTTACAAATGAATTTAGGAGAAGAAATTATGGATAAGAACATTCTTGTGAAGTAAAGCTCATCATGTTAACACATGATGATGGATATGAAGGAGTAGTATATCTAGGAAAGGAATTCCTTAATTAGATGTCCAAGATTGTGAATTATAGAAGATAGGAATTCTTGGTAAACACTCAACTTTAAATCTTAAACCAAGTAATATTCATTTCATATTATTGATCTATCTTCTTATCTCCATACAACTTTATAGGAATAGTTTTCTATAGCAAATCACATAAGCACATCTTTGTCATTCCTAACTATCATAATTATATGTACTTAGGAGTTATCCTTATCAATTATTTTCCATAAGACCTTCCAGGAAATAACTTTCTTTTATAAAAGATGAAGTCATTCTTGAACACCAACATAAATACAATCTGTCTTCACCAATTATCTTTATTCATATAAATAAAAGGATGAACAAGAATATTAAAAATCCTAAAACCCATGGTAAACAATTACAATTTAAAACCCTAACTTTTATTTCAAACGTATATTCCTAGAAACTATAGTTATCAATTCTCTCTCATAATTCATTTCAAATAATAACTATTTATTTTAAAGGGTGATATTAATAAAGATCATAAACATAAAGACAATATGTTTAGCCATTAACCCTTATTCACATCAATAAAAGAAATATGAGAATATTAAATCTTCAAAGAACTTATGGTAAGTATTTTCAATTCAAACTTTAACTCTTATGTTGGTAATAATAAAATATATATACAATACTATTCCTTAAATTATGAAAATAATATTAACCCTATTAAGTACTCAAAACTTTATGTATCAAATAATAATGAAGGATCAACATATATAAAAATTTCTTTAATATTATAAATCAATAAGAATCAAAACTAATGGATTAATAGTAATACATTCTTTAATAAGTTTATGGCTATTAGATAAATTAAATTCATATCAAAAGACCCTACAAATACAAAAAGAAAAATATATACATATGTATAAGAAAATAAAGAAGTGATAACTTTATATAATAAAAGTTCACAAATAGTTCAAAATAACTTATTATTGCTGCTTATATTCAGCAAAGAACTTTCAAAAAGTAATATTCCAAAAACAAATGAAAAATACAAAAGATGAAAAATAAAACAGAAAAGGAAAACAAACCGAAAGAAAAAATAGAGGAATACAGCTTCTGGCCGCATCCCATTTTCCCTTCTCCCTATCTGTTACTCGTGAGCAGCTCGAATGCAGCCCATCTGGCCCAAGTGCGGCCCGGCACTGGCCCGTACCCCTTCGGCTCTAATCTTCATTGTCTTCCTCGCCGGCGAAGCTGCTGTCTGGCGCCTCGACCACCGTTGATCCCCACCGTGCCAAGATACACGCCTCGTCGTCAGGAGAGGATAAGGAGGCCACGAAGATGTTCCCCCTCGGTCTCATCCTCATTTTCCCCTTCTCAGCAATCCTCCTCTCTGTTCTCTCGGTGACCGAAACCCTAGCTACCACCGTCGTCAGCAGAGTTCACCCCGGTGGCCGTGGTGTGGTCGAGGAGGAGCGCCAGCAAGCGTAGATCCTCTGTAAAGAACACAGCATCAAGGGGAGCTCGGAGACGCTCGAATTTTGTCATTCCCTTCCGCGTTGGTTCGTCGAAAATCATGACGAATAGCTCACCTCCGACAGCGCCTGTCATCATCAACCACTTCGCTGCAGTCATGGTGAGCTTGCGATGCTCGATCACCGTTTAATTTGCTCACTCTCGTCCCAGTTAATTTCACCGACGAGCATCTTCCATCACCGCCGTTAGACACCGTCACCACCATAGCTCCGGCGACCTAAAACGAGCGGCGCCGCCACTATAAGGTCCACTATGACGCCCTCTTTCCAGCAAGCCCAGTATCGGCCGCATGCGTGAACTCAATCACCCGATCGTTGATTGATCTGAGAGGATCATCTGTGGATGAGGTCAGCATGACAACATGCTGATGTCACCCCCAGCCCAGTCAACGAATTTGACTTGGTCTGTGCTTATGTGGCAGATGAGGTGTACTTGACCCCACTGGTCAGTGAGCTTGGGTAGATTCTGTATTGGTATAAAAGGATGTTCTCTATTTATAAATTAGATAAACATTATAAAATCAAATACAAATATTTCCTGAAATGTAATAAAGTAATTAAAACTTGTTTAATTAATAACTTTTGATTTATAATTCAGAAAAATGTGTATAATATATGAAAATTTGTAAAAAAATAAAATCTATAACTTAAAACTATTATCAAACATTATTATGTTAACAATTTAAATAATTATTATTTAATAAAGATTTTATAAGTTTTAATACTTTGATAAATCATATTTTAATATTAGTAAATGTTAAAAATATAAATAAATTACCAAAAATCTTAGGAAAATAAGACCTCAAATATAAAACTATAATCATGCATTATTATTTCACTTAATTAAATATTTATTATTTATTAAGTATTTATAAAAGTAATAAACCTTGTAAAAATCATATCTTATTATTTTTAAGTCACAAAAATAAATGTAATATACCAAAATGATCATAAAAATAATACCTACATATTAAAAATATAATATTCCACTTCTGAGTTAAATAAATATTAAATAGTTTCATAACTTGAATTTAAACATATTTCCCTAAATAATAATTCATATAAAGATAAATAAAATTTGGTAATATTCCTAAAATTGCCAATTTAAGTCTAATAATTAATACTAGTCTTTAATCTTTATAATATAGAGTCAAATTGATCCAACCTATTTTAAATTTAATTTATTTGAATTATACTTCAATTATATATATATGTAATTTATTTTCTGAAAAGATCTTGATCCGTTATAAAATCTCCAAGAATAATCTTGTAGTGAAATAAAACCTACTCCAATATTTCAATTACAAGTTATAAACAAACCAAAACACTATATTGAATCCATAAGTAGTTAAGTAATATTACTTCTTTGTTTACAAACTATAACCATCCATCTATAGACAGGAAAATGATTCTATTCCATTAAAAAATGAGGAAACCACTACTCAAATAAAAGTATAACCATTCTTAAGTAACTTAAGGAAACATTATGAAGTACACAAGATACAAATAACTTAAGCAATGTACCTTAAATCCATCTATTTCTTTAAAGTTAACTTTAGTCTACAAAACCTTAAATATAAGACTAAAGACTTTGTTATGTATTTTATAGTTAACTTTGGTCTGTTATAATTAAGTTATATAGCATCTTAATACCAAACTAACCAAGTTAAAATCCAAGATAGATAAATCTCAAATACTACTAATATCGTTATTCAAATAGAGTAATTCTTTCTTACTTAAAGACTATAACTTGAAAGAACACCTAATAAGGTTAACTTAAAATTTAAATACTTTCCCTTAGCTAAGTAACATTTTCTTCAAAAGTTATTCTTTTAAGGAACATTATAAAGCAAGAAATAAGCATTTTTTATGAAAGCTCTAAATGATGAACAAACCTTATATACATAGTCTGCAGATACATTTTCCACTTGAATATTCCATTATTGTGTATGCTTTATTATACTTACATGTTGTTTCACACACACTCACAAGCCTTAATAAGAAGCACATGTGTGAAACTTAATCTAAAAGGGCAACACATTCCAAGGAAACCCTTTCCAGTATCCAAAACCTAGAACAATGTTATCTCCAGGATTTGCGTTTATAAAGTGCATCACATTACTTATGCATAAGATCATATTGCTTCTTTAAACATTAGTCCTTACCGGACCAATGATGCTGATTTCAGATATTGGATCTTATATTGTCTCGAAGACCGTGAGTGCATAATCTTGCAATCACCAAAGGCAAGTTCACACTTTCTCATGTCCTTTGATTATTTTCTGTAAAGTATTTTGCAAATCCAATGTTGTCATCACCTGCATTTGAAAAAGGACAGAAAACACTATTTTCATAATAATGTGATTATAGGTTATTTACCATGAGGTAATAACCTACTATAAGAGTTCCGATGGTAAAGTAACATATGATCTAGGACTTAACAACCAATGTCTCCAGTGATTCTTGCGTCGTATATTACGCGTTGACCATGAGATTTGGAATGGGACGGAGAAGTCAGCTATATCTTTTCCCTCTCGCATGGAGCCGGATGTGCGGGTCATGGCTGTTATCACTCGTAGCATGCATATTATTGGTAATTCGTAGAGGATATGCAGCATATGGGTGGGAGCCCTCAACGTCCCACGATAGTTCCGGCATCTGAACGGTCTGTACTGCCAATAGCCGTAATTCAATAGGTGGGTTGGCGTACACCAAGGAGACATGCGGGGTCGCGGAGAAGGCAGTGATTGGCTTGGATCTTAGTCTGGGCCTCACACCAAGGAAGTGTGAACGAACCTGCAATTCGGATGTGCAACAAAGCTAAGATCTCTCATGGGTAAAGTAACGCACCTCTACAGAGTGTAAGAACTGTAACCTGTTACTCCTTGTTCCGGGAAGGAGCTGCGAACGCGGCGAGAAAGGAACTCCATGAAATTTCTGGTAAACCCATGAAGGCTGACGGACATAGCGTTTCAGAATAAAAGCAACCTTTGAAGAAATGTTTACGAAAACTTGCATTGCCTACGACCTACGGTCTGTGGCTGTAGATATAGTGCATCAAACACTTCTTTTTAGTGAACTTACTGAGTACGCTCGTACTCAAAGTATCTTCTTAACCCTTGATAGATTCTGAAGCCTTTAAGACGACGTCTACATCAAGTTATGCTCCAGGAATCATCAGCAAAGGCTAAAGCTCTTCAATGAAGTCAAGAAAGTCAACATATACATCAACTCAAGAGAAGACGAAGTTATTGAGTAGATAGGAATATAATCTATAGCCATAAAACCTATTTCTATAGCGTATTGCAATAGCAACAATGTCAAACCATTAGTAAGATACTAGTCTTAATAGTATGATAGTTTTTGAGTTGATTATTTTCGATTCTTCTTTGTAAGAAGTTTCTTTCTCTCTCTTTAACCTAGAGTGTTCTCTGGATCTTGTGTACAGAGTTGAGTTGTAACCTATATTCATGTCTTGGACCTGCTATGTTTCTGTTGTACTACTCTGAGGGATGTAATACTAGTGAACGGTGTTTCATTGGTGTTATGTCAACGACTATAGTGTACTACATCATGCAGTGGTATGCTGGGTCACCGCACTTACTGAGGGAAAACTTGCTGTTGTGCTCATCACACCTTCCTCTTGGGGTCTCCCAACGAAGCTCTGTAATCAACTGAGCCATCATCAAAGACTTTTCTAGCGCCGTTGCCGGGGAGGCTAAGGACGTCTTCACAAGGGGAGTCCTTCACAACCTTTCTCTTTACTTTGTTTTTGTTTTTCTTAGTTTTTTTTTCTTGGTTTTGTTTGCCTCTTTTTATCAAAAACTCCAAAAAATTTAGTTTAGTTTTGTTTGCTTTTCTTATCAAAAACAAAAAAAATCAGTTCCTGCTCTAGTTGCTGCTGCTGTTGGCTTGCTCCACTTTTGCCAAAATGAACTCTGCTGAGAATACCAAGTTGTGTGACTTCACTAGCACAAACAACAATGATTTCCTAAGTACTCCTATTGCTCCACCTGCTCCTTATGCTACCTTTTATGAAATTAAGCCTGCTTTGTTGAATCTTGTGATGAGAGAGCAATTTTCTGGTGCTAGTTCTGATGATGCTACTGCCCACCTCGATAACTTTGTTAAACTTTGTGAGATGCAAAAATATAAGGATGTAGATGTAGATATTATTAAGCTCAAGTTGTTTCCTTTCTCCTTGAGAGGAAAAGCTAAAGAATGGTTTCTATCCTTGCTTAGAAATAGTATTGATTCTTGGATTAAGTGCAAAGATGATTTTATTAGAAAATACTATCCTCCTACTAAGATTATATCTATGATAAGTGAAATAATGAAATTTAAACAACTTGATATTGAACATGTTGCTCAATCTTGGGAAAGAATGAAATCTTTGGTTAAGAATTGTCCCACTCATGGACTTACTGCTTGGATGATTATCCAAACTTTTTATGCAGGTTTGAACTTCTTTTCAAGGGACCTGTTGGATTCAGCTGCTGGAGGTACCTTTATGACCATTACCTTGGGTGCTGCAAAAAAGCTCCTTGATAATATGATGGTTAATTATTCTGAATGGCACACTAGGAGAGCTCCACATGGTAAAAAAGTAAATTATGTTGACGAAACCTTCTCTTTGAGTGATAAGATTGATGTTATCATGACTATGCTTGTTAATGGAAAAGCTCCTATAGATCCTAAAAATGTTCCCTTAGCCTCTTTGGTTGCTCAAGAAGAGCAAGTTGATGCGAACTTCATTAGAAACAACAATTTCAACAACAATGCCTATAGGAATAATTTTGGTAGTAACAACAATCATAGGCCTTATTCTCCTAATAATGGAAATACCTATGGAAACTCCTACAACAATACTAGAAGTGCTGCCTCTGAACTTGAAGTCATGATCAAAGACTTTATTAGTAAACAAACCACTTTCAGCAAGACTGTGGAGGAAAAGCTTTTGAATGTTCAGAAAAATATTTCCTCTTTGTCTGAAGCACAGACCATCTATCAAAGGTGCATGTGCATAAAACATATTACTCATATAAGTCGAACAACCATTATTCTTGGACTTAAACAAGTAACCATCTCGCAATAAACATGATCCTGATATAATGTTCAAGCTCAACGCAGGCACCAAATAACAATTATTTAAGTATAAAACTAATCCCGATGGTAGATGAAGAGGTAGCATGCCGACCGCGATCACATCAACCTTTGATCCATTTCCAACGCGCATCGTCACCTCATTCTTCGCTAGTTTCCGTCTATTCTGCAGCACATGTTTTGAGTTACAAATATGAGCAACTGAACCAATATCAAATACCTAGGCAGTACTATGACTACTAGTGAGATACACATCAATATCATGTATATCGGATATACCTTTCTCCTTGATGTTGTCGTTCTTTAGATCCGCCAAGTACTTAGGGCAATTCTGCTTCCAGTGACCTTATCCCTTGTAGTAAAAGCACTCAGTATCAGGCTTAGGCCCAACCTTGGTCTTCTTTGCCAGTGCGGTAACTTTCTTACCGCCCTTCTTGAAGTTTCCCTTTTTCTTGGACTTTCCTTGCCTTTTGAATTTTGTGGTATTATTGACCATCAACACTTGGTGCTCTTTCTTGATCTTCACTTCCATAGACTTTAACATGGAGAAGAGTTCAGGTAACGACTTATCCATGTTTTACATATTTTAGTTCATCACAAAGTTCTTGTAACTTGGTGGTAGTGATTGGATGACATGGTGAATCCCTAAAGCATTAGGAATCACTATACCCAAGCTTTGGAGCTTACTTGTGTTCCCAAACATCTTAAGCACATGCTCACTGACGGAGATGCCCTCTTCCATCTTGCAGTTAAGGAACTTTTCAGAAGCTTCATAACTCTCAACTACCGCATGAGCCTCAAATATCATTTTGAGTTCACGGGAAATATCATGTGGGTCAAAGTTCTCAAACCTTTTCTGAAGCTCCAATTCCAAACCATACAAGATAGCACACTGAACTGTGGAGTACTGATTCTTCCGAGTGAGGAAAACATTATTCACCTCATCGGTAGCGTCAGCTGCAGGTGGGTCACCCAGCGGTGCATCTAGCACATAGGTCAAATTACTAGCATTGAGGACAATCCTCAAGTTGCGAAACCAATTCGTGAAGTTTCTTCCATTGTTTTTCAACTTTTCTTTCTCTAGGAACGCATTAAAATTGATGGTAGGAGCCGCCATTGATCTACAACATATTTGCAATAGTTTAGACTAAGTTTATGACAAATTGAGTTCTAATTAATAGTTAAATTAATCTAGGTGAACTCCCACTCAAAACAACATCCTCACATTGTTTTAGTGATCACATGAACCAAATCCACCACATCAAAACCGATCATCACGATAGATGATGTAGCTTCAAAGGCGAATAATCATCAGGTTCATTATATCTACTATATGACTCATGCTTTACCTTTCGGAGATCCGTGTTTCGAGACCATGTCTATATATGCTAGGCTCGTCAAGATCAAACCTTAGCTTCTGCATGAGCAAATCTGGCTTGCTCCCGTTGTATACACTCGCACAATCTAACACACCCGATCATCACGTTGTGCTTCGAAACAAAGAGTCTTGGCAACGGTGCCTACTAAGGATGAACACTTTATAACTTGATATTTTGTGAGAGGGATCATCTTATAGTGCTATCGTCACGAACTAAGCAATACAAGATGCATAAAAGGATTAACATCACATGCAATTCAAAATATGTGATATGATATGGCCTTTCTTCTTGTGCTTTTGATCTCCATCTTCAAGAACAAACATGATATCCATCATCACCGGGGTGGCGTCAAGGTTAATGGCACCGCCCCATGGTTGTCATCCACCAGCATCAACTATTACAACTACTTTGAATAATAGACACGCAGGTCTTAACGAAATTAAAACACAACCATAAGGCTCATGCCGGTTGCCGACTTACAATAAGGAACATTGCATACATCACATATAATCACAATCATGTCCATATCACATCACTGCACACCCCTGCAAAACAAAGTTAGACGCCTCTAATTTTATTTGCATATTTTACGTGGTTTGGGGTTTCCAATAAGTGCCGTTCTAACTTATGAACAGGAACCACAACATTGATACTAGTATCGTTGTAGAGGTCCAAACCTGATAAGGTAGAGATCCTTGTGTTTACGATGCTAGTCCCTAGATCGAATAGCTAGCATCCACAGTTTAAGATGTAATATCAAGAAACAAAGGTCATAATACAACTTTATAACTAGGAATAAAATAATTCATTACATATTACATAGATTATATGGCTATCTCATTATAATGCAACAGATATAACTATATAGCATGGAGTCCTTCATCTTCAAGTGCCACAGGCAATCATGTTGGTTGTAGACTTATAATCCCTACTCAACAAACTTCACTAACATCAAACAAACCTGTAACATAATAAGTTACATCCACAAGGGTCAATACATTTGAATTGTATTTGCAAGTGATACTATGGTAGAATAGTGGTATCTATCATCTATATGCATTTGGCTAAGTGGATCTTAGGCTTGCTTTGCTCACAATAAGGTTTTCCTTATTAGTTGAAAACACTAAGTTTTTGTTTATCAAATCACCTAATGAACCACCAATAGACATTGGTGAACCTTTAACCCTTGTTCAACCACGAGTTTTTAACTTAGAAATTGGGATGAGGAGATCCTTGATAGCTTTAATGTCTTGATGCTCAAATTGTCCATTGCCGGGGACACGGCTAAGTACTTAGGTTTTACTCTATCGAGAGGTGGTGCACTTTCCCCACAAGAGTCGACATGCATCAAGACGAGATCTTTTAGAAGCCTTCCCTTAGACCAAATGGACACGTTCCATCCTATCATCCCTACCACCTTATGTCCATCTGGCTAAGTTATTACAACCTATATGATCAAGGCAGAGCCCATATGCCATGTGGCTACACTAGAAGCTTACCAACACTTAACATCTCAAATCTCTTTGTTCCTGGGTGGCTTTCCACAAGTGAGACACATAGGGTAGGCCATAGAAATTGGCCCTGGGTAACCACTCAACACAAACTATTCTCCATTCCACCCAGGTGTTTCATTCACATAGTTGTTTTATTAAGCAAAAACACAAGTCATAGACTTAGAAATATTTCATAGCATGAATAATCCACCCTTGTTTTCCACTAGCGAAGCTAAGCATGATACCATGGTAAGTTTCCTAACTTAGAATAATTCTACTAAGACATCATATAGGATTTCCCATGGCATAGCTTATACTTAGAAAATTCCATGCAAGTCCTACTCAAAATATCACTCATGCATAGTCAAAATAATAGTACAAAATATATGAAGCACCACTTGCCTTTTTAGTAGAGAAACTAGGTTCACTCCTTGATCTTGCAATTTTCACACTCTTCAAAGTTCACTACAATTATATCAAGGAAGGCACAAATTCAAAACTAGCATTGAAACAATTCACCACATAAAATAATAAAAACAAAGAAATGCATGCAAGCATGCAAAAGATTGTTTTATTGAAAAAGTGGTTTATAATAAGGCTATAAACATTGTAAAACACCTACTGGTCATTTATAAATGTGGAAAAATCATTTGAAAACAAGTTAGTGAAAATAGGCCATTTAAATCATTTTTGTTTTGCTAGAAATGCTTTTATCCAAAGGAATAATTTCTAGTGTTAGACAAATATATTTTTAAATTCAAAAGTTAGTTTTTATAGTCAGTAGGTTCAAAAAAAACCATTTGCAAAAGGTTTTACTCAAAAATTATTTTTAGAACAATTTTTATACTCAAAATAGTCCTACAAATGTTTCTGCAAAAACACCTAATTTTTTAGAAGCAAAATACTAAACTAAGGACATTATCGCAAATTTTACATTTTTCTGAATCCATTGATATAAAATTTGTAATTTATGGACATACAGAACAAAAGTTATGAATTTTACAAAATCAAACATCTAATAGGTCAAATTCTGTTTTTAAAACCTGAGTATGGCCACATGGAGTGATTCTATTGGTCCATACCGTTTTGTTTGGATCGATCTATACAAGCCATAGGATTTAAGTTGATCCGTGCGGCACAGATCAAACAATAAAGGTTTGCTTAAGTGATCTAACTCAACCGCTGGATCTAGATCTAACGATCCAGAGCGCAATGACCAGAGTCTGGCGGCGCTTGGCGATGGTGAGCGGCGGCGGCGGCTCTGTCAGCGGTGGTCCGGCGAAAACAGGAAGCAAGGAAGAGGGAGGAGGGGCCCACCGGGTTCGCCGAAGCGTGACGAAGCTCAACGTCATAGTGGATGGCGAAGGGGTGCACGGAGTTGGTCTGAATCGCTCGTCGAAGTTGGCATCGGCGTTGGGCACGCTCGAGTGCTGTCGTTGGTGGCGCTACGAGGCATGAGAAGGCATGCAAGAAGTGGCGTTATATGCGTGAGGGAACAGCGAGTGCAGGAGCATCATACAAAGAGAGAGAGAGCAGAGGACGGAACCTACCGGGAAAAGCGAGTTGAGGCAGACGACAGTGGATCTCAGTCGTTGATAGGGGCGAGGATGTGGGGCACGCGTAGGCAAGCGGAGACCACTGGTAGGTGCGCACGGGGTTGGGGATCAATCTCGTGGAAACCAGGGGCAAGGAGGTGGTCGGAGCTGGCCGGAATCATGGCCGGAGCATGTCGGAGCAGTGGGGGTTCGAGCGACAAATTCACACAGCCTAGGGGCTCTCGTGGGATGGTGACTGGGGAGAGAGAGAGGAGAGAGGGGCGATTAAACGAGCTTGGTCGCTGGAGGAATTACTGGCGGCATCAACGCGAATTTACGCCGAGGAAATGCCGCTGGAAACGGCTGAGGGATGAGGGGAAGAACAGATCATGCGGGGACGACGATGACGTGGCGGAGGTGGGTCCGTGGGTCAGCGAGGTGAGGGGGTACGCGTGAGGTGAGAAAAGTCCAGGGGGAGAGAGGGGATGTCGGGTGGGCTGGATAATGGGCCTGGGGCTTCCTGGGCCTGGTTGGGCTGGGTCTGTTTTATTTTTTTCTTCTTATTTCTTTTCCTTTTTCTATTTCCTTTTTCTGTTTTCATTTGATTCAAATGTTTCAAACACTCATTTGATTTCAAACCTTTTCCAAACTTTCAGTAGGTTTTATACTGTTTAATAGGGAGTTATTTAATCCAACTTGGAGTTATCCAAATAATCCCTTATGATTTATTATTTAATTAAATTAGGCCTTTTATCTTTATTTATATAAAATTTGAATATGGTTCCAATTCCATTTAATTTTATTTAATTAATCTTTTATTCTTATTAAGTTCATTAGATAACTTTTAATCCACTTTGGCAATTTCAATTATTTTTCTCATGATTTAATTAATCATTTATATTAGGCAATTTTGTCTTCATTTAAATAAAATTTAATATGGTTAAAAGCCCATATAATTTTATTTAAATAATCTTTATTCCTTTGTTTTATTTGGATTATCTTTATTCCATTTGCTTATGGATTTGGCCAAGATTGAATTTGATTTTTAAATATTCCTTATTTATTTCTTTCTTTCTTTGTCTTATAAAATCCATATCTTTTGATTTATAGTTAAAAAATTGGTGATTCCAATTTGTATAATCTTATTTAATATTTATTTATTTTTTTAAATTCCTTTAGGATTATTTTGCTCACAATTTGGTATGGATTTTGGCTAGGAGCTTTATTAGCTTTGGAAATAATTCCTTTTATCTTATTAAATTCATAAGTTTTTATCCATGGCTCCAAATTTAGTGAAACCAATTTCCATGGTTTTATAATATTTTTATTTATCATTTTTTATCATTTATAAATGTTTGTTGATAAATTTTGATATGGAACAAAGCCATAGTCTTGGAGAGATCTTGGAAATGATTTTCTTTCATTAAGATTTAGGGTTTTGGTTTAACTTTTTTCCAAGTGTTTAAATTCAAGATTCTTTCCATGCATGAATGCATTTGATTTGTCTGAAAGTTTGTTTGTTGCCTTTCCATTCAAATTTTGTGCAAGTAGGGTTTTGATGTTTCCATTTAGAAGCAAAAAGTTTCTTTTCACCCTAAATTTGAACATTCAATTCTTTTGTTTATTTAATTTTCACATTTCAAAATTTGGAAATTTTGGGATGTGACAATCGTCAATCACCCGTTGTAAATTGAATCTTCACTATGTTGGGAGAAACATGCACCCGCAAATCCACTTATGCAATACAAGTTGCATGTCAAGCGTGGAGCAAGTCTCATGAATGATGTCATGTAAGGTTAGCCCGAGCCGCTTCATCCCATCATCCCACAAGATGCAAAGTACACAAGAAGCAATCGACAACAAAAGCATCAATGCCCATAATAACCATTGTGTTCTACTCGTGCAACAGATCTACATATAAACACGATTCTGATACCGCTATAGGGGTTCGTAGCATGGAAAACAAAAAATTCTACCGCATGAACACACACAAGCCAAGATTTATCTACTAGATTGTAACAACGAGTCGATTAGAGAGCTCACCCTCAAAGATTCCAAAGCGGTTAACGAGAGCAGATTCTCGTGGGTGATGTAGTAGTACACTTTACGATCTCAAGATCGCGTAGACAATCCTTCTGGTGCTGCATTCCGGCAGTGCTTCTGCAGTCCGTCACACGTTCGGTACTCTATGAAGACCTTACTCTCCCTTGTTCCAGCAGGCAACGAAGGTTGTAGTTCTCTCCTTGCGTTTCCGGCAGCACAACGACATGGTTTCAGAAGTAGAGGGAAGATCCCACAGGGCTTCGCCTTAAGCCGGAGCGGGTTATGGTGGAGTATTAGGGTTCCCGGTGTCTAGGGTTTAGAAGCCATAGAGGAGGAGATGGAGCCGGCGGCAGCGTGGTGGCGGCGGCTTGGGTGGTGGTGGTATATGGATGGGGAACCCCCTCCCCACTATTTATGAGAGGGAGGGGCATCTAGGGAGAGGGGAGTTTGAATCCTACCCAACTCCCTCTCCTTCTAGGCTTATGGTGGAGGGAGAGAAGGATTCTCTTCTTCCTCCACTAGGAAACATTGTCCCAGTTTGACTTTTCAAACTTGCCTTTTGACTTTCAATTTTGGAGTTTGATTTTAATATTTATTTGCACAACCCTTTCACCTAGGACATGATGCAACCATTCCACTTAGTCATGACACATTCATGCACCCTTCCCCTTCTGATCTGGTGAACCTTCTAGACCCTTCTAGATCATTCTGGTGAAAACACTAGAATCATTCACGAACTCCGGAATTGGACTTTCCTTATATGAATCTTATTCTCCAGACCATTCCAGATCTCCTCATGATATCCCGGATCCCATCCAAGACTCCGAACAACATTCGGTATCCCTAATTACGTTCCATATCTACTAAACAACATCGAATCCTTAAGTGTTTCTCCCTACAGTTCGTGAATTATGCAGACATGACCGAGACTCTTCTCCGATCAATAACCAATAGAGGAATCTGGAAATTCATATGGTTCCCACATATTTCTATGATTACTTTGCGATCAAATGAACCAATTACATACGATACCAATTTCCCTTTGTCTCGCGATATTTTACTTTTCTAAGGTCTAATCGTCAGTATCTCTGCATACCTAGTTCAACCTCGTTACCGAAAATTACTCTTTTATCGTTCCCGTGATATGTGATCCCTTGTGAGACAATCACATGCTTGTAAGATAATTGGATGACATTCCACCGATAGGGCCTAGAGTATATCTATCCGTCATATGGATGGACAAATCCCACTCTTGATCCATGTGCCTCAACACATACTTTCCGAACACTCAATGCCACCTTTATAGCCACCCAGTTACGGTGTGTTGTTTGATGTCGTCAAAGCATCCTTCTGGTGATGGTGATTAGCATGATATCATGGTCGAAGGAATTATGTTACTATGTATCAGAAAGCTTATAGCAAACAAACTATTGAAATGACTTGATCTTTATGCTACGCTTATCTATAAGAGTATTTCCATCACACCATTCTCCTAATGGTATGATATTGTTGTTAACAACATGTTAGGGGTGACCCCGTAGGGTGTCCCGATCATTCATGAATCCTGTGGAAATCGAGGGGTAAGCGAGTGGGAGAAGGAGGGGGATGAAATCCACGAACACACACGCGAAGAACTCGATGAACACACATACACGAAAACACGCTACAAGCCGATAGCTCACGCCGGTGGCAACCGATCCAAAAAAATCCCTAGGATTAGTGTTGGGAAAGACACTCTCCCATGACCAACAATGGGGGTGAAAGTCTTGATGAGATCTTGACTACTTGGGGGCGAGACACCGAAAACCCAAGGACTTGTACAACTTGAACGCACGAGGCAAAATCCAAGAGGCAGGGGATAATTGGTGGTCCTTGTCAAGGAGCATGAGACTAGTAATTGATAGATCCTCAAGGGGTGTCTTCAATTACAATTATCCAAGTCTAGGGTTTACAATAGAGGGGTGGGGATATTTATAGGCCAGCCACTTAAACAGGGGTAGTTTGGGGATAAAACTGGAAGTTGGGGCGAAACTGGGGGTTACATGGGCCAGGCCCAAAAGGCCTTTACATGCCTGTTGTCGCACAGGCCAAAGACTCCGGTGGTGGGGTTTGGAGACTCCGGTCTGGACCAGAGACTCCGGTCAATCTCTGGACTCGTCACCGGAGGGGCCTTCTGACTGTCCTTGGGTCAGTTCCTGGAACCGGACCGGGAGTCGGTCCGGAGACTCCGGTGTTGGCCGGAGATTCCGCTGTGTAGTGATCCAGCAGCGGATTCTCCTGGTTCTTCTTCCTTGGGGCTTGGTGAGGTACTGTTGCTGCATAGCTGAGGATACATAGCGTAGTTGCATGAAGTAGCAAGCCATCCAAAGGCATATCAAAGTCACATGAGGAAAGGAGTGAATTAACCTTAGCTTGTAGGAGCTTGGCTCGGGCACGAGTCATTGGTCCACTTGGGGGACTAGGTGGCGTAGATGGAGGTGCGTCCGTAGGACGGGCTGCATCAGCTTCCCCCTTGGGAAAGATTCATCCTCGACTCTTCATGGTTCACATCTTGATTCTCTCCATGGTACGGTGATAGGTCCTTGACGTTGAACGTATTGCTCACTAGGTACTTGGAGGTTGGTATGTCGATGACATATGCATTGTTGTTGATTCTTCTAACGACCTTGAAGGGGCCATCTCTCCTTGGTTTGAGCTTGGAGTCGTGATCATGGGGGAAAAATGGTCTTTGCTCAAGTGTATCCACACAAGATCGCCTTCTTTGAAGATTATCTCCTTCTTGTTCTTGTTTAGTCGTGATGTTTGGCGAAGCACTTGTTGCTCGATCTTAGCTCTTGTGTCTTCATGGAGTTTCTTCATTGCTTGGGCACAGTTGTCGACGTCCATGTTGGTGTGGTCATGGAGAGGTAGAGGTAGGATGCCGAGCGCGTGAGAGGCTCGAATCCATAGACGATCATGAACGGGCTCCTCATGGTGGTGGAGTGTTTGGCGCGATTGTAGGCGAACTCGGTGTGGGGAATTCATTCCTCCCAATCTTTATGGTTCTTCTTGATCAACACGCGGAGTAGTGTACCGAGGCTTCGGTTGACAACCTCGGTTTGTCCATCAGTTTGGAGATGTGATGCGGACGAGAATAGAAGATTGATGTCGAGCTTGGCCATGAGTGTCTTCCAAAAGTAGCTCATGAACTTGACGTCGCGGTCATAAACGATTGTTCTTGGTACATCGTGAAGACAGATGTTTCCCCTGAAAAACAAGTTTGTGACATGTGAAGCATCATCGGTCTTATGGCATGGAATGAAGTGTGCCATTTTGGAAGATCCACTACCACAAATATAGAATCCTGACCATGTTTAGACCTAGGCAAACCTGACACAAAATCCATGCTAATGTCTGACCAAGGTGCATGAGGAATAGGCAATGGCATATAAAGACCAAAAGGGTTAGACCTAGACTTGGCTTGGACACAAGTAGTGCATCGTTGAACGTGGCGCTCCACGCCACGCTTCATCTTGGGCCAATAGTAGTGAGTGGAGAGCATGTCATATGTCTTGTCACGGCCAAAGTGACCCATAAGGCCTCCACCATGGGACTCTTGAAGAAGCAAAATTTGGATAGACAGCTTCGGAATGCAAAGCTTGTTTTGTTTGAATAGAAAACCCTTATGCAAATAGAAATCATCAACCCCTTTGTCTATTGAGCACTTTGCCAAAATTGATCCAAAGAATGGGTCAGAAGCGTACAAAGATTTGATGTCATCAAGACCCAAAACATTTACTTCGAGTCACGTAATTTGCATTTTTGCGAGACAAAGCGTCAGCTACTACATTTTCTTTGCCCTTCTTATACTTGACAATGTAAAGAAAAGATTCCATGAACTCGACCCATTTTGCGTGCCTTTTAATCAAATTGGCTTGACCCTTAAGATATTTTAACGACTCATGGTCGGAATGTATGATAAATTGTTTGGGACAAAGGTAGTGTTGCCACACTTGAAGGACACGAACTAAGGCAAAAAGCTCTTTGTCATAAATTGGATAGTTAAGGCGTGCGCCATCAAGTTTCTCGATATGGTATGCAATAGGAAGCCCATTTTGCATAAGGATGCCTCCAATGCCAATACCACCAGCGTCACATTCGATCTCAAAAGTTTTTGTGAAACCCGGTAAGGCAAGGAATGGTTCTTTGGTGAGCCTGTTTTTAAGCTCATCAAATGCCTTTTGTTGTGCTTTGCCCCAAACGAATGTGACATTTTTCTTGATCAACTCGTTGAGAGGGGAAGAAATGGTAGAAAAGTCTTTCACAAAGCTATGGTAGAAATCGGCCAATCCATGAAACTACGAAGTTCACTAACATTGGTAGGGACGGGTGTAACACCCCGGTTTTAGTTAATCCTTATTTTGGGTTTGATTGTGCATTCATGAGCATTATATCTTAATTTTTGCATCAGAGAAATAAAGCCAAAATCTAAAACCCTAGTTTTCCCCTCTCTCTGAAATACATTCAAATGGTTTTGAATATTTTGAGAAGTACCAAAATTGTGGAGCCCAAATTCTTATAAGGGCCCCCGCAATGTTTTCATATGTTCTATAAGAATCCCTGGTATTTTTGAAATATCTAAAACAGTTTAGAAATTGAAATTACAAAATAGAATTGGAAAACAGAAATAGAAAAGCTTCTGATAAAAAAATACAGCCAGAAACCTTCCAGGCCCAGCCCAGCTTGCCCTCTCCCTTCTCTCCCCTCTAAATGCCGCTCAGTGCAGCGCTCCACGGCCCACGACAGCCCATCTGGCCCGGTACCCCTTTGGTCCCTATTCCTCGTCATCTTCGCTGCCGACGACGGGGCAGAAGCTACTGCGCGTCGCCGCTTCTGCCGCCCGATGCCGCCGGCCGTGCCGTGATCCCCGCCGCCACCTGGAGAGAGGATAAGACCCTCTGCTGCACCTCTCCCTCATCCTATCCTTTCTCTCTCGGGCCCTCTCCCCTTTTTCTTGTGTTCCCCAAGCCAAGCCCGAACCCTAGCCCTACGGTTGCCGTCGATTGCCGTTGTTCTGGCCTCTCCCCCGACCGTCCGAGCATGCCATCAACACCGCCTTGTCCTCCTACCTCAATTCACCAGAGGAATTGAGCTGGGGATCCATGAATCGATGCCGTCATTACCTTCTTCTCCGACACTGGTCACGGTCCTCACCACCAATTCCGGCCACCCCGCTCCTTGCTGACCCTCCATTCATGCTGAAGGTGAGCTTACCGACGTCCCGAGCCACTCCTCCATCTCCCTCGCGTCTTCTATCGTTTCTGCACCGTGCGCCACCGCTCACCGCCGTCGGACACCATTGCCGACGTCGCCCCGATGACCCAAATGGAGCGGTGCCGCCAGCTTTCTGCTCCCCTTGATCTACTCATTCATTCGCGCGCAGCCACGCAGTCCCGCATAGCCTCCCGCACTGGCCCTGCCGTCGATCTGAGGCACCAGCATGTGTGACGTCGTGCTAATGTCGTCGTGATGTCAGCAGGCGCGAGTCAACCCAGTAGGTTCCACTCTGCCCGTGTGGCATACGACGTGGCGCCTGGCCCACATGTCAGCCACTGTGGCTGGGTTCTGCATCAGTGTAAAAGGTATTTGGTGCATGTGTTGATGTCCTCCTTGTGCTATAAATCATTTAAAATGGTTTAATAAATCCAGAAAATGAATAAAACTTGTAAATTCAATAACTAATTCATTTTAAGTCAGAAAAATAAAAATAATATATCAAAATGTTCATAAAAATGAGAACTATCTATCTAAGCTATAATCATGCATTGTTAAGCAACTTACATGACAATTTTAATTAGAGAACATATTAACCACTCATAGATGCATCCGGAGTTTCCCCGAGTTAAGGTTTGTACCCCTCGGAACCCCGTTTAAATTGTTGAGCATGTATTAGGGTTACATTTTAGTACTAATCAACTTGTCATATCATCATACTTACTTGAGCATTGCATCGATGTCATGTGTTGATTGTTTCCCTCTCTTTCCGGTGTTTGGTTCTTCCCGGTAGAACACGATATCGAGATCAAGATCGAGATCAAAGTCAGAGATCAACACCGTCGAAGCTCGAAGACAAATACTTGACCAACTATAATCAAGTCAATTATAAGTCTCCCGAATATCTGCTTATCTGTTATCAACAGGCAAAGGCAAGCTTAGCCCCACCATGATATAATCCTATGATTTCGAAATCATTTTATTTCCTGCCATGATGCATACGATTCTACTATGGTCTTTTATCGATAGATAGAGTATCCTATCTGTTGCATTACTACCTTTGAGCTTATATTACCTGATCCACTACTCCTAGCATAACTAGGTTTGGCTTGTGTGCACTGATAGAGCTATTATCTGTGTCCTTCTTAGCCATGCATAGATGTTGAGTCTGGTCCATCCAGATGATGTATCAGATGCAGAGAATCTAGTATGACAGGAGAATGTGATGAGGTCAGATCAGAGGTGATATGAGATTAAACATGCTAAGGCTTGTATGGGAGGCCACGGTGGGATGTGGTTTTTCTAGTCCCATGCTCGCCACCACTAGGAACCGAGTTCTTGCCTTCGGAACCGAGATGAGTGTACAGCCACACGGGGCTTGGGAACCCCTCACCTGATTAACTTGCCTAGTAGATTCCATGAGTCACATAGTTCGGCGTTCCATTCGACATATGCATAGAAAACCTTTTGAAAGATTTGTCGGGTGAAGGTGCATTCATAACAGGTAGGGAAGCGTGGCCGTGGTTGCTTGGGGTTGATAGCGCCCCTGGTAAACCAACCTCGCCTCACATATTTAAGTACCGGCTTCGGGATTTGACGCGTTACGGTGGAACCATACTTATTGCGTGACTCATGGTCTCGGCGAAAGCATGGTAAAGGTCGCGACCAACCACCCTCTGCCAGCCTTCCAAGGAAGAGGGCTAATAGCTTGGTATTAAGAGTCGGTTGGTACGTGTGGGTAAAGTTGTACACCCCTGCAGGGTTAAATCTTTTTGAAAAGACATGTTCACGGTTATGAACGCTTGGTGAACAGATTCTAAGATCATAGAGAACTATAACCTAATCATAAAACTTGGTAGATCAACGTGTGCTTAAGGATGCTTCCTCATGGGTACGAGGGGGTGATCCTAGAGAGGGTTCAGATGATGATGACTTGGTGGATATCAACATGATGATCAAAATATTGGAGATTTCGCTCTCTGATCCCCTTTTAAAATACTCTGATTAGACGAGCTTCTTCTCTCCCTCTTGTTTTATAAACAAAGATGGCTTTATGCAAAACAACTCCACCAGCTATAAGTCTTGCGGAGTCTACCCTATACTCACCCTTGATGTGTTGATACTTTTGGCAGAGTAAGTGTTCCCCTGAAGACGAGTTTTGTACTACATCGACACCGACGAGTAGCTTGGGGTTCCCGGCCGGCAGCCTGGAATCTATGGGCTGGGACGTCATCGTTATGCTTCAGGCCTCTTAGGCCATTTGTTAAGTTTGCTATACTTAATAGCATAATTTTCCTTCCATTGTTTAATGTTTGTGGTCAATGACCTCTGTTTGTAATATTTTGGCTCTACGCTCAGTTATGAGCTTGCTGTAATATTTTTATGTCGTAGGGTCACTGCTGTGTTATCGATTCTTCACTGGATATTCTCAAGCTCAAGGTTAAGCTTATGTCAGACGGGGGTCTGGAATTTGTTTAGCCCTGATCCTGGGGGTGTCACAGGTCTTGGTATCAGAGCAGTACCTACCGTAGGAAAACCTTGCTACTGGTCGATGTTGAATATAGTGTTTGTGAAAATTACTTTAAAGATGAAAAGTATTTGCGAAAACTCTAGTATGCTTCTTTTACTCCTTATCCGGTTTTGCTCTAACTCCGGGTTACCTTATATGGTGTTGATTTTAGAAAAGTTTTGATATCTCTTCTTGTCTTTCAAAACTTAGGTGCCTTCTGGGCATGATGTTTCTCAGCCAGTTGACCTAGTGTTGAGTTCTCTAGAGTTGTGTGAGTTGTGAATTCCTTGTTTCCATTTGCTCTGTTTCACATGAGAGATTCCTTTCTATCATGATCTCTCTACTTTTTGGACCCACAATATTAAATTGTTGCATCCATAGTGTTCTGTTCTAGGCTTCGAGGTTTTCTTTCGCCTCGTGTGCCTCCTTTTTATTTGTTTGGGTACTTCAGAAGTTGTTTCTTCTTTTGAGATCTACCTCGCGATTACTATCTTGCAGTGTACTCTTTGTCACTCAAGTAGTAGTTACTCCTTTCTTTGGGTTTTAACCCTTGGGCTTGAATCTAAGATCGCTGACTATGCTGAATTCCGGTGTTGTGAATCTTGTACATGAAGCTGACCTTTAACCCAAGATCCACTCCTTTGAGCCTGTTGCTAATGTTCAAGCGTTACTTCAGGATGGCTTGTAGTACAATTCCAGTCTTCAAGCTTGTGGTCATTGCCGCGATTGAATTGACAATGAAGGACTTCCCCTACCACATGCTATGGCAGATGTTCTTTAATGGAACCAAATAGATCACGACAAGAGTACTCCTCGAGAGTCTCGCATCTATATTTGTGACTCTACCACACCTTATCTCTTCTCTGCATTGGTTTTTGGAAGATTGTTGACTTATGCAACCACATCTCGGGATTCTATCCTGAGTATGTTCCTCCTTTTACTTGTTGTTTTCTGATCTTTGCCTACTAGTTGGTGGCCAAGTAGTAAATGTGCATTGGTGTCTTCCGATGCAAGATACTCTTGTGGTCCATCATGACAAACCATTTCGGGATGTCAGGAGAAACAAACTCCAGTACCTTATCATATCTAGGACCAGGTCAAAGTGCTGTAATCCGTAGATCAAGAAGTGGTAATTAGCTTATATTTGTTCTACCTTAAAGTGTCACACTCTTTTTTTTACTAAGAGGTCGTGCTGAGTTTTATGACCCCTTAATGAAGTGATGCTTTCACACATCTTTACCCACCCTTCCTCGAGCTTTCACGCTCATGAGTGATGCGTGTGCGTAATAATCTGGTTATCCGAGATTCTTAGCAATTTTTATTGCTTTGAACTCCAAGGACATTTGAGTCATTCTTAGTGTGATGGTTAACCCTATCACTAAGCGAAGTTTGATTGCACTACAAAGTCCGCTATTCTGGTGCATTCTCTTTTGTCAAAGAGTTAGGCTTGTGCCGAAGCTCTGAGACTATGTCTTCTTGCCTTACCAAGCAAGTTTCCTCTTGAACTAAGTGACATATCAGTGGTTCGTGATATTCTAGATGTCTTCTAGAAGTATTGCCATGTTGCCACATGACCGTGTTGTCAAGTTCTTGAGCAAGCGAGTTCTCTGAACTGATCTTTTCTCTAAGGATCCGTACTGGATACCCTTGAACTAGTTGGTTGAGCTTAAACAACAACTTGGAGAGTTGTAAGACAAAAGTTCTATCCGATTCAGTTCCTTCTTTAAGGGATGTCTAGTTTGTTCGTGTTGAAGAAAGATATTATTTCCTTTGTGGATATGTTATCTTCCCCACCTTTGATTTTATTTGGGTTATTGTCAAATCAAACTCAGTTCCAAGGACTATCTTGATGATGATGTTTACTCGTGATGTTTCACTTAAGTACATCTCCGTGTCCTTTGATCTGACCAGTATTTTTGCCTTGTTCAGGCAACATATGAGTCTATCTTCTCGGAGTGTTTCGATAAGTTTGTTGTTGAGCCCATCGATGACATCCTTATTTTCTCCATGTTAGATTTTATTCATATGGAACATTTGACATTAATGTTGGAAATTTTCGAGAACTATCTTCGGGTAATCTCGAAGTATGTGTTCTAGATGTTAGAAGTAACGTTCTCTGGTTCACATGCAAATGTTGAAAGATGTCGCCGTGGATTCGAGTAGATTTATCTTTGTAGAGGTCCTAACCTTTAATAAGGTAGAGGTCCCTGTGTTTACAATGCTAGTCCCTGGATAAATAGCTAACATCCACAGTTAAAATGTAATATCAAGAAACAAAGGTCATAATACAACTTTATAACCAGGAATAAAATAATTCATTACATCTTACATAGCTCATTTGGCTATCACATTACAATGCAGCAGAAATAACTATAGCATGGAGTCCTTCATCTTCAAAGTGCCATAGGCAATCATGTTGGTTGTAGACTTGTAATCCTAATCAACACACTTCACTAACATCAAACAACCCTGTAACATAATAAGTTACAGCCACAAGGGTCAATACATTTTAATTGTATTGGCAAGTGATACTATGGTAGAATAGTGGTATCTATCATCTATATGCATTTGGCTAAGTGGATCTTAGGCTTGCTTTGCTTAAAATAGATTTTTCCTTATCATTTGAAAACACTAAGTTTTTGTTTGGCAAAATCACCCAAGGCATCTCCCAATAGAAATTGGTGATCCTTTAACCCTTGTTTAATCACAAGTTTTTAACTTAGAAATTGGGATGAGGAGATTCTTGATAGCTTCCATGTCTTGATGCTTAAATTGTCCATTTCCGGGGACACGGCTAAGTACTTAGATTTTACTCTCTCGAGAGGTGGTGCACTTTCCCCACAAGACTCGACATGCATCGAGACAACATCTTTCAGAAGCCTTCCCTTAGACCAAAATGGACGCGTTCCCAAACCTATCAACCCCTACCACCAACTGTCCATCTGGCTAAGTTATTGCAACCTATATGATCCAGGCAGAGCCCATAATGCCATGTGGCTGCACTTGAATCTTCTCAACATTTGACATCTCAAATCTCTTTGTTCCTGAGTGGCATTCCACAAGCGTGATACACAAGGTTCACCAGTCCCCTGGCCTTGTGTAACCACTCAACACAAATCCATCCTTTCCATTCCACCCAGGTGATTCATTCTCATAGTTGTTTTATTAAACAAAACACAAGTCATAGACTTAGAAATATCTCTTAGCATGAATATAATCCACCCTTGTTTTCTAATAGCTAAGCTAAGCATGAAAGTAGTAAGAATCTTAACTTAGGGAAAATTCTACTAAGGCATCATCTACTAGGATTTCCCATGGCATAGCATACTTGGTAAAATTCCATGCAAGTCCTACTTTGAAATATCACTAATGCATAGTGAAAATATTGGGACAAAAGTATGAGGCACCACTTTCCTTTTTGGTAGATAATATAAGTTCACTCCTTGATCTTTGTCGTGGGAATGACCACGACAGATGCTGCAATCGGCAGCGAGTAGTAGAACGAAGGGCAAGGGCGGCCAGCCATCTGCGGTGCGAGATGAGGGCGGAGACACAGGGGTTTACCCAGGTTCGGCCCCCCGGAGGGTAAAGACCTACTCCTGCTAGATTGTATTATGATGACAGTACAATGGGGCGAGCTCGACGGCTAGGCGGCGAGTCGCTTGGGTGGATGGTAGAACGTACCCTCTACACGCCATGTAGGGAGGTTTATATAGACTCACCCCCTAGGGTTTACATATCTCAACCGAATCAGTTAAGGTTTCGGTACTCGTTTAACCTAATCCGACTGGGCCTATCTACTCGCCTGGGCCTTCAGCTTTCAGTCGCTTGGATCCACGCCCGGCCTTGATTCAGTCGCCGTCTTGCAAGCCCACTTGCCAGTTCCTGGGCCGGTCGGAAACGTCCTGCTGGGTATACCCCGGTAGGCATATCCCCATCAATAGTCCCCGAGGCCGTCGTCGATTGGGCGCAGGTGGTTGCTGGCAGTCGGAGCATACGGGTCCAATGCCGACATCCAGTCGAATCGGCGCCGGGCTCCTGAATAAAGGAAAAAACAAGTCATTCTGGTCGCAGCTCGGCGAATAGGTTGGCGAAATATTTAGCCATTGTTGTAGTGGTCGGGTCGGCGAGCCGAGTGGCTGAAGTTGGACCGTCAAACACAGTCAAAACTAGCCATTGGGGTAATCCAACGATAACTTTTGGCGTAATCATCTCGTAGTAACGGCTTCTTGATTTGGCGGGTAACAACCGCTATATAAAGGGAATGGTAGGCGATCGGAGAGCCATCTCCTCGTCATTTCCTCTGATTGCGCGCACCTCCGTTTTCCTTCGCATCGCGATTTCAGCCGATCCAAAATCCTCCGACCTCCACGAACCCCTCCGCCAATGGCCCCCTCCACCGAACCATGGGGCAGGTCCAAGTGTACGAGAGCGTTACTGGCGTCCTTCGAGGAGGCCGGGATCCTGCGTGCCGGCAGGTGGCGCATCCCCACGGTCGGAGAGGTGACTCCGGACCCGCGCGAGGGAGAATTCGTATGCTTCACCAGCCACCTGGAACGGGGGCTGGGATTCCCCACATCTCTCTTCTTCCGGCGCTTCTGCGCATTCTACGGGATCCAGCCATCGGACCTGGGCCCGCACAGCATCGAGCAGCTCGCCATTTTCATGGAGTTCTGCGAGTGCTACCTGGGCTGCAGGCCCTACTTCCCCCTGTGGCAAGATCTGTCCACGGAAGGATCAGTCGCGAAGAAGCAGGCGGCCCAATGCTCGCTGCGGGAGGCCTGACGTTTCAGTTGAAGTCGAAGGCCTCCTTTTTTGACCTGATGCTACCTGCCAAGGCGGCGAGCGAGTGGAAGAAGTCTTGGTTTTACGTCAGCGAGGCGACTCCAGACGGCGAGGTAGCGATTCCGAGATACACCGCCGACCGGCCCGAGCCGCGCCGACTCCAAGTTGGCAAGCTTCCAACGGACCAGCGGATGGTCGTGGATGAGATGCTTTGTGGCATCCCGCAAAAACCACTACTAGAAAATCGCGTTGTTTTTGTGCATTGCATCGTCATGATCGCATGCTCATGTCATCATGCCACATTGCATTTGAGCATCGTCATCATCTTGCATTTGCTTGCATAAAACTATTTCGGAAAAACCTAATTTGGTTTTCTAAACGCCCCGTCTTTATTCAAACGCAAGACCCGGGTCTCCGGATTATTTTGTTTTGTCTTCCAACGATTTGCAAAAGCCTCGTTTGGAATAAATAAAATGTTTAATTATTTTTAGGAGGCAGCCATACCGGGCCGATCCGACCCAGTCGGCCACCCCCAGTTCAAAACGGTCCACCTAAAACCTAGACCCTTTTCTACCTAGTCCTAATCTACCCAAACCCCCTCCACATCACCCCCTCCAATCTCTGCTCGCCACCTCACCCCTCCCTTCCCCGTAACCTATCCTAGCCCGCCACCTGGCCAACCCCCCCTCTCTCTTTCTTCCCCCTGGCCCCACTCCCTCCCTGGCCCCAGCAACACACACCACACGCCACGCACCGAGGGCCCCTTTGAGCTCGTCGTCAGTAACCACCGCGTGTGTTGTTGTCGCAGCTCCCTGCAAGGTATTCAGGATAATACCTGAACAGGACACGGCCTCCTCGCACCAACCCTACGTGCCCGTCCCGTGTATGTCCGCCCTTGGTGCGTTTGTGTTACGTCCCGGGCATAAGGCTACTGCAAGCCTCTGGAAGTCGACAAGAACGTCACCGACCACCGGAAGCCGGAATCCAAGGCCTTCAACACGGAACGTCGAGTTCTCCTTCCCGGAATCAAGATCGATCCCGCTAAAGACCGATCCATCGGAACGCTAAGACCTCTGTCACGGCAACCTCAAGATCCACTATCGGAAACCGAAGACCGATCCCGGAGCCCGATCCGAAGACCACATGTGCGACAAGTACTCCTTCCCGAATGCTATGCTCGAGAACCCGGACGGTAAGGACACCGACGCAGAACGCCAAGTTCTTCATCCCGGACGCCAAGACCGACCTGATACGCGGGCCCGACAAGAACGACACCGACCAGAACGAATCCGATGCGCCCCGACGCCGAACCAAGTCCTTCTTCACGGAACGCCAAGATCTACTCCGTTATCCGAGAACGAGCCCGTCGAGACCGAACCCCAGACCCAAGCCCAGAGACCGAACCCCGAAACCCAAGATCTGCCAAACCCAGATGTGTGACCATAAGCCCCTATTTTTATAAATGATATTACTTGTTGCATATAAAATTGTGATACTTGCATACATGTTGTGGGTTGGGGGCATTATGCCGATTCACCTATGTTAAATATGGAGTCTATATGTGGGATATCTTTGTCTTATTCCGGACTTCATTTAAATTTGTGTAGCGGACCAATGCCATATTTTGCCTTCTTAATACAACATTTAAATTGCGGGGTATCTAAGCAACTGGAACCATATATTTAATTGTCGGGACCCCCGGTTCCGCTTAATATGACCTAATTGCATCGCACCTTGCCATGTCATACATCATACATGCATCATGCCCGATCTTTTGCCGTAGTATTAAATAGTGCATCCGGTGTTTATTCTAGTGTTTTGCTTCTTCGCGGATAAGGCCGTTGAGTTGATGCGAGTGTCGACCCGATCTTCGGATGAACCTTCGACAATGTTTTCAGGCGAGCATCTCCCCCTTTCTACCTATCTTACTTTTATAGTATTTATTCCCTCCTGTTGATCTATTGCTATCTGTGTTGCGTTGCTCTAGCTTTCGTACCCGTGATATCCCTTGCAGCCTTATATTGCCTTGGACACCTCCTATTACCGTTGTTTGGTAGATAGTTGGACCTGCGCGTCGTAGTCGCTTGCTCAAGTGCTGTTGCGTGACGTCAAGTACCACAGTTGTTGGAGCATTGCCGCATGTTTAATGTTGGAGATGATCATGGCTTTAAATATCGTTCACTTTAATTATTGTTTAATAACTAAAATTGAAGTAGGTAAGAAGAGGCACAGGTGGGCAATAGATGTTATTTGGTTGTTAACCGTCCACTTATGTCCCGTAGGACCCCGAGTACTTGATACCTGTTCCTTGAATATTCGCGCTATCCACATCCGGGAGGATTATGGGACCCCCCTGAGCCAGAGCTTGATTCAGTCTTATTTCTTGGGGCCACAAACTAGTTTGAGGTTTTATTTACTATCCTGTACTTATGCCATGCTTTACTGTATTATTTACGATTGTGCAAGGAGCACCTGTACTGTTTAGGTAAGCGGAGTGTTTTCGCGGTATCGACAAGCCCAGTTTTGGGTTCCCAGTCGTTTACAGCCATTGACGCAAACCTTGGGTCCGTCTCGGAGTCAGCTAACTTCGTTGCGGGTGCACTCAATGGGGTGGCCCCCGGAAATATTTCTGAATCCTGTGATTGCTTTGTCGTGAAGGCCTCGTTGGGTTTTGATTTGGTTTTTCCGAGGTTGATCGAGTGTTGTGTTGCTATTTGTGCACCCCTGCAGGGTAAAACTTTCTGAAAGCCGTGTCCGCGGTTATGGACGACTTGGAGCACAGTATCTCGATCATAGACAACTATAACTAAAGTAGTGCTATAAATTTGACTTTATAATAACTAGTAATCAGCTTCACTATAATGGAATGGCTAAATAAAACTGCCAACAACTGCTTGTTTGGGTTGTCGCTTGCTACCATTGTATCTCACTAGTAAGTACTGCAACTATAACGGAATGGCTAAATAAAAGTACCAACAACTGCTGGGTTTGGGATATCTCATGCTAATTGTATTTGACTAGTAAGTGTCGCAACTACAACGGAATGGTTAAATAAACTTGCCCACTGCTTATTATATCAGGATGATTATCTATACTTGACTAGTAATTGCCGCAACGATAACCGAATAAATAAAACTGCCAACTGTGTGAGTTCCTCGGCTGACTTCCTCGTTTGGTCTCGAGGGGGAAACACCAGGATGGGTTTGTTTGATGGTAGCATCAGGTTGGTTCCGAATAGATCTTTCTTATCCCTCTCTGATCACCGACAGTTGTATCGAGTCTCTATAGGTTGTTTAGTGCATGTCGCGCTGCCGCTGCAGTCCACCATACCTATGTAGGCGAGGACCGCCGAATTCTAGTCTCACCGTGTACTGGCCTCAGTACTGACCGCTCTCTCTTTTTCCCTTTGCCCTTTGTCGGCACCCCTTTTGTTTAAGCAGGTTTTGAGATCGACGTCGTTAGCAGGGTTACCCTTCCGGCTTGGCCTGGGCAGGGTTATGGACGCCATTGGTTATTCTTCAGGGCTCTTAGCCCCATTTGCGTCTTGTCCGTAGTCGGACGCTCTATCATTTTCAAGGTGTTTTGGATCTTTGTATATTATATCTGTATTCTTGACTCATTGAGTCGCTGTTGTATATATATCTGTTCTGTGGGTCCCATCGAGGACTGTTGTGTAATGTTATTACTTCGTTTTCCACCCGCACGAAATTGCCTGGTGGGCACCTTTGAATCGTTTCTATGCGGGTTTGGCGGGAATCGCTGAAACTTGCATAGGGTCGATTCTGAGGGTGTTACAGAGTGGTATCAGAGCTCAGCAGTTGCGATACCCCCACAAGTCCAGCCTGTAGGATAACCTAGCTAACGGCCGAAGTAGAGTGTCAAAACTATTTTCGAAAAATCGGTTGGGTAGTTCTGATTTTATTCCTTACCCCTCTGCTGCTCTCCTCTCACCTCTGCGTGTTTTGAATCCGCTCTCTTCTCTCTCTTCGAGTCCAGGATTTCTCGTGGTTGGGTTCCATCGTACCTTCAGGGTTTCGCTTCCTCCTTTGGTAACGGTGTTGCTACATCTGGTCTTCATGCTATCCGAGGAATCCTTCGTCTGGTGGACTTCGCTTTGTTCCTTCTCGTGCCTTCCGGTGTTTTCCGACATGACGACATCATCTATGCCAGATCCGATGCAGAGTCTGCATCACTTCTTTGTTTCGGAACCTCGTTTGTCGAGATCTTCAGTCTGAATTCCCCGAGAGTTGGTTGCATAATCCGCCTATTCGTGTGCAGAGTAATGGTTTGGGTGCGCGATGGACTGATCACCATCCGACTACTCTTATCATTCGCTCTTGCACATTGAATGGTGAATCATTGCAGTTAGACTCCTTCCGCGGAAGTTAGAGGTGGCTTTACCCTTTTGAGACCTTTACCTTCATCTTTGTTTCTCCGGAGTGTTCTCTCGACGAACGGGAGCATCAACCCTTGTTAGTGGTATCGCGAGGATCTACACGAAGCGCGAAGATTCAGATCGCCGCCCTTCTTCCCGGTACCATGAGGCGGATCTCGAGGGCGAGATCCATTGTTAGTGGTGTCGAATTGTGGCATCCCGCAAAAACCACTACTAGAAAATCGCGTTGTTTTTGTGCATTGCATCGTCATGATCGCATGCTCATTTCATCATGCCACATTGCATTTGAGCATCGTCATCATCTTGCATTTGCTTGCATAAAACTATTTCGGAAAAACCTAATTTTGTTTTCTAAACGCCCCGTCTTTATTCAAACGCAAGACCCGGGTCTTCGGATTATTTTGTTTTGTCTGCCAACGATTTGCAAAAGCCCCGTTTGGAATAAATAAAATGTTTAATTATTTTTAGGGGGCAGCCGTACCAGGCCGATCCGACCCAGTCGGCCACCCCCAGTTCAAAACGGTCCACCTAAAACCTAGACCCTTTTCTACCTAGTCCTAATCTACCCAAACCCCCTCCACATCACCCCCTCCAATCTCTGCTCGCCACCTCACCCTCTCCCTTCCCCTAACCTATCCTAGCCTGCCACCTAGCCAACCCCCCTCTCTCTTTCTTCCCCCTGGCCCCACTCCCTCCCTGGCCCCAGCAACACACACCACACGCCACGCACCCAGGGACCCAGACCAACCCCCGCTCGCCCGCGACCCATCTCCCCGACCCCGCTCTCTCCTCCTGGACCCACCTCGGCCCCATTGCCCTCTCTCTCCCCGCACACCCGCACCTTCCCCACCGACGCGCCCCACCCCTTCTTCCTCCCCTCCGGCCTCGCCCCGCCTCTCCAGCGCGCCGCCTCCCTCGTTCTCCTCCTCCCCCACATCACCACCAGACCCCTCTCTCTCTCCCCGTCCTCCTTCATCCTGAGTCGCCCGCCGCCGGGATTCGCAACCGCGCGGCGCGCCGCGCCCGGCCGCTGCCCCGTGCCGACCCCGTCGCCAGGGAGAGGCCCGCTCGATCCCCGTGGCGCCGCCGCCGGAGCCACGGCGACCCCTTCGGCCTTCTCCTGTCTCCCCCGTGCTCCATCCTCGTTCCTCCGCCGCCTTCCTCTGTCCCCAACCGCCCGCGGCCGTCTCGCCGGAGCAGGGCCGGCCCGTCCATCGCCGCCGGCCCGCCAAGCGCCACCGCCGCCTGGCACCTCTCCTCCGCGTCACCGCCGCCCTACCTCGCGGCTCTGGCCTCCCCCACCGCGTCGCCCCGAGGTCGCCCTTCTCCGGCTCTGCCTCACCAGCGATGCCACCCAGGACCCCGCCGCTGTGTCGTCACCCTCGCCAACCGCCGGTCGTCGCCCTTGACCTCGGCCGCGGACGCCCAGCACCGCCCTGCCGCTGCTCCCCTCTCCCAGCGGGGGGGCCCGAGGTCGCTGCTCTCTGCTCGTCACGCGCCCCCATCGCCGACTTCACCCTCTGCGGCTCCCCGCCAAGCTCTGCCAGCCTCCGCTCGCCTCCGCATCGCCGGCCTTTGAGCTCGTCGTCAGTAACCACCACGTGTGTTGTTGTCGCAGCTCCCTGCAAGGTATTCAGGATGATACCTGAACAGGACACGGCCTCCTCGCACCAACCCTACGTGCCCGTCCCGTGTATGTCCGCCCTTGGTGCGTTTGTGTTACGTCCCGGGCAGAAGGCTACTGCAAGCCTCTGGAAGTCGACAAGAATGTCACCGACCACCGAAAGCCGGAATCCAAGGCCTTCAACACGGAACGTCGAGTTCTCCTTCCCGAAATCAAGATCGATCCCGCTAAAGACCGATCCATCGGCACGCTAAGACCTCCGTCACGGAAACCTCAAGATCCACTATCGGAAACCGAAGACCGATCCCGGAGCCCGATCCGAAGACCACATGTGCGACAAGTACTCCTTCCCGAATGCGATGCTCGAGAACCCGGACGGTAAGGACACCGACGCAGAACGCCAAGTTCTTCATCCCAGACGCCAAGACCGACCTGATACGCGGGCCCGACAAGAACGACACCGACCAGAACGAATCCGATGCGCCCCGACGACGAACCAAGTCCTTCTTCACGGAACGCCAAGATCTACTCCTTTATCTGAGAACGAGCCCGTCGAGACCGAACACCAGACCCAAGCCCGGAGACCGAACCCCGAAACCCAAGATCTGCCGAACCCAGATGTGTGACCATAAGCCCCTATTTTTATAAATGATATTACTTGTTGCATATAAAATTGTCATACTTGCATACATGTTGTGGGTTGGGGGCATTATGCCGATTCACCTTAGTTAAATATGGAGTCTATATGTGGGATATCTTTGTCTTATTTCGGACTTCATTTAAATTTGTGTAGCGGACCAATGCCATATTTTGCCTTGTTGATACAACATTTAAATTGCGGGGTATCTAAGCAAATAGAACCATATATTTAATTGTCGGGACCCCCGGTTCCGCTTAATATGACCTAATTGCATCGCACCTTGCCATGTCATACATCATACATGCATCATGCCCGATCTTTTGCCGTAGTATTAAATAGTGCATCCGGTGTTTATTCTAGTGTTTTGCTTCTTCGTGGATAAGGCCGTTGAGTTGATGCGAGTGTCGACCCGATCTTCGGATGAACCTTCGACAATGTTTTCAGGCGAGCATCTCCCCCTTTCTACCTATCTTACTTTTATAGTATTTATTCCCTCCTGTTGATCTATTGCTATCTGTGTTGCGTTGCTCTAGCTTTCGTACCCGTGATATCCCTTGCAGCCTTATATTGCCTTGGACACCTCCTATTACCGTTGTTTGGTAGATAGTTGGACCTGCGCGTCGTAGTCGCTTGCTCAAGTGCTGTTGCGTGACGTCAAGTACCATAGTTGTTGGAGCATTGCCGCATGTTTAATGTTGGAGATGATCATGGCTTTAATTATCGTTCACTTTAATTATTGTTTAATAACTAAAATTGAAGTAGGTAAGCAGAGGCACAGGTGGGCAATAGATGTTATTTGGTTGTTAACCGTCCACTTGTGTCCCGTAGGACCCCGAGTACTTGATACCTGTTCCTTGAATATTCGCGCTATCCACATCCGGGAGGATTATGGGACCCTCCTGAGCCAGAGCTTGATTCAGTCTTATTTCTTGGGGCCACAAACTAGTTTGAGGTTTTATTTACTATCCTGTACTTATGCCATGCTTTACTGTATTATTTACGATTGTGCGAGGAGCACCTGTACTGTTTAGGTAAGCGGAGTGTTTTCGCGGTATCGACAAGCCCAGTTTTGGGTTCCCAGTCGTTTACAGCCATTGACGCAAACCTTGGGTCCGTCTCGGAGTCAGCTAACTTCGTTGCGGGTGTACTCAATGGGGTGGCCCCCGGAAATATTTCTGAATCCTGTGATTGCTTTGTCGTGAAGGCCTCGTTGGGTTTTGATTTGGTTTTTCCGAGGTTGATCGAGTGTGTGTTGCTATTTGTGCACCCCTGCAGGGTAAAACTTTCTGAAAGCCGTGTCCGCGGTTATGGACGACTTGGAGCACAGTATCTCGATCATAGACAACTATAACTAAAGTAGTGCTATAAATTTGACTTTATAATGACTAGTAATCAGCTTCACTATAATGGAATGGCTAAATAAAACTGCCAACAACTGCTTGTTTGGGTTGTCGCTTGCTACCATTGTATCTGACTAGTAAGTACTGCAACTATAACGGAATGGCTAAATAAAAGTACCAACAACTGCTGGGTTTGGGATATCTCATGCTAATTGTATTTGACTAGTAAGTGTCGCAACTACAATGGAATGGTTAAATAAACTTGCCCACTGCTTATTATATCAGGATGATTATCTATACTTGACTAGTAATTGCCGCAACGATAACCGAATAAATAAAACTGCCAACTGTGTGAGTTCCTTGGTTGAATTCCTCGTTTGGTCTTGAGGGGGAAACACCAGGATGGGTTTGTTTGATGGTAGCATCAGGTTGGTTCCGAATAGGTCTTTCTTATCCCTCTCTGATCACCGACAGTTGTATCGAGTCTCTATAGGTTGTTTAGTGCATGCCGCGCTACCGCTGCAGTCCACCATACCTATGTAGGCGAGGACCGCCGAATTCTAGTCTCGCCGTGTACTGGCCTCAGTACTGACCGCTCTCTCTTTTTCCCTTTGCCCTTTGTCAGCACCCCTTTTGTTTAAGCAGGTTTTGAGATCGACGTCGTTAGCAGGGTTACCCTTCCGGCTTGGCCTGGGCAGGGTTATGGACGCCATTGGTTATTCTTCAGGGCTCTTAGCCCCATTTGCGTCTTGTCCGTAGTCGGACGCTCTATCATTTTCAAGGTGTTTTGGATCTTTGTATATTATATCTGTATTCTTGACTCATTGAGTCGCTGTTGTATATATATCTGTTCTGTGGGTCCCATCGAGGACTGTTGTGTAATGTTATTACTTCGTTTTCCACCCGCACGAAAGTGCCTGGTGGGCACCTTTGAATCGTTTCTATGCGGGTTTGGCGGGAATCGCTGAAACTTGCATAGGGTCAATTCTGAGGGTGTTACATGCTTCAAACCATCCGCGGCCTGAAGAAGAAGGGTCTTCAGACCATCAACTTGTACAACTGCTGGCTCGGGCGTCGACTCGTTCCCCTGGCCCGCCGTGACCATTACATGTACGAGTACACGGGCCGGGAGGACTCGACGAAATCCTGCCTCACCGAGTGGAAACTCGAGGACTACCTCCCGGCGGTGAAGAAGATTACCCAGGCGGTGTACATGGACGCGAAGGCCGGGGTCGCCCCTACACCGCGAAGCATCCAACCTCGACGGTAAGTCATTTTTCTATCATTCGCAATCGCAGTTGATGCTGTCGCGGTTATACTGATACTGTTTCATGCCTATTGCAGTTATTTCAAGTAGTGGAAGGGTGGCTTCCACCCGCGGACGACGAGAATTCGAGCTCATCCGTCCAGGACGGGGGCGAATCGCCTCCTGCGAGGGGCGGCGTCGAGAGTGACAGGAGCGGCGACAACGACGAGTCCGAGGAAGAGGTCGCCCCGCTAGTCCGCAAAACTCGCGGACAGTGGCAGCGTGATCTCGAAGCGAGCAAAAGCCTCGAACGTCATGACAATGACGACGACGAGCTCCCCGAGCACACCTCGCATCGGGAGGCTACTCCATCAAAAAAGAAGAAGAAGAAAGAAGTGAAGGCCCCTCCGAAGAGGAAGACGATGCCAGCGAAACAAGCATCTCCACCTCGTTCCGCGAGCAGCTCCGACGGCATCAGCCCAGCCAGGGACGAAGCGCTATAGATGACGGCAGCACCGGATGCCACCGCCGTCCTGAGCGAGGTGCCTCTGGCCTCGATTCCTCCCCCATTCGCCCCAGTCTCTGGGTCAGGGGTCGCTCCAGCCGCGGCAACTTCGCCTCCCAGCAAAGTTCCTGCCGAAGGCGTTGTGGAGGCTCCTGTCGCGGCCTCATCGACAAAGAGGCCGTCTGTGTCTTGGGCGCATGATGTCCTAGAGATGGGCCTCAGTCGACGACTGGGCCCCAAACTGGAGAAGCCGGCTGGCATCCGCACGGGGCTGGGGTTCATTCCATTCGCCAAGTGAGTTTTATTCACCTGCTTTATTTTTCATTGTAGTCGGACCACTTTGCTCATATACTCAATTTGTAGGACTGGGGTTAAAACGATAGGCCATCCGTCCGTGGCCAAGGTGCCGCCAGTCATCGCCGAAGAGGCCCCCCTCGGAAGAGGAAGGCTGATGAGGTCACTGCCCCCGCAGACAGTGCCAAGAAGGCCAAGAGCAACGAAGTCGTCACGGTGTCTGACGACATGACGATTTCTCCGAGTGATCCTGCGGCGGGGGCGGCCTCGGCGACCAAGGAGGGTGCTTCCTCGCCCGGGATGGCCGAACCGGCCTCTTTTGGTGCCGGCGCATCCATCGCGACCTTCCCCCGCTTCATGGCCAGAGCGGCCACGGCGAGTGGTACCACGCCATCGAGCCGCGCACCTGGGGTCGCCGAGACGGAGGTCGAGCAGCGTCGCGGGCACACTCCGGCTCTCCTCACATCCGTGGACAAACTACAACTTCATGGCATGCTGGGCGCAGCCATCCAGGTATGTCCAGTCCCCGAGGATCGGGCCACTGAATTGCAGCGGTCAGATTCTTTAGGTGTTGTGCTTTTATTTCTTGTGCCCAGTCCCCGAGTGCACATTCGCTGAGTTTCAGCGGGTGGGCGCTCAGGATTTTTAATCGCCAGTCCCCGATTGTCTAGTCGCTGAATTTCAGCGGGTAGGCACTTAGGATTTTTGATCTCCAGTCCCCGAGTGTCCAGTCGCTGAATTTCAGCGAGTGGGCACTTTAGGATTTCGTTTTTGCTAACTGTTTGACTTTTGCACAGGGTTTGCAGCGTGAATCAGCCGACCGGCTTGCTGCGAAGTGTCGCGCGGAGAAGGAACTTGTCGCCGTTCAAGAGGCGAACGAGGGACTCCAAGCGATTGCTGCGAAGGCAGAAGAGGTTCACCAGGGCCTTGTCCCGGCGAGTGAGCTGACGGCGGCGCAACCAGCGTTGAGTTTGGCGGAGAAGCGGATCGCCGACCTCGAGCGCGAGCTTGCGGACGCGAAGGAGGAAGCAAGATCGGCGGATGGGCGAGCAAAGGATGCTGTTACGGCCGCCGCTGAGGAGCGTAAGGTCTCCGACGCCCTTGTTGCTGGGCTTCAAGAAGATTACTCCTCTCTTCAAAACTTCATCACGGAGCTCTCCCGCCCTTTGATTGGTATGTGTGCCGCCTCTGCCTATAATGTTTCCATTGTGTGATATTTGATGTGCTCACTACCCCTCCTGTCCACAGGTCGGATTATTGATAGCGCTGAAGAGGCGCAGTCATTCGACGCGCGGCAGTGTGTGGCCACTCTGGTCGACTCGGCCACGCTGTCCGCGACTTGTATTCGGGTGTATCTGCAAGAGATGTCGCCCACGGAAGTGATTCCCAGCGACCTCGTCGAAGTGTGGCGGTACTTGGAGAAAGCGCCATCAGTCGTCGAGTTCATGACGCGATCGGCATTCCGGCGCGGGGCGGCGACGGCGCTGAGCCTTGGGCTCGCCCACTTCCTGGAGGATTTCGATCTGGACGACGTGACGAGTGGCTACCCGTCGTCGACGGGCTCGGTGGAGATCGCTGAGGTTCTGAAGCTGACAGACCGCGCCGCGGTGTACTCCGATCGCGTCTGGGCGATAGGCGACCTCCTTCCTTATCAAGAGTCGATCGTTGCGCCCAACGACCCCGAGCTGCAGCACCAGGACTTCAAGATCGAGCAGCCCTTCCGTGCGGCGATGGCGGGTGAGCTGACGACGTACCCGTCAAACCCGTACACTCCCTTCATTCGCAATCGCAAGGGTGGCGGCGAGTCGACGTCAAAGCCTGCGGAGTAAAACATTGTGCCCTGGGGCGTTAGTAGCAGTTCTGCCGTTGGGCATACTTTGTACTTTGTGACATGCTATAATGAGATATCGTGTTATTTTGTGATTTGATTTGCGTTTGAGATTGAGGGATGAACGAGTCCCCGAGCGCGTCCGCCGTTTTTATGGGGTTCACCTCGTTTGTTTATGTGTTTGTGGTTTTGAACGTTTTGTTATTGAGGTCGACTCGCCCGAGCTTGGAAAGCCAGTCGCAAGGCGACTCCCATGAGTGCTCTGTACTTCACCGTTTTCCCTTGCGCGAACGAGGTCGGGTAGCCGAGTCCCCGAGCGTGGTACTTGGTTGTTCTAGGCGCAACTCTAGGGTGGGTGAGGACTGATCGCGTTAGAGTAAGCGCATCACTCCTGCCTGGCCCGACGGGTCAGTCGCGTGGCGGTTCCTGGGCACGCTCTCATACTTGGCGTTTTCCCTAGCCGCTCGCGCTGAACTGGTCGTCAGTCCCCGCGCGTGGTACTTGGTCGTTCGAGTCGCTGTGTCGAGGATGCGGAGGATCATGGTCGCTGTGAGGAGCGAAGCCAGTTGTCTTGGCTCGTTAAGCCAGTCGAGTTAGGCGACTCCAATGGGGCTCTGGGTAGATGTTTTTCGTGGATGTTACAAGACCTGGGGTAACCCAATGCCCTTGTAGCGCACTACTTGGCCATGCCGATCGCTGTACCAGAGGTTGACTCCTGCAGTTAGCTTGGTGCTGTTACTACGAGTCCGAGTGGCACAAGACACGGAGAGTAGACGCAATTTGCGGTAACCAATATGTTTTATTTCATAGCGACTGGAGGATACATATGTGGAGTTCTAGGAGTAGAACTTCCGTAGGAGGTTTACATTCCATGGTCGCTTGACATCGAGTTTGTCGTCCCCGCGGACGTCGATGAGGTAGTAGGCGTCGTTGCCGAGTACTCGCCCGATGGCGAATGGTCCCTCCCATGGGGGGGGAGAGCTTGTGCATGCCGTTCCTGTCCTGGATGAGTCGTAGCACCAGGTCGCCTTCCTGGAAGGTGCGAGTTTTCACCCGCCGGCTATGGTAGCGGCGGAGTCCTTGCTGGTAGATGGCAGTGCGAGAGCGAGCTAGGTCGCGTGCCTCGTCGAGTTGATCGACTCCGTCCTGACGTGCGAGTTCGTTCGCGGCCTCCGTGTAGTGGACGACCCTTGGCGAGTCGTGCTCGAGGTCGGTGGGCATGACTGCCTCGGCGCCGTACACCATGAAGAAGGGGGTGAACCCTGTCGACCTGTTAACTGAGGTGCGGATACCCCAGATGACGGAGGGTAGCTCCTCGACCCAGCACCCGGCGGTGCACTCGAGTGGTACTTGGAGCCGCGGCTTCAGGCCATGGAGGATGCTCTGGTTGGCCCGTTCCGCCTGGCCGTTGGACTCCGGGTGGGCGACTGACGCGAGGTCGAGCCGGATGTGGTGTTCCTCGCAGAACTCGGCCATGGCCCCTTTGGCGAAGTTGGTGCCGTTGTCCGTGATGATGCTGTTTGGGAACCCGTAGCGATATATAAGCTCGCGTAGGAATTTGGTAGCGGTCTTCCTGTCGCATTTCCAGACTGGCTTGGCCTCCACCCACTTTGTGAATTTGTCGACTGTGACCAGGAGGTGGGTGAAGCCGGAGGGGGCCTTTTTGAAAGGGCCTACCATGTCCATACCCCACACGGCGAATGGCCAGGTGATGGGGATTGTCTTTAGCGCTGAGCTCGGCACGTGTGTCTGGTTGGCGTACTTCTGGCACCCGGCGCACCGCTGGACGATGTCGATGGCGTCGGCGTGTGCGATGGGCCAGTAGAAGCCGTGCCGCATAGCTTTTGCGACCAGAGAGCGGGCTCCGGCATGGTGGCCGCAGTCGGTGGAGTGGATGTCGTGGAGGATCTTGCGTCCTTTGGCGGGTTGGACGCAGCGTTGGAACACGCCGGTCACGCTGCGCTTGTGGAGCTCGTCGTCGATGATGGTGAAGGATTTGCATCGCCGTGCAACCATCCGGGCGTTTGTCTCGTCCGCCGGCAAGGTGCCGGCCTCCAGGTAGGCGATGTATGGCTTGGTCCAGTCGTCTGGCTCGGCGATGAGTTCGACCAGGGCTGCCTCTGGCTGCAGCGGGACTCCGATGTCGATCTCCCTTGGGGGAGAGACTGACGGTTTGGTGATCGTGTCGAGGAAGACGCCGACGGGTGGTGCAAGTCGATCCAACCCGATGCGAGAGAGTGCGTCGGCCTCCTCGTTCTTCCGCCGGTCGATCCATTCGACGGAGTAGCCTGCGAAGTGTCCGCCCAGCTTGTCCACTGCGTGGCGGTACGCCGCCATGGTGGGGGAGACGGCGTCGCAGGTGCCAGCGACTTGTCCGGCGACGAGGTCGGAATCTCCGTAGCAGCGTAGGTGGTTGACGTTCATTTCCTTGGCAGCTCGCATGCCGTGGAGTAGTGCCTCGTACTCGGCCATGTTGTTGGTGCAGGGGGTGAAGTCGAGGCAGAGGACGTAGCGGAGCTTGTCGCCCTTCGGGGAAGTCAACACGATCCCTGCTCCTGCGCCGTCCGCGTTCTTGGAGCCGTCGAAGTGCAGGCTCCAGTAGTGGAGGTATGGCAGCTTTTTCGGCTGCTGGGCCTCTTCCCAGTCGGCGATGAAGTCCGCGAGAGCCTACGTCTTGATCGCTTTTCGTGGCTCGTACTTGATGTTGTGGACGCCGATTTCGACGGCCCACTTGGCGACTCCCCCGGTCGCCTCACGGTTGCAGATGATGTCCTGCAATGGTGCTGAGGAGACGACCGTGATCGGATGCTCCTGGAAGTAGTGCGGCAGTCGCCCCTGTGCTCTGAAGACTGCGTATACCAGTTTCTGGTATTGCGGGTACCGCTGGCGCGACTCGGTGAGGACCTCGCTGATGTAGTACACCGGTCGCTGTATCGGGCGCTCCTTTCCTTCCTCCGGTCGCTCGACGACCATGACGGCGCTGACGACGCGCTCGGAAGCCGCGACGTAGACCAGCATGGGTTCTTTGTCGACGGGGGCATCGAGTAGTGGTGCTGCGAGTAGCACCTTCTTGAGGTCGCGGAGTGCGTCGTCCTCCTCCTTATCCCACTGGAAGGTGGGGTTCTTTCGCATCAGGCGGTATAGGGGCATCGCCTTTTCGCCCAATCGGGAGATGAAGCGGCTGAGAGCCGCGACTCGCCCGGCCAGCTTCTGGACGTCGCGTAGGCACTCGGGTTTGCCGAGTCGAGCGATCGTGTCGATCTTGGTGGGGTTCGCCTCGATCCCGCGCTTGGAGACGACGTACCCCAGTAGTTGCCCTGCTGGTACACCGAAGGTGCATTTTCCTGGGTTTAGCTTTATCTTGTATTTCCGCAGGTTGGCGAATGTTTCCGCCAGGTCAGCGAGTAGATCGCCTTGGCGAGCGGACTTTACTACCACGTCGTCGATGTAGACGTGGATGTTGCGGCCAATTTGGCTCGCAAGGCATTCCTGCATGCAGCGCTGGTAAGTTGCCCCGGCGTTCTTGAGGTCGAAGGTCATGGCGGTGTAGCAGAAGGCTCCGAATGGCATGATGAACGCCGTCTTCTCCTCGTCCTCAACGGCCATCTTGATCTGGTTGTACCCAAAGTAGGCGTCGAGGAAACACAACGACTCCGATCCCGCGGTGGAGTCGATTATTTGGTCAATCCGCCGGAGGACGAATTGCTCCTTTGGGCAGGCGCTGTTTAAGTTTGTGTAGTCGATACACATCCTCCAGGTCCCATTTTTCTTCTCGACCAGGACTGGGTTTGCCAGCCACTTGGAGTATTTGATTGGCCGGATGAATCCTGTAGTGAGTAGACGCTGCACCTCCTCGGCGATAGCTCGGCGGCGCTCTTCATTGAAGGGCCGCAGTGACTGCTTGACGGGTCGCACTTTGGGGTCGGCGTTTAGTTTGTGCTCAGCGAGTTCCCTAGGGACACCAGGCATGTCAGAGGGCTTCCATGCGAAGATGTCCCTGTTCTCACGGAGGAACTCGATGAGCGCGCCTTCCTAGGCTGGGCTCATGTCTGTCCCGATCGTCACCGTCTGGCTGGAGTCGCCTGGGACCAGCTCGACGGTGCGGGTGTGCGTCGTTGCCTCGAAGGCTGAGCTGTTAGCGCCCTCCGAATTGGGCTTCTTAAGTATGGTGGGGTCGTCGTTGTTGACCCCGCTCGCGTATTTGGCGAGCTCGTCGGCGTGGTTGGTCTCTGCCGTGATGACGGCGTCGGCGAGTTCGGCTCCTTTGGCCTCGCACTCGGCGGCCATGTCGGGGTCGCCGTTGACGGTGATGACGCCGCGCGGCCCAGGGAGCTTCATCGCGTTTTACGCGTAGTGGGGCACTGCCATGAACTTGGAGAACGCCTGGCGCCCCAGGACGCAGTGGTAGGGGCTGTCGAAGGGTACCAGCACGAAGACGATCCGCTCGGTGCGGAAGTTTGCTGGTGTGCCGAAGGTGACTGGCAGCGTGACCTTGCCGATCGGATACGCCTTCCAACCGGGGAAGATGCCGTGGAACGTGGTGTAGGTCGTTTCGACCATCGACTGCGGGAGCCATAGTCGCCTAAAGGTGTCCAGGTACAGGATGTTGATGGAGGTGCCGCCGTCCATCAGTGTCTTGGGGAGCCAGTAGTCTCCCACCTTGGGCTTGACCACCAGGGCGACTCGGCCTGGGTACTCGATGCGTGGCGAGTGGTCCTGGCGGCTCCAGGTGATGGGCTGCTCCGACCAGTTGAGGAACTGGGGAACGTCCACCTGGGACACCGCGTTGACGGCGACGGCGTGGGCGATGACCTTCTTCTCGCGCTTCGTGTTGAAGCGTGTGAAGGTGTGGAGCGAGCCGGCCACAGTGCCGAATTTTCTGCCGTTTGGCGGGTTGTTGTCGGGGTCCTCCCGCGCTCGCCGTGCCTTCTCGATCTCCTTGAGAGAGTGGCAGTCGGCGGTCGTGTGCGTGGCGGGCTTCCCTTCCCTGCTGTGAAACGCACAAGGTTGGTTAAGGAGGGCCGCGGGGTTGGACCTTGGTTTTGCCTTGTAGTTGCCGCCGTCGCGGCGTTGCCCTCCGTCGCGGCGGAAGCTCTTGGTCTCGCGCTACGCGTGCCCAGCGTTGGCTACGAAGTCGACTCGCCCGTCACTGCGGCGCTTACCGATGATGCGAGTGTTGCTGTAGCGTAGGTCGGACCGTCGTCCGTTGTCGTTGCCGCTCGTGCGGCGTTGGCCTCCCGACTCGTCGTTGGTTTCCTGGTTTGGGTCTTCCTCCGCGTATCTCTTGGCGATCTCGAGGAGATCCGGTATGTTGTCGAGCGTGCGGGAGTGTCGTTTGAGCTTGGCGACCAGGGGCTCGTAGCGGCACGAGGTCTTGAAGCAGTGGATTGCGGTGTCTGGGTGGATGCTGACCGCGTTGTACCATAGTTCTTGCCACCGCTGGACCCAGTTGCGGGTTGACTCGCGGGGTACCTGGACGCATCGTTCCAGGTCCTCGATGGTGGTGGCGCGCGTGTAGGAGCACTCGAAGTGCCTGACGAAGGCGTCTCGCATCTCTTCCCAGGAGTCGATGCTATCCTGAGGAAGGGTGTTGATCCACTGCCTGCATGTTCCCTCCATCATCAGGGGGAGGTAACGGGCGGCTAGCAGGTCGGTGTGGCCAGCGATCCCCATTGCCATGAGGTAGGTGTCCAGCCACACGGAGGGATCGTACGAGGGGTCGTACTTCTCTATTTCCTTCGGCGCTTTGAAGTTCGCCGGGTATTTTTCGCCTCGGATCATCGGTCCGAAGCACCGGGGCCCGAGTCGGCTAAGCGACCCCATTGGCTCTCCGTCGCGGCGATTTGTTAGGGTGTGTCGCAGGTCGTCGGGCTGGCGTGCGCGCCAGCTTTGGTTGTTGATGATGTGGGTGCGGGCGTCGACGGGCTGACCGTTGGCGGCGACAAAGTTGGTCGCTGGCCTGGGGTCGTTGGTGGAGAGTGCCGCATTCGCGGGTCGGTGTTGGAGCTGCAGCGGTTCGGGTGGCGGGCAATTGAGGGTGTTTGCCGCCAATGGGTGGCCGCTTGAGGCCGCTCTGCTACCCGACGAACGCGAGTACACCCGTCCCTGCGAGTCGGCGCCTGCGTTTTGTTGCTCGACCGCCTTTGAGAGCAGGGCCGTGACGTACTGGATCTGTAGGGCGCCGTCACTGGTGGCCGTGATGTTGTCGGCCGCTGCTTGAGCTACCACGAGGTTGTCCATCGGGGTGGAGAACAGTGGTAGGCCGTTCGCGTCTCGCTCCCGTGAGGAGACAACTATCCGCGGCTGATCCCTGGGGGGTGTGCGGTTGGGTGGAGGTGGGGCGCCATTCGCCGTCAACCCTGGTGGGGGCCGGGCGCTTCCTCCTGGTAGCGCGTTCTCGCAGATCGCACGCTCGGCCACGCGGGCCGGGTCGTTCTCATCGTCGAAGTTCAGGGCGCGCACCTGGACGGTGGGGTTCAAGCGCGACCTGATTCGCTGCTGGTGGTAGCGCGACAGCTCCTGCGCCGTCACCTGCTCGAGGAGAAATTTTTCGCGCTCGGATTGCTCCTTGCGGACTGCCTCCGCCAGCTTCAGGCGGAGTTCCTCGACCTCCGCTGCCGTGGCATTAGGAGGGATCGGGGTGGAGAAGGGATCCTCCGGCGTATCGGTGCCGGTCGCCATGTAGGTTGCGGCGTGGCGACCGGTCCCGTCGCGGAGATCGGCGGAGTTTTCTGACCCGGAGTCGAAGTCGAAGATCCCGAGGATGGAGGGATCCTCGAAGTCTCCCACGTTGGAGACCTGGGTGATGGAGCCTGCGGGCGAGGCCGCGGTGATGGATCCGGCGAGTGACGCCGGTGTCACCGAATCGGCGTCGTCGTTGAGGGCCGCGTCTTCCGCGGCCGCGGTGGTTTCGGCCACGTCGCCGTGGGCCGAGTTGTACTCGGAGGCGAGGCGATGGATCATGCGGACCTGGCTCTCGGAGAGCCGGTCGCGTGGCGGCGACTCGCGGATGCGAGCCGAGTCCTCCGAGACGATGACGTTGGTGAGGCCGACGAAGAGGCTGATCGTGCCGACTAGCAAGATCATGCTGTGCGTGACGGGTCGCGCCGCCGGGACGTAGCTGCTCGGCAAGATCTGGAGCATCTCGCCGATCGCTATCATGCGGCCGGTGGCGACCGTCTTGTTGATGGGCAGATTGGATCTCGCCGCAGAACACCGGCCAGACCGTCCAGGCCCCACGGTGGGCGCCACTGTCGTGGGAATGACCACGGCAGACGCTGCAATCGGCAGCGAGTAGTAGAACGAAGGGCAAGGGCGGCCAGCCATCTGCGGTGCGAGATGAGGGCGGAGACACAGGGGTTTACCCAGGTTCGGCACCCCGGAGGGTAAAGACCTACTCCTCCTAGATTGTATTATGATGACGGTACAATGGGGCGAGCTCGACGGCTAGGCGGCGAGTCGCTTGGGTGGATGGTAGAACGTATCCTCTACACGCCCTGTAGGAAGGTTTATATAGACTCACCCCCTAGGGTTTACATATCTCAACCGAATCAGTTAAGGATTCGGTACTTGTTTAACCTAATCCGACTGGGCCTATCTACTCGCCTGGGCCTTCAGCTTTCAGTCGCTTGGATCCACGCCCGGCCTTGATCCAGTCGTTGTCTTGCAAGCCCACTCGCCAGTTCCTGGGCCGGTCGGAAACGTCCTGCTGGGTATACCCCGGTAGGCATATCCCCATCAATCTTGCAATAGTCACACTCTTCAAATTTCACTACAATTCAATCAAGGCACAAATTCAATCTACCATTCAAGCAATTCTTCACATAGAATGATAAAAACAAAGAAATGCATGCAAGCATGCCAAAGATTGTTTTATTTGGAAAAGTGGTTTCTAATAGGTTATAAAACATTTTAAAACACCTATTGGTCATTTATGAATGTGGAAAAACCATTTGATATCAAGTTAGTGAAAATGGCCATTTGAATCATTCTTGTTTTGCTAGAAATGATTTTGATCAAAGTAATAGTTTCTAGAGTTTGACATATATATTTTTAAACACAAATGTTAGTGTTTTATGGTCAAGTGTTTATTATTAAAACCATTTGCAAACGGTTTTACCTATAAACCATTTTTAAATCAAACAACATTTTATTTCATTAGAAAGCCTTTAAACAAAGTAATAATTTTCTAGGGTTCACCAAATATATTTTTAAACATCTTAAAACTTGGTGTTTAGGGTCAGAGAGTTTAATTCAAATCATTTTCAAAAGGTTTTACTCAAAAATCATTTTTAAAACATATCAACATTTTTATTTAACTAGAAATGCTTTTATTCAAAGGAATAATTTCTAAGTATCACAAAATATATTTTTAAATCCAAAAATTGGTTTCTATGGTCAGTAGGTTCAAAACAATCCATTTACCAAAGATTTTACCCTAAAAATAATTTTATAATAAATTTTATACATAAAATAGGCCTACATATGTTTCTACAAAAACAACCAATTTTACAGAAGCCAATCACTAAACAAAGGGCATGGTTGGAAAGTATTCTTTTTGCTGATTCCATTGATATAAAGTTTACAAATTTTGGATGTGTGGATCAAAAGTTATGATTTTTGCAAAATCTAACAACTAATAGGAATGTTTCTGTTTTTAAAACAAAGTTTGTGCCATGTGGAATGATCTTATTGGCTGAAAACGGTTCGGTTGGATTGACTAACACAGACCGCAGGATTTAAAGTGCATCGCACGGTACCGAGTACCGTTTCGTTTAATGAATCTAATGTAGCGCTTGGATTTAAATCCTACGGCTCACAACATGTTGACCACAGATGGGCGGCGCAACGGCGAGCGGCGGCGCGCTCTGTCAGCAACGTTGCTGGCGAACTAGGAAGCGAGGAAGAGAAGGGAAAGGATCACCAGGTTTGCAGGGTGTTGCTGAAGCTCAACGTGGTCTCTACAGGGATAGGGGCGCACGGTGTCACTGGCGATTCCTCGTCGTAGTTGTTACTGACGACGGGCACTCATGGTAGTCCACGTTGGTGAGGCTACGGACCATACCAAAGCAAGAAATTGGTGGCGTTAGATGTGCACGGGGACAATGACTTCAGGAGTATCATTTAGAGAGAAGGGGCGGTCAGGGCTTACCGTGTGGAGTCGCCAGAGTCGAGGCAGACGGCGGCGATGCTCAGTCGAAGATGTTGCCGAAGCTACAGGGCACACGCGAGCAAACTAGAGATATGGGCAGGTGCGCCTAATGATGGGGGTCACGCTAGCGAGTACTGGGAGTGGAGGGGTGGTCTGGTTCCGCCGGAATCGTCCGGGAAAGGTCTTCAGGCAGCAAGGTTGCAAACGAAATCAGGGACAGCCTAGTGGCTCTGGTCGTGTGAGGTTTGAGGGGAAAGAAGGAGGGGAGGGAGGCGGTTAAATGGGAGTAATCACGGGGAGGAATTGCTGGCGGAATTAAGCGAATTGAACCGAGGATTAAACGAGCAAAAACGGCCGAAGTTGAGGGCGAGGTCAGCGCGGGGTGAAGACGATGATGACTGGGCTATGGGGTAGCGTCGTCAGTGAGAGAGAGAGGGAGACGGTGGGGTCCAGGCGTGAGCGTCTACACGGGTTTGAGTCAGAGTAGAAAAACGCTTCGTGCGGGGGAGGAAGGTGGGCTGGCTAGTTGGGCCTGGGCTTTGCTGGGTTGGGCTGGCTTATTTTCATTTTTTCTGCTTTCTTTTCCTTTTTCCATTTTGATTTTCTGTTTTGAATTTGTTCAAACAATTCAAACAACCATTTAAATTCATATCTTTACCAAACTTTCTGTAAGTTTTCTACACTGTTTTAAACATGTATTTATTTTCCATTTTTAAAAATAATTTTCCCTTATTCCTTTATGGTTTATTTATTAATTAATTTAGACCCTTGTCTTTATTTAATTGAGATTTCAAATATGTTTTCAACTTCTATTTGAAATCCAAATTTTACCAAATCCTTTTTAGTATTTATTTACTAGGGTGTCAAATAATTCACTTTGAATTATTTGAAATATTTTTAATATGATTTATTAGTCATTTAAATTGGGCAATTGTCTTTATTCCAATAAATTAAAATATGGTTTTAATTCCATATATATTCTATTCAAAAGACTCTTTTATTCCAATTAAGTTAATTAAATAACTTTTATTCTATTTGAGCAAATTCTAATTATTATTTTCCCATGATTTAATTAATCATTTCTATTAGGGATTTTGTCTTCTTTCAGATGGAATTGAATTTGGTTAATGCCATATTATTTTATTTGAATATTCTTTATCTCTTTATTTTATTTGGATTTCGATTATCTTTGTTCCATTTGCTTATGGATTTAATTTAAATTGTCTTCTAAATATTTTCCTTGGGATTTATTATTTAGGCAAATAGTCGTTGTTTAAATAAAATTGAATATGGTTCAAAGCCCATATAGTTTTATTAAAATAATCTTTTTATTTAGTTTTATTATTTAATAAACTGTTATTTGTTTATGGACTTGGCCAAGATTTAATTTGGCTTTTAAATATTCCCTATTTATTTATTTATTTATTTATTTATTTCTTTGTCTTATAAAATCCATATCTTTTTATTTATAGATTCAAATTTGGCGATTCCAATTTGTATAATTTTATTTAATATTTGTTTATCCTTTTTAAATCCTTTTAGGATTATTTTTCTCACAATTTGGTATGGATTTTAGATAGGAGCTTTATTAGCTTTGGAAATATTTCCTATTGCCATATTAAACTCATAAGTTTTTATCTATGGCTCCAAATTAAGTGAAACCAATTTCTATGGTTTTATAATATTTTTATTCATCATTCTTGATCATTTATAAATGTTTATTGACAAATTTTTATATGGATCAAATCCATAGTCTTAGAGAGATCTTGGAAATGATTTTCTTCCATTAGGATTTTTGGGTTTTGGTTTAACTTTTCCAAGTGTTTAAATTTTCAAGATACATTTATTGATGAATGCATTTCATTTGATTTGAATTTTGTTGGATTCCATTTTATTCAAAGTTTGTTCAAGATGGGTTTTGATGTTTCCATTTAGAAACAAAAAGTTTCATTTCACCCTAAATTTCAACAATTATTTATTTTGTTTATTTATTTTTCACATTTCAAATTTTGGAAAATTTTGGGATGTGACAATCTTTGTCCCCTTAAGGACACATGTGTGTTTATTGTTAGTACTTTATATGTAAGCAGTTGTCTTTCGACAAGTTTCTAAACGCATGGGTCTAACAATCTAGCTCAGTCTTTTGGAGCTTTACACTGTAGTCCATATCTTGAGAATCTAGTAACTTTAACTTCGCAGTAAATGTTGCACCCTTTCTATTCGGACATGTTGAGTCTGAAGTATCATCTCACCTGACCAAAGCTGAATCTCAAGCAGCAACGATGGTTGGTGTTCCTCAACGTTTTGACATAGGTCTCTTTGTAAATCTGGCAAGAATGATGTAACGGTTGACACACTTAGCCGGAAAGACCTTTTGCCATATTCCTGTGATTCAGCAATATCAACCACTCTTCATGAGGCTTCTCCTATGATTCATTATAGGAGTTGTGTTCATGGCTTCCTTTGTCTCCGAAGTCTGACCTTTACTTGATGCCTCGTTTCTTGAACATCAAGGAGAACATTTAAAGTAGTGTTGCTAAATGTCCCTCGGTCGATCCACCAGGCCCTTTTATGTTGGCAATCATGTTGTTGTGCCAAACAATTGAAGTCTGAGCATGAAGTTTTTTTCTCGTGATATCAGGAATCTTCTTACCAATTCGTCTAGAGGTGTAAAGTGATATCATGATCTTTGGCAAAGATTCTGATAAACCTGGATAAATAAAGAGTTTCCTTCGTTTCCTCAACCATGTTATAAGAGTGGCTATGATTTTGGTAATGTGTAGTTCCTCTTGATTACATGTTCCTTGCGACTCGTATGAGTCCTCTCCACCAAAACACCTTTCTGTCTTAAGCCTTCTGTTGAATGAAAAAGTGACCCTTCTGTGTCAAAAGTAGTTCAACAACTTCATTTTGGTGATCCATATCTCTGCAACCTGTAATCTCTACTTAAGTCTTTTAGTAGAGGTTACCTATCAAAGTCTATGGACATGTTCTTTATGTTAGAATCTTATTTTTCAGAAGCTTCAAAACCTACTTAAAGTTCCATAGTATCAATCTTTATGAAGACAATCCATCTAACAGTTTGAAACCTTCTCCTCTTGTTTCCTTTGTTACCTGGTCATGTTTCATGTTCATCATTCCAGAGTTGTTTCTGAACACTCTTCCTATAGGTAACCTCTATCCTTAGAGTGTGTTGTTTAGTGTGTTTCCCTCTTATCCTTAGAGTGACCCTGTTTCTTCCTCCCTCCGTCTCTCTTCCTACCTTTGGAATCTCGGGTCGAGATTCTCGTAAGGGGGATAGAGCTGTAACACCCCGGTTTTAGTTAATCCTTATTTTGGGTTTGATTGTGCATTCATGAGCATCATATCTTAATTTGTGCATCAGATAAAGCCAAAACCTAAAACCCTAGTTTTCCCCTCTCTCTGAAATACATTCAAATCGTTTTGAATATTTTGAAAAGTACCAAAATTGTGGAGCCCAAATTGTTATAAGGGCCCCTACAATGTTTTCATATGTTCTATAAAAACCCTTGGTATTTTTGAAATATCTAAAACATTTTAGAAATTGAAATTACAGAATAGAATTGGAAAACATAAATAGAAGAGCTTCTGATAAAAAATACAGCCAGAAACCTTCCAGGCCTAGCCCAGCTTGCCCTCTCCCTTCTCCCCCTCTAACTGTCGCTCAGTGCAGCGCTAAATGGCCCACGACAACCCATCTGGCCTGGTACCCCTTTGGTCCCTGTTCCTCATCGTCTTCGCTACCGACGACGGAGCAGAAGCTCCTGTTTGTCGCCGCTTCTGCCGCCCGATGCCGCCCGCTGCGCCGCGATCCCCGCTGCCGCCTGGAGAGAGGATAAGACCCTCCGCTGCACCTCTCCCTCATCCTATCCTTTCTCTCTCGGGCCCTCTCCCCTTTTTCTTGCGTTCCCCAAGCCAAGCCCGAACCCCAGCCCTACGGTTGCCATCGATTTCCCCTGTTCTGGCCTCTCCCTCGATCGTCCGAGCATGCCATCAACACCGCCTTATCCCCCTACCTCAATTCACCAGAGAAATTGAGCTGGGGCTCCATGAATCGATGACGTTGTTGCCTTCTTCTCCGACACCGATCATGGTCCTCGCCACCGATTCCGGCCAACCCGCTCCTTGCTGACCCTCCCTTCATGCTCAAGGTGAGCTTACCGACCTCCCGAGCCAATCCGCCATCTCCCTCGCGTCCTCTATCGTTTCTGCACCGTGCGCCACCGCTCACCGCCGTCGTTAGCCGTTGCCGATGTTACCCCGATGACCCAAATGGAGCAGCACTGCCACCTTTCTGCTCCCCTTGATCTACTCATTCGTTCGCGTGCAGCCACGCAGTCCCACATAGCCTCCCGCACTGGCCCTGCCGTCGATCTGAGGCACCAGCATGTGTGACGTCGTGCTGACGTCGTCGTGATGTCAGCAGGCACGAGTCAACCTAGTAGGTTCCACTCTGCCCGCGTGGCATCCGACGTGGCGCCTGGCCCACACGTCAGCCACTGTGGCTGGGTTCTGCATCGGTGTAAAAGGTATCTGGTGCATGTGTTGATGTCCGCCTTGTGCAATAAATCATTTAAAATGGTTTAATAAATCCAGAAAATGAATAAAACTTGTAAATTCAATAAATAATTCATTTTAAGTCAGAAAAATACAAATAATATATCAAAATGTTCATAAAAATGAGAACTATATATCTAAGATATAATCATGCATTATTAAGGAACTTGCATGACAAGTTTAATTAGAGAACATATTAACCCCTCATAGATGCATCCGGAGTTTCCCCGAGTTAAGGTTTGTACCCCTCGGAACCCCGTTTAAATTGTTGAGCATGTATTAGGGTTACATTTCAATACTAATCCACTTGTCATATCATCATACTTGCTTGAGAATTGCATTGATGCCATGAGTTGATTGTTTCCCTCTCTTTCCGGTGTTTGGTTCTTCCCGGTAGAACATGATATTGAGATCAAGATCGAGATCAAAGTCAGAGATCAACACCGTCGAAGTTCGAAGACAAATACTTGACCAACTGTAATCAAGTCAAGTACAAGGCTCCCGAATATCTGCTTATCTGTTATCAACAGGCAAAGGCAAGCTTAGCCCCACCATGATATAATCCTATGATTTCGAAAGCATTTCATTTCCTGCCATGATGCATATGATTCTACTTTGGTCTTTTATCGATAGATAGAGTATCCTATCTGTTGCATTACTCCCTTTGATCTTATATTACCTGATCCACTGCTCCTAGCATAACTAGGTTTGGCTTGTGTGCACTGATAGAGCTATTATCTGTGTCCTGCTTAGCCATGCATAGCTGTTGATTCTGGTCCATCCAGATGATGTATCAGATGCAAAGAATCTAGTATGACAGGATAACGTGATGAGGTGAGATCAGAGGTGATATGAGATTAAACATGCTAAGGCTTGTATGGGAGGCCATGGTGGGATGTGGTTTTCCTAGTCCCATGCTCGCCACCACTAGGAACCGAGTTCTTGCCTTTGGAACCGAGATGAGCGTACAGTCACATGGGGCTTGGGAACCCCTCGCCTGATTAACTTGCCTAGTAGATTCCATGAGTCACATAGTTTGGCATTCCATTCGACATATGCAAAGAATTTTTTTTGAAAGATTTGCTGGGTGAAGGTGCATTCATAACAGGTAGGGAAGCGTGGTCGTGGTTGCTTGGGGTTGATAGCGCCCCTAGTAAACCAACCTCGCCTCACATCTTTAAGTACCGGCTTCGGGATTTGACCCTTTACGGCGGAACCATACTTATTGCGTGACTCATGGTATCGGCGAAAGCAAGGTAAAGGTCGTGGCTAACCACCCTCTATCAGCCTTCCAAGGAAGAGGGCTAATAGCTTGGCATTAAGAGTCGGTTGGTACCTGTGGGTAAAGTTGTACACCCTGCAGGGTTAAATCTTTTTGAAAATCCGTGTTCACGGTTATGAACGCTTGGTGACCAGATTATAAGATCATAGAGAACTATAACCTAATCGTAAAACTTGGTAGATCAACGTGTGCTTAAGGATGCTTCCTCATGGGTACGAGGGGGTGATCCTAGATAGGGTTCTGATGATGATGACTTGGTGGATATCAACATGATGATCAAAATTTTGGAGATGACGCTCTCTTATCCCCTTTTAAAATACTCTGATTAGATGAGCTTCTTCTCTCCCTCTTGTTTTATAAACAAAGATGGCTTTATGCAAAACAACTCCACCAGCCATAAGTCTTGCGGAGTACACCCTGTACTTACCCTTTCTTTGTTGATACTTTTGGCAGAGTAAGTGTTCCCCTGAAGATGAGTTCCGTACTACATCGACACCGACGAGTAGCTTCGGGTTCCCGGCCGGTAGCCTGGAATCTATGGGCTAGGACGTCATTGTTACGCTTCAGGCCTCTTAGGCCATTTGTTAAGTTTGCTATACTTAATAGTATAATTTGCCTTTCGTTGTTTAATGTTTGTGGTCAATGACCTCTGTTTGTAATATTTTGGCTCTTCACTCAGTTATGAGCTTGCTGTAATATTTTTGTGTCGTAGGGTCACTGCAGTGTTATCGATTCACTGGATATTCTCGAGCCCAAGGTTAAGCTTATGTCAGACGGAGGTCTGGGATTTGTTTAGCCCTGATCCCGGGGGTGTCACAACGGGCCAATCTTGTATGTCCTTAACTTTTGAGACATCAACTTTAATGCATTATAAGACACAACAAAACCAAGGAAAATCAGTTTGTCTTTCACAAAAGTATACTTTGGGAGATTAGCATATAGATTTCATGACGAAGGATTTGAAGGACCTCCTTAACATGTGTAACATGCTCCTCTAGTGACTTGCTATAGACAAGAATATTATCAAAGTAAATGATGGGGGAATACCAATCGGGGTATACCCACGAAGCGGAGTCGCCAGAAGGGATCGAGCTGACTGAAGCCAATCCCAGAGCGGGTCGACTCGCTGGATATGACGACTGGCGCATGCTGGACCCAAACGACTGGCGCCGACTGGAGGCCCACGACGACGACTCCAATAGAAAGCCCACTAAAGCACTTGTAAACCCTAACTGGCTGCATATATAAAGCCACCAAGGGCACCCCCAAGGGGTACGTCATATTAGATCTAGTCTCTCCCACCGCCTCCGGCGGCTCCATTGTAAACCAATCTATGATAATATACTGGATTGATAGCAGGACGTAGCGATCCTCCACCAAGGGGACGTGAACCTGGGTACATCGTGTGCCAATCTCGCTCCCGGATTCTCCTACGTCGCCTTGCTCCCTCTATGTAAGCTACCCCCAATAGCATCTGCCGTGCAATACCACGACAGTTGGCGCCCACTGTGGGGCTAGCTGTGCTTGGAGGATGATAATCCGGGCGGGATCCCTCATGGTCAGATCGCATCAAGCTGGTTCCGGCGAATCGCTGTTCAACCCGACGCGCTGCTGAAACTCGTCATATGTATACGCCCCCGATCGATTGCGTACATCGAACGTCTGCCAACCCGAAGCCCGCAGATCGGATTGGTTAAATCGAGTCGCCACATGCTGACTGGATGGCGGCAGCGCTATGTGTTCCTCACCAGATCAATCGCTGGATCGATACTACCCAAGCAGAAAGCAGACTACAAATCAAATACGTTCATACACAAGCCCCGAGGCACCGAGAGAACCAACCTGTGATTTAGGATTGTGGAACGACAATGTCGATATCTGCGACACGACAATCGAAGTCCGACCATACGCCCAGGAGCGGTGGGATGTTCACATGTGAACACGTACAATCAATCAGGACAAGCACATGATGTGTACAGATCGATTCATCATGTTCAGCGTTTGGATGATTCTCTCTTGCTGATTACTTTGTCTAACTATTTTCTTTTGAATCTAATTATTTGTACAATTGTTTTTCAATACATGCATCGCACATCTGAATCGAGTATGTGCGTTTGAGCTTGACGACCGCGACTCGCCATACTCTCTTATCGTGAACTCGCTATCGCGGATTCGTCATCACGGACTCGTCACATTTACTCGTCGTCACGGACTCGCCATGTTAACAACTAAGTTTCTTTACACTCGTACGCTATGAGTCCAAAACATATATGCATCTTCATTCATTCTCCAAAGCTGACCATGTAGTCGCATTTGACCCTTTCAGAGCCAAAATCATACTTGGGATCGGTTTTAGTTTTGTCTGTTGTTTATTCGCGTCCGTCGAAGTAGTGAGGCTGGGTACCAACAGGCCGACCTTGTCTCCGAGTTCAATAGTCTGGCATCGCGTCCCTGTTACCCGACAAGTGTTTGAGGCTAGAGGTCTGCCTACTCATGAAAAGACACGCATAAACCTTACATACTGCCCATCGATCCACATAACAAACGTGCATTTATTTCAACGTCTATAATTCGCACGTCTTACAATTATTCAATATATTATGCAAGTACACCTTAATGCAATTGTATCTTTTTCTCCTTCTCAGCAAAACGGTGTCTTTCTCGCCACTCGCCGCGCTTGGGGATTCGGCACTCGCAGGTCGCTCGACCTCGCCGCTCGCCGCGCTCGGGGGCTCGGCGCCCATCGGTCGCTCGGCCTCGCCGCTCTCCGCGCTCGGGGACTCGACGCCCGTCGGTCGCTCGGCCTCGCCGCTCACCGCGCTCGGGGACTCGACGCCCGTCGGTCGCTCGGCCTCGCCGCTCGCCGCGCTCGGGGAATCGGCACTCGTTGGTCGCTCGACCTCGCCGCTCGCCGCGCTCGGGGGTTTGGCACTCGCCGGTCGCTCGACCTCGCCGCTCAACACGCTCGGGGACTCGGCACTCGCCGGTCGCTCGACCTCGCCGCTCGCCGCGCTCGAGGACTCGGCGCTCTCCGGTCGCTCGACCTCGTCCCTCTCCGCGCTCGGGGACTCGACGCCCGTCGGTCGCTGGCCTCGACGCTCACCGGTCGCTCGACCTCGTCACTCGCCGCGCTCGGGGACTCGGCGCTCTCCGGTCGCTCGACCTCGCCACTCGCCATGCTTGGCAGCAACCACTACTATTTTCAGAATATGCATCTCTAAAGAGCCTCAAGTCGCCTCTACAAGCCAACTCGAGCCTCGGAGACTACTCCTAGGCATACTGCGTGTACGCGTGGTTCCATGACCGTGGCTCTCCACGCTCGGGGACTCTCCACCGAGGACTCGCCCTCGCGTTCTCGACACGCTCGTGGACTCTCCACCGCGGACTCGCCCTCGCGTTCTCAACACGCTCGGGGACTCGCCACCGCGGACTTGCCCTCGCGTACTCGACGCGCTCGAGGACTCACCACCGCGGACTCGCCCTCGCGTTCTCGACACGCTCGGGGACACTCCACCGCGGACTCGCCCTCGCGTTCTCGACACGCTCGGGGACTCTCCACCGCGGACTCGCCCTCGCGTTCTCGACACGCTCGGGGACTCGCCGCCGCGGACTCGCCCTCGCGTACTCGACGCGCTCGAGGACTCGCCACCGTGGACTCTCCCTCGCGTACTCAACGCGCTCGGGGACTCGGCGCGCTACAGACAGCGCCACTCGCCGGTCGCCTAACCTCGCCACTCGGCGCGCTCGGGGACTCGACACTCGCCGGTCGCTCAAACTCGACACTCGCCGTGCTCGGGGACTCGGCACGCTCCATGTTCGGGGACTCATCGCAACTGGCGGCTTCACCAACACCCTGCGTCTTTCGCCAACTGGCCATCACTGACTGGCTCTCACCGACCGCCTCCTGCTTCACAGTTCTTTTCTCTGTTCAGGAGCTCGTCGCCGATTCGCTACGACCCATCGTCAAGACTCTCTGCACCCTGCCTCTAGCCCACATCGAATCGACAACGCGGTCGGGGACTACTGATGGGGGAATACCAATCGGGGTATACCCACGAAGCGGAGTCGCCGGATGGGATCGAGTCGACTGAAGCCAATCCCAGAGCGGGTCGACTCGCTGGATATGACGACTGGCGCCGACTGGAGGCCAAGATGGCGACTCCAATAGAAAGCCCACTAAAGCACTTGTAAACCCTAACTGGCTGCATATATAAAGCCACCAAGGGCACCCCCAAGGGGTACGTCATATTAGATCTAGTCTCTCCCACCGCCTCCGGCGGCTCCATTGTAAACCAATCTATGATCATATACTGGATTGATAGCAGGACGTAGCGATCCTCCACCGAGGGGACGTGAACCTGGGTACATCGTGTGCCAATCTCGCTCCCGGATTCTCCTACGTCTCCTTGCTCCCTCTACGTAAGCTACCCCCAGTAGCATCTGCCGTGCAATACCACGACAGTAAACAACGACACTATTTCCAATGAGAGATCTCAAAATATGGTCCATAAGGCGCATGAAGGTGGATGGGGCATTAGATAAGACAAAAGGCATGATACGCCCAATTTGCATCACCTTTCTATACCAAAATTTACCTCTATTCATTGATATATGTCTTATTATGAGGTATTACTTATGGCTTTTCATATGTTTATGCGTGTTGGATGATTCTTGGAGGATGAACTACCGGAGTCTGGATTCTGATGGAAAAGAAGGTGTTTTGGTGCAATTTCGCGAAGATCAGAAAAATACTAGAAGATTGAGGAAGACAGAAGGAGGAGCGAAGAGGGGCCGCAGGGGTCCCACCCCCCTAGGCGTGGTCCCACCCTAGGCCGCCCCTAGGGCAGGTGTGGCCCACCTGCCCGACTCCCGACTCCACCCCTTTGCCTATATTTTCCCTACGAAACCCTAAGGACAGGGGAGCAACCACAGATAGATTTCCGCCGCCTCTGAGGGGAAGAAAACACTGAGAGAGAAAGATCTCTCTAACAAACAGATTTCTGCCGGGGAAATTCCTTCCCGGAGAGGGGAGACTGTCGCCATCAACACCATCATCAAGCTAGGCTTCATCGGGATCATCATCATCATCCACACCATCATCGCCACTCCGTCCCGCTGTAAAAATTATGTTGGATATTGCTTTAGTTCTTAGGGGAAACTTTCCCGGTGTTGATTACTATTGTAGTTGATGCTTGTGAGTGGAAACATTGGATTATTGTTTATGTTCAGATTATTATCCATTACCATATCATCTTTGATCTTGATCCATATGATGTCTTGTGATTAGTTTGTTGTGTTCTTGAGGACATGGGAGAAGTCATGTTGTTAGTAGTGAATCTGTTTTGAGTTATTATTCAATGGTTTATTATTTAAGTTGTGGTGCTATTCTTCTAGTGGTGTCATGTGAACGTCGACTACATGATACTTCACCATTTATGGGCCTAGGGGAATGCATTGTGTATTTGGCTACTAATTGTGGGGTTGTCGAAGTGACAGAAACTTGAACCCCCGTTAGGACACCTTTGCACAAGGGAGTGTAGGATATCATAGTTTAAGGCTGTGGTTAGATTTATATCTTAATTACTTTCCTGTAGTTACGGATGTTTGCAAGGGGTTTAATCAAAAGTATGTATTAGTCCAAGTAAGGTCGGTATGTTAGCACATGTTCACCCACACAACACTTACACCACCAGACAATAGTACTCAGCTATTTGAAGCGAAAGCAGTTGACAGAATTCCCATGTGTCCTCGAGAAAGTTTGGTCCTTATAAGTATTTCCACCGGCTTGTCCTTTGCTAAGAAAGGATTGGGCCACTTGCTCCGTTTGTTCGTTACCTTTGTTACTTTATCTTTGTTTTGTTGCCTTATCAGAAAACCACTAAAATACTTTGCTAAGTATTCACATGGATTTCCTGCTCCATACCACTGTTCAGCACCTTTTGCTCCTCGTTGGGATCGACACTCCTATTTATCGAAAGTACTACGATACACCCCCCTATACTTGTGGGTCATCAAGACTATTTTCTGGCGCTGTTGCCGAGGAGTGAAGCGCTATTGAAGAGTGGAACTGGTAAGGTAAACTTCTACTGTGAGTATTACTTTTGTTACCGCTTGTTACTTTGTTTCCAATATGGATAACCCACTTGGTTTTCTGTTTGGGAAAACTACTACCACTGCTAGGGTAGTATATGAACCACCATCTGTTGAGATAGATCCTTTTAAGATACCTACAAGTATTGTTGATCGTGATATGGATAATTATTATTTTAGGGGATGGAACAGTCCATCCCAGTGATCATTTTCTTTTTATCCATGAATTATGCGGGTTGTTTAAGTGTGCAGCTATCACAACTGAACAGGTGAAGAAGAAGTTACTCTCCATATCCTTGAAAGGGAGAGCTCAAGAATGGTATAAGCTGCTGAAGAATGGACAATCCATGGAATGGGAGGAGATGGCATCTCTCTTTTACTCTAAATTTTATCCTCCCAGTGAAGTTCATATGGATAGAAATCTTATATATACCTTTTGGCCTCTTGATGGAGAGAGTACAGCTCAATCTTGGGGGAGATTGAAGTTACTAATGATTAAATGTCCTATTCATGAACTCCCTAACAATATTATTCTCAATAACTTTTATGCTAGGCTTTCTCTTCATGATAAAGATTTACTAGATGCTTCTTGTGCTGGATCATTCACACGCATGAAGTAAGAAGCTAAATGGGATTTATTAGACCATATTCAAGAGAACACTGAAGCTTGGGAGAACGACAAAGGAAGAAAGTTAGGTATAAACTATGATTATGAATGCATTAAATCTTTTATGGGAACTGATGACTTCTGTGATATTAGCAATGAGTTTGGCCTTGATTCCCAAAGTATTGTTGCCAACTATTTTAAGGCCCGTGCCTCTTCCATAGAGATTCCCAAGAAGAAGTGGAATAAGTACCATGCTCCGTATAAAGATGTTGTTAGTCATGTTCCCGTTAGAAGTTCTGAAGTTTGTACTACTAATCATATTATGCCTGAACCTCATGTTGAGAAATTACCTTTCCTAGCTAAGGTAAAGGAGTATTCTATGATTATTAGTGCAAATAACAAAGGTACAATAAAAACTGTGGAGCCTGGTGAGCAAATTAATGATGAACCTGTGGTAGCTATTGTGAAAGACACTGTCACTAGAAATATAGAGGATGTGCACATTGTCTTCTGTGAAGACGCTTCTAATATTATCTCTCATCCTAAGAAAGTTAGAAAAACTAGTGTTCCTGTGCTTTCTGTTAAAATTGGTGATCATTGCTATTATGGTTTGTATGATATTGGTGCTAGTTCTAGTGCTATTCCTTATGAGCTTTACAGGAAATTTATGCATGAGATTGGTCATTGTGAGCTTGAGGACATTGATGTGGTTATTCACCTTGATAATAAGGAAACCATTTGCCCCATTGGCATTGTAAGAGATGTGGAGGTTCTTTGTGGTAAGATTAAATATCCTGCTGATTTTCTAGTGCTTAACTCAGCAGTAGTAAAACTTGTCCTATCATTTTTGGTAGACCTTTCTTGAACACTTGTGGAGCTATTATAGATTGTAAGAAGGAGAAATTTTTAACTAAGTTTGATGGAGATTCTTATGAGTTTAACTTTTCCAAATTTGCTAAAGCTCATTGTGAAAATATCTTGCCTAATAAAGATTTCAGGATGGAACAACTTGCTTCTATTGATCCAGTCTATAACCTTGGACCTCTTTTTGGTGACTGTAAGTATGCTTATTCTGATGATAAAGTTGTTTCCAGTGACAGTTATATTGTCAACTTTATTCAAAGAACTACTGAAAGTTATTTTGAGAGAGGAAAACATGGTTTTATGCATCTCAATAATGTTAAGTTTCCCCGTTTTATGTTGAAAGCTTTGAAATTGCATCTATTTGTCTTCCTATGCTAGTGGCTTTTGTTTCAATAATTCGTTTTCTCATGATACTCCCATGCATAGGAAGTGGGTTAGACTCAAATGTGTTGGTTATTTGCTTCTTGATGCTCTCTTTCACTTCAAATATATATCTCCTTTGTGAGCATCTTTGAAAGTTCCAAGCCTAACTTAAAGGATTTAAAGAAAACTACTTGTTGGGAGATAACCCAAGAGTTTTATCGAGTCTTGGAAGTTATTACCTCGGTAATAACCGATCCTTATCCTTTTTTTTTGGTTTTTGTGTCAAGTTCAACTACTTTTGTGAAGTAGAGGAGTTGTGAAAAGTGGTTGTCTTGGGACAGATTTTTGTGCTGCATTGTAAAAATTCGTGAAGGATCTCAGTACTTCGGATGGAGCTGCATTTTTCTGAGATTGTTCTCCAAGTTGTTACCCAACTTTTATTAGTTCTGCACTTTTTGATTTGAGCAACAAAAGGTTTTCGAAAAAATTAATCTTTACCTGCTGGTCTGTTTTGACAGATTGCTGCCGTCATCTGCATTTGCCTCTTACAGAAGCTTTTGTTTTGATGGGTTTTCAGTTGAAGTATGTACCCAAAGGTTTATTGTTTTTTATTACACTAATTTTGTAATTGAGTTTGTGCAAGGGTTTTGTATGAAGGAAATTTCCAGGAGAAGGAGAAAAAGATTCTGCAGAGTTCGACTTCGAATAGGTAAAAGTGGTGAAAACAGAAGGTTCGTGAAATCCCTATCTTTTTATATTTTTGATGTTTTTAATACATAAGAAAGACTACGAGACGGAATAGAGGAGGAACTGGAGTCCAGGGTGGACAAACCCACCCTAGGCGTGGGCCCAGCCTGGCCGAGCCTGAGGGGGGGTGCCACCCTCGAACTCCGTCTCCGCTTCGTTTCCGTATCAGAACCTTCCTTATGCTTTGAAACTTCGTAATATATAACCCCCGGATCCCCCGAGGTTCGTGCATCGTGTTCTCATCGTGTTTTCGTTTCGATCTGTTTCTGTTAGGAAATCTTCTCAAGTTTAGAGCGCCACGACATCCGCCAACGATAAAGGCAAGAAGACCTAGGAAGAAGATCCTCAAGACCCCAAGGAGGAGGAGATTTTTGTAGGGTATGAAGGAGACATGGAGGAGGACAAGCATCCGGACACCCACGCTACCATCGCCAGCATTGGTTTGGTGGCACGACCTACCAAGCTTAAGGGGACAGCACTGATGTCTATAGGAGGGAGAACTCCGCGTCATATCCTCGCTCCATGCACACTTCCTCCTCGTACCACTTGTTCTAACCATGCAGGGAAGAAACACTCTAATAAGGAAGAGTGGATAAAGAATAATAAGGATTGGGATCCTCGGTCCAAATTGATCATGATCTGCATTGAGCATAATTTGGAGTTGATTCGTACTCTGACCTTCGATATGGAGGATTTGAAGAAACTTATTGAAGAGCTTATAAAAAGAACACCACCACCACCAAAGGAGTAATTCATCATCAGGTTTGGCATCCGCTTGGCTTGTTCCAAGCTTGGGGGAGTGCCACGGTATCACCATCATTATCTTCCATCTTTTACCTTTTTAGTGGATTCATATCTTTGGTAGAGAAGTTATCTTATAGTTTGGTTTGCATGTGGAAGTATATCTCCTTTAGTTGGTTATCTATGTATCCCTTGGTGTGAGTGCCTTTATTGAATGTTAATGAGAAGTCTCATCTTTTACTTTTTGCACTTCTTATTTTATTTTGCAATATCTATTATATGATGGATCTTGTTGATCAGTATTGGCACCCCTTTGGGATCATCAAGAGGATCTATATTGGTTTTGGCAAACCGAGTTCTGTTCAGTAGCAATACTTTTTGAAGTTTGAAAGAAAAAGAGAAAAAGCTTACAGGTATTTGGAATCATTTGTTTTCTTTCTTATTGGCTCATAAGCTTAGTATTCTCTATTTAAGATATTTTGTGTCTTCAAGGAAAATTGCATGTTTGGCTTTATTACTTGGATGTTTGCCTGTTTCTTTCAACTCTCTTGCTTGATACCCAGCCTTGCTAGCCAAAAAACTGTTTGAGAAGGCATACTTCTCATTCTTCCAAATCCCTTTGAACCAAAAACCTGTGCCATTTGTGTCCACCATATCTACCTATTAGCGATTGTTATTCCAAGAAAATTCTCAAGCTTCAACTATCTTTCAAATTAAAAAGTATTTTGTTATGTGAAAACTAGTTAGTAAAGCTCTCACAAACTTGATGGCACACCTTATTTCTTTGCCCCTAATAGACTTGAACCATTGTGCCATCGAAGTTCTATATGCTTGCACCTATACGCTGGAATTAGCAGAACCGTGCTGTCACAGGGAACGCTTTCAACGTTGCACATGTACCTTGTACATAGTTGATATCGTGCTCTTTTGTCTATGGATGTCAACGGTGTGAAATAAAGAGGGAACTTGTAAGTCCATGGAGTCTGTATGTTGTGCTAGAGAAACGCCTGGGCCGCTAGCCTAAGCCATGCATAATCATGGTGGAAACTTGCAGCATCACCATAGTGAGCTATCTATGAAGCATCCTCAATAAAAAGCTATGCACATAGTCAATAAAAAGATCGCTGAGATGCTCATTGTCTGCTTGCCTTGTCATTTTTGTTATGGGAAAGCTCCTGTACCATGTGCAAGGGGTACCCCGTTGGCGGTTCTCTATGATACGCATGTACTTACAATGACAAGAACTTACCTGTAACTGAAGTTGAGTAGCATGAGGAGTGGCCCTCATATTCAAGGGACATGAGATTTCCAACTTATATTTCGTCAAGCATATACTCCATCTTTGTGCACTTTAACCTTAATCATCTCAAGATGCTTATGATAGGGGCAATGAGGGCTCAAAGCTAGTAAGTACCATAATCTTTTGGAAGCTCTTTATGACTTGTAATCCCTGCTTCCCTCCAAGAAGGGACCTTTCTCTCACTTCCAAGTTGAGTCAGAAAACCTACTTCCTCTCTATCTCAAGCAAGCATTTGAGTTGTTGTGTTTCAATCATTCATATGGTGATTTATTCAATCATGTTCTTTATCTTCCTTGTTTGCACAAAACTCTTATCTATTGAGTATTACTTTGAAAGCCTTCATTGAAAAAACTTTTAGAGCAAAGAGTCCTCCTGTTTTGAAACTTCTACAAAAAGCTTTTTGTGAAACTGTTTGCCAGGTGTTCTCTGACCAAGAACAAGTTTGCCAATTCCAATTATGATTTATCTTTATGCATCTCTACTGCGACTGCTGTACTTGGTTGCAAGCTAAGTTATATAATGGTGAGTTGCTTTCTTCTATGAGTTCTGCAATGGTAAGTGTGATGCTTCTTATTCGTATTATTTTATCGACACTTCACTCCATAAACCTATGGACACGTTTACTGAGCTCAGTTTTCTCTTGGGGACAAGCGAAGGTCTAAGCTTGGGGGAGTTGATACGCCCAATTTGCATCACCTTTCTATACCATAATTTACCTCTATTCATTGATATATGTCTTATTATGAGGTATTACTTGGGGGAGATGATTCTTGGAGGATGAACTGCCGGAGTCTGGATTCTGATGGAAAAGAAGGCGCTTCGGTGCAATTTCGCGAAGATCAGAAAAATACCAGACAAATATGGGAAAATATTATTTTTCCAGAAGATTGAGGAAGCCAGAAGGAGGAGCGAAGAGGGGCCTACATGCCCGGCTCCCGACTCTGCCCCTTCGCCTATATCTTCCCTACGAAACCCTAAGGCCAGGGGAGCGACCACAGATAGATTTCCGCCGCCTCTGGGGGCCGGAAAACACCAAGAGAGAAATATCTCTCCGGCAGACAGATTTCTGCCAGGGGAATTCCTTCCCTGAGAGGGGAGATCGTCGCCATCAACACCATCATCAAGCTAGGCTTCATCGGGATCATCATCATCATCCACACCATCATCTCCACCAGCACCATCATCGCCACTCCGTCCCGTTGTAACAATTGTGTTGGATATTGCTTTAGTTCTTAGGGGAAACTTTCCCGTTGTTGATTACTATTGTAGTTGATGCTTGTGAGTGGAACCATTGGATTGTTGTTTCTGTTTAGATTGTTATCCATTACCATATCATCTTTGATCTTGATCCATATGATGCCTTGTGAGTATTTCGTTGTGTTCTTGAGGACATGGGAGAAGTCATGTTGTTAGTAGTGAATCTGTGTTGAGTTATTATTCAATGGTTTAGTATTTAATTTGTGGTGCTATTCTTCTAGTGGTGTCATGTGAACGTCGACTACATGATACTTCACCATTTATGGGCCTAGGGGAATGCATTGTGTATTTGGATACTAATTGTGAGGTTGCCGGAGTGATAGAAACCTGAACCCCTGTTAGGACACCTTTGCACAAGGGAGTGTAGGATCTTAGAGTTTAAGGCTGTGGTTAAATTTATATCTTAATTACTTTCCTGTAGTTACGGATGTTTGCAGGGGGTTTAATCACCAGTATGTATTATTCCAAGTAAGGTCGGTATGTTAGCACAGGTTCACCCACACAACACTTACAACACCAGAGAAGAGTACTCAGTTATTTGAAGCGAAAGCACTTGACAGAATTCCCATGTGTCCTCGACAACATTTGGTCCTTATAAGTATTTCGACCGGCTTGTCCTTTGCTAAGAAAGGATTGGGCCACTTGCTCCGTTTGTTCGTTACCTTCGTTACTTGCTCTTTGTTTTGTTGCCTTATCATAAAATCACTAAAAATCCGTTTGCTAAGTATTCACAGGGATTTCCTGCTCCATACCACTGTTCAACACCTTCTGCTCCTCATTGGGATCGACACTCCTATTTATCAAAAGTACTACGATACACCCCCTATACCTGTGGGTCATCAAGGCATAACCAACCATTTATAGAGACCAAGTGTCAACACCCGGATTTTTCAATCCTAGATGCCTGTTATGCCATACATCGCAATCCCAGGATTACCATTTTTGCGAGACATAACAGAATTGGATACCATAGTACTTCATCCATTACAAACGATACATAAGTTCTTACACAAATAGGGATCGCATGATCCAGTTCTTAATACAACATCAAGCAGCGGAATACGTAATAATAACGGTAGCGTAGGCGAAGCTCCATCTTCGGGGTCACAGGCAATGCTGACGATGGGAGATGATCCTAGTTGTCGTAACCTTCCTGGGGTCCATCCTCCAGGTACTCCTCTTCATAGTCTGGCCATGGGAATAGCCAGGGACAAAGCCATGAGTAATCTTTAAGTACTCGCAAACTAATACTAACAAGTAAAGGGGGTTTTTGGATAATAGGACACTAGGCTCTATGGTTATTTTGCAAAAAGCCAGGTTTATCTTTACTAAGTTCCAAAGCTAGTCACAATTTTATAACTCCTAAATGGGAACTTGTATTTCAAGTCACAACTCTGTTGTGGTCAAGTCCGAGTCTCAATTCATTTCACAAGTCATTTTGAAAAGTCTGACGGGGGAACAGTATGGCCACTCCAACTGTCCATAACCGCGGACGCGGCTATTCGAATAGTTTGACACTCTGCAGAGATTGTACACTTTCACCACAACATTCGATACATCCGTCAGGAACAAATCCTGAATTCACCATACTCAGTATGCGGATAATCAATCCTAACCTTTCAATTACACTCCCTAGTATAAGCACCTCTCCTGTGAGTTTGGCCTCCCAACCATGACCACTGTCATCTTGGGTACTGCATAGGTGGACAATCTTCACAAGGTAGCCTCAGCTCAAACCTTGGCCGTGAGGGAACTAATACTAAGGTATATAAGTTTCCAGTCAAGCCCTAACCAATATTCGGGTATTGTGGTTGTACGCAAAAATTGGAATGGTATCGCATCCAGACAACCATCAGTTTTATAAAGGGCTAAGGCTCATGCCTCAACATTTTCATCACCAAAAATCATCAAGTATTTGGAAACACATGTCCAAAACATTTCAATAGAATGATCCATCATTCCAAGGTTTTCATAACCATTTTTCCACCAAGTATTCCCATCTAAAAGTTGATAAAGTTTTATGCTTAGCACTAGCATCTACAAGTGGGGGGTAGTACTAATGAGGGGTGGTAACTAGTGGAGTTTCACTAAGTCCAACCTTATATCTTAGGCTGATATCAAGGTTTCTAGCTTAGGCCAATTTTTATGCTCTTTATGCAACCTTCAGCACAACTGTCTAGTATCTACCAAACTCTTAGGTAGGCTCTAAGTAAGCTTTGATAAAGAAATAAAGTAAGAAGCTTGCCATAAAACTAGGATTGGTTTAGCAAGTGGGTATGATCACATATGCTTAAGGCATAAAGTAGTCATCTCACAAGTATGGGTTTGTGGCATCAGTAGGGTATCTTGCAAGTGTTAGCTTGCATAGGTCAACTTGATTAGTAAGGCTGGCATCAATGTCAATATAAGCTTGCATAGTTACTAGCTTGCTAAAGTGCAAGTGTTAGCTTGCCTTGTGTAGAGCAGTGGTTGAAGTTCTCCTCGGCTTCCTCTTCGTAGTATCCTCCTTCCTCCTCGTATCCTTGGTCGGTACTAGCGTCTATGAATAAATACGAGGTACACAATCACCAAACAATACTTAACTACTTGCAATCATCACACACAAGGGTCCTATAGATGATCTAGCATCATCTCTAACATTACAAGGTTAAGGCTTGGTTTAAATCCTTTTTATTTTTAGAAAAGTAATTTCTACTCATTGAAAAACTACTTAAGATTTAATATTCTCCAAACCACATATGGGATCATGTTGACACATGTCATCACCACATATTGTAGTCCATGGGAATGTGATTTAAAGTGGTGTCACAATTTAATAAGGTTTTACCCTTTGATTTTAATTAATTAAAGTGGCTAGAAATGCTTATGAAGCATTCTTTTATTACTTGAACATTATTTCTGCAAGTAAACCTATATATTTTTATATATTCTGAAAGGTATGGTTAAATGTGATTTTTGAGAGTTGGAAACAACTCAAAAGCTTTTATGGTTGAAATTTGGAAAATGTTTGAATGCAGAAAAGCTTCTGCCTTGTTATTTTTACTATGGGTGATCTACAGATCCAAATGACTTGAATCCAACGGGCTTGGATTAAGCATTCACAGACCTTTCCAAAAAAATTGGTTTCATCCAATTTGATGCATCGAATCGATCTGGGTTGATTTTTGAAGTTGGGTGCTGAAGTGTTTTTGAAATGAAATAGAAAAAGATTTAATTTGAATTGCTGGGCTGCGCGGGAAATTCTAACGGGACGGCCTGCTAAGCGCAGTGCTCCCGCGGGCTGCTTAAGTGGGTGTCCCCACTCGTCAGTGACACGGGGCTGGGCGAAGCGGTATGGGGCAACGTGTATCGTTTGATCTAGTTCTAATCCAACGGCTGTAGGTCATCGTCGACGCGAGACAACTCCGGCGAGAACGAAACCTAGCGCGGCCAGTGAGGGGTGCTGGGGGCTCACCGGGGTACTGTCGAGGGTCGGCGAGGTGGGCGAACGACGAAGTCGACGACGACGATCCTCCTGGTACCGGTGGCTTCTCCTGGGGCGGCTCCAATCGCTGGCTCCCTTCTTCTCCGGCAGCGGCAGGCTCCAGTGAAATTCCGGCGAGGTGGTGCTCGGCTTGCTCTAAGAATGGTGTGGCACGGTCAGTGGGGAGAGGGGAGTGAGATGGTGTGAAGAAATCGTGCGGGGGTGGCCTCTATTTATAGTCGAGCGAGGGAACCGTCGGGGCGCATGGTGAGCTCGTCGGGGGCAACGTTACAGGCGGCTAATGGCATGGGCAAGTGTAGGGGACGGTGCTGTGTCTCCTGGCGATGCTCAACGACATGGTCGCGAGGCATGGGGCGGTGTGGTTTGGTCTGGAACGGGCGGTGCTCTGCGCGGCAGAGGCGGCGTCTTCGACGGCGGGCGGTGGCTGTATGGCACGGGGCGGCAAACGGGGGTGTCTGGCGGTCTCCTGGGCTGGTGGTGATCGTGTGTGCACGCGGTGAGGGCGGCGCGCGGTCTATGGGTGATGGTCGAGGGTGGCGCTCTGGCGCACGCTCGGCATGGTCTGGGCGTGTCTTGTGCGCGTGGTCCAGGGCTTGGCAACGCTCGCGGCTGGGACATGCAGTGGCGGTGGACGGTGGGCTGCCTCCCAGACATGCTGGCTAGGCTTGCTGCTGCTCCTAGCTTGCTGTCCACAATGGGGTGACATGGGGGTGCTCGAATGTTCACCATTAATGACAATGGCAAGCTCACAGGGGTGCTAGTGTTGGGCTAATCTTTCTAGATGATCTACTGAGGTGTGTGTGAGCTAACTAGGGAACAAGTTAGGCAAGAATCACTGCACACTATAGTGTTTGATTTGTGTCTGCAACCTGTTTGATGAAATGGCCGCATGAAATCAAGTTTTGAATTTTGAAATGAATTTTGGTGGGTTTGCTAGATTGGTGCTTGTGAGTCTGCAGATGCTTGGGTTTTGAAAGTTGAGCTTGTTTGAGTGGGTTTTGAAAAAGTGGGATCTTCCCATATGAAGAAGATTCAATTTTGAATTGTCATTTAAACTATGCATTTGAAAGTTTCTGGATGATCACAAAGTGGGCCTTGATACTTTGTTATGAGTAAATTCAAGGGGTGCAAAGATCCAGAAAAGTTTCTGTTAGGTTTTGAAAGTTTGAGGCAGCCAAAGTAGGCATGGGAGTTAAATTGGTCAACATGACCATTCACTTAATATATTTGTTTTGATTTACTTGTCTTTAGGAAAAGTGTGGGAAATGTTTTAGATGATGTTCTCTTCACCTAAGAAACATTTTACAAGCAATGGATCACACAAACAAGGTGGTTTTTAAAGAAATTCACAATCCATGCATACACATATACATGCATTCATGATTTTATTTAGAAAAGTTTTTGTTAACCCTAATCTTTATGATTAGTGTTTGTTGATCTAAGTTTGGTATTTTTGGGATGTTACAAACCTTCCCCCCTTAAACAAAATCTCGTCCCGAGATTTGAAAAAGGACGAAAAGATTACCTAGGATTTGAAGAGATCTGGAAACTCCGTTTTGATGTGATCTTCGCGTTCCCAGGTAGCTTCCTCTTCTGTGTGATTGCTCCATTGAATCTTGAGAAACTCGATGCTTCGGGTTCTGGTAGTTCGAAAGGATTCTTCCAATATACGGATGGGTACTTCAGGATAGGTCAGGTCATCGTTGATCTCTATGGTCCGGTGATCGATATTCTTGAACACTTCGGTCTTCTCAGGTACTTCGAGACATTTGTGAAGTAACGAGATATGGAATACGTTGTGCACAGATGACATCTCTTCAGGTAGTTCCAGTTGATACGATACTTCTCCTCGACGGTTCAAAATTTTGAAAGGTCCGATATATCTAGGGGCTAACTTTCCTTTGAGTTGGAAACGCTGCATTCCCTTGAATGGCTACACCTTCAGATAAACAAAATCTCCGATGTTGAAGGCGAGGTCTCGACGTCTCTTGTCGGCGTAACTCTTTTGTCGGGATTGGGCTGTCTTGAGGTGCTCGCAATCTTGTGAACCTTCTCTTCTGCTTCTCGTAGGATGTCGGGTCCGAAAATCTGACTCTCTCCTACTTCCGACCAGTTCAGAGGGGTGCGGCACTTTCTTCCGTACATGAATTCAAATGGGGCCATTTGCAAACTGGCTTGGTAACTATTGTTGTAGGAAAATTCTGTAAACGGCAGACAGTCTTCCCACTTGGATCCATATTCTAGCACACATGCTCGAAGAATATCTTCGAGTATTTGGTTTACTCGCTCCGTTTGTCCATCGGTCTGAGGGTGATACACGGTACTGAAATCTAGGTGGGTTCCTAAACCTTCCTGGACTTTCTTCCAGAATCTCGAGGTAAACTGAGTTCCTCGATCCGATACTATATTCTTGGGGACTCCATGCAAACTAACGATTCTAGCGATGTACAACTCCGCTAGCTTCGAACTCTGATAGGTGGTTTTGACGGGCAAGAAATGGGCGACTTTGGACAATCTGTCCACTATGACCCAAATAGAGTCATTTCCCCTAATAGAAGTAGGTAGTCCAGTGATAAAGTCCATTCCTACAGAATCCCATTTCCATTCCGGAATCTGCAAAGGTTGCAACAATCCAGCGGGTCTTTGATGTCCTGCCTTGACTCGCTGACATATATCACACTTGGCGATATAGATTCCGATTTCTCTCTTCATCTTATGCCACCAAAATTGCCCTTTCAAATCTTGATACATCTTAGTTCCTCCGGGATGGATAGAATAAAGAGTATCATGAGCCTCCTTCAAGATAACTTCTTTTAACTCAGAATCTGATGGTACACAAAGGTGTCCTTTGTACCACAAAACTCCTTCTTCGTCCTCGGTGAATCCGGGTAATTTGCCTGTACCGATACGACGCTTGATTCCGTCGATACTGGCATTTCCTTTCTGCGCCTCCTTAATCTGACTGATCAAAGTGGGCTAAAGTTCAATGCTAGCCAAAAATCCTTCACTTACTAATTCCATTTGAAAATCTTCCATCTCTTTGTGCAAACTTGGTTGCTCCTTCAAAATCATGGAGTTCAAGCGGCACGGCAATCTGCTAAGGGCATCGGCTACCACGTTCGCTTTTCCAGGGTGATAGTGAATGTCCAGGTCGTAATCCTTGATTAGCTCAATCCATCTTATCTGCCTCATATTCAGCTCCTTCTGAGTGAATATATACTTTAGGCTTTTGTGATCCGAATAAATCTCACAACGGTTTCCCATAAGGTAATGTCTCCATGTCTTTAGGGCTAGAACTACGGCTGCGAGTTCGAGGTCATGGGTTGGGTAATTTTGTTCATGTTGCTTCAATTGTCGCGATAGATAAGATATAACTTTGCCTTCTTGCATTAGCACACATCCGAGACCAATCTTGGATGCGTCACAATACACATCGAAGGGCTTCGTGATATCCGGCATGATCAAAGTTGGGGCTGAAATCAATCTCCTCTTGAGTTCTTGAAAACTCGCTTCACACTTGTCGGTCCATTCAAACTTCTTGTCCTTTTTCAACAATTGGGTCATGGGTCGGGCGATACTCGAGAATCCTTCTACGAATTTGCGGTAATATCCCGCCAATCCGAGAAAAGCACGAACTTGGGTTTGAGTGGTTGGGGCTTGCCAATCTTCTACATCTTTCACTTTGGCAGGGTCAACGGCAATTCCTCCGGCTGATACAATGTGACCGAGGAATCCTACCTCCTGTAACCAGAATTCACATTTGCTAAACTCTGCATACAACTGATGCTCTCTAAGGGTTCCAAGAATGGTCCTTAGGTGTAGCTCATGTTCTTCTTCTGATTTGGAATAAATCAGAATGTCATCGATGAAAACAACGACAAACTTATCCAGGAAGTCCATAAAAATCTTATTCATGAGGTTCATGAAATAAGCGGGGGCATTGGTTAATCCAAAAGACATGACTGTATACTCGTACAATCCATATCTGGTGGTAAAGGCAGTCTTTGGAATATCCTCTGCACGAATTTTGAGTTGATGATAGCCAGTTCTAAGATCAATCTTAGAAAACACTTGGGCACCGGTCAACTGATCAAACAAATCTTCTATCTTGGGCAAGGGGTACTTGTTCTTGATGGTGACCTCATTCAACTTCCGATAATCCGTACATAAACGGTTACCTCCATCCTTCTTGTCCACAAACAAGACAGGTGATCTCCATGGGGACGCACTCGGTTGAATTAATCCGATTTCCAACATGGAATCCAGTTGCTTCTTCAGTTCTTCTAGTTCTGACGGGTTCATACTATAGGGTCTCTGGGCTATGGGTCCTGTTCCGGGGATTAGTTCGATGATAAACTCGATATCCCGATCTGGGGGCATACCGGGCAAAACATCTGGAAATACATCAGTGTATTCACAGACTATCCGAACTTGGTCAATGGTAGGTTGGGCTATACTCTTGTTACACCTTAATTGGCGAGGTAAGGTTTCAGATATATGCTCGACTGATATTCCGGTGGTACTGGTCATGGTAATGGCTTTCTTGGCACAGTCAATCAATCCTTTATGTTTGGACATCCAATCCATTCCTAGTACTACTTCCAAACCTTTAGTTCCGAGTACTATTAGATTAGCATAAAAATCTATGCCATGGATTCGGATAGGGACGGCCTTGCAAATTTGCCTAGCCTTGGTGGTTGATCCGGGAATTTGCACAATCATCACATGCTTCAATTTGGTTGGTTGAATTTTACTAGTGTAAGCAAATTCTTCGGTGACAAATGAATGCGATGCACCAGAATCAAACAACACTCGTGCAAGTACTGAATTAATAGAAAACATACCCAGCACGACGTCTGGCGCTTCCTGAGCTTCTTCAGCATGCATGAGAAAAAGATGGCCATTGCGGTTGAGTGAATTCCCTAGGGCAAATCTTCTCCCTGGCTGGACACGACGCTGCTACTGAGCTGGGACATTCGTATTAGGGGCTGTAGCATTCTTCTTGTTGGGGCACTCGTTGGAATAGTGGCCTTTATTTCCATAGTCATAACAGGTCACTTGTGACTTGTCCTTGGCTGCGACAGGCACAACATTGCTTCCAGTCCTCGGGGCAGTGTTGGGGTTGGCGGTAGCATTGTTGGTGTTGAACTTGGGTGGGGCACGGGTGAGATTGCTAGAGTTGCCGGGGTTGTTGTGATTTCCTCCGGGTCTAAGGTTTCCACGGTTGGGGTAGGTCGGACGGGTCATAGGGGGTCTGTTGGTTCTTGGGGCAAATCCTGGAGATGGGTTGGGGCGATACTTTGGGGTCTGATGGGTTCCTGGTTGATGCATCATGCGACGCTTGCGGTTCTCATTGGCTTGGTTGATCTTTCCTTCCATTTGGATAGCAGAGTCGACAAGGGCTTCAATATCAGCAAAGGGAATATTGACTAACACTGTTTGCATCTCGTCATGCAGACCATTCAGGAATCTTTCTTTCTTCTTGGCTTCGGTGTCTATCTCGTCCGGGGCATACCTAGCTAATGACAAAAATTTGTCACGGTATTCCACTACAGTCATCCTCCCTTGCTTCAACTCCCTGAACTCGTCTCTCATTCTCTTGATCAAACCTGGTGGCACATGGGTTCTGCTAAACTTGACCTTGAATTCCTCCCAGGTCATTATCTGGCCTCCAGTCATCGCACGCACACTGTTCCACCATGCCCTGGCATCTCCGGCTATATAATGGGTGGCGAACAAGACTTTCTCGTTGGCTTCCACTCTGGCTACTTCCAAGTTATTTTCCATGGTTTGCAGCCAATCATCGGAGTCTAGGGGTTCTTCTGACTTGGTGAAAACGGGTGGGTTGGTATTCTGGAAATTCTTGAGCTTAGATCCATGGTTGTCCTGATTTCGATGGCCTTGGTTGTTGTGGGCTAGCTGGGCTATCTGTTGCAGAGTGGCTAGGTTGGCTTGACGTTCCGCTCTTTCAGCTTCGCGGTCAGAAGTCAACCTTTGCAGGATCTGCAACATCGGGTCCGGGGCTGAACCACTTCCTCCACGTGGCATCTGAAGATTGATATAGATCATGAGAAAAGAGGGAAATTTCTAAGGTTTTGGGTCTTTGAAAAGTTTTTAGAGTTTGACTCAGGTTTTTCTAGCAACTTGCTTTTTTTTTCATTCATTCATAGCACACAGTACAACACACACCACAACAACGAAAAACAGATGGTTTTAAGAACCATTCTGGAAACTACGATACAGTGGGACCGACTACTACTCACTACGCTAGTGCTCAGTGCTACTACTGCTCAGAGTCTGTGGCTTCATCATCTTCCGCATCATCGATGAAGGCGAAATCATCCTCATCGGTGAAGAAGTCCATGGCCTGATCCTCCAGAAAATCACCGTCATCACTGAGATAGGAGTAAGGGTCTCCACGAAGATCCTCTCCGGCATTCTACCTTTCCTCCAACTGCATGTCTCTCTCGTGGATGGTCTCTTCCAGAGATGAGATGCGATGGCGAAGACGGGCAATAATGCGCTCCTTCTTGTCGAGCTGACGGCGGCGAGACTTGCGATCCTTTTCTAGCATGGCGATGGTCTGGTCCTTCGTCTTGATGATGGCAGACTTGTGGTTGCAATAGTCACGGCAGTTGTCCAACTCCTGCTGACGATCATACATCATGAAGCTAAGGTGGTCCAATTGAGTCTTTAGCTCGGGGTGGTATGGGGCTTCCAGTGGTTGGCCATTTGCATCACGCCTTGGGCAAAACTCAAAGCGAGTACCCTTGATCTGATTGATGCTCTGCCCACACAGACGGGAAAGAGCTTCCTGCATTGCTCTGGCAAGTCCATCGAGCCAGTTGTTTTCCCTCAAGGTAAACTGAATTTCCTCCGCAGTGGGAGGTTCAATCTTTCCTCGGAGACTTGCAACAATTAGCCACTGCAGATCTTCTCCTCCTTGATCATTGAGCTGAGCTCCGAAGAACTCGGGGTGCGGACGCTCCAGAAGTTCCGAAAGCTGATCCAGATCCCTCTCAAAGATAAGGTTTCCTCCATTTCCAAGTTGATAAAACTTGCTGTACTTCACGTCCATCTATAAAAATAGAGGATGAGTAGATTAGCAGAGTGATCAAGTGTGTCAAAATTTTATCTATTTTGCAAGAGTTTTTGAGGAACCTGAAGTTTTATTAAAGAATTAAAGAGGTAAGAATGAGAATAAGTTTTCGTAAATATTTTTGTTCTTTGGTTTTGAAACTAAGTTTTTGGTTCAACGTCCCATCTAACTAGGGTCTCCTATGGTCAGGATGGCTCTGATACCAACTTGGTCAACACCCGGATTTTTCAATCCTAGATGCCTGTTATGCCATACATCGCAATCCCAGGATTACCATTTTTGCGAGACATAACAGAATTGGATACCATAGTACTTCATCCATTACAAACGATACATAAGTTCTTATACAAATAGGGATCGCATGATCCAGTTCTTAATACAACATCAAGCAGCGGAATACATAATAATAACGGTAGCATAGGCGAAGCTCCATCTTCGGGGTCACAGGCAATGCTGACGATGGGAGATGATCCTAGTTGTCGTAACCTTCCTGGGGTCCATCCTCCAGGTACTCCTCTTCATAGTCTGGCCATGGGAATAGCCAGGGACAAAGCCATGAGTACTCTTTAAGTACTCGCAAACTAATACTAACAAGTAAAGGGGGTTTTTGGATAATAGGACACTAGGCTCTATGGTTATTTTGCAAAAAGCCAGGTTTATCTTTACTAAGTTCCAAAGCTAGTCACAATTTTATAACTCCTAAATGGGAACTTGTATTTCAAGTCACAACTCTGTTGTGGTCAAGTCCGAGTCTCAATTCATTTCACAAGTCATTTTGAAAAGTCTGACGGGGGAACAGTATGGCCACTCCAACTGTCCATAACCGCGGACGCGGCTATTCGAATAGTTTGACACTCTGCAGAGATTGTACACTTTCACCACAACATTCGATACATCCGTTAGGAACAAATCCTGAATTCACCATACTCAGTATGCGGATAATCAATCCTAACCTTTCAATTACACTCCCTAGTATAAGCACCTCTCCTGTGAGTTTGGCCTCCCAACCATGACCACTGTCATCTTGGGTACTGCACAGGTGGACAATTTTCACAAGGTAGCCTCAGCTCAAACCTTGGCCGTGAGGGAACTAATACTAAGGTATATAAGTTTCCAGTCAAGCCCTACCCAATATTCGGGTATTGTGGTTGTATGCAAAAATTGGAATGGTATCGCATCCAGACAACCATCAGTTTTATAAAGGGCTAAGGCTCATGCCTCAACATTTTCATCACCAAAAATCATCAAGTATTTGGAAACACATGTCCAAAACATTTCAATAGAATGATCCATCATTCCAAGGTTTTCATAACCATTTTTCCACCAAGTATTCCCATCTAAAAGTTGATCAAGTTTTATGCTTAGCACTAGCATCTACAAGTGGGGGGTAGTACTAATGAGGGGTGGTAACTAGTGGAGTTTAACTAAGTACAACCTTATATCTTAGGCTGATATCAAGGTTTCTAGCTTAGGCCAATTTTTATGCTCTTTATGCAACCTTCAGCACAACTGTCTAGTATCTACCAAACTCTTAGGTAGACTCTAAGTAAGCTTTGATAAAGAAATAAAGTAAGAAGCTTGCCATAAAACTAGGATTGGTTTAGCAAGTGGGTATGAGGCTTAAGGCATAAAGTAGCACTACAAGGAATCTGAGCTTCTATGACCCTCCATTTTCGTCACAAAATCGTCACAGTAGTTCATCTATGACGATCTTATGACGAAAATGAAATCGTCGAAAGTTGGGCGTCGCAAATGAACTATAACGACGATTTTTGCGAAATCGTCATAACCGTCTATGACGATATTGGATTGTCATAACCTCTATGACGATTCAATATCGTCATGGACCATCTAGCCAGGCCAGGTCAGATCCGACGTGGCTGATCCGACGTGGCAAAATTATGACGAAATAAAATCGTCGTAGTCTAAATTCAGCCCAGTCCATTCGGTCATTTTTGTGGGCCAAGCCCAATAATTCAAATAAGCTTTTCTAATCAATTCCGTTCAGCTACATGGCTCAAGCCCAGCATATTGGCCTTTTTATTTCTAGGCCCGTGCCTTTTTCTACAATGATTTTGTTCTGCATTTTTTGAATTATTCACTGCTGCAATTTAATATTGTTTGGGCCACAACCATTTTAAAGCCCAAAAATTATTTGGATCATTTCTTACTAGCCCAAATATCTTTTGGATCATTTCCTGTGACCGAGCAGTCAAGAACCAAAATCAAATAAATTTTCACAAATGACATCAAAAATTATAATGTATATTTCAATCAAGCCGTATTACATAACCTGGAATATAAAACATTTGGGGATATGTAGTATATTACAATCATTCATAGTTCAGACCACCCAAGACCATGTATAACTACCTAGAAAACATGACTATCTACTCCACTTTTTTGAGTATGCAATAAAATCTTCCCTTCTTCCAACTTCAGCCTTGAGCTCCTGTATAAGAGAGAAAAAGATGGCCATCGAGTCAGAATGAAATCATATCTTCTAGCAATAACGTAGAAAATTAGAAACACAATAAATAATAGATTTACAAGAACCCAACTCCAAATCAACAGATTGCAGTTCACAAACTAATTGCTATTAGCACTCAAATATACACATGTAGTTCATCAAATGCACGACCTAGACACTACAGGTACTAGATAGAACAAATATACTAGCACACATTAAGCTCCAGGAAATGCTCTGTGTATACGAAAAGAGCAGCATCAAGAAAATTAAGCTTTAGGAAATACTCCGCAGGTTAAGCGGGCAACAAAAACGGGAACCTAATAAAACGCTATTCAGACAATACCTTTCCACATCACATAGGAACTCGACAAAATAATATTTCATGGAACCTTGGCTATCAACCAAGTAATAAAGGAATAGGATGGGAGAGATCAGAGACTTATCTATTCCATAAAGGGAACACCCCTGCCGTGGCAGCGTGCTGATATCGACGCTGCAAATGTGGTAACATGGCAAAGGATGATGCGCTTCAGCACACAAGCAGCAGGGCTAGCTCCTTTGGTTCTGCGAGAACAATGGTTTGGGTCAATAAGGATCAAGAATGCTACTCTTGCATGTCAAACTAATGCATTACAGGGTTATTAAATGATTTTGAATCATAGTAGCAGCAGGTGAACTCAGACTGACTAGCAAAAGGCCAACATATTCAAAAATCACATATGGATTTAACATATTCTCAACAGCAGATATTACCAATTGTTTTCACAGATTCCATAAACCTATCATTAAAATCACCTACTAGTGCCTTGCATATGGAATTAAGTATGCCTACATGAGCTTATGTACACTCCAGCACATCATATACATTTCAATTTACTAAAAACAACATGATTATGCTCTAGTTATACATAATAACTCCATCTGCATCTACTAGACCACCTAATCTACAACACAGAAGAAGTACCACACTCCTAAGTGATCAACATATCACCAGGAACCAATTTATTAATTCACTCATTTAAGACCAGCAGCATTACCACATGATTAGTACCAGAACAGGAACTAGAAGTTGAACTCTATAAATTACATTAGTAGTACACCACATGCTCTGTACCACAAACATGGTACAAGTCCAGGATACCACCAATACAACCAAATTGCACAAACACCATGGCTCCACGACATAGACGTATGCTGTAGAATAACACAATCAGAGCTAAGAAGTCAGTGAATAAGCACCAATAGCACAATGGAAAGTTTATGATAAATGGCAAACAGATGTTATATAGTAAACGACAAGCATAAATAGCTCTGTTGGTTGAGGTTAACAGTCAAAATTATATTATACAACAACATATGATTCCCCAGGAAAAGGCTACACTACATATACAGTAGAAGTTCATAGCAGGGAAACACACTCCCGTTACTGGATGAGGGTGGCATACTCCAAGTCTACTCAAGTATATTGTTAAATAAAAACATTTCATATAACTAGGTTAGCTTTTTATGCAAGAACCACTGGCTTGGGCACTTGGCTGGTTTCTGGTTACACCATGCTCTTGTGCAAACAACTATGGTATTACCAATGGAAATGTGAGAACAATACGCCAAGAATTTGAGCACAACGTTTAGGAAGAAATGTAAGATATTTTTCCTCCCGAGGGATCCTATTTAGTGCACAAATTCTACAGATGTTGGAACTATGAGAAGTACTATATTTACTACATGCCCAGTCACTTTTATCACAACAACTAGATTAATCTTGTATTAACGCTACTCCATTGATCAGAGAAATACCAGAAGCAATGTGTACGAGATGCTCAACTCCCCAACAACCCAAGATATATACACTGTGATGGTCACCATGTCAAAACTAAATAAAGTGGGATGCAGACACAACCACATAAATATAGAGGTGCATAGTGGACTACAATAGACAAGCATAGCTCATCGGCAACAACATGTACACTTTATAAGAACATATAGATAGCACAAAAAGGTGTATTCGACAGCCTTCTACAGGATGACTGACCACTTCTAAAAACATATCCCCCTCAAGAATGAATGCTTTCATATTGCATTGGTTAGAGAACACACTGAGAAATACCAGAAGAACAGATTCTGAAAATACCAGAAGTAACTTAGACATACTAGTTTGTGTGTCCATGATGATGGGAGAGAGTTTATGTACAAAGCATAACTTTCATAAGTCTGTAGCAAGCACTCATGTCTATTACATTACCGTAACAAACAAATACTATAGCTCATATGAACACAACAAGAAATAGCAGAAAAAGGAATTCTGGACTAGAAGCAGAGTACTATAAATCAAGATAGAGGAACAATGGTCATTGTACAACAAGAAACCTTTCAAATAGACTCTCATTCAGTATATGTATGCAGATTGTAGAGAAGACCTGATTGCTGAGAATAAATGGCAAGGCATGTCATTTAACCTATAACTGGTCACATATGTATATTATATATCCTATAATTGGCAACGTATGCCTGGTAGATGTTCTACTTACCTTAACTAGGTGCACGCAAAAGTTACTTAAACTGGCTTGCATCACCATAATCAGCATTTAAACTAACTGGTCACATATATATGCATCGTAATTGGCAACTTATGCCTAGTCATCCAGCTGATGTGCAAAGTTACCTTCACTTAAGGCATGAAAAAATGTAGTACTTAAACTAGCTTGCATCACTGTAATCGTTCACACTGGAAGAAATGGAAAGACCTTATACAGAGCTATATCACAACAACAAATCTGCAGTAATTCTATGCATCACACAGAAATTTGTAGTAATGTAAGCAGATCACGAATTGGTGACAGCAAATATACCATGATATGCAGCCTCTCAACGTTGGGGAAGCATCTGAGGAAGGTAGGCACCATCTTGACATCATCACGAACTCCGAAACGGACATGCAAACTAAGAATCTTCACACTTTTCACCATGGTTCTCGTGCTCGCCTTTATCCCGGGCTGGCATTCACCGAATTCAAGACCACACACTTGAGTCATGAACCTGAATCAGTTGGACATATTTGCTAGCTTAATTAGCAAACAGACAGACTGTGGGAGAGAGATGTACCATGATGATGGTGTCTCGGATCTCTAGGACGTGAACTGGCTCCAAGTATCCAAAAATCTGAAAGGGGTGCGAGTAAACAGAACATGATTAGAGCATGAACAATTGAAGAGGATAAAGGGAGGAACCGGAGACAATGGATCACTGGATCAGAACGTGATGGTTTTGGGGTCAAGCATCCATGGAACGAACGCAACCATGATTTTGGAATCACGAATAGATCCAGAGGAGATGGGAGGATAAGGTAGGTTAGCGGATATATACCTCGGGTTGGTGGAATCACGAATAGATCCAGAAGGCCTTGGCGACGCGCTTGGGCGTCCTGCGCAGCCCCTCCCGATGGTCGTCCCCGCTAAAGCCCACCAGCAGCACGGGCCACCCATGCCTCCATCTGCATCGGCGGCAGGCCACCCACGCCCACCCACGTCTCCATGGTCGCGGTAGCGGCGCATCTGGAAGATCCGGGCATCCTTCCGACGGACCTCCCCTCCTCTTCGGGCACAGGTGTTACTTGTGTTAGGGCTCGCCGGCGATGCAGAGGATGTCGTTGATGGAGAAGCAGCGACATGAGAGGACCGGGGAGGATGTGGATGGAAGACGGCTTTGATTAGGGGTGGGGTGGGGGTGGCGGCGGCAGCATGGATTGGATCTTGGGAGGCAACATGGATTGGATCTTGGGCGACAGCTCTGGGTGGGTCGGGTCGACACGGAGGCGCGGGTGTCTCGGGATCTGACACAAGGGAAGAGAAGAGAGGAGGAGGTGGTGGAAACGGCGGGAAGCAACCACGGCGCACGGCCATGGCGGCCTGGCCGCCATCCATGATTGAGAGAGAGGAGAGGCAGGTCGGGTGGCGAGCGACGCAGTGAGGAGCAAGGGGATTAGGGTTGCTGTCGAGCAGAGAGAGAGGAAGGAGTGGCGGCGGGGTCTGCGAGGAGGAGCGATGGGATTAGGGTTTGGCACATGAATATACAATATATAGAAATTGACATGTAGACATGCCACGTAGACAGAATTGCTGATGTGGCCAACCAGTCAATTCAACGTATCAGATTTTAGATTATATGACGATTTAAATTCGTCATAATGGAGCATAAATAATCCTCTAAGTTGTATCCTAGTGATTATGACGATTTTATATGCTGAAATTACGACAATTTGACACAAATCGTCATAATTTTATAGGATTTTGACCTATACAAATAGCCTGTGGCCAGCTTATGCCAAATCGTAATATATTTATGATGATTTCATTTCCCGTCACTATGAGAAGGTCACAAGTTAACACATTTCTTGTAGTGTAGTCATCTCACAAGTATGGGTTTGTGGCATCAGTAGGGTATCTTGCAAGTGTTAGCTTGCATAGGTCAACTTGATTAGTAAGGCTGGCATCAATGTCAATATAAGCTTGCATAGTTACTAGCTTGCTAAAGTGCAAGTGTTAGCATGCCTTGTGCAGAGCAGTGGTTGAAGTTCTCCTCGGCTTCCTCTTCGTAGTATCCTCCTTCCTCCTCGTATCCTTGGTCGGTACTAGCGTCTATGAATAAATACGAGGTACACAATCCCCAAATAATACTTAACTACTTGCAATCATCACACACAAGGGTCCTATAGATGATCTAGCATCATCTCTAACATTACAAGGTTAAGGCTTGGTTTAAATCCTTTTTATTTTTAGAAAAGTAATTTCTACTCATTGAAAAACTACTTAAGATTTAATATTCTCCAAACCACATATGGGATCATGTTGACACATGTCATCACCACATATTGTAGTCCATGGGAATGTGATTTAAAGTGGTGTCACAATTTAATAAGGTTTTACCCTTTTATTTTAATTAATTAAAGTGGCTAGAAATGCTTATGAAGCATTCTTTTATTACTTGAACATTATTTTTGCAAGTAAACCTATATATTTTTATATATTCTGAAAGGTATGGTTAAATGTGATTTTTGAAAGTTGGAAACAACTCAAAAGCTTTTATGGTTGAAATTTGAAAAATGTTTGAATGCAGAAAAGCTTCTGCCTTGTTATTTTTACTATGGGTGATCTACAGATCCAAATGACTTGAATCCAACAGGCTCGGATTAAGCATTCACAGACCTTTCCAACAAAATTGGTTTTATCCAATTTGATGCACTGAATCGATCTGGGTTAATTTTTTAAGTTGGGTGCTGAAGTGTTTTTGAAATGAAATAGAAAAAGATTTAATTTGAATTGCTGGGCTGCGCGGGAAATTCTAACAGGCCGGCCTGCTAAGCGCAGTGCTCCCGCGGGCTGCTTAAGTGGGTGTCCCCACTCGTCAGTGACACGGGGCTGGGCGAAGCGGTATGGGGCAACGTGGATCGTTTGATCTAGTTCTAATCCAACGGCTATGGGTCATCGTCGACGCGAGACAACTCCGGCGAGAACGAAACCTAGCGCGGCCAGTGAGGGGTGCTGGGGGCTCACCGGGGTATTGGCGAGGGTCGGCGAGGCGGGCGAACGACGAAGTCGACAACGGCGATCCTCCTGGTACCGGTGGCTTCTCCTGGGCGGCTCCAATCGCTGGCTCCCTTCTTCTCCGGCAGCGGCAGGCTCCAGTGAAATTCCGGCGAGGTGGTGCTCGGCTTGCTCTAAGAATGGTGTGGCACGGTCAGTGGGGAGAGGGGAGTGAGATGGTGTGAAGAAATCGTGCGGGGGTGGCCTCTATTTATGGTCGAGCGAGGGGACCGTCGGGGCGCACGGTGAGCTCGTCGGGGGCGACGTTACAGGCGGCTAATGGCATGGGCAAGGGTAGGGGACGGTGCTGTGTCTCCTGGCGATGCTCAACGACATGGTCGCGAGGCATGGGGCGGTGTGGTTTGGTCTGGAACGGGCGATGCTCTGCGCGGCAGAGGCGGCGTCTTCGACGGCGGGCGGTGGCTGTATGGCACGGGGCGGCAAACGGGGGTGTCTGGCGGTCTCCTGGGTTGGTGGTGATCGTGTGTGCACGCGGTGAGGGCGGCGCGCGGTCTGTGGGTGATGGTCGAGGGTGGCGCTCTGGCGCACGCTCGGCATGGTCTGGGCGTGTCTTGTGCGCGTGGTCCAGGGCTTGGCAACGCTCGCGGCTGGGACAGGCAGTGGCGGTGGACGGTGGGCTGCCTCCCAGACATGCTGGCTAGGCTTGCTGCTGCTCCTAGCTTGCTGTACACAATGGGGTGACATGGGGGTGCTCGGCTGTTCACCATTAATGACAATGGCAAGCTCACAGGGGTGCTAGTGTTGGGCTAATCTTTCTAGATGATCTACTGAGGTGTGTGCGAGCTAACTAGGGAACAAGTTAGGTAAGAATCACTGCACACTATAGTGTTTGATGTTTTGTTTGATTTGTGTCTGCAACCTGTTTGATGAAATGGCCGCATGAAATCAAGTTTTGAATTTTGAAATGAATTTTGGTGGGTTTGCTAGATTGGTGCTTGTGAGTCTGCAGATGCTTGGGTTTTGAAAGTTGAGCTTGTTTGAGTGGGTTTTGACAAAGTGGGATCTTCCCATATGAAGAAGATTCAATTTTGAATTGTCATTTAAACTATGCATTTGAAAGTTTCTGGATGATCACAAAGTGGGACTTGATACTTTTTTATGAGTACATTCAAGGGGTGCAAAGATCCAGAAAAGTTTCTGTTAGGTTTTGAAAGTTTGAGGCAGCCAAAGTAGGCATGGGCGTTAAATTGGTCAACATGACCATTCACTTAATATATTTGTTTTGATTTACTTGTCTTTAGGAAAAGTGTGGGAAATGTTTTAGATGATGTTCTCTTCACCTAAGAAACATTTTACAAGCAATGGATCACACAAACAAGGTGGTTTTTAAAGAAATTCAAAATCCATGCATACACATATACATGCATTCATGATTTTATTTAGAAAAGTTTTTGTTAACCCTAATCTTGATGATTAGTGTTTGTTGATCTAAGTTTGGTATTTTTGGGATGTTACACCAAGTTTGGTCTTGAATGCGATTTTCCACTCATCACCCCCGGCCATGCGTATTTGATGGTAACCACTACGAAGATCAATTTTCGAAAATATAGTGGCTCCAGACAACTCATCAAGCATGTCATCAAGACGCGGTATAGGATGTCGATAACACACGGTGATAGCATTTATTGGATGACAGTTCATGCATAACCGCAACGTATCATCCGTTTTTGGTACAAGAATCACGGGTACCGTGCTTGGGCTAGTGCTTACTTGAATCAAACCTTTGGAGATGAGTTGGTTGATTTGTCGTTCTATCTCTTTCGTCTATTCTTGGTTCGTGCGGTATGCGGCGCGGTTTGGGAGGGGTGCGCCGGGTATGAGGTCGATGCGGTGCTTGATTCCGCGAAGAGGGGGTAGTCCATGAGGAAGCTCTTCGGGGAACACATCTTGGAATTCCTGCAAAATAGTCATCAAAGAAGGAGGAACATTTGTCAAGTCATTATTTCCTTGCGCTAGTCCTTTACATATAAGGACATAATGCAAGATGGATCGGTTGTTCTACACTTCTCTTATCTCACTTTTGGTGGCAAGAAGTACACTCTTAGTTTTTCCACTCGAGTTTGGCTTGTGGCTCTCACTCACTATAGTATGGTTCTCTCGCTCACCGCTCTTCTCACAAGATGGTGTTGTGCTTTGCTCCCTCGCTAAAGCCTTTGCATTGTCCACAATTATTTGGCTAGGAGTCATTGGTTGCAAAACACAAGTCTTGTCAAGCCATTTGAAGGTATAAGCGTTTGTGTGACCATCATGCAAAGCATGCTTGTCATATTGCCACGGCCTACCTAGCAACACATGGCCAACCATCATGGGAACTACATCACACTCCACCGTGTCCTTGTATGGTCCAATTGAGAATGTTACTAAGGCGGTGTGCTTGATCATCACAGACCCTTGGTCACTTAGCCATTGTATATGGTAGGGGTGCTTGTGTGGATGGAGGGTGAGGTTGAGCTTCTCACACAATTCTGTGCTTGCAAGATTATGGCAACTCCCTCCATTGATGCCAACTTTGATGGATTTCCCATTGATACCGGCACATGTTTGAAAGATGTTTGATCTTTGGTCTTCATTCTCATTGACTTTAGTAGTTAAAACCCTTGTGACAACAAGCGATGGACTTGTGTCATGCTCACACACAAGTAGTTCTTGGTCATCTTCCAAATGTTGCCTTGCCAAAGCTTCCTTGACCCTTGCATCAAACTCATCTTCACTCAAGTATTCTTCATCGCCATTGTCATGGATGAACAAAACTTTCTTGTTTCCACATGTGGCCGACTTGTGTCCTTTTCCTCCACACTTGTAGCATTCACCATTGAATGGTTGATCATTCTTTGTGTATTTGCCACTTGGGGCCGATTTCCTTGCGGAAGTGTTGGCTTGAAGGGGAGATTGGAGGTACTTGATGAGCTTCCATTTGGGGTTGTTGATGTAGTGGCTGGATCTTGCTTGTAGGTGAAGTACGTCTTTGGCTTGTTGTACTTGATGTCCTCTTGCACTTGACGTTCAGCTTTTGTTGCTATGTGCACAAGCTCAACCATGTTGTTGTACTTTTGGAACTCGGTGATGCGCTTGATTGGGTGGTTCAAGACATTGAGGAAACGTGCCATTGTTTGTTCATCACACTCTTCAATGTTGGCACGGATCATGTTGAGCTCCATTTGCTTGAAGTACTCTTCCACGGTCTTTGTCCCTTGACTAAGCGTTTGAAGCTTGTTAAAGAGGTCACGCGTGTAGTGCGAAGGAACAAAGCGGGATCTCATATGAGCCTTCATATCTTGCCAAGTTGTAATTGGAGGCTCTTCTTTTGCGTCACGAGCGAGTTGAACTTGTTCCCACCAAAGGTTGGCATAATCATCAAACTCGAGGGACACCATGGCCATCATCTTCTCACTGCTATAGTTGTGCATGCGAAAGATCTTGTCAACCTTGAGTTCCCACGAGAGATATTCTTCGGGTTCATTGGAACCGGTGAACTTGGGCATGGTGAATTAGAGCTTGCCAAAAGTTTCTTCTTCATTGCGGTTCCAGTATCGGTGGTTGCCATGATTTTGGTGGCCGTCTTCATCATCCGAGCTCTCACGTCTTGCTTGGTGATGGTGGCATTGCCTTTGCGGTTGTTGTGGTGCCGCATTTGGTGGTGGAACTTGGTATTGACGACGAGCTTTCTCATGTTCTTAGCGCGGTTGATGACGAGGATGAAGCGCTTGGTCCTCATGACGAGCTTGGGGAGCTTGCTCTTGTTCTTGGCATGGTTGATGACGAAGCGGAGGCGCTTGTTCCTCACGAGGTTGGTTCGGTCTATGGTCATCATGATGATGAGCATTGTATTGAGCCATGTGGCGAGGAGGACGGCGAGCCGCATGTGCAATGGACCGCTCCCTTTCTTCATGATGCGGAGGAGGCTCGTCATGGTGATCATGTTGTCAACGTTGACATTCATGTCGATGATGAAGCCTTGGTGGGTCTTTGAGTGCTTCACATCGATGGCGATCTTGTTCGTCCAATTCGGAGGTTTCACTTGTTGTTGAAAGGATGTGTCGGTGCCGATGGGCTTGGGGGTCCACTTGAGGTTGTTCTTGTTGAATCACGAGTGCCCTTGGTTGTGGTCGGTTCGCTTCATGTCTTGGAGGTCTTGCAGAGAGGTCACCATCATAACTTGACGTTGTGGCGTGTCGCGGAGATGGTACCGCTTGAGAAGAGCTCATGGAGTGAAGGACGGGTCCATCTTGGTGCCTTGAAGCGTGATGGCATGAAGAGCTTGATTCACTTGAGGAGTGCCATGACGAGCTTGGGTTGCGAGATCGCGGCCTTGCTAGCCCATCAATAAGGCATTGAAGCTTCTCATCCGTTGCGGCGAGAGCGTGACCAAGAGATTCATTTTGATGGCCGAGGTTGTGCTGCATGGCATGCATTTGGCCTCGGACTTCCTCGAAGCGGTTGTCGATGCTCTTGAAATCCACTCGGGTTTCGCTAAATTGTTCGTCTTGGCACCGCTCAAGGGCGTCACAACGGTAGTTGAATTCTCCTCGGACCTTCCAATGATCCCACCTTGTCATGTATTGTGTGTCTTCCTCTTGAGGTGGCGTTGGTTGGGACGACTCGCCATTCCTGTCCATAATGCAAATCCAACATGGATTGTATATGGAGGAGAATACATGGAGAGTTAGTCTTTTACCTCACCTTGGAGATTGTATCAAACCAATTGCCACACAAGAGAGCTAAGAGCTTGCAAAGTGAAATCGCAAAGAAACTAGCACACAAGGAAACTACAACTCTCAAAAGCTTTTGGTGGAAGGTTCGGATTGTGGAAAGCCAAATGACCAACCAAACAAAAAGGATAGTCAAAAGTGGATAAGATCCAACAAAACTCAAGTAAAAAGTAAATGTTCAACTCGAAAAGTGATGAGAACCTACGACTACACACGCGTGGAGAAACATGGGGTTAGCACGACTATGAAAAAGAGCACAAAATGCCCTAACGAAGACTACGCTCGGTTGTCGTGCCAACACAAGGATAGACCACAACTCGTTCGCCAAAAGAGGATAAGCAACGGATTTGTTCACTTGCCTTGGTTGCTCTTTATTTTCTCTCTTTTTTCTTACAAGATTGATATTCTCTTTGTAGTGGGAGACTATGTATCTTTCTATTTTTCTTTTTTTTCCTCTTTTTTTGATTCCTTTTCTCTCTTTCTATACTACTAAGTTAACTCTTGTCTTTGCTTCCACACACTCACTTTCCAAGGACAAGTGCACAATGCTTAGGCAAACACAAAAGGAGTTGCTCTCATAGGATAGGTACACACAAAGGAAGATATGGCCAGAAGGGTTGACACAAGTTATACCTTAGTTTTTGATGATGAGCTTGTATCAATGGAGCGGGGAGGAGTTTGGGATCCATGGTGTCGAAGAGCGCGGGCGATGTTGCGGAAGCTATCTGCTAGTTGGCAACATGCACACGGAACACAAACAACAAGCGGACAAATTAGCCAATGCGGAATAAGAGGCAGAAGTCAAAGCTGGCGTCCAGGGACAGAGACTCCGGTCTGGGCCGGAGACTCCAGTGTATACCGGAGACTCCGGTGCACAAGGCTGGAGACTCCGGTGCGGGAAAATGGCTTGTGTTCTTGAGCGGAAATCCACGCCGAGAGTCCTCAAATCCATGAAAATTTGGCCAAAATCGGGCTGGGAAACGCATGCAAAAGCTGGACCAAAACCTTAGACAAGATTTGGTCGATCGATCCAAAGGCAAATTGGGGCTCTTTTTTGGGGAATTTTTGAATTTATGGTGGATAGAAGAAAAATTGAGGAGAAATTTGTGATCAACCTTGCGCTTGATACCAATATGTTAGGGGTGACCCCTTAGGGTGGCTTGATCTTTCACGAATCCCGTGGAAATCGAGGGGTAAGCGAGTGGGAGGAGGAGGAGGGGAATGAAATCCACGAACACACATGTGAAGAACTCGATGAACACACATACACGAGAACATGATACAAGACGATAGCTCACGCCGGTGGCAACCGGTCCAACACAGTCCTTAGGATCGGCGTTGGGCAAGACACTCTCCCACGGCCAACAATGGGGGTGAGAGGCTTGATGAGATCTTGACTACTTAGGGGCGAGACATCGAGAACCCAAGGACTTGTACAACTTGAACGCACGAGGCAAAATCCAAGAGGCGGGGGATAATTGGTGCTCCTTGTCAAGGAGCATGAGACTAGTAATTGATAGATCCTCAAGGGGTGTCTTCAATTACCATTATCCAAGTCTAGGGTCTACAATAGAGGGGTGGGGCTATTTTTAGGCCAGCCACTTAAACAGGGGTAGTTTGGGGATAAAACTGGAAGTTGGGGAGAAACTGGGGGTTACATGAGCCAGGACCAAAAGACCTTTACATGTATGTTGTCGCGCAGGCCGGAGACTCCGGTTTGGACCGGAGACTCCGGTTAATCTCCGGACTCGTCTCCGGAGGGGCCTTCTGACTGTCCTCGGGTCAGTTCCTGGGGCCGGACCGGGGGTCGGTCCGGAGACTCCGGTGTGCAGGACCGGGGACTCTAGTGTTGGCCAGAGATTCCGGTGTGTAGTGCTCCAGCAGCGGATTCTCCTGGATCTTCTTCCTAGGGGGCTTGGTGAGGTACTATTGCTTCATAGCTAAGGATGCATAGCATAGTTGCATGAAGTAGCAAGCCATCAAAAGGCATATCAAAGTCACATGAGGAAAGGAGCGAATTAACATGAGCTTGTAGGAGCTTGGCTCGGGCGCGAGTCATTGGTCCACTTGGGGAATTAGGTGGTGTAGATGGAGGCGCGTCCGTAGGACGGACTGCATCACAACATCTCAATGTTCATGATCCAGAAACCATGATCATCTATTAACCAACAATCTTGTATTATAAAGAGGCTTTACTAGGGACTCTAATTAGTTTACAAATTAGACAAGTATTAATGTTTCGTCTAATACTATTATAGCATGAATGTAATCATTTATCAAAAACACAAAGATATAATAATAACTACTTTTATTATTGCCTCTAGGGCATATATCCAACAAACCTACCCCGAGATATATCCGCAACCTGGCTAGTCTTGCACCCTAGTAACCAACGCGGATCTCATAGTAAAATAATCTTTTGCGACATCATAGTACGTATTGGCTCCGGATTCCCATAACGTGGCTAGATCCTCTTTCAACAGCCCGACATACAGATTGATGTCGGTACCAGGTTGTTTCGGTCCTTGAATTAGCATACTCATGTGTATGTACTTCTTCTTCATGCACAACCATGGAGGGAAGTTGTACATCCATACAAACATGGGCCAAGTGTTGTGCATGCTGCTCTGGCTACCGAATGGATTGGGTCCATCGGTGCTCGCATCTATCCTAATGTTCCTCGAATGTCCATCGAATTCTAGGAATTCGAGGTCCAATGCTTTCCACTGGCTAGCATCTGAAGGGTGCGTCAGCAACTCGTCCTTTTTGGGGTCATCGTCATCTCCCGGCTTCTTTCTTTCCGCATGCTAGCACATGGGCTTTTCTTCCTTAGGGTCCACAAAATAGCGTTGTAGACGAGGAGTGATAGGAAAGTACCGTACCAATTTCCGAGGATCTTTCTTCCCTTTCTTGTATATACTCATGCCGCACACCGGGCATGTGTTTTTCTCTGCGTCCTCGCCCTGATAAATGATGCAATCATTGATGCATACGTGGTATCTAACATGCGGTAGTCCAGAGGACGCACTATTTTCTTGGCGTCCTCGATACTAGTTCGACACGTGTCCCCCTCCGGGAGACGATCGTGCCAGAATACCATCATATCATCGAAGCTTATGTCGGTCCATTTGTGTTTTGCTTTCATCTCCATAGCCTTGGGAGTTACATTCAACTGGCTATCATCGGGCTTGCATCCTTCATACAATGGAGTAACCGCGTCTTTCTCAAGTTGTGTTATCTTGGCTTTCGCTCTAGCGACAACCATGGTGTTATTCGTCTGCTTGAGAAGCAGTTATTGAACATAAATGATGAGGACATCCGTATACTTACAACTATCCCAGTTACTACTAATGATGTTCCAGCTGTTGTTAACAAGGATCAGTCCAATGAGATCAGAATTGGACCCATTACAAGAGCTCGTGCTAAGCTACTAGAACAACAGGTGGATTTGTTTCTTAATGAGCCTGATGTTTTACTTAATGAGAATTTTATACTGCCTAAGTATTTGTATTATTGTATGACCAGGTACATGGGAAAATAAGGCATAACACGGAGCAAGGAGCTGAAGAAAATGGAGCATGGCATGTTGATCAATGAAGCAAGCGTGAGGGAGGAGAGGGAGGAAGCGCAAGGAGCTACAAAGGACGGGATCAACACTTGGCAGAACCTCTGCCGTGGCAGAGAAACGATGCCAAATCCTGCCACAGCAGGTTGCCGCGGCATAGTAAGTGGCTGAATCTCTGCCACGACAGATTCCTGCCGCGGCACGCTTCAGGATAGTTATTCTACCACGGCAAGGACCAGGCCTATGCGCCTTTAGGCCAAACCCAAGTGGGTCGGTTTGTATCTTAGTTGTAATCGTATGCGTTATAGACTCTTAGTTCTGCCCGCCCCTTAGCTCTTAAATAGATGGGGCGCCACATCAAGCTAGTTAGACCACGTTAAAATATTTTGGAGTTAAATTCTTTGAGAACCTTTGGAATTACCTATGATCGAGTTATACTACTGCAATTGGGTGTGATCTGTTGTTCCATTGGGAATTAGTAGATTGCAAACTACCGTTCTTGGTCGACGGTTCCGTGCACAAGAGCGGGGTATTGTGAATATCCCACAGGGTTCGAGAGCTGTTACATTGGCATCAGGGTTCGAGCGGGAGAATTCATAGATACAGGCTAGTTATCATCCACCCACCATCATCATCGACAAGTGCTTGCTGAGAAGATCGGGCCACCCCATATCATCTTGGTATCAGAGCTCCTTGTTTAGTCGGTGAGCATCCGCAAATCCATCCATAGATTAGTTTACTTTTCATCCTATATAGAAAAAGCCTCACAAAAATATTGCCATAGACTAGATTTCATTACTTTCATGTACTAGTGTTGTTCGTGTTCCTCCTTTAGATCCGATCTAGTTTTCTCCTAGTAGTAGTAGTTTTCTTTCTAGTTTACAAGTCAAGTTCATCATAGTCTCTAACGCAATCACATCAGATCCGATCCAAGCAAAGAGTCCTGGAAGATTACTTTTTGTCAATTCGGATTCACAAAAAAAAAATCGGTGTCCATCTCTGCCGCGGAACAGAAGCCTGCTGTTTTTCTGCCGCGCGCCAGTAGAGTCCTGCCACGACACGTTTTCCTGCTGTTTTTCTGCCGCGTGCCAGCAGAGTCCTGCCGCGACACGTTTTCCTGCTGTTTTTCTGCCGCGCACCGCCAGAGCTCTGTCGCGGCATGTTTTGAGCCTGGTTTGTTGCCGCGCGCTTTCGCATCTGCCGCGACACGATTTTGACTTGTTTTTCTGCCGCGGCAACTCCACCACAACTACTTTTGATCATTGTTTTCTTACAAACCTTAGCCACAATCATTCATTCATAGGTGATAGGAACTTGCCCATTGAGACTATTTTGCGCTCCTCCAGGCTGTTCATAGGTTGTGGGTGCTGTGTTATAATTTGGACGTGATCAAAGTGTGCTTCATAGTATATCAAAAAAAGAGAATATAGCAAAAGAAAAAGCAAAAATAAAAAGGATCGTATAAAAAAGAAGAGAATTGTGCAAGAGGCCTAGTGATTTCTTTAGGCACCGGTAGATTGAGCAATCTTATGCCTGTGACATTGAGCCTTGCTAGTGTCTCTCCAGTGTAGTGCAACACCCTTCATAATTGCATTGCCACATTTATCTCCACGTGTGTGTTTCTTGGGTTTTTTTGTACGATCAGCACTCACCCTGCCTGGACAAATTATATCCACACATTCCAATGTCAAGAATTACTTAGAGGACACAGTTGTTCCGAAAACCCTCTGTGTTGACAATGCCCAAGCAATGACTGCATCTTGCAAATGTTTCTTGTCTTGATATCTGGCACCCTGGGTAATTTGTTCCCTGTGATATTCCCATGCAGAATCATGACCGTCGTTAACAGTCATTCTGGAAGACATGTGTCGATTCCATGAAGCAGCAATCGACACGTCTTCTCCATTTCCTTCTCCATCAGAATCCTCCGAGTCAACAGAATCACTGATATCCCACAAGTATAGGGGATCGTGTGTAGCCTTTTTGATAATTAAGAGTGTCGAACCCAACAAGGAGATAAAGGTAGGATAAATATTTTCTCAAGTTCTATCAACCACTGATACAACTCTATGCATACAATGTGTTTGCATTATCTAGGAAATAAAACTAGAGAAACAATACAAGTACTAGAGAAAGCTTTGCAATATCATAAATAACAAGAAAGTAAAGCTAGTTGCTGCAGCAATAAAATACACTAAACTAACAGAACCATGAGTGTGGAATAGTGGTGGTAATTGTGGTGGCTTTGTCCAAGTTTAATTGGCGGATAAATAAGGTTCATTGTCTTCGATGCAGTTTTCTATGTGGGAACGACTAAATATACATGAGCTTCACTACTTGGAATTACATGTACTATATGATTGGATTGTTATCGAACATCCGTAACTACTAACAAATCATTAAGGTTTACCCAACCATAGCCTTAAGTTAATGGTCCTCTTACTCCCATACGTGCAACGTTCCGGTTTGCGTCCGTAGGTTTCTATCACTCCGGCAGAACTTCCTCCTTCCTCTTACACATACTACAAACTCTATGATGTTTAATCCATGCGCGCACAAATATAATGGACACCAAAGGACTGTACCATATCAACATACAACTCTAATGAACCAAAGACGTTCAACCATTCAATCTAAGAACAAAGAAACTACACAAACATGACATAGATCATAGGATTATAACTTATAGCACCAAACACCATGTTTACATAAGACGGTACAGAGGTGTGTGGGAGGATGAACCACTGCATACTAGTAGGATTAGGTGATGGAGATGGCAGTGAAGATAGTGAAGCGGGCGCGGCGGCACGGGGGGCTCCTTCCTCGCCGCCGGTATCGTGGGGGGCACCGCCCCTTAGCCTCCTTCCTTCATGGCTTCTTGGGAGCCCTCCTCCATGGAGATGGGATACATGGTGGAAGCAAAAATGTTGCTTTGGTGGCTACAAATTCGTGGGTGGAGGTGTCTTCCACGAATTAGGTTTCCTCCCTTTATATAGCTTCTCGGATTCCAGTCACCCCATCTTGGGATGCACTAAATCAGGCCTAGCGGGCTCCGTCCGGACTTAGAATCAGCTAAATTTTATGTCCAGAACATTTGTCGTGAAATTTCCTACAACTTTGTAGTTGAAGAGTTTTCCGTTTGACGCCTTCTTCGACCCGAAACATGACCATCTTCAAAAGAGTTCTGAGACAGATTTGTGGAAAATTCTAATTTGACTCCAACAAGGGTTCCACTTGTATTCTTGATAATTCCTACACATCAAAGTGTAAACCAAGAACATTGCACTTTTATAACTATTAGTAGGTTAGTCCAAATAACTCATAAACTTTATATAAAAACAAGTGTCAAAAGCATAATAATAGCATAAAACCATCAAAAATTATAGATACGTTATGGACGTATCAACATCCCCAAGCTTAGTTCCTGCTCGTCCTTGAGTAGGTAAACAATAAAAACAATATAATTTTTGAGGTGACATGCACCATCATAATCTTGATCAAACCATTTGCAAAGCATGGATAGATGGGATCAAAATACTCTAAACATGAGCATGAAATATGTAGTTATAACAATAAGACATAGCAACCAAGTTGCAACATGAAAAGGTTACAAACAAAGATCATGAATAACAATGCATTAAAAACCTTTGTTTGTTTCACATAAAGAAAACATAATAAGAGTGTTATTCAGCTTGTCCCTCATGGTTTAGCAAATCATAAATGCATAGGACACCTTCAAAGTTCATAAGGGTGACTAGATACAAATAGTTCAAGAACAAGCAATATCAACCTTATGAATCAATCAACAAGTTTTGGGATAATGCACATATAACTAAGAATCGCAACTATGCTCACTTAATTGGTGCCTAAGGATAGAAGGTGGAGACTTAATATAATAGTGGAAGAAAGGCCCATCAAAGGGAAGCAGGGATTTCAAGTTTCATAAAGAGCTTCCAAAAATTATGGTACTTGTTAGCTTTCAGCTCTCATTGCCCCTATCATAAGCATCTTGAAATGATTAAGGTTAAAGTGAACAAATATGGAGTATATGCTTGACAAAGTATAAGTTGGCAATCTCATGTCCCTTGAGTACGAGGGTCACACCTCATGCTACTCAACTTCAGTCACATGTAAGTTCTTGTCATAGTAAGTACATATGTATCATAGAGAACCACCAACGGGGTACCTCTTGCCCAATGATACAAGAGCTATCCGATAACAAAATAACAAGGCAAACAGACAATGAGCATCTCAACAATCTTCTTATTTACCATGGGAAAAATTGTGCATTTTTCTCTCTTTCCTCTTTTCTCATATTTTTTTCTCAATCTCTATCTCTTTTTTATAAGAAGAATGCTTCATAGATTGCTCAGTATGGTGATGCTGCAAGTTCCCCCATGATTAGACATGGCTTAGGCTAGCGACTCAGGCATTTCTCTAACACACATACATAACTCCATGGACTTACAAGCCCCCCTTTAATTTCACACCGAAAACATCCATAAACAAAAGAGCATGATATCAAATGGGTAGATATTTACAAGTGTGGAAAGCTTTCCCCATGATAGCACGGTTCTGCTAATCCCAACTTATAAGTGCAAGCATATACAACATAAATGACACAATGGTTCAAGTTTATTAGGGGCAAGAAAAATAAAGTGTGCAATCAAGTTTGTGAGAGCTTTAATCACTAAATTTCATGTAACAAATTTAATTTGGAAGATAGATAAAACAAGAATATACTTGGAATGGTGTAACACACCATGTATAGGAATTTATAGTGGACACCTTGGAATAACTTGGTTTCTTGGGAGTTGGATGCATGAGTAGAGCTTACTCAATACAAGTGGAGGCTAGCAGAAGACTGGGAACGGCCAACTAAGAGAGCAATAATGGCCATAATCATGCAGAGCGACAAAACATTACTAATCAAAGCATAAAGTGGTAGTGTCATGGTATTGCACGGCAGATGCTACCGGGGGTAGCTTACGTAGAAGGAGCAAGGCGACATAGGATAATCCGGGATCGAGATTGGCACATAATATACCCAAGTTCACGTCCCCTCGATGGAGGATCGCTACGTCCTGCTGTCAATCCAGTATATGATCATAGATAGGTTTACAAAAGAGCCGCCGTAGGCGGAGGGAGAGACTAGATCTAATGAGATATGGGAGAGCATGCCCCGTGGGGGTGCCCCTGGTGGATTTATATATGCAACCAGTTAGGGTTTACAAGTATTTGGTGGGCTTTGTATTGAAGTCGCCGTCTTAGGCCTTCAGTCGGCGCCAGTCGTATGGAACCAGTATATGCTAGTCGTCATATCCGGTGAGTCGACCTGCTCTGGGATTGGCGATCCAGCTGGCGGTTCCTCTTCATGGGTGTACCCCGATTGGTATTTCCCCATCAGTAGTCCCCGAGCATGTCAGAGACTCGACGATGACTTCAAGCCGCCGAATCGGCACAGGCAATTCTAGGGTGGAGTCGATGGCGAGTCGTTGGCAAGCTCCTGAAATAGAGAAATAGCTCATGAGGTAATTCATTCTCCTGGGCGAGTCGCCCCTTGGAGAAGTTTGGCTGACGCCTTGTCAACTTGCTGGCGTAGAGGCTGACGAATAGCAGACATGGAGGCCACCAAGTCATCGATGATGAAGTCTCCAAGTCGGCGTAGGCGAGTATGTGAGAGCGAGTCCGCGATGGCGAGTCCCAGAGTGTGTTGAATACGCGACGGCGAGTCCACGGTAGCGAGTCCCCAAGCGTGTTGAGTATGCGAGGGCGAGTCCGCGGTGGCGAGTCCCCGAGCATGTTGAGTACGCGAGGGCGAGTTCGCGGTAGCGAGTCCCCGAGCGTGTTGAGTACGCGAGGGCGAGTCCGCTTGTGGCGAGTCCCCGAGCGTGTTGAGTACGCGAGGGCGAGTCCGCTTGTGGCGAGTCCCCGAGCGTGTTGAGTATGTAAGGGCGAGTCCGTGGTGGCGAGTCCCCGAGCGCGTTGAGTACGCAAGGGCGAATCTGCGATGGCGAGTCCCCGAGCGTGTTGAGTACGTGAGGGCGAGTCCACTGTGGAGAGTCCCCGAACGTGTTGAGTACGCGAGGGCGAGTCCGTAGTCGTGGAACCACGCGCACACGCGGTATGCCTAGGAGTAGTCCCCGAGGCTCGAGTTGGCTTGTAGAGGCGACTTGAGGCTCTTTAGAGATGCATATTCTGAAAATAGTGGCGGTAGTTCCCGAGCATGGTAGGTGGCGAGTCCACATCGAGTGAGTTGGTGAAGGGAGAGTCCTCGAGTGTAGCTAGTCCGCGATGATTGCGAGTCTATGATAGTAGCGAGCCCGCGATGATTGCGAATTCGTGAGAGGAGAGTCCCCGAGTGTGGCGAGTCCATGAGGGGAGAGAGTCCGTGATGATTGCATGTCCGCGAGGGGAGCGAGTCCACGATGATTGCGAGTCCGCGAGGGGAAAGTCCCCGAGTGTGGCGAGTCCACGAGGGGAGCGAGTCTACGATGATTGGGAGTCTGCGAGGGGAAACTCCCTGAGTGTGGCGAGTCCACGAGGGGAGCGAGTCCACGATGATTGCGAGTCCGCAAGGTGAGCGAGTTCGTGATGATTGCGAGTCCGCGAGGGGAGAGAGTCCGCGATGATTGCGAGTCCGTGTTGGTAAGGATTGATTGCGCTATTTTTGTTAGCGAGTCTCTCATCTTGGCCCGGGGGGCCAGTCGCATGGCAACTCCGAAGATGGCTCTCGGCTTGGCGTTCTTCCTGGACGATCCGAGGCTCGGTTTGCGAGTCCTCGTCCGCAGTACTTGGCCGTGTGAGTCGTGTTATCTAAGGTTGAGGAGGACATGGTGATGTTTGTGTAGCACAGCCATTTGTCTTGGCCCGGAAGGCCAATCGAGCAAGGAGACTCCAATGATGGCTCTCGGTTAGCGTTTTTCATGGACGATCCGTGGCTCGGTTTGTGAGTCCTCGTCCGCACTACTTGGCCATTGCAAGTCGCTCTTTCAAAGGTTGACAAAGGCAAATTAATTTTTCCCGGGGGAAGAGACACCCAGTGGTGAGTCCATGTAGCGTGGCATGCGACCCTCTCTGGCGACTCGGACGATGAAGGTCCCTTAGTAGGAGCGGAGTACGCATTTGACATAGCGTACGGGCTCGCACGGCATTTAGCCAGAAAAATTCGACGCGGCGGAAAAGGAGTCGACGCGACGGAAGTATGGTGTCGCTTTGGCAAAGTCGACGCGACGGATAGGGATCGCGCTATGGCTAAGTCGACGCGGCGGACAGGGATAGCTCTATGGCGAAGTCGACGTGGAGGACACGGGATCGACGCGGCGGACGGGGATCGCGCTATGGCGAAGTCGACGACGGCAGGGTCGCGAGGGCGAGGTCATGATGGCGATCCCGCAGCAGGAAAGTCCGTGCTGGGAGAGTCCGCAAGAGGCGAGTCCCCGAGCATGGAGGGGCCGCGAGGGCGAATCTCCAATGGCAAGTTCGCGGCGGACTGGTGCGGTGTTTAACCGGAAGGAGTCGACGCAACGGTTGCAGTCGCACTCTAGCGGACAAAGGAGTTGTCGCGGTGAACGGAGGTGTCTCCTTGTTTTCTGTATAGCGGTCGAATGGATTTTTGAAGATGTCTCGTGCTGATTAATCTGCACCAAAGCGGCAGCACAAATTAGGGAAAAAATATTTGTAAACTTATTTATATATAAAATAAAGCAAATAATTAGAAAAACAGCACCTGGTACGAAGCTGTGATAGAGAATAATTCTCCTAGCCACATGTTTATTAGTGCGGTATCCTGATGTTCGATGTTCGTGTAGCTAGACTAGGAGGAGTCGTGGTCGTATAGAACGGCATACATGCTCGTCGGCAGGCCGTCTGCAGGCGATAGTCTGGATAGTCACTAAGTCCGACGACCCTTAGACGCAGAGCTAATTGTAGAGAACTTTGGGTCCGATTGATTCCGGGACAACATATATTTGCTGACTCGCATTATGTATTGCAAAATAAATACGCAAAAATTAGGTTTAAATAGAATAATTTATTGATAGAATAACTAACCGATTGAGATAGATTGAATAAAAAAGGCCATTAAGTCATGCGATCATGGCCACATGTAATCGAGCGCACACGTTGGTCTTTCTGTCTCAAGCATGTTGGTCTTCGTCCAACGTTAATCTCGTAAGCATGGACAGGGCCGACTCACCAGGCCACGGTCAAAGAGCAACCTCTCCATCACGTACATGATATGGTGTACATAGATTGCAAAATAAGTGATTAGATCTAAATAAAATATTCATATAATAATCAATACACGAAAGAAACGAGATCGAATAGAAAAAACTCATTAGTTCCAGTGGCCTACAATCGAGCGTGTGCTGTTTTGCTTGATAGGATTTTGCAACCGAGAGTGGTAAGATCATGTGGCAGCTGATCAGATTGAATGTTGATCTGGATCAATTCACTCCGCCGTGTATGTGATCCAAATTTGTACGCGGCCACGCCACCAAGATCGCCGATGAAGATGTTGCTGGATCCCGCCCGGATCATCACCCTCCAAGTGCCGCTTGCCCCATGGTGGGCGCAAACTGTCGTGGTATGGCACGGCATATGCTACTGAGGGTAGCTTACGTAGAGGGAGCAAGACGACGTAGGAGAATTCGGAAGCGAGTTTGGCACACGATGTACCCAGGTTCACGTCCCCTCGATGGAGGATCGCTACGTCCTGCTGTCAATCCAGTATATGATCATAGATTGGTTTACAAGAGAGCCGCCGTAGGCGGAGGGAGAGATTAGATCTAATGCGATGTGGGAGATTATGCCCCGTGGGGGTGCCCCTGGTGGCTTTTTATATGCAGCCAGTTAGGGTTTACAAGTATTTGGTGGGCTTTGTATTGAAGTCGCCGTATTGGGCCTTCAGTCGGTGTCAGTCGTATGGGACCAATATATGCTAGTCGTCATATCCGGCGAGTCGACCCGCTCTGGGATTGGCGATTCAGCTAGCGATTTCTCTTCATGGGCGTACCCCTATTGGTATTCTCCTATCAGGTACCACAAGTCAAAAACTAAATGATCATAGAGGCTATGGTGACTGATTCATAGTCATAACATGGTGTGAGCATGTGTCAAGTCAACCCAAACAAAGCATCAAAGGAGAATACCACAAAATTATGCTTTTGTATGCTAAAACAATGCATGATTGTTTTAAGGCACATTAAGCAATCCCAATTGTTTGGAGCAAGTCATACTACAACAATAACCACTAAGAATAGGGTCAAAACAACATCGAACATGACATGATAAGGTCTAGGTCACAATCAAAACAAACTCCTTTTGTACCACTTTTAAACATGAAGCTTCATACTCCTTCTCCAACACCAATCAACTTATTTGAAACAACACAACGAAAATGGGGTCCAACCACTTTATTCAAGAAAACTAAGCAAACAAAAACCAAAAACGAAAACTAAGACGCTCCAAGAACAACACGACAGTGCATGAAACAATAAAAACGAAGTGTCTAGAAAGATCTAGGATTTTTATTGATGAAGAAGGGGATGCCTTGGGCATACCCAAGATTTGACGCTTGTACCTCTTGAATATTTTTTGTGGTGACACGGGGTGGCATCCACAAGCTTGAGCTTTTGTCCATTCTTCATCTCATTACATCATTCTTTCCTTACACCTGAAAATTTTCCTTTATACAAAACTTCACACAATCTTCATTAGCAACATTAGTGCATTCAAAAGATAATAGACCTTTGGTTTTAGTTTCAAAACAGCAAAACTTTCACTAAATACACAAGCTACTGTAGCAATTACCTCAAAAATCTCAATTTCCCAAAAAGAACCCAAAAAGGAATCAATAAGAAGCAAATGCAAATAATGGCAGAAATCTGTCAAAACAGACCAGCAGGTAGAAACTGATTTTTGCGAAAACCTTTTGTTGCTCAAATAAAAAAGTTTTGAACTAACGAAAGTTAGCTAATAGCCTTGGGGATTTATTCAGAAAATTACAGCTGAATCCGACTTACATAGATTTTTCAAGAATGTTTATAGTGGAGCACAAAAATTGGTTTCGGGACAGCAACTCCCCAAATCTTACTTCCCTCTCATTAGAGGTTATTCTTGACATAAAAATCAAATAAAAAGGATAAGGAGAGGTTATTACAGAAGTAATAACTTTCAAGACTCAAGAAAACTATTGGGTTATCTCCGAAGAAGTACTTTTCTTTAACGCCTTTAAGTTAGGCACAAGAAGCAAGATTCAAGTATTTTCAAATAAAGAAGCATTAAGAGCAACTTTTGATTTAATAGGAGAGGCAAAAGGTATTCTATACCTTTCTCGAATGGGAATTGATATTTAATGGTGCCTTCCTTCAATTTAAAAGCTTCCATGGAAAGATTTTTTTTGGTTTCATAGGCATGAACACATGTTCAAGGTCGACCTCCACTTAACCATTACTCATCTTTCCAATCACTTTCCTTTTTGAAAACATTTTAGGTAACAAGTACAAATAATTTTTTTGTAATTCGCAATCCCTATCCATACTAAGATAGAGACCAACTTAAAACTGAAAGTAAAAACTACTTAGAGATAAAGCAAACAAGTGCATACAAGAATATTCACCCACACGCTATTGTTCCCCGGCAATGGCGCCAGAAAAGGTCTTGATATCCCACAAGTATAGGGGATCGTGTGTAGCATTTTTGATAAGTAAGAGTGTCGAACCCAACGAGGAGCTAAAGGTAGGATAAATGTTCTCTCAAGTTCTATCAACCACTGATACAACTCTACGCACACTATACGTTTGCATTATCTAGGAAATAAAACTAGATCAACAATATGAGTACTAGAGAAAGCTTTGCAAGATAATAAATAACAAGAAAGTAAAGCTAGTTTCTATAGCAATAAAATACACTAAACTAACAAAACTATTAGTGTGGAATAGTGGTGGTAATTGTGGTGGCTTTGTCCAAGTTTAATTGGCGAATAAATCGGGTTCATTGTCTTCCATGTAGTTTTCTATGTGGAAGAGGCTAAATATACATGCGCTTCACTACTTGGAATTACATGTACTATATGATTGGATTGTTAACAAATATTCGTAACTACTAACAAAGCATTAAGGTTTCCCCAACCATAACCTTAAGTTAATGGTCCTCTTACTCCCATACATGCAATGTTCCGGTTCGCGTCCTTAGGTGTCTGTCATTTCAGCATAACTACCCCTTCCTCTTGCACATACTACAAACCCTATGATGTTTAATCCATGCATGCACAAATATAATTGACATCAAAGGACTGTACAATATCAACATACAACTCTAATGAACTAAATACATTCAACCATTCAATCTAAGAACAAAGAAAGTACACAAACATGACACATATCATAGGATTATAACTTATAGCACCAAACACCATGTTTACATAGGACGGTACAAAGGTGTGTGGGAGGATGAACCACTGCATACTAGGAGGATTAGGTGATGGAGATAGCGGTGAAGATGGTGAAGAGGTCGGTGGCGGCGCGGGGGACTCCTTCCCCGCCACCGGTATCGTGGGGGAGCACCGCCCCTTAGCCCCCTTTCTTCATGGCTTCTTGGGAGCCCTCCCCCATGGAGATGGGATCAATGGGGGAGGCAAAAACGTGGCTTTTGTGGTTGCAAGTTCGTGGGTGGAGGTGTCTTCCACAAATTAGGTTTCCTCCCTTTATATAGCTTCTCGGATTCCCGTAATGGCTGTAGTAAATTGGTCCTAGAGGGCCCCTCCGGACTCGGAATCAGCTAAAGTTTATGTCCAGAATATTTGTCACGAAATTTCCTACAACTTTGTAGTTTAAGAGTTTTCCGTTTGATGCCGTCTTCGTCCCAAAACGTGACCATCTTCAAAAAGAGTTCTGAGACAGATTTTGGAAAATCCCAATTTGACTCCAACAAGGGTTCTACTTGTATTCTTGATAATTCCTACACATCAAAGTGTAAAATAAGAACATTGTGCCCTTTTGCAACTATTACTAGGTTAGTCCAAATAAATCATAAACTTTATATAAAAACAAGTGTTAAAAGCATAATAATAGCATAAAACCATCAAAAATTATAGATACGTTATGGATGTATCAATCACCACTCTCGCCATCCATGTAATCCCCCTCTTCCATCATGTCCTGCATGTCTCCACCTTCCTCGTCGGCATCTGCCTATCCACTATAGTCTTCTCCACCTCTGGCCTGACTACTCTACCCTGGTTCGTAACCACCACCTTCTCCTCCTATCTGACTACTTTGTTCCGATTCATAACCACTGCCTCTAGCATTGGACATTGAGTACATCCTGTAACTGCATTCAGCACAATGGCCAGGAACATGTCCATCATCGCCTCCGGGCGGGATTGATCTCCTTCAAGACAGGAGGCACTAATGCGACAGGGTTTACATGCCTATCCTCGCAGCCTTTTAACCACTTAAACCAGTCTTTGTTATCATCTACATGCCTCAAAGTCTAGAAAATATTTTTCCTTGACTTTGTCCATAATGCTTGATATTGACGGTGTACGTTTCAAGGTTATAGCCTAAACATCCTGTCAACCATTCCTTTACCTGACTAAAACTCCAGGTTTGAGGGGCGGTCAAATCTACCTGCCTACACATGAACTCTTTCAAATCTGCTCCGAACTCATTTGTTTGGATATTACTAGGACCGTAGTAAAACACAAACTTGACTAAATTGGTCATCTCTGCCGACATAAAAAACAAAATAATCAATTAATTATCGATAATGCGTATAACTATGGACAACTATCCGCGGATGAAAGAGCATGCGGGCCCCCATGTGTGGTTTTGGTAATTAATGAAAATATTTATGGACTATTGTGTGTATTAAGTTGCACATGTAAGATTTGCTCATTCGCATCGCTTGGAGCATGTGTTGGCTTCAAGGTCGATGAAATGAAGAAGAAGATGTGTTTTGCAAGCTCAAAATGCACTATCTCTAGAAGATCTCATGTTTGTTGCTTGCCATCCACGGTGGTCATGGATCGATGAAGAGCAATCAAGAAAGGCATTCCATCTTGAGAAGGGCAAGATCCTCTACATCGAGCTCAAGTGGAATGAGTAACTCGATCATATCGTTCGGAGAGAGCTCAAACCTTTGCACACTTGCATCATCATATTTGGTTTTTATTTGGTCTTATCCATGTGATGATATAGATCTTGTGGTAATCTCCATAACAAGATCTTGTTCATCAAAATCGGATCTCCCTTTATATCTTGTTGCGATTTTGATCTTTGAGGCTTTCCGGTTTCTCACCAAGGGATGTATCTCACTTTAAAATACATGAAACATGGTCATTTGTTGATAACCAATATTATTATTGGGTAGCACTTATCGACCTCTTTCCAGCACAATTGGAATCGGATCAATCAAAGTTACCAATCAAAAGTTATCATCATTTGAATATTTGTCGTTTCGATTTTAAAAAAAAAGAAAAATCTTCTGTTCTGAATCGTTCGGTACTACCAGGCCAGGTACCAGACGCTCCAGTGCCGCGTGGCCCAGCTCTTTGCCCCACCCAGTTGGGCCTTCGGGTGCTACCAACACTAACCGGTACTACTACCCGGGAGGTCGGTAGTATCGGGCCGCCTCCTAGGCCCAGCCGCCGCCTCGCTTCTGGCCCATTGCCCCGCTCTGCGTGCCGCTCGCTCCTGTGTTGCCCGGCTATATCCCCCGTGCGCGTTGCCGCATCCTCGCGAGATCCCGCGTGCGCGTCGCCCGCGTCGCCCGCAGCGCTCGTGCTGGCCGCTGCTCGCCCCGATCCCCTGTGCGCCAGCGTTGACCGAGTCCCTTGGCTCCTGTTGCTCGCCTGCTGCCCAGTTCCTGCTTGCGCTGCTGCTGGGTGGCCTGGGCGGTAGTACTGGCCCAGACCAAAATTTGGCCCCCAACGGGCAGATTTTTGCATCCCCCTATTTAAGCTCATTTGTCTTTTTATTTAGATTTGCTTCTTCTTCCTCCTTTTGTCTAAGCTTTGCCCCCATTTCCTCTACTTCTTGAAGGTTAATTACTATCTTTTCCCCCAATGATTCTTGCACATATTTAAAGGGAAGATAGAGGAGATCTAGGTCTACAAATTGACCAAGCCATATAATCTCTTTGTGAGTGTATTCTTTGGTATCTAGATCTTGGGGGATTTTGTGTTCCTCTTTGATTCCTCCTCTCTTGTTCCCCCAATAGCTTTAGTAGCTTTGTTGGAACTTGAGAGTGATAGATTGGAGCATCTTTGTGGTGTTCTTGCCATTTGCATTCGTTGAATCAGTTTGAGTTCTCCTCGTAGGATTTGGTTGGTGAAATTCATTGAAGCTTGTTCCTCTTGGGTTGTAACATCCCTAAAATCATGTTTTCAAAGATTGCATATCATCCTTGCATGCATAATCATTTAGGGATCAATTTCAAACTCATTTGAAAGAAACAGAATCTTTGAGTGCTATTATTTCATGTAGATAAGCTTTGATCAAAAAGACACTCTCAAGTGAGAGTATATTTGTTTCAAATCAAGTTTTGTTTGCTCATAGGTTGGTTAAGTTGAGTTTCAAAGATTGGACAAAATTCTCCAAAACAAATATGGTTTTAAAACCATTTTCCTATCTTTATCAAATCTTGTGCTAAGGCACTATTTATTTTAAATTTTCGATGGAACCAAGCAAGTCTAGCAAGACAGCATGGTTTTATGCTCAAATTTATGCAGGTTTCACTTTATAAAAGTCCAGAAAGTTTTGGAATTCAAATACTTTTGAATTCATTTGAAAAGGTTTCCTGAAAATCGATTTAGAAAAAGAAAAGGGATTAGAAAACATAGCTGGGCCTGGCGCCACTCTTTCGGCCCAACAGACAAAGCAGCCCACCCGGGGTTTCCCTTTCCCTCTGTTTCTCACCGCAGTCGCGTACACCCACCCGCTGACAGCCTGACCCCATCGTGCCCCATCAGCTTCGTCCCCAATCAACACGCGGCCGAGCCGCTCCGCCGTTACCTCGCCGCAGTCACTGCCCGCTTAATTCCCATTGATGGAGGGAGTAATCCCCGCCCCGCTCCTGGATATTTAATCTCCTCTCCACCACGGCCATTTCCCCTCACCCCACTCGCTCGCTCCGCCACCAGGCTGCTCGGATTTCGCCAAACCTCTCCGCTGTCCCGACGAACTCTGATGTCTGATTCCGGTGAGTACCGAGCGCCCCTCGTCTCCTGCTTGACACTATCAAGTTCGCCATGCCTCTGTGCTTGTCCTGATGCTTTTGTTTTGCCCGCACATGACCTAGGTCGCCGTCCCCGACAACCTCTGCAAACAACAGAACCGCCGCTTAACTCCGGTGAGCGATTTAGGTAATACCAGGTCGCCCCGTGCTTTCTGCTTGACCCTATCTTGTTCGCTAGTTTGTTGTGCACGCCCTGATGCCTTTAGTTCATGTTAGGGTGGTCCACATCGTCAGCAACGTCTTCGACTGCAAGAACCCGACGCCGCCCGCTACTCCGACGAGCCCTAGTGACCTCCACAGCACGCCCCCGTCCACGCCAACAAGAGGTTGAGAATCAGCGCGACCTTGCAAGTTCGGTAAGCCCCTCCGTTGACCCCAGCCCCCTCTATAGCTACCGGAGCGTCACTGACAGAGCGCCGCCGTCACCACCGTCGCCAGACTTTGGTCGTTTGATCGGTAGCCGTTAGATCTAGATCTAACGCATGCAATAGAATCACTTAGTGAAGCGGTATGTTTAGATCTGGACCGTGCGCAGTCACTTTAATCCAACGGCTCTCATCGATCGATCCGTGCGAACTGGTACGGGCCAATTAGAACACGCCGCGTCGCTAGGGTTTAGATTTAAAAACAGAATTTAGATCTATTAGTGATTCAAACTTATAAAATTCATAACTTTTGATCCCCACGTTCAAATTTTGCAAATTTTATATCATTGGAATCAGGAGAGAAAATCCTATTTGTTTATGCAATGTGTTTAGTGTTTTGCCTCTATAAAAATGGTTGTTTTTGCAGAGACATTTGTAGGCTTAATTTGAGTATATAAATTATTTGAAAAATGTTTTAAATATCAAATAAAGTTTATTTTGAGTATCTTGGACTTGTTCATGTTTTAGTACTGTACACTTGTCTAGTTTGGTGTAGAAAAACTATCACGTGGCATTTGCATGCATGCATATATTTTTGTTTGTATATTTTTGTTATGTGATTTTGGTGCCATTATTTTATGTGTAGATTTTGGTGCTAATAGTGATTGTGGTTGTGAAGATTGTTGCTACTCTCCAAACTACCAAGGCAAGTGGTGCTTCATGATTTTATCCCTATAATTTCACCTATGCATTAGAAATATTTTGTATAGGACTTGCATGAATATTTTGCTAAGTATCTATATGCTATGCTTGGGAAATCCTAGTAGTTGTAGAATTGTTAGAATTTCCTCTAAGTTAAGATGCTTACTATTGCCATGCTTAGCCTAGCTAGTAGCAAACAAGGGTGGATTATATATTCATGCTATGTGAAATATTTCTAAATCTATGACTTGTGTTTTTGCTTAATAAAACAACTAAGTGAATGAAACACCTGGGTGGAATGGAAAGAATGGTTTGTGTTGAGTGGTTACACAAGGCCCATTTCTATGGTTTACCTTGTGTATCTCACTTGTGGAAAGCCACCCAGGAACAAAGGGATTTGAGATGTCATATGTTAAGAAGCTTCTAGTGCAGCCACATGGCATTATGGGCTCTTCCTGGATCATATAGGTTGCAATAACTTAGCCATTTGGACAGTTGGTGGTAGTGGGATGATAGGTTTGGAACGCATCCATTTGGTCTAAGGGAAGGCTTCTGAAAGGTCATGTCTTGGTGAAAATCAAGTCTTGTGGGGAAAGTGCACAACCTCTGCAGATGGAAGAATCTAAGTACTTAGCCATGTCCCTGGTATTGGAAAACTTGAGCATCAAGACATGGAAGGTATCAAGAATCTCCTCATCCCAATTTCTAAGTTAAAACTTGTAGTTGAACAAGGGTGAAGGTTCACCAATGTCCATTGGTGATTCCTTGGGAAAGTTTTGTCAAAGAAAAACTTAGTGGTTCCAACTGATAGGTAAAACCTATTTTGAGCAAAGCAAGCCTAAGCTACACATAGCCAAATGCATGTAGTATCTAGATGCTAATATTCTACTAAGGTGTCACTTGCCAATACTATTCCAATGTATTGACCCACTGTGGCTGTAACTTGTGATGTTGCAGGATATTCTGATGATGATTAGGGGTTATGAGTCTACACTCAACATGCTTGAGTGTGGCACATGAAGATGAAGACTTATTTATATTATTCTAAATTTGAACTCTTGTATTAGGCCTATGGCCCTGGAGTTGTAAAATACTATGTTTGTCTCTAGAATGATATGTAATAATGACCTTTGTATCTGTGTACTTCATCTTAAACTATGGATGCTAGCATTGATCCAGGGACTAGCATTGCAATCACAGGGATCTTTACCTTTATAAAGGTGGGATCTTACAGATGGTATCAAAGCACTATGTTGCCTGTAGGATTATGACCCTAGGATTGGATTAGAAACCACTAAGGAAAAAAATTCAGCAATTTCCACACTTGTCTTTTCTTCTCGTAAACTTATCTAATTCTTCTTTCTCATCTCTATTTGTAGATGAACTCCATCAACGAAGCCGTAAGGAAGGTACCACTCATGTCCATGACCCTAGAGTGTGAGACTGAATTTCCAAAGGCCCTTAAGGAACTTATGGTTACTATGGGGATACATGGTGCAGCCGTGTACAAAGGCTTTCCTGTGATGGATGAAGGAGAAGAATATTGGTGGGTGAAACTTCACTTGTACAAAAACAAGGAAGACAACCACAAAGAATCAGGATTCTGCATGGTCACCAACTCAGTGATGCACACCACATTCTTTGATTCTGCAAGGGATGCAGCTTGGAAGTCCATCAAAGAGCTTGGTGAAAGACTCAAGTGCAGAATGCTCAATACCCAAAATGACCTTAGGGAAGAAAATAAGCATACCCAAGAGTTGGAAACTACCAACCAACAACTAAGGGAAGACATCATAGACTTGATTTGGGAATTTTGTCTAGTGAGTGAGAGTTGTAACGTACACCGTTAGTTGGACCACCACACTTATCATTTTATTTCCAATTTTTTTTGTCTAAGTTATGTTGAACCTTGGATGCTTATAATGGATTTATGTATGCCATGACTTGTGTGTTTGGTTTGCAAATGATATGCTTGTGCTACCTTGCTTTGTGTTTTTTTGTTGATGTTGATTCTAACTTTTCTCTATCTTATAAAATAGATGCCTAATGTTACTATCAGCATGGCTGAAGAGTTCAAGGGAACTCGTTTTGGCACTCGTCTTATTGAGCTCACTAGTATGCTCAATCTTCCGCTTCCTAGCATCATGATGCTTCCGCTCACCAAGTTTGAGAGGAAGGACCTTTGGGGCTTCAAGGTTACTCAGCTAGGACGCCAGACTGAGCCAACCACGGAGGCTATCACCTTCAAGCTCATGCATGACGACAAGGAGAGAGGCCTAGAGGTAGTCATGCAAGATTTACTTGGGCGTTTGATAGGGAGACACTCTCGAGAGATCAGAGGTACTCACTTCCACGCCTTCGGTAGACGTGACGAGGATGGTGAGGCTATTGAGTTCGAGGATGCTGCTAGAGAGACGGCAGAGCTGATTCGTCTGTACCTCCAGGACTTAGAGGTTCTTCTTAGGCACCTAGACACTGATAGGACCAACGTCATGCTTAGCAATGACGAACTCCAGGTGCAGCTTCGTGAGAAGGAGAAGCTCTTCGCGGAGCAAGATGATATAGTCAGGGAAATGGAGGCCAAGTTTGAGAGTCAGGATAGAAAGTTCAAGAGTCAAGAGAAAAGAGTCCAAGATAGGAATAAGAGGATTCGAGAGTGACTGCAGAACTAGAGGCCAAGGACTTCGAGCTCGAGCATCAGCAGGGTGTGATTGAGAGGCTTCGTTCACAGAAGAGGGCTCTCAAAGCCAAAGTAGAGGCCTTGACTACCAATGTCGAGGAATACAAGACCGCTATGGAGAATGCAGGTCTTACACTTGTTGATGAGGAGGTTGATGCAGAGGAGTAGTGATGACTACTCATTTACCTTTTATTTACCATGCTTTTGATTATTGAGTCGCAATGACCATCCAACATGTGGATGGCTTGCTATTGGTGTGTTTGCTTTTCAAAAGCTTGATATCTATGTTGTTGAACTTTGTTATTTTGATGCTTGTTTGGTGTTTGGCTATGTGTTGTATTGTGCATATTAAGAATCTATGGGTATCTCATTCTTATCCTTATTGAAAACCACAGATGCCTCCTCGACGTGCCAACCCCAACCCGAACAACAACAATGTCACCCCCGAGATGCAGCAACTGATGACATCACAGGAATAGCTGATGCAAATGATGAATACCTTCATGTAGAATCAGAATAACAATAACAACAACAACAACAACAACAATAACAACAACAACAACAACAATAATTAGAATAACCCACTGGGATTTGACATGCTTACCAGATTCTTAAGACCGAGGCCTGCTAAGTTCTCAGGAACTACTGACCCCATGGTGGCCAATGATTGGATACTCTCAGTGAACAAGGATTTGGTAACTGTTGGCTGTATCAACGAGGAGAAAGTCAGGTTTGCAGCACACTTGTTGGAAGGACCAGCAGCTACTTGGTGAGATAACTTCCATATCACCACTCCCATTGAGGATGTGACATGGGATATCTTTGAAGATGGTTTTCGTACAGCTCACATCTCATCCGGAGTGATGAGCTTGAAGAAGAAGGAATTTCATAACTTGAAGCAGCGCCACCGCAGCGTGGCTGAATATATTGAGGAGTTCAACAATCTGGCGCGTTATGCACCGGATGAAGTTGACACTAATGCTAAGAGGAAAGAGAAATTCCTCGAAGGACTGAATGATGAACTGAACCTGCAACTATCTGTGGCCTATGTCCCCACGTATCAATCTCTTTGTGACAAGGCTGCCATCTTGGAGAGCAAGATGAAACAGGTTGAAAGCAGAAACAGGAAACACAACTCTAACAAGCACAGCTCGGGATCGTCTCACAAGCGTTCCCATTATGATGATAGTGGGAGTTCTGGATCCCACAAGCATGGAAAGTACAACAGCCACCACAACCACAACCGTCATCATGACAACAAGCATCACCGTAATCATGACAATGACAATTACAAGAATCACAAGAGTGGATATAAAAGCCACCACAATGGAAGTGGAAGTGGTAGTGGAAGCCAGCCGGTCAAGAAGGATCTTAGTCAGGTTGAATGTTTCAAGTGCAAAAAGATGGGGCATTATGCAAATGAATGCCCAGAAAAGAAAGTTGAAGGACCCAACAAGCCCAACCCTTTCCAAAAGGGACAAGTGAACCACATCAATGTGGAGGAAATCTATGAGGAACCTGATGCTGTTGCTGGTAAGTTCAAACTCAATTCTGTTCCAGCATTTGTTCTCTTTGATACTGGTGCATCTCATTCATTCATATCAAGAGCATTTGTTGAAAGAAATGAACTACCAGTGGAATGTCACATCCCAAGATTTTCCAAATCTTGTAATGTGAAAAATAAATAAACAAAATAAATAATTGTTGAAATTTAGGGTGAGAAGAAACTTTTTGATTCCAATTGGAAACATCAAAACCTATTTTGATCAAATAAAATCCTAAAGGGATTTAAAAAGATAAACAATTAATAAAGAAAGTTTTAATACTTGGAATCACTATATTTGGATCTTTAAATAAAAAGATAATGGTTTTTATAAGAAAAGGTAGAATTATAAATAAGGATTATTTTAAAGAGCCTAATTTAACCTTGGCCAAGCTTTTGAAAGAAAATATTTTGTTTAATAAAAATAGTAAAGGTTTATTTAAATAAAATAATAAGGATTTATTAATATCCAATTTTATTTAAGTAAAGGCTTTTCCATTTTAAATAAACAGTAAAACTTATTAAAGTATTTTAAATAAGAGATTTCCAAGTGTTTTGTTTTTCAAATAAAACCTACTGAAAAGGTTTGGTTATTATTTGGATTTCAAATAGAGTTTTTAAAATAAATTAAATCCTATTTGAATTAATGACTAAGGTCTATTTATTTAATTATTAATGGATCCTAAAAAGAATAAAAAATTATTTTGTTTTGGACTTTGGATTATGTTGTTAAAAAGAATTAAAATATACCCAAAGTTTGGTGGTGGTTTGATTTGATTTGGTGTTTGAATTATTTGATTGAAAATCAAAACAGAAATTCAAATTGGAAAAAGAAAAACATTCAGTACAAAAAAAATAAACCAAACCCAACCCATCAGCCAGCCCAGCAGGCCCAACAGCGCAGCCCACCTGCTCACCCCACGCGTGAAACATTTTCCACCCGGAAATCAACCCGCGAAGTCACTGAACGCTCGGCCCCACTCCCTCTTCCTCTCCCTCGCTGAGAGACAGACCACACCGCCAGCACGTCGTCTTCAACCCCGCGACCACGTCCCCCTCGCCGTTTTCTGCCAAGAATCAATGGCGTTAATTCGCGTTGATGACTGAGTTATTCCTCGCCGTGATAACGCGTACATAAGCGCCCCTCTCCCCTCTCTCTTTCCCCTCACTTGCCAGCGCCTCTCTGCCCCTAGGCTGCTCCAATTTGTCCCCACACCACCTCTATCTCCGACGACGTTTCCGACCAATTCCGGCACACCACAGCCGCCCCTCGCCTCCCATTGCACGCAAGCTTGCTCGCCAGCACCAGGCGCATCCACCAGTACCTCCAACTCAGCCGCGCTCGTTCCAGAACATCGGCAACCTCGAACATCTAAGCACCGCCGCGTCTGCCTTTGCTCCGGCGAACTCCCCTGATAAGCACCGACCGCCCCGAGCCTTCCCGTTGATGCTCCTATCATCTACGCACTCGCCCGCATCTAACTTCATGCCCCGTTCGTCTTAGCTCACTCTCAAGCCTCATCCCCGACGACGTCTAGAGACACCCGCCGCCCGCAGCAACTCCGGCGAGCAATCCCTATGGAATCCGTGCGCCCCTTGACGAACAATCGCTATGTTGAGCTTCTCCACAACCGCGCGAGCACGGTGAGCAGCTCCGTTCCCCCTCTTGCTTCCTGGTTTGTCGACAACGACACTGACAGAGCGCTCCGCCGCTCGCCGCCGCGCCAGCGCCGCTAGTCCTTGACCAAAGCAACCTCGTCCGTTGGATGTAGATCCAGTGGTTAGGATAGAACGTCTAATGAACCGTTATCGAGTGATATGATCCGTGCGATTAAATTAGATCTGACGGCCTGCACAGCTCGATCCACCCGAAGCGGTATGGACCAGTAATATTAAGACGCGTGGCACTAGTTTTGATTTAAATACAGAAAATGTTCTATTAGATTTGCAAACTTGCAAAATTCATACTTTAATTCTACACGTCCAAATTTTGCAAATTTTATATGAATGGATTCAGCAGAGTAAGTAATTTTCAACAATGCACTTTGTTTAATGTTTTGCTTTTGGAAAATTGGTTGAATTTGCAGAAACTTGTGTAGGCTTATTTTGAATATAAAAGTTGTTCTAGATATATTTTTAAGATGAAATCTTTGCAAAATGGATTGTTGTGAACCTACTGACCATAGGAACCAACTTATGGATTTAAAAATGTATTTTGTGAATTTAAGGAATAAATATTGGAGTTAGAGCATTTCTAGTCAAATAAAAATATTGTTTTTGGTTTAGAAATGATTTTTGAGTAAAACCTTTGGGAAATGTTTTGATTCAAACCTTCTGACCCTAAACACCAAGTTAGTGACTTAAAAACATATTTTATGAACCCTATAAAGTTATTGCCTTGCAAAAAGACAATTCTAACAAACATAAAATATCACTTTGGTATAAAATTTGTTTATGAGATAAAACCCTTTGCAAATAGTTTTACCACTTTAGTAAATGACCACTTTGAGCTTTAAAATGTTTAGAGCCTAGTAGAAACCACTTTTGCAAATAAAACTATCTTTTGCATGCTTGCATGCATGACCTTGATTTTGTTATTTTATGTGTTTAAATGGTTTGAATGCTAGTGAATTTTTGTTGGCTTGATTGAATTGTAGTGAAGTTAGAAGAGTGTGATATTTGCGAGATCAAGAAGTGAACCAACATTCTCTACTAAAAGGCAAGTGACACTATCATCCATGTCCTACTATTTTCATTACACTTAGTGGATTTTGTAACATGCATGGAAAGGACTACTATATTTATGCTATGCTAACTCCTAATAGGATACCCTTATATATTCCTTAGTGAAAACATTATAGTTGTAGTATGCTTAGCCCTGCTATATATTTGGGATGAGATACATGGTGTGATTATATGAAGAGTTGAAAAGATATATGTTTTATATAAAAAAACAAGTACTCAATGAACCACCTGGGTGGACAAGGATACTCAAGTTTTGGACAAGGTGGCAACAAAGGGAACCATGTTTATATGGCTATCTTTTTGTGTGTGCACTAGAAGAAAACCACCCAGGGACTTAGAGATTGAACATGTTTCTCGTACAGTGGCTTCCGTGTACAGCCACATGCTAAATGGGCTCTGGCTTAGTCAACTGCATAGTGGAAGACCCATGCATTGGCATCTTCAGGTTAACTAGAATTGTGTAAGGGAAATTTATCCCTACATTGGTGCCTGGTTGACAAGCTAGCATTGTGTAACACCCTCAGAATCGACCCTATGCAAGTTTTAGCGATTCCCGCCAAACCCGCATAGAAACGATTCAAAGGTGCCCACCAGGCACTTTCGTGCGGGTGGAAAACAAAGTAATAACATTACACAACAGTCCTCGATGGGACCCACAGAACAGATATATATTCAACACGACTCCATGAGTCAAGAATACAGGTATAAGATACAAAGATCCAAATCACCTTGAAAATGATAGAGCGTCCAGCTACGGACAAGATGCAAATGGGGCTAAGAGACCTGAAGAGTAACAAATGGCGTCCATAACCCTGCCCAGGCCAAGCCGGAAGGGTAACCCTGCTAACGACGTCGATCTCAAAACCTGCTTAAACAAAAGGGGTGCCGACAAAGGGCAAAGGAAAAAGAGGAGCGTCAGTACTGAGGCCAGTACACGTCGAGACTAGAATTCGGCGGTCCTCGCCTACACAGGTATGGTGGACTGAAGCGGCAGCGGCATCATGCACTGAACACCCTATAGAGACTCGATACAACTGGCGGCAATCAGAGAGGGGTGAGAAAGACCTATTCGGAACCAACCTGATACTACCACCAATCAAACCCATCCTGGTGTTTCCCCCTCGGGACCAAACGAGGAAGTCAACCGAGGAACGCACACCGTTGGCAGTTTTATTTATTCAGTTATTGTTGCAGCAATTACTAGTCAGGTGTAGATAATCGTCCTGATAAAATAAGCAGTGGGCCATTTTAGTTAACCATTCCGTTGTAGTTGCGACACTTACTAGTCAAATACAATTAGCATGAGATAACCCCAAAAAAAACCAGCAGTTGTTGGTACTTTTATTTAGCCATTCCGTTGTAGTTGTAATACTTACTAGTCAGATACAATGGTCGCAAGCGACAACCCAAGCAAGCAATTGTTGGCAGTTTTAATTAGCCATTCCATTGTAGTGAAGCTGATTACTAGTCATTATAAAGTCAAATTTATAGCACTACTTTAGTTATAGTTGTCTATGATCGAGATATTGTGCTCCAAGTCGTCCATAACCGCGGACACGGCTTTCAGAAAGTTTTACCCGGCCGGGGTGCACAAATAGCAACACACACTCGATCAACCTCGGAAAAACCAAATCAAAACCCAACGAGGCCTTCACGACAAAGCAATCACAGGATTCAGAAATATTTCAGGGGGCCACCCCTTAAAGTAGACCCGCAACGAAGCCGGCCGGCTCCGAGACGGACTCAAGGTTGTGGGGACGGCTATAAACGACTGGGAACCCAAAACTGGGCTTGTCGATACCGCGGAATCGTGCCACGATCCTAAACAGTACAGTGTGCTCCTCGCACAATCGTAAATAAAACAGTAAAGCATGGCATAAGTACAGGATAGTAATAAAACCCCAAACTAGTTTGTGGCCCCAAGAAATAAGAATGAATCAAGCTCTGGCTCAGGGGGGTCCCATAATCCTCCCGGATGTGGATAGTGCGAATATTCAAGGAACAGGTATCAAGTACTCGGGGTCCTACGGGACACAAGTGGACGGTTAACAACCAAATAACATCTATTGCCCACCTGTGCCTCTGCTTACCTACTTCAATTTTAGTTGTTAAACAATAATTAAAGTGAATAATAAAGCCATGATCATCTCCACCACTGAACATGCGGCAATACTCCAACAACTGTGGTACTTGACGACACGCAACTGCACTTGAGCAAGCGACTACGACGCGCAAGTCCAGCTATCTACCAAACAACATGTAATAGGATGTGTCCAAGGCAATATACGGCTGCAAGGGATATCACGGGTACGAAACTAGAGCATCGCAACTCAGATAGCAATAGATCAACAGGAGGGAATAAATACTATAAAAGTAAGATAGGTAGAAAGGGGGAGATGCTCGCCTGAAAACATTGCCGAAGGTTCATCCGAAGATCGGGTCGACACTCGCATCAACTCAACGGCCTTATCCGCGAAGAAGCAAAACACTAGAATAAACACCGGATGCAATATTTAAGATTACGGCAGAAGATCGGGCATGATGCATGTATGATGCATGACATGGCAAAAGTGCGATGCAATTAGGTCATATTAAGCGGAACCGGGGTCCCGACAATTAATTAAATGGTTCAAGTTGTTTAACTACCCCGCAAATTAAAGGTTGTAATAATAGGGCAAGATAAGGTACCGGTTCGCTACACAAATTTAAATGAGGCCAATATAAGACTAGATTTGCCCGCATATGGGCCCCATATTTAATTAGGTGAATCGGCATAAGGCGCCCAAACCACATGATAATATGCATGCATGAACAATTTAATATGCAACAATTTATATAGTTGGCAATTTATAAAATAGGGGCTCGGATCAGGGTCACACATTGAGGGGTCTCGGCGATCTTGGGTTCCGGGGGTTCGAGGTCGGTCTCAGGGTTCAGGGTTCGACGGGATCGGTCTCGACAGAACATTCTCGAGCAACGGGTAGATCTTGTTGCATCCGGGGTCTCGGCGAGCTCGGCGTCCGGGAAGGAGAACTTGTCGTCCAGGGTCTCGGTGTCCGGGGTGAAGTACTCTGCGTCCTCGAGGGAGTACTTGGTCTGGTGTCGACGCCGCATCGGATTCTTCCGGGTCGGTGTCGTTCTTGTCGCATTCGAGGTCTTCGGGTCCGCGAAGGAGATCTTGAGGTTTTCCGTGACGCAGGTCTTGGCGTATCGATGGATCGGTCTTCGGAGTTTGAGAACATCCTCTTCGGCTTCTGACTTCTTGTGTCGTTGTCGGACTTGGTTCATCATCGGTGGCCTTCGTGGAATTCATCAACGGTGTTTGACCATCCCTTCGGGTACCACCGTTCCCGATGGCTGTGTTGTTGTCGGTCGACCTTGGCGGACTTGCAAAACAAAACCATACCCAAAGCCGAACAGAAAAAGAAAAACATGACCGAGCCGATTCAGAGACGCGCGGTTGCAGATGTCCTTCGAACTTGAGTCTCAAACACACATGGGAGGCACGTGGCTGAGGCCAGAGGAAGAATTGCTGGTGCAGGGCTTGGGCAGGACGACGACGAGCGAGCTCAGGAGGACGGTTTTGGGCGGCGTGGTCGCTGCCGACAACGATGGCGCGAGGCCGAGGCCGACAGCAGCGGCGACCGGACCGGCTCGCAGAGGCGCGGGTCGAGGACGGCAAGAGGGCGGCCGGAGGAGGACACGAGAGGAGGAGCCGGCGCCGGCGAGCTCGCTGCGGCGGCGGGAGGCGAACCGCGGGCGGACGCGTCGGAGGTCGACGAGGTCGGGGAGGGCGGCTCGCGTCGGGGGTCGGCCAGAGCCGGGGTCGGCGCGGTGGTGGCCGGAGGACGACGCGGCCGGAGGAGATGGCGCCGGGCGGCGGGGAGGCGCAGCCGGTGGCGCTCGGGGCCGGCGGCGGACGGTGGCGAGGCAGGGGGAGGCGCGGTCGCCGGAGGAGGCCGGAGAGTAAGGGGAGAGGCGGTCGGGCGGCACGCGCTTGCGGGAGGAGAGCCGCCGGCAGCGGGACCGCGGGGAGGAAGGGGAGCACCGGGGCTTGCGGCGGCGCTAGGGCGGCGAGGAGGAGGAGCCGAGGCGGACGCGGGCCGGTGGAGAGGGGCGAGCTCGAGGGGGCCACGGAGCACGGGGTAGGAGGGCGAGCGGCGGGTGGTCGCTGGCGAGCCGGAGAGGAGGGCGGGAGCGCAGGAGAGGACGGGGGGAGCGCCGGGGCTCGGGAGAGGGTGGCCCGGGAGAGAGGCGGTGAGGAGGAGGCCGGGGGGCGCCGGCAGACGGTTGCGAGCGGGTAGGGAGGAGAGAGGAGAAGGGGAGGTTGGGGACGGGCCGCGGGGGGGTTGGTGGTGGGACCCAGGGGCGTGGGGGTGGGACAGGGTGGAAGGAAGAGGGAGGGGGGCATGTGGCTGGTGGGGCGCGGGCCCAGGGCTAGAGGGTGGGGATGGCCTGTCAGGGAGCGGCCAGGGGAGAGGTGGTGTGGTGGGTCCGGCGGGTGAGGTGGAGGGGAGAGGGGTGTTTGGGAGGTGAGGTGGCAGCGGGAGAGTGGTTGGGGGGAGAGAGAGGATGAGGTGGCAGACACCGATTGGTGCAGGTGAGGTGGAGGCTGGGGTAGAATAGGACTGGGTAGGTTATTTGGTATAGAAGGTTTTAGGGGGGGCTGGTTTAGGACTAGATATTTATTTTCAGTTTTTCTTTACACATTATTTAAAGAGCCTTTGTAAATCATTTAGTCAAAACAAAATATATGGACAACCAAAGTTTGTTTTGGAATTAGGAGGGGTTTTTTTTGCAAAACAAAATAGACCTTTGTAAAAATAGTTTTTATCACACGGATGCATGATGATGTCATGTTGATGCAATGCACAAAATTTCAACGCGATTTTCTAGTAGTGGTTTTGCGGGATGCCACAATTCGACACCGCTAACAATGGATCTCGCCCTCGAGATCCGCCTCATGGTACCGGAAGGAAGGTCGGCGATCTACGTCTTCTCGCTTCGTGTAGATCCTCGCGACACCACTAACAAGAGGTCGTTGTCCGTGATCATCGAGGGAACACTCCGGAAACAAAAGGGCGAAGGTAGTGGTATCAACAAATAAAACCACCTCGAGCTTCGATGGAAAGAGGGAACCGATGCATTCTCATCCACTTCAATGTACAAAAGCGAATAGAAGGGGTAGTCGGCATGGGGGCCAATCCATCACGCACCCAAACTATTACTCCGCACAATCAGTGGAAAAGCGTGCAACCATTCTCGGAATCAGACTGAAGATCTCGACAATCGAGGTCCGGAAACAAAGGAGTGATGCAAACTCTGCATCGGGTCTGGCGTAGATGCTGTCGTCGCGTCGGAAAACACCGGAAGGCACAAACAAGTAACAAAGAATGGTACCACTGATAAAGGATCACTCAGATAACATGAAGACCGGATGTAGCAACACCGTTACCAAAGGAGGAAACGAAACCCTGAAGGTGCGACGGAACCCAACCACGAGAAATCCTGGACTCGAAGAGAGAGAAAAGAGCGGATCCAAAACACGCAGAGGTGAGAGGAGAGCAGCAGAGGGGTAAGGAGTAAAATCAGACCTAATCAGAACTATCCAACCGATTTTCAAAAATAGTTTTGACACTCTACTTCGGCCGTTAGCTAGGTTATCCTACAGGCTGGACTTGTGGGGTATCGTAACTGCTGAGCTCTGATACCACTATGTAACACCCTCAGAATCGACCCTATGCAAGTTTTAGCGATTCCCGCCAAACCCGCATAGAAACGATTCAAAGGTGCCCACCAGGCACTTTCGTGCGGGTGGAAAACGAAGTAATAACATTACACAACAGTCCTCGATGGGACCCACAGAACAGATATATATTCCACACGACTCCATGAGTCAAGAATACAGGTATAAGATACAAAGATCCAAATCACCTTGAAAATGATAGAGCGTCCAGCTACGGACAAGATGCAGATGGGGCTAAGAGACCTGAAGAGTAACAAATGGCGTCCATAACCCTGCCCAGGCCAAGCCGGAAGGGTAACCCTGCTAACGATGTCGATCTCAAAACCTGCTTAAACAAAAGGGGTGCCGACAAAGGGCAAAGGAAAAAGAGGAGCGTCAGTACTGAGGCCAGTACACGGCGAGACTAGAATTCGGCGGTCCTCGCCTACACAGGTATGGTGGACTGAAGCGGCAGCGGCATCATGCACTGAACACCCTATAGAGACTCGATACAACTGGCGGCAATCAGAGAGGGGTGAGAAAGACCTATTCGGAACCAACCTGATACTACCACCAATCAAACCCATCCTGGTGTTTCCCCCTCGGGACCAAACGAGGAAGTCAACCGAGGAACGCACACCGTTGGAAGTTTTATTTATTCAGTTATTGTTGCAGAAATTACTAGTCAGGTGTAGATAATCGTCCTGATAAAATAAGCAGTGGGCCATTTTAGTTAACCATTCCGTTGTAGTTGCGACACTTACTAGTCAAATACAATTAGCATGAGATAACCCCAAAAAAACCCAGCAGTTGTTGGTACTTTTATTTAGCCATTCCGTTGTAGTTGTAATACTTACTAGTCAGATACAATGGTCGCAAGCGACAACCCAAGCAAGCAATTGTTGGCAGTTTTAATTAGCCATTCCATTGTAGTGAAGATGATTACTAGTCATTATAAAGTCAAATTTATAGCACTACTTTAGTTATAGTTGTCTATGATCGAGATACTGTGCTCCAAGTCGTCCATAACCGCGGACACGGCTTTCAGAAAGTTTTACCCGGCCGGGGTGCACAAATAGCAACACACACTCAATCAACCTCGGAAAAACCAAATCAAAACCCAACGAGGCCTTCACGACAAAGCAATCACAGGATTCAGAAATATTTCAGGGGGCCACCCCTTAAAGTAGACCCGCAACGAAGCCGGCCGGCTCCGAGACGGACTCAAGGTTGTGGGGACGGCTGTAAACGACTGGGAACCCAAAACTGGGCTTGTCGATACCGCGGAATCGTGCCATGATCCTAAACAGTACAGTGTGCTCCTCGCACAATCGTAAATAAAACAGTAAAGCATGGCATAAGTACAGGATAGTAATAAAACCCCAAACTAGTTTGTGGCCCCAAGAAATAAGAATGAATCAAGCTCTGGCTCAGGGGGGTCCCATAATCCTCCCGGATGTGGATAGTGCGAATATTCAAGGAACAGGTATCAAGTACTCGGGGTCCTACGGGACACAAGTGGACGGTTAACAACCAAATAACATCTATTGCCCACCTGTGCCTCTGCTTACCTACTTCAATTTTAGTTGTTAAACAATAATTAAAGTGAATGATAAATAAATCCATGATCATCTCCACCACTGAACATGCGGAAATACTCCAACAACTGTGGTACTTGACGACACGCAATGACACTTGAGCAAGCGACTACGACGCGCAAGTCCAGCTATCTACCAAACAACATGTAATAGGATGTGTCCAAGGCAATATACGGCTGCAAGGGATATCACGGGTACGAAACTAGAGCATCGCAACTCAGATAGCAATAGATCAACAGGAGGGAATAAATACTATAAAAGTAAGATAGGTAGAAAGGGGGAGATGATCGCCTGAAAACATTGCCGAAGGTTCATCCGAAGATCGGGTCGACACTCGCATCAACTCAACGGCCTTATCCGCGAAGAAGCAAAACACTAGAATAAACACCGGATGCAATATTTAAGATTACGGCAGAAGATCGGGCATGATGCATGTATGATGCATGACATGGCAAAAGTGCGATGCAATTAGGTCATATTAAGCGGAACCGGGGTCCCGACAATTAATTAAATGGTTCAAGTTGTTTAACTACCCCGCAAATTAAAGGTTGTAATAATAGGGCAAGATAAGTTACCAGTTCGCTACACAAATTTAAATGAGGCCAATATAAGACTAGATTTGCCCGCATATGGGCCCCATATTTAATTAGGTGAATCGGCATAAGGCCGCCAAACCACATGATAATATGCATGCATGAACAATTTAATATGCAACAATTTATATAGTTGGCAATTTATAAAATAGGGGCTCGGATCAGGGTCACACATTGAGGGGTCTCGGCGATCTTGGGTTCCGGGGGTTCGAGGTCGGTCTCAGGGTTCAGGGTTCGACGGGATCGGTCTCGACAGAACATTCTCGAGCAACGGGTAGATCCTGTCGCATCCGGGGTCTCGGCGAGCTCGGCGTCCGGGAAGGAGAACTTGTCGTCCAGGGTCTCGGTGTCCGGGGTGAAGTACTCTGCGTCCTCGAGGGAGTACTTGGTCTGGCGTCGAGGCCGCATCGGATTCCTCCGGGTCGGTGTCGTTCTTGTCGCATTCGAGGTCTTCGGGTCCGCGAAGGAGATCTTGAGGTTTTCCATGACGCAGGTCTTGGCGTATCGATGGATCGGTCTTCGGAGTTTGAGAACATCCTCTTCGGCTTCTGACTTCTCGTGTCGTTGTCGGACTTGGTTCATCATCGGTGGCCTTCGTGGAATTCATCAACGGTGTTTGACCATTCCTTCGGGTACCACCATTCCCGATGGCGGTGTTGTTGTCGGTCGACCTTGGCGGACTTGCAAAACAAAACCATACCCAAAGCCGAACAGAAAAACAAAAACACGACCGAGCCGATTCAGAGACGCGCGGTTGCAGATGTCCTTCGAACTTGAGTCTCAAACACACATGGGAGGCACGTGGCTGAGGCCAGAGGAAGAATTGCTGGTGCAGGGCTTGGGCAGGACGACGACGGGCAAGCTCAGGAGGACGGTTTTGGGCGGCGTGGTCGCTGCCGACAACGATGGCGCGAGGCCGAGGCCGACAACAGCGGCGACCGGACCGGCTCGCAGAGGCGCGGGTCGAGGACGGCAAGAGGGCGGCCGGAGGAGGACACGAGAGGAGGAGCCGGCGCCGGCGAGCTCGCTGCGGCGGCGGGAGGCGAACCGCGGGCGGACGCGTCGGAGGTCGACGAGGTCGGGGAGGGCGGCTCACGTCGGGGGTCGGCTAGAGGCGGGGTCGGCGCGGTGGTGGCCGGAGGACGACGCGGCCGGAGGAGATGGTGCCGGGCGGCGGGGAGGCGCAGCCGGTGGCGCTCGGGGCCGGCGGCGGACGGTGGCGAGGCAGGGGGAGGCGCGGGGAGGCGCGGTCGCCGGAGGAGGCCGGAGAGGAAGGGGAGAGGCGGTCGGGCGGCGCGCGCTTGCGGGAGGAGAGCCGCCGGCAGCGGGACCGCGGGGAGGAAGGGGAGTACCGGGGCTTGCGGCGGCGCTAGGGCGGCGAGGAGGAGGAGCCGAGGCGGACGCGGGCCGGTGGAGAGGGGCGAGCTCGAGGGGGCCACGGAGCACGGGGTAGGAGGGCGAGCGGCGGGTGGTCGCTGGCGAGCCGGAGAGGAGGGCGGGAGCGCAGGAGAGGACGGGGGGAGCGCCGGGGCTCGGGAGAGGGTGGCCCGGGAGAGAGGCGGCGAGGAGGAGGCCGGGGGGCGCCGGCAGACGGTTGCGAGCGGGTAGGGAGGAGAGAGGAGAAGGGGAGGTTGGGGACGGGCCGCGGGGGGGTTGGTGGTGGGACCCAGGGGCGTGGGGGTGGGACAGGGTGGAAGGAAGAGGGAGGGGGGCATGTGGCTGGTGGGGCGCGGGCCCAGGGCCAGAGGGTGGGGATGGCCTGTCAGGGAGCGGCCAGGGGAGAGGTGGTGTGGTGGGTCCGGCGGGTGAGGTGGAGGGGAGAGGGGTGTTTGGGAGGTGAGGTGGCAGCGGGAGAGTGGTTGGGGGGGAGAGAGAGGATGAGGTGGCAGACACCGATTGGTGCAGGTGAGGTGGAGGCTGGGGTAGAATAGGACTGGGTAGGTTATTTGGTATAGAAGGTTTTAGGGGGGGCTGATTTAGGACTAGATATTTATTTTCAGTTTTTCTTTACACATTATTTAAAGAGCCTTTGTAAATCATTTAGTCAAAACAAAATATATGGACAACCGAAGTTTGTTTTGGAATTAGGACGGGTTTTTTTTGCAAAACAAAATAGACCTTTGTAAAAATAGTTTTTATCACACGGATGCATGATGATGTCATGTTGATGCAATGCACAAAATTTCAACGCGATTTTCTAGTAGTGGTTTTGCGGGATGCCACACATTGTGTATTGGGAGGACTCATATGGAAAGACTTTGTCACATTCTCGATTTGCCAGTACTCCATTTTGGTGAGTACTTATCCAGCGGCCACTGGTGGCATCAAGACGAGATTGTGTCATGTGGATAAAGTGTACAACTTCTGCAGAAGATCAAATTCTAAGTACTTAGCCGTGTCCCCAGTTATGGACAACTACTGAGCAACTAAGGCCTGAAGCTATGGAAGATCTCGACATTCCAATTTCTCAAAGTTAAAACTTGAGGGTGACAACAAAGGATTTGAGGCACTTGGAGTTTTCCAAGGAGTTCAGAAAGATTTGACAAAAGATCAAAACTATTTTGAAAAGATAGGATAAAACTATATTGCTTTCTGCAAATGAGCCTAAACCCTACTTAGCCAAATATGCATGTAATGATAGGATCCACTTAACTCTACATAGTAGTGAAACTTGCCAATACAATTCAAATGTATTGACCCTTGTGGCTGCAACTTATTATGTTGCAGGTTTGTTTGATGTTAGTGAAATGTGTTGATTAGGATTACAAGTCTACAACCAACATGATTGCCTGTGGCACTTTGAAGATTAAGGACTCCATGCTTTATAGATATTCTGCTGCAATGTAATGAGATAGCCAAATGAGCTATGTAAGATGTAATGAATTATTTTATTCCTGGTTATAAAGTTGTATTATGACCTTTGTTTCTTGATATTACATCTTAACTGTGGATGCTAGCTATTGATCCAGGGATTAGCATTGTAAACATAGGGATCTCTACCTTATTAAAGGTTGGGAACCTTACATAGAAACTATTGGGTGTCCTATAAAAGTAAGTTCTCCTGGCGGAGAAATGATAGTGAACTCGGGATGTCACGATCTAGTCATAGAGTTTGGGAAGTATAAGTTTCCTGTTAATCTGATAATCTTAAATTCCCAAGGATTGGATGTCATTTTGGAAATGGACTGGATGACTAAGCACAAAGGAGTGGTAGATTGTGCCAACCATACTGTCACTCTCACAACCCTAGAAAATAAAAGGATAAGATTCAAGACTAACTTTGAATGAAAAGGAGGTAAGATAAATTCTCTTAAGGGGGTTAGCATAGACAGTGTGCCAATTGTGAGTGAATATCCGGATGTGTTTCCGGAAGAATTGCCGGGAATTCCACCAGATAGAGATGCGGAATTTCTGATTGATTTGCTACCAGGATCTGGGCCAATAGCAAAGAGACCTTACAAGATGTCAGTTGATGAGTTGAAAGAACTCAAGAAACAACTTGGAGAGCAGTTGCAGAAAGGATTTATTCAACCAAGTTCTTCGTCTTGGGGAGCACCAGTTTTGTTTGTGGAAAAGAAAGATAGAAGTCAAAGGTTATGCATAGATTACCGTTCACTCAATGAGGTGACTATCAAGAACAAATACCCTTTGCCTAGAATCAATGACTTGTTTGATCAGTTAGAATGAGCCTGTGTGTTCTCAAAGATTGATCTCCGATCAGGTTATTTCCAGCTTAAGATAAGGGAACAAGACATACCTAAGACAGCTTTCACCACTAGGTATGGATTGTATGAGTATACCGTGATGCCATTTGGTTTGACCAATGCACCAGCTTACTTCATGAATATGATGAACAAGGTGTTCATGGAGTTCCTTGATAAGTTTGTTATCGTTTTCATCGATGACATTTTGATCTACTCCAAGAGCAAAGAAGAGCATGAAGGACATTTGCGTTTGATACTTGAGAAGCTTAGAGAGCATAAGATGTATGCCAAATTCAGCAAGTGTGAATTTTGGTTAAATGAAGTTGGATTTCTTGGACACATTTTGTCAGGAGATGGTGTAGCGGTTGATCCTGCTAAAGTGTCAGCTTTAACTGAATGGGAATCTCCTAAGTCAATAAAAGAGGTTCGTAGTTTCCTTGGCTTGGCTGGATACTACAGAAGATTTATTGAGAATTTCTCCATGGTAGCTAAACCAATGACAGAGTTACTAAAGAAAGACAAGAAATTCGCTTGGTCTGAAGGATGTGAACTCAGTTTCCAAGAATTGAAGAAGAGACTAGTGACAGCATCAGTCTTATGTCTGCCAGATTTGGAGAAAGATTTCCAAGTATACTGTGATGCATCTCATCATGGACTAGGTGCAGTGCTAATGCAAGAAGGGAAAGTTGTGGCTTATGCCTCGAGACAACTCAAAACTCATGAGGTAAATTACCCAAATCATGATTTAGAGTTAGCCTCTGTTGTCCATGCACTCAAAACATGGAGACATTATCTTTTGGGAAAGCGATGTGAAGTCACAGATCACAAAAGTTTGAAGTATATCTTCACCCAGAAAGAAATTAACATGAGACAAAGAAGATGGCTAGAACTCATCAAGGACTATGACTTGAGTTTGCAATACCACCCCGGTAAAGCAAATGTTGTAGCAGATGCTCTAAGCCGTAAAGGTTTTGTAAGTGGCCTTACTAAGGGAGAGTTGCCAGATGATCTGTGTGCCCAATTTAGTGATCTCAGATTGGAGATTGTGCCTGAAGGACATCTCATGTCATTGGATGTTCAACCCACTTTGTTGGACAAAATCAAAGAAGCCCAAAAGACATCTAAGGAAATTGAAGAGATTAAGGAAAAGATTGGCAAAGGGAAAGCCAAAGGATTCCATGAAGACGAACATGGTACTTTATGGTATGGAAAACGTATCTGTGTTCCACAAGATCCGGAGCTTCGAAAACTGATTTTACAAGAAGCACACAACTCACCATATTCCATTCATCCGGGTAACACCAAAATGTACATGGATATGAAAGAAAGATTTTGGTGGAATAATCTCAAGAAAGACATCGCCGAACATATTGCCTTGTGTGATGTATATAGTATAGTGAAAGCGGAACATCAAAAACCAGCAGGATTGCTACAACCACTACCTATTCCTGATTGGAAGTGGGACAAGATTGGCATGGATTTCATCACCGGATTGCCAAGGACCAGATCAGGATATGATTCTATTTGGGTAGTAGTGGATCGCCTAACTAAAGAGGCTCATTTCATACCCGTGAAAACAACCTATACAAGTGCTAAGTTAGCTAAAATCTATATGAGTAGGATTGTATGCCTGCATGGAGTACCCAAGAGTATTGTGTCTGATAGGGGAACTCAATTCACTTCTCATTTTTGGAGGCAACTACATGAGTCGTTGGGAACGAGATTGGAATTCAGCACTGCTTTTCATCCTCAGACTAATGGACAAATAGAAAGGACCAACCAGATACTTGAAGATATGCTGAGGGCATGTGCCCTAGACTATGGAGCCAGTTGGGATGAAAGTCTGACTTACGTAGAATTCTCTTACAATAACAGCTATCAAGCTAGTATTGAGATGGCACCATTTCAGTTTCTCTATGGGAGAAAGTGTACCACCCCATTATTATGGAATGGTGTGCGTGAAAGGAATTTGTTCGGACCGGAACTAATCAAAGAGGCTGAAGAGAAAGTCAAACTAGTTAAGGACAGATTAAAGATAGCACAGTCCTGACAGAAGAGCTATGCCGATCCTAAGCGTAGAGAAGTCACCTATGAAGTGGGTGATAGAGCTTATCTTAGAGTGTCACCACTTCGTGGAGTGAAAAGATTCGGAGTCAAAGGAAAATTGGCCCCGAGATATGTTGGACCATTCAAGATTCTGAGTCGTAAAGGAGAAGTAGCTTATGAGATTGAATTGCCAGAATCATTGTCTGCCGTTCACAATGTGTTTCATGTGAGTCAGCTTAAGAAATGTCATCCAGAGATGGAAGAGACTTCTTTGAAAGATACTATACCTTTGGAGGAAGTTCAATTGGAAAGTGATCTTACTTATGAGGAAAAACTTATCAAGATTCTTGATTCTTCAGAAAGAGTTACTCGGACTAAGACTATCAAATTCTCCAAAGTTCAATGGAACCATCACTCCGAAGAAGAAGCAACATGGGAAAGAGAAGATGATCTTCGGAAAGACCACCCTCACCTATTTGCTAGCCAATCCGAATCTCGAGGGTGAGATTCACCTTAAGGGGGGTTAGATTTGTAACATCCCTAAAATCATGTTTTCAAAGATTGCATATCATCCTTGCATGCATAATCATTTAGGGATCAATTTCAAACTCATTTGAAAGAAACAGAAGCTTTGAGTTCTATTATTTCATGTAGATAAGCTTTGATCAAAAAGCCACTCTCAAGTGAGAGTATATTTGTTTCAAATCAAGTTTTGTTTGCTCATAGGTTGGTTAAGTTGAGTTTCAAAGCTTGGACAAAATTCTCCAAAAAAAATATGGTTTTAAAACCATTTTCCTATCTTTATCAAATCTTGTGCGAAGGCACTATTTATTTTAACTTTTCAATGGAACCAAGCAAGTCTAGCAAGACAGCATGGTTTTATGCTCAAATTTATGCAGGTTTCACTTTATAAAAGTCCAGAAAGTTTTGGAATTCAAATACTTTTGAATTCATTTGAAAAGGTTTCCTGAAAATCGATTTAGAAAAAGAAAAGGGATTAGAAAACGTAGCTGGGCCTGGCGCCACTCTTTCGGCCCAACAGACAAAGCAGCTCACCCGGGGTTTCCCTTTCCCTCTGTTTCTCACCGCAGCCGCGTACACCCACCAGCTGACAGCCTGACCCCACCGTGCCTCGTCAGCTTCATCCCCAATCAACGCGCGGCCGAGCCGCTCCGCCGTTACCTCGCCGTAGTCACTGCCCGCTTAATTCCCATTGATGGAGGGAGTAATCCCCGCCCCGCTCCTGGCTATTTAACCTCCTCTCCACCACGGCCATTTCCCCTCACCCCGCTCGCTTGCTCCGCCACCAGGCTGCTCGGATTTCGCCAAACCTCGCCGCTGTCCTGACGAACTCTGACGTCTGATTCCGGTGAGTACCAAGCGCCCCTCATCTTCTGCTTGACACTATCAAGTTTGACATGCCTCTGTGCTTGACCTGATGCTTTTGTTTTGCCCGCACATGACCCAGGTCGCCGTCCCCGACAACCTCTGCAAACAGCAGAACTGCCGCTTAACTCCGGTGAGCGATTTAGGCAATACCAGGCCGCCCCGTGCTTTCTGCTTGACCCTATCTTGTTTGCTAGTTTTTTGTGCACGCCCTGATGCCTTTAGTTCGTGTTAGGGAGGTCCACATCGTCGACAACATCGACGACTGCAAGAACCCGACGCCGCCCGCTACTCCGACGAGCCCCACAACACGCCCCCGTCCACGCCAGCAAGAGGTTGAGCATCAGCGCGACCTTGCGAGTTCGGTAAACCCCTCCGTTGAACCCAGCCCCCTCTGTAGCCACCGGAGCGTCATTGACAGAGCGCCGCCGCCGCGCCACCATCGCCAGCGCCGCCAGACTTTGGTCGTTTGATCGGTAGCCATTAGATCTAGATCTAACGCGTGCAATAGAATCACTTAGTGAAGCGGTATGTTTAGATCTGGACCGTGCGCAGTCACTTTAATCCAACGACTCTCATTGATTGATCCGTGCGTACCGGTACGGGCCAATTAGAACACGCCGCATGGCTAGGGTTTAGATTTAAAAACAGAATTTAGATCTATTAGTGATTCAAACTTGTAAAATTCATAATTGTTGATCCCCCGTTCAATTTTTGCAAATTTTATATCATTGGAATCAGGAGAGAAATCCTATCTGTTTATGCAATGTGTTTAATGTTTTGCCTCTGTAAAAATGGTTGTTTTTGCAGAGACATTTGTAGGCTTAATTTGAGTATAGAAATTATTTGAAAAATGTTTTAAAGATCAAATAAAGTTTATTTTGAGTATCTTGGACTTGTTCATGTTTTAGTACTGTACAGTTGTCTTGTTTGGTGTAGAAAAAGCATCACATGGCATTTGCATGCATGCATATATTTTTGTTTGTATATTTTTGTTATGTGATTTTGGTGCCATTATTTTTTGTGTAGATTTTGGTGCTAATAGTGATTGTGGTTGTGAAGATTGTTGCTACTCTCCAAACTACCAAGGCAAGTGGTGATTCATGATTTTATCCCTATAATTTCACCTATGCATTAGAAATATTTTGTATAGGACTTCTATGAATATTTTGCTAAGTATCTATATGCTATGCTTGGGAAATCCTAGTAGTTGTAGAATTGTTAGAATTTCCTCTAAGTTAAGATGCTTACTATTGCCATGCTTAGCCTAGCTAGTAGCAAACAAGGGTGGATTATATATTCATGCTATGTGAAATATTTCTAAATCTATGACTTGTGTTTTTGCTTAATAAAACAACTAAGTGAATGAAACACCTGGGTGGAATGGAAAGAATGGTTTGTGTTGAGTGGTTACACAAGGCCCATTTCTATGGTTTAGCTTGTGTATCTCACTTGTGGAAAGCCACCCAGGAACAAAGGGATTTGAGATGCCATATGTTAAGAAGCTTCTAGTGCAGCCACATGGCATTATGGGCTCTGCCTGGATCATATAGGTTGCAATAACTTATCCATTTGGACAGTTGGTGGTAGTGGGATGATAGGTTTGGAACGCGTCCATTTGGTCTAAGGGAAGGCTTCTGAAAGGTTCTGTCTTGGTGAAAATGAAGTCTTGTGGGGAAAGTGCACAACCTCTGCAGATGGAAGAATCTAAGTACTTAGCCATGTCCCTAGTATTGGACAACTTGAGCATCAAGACATGGAAGCTATCAAGAATCTCCTCATCCCAATTTCTAAGTTAAAACTTGTGGTTGAACAAGGGTGAAGGTTCACCAATGTCCATTGGTGATTCCTTGGGAAAGTTTTGTCAAAGAAAAACTTTGTGTTTCCAACTGATAGGTAAAACCTATTTTGAGCAAAGCAAGCCTAAGCTACACATAGCCAAATGCATGTAGTATCTAGATGCTAATATTCTACTAAGGTATCACTTGCCAATACTATTCCAATATATTGACCCACTGTGGCTGTAACTTGTGATGTTGCAGGATATTCTGATGATGATTAGGGGTTATGAGTCTACACTCAACATGCTTGCCTGTGGCACATGAAGATGAAGACTTATTTATATTATTCTAAATTTGAACTCTTGTATTAGGCATGTGGCCCTGGAGTTGTAGAAGACTATGTTTGTCTCTGGAATGATATGTAATAATGACCTTTGTATCTGTGTACTTCATCTTAAACTGTGGATGCTAGCATTGATCTAGGGACTAGCATTGCAATCATAGGGATCTTTACCTTTATAAAGGTGGGATCTTACATGGGTTCTTAAACCCCTAGACGGTTGTGTGGCCTTAGTGGTTGATACGTCGTAAACGTATCTATAATTTTTGATACTCCATGCTTGTTTAGTATCAACTTTGTTATGTTTTGTCTACACTTTGAGGTATTTTTATACATATTCCGGAACTAACCTATTGACAAGATGCCGCAGTGCCAGTTGCCTGTTTTCTGTTGTTTTTGGTTTCACAAAAGCTAGTAAGGAAATATGCTCGGAATTGGACGGCACAAAAGCCCTTGCAAGACCAAGTAAAAGTGAATCAAAGCCCACCTTTCAAACTTGCAGAAACATTTGGCAACTTGATTCAAATCACAATTCAAAATTGAATCTTTATCATATGGGAAGATCACCCCTTTTTCAAAAACAAAGCAAACCAATTCCACTTGACCAATCCCACTAACCAAAGACTCCCTAGTATGTAACCAACACACCCAAATATAAATTTCTTGCGGCCATTTCATCAAACACCTTGTCAGCAGCAAACAAAGAAATATCAAACACTATTAGTAGCAATAACTTTGGCCAACCTTGTCCCCTCTATAGCTCACTCTACACTCTCAGTAGATGATCAAACTAATCTAACTAGCTTTAGCATCACTGTGAGCAAGCATAGCCATCAATGGTGACCATCCCGGGAGCACCATTTCCACCCCCATGTCGCCAGCGAGCTAGGAGAAGCTCTAGCTTTGCCAACCTTGTCTGGGACACGCAGCACCGTCCACCACCACCCCCTGTCCAACGCTCGAGCCTTGCCAGCCACTAGACCACATGGCAAGCTCGCGCCCAGTCTCTCTGCGTGCGTGCCGAGAGCGCGCCAGTGTGCCCGCAGCGATACGAGCCCAAAGACCGCGCGCTGCCCTCGTCGCTTGTGTATGTGATCGCCAGCACCCCAGCACCCCGCCAGACAACCCTGTTTGCCAACGCGCGACCAGGACAGCCCGTGCGCCATTAAACTTGCCGTCAGACCCGCCTAGAGCGCCGCAACATTCCAACCGTTCCTCACCGCCCCACGTCGCGCCATCAAGCCGTTGAGCTTTGCCAGAAGGCAACGCACCGCCCCTATCATCGCCCATGCCACTAGCACGTTGTGTCGACGACCACGACGAGCTCCACCTGCGCTCGTCAGTCCCCTTCAGCCACTATAAAAGGAGGCCACCCCCGTTTGATTTGAGAACATTATATCACTCCCCACCTCTCATTGATCACACACACTCACTCCCGAAGCAAGGCAAACACCAGGTGGCCGGAATTTCACAGGAGTTCGCCGCTGCAGAGGAGGAGAGGCACCATCGATTGGAGCCGCCCCAGGAGGAGCTGCCGATACTAGGAGGATTGCCGTCGTCGACTTTGTCATTCGCCCCCATCGCCGACCATCGCCGGAGCCCCGGTGAGCCCCCTTCGACCCCCACTGACCGCGCTAGGGTTCAAACTCGCTGCGTCCTGTTCAGGCATGGACGATGAACCACAGACGTAGGATTAGAACTAGATCGCACGGCCTAGATTCACCTGTACCGCTTCGCCACTCCCTGTCTCGCTGACGAGTGGGGACAACCACTTAATCAGCCCGCACGCGCTGTGCGTAGTGGGCCGGCCCAGTTAAACCTCCCGCGCGACCCAACAATTCAAACTTAGGTTTATTCATTTAATTTCAAACCCAGTTCTATGTAGGGGTTCGTAGCATGGAAAACAAAAAATTTCTATCGCATACAAACAAACAAGCCAAGATCTATCTACTAGATTGTAGCAACGAGTCGATGGAATAACTTACCCTCGAAGATTCCAAAGCGGTTAACGAGAGCAGATTCTCGTGGGTGATGTAGTCGTACTCTTTCCGATCTCAAGATCGTGTAGACGATGCTTCCGGCGCTGCGTTCCGGCAGCGCTTCCGCAGTCGGTCACACGTTCGGTACTCGACCAAGACCTTCCTCTCCCTTGTTCCAGCAGGCAGCGGAGGTTGTAGCACTCTCCTCGCGATTCCGGCAGCACAACGGCGTGGTACCGGAAGTATAGGGGAGATCTCGCAGGGCTTCGCCTTAAGCCGGAGCGAGTATGGTGGAGTATGAGAGAGCTATTAGTGGTCTAGGGTTTAGACACACCAATTAGAAGGCTCTAAACCGAAGGCTAGGGCAATTAGAAGCTCTAAACCAAAACGGCTCTAAACCGGAGATTAGAGGATAGGAACTTGTGTGTCTAGAGGAGGAGGCCCTGCCCCTCCTTTTATAGGTGGGAGGGGCGGCCAAGGGGAGGGGAGTCCCTCCCCAAGTCGGCCTTGGTTGGCGCGCCGGCTTGGAGGGACTCCTCCCCAAAGTCGGTTTCAACCACCTCTTGCTTGTTTCCCACAGTTTCCTGTTTTAGCCGTTTGACTTTTAAACTGGCCATTTGACTTTTCTGTTTTAGGATTCAATTTAATCCTTTATTTGGAACAGCAAGCACACTTTGTACATGATGCAATCATTCAATGTGTAATGACACATTCATGTACCCTCCCCCCCCCCCCGGAGTGCCGGACAATCCGGAACCTTCTAGAACATTCCCGATGAAAACACCGGAATCATTCCGGAACTCCGAAACGGGACTTTCCTTATATGAATCTTATTCTCCGGACCATTCCGGATCACCTCGTGATATCCCGGATCCCATCCGAGATCCGAACAACATTCGGTCTCTTTCTCATAATACCATAACTACTCAAACAACGTCGAATCCTTAAGTGTGTCTCCCTACGGTTCGTGAATTATGCGGACATGATCGAGACACTTCTCCGAACAATAACCAATAGAGGAATCTGGAAATTCATATGGCTCCCACATATTTCTACGATTACTTTGCGATCGAATGAACCACTTACATACGATACCAATTTCCCTTTGTCTCACGATAGTTTACTTATCCGAGGTTATGATCGTCGGTATCTCTGCATACCTAGTTCAACCTCGCTACAGATAAGTACTCTTTTCTCGTTCCCGTGATATGTGATCCCTTGTGAGCCAGTCACATGCTTGCAAGCTAATTGGATGACATTTCACCGAGAGGGCCCAGAGTATATCTATCCGTCATATGGATGGACAAATCCCACTCTTGATCCATGTGTTTCAACCAATACTTTCTGAACACTCAATGCCATCTTTATAGCCACCCTGTTACGGTGTGGTGTTTGATGACATCAAAGCATCCATCCGAAAAAGGTGATATGCATGATCTCATGGTCGAAGGAATTAGGTTACTATGTATCAGAAAGCATATAGCAATTGAACTATTGAAATGACTTGATCTTTGTGCTACGCTTATCTATAGGAGTATGTCCATCACATCATTCTCCTAATGATATGATCCTGTTGTTAATAACATCTCTATGTTCATGATCAGGAAACCATGATCATATATTAACCAACAAGCTAGTTTAACAAGAGGCTTTACTAGGGACTCTTATTTTAGTTTACAAATCACACAAGTATTAATGTTTCCGGTTAATACAATTATAGCATGGTATGTAAACATTTATCATAAGTGTGAAGACATGATAATAACCACTTTATTATTGCCTCTTGGGCATATCTCCAACAGTCTCCCACTTGCACTAGAGTCAATAATCTAGTTTCAAACCTTTGTGTATTCAACACCTATGGCTTTCCGGTGTTGTATGTACACGATTGCTAGTGGTCAACTGATCTCCGGATCTGACACTTCCAGGTCCATGTGTAATTGCATGTCTTTGCGTCTCTACGCATCACTCATTCTCTAATGAGATGGCTTTGTACAAATTTGGTCTTTCGGTGTGACCTTTAGCTCTTTGGTGTTAAAACATGTTGATAATATTGTCGCACAATATATCTTCATAGTATTATCCCACTGTGAACTACACCTAGTTTGGTAACAAACTACTTGACACAAATGCCCTCTTTTGCTGCTAAAATAGCAGTCATATACTTAGCCTTTTGTTGTAGTATCTGTCACAATGTCTTAACTTTGGAACTCATCCAAATCCATTATGGAACTCACTTTCCATTATATTGTTCCACCCTTAGTTTAGATTGAGATAAACTTAATTTGTTCTTTGTGACAAAGCTAGTATCAATGTAGTACTTTTACAATGAACTAACCATCTATTTGTCACTTCTACAAATAATATACTCTTAGTTCTTTCAAAAGATCATAAGAATATCCTTACTATTGTCCAATGATCATCTTACGAATCATTTTGGTATATGCTCACAACATTTAGAGCATAGGACATATCTGGATTTGTACATATCACAGTATGATTGATATAAATACTCTTTGTGATTTCATACATCAAGTATCAATTTATACTTGATTATTTGTTTCACTTTACCAAATGTCAATACACTTGAATATATCATCAGTATTGAACTCATTCAATCCTTTCTGTGCAACAAGAACCTTTCTTGTAGTTTCTATATTGAACTCATTCAATATCTTGTCTATGTACTTCTGGCACAACCATATTAGCGTCTATTGATGCCAAATATTTGGGTTTTGCCTAAGTCTTTCATCGGGATGAAATTCTTAATATGTGTTAATAAAAGATACATTATTTCCAATCAACAATATGTCTTCCACATAATGTATTAGAAACATGTCTTAGCGCTCCCACTTAATTTCTTGCAAATGCAATCATCTTCATTGTCTCTAATGAACTTTTAAACTCCTTTAACAGTTTCATCATAGTGAAGATTCCAACTCCGCGATGCTCACTTTAACCATTGAAGTTTGCATATGCTTTTAGCATCCTTTGAATTAACAAAACCCTATGGACCGTGTTATGCACATGTCCTAGGTAACGATTCCATTAGAAGAACTTGTTTTGTTTATTCAACTACCATATAACAAATTATATGTAGTGGTTGCTACATTAATCCGTCTAGACTAAATATCACTATGAAAGATCAAATCTTGTCATAGTCAACCTTTGAACATTGTTGTGAACTCTTTCCCAACATGTCGACTATTTCATAGATGTAAAACATACATGTCTATTTCTTTATAGATCCAGACACAACTGTAAGGTCTTACACCTTTCTCGAGGGTCCTTCAAGTTCAAAACTTGATTTCTCGTGTATGGAACTATCACGGATTTTATGGCTTCAAGCCATATGACGGAGTCAGGGCTCATCATCGCTTCTTTGTACGTAGTCGGTTCATTATTCTCAAATAATGATTCAACCCTCAAATCTTGGTATTTGATTGTTCATCCGACCTACTTGTTTCAATAGGAACTTGGATCTCCGTGACCACAACCTTTGAGGTACGTGAGCCATGAGCTTTGTTGCTGCCTCCGGAACACTTTTCGGCGCTGCGCAACTCTGCACATACAGCTAAGGTTCTTTTAACCTTATCAAAGTTCTATTGTCCTCCCACTTAACTTTTCACGAAAAATTCCTTCTCAAAGAAACTTGACGTTTTAAGTGACAAACACTTTTGTCTCCGATGTTATGGAGGATTACTTAACAGTTATACAAAGACAGGTTCATCCAACTTTGGTTGCACACATCTTTCTTATGCATAGCATACCAATGTTTTAAGAAAGGACTACTTGGGTTTTATCCCAAACCATAACTTTATATGGAGTCATTTCAACGGATTATGATGGAGCTCTTTTCAGTGGAAAAACGGTAATCTCTAAAGCTTTTAATCTTTAAAATATAATGGCAGTTTTATGAATTACACCTTCGATCTTACCATGTCAAACAAGGTTTAATTACATATCTCGAACGCTCCATACTCTTATGGTGTTTCGGGAAAATGAAAATCCACGGAACGATTCCATAAATCTTAGGTATTATGCTAAACTTTGTAACTCAAATATCTTCCTTTATGATCTTTATCATAAACTGTTTATATTCTTGTTACAATGATCTTGCACTTCATCTTGAAAGTCTTTGAACTTTTCAAATGTTTCATACTTCATCCTTATTAAGTAAATATTCGTATATTCACTCAAATTTTCGGAGAAAGCATATGAAGTTGAAATCCATCGCTCTTGACTACACATAATGGATTTCGTATAACAATATGTACAAGTTCCAATAAGCTAGTCATTCGTTCCCTTTTGGCCTATGAACGAAGTTTTAATTATCTCTAGGAAAGTTTCACAAGCGTCATTTGATCAAAATCAAAAGACTCCAACATTCCATCCACATGGAGTTTCTTCATGTTTTCTTTCCAATATAATTTAAACGGCGATGTCACTTCCGAAGTGATCTTTCAATCAATTTGTCTTTCGACATTTTTAGCACTAGTTTTATGGATGTGATTTCTCCAACAAGATTTGTGAATCATCCATCTTTTATGGATTACGACAATTATTTGAACAATCCTTTTGTTCTCATAATACCTGATAAAACAAATCTTTGAAGGCAAGCTTTGATGTTTAACGAGCAACACAATAACCCTTTATTTGTTCTCGATGAACATCATCACATATTCTTTTGCTAGTTACTTAGGCCATTGTAGTTCATGAATTGTGTTGTTTCGTATGACGATTCACACCAACAAATTCAGTATCAAATACTTGAGAACCACATTGTTTAATAAGCAAAGAATATAGCCATAACATGTATATGATCTATATACTTAAGCTGAACAATTCTAGTCTTTTCCTTTCTGCCATATACTTATGAGATTTTCTTTCAATATTTCCTTCTCTGTTTGAAAGAATCTATCAACATCAATAGTGGAGTCATACATATGACACATAGTCCAAAACATGTATAGTTAAATACCAATGTCTTTGGACTTGCACTTTGAAGTAGATCACCATCATCAAATGTTTGGTGTTCTTTCAAATTCCTTTATTTAGTAATCTCTTGGTGTAGTAAACATTTTACCTACATCAAATATTCATCCTTATCATGGAATCGTCCATGATCAAACTACCTTTAGCTTATAACGATGAATTACGAGTATAATGTTGCTATCCAAAACCTTTTGGAGGATTAGGACAACAAGTGTCCACAACCCTTTGCAAATTCTCATCAAAATATGAGAACATGAACTTTGCCATATTATACTCTATCATGTTGCAACCAAAACTTCGTTTCAGATATCACAATATCTTCCACACATCATGGTTTCTGAAACAACTCTTTCAGATCCTAGATAACCTTGATATTAAGAGAATCCTTTGAATATCAAGAATCATGGAGACAAACATGAAACTTATATACTAACACTTGGAATTTTTACTCTTGATTTAATACTAATTATTAAACTTCATGGAGTAACCGGAACTTACTGAAAGTTTGCAATAGGACTTTTAAACTTTAGATTAACACTTCAAAACAATACGATACCAGTTCGTAAAGTAACTAACCAGAATTCTATAGTTCTATCATCTCAATTATAACTAAGCGCAAGGTGGTAAACGGATGCCAATGACTACAACAACTATGCAAATTCACTTTGATTTAGTTTATGATAAATTGAGTTCTAATTAATAATTAAATTAATCTAGGTGAACTCCCACTCAAAACAATATCCCTCACATTGTTTTAGTGATCACACGAACCAAATCCACCACATCAAAACCGATCATCACGAGAGTTGATATAGCTTCAATGGCGAACAATCAACATGTTCATCATATCTACTATATGACTCATGCTCTACCTTTCGGTAATCCGTGTTCCTGAGGCCATGTTTGTACATGCTAGGCTCGTCAAGATCAAACCTTAGTTTCCGCATGAGCAAATCTGGCTTGCTCACATTGTATACACTTGCAGAATCTAACACACCCGATCATCACGTGGTGCTTCGAAACAACAAGCTTTAGCAACGGTGCTAACTAAGGGTGAACACTTTATGACTTGAAATTCATGTGCATGAGGGATCATCTTATAATGCTACCGTCGTCTACTAAGCAATACAAGATGCATAAAGGATTAACATCACATGCAATTCATAATATGTGATATGATATGGCCTTTTTTCTTTGTGCTTCCGATCTCCATCTTCAAGCACGAACATGATCTCCATCATCACCGGCATTGCATCAAGGTCAATGACGCTTCTCCATGGTTGTCGTCCACCGGCTTCAACTATTACAACTACTTTGAATAGACACGCGGGTCTTAACATAAATTAAAGACAACCATATGGCTCCTGCCGGTTGCCAACTTACAATAAGGAACATTGCATACATCAAATATAATCACAATCATGGCCATATCACATCACTGCACACCCCTGCAAAACAAAGTTAGACGCCTCTACTTTCTTTACATGTTTTACGTGGTTTGGGGCTGTTAATAAGTGTCGTTCTAACTTACGAACAAGAACCACAACATTGATACTAGTATTGTTAATCACCCGTTGTAAATTGGATCTTAACTATGCTAGGAGAAACAGGCACCCGCAAAGCCACTTATGCAATACAAGTTGCATGTCAAGCGTGGAGCAAGTCTCATGAACGATGTCATGTAAGGTTAGCCCGGGCCGCTTCATCCCAACATACCGCAAGATGCAAAGTACACAAGAAGCAATCGACAATAAAAGCATCAACGCCCACAATGACCATTGTGTTCTACTCGTGCAACAGATCTACATATAGACATGGCTCTGATACCACTGTAGGGGTTCGTAGCATGGAAAACAAAAATTTTCTATCGCATACAAACAAACAAGCCAAGATCTATCTACTAGATTGTAGCAACGAGTCGATGGAATAACTTACCCTCGAAGATTCCAAAGCGGTTAACGAGAGCAGATTCTCGTGGGTGATGTAGTCGTACTCTTTCCGATCTCAAGATCGTGTAGACGATCCTTCCGGCGCTGCGTTCCGGCAGCGCTTCCGCAGTCGGTCACACATTCGGTACTCGACGAAGACCTTCCTCTCCCTTGTTCCAGCAGGCAGCGGAGGTTGTAGCACTCTCCTCGCGATTCCGGCAGCACAACGGCGTGGTACCAGAAGTAGAGGGGAGATCTCGCAGGGCTTCGCCTTAAGCCGGAGCGAGTATGGTGGAGTATGAGAGAGATATTAGTGGTCTAGGGTTTAGACACACCAATTAGAAGGCTCTAAACCGAAGGCTAGGGCAATTAGAAGATCTAAGCCAAAACGGCTCTAAACCGGAGATTAGAGGATAGGAACTTGTGTGTCTAGAGGAGGAGGCCCTGCCCCTCCTTTTATAGGTGGGAGGGGCGGCCTAGGGGAGGGGAGTCCCTCCCCAAGTCGGCCTTGGTTGACGCGCCGGCTTGGAGGGACTCCTCCCCAAAGTCGGTTCCAACCACCTCTTGCTTGTTTCCCACAGTTTCCTGTTTTAGCCGTTTGACTTTTAAACTGGCCATTTGACTTTTCTGTTTTAGGATTCAATTTAATCCTTTATTTGGAACAGCAAGAACACTTAGTACATGATGCAATCATTCAATGTGTAATGACACATTCATGTACCCTCCCCCCCCCCCGGAGTGCCGGACAATCCGGAACCTTCTAGAACATTCCCGATGAAAACACCGGAATCATTCCCGAACTCCGAAACGGGACTTTACTTATATGAATCTTATTCTCCGGACCATTCCGGATCACCTCGTGATATCCCGGATCCCATCCGAGACTCCGAACAACATTTGGTCTCTTTCTCATAGTACCATAACTACTCAAACAACGTCGAATCCTTAAGTGTGTCTCCCTACGGTTCGTGAATTATGCGGACATGATCGAGACACTTCTCCGAACAATAACCAATAGAGGAATCTGGAAATTCATATGGCTCCCACATATTTCTACGACTACTTTGCGATCGAATGAACCACTTACATACGATACCAATTTCCCTTTGTCTCACGATAGTTTACTTATCCGAGGTTATGATCGTCGGTATCTCTGCATACCTAGTTCAACCTCGTTACTGATAAGTACTCTTTTCTCGTTCCCGTGATATGTGATCCCTTGTGAGCTAGTCACATGCTTGCAAGCTAATTGGATGACATTTCACCGAGAGGGCCCAGAGTATATCTATCTGTCATATGGATGGACAAATCCCACTCTTGATCCATGTGTTTCAACCAATACTTTCTGAACACTCAATGCCATCTTTATAGCCACCCTGTTACGGTGTGGTGTTTGATGACATCAAAGCATCCATACGGAAAAGGTGATATGCATGATCTCATGGTCGAAGGAATTAGGTTACTATGTATCAGAAAGCATATAGCAATTGAACTATTGAAATGACTTGATCTTTGTGCTACACTTATCTATAGGAGTATGTCCATCACATCATTCTCCTAATGATATGATCCTGTTGTTAATAACATCTCTATGTTCATGATCAGGAAACCATGATCATATATTAACCAACAAGCTAGTTTAACAAGAGGCTTTACTAGGGACTCTTATTTTAGTTTACAAATCACACAAGTATTAATGTTTCCGGTTAATACAATTATAGCATGGTATGTAAACATTTATCATAAGTGTGAAGACATGATAATAACCACTTTATTATTGCCTCTTGGGCATATCTCCAACATTCTATACCTAGATTCAAAAATCAACCTAGCTTGATTCATTGAACCAAAATGCATGAAACCAATTTTTTTAGAAAGGTATTGGTGTGCTTAATCCAAGACCGTTGGATTCAAACCAATTGGAGTTGTAGATCACCCATGGTAAAAATAACAAGGCAGAAGCTTTTCTGCATTCAAACATTTTTCAAAATTCAACCACAAAAGATTTTGAGTGGATTCCAACTCTCAAAAATCACATTTAACCATACCTTTCGGAATATATAAAAATATATAGGTTTACTTGCAGAAATAATGAACAAGTAATAAAAAAGGCCCCATAGGCAATTCTAGTCACTTGAATTAATTAAAATAAAAAGGTTAAACCTTATTAAATTGTGACACCACTTTAAATCATATTCCCATGTACTGAAATATGTGGTGATGACATGTGTCAACATGATCCCATGTTTTAGTTGGAGAATATTAAATCTTAAGTAGTTTTTTAATGAGTAGAAATTACTTCTCCAAATAGAATAATTAAAACTTTGCCTTAATGATTGTAATGCTTGTGATGATCCTATATCATCTAGTGAAAACCTCTGTGTGATAGATAGAAGTAGTTAAGTATTCTCTGGTGATTGTGTACCTCGTATTTATTTATAGACGCTAGTACCGACCAAGGATACGAGGAGGAAGGAGGATACTACGAGGAAGAAGCCGAGGAGAACTTCAACCACTGCTCTGCACAAGGCAAGATAACACTTGAAAGTTACCTTACCTATGCAAGCTATTGACTTTGCAATCTTATACTTGCAACTTATGCAAGCCTAATACTACTAGTTGACCTGACAAGCTAACACTGCAACCTAGCAAACTTACACCACTTGATACCCCATCCTAGTTTTACTTGCAATCTTTACCAAAGCTTTCGATCAAAAGTTTACTTAGTGATTTGTAGATATTAAAAGGATAATTGAAGGTAGCATAAAGAGCATAAAACTTGGCCTAAGTTAGATAAATCTTGCTGTCATCCAGAGGCATGAGATTGAACTTAGCTAATCCACACTTGATTACCACCCCTCATTAGTTTTTACCCCCAATTGTAGATGCTAGTGCTAAGCATAAAACTTGATCACTTTAGATGTGAATACTTGGTGAAAATGGTTATGAAAACCTTAGAATGATGAGTCATTCTACTGAAATGTTTTGACATGTGTTCTTGAACACCAGATGATTTTTGATGATGAAAAATTAAAAGCATGAGCCTTGGCCCTTTATAAAACTGGTGGTTTTCTGGATGCGATACCATTCCAATTTTACCGTACAACCACAATACCCGAAATTTGGGTAGGGCTTGACTGGAAATTTATATACCTTAGTATGGGTTCCCTTGCGGCCAAGGTTTGAGCTGAGGCTACCTTGTGAAGATTGTCCACCTGTTCAGTACCCAAGATGATAGTTGGTCATGGTTCGGAGGCCAAACTCACATGAGAGGTGCCTATACTAGGGCGTGTAATTGAAAGGTTAGGATTGATTATCCGCATACTGAGTATGGTGAATTCAGGATTGTTCCTGATGGATGTATCGAATGTTCTGGCGAAAGTGTACCACCTCTGCAGAGTGTCAAACTATTCGAATAGCCGCGTCTGCGGTTATGGACAGTTGGAGTGGCCATACTGTTCCGCCATCAGATGTTTTCAACATGACTTATGAAATGATTTATGACTTGACTTTACCACAACAGAGTTGTGACAAGAAATTCAAGATCCCACTTAGGTGTTATAAAACTTTCAACTAGTTTTGTTTGCTTCTAAACTGAGTAGAGGTAAATCTGGATTTTTGCAAAACAACCTAGAGCTTAGTACTTCCTATTCCAAAACCACTTCACTTGTTAGTATTAGTTTGCGAGTAGTTAAAGAGTACTCATGACTTTGTCCCTGGATATTCCCATGGCCAGACTATGAAGAGGAGTATCAAGAAGACGAACAACAAGAAGGTTACGACAACTAGGATCATCTCCCATCGTCAGCATTACCTGTGACCATGAAGATGGAGCTTCGCCTACGCTATCGTTGTTACTACGTTATTCCGCTGCTTGAATTGTATTAAGACTGGATCATGAGATCCTTATTTGTGTAAGACCTTATGTATGGTTTGTAATGGATGGGGTACTGTGATATCCAATCTGTTAAGCCCTCATAGTCAAGGGACTTGAGATTGCCAACTTATACTTTGTCAAGCATATACTCCAGCTTTGCCACTTTAACCTTAACCACTTCAAGATGCTTATGATTGGGGAAATGAGGGCTGAAAGCTAATAAGTACCATAATTTTTGGAAGATCTTTTTGAAACTTATAATCCCTGCTTCCTTTACAAAAAGGCCTTTCTTTCACCATTATTTGAGTCTCCACTTTCTACCTTTAGGCACCATTAAGAGAGCATAGTTGTCATTCTGTGTGTAGTGTTCCAAAGCTTATTAATTGATGCATATTGTGATATTACTCGTTCTTGTGCTATCTGTCTCTAGTCACCCTTGTGAACTTTGAAGGTGTCATATGCATCTATATTGCTATTATATGAGGGACAAGCTGATTGCCACTATGCTATGTTTTCTGTATGTGAAACAAACAAACGTTTTTCAGATGCATATTATTCATGATCTTTGTTTGTAGCTTACCATGTTGCATGCATAGTTACTATGTCCTACTGTTAGAATTCCATATTTCATGCACATGTTTAGAGTTCTTTGATCCCAGCTTTCAATGCTTGCAAATGGTTGGATCTTTATTGTGAGGGTGCATGTTCACCTCAAAAAATATTCTTTTATCACTTACCTACTCGAGTACGAGCAGGAGTTAAGCTTGGGGATGCTGATACGTTGGAAACATATCTATAATTTTTGATGCCCCATGCTTGTTTAGTATCTATTTTGCTTTTCTTGTCCACACTTTGAGGTGCTTTTTACATGTTTTCTGGTACTAACCTATTAACAAGTTGCAACAGTGCCAGATGCCTGTTTTCTGCTGTTTTTGGTTTCAGAAAAGTTAGTAAAGAAATATTCTTGGAATTGGACGGGACGAACGCCAAAGTCGATAACTTTCTGTGGGGAACAAGAAGTCCAGAGGAGAGACGGAGAAGCGTCCCAGGGAGGCCAACCCCCCCCCCCCTAGGCGCGAGGTCATGTGGACCCGCGCCTGGGTAGGGTTTGCCTACCCTGGTCGCCTCCCGGACTCCCCCCTTCGCCTATAAGAAGCCCCCGATACAGAAACTCTCGGTACCCGATCAGAAATCCACGAAACCATCTGTAGCCGCCGCCACCATCGTCCTTAGATCGGGGGGTGGGGGTCTGAAGTTCATCCCGGAGGCCTTTTCTCCGGTATGATTCGTGAGTAGTTCCACCTTGGACTATGGGTCCATGTAGTAGCTAGATGGTTGTATCTCCTCCTTTGTGCTTTCATGTATAGATCTTGTGAGCTCCGTTCATGATCAAGATCTAATCTATTTGTAATCATGCATGTTGTGTTTGCGGGGATCTGATGGATATTGAGATTATTATGTTGGTTTGATTAATGGTTATATATTTATGATTCTATCATGTCTGTGTTGTTTGTGATCTTGCATGCTCTCCGTTGCTAGTGGTTATCTTGGCCAAGTAGTTGCTAGTGACTCCAAGAGGGAGTATTTATGCTCGATAGTGGGTTCATGCCTCTAGTTTCCAAGGGAAGTGACAGAAATCTCTTCGGTTGTAGATGTGCTGTTGCTACTAGGGAGAAAACAACGGTCCCTTGTTCATGGAACATGTGGATTGTTTACCTTACACACTTTTCTTAAAGCAGTTGTCTGTTGCTTCAACTTAATACTGGAGGGGGTTTGGATGATAACCTAAAGGTGGACTTCTAGTCATAGATGCAGTTGGATTACGATCTATGCATATTGTTGTATTGCCCAATCAACTTCATAGGATCTTTCTATCTAGTAATTGCATTGTTATGCCTTGCTCAGTTCCTGTCAATTGCCCCGCTGTAATTTGTTTACCCTTCATGCCATGTTCTTTATCTAAGGAGAGAACCTCTAGTGAACTATGGACCTCGGTCCAATCTTTACCATTGATACATCTTCCACTGTTACTTGTTTACTTGATGCAAACCATTACCTTCCACACCATACGTTTAATCCTTTGTTACAGCAAACCAGTGAGCTTGACAACCTCACTGATTCGTTGGGGCAAAGTCTTGAGTTTGTGTTGTGCAGGTCTCCACGTTGCTTCCAACACCTGTGTGACGTTTCCTTCCTCCTTCTAGTTCGATAACCTTGGTTTCTACTGAGAGAAATCTTGTTGTTGTACTCTTCATACCTTGCTCTTGGGGTTTCCAAGGAAGCACTCTTCCTCCCTGTTGAGTGTAGCATCAGAGCATACGAGGCAAAATAACTCGGCCCGGACGCTCCGGGCGAAAAGGTAATTCGGCCTATGTAACATCCCAGGATTAGCACCTAGAATTATAGAGGACACAGGTTTGTGCATTGCATTCATGCATAATGAAATCCGGGGAATTTTCGCGCAAAACTAAAAGAGCTATGGAGGGATGGGGATCTCTCTTGTACTGAAGGAAACTTCGGAGCAAATGCGATAGATTTTGACATGACCTTTGTAGAATTCTTTGTTTTGGGGGAAATTTGTTCAAACATGTATTTGAATTTCAAATATGAAATTCAAATGAATTTATACAATTCACAAATGGAAATTAGAAACATTTAATAACTTGAATTGAAATGATTACAAAAAATGATATATAAAGATTTCTTTATTAATATATATACATGTAGTATTACTTTGATCTTTTACAATAGATAAATAAAATTAAAGTATCAGGAAACAAATAATTAGAAAAAATACATTATTGAAAGAAATAAAAGAATTCCTTATCACTAGAAAATATATATGACATAGTGTTTACAATTGTATTGTAAAAGAAAAAGGAAATAATTAAATTATATTATTTAAAACAAATAATACAACATTTATTTACAAAGGAAGAATTAATTAATAAATAGTTCATTTATTACATCACAATAATAATACAAAATCTTTACACATTTGAATAAAAAGGAATTACAACAAGAGTAATAAGATAAAACCTAAACTATCTTTTCTATCTAATTCTTGATCTTCTTATTATCTCTTTGATCCTGATTTCTGCAAAATAAAAACAACAGACTAACAAAAGTAAAAGAATAAGGGGGTTAGTTTATTAATTGTACTCTCAGATTTGTCCTAGAGATGCTAGAGCCTGAATTCATCATTGAGTATGTATTAAAAAGGGGCCAAATCATAGTATCTGTTCTTAATCAGATAGTGGCCTCAGTACAACATCATTGGCTTAGGGGCAAGTTTCACCAAAGAAAGATAAGAAGGTAAAGAGGTAAAGCATCAGGAAATATCAAGCTTTTACTTGATCTGATCCCCAAACCACAATAGGCAAGCAGGCTGCTCATTCACCAGCATGCACTAGTGTGCTGTCAACACCACAGCAGCAGCCAATGCACATAAAAGGGGTAACACAGTCGTAGCAGCTCAGCTAGAGCTGATCCATATCTCTCTATAGCACATCAACACACACCCCAGGTCATTTCTTAGCACTAGAGCTCCCAAGCCCACACATAAACAACCACAAGATCACCAATCTAGACCAGCACCATCAACCAGTAACTAGTTTCTCCCAAGAGCCATCCAAGAGCTAGAATCAGGGGAAGACAGATCCAAGAGCACGAGCAAGGTTATCAAGATCCACATTAGGAGGAGCAGGCAGCAATTACATCATAAGGACAAAGTAGGCTAACTGATAAAGTGCTAGTACCAGCATAGAAACCTCAAGTCCAGCATCAGGTTACTACTCAACACCAAGATCATGCTTAAGTATCTGTTCTTATCATTTTGTTTAGAGCATGAGGTTGGTGAGAGAGAGCTCTCAGACTGGTTAGAAGTGCTACTCCAGTATCATCCTAGAGCTAAGATAAAGGCAAGAAAAAATATCTGTATTCTAGTCACCAAATTAGCTTCAGCCTTTTGCATCCCAAGCTAAGTTTATCTCTTGTTGACATCAACATCAACTACACCACTGTAGTTGTTCTCTGTAGCAAGGCATGCTACATGGACTACCATTGGGCACTCTCCAAGGTGGAGGCACCACAATGGAAGCCCAATAACAGCTATAGTTACCAGAATAATCCTTGCATTTTAGCTAGCTCTCAAGTTATCCCAAACAAAACAAATTCCATCATTTTCCCAAAAGATAATTCAGGAATCAATTATGCATAATAGTTCTGTGTCCATATAAGCAGGAAACTCAATTCTTTCTCAATATATCCAGCAAGCAAAGCTAGTTCCACATTAGCTAATCATAGCTAGAAATCATCCAAGGATGTGATGTATCATAATAATAGTAATTATGCTAGACTTCCAACTTAAAATTCAAAGTAAATTTATCCTTATTCAACAAGAGCTTCACACCAGCATCATAAGCATTAGTTCCATATAAGTTTCTTCAATTGTTTAAGCAGCAAAACATCTTACTAGAGTCATATTGTGCACACTCCTATTTTTTTTTGTGCACACTCCTATTTGGAGGCACCACAAACATAACCAAGTCAAGAGAAGCCAGAAAACCAATACATCTAGCCCAGTATTCATCTTCCTAATTAAATAATTAGGAATCATTATAAAAAATCACTGCTATATGGATCACCCATGGGTGATATACCATTTCATCCCTAAGAAACAGTAGAATACCAAATCACCTCTCTAGCAGGAATACCAGAGATCAATCTAATAGCCAACACATAATTACAACAACCATTCCACATCCTTTTCTTAAGCATTATACCCAGGAGTCAATTTAGAAGAATGCTAACTGCCAATATAAGACAGAGCATGTTCAAATCCAACATATATTAGATCAGATGGACAGTATAGAACCACCAACCCATACTAAACCAAATGGTTCAGTCAAGGACAATTCTTTTGAATCAACAAAATAGCAAACTATCCAAATAAAAAGTTACAGAATTTAGTATACTGAATTTATTCCACAGTAGCCAATGTCTTATAGCAATGTTCTATTAACAGATTAATTCAAAACTCTAATCAGAGCTAGCATAACCAATGTCACAACACATGAGTACCATAGAACAATTGGTTGTATTGCCACCACTAGTAGTAGATCATCACAGCACAACTGTGGATCAAAGCCATCAGCACGAAGGCTGGTCACAAAGAATTTGAGCTCACCGAGGGTGCCGAGCACCTGGAGCGTTGTCCTGACGAAGCCATGGAATATCCCCTGTTCAACACCATCACCGAATCAGAGAAAACACCTGAGGCCAGGGTTGCGCTGGCAGCGCCGTCCCATGGGCATCCGGAGGGGAAACGTCGGGGTTGCGCCTGCGCACCTTCCCGCTGGTGTCGGGGTCGAAGAAGAGGAAGTTCTGGTCTTCCTCAAGTAGAAGCAGGGGGCATCGAGGGCCAGCGAAGTCGCGCCGGTGACCTAGTCGAATGCCACGGCTAGGGTTTCGCGGGGGCGCATACGGGGAAAGCAGAGCGGCAACAGGGAGACGGAGATTAAAGGAGGAGAGCGAGATGGGTCCTCTTCGGCAGGTGGTAGTGCCGGAGTTGGCCGGCAACCGGCCGAAGCGGCACTAGCGCTGGCAGCGGCGGCATCGCAAGCGAGCGGAGGATAAGAGGAAAGGTACATGCGTATGTGGGTACGATGTGTGTGTGAGATAAGGAAGAGAGGGGGTGTTGGGCTGAGGTTGGCCCAATTATTTGGGTCGGATTGGACCGGGCCTGGTCTAGCTGGGCCAGGTCAGCCCATGTACCCAAACAAACGTCCCAAGTTGATTAGGATCAGAAATAAAATAAAAATAAAACAAATGAATTACCAAAATAACCTCTAAATATTTTTAGCTTTAGAAAATTATAGAAAAATCATAAAAATATAATTAATATGTTAAAATTATCATAAAAATAAGATCTATCTAATAAAAATATAACTTTACTTATTTAAAATAAATATAGAGCACATTATATTAACATCATTAAATCTTGAGTAAAATTTCATAAAATAAGAAAAACTCCTAAATATAAATAAAAATCATTTTTGTGTATAAAAATAACTCTACTATTTTATAAAAAATACTAACTTAGAGTTTTACAAATAAAATATAAATCAAATATTTAAAGACACTTAATTCTTTGAAGAATTTTATAAAAATAAAGGTAATACTTAAAAATAAATAAAATTCATTTTTAATATCTTGAATAAATATATTTTACTAGAAAAATACTATATATATTATTCAAAAACATTTAAATGACCTTAGATAATAAAACTCATTTACTTATTTTACTAAAATAAAATAACCACTTTGTTAATTCTCCAAAATTATTTACTAAGAAAGAAATAATCGCATTTCTTAGTAAAAACACTAAATCCTTTAAATTTAATTATTAAATATAATTCCATAATCATAATTCATAATAAAACTTAAGTATAACTATTAAGTTTTAAATACTCTTATTAAATCTTAAATTAAAAATTAAACTCCTTTTAAATAAATATTATATATCACTCATGTATAAGATGGTAAATAATATCCATCTCTTAACCACTCTTAAAAATGACTCTAAACTCAAATAAACTTATAATATCATCTAATTATGCTCCCATTAATAAGTTGCATATTATTAAATTTATCTTTCACTTAAATTAGAAAGGATCATCCTTAATCACATTTGCCAAAATCCTAAAACTAGATGCTATTCTAAAACTCACTATATCTTAAAAATTCACTTCTATTTTTATAGTTAACTTTGGTCTAAACAATCATAAACATCTCATTTGAAGTTTATTCATGTTTTTAAAGTTAACTTTGGTCACTTATACCATCAATTAAAATATGATAACTTAAAATCATTCATAACCATCACCAACCCTAATGTAAAACCTAATAAACCTCAAGACTGATTAACTTTAATTAAACACTAGTTTCTTCAAATGTTATTCTTTTTGCCACTTCACACAAACAAATCTATAATAGTTCATTCAACTCTTAAGAACTCAACCCAAGGAATTTTTAACCTAGTCACCAGATAACAATTAATCATAATCACATTACCATATCCTTACTTGTAAATTTTGGATTGTTAACACTTAAGTTCCTTATCAATTCCATTGCTTATGAACTAAACTTAAAGATAAACCCAATCTTAAAGAAGATACCTAAGATCAACTTATTTATAATGCTGAGGGTTTCACTTTGGGAATTATAAAATTGCATAGCATTATTTATGCATAATGGCATCTTGCTTCTTTAAACATTAGTCCTTACCGGACCAGTGATGATGATTTCAGATATTGGATCTTCTATTATCTCGAAGACCGTGAGTGCATAATCTTGCGATCACAAAAGGCAAGTTCACACTTGCTCATGTCCTTTGATTATTTTCTGTAAAGTATTTTGCAAATCCAGTGTTGTCATCACCTGCATTTCAAAAAGGTCAGAAAACACTATTTTCATAATAATATGATTATAGGTTATTTACCATGAGGTAATAACCTTCTATGGAAGTTCCGGTGGTAAAGGAACATATTATCTAGGACTTAACAACCAATGTCGCCAGTGATTCTTGCACCGTATATTACGCATTAACCATGAGATTTGGAATGGGACGGAGAAGTCAGCTGGATCGGCTCTCTCTCGCATGCCCAACGGATGACCGGGACGTTGTTGCAACTCCTCTTGTAGAGGGTTAGCAGGTTATGGGTGGGATCCCTCAACGTCCCACGGCTTCTAGTATCTATGAGGGTTGTACACCTTAGACTGATAATGGAAACAAGTTTTATCCTAGGTCTGATGTGCAATCCGTCGGGTATGCGGGCTCACGGAGAAGGACATTGATTGTCTTGGATCTTAGTCTAGGCCTCACACCAAGGAAGTGTGAACGAGCCTATAACTCGGATGTGCAACAAAGCTAATATCTCTCATGGTTAATATGACACACCTCTGCAGAGTGTAAGAACTGTAAATTGTTACTCCCTGTTCCGGGAAGGAGCTGTGAACGCTGCGGGAAAGGAACTCCATGAAAGTTCTGGTAAACCCGTGAAGGCTGATGGACATAGCTTTTCAGAATAAAAGCAACCTTTGAAACAATGTTTACGAAAACTTGCATCGCCTACGACTGTAACATCCCAAAAATACTAAACTTGGATCATCAAACTCTAATCATAAAAATTAGGGTTAACAAAAACTTTTCTATGAAAGCATGCATGTGTGTATGCATTCCAATTTGGATTCTTTTGAATTGCCTTTCTTGTGTGATTCTTTGCTTGTAAAAGGATTCTTAGATGAAATAAACATCATCTAAACAATCCCCACACTTTTCCCAAAGACAAATAAATCAAAACAAACAAAATAAGTGAATGGTCACTTTGGCCAAATTACCTCTCATGCCTACTTTGGCTGTCTCTAACTTTCAAAACTTAACAGAAACTTGGGTGGATCTTTGCACCCCTTGATAGTACTCATGACAGAGTACCAAGGACCACCTTGTGATCATCCAAAAACATTTAAATGCATAGTTTAAAGGACAGTTCAAAATTGAATCTATATCATATGGGAAGATCCCACTTTTGCAAAAACCACTCAAACAAGCTCAATTTTCAAAACCCAGGCATCCACAGACTCACCAGCACATGCCTAGAACACCCACCAAGAATCTTTTCAAAATTCAAAACTTGAATTCATGCGGCCATTTCATCAAACACCTTGCTGATTCAAATCAAACAAAATCAAAACACTATAGTGTGCAGTGTTTTGGGCCTAACTTGTTCCCTCTCTGGACACCACTAGCCTTAGTAGATCATCTAACAATCTTAACTAATCTCTAGCACCACTATAAGCTAGCCTTTGTCATTAATGGTGAACAACCCGAGTGCACCATTGTCACCCCAGTGTGGATAGAAAGATACAAGCAGCACTATCCTCGCCAACCTTGTCTGGGAGCAAGCTAGCACCCCACCGCCACTCCCTGTCCCAGCCGCGAGCGATGCCAGCCCCTGGACAACACGCACAGACCACGCCAAGCCGCTCTGCAACCATGCCAAGCCGCTCTGCAACCATGCAGAGAGCGCGCCCCGTGCACCACGCTCGACAGACGCCCACAGACCGCGCGCCGCCCTCGCCGCGTGCATACTCAATCACCATCATCCCAGCAACCCCCGCAGACACGCCCGTTCGCCGCCGCGCAGACCACGCGCGCTGTGCGCCATTAAATCTTCCGTCGGACCGGCACAAAGCACCGCAGCATTCCGACCAATCCGCACCGCCCCGCACCTCGCCACCACGCCGTTGAGCTTCGCCAGAGAGCACAACACTGCCCCTACTGTCGCCCACGCCGATAGCCTTCTTTTCCGTCGACCACGACGAGCTTAGCTTGAGCCCGTCGGTTCCCTCTCGCCACTATAAAAGGAGGCCTCCCCCGCTCAAACTCTTCACACCATTCCACTCCCCTCTCCTCACTGATCGTTCCACCCCGTTCCCGGAGCAAGGCGAGCAGCACATCGCCGGAATTTCATCGGAGCCCGCTGCTGCTGGAGAAGGGAGCCCGCCCCAGGAGAAGCTGCCGGTACCAGGAGGTTCGCCGTCGTCGACTTCGTCGTTCGCCCGTATCGCCGACCCTTGCCTGAGCCCCTGTGAGCCTCCCACGACCCCCACCTGCCGCGTTAGGGTTCTGTCTCGCTGGCGCTGCCCGACATGGACGATGAACCAGAGCCGTTGGATTAGAACTAGATCCAACGCACCACGTTGCCCCGTACCGCTTCGCACCCCCTGTATCACTGACGCGTGGGGACAGCCACTTAACCAGCCCGCGTAAGCGATGTGCTTAGCAGGCCGGCCCGTTAACCTTTCCCGCGCAGCCCACTCGTTTGAATTTGAAATTTTTCATTTTCATTCAAACACAGTTCTGTACCTAGTTTCAAAAATCAACCCAGCTCGATTCAGTAAACCAAATTGAATGAAACCAATTTTTTTTAGAAAGTTATTGAAATGCTGAATCCAAGCCCATTGGATTCAAATCATTTAGATCTGTAGATCACCCTTGGTAAAAATAACAAGGCCGAAGATTTTCTGCATTCAAACATTTTTCAAATTTAAACTATAATAGCTTTTGAGTTGATTCCAACTCTCGGAAATACATTTAACCATACCTTTCAGAATATATAAAAATATATGGGTTTACTTACAGAAATAATGTTCAAGTAATAAAAGAATGCCACATAGGCATTTCTAGTCACTTATTTTATTTAAAATAAAAAGGTTAAACCTTATTAAATTGTGACACCACTTTAAATCACATTCCCATGGACTAAAATATGTGGTGATCACATGTGTCAACATGATCCCATGTTTGGTTTGGAGAATATTAAATCTTAAGTAGTTTTTCAATGAGTAGAAATTACTTTTCTAAAACTAAAATCATTAAGACAAATGCTTTAGTCTTGTAATGTTAGTGATGATGCTAGATCATCTATAGAAACCCTTGGTGTGATGATTGAAAGTAGTTAAGTATTGTTTGGTGATTGTTTACCTTGTATTTATTCATAGACGCTAGTACCGACCAAGGATACGAGGAGGAAGGAGGATACTATGAGGAAGAAGCCGAGGAGAACTTCAACCACTGCTCTGCAAAAGGCAAGATAACACTTGCAAGATACTCTACTGATGCAAACAAATACTTACTTGTTACCATGCCAACTATATGCCTTAAGCATATGTGATCATACCCACTTGAAAACCCAATCCTAGTTTTACTTGCAAGCTTTCTACTTTATTTCTTTATCAAAGCTTTTACTTAGAGTTTACTGAAGTAACTTGTAGATTCTAGGAAGATACTTGAAGGTTGCATAAAGAGCATAAAATTTGGCCTAAGCTAGAAAACCTTGATATCATCCTAAGGCATGAGGTGGTAATTAGTTGAAACTCCACTTGTTTATCACCCCTCATTAGTACTCACCCCCAGTTGTAGATGCTAGTGCTAAGCATAAAACTTGTCAACTTTAGATGGGAATACTTGGTGAAAATGGTTATGAAAACCTTAGAATGATAGATCATTCTACTGAGATGTTTTGACATGTGTTTCCGAACACCAGATGATTTTGGTGATGAAAATGTTGAGGCATGAGCCTTAGCCCTTTTTAAAACTGATGGTTGTCTGGATGCGATACCATTCCAATTTTACCGTTCAACCACAATACCCGAAGATTGGGTAGGGCTTGACTGGAAACTTATATGCCTTAGTATTGGTTCCCTCATGGCCAAGGTCTGAGCTGAGGCTACCTTGTGAAGATTGTCCACCTGTGCAGTACCCAAGATGACAGTTGGTCATGGTTGGGAGGCCAAACTCACAGGAGAGGTGCTTATACTAGGGCGTGTAATTGAAAGGTTAGGATTGATTATCTGCATACTGAGTATGGTGAATTCGGGATTTGTTCCTAATGGATGTATCGAATGTTGTGGTGAAAGTGTACAATCTCTGCAGAGTGTCAAACTATTCGAATAGCCGCGTCCGCGGTTATGGATAGTTGGAGTGGCCATATTGTTCCCTCGTCAGATGTTTTCAAAATGACTTGTGAAATGAATCGGAGAATTTGACTTGACCACAACGGAGTTGTGGCATGAGATACAAGTTCCCACTTAGGTGTTATAAAATTTGACTAGTTTTCTCTTGCTTCTGAACTTAGTAGAGGTAAATCTGGCTTTTTGCAAAACAACCATAGAGCTTAGTGTCCTACTACAAAAACCCCCTTTACTTGTTAGTATTAGTTTGCGAGTACTTAAAGAGTACTCATGGCTTTGTCCTGGCTATTCCCGTGGCCAGACTATGAAGAGGAGTACCAGGATGATGGACCCCAGGAAGGTTACGACAACTAGGATCATCTCCCATCGTCAGCATTGCCTGTGACCCCAAAGATGGAGTTTCGCCTACGCTACCTTTATTATTACGTATTTCCGCTGCTTGAATTGTATTAAGAAATGGATCATGAGATCCTTATTTGTGTAAGACCTTATGTATGGTTTGTAATGGATGATGTACTGTCGTGGTTTTGTTGACACGTACGCATAGGGGTATCCCAACAGCGAGTTTAGAGACGTGGGGGGAAGACAGAGAGCGTCCGGGTCGGCTTGACACAGTTTACCCAGGTTCAGATCTAACGATGGTGGCGAGATCCTACTACTGCTATAAATCACTATAATGGCAATACGCCGAGTTACAGGATTGGGGGTTCGCTGTGTGCAGGTAGTGCTATGCGCTTGTTGTTCTTGTGTTGTGCCCTAAAGGCTCCCGTAGGCCGGCTTATAAAGACACCAGGACCTAAGGTTACATGGAGAGTCCCAGCCGGATACGGTTACAGAGTCCTAGACTAACACTAACTAGTCTTCGTGTCATCCAAGGCTCCGGTTTCCATCATAGGCGGTGGCACGTCGCCTTCCTTCATCCCTGCTGGACCTCCGTCTTGTCTACCAGCAATTGGGCCGCCCGGTTATGCCATAGGCCTAACCACCAACTGTGGGCCACCCGGGCTTGCCGGTATGAGACTATACCGTAGGTATACCCATTTGGTATATCCACAACAGTAGCCCCCGGAGTTCTTCAAGATCCTCGCGTTCCTCCGTCTAGATTTGAGCGTAAGTATCACATCGTCTTCAACTTGTAGGCGTGCTTAGTGATGAATCTTGGTGAGCTCCCATATCATATTCTCATCCGACAAGTCTAGCCAGACAATTGCTTGTATGCTTCTGCGAACGAATCCAAGGCGGAGAACTCTTCTAACGAATCGTTAGTGATTCTTCCAAGCTCTAGGAAAGTCTTTAACATCATCATCCATGTAGGATGGTATGCAAGCCGGAAAAAATCACGGCTACTAGGCCACGGTCGTAAAGGCTGCCAAACTGCCGACTTAGAGCCAGCAAAGTCACAGACAAAAGAGCTTGCCGAATTAAGGTCTTAGAGCCTCTCATATCACGGACATTTAGGCCATCGAGCCGTGTAACCCAGTGAAACTTCCGTGAAGGCAAAGTTAATGTCAAGCCCCCAAGTTTCGCTAGCCGGATTTTTCACCGTCTTGAAAGTTTCTTGATATAACCATATGTAGCCCCCGAGCATTGAGTCGTCTTCGTTGAAGGCGGCTTGATGCTCAAAAGAACATGCATAATTGTACATCAAACGATTGTAGCCCCCGAGCGCCAAGTCGGAGTTTCAAAGGAAAATCTTCTTGGTGCTCTCAGAGTAACTTCAGCAAAAATGCAAATAGTGTAGCCCCCGAGCGTCAAGTCGGAATTATTTTGGCCTGGTGCTCTAGAGAGAACTTCACAGAAATTCAATATCGGTGTAGCCCCCGAGCATCAAGGTGGGAATCACTTGAATTTTCCAGCTTGGTGCTCTAAGAGAACTAAACCATATCTTGGAGATTATCATACTGTAGCCACCGAGGATTGCTCCGACTTGATGCTCAAAGAGGGACAAAGCTCCTATGTTAGAGATGTCAAGCCCCCGAGCGTCGAGTCGACTTCCTCAAAGGCGGCTCAAGTCTTGGTCAACGCTGCGATTCCAGCCCCCGAGGTGTCAAGCCTAGTGAAAATCCGGCTTAAAACACCTTAATTACAAGAAACGCGGCAATGTCCAAGCGTCATGTACCTGAAACATAAACATGAAAATACAAATGTATTAAATTGTTCCTTTAATCGTGTCCAACAAACAAAAGTAAGACGGAACAAACATGGCCTTTAAATAAATGCTTTAAAGCTGAAACTATGCAGCAGATGGACACATAAAACTGTTTAGGAGGGAAAAACTCAACTAATTTGAACAGTTTATGTAAAATTTTGTTTAAGCAAGTGCTGGCTTATCCGTTATTCTGGTTTTTATGCTTGACCTTTCGTGAGACGGAAGACTCGCAGCACAGAACCATGTCCTTGGGTGATGATGCCTAATGGCACCGTCCAGAACCCAAGGCCAAAACGCCGGCTTTGAGTGCCGAGAAGTCACTACTCCGGAATCCACATAAAAACAACAGAAAACGTGTATCCAGAAAACTTAAGCTAACGCCCGAAGACGGGTTTTTGCATGGTACTGGGGCCTTAAAACGGCAAACCAGTAAAAAGTTAAACTCACGAGCGCAAAGCAAATCGTGGAAAAAATATGACCAAAACGAAAGCGGTAAAAGACTCAAAATATGAGTGAACTAATCTTAATCTTATGATCATAAATAATTAAAATATTAAATAAACAGAAACTTAACGAAGCCAAGGCGACGCCAGAGTTTTTCATTGCCCAGCTGATGTAGTACGTGATGACGATGAAACCGGATGTATTGTCCGTGACGACCGGCTGCGAGATGAAGGCGGGAAATCGACTTAACACACTGACACACGGAGCCTCGAAACGAAACCCAGCAGAATCTTTATATACACGCATTTCCGCAAACTTCAATCGGTCAGGAAACATAGTCTCTGGCCAAGAAATTTGCGTACGTGATATTCTTGTCTTCGCGTGCAGACAAAAAGCCAATTGGCCAATGAGCAGTTGATTGCTTTTATTTTCTCAAAAGACTTAAAACATGCTGATCGATCGGTGCTTAGGCAGATCAAAATCAGTATGTCATAATACGAAGCCGGACTGGTATCATTGTAGTACTCTATAAAGCCATACATCAATAGAACCGATTGTGTCTCAACTTGAGGACACATATCATAGGCGGTGGCACGTCGCCTTCCTTCATCCCTGCTGAATCTCCGTCTTGTCTACCAGCAATTGGGCCGCCCGGTTATGTCATAGGCCTAACCATCAACTGTGGGCCACCCGGGCTTGCCGGTATGAGACTATGCCGTAGGTATACCCATTTGGTATATTCACAACATGTACTATGATATCAATTATGTTATGTCTCGCAAAAATGGTAATTCTGGGATTGCGATGTATGGCATAACAGGCATCTGGGATTAAAAATCCGGATGTTGACAACGACCTATGGTCTGTGGCTGTAGATAGTGCATCAAACACTTTTCTTTAGTGAACTTGCTGAGTACGCTCGTACTCAACGTATCTTCTTAACCCTTGCTAGATCTCGGAGAAACCAATGGCGTTCCTAGAAAATAAGTTATTTGAAGAGTTGAAGATATCTGAGGGAGATCAACGGAGTCGAAGACCTTACCGGAAGCTATCAAAGACAAGTTGAAGCGTAGAATATAAATAAAACTCCTAGAATCTTAAACCTACTTCTGTAGAAAAGTACTATAGTAGTACTTTTAAGCCTTATACATATATTAATAGTAGTACTTCTAAAGTAACTCCGGATGGATCTTTCTGGTTATTTCTGTATAATATTTGTCACTGTTCGAGGAGGTTCTCTAGATCTTTTGTAATATGTTATATGTAATCTAAAGTGTTGTCTTGGACCCGCGATGTTTTTGTTGTACCACTCTGAGGAATATAATGCAGATGAAACGATGTTCCATTGGTGTTATGTCAACGACTATAGTGTACTACATCATGCAGTGGTATGCTGGGTCACCGCAGCCTGAGTCGGGGTCGATTCGGCCCAGTCTGTGGTGATTCGGCCTGCTCCAAATCTGCAGATGAAGGGGCCTAGCCAGGTCTTTCTTATTCGGCCCAGGCGTGGCAGTGAGGGAAAGCCTAGCCTGGGTCTCCTAATGTCGGCCTGGTAGCTGGTGGTGAAGGGATTCCGGAGTGGGCCGCTGTGCTAGCCCACCCCGGACGATGAAGGGAGTAATTGGCCTATGCCCCCGCGGTGGGCCGGATAAGGCGGGTGTCGGCCCACCGGGGTCACGTGGGAAGCTGGTCCTGGCAAAGCGATGCGTCCCGCGGTGGGCCGAGCTTCTCTTTGTCAGCCCACCCGGGAGATGTTAGCGGGGCGAGAAGGTACTGGCGAGGTCGATGGAGCGGGAAGTTTGGCAGGAGTCTGTGCTAAGCTGGCGTGGTGGCTCGGCAGGAAGGTGATTCGGCGTGGTTGGTAGGAAGCAAGGTATCGGGGGAGTTCGGCGGGAGCAACCTGGTGGGTTGATTCGGCTGTGGCCTAGATGGGCCAGCTGGGGACAAGGCCCAGCCGGGTTATTCCTTCTTTGGATCAAATTCGGCCTGATAGTCCCTAGGTTGGGCCGAGATAGGTGTAACTCGGCCTAGGTTGTCTTTTCTTCTCATTATTTTCAGTTTACCTCATATTCTTTATCTCTAATATCGTTCCTTTTATCCCATTGGATCTCGAATCATTGTACACACACCATTGTATCTCCTGATACCTCATCTTTAGGGTATCCGGGGTCATATCCCCGACACTAACTGATGATTCTAGGACCTACCTAGATAGCTTTGCTGATTATGTTTCAGGAAAATAACTCCTACAGATGCTGAAGAATTAATGTCTAATATAAGCAAGAATTATGATGATTGGACTTCAACTTAGATGAATACACCTGAGCCTATTACTCTTGAACCAGATGTTTCTGAACCAATTCCAACACCAACACCAAAGAAGATAGGAATTATTGCATTAAATGATGAAGTGATGAAGGAAGCTAAGAAGTGTCTAAAGGAGAAAGGTATTAGAGCTGAAGATGTGAAGAATCTACCTCCTAAAGAAGAATTATGTAAGCCAATTCCCCACTCATCTACTATTGAGGTACACTCTCTCCAACACTTTGATGAAGGTGATATTCCCTATGGTAAGCCTCCTGATCAATGCTTAGAGGAACTTGACATTTTTATTGTTAAACAAGGTCATTTTAATAAACAAGTTTAGAATCATTTATTGGAAAACTCTAGAGCTATCAAAGAGTTGAAAGATATTGTGGAAAGAACTTCTGATGATATTAAAATTCTTTGTAAACACTTTCAAATTGTTCAAACCCAACTTGATCAACTTGCTAAGGTACAAAAGGATATGCTAGTTAATGCTTCAGGAGATAAACATGCTTATGGAATTAAAACTAGGAGTGGTATAACTACTCAAGATCCTTTATATCCTGAAGGACACCCTAAAAGAATAAAACAGGATTCCCAACAAGTTGAAGATAGTGGTAGTCCTCATAAGAGAAAAAAAGAAACATAAAATAGTTGAGGAACCACTTGAACCTGTTGTAGATCCTAGTAGTATATATGTCTCTGATGCTGAAACTGAGAATGGTGATGATAAAAATGATGCTCCTGATAATGAGGAAGTTGAGGAAGAACCTGAGAAGCACACTACGAACACTAGGTACACAAAGGAAGATTTTATTGCTAATAAACATGGTAAAGATAGAGAACCTTGGGTGCAGAAACCTATGCCTTTTCCAGGTAAGAAACAGAAGTCAAAGGAGGAAGAACACTACAACAAGTTTTGTGAGTGGATGAAACCTTTATTTTTGCAAATTCCTTTGACTGATGCTATTAAGTTGCCTCCTTATTCAAAGTATATGAAGGATATTGTCTCTAATAAAAGGAAGATTCCTAATGAGGAGATTTATACTTTGCTTGCTAATTACTCCTTCAATGGTAAGGTTCCAAAGAAACTTGGTGATCTAGGTATTCCAACTATTCCTTGCTCTATTACGAATAATTATGTTAGAACTGCTTTATGTGATTTGGGAGCTGGAGTTAGTGTTATGCCTTTTTCTCTCTATAAGAGACTCTAGCTAGAAAAGTTGATACCAACTGATATGCCTTTTTGCAAATGGCTGATAAGTCAACTACTATTCCTGTTGGTATATGTGAGGATGTTCCTGTTCAATTTGCTCATAATTGCATGGTTCTAACTGATTTTTTTGTGCTTGAAATGCCTGAATATGATAATATGTCTATTATTCTTGGGAGACCTTTTCTTAATACTGCAGGTGTTGTCATCAATTGCAATCAAGGAAAAGTAACATTCAATATTAATGACAAAGAGAACACTGTCTATTTCCCCAAGAAGGTTGTTAAGAGCTATTGCCAGAATTCCATTAAAAATATTGAGGGCATCAAGGTTGGAGAAATATATTGTCCCATTCCACAAGAAAATTTTGAAACTATTATGATTGGGACCATTGCTATCAAGTATGAGGTAACATAATCACCTTGTGGAATGCAGAGTTTTTCTTCATATAAGATTGTTTTGGTAACAAGACTTGATCAACCTTGTTAACAAAAGGATTTTAATGAACAAAATAATGCTTTCACTATGGTTATACTTGCTCACTTTCATTTTTCTCCTTTCCAATCTTTGCTCTTTGTCATGCCTAACTTAAAGGCGTTAAAGAAAAGTACTTGTTGGGAGATAACCCAAGAGTTTCCTTGAGTCTTGGAAGTTATTACTTCAGTAATGACCTCTCCTTATCCTTTTTGTTTGTTTTCTGTGCCAAGAATAACCTCTAACGAGAGAGAAGTAAGATTTGGGGAGTTGCTGTCCCGAAACAGATTTCTATCCTCCACCATAAAAATTCATGAGGAGTCTCTGTAAGTTGGATTGAGCTGAAAAGTTACGAATAAATCCCCTTGTTGTTAGCTAACTTTAGTTATTTCAACACTTTTTTATTTGAGCAACAGGTCTTCGGAAATCGGTTTCTACCTACTGGTCTATTTTGATAAATTTCTGCCATTCTTTGCATTTGCTTCTTATTGATTCCTTTTCGGGTTCTTTTTGGGAAATTGAGCTTTTAGAAGGAGTTGCTACAGTAGCTTGTGTTTTTAATGAAAAATCTTGCTGTTCCAAAGCTTTGCCCGAGGTCTAATATATTTTGAATAAACTAATGTTGCTAATGAAGATTGTGTGAAGTTTTGTATGAAGGAAAAATTTCAGGTGTAGAGAGAGAATGATGTAATGAGATGAAGAATGGACAAAAGCTCAATCTTGGGGGGAGCCACTCCGTGTCACCCCAAGAATTAATCAAGAGGTACAAGCGTCAAAGCTTGGGGGTGCCCAAGGTATCCCCTTCTTCATCAATGAAAATCTCAGGTCTTTCTAGACACTTCGTTTTTATTGTTTCATGCACAGTTGTGTTATTCTTGGAGCGTCTTAGTTTTTGTTTTTGGTTTTCTTTTGCTTCGTTTGGTTTTGCGTTGGTTGCCTTCTAAAAAAATTGAAAACACCAAAAATATTTGTTGTTCTTCTTTGGTTTTGTGAGTTCTTTGCAGTGTTTAGCCGTCCTTAGTGAATTTTGGTTTCATGTTATTATTCAAGTCACACAAGTGATGTTAGGTTCCCAACCTTTAATAAGGTAGAGATCCCTGTGTTTACAATTCTAGTCCCTAGATCAATAGCTAGCATCCACAGTTAAGATGTAATATCAAGAAACAAAGGTCATAGTACAACTTTATAACCAGGAATAAAATAATTTATTACATCTTACATAGCTCATTTGGCTATCTCATTACAATGCAGCAGAATATAACAATAGCATGGGGTCCTTCATCTTCAAAGTGCCACAGGCAGACATGTTGGTTGTAGACTTGTAATCCTAATCATTAAACTTCACTAATATCAAACAAGCCTGCAACATAACAAGTTATAGCCACAAGGGTCAATACATTTGATTTGTATTGGCAAGTGATACTATGGTAATATAGTGGAGTCTATGTTCTATATGCATTTGGCTAAGTGGAGCTTAGGCTTGCTTTGCTCAAAATAGATTTTCCTTATCATTTGAAAACACTAATTTTTTGCTTGACAAAATCTTTCCCAAGGCATCTCCCAATAGAAATTGGTGATCCTTTAACCCTTGTTCAACCACAAGTTTTTAACTTAGAAATTGGGATGAGGAGATTCTTGATAGCTTCCATGTATTAATGCTCAAATTTTCCTTTGCCAGGGACATGGCTAAGTACTTAGACTTTTTTACACTCTGCAGAGGTGGTGCACTTTCCCCACAAGACTTGGTTTCACCAAGACAAGATCTTTCAGAAACCTTCCATTAGATCAGAATGGACGCGTTCCAACCTATCATTCCCCTACCACCAACTGTCCATTTGGCTAAGTTATTGCAACCTATATGATCCATGCAGAGCCCATAATGCCAAGTGGCTGCACTTGAAGCTTCTCAACATTTGACATCTCAAATCTCTTTGTTCCTGGGTGGCATTCCACAAGTGAGATACACAAGGTAAACCATACAAATGGGCCTTGTGAACCACTCAACACAAACCATTCCTTCCATTCCACCCAGGTGATTCATTCACTTACTTGTTTTATTAAACAAAACACAAGTCCACAGACTTAGAAATTTTTCCATAGCATGAATATATATTCCACCCTTGTTTTCTATTAGCTAAGCTAATCATGATAGTAATAGGAATCTTAACTTAGGAAATTTCTACTAGGGTTTCATCTACTAGGATTTCCCACGGCATAGTTTATACTTAGCAAAATTCCATGCAAGTCCTTCTTAGAAATATCACTAATGCATAGTGAAAATAGTGGGACAAAAGTATGAAGCATCACTTGCCTTTTTGGTAGATAGTATAAGTTCACTCCTTGTCCTTGAAACAATCACACTCTTCAAGTAACTACAACTCAATCAAGCAAGGCACACTTTCAATCTACCAATCAAGCAAAACATCACATAAAATGATAGAAACAAAACAATGCATGCAAGGATGCTAAAGATTGTTTTATTTGGAAAAGTGGTTTCTAATGGGTCATAAACATTTGAAAACACCTAATGGTCATTTTATAAAGTGGCAAAACCATTTGCAAAAGGTTTTACTTCATAAACCATTTTTAAACCAAATCATTATTTTATGTGGTGAAGAAATGCTTTTAATAAGGCAACATTCTATAAATTTCACAAAATATGTTTTCAAACCATAAAACCTTGTGTTTAGGGTCAGAGAGTTTATTTCCAAAACATTTCTCAAATGTTTTCTTCCAAAAGCATTTTTAATAAATAAACATTATTTTTATTTGACTAGAAATGGTTTAAATCAAAAGTTTATTCTTTTGCTTTACCAAATACATTTTTTAAACCACCAATTGATTTCTAGGGTCAGTAGGTTCAAAACAAACCATTTGCCAAAGATTTTATCTCAAAAATCATTTTTGAACAAATTTTATATTCTAAACATGCATACACAAGTTTCTGTAAAAACAAACAAATTAACAGAAGCAATTTACTAAACAAAGTACATGGTCAGAAAGTACTTGCCTTGCTGATTCGATTGATATAAAATTTGAAAAATTTGGACATGTGGTTTGAAAGTTATGAATTTTACAAAATTAAACATCTAATGGGAAAGTTTCTGGTTTTTAAAACAGACAGAGGCCACGTGGCTTGTTCCTATTCGCCGGTACCCGCTTCGGCTGGATCGCGCTCTCTGGTGCGTTGGATCTAAAGCAGATCGTGTGGCTCAGAATCAAACGTACCCCTTCGGTTAGTTTCTATCGCGAGCGTTGGATCTAAATCCTACGGCGCACAACCTTTGATCATATACCAGCGGTGCTGGCAGCGGAGCGGTCAGACGACGATGGTGGCGACGTTACAGGAAGCGAGGGAGGAAGGGGAGATGCTCACCGAGTTCGCCGTGGCGTGGGGAAGCTCAAGGTGGTACTTGCTGGCGAGGGGGCGCACGGGGTCGATGATAATCGCTCGTCGGAGTTAGGGGTGGCGCCAGGAGCTTCTGCTTGTCGATGGGGACGGGGCTTCGGTGTATGCCAGAGGGAGAGGAGAGTATGGTTAGATGCGCAAAGACGTGGCGAGGATGCACGAGTGAAAGAGAAAGAGAGGGGCGGTCAGGTTCTTACCCGAGGCTTCGCCAGAGAGGAAACAGACGGTGGCGGCGGTGGTCTTGGTTGTTGTCGAGGCTGGGGTCAAGCGCGAGCAAAATGAGGCCACTGGTAGGTGCGGTGGTTGATGGGGATCATGCCTGTGTGGTCTAGAGAGCGAGGCGCGACGGCGACTGGCCTGGATTGGGGGTGGCGCTCGCCGGAGACAGTGGTGGTGAAGTGCGAAATTCAGCAGCCATGGGGCACGCTAGGGTGAGGGACTGAGGGGGAAATAGAGAGGAAACGCAGGCGAATAAGAGGGCATGGTCGTGGGGTCGTTTAATGGCGTGGTTAACGCGAATTAAGCCGGGCTTTAATCGCCTGCAACGGCCGGCGAGGTGAGGGACAGAGTCAGCGGGTGAGGAAGATGATGACCTGGCGTGGGGTCGCTTGGCAGCGAGAGAGAGAGAGAGGGAGAGTGGGGCCGACTCGTCAGTGATTCTGCGGGTTCTTTCTCTGGTGAAAAACGGTTCGTTCAGGTGAGAGGGAGAGGTGGGCTGGACTGGGCTTAGTTGGGCCAGTTAGGTTGGGCTGTGTCTTTCACTTTTTTTTGTTCTGATTGTTTTTCTTTTTCATTTTCTAATAATCTGTTTTGATTTTGAATAAGCAATTCAAACACTCATTCGAATTCAAACCTTTTCCAAAATTTGTGTAGGTTTAAATACTGATTAGTAATATAATTTGAAGTCAATTTTAGAATAAAACTTTATTCTTTTTGGGGTCTTTTTAATTATTCAAAAGGCACTTGTTTTAAATCAAATAGGATTTAATAACATTTTTCAAACACCATTTAAATTCTTAAACCTTCCAAATCTTTTTAGTAGGTTTTTATTTGTTTAATAGGGTGTCAAATAATTCATCTTGAATTATTTGGAAAGTATTTAATATGATTCATAAATCATTTGAATTGGGTATTTGTTTTAATTCCATTGGAATTTAATATAGTTTTAATTCCCTAAATTTTATTTGGAAGTTTTATTTGATCTTATTTAGGTCAATTGATTCACTTTTATTCCACTTGGGTAAATTCCAAAAAAAAATACTATTTTCTCATGAATTATATAATTATTCTTATTAGAGATTTGTCTTTATTAAAATAGGGATAGAATGGCTAATGCCATTTTATTTTGGAAATTCTTTATCCTTTTATTTCATTTGGATTTGGATTATATTCATTCCTTTTGCTTATGGTTTTGGCCAAGATTTAATTTGGTCTTTAATTATTCCTTATTTAATATTTCTTTCTTCATCTTATAAAATACATATCTTTTATTTATAGATCCAAACTTGGTGATTCCAATTTGTAAAATCTTGTTTATTGTTTATTTATCTTTTTTAATATCTTTAGGATTATTTTCTCACCATTTGGTATGGATTTATAGATAGGTTCTTTATTAGCTTTGGAATTTTAATTTCCTTATCTTATTATATTCATAAGATTTTATCCATGGTTTCAAATTAAGTGAAACCAATTTATATGGTTTTATAATATTCCTATTTGTCATTCTTGATCATTTATAAATGTTTGTTGACAAATTCTTATATGGATCAAATCCATAGGCTTGGAGATAACTTGGAAATGATTTTATTCCATTAGGGTTTAGGTTTGGATTTATTTTCCAAGTGTTTAAATTTCCAGATGCATTTTAAGAGGAATGCATTTCTCTTGATTTGGATTTTGTTGAATTCAAACTTTAATTAAAGTTTGTTCAAGATGGGATTTTAATTTCCATTTAAAAACAAAAGTTTATTTTCACCCTGATTTTCAACAATAATTTATTTTGTTTATTTATTTTTCACATTACAAGATTTGGAAAATCTTGGGATGTGACAAGTGAAGAGAAATAATGAAGATTAAGACAACTCGAGGAGTGGTAAGAGGCTGGTAACAAACTCTATTTGTTTCATTTTTGTACATATACTCATCATTGTGAGCATGCTTAGCCTGTTTGTGTAAGGTGTATGTCATTATGGATGCTTAGTAGTTCTTGCTTGTCTATGATTAGCTCTAGCTTGCTAATAGTTTGTAGCATGTCATATGAATGTTTGCTTGCATTGATTTATTCATACTTTGGTATGATATTGTGGTATCCTCCTCTGAATGTTCATGTGAATCGACTTGGCACATGCTCATGCATGCACATGACTAATCAATAGTCAATAAGCCTCGATGATTTATTTTGCCTCAGAGTTCTTGTATCACTTTCATGCCATAATTAGTCATGTTTTGTTGCAAGCATGATTATGACAGCTATTGCTCTCTCGTTTGTCGCTCCCTTTCTATTGCTAGCCTTCACTTGCACTGAGTATGTGCTCTACCTGTGCTTCCAACTCCCCAAAACCAATATTGCCAGCTGTGTCCACTATACCTACCTATTAGCATCATTTGCTATTTCAGTGCATATTCTATATGCCGTGTTTTCTTCCAAAATAAAATGTTTGTCTGTTTTGAGAAAGTTAGTTAGTAAAGCTCTCACGAACTTGATGGCACACTTTATTCTGTGCACTTAATAATCCTGAACCATTGTGACTAGTCCATGAAAGTTATATGCTTACAAATTATATGCTAGGAGTCAGCAAAACCGTGCTATCACGGGGAACGCTTTTAACACCTTTTGGATATATTCATATCTAGTTGATACCTTGCTCTTTTGTTTGCGGATGTCAACAATGTGAAATGAAAGGGGGACTTGTGAGTCCATGGAGTTTGTATTCTGTGTTAGAGAAACGCCTAGGCCGCTAGCCTAAGCCATGCCTAATCATGGTGGAAACTTGCAGCATCACCATAGTGAGACATCTATGAAGCATCCTCAATAAAAAACTATGCATATAGTAAATAAAAAGATTGCTGAGATGATCATTGTCTGCTTGCCTTGTCATTTTGGTTATGGGAAAGCTCATGTACCATGTGCAAGGGGTATCCCGTTGGCGGTTCTCGATGATATGCAAATACTTACAATGACAAGAACTTTCCTGGACCCAAAGTTGAGTAGTATGAGGAGTGGCCCTCACACTCAAGGGACTCGGGATTTCCAGTCTATAGTCTGTCAAGCATATAATTCAGAGTGGACCTCACTTTCACCTTAACCACATAAAGATGCTTATGATAGGGGCAATGAGAGCTCAAAGCTAATGAGTACCGTCCTTTCAGCATTTGGAATCCTTTCAAACCTTACAAAACTATTTTCACCACCTTGTTGAGTCACCACTTATTCTATGAGCACCTTCTTGAGAGCATAGTTGTCATTCTTGTGTTTGTTCCAAAAATTGGTTAATTATGTCATGACTTTGATGCTTGTATCTCTAATATCTTGATCTCTAGTCTTCATGTGAACTTCAGAGGTGCCTTGGCATTTATATTGTGCTCTTCAAACAAAGGCAAGTGAGATACCACTCTATCATACCTTATAATGAGTATTGTAATGTTTCTTATGTTTATGTTTCATGCTACTTATTATTCTTGAGTTGGTTTCTCTTCATAGCTTGCAATGACTATTGAGTAGACTTAGTTGCATGCTCATTATGAATTGTCTAAGCATCTACTCCTGTACTGAGAATATTTACATCATATGAAGCAATGTGTTCGTGAAAGTTATTTTATCGCACTCAATTTTCAACTGAATTGCTTGAGGACAAGCAATGAGCTAAGCTTGGGGGAGTTGATATGTCCAAAACGTATCTACTTTCTCGAACACTTTGCTATTGTTTCTCCTCTAAACTTGTGTGATTTGGATGCAACTAACACGGACTGACGCTGTTTTCAGCAGAATTACTTTGGTGTCTTGTTTTTGTGCAGAAAATGAACTATCAGGAAAAATCTGTCAACACCCGGATTTTTAATCCCAGATGCCTATTATGCCATACATCGCAATCCCAGGATTACCATTTTTGCGAGACATAACAAAATTGGATAGCACAGTACATCATCCATTATAAACCATACATAAGGTTTTACACAAATAAGGATCTCATGATCCAGTTCTTAATACAACTCAAGCAGCGGAAATACGTAATAATAAAGGTAGCGTAGGCGAAGCTCCATCTTCGAGGTCACAAGCAATGCTGACGATGGGAGATGATCCTAGTTGTCGTAACCTTCCTGGGGTCCATCATCCTGGTACTCCTCTTCATATTCTGGCCACGGGAATAGCCAGGGACAAAGCCATGAGTACTCTTTAAGTACTCGCAAACTAATACTAAAAAGTGAAGGGGGGGTTTGTAATAGGACACTAAGCTCTAGGGTTGTTTTGCAAAAGCCAGATTTACCTCTACTAAGTTCAGAAGCAAGAGAAGCTAGTCACAATTTTATAACTCCTAAGTGGGAACTTGTATCTCATGTCACAACTCTGTTGTGGTCAAGTCAAAGTCTCAATTCATTTCACAAGTCATTTTGAAAACATCTGACGGAGGAACAGTATGGCCACTCCAACTGTCCATAACTGCGGACGCGGCTATTCGAATAGTTTGACACTCTGCAGAGATTGTACACTTTCACCACAACATTCGATACATCCGTGAGGAACAAATCCAGAATTCACCATACTTAGTATGCGGATAATCAATCCTAACCTTTCAATTACACGCCCTAGTATAAGCACTTCTCCTGTGAGTTTGGCCTCCCAACCATGACCAACTGTCATCTTGGGTACTGCACAGGTGGACAATCTTCACAAGGTAGCCTCAGCTCAGACTTTGGCCGTGAGGGAACCAATACTAAGGTATATAAGTTTCCAGTCAAGCCCTACCCAATCTTCGGGTATTGTGGTTGTACGGTAAAATTGGAATGGTATCGCATCCAGACAACCATCCGTTTTATAAAGGGCTAAGGCTCATGCCTCAACATTTTCATCACAAAAAGCATCTGGTGTTCGGAAACACATGTCAAAACATCTCCGTAGAATGATCCATCATTCTAAGGTTTTCATAACCATTTTCACCAAGTATTCCCATCTAAAGTTGATCAAGTTTTATGCATAGCACTAGCATATACAAGTGGGGGTGAGTACTAATGAGGGGTGATACACAAGTGGAGTTTCAACTAAGTACCACCTCATATCTTAGGTTGATATCAAGGTTTCTAACTTAGGCCAAATTTTATGCTCTTTATGCAACCTTCAAGTATCTTCCTAGAATCTACAAGTTACTTCAGTAAACTCTAAGTTAAAGCTTTGATAAAGAAATAAAGTAGAAAGCTTGCAAGTAAAACTAGGATTGGGTATCAAGTGGGTATGATCACATATGCTTAAGGCATATAGTTGGCATGGTAACAAGTGAGTGTTTGTTTGCATCAGTAGAGTATCTTGCAAGTGTTAGCTTGCATAATTGCAAGTATAAGCTTGCTAAGTTAATAGCTTGCAAGTATTGGCTTTGTAACATCCCTAAAATCATATTTCAAAGCCTTGCATATCATCCATGCATGCATATTCATTTAGGGTTCAAATTTCAAACTCAATTGAAAGAATCAGAAGCACTGAGTGCTTGTTATTTTATGTAAACAAGAATTAATCCAATGCCACTCTCAAGTGAGAGAATAATTGTTTTAAACCAAGTTTTGTTTGCTCTTATGTTGGATTGGTTGAGTGATAAAGCTTGGAAAAAGTTTCCAAAACAAATATGGTTTTAAAACCATTTTTAAATCTTTATCGAATCATGTGCTAAGGCACTGTTTTTTTAAATTTTCAAAGGAATCATGCAAGTCCAACAAGACAGCATGGTTTTATACTCAAAATTATACAGGGATCATTTTATAAAAATCCAGAAAAGTTTGGAATTCAAATGCTTTTGATTCCATTTGAAAATGATTCCTGAAATTCAATATAGAAAAAGAAAAGGAAATTGGAAATCAACTTAACAAAGGGGTACGAGTCAGATCTGGCCGAGCGATTTCATTTAGATCGTGCGGTCCACACTGGTCGATCCGTGCGAAGCGGTACCGACGAATCAGAGAGCGCCGCGTGGCCTGAGTTTAAATTCAAAACAGAAATTTGATCTATTAAGTTAACCAAACTTGTAAAATTCATAACTTTTGTTCCACACATTCAAATTTTACAAATTTTATATCATTGGAATCGGGAGAGAAAACCCTATCTTTTTATGCAATGTGTTTAATGTTTTGCCTCTGTAAAAAATGGTTGTTTTTATAGAAACATTTGTAGGCTTAATTTGTGTATAGTAATTATTTGAAAAATGTTTTGATGTTCAAATAAAGTTTATTTGGTAGGTTTTGGACTTTTTTATGATTCAGTACTGTATACTTGTCTTGTTTGGTGTAGGAAATCATCAATTGGAATTTTTGCATGCATTCATATATTTTTGTTTGTATATATTTTGTATGTGATTTTGGTGCCATTATTTTATGTGTAGATTTTGGTGCAAATAGTGATTGTGATTGTGAAGATTGTTGCTACTCCCCAAACTACCAAGGCAAGTGGTGCTTCATGATTTTATTCCTATATTTTCCAAATATGCACTAGAAATATTTTGTATAGACTTGCATGAATATTTTCGATCTATAAGCTATGCTTGGGAAAACCTAGTAGATGTAGAATTGTTAGAGATTTCTCTAAGTTAGGATGCTTACCATTGCCATGCTTAGCCTAGATAGTAGCAACCAAGGGTGGATTATATATTCATGCTATGTGAAATATTTCTAAGTCATTGACTTGTATTTTTGCTTAATAAAACAACTAAGTGAATGAAACACCTGGGTGGAATGGAAAGAATGGTTTGTGTTGAGTGGTTACACAAGGCCCATTTCTATGGTTTACCTTGTGTATCTCACTTGTGGAAAGCCACCCAGGGACAAAGGAATTTAAGATGCCAAATGTTAAGAAGCTTCTAGTGCAGCCACATGGCAATATGGGCTCTGCCTGGATCATATAGGTTGCAATAACTTAGCCATTTGGAAAGTTGGTGGTAGTGGGATGATAGGTTTGGGAACGCGTCCATTTGGTCTAAGGGAAGGCTTCTGAAAGGTCATGTCTTGGTGAAAATCAAGACTTGTGGGGAAAGTGCACAACCTCTGCAGATGGAAGAATCTAAGTACTTAGCCATGTCCCTGGTATTGGACAACTTGAGCATCAAGACATGGAAGCTATCAAGAATCTCCTCATCCCAATTTCTAAGTTAAAACTTGTGGTTGAATAAGGGTGATGGTCCACTAATGTCTATTGGTGGTTCCTTGGGAAAGTTTTGTCAAAGGAAAACTTAGTGTTTTCAACTAATAGGAAAAACCTATTTTGAGCAAAGCAAGACTAAGCTACATTTAGCCAAATGCATATAGTATCTAGATGCCAATATTATACTAAGGTATCACTTGCCAATACTATTCCAATGTATTGACCCACTGTGGCTGTAACTTGTGATGTTTCCGGTTATTCTTATGATGATTAGGGGTTATGAGTCTACACTCAACATGCTTGCCTGTGGCACATGAAGATGAAGACTTATTTATCTTATTTACTATTTGAACTCTTGTATTAGGCCTGTGGCCATGGAGTTGTAAAAGACTATGTTTGTCTCTGGAATGATATGTAATAATGACCTTTGTTTCTGTGTACTTCATCTTAAACTGTGGATGCTAGCATTGATCCAGGGACTAACATTGCAATCACAGGGATCTTTACCTTTATAAAGGTGGGATCTTACATATGGTATCAGAGCACTGTGTTGCCTGTAGGATTATGACCCTAGGATTGGATTAGAAACCACTAAGGAAAAAATTTCAACAATTTCCACACTTGTCTTTTTCTTCTCGTAAACTTTTCTAATTCTTCTTTCTCATCTCTATTTGTATTATGAACTCCATCAACGAAGCTGTAAGGAAGGGACGACTCATGACCATGACCCTAGAGTGTGAGACTAAATTTCCAAAGGCTCTCAAGAACCTCATGGTTACTATGGGAATACATGGTGCAGCTGTGTACAAAGGTTTTCCTGTGATGGATGAAGGAGAAGAATATTGGTGGGTACAACTTCACTTGTACAAAAACAAGGAAGACAACCACAAAGAGTCAGGATTCTGCATGGTCACCAACTCAGTGATGCACACCACATTCTTTGATTCTGCAAGGGATGCAGTGTCACATCCCTAGATTTTCCAAATCTTGTAATGAGAAAAATAAATAAACAAAATAAATTATTGTTGAAATTTAGGGTGAGAAGAAACTTTTTGAATCCAATTGGAAACATCAAAACCTATTTTGATCAAATAAAATCCTAAAGGTATTTAAAAAAAGATAAATAAATAATAAAGTTATAATAGTTGGAATCACTATTTTTGGATCTTTAAATAAAAAGATATGGTTTTTATAAAGAAAAGGTAGAATTATAAATAAGGATTATTTTATAGAGCCAAATTAAATCTTGGCCAAAATTTTGAAATAAAATATTTCTATTTGATAAAAAGAGTAAAGGTTTATTTAAATAAAATAATGAGGGTTTATTAATATCCATTTTTATTAAAGTAAAAGCTTTTCCATTTTAAATAAACACTAAAACTTGTTAATTTATTTCAAATAAGATTTCCAAGTGTTTTGTTTTTCCTATAAAACCTACAGAAAAGATTTTGAATAGAGTTTTAAACATATTTGAATCCTATTTTGAATTAAATACTAAAGTCTATTTATTTATTTTAAATAAATAATAAACCTTAAAAATAATTGTTCTATTTTGGACTTTGAAATATGTTGAATAACAGAATTAAAACTCACCCAAAGTTTGGTGGTGATTTGAATTCAAATGGAGATTAAAAAATATTATCAAATCTTATTTAATTAATACTAGAGCCTATTTTAAATAATTAAAAGACCCTAAAAAGAATAAAATATTTATTCTAAATTTGTCTTCAGAATGTTTTATTAATCAGTGTTTGAATCCACACAAAGTTTGACAAAGGCTTGAATTCAAATGGATGCTTGAATTGATTAAATAAAATCAAAACAGAATATTAGAAATGAAAAAGGAAAAACAATCCGAACAAAAAAAATATGAAACGACTCAGCCCAGCTCGGCAACCCAGCCCAGGCCCAGCAACCCAACTATCCCTCTCTCCCCGAAACGTTTTTCCTCACCACAGACCGAACCCGCTGAGTCTATGACGCGTGGACCCTATTCCCCCTCTTCCTCTCTCACTGACGCCAGGCCCCACAGCCACCTCACCATCGTCTCCACCCACGCGTAGACCACGCCCTCCTCCCCCTGCCGTTCTGCCGACGGTTTCCTCGATTAATTACTCGGTAATGGCGCAATAACCCAGCCCCGCGACCCTGCCTACTTAATAGCATGCGTTCCCTCTCTCTTTCCCCCCAGTCGTCGCCCCACCGGAGCCCCCAGGCTGTCCCCAATTCCCCATGCACCGCCCTCTACTCCATCGGACTCCGACGTTAGTTCCGGCCACTCGCCATCGCCCCTCGAACACACACGCGTGCTCCACATACCCTGGCGCACCTCCCAGTGGCCTCATCTCGCTCGCGCGTGCCCCCCAGCGTCGGCAACGACGACGACCAGCAGCGCCGCCGTCTGCTTTTTCTACGACGAAGCCTCCAGGTAGTCTCTGACCGCGCCGCCCCCTCTCTTTGACGCTCCCACACTCCCTACTCGCTTACGCGTCTAACGCAGCCTTTGTTTTGCATTGGCGCGCCTTGTAGCCTCGTCCCCGACAACGGCCGAGCGAACCCGTCGCCAGGAGCAACTCCGGCGAGCGATTCCTATCGACCCCGAGCGCCCCTTCGTCAGCAAGGACCACCTTAAGCATCACCATGACCACGCGAACCTGGTGAGCCATTCCCCTTCCTCTCTCACTTCCTGCATCGCCAGCAACGCCGTAGCCAGAGCCAGCGCCGCTGCTTAATGGTCAAAGTGATAATGACCGTAGGATCTTAATCAGATGGTTGCGATAAAACGTAAACGAAAGGGTAAGTAGTGCCTCTGAACCGCATGATTAAACTTAGATCCTACGCTCCACAGCGATCGATCCGAGCGAAGCGGTACCGATGAATAAAAACACGCCACGTGGCCTCTGATTGTTTTAAAAACCAGAAAACTTGTCTATTAGATGTTCCAATTTGAAAAATTCATAACTTTCAAACCACACGTCCAAATTTTGCAAATTTTATATCAATGGAATCAGCAAGACAAGTACTTTCTGACCATGCACTTTGTTTAGTAAAATGCTTCTGTTAAATTGATTGTTTTTGCAGAAACTTGTGTAGGCATATTTAGAATATAAAAATTGTTCTAAAATGATTTTTGAGATAAAACCTTTGGCAAATGGTTTGTTTTGAACCTACTGACCATATAAATCAATTTGTGGATTCAAAAATATATTTGGTGAAGCAAAATAATCAATCTTTGATTTAAAGCATTTCTAGTCAAATAAAATATGGTTTAATTGTTAAAAATGATTTTGGAGGAAAACCTTTGAGAAATGTTTTGATTTAAACTCTCTGAACCCAAACACCAAGTTTTATGATTTGAAAATGTATTTGGTGAACCCTATAAAAATTATTACTTTGCTAAAGACATTTTCAACCACATAAAATATTGACTTGGTTTAAAAACGGTTTATGAAGTAAAATCTTTTGCAAATAGTTTTTCCACTTTATAAAATGACCAATAGATGTTTTCAAATGTTTATAACCTATTAGAAACCATTTTTAAAAATAAAACAATCTTTAGCATGCTTGCATGCATTGTTTTGTTTCTATTATTTTATGTGATGTTTGCTTGAATAGTAGATTGAATTATTGCTTGCTTGATTGAATAGTAGTGAAATTTGAAGAGTGTGAACATTTCAAGAATCAAGGAGTGAACTTATATTCTCTACCAAAAAGGCAAGTGATGCTTCATACTTTTGTCCCATTATTTTCACTATGCATTAGTGATATTTCTAAGTAGGACTTGCATGGAATTTTTGCTAAGTATAAACTATGCCATGGTAAATCCTAGTAGATGAAAACTTAGTATAAATTTCCTAAGTTAAGATTCCTACCACTATCATGCTTAGCTTAGCTAGTAGAAAACAAGGGTGGAATATATATTCATACTATGGAATATTTCTAAGTCAAGGACCTGTGTTTTGTTTAATAAAACAACTAAGTGAATGAATCACCAGGGTGGAATGGTTGTGAATGGTTTATGTTGAGTGGTTACACAAGGCCCATTTCTATGGTTTACCTTGTGTATCTCACTTGTGGATGGCCACCCAGGAACAAAGAGATTTGAGATGTCAAATGTTGAGAAGCTTCAAGTGCAGCCACTTGGCATTATGGGCTCTGCCTTGATCATATAGGTTGTAATAACTTCGCCAAATGGACAGTTGGTGGTAGGGGAATGATAGGTTGGAACGCGTCCATTCTGGTCTAAGGGAAGGCTTCTGAAAGATCTTGTCTTGGGAAACCAAGTCTTGTGGGGAAAGTGCACCACCTCTGCAGATGAAAAATCTAAGTACTTAGCCATGTCCCTGGTAAAGGAAAATTTGAGCATCAAGACATGGAAGCTATCAAGAATCTCCTCATCCCAATTTCTAAGTTAAAAACTTGTGGTTGAACAAGGGTTGAAGGATCACCAATTTCTATTGGGAGATGCCTTGGGTGATTTTTGGACAAACAAAAACCTAGTGTTTTCAAATGATAAGGAAAATCTATTTTGAGCAATGCAAGCCTAAGCTCCAGTTAGCCAAATGCATATACATGATAGACTCCACTATACTACCATAGTATCACTTGCCAATACAATTCAAATGTATTGACCCTTGTGGCTGTAACTTATTATGTTGCAGGTTTATTTGATGTTAGAGAAGTTTATTGATTTAGGATTACAAGTCTACAACCAACATGTCTGCCTGTGGCACTTTGAAGATGAAGGACCCCATGCTATTATTATATTCTGCTGCATTGTAATGAGATAGCCAAATGAGCTATGTAAGATGTAATAAATTATTTTATTCCTGGTTATAAAGTTGTATTATGACCTTTGTTTCTTGATATTACATCTTAACTGTGGATGCTAGCTATTGATCCAGGGACTAGCATTGTAAACACAGGAATCTCTACCTTATTAAAGGTTGGGAACCTTACAGATGGTATCAGAGCATTGTGTTGCCTGTAGGATTGTAACCCTAGGATTGGACAAAAAACCCTTATAAAATAGGAGTTGTATTCGTTCCAAAACTTATTTACAAACAATCTTGTAAAGTCTTTCCTCAACCATTTTGGTTTTGATTCTACATCTCTTCTATTTCAAACTTGATGGATAAAGCCTACCCCATGGCCAAAGACTTCACCATGAGCAAAGGACTTCATCAACTCTAATGACTTCAACATCTTCATGTGATTTCAACCTTATTCTCAACAAGGACTTCAACCTTGGATATCACTAAGGACTACAAGTGAGACAAGAAAAGTTACTCAAGCCTTGAAGACTAAGGAAACACAACTTAGAAGGAACCATCATCACCTTGAAGTTTTGTGACCAAGGTTCAAGAAATTCTCTAAGGATACAAACATCTTGTTCAAGAAGAATCAACTAAGAAGGATGGAAAGATTTCAAATGAACCATATAGTTGGACCACCATATTTAGTTTAAGTCAAACCCACCAACTTATGTGGTGTAACAAAAATATTTTTGTTTGCCTAAAAATATGCTTGAAACTTGTTGTTTGAGTGGAATGCTTGTTTGTGATTGCTTGCACCTTGCTTGTGTGAATTGTGATGTGTGTGATTCGAATTATTCCCTTAGAAATATTTTTCCTATCCTAATCCCAACTCAACCCAAATAGATGACTACTCCAAGAAACTCCAACATCAAGAATGATGACAACAACAACAACCAAGAGATGCACATGAGAGAACAACTACTAGCAAACCAAACCCAGTTGAACCAAGTGACAACTCAGTTTTTAGCCAACAACAATGGATTAGACCCAACCATACAAAAGTTTTTGGAAATTCAATCCCAATTGTTGCAAGGGATGGCCACTCAAATGATCAACATGGGAGACAACCTTTCCCAAGGAGTTTGTGACAACAATGATGTCAAGGATGATATTTTAGAAGGAACCCAAGCTTGCAATGTTTGTGGAGACAAGGATCACACTTCCAAGGAACATGAAGATTAATGCCCCAATTGTGAAGAGAAACATCCAACTAATCAATGCCTCACATCTCAAGCTACTTGCTTCCTATGTGAAGGAAATAATCATGTCCCTATCCAATGCCCCATATATTCCATAGTTCAACAAAGGAAACAAGGTGGAGTGCATCAACAGTTTGTAAACCCTCATGAAGGAACAACTTCTACCAAGAAGGATGAAGGCAAAGTCAAAACTATGCATCATAAGGCCAAATCCAAAGTGGTCACAAAGTGTTGCTACTCTTGTGAAGAAGAAGGTCATATCTCTAGTAAATGCCCCAAGAAGAGAGAAAGATTTCCCACCTATGTGGTGAAGTATGAAGAGCATGAACTAGAAGAACTCCTAGCTTTGGAGAGACCCAAAAAGAAGAAGGACATAAGCCAGTTGCAATGTTATAATTGCAAAGAAATGGGACACTATGCCAGTGATTGCCCAGAAAAGAAGAAGAACCAAGGAAACAAACAAGAGGCAATGATACCAAAGGAAAAGAAAGATATCAGCCAAGTGACGTGTTTCAATTGCAAAGAACCAGGACATTATGCAAGCAATTGTCCAGAAAAGATGAAGCACAAGATAAACAAGCCTATGAAGGATCTAAGCCTTGACACATGTTTCAAGTATGGAAACAAAGGACACAATGCAGATGTTTGCCCAGATAAGTTTCAACAAGACCCCAAGAAAGCCAAGAAATAATCTAGTTGGAAATTTTTTTAAGGGTGGTAGTACCCTAGTTGCTTTGAGCCAACTTGTAACCCCTATCCTTCCCAAATCTCGGGACGAGATTTATTTTAAGTGGTAGCCTGTCACTCCCAATATTTTCCAAATCTTGTAATGAGAAAAATAAATAAACAAAATAAATTATTGTTGAAATTTAGGGTGAGAAGAAACTTTTTGAATCCAATTGGAAACATCAAAACCTATTTTGATCACATAAAATCCTAAAGGGATTTAATAAAAAATATAAATAAATAATAAAGTTATAATAGTTGGAATCACTATTTTTGGATCTTTAAATAAAAAGATATGGTTTTTATAAAGAAAAGGTAGAATTATAAATAAGGATTATTTTATAGAGCCAAATTAAATCCTGGCCAAACTTTTGAAGTAAAATATTTCTATTTGATAAAAAGAGTAAAGGTTTATTTAAATAAATAATGAGGGTTTATTAATATCCATTTTTATTAAAGTAAAGGCTTTTCCATTTTAAATAAACACTAAAACTTGTTAATTTATTTTAAATAAGATTTCCAAGTGTTTTGTTTTTCAAATAAAACCTACAGAAAATATTTTGTTATTATTTAGATTTCAAAATAGAGTTTTAAACATGTTTGAATCCTATTTTTAATTAAATATTAAAGTCTATTTATTTATTTTAAATAAATAATAAACCTTAAAAATAATTGTTCTATTTTGGACTTTGAAATATGTTGAATAACATAATTAAAACTCACCCAAAGTTTGGTGGTGATTTGAATTCAAATGGAGATTGAAAAATATTATCAAATCTTATTTAATTAATACTAGAGCCTATTTTAAATAATTAAAAGACCCTAAAAAGAATAAAATGTTTATTCTAAATTTGTCTTCAGAATGTTTTATTAATCAGTGTTAGATTCCACACAAAGTTTGACAAAGGTTTGAATTCAAATGGATGCTTGAATTGATTAAATAAAATCAAAACAGAATATTAGAAATGAAAAAGGAAAAACAATCTGAACAAAAAAAATGAAAGGACTCAGCCCAGATTGGCAACCCAGCCCAGGCCCAGCAGCCCAACTATCCCTCTCTCCCCGAAACGTTTTTCCTCACCATAAACCGAACCCGCCGAGTCTATGACGCGTGGACCCCATTCCCCCTATTCCTCTCTCACTGACGCTAGGCCCCACAGCCACCTCACCATCGTCTCCACCCGCGCGTAGACCACGCCCTCCTCCCCCTGCCATTCTGCCGATGGTTTCCTCGATTAATTACTCGGTAATGGCGCAATAACCCAGCCCCGCGACCCCGCCTACTTAATCGCCTGCGTTCCCTCTCTCTTTCCCCTCAGTCGTCGCCCCACTGGAGCCCCCAGGCTGTCCCCAATTCCCCCTGCACCGCCCTCTACTCCGTCGGACTCCGACGTCAATTCCGGCCACTCGCCATCGCCCCTCGCCCCCTCGAACACACACGCGTGCTCCACGTACCCTGGCGCACCTCCCAGTGGCCTCAGCTCGCTCGCGCGTGCCCCCCAGCATCGGCAACGACGACGACCAGCAGCGCCCCCAGGTAGTCTCTGACCGCGCCGTCCCCTCTCTTTGATTCTCCCACACTCCCTACTCTGTTACGCGTCTAACGCACCCTTTGTTTTGCATCGGCGCGCCTTGTAGCCTCGTCCCCGACAACGGCCGAGCGAACCCGTCGCCAGGAGCAACTCCGGCGAGCGATTCCTATCGACCCCGGGCGCCCCTTCGGCAACAAGGAGCACCTTGAGCATCACCACGACCACACGAACCTGGTGAGCCATTCCCCTTCCTCTCTCGCTTCCTGCATCGCCAACAACGCCGTAGCCAGAGCCAGCGCCACCACACGCCGCCGCCAGCGCCGCTGCTTAATGGTCAAAGCGATAAGGACCGTAGGATCTTAATCAGATGGTTGCGATAGAACGTAAACGAAAGGGTAAGTAGTACCTCTGAGCTGCACGATTAAACTTAGATCCAACGCTCCACAGCGATCGATCCGAGCGAAGCGGTACCGACGAATAAAAACACGCCACGTGGCCTCTGATTGTTTTAAAAACCAGAAAACTTGTCTATTAGATGTTCCAATTTGAAAAATTCATAACTTTCAAACCACATGTCCAAATTCTACAAATTTTATATCAATGGAATCAGCAAGACAAGTACTTTCTGACCATGCACTTTGTTTATTAAAATGCTTCTGTTAAATTGATTGTTTTTTTAGAAACTTGTGTAGGCATATTTAGAATATAAAAATTGTTCTAAAATGATTTTTGAGATAAAACCTTTGGAAAATGGTTTGTTTTGAACCTACTGACCATATAAATCAATTTGTGGATTCAAAAATATATTTGGTGAAGCAAAAGAATCAATCTTTGATTTAAAGCATTTCTAGTCAAATAAATATATGGTTTAATTGTTAAAAATGATTTTGGAGGAAAACCTTTGAGAAATGTTTTGATTTAAACTCTCTGACCCCAAACACCAAGTTTTATGATTTGAAAATGTATTTGGTGAACCCTATAAAAATTATTACTTTGCTAAAGACATTTTCAACCACATAAAATATTGACTTGGTTTCAAAATGGTTTATGAAGTAAAATCTTTTGCAAATAGTTTTGCCACTTTATAAAATGACCAATAGATGTTTTCAAATGTTTATAACCTATTAGAAAAAAAAATTCCAAATAAAACAATCTTTAGCATGCTTGCATGCATTGTTTTGTTCTATTATTTTATGTGATGTTTGCTTGAATGGTAGATTGAATTATTGCTTGCTTGATTGAATTGTAGTGAAATTTGAAGAGTGTGAACATTTCAAGAATCAAGGAGTGAACTTATATTCTCTACCAAAAAGGCAAGTGATGCTTCATACTTTTGTCCCATTATTTTCACTATGCATTAGTGATATTTCTAAGTAGGACTTACATGGAATTTTTGCTAAGTATAAACTATGCCATGGGAAATCCTAGTAGATGAAACCTTAGTATAAATTTCCTAAGTTAAGATTCCTACTACTATCATGCTTAGCTTAGCTAGTAGAAAACAAGGGTGGAATATATATTCATACTATGGAATGTTTCTAAGTCAAGGACTTGTGTTTTGTTTAATAAAACAACTAAGTGAGTGAATCACCTGGGTGGAATGGTTGTGAATGGTTTATGTTGAGTGGTTACACAAAGCCCATTTCTATGGTTTACCTTGTGTATCTCACTTGTGGATGGCCACCCAGGAACAAAGAGATTTGAGATGTCAAATGTTGAGAAGCTTCAAGTGCAGCCACTTGGCATTATGGGCTCTGCCTGGATCATATAGGTTGTAATAACTTAGCCAAATGGACAGTTGGTGGTAGGGGAATGATAGGTTGGAACGCGTCCATTCTGGTCTAAGGGAAGGCTTCTGAAAGATCTTGTCTTGGGAAACCAAGTCTTGTGGGGAAAGTGCACCACCTCTGCAGATGAAAAATCTAAGTACTTAGCCATGTCCCTGGTAAAGGAAAATTTGAGCATCAAGACATGGAAGCTATCAAGAATCTCCTCATCCCAATTTCTAAGTTAAAAACTTGTGGTTGAACAAGGGTTGAAGGATCACCAATTTCTATTGGGAGATGCCTTGGGTGATTTTTGGACAAACAAAAACCTAGTGTTTTCAAATGATAAGGAAAATCTATTTTGAGCAATGCAAGCCTAAGCTCCAGTTAGCCAAATGCATATACATGATAGACTCCACTATACTACCATAGTATCACTTGCCAATACAATTCAAATGTATTGACCCTTGTGGCTGTAACTTATTATGTTGCAGGTTTATTTGATGTTAGAGAAGTTTATTGATTTAGGATTACAAGTCTACAACCAACATGTCTGCCTGTGGCACTTTGAAGATGAAGGACCCCATGCTATTATTATATTCTGCTGCATTGTAATGAGATAGCCAAATGAGCTATGTAAGATGTAATAAATTATTTTATTCCTGGTTATAAAGTTGTATTATGACCTTTGTTTCTTGATATTACATCTTAACTGTGGATGCTAGCTATTGATCCAGGGACTAGCATTGTAAACACAGGGATGTCTACCTTATTAAAGGTTGGGAACCTTACATGCAGCTTGGAAGGCCATCAAAGAGCTTGGTGAAAGACTCAAGTGCAGAATGCTCAACACCCAAAATGACCTTAGGGAAGAAAAGAAGCATACCCAAGAGTTGGAAACTACCAACCAACAACTAAGAGAAGACATCATAGACTTGATTTGGGAATCTTGTGATCAAGATAGGTAGATAGCTACTAAGGATGATTTGATAGCCATTTTGTCTAGTGAGTGAGAGATGTAACGTACTCCGTTAGTTGGACCACCACACTTATCATTTTTACTTCCAATTTTTTTGTCTAAGTTATGTTGAACCTTGGATGCTTGTAATAGTTTTATGTATGCCATGACTTGTGTGGTTGATTTGCAAATGATATGCTTGTGCTACCTTGTCTTGTGTTTACCTGTTGATGTTGTTTCTAACTTTTCTCTCTTATAAAATAGATGCCTAATGTTACTATCAGCACGGCTGAAGAGTTCAAGGGAACTCGTTTTGTCACTCGTCTTATTGAACTCACTAGTGTACTCAATCTTCCGCTTCCTATAATCATGATGCTTCCCCTCACCAAGTTCGAGAGGAAGGACCTTTGGGGCTTCAAGGTTACGCAGCCAGGACACCAGACTGAGCCAGCCACGGAGGCCATCACCTTCAAGCTTATGCATGATGACAAGGAGAGAGGCCTAGAGGTATTCATGCAGGATTTGCTTGGACGCTTGTTAGGGAGACACTCTCGGGAGGTTAGAGGTACTCACTTCCACGCCTTCGGTAGACGCGACGAGGATGGTGAGGCTATTGAGTTTGAGGATACCGCTAGAGAGATGCCAGAGCCGATTCGTCTGTACCTCCAGGACTTAGAGGTTCTTCTTAGGCACCTAGACACTGATAGGACCAACGTCATGCTTAGCAATGACGAACTCTAGGTGCAGCTTCGTGAGAAGGACAATCTCTTCGGGGAGCAAGATGAGATAGTCAAGGAAATGGAAGCGAAGTTTGAGAGTCAGGATAGAAATTTCAAGAGTCAAGAGAAAAGAGTCCAAGATAGGAACAAGAGGATTCGAGACATGACTGCAGAACTAGAGGCCAAGGACTTCGAGCTCGACCATCAGCAGGGTGTGATTGAGAGGCTTCGTGCATAGAAGAGGGCTCTCAAAGCCAATGTCGAGGAATACAAGACCGCTATGGAGAATGCAGATCTTACACTTGTTGATGAGGAAGTTGATGCAGAGGAGTAGTGATGACTACTCATTCATCTTATATTTACCATGCTTTTGTTTATTGAGTCGCAATGATCATCCAACATGCGGATGGCTTGCTATTGGTGTGTTTGCTTTTCAAACTTGTTGTTTACGTTGTTGAACTATAGTTATCTTGATTCATGTTTGGTGATTGTTTATGTGATGTATTATGCATGTTAAACATCTATGGGTATCTCATCCTTATCCTTATTGAAAACCACAGATGCCTCCCCGACGTGCCAATCCCAACCCGAACAACAATGTCACCCCAGAGATGTAGCAGCTAATGACAGCTCAGACGCAGCTGATGCAGATGATGACCACATTCATACAGAATCAGAACAACAACAACAACAACAACAACAACAACAACAACAACAACAACAACAACAACAACAACAACAACAACAACAACAAAAACAACAACAACAACAACAACAACAACAACAACAATAACAACAATAATAACAACAACAACAATCAGAACAATCCACCAGGTTTTGACATGCTCACCAGATTCCTAAGACTGAGGCCAGCAAAGTTCTCAGGAACTACTGATCCCATGGTGGCCAATGATTGGCTACGCTCAGTGAACAAGGATTTTGTAACTGTTGGCTATACTGATGAAGAGAAAGTCAGGTTTGCAACACACTTATTGGAAGGACCAGCAACTACTTGGTGGGATAACTTCCAGATCACCACTCCCATTGAGGATGTGACATGGGCTATCTTTGAATATGGTTTTCGTACAGATCACATCTCATCCGGAGTGATGAGTTTGAAGAAGAAGGAATTTCATAACTTGAAACAGCGCCACCGCAACGTGGCAGAATATATTGAGGAGTTCAACAATCTGGCGCGTTATGCACCGGATGAAGTTGACACTTATGCTAAGAGGAAAGAGAAGTTCCTCGAAGGACTGAACGATGAACTGAACCCGCAGCTATCTGTGGCCTATGTCCCCACTTACCAGTCTCTGTGTGACAAGGCTGCCATCTTGGAGAGCAAGATGAAACAGGTTGAAAGCAGGAAGAGGAAACACAACTCTGATAAGCACAGCTCGGGATCGTCTCACAAGCGTTCCCATTATGAGGATAGTGGGAATTATGGAGCCCACAAGCATGGAAAGTATAATAGTCACCACAACCACAACCGTCATCATGACAACAAGCATCACCGTAGTCATGACAATGACAAGTACAAGAATCACAAGAGTGGATATAAGAGCCACCACAATGGAAGTGGAAGTGGTAGTGGAAACCAGCCTGTCAAGAAGGATCTTAGTCAGGTTGAATGTTTCAAGTGCAAAAATATGGGGCATTATGCAAATGAATGACTAGAAAATAAAGTTGAAGGACCCAACAAGCCCAACCCTTTCCAAAAGGGACAAGTGAACCACATCAATGTGGAGGAAATCTATGAGGAACCTGATGCTGTTGCTGGTAAGTTCAAACTCAATTCTGTTCCAGCATTTGTTCTCTTTGATACTGGTGCATCTCATTCATTCATATCAAGAGCATTTGTTGAAAGAAATGAACTATCGGTAGAAACTATTGGGTGTCCTATAAAAGTAAGTTCTCCTGGCGGAGGAATGATAGTGAACTCGGGGTGCCATGATCTAGTCATAGAGTTTGGGAAGTATAAGTTTCCCGTTAATCTGATAATCCTAAATTCCCAAGGATTGGATGTCATATTGGGAATGGACTGGATGACAAAGCACAAAGGAGTGCTAGATTGTGACAACCATACTGTCACACTCACAACTCCAGAAAACAAAAGGATTAGATTCAAGACTAACTTTGAACCAAAAGGGAATAAGCTAAATTCTCTTAAGGGGGTTAGCATGGACAGTGTGCCAATTGTGAGTGAATATCCAGATGTGTTTCCGGAAGAATTGCCGGGAATGCCACCAGATAGATATGTGGAGTTTCTTATTGATTTGCTACCAGGATCTGGACCAATAGCAAAGAGACCGTACAAGATGTCAGTTGATGAGTTGAAAGAACTCAAGAAACAACTTGGAGAACAGTTGCAGAAAGGATTTATTCAACCAAGTTCTTCATCTTGGGGAGCACCAGTTTTGTTTGTAGAAAAGAAGGATAGAAGTCAAAGGTTATGCATAGATTACCGTTCACTCAATGAGGTGACTATCAAGAACAAATACCCTTTGCCTAGAATCAATGACTTGTTTGATTAGTTAGAAGGAGCCTGTGTGTTATCAAAGATTGATCTCCGATCAGGTTATTTCCAGCTCAAGATAAGAGAACAAGACATACCTAAGACAGCTTTCACCACTAGGTATGGATTGTATGAGTATACCGTGATGCCATTTGGTTTGACCAATGCACCAGCATACTTCATGAATATGATGAACAAGGTGTTCATGGAGTTCCTTGATAAGTTTGTTGTCGTTTTCATCGATGAAATTTTGATCTACTCCAAGAGCAAATAGGAGCACGAAGGACATTTGCGATTGATAATTGAGAAGCTTAGAGAACATAAACTGTACGCCAAATTCAGCAAATGTGAATTTTGGTTAAATGAAGTTGGATTTCTTGGACATATTGTGTCAGGAGATGGTGTAGCGGTTGATCCTGCTAAAGTGTCAGCTGTAACTGAATGGGAATCTCCTAAGTCAGTAAAAGAGGTTCGTAGTTTCCTTTGCTTGGCAGGATACTACAGAAGATTTATTGAGAATTTCTCCAAAGTAGCTAAACAAATGACAGAGTTACTAAAGAAAGACAAGAAATTTGCTTGGTCTGAAGGATGTGAACTCAGTTTCCAAGAATTGAAGAAGAGACTAGTGACAGCACCAGTCTTATGTCTGCCAGATTTGGAGAAAGATTTCCAAGTATACTGTGATGCATCTCATCGTGGATTAGGTGCAGTGCTAATGCAAGAAGGGAAAGTTGTGGCTTATGCCTCGAGACAACTCAAAACTCATGAGGTAAATTACCCCACTCATGATTTAGAGTTAGCCTCTGTTGTCCATGCACTCAAAACATGGAGACATTATCTTTTGGGAAAGCGATGTGAAGTGTTCACAGATCACAAAAGTCTGAAGTATATCTGTAGGGATTCGTAGCATGGAAAACAAAAATTTTCTACCGCATACAAACAAACAAGCCAAGATCTATCTACTAGATTGTAGCAACGAGTCGATAGAATAACTCACCCTCGAAGATTCCAAAGTGTTTAACGAGAGCGGATTCTCGTGGGTGATGTAGTCGTACTCTTCCCGATCTCAAGATCGCGTAGACGATCCTTCCGGCCCTGCGTTCCGGCAGCGCTCTCGCAGTCGGTCACACGTTCGGTACTCGACGAAGACCTTCCTCTACCTTGTTCCAGCAGGCAGCGGAGGTTGTAGCACTCTCCTCGCGATTCCGGCAGCACAACGGCGTGGTACCGGAAGTAGAGGGGAGATCTCGCAGGGCTTCGCCTTAAGCCGGAGCGAGTATGGTGGAGTATGAGAGAGTCCCTCGACGATCTTGGGTTTAGACATGCCGAGGATGAAGCTTGGCCGGCGTCTAGGGTTGCTAGGCGGCGGCGGCTTGACCTAGGGCAGCGGCGGCAGCAGGTGGCGGCGCCGGCGGCTTAGGGTTTGGAGGAGAGGATCTTGTGTGTCTAGGAGGGGAGCCCTGCCCCTCCTTTTATAGGTGGAGGGGGCCGTCCAAGGGGAGGGGAGTCCCTCCCCTACTCGTCTTGGTGGTGCGCCGGCGGTGGGGAGGAGGGACTCCTCCCCAACTCGGTTTCCTCCTCCTTTTCCACTTCCCAAAAATAGCCGTTTGACTTTCAAACTTGGCGTTTGACTTTTCAAACAAGGATTTGATTTAATCCTCTATTTTGTTCAGCGACGACACTTAGTACATGATGCAATCATACCAACTTGATATAACACATTCATGTACCCTTCCCCTCTGGAGTGCCGGACATTCCGAAACCTTCTAGAACATTCCCGATGAAAACACCGGAATCATTCTCCAACTCCGAAACGGGACTTTCCTTATATGAATCTTATTCTCCGGACCTTTCCGGATCTCCTCGTGATATCCCGAATCCCATTCGAGACTCCTAACAACATTTAGACTCTTTCTCATCATTCCATAACTACTTCAGACAACGTCGAATCCTTAAGTGTGTCTCCCTACGGTTCGTGAATTATGCGGACATGATCGAGACACTTCTCCGAACAATAACCAATAGAGGAATCTGGAAATTCATATGGCTCCCACATATTTCTACGATTACTTTGTGATCGAATGAACCACTTACATACGATATCAATTTCCCTTTGTCTCACGATAGTTTACTTATCCGAGGTTATGATCGTCGGTATCTCTGCATACCTAGTTCAACCTTGTTACTGATAAGTACTCTTTTCTCGTTCCTGTGATATGTGATCCCTTGTGAGCCAGTCACATGCTTGCAAGCTAATTGGATGACATTTCACCGAGAGGGCCCAGAGTATATCTATCCGTCATATGGATGGACAAATCCCACTCTTGATCCATGTGTTTCAACCAATACTTTCCGAACACTCAATGCCACCTTTATAGCCACCCAGTTACGGTGTGGTGTTTGATACCATCAAAGAATCCATCTGGTAAAGGTGATATGCATGATCTCATGGTCGAAGGAATTAGATTACTATGTATCAGAAAGCATATAGCAATTGAACTATTAAAATGACTTGATCTTTATGCTACGCTTATCTATAGGAGTATGTCCACCATATCATTATCCTAATGATATGATCTTGTTGTTAATAACATCTCAATGTTCATGATAGGGAAACCACAATCATCTATTAACCAACAAGCTAGTAATATATAGAGGCTTTACTAGGGACTCTCATTTTAGTCTACAAATCACACAAGTATTAATGTTTCCTTATTAATACTATTATAGCATGAATGTAAACATTTATCATAAACACAAAGATATAATAATAACAATATTTATTATTGCCTCTAGGGCATATCTCCAACAGTCTCCCACTTGCACTAGAGTCATCTAATCTAGATTACATGGTAATATACCGAACACCCATGGCAATTTGGTGCTGGTCATGTTTTTCCCTCGGGAGAGGTTTAGTCAACGGATCCGCCACATTCAGATCTGTGTGTACTTTCCAAATCTTTATATCCCCATCTTGGATATGTTCTCGAATAGCGTGAAAACGTAGCTTGATGTGCTTCAGCTTCTTGTGTGACCTTGGTTCTTGCGCATTGGCTATGGCGCCCATGTTATCACAGTAGATAGACATTGGGTCCAGCGCACTAGGAACCACACCCAGCTCTGTAATGAACTCTTTCATCCATATCGCTTCTTGTGAAGCCTCCGAAGCAGCCATGTATTCCGATTCAGTTGAAGATCTCGCCACAATGCTTTGCTTTGCACTCCTCCAGCTAACTGCTGCACCATTCAAAATAAATACGTATCCAGATTGTGATTTAGAATCATCCGGATCGGTGTTCCAACTAGCATCGGTGTAACCATTAACAACGAGCTGTTCATCACCTCCATAAGAAAGAACCATATCCTTAGTTCTTCTCAAGTACTTAAGGATGTTTTTGACCGCTGTCCAATGATCCACTCCTGGATCACTTTGATATCTGCTAGTTAAACTAACAGCATATGCAATGTCGGGTCTAGTACATAGCATGGCATACATTAGAGATCCTATGGCTGAGGCGTAGGGAGTCTTACTCATCCTTTCTCTATCTTCTGCCGATGTCGGACTTTGAGTTTTACTCAAGGTCGTATTGGGCAACATGGGCAAGAACCCTTTCTTGCTATCTTCCATTCCAAACCTCTTTAGAACTGTAGAGGGACTGTCCCAACCTTTATACAATACAAGGTAGAGTCCCCTGTGTTTACAATGCTAGTCCCTGGATCAATAGCTAGCATCTAGAATTAAGATGTAATATCAAGAAACAAAGGTCGTATATAGCTTTATAACCAGGAATAACATAATTTTATTACATCTTACATAGCTCATTTGGCTATTACATTACATTGCAGCGGAATATCTATAACATGGGGTCCTTCATCTTCAAAGTGCCACAGGCAGACATGTTGGTTGTAGACTTTGTAATCCTAATCAACACACTTCACTAAATCAATCAAACCTGCAACATACAAGTTACAGCCACAAGGGTCAATACATTTGAATTGTATTGGCAAGTGATACTATGGTATTATGGTGGAGTCTATCATCTATATGCATTTGGCTAAGTGGAGTTGAGGCTTGCATTGCTCAAAATAGATTTTTCCTTAACATTTGAAAACACTAAGTTTTTGCTTGACAAAATCATTTTTCTCAATCAAAGATTGAAGATCCTTTAACCCTTGTTCAAACCACAAGTTTTTATCTTAGAAATTTGAATGATGAGATTCTTGATTGCTTCCATGTCTTGATGCTCAAATTGTCCTTTACCAGGGACATGGCTAAGTACTTAGATTTTACACTCTGCAGAGGTGGTGCACTTTCCCCACAAGACTTGGTTTCCCAAGACAAGATCTTTCAGAAGCTTTCCCTTAGACCAAAATGGACGCGTTCCAACCTATCAAAAACTACCACCAACTGTCCATATGGCTAAGTTCTTGCAACCTATATGATCTAGGCAGAGCCCATATTGCCAAGTGGTTGCACTTGAAGCTTCTCAACATTTGACATCTCAAATCTCTTTGTTCCTGGGTGGCCATGCACAAGTGAGATACACAAGGTTCACCAGTCCCCTGGCCTTGTGTAACCACTCAACCAAAAACCACCAAGCAATTACCATTCCACCCAGGTGATTCATTAACTTAGTTGTTTTATTAAACAAAAACCAAGTCCTCAGACTTAGAATATTTTTCCATAGTGTGAATATATTCCACCCATGTTTTCTATTAGCTAGGCTAAGCTGGATAGTAGTAGGAGTCTTAACTTAGGAAAAATCCTACTAAGGATTCATCTACTAGGTTTTCCTATAGCAAGGTTTATACTTAGCATAAATTCCATGCAAGTTTTACTTAGCAAAAATCACTAATGCATAGTGAAAGTAGTGGGACAAAAAGTATGAAGCATCACTTGCCTTTTTTGTAGAGTATGGGTTCACTCCTTGTCCTTGCAACAATCACACTCTTCAAGTCACTACAAATCAATCAAGCAAGGCACAAACTCAATCTACCAATCAAGCAAAACAACACATAAAATGACAAAGTCAAAGTAATGCATGCAAGCATGCTAAGCTTTGTTTTATTTGAAAAAGTGGTTCCTAATGGGCTATAAACATTTGAAAACACCTATTGGTCATTTTATAAAGTGGCAAAGTCATTTGCAAAAGGTTTCACTTTATAAACCATTTTCAAAACAATGTATCATTTTATGTGGTGTAGAAATATTTTTACTAAGGCATTAATCTCCAAGGTTCACCAAATATGTTTTCAAACCATAAAACTTGGTGTTTGGGGTCAGGGAGTTTAAAACAAATCATTTTCCAAAGGTTTTCTTCCAAAACCAATTTTAATAAATAAACCACATTTCTACTTGACTAGAAATGGTTTTAAATCAAAGAATCATTCTTTTGTTTCACTAAATACATTTTTGGATTCACAAAGTGATTCTTACGGTCAGTAGGTTCAAATCACACCATTTTCCAAAGATTTTATCCCCAAATTCATTTTTAAACAATTTTTACATCCTTAACAAGCATACAAATGTTTCTGCAAAAACAACCAAGCTAACAGATACTATTTACTAAACCAATGGCATGGTTGGCTAGGGCTTGTTCCACTGATTCCAATGATACCAAATTTGCAATTTTCGGACGTGTGGAACAAAAGTTACAGGGTTTTCAAATTGCAACGTAAATCTGTTTTTCAAATTCTGTTTTAAACAGAACTGGCCACGCGTCGCTATTTAACTGGTCGATACCGGTTCGGCCGGATCGGCTCTGCGGTGCGTTGGATCTAACAGATCGCACTGCTCAGAAAGCGTACCCCTTCGCGGATTAAGTGATCTATCGCAAGTGTCGGATCAAGATCCTACGGTGCTAGCGTGCTTGACCATTTGCGAGCGGCGCCGACGGTGGCTAGCGGCGGCGACGGTCAGACAGTGGCGGCGCTGGCGAAACCGGAAGCGAGGGAAGAGGGGAAGGTGCTCACCACGTTCGCAAAGGCCTGAGGAAGCTCGACGTGGTCTCCTTGGGTCAAGGGGCGCTCTGTCGTGGCGGTAATCGCTCGCCGGAGTTGCTCCTGGCGTCAGATGTTCCTGCTCGTGGTCGGGGTGGGTGCTACAGATCGCAAGGAAGCAAACCGAGGGTACGGTTAGACGCGCTAGGACATGGTGTAGGTGTGTGCGTGAACGAGAGGAAGAGGGGCGGCGGGAAACTACCTGTGGGGCTCGTGAGAGTTGGAGCGGACGGCGGCGTCGTTCAGAGCTTGTTGCAGACGTTGCTCTGGGGCGCCCGCGGGCGTATGGGTGGTACGGGAAGAAGTGTCTGGGAGTGGGGAGTCTCCTAGTGTGCTCAGGGAGGCACGGGGCGGTGTTGAGTCGCCGGAATCGGCACCGGACCTCGTCGGAGCAGAGGGTGGTGTTGAGTGAAATTTGGCAGCCTGGGGGCGTGCAAATGCGGGGTGACAGAGGGGAAATGTAGAGGAGGCATGAGCGTTTAAGTCTGCGTGATCACAACGAGTAACGGTGGCCGCGTTAAGTCGAATTAAGGCCGCGGAATCACTGCAGGAAACGGCGTCGAGGTGAGGAAGAACAGGTCGTTGCGGTGAGGACGATGAATAGGAGGAGTGGGGTCGGCTGGTCAGCGAGAAAAGAAGTGAGGGGAAGGGTCCACCAGTCAGTCTCTTTGCGGGTCTGGAAGTGAGTGAAAAACGTTTTGTCGTGGGCGAGGGGAGCTGGGCTGTTTGATGGGCTTGTGGGCTTGGCTGGCTGGGCTAGGTCTAAATCCTATTTTTTTCTGTCTGCTGGCTTTTTCTTTTTCTATAACTATTTCCTGTTTTGAAATTCAAACATCCAAACATTTACTCAAATCAATTCAAATTAACACCACACTTTGAAACTTTGAAATTGGTTCTGTTCAGTAACATAAACCAAAATTCCAAAATAAAATAATATTTAAATCTTTTTAGGTTCCACTCATTAATTAAATAAAATGGACCATGGTTATTTAATCAAATAGGGTTTGATTTATTTAATGAAATCTCCATTTGAAATCCAAATATTTTCAAAACCTAATCAGTAGGTTTTATTTGGAAATATAAGATATTTGAAAATCTTGTTGAAAACAAAATAACATTTTTATTTTATGGTCCATTAACAATTAAATAAAATGGGCCTTAGTTATTAAATCAAATAGGATTTGTTTTATTAAAATCTTTATTTTGAAATCTAAAATAAAACCAAAACACTTCAGTAGGTTTTATTTGAGAATATAAAATATTTGGAAAACTTATTTTTTTTTAAATAAATAAATAAGTTTTTGTGTTTATTTAAAATGGGAAAAGCCTTTACTTAGATAAAAATTGGATATTAAATCCTTATTATTTTATTTAAACAAACCTTTATTAATTTTAACAAAACAAAACATTTTATTTCAAAAACTTGGCCAAGTTTTAATTTGGCTTTATAAAATAATCTTTATTTGTAAGACTTCTATTTCATTTGTAAACCAAATCTTTTATTTAAAAGATCCAAAATAGTAAATCCAAATTATTTATTTTCCTTTATTAAATGTTTATCTTTTTAAATCCCTTTAGGATTTATTTGATCCAAATTGGTTTGAAGATTTCCAATTGGATTCAAAAAGTTTCTTCTCACTCTGAAAATCAAGCAAAGTTTTATTTTATTCATTTATTTTTCACATTACAAGATTTGGAAAATCTTGGGATGTGACAGGCTACCACCCTTAAAATAAATCTCGTCCCGAGATTTGGGAGGCTAGGGGTTACAAGTAGGCTCAAAACAACTAGGGTACTACCACCCTTATAAATTTTCAAACTAAATTACATCTTGGCTTGCTTGGGATCTTGGTGTAACTTTCCTGGACAGAGGTTTGCATAGTGGCCTAGCTCCTTGCATTTGAAACATGTGATAAGTTTGAGGTCTTGAGGTGGCTTCTCTGGACAATATGATGCATAATGTCCTAACTCTTTGCAGTGTTTGCACATCACTTGGCTAATATCCTTCCTCATCTTGGGTTTCACTAGCTTTTATTTGTCTTCTTGGCTCTTCTCCTTTCCTGAGCATTCACTGGCATAGTGTCCCATCTCTTTGCAGTTGTAACATTGCAACTGGCTTTTGTCTTTCTTCTTCTTTTTGGGTCTCTCCAAAGATAAGAGTTCTTCTAGTTCATGATCTTCATACCTCACCTCAAAGGTGGGAAATCTTTCTCTCTTCTTGGGGCAGTTACTAGAGATATGACCTTCTTCTTCACAAGAGTAGCAACACTTTGTGGTCACTTTGGATTTGGCTTTATTTGGCATGGTTCTGACTTTGCCTTCATCCATCTTGGTAGAAGTTGTTCCCTTATGGAGGTTTCCAAACATTTGATGCATTCCATCTTGCTTCATTTGTTGAACTATAGGATAGATGGGGCATTGAATAGGGGCATGATCATTTCCTTCACATAGGAAACAAGTCACCTGAGATGTGGGGCATTGATTAGTTGGATGTTTCTTTTCACAATTGGGGCATGGATCTCCATGCTCCTTGGAAGTGTGATCCTTGTCTCCACAAATATTGCAAGCCTTGGTTCCTTCTAAAATAACATCCTTGTCATCCTTGTTGTCATTAGCTCTTTGGGAAAAGTTTTCTCCCATGTTGATCACTTGAGTATCCAATCCTTGCAACAATTGGGATTGAATTTTCAAAATCCTTTGTATGGCTGGGTCTAGTCCATTGTTGTTGGCTAAAAGTTGAGTTGTCTCTTGGCTCAACTAGTTTTGGGTTGCTATAAGTTCTCTCATGCTGTCCTCTTGGTTGTTGTTGTTGTTGTCATCAACCTTGATGTTGGAGTCTCTTGGAGTAGTCATCTGTTTGGGTTGAATTGGGATTAGAATAGGCAAGATATTTCTAAGGGAATAATTCTAATCACACACATCACAATTCACACAAGCAATGTGCAAGCAATCACAGACAAACACTCTACTCAAACACCAAGTTTCAAGCACATACTTAGGCAACAAAATATTTTTGTTACACCACATAAGTTGGTGTGTTTGACTTTAACTATAAATGGTGGTCCATCTACATGGTTCACTTGTGATCCTTCCATCCTTCTTGGTTGATCCTTCTTGCATGAGATCATGGTTTCCTTGGGAAAAACTCTTGGTTACAATACTTCAAATGATGTAGATTCCTTCTAGCTTTTGAATTCCCTCAGTCTCTAAATCTTGAGTAAGAGTTCCTTGTCTCACTTGTAGTCCTTAGTGTCATCCAAGTTGGAAGTCCTTGGTGAATATGCTGAAGATGTTGAAGTCATTAGAGTTGAAGAAGTTGAAGTAGTCCTTTGCACATGGTGTAGTCTTTGGCCATGGGTAGGTTTTTCCATCAAGTTGAAAATGGAAGAGATGTAGAGTTCAAAACCTAAATGGTTGAGGAAAGAATTTACAAGATTGTTTGTAAATAAGTTTTGGAACAAATACAACTCCTATTTTTCTAAGGGTTTTTGTCCAATCCTAGGGTTACAAATCCTACAGGCAACACAGTGCTCTGATACCATCTGTAGAGGGAGTGTCCCAACCTTTATACAATATAAGGTAGAGTCCCCGGTGTTTACAATGCTAGTTCCTGTATCAATAGCTAGCATCCACAGTTAAGATGTAATATCAAGAAACAAATGTCGTATATAGCTTTATAACCAGGAATAACATAATTTTATTACATCTTACATAGCTCATTTGGCTATTACATTACATTGCAGCGGAATATCTATAACATGGGGTGCTTCATCTTCAAAGTGCCACAGGCAGACATGGTCGTTGTAGACTTTGTAATCCTAATCAACACACTTCACTAAATCAATCAAACCTGCAACATACAAGTTACAGCCACAAGGGTCAATACATTTGAATTGTATTGGCAAGTGATACTATGGTATTATGGTGGAGTCTCTCATCTATATGCATTTGGCTAAGTGGAGTTGAGGCTTGCATTGCTCAAAATAGATTTTTACTTAACATTTGAAAACACTAAGTTTTTGCTTGACAAAATCATTTTTCTCAATCAAAGATTGAAGATCCTTTAACCCTTGTTCAAACCACAAGTTTTTATCTTATAAATTTGAATGATGAGATTCTTGATTGCTTCCATGTCTTGATGCTCAAATTGTCTTTTACCAGGGACATGGCTAAGTACTTAGATTTTACACTCTGCAGAGGTGGTGCACTTTCCCCACAAGACTTGGTTTCCCAAGACAAGATCTTTCAGAAGCTTTCCCTTAGACCAAAATGGACGCGTTCCAACCTATCAAAAACTACCACCAACTGTCCATATGGCTAAGTTCTTGCAACCTATATGATCTAGACAGAGCCCATATTGCCAAGTGGTTGCACTTGAAGATTCTCAACATTTGACATCTCAAATCTCTTTGTTCCTGGGTGGCCATCCACAAGTGAGATACACAAGGTTCACCAGTCCCCTGGCCTTGTGTAACCACTCAACCAAAAACCACCAAGCAATTACCATTCCACCCAGGTGATTCATTAACTTAGTTGTTTTATTAAACAAAAACCAAGTCCTCAGACTTAGAATATTTTCCCATAGTGTGAATATATTCCACCCATGTTTTCTATTAGCTAGGCTAAGCTGGATAGTAGTAGGAGTCTTAACTTAGGAAAAATCCTACTAAGGATTCATCTACTAGGTTTTCCTATAGCAAGGTTTATACTTAGCATAAATTCCATGCAAGTTTTACTTAGCAAAAATCACTAATGCATAGTGAAAGTAGTGGGACAAAAAGTATGAAGCATCACTTGCCTTTTTGGTAGAGTATGGGTTCACTCCTTGTCCTTGCAACAATCACACTCTTCAAGTCACTACAAATCAATCAAGCAAGGCACAAACTCAATCTACCAATCAAGCAAAACAACACATAAAATGACAAAGTCAAAGTAATGCATGCAAGCATGCCAAGCTTTGTTTTATTTGAAAACGTGGTTCCTAATGGGCTATAAACATTTGAAAACACCTATTGGTCATTTTATAAAGTGGCAAAGTAATTTGCAAAAGGTTTCACTTTATAAATCAAAGAATCATTCTTTTGTTTCACTAAATACATTTTTGGATTCACAAAGTGATTCTTACGGTCAGTAGGTTCAAATCACACCATTTTCCAAAGATTTTATCCCCAAATTCATTTTTAAACAATTTTTACATCCTTAACAAGCATACAAATGTTTCTGCAAAAACAACCAAGCTAAAAGATACTATTTACTAAACCAATGGCATGGTTGGCTAGGGCTTGTTCCACTGATTCCAATGATACCAAATTTGCAATTTTTGGACGTGTGGAACAAAAGTTACAGGGTTTTCAAATTGCAACGTAAATCTGTTTTTCAAATTCTGTTTTAAACAGAACTGGCCACGCGTCGCTATTTAACTGGTCGATACCGGTTCGGCCGGATCGGCTCTGCGGTGCGTTGGATCTAACAGATCGCACTGCTCAGAAAGCGTACCCCTTCGCGGATTAAGTGATCTATCGCAAGTGTCGGATCAAGATCCTACGGTGCTAGCGTGCTTGACCATTTGCGAGCGGCGCCGACGGTGGCTAGCGGCGGCGACGGTCAGACAGTGGCGGCGCTGGCGAAACAGGAAGCGAGGGAAGAGGGGAAGGTGCTCACCACGTTCTCAAAGGCCTGAGGAAGCTCGACGTGGTCTCCTTGGGTCAAGGGGCGCTCTGTCGTGGCGGTAATCGCTCGCCGGAGTTGCTCCTGGCGTCAGATGTTCCTGCTCATGGTCGGGGTGGGTGCTACAGATCGCAAGGAAGCAAACCGAGGGTACGGTTAGACGCGCTAGGACATGGTGTAGGTGTGTGAGTGAACGAGAGGAAGAGGGGCGGCGGGAAACTACCTGTGGGGCTCGTCGGAGTTGGAGCGGACGGCGGCGTCGTTCAGAGCTTGTTGCAGACATTGCTCTGGGGCGCCCGCGGTCGTATGGGTGGTACGGGAAGAAGTGTCTGGGAGTGGGGAGTCTCCTAGTGTGCTTAGGGAGGCACGGGGCGGTGTTGAGTCGCCGGAATCGGCACCAGACCTCGTCGGAGCAGAGGGTGGTGTTGAGTGAAATTTGGCAGCCTGGGGGCGTGCAAATGCGGGGTGATAGAGGGGAAATGTAGAGGAGGCATGAGCATTTAAGTCTGCGTGATCACAGCGAGTAACGATGGACGCGTTAAGTCGAATTAAGGCCGCGGAATCACTGCAGGAAAGGACGTCGAGGTGAGGAAGAACAGGTCGCTGCGGTGAGGACGATGAATAGGAGGAGTGGGGTCGGCTGGTCAGCGAGAAAAGAAGTGAGGGGAAGGGTCCACCAGTCAGTCTCTTTGCGGGTCTGGAAGTGAGTGAAAAACGTTTCGTCGTGGGCGAGGGGAGCTGGGCTGTTTGATGGGCTTGTGGGCTTGGCCGGCTGGGCTAGGTCCAAATCCTATTTTTTTCTGTCTGCTGGCTTTTTCTTTTTCTATAACTATTTCCTGTTTTGAAATTCAAACAACCAAACATTTACTCAAATCAATTCAAACTAACACCACACTTTGAAACTTTGAAATTGGTTCTTTTCAGTAACATAAACCAAAATTCCAAAATAAAATAATATTTAAATCTTTTTAGGTTCCACTCATTAATTAAATAAAATGGACCATGGTTATTTAATCAAATAGGGTTTGATTTATTTAATGAAATCTCCATTTGAAATCCAAATATTTTCAAAACCCAATCAGTAGGTTTTATTTGGAAATATAAGATATTTGAAAATCTTGTTTAAAAAAAATAACATTTTTATTTTATGGTCCATTAACAATTAAATAAAATGGGCCTTAGTTATTAAATCAAATAGGATTTGTTTTATTAAAATCTTTATTTTGAAATCTAAAATAAAACCAAAACACTTTAGTAGGTTTTATTTGAGAATATAAAATATTTGGAAAACTTATTTTTTTTAAAATAAATAAATAAGTTTTTGTGTTTATTTAAAATGGGAAAAGCCTTTACTTAGATAAAAATTGGATATTAAATCCTTATTATTTTATTTAAACAAACCTTTATTAATTTTAACAAAACAAAACATTTTATTTCAAAAACTTGGCCAAGTTTTAATTTGGCTTTATAAAATAATCTTTATTTGTAAGACTTCTATTTCATTTGTAAACCAAATCTTTTATTTAAAAGATCCAAAATAGTAAATCCAAAATTTATTTTCCTTTATTAAATGTTTATCTTTTTAAATCCCTTTAGGATTTATTTGATCCAAATTGGTTTGAAGATTTCCAATTGGATTCAAAAAGTTTCTTCTCACTCTGAAAATCAAGCAAAGTTTTATTTTATTCATTTATTGTTCACATTACAAGATTTGGAAAATCTTGGGATGTGACAAGAACTTTGTCCAAATATGTACTTTGTGACAATGATATTTGGCGTCTTGATCTATCTCTATAAATCTTTATGCCTAATATGTAAGCTGCTTCGCCAAGATCTTTCATTGAAAAACTATTATTGAAATATTCCTTGACACTATTAAGAAGGTCTACATCATTCCCAATCAACAATATGTCATCTACATATAGTATTAAGAATGCTACAGAGCTCCCACTCACTTTCTTGTAAATACAAGCTTCTCCATAAGTTTGTATAAAACCAAAACTTTTGATCACCTTATCAAAACGTTGATTCCAACTTCGGGATGCTTGCTTCAATCCATAGATGGACCGTTGAAGTTTGCATACCTTGTTAGCATCTTTAGGATCGACAAAACCTTTGGGTTGCATCATATACAACTCTTCATCAATGTCTCCATTGAGGAATGCTGTTTTGACATCCATCTGCCATATCTCATAATCATAATATGCAGCGATTGCTAACATAATCCTCACAGACTTTAGCTTCGCTACTGGTGAGAAAGTCTCATCGTAGTCAACTCCTTGAATTTGTCGAAACCCCTTTGCGACAAGTCGAGCTTTATAGACAGTAACATTACCATCAGCATCTGTTTTCTTCTTGAAAATCCATTTGTTCTCGACAGCCTTCCGGCCATCTGGTAAGTCCACCAAAGTCCATACTTGGTTTTCATACATGGATCCAATCTCGGATTTCATGGCTTCTTGCCATTTATTAGAATCTGGGCTCATCATTGCATCCTCATATGTCTCAGGGTCATCGGTGTTGTCCACCAACATGACACTCATAACGGGATCATACCAATCTGGAGTGGCACGAGTTCTCTCCTTGACCTGCGAGGCTCTGTAGCAACTTCAACCGAAGTTTCATGATCATCATCATTAGCTTCCTCTCTAATTGGTGCAGGCACCACAGGAACTTCTTCCAGCGCTGCGCTACTCGCAATTTCGAGAGAAGGTTCGACAACCTCGTCGAGTTCTACTTTCCTTCCAGTCACTTCTTTCGAGAGAAATTCCTTCTCTAGAAAGGATCCATTCTTGGCAATGAAGATTTTGCCTTCGGATCTATGATAGAAGGTATACCCAATAGTTTCCTTCGGGTATCCTATGAAGACGCATTTTTCCGCTTTGGGTTCAAGCTTGTCCGGCTGTAACTTCTTTACATAGGCTTCGCATCCCCAAACTTTAAGGAACGACAATCTAGGTTTCTTCCCAAACCATAATTCATACGGTGTCGTTTCAACGGATTTAGATGGTGCCCTATTTAAAGTGAATGCGGCTGTTTCTAATGCATAACCCCAAAATGATAGCGGTAAATCTGTAAGTGACATCATAGAACGAACCATATCTAAGAGAGTTCGATTACGACGTTCAGACACACCATTACGCTGTGGTGTTCCCGACGGTGTCAATTATGAAAGTATTCCGCATTTCTTCAAATGCTCGCCAAACTCGTAACTTAGATATTCACCTCCACGATCAGAACGTAGAAATTTAATCTTCTTGTTACGTTGATTCTCTACCTCACTTTGAAATTCCTTAAACTTCTCAAAAGTTTCGGACTTATGTTTCATGAAATAGATATACCCATATCTACTCAAGTCATCCGTGAAGGTAAGAACATAATGATAACCACCGCGCGATGCTACACTCATTGGACCACATACATTGGTATGTATGATTTCCAATAAGTCTGTAGCTCGCTCCATCATACCAGAAAATGGAGTCTTAGTCATTTTACCCATCAGACATGCTTCGCATCTTTCAAGTGATTCAAGAAGTCCATTGGAATGGAGTTTCTTCATACGCTTCACTCCAATGTGACCAAGACGACAGTGCCACATATAGGTCGAGTTATCGCTCGATTTCAAACGTTTAGCCCCAATGTTATTAATATGTGTATTTCCACTATCGAGATTCAATAAAAATAGACCATCTATCAAAGGTGCATGTGCATAAAACATATTACTCATATAAATCGAACAACCATTATTCTCGGACTTAAACAAGTAACCGTCTCGCAATAAACAAGATCCCGATATAATGTTCACGCTTAACGCAGGCACCAAATAACAATTATTTAAGTATAAAACTAATCCCGATGGTAGATGAAGGGGTAGCGTGCCGACCGCGATCACATCAACCTTTGATCCGTTTCCCACGCGCATCGTCACCTCGTTCTTCGCTAGCTTCTGTTTATTCTGCAGCACCTGTTTCGAGTTACAAATATGAGCAACCGAACCAGTATCAAATACCCAGGCACTACTACGAGTACTAGTAAGATACACATCAATAACATGTATATCAGATATACCTTTCTTCTTGATGTTGCCGTTCTTCAAATCCGCCAAGTACTTTGGGCAATTCCGCTTCCAGTGACCTTCTCCCTTGCAGTAAAAGCACTCAGTATCAGGCTTAGGTCCAGCCTTGGTCTTCTTCGTTGGCGTGGTAACTTTCTTACCACCCTTCTTGAAGTGTCCCTTCTGCTTAGACTTGCCTTTCTTGAATTTGGTGGTCTTATTGACCAACAACACTTGGTGCTCTTTCTTGATCTCCACTTCTACAGATTTCAACATGGCAAAGAGTTCTGGCAACGTCTTGTTCATGTTTTGCATGTTGTAGTTCATCACAAAGTTCTTGTAACTTGGTGGTAGTGATTGGAGGACGCGGTAAATCCCCAAAGCATTAGGAATCACTATACCCAAGCTTTGAAGTTTGTTTGCGTGCCCAGACATCTTAAGCACATGCTCACTGACGGAGCTGCCCTCTTCCATCTTGCAGTTAAAGAACTTTTCAGAAGCCTCATAGCTTTCAATTGCCACATGAGTCTCAAAGATCAATTTGAGATCCTCGACAATATCATATGGGTCTGAATTCTCAAACCTTTTCTGAAGCTCTGATTCTAAACCATACAAGATAGCACACTGAACTGTGGAGTACTGAGTCTTCCGAGTGAGGTAAACATTCTTTACTTCATCGGTAGCATCAGCTGCAGGTGGGTCACCCAGCGGTGCATCCAGCACATAGGTCAAATTACCAGCTGTGAGGACAATCCTCAAATTGCGGAACCAATCCGCGAAGTTGCTTCCATTGTTTTTCAACTTTTCTTTCTCTAGGAACGCATTAAAATTGATGGTAGGGGCTGCCATTGATCTACAACATATTTGCAATAGTTTAGACTAAGTTTATGACAAATTGAGTTCAAATTAATAATAAAATTAATCTAGGTGAACTCCCACTCAAAACAATATCCCTCACATTGTTTTAGTGATCACACGAACCAAATCCACCACATCAACACCGATCATCACGAGAGTTGATATAGTTTCAATGGCGAACAATCGACATGTTCATCATATCTACTATATGATTCATGCTTTACCTTTCGGTGATCCGTGTTCCGAGACCATGTCTGTACATGCTAGGCTCGTCAAGATCAAACCTTAGTTTCCTCATGAGCAAATCTGGCTTGCTCATGTTGTATACACTTGCGGAATCTAACACACCCGATCATCACGTGGTGCTTCGAAACAACAAGCTTTAGCAACGGTGCTAACTAAGGGTGAACACTTTATGACTTGAAATTCATGTGCATGAGGGATCATCTTATAATGCTACCGTCGTCTACTAAGCAATACAAGATGCATAAAGGATTAACATCACATGCAATTCATAATATGTGATATGATATGGCCTTTCTTCTTTGTGCTTCCGATCTCCATCTTCTAGCACCAACATGATCTCCATCATCACCGGCATTGCATCAAGGTCAATGACGCTTCTCCATGGCTGTCGTCCACCGGCTTCAACTATTACAACTACTTTGAATAGACATGCGGGTCGTAACATAAATTAAAGACAACCATATGGCTTCTGCCGGTTGCCAACTTACAATAAGGAACATTGGATACATCAAATATAATCACAATCATGGCCATATCACATCACTGCACACCCCTGCAAAACAAAGTTAGACGCCTCTACTTTCTTTGCATGTTTTACGTGGTTTGGGGCTTTCAATAAGTGTCATTCTAGCTTACGAACATGAACCACAACATTGATACTAGTATTGTTAATCACCCGTTGTAAATTGGATCTTAACTATGCTAGGAGAAACAGGCACCCGCAAAGCCACTTATGAAATACAAGTTGCATGTCAAGCATGGAGCAAGTCTCATGAACGATGTCATGTAAGGTTAGCCCGGGCCGCTTCATCCCAACATACCGCAAGATGGAAAGTACACAAGAAGCAATCGACAATAAAAGCATCAACGCCCATAATGACCATTGTGTTCTACTCGTGCAACAGATCTACATATAGACACGACTCTGATACCACTGTAGGGATTCGTAGCATGGAAAACAAAAAAATTCTACCGCATACAAACAAACAAGCCAAGATCTATCTACTAGATTGTAGCAACGAGTCGATAGAATAACTCACCCTTGAAGATTCCAAAGTGTTTAACGAGAGCGGATTCTCGTGGGTGATGTAGTCGTACTCTTCCCGATCTCAAGATCGCGTAGACGATCCTTCCGGTGCTGCGTTCCGGCAGCGCTCCCGCAGTCGGTCACACGTTCGGTACTCGACGAAGACCTTCCTCTCCCTTGTTCCAGCAGGCAGCGGAGGTTGTAGCACTCTCCTCGCGATTTCGACAGCACAACGGCGTGGTACCGGAAGTAGAGGGGAGATCTCGTAGGGCTTCGCCTTAAGCCGGAGCGAGTATGGTGGAGTATGAGAGAGTCCCTCAACGATCTAGGGTTTAGACACGCCGAGGAGGAAGCTTGGACGGCGGCTAGGGTTGCTAGGCGGCGGCGGCTTGACCTAGGGCGGCGGCGGCAGCAGGTGGCGGCGCCGGCGGCTTAGGGTTTGGAGGAGAGGATCTTGTGTGTCTAGGAGGGGAGCCCTGCCCCTCCTTTTATAGGTGGAGGGGGCCAGCCAAGGGGAGGGGAGTCCCTCCCCTACTCGGCTTGGTGGTGCGCCGGCGGTGGGGAGGAGGGACTCCTCCCCAACTCGGTTTCCTCCTCCTTTTCCACTTCCCAAAAATAGTCGTTTGACTTCCAAACTTGGCGTTTGACTTTTCAAACAAGGATTTGATTTAATCCTCTATTTTGTTCAGCGATGACACTTAGTACATGATGCAATCATACCAACTTGATATAACACATTCATGTACCCTTCCCCTCCGGAGTGCCGGACATTCCGAAACCTTCTAGAACATTCCTGATGAAAACACCGGAATCATTCTCCAACTCCGAAACGGGACTTTCCTTATATGAATCTTATTCTCCGGACCTTTACGGATCTCCTCGTGATATCCCGAATCCCATTCAAGACTCCGAACAACATTCAGACTCTTTCTCATCATTCCATATCTACTTCAAACAACGTCGAATCCTTAAGTGTGTCTCCCTATGGTTCGTGAATTATGCGGACATGATCGAGACACTTCTCCGAACAATAACCAATAGAGGAATCTGGAAATTCATATGGCTCCCACATATTTCTACGATTACTTTGCGATCAAATGAACCACTTACATATGATATCAATTTCCCTTTGTCTTATGATAGTTTACTTATCCGAGGTTATGATCGTTGGTATCTCTGCATACCTAGTTCAACCTCGTTACTGATAAGTACTCTTTTCTCGTTCCTGTGATATGTGATCCCTTGTGATCCAGTCACATGCTTGCAAGCTAATTGGATGACATTTCACCGAGAGGTCCCAGAGTATATCTGTCTGTCATATGGATGGACAAATCCCACTCTTGATCCATGTGTTTCAACCAATACTTTCCGAACACTCAATGCCACCTTTATAGCCACCCAGTTACGGTGTGGTGTTTGATGTCATCAAAGCATCCATCCGGTAAAGGTGATGTGCATGATCTCATGGTCGAAGGAATTAGATTATTATGTATCAGAAAGCATATATCAATTGAACTATTAAAATGACTTGATCTTTATGCTACACTTATCTATAGGAGTATGTCCACCATATCATTCTCCTAACGATATGATCTTGTTGTTAATAACATCTCAATGTTCATGATAGGGAAACCACAATCATCTATTAACCAACAAGCTAGTAATATATAGAGGCTTTACTAGGGACTCTCATTTTAGTCTACAAATCACACAAGTATTAATGTTTCCTTGTTAATACTATTATAGCATGAATGTAAACATTTGTCATAAACACAAAGATATAATAATAACTATATTTATTATTGCCTCTATGGCATATCTCCAACAATATCTTCACCCAGAAAGAAATCAACATGAGGTAAAGAAGATGGCTAGAACTCATGAAGGACTATGACTTGAGTTTGCAATACCATCCTGGTAAAGCAAACGTTGTAGCAGATGCTCTAAGCCGTAAGGTTTTTGTGAATGGCCTTACAAAGGGAGAGCTGCCAGATGATCTGTGTGCCCAATTTAGAGATCTCAGATTGGAGATTGTGCCTGAAGGACATATCATGTCCTTGGATGTTCAACCCACTTTGTTGGACAAAATCAAAGAAGCCCAAAAGACATATAAGGAAGTTGAAGAGATTAAGGAAAATATTAGCAAAGGTAAAGCCACAAGATCCGGAGCTTCGGAAACTAATTTTACAAGAAGCACACAACTCACCGTATTCCATTCATCCGGGTAACACCAAAATGTACATGGATATGAAAGAAAGATTTTGGTGGAATAATCTCAAGAAAGACATCGACGAACATATTGCTTTGTGTGATGTATGTAGTAGAGTGAAAGCGGAACATCAGAAACCAGCAGGATTGCTACAACCACTACCTATTCCTGATTGGAAGTGGGACAAGATTGGCATGGATTTCATCACCGGATTGCCAAGGACCAGGTCAGGATATGATTCTATTTGGGTTGTAGTGGATCGCCTAACTAAAGTGGCTCATTTCATACCCGTGAAGACAACCTATACAAGTGCTAAGTTAGCCAAAATCTATATGAGTAGGATTGTATGTCTGCATGGAGTACCCAAGAGTATTGTGTCTGATAGGGGAACTCAATTCACTTCTCATTTTTGGAAGCAACTACATGAGTCATTGGGAACGAGGTTAGAATTCAGCACTGCCTTTCATCCTCAGACTGATGGACAAACAGAAAGGACAAACCAGATTCTTGAGGATATGTTGAGGGCATGTGCCCTAGACTATGGAGCCAGTTGGGATGAAAGTCTGCCTTACGCAGAATTCTCTTACAATAACAGCTATCAAGCCAGTATTGAGATGGCACCATTTTAATTTCTCTATGGGAGAAAATGTACCACCCCATTGTTATGGAATGGTGTGGGAGAAAGAAATCTGTTCGGACCAGAACTAATCAAAGAGGCTGAAGAGAAATTCAAACTAGTTAAGGACAGATTGAAGATAACAAAGTCCCGACAAAAGAGCTACGCAGATCCTAAGCATAGAGAAGTCACCTATGAGGTGGGTGATAGAGCTTATCTTAGTGTCACCACTTCGTGGAGTGAAGAGATTTGGAGTCAAAGGAAAATTGGCCCCAAGATATGTTGAACCATTCAAGATTCTAAGTCGTAAAGGAGAAGTAGCTTATGAGATTGAATTGCCTGAATCATTGTCTGTAGTTCACAATGTGTTTCATGTGAGTCAACTTAAGAAATGCCATCCAGAGATGGAAGAGACTTCTTTGAAGGATACTATACCTTTGGAGGAGGTTCAATTGGAGAGTGACCTCACTTATGAGGAAAAACCTATCAGGATTCTTGAGACTGCAGAAAGAGTTACACGAACTAAGACTATCAAATTCTGCAAAGTTCAATGGAACAATCATTCTGAAGAAGAAGCAACATGGGAAAGAGAAGATGATCTTCGGAAAGACCACCCTAACCTATTTGCTAGCCAATCCGAATCTCGAGGGAAAGATTCACCTTAAGGGGGTTAGATTTGTAACATCCCTAAAATCATGTTTCAAAGGCTTGCATATCATCCATGCATGCATATTCATTTAGGGTTCAAATTTCAAACTCATTTGAAAGAATCAGAAGCACTGAGTGCTTGTTATTTTATGTAAACAAGCATTGATCCAATGCCACTCTCAAGTGAGAGAATAATTGTTTTAAAACAAGTTTTGTTTGCTCTTATGTTGGATTGGTTGAGTGATAAAGCTTGGACAAAGTTTCCAAAACAAATATGGTTTTAAAACCATTTTTAAATCTTTATCAAATCATGTGCTAAGGCACTGTTTTTTTTTAAAAAAAATCAAAGGAATCATGCAAGTCCAACAAGACAGCATGGTTTTATACTCAAAATTATACAGGGTTCATTTTATAAAAATCCTGAAAAGTTTGGAATTCAAATGCTTTTGATTCCATTTGAAAATGATTCCTGAAATTCAATATAGAAAAAGAAAAGGAAATTGGAAATCAAACTGGGCTTGGCGCCACCATTCCAGCCCAGCAAGCAAAACAGCCCAGTCGGGTCCTCCCTTTCACTCTGTTTTTCACCGCACCCGCGCACACCCCCCTTCGCTGACCACTGGGCCCCGTCCACGTCACCGTCGTCTTCCCCAAATCCCGCAAAGAACACGTCACCGTTGCCGTTGCTGGCGTTGATCGCGCGGTGTAAATGCCATTGATTTGGCAGACGTTTCCTGCCTAGCCTCCTCCTACTTAAACCCCTCTACACCGCGAGTCTTTCCCCTCACTCAGCACCTCCACTCTGCCACCAGGCTGCCGGCAATTCGAGCTGCAACGCCGCTGCCCGACGCACTCCGGCGACCTATTCTGGTGAACCCCGTGCTCCCCTTTGCCTCTCATTCATACGAGCTTGCTTGTCATGCCCGTGCGCATCTTCTCACACTTTTTGTTTGCTCTCTAACGCCCCAGGTCGTCTTCTCCGTCGAAGCCCGCGAACGACCCAAGCGCCATCCAACTCCGACGAACAATCACGGTAAAACCAAACCGCCCCTTGACCCCTAGTTCATACGACTGTGTTCGCCTTGCCTCTGTGCATCTCCTAATGCCTTTCGTTCATCTTATTGCGCCATAGAATGTCGCCTCCGTCTCTGGCAGTGAGTACCCGATGCGAAAGCAAACTCCGACGAGGATTTCCGGTCGTGCTAGTGCGCCCCTGTCCAAGCCAAGACCACGTTGAGCTTCCTTGTGATCGTGCGAGTCTGGTAAGCCACGCCACACATCCCAGCCCCTCCTGTATTCGCCGGAGCATCGCTGACAGAGCGCCGCCGCCGCGCCAGCGCCGCCAGCGCCGCCAGACTTTGGTCGCTTGGTCTAGGACCGTTAGATCTAGATCCAACGCATCTGATAGAATCACTTAATAAAGGGGTACGAGTCAGATCTGGCCGTGCGATTTCATTTAGATCGTGCGATCCACACTGGTCGATCTGTGGGAAGCGGTACCAACGAATCAGAGAGGGCCGCGTGGCCTGAGTTTAAATTCAAAACAGAAATTTGATCTATTAGTTAACCAAACTTGTAAAATTCATATCTTTTGTTCCACACATTCAAATTTTACAAATTTTATATCATTGGAATCAGGAGAGAAAACCCTATCTGTTTATGCAATGTGTTTAATGTTTTGCCTCTGCAAAAAATGGTTGTTTTTACAGAAACATTTGTAGGCTTAATTTGTGTATAGTAATTATTTGAAAAATGTTTTGATGTTCAAATAAAGTTTATTTGGTAGGTTTTGGACTTGTTTATGATTCAGTACTGTATACTTGTCTTGTTTGGTGTAGGAAATCATCACTTGGCATTTTTGCATCCATTCATATATTTTTGTTTGTATATATTTTGTATGTGATTTTGGTGCCATTATTTTATGTGTAGATTTTGGTGCAAATAGTGATTGTCATTGTGAAGATTGTTGCTACTCCCCAAACTACCAAGGCAAGTGGTGCTTCATGATTTTATTCCTATATTTTCCAACTATGCACTAGAAATATTTTGTATAGACTTGCATGAATATTTTTGATCTATATGTTATGCTTGGGAAAACCTAGTAGATGTCGAATTGTTAGAGATTTCTCTAAGTTAGGATGCTTACCATTGCCATGCTTAGCCTAGCTAGTAGCAACCAAGGGTGGATTATATATTCATGCTATGTGAAATATTTCTAAGTCATTGACTTGTATTTTTGCTTAATAAAACAACTAAGTGAATGAAACACCTGGGTGGAATGGAAAGAATGGTTTGTGTTGAGTGGTTACACAAGGCCCATTTCTATGGTTTACCTTGTGTATCTCACTTGTGGAAAGCCACCCAGGGACAAAGGGATTTGAGATGCCAAATGTTAAGAAGCTTCTAGTGCAGCCACATGGCAATATGGGCTCTGCCTGGATCATATAGGTTGCAATAACTTATCCATTTGGACAGTTGGTGGTAGTGGGATGATAGGTTTGGGAACACGTCCATTTGTTCTAAGGGAAGGCTTCTTAAAGGTCCTGTCTTGGTGAAAATCAAGTCTTGTAGGGAAAGTGCACAACCTCTGCAGATGGAAGAATCTAAGTACTTAGCCATGTCCCTGGTATTGGACAACTTGAGCATCAAGACATGGAAGCTATCAAGAATCTCCTCATCCCAATTTTCTAAGTTAAAACTTGTGGTTGAACAAGGGTGATGGTACACTAATGTCTATTGGTGGTTCCTTGGGAAAGTTTTTTCAAAGAAAAACTTAGTGTTTTCAACTAATAGGAAAAACCTATTTTGAGCAAAGCAAGCCTAAGCTACACTTAGCCAAATGCATATAGTATCTAGATGCCAATATTATACTAAGGTATCACTTGCCAATACTATTCCAATGTATTGACCCACTATGGCTGTAACTTGTGATGTTGCAGGTTATTCTGATGATGATTAGGGGTTATGAGTCTACACTCAACATGCTTGCCTGTGGCACATGAAGATGAAGAATTATTTATCTTATTTACTATTTGAACTCTTGTATTAGGCATGTGGCCATGGAGTTGTAAAAGACTATGTTTGTCTCTGGAATGATATGTAATAATGACCTTTGTTTCTATGTACTTTATCCTAAACTGTGGATGCTAGCATTGATCCAGGGACTAGAATTGCAATCACAGGGATCTTTACATTTATAAAGGTGGGATCTTACAGGCTTGCCTTGTGCAGAGCAGTGGTTCAAGTCTCCTCGGCTTCTTCTTCGTAGTATCCTCCTTCCTCCTCGTATCCTTGGTCGGTACTAGCGTCTATAAATAGATACGAGGTACACAATCACCAAACAATACTTAACTACTTTCAATCATCACACATAGGGGTTCTATAGATGATATAGCATCATCACTAACATTACAAGACTAAGGCACTTGACTTAATGATTTTTGTTTTAGAAAAGTAATTTCTACTCATTGAAAAACTACTTAAGATTTAATATTCTCCAATCAAAACATGGGATCATGTTGACACATGTCATCACCACATATTTTAGTCCATGGGAATGTGATTTAAAGTGGTATCACAATTTAATAAGGTTTTACCCTTTTATTTTAATTAAATAAGTGACTAGAAATGCCTATGTGGCATTCATTTATTGCTTGGACATTATTTCTATAAGTAAACCCATATATTTTTATATATTCTGAAAGGTATGGTTAAATGTGATTTTTGAGAGTTGGAATCAACTCAAAAGCTATCATGGTTTAAATTTGAAAAATGTTTGAATGCAGAAAAGCTTCTGCCTTGTTATTTTTACCAAGGATGATCTACATATCCAAATGACTTGAATCCAACGGGCTTGGATTCAGCATTTCCAGGCCTTTCTAAAAAAATTGGTTTCATTCCATTTGGTTCACTGAATCGATCTGGGTTGATTTTTGAAACTAGGTACAGAAGTGTGTTTGAATGAAAATGGAAAAATCCAAATTCAAACAAATGGGCTGCACGGGAAACGATACCGGGCCGGTCTGCGAAGCACAACGCTTACGCGGGCTGGTTAAGTGGCTATCCCCACGCGTCAGTGAGACAGGGGGTGCAAAGCGGTATGGGTCAATGTGGTGCATTAGATCTAGTTCTAATCCAACGGCTCTGGTTAATCGTCCACGTCGGGCAGCGCCGGCGAGACAGATCCCTAACGCGGCAGGTGGGGGTCGTCGGAGGCTCACCGAGGCTCAGGCGAGGGTCGGCGATGCGGGAAAACGACGAAGTCGATGACGGCGAACCTCCTGGTACCGTCAGCTTCTCCTGGGGCGGCTCCAATCACTGCCCCCCTTCTTCTCCAGCAGCGGCGGGCTCCGGTGAAATTCCGGCGAAGCGCTGCTCGCCTTGCTCCGGGAATGGGGTGGAACGATCAGTGAGGAGAGGGGAGTAGAATGGTGTGAAGAGTTTGAGCGGGGGAGGCCTCTATTTATAGTCTCAACAACAAGACCGAACGGGATGGGCAGGCGACGGTGGCGACATGGCTACGGGCTGCTAGAGGCATGGCCGGCGGTGGCGATCGCTCGATGGTCTCCTGGCGATGCTCTACGGCTTTAATGCGCGTGTAGAGGCGGCGTCTTCGACGGCGAGCGGTGGCTGTGAGGCATGGGGCGGTGAACGGGGATGTCTGGCGGTCTCCTGGGATGGTGGTGATCGCGTATGCACGCGGCGAGGGCGGCGCGCGGTCTGTGGGAGTGTGTCGAGGGTGGCGCTCTAGCGCATGCTCGGCATGGTTGCTGGCGAGCTGGGCACGGTCTGTGCGTGTGGTCCAGGGGTTGGCAACCCTCGCGGCTGGGACAGGGAGTGGCGGTGGGGTGCTAGCTTGCTCCCAGACAAGGTTGGCGAGGCTAGTGCTGCTCCTAGCTTGCTGTCCACACTAGGGTGACATGGTGAGCTTCGGCTGTTCACCATTGATGACATTGCCAAGCTTACAGTGGGGCTAGTGCTTAGTGAGGTTTGCTAGATGATCTACTGAGGTTGTTGTGAGTTATAGAGGGAACAAGTTAGGCTCAAATCACTGCTCACAATAGTGTTTAGGATTTGATTGATTTGAATCTGCAAGGTGTTTGATGAAATGGCCGCATTAATTCATGTTTTGAATTTTGAAAATATTTTTGGTGGATGTGCTAGGTAGGTGCTGGTGAGTCTGCGGATGCTTGGGTTTTGAAAGTTGATCTTGTTTGAATGATTTTTGAAAAAGTGGGATCTTCCCATATGATAAAGATTCAATTTTGAATTGTCCTTTAAACTAGGCATTCAAATGTTTTTGGATGATCACAAGGTGGGCCTTGGTACTTTGTTATGAGTACTATCAAGGGGTGTAAAGATCCAAACAAGTTTCTCTTAAGTTTTGAAAGTTAGAGACAGCCAAAGTAGGCATGAGAGTTAAATTGGTCAAAATGACCATTCCCTAAGAATCCTTTATTTGAAAGTTAGAGACAACCAAAGTAGGCATGAGAGTTTTTGTTTGTTTTGATTTATTTGTCTTTGGGAAAAGTGTGGGGATTGTTTAGATGATTTTTATTTCACCTAAGAATCCTTTTACAAGCAAAGAAACACACAAGCAAGGTGGTTCAAAAGAATTCAAATTGGAATGCATACACACATGCATGCTTTCATATTTTTATTTAGAAAAGTTTTTGTTAACTCTAATTTTGATGATTAGAGTTTGATGATCCAAGTTTAGTATTTTTGGGATGTTACAAACCTTCCCCCCTTAAAAAAATCTCGTCCCGAGATTTAAAAAGGACGAAAAAGATTACCTAGGATTTGAAGATATCGGGAAACTCCGTCCTGATGTGATCTTCGCGCTCCCAGGTAGCTTCTTCTTCTGTGTGGTTGCTCCACTAAATCTTGAGAAACTTGATGCTTCGGGTTCGGCTAGTTCTGAAAGCTTCTTCCAAAATACGGATGGGTACTTCGGGATATGTCAGGTCATCGTTGATCTCTATGGTCCGGTGATCGATATTCTTGAACACTTCGGTCTTCTCTGGAAGTTCGAGACACTTGCGAAGTAATGAGATATGGAACACATTGTGCACAGCTGACATCTCTTCGGGTAGTTACAATTGATACGACACTTCTCCTCGATGGTTCAGAATCTTGAAGGGTCCGATATATCTGGGGGTTAACTTTCCTTTCAGTTGGAAACGCTACATTCCCTTCAATGGCGACACTTTCAGATATACAAAATCTCCTATGTTGAAAGCGAGGTCTCGACGTCTCTTGTCGGCATAACTCTTCTGTCTGGACTGGGCTGTCTTGAGGTGCTCACGAATCTTGTGAACCTTCTCTTCTGCTTCTCGTAGGATGTCGGGTCCGAAAATCTGACTCTCTCCTACTTCCGACCAGTTCAAAGGGGTGCGACCCTTCCTTCCGTACATGAATTCAAATGGGGCCATTTGCAAACTGGCTTGATAACTGTTGTTGTATGAAAATTCTGCAAACGGTAGACAGTCTTCCCACTTAGATCCATATTCCAACACACATGCTCTCATCATATCTTCGAGTATTTGATTTACTCGCTCCGTTTTTCCATTGGTCTGAGGGTGATATGCGGTGCTGAAATCTAGGCGGGTTCCTAAACCTTCTTAGACTTTCTTCCAGAATCTCGAGGTAAACTGAGTTCCTTGATCCGATACGATGTTCTTGGGGACTCCATGCAAACTAACGATTCTAGCGATGTATAACTCTGCTAGCTTCGAACTCTAATATGTGGTCTTGACGGGTAAGAAATGGGCGACTTTGGACAACCTGTCCACTATGACCCAGATAGAGTCATTTCCCCTACTAGAAGTAGGCAATCCGGTGATAAAGTCCATTCCAACGGAATCCCATTTCCATTCCAGAATCTGCAAGGGTTGCAACAATCCAGCGGGTCTTTGATGTCCTGCCTTGACTCGCTGACATATATCACACTTGGCGATATAGCTTCTGATTTCTCTCTTCATCTTATGCCACCAAAATTGTTCCTTCAAATCTTGATACATCTTCGTTCCTCCGGAGTGGATAGAATAAAGAGTATCATGAGCTTCCTTCAGAATTACTTCTTTCAACTCAGAATGTGCTGGTACACAAAGGCGTCCTTTGTACCACAGAACTCCTTCTTCGTCTTCGGTGAATCCGGGTACTTTGCCTGTACCAATACGATGCTTGATTCCGTCGATACTAGCATTTCCTTTCTGCGCCCCTTTGAACTGGCTGATCAAAGTGGGTTGAAGTTCTATGCTATCCAAAAATCCTTCACTCACTAATTCTATTCGAAAATCTTCCATCACTTTGTGCAAGCTTGGTTGCTCCTTCAAAATCATAGAGTTCAAGCGGCACGACAATCTGCTAAGGGCATCTGCTACCACATTGGCTTTACCAGGGTGATAGTGAATGTCCAGATCGTAATCCTTGATTAGCTCAATCCATCTTCTATGTCTCATATTCAGCTCCTTCTGAGTGAATATATACTTCAGGCTCTTGTGATCCGAGTAAATCTCACAACGGTTTCCCATCAGGTAATGCCGGCATGTCTTCAGGGCTAGAACTACGGCTGCGAGTTCGAGGTCATGGGTTGGGTAATTTTGCTCATGTTGCTTCAGTTGTCGAGATAGATAAGATATAACTTTTCCTTCTTGCATTAGCACACATCCGAGACCGATCTTGGATGCATCACAATACACGTCGAAGGGCTTCGTGATATCTGGCATGATCAAGATTGGGGCTGAAATCAATCTCCTCTTGAGTTCTTTAAAACTCGCTTCACATTTGTCGGTCCATTCAAACTTCTTGTCCTTCTTCAGCAATTGGGTCATGGGTCTGGCGATACTCGAGAATCCTTCTACGAATTTGCGGTAGTATCCCACCAATCCGAGAAATGCACGAACTTGGGTTTGAGTGGTTGGGGCTGGCCAATCTTCTACATCTTTCACTTTTGCGGGGTCAACGGCAATTCCTCCGGCTGATACAATGTGACCGAGGAATCCTACCTCCTGTAACCAGAATTCACATTTGCTAAACTTGGCATACAACTGATGCTCTCTAAGGGTTCCAAGAATGGTCCTTAGGTGTAGCTCATGTTCTTCTTATGATTTGGAATAAATCAGAATGTCATCGATGAAAACAACGACAAACTTATCCAGGAAGTCCATAAAAATCTTATTCAAGAGATTCATGAAATAAGCAGGGGCATTGGTTAATCCAAAAGACATGACTGTATACTCATACAATTCATATCTGGTGGTAAAGGCAGTCTTTGGAATATCCTCTGCACGAATCTTGAGTTGATGATAGCCTGTTCTAAGATCAATCTTAGAAAACACTTTGGCACAGGTCAACTAATCAAACAAATCTTCTATCTTTGGCAATGGGTATTTTTTCTTGATGGTGACATCATTCAACTTCCGATAATCCGTACACAAACGGTTACCTCCATCTTTCTTGTCCACAAACAAAACAGGTGATCTCCATGGTGACGCACTTGGTTGAATCAATCCAATTTCCAACATGGCATCCAGTTGCTTCTTCAGTTCCTCTAGTTCCGACGGGTTCATACTATATGGTCTCTGGGCTATGGGTCCAGTTCCGGGAATTAGTTCGATGATAAACTCGATATCCCGATCTAGGGGCATATCGGGAAAAACATCTGGAAATACATCGGGGTATTCACAGACTATCCGGACTTGGTCAATGGTAGGTTGGGCTATACTCTTGTTGCACTTGAATTGACGAGGTAAGGTTTCAGATATATGTTCGACTGATATTCCGGCTGTACTGGTCATGGTTATGGCTTTCTTGGCATAGTCAATCAATGCTTTATGTTTGGACATCCAATCCATTCCTAGTACTACTTCCAAACCTTTAGTTCCGAGTACTATCAAATTAGCATAAAAATCTATGCCATGGATTCAGATAGGGACGGCTTTGCAAATTTGCCTAGCCTTGGTTGTTGATCCGGGAATTTGACCGATCATAACATGCTTCAGTTTGGTTGGTTGAATTTTACTAGTGCATGCAAATTCTTCAGTGACAAATGAGTGCGATGCACCATAATCAAACAACACTCTAGCAAGTACTGAATTAACAGAAAACATACCCAGCACGATGTCTGGCGCTTCCTGAGCTTCTTCAGCATGCATGAGAAACAGACGGTCATTTTGGTTGAGCGAATTCCCAGGGGCAAATATTCTTCCGGGCTGAACACGACACTGCTGCTAAGCTGGGGCATTGGTATTGGGGGCTGCGGCATTCTTCTTGTTGGGGCACTCGTTGGAGTAGTGACCCTTATTTCCACAGTCATAACAAGTCACTTGCGACTTGTACTTTGCTGCAACAGGCACAGCATTGCTTCTAGTCCTCGGGGCAGTGTTAGTGTTGGTGGTACCATTGTTGTTGTTTTACTTGGGTGGGGCACTGCTAGAGTTGCCGGGGTTGTTGTGATTTCCTCCGGGCCTAGGGTTTCCACGGTTGGGATAGGTCGGACGGTTCATCGGGGGTCTGTTGGTTCTCGGGGCAAATCCTGGGGATGGGTTAGGGCGATACTTTGGGGTCTGATGGGCTCCTGGCTGATGCATCATGCGACGCTTGCGGTTCTCATTGGCTTGGTTGATCTTTCCTTCCATCTGGATAGCAGAGTCGACCAGGGCTTCAATATCAGCAAAGGGAATATTGACTAACACAGTCTGCATCTAATCATGCAGACCATTCAGGAATCTCTCTTTCTTCTTGGCTTCGGTGTCGATCTCATCCGGGGCATACCTAGCTAATGACAAAAAATTGTCACGGTATTCCGTTACAGTCATCCTTCCTTGCTTCAGTTCTCTGAACTCATCTCTCATTCTCTTGATCAAACCCGGTGGCACATGGGTTCTGCTGAACTTGACCTTGAATTCCTCCCAGGTCATCATCTATCCTACGGTCATTGCACGAACACTGTTCCACCATGCTCTGGCATCTCCGGCTAGATAGTGGGTGGCAAAGAGAACTTTCTCGTTGGCCTCCACTCCGGCGACTTCTAGGTTATTTTCCATGGTTTGCAGCCAATCGTCGGCATCTAGGGGCTCTTCTGACTTAGTGAAAACAGGTGGGTTGGTATTCTGGAAATTCTTGAGCTTAGATCCATGGTTGTCCTGATTTCCTTGGCCTTGGTTGTTGTGGGCTAGCTGGGCTATCTGCTGAAGGGTGGCTAGGTTGGCTTGACGTTCGGCTCTTTCAGCTTCGCGGTCAGAAACCAACATTTGCAGGATCTGCAACATTGGGTCCGGGGATGAACCACTTCCTCCGCGTGGCATCTGAAGATTGAGATAGATCATGAGAAAAGAGGGAAAATTCTAAGGTTCTGGGATTTTGAAAAGTTTTTAAAGTTTGACTCAGATTTTCTAGCAACTTGCTTTTCATTCATTCACTCATAGCACACGATACAACACACACCACAAAACAAGAAAAACAGATGGTTTTAAGAACCATTCTGGAATCTAAGATACAGTGGGACCGAATACTACTCACTACGTTAGTGCTCAAGTGCTACTACTCCTTGGAGTCTGTGTAGTCGTCATCCTCATCATCATCGTCGTCATTGATGAAGGCGAAGTTATCCTCATCGGTGAAGAAGTCCATAGCCTGATCCTGAAGTTCCGAAAGCTGGTCCAAATCCCTCTCAAAGATAAGGTCTCCTCCATTCCCCAACTGATAAAACTTGTTGTACTTCACGTCCATCTATTAAGGATATAGGATGAGTAAGTTAGTAGAGTGATCAAGTGTGTCAAATTTTATTTATTTTGCAAGAGTTTTTGAGGAACATGAATTTTCATGAAAGAATAAAGGTGATAAGAATGGGAATAAGTTTTTGTAAATATTTGCTTCCTTTGGTTTTGAAACTAAGTTTTTGATTCAAACGTCCAGTCTAACTAGGGTCTCCTATGGTCAGGATGGCTCTGATACCAACTTGTCAACACCCGGATTTTTAATCCCAGATGCCTATTATGCCATACATCGCAATCCCAGGATTACCATTTTTGCAAGACATAACAGAATTGGATACCACAGTACATCATACATTACAAACCATACATAAGGTTTTACATAGATAAGGATCTCATGATCCAGTTCTTAATACAACTCAAGCAGCGGAAATACGTAATAATAAAGGTAGCATAGGCGAAGCTCCATCTTCGAGGTCACAGGCAATGCTGACGATGGGAGATGATCCTAGTTGTCGTAACCTTCCTGGGGTCCATCATCCTAGTACTCCTCTTCATAGTCTGGCCACGGGAATAGCCAGGGACAAAGCCATGAGTACTCTTTAAGTATTCGCAAACTAATACTAACAAGTGAAGGGGGTTTTTGTAATAGGACACTAAGCTCTAGGGTTGTTTTGCAAAAGCCAGATTTACCTCTACTAAGTTCAGAAGCAAGAGAATCTAGTCACAATTTTATAACTCCTAAGTGGGAACTTGTATCTCATGTCACAAGTCTGTTGTGGTCAAGTCAAAGTCTCAATTCATTTCACAAGTCATTTTGAAAACATCTGACGGGGGAACAGTATGGCCACTCCAAATGTCCATAACCGCGGACACGCGGCTATTCGAATAGTTTGACACTCTGCAGATATTGTACACTTTCACCACAACATTCGATACATCCGCCAGGAACAAATCCTGAATTCACCATACTTAGTATGTGGATAATCAATACCAACCTTTCAATTACATGCCCTAGTATAAGCACCTCTCCTGTGAGTTTGGCCTCCCAACCATGACCAACTGTCATCTTGGGTACTGCACAGGTGGACAATCTTCACAAGGTAGCCTCAGCTCAGACCTTGGCCGTGAGGGAACCAATACTAAGGTATATAAGTTTCCAGTCAAGCCCTACCCAATCTTCGGGTATTGTGGTTGTATGGTAAAATTGGAATGGTATCGCATCCAGACAACCATTAGTTTTATAAAGGGCTAAGGCTCATGCCTCACCATTTTCATCACCAAAATCATCTAGTGTTCGGAAACACATGTCAAAACATCTCAGTAGAATGATCCATCATTCTAAGGTTTTCATAACCATTTTCACCAAGTATTCCCATCTAAAGTTGATCAAGTTTTATGCTTAGCACTAGCATCTACAAGTGGGGGTGAGTACTAATGAGGGGTGATACACAAGTGGAGTTTCAACTAAGTACCACCTCATATCTTAGGATGATATCAAGGTTTCTAACTTAGGCCAAATTTTATGCTCTTTATGCAACCTTCAAGTATCTTCCTAGAATCTACAAGTTACTTCAGTAAACTCTAAGTTAAAGCTTTGATAAAGAAATAACGTAGAAAGCTTGCAAGTAAAACTAGGATTGGGTATCAAGTGGGTATGATCACATATGCTTAAGGCATATAGTTGGCACGGTAACAAGTGAGTGTTTGTTTGCATCAGTAGAGTATCTTGCAAGTGTTAGCATGCATAATTGCAAGTATAAGCTTGCTAAGTTAATAGCTTGCAAGTATTGGCTTGCCTTGTGCAGAGCAGTGGTTGAAGTTATCCTCGGCTTCTTCATCGTAGTATCCTCCTTCCTCCTCGTATCCTTGGTCGGTACTAGCGTCTATAAATAGATACGAGGTACATAATCACCAAACAATACTTAACTACTTTCAATCATCACACAAAGGGGTTCTATAGATGATCTAGCATCATCACTAACATTACAAGACTAAGGCACTTGACTTAATGATTTTTGTTTTAGAAAAGTAATTTCTACTCATTGAAAAACTACTTAAGATTTAATATTCTCAAAACCAAACATGGGATCATGTTGACACATGTCATCACCACATATTTTAGTCCATGGGAATGTGATTTAAAGTGGTGTCACAATTTAATAAGGTTTTACCCTTTTATTTTAATTAAATAAGTGACTAGAAATTCCTATGTGACATTCTTTTATTACTTGGACATTATTTCTGGAAGTAAACCCATATATTTTTATATATTCTGAAAGGTATGGTTAAATGTGGTTTTTGAGAGTTGGAATCAACTCAAAAGCTATCATGGTTTAAATTTGAAAAATGTTTGAATGCAGAAAAGCTTCTGCCTTGTTATTTTTACCAAGGATGATCTACAGATCCAAATGACTTGAATCCAACGGGCTTGGATTCAACATTTCCATACCTTTCTAGCAAAATTGGTTTCATTCAATTTGGTTCACTGAATCGATCTGGGTTGATTTTTGAAACTAGGTACAGAAGTGTGTTTGAATGAAAATGGAAAAATCCAAATTCAAACAAATGGGCTGCGTGGGAAATGATACTGGGCCGGCCTGTGAAGCATAGCGCTTACGTGGGCTGGTTAAGTGGCTATCCCCACACGTCAGTTAGACGGGGGTGTGCGAAACGGTACGGGGCAATGTGGTGCGTTAGATCCAGTTCTAGTCCAACGGCTCTGGTTCATCATCCACGTCGGGAAGCGCCGGCGAGACAGAACCCTAACGTGGCAGGTGGGGGTCGTGGGAGGCCCACCAGGGCTCAGGCGAGGGTCGGCGAGGTGGGCGAACGACGAAGTCGACGACGGTGAACCTCCTGGTACCGGCAGCTTCTCCTTGGGCGGCTCCAATCGCTGGCCCCCTTCTTCTCTAGCAGCGGCGGGCTCTGGTGAAATTCCAGCAAAGCGCTGCTCGCCTTGCTCCGGGAACAGGGTTGAACGATCAGTGAGGAGCGGGGAGTAGAATGGTGTGAAGAGTTTGAGCGGGGGAGGCCTCTATTTATAGTCTCAACGACGAGACCGAATGGGATGGGCAAGCGACGGTGGTGACATGGCTACGGGCTGCTAGAGGCATGGCCGGCGGTGGCGATCGCTAGGTGGTCTCCTGGCGATGCTCTATGGCTTTAATGCGCGTGTAGGGGCGGTGGCAAACGGTCTGGAACACGCGATGCTCTGCGCGGCAAAGGCGGCGTCTTCGACGGCGAGCGGTGGCTGTGAGGCATGGGGCAGCGAACGGGGATGTCTAGCGGTCTCCTGGGACGGTGGTGATCGCGTATGCACACGGCGAGGGCGGCGCGCGGTCTGTGGGCGTGTGTCGAGGGTGGCGCTCTGGCGCATGCTCGGCATGGTTGCTGGCGAGCTGGGCACGGTCTATGCGTGTGGTCCAGGGGTTGGCAACGCTCGCGGTTGGGACAGGGAGTGGCGGTGGGGTGCTAGCTTGCTCCCAGACAAGGTTGGCGAGGCTAGTGCTGCTCCTAGCTTGCTGTCCACACTGGGGTGACATGGTGAGCTTCGTTGTTCACCATTGATGACATTGCCAAGCTTACAGTGGGGCTAGTGCTTAGTGAGGTTTGCTAGATGATATACTGAGGTTGCTGTGAGCTAGAGAGGGAACAAGTTAGGCTCAAATCACTGCTCACAATAGTGTTTAGGATTTGATTGATTTGAATCCGCAAGGTGTTTGATGAAATGGCCGCATGAATTCAAGTTTTGAATTTTGAAAAGATTTTTTGTGGGTGTGCTAGGTAGGTGCTGGTGAGTCTGTGGATGCTTGGGTTTTTGAAAGTTGAGCTTGTTTGAATGGTTTTTGAAAAAGTGGGATCTTCCCATATGATAAAGATTCAATTTTGAACTGTCCTTTAAACTAGGCATTCAAATGTTTTTGGATGATCACAAGGTGGGCCTTGGTACTTTGTTATGAGTACTATCAAGGGGTGTAAAGATCCAAACAAGTTTCTATTAAGTTTTGAAAGTTAGAGACATCCAAAGTAGGCATGGGAGTTAAATTGGTCAAAATGACCATTCCCTTATTTTGTTTGTTTTGATTTATTTGTCTTTGGGAAAATTGTGGGGATTGTTTAGATGATGTTTATTTCAGCTAAGAATCCATTTACAAGCAAAGAAACACACAAGCAAGGTGGTTCAAAAGAATTCAAATTGGAATGCATACACACATGCATGCTTTCATATTTTTATTTAGAAAAGTTTTTGTTAACCCTAATTTTGATGATTAGAGTTTGATGATCCAAGTTTAGTATTTTTGGGATGTTACAAAATCCCAGAAAATATTCCAAAAACTATTTCTCACCAGAAGATCCACGGAGCCAGAAGGGGAGACAGAGAGGAGGCCTAGGGGCCCAGACCCACCCCAGGCGCGGGCCCACCACTAGCCGCGCCTGGAGGGGGTTTGGCCACCCCAGGAAGCCCCTCGGTCTCCCTCTGCGCCTATAAGTTGCCTTTCGACCTAAAAATCATGGGGGGTTCGATAATTTTCTAGAAAGAGTTTCGCTCCGCTGCCACCAGAAACCAAGATTCGGATCCAGAAACAATGTTCTGGCACCCTTCCGGGACGGGGAATTTGGAGAGGATCACCGCCATCGTCATCACCAACGCATCTCCATAAACCACCGATGTTTCCCTCATCCATGAGTGAGTAATCCCCTGTTGTAGGCTTGGGGATGGTAGGGATTGGATGAGTTCTATCATGTAATCGAATATGATTGTTAGGCCATAGTGCCTAGTATTTTTTGTGCTATTTGACTTTGTTGCAACTTGTTGGGCTTAATGCTTGTCACTAGGGCCCGAGTGCCATGATCTCAGATCTGAACTTATTATTGAATCATTATGATAGTATTGTTTGTGATCTTATCTGCAAGTTGTGTATACATATCATTGTCCGGATCCAAAGGCCCCAAAGTGACAATAATTGGGACAACCGGAGGGGATGGCTGTGGTGTGAGGATCACATGTGTTCATGGAGTGTTAATGCTTTGCTCCGGTGCTCTATTAAAAGGAGCACCTTAATTGTCAGTAGTTTCCTAGAGGCCTCGCTGCCATGGGCTGGCTAGACAGAAGATATGCTGTGCAAGTTCTCATTGCGAGCACGTATGACTATATATGGAGCACATGCTTAAGAGTCCATTTTTTAGAATATTTTCTTATATTCTCTTATGGTTTATTATTTATTTAAATTAGACATTTGTTTTTTCTTTAAACCATTTATTAAAGCTTCCATTTAAATTCAAATTTCACCAAACCTTTTCAGTAGGTTTAAACTATTGATTAGTGTGTTTAAATAATTCACTTTGAATTATTTCAAATATTTTATTATGATTTAATATTTATTTAAATGAGGCTTTTGCTTTTATTCCAATTGTAATTTCTGTTTTCATTTGAATCAAATGTTTTAAACTTCTATTTGATTTCAAACTTTTGCAAAACCTTTTCAGTAGGTTTTAAATCATTTAGGAGTTGTTTAGTTGGCCCACTTTGGAAAATATTCGAATATTTTCCCATGATTTATTATTTATTTTAATTAGGCCTTTTGTCTTTATTTGCATAATTTGAATATGGTTCCAAACCATATAATTATATTTATTTAATCCTTTCTTATTTTTAAGTTAATTGGATAACTTTTAATCCACTTTGGCTATTTCAATTATTTTTCCCCTGATTTAATTAATCATTTATATTAGGGATTTTGTCTTTATTCAAAACAAATATGGTTCAAGTCCATATAAGTTTTTATTCAAATAATCTGTATTCCTTTATTTTATTTGGATTATCTTTTATTCCATTTGCTTATGGATTTAACTCAAGGTTTAAATTGTCTTCTAAATAATTTAATTGGGATTTATTATTTAGTTTAGGCAATTTTTCTTTATTTAAATAAAATTGGATATTGTTCAATCCTTATGATTTTATTTAAATAATCTTTAACTCCTTTTTATTATTCAGTAAATTTTCATTTGTTTATGGATTTGGCTAAGATTTAATTTGTCTTTTAAATATTCCTTCTTTCTTTCTTTCTTTCTTTCTTTGTCTTATAAAATCCACATCTTTTTATTTATAGATCCAAAATTGGTGATTCTAATTTGTATAATTTTATTTAATCTTTGTTTATCTTTTTAAATCCTTTTAGGATTACTTTGCTCACAAATTGGTATGGATTTTAGATAGGAGCTTTATTAGCCTTGGAAATTAATTCCTTTTATCTTATTAAATTCATAAGATTTTATCCATGGCTCCAAATTAAATGAAACCAATTTCTATGGTTTTATAATATTTTTATTTATCATGTTTGATCATTTATAAATGTTTGTTTGCTGAATTTTTGTATGGAATAAATCCATAGTCTTGGAGAGATCTTGGAAATGATTTATTCCATTAGGACTTAGGGTTTTGGTTTTACTTTTCTAAGTGTTTAAATTCAAGATTCTTTCCATGCATAAAATGCATTTGATCTTTGAAAATGATTTCTTTCATTAAGATTTGGGGTTTTGATTTAACTTTTGCAAGTGTTTAAATTTCAAGCTACATTCATTGAGGAATGCATTTCACTTGATTGAAATTTTGTTGGATACCCTTTTCATTCAAAGTTTGTTCAAGAAGGGTTTTGATGTTTCCATTTAGAAGCAAAAAGTTTCTTTTCGCCCTAAATTTCAACAATTATTTCTTTTGTTTATTTTTTTCATATTTCAAAATTTGGCAAATTTTGGGATGTGACAAGCTACCACCCTTAAAAGAAATCTTGTCCCGATATTTGGGAAGGCTAGATGTTACAAGTTGGCTTCAAGACAACTAGGGTACTACCACCCTTAAAAAGGTTTTCAACTAGATTACATCTTGGATTACTTGGGATCTTGATGCATCTTCTCTAGATAGTTGTTTGCATAATGGCCTAGCTCTTTGCATTTGAAACACATCACTTGGCTAATGTCCTTCTTCTTGTTAGGTATCACTATTTCTTGTTTGTTTCCTTGACTCTTCTTCTTTTCTGGACATTCATTGGCATAGTGTCCCATCTCTTTGCAATTGAAACATTGCACCTAGCTAAAGTCTTGCTTGCTGGGGTTGGGGCATTTCTTCTTTTTCTTGGGTCTCTCCAAAGCTACGAGTTCTTGTAGTTCATGTTCTTCATATTTCACCACAAATGTGGGAAACCTTTCTCGCTTCTTGGGGCAGTCACTATAGATGTGACCTTCTTCTCCACATGAGTAGCAACACTTTGTGGTCACTTTGGATGTGGCCTTATGAGGCACGGTTCTGACTTTGTCTTTATCCTTCTTGGTAGAAGTTGTTCCCTTATGGAGGTTTCCAAAAATTTGATGCATTCCATCTTGTTTCATTTGTTGAACTATAGGATAGATAGGGCATTGGATAGGGACATGATCATTTCCTTCACATAGGAAACAAGTCACTTGAGATGTGGGGCATTGTTTAGTTGGATGTTTCTCTTCACAATTAGGGCATTGGTCCATATTCTCTTTGTAAGTGTGTCCTATGTCTCCACAAATTTTGAAAGCTTGAGTTCCTTCTATAATATCATCCTTGATATCATTGTTGTCACAATCACTTTGGGAAAGGTTGTTTCTCATGTTGATCATTTGATTGGTCATCCTTTGCAACAATTGGGATTGGGTTTTCAAGAATTTTTGCATGGCTGGGTCTAACTCAATGTTGTTGTCTAAAAACTGAGTTGCCACTTGATTCAACTGGGCTTGGGTTGCTAGCAGTTGTTCTCTCATGTGCATCTCTTGGTGGTTGTTGTCACCATCCTTGATGTTGGAGTCTCTTGGAGAGGTCATCTTTTTGGGTTGGATTAGGATTAGATTAGGAAAATATTTTCTAGAGGAAGAATTCTACTAACACACAACAATTCACACAAGAAATGTGCAAGCAATCACAACCAAACATTCCACTCAAACAACAAGATTCAAGCATATTTTTGGCAACAAAATATTTTTGCTACACCACATAAGTTGGTGTGATCAATATATGATCTAAACTAAACACTAGTATGGTGGTCCATCTATAGGTTTCACTTGATATCATTCCATTCTTCTTAGTTGTTTCTTCTTGAATGAGATCATGGTTTCCTTGGAAAATTTCTTGCATCTTGGTCACAAAGCTTCAAAGGTGATGATGATTCCTTCTAAGTTGAAGTTTTTGTCCATCAAGTTGAAAAAGAAGAGATGTAGAATTAAAACCAAAAAGGTTGAGGAAAGAGTTTACAAGATTGTTTGTAAATAAGTTTGGAACAAATACAACTCTTATTTTTCTAAGGGGTTTTGTCCAATCCTAGGGTTACAATCCTATAGGCAACACAGTTCTCTGATACCATCTGTAGAGGTCCCAACCTTTATAAGGTATAGATCCCTGTGTTTACAATGCTGGTCCCTGGATCAATAGCTAGCATTCATAGTTTAAGATGTAATATCAAGAAACAAAGGTCATAATACAACTTTATAACTAGGAATAAAATAATTCATTACATCTTACATAGCTCATTTGGCTATCACATTACAATGCAACAGAAATAACTATATAGCATGGATTCCTTCATCTTCAAAGTGCCACAGGAAGTCATGTTGGCTGTAGACTTGTAATCCTATTCAACACACTTCACTACATCAAACAACCTGCAACATAATAAGTTACAACCACAAGAGTCAATACATTTGAATTGTATTGGCAAGTGATACTATGGTAGAATAGTGGTATCTAACTTCTATATGAATTTGGCTAAGTGTAGCTCAGGCTTGCTTTCCTCAAAATAAGTTTTTTTATCAGTTGAAAACACTAATTTTTTGTTTGTCAAAATCACCCAAGGAACAACCAATAGGAATTGGTTAACATTTACCCTTGTTCAACCACAAGCTTTTAACTTAGAAATTGGGATGAGGAGATCCTTGATAACTTCCATGTCTTGATTCTCAAAGTGTCCATTGCCGGGGACACGGCTAAGTACTTAGATTTTACTATCTCGAGAGGTGGTGCTCTTTCCCCACAAGACTCGACATGCATCGAGATGAGATCTTTTAGAAGCCTCCCCTTAGACCAAATGGACGTGTTCCATTCTAACACACCCTACCACCTTCTGTCCATCTGGATAAGTTATTGCAACCTATATGATCAAGGCAGAGCCCATATGCCATGTGGCTGCACTAGAAGCTTCTCAACATTTGACATCTCAAATCTCTTTGTTCCTGGGTGGCTTTCCACAAGTGTGATACACAAGGTTGCCAGTCACTAGGCCTTGTGTAACCACTCAACATATCCCATTCATACCATTCCACCCAGGTGATTCATTCACATAGTTGTTTTATTAAACAAAACATAAGTCATAGACTTAGAAATATTTCATAGCATGAATATAATCCACCCTTGTTTTCTACTAGCTAGTCTAAGCATACTAGTAGAAAGAATCTTAACTTAGGGAAAAATTCTACTAAGGAATCATCTACTAGGATTTCCCAACGCATAACATAGTATAGATACTTAGAAAAATTCCATGCAAGTCCTATTCAAAATATCACTAATGCATAGTTAAAATAATAGGACAAAATGTATGAAGCACCACTTGCCTTTTTAGTAGAGAAACTATGTTCACTCCTTGATCTTTGCAATTGTCACACTCTTCAAATTTCACTACAATTCAATCAAACAAGGCACAAATTCAAACTAGTATTCAAACAATTCACCACATAAAATAAAGAAAACAAAACAATGCATGCAAGCATGCATAAGATTGTTTTATTTGGAAAGGTGGTTTCTAATAGGCTATAAACATTTTAAAACACCTATTGGTCATTTATAAACGTGGCTAAACCATTTAAAATCAAGTTAGTGAAAATGGCCATTTTAAATCATTTTTGTTTTGCTAGAAATGATTTTATTAAAGGAATAATTTATAGTGTTAAACAAATATGTTTTTAAACACAAATTTTAGTGTTTATGGTCAAAGTGTTTAAAACAAATCCATTTACAAAAGGTTTCACTCAAAATCATTTTTAAATTATAGAAACATTTTTGTTTTACTAGAAATGCTTTTATTCAAAGTAATAACTTTCTAGGGTTAATCAAATATATTTTAAAATCCAAAAGTTAGTGCTTAGTGTCAGAGAGTTCAAATCAAACCATTTGCAAAAGAGTTTACTCAAAAAGCATTTTTAGAATACTTTTTATAACCAAAATAGCCTTACAAATGTTTCTGCAAAAACAACTAATTTTCCAGAAGCAAAATATTAAACTAAGGGCATGGTTGCAAAGGTTTCTTTTTCCTGATTCCAATATAAAATTTGCAATTTTTGTCCAAGCAGATCAAAAGTTATAGATTTTACAAGTTTAAACATTCAAAATTCATTTCTCGAATTTTAATCAGAGAGAACCGCCACGCGTCTTAATCATATTGGTTAGTACCGCTTCGGTTGGATTGAGCAATGTGGGCCGCAGGATTAATAGGGCATCGCACGGATCAGATGCAAACATACCCCTTTGACTAATGTTCTATCCTATCCACTGGATTAGCATCTAACAGTCCTGATCGCGACGACCACTAACTGGCGGTGCTTGGTGACGGTGATGGGCGGCGCGCTCGAGCGGTGATGTTTCCGGCAAGAATAGGAAGCGAAGGAGGAAGGGGATATCCTCGCCGGGTTCGTAGGGATGTGCTGATTCTCAACATACTCGCCGTTGGTCGAGGGGCGCACGGTGACGATGGTAATTTCTCACCGGAGCTGTGCTTCTCATCGGACACGGTCAGTCATTGTCGGAGGCGAGTATCTGGGACACGAGCGAGCAAGAGAACATGTCAGGAAGATGCGCACGGATTCGAGGATCATAGGGACACTCACCAGAACATGAGGGGCGCACGGGGTAGACGTCAGTAGCTTGCCGGAGCTGATGCAGACGGTGGTGGCGCTCAGGTTTGCTTGTTGCGAGCCTCTGGGGTGCACGTGGGCGAGCTGAGGGTACGGGAAGATGCGCATGGTTCTTGCGAGCAGGCTCGTGTGATCTAGGAGGTAGGAGGGGTCGGGGTTGGCCGGAATTTGTGCTACGGCTTGTTGGAGGCAGTGGGGTTGTGAGTAAAATTATGGGAAGCCTGTGGGCGGAGAGGTGCAGGGGGTTGAGGGGAAACAGAGGGGGAGCAGAGGGGAGTAAGTAGGCATGGTCGCCGGCGAGGATTGATCGCGCAGTAAAGCGAATTCAAGTCAATAAATTAACGTAGGAACGGCAGCGAGAAAAGGGGAGGAATCGGTCACGCGAGGACGACGATGACGTGGTGGAGGTGGGTCCTCGCGGTCAGTGAGAGAGCGGATTGGGTGTGCAGTGAGAAAATAACGGGCAGGTGCCGGCTGGGCTGCGTTGGGCTTACTGGGCCTGGTAGCTGGGGTAGGTTAGCTGGGCTGGTTTCTTTTCTATTTTTTCCTTATGTTTTCTTTTTTCCTTTTCTATTTCCTGTTTTGATTTTAAACCTTTGATTCAAGTTTCAAATTGATTTCAAACCTTTTCTAAACTTTTCAGTAGGTTTTATATGTTTGTTAATATGCTTAAGAGTCCATTTTTTAGAATATTTTCTTATATTCTCTTATGGTTTATTATTTATTTAAATTAGACATATGTTTTTTATTTAAACCATTGATTAAAGCTTCCATTTAAATTCAAATTTCAGCAAACCTTTTCAGTAGGTTTAAACTATTGATTAGTGTGTTTAAATAATTCACTTTGAATTATTTCAATTATTTTATTATGATTTAATATTTATTTAAATGAGGCTTTTGCTTTTATTCCAATTGTAATTTATGTTTTCATTTGAATCAAATGTTTTAAACTTCTATTTGATTTCAAACTTTTGCAAAACCTTTTTAGTAGGTTTTAAATCATTTAGGAGTTGATTAGTTGGCCCACTTTGGAAAATATTCAAATATTTTCCCATGATTTATTATTTCTTTTAATTAGGCCTTTTGTCTTTATTTGCATAATTTAAATATGGTTCCAAACCATATAATTCTATTTATTTAGTTCTTTATTCTTTTTAAGTTAATTGGATAACTTTTAATCCACTTTGGCTATTTCAATTATTTTTCTCCTAATTTAATTAATCATTTATATTAGGGATTTTGTGTTTATTCAAAACAAATATGGTTCTAGTCCATATAAGTTTTTATTCAAATAATATTTATTCCTTTATTTTATTTGGATTATCTTTCATTCCATTTTCTTATGGATTTAACTCAAGCTTTAAGTTGTCTTCTACATAATTTAGTTGGGATTTATTATTTAGTTTAGGCAATTTGTCTTTATTTAAATAAGATTGGATATTGTTCAATCCTTATGATTTTATTTAAATAATCTTTTACTCCTTTTTATTATTTAGTACATTTTCATTTGTTTATGGATTTGGCCAAAATTTAATTTGTCTTTCAAATATTCCTTATTTATTTATTTATTTATTTATTTCTCTTATAAAATCCACATTTTTATTTATAGATCCAAAATTGGTGATTCCAATTTGTATAATTTTATTTAATCTTTGTTTATCTTTTTAAATCCTTTTAGGATTACTTTGCTCACAAATTGGTATGGATTTTAGATAGGAGCTTTATTAGCCTTGGAAATTAATTCCTTTTATCTTATTAAATTCATAAATTTTATCAATGGCTCCAATTAAATGAAACCAATTTCTATGGTTTTATAATATTTTTATTTATCATTTTTGATCATTTATAAATGTTTGTTTGCTGAATTTTTGTATGGAATAAATCCATAGTCTTGGAGAGATCTTGGAAATGATTTATTCCATTAGGGTTTAGGGTTTTGGTTTAACTTTTCTAAGTGTTTAAATTCAAGATTCTTTCCATGCATAAAATGCATTTGATCTTTGGAAATGATTTCTTTCATTAAGATTTGGGGTTTTTATTTAAATTTTGCAAGTGTTTAAATTTCAAGCTACATTCATTGAGGAATGCATTTCTCTTGATTGAAATTTTGTTGGATACCCTTTTAATTCAAAGTTTGTTCAAGAAGGGTTTTGATGTTTCCATTTAGAAGAAAAAAGTTTCTTTTCGCCCTAAATTTCAACAATTATTTATTTTGCTTATTTATTTTTCATATTTTAGAATTTGGCAAATTTTGGGATGTGACAAAACTAAACCCAAAGGCTTATTATCTTGAATACACTAATGTTGCAAATGAATATTGTGTGAAGTTTTGTATGAAGGAAATTTTCAAGTGTAGGGGAAGAATGATATAAAGACATGAAGAATGGACAAAAGCTCAAGATTGGGGATGCCACCCGTGTCACCCCAAAAAATATTTAAGAGGTACAAGCGTCAAAGCTTGGGGATGCCAAGGCATCCCCTTCTTCATAAAAAAAATCTCAGGTTTTCTTTCAGAACACTTTATTTTTATTGCTTCATGCACTTTTGTGTTGTTCTTGGAGCATCTTTGTTTTTGTTTTTGGTTTTATTTCATTTGGTTTGCTTGAATAAATTATTTGAACCCCGCTGATGCTGCTCGGTTGACTATAGAGCCTCGTTGGGAGACCCCAAGAGCAAGGTGTGATGAGCACAGCAGCAAGTTTTCCCTCATTTATGAAACTAAGGTTATCGAACCATTTGGAGCAAGGAAACAACTCCAAGGTGTTGCTAACAATTTGGAATCCTATACAACACAAACTCAATACTTTTCCCCAACTTACTGTGAGGTTGTCAATCTCACTGGTTTGCTGAAAACAAAGGATTAAACGTATAGTATGGAAGGTAATAGTTGCTTGTAGAAAGTAAACGGTAACAGTAGATGATGTATCAATGATAAATATTGGACCGGGGTCCATAGTTTATTAGAGGTGTTCTCCTTAGATAGATAACATGTTGGGTGAACAAATTACAGCGGGGCAATTGAAAGATTTAGAAAGCATAACAATGTAAATACTAGACATCATGACTCCTATGAGATTTTATTGAGCATTACAACAATATACATAGACCATAATCCAACTGCATCTATGACTAATAATCCACCTTCAGGTTATCATTTGAACCCCTTCCAGTATTAAGTTGCAAGCAATATATAACTGCATTAAGCAATGCATGTAAAGTAAACAATACAATTCTTCCATGAACAAAAGATTGTTGTTTTCTCCCTAGTAGCAACAGCACATCTACAACCTTAGAGATTCTTGTCACTTTGATATGTCGTAAACGTATCTATAATTTTTGATGTTCCATGTTTGTTTAGTATCTATTTTGCTTTGCTTTGTCTACACTTTGAGGTATTTTTATATGTTTCCTGGGACTAACCTATTAACAGGATGCCACAATGCCAGTTGCATGTTTTCTTCTGTTTTTGGTTTCAGAAAAGGTAGCAAATCAATATTCACGGAATTGGATGGGACAAAAGCCAAAGTCAACATTTTACTATGGGGAACACGGAGCCAAAGTACGAGACGGAGGGGAGCCACCAGGGGGCCACACGGCTAGGCCTGGCCCGCGCCTGGGGGGCGGCCACCCCGGGTGCCCCTCACTAGTGCAGAGAGGCCCATTGGTCCCGGTTGGTAAGGGGCTTTAGTCCCGGTTACCCAACCGGGACGGGGCAATCGGGACTAAAGCCCCAACCTTTAGTCCCGGTTGCCCCACCAACCGGGACAAATGGGGGTACACGTGGTGTCGTCAGAGGGCGAGGGGGTGGAGCATTAGTCCCGGTTCATAACACGAACCGGGACAAATAACCTTCTGTTGCGGCAGAGATTTGGCCCATTTATCTGCCGCGGCAGAGAATTCATTTTGGCACATTTTGTTGCCACGGCAGCATTTTCGCCACTTTTTGTGCCGCGACAGAGAATTCATTTAGGTTGTTTTATTGTTTATTTAGTGTTTTGCACTTATCAATGAAGGAACCTTTATATTACACAAGATCATCATGACAATATTACATTCAATACACGGATCGAGTTCATGCACTACATACAAAAGTTGCTCTTTTTACAATCCCTATTGTCTATACACAGCCAAATAGTATTCCCCTTTTGGGTTTAGGACTTCTACATCCAAGAATCCCGCCAATTCCTCCTGAATTGCTCGTACGCGATCCTTTGGCAGAAAACCATCCTATAGACGTTCGATCTGATTTAAAAAGGGAGTCAGCCTATATGAATGAAACTAAACACAATTTGATTGTAATTAAAAACTACAGAAATTGTTTACGTACGTGGAGTTGCTCGAAATTTCTGCCCTTCTCATCGCACGTCTGCCGGATGAACTCGCAAACATAGTATCCACATAGATTGTTACCTGGTCCCTGTGTCAGGCACTTTACGAGAACATAGTTCAATTAAAATAATAATCAAGCTTGATAATAACTGTATCAAAACTAGAATCAAAGAGATGCGCGGATATAGCTAGTGGTGCTTACATCTAGTGCTTCAAATGTAAGCTCCTCCTTCCAAACATCCCTAGCCTTGTTGGTGAACCGTTTCCAAGGGCTGTCGGGTGAAGAAAACGAATAAAAGAAGTTATTAATTACTTGATATCATAAAATTCACAAACGTTGCCGATATATTGTCGTAATGATTAGAATTACCGCTGGAGGATCATCTGCATGTCCTTCCACTACTCAAGGGGTTTATGTTTCGAGTCCATGACTAGTACACGCCCTTTGTCAAGTTGAATGATTAACAGAATATAGTGGAAGTTGTGAATGCATAACTAATAAATTATATACTTAACATCGAGTAAGCGAAATAGAAAGTGTATAGAAGACAATAACACTCACTCGAAGTTGTAAGGAAAAAGTATTTCCCTTCTGGTTTCTTGAAACCTTAACGCGTGTACTATATTATCCTTCGTATCCTGGGGGCTTGTTTTGAGATTATCTTGATGAACCCAATATGGGTCAATGAAGCCAATGTCATAGATTTGTCCTCTGCTGCATTCGAGAATCTTCATTCTGCATATTACAATATGATTATATACATGCAATAAACAAGGTGAGATAGCTGGAGACTAAATTAATTACAGAATTAGTACTTACAGACAATAGGCACTGATGATCGATTTGTCCAAGGCGTCTTGATTGAGTAATTGAAATAGTTCATCAAATTCAATGGATATCATGTCATCCTTTTCTTTCCCATGATGCTTTTTTGTAACCCTCGGCACTATCCAGTTAGCCCCGGCCTTTGTGGCATGCATGTACCAGTTATGCAATCTTCGCATTTTTGTTGGAAGATTGTTTACCTCCTCAGGTTTGACGAGAGGTTTGCCGTACTGGTATTTGTATGCTACTTCACTCACGAGGAAGTACTCTAACTGGGATAAGTACTGGGAAATACTCATACCTTGAGCAGCGGCAGCTTCTCCGTATTGTGCAACTACCTCTGGATCATACTGCTCTTCGGCCCCATATTTTCTCGACCCCACATTGGTTTGGGAAATCACCTTGAGAGGGGCGCAAGACTTTTTTGCTTGTTCTCCGAGCTGGGCAACAGATTTCTCGCTTGCATCAGTACTGCTCTTCGAGGCTTTTTGTGCCGCATGTGACTTGAGAATAGAACGCTCATAGTCTGATGACAGCTTTGGCTCGGGTTGATGAAGAGTCTTTAGCATTTTCAACACTTTGGCTTTTTCTTCTTTGGTGCTGGGGAACTCTGGCTCTTTCGGTCGCCTCATCTTAGCAAAAAACGTTGTCGTTTCCGCATCAATGATCGCCGCAGTCTCCTCTTCAGTACAGTCATAAGCTCTCTTGGGAGGAACCTTTGGTACTTTTGGAAGAGGCTCTTGTTTACGTTTCGGCGATTGCTTACCACGACGCAGAGTAGCGGTACGCTTACGCTTTTTATCCTGAGGCGCCGGCGATGGCTCCCGCGGCGATGGCTGCGCCGGAGATTGGTGAGGCGAGGGAGCCGGGTGAGGCGACGAAGACGGCTGCCGTGGCAGCGACGACCTCGCTGGAGACGGGTGAGGCGGCGGCGAAGATGGCCTTGGCGTGTGATTTCGAAGAACGATACATTCCTTCGGCCATAGAATGGTGACGTTTGTTGCGTCTCCCAGTACAGTCACATCCCCTTCACCTGCAGGGTAGTCAAGATCCAAAACTTCAAAGGTGGGCATGATTTCATCCACCCCGACAACAGCGTAGCCCTCTGGAACCGGACGACAGTGGTAAGTTGGTGTGGGTCCAATTGGTAAGGCATAGCCGACCGCCACCTTCATTGATATGTTCACAAATTTGACATGTAGCTCGCAGTGTGTCATCTCTGTGATATCATCCACTGGGTAGCCAACAGGAGCCATCGTCGGTGCACCATCGTCATCTCCATTGTCATCACCCGGGACCTCGGTGGAAGCCACACTTCTTTTTCGATTATTCGATAGGCCGGTAGCTTCGAATGCAGTGTGCTGCTGAGATGGGCCGGTAGTACTTTGCTCTTTAAGTGCGTTAATTTCATCTTGTTGTTGCTTTATTCGTTCTTCAATTATACGCATTCGCTCTTTCTGACTATCTGCTTCAACTTCCGCCCTGTCCTTTCTCCTCTGACGGCTTCTATCAGGATATTTCTTCCTCTCTTCGGGAAACCCAGTCCTCCATGGTTGGGAGCCTCTTGTGCCTCGTGTTCATCCATCATGTTCCTTATTTCCAAGGGTGAGTGTGAGATCATCATTCTCTCTATCGGGAATGAATTCCCCATCTTTAACAGCCTTTACTGCTTTTCTCATCCTCTCGATTGGCAAGGGGTCTTCTTTATGTCGTATGTTATATATACACATCCCTTCCGAGTCCAACATGCCCCCATGCCCGTAAAACCAATTCCTTGCACGTTCTACCCAATCGTCTGTCTCTAGGGTGATCTTTTTAGCACGCAGTTCATTCTCAAGTTTCTCCCACTTAGGAATGCCAGCCCTGTGGCCACCTTGCCCCATAGTATGGTGATACTTCTTGTTAGCAGCATTCAGCTTATTCGTTGCAGACATTTTCTTAGATTTTTCTGATGTCTTGTAATTTACAAACTCAGCCCAGAATGGTTTTATCTTCTCAAACTGAGTCTTCTTGAAATCCGGAGTCTTCTCTTTCACGACATAGTCAAGGTGCAATCTTTTCTTCTAGTTGGTGAAACACTGGGCCATCTTCTTCATAGCCCACTCCCTGACCTTAGCCTCCATGGCTCTCCCATGTTCTAAGGCGTCCTCAACTGGATCCTCCGCATTTGGATCCAGCTCTATCCTCGGTAGTTTGAAATTAACCATGAGCCTCTTCCACAGTAAATCTTTGGCCTTGTTAGGGACAAACAAACATGTTCCCTCTTCTTTAGCATCAGCAGGCCTATTCCAATTTTGAATGGTGGTCGGGATTAAGTCCCTAACGATTACTCCGCATTGTGCCACAAATTTGATTGCGACAACTTCGGGAGCCGTCGGTTTGCCATCTTCAGCGATATCTTCGATCCTGAACCTCTCATGGTCTTCCAACTTTTTGGTTGGGCCTCGTCTGCTCTTTTTAGTAGATTTGTTCGATCCGGAGGGCTAAAAGAAGAAAGATCGTCGTTACTATTTCTATATAGATAGCAGATGATTAATTAATGAATTAATTATATTACATGCACCTCGCCAGAGAGGTCGTATTCTTGATTACACAAGGCATCGCCTTCTCCCTCGCGGAAGGCAACACCTTCAACCTCAAACAAGTCGTCTATTCTGGCAAAAAGAGGATCACCCTCACCGGAGATGTTCAGAAACATCGATACATCTAAATTTTCTTCCCCGCGGATCACACCTTGGATCAACTCTTCCTTTTATTCGTCTCTGTCGTGTGGGTCCATATTTTCTGCATAGGTGGAAAAATGGATAAGTCAAAGCGGCTAAGGAGAAACCATCGGGCTCGGATCCTATCACGAAGAACCAATACCGAAAAGAAAGGCGGCAATCAACCAACCCTCGGGTTCGGGATGCCCTGGCGAGGACACACCGGCTAACCCTAGGTGGAACATCGATTCAACTAGGGTCTATGACAACTAATATCATGGCTAAGCATCTACAATGCGATGGCTATCAATAAATCTTTGATCTTCGATGGTGTTGACCTCGGTCTTTGATCTCGATCTCGTATTCTACCGCGAAGAACCGAACGCCGGAAAGAGAGGGGAACAATCAACACATGGCATCAATGCAATGATCAAACAAGGATGATGATATGACAAGTTAATTTGTATTAAAAAGTAACCCTAAGACATGCTCGGCAATTTAAATGGGGTTTCGAGGGGTGAAAACCCTAACTCGGCGAAACTCCGGAGTATATGAGAGGGGTTGATTTTGTTTTCTAATTAAACTTGTCTTGAAAGTTGTTGAAAAATGCACGATTATAGGTTAAATAGTTAGATCTCATTTTTCTGAACATTTTGATATATTATTTGTATTTTTCTGAGTTATAAATAATTAATTATTGAATTTACAATATTATATCAATTTCTGGATTTAATTAAACCATTTCTGAATTTAAACAAAACAGAAAACATTTTTACACCGAGGCCACTGCTAGCCACAGTGGCTGACAGACGGGCCCATGGCCACCTCAGCCTCCACGTAGGCAGGTGGGACCTGGACCAGGCCACGGCTAACCTGCACCATAGAGGCACCTAGCCTCTGAGGCTGGCAGGTGGGACCGGGGCCATGCGGGCACACGCGGTAGCCACGCGAGCACCACGTCACCACGACGGGCGGCGCGGCAGACGGTGGTCGACGGCGACCCTGGGGAGCGCGCGGGACTGCAGGGCTATGCGCGTTCGAAAGAGCTCGTCGAGGCGAACCATATGGTGGATGCGCCGCTCATTATCGGTCGCCGGAGCGACGAGCACAGCGGCAGACAGAGGCGGCGGCGACAGATGGTCGTCGCGGTAGAGCTAGAGAGCGAGAGGGAGCGTGTGAAGAGGTGCTAGAGCACCAGTGGCTCACCACGAATGCGATGTCGGGGTCGGGGAAGCAAGGGGTGGCCGGACGGAGGCGAATCGATGGCGGCCGGAGCTCGGGAAGATGGGTTGCAGAGCTTGATTAAGGCCGAGCGGGGACAATTCCTTTGGCGTAGAGACGAAGTCCAGCACGGCGGAGCTCCTCGGCACCTTGGCTTGGCTCGGGGAGGCTCTGAACGGTGACGACGACGAGTTAGGGTTTCTGCTTAAATGGGGAAGAACGCGAGAAGGAACGAGAGGGGATGAGATTGGTACTGGGAGAGAGAGGGCAACGCGGCGGTTCCTATCCTTGCATCGAACAGCGGCGACGAGCTCGGCGGGCAGCCTGCCGGCGTCGTGGGGGGGTTCCTGTGTGCGCGCGTCGATGAATGAGATGGGGAAGAAGAAGAAGAGGAGGCGATCCAGTTATAACCGAAGGACCTTTTGTCCTGGTTGGTGGCTCTAACCTGGACTAAAGGGTCATACGTCTCCAACCGGGACGTATACTCCAATTTTTTCAGCAGACCAAGGGGCGCGCGCAGGGGGTCTTTAGTCCCGGTTGGTGGCTCCAACCGGGACATATGACCCTGTTTTCAAAAAAAATCAGCAATTTTCTCTCTGTTCCCGCCTTATTTTTTATTTTAGGGTTTAAATTTATAATGTTTCTTAAATGATAATTACTTTGGAATTTAGAAAAACTTTAAACATAAAAGTGTTTGAATTTGAATAACTAATTCAAAACCATTTACTGTTTTTTTCAATAATTAATGTAACCATTTAAACTATGAACCATTTAAAATTAAAAATGAATTAACTTATATTTTTTGAATATTACTTTGGAATTTAGAAAAACTTTAAACATAAAAAGTGTTTGAATTTGAATAACTAATTCAAAACCATTTACTCTTTTCAAAAATAATTATTGTAACCATTTAAACTATGAACCATTTAAAATTAAAAATGAATTAACTTATATTTTCTGAATATTAATTTGGAATTTAGAAAAACTTTAAACATAAAAAGTGTTTGAATTTGAATAACTAATTCCAAACCATTTTCTATTTTTAAAAAATAATTAATGTAACCATATAAAATATGAACCATTTAAAATTAAAAATGAATTAACTTATATTTTTTGAATATTAATTTGGAATTTAGAAAAACTTTAAACATAAAAAGTGTCTGGATTTGAATAAATAATTCAAAACCATTTTCTATTTTTAAAAAATAATTAATGTAACCATTTAAACTATGAACCATTTAAAATTAAAAATTAATTAACTTATATTTTTTGAATATTTATTTGGAATTTAGAAAAACTTTAAACATAAAAAGTGTCTGGATTTGAATAAATAATTCAAAACATTTTCTATTTTTAAAAAATAATTAATGTAACCATTTAAACTATGAACCATTTAAAATTAAAAATAAATTAACTTATATTTTTTTAATATTTATTTGGAATTTAGAAAAACTTTAAACATAAAAAGTGTCTGGATTTGAATAAATAATTCAAAACCATTTTCTATTTTTAAAAAATAATTAATGTAACCATTTAAACTATGAACCATTTAAAATTAAAAATTAATTAACTTATATTTTTTGAATATTTATTTGGAATTTAGAAAAACTTTAAACATAAAAAGTGTTTGAATTTGAATAACTAATTCAAAACCATTTTCTGTGTTTTAATTTGGATTTGAATTAACTTATATTTTTATATATTAATGGGCGGGAAAAAAAGGACGGGAAATAATGGGCGGAAAGAAAATTTTATTAGGATAGAACTGGAATTAAAGTACATAACGCAACTAACACAAAGTTACATAGAAGAACTGGAAATTAAGATACATGGCCAGATTATGCCACAATCGGCCGAACTTGTTTTGCAATGTTGGAGTGATTCAGTCATGCTCCTGCCTACACCTGTAATACTCGCCACTGTAGTCATCGTACTCGCCGCGGCCGTCGTCGCTGTCGTCGTCGGGGTCGCCGTAGTTGAACCTTGAAGGCTGAGTACGAGTGGGCTGGACTTGAGGGTAGCACAGGCGGGGGCTAGAGTCGGCGGCCGTGTCATAGGCCATGACGCTCTGGAGAGTCCGACCGCGCCACCACAACCGATGGCCGGCCTCGTTGAAGTTTGGAGGAGGTGGGCCATCCTCCTCGTGCCTGGCGAGCGCCCTCTCACACCGATCTATGAAGAAGGCTTCCTAAGTCGGGAAATAGTCGGGATGCCTACTGGGATTCCTCCGCTGCTCCGGCGTGAGCTCGAAGTAGTAGTGGTTCGTGATGGCCATCTGACGCGCCACACCTAGAGGGACAGGAGGAACCGGCACGCCTCCGGCGCTCAACATCCAGCCGACGGGGACACAGTAGCCCGGCGGGCAGGGGTAGTTTGAGGCGCAAAGCGCCTTCGTCTCCCTAGGAGTTAGTAATACGGTGGAAGTCATGGGAAAGAGTGATGAGGTTGCAGTTATGAGTCTAGAGATGTGCAATGACAATGGAGGCCAACCCTACATATATATAGTGAGAAATGGCAGGAAGATAACTGAAGGGAAGAACTGGCGGGAAAAACTGGCGGGAGAAATGCCGGGAAAAAATGGCAGGAAGAAAAATGGCGGGAAGAAAAATGGCTCATTTAGAACTTGCATTGGATATCTGAAGAAACCACATATTGCGAGTCTAAAAATGATTTTTTCAAAAAATCACGGGCGATAGATCATGTACCTATAGTACAAACCGGACCCACTTCCTACCGATTCGGCAGACATTTGTCCTTTTTACCCGGGATGGAAGAAAAGGTTTGAGATGTCCCCGTTGGGAGATAGTCCATGTAAGGTGGTCTAGTATTTTAGGAAAATGGGACGGTAGCATTCTGAAACGGCATTTTGGTGGTTACTTCACAAAACGACCCGTTTTTTGTGCTCGGAAAATGGAAAAGGGCTTTTCCGTGCGACAAAAAGGAAAACTTTCTCCTGCAACATTGTTCTCCATACCAATTTCCACATGCATGCATAATATGGGCATATCATCACAAACTATGCCGTGATTCAGCACATAACATCAATCATTTGGACCGAAAGCCATGAAACCTCGAACATGATAGGTCATTTTGTGAAGGTTTTTTCGAGACATGATCAATATACCAAGTCTGGTATTTTTCCTTTCAACTATGTCACATAATATGACACCAAGCGAAGGATTTTCATTGTTCGGATTTTTCTTGAATTTATTATGCCCGTTTTGAATTTTCAGAATTTCTAACTATGGTCGAACCGGCGTCCATGCAGATAGGGGACGAGCATCGTTAGATCTTGCATTGGATCTCTAAAGAAACCACATATTGAGAGTCTAAAAATGATTTTTTCAAAAAATCACGGGCGATAGATCTTGTACCTGTAGTACAAACCGGACCCACTTCCTACCGATTCGGTAGACATTTGTCCTTTTTACCCGGGATGGACGAAAAGGTTTGAGATATCCCGGTTGGGAGATGGTCCATGTAAGGTGGTCTAGTATTTTAGGAAAATGGGATGGTAGCATTCTGAAACGGCATTTTGGTGGTTACTTCACAAAACGACCCGTTTTTTGCGCTCGGAAAATGGAAAAGGGCTTTTTCGTGCGACAAAAAGGAAAACTTCCTCCTGCAACATTGTTCCCCATACCAATGTCCACATGCATGCATAATATGGGCATAGCATCACAAACTATGCCGTGATTCAGCACATAACATTGGTCATTTGGACCGAAAGCCATGAAACCTCGAACATGATAGGTCATTTTGTGAAGGTTTTTTTGAGACATGATCAATATACCAAGTCTGGTATTTTTCCTTTCAACTATGTCACATAATATGACACCACGCGAAGGATTTTCATTGTTCGGATTTTTTTTGAATTTATTATGCCCTTTTTGAATTTTCTGAATTTCTAACTATGGTCGAACCGGCGTGCATGAAGATAGGGGACGAGCATTGTTAGATCTTGCCTTGGATCTCTGAAGAAACCACATATTGCAAGTCTAAAAATGATTTTTACAAAAAATCACGGGCGATAGATCTTGTACCTGCAGTACAAACCGGACCCACTTCCTACCGATTCGGCAGACATTTGTCCTTTTTACCCGGGATGGACGAAAAGGTTTTAGATGTCCCGGTTGGGAGATAGTCCATGTAAGGTGGTCTAGTATTTTAGCAAAATGGGAAGGTAGCATTCTGAAACGGCATTTTGGTGGTTACTTCACAAAACGACCCTTTTTAGCGCTCGGAAAATGGAAAAGGGCTTTTCCGTGCGACAAAAAGGAAAACTTCCTCCTGCAACATTTTTCCATACCAATGTCCACATGCATGCATAATATGGGCACAGCATCACAAACTATGCCGTGATTCAGCACATAACCTCGAACATGATAGGTCATTTTGTGAAGGTTTTTTCGAGACATGATCAATATACCAAGTCTGGTATTTTTCCTTTTAACTATGTCACATAATATGACACCACGCGAAGGATTTTCATTGTTCGGATTTTCAATATACTAAAGGTTCATCTTTAGTCCTGGTTGGAGGTATTTCGGCAGGCTGGGCCAGGCAGCACTAATGATAGGGGTGAGTGTCGACATTATGTCCTGCGGCGTGTACCTTGTCCCGGATGGTGTCACCAATCGGGAATACAAATGAACCTTTAGTCCCGGTTGGAGACACCAACCGGGACAAAACACGAGTCAGCACTAATAATAGGGGATCACGGGCGATTGATCATGTACCTGTAGTACAAACCGGACCCACTTCCTGCCGATTCGGCAGACATTTGTCCTTTTTACCCGGGATGGACGAAAATGTTTGAGATGTCCCGGTTGGGAGATAGTCCATGTAAGGTGGTCTAGTATTTTAGGGCTTTTCCATGCGACAAAAAGGAAAACTTCCTCCTGCAACATTGTTTCCATACCAATGTCCACATGCATGCATAATATGGGCACAGCATCACAAACTATGCCGTGATTCAGCACATAACCTCGAACATGATAGGTCATTTTGTGAAGGTTTTTTCGAGACATGATCAATATACCAAGTCTGGTATTTTTCCTTTTAACTATGTCATATAATATGACACCACGCGAAGGATTTTCATTGTTCGGATTTTCAATATACTAAAGGTTCATCTTTAGTCCTGGTTGGAGGGATTTCGGCAGGCTGGGCCAGGCAGCACTAATGATAGGGGTGAGTGTCGACATTATGTCCTGCGGCGTGTACCTTGTCCCGGATGGTGTCACCAATCGGGACTACAAATGAACCTTTAGTCCCGGTTGGAGACACCAACCGGGACAAAACACGAGTCAGCACTAATAATAGGGGATCATGGGCGATTGATCATGTACCTGTAGTACAAACCGGACCCACTTCCTGCCGATTCGGCAGACATTTGTCCTTTTTACCCGGGATGGACGAAAATGTTTGAGATGTCCCGGTTGGGAGATAGTCCATGTAAGGTGGTCTAGTATTTTAGGAAAATGGGACGGTAGCATTCTGAAACGGCATTTTGGTGGTTACTTCATAAAACCACCCGTTTTGTGAGCTCGGAAAATGGAAAAGGGCTTTTCCGTGCGACAAAAAGGAAAACTTCCTCCTGCAACATTGTTCTCCATACCAATGTCCACATGCATGCATAATATAGGCATAGCATCACAAACTATGCCGTGATTCAGCACATAACATTGGTCATTTGGACCGAAAGCCATGAAACCTCGAACATGATAGGTCATTTTGTGAAGGTTTTTTTGAGACATGATCAATATGCCAAGTCTGGTATTCTTCCTTTCAACTATGTCACATAATATGACACCACGCGAAGGATTTTCATTGTTCGGATTTTTTTTAAATTTATTATGCTCGTTTTGAATTTTCTAAATTTCTAACTATGGTCGAACCGGCCTGCATGAAGATAGGGGACGAGCATCGTTAGATCTTGCATTGGATCTCTGAAGAAACCACATATTGCGAGTCTAAAAATGATTTTTAAAAAAATCACGGGCAATAGATCTTGTACTTGTAGTACAAACCGGACCCACTTCCTACTGATTTTGCAGACATTTGTCCTTTTTACCCGGGATGGACGAAAAGGTTTGAGATGTCCCGGTTGGGAGATAGTCCATGTAAGGTGGTCTAGTATTTTAGGAAAATGGGACGGTAGCATTCTGAAACGGCATTTTGGTGGTTACTTCACAAAACGACCCGTTTTTTGCGCTCGGAAAATGGAAAAGGGCTTTTCCGTGCGACAAAAAGGAAAACATCCTCCTGCAACATTGTTCTCCATACCAATGTCCACATGCATGCATAATATGGGCACAGCATCACAAACTATGCCGTGATTCAGCACATAACCTCGAACATGATAGGTCATTTTGTGAAGGTTTTTTCGAGACATGATCAATATACCAAGTATGGTATTTTTCCTTTCAACTATGTCACATAATATGACACCACGCGAAGGATTTTCATTGTTCGGATTTTTAATATACTAAAGGTTCATCTTTAGTCTCGGTTGGAGGGATTTCGGCAGGCTGGGCCAGGCAGCACTAATGATAGGGGTGAGTGTCGACATTATGTCCTGCGGCGTGTACCTTGTTCCGGATGGTGTCACCAATCGGGACTACAAATGAACCTTTAGTCCCGGTTGGAGACACCAACCGGGACAAAACACGAGTCAGCACTAATAATAGGGGATCACGGGCGATTGATCATGTACCTGTAGTACAAACCGGACCCACTTCCTGCCAATTCGGCAGACATTTGTCCTTTTTACCCGGGATGGACGAAAATGTTTGAGATGTCCCGGTTGGGAGATAGTCCATGTAAGGTGGTCTAGTATTTTAGGAAAATGGGACGGTAGCATTCTGAAATGGCATTTTGGTGGTTACTTCACAAAATGACCCGTTTTTTACGCTCGGAAAATGGAAAAGGGCTTTTCCGTGCGACAAAAAGGAAAACTTCCTCCTGCAACATTGTTATCCATACCAATGTCCACATGCATGCATAATATGGGCATAGCATCACAAAGTATGCCGTGATTCAGCACATAACATCGGTCATTTGGACCGAAAGCCATGAAACCTCGAACATGATAGGTCATTTTGTGAAGGTTTTTTAGAGACATGATCAATATGCCAAGTCTGTTATTTTTCCTTTCAACTATGTCACATAATATGACACCACGCGAAGGATTTTCATTGTTCGGATTTTTTTTGAATTTATTATGCCCGTTTTGAACTTTCTGAATTTCTAACTATGGTCGAACCGGCGTGCATGAAGATAGGGGATGAGCATCGTTAGATCTTGCATTGGATCTCTGAAGAAACCACATATTGCGAGTCTAAAAATGATTTTTTCAAAAAATCACGGGCGATAGATCTTGTACCTGTAGTACAAACCGGACCCAGTTCCTACTGATTTTGCAGACATTTGTCCTTTTTACCTGGGATGGACGAAAAGGTTTGAGATGTCCCGGTTGGGAGATAGTCCATGTAAGGTGGTCTAGTATTTTAGGAAAATGGGACGGTAGCATTCTGAAACGGCATTTTGGTGGTTACTTCACAAAACGACCCGTTTTTTGCGCTCGGAAAATGGAAAAGGGCTTTTCCGTGCGACAAAAAGGAAAACTTCCTCCTGCAACATTGTTCTCCATACCAATGTCCACATGCATGCATAATATGGGCACAGCATCACAAACTATGCCGTGATTCAGCACATAACCTCGAACATGATAGGTCATTTTGTGAAGGTTTTTTCGAGACATGATCAATATACCAAGTCTGGTATTTTTCCTTTCAACTATGTCACATAATATGACACCACGCGAAGGATTTTCATTGTTCGGATTTTCAATATACTGAAGGTTCATCTTTAGTCTCGGTTGGAGGGATTTCGGCAGGCTGGGCCAGGCAGCACTAATGATAGGGGTGAGTGTCGACATTATGTCCTGCGGCGTGTACCTTGTCCCGGATGGTGTCACCAACCGGTACTAAAGATGAACCTTTAGTCCCGGTTGGAGACACCAACCGGGACAAAACACGAGTTAGCACTAATAATAGGGGTGAGTGTCGACATTATTTCGTAAGTGTCGACACTATGCCGAGCTGCTTGTACTATAAATAGGCATCCTTGTGAGTCCAGTCTTCCAGCCAGTTTGAGGCATCTCCAAGATGGTTTTCGAGAGAAGGGACACCACTACGGCCAGTTTCAGGGAGATGCCGACGGAGCCCAGTCCTCCGGCATCTCCGAGAAACTGGGCATAGAGGCACTCCCTAATATGTGAAATTAGTTAGCTCCCAGGTGTACTGATCTAGTTAGAGAAGTTACAAGCTGCAAGATGGTTTTCGAGAGCAGGGACACCACTACGACCAGTTTCAGGGAGATGCCGCCGGATCCCAGTCCTTCGGCATCTCCAAGAAACTGGTCATAGAGGCACTCCCTAATATGTGACCGCGCGCGTTTGGAGATCAGATCTTAATGGTAAGTACGAATCAGGACAACTTCTTCATAGTCCCGGTCCAGCCACAAAACAGGACTAACAATCAAGACATTTATTAATATTAAAAACTGAGACTACAAAACCGGGACTAACGGCCCCCCTATATATAGTCCCGCGAAAGATATCCTTCGGTGAAGCCACAAACCGTGAAAGACATGAACTAGAGTTACATAATATGAGCATGAACTTCTTGGCATATGTCCTTCCTTATGATCGCTTCAGACGTAACCATGGAGCATCTTCTTTACTTAACGGAATGCTTGGGTCAGTTTTCACTGTGAAGGGCGGAATTTCATCAAACTTATTATAATCTTCTGACATGTATGTCTTGTCCTCGATTCCCACGATGTTTCTTTTCCCTGAAAGAACTATGTGACGCTTTGGCTCATCATATGATGTATTCGTTTGCATATTTTTTCTTTTTTTCGGTCTGGAGGACATGTCCTTCACATAGAAAACCTGAGATACATCATTGGCTAGGACGAATGGTTCATCTCTATAAACAAGATTGTTGAGATCCACTGTTGTCATTCCGTACAACTGGTCTATCTTTACCCCTTCCCCATTCAGGTTGACCCATTTGCAGCGAAACAAAGGGACCTTAAAAGAGACTCCATAATCTAGTTCCCATATCTCCTCTATGTAACCATAGTATGTGTCCTTTTGTCCATTCTCGTCTATTGCATCAAAGCGGACACCACTATTTTGGTTGGTTCTCTTTTTATCTTGGGCGATCGTGTAGAATGTATTCCCATTTATTTCGTTCCCTTGGAAATTCAATACAGTCGAAGATGGTGACGCGGCCAACAAGTATAGCTGATCTCCAACAGTGGTGTCATTCAAGAGATGTGTCCGCATCCAACCACCGAAAGACTTCATGTGTTCATCTGTAATCAGTGATTCAGGCTTCCCCAGGTTTTTGGAGCGTAGAATATTCTTGTGTTCCTCGATATACGGAGCTGCCAAGGTGGAATTATGTAGAACTGTGTAGTGTGCTTTAGTGAAAGAATCCCCATCCCTACATATCATTTCTTTCTTTCCCAGCGTGCCTTTTCCACTTAGTCTTCCCTCATGCCGCGAGTCAGAAACACCAATCAACTTAAGGCCAGGAATAAAGTCAACACAAAACTCAATGACCTCCTCTGTTCCATATCCCTTGGAGATGCTTCCTTCTGGTCTAGCACGGTTATGAACATATTTCTTTAAGACTCCCATGAACCTCTCAAAGGGGAACATATTGTGCAGAAATACCGGACCGAGAATGGCAATCTCTTCCACTAGGTGAACCAGGAGATGCGTCATAATATTGAAGAAGGATGGTGGGAACACCAATTCAAAACTAATAAGACATTGTACCACATCCTTCTATAACCTTGGCAGAATATCTGGATTGATTACCTTCTGAGATATTGCATTGAGGAATGCACACAGCTTCACAATGGGTACTCGAACATTTTCCGGTAGAAGCCCCCTCAATGCAATCGGAAGCAACTGCGTCATAATCATGTGACAGTCATGAGACTTCAGGTTTTGGAACTTTTTCTCTACCATATTTATTATCCCCTTTATATTAGATGAGAAGCCCGACGACACCTTGATACTGTAAAGGACTTCAAAAAAGATTTCCTTCTCTGCTTTTTTAAGAGCATAGCTGGCACGACTTAAGTGACGCCCTTTATCCGTCTTGTTCTGTGTATGCATGTTCTTTGGGTCTTTCATAATTTGTTGGTCCTCCCGTGCTTCTGGTGTATCTTTTGTCTTCCCATACACGCCTAGGAATCCTAGCAGGTTCACGCAAAGATTCTTCGTCACGTGCATCACGTCGATTGAAGAGCGGACACGCAGGACTTTCCAATATGGCAACTCCCAAAATATAGATTTCTTCTTCCACATGGGTGTGTGTCCTGTAGCGACGTTGTTCGGAACTGATTGACCGCCGGGACCCTTTCCAAAGATTACTTCTATGTCCTTGACCATACCAAATACATCATCACCAGCAGGGAGTTCAGGCTTCTTCCGGTGATCTGCCTCACCTTTGAAAGGCTTGCCTTTCTTTCTTACGGGATGATTGGTCAGAATAAATCGTCGATTCGCCAGGTACACAACCTTCTTGCATTTATGCAAATATGTACCTTCAGTCTTATCTAAACAGTGTGTGCATGCCTTATATCCCTTGTTTGTCTGTCCTGAAAGGTTACTAAGAGCAGGCCAATCATTGATGGTTACGAATAACAACCCTCGTAGATCAAATGGCTCCTGTTTGTTCTCATCCCACACACGTACACCTGGTTTGCCCCACAACTGTAAGAGTTCTTCAACTAATGGCCTAAGGTACACATCAATGTCGTTGCCCGGTTGCTTTGGGCCTTGGATGAGCACTGACATCATAATGAACTTACGCTTCATGCACAACCAAGGAGGCAGGTTGTAGATACATAGAGTCACGGGCCAGGTGCTGTGACTGCAGCTCTGCTCCCCAAAAGGATTCATGCCATCTGTACTTAGACCAAACCATAAGTTCCTTGCGTCACCTGCAAAGTCTGGGAAGTCTCTCTCGATTTTTCTCCACTGTGACCCATTAGCAGGGTGTCTCAACTTCCCGTCTTTCTTACGGTCTTCTTTGTGCCATCACAACAACCTGGCATGCTCTTTGTTTCTGAACATGCGTTTCAACCTTGGTATTATAGGAGCATACCAAATAACCTTAGCAGGAACCCTCTTTCGGAGGGGCTCTCCCTCAACATCACCAGGGTCATCTCGTCTGATTTTATACCGCAACGCATTGCATACCGGGCATTTATCTAAATTCTCATACTCCTTACCGCGGTAAAGGATGCACTCATTAATGCATGCATGTATCTTTTGCACATCTAATCCTAGAGGACAGAGAGTCTTCTTTGCTTCGTAGGTAGTATCGGGAAGTTCGTTATATTTTGTAAACTTTGGCTTCATTATTTTCAGCATCTTTTCAAATGAGGAGTCAGTTAGACCACACTCTGCCTTCCATCGCAACAATTCCAGTGTGTTACCGAGCTTTGTGCTGCCATCTTCACAATTTGGGTACAAAAATTTCTTGTGATCTTCTAACATGCCCTCTAACTTAAACTTCTCATTTTTTGTTTCACAGTCTCGCTTTGCATCAGAAATGACCCTACCAAGTTCATCAGCTGGCTCATATGATGCCCGTTCTTCACCTCCTTCCTCTCCATTGTCTTCCATTGCAGTATCACTGTATTCAGGAAACATATGATGATAGTTGTTATCATCATCTTCTTCTTCACCATCTTCCATCATAACCCCTCTTTCCCCGTGCTTGGTCCAGCAATTATAGTTGGGCATGAAACCTTTCATAATCAGGTGGCCGCGAATGATTTTCGAGGAAGCGTACTCCTTGTTGTTCCGACATTGAACACATGGACAACGTATAAAACCATTCTCTTTTTTTGCCGTAGCCACATCGATAAATTTATCCACGCCTTTCATAAACCCGGCTACGCGCCGGTCACCGTACATCCATTCCCGACCGTTCATCTGCATCATATAAGTAAGTTTATCAAAAAACAGGACATCATAAATAGTGAAATGACCAATTCACATTGACACATGCATTGTATTAATGACAGAGAAAAGATAAGATTGCTAACCTCGATCGAGGGAAATAAGGACGAGAAAGCTCAAGTGCATCTCGGACACCTTCTATATTTTTGTTCTATGAGAAATTGAACGGGATTATTCACTCAAACATTTCATCAAACACCTTGAATGCATGCATTGGGGAGAAAAACTAGCACACCCCTCACACCTTCCACCAAGAGAAAAAACAGAGTGGAGGCAGAGGGGGCTGGGGCGTTGCATTTATAGAGGGCGGGAGCATACGTCCCGGTTGGAGCCACCAACCGGGACTAAAGGTGTGTGCCACCCCACGTGGCTGTCGCCACACCTTTAGTCCCGGTTGGTGGCTCCAACCGGGACGTATGCCCCCTTACCAACCGGGAAGCATGCCTCCGGGCCCCGTGCCCGCTCGAACCGGGACGCGTGCCAGCATTAGTCCCGGTTGGTGGCGCAACCGGGACTAATGCTCTGAGGGAGCACGAACGGATGGCCTGTTTTCTACTTGTGCCTGCCTCGCCTCTTCGCTTATAACAAGCCCCCGATACCAAAACCCTAAGTACCCAATCAATCTTCCACGAAACAATCTGTAGCTGCCGCCACCATCGTTGCTAGATCGAGAGGATCTGAAGCTCTTCCTGGCACCCTGCCGGAGGGGAGATCATCCCTGAGGCCTTCTTCATCATCATGACAGCCTCCGGTATGAAGTGTGAGTAGTTCCACCTTGGACTATGGGTCCATGTAGTAGTTAGATGGTTGTTTCTCCTCGTTTGTGCTACCATGTTTAGATCTTGTGAGCTCCGTTCATGATGAAGATCATCTATTTGTAATCATGCATGTTGTGTTTGCGTGGATCCGATGGATATTGAGATTACTATGTCAGATTGATTAATGGTTCTATCTTATTGATTCTATCATGTCTGTGTTGTTTGTGATGTTGCATGCTCTCCGTTTCTAGTAGCTATCTTGTCCAAGTAGATGCTAGTGACTCCAAGAGGGAGTAGTGCTCATCATACCTTCCTCTTGGGGTCTCCCAACGAAGCTCTATAGTGATCTGAGCGCATCAAGCTGTTTTCTGGCGCCGTTGCCGGGGAGGCTAAGGACGGCTTCACAAGGGGATTCCTTCACAACCTTCTCTTTACTTTGTTTTTGTTCTGCTTAGTTTCTTTTGCTTGGTTTTGTTTGCCTCTTTTTATCAAAAATCACAAAAAAATTAGTTCCTACTTTAGTTGCCACCATGTCTGGTGTTGGTCCAATCACTGTGTCACCTATGGAAAGGATCTTTACTTTCAACCAAGAAAGTGAAGAGAGTTTCAAAGAAGCTTGGTCTAGAATCTCTGATTTACAAGGAAAAACTGAGCCTAGGATGTGTCTTATCCTAGTTATTAATAGTTTCTACCATGGTCTTGTTCTTTTTTATAGATATGCTTTGGATGTTGTAGGTTGGAAAGATATTTTTGGATGTACGGAGAATGAAGCTTTGGATGCCATAAAGAAGTTGATTATAATTTATAATATGCCTAGCAAGTCTGATTCTTCCTTTATGAACATCTATGCTAGGTTAAACACTCTTGAGACCCGTACAGCTGCTTTGAAAGATTGCTACAACATGCTTAGAGAGCACCATGATTATGTTCCAATAAATTTTGAGCCTTCAAAATGGTTTCCTACAATAAAACTTGCTATAAACAGTGAAATTTTTTATGCTCGTTGTGATATCATGTCTGAATTTTGTCTTATGCCTAAAGATATCTATGAGTCTTTGAATCTTTGGGGACTTTCAGAAGGAGGAGAAGAAATATCTCTTACCAATAATGCAACTTTATTACCCATTGGAATAGCTGAAGGTGTGTTTACAAAGATCTCAGGGAAAGTGGTGTCTACTGATTATCTTGTTATTGAATGTGTAGGAAAAGGACAAATTACACTTGGAAGATCCATGTTGAAACACCTTGGAGCAATAATAGATGTGGGAAAAGGCATTATGCAGTTTGCTTCTCCAATAAGAAATCATATATTCCCTAAAGAGAATAAGAGAGGTAAGAAAGGTAGGAGCAAGAAAGTTGATGTTAATGCTTCTTCATTTGAAAATACTTGATTCTTGCTTCTTGTGCCTAACTTAAAGGCGTTAAAGAAAAGTACTTCTTGGGAGATAACCCAATAGTTTTCTTGAGTCTTCAAATTTATTACTTCTGTAATAAACGATCCTTATCCTTTTTATTTTATTTTTGTGCCAAGACTAACCTCTAATGAGAGGGAAGTAAGATTTGGGGAGTTGCTGTTCCGAAACAGATTTTTATGCTCCACTGTAAAAATTCGTGTATAATTTCTGTATGTCGGATTGATCTGTAATTTTCTGAATAAATCCCCCAAGTTGTTAGCTAACTTTCATAAGTTTAACACTTTTTTATTTTAGCAAAAGAAGGTCTTGAAAAAAATCGGTTTCTACCTGCTGGTCTGTTTTGACAGATTTCTGCCATTATTTGCATTTGCTTCTTATTGATTCCTTTTTGGGTTCTTTTTGGGAAATTGAGATTTTTGAGGGAATTTATAAAGTAGCTTGTGTCTTTCGTGAAAGTTTTGCTATTTTGAAAATAAACCCCAAAGGTCTATTAGCTTTTGAATACACTAATGTTGCTAATGAAGATTGTGTGAAGTTTTGTATGAAGGAAAATTTGCAGGAGTAGAGGAAGAATGATGTAATGAGATGAAGAATGGAGAAAAAGCTCAAGGTTGGGGATGCCACCCCATGTCACCCCAAGAAACATTCAAGAGGTACAAGCGTCAAAACTTGGGGATGCCCAAGGCATCCCCTTCTTCATCAATAAAAATCTCAGGTCTTTCTAGACACTTCATTTTTATTGTTTCATACACTGTTGTGTTGTTCTTGGAGCGTATTATTTTTGTTTTTGGTTTTTGTTTTCTTAATTTGCTTGAATAAAGTAGTTTGGACCCCCGTTCTCGCTGTGTTGCTTCAAATAAGTTGATTGGTGTTGGAAAGGAGTAGGAAGTTCTTGCTTTAGTAGTACAAGAGGAGCTTGCTTTGAATGTGACTTAGACTTTATCATGTCATGCTAGATGTTGTTTTGACCTTATGATTAGTGATTATTTCTGTATCATGACTTGTTCCAAACAATTAGGATTGCTTAATGTGCCTTGAAGGAATCATGTGTTGTTTTAGCATACAAAAGCATAGTATTGTGGTATTCTCCTTTGATGCTTTGTTTGGGTTGACTTGGCACATGCTCACACCATGTTATGACTACGAACAAGTCACCATAGCCTCTATGATCATTTAGTCCTTGACTTGTAGTACCACTCTATGCTTTGATTAGTAATGTTTTGTTGCTCTGCATGATTATGACTATTATTGCTCTCTTAGTTGGTTGCTCCCAGTCTTTTGCTAGCCTCCACTTGTATGAGTAAGCTCTACTCATGCTTACAACTCCCAAGAAACCAAGTTTTTCCAAAGTGTCCACTATAAATTCCTATGCATGGTGTGTTACACCATTCCAAGTATATTCTTGTTTTCAGCTATCTTCCAATTAAAAACTATTTTGTTATGTGAAAACTTAGTGATTAAAGCCCTCACAAACTTGATGGCACACTTTATATTCTTTGCCCCTAATAAAATTGAACCATTGTGTAATTTATGTTGTATATGCTTGCACTTATACGTTGGAATTAGCAGAACCATGTTGCCATGGGGAATGCTTTCAACATTGCACTTGTACATTGTACCAGTTGATATCATGCTCTTTTGTTTATGGATGTCGTTGGTGTGAAATGAAAGGGGAGCTTGTAAGTCTATGGATTTATGTATATGTGTTAGAAAAATGTCTGGGCCGCTAGCCTAATCCATTCGTAATCATGGTGGAAACTTGCAGCATCACCATAGTGAGCAATCTATAAAGCATTCTTCTTATAAAAAAAGGAGATAGCGATTGATAAAAGGAAAAAATGAGAAAAGAGGAAAGAGAGAAAAAAACACCATTTTCCCATGGTAAATAAGAATATTGCTGAGATTCTCATTGTTTTCTTGCCTTGTCATTTTGATTATGGGATAGCTCATGTATCATGTGCAAGGGGTACCCCGTTGACGGTTCTCTATGATACACATGTACTTACTATGACAAGAATTTACCGGTAACTAAACTTGAGTAGCATGAGGAGCGGCCCTCGTATTCAAGGGACATGAGATTGCCAACTTATACTTTGTCAAGCATATACTCCATATTTGTTCACTTTAACCTTAATCACTTCAAGATGCTTATGATAGGGGCAATGAGAGCTGAAAGCTAACAAGTACCATAATTTTTGGAAGCTCTTTATGAGACTTGAAATCCCTGCTTCCCTTTATGAAGGGCCTTTCTTCCACTATTATATTGAGTCTCCACCTTCTATCCTTAGGCACCAATTAAGAGAGCATAGTTGTCATTCTTAGTTCTATGTGCATTGTCCCAAAACTTATTGATTGATGTTTACGCACTTCTATTCTTGTATACAGTTGTTGGGCCTCCAAGTGCAGAGGTTTGTAGAATAGCAGCAAGTTTCCCTTAAGCGGATTACCCAAGGTTTATCGAACTCAGGGAGGAAGTGGTCAAAGGTATCCCTCTCAAGCAACCTTGCAACCAAGATACAAGAAGTCTCTTGTGTCCCAAACAGACCCAATACACTTGTGAGTTGTATAGGTGCACTAGTTCGGTGAAGATATAGTGAAATACAAGTAGTAACGGTGCCAGAAAATAGCTTCTGACTTGTTGTTGACGTGGGAGAAACTAAAGGCAAACTAAAATAAAGATAGAAGCAATCAAACGTGTAACAGATCTAGATGCAAACATTTTTTTAATGTTTAGAAACAAGGCCTAGGGTGTTGGGACACGCAGAGATAAAACAGAACTTTTTCCTCTAACGTGGTGATCCCAAGATCTAGCCGAGGTACAAGGCCATGAGGTTTACCACTAGACGCGCAGTTGTGGATTACTGATGAAGCACGTCAGTTGATGCAGTGCAGTCCTTTCGATCCAATCGTCCTGGTTCTGATCATACAGAACCTCTGCTGGTATCCACACGTACAAGGAGGAGCACCGGCGGCGAACTGCTAGGTTCGATATAACGGTAGGACTACTGTGGAGATAGGGTTTCCGACACATGGAATGACCTAACCGAACAACGATTAACCTTTCTGGGTTACGGTGCTCCACTATATATGATGGCGGAAGCCGACCGGTAGGGGTATGTCATTCCACAACCTCAGCAGTATGATCACGGAAATCAGATCTACCATTCCCCGAGTACAGTTGATCCAATCAACCTCGTACAAAACCGATCTATCTCATAGATCGACCACCAAAACAGCACATAGATCTCATCTACTGCCTACCACATATCACATATGCGAGATCTCGAGCCTAAAACCAGAAGATATCGCTCTGATACCACTGTTGGGCCACGCAGAGATAAAACGAAACTTTTTCCTCTAACGTGGTGATCCCAAGATCTAGCCGAGGTAGAAGTCCACGAGGTTTACCACTAGACGCGCAGTTGCGGATTACTGATGAAGCGCTTCAGTTGATGCAGTGCAGTCCTTTGCGATACGATCATCCTGGTGTTGATCGTACAACACCTCTGCTGCTATCCACACGTACAAGGAGGAGCACGGGCGGCGAACTGCTAGGTTTGATACGACGATAGGACTGTTGTGGAGCTATGGTTTCCAACACATGGAATGACCTAACCGAACAACGATTAACCTTTCTGGGTTATAGTGCTCCACTATATATAGGGAGTGAACGTGGGCTCTGCTCGCGCGGCCCATTCACTAAAGCCCATATAACACTAGTCACCATGAGTCCAACTCACTAACTCAGTCCTAATCCGGCTCGGGTCCAACCCAACCAGATATTCAGTTCAGATCCAATCCGAACTTGCTCCCTCTCTTAAGTGTGTGACCTCGTAGGCTCATGGCTACTTGGACACGATTAGAGTCCGACTCTCAATCGATCAGTCGGCAGCGGATCCTAGCAGAACATGCCGACTCCCAAGTACCAGAGAGTCATGATGACTTGCCTTTCCAATGTGACTTGCGCCCGAGTCCCTTTTTCCTCACGATATACCTTGTCAGACTATAGGCAAATAATTGTCATCCCTTAAATAGTCCGACTCTCTTCTCGATCCGAGATAAGTGATTCACCCGACTAACTCTTAGTCAATCGCCTCGGTTAACACTTAACCGAGTCGTGCATGGCCATGCTTTCCAAATCATATCTCACGAGAGGTCCCAGAGAATATCTCTCCAAGTGGAGGGGCAAAATCCCATCTTGGTTATTCACATCATGCAGCTTGATTCTCAGTCGACCTGAACCCTGCCTTTATAACTGCCCAGTTACGGATCAGCGTTTTGACAGAACCTAAGTCGGTGATCCTCAACTCGGATTATGCAATAACCTCAGGTCTAAGGATTACATTGATTGAGATATACAAATGACAACTTGTTCGTTGTACCTCAATATGGGTCAATCCGACTTGCTAAACTCTTTAGACGAATCTGTGTAAGTTGGAATAGCATCTCCATGCCCATGACAAGTGGAACCGAGTCATCAAGCCAACTTTCACATTGATATAAGTTGTGTGTCCAGCACAACCTCAATGACCAAGGATATTTAGTACAAACAACATGAATGTATAGTTCCACAACCGAATCACATATTCAATGATAAACATCAGATGTTTATACAAGGACAACTTAATAACTTCATAAATACAATGGGAAATGTCATCATACATGATTGCCACTAGGGCATATTCCCAACATAGGGATCATACTTTCACTAGTGAACACTCTCAATAAATATATTCTCTTCATGATACTACCCTGAACTACTCTCCGGTTGAACACTCTAATCCATGGTAGGGCTACAAAAGCACACCTCAAAGTCCGCCTTCCTCATCTAGATAACCCAACACTGTCACCTTGAGCGCTAGATGGTTCCAACAAACACCACAATTTCATAGAGACATCCAACTCCAAATATAACTCATGATAAATATATATCTAACCTAGCTTAAGTGCCACACATGGCGTGCACGCTGTCACTTTCACACACATGGGTAAAAGCATAGATCTATTAAAGCAATTGAGTAATTATGCAACCTCTAGCCTAAGTGCCACCACGGTGCACACGCTGTCACTTTCACACACGTGGGGAGAGCAGAGATTGGTTTAAGCACTTGAGTAACAGAGTAGATCCACTTGATTACAAGGCTCATGACCACAATATGATCATGCATAGAGAGAGATGAACACATATCTACCGGTAGAGCCCTTAGCCTCGAGGAAGAACTACTCCCTCCTCATCATGGGAATCAGCAACGGTGATGAAGATGGTGGTGGAGATCGATGGAGATGGCTCCAGGGGCACTTCCCCGTCCCGGCAGGGTGCCGGAACAGAGACGTTCTGCCCCCTGAATCTCCCCTTCGGTGGCGGCGGCGCAGCAGAACTTTTTGTGGCTTTCTTGTCGATTCTCTAGGGTTTTCTCCCCCGGAGGATTTTATAGGCGAAGGAGGCAAGGAGAGGAGCCTTCCATGGGGGCCACACCCCCTGTGGGCGCCACCAGGGCTGGCCCACGCCTAGGGGGTGCAGCCACCCTGGTGTCCTCCTCCACCTCTGCTTCATGGTTCTGTGTTGCTCCAGGAAAATAGGAAGATTGGCTTTTATCCCGTCCAATTCCGAGAATATTGATTTTCTGCCTTTTCTGGAACAAAAAACAGAAGAAAATAGGCAACTGGCACTGTTTCATCTTGTTAATAGGTTAGTTCCAGAAAGTGTATAAAAATACCTCAAAGTTTAGACAAAACATAAGACAAATGATATAAAACAAGCATGGAGCATCAAAAATTATAGATACGTTTATGGCGTATCATTGATATTGCTTGTTCATGAACTATTTGTATCTAGTCACTCTTAAGAAATTTGAAGGTGTCCTATGAATTTATTTGCTACTCCATGAGGGACAAGTTGAATGCCACTATGCTATGTTTTCTATATGTGAAACAAACAAACGTCTTTCAGTGCGTTGTTATTCATGATCTTTGTTTGTAACCTTTCATGTTGCATGCATAGTTACTTTGTCCTATTGTTAGAACTTCTTCTTTCATGCTCATGTTTAGAGTTCTTTGATCCCAGCTTTCAATGCTTGCAAATGGTTTGATCTTGATTTTGATGGTGCATGCCACCTAAAAAATTATTCTTTTTATCACTTACCTACTCAAGGACGAGCAGGAGTTAAGCTTGGGGATGCTTGATACGTCGTAAATGTATCTATATTTTTTTATGTTCCATGCTTGTTTAGTATCTACTTTGCTTTGCTTTGTCTACACTTTGAGATATTTTTATATGTTTTCTGGGACTAACCTATTAACAAGATGCCAAAGTGCCAGTTGCATGTTTTCTTTTGTTTTTGGTTCCAGAAAAGGCAGAAAATCAATATTCTCGAAATTGGACGGGACAAAAGCCAAAGTCAATATTTTACCGTGGGGAACACGGAGCCAGAGTACGAGACGGAGGGGAGCCACCAGGGGGCCACACCTCTGGCCGCGCGGCCAGGCCTGGCCCGTGCCTAGGGGGTGTGGCCACCCCGGGTGCCCCCTGCCTCGCCTCTTCTCCTATAAGAATCCCTCAATACCAAAACCCTAAGTACCCGATCAATCTTCCACGAAACAGTCTGTAGCTGCCACCACCATCTTTCCTAGATCGGGGGGATATGAAGCTCTTCCTGGCACCCTGCCGGAGGGGAGATCATCCCGGAGGCCTTCTTCATCGTCATGCCAGCCTCCGGTATGAAGCGTGAGTAGTTCCAGCTTGGACTACGGGTCCATGTAGTAGCTAGATGGTTGTTTCTCCTAATTTGTTCTACCATGTTTAGATCTTGTGAGCTCCGTTCATGATCAAGATCATCTATTTGTAATCATGCATGTTGTGTTTGCAAGGATCCGATGGATATTGAAATTACTATGTCAGATTGATTAATGGTTCTATCTTATTGATTCTATCATGTCTATGTTGTTTGTGATCTTGCATGCTCTCCGTTTCTAGTAGCTATCTTGGCCAAGTAGATGCTAGTGACTCCAAGAGGGAGTATTTATGCTCGATAGTGGGTTCATGCCTCTATTTAATCTAGGGAAGTGACAGAAATCTCTAAGATTGTAGATGTGTTGTTGCTACTAGGGGAAAACAACGATCTCTTGTTCATGGAACAAGTGGATTGTTTACCTTACACACTTTGCTTAAAGCAGTTATCCGTTGCTTGCAACTTAATACTGGGGTTCGGATGATAACCTGAAGGTGGATTACTAGTCATAGATGCATTTGGTTGGAGGTGTGGCATCCCGCAAAACCACTACTAGAAAATCGCGTTGTTTTTGTGCATTGCATCGTCATCATCATGCATTTGTTTGTCTGAAACTATTTTCAATAAGCCTATTTTGTTTTCTAAAATTACCCTTCTTTTATTTCGAAACAAAGTGTAATAATTATCTGCTAAATTATTTAACTAAAAAATTAATTGCTAAAAGATTTCAGACAAAACAAAACAAATAAGTATCTTACAAAATAATAAAAACCTAAAACCTAAAACCTTTTCTACCTAATCCTAGTCTACCCACCAACCCCAGCTCGCCACCTCACCGTCCCTCCACCTCACCCTCAGCCCAGCCACCTTACCAATCCACAGCCCCACCTACACCCCTCTCTCTCTCTCACCTAGCCCCCACCTACCCCCTCTCCCTTCCAACCCGGTCCCACCGCGCCTGGACCCACTCCCCACTCCCCACAGCAAACACACGCACGCACGCATCCCTGCCCAGTCCCACCCCGACCCCACCTACCTCTAACCCCGTGCCCCGGCCCCACCCCCACGGTCCCCCGCTCGCTCCTCTCTCTCCCTCCTTCCTCCTCTCGCCACGACCGCGCCCCCTCCCCGCGCACGTCGGCCTCGCCTCGCCCCCTCCTCCTCTGCGTCCTCCAGCAGCCGTGGCCAGCGCCGCTCCCGAGCAGGGCCCCGTCCACCGCCGCCCGTCGTCGACCACCTCCTCCGCCTCCCCGCTCGCTCGCTTCCTCCCTTCCCCAACCTTCCACCGCCGCCGCCTTCTCTCATCCTTCCGCCGGCCCCGCTCACCACCATAGGCCGCCGCCGCGACCCTCCTCCCGCTCCCCTCTCGCGTCCCGCCGCCACCGTGGCCTCTCCTTCCCCACCTCCGGCCGGCGCTCGCCTCTGCAGGCGCTCCGCTCCGGCCCTCTCCCCGACCACCCTCCTCCTCCGGCCGCGTCGTCCTCCGCCTCGACCCGCCCGTCGCCATCGTCCCCACCTCCGGCCTCCGGCGCAGGCGCGGGCGCCTCTGCCTCCTCCGGCCGCCGACGCGCCGGCGACCCCTCTCTCGCGTCTGACCGTCGTCTCCGCTGCGGCGGGCCACCACCGCGCGCCCCGCCGTCCACCTAGGCGCCCCCGCCTCGCCAGGCCGACCCTTCCTCGTGGCCTCCTCCCCGCCTCCGCCTGCGAGCCCTGGCGCGCGCGTCCGCTGCCGGGTCTCCCTCCCTATGCAGCACCGGCTCGCCGGCGACCCCCAGCCACCGCCTTTTCGCCGTCGCCTCAGGCCGCAAGCTCCGCAGCAGCTGGCCCCTCCTCCGCCCGCCAGAACCCCGCCTCCGAGCCCGCCTCCGGCCCTCACCTCACCGGCGCTGGTGGCTCCCTCGCCCTCTCTGCGTCCTTCCGCGGCCGCCCGTGTGCGTGCCCTTATTCAGCTCTGGGAGGGCAGCAGCCGCGCATCCCTGCCGCTGCAAGTTCTGCTCGAGTATGGGCTTCTGGTTGCACATATGGCTTGGTGGCGTTGTTGCGGTTCCGGCTACCTCTCGTCGTACAAGTTTAACGAGTTGGGCAAGTATCTCGCCAAGATCATCAAGTGTACATGGAGTCCGATGTACATGGAACGCCGAGAACTTCCACCGAAGCCGATGATCCGAAGCTCTTCTTCAAAGAGCGCCAAGTCCCCCGAAGACCGATCCCGGCGCGCCGAACCCCGTCAAACACCAAGACCCTCGGAATCACCAAGATCGCCTCATAGATTCCGAAGCCCGTTCCCATCGAGATCCGAAGACCGATCCCGATGTACCGAAGACCGAACCCTCGGCACGCCAAGATACCCGTCGAACTCCGAAGACCGAACCCCGTGGACCGACATGACCTTCTTCACAGATGCTACAAGTACTTCTTCCCGGATCCGATGCCCGAGAACCCGGACACCAGGTCGTCGACACGGATACGCCAAGTACTTCCTCGAGGACGCCAAGTTCTTCACCCTGAATGCCAAGACCGACTTGATGGCGCGGACCCGACAAGATCTTCGCAAATACAAGATCGACACCGACCGGAACGAATCCGATGCGCCCCGACGCCGAACCAAGTCCTTCTTCCCGGAACGCCAAGCTCTTCACCTTGTATCCAACCCCGAGACCGATCCCGTCGAATCCGGAACCCTGAGACCGACCCTGAACCCTCGGAGCCCAAGTTCGCCGAACCCTAATGTGTGACCCTAAGCCCCTATTTTTATAAATGATATATCTTGTTGCATATTAAATTGTTCATGCATGCATATTGTCATGTGGTTTGGGGGCATTATGCCGATTCACCATATAATTAAATATGGGGCCCATATGCGGGCAAATCTAGTCTTACATTGGCCTCATTTAAATTTGTGTAGCGAACCCGGTGCTATCTTCTGCCATGTTAATACAACATTTAAATTGAGGGTACCTAAATAACTTGAACCGTTTAATTAATTGTCGGGACCCCGGTTCCACTTAATATTGGCCTAATTGCACCGCATATTTACCATGCCATACATCATACATGCATCATGCCCGATCTTCTGCCGTAGTATTAAATAGTGCATCCGGTGTTTATTCTAGTGTTTTGCTTCTTCGCGGATAAGGCCGTTGAGTTGATGTGAGCTTCGCCCCGATCTTCGGTTGAACCTTCAGCAATGTTTTTCAGGCGAGCATCTCCCCCTTTCTACCTATCTTACTTTTATAGTATTTATTTCCCTCCTGTTGATCTATTGCTATCTATGTTGCGTTGCTCTAGTTTTCGTACCCGTGATATCCCTTGCAGCCTTATATTGCCTTGGACACCTCCTATTACCTGTTGTTTGGTAGATAGTTGGACCTGCGCGTCGTAGTCGCTTACTCAAGTGCTGTTGCGTGTCGCCAAGTACCACAGTTGTTGGAGTATTGCCGTGTGCTTATTGTTGGAGATGATCATGGCTTTAATTATCGTTCACTTTCATTATTGTTTAATAACTAAAAATTGAAGTAGGTAAGCAGAGGCACAGGTGGGCAATAGATGTTATTTGGTTGTTAACCGTCCACTTGTGTCCCGTAGGACCCCGAGTTCTTGACACCTGTTCCGAGATCGAGCGCGCTAACCACATGTGGGATGTATGGGCACCCCATCGATTTAGTACCTGATTTCAAAGTACTGTACTGGGGGCCACAAGTAGTTTGGGGCTTTATTACTATCCTGTACTTATGCCATGCTTTACTGCTTTATTTAAATTGTGCGATGGATAGCACCTGTACTGTTTTGGAAGCGGAGTGTTTTCGCGGTATCGACAATCCCAGTTTTGGGTTCCCAGTCGTTTACAGCCACTGACGCAAACCCTGAGTCCGTCTCGGAGACCGGCCGACTTCGTTGCGGGTAGACTTAGTGGGGTGGCCCCCCGTGCTTGCTTTGGGTCTGGGAAACGTCATGACTTAGGCCCCGCCGACATACCGATGGGTGTATGTTAATTGATCTGGCAAAAAGGGTCGAAGTGCGTGTGGATACTTTGGTGCACCCCTGCAGGGTTAAATCTTTTCGAGAAGCCGTGTCCGCGGTTATGGACGACTTGGAGCACAGGTCTCGATCATAGACAACTATAACTAAAGTTTACTGCTATAATTTGACTTGTATCCGATATGTCTAGTAATCAGCTTCACCGTAACGGAATGGCTAAATAAAAGTACCAACAACTGCTGGGTTTTTGGGGTTATCTCATGCTAATTGTATCTGACTAGTAAGTGTTGCAACTACAACGAAATGGTTAACTAAAATTGCCCACTGCTTATTTTTATCAGGATGATTATCTATACCTGACTAGTAATTGCTGCAACGATAACTGAATAAATAAAACTGCCAACCGTGTGAGTTCCTCGGTTGACTTCCTCGTTTGGTCTCGAGGGGGAAACACCAGGATGGGTTTGTTTGATGGTAGTATCAGGATGGTTCCGGATAGGTCTTTCTTATCCCTCTCTGATAGCTGACAGTTATATCGAGTCTCTATAGGTTGTTTAGTGCATGCTGCGCTGCCGCTTCAGTCCACCATACCTATGTAGGCGAGGACCGCCGAATTCTAGTCTCGCCGTGTACTGGCCTCAGTACTGACCGCTCTCTCTTTTTCCTTTGCCCTTTGTCGGCACCCCTTTTGGTTAAGCAGGTTTTGAGATCGACGTCGTTAGCGGGGTTACCCTTCCGGCTTGGCCTGGGCAGGGTTATGGACGCCATTGGTTATTCTTCAGGGCTCTTAGCCCCATTTGCATCTTGTCCGTAGCTGGACGCTCTATCGTTTTCAAGGTGATTTGGATCTTTGTTCTGTATATCTGTATTCTTGACTCATGGAGTCGTGTTGTATATATATCTGTTCTGTGGGTCCCATCGAGGACTGTTGTGTAATGTTATTACTTCGTTTTCCACCCGCACGAAAGTGCCTGGTGGGCACCTTTGAATCGTTTCTATGCGGGTTTGGCGGGTTTCGCTAAAACTTGCATAGGGCCGGTTCTGAGGGTGTTACAGGAGGTCTATGTATCTTGTTGTATTTCCCAATCAAATCTCATAGGATCATGAATGTCTAGTATTGCATTGTTATGCCTTGCTCTGTCTTGTCAATTGCCCCACTATAATTTGTTTACCCATCATGCCATGTTTGTTTATCTTAAGGAGAACACCTATAGTGAACTATGCACCCCGGTCCAATCTTTACCATTGATACATCTTCCACTATTATTGTTTACTTTCTGCAAACCACCATTACCTTCCACACCATACAGTTAATCCTTCGTTTTCAGCAAACCGGTGAGATTGACAACCTCACTGTTCATTGGGGAAAAGTCTTGAGTGTTTGTGTTGTGTAGGTTTCCCAGTTCCTAGAAACACATTTGAGTCGTTTCCTTCCTCCTACTAGTTAGATAACCTTGGTTTTTTCTGAGGGAAGACTTGCTGCTGTGCTCATCATACCTTCCTCTTGGGGTCTCCCAACGAAGCTCTATAGTGGTCTGAGCGCATCACACTTCCCCAGATTACTAGAGGCATGAACCTACTATCGAGCATAAATACTCCCTCTTGGAGTCACAAGCATCTACTTGGACAAGATAGCTACTAGCAACGAAGAGCATGCAAGATCAAAAACAACACAGACATGATAGAATCAATAATCAATATGACATGATAGAATCAATAATCAATCTGACATAGTATCTCAATATCCATTGTATCCGTACAAACACAACATGTATGATTACAAATAGATGATCTTGATCATGAACAGAGCTCACAAGATCTAAACATGATAGCACAAAAAAGGAGAAACAACCATCTAGCTACTGTATGGACCAATAGTCCAAGGGTGAACTACTCACGCATCATACCGGAGGCTTGCATGGTGATGAAGAAGGCCTCCGGGATGATATCTCTCCTCCGGCAGGGTGTCAGGAAGAGCTTCAGTTCCCCCGATCTGGGGACGATGGTGGCGGCAGTTATGGAATGTTTCGTGGAGATTTGATCGGGTGCTTAGGGTTTCCGCATCGGGTGACTTTATAGGCGAAGAGGTAAGGCAGGAGGGCCCGTGAGGGGCCCACACCTGGTTTCTGTGTTATTTGTGATCTTGCATTCTCTCCGTTGTTAGTAGCTATCTTGTCCAAGTAGATGCCTGCAACTCGAAGAGGGAGTATTTATGCTCGATAGTAGGTTCATGCCTCTAGTAATCTAGAGAAGTGACAGAAATCTCTAAGGTTGTAGATATGATGTTGCTACTAGGGAGAAAACAACAATCCTTTGTTCATAGAGCACTTGTATTGTTTACTTTACACACATTGCTTAATGCAATTATCTGTTCCTTGCAACTTAATAATAGAAGGGGTTCGGATGATAACCTGAAGGTGGATTATTAGTCATAGATGCAGTTGGATTACAGTCTATGTATTATGTTGTAATGCCCAATAAAATCTCATAGGATTCAAGATGTCTAGTATATGCATTGTTATGCTTTCTCAATTTGTCAATTGCCCGGCCGTAATTTATTCACCCAACATGTTATCTATCTCAAGGAGAACACCTCTAGTGAACTGTGGACCCAGTCCAATCTTTATCATTGATATTCCATCTAATGTTACTGTTCTTGTTTACCTTCTGCAAGCAAATTATTATCTTCCACACTATACATTTAATCCTTTGTTTTCAACAAACCAGTGAGATTGATAACCTCACTGTAATTTGGAGAAAAGTATTGATTTTGTGTTGTGCAGGTTCTAAGTTGTTAGCAACACCTTGGAGTTGTTTTATTACTCCTACTGGTTCAATAACCTTGGTTTCATAACTGAGGGAAAACTTGTTGTTGTGCTCATCATACCTTCCTCTTGGGGTTTCCCAACGAGTCTCTACAGTCAACTGAGCCACATCAGTGGTGTGTTCTTGGGGCCTTCAATTAAGTTGTGGAGCTATCCTCAAGTTTGTGGCCTTGGTGGCGTTTAGCGAGAGCTTCCAATTAAGTTGTCGAGATTGCCCCAATCTTTTTACAGGTTTGGTGACCTCCCTTAAGTGTCCAATAGTGGAACAGGTGCTTGTCGCGCGGCGGGTGCTCGGGAGAATAGGGTGAGGCCTCTTGTGGCGTTGGTGGTCTTACTACCTCCCACCCCTCCAACGAGACGTACTTCCATTGTGGAAGGAACCCGGTAAAATATCGTCGTCCCCGCGTGTCTCGGTTATCTCTATACTCGAGCTCTTTACTTATGGACTTTATATTGTGATAGCTATCGTGCTTGAAGTAATCTATATCTTGTTATCACATTGTTGCTTGTCTTGCTTAGTATAAGTTGTTGGTGCACATAGGTGAACATTAGTATCTATAGGCTTTGTGCTTAACAAAAGAAAACGACAGTTTTATTCTGCCATTGTTAAGCCAATCTCGTAAAAGTTTGAAACCGCCTATTCACCCCCCCCTCTAGGCGGCATCCGTGATCTTTCAGCAGATATTCTAAAAAGTGTGACAACAGCCTGACAAATACTAGCACTAATTCACCGGTCAAATATTGCCACTAATCCACTAGCCAAATATTCTAATAGACTAACCAAAACCGAGTAGCCACGTAACCATATACAATAACCAAATAACTGTGATTATCAAGGGATTAGGGTTTACCCTTGAAGTGTAAGAAGGCACTCAGTCCAGTAGCCTCAGTTCAATGGACAACCAGGACGGCACAATTCAGACAGCCCCCGGCTCCAAGCTCCACCAGAGCTCCACCATCATTGCCATTGTTCCACCACATCTCCACCACCATTCCTTCAAAGAACCAACACCAAATCCAGTCTTGAGTTAACCCATCCGTAGATCGGGATTTGACTAACTCTCTAATGGTTTTAAAACAAAGATTCAGTGGAAAATCGGGCTAAATCTACACAAAACGAATGTTGGAAACGGAGGCACTCGCGTGCGCGCGCAAGAGAGAGAGAGTGTTGTGCACGCGCGGGGAGGAAGAAAGGGAGGAGCAGGGGCGGCGCACGACCTGGAGGAGAAGTAATCGGCTTCCTCCAGGCCAATTGGTGCACTCGTCTCTGGCCAGGCCGATTTGGGTTCTCGGCTTCAGCTAGGCCGATTGGAGCCGGCCGACGCGGACCCTATCTGCCCCACGCATCGACGCTTAGTCGGCTTGCTCCTGGCCGAATGCGTCTTATTCGGCTTCGCCCAGGCCGATTGGCCCAATCGACTTCGCCCAGGCAACAAAGTGCTAGTTTTGTAAATTCCAAAAAACGTGTAATAGATCTAAAAAAGATTTAAAAAATGTATTATTCAAAAAAAATCGCCAGATCTCATCTGTGAGCTGTGTGTCCACGAGCTCTGCCGTCCAACTCCAGGAAGTTATTTCTCCGGCCACTCTACTACTCTAGCTCACCTTTGGCTGGAATTATTGCTTCAGGTTGGTTATAGTGGAAGTATCATAGACAGCATCATACATGCTATATGTTGGCAAAAATCTGATGTGGCAAAAATAATTAATGAAGAAAGAGATGGTTAGAGTATCAGATACCGTATCATAGCACGTAAAACTAGAAAATCGTTATACAAATAAATCGTGTACACAATTTTGTATTAGAATCTATAAATCATTAAATATAGTACTAGTATGATATTACCATATGATACCATGCACTATAAAAATAGTATCATACACTTGTATCATACGCATGACACTAGTAGTATGATACTACCCCAGGACCATACCCCAGGACCAGCCTTAGTGTTTTGGGTTAGTGCATCATTTGTACTTATGTTATTCATTTTACAGGATTTTGGTACATCGTTCGGGACCATCCCCTCACATGATCTCCTCCATCGTTCAATAATTAGGTGTCATCTTATTTTTTTTTCTAATTACAATTCAAGGCAATGAACTCGTGTCACGTCGCTATGTATTAACTGAAAATCACTATGTTTCTTGCAATACGGTTGCGCATGTGCCAACTATACAATTAGATTTTACATTGTTTTTTCACTTCAATTTCCGCCGCAACACGGAGGGCATTCGTCTAGTAGTAAACAGAAAATCTTAAATAAATTGCTTACCTTTCCGATGTAGCCAACTTGTATTTTTCTGCAGGCATACATAAAATGAAGTGTTAAATCTATTGTTAGTCATTGAACTTGTTAGCAAAATCAATACAATCATTGTATAATGGGAATATAAATTTACGGTGACTAAAGACGCGTCGAAGTGTCACCCGTGATCATCGCGCAGGTCGTAGAGACGTATTTGATGATATAGTGCTGAGTGGAACCTACTATGAGCCTCTATATGTGTTTCATTTGACAAAATACCCCTTTGATCCTAATTTCCTATCAAAGGCAACGTAGGGGACCCACTATCAGTGTAACATCCTAGTATTTAGGACTAAACTAAGGGTAGATTTAGGATTTTGTGCATCTGCATGCATGCATCTGAAAATCTGGGTAAATTTTTCGCCAAATTAAAAGACTAGATTGATCAGAATTCTCTCACTCTGATGAATTAGGTCTAGTGTCATCCGTGGTGAGTGGGATAAATTTTGACATAACCTCTATTGAATTAGTGAATTATGAGGGGAGAAAATTTGAATTATAAATAATTATTCACAATAATACAAATACCAGTATTATAAAGAAAAGTATAAAGATTATCTAAGACCAACATTACAGTGTTATGTTACAATAAAAGGATAAAGGATAATTACAATAAAACAATTAGTGAATAAAGAAAATGGAAAATGAATTACAACAATAAAACAAATAGAAGAATTCTTTATTAAAAGAATCTATATATTACATCATTCTTTTACAATAAAGGAATAATAAGAAATGGTTACAAGAATAATAATAAGATAAACTAATGCATTACAATGTCTTTACAAGATTTCTTGACAGAAAAGGAAATTACAAAATTGGATAAAAAGAAAACACCTAAAACTAAATTCTTACATCCAGCGTGGGACTTCCTGTATTTCCCTTGGCACATGCAAACAAACACTAATAAGACAAAAAGAAAGGGGTAGTGTTAATTAGTGTGCTCTCAGTGTTTGTAGTGAAATGCACTGCCACTGTTCATCATTGAGCTTATTTAGAAAGAGGGGCAAGTTTCACCAAATGAAATAGTATCTGTTCTTATTTCAAATCTGGCCTTAGTTCAACATCATAGGCAATCAGGGGCAAGTTTCACCATTTAGAGATCCAACTACAATGCGAGAGGCATAGTAAAAGAAGCAGGAAATTCACTTATCAACTTGAGCTTATCCATAACAGATATTTTCATAGCCCTTGAAACTTGAACCTGTAGGTCCCACAAGTAAGTAGCTTACTCAACACATGCAGACATTTGTGTTGTCAACACACCAGGAGTACTAGGAAACAGCTGTAGCAAAGCAACCTGCTTGCTTCTTCTTTCTTTCTCTATTCCGGGAACCATCAGAATATATTCACAATCCATAGAACCATCATCAGTTCTCTCTCAAGAGCACATAAGAACATCACCATAGTATCCATTTCCCACACATATACTAGAGCACTGCTTGAGATTGCAGTCATCAGTAAACTACCATAAATCACAACCACTATGGTTATCTAATCAAGAACAGATCAATAGCTGGATCAAGAGGGAGAAGGCCAGGAGTGCAAGGAGGAGCAGGACAAGCACTAGATCTTGCAACAAAGTAGAATCATCACAACATCCACAACAAAGTCATATATATCCACTTCAAGCTTCAGGTTGGCTACTAAAACCATACTAATACATGTTCTTGTCAAATTAAAACAAGCATCAGTTGGAACCATACTAATACATGTTCTTGTCAAATTAAAACAAGCATCAGTTGGGAAGAGAGAGAGAGAGAGAGAGAGAGAGAGAGCTCAGTTTAGTGTAGAAGTGCTACACTAGTTCATCCTAGAGTTGTTAAAGGCCAACAAAGTAGCAGTTCTTATCGTAGAAGGATTTGGCCTCAGACTTTGCATCACAGGCCAAGCCAAGAAATTTAGCAGTTAAATCTGAGATATTTACCATTGTGCACATTCCTAGGGGAGGCACCACAGTGGTACACTTAACAGTTTTAACCAACTAATCTAGCTTTAGCCTTTTGCATCATGAGCTAAATCTCTCTCTCTCTCTCTCTATATATATATATATATATATATATATATCAACATCAACTACATCATTGTAGTGGTTCCCAACAGCAAATCATGCTACGTGGGCTACCATTGTGCATACTCCAAGGTTGGAGGCACCACAACAGCAGGGCGAAGCTTCGGTAAGAACAAGAGAAGGCGGCGGCGGACGAGCAGGCGATTGTGAGGGCGAAACAGGCGGCGACGACGAGGTCGGCGTTGATGGCGGCGCCGTACCCACCCCACTGGGGAAGCCAGGCAAGCGTCGGCTCGCCCGCCGGATTCTCGCCGATCTCTCCGTTCGGCTTCCAGGAGAGCCAGGCGGCTGTGCAGTGATACTCCTCGTCCCCTGAGTTCGACGGCGGGTTCAACCCCAACGTGGTCTTCCCCTGCCCGGCGCCGCTCCCTCCTTCGGCCTTCAACGTGGACATCAACCTCCCCTACTCCACATCTCCGGCGTCGAAGATGAGCTCGCCGATCAAGGCCTGGTACATGGCGCAATGTCGGGCCATCCTCCAGGGCGAGATCACGCCTTCCCCTTCCTCTGTGCCGAACGCCCCCACGCTGAGATCTGCTTCCACTTCCTCCAACCCGTCGCCGTCTGCCGGCGATACGGACGACCACGGCACGCCGGCCACGCCGCAGGAGCCCATCCCCATCGAAGACTGAGAGATAGCCGAGTCATTTTCCCTGTTCTGTAATAATCTGTCGCCGAACTTGTGAGCGTAAAATTCTATCGAACACCTTGTGGTCGAGCACTCGCCGGCGGGAACGATAAAAATTCAAATATGTCGTCGTTTTTTGTTCGCCTGGGTACTCGGTCTGGGTACGCGAGTGGGAAACTGGGTGTACCCAGGCCAAAATCAAGTTCCGTCCGGCCAAAAAAGGTCTGGATTTCGGTCTGGGTTCGCCCAACGAGTGGAGATGCTCTAAACCTGGGGCTATAATGCGGTGTTACGAATGCCGGCCTAGTTCGACCGTGTCCACCGAGGCTTCGACGGGTTCCATTTGGAGGTGTCAAAGGAAGGACCACGTCCTTTTAATGGGACCGTGTTGTCGTCCTCGTCCACATTCACCGGTAAAACCCACTCCCCACTCCCCACTCCCAGTCCTCCTTGGGTCAAACCCCAAAGTCCTAGCCACTCCCTCCCCACCGATAAACCCCTACGTCACCGGCAGCGATGACAAAGGGGAGCTGGAAGGGCTGGTTCTGACGAGGTCTGAACGACCACGAGGCCGGCTCCTCCGCCGCCGGCGGCCATGGCCGCCATCTATGTCTAGGTCGCCACCAAGGCGCAGCTCCTCGTTCTTCTGTGGCCCACCGCCGTGCCCGCCGCCACGCCCGCGCTCTGAGCGACGCGTGTACGTGAGCCTTAAGGCCACACGCACGCTTGCCGAGGCAGACATGCCCTGGTCGTGGTCGTACGTGCACCTGCCGACGAAGTGGCACCTCAACGACGCCCGCGTGCCTGTGCCGGCCATCCCATGCTTCGTCCCTGCGCGTCGCTACGAGATCCGTCATCGTCATGCCTTCTTGCCACCAGATCTACGACGGGATCCAGCCTACGCCTTCGACTCCCCGGTCTGGGACCAGTGGTTCGAGGCGGAGCACGCGGCACGGGGCCATCGAGGCCCACATTGAGAACCTCGACAATGATGAGGAGGACTACCGAGAGGGGTCCAACAAGGAGGACTTCGGCGTGGAGGACGACGACAACGACGATGGCGGCCTCCACTTACAACTGCCACAATCCGGCATGCCAGATTGGCCGCGCTATAGGGACGCCGACACTGTCGCATCCGAGGTGTGGCCTTGGCCAATGACGGAGGAGGTGCCAGAGCCGCAGCCCTGGCTGGTGGCGGTCAAGCGGGAGGAGGAGTCGGAGCCGAAGCCCCGGACGATGATAGAGGATGAGGAGCTCCAGGCCGCCATCCTCGCGTCGCAACTGGAGGAGGAGAAGAAGTGGCACGACACCACCCAGGCCTTGCACGAGTCCTGGGTGGCCACGCAGGCCTAGATGCCCCACTACTAGGAAAACAGCTATAGGTAATCAGCACATCCGTGGCGCACATGACTATAGTGCGCCACAGATGTGTGTGGTCCAGGGCCCTGTTGGACGCTCGCCAAACATCTGTAGCGCACTATAGTCATGTGCGCCACGGTTGTTAGTGTCATCTGTGGCGCACATGGGGGGTGCGCTACGCCTAAGCGCACGCCCCCTCTGCTGTGAAACGGCCACAAACATCTGTGGCGCACATGGCATAGTGCGCCACAGATGTATAAACTTAGCCGTAGGGCACTCTGCCCTAGTGCCCTACGCCTAAGTGGCATGCACCAACTCCACACCACCCCCCCCCCCCCCCCCCCGTGGATCGCCTTTTTAGGGTTTGCAAAAAATAAACGAAAATGATAAACACTTCAAAAAATTAAATCCTTTCATATTTAGGTAGGTAATGTGGTATAGCTTCTAGTAAAATTAACAAAAATGAGTTTCGACTTTATTTGCAAAAAAAAGTCATGCCACAGTAAAAAGGCCGTAACTTTTGCATACGATGTCGAAAAAAAACGTATAATATACCAAAATGACCAGAACGAGATTCCAGATCCGCTTGCAACGCCTTTAGGTCGTTTAGCGATTTTTTAGAATCTCAAAATTCGAAAAGAGTAAAAAGTTATGGCAAAAACAAGATTTTTTGCTGCAGAAAAAAAAATTGAGGCAACTTACCCGTAGCGCACCACCACCTAGTGCGCCACGGATAATCTTGGGCGGGATTCAAATTTGAATCACCACCCCGCCCACCTACCCCTATTCCCTCCCTCTTCTCTTTTTCATTCTCCTCCCTCCTCCTTTTCCTTCTCTCTTCTCCTCCTCCTTTTCCTTCTCTCTTCTTCTCCTCTTCCTCCTCCTCCTCCTTTACTTCTCCTCCTTCCCTTGCCATGGCAGTGACGATGGCGATGGCGGCGGCGACCTTCTCCTCCTCCTTGCAGTCATGACGGCGACGACCTTCTTCCTTGCGGCCTCCTCCTCGCCTCCTCCTTCCTTGCGGCCTCCTCCTCGCCTCCTCCTCCTTGCAGTCATGAAGAGCGACGACGAGCTCCGACGACCACCGAAGACCTCCTTCTCCTTGCGGCAACCTCCTCCCTTCTCCAGCCACACCTCACTACCTCTCTTCCTCGATGCCGGCGAGGAGTAGCAAGTCCACGGCCTCCCGCACCTCCCTGCGGTGGTAGGTCATGGCCACGGCCACCTCCCTGCCGGCGAGGCGACACGACGGCGGCGATGCGGACCCGATTGCTTTTGCAATTCAAAACGAGGGTGTTTTTTGCATTTTTTTTTTGATTTTTGAAAAAAACATCCGTGGCGCACATGTACCCCTAGTGCACCATGCAGTGCGCCACGGCTACGAGATAGCCGTAGCGCGAGGCCCGTGGCGCACTGCTAGTGCGCCACAGAAGGCCTTTTCATGTGCGCCACGAATAGGCGTTTTTCTAGTAGTCCCCGCGGCACCCGTGCTCCCGGCACCGCCTCCCGCTCCGGCCTAGAGCGGTGCGTGGCCACCGCCTCAGGTCTTCATCGACCTCACCGATGACGACGAGGAGTAGGCGGCGTGCATCCGCAGGACCAGGGCACCAACCGGCCAGCAGCAACGCCCGCAGGTTCCCTTCCACGTCAAGGAACCCCATAATATTGGGGATTTTTTCTTTTATTTTTGATATTTTTTGACCAGGACCAGCACCAGGACCTATGTCATGTAATATTGTTTAATTATTTTTAGCCTCTTATTTTTTCTGCAAGTTCTTTTTTGCGAGGAGTGGCCATTAGGCCACCACAACCGGTCTGAGCCTAGGCGGTCTGTCCTCCCCGCAAATGGACCGATTGTCCTCTCTTTGTCTGTTTTGCTCTGGTTAGTGTACCCAACAGTGACAAATACATCTCGGGGAGGGAGGCGGTGCTGTTGGCATTGCGAGAACAAGAGGAGCAGAGGAGCAACGCGGTAGAGCTCGGGGAGGGTGGCGGCTCCAGCCTCCAGGCCATCGCTAGAACACGCCGCGACAGAGCTTGGGGCGTTGGCGTCGGAGATAGAGCTTGGGAAGGGCTGTTAGGGCAGGTTTAACAAAGGTTGTTTAGACGCTTGAGGTGAGAAAAAAAGAAAATTAATCCTGGCGTTCCAGCGCGAGAGTCCAGATCTCCAATGCTGGACTCCAATTGAAGCACTTATTCTCCAACAAATGAGATCCTATTTTCATGTCGCGAGCCACAAATTCTAATTAAGCGTCCGACCCAACGTGTTACCTCGACGTATGACTGGGCATGGGCAGTCCAGTCCGGCCCAAAAAAAAGCTCGACGGGTCGGGCTTTTCAGGCCCGCGGGCTGGGCCTGGGCAGTAGATTTGAGGCCGACACCCTCACGGGCGGGCTCGGGCTAGGGTAAATGAAAAAATAGGGTAGGGCCCAGCCCGACGGAATATGTGCATGGTGGGCCTAGCTCGGGCTTAGTTTTTAGGCCCGACAGCCGGGTTAGGCCTGGCTTGGGCTTGGGATTTGCACTGGCGGGCTTTGTTAGGTCCGGAAAATGCCCAGATCTTCCTCGACGCCTATATCTAAGCACCTATTGGCCGGGATTCCGCGAGGAAACTGCCGATTCGCTGGGATTTGGACCCTGGCGCCCGCGCTTAGCGTCGCCAATGTACATACCCTTAGGACCCTTATGTTGATCGGTGAAGGCTTCTCGGTTTAGTCCCACCTCGTCTACGGGAGGAGGCCACGCCTAACTTATAAGCGAGAGATTACTTCCTCTTATCAGTCCGGGTTTTGGGATGGAGTGAGCTATCTTCTTATAGTTGGGTTGTGTGCGCATAATGTCTAGAACGTAGGCTGAGTGTTGGGCTAGTCCAAGTGAACGCTAACATCTGGTACCAGAGCCAGCATCGCCATGCCTTCCTATGGGGATTTGGATGGAGCGGGAACTCTTCTTATAGTTGGGTTATGTCCGCATAAACGTTCATAACGTAGGCTGAGTGTTGGGTTGGCCTGAGTGGACCCTAACAAGGGCGATGGCGTCGGGGGCGATGCTCGAGCAGAGGAAAGGGTGGATAGGAATGGCGAGGCGACACGGGGAAGGGAGGGCGTTGCTCAGGGGAGGGAGGGCGGGCGAAGCTCATAGGTAGGGGCGCAACTCGAGCTCGAAGCTCCATGGCCACGACGGCGAGGCGGTTCTCAGCAGTGGAGGGCAGACAGGGAGGGCGAGGTGGTGCTCACGGGGAGGTTAGGAGGCGCTCGGGGGAGGTCAGGTAGCGCTCAGGTGTAGGGGCGGTGGTGGTGAGGAAACATCGGCGGCATGGTGATGACCCACAAGTATAGGGGGTGTATCGTAGTAATTTTGATAAATAAGAGTGTCGAACCCAACGAGGAGCAGAAGGTGTTGACAAGTGGTTTGGATCAGAAATTCACTGTAAATACTTAGCAAATGGATGTTTAGGGGGTTTTGATAAAGCAGAAAAATAAAGTACGAGTAAATAAAGACAATAATAATAATTGCAGCAAGTGGCCCAATCCTTTCTTCAGCAAAGGACAAGCCGGAGGTAATACTAATGAGGACCAAACATTCTCGATGACACATAGGAATACTGTCAAGTGCTTTCGTTTTATATAGCTGATTAATCTTCTTTGGTTTTATAAGTGTTGTGTGGGTGAATCTGTGCTAATTTACCAACCTTACTTAGACTAATACATACTTGTGATTAAACCCCTTGCAAGCATCCGCAACTATAAGAAAGCGATTAAGATAAAAACATAACCACAACCTTAAACTCTGAGATCATACACTCCCTTGTGCAATGGTTTCCTAACGGGGGTTCATGTTTCTGTCACTCTGGCAACCCCATAAATGGTGAAGTATCATGTAGTCGACGTTCACATGACACCACTAGAAGAATAGCACCACAACTTAAATATCAAACCATCAAATATTTCTCAACACAATTCCACTACTAACAACATGACTTCTCCCATGTCCTCAAGAACTAAACGAACTACTCACGAGACATCATATGGATTAAGATCAGAGATGATATAATGATAAGTAACAATCTGAACATGAACAATAAGTCAATGGTTCCACTCAATAGCATCAACTACAACAATTAATCAACACCGGGAAAGTTTCCCCTAAGAACTATGCAAGATTCAACCAAATTGTTACAGCGGGGTGGAGTGGTGGTGATGGTGCTGGTGGAGATGATCATGAGGATGGTGATGATGATGATCCCGATGAAGTCTAGCTTGATAACGGTGTTGATGGCAACGATCTCCCCTCTTCGGGGAGGAATTTACCCGGCAGAATTTTGCCTGCCGGAGAGCTCTTTCTCTCTTTGTGGTTTCCGCCCCTTAGAGGCGGCGGAATCTTTCTATGGTCGCTTCCCGAGTCTTAGGGTTTTGGGGGGATGTTATAGGCAAAAGGGCGATGCCAGAGGTGGGCTAGGGTGGCCACACCACCTGGTGGCGCGGCCCAGGGGGGACTGCGCTAGGGAGAGTGCTACAACCTCCGCTGCCTGCTGGAACAAGGGAGAGGAAGGTCTTCGTCGAGTACCGAACGTGTGACCGACTGCGGGAGCGCTGCCGGAACGTGGCGCTGGAAGGATCGTCTACATGATCTTGAGATCGGAAAGAGTACGACTACATCACCCACGAGAATCTGCTCTCGTTAACCGCTTTGGAATCTTCGAGGGTAAGTTATTCCATCGACTCGTTGCTACAATCTAGTAGATAGATCTTGGCTTGTTTGTTTGTATGCGATAGAAAATTTTTGTTTTCCATGCTACGAACCCCTACAGTGGTATCAGAGCCGTGTCTATATGTAGATCTGTTGCACGAGTAGAACACAATGGTCATTGTGGGCGTTGATGCTTTTATTGTCGATTGCTTCTTGTGTACTTTGCATCTTGTGGTATGTTGGGATGAAGCGGCCCGGTCTAACCTTACATGACATCGTTCATGAGACTTGCTCCACGCTTGACATGCAACTTGTATTGCATAAGTGGCTTTGCGGGTGCCTGTTTCTCCTAGCATAGTTAAGATCCAATTTACAACGGGTGATCAACAATGCTAGTATCAATGTTGTGGTTCTTGTTCGTAAGTTAGAACGACACTTATTGAAAGCCCCAAACCACTTAAAATATGCAAAGAAAGTAGAGGCGTCTAACTTTGTTTTGCAGGGGTGTGCAGTGATGTGATATGGCCATGATTGTGATTATATATGATGTATGCAATGTTCCTTATTGTAAGTTGGCAACCGGCAGGAGCCATATGGTTGTCTTTAATTTATGTTAAGACCCGCGTGTCTATTCAAAGTAGTTGTAATAGTTGAAGCCGGTGGACGACAACCATGGAGAAGAGTCATTGACCTTGATGCAATGCCGGTGATGATGGAGATCATGTTCGTGCTAGAAGATGGAGATCGGAAGCACAAAGAAGAAAGGCCATATCATATCACATATTATGAATTGCATGTGATGTTAATCCTTTATGCATCTTGTATTGCTTAGTAGACGACGGTAGCATTATAAGATGATCCCTCATGCACATGAATTTCAAATCATAAAGTGTTCACCCTTAGTTAGCACCGTTGCTAAAGCTTGTTGTTTCGAAACACCACGTGATGATCGGGTGTGTTAGATTCTGCAAGTGTATACAACATGAGCAAGCCAGATTTGCTCATGCGGAAACTAAGGTTTGATCTTGATGAGCCTAGCATGTACAGACATGGTCTCGGAACACGGATCACCGACAGGTAAAGCATGAATCATATAGTAGATATGATGAACATGATGATTGTTCGCCATTGAAACTATATCAACTCTCGTGATGATCGGTGTTGATGTAGTGGATTTGGTTCGTGTGATCACTAAATCAATGTGAGGGATATTGTTTTGAGTGGGAGTTCACCTAGATTAGTTTAATTATTAATTAGAACTCAATTTATCATAAATTAAATCAAAGTGAATTTGCATAGTTGTTGTAGTCATTGGCATCCGTTTACCACCTTGTGCTTAGTTATAATTGAGATGATAGAACTATAGAATTCTGGTTAGTTACTTTACGAACTGGTATCGTATTGTTTTGAAGTGTTAATCTAAAGTTTAAAAGTCCTATTGCAAACTTTCAGTAAGTTCCAGTTACTCCATGAAGTTTAATAATTAGTATTAAATCAAGAGTAACAATTCCAAGTGTTAGTATATAAGTATCATGTTTGTCTCCATGATTCTTGATATTCAAAGGATTCTCTTAATATCAAGGTTATCTAGGATCTGAAAGAGTTGTTTCAGAAACCATGATGTGTGGAAGATATTGTGATATCTGAAACGAAGTTTTGGTTACAACATGATAGAGTATAATATGGCAAAGTTCATGTTCTCATATTTTGATGAGAATTTGCAAAAAGGTTGGAGACACTTGTTGTCCTAATCCTCCAAAAGGTTTTGGATAGCAACATTATACTCATAATTCATCGTTATAAGCTAAAAGTAGCTTAATCATGGACGATTCCATGATAAGGGTGAATATTTGATGTAGGTAAAATGTTTACTACACCAAGAGATTACTAAAGAAAGGAATTTGAAAGAACACCAAACATTTGATGATGGTGATCTACTTCAAAGTGCAAGTCCAAAGACATTGGTATTTAACTATACACGCTTTGGACTATATGTCATATGTATGACTCCACTATTGATGTTGATAGATTCTTTCAAACAGAAAAGGAAATATTGAAAGAAAATCTCATAAGTATATAGATGATATACATGTTATGGCTATATTCTTTGCTTATTAAACAATGTGGTTCTTAAGTATTTGATACTGAATTTGTTGGTGTGAATTGTCATACGAAACAACACAATTCATGAACTACAATGGCCTAAGTAACTAGCAAAAGAATATGTGATGATGTTCATCGAGAACAAATAAAGGGTTATTGTATTGCCCGTTAAACATCAAAGCTTGCCTTCAAGATTTGTTTTATCAGGTATTATAAGAACAAAAGGGTTGTTCAAATAATTGCCGTAATCCATAAAAGATGGATGATTCACAAATCTCGTTGGAGAAATCACATCCATAAAACTAGTGCTAAAAATGTTGAAAGACAAATTGATTGAAAGATCACTTAGGAAGTGACATCGCCGTTTAAATTATATTGGAAAGAAAACATGAAGAAATTCCATGTGGATGGAATTTTGGAGTCTTTTGATTTTGATCACATGACGCTTGTGAAACTTTCCCAAGAGATAATTAAAACTTCGTTCATAGGCCAAAAGGGAACGATAGACTAGCTTATTGGAACTTGTACATATTGTTGTATGAAGTCCATCATGTATAAGTCAAGAGCGATGGATTTCAACTTCATATGCTTTCTCCGAAAATTTGAGTGAATATATGAATATTTTCTTAATAAGGATGAAGTATGAAACATTTGAAGAGTTCAAAGACTTTCAAGATGAAGTACAAAATCAGTTGTAACAAGAATATAAATAGTTTATGATAAGATCATAAAAGAAGATATTTGAGTTACAAGTTTAGCATAATACCTAAGATTTAAGGAATCGTTCCGTGGATTTGCATTTCCCGAAACACCATAAGAGTATGGAGCGTTCGAGATATGTAATTAAACCTTGTTTGACATGGTAAGATCAAAGGTGTAATTCATAGAACTGTCATTATATTTTAAAGATTAAAAGCTTTAGAGATTACCGTTTTTCCACTGAAAAGAGCTCCATCATAATCCGTTGAATTGACACCATATAAAGTTATGGTTTGGGATAAAACCCAAGTTGTCCCTTCTTAAACATTGGTATGCTATGCATAAGAAAGATGTTTGCAACCAAAGTCGGATGAACCTGTCTTTGTTAAGTATTCCTCCATAACACCGGAGACAAAAGTGTTTGTCGCTTAGAACGTCAAGTTTCTTTGAGAAGGAATTTTTCGTGAAAATTTAAGTGGGAGGACAATAGAACTTTGATAAGGTTAAAGGAACCTTAGCTATATGTGCAAAGTTGCGCAGCGGCAAAAAGTGTTCCGGAGGCAGCAACAATGCTCATGGCTCACGTGCCTCAAAGGTTGTGGTTACGAAGGTCAAAGTTTCTGTTGAACCAAGTAGGTCGAGTAAACAATCAAATACCAAGATTTGAGGGTTGAATCATTATTTTGAGAATAATGAACGGACTACATGCAAAGATGCGATGATGGGCCCTGACTCCGTCAAATGGCTTGAAGCCATAAAATCCGTGATAGTTCCATACACGAGAAATCAAGTTTTGAACTTGAAGGACCCTCGAGAAAGGTGTAAGACCTTACAGTTGTGTCTGGATCTATAAAGAAATAGACATGGATGTTTTACATCTATGAAATAGTCGACATGTTGGGAAAGAGTTCACAAAAATGTTCAAAGGTTGACTATGACAAGATTTGATCTTTCATAGTGATATTTAGTCTAGACGGATTAATGTAGCAACCACTACATATAATTTGTTATATGGTAGTTGGATAAACAAAACAAGTTCTTCTAATAGAATCGTTACCTAGGACATGTGCATAACACGGTCCATAGGGTTTTGTTAATTCAAAGGATGCTAAAAGCATATGCAAACTTCAATGGTTAAAGTGAGCATCGCGGAGTTGGAATCTTCACTGTGATGAAACTGTTAAAGGAGTTTAAAAGTTCATTAGAGACGATGAAGATGCTTGCATTTGCAAGAAATTAAGCGGGAGCGCTAAGACATGTTTCTAATACATTATGTGGAAGACATATTGTTGATTGGAAATAATGTATCTTTTATTAACACATATTAAGAATTTCATCCCGATGAAAGACTTAGGCAAAACCCAAATATTTGGCATCAATAGACGCTAATATGGTTGTGCCAGAAGTACATAGACAAGATATTGAATGAGTTCAATATAGAAACTACAAGAAGAGGTTCTTGTCGCACAGAAAGGATTAAATGAGTTCAATGTTGATGATATATTCAAGTGTATTGACATTTGGTAAAGTGAAACAAATAATCAAGTATAGATTGATACTTGATGTATGCAATCACAAAGAGTATTTATATCAATCATACTGTGATATGTACAAATCCAGATATGTCCTATGCTCTAAATGTTGTGAGCATATACCAGAATGATTCGTAAGATGATCATTGGACAATAGTAAGGATATTCTTATGATCTTTTGGAAGAACTAAGAGTATAATATTTGTAGAAGTGACAAATAGATGGTTAGTTCATTGTAAAAGTACTACATTGATACTAGCTTTGTCACAAAGTACAAATTAAGTTTGTCTCAATCTAAACTAAGGGTGGCACAATATAATGGAAAGTGAGTTCCATAATGGATTTGGATGAGTTCCAAAGTTAAGACATTGTGACAGATACTACAACAAAAGGCTAAGTATATGACTGCTATTTTAGCAGCAAAAGAGGGCATTTGTGTCAAGTAGTTTGTTATCAAACTAGGTGTAGTTCACAGTGGGATAATACTATGAAGATATATTGTGCGACAATATTATCAACATGTTTTAACCCCAAAGAGCTAAAGGTCAAACCGAAAGACCAAATTTATACAAAGCCATCTCATTAGAGAATGAGTGATGCGTAGAGACGCAAAAACATGCAGTTACACACGGACCTGGAAGTGTCAGATCCAGAGATCAGTTGACCACTAGCAATCGTGTACATACAACACCGGAAAGCCATAGGTGTTGAATACACAAAGGTTTGAAACTAGATTATTGACTCTAGTGCAAGTGGGAGACTGTTGGAGATATGCCCAAGAGGCAATAATAAAGTGGTTGTTATCATATCTTCACACTTATGATAAATGTTTACATACCATGCTATAATTGTATTAACCGGAAACATTAATACTTGTGTGATTTGTAAACTAAAATAAGAGTCCCTAGTAAAGCCTCTTGTTAAACTAGCTTGTTGGTTAATATATGATCATGGTTTCCTGATCATGAACATAGAGATGTTATTAACAACAGGATCATATCATTAGGAGAATGATGTGATGGACATACTCCTATAGATAAGCGTAGCATAAAGATCAAGTCATTTCAATAGTTCAATTGCTATACGCTTTCTGATACATAGTAACCTAATTCCTTCGACCATGAGATCATGCCTATCACCTTTACCGGATGGATGCTTTGATGACATCAAACACCACACCGTAACAGGGTGGCTATAAAGGTGGCATTGAGTGTTCAGAAAGTATTGGTTGAAACACATGGATCAAGAGTGGGATTTGTCCATCCATATGACGGATAGATATACTCTGGGCCCTCTCGGTGAAATGTCATCCAATTAGCTTGCAAGCATGTGACTGGCTCACAAGGGATCACATATCACGGGAACGAGAAAAGAGTACTTATCAGTAACGAGGTTGAACTAGGTATGCAGAGATACCGACGATCAAACCTCGGATAAGTAAACTATCGTGAGACAAAGGGAAATTGGTATCGTATGTAAGTGGTTCATTCGATCGCAAAGTAATTGTAGAAATATGTGGGAGCCATATGAATTTCCAGATTCCTCTATTGGTTATTGTTTGGAGATGTGTCTCGATCATGTCCGCATAATTCACGAACCGTAGGGAGACACACTTAAGGATTCGACGTTGTTTGAGTAGTTATGGTATTATGAGAAAGAGACCGAATGTTGTTCGGAGTCTCGGATGGGATCCGGGATATCACGAGGTGATCCGGAATGGTCCGGAGAATAAGATTCATATAAGGAAAGTCCCGTTTCGGAGTTCGGGAATGATTCCGGTGTTTTCATCGGGAATGTTCTAGAAGGTTCCGGAATGTCCGGCACTCCGGGGGGGAAGGGGTACATGAATGTGTCATTACATGTTGGAATGATTGCATCATGTACTAAGTGTTATCGCTGTTCCAAATAAAAGATTAAATTGAATCCTAAAACTGAAAAGTCAAATGGCCAGTTTGAAAGTCAAACGGCTAAAACAGGAAAGTGAGGGAAACAAGCAAGAGGAGGTTGAAACCGACTTGGAGAGGAGTCCCTCCTCTCCAAGCCAGCGCGCCACCCTAGGCTGAGTTGGGGAGGGACTCCCCTCCCTCCCCTTGGCCGCCGGCCCTCTCCACCCATAAAAGGAGGGGCAGGGCCTCCTCCTCTAGACACACAAGTTCCTATCCTCTAAATCTAAACCCTAGCCACAGTCTCCGGTTTAGAGCCGTTTTGGTTTAGAGCTTCTAATTGCCCTAGCCTTCGGTTTAGAGCCTTCTAATTGGTGTGTCTAATCCCTAGACCACTAAAGCCTCTCTCATACTCCACCATACTCGCTCCGGCTTAAGGCGAAGCCCTGCGAGATCTCCCCTCTACTTCCGGTACCACGCCATTGTGCTGCCGGAATCGCGAGGAGAGTGCTACAACCTCCGCTGCCTGCTGGAACAAGGGAGAGGAAGGTCTTCATCGAGTACCGAACGTGTGACCGACTGTGGGAGCGCTGCCGGAACGTGGCGCCGGAAGGATCGTCTACACGATCTTGAGATCGGAAAGAGTACGACTACATCACCCACGAGAATCTGCTCTCGTTAACCGCTTTGGAATCTTCGAGGGTAAGTTATTCCATCGACTCGTTGCTACAATCTAGTAGATAGATCTTGGCTTGTTGTTTGTATGCGATAGAAAATTTTTGTTTTCCATGCTACGAACCCCTACACCCACACCCCCTGCCACGCGGGCCATGCCTGGCCGCGCCTGGAGGGGGTGTGGCCGCCTCAGGCACCCCCTCGGCCTTCCTCTTCGCCTATATGTTACCTTCTGACCTAAAAACTCAGGGGGGTCAACGTTTTTCCAAAAAGAGTTCCGCTGCGCCACCACCACCAGAAACCGTGATTCGGAACCAGAAACTCCGTTTTGGCACCTTGCCGGGACGGGGAATTTGAGAGGATCATCGCCATCATCAACAACAACGCCTCTCCATCAGCCATCCATGTTTCCCTCATCCATGATTGAGTAATCCCCCGCTGTAGGATATGGGAATGGTAGGGATTGGATGAGTTATATCATGTGATCAAATAATATTGTTAGGGCATGGTGCCTAGTTGTAGGGATCCCAATCTTAGATAAGATAGAGCCTCCTGTGTTTACAATGCTAGTCCCTGGATCAATAGCTAGCATCCACAGTTAAGATGTAATATCAAGAAACAAAGGTCATAACATAACTTTATAACCAGGAATAACATAATTTTATTACATCATACATAGCTCATATGGCTATTACATTACATTGCAGCGGAATAACTATAAGCATGGGGTCCTTCATCTTCAAAGTGCCACAGGCAGATGTTGGTTGTAGACTTTGTAATCCTAATCAATCAATCTTCACTAAAAACAATCAAACCTGCAACATACAAGTTACAGCCACAAAGGGTCAATACATTTGAATTGTATTGGCAAGTGACACTATGATAATATAGTGGAGTCTATCATCTATATGCATTTGGCTAAGTGGAGTTGAGGCTTGCATTGCTCAAAATAGATTTTTCTTATCATTTTGTAAATACTAAGTTTTTGCTTGAAAAAAATCATTTTTCTCAATCAAAGATTTCAAGATCCTTGTACCAAGCCATCTCTCCATCAATGATTGAAGAATTCAAACAACCCTTGTTCAAACCACAAGTTTTAATTTAGAAATTTGAATGATGAGATTCTTGATTGTTTCCATGTCTTGATGCTCAAATTGTCCTTTACCAGGGACATGGCTAAGTACTTAGATTTTACACTCTACAGAGGTGGTGCACTTTCCCCACAAGACTTGGTTTCCCAAGACAAGATCTTTCAGAAGCTTTCCCTTAGACCAAAATGGACGCGCTCCAACCTATCAAACACTACCACCCACTGTCCATTTGGCTAAGTTCTTGCAACCTATATGATCATGGCAGAGCCCATATTGCCAAGTGGTTGCACTTGAAGCTTCTCAACATTTGACATCTCAAATCTCTTTGTTTCCTGGGTGGCATTCCACAAGTGAGATACACAATCCAAGCCTATGGAATTGTGAACCACTCAACCATTCTCCACCAAGCAATCCCATTCCACCCAGGTGATTCATTAACTTAGTTGTTTTATTAAACAAAACTTAAGTCCTCAGACTTAGAATATTTTTCCATAGTGTGAATATATATTCCACCCATGTTTTCTATTAGCTAGGCTAAGCTTGGTAGCAATAGGAAACTTAACTTAGGAAATCCTACTAAGGATTCATCTACTAGGTTTTCCTATAGTAAGATCTATACTTAGCAAAATCCATGCAAGATTACTTAACAAAATCACTAATGCATAGTGAAAGTAATAGGATAGAAAGTATGAAGCATCACTTGCCTTTTTGGTAGAGTATAGGTTCACTTCTTGATCTTTGCAACAATCACACTCTTCAAGTCACTACAAATCAATCAAGCAAGGCACAAACTCAATCTACCAATCAAGCAAAACAACACACATAAATAACAAAGTCAAAGAAATGCATGCATGCATGCCAAGCTTTGTTTTGTTTGAAAAAGTGGTTCCTAGTGGGTCATAGACATTTGGGTACATCTAATGGTCATTTCCTAAAGTGGCCAAGTCATTTGAAAAAGGTTTCACTTTAAAACCATTTTCAAAACAAAGTGTTATTTTTATGTGGTGTAGAAATATTTTTACTAAGGCATTAGCCTATAGGGTTCACCAAATGAGTTGCTATTGCAAAGCTTGGTGTTTTTGGGTCAGTAGGTTTGGTCCAAACTATTTTCTCAAAGTTTTCTTTCCATAAACATTTTTATAATAAAATCAACAATTTTATTTAGCTAGAAATGGACTAAACTAATTAATCCATTCCAAACTTTTCCAAATTCATTTTCCAAACCATGGGTTGGTTCCTAGGGTCAGTAGGGTCACAACAAACCAATTGGCAAAGGTTTGATCTCAAAATTCATTTTTAAATGTTTTTTCTAATGTTAGCAAGCACACAAAAGAATCTGCAAAATCAAACAATCTATCAAATACTATTTGCTAAACTAAGGGTAGGGTTGGCTAGGGTTTGTTCTCCTGAATCCATTGATATAAAATTTGCAAAATTTGGACGTGTGGATCAAAAGATATAAGGGTTTGAAGTTTGCTAAAGTTTCTGTTTTTCAAATCTGTTTTAAATCAAACAGGTGACACGCGGCGTATTCTTACTGGTCGATACCGGTTCGCTGGGATCGGCTACTGGGGTGCGTTAGATCTAGTTAGATCGAGTGGCTCAGATCGAGTACCCCTTCGTGTTTAAGTCATTCTATCTCATCCACTCGATTGATATCGGACGGCTCCTATCTAACAGTCACGAACTGGCGGCGCGATAACAACGGCGAGCGGCGGAGCGACCCGTTGGCGGCGGCGCTATCAACAGGAAACGAGGAAGGAGGTAAGGGTGCTTACAGTGATCGCGGTGACGCTCTGATGCTCAATGTGCTCGTCGTTGGGCAGGGGGCGCACGGGGACGACGGTGATTGCTCGTCGGAGACGTTGTCAGCGTCGGGCTTGCTCAGGCGTCGTCGAGGACGAGGCTACAGCGCGTACCAGGGCAAACGGAGGGCAGGTTCAGATGCGTACAGTCCTGGCGAGGATGCGTGCGTGAACGAGAGTGAAAAGGGCGGACGGAAACCACCTGGGGTACTCACCGGAGTGAGGCAGACGCGGCGGCGCGGCCAGATGTTGTCGAGGTCGGTGCTCTGGGCGCCCGCGGTTGATTGAATGGCACAGAAATATGCGCTAGGGTGCGGTGACCATGCTCGTGTGTTCGGGGAGGCAGAAGGTGGTGAGAGGCTGCCGGAATCGGCGTCGGAGCATCGTCGGAGACAGAGTCAGTCGAGGAGGGATTGTGGCGGCCTGGAGGCGTGCTCGGGGAAGAAGGCAGAGGGGAAACGGAGAGGAATCAGGGGCGATTAAAACAGCGTGCTCGCGGCGAGAGATTACTGCTGCAATAAACCGTATTGATGCCGTCTTTCAAAGCTTGCAACGGCGACGAGAGGTGGGAGAATCAGTCGCGGGGTGGGGAAGAAGGGGGCGAGGTGTGGGGTCCTCTGTCAGTGAGAAAAGGAGAGAAAGGGGGAGGTCCACTTGTTAGCGTCGGTGTGGGTGCGGTTCTGAGTGGGAAAGAAAACGGTTCGGGGAGGGGAGAGGGGAGCTGGGCTGGATTGGCTTAGTGGGCTGGGCCTTTTGCACTATTTTTTTTCTGTCTGTTTTATTTTTCCTTTTCTATTTCCTGATTTGTTATTTCAAACACTTATTCAAGCATTCAAATAATTCAACAATTCAAACAATCATTTAAACTTTGCATTGTGTTTTTGGTTCTGTCCATCAACAAAGTCCAAAGTCCAAAATAATATTTTTATTTATTTTAAGACTCATTTATTGATTAAATAAAATGGATCTTTAGTTATTTAATAAATTAGGGTTTGTTTTAATTAATAAATTCTTCATTAGAAATCCAAATGTTTTCAAAACTAAATCAGTAGGTTTATTTGGAAATAAATTTCATTTGGAAATCTTGTTTAAAATAAAATAATCCTTTTACTTTAGTTTCCATTAATAATTAAATAAAATGGAACTTAGTTATTAAATCAAAATAGGGCTTGATTTTATTAATAAAATCTTTATTTGAAACCTAAATATTTTCAAAATCAAATTAGTAGGTTTGATTTGGGAAATATATAATATTTGGAAATTTGTTTTAAAACAAACTAACCTTTTATTTTAGTGTCCATTATTAATTTTTATAATAGACTTCCATTATTAAATCAAATAGGGTTTGTTTTAATTGAGATGTTTATTTTGAAATATAAAATAAAGCTAAAACACTTTAGTAGGTTGTATTTAAGAAAATAAAATACTTGGAAAACTTATTTAAAATAGTTTAATAAGTTTGATATTTTAATTTAAAATGATAAAACCTTTTATTTAAACAAAGTTGGATATCAAATCCTTATTAATTTATTTAAATAAACCTTTGCAACTTTTATTAAAAATAAAATGTTTTAATTCCAAAGTTTGGCCAAGGTTTAATTTGGCTTTATAAAATATTCTTTATTTATGAATTCATTCTTTTTCATTTGAAAATCAAAGCCTTTTTATTTAAAGATTCAAAATAGTAATTTTTAAAACATTTTAATTTCCTTTAATAAATGTTTATCTTTATAAATCCTTTTAGGTTTTATTTAATTCAAGTGGGTTTGAAGTTCCAATTGAATTCAAAAAGTTTCTTCTGGCTCTGAAAATCAAACAAAATTTTTATTTTATTAATTTATCTTCACATTACAAGATTTGGAAAATCTTGGGATGTGACAGGCGACCACCCTTAAAATAAATCTCGTCCCGAGATTTGGGGAGGCTAGGGTTACAAGCAAGTTCAAACAACTAGGGTTCTACCACCCTTAAAATTTCTAAACAAAAATTACATATTGGCCTTCTTGGGTCCTGAAAAACTTCTCTAAGCAAACTTTTGCTTTATTTCTACACTTGATTCATGAGCCAAGGTTGAGTTTCTCCATAGACTTGTTCAATTTGTTCTCCATCCTTTCTGGACAATTGTTGGCATAGTGGCCTAGTTCCTTGCATTTGAAACATGTGACAAGGCTGAGATCCCTCATGGGTTGGTTTATCTTATGCTTCATCTTTTCAGGACAGTGGTTTGCATAATGTCCTAACTCTTTGCAGTATTTGCACATCACTTGGCTAAAATTCTTCCTTATCTTGGGTTTCACCAGCTTTTGTTTGTCTTCTTGTCTCTTTTTCTTTTCTAGGCATTCATTGTAATAGTGTCCCATCTCTTTGCAAGTGTAACATTGCTCTTGAGTAATATCCTTCTTGTTTGGGTTGGGGCATTTCTTCTTCTTCTTGGGTCTCTCCAAAGCTAGGAGTTCTTCCAGTTCATGTTCTTCATGAGTGGGAGATCTTTCTCTCTTCTTGGGGCATTGATCTTCATGTTCCTTGGATGCATAATCTTTGTCTCTAAAACTATTGTTGGCTTGGGTTCCTTCTAGAATAACATCTTTGTCATCCTTGTTGTCATTAGCTCTTTGGAAAAAGTTTTCTCTCATGTTGATCATTTGAGTAACCATTCCTTGCAACAATTGGGATTGAAGTTTCAATATCCTTTGTATGGCTGGGTCTAGTCCATTGTTGTTGGCTAAAAGCTGAGTTGTCTCTTGGCTCAACTGGTTTTGGGTTGCTATAAGTTCTCTCATGTTGTTCTCTTGGTTGTTGTTGGTGTCTCTTGGAGTAGTCATCTGTTTGGGTTGGATTGGGATTAGAATAGGCAAAATATTTCTAAGGAATTATTTCTAATCACACACATCACAATTCACACAAACAATGTGCATGCAATATAAGCAAACACTCCACTCAAACAACAAGTTTCAAACACATTTTTTTAGGCAACAAAATATTTTTGTTACACCACATAAGTTGGTGGTTTTGTCTTAACTAAAATATGGTGGTCCATCTATATGGTTCACTTGTGATCTTTCCTTCCTTCTTGGTTCTTCTTGTATGAGATCTTGGTTTCCTTGAGAAAAACTCTTGGTCATAATACTTCAAAGTTGTTGATGGCTTCTTCTTATTTTGCATTCCCTCAGTCTCTAAATCTTAAACAAGATTTCCTTGTTTCACTTGTAGTCCTTAGCAGTTTCCAAGTTGGAAGTCCTTGGTGAATATGCTGAAGATGTTGAAGTCATTAGAGTTGAAGAAGTTGAAGAAGTCCTTTGCACATGGTGTAGTCTTTGGCCATGGGGTTGGTTTTTCCATCAAGTTGAAGTAGAAGAGATGTAGAGTTGAAACCAAAATGGTTGGGGAAAGAGTTTACAAGATTGTTTGTAAATAAGTTTTTGGAATAAGACAACTCCTATTTTTCTAAGGGTTTTTGTCCAATCCTAGGGTTTACAAATCCTACAGGCAACACAATGCTCTGATACCATATGTAGGGATCCCAATCTTAGATAAGATAGAGCCTCCTGTGTTTACAATGCTAGTCCCTGGATCAATAGCTAGCATCCACAGTTAAGATGTAATATCAAGAAACAAAGGTCATAACATAACTTTATAACCAGGAATAACATAATTTTATTACATCATACATAGCTCATATGGCTATTACATTACATTGCAGCGGAATAACTATAAGCATGGGGTCCTTCATCTTCAAAGTGCCACAGGCAGATGTTGGTTGTAGACTTTGTAATCCTAATCAATCAATCTTCACTAAAAACAATCAAACCTGCAACATACAAGTTACAGCCACAAAGGGTCAATACATTTGAATTGTATTGGCAAGTGACACTATGATAATATAGTGGAGTCTATCATCTATATGCATTTGGCTAAGTGGAGTTGAGGCTTGCATTGCTCAAAATAGATTTTTCTTATCATTTTGTAAATACTAAGTTTTTGCTTGAAAAAAAATCATTTTTCTCAATCAAAGATTTCAAGATCCTTGTACCAAGCCATCTCTCCATCAATGATTGAAGAATTCAAACAACCCTTGTTCAAACCACAAGTTTTAATTTAGAAATTTGAATGATGAGATTCTTGATTGTTTCCATGTCTTGATGCTCAAATTGTCCTTTACCAGGGACATGGCTAAGTACTTAGATTTTACACTCTGCAGAGGTGGTGCACTTTCCCCACAAGACTTGGTTTCCCAAGACAAGATCTTTCAGAAGCTTTCCCTTAGACCAAAATGGGCGCGCTCCAACCTATCAAACACTACCACCCACTGTCCATTTGGCTAAGTTCTTGCAACCTATATGATCATGGCAGAGCCCATATTGCCAAGTGGTTGCACTTGAAGCTTCTCAACATTTGACATCTCAAATCTCTTTGTTTCCTGGGTGGCATTCCACAAGTGAGATACACAATCCAAGCCTATGGAATTGTGAACCACTCAACCATTCTCCACCAAGCAATCCCATTCCACCCAGGTGATTCATTAACTTAGTTGTTTTATTAAACAAAACTTAAGTCCTCAGACTTAGAATATTTTTCCATAGTGTGAATATATATTCCACCCATGTTTTCTATTATCTAGGCTAAGCTTGGTAGCAATAGGAAACTTAACTTGGGAAATCCTACTAAGGATTCATCTACTAGGTTTTCCTATAGTAAGATCTATACTTAGCAAAATCCATGCAAGATTACTTAACAAAATCACTAATTCATAGTGAAAGTAATAGGATAGAAAGTATGAAGCATCACTTGCCTTTTTGGTAGAGTATAGGTTCACTTCTTGATCTTTGCAACAATCACACTCTTCAAGTCACTAAAAATCAATCAAGCAAGGCACAAACTCAATCTACCAATCAAGCAAAACAACACACATAAATAACAAAGTCAAAGAAATGCATGCATGCCAAGCTTTGTTTTGTTTGAAAAAGTGGTTCCTAGTGGGTCATAGACATTTGGGTACATCTAATGGTCATTTCCTAAAGTGGCCAAGTCATTTGCAAAAGGTTTCACTTTAAAACCATTTTCAAAACAAAGTGTTATTTTTATGTGGTGTAGAAATATTTTTACTAAGGCATTAGCCTATAGGGTTCACCAAATGAGTTGCTATTGCAAAGCTTGGTGTTTTTGGGTCAGTAGGTTTGGTCCAAACTATTTTCTCAAAGTTTTCTTTCCATAAACATTTTTATAATAAAATCAACAATTTTATTTAGCTAGAAATGGACTAAACTAATTAATCCATTCCAAACTTTTCCAAATTCATTTTCCAAACCATGGGTTGGTTCCTAGGGTCAGTAGGGTCACAACAAACCAATTGGCAAAGGTTTGATCTCAAAATTCATTTTTAAATGTTTTTCTAATGTTAGCAAGCACACAAAAGAATCTGCAAAATCAAACAATCTATCAAATACTATTTGCTAAACTAAGGGTAGGGTTGGCTAGGGTTTGTTCTCCTGAATCCATTGATATAAAATTTGCAAAATTTGGACGTGTGGATCAAAAGATATAAGGGTTTGAAGTTTGCTAAAGTTTCTGTTTTTCAAATCTGTTTTAAATCAAACAGGTGACACGCGGCGTATTCTTACTGGTCGATACCGGTTCGCTGGGATCGGCTACTGGGGTGCGTTAGATCTAGTTAGATCGAGTGGCTCAGATCGAGTACCCCTTCGTGTTTAAGTCATTCTATCTCATCCACTCGATTGATATCGGACGGCTCCTATCTAACAGTCACGAACTGGCGGCACGATAACAACGGCGAGCGGCGGAGCGACCCGTTGGCGGCGGCGCTATCGAAACAGGAAACGAGGAAGGAGGTAAGGGTGCTTACAGTGATCGCGGTGACGCTCTGATGCTCAAAGTGCTCGTCGTTGGGCAGGGGGCGCACGGGGACGGCGGTGATTGCTCGTCGGAGACGTCGTCAGCGTCGGGCTTGCTCAGGCGTCGTCGAGGACGAGGCTACAGCGCGTACCAGGGCAAACGGAGGGCATGTTCAGATGCGTACAGTCCTAGCGAGGATGCGTGCGTGAACGAGAGTGAAAAGGGCGGACGGAAACCACCTGGGGTACTCACCGGAGTGAGGCAGACGCGGCGGCACGGCCAGATGTTGTTGAGGTCGGTGCTCTGGGCGCCCGCGGTTGATTGAATGGCACAGAAATATGCGCTAGGGTGCGGTGAGCATGCTCGTGTGTTCGGGGAGGCAGAAGGTGGTGAGAGGCTGCCGGAATCGGCGTCGGAGCGTCGTCGGAGACAGAGTCAGTCGAGGAGGGATTGTGGCGGCCTGGAGGCGTGCTCGGGGAAGAAGGCAGAGGGGAAGCGGAGAGGAATCAGGGGCGATTAAAACAGCGTGCTCGTGGCGAGAGATTACTGCTGCAATAAAGCGTATTGATGCCGTCTTTCAAAGCTTGCAACGGCGACGAGAGGTGGGAGAATCAGTCGCGGGGTGGGGAAGAAGGGGGCGAGGTGTGGGGTCCTCTGTCAGTGAGAAAAGGAGAGAAAGGGGGAGGTCCACTTGTCAGCGTCGGTGTGGGTGCGGTTCTGAGTGGGAAAGAAAACGGTTCGGGGAGGGGAGAGGGGAGCTGGGCTGGATTGGCTTAGTGGGCTGGGCCTTTTGCACTATTTTTTTTCTGTCTGTTTTATTTTTCCTTTTCTATTTCCTGATTTGTTATTTCAAACACTTATTCAAGCATTCAAATAATTCAACAATTCAAACAATCATTTAAACTTTGCATTGTGTTTTTGATTCTGTTCATCAACAAAGTCCAAAGTCCAAAATAATATTATTATTTATTTTAAGACTCATTTATTGATTAAATAAAATGGATCTTTAGTTATTTAATAAATTAGGGTTTGTTTTAATTAATAAAATCTTCATTAGAAATCCAAATGTTTTCAAAACCAAATCAGTAGGTTTATTTGGAAATAAATTTCATTTGGAAATCTTGTTTAAAATAAAATAATCCTTTTACTTTAGTTTCCATTAATAATTAAATAAAATGGAACTTAGTTATTAAATCAAAATAGGGCTTGATTTTATTAATAAAATCTTTATTTGAAACCTAAATATTTTCAAAATCAAATTAGTAGGTTTGATTTGGGAAATATATAATATTTGGAAATTTGTTTTAAAACAAACTAACCTTTTATTTTAGTGTCCATTATTAATTTTTATAATAGACTTCCATTATTAAATCAAATAGGGTTTGTTTTAATTGAGATGTTTATTTTGAAATATAAAATAAAGCTAAAACACTTTAGTAGGTTGTATTTAAGAAAATAAAATACTTGGAAAACTTATTTAAAATAGTTTAATAAGTTTGATATTTTAATTTAAAATGATAAAACCTTTTATTTAAACAAAGTTGGATATCAAATCCTTATTAATTTATTTAAATAAACCTTTGCAACTTTTATTAAAAATAAAATGTTTTAATTCCAAAGTTTGGCCAAGGTTTAATTTGGCTTTATAAAATATTCTTTATTTATGAATTCATTCTTTTTCATTTGAAAATCAAAGCCTTTTTATTTAAAGATTCAAAATAGTAATTTTTAAAACATTTTAATTTCCTTTAATAAATGTTTATCTTTATAAATCCTTTTAGGTTTTATTTAATTCAAGTGGGTTTGAAGTTCCAATTGAATTCAAAAAGTTTCTTCTGGCTCTGAAAATCAAACAAAAATTTTATTTTATTAATTTATCTTCACATTACAAGATTTGGAAAATCTTGGGATGTGACACTAGTATCACTATTAGTGCTATTTGACTTTGTTGCAACTTTTTGTGCTTAATGCTTGTCACTAGGCCCGAGTGTCATGATCTTAGATCTAAACTTATTATTGATTCATGATGATAGTATTGTTTGTGATCTTATCTGCAAGTTGTGTACACATATCATTGTCTTTATCCAAAGGCCCCGAAGTGACATAAATTGAGACAACCGGAGGGGATGGCCGTGGTGTGAGGATCACGTGTGTTCACGGAGTGTTAATGCTTTGCTTCGGTGCTCTATTAAAAGGAGTGTATTAATTGCCAGTAGTTCCCTTGAGACCCTGCTACAACGGGCTGGCGGGACAAAAGATGTTGTGCAAGTTCTCATTGCGAGCATGCATGACTATATATGGAGCACATGCCTATGATTGTTTAGTACTTGGATGCTTTATCTTATTTATCTGCAATTGCCCTAGATCTTGAAATTACATGTTTAGACTTGTCCATGCAACTCCCGTCCATCCATCCCTATGCCTACCGCACTTATATCCTACTGTTTGCTACTACTGTTACTATTGCTCTTGTTTTACGGCTGCTGTTGCTTTGCTATTGCTACTACAAAACTGTTGCTACTAATAAACTTCTGTGAGCAAGACTATTTCCAGGTGCAGCTGAATTGACAACTCAGTTGTTAAGGCTTGCAAGTATTTTTTGGCTCCCCTTGTGTCAAATCAATAAATTGGGTAATACTACCCTCGAAGACCGTTGCGATCCTTTATAGTTGTGGGTCATCAAGACTATTTTCTAGCACCGTTGTCGGGGAGCATATCTTTATTTGTAAGTTCACTTGGATCTATGAATGTTCACTACTACTCCTTTCATCATGGGGAAGTTTCGTGATGGAAAGTTTCCTATTTTACCATCCACTACAAAAAGAGGTACAGTCCTAAACACCTCTGCTGCTCTTGATTCACCGTCTGTTATAAGTAAGCTTGTTACACCACCACTGGTACGTTGAAAACGTATCTATAATTTTTGATGTTCCATGCTTGTTTAGTATATATTTTGCTTTGCTTTGTCTACACTTTGAGGTGTTTTTATATGTTTTCTGGAACTAACCTATTGACAAGATACCACAGTGCCAGTTGCCTGTTTTCTGTTGTTTTTGGTTTCAGAAAGCTAAAAATGAATATTCTCGGAATTGGACGGGACAAAATCCAAAGTTCATATTTTTCCCTAAGCGATACGGAAAATCGAAGACGGTATGGAGGAGGACACCAGGGTGGCCACACCATAGGTGGGCGCGGGCCCACCCTAGGACACCACTACAAGGAATCTGCTCACCTATGACCCTCCATTTTCGTCACAAAAACGTCACGATAGTCCATCTATGACGATCCTATGACAAAAATGAGATCGTCGAAAGCTGGGCGTCGCAAATGAACTATAACGACGATTTTGGTGAAATCGTCATAACCGTCTATGACGATATTGGATCGTCATAGTATCTATGACGATCTAATATCGTCATGGACCATCTATCCTAGCCAAGTCAGATCCTACGTGGCTGATCCTACGTGGCAAAATTGTGACGAAATTAAATCGTCTTAAATCAAAATCAGCCCAGTCCATTTTAGTGATCTATATGGGCCTAGCCCAACAATTCTTGCTTGTTTATATTTTTTCCTATATATTCTGGTTAGCTACATGGGCGCAGCCCATGGACTTTCTTTTCTCAAGGCTTTGGCCTTTTCACGGTCAAATTATTTTCTAATTTTAGAATTTCTACATTCCATTTATTTTCTTTTTTCAGTCTTTTTGTCAAGTGAGTCCCAATTGTCAGTTACTTTGAGAGTGGGTCCCGAACATCAGGTTATTAAAACATCTAATCAATAACCAATATCCAATCATAAAGGAGAAAGAAAAAACATGAAAATCTTTAAATAATAGACAAAATCTTTTTGAACACAGGTGAAATTTGACACTTTACATCACAACATTAGCACACATGTTGAATTCCACACTTTACATCACAACCAATTTAAAGATCGAAGTACTCTGAACTTCTTCAACCCGTAGCTCTTGTAAACAGGAATTTTTTTGTTCATGTACTCGGTCATCTTTCGGCAGGTCAATGCCCTCATCATTCTTTAAAATCCAAGCCAACCAATCTGACAACAAAAATGGTTTGTGAGATATAACCATGCAGAACCATAAAAAAGACGTGAAGTGTGTAAATCACCAAAATGCACATGTTTCTACTAGCTCCAGGTATACCCTACTCATAGAACGAGTCGAACGGTGATTTTCCCATTGACATACTATGTGTATATGTTGCAGATGTATGAATCCTTACTATACTACTAACTTTGCGCAAATTATTATACTAATTATGATTGTTTGCTCCCACAGATGAATATGCTATGGCACGGTGCTCTGCCAGTAACTGAGTTTAAAATAGAACTGCATCTGCTAAACTTTCACATCATTATTTCATTCATCTACTAAACTTTTCTCTTATTTTTTTATATTAGGTGCCGACTTCTTCATTGGTTTGGATTGGTGGCCAGCACCTATGAGGCAGTTTCAGGTATCTAAAAAATAGTTAGGACGACTGAATTGATGATCAAGTTCTATGGCAGAACTACAATCAGGTATCTAAACAAGTTTCAGTTTCAGGTATCTAAACAAGAGTCAGGACGACTGAATTGATGATCAAGTGCTTCATTGAAGTAGACAGTTGAGGTTCGCATTAGACACCAGAAGTCCAGAGCTTACATTACCTTACAAATTTTATCATTGTAGCTTTCTATACTTGAGCAGAGCTCGCTCCAGTTCTCGCCCTCCCCCTACAAAGAAAAGAACTTAGGACAACAAAGCCAACCACTAACAGTTCAAAGACAGGGCAACACCGAGCTAACCAAGCTTCGCATATGCTAAAAGACTATCTCCATGCGAACTAGATGAAATATACTATCCAGCTATGTAATGACAAAGAATGTATATTAGCGCCAGATGATCTACTAATGTAAAACTATATAGCCAACTATGTAACATTAGTTGATCTATGTTCTGCAAGTAACATTAGCCAACTGATTCAGCAATAGAATGAGTACAAGATTTAAAAAATGCATGGGCATGACAATCACAAGTGCAAGCACTCGAGCTATCCTAACAAGAATTTTCAAGCATGAAAAGAAATAATATCTATAAATGATTCCGTACAAAAGTACAATAGTTATACTTTAGTGCACATTGTATTGGTTCATCATGAAATTAAAAATCAATCATCACCAGAGTAGTAATTTAATATTGCTACACATAAATATAGAGGCTATGTTCTACTGTTAATGGAAGGAAGACCAACTTTCGTTTACCAAGTTAGTAACATTCGCTATGCAGAAGTAAGGCTAAATCTGAAGTATGGAGTATACGGTACATGTATGTACCAGCAGCAAAGGCAAGAATTTAGGGTAAATCCGAAGTAAGGCTAATTTTTTATCCCTATCACTAGCCAAATCGATTGGTCTATCAACTTATTCTTCAAAAATAAATACACATACAACATGAAGGCAGGATATACCAAGCTGCAGAAATTGGCCTATCAAGTGCAGATGAACTTAACAAATAAATTATGTGCGTAACACAAGCCAAACAGAATAGCATAGAAGTATCAACCATAAATAATCTGCGGACGTTGGAGTACCTCTCTGAAAGCAAGAAAACTAGGGATGTATGGTACGAACACAAGTTTCAGTGGCAGCCGATTCAGGTCAAAGAATACTTCATATTAAAGTAACTTCAAAAGTTAACTACCTTCTAAGTGGTTGGATAATTCAAAGGTTTCATCACTTTGTTAAAAAAGTTAATTAGAGGCTGCAGTAAAAGCAAAAAAGAAAGGAGGGAAGAGGGATGGAGTCAAAAGGACGTACATTACAAATGACTGATGTGAAGCCGATTCAGTAACACATCTGGTGCCTGCTTTGGGGTGTCACCATTCTGTGTGGGATAAACAGGAGAATGACAAAAAATAAGAATTAGAAAACCAATAGAGAATTTAAGATTAGGATGAGAAACAAAGTTTAACAGGAACACGTGAGATGTTAGTTCTGAGAACCAGTCCATAAAATTCAAGGTTTACTAACCTGACTATATGAGACACCATATTATTTTCTCAGAATAACTAGGTAGCAATTATACCGACTACCAACAGAACTCAGACCGGCATTTGTTGAACATCAGCTAGAACTGTTTAAAAATCTTCTAATAATACTGATTGTTCATTGGAAAGTAGTGCAATCTGCTGGTTCTACACGATCATCACGCTATACTGATATATGCACTCAGACACTGAACTTGAGTCCTAACGAATACACACTAAGTATTACCTCCCGACCCAGCATAAGGAAGCAGATCCAAGCACCAGATTGCAGACGCCGGAATCTACCGTGTACCTGGCAAATCGCAGAGCCTCTGGGATGCTAGATGTCCCACTCCAGAACAGACACCTGCATGACCAATCAATCTCAAATTCTGGCTAGCGTTCTGGTGAGAAATATGTGGTGCTAATCACTTCCATGTAAGTATGTACCATGAGCTCAAGACAAGGCCTCTAATGGCACTTATATATGTGAAAACACACGTTACACTATATGTAGAGCTTGATTGATTTTCTTGAATCAAGTGCTAATTAATTTTCTTCTTAATTGTTGAACTGTTGAACAGAATTAATTTCCATGTTAGTATCTAGAAAGCTCATGATTGCAATTCCATTATAGAAAAATCTACAATTATACCTTACGAAAGAAGAACAAAGACAAGGTAATATGCAACGGGCATCATAATTGTTGAACTGTTGAACAGAATGCTATGGTGGCGCCTTGTGGACGAGGTTGGTTGTGCCTTTGCCGCTGGACCGATCGACTACCTCCTTGAGGGATACTCACATAGCCATCTATCAATACATTAGGTTTACAAGCATGTTTAACAAGAGAAGACTATATCCATGAAGACATGCTATTAACTATCAGGTGGGCATATGAAACAAGCCATACAACCATAGAGATCCAATGCAAAAATCAGGAAATGAAGCTTGAAAACTAGTCTACAAATAGTTGCTGAAGTTTCTCTATTAGTACATCTGAACATAAACCATTGATAAATTGGCTACACGACACCTCTCAACTTGAGCATATTTACTTGCATGAAAATGAGTTCATGTGGCTGCTACAGATGCATTAGGCCAATATACATAGCACTGCTAATTTGGCTTTGATCTACCTATCAATCGCTTGAACTCAACTATCCAAATCCCTCTGTATTCAGCTGCTAAATATCCATTACTAGTTAAGCGTTAGACAAAGGTAAAAAAGGTACAACTAGAGTAAGCAAATCAAGAAAGGAGCTGCTACTGAGTGTGACATAAAAGTCTACCGCTGCTGGTACCAGGTACTAGATCGGCCTATACAACTACATCTCACATGGTAGACGCTAAAAGCAAGCAGCAGACAGCTGCTGGTCAACCGACAGCTCTTACATAACCACCGGGGTGTATGAGCGAACCCACACGAACCTTGCACCTGATTTGGCGGATACGGTCGAAGAGCTCCAGAGAGTAGACACCCTACTTGTCGGCAGAGTAGACAACGCCGTCGATGCGCCAGTTCTCGACCACATCCAGCGACACACGTTCTTCTGGCCGCCGTCTTCGAGTTCCTACCGCATGATTCATGTTTCAATAGATGCAGCAAGTTAGAGGAGGTTGAGAAGGAGGTGATGGTGCCTAAGAGAAGAGGGAGAGATGGGTGGTGTTGCCGGTAGAGTGGCAGTGCCCCTGGTCTGGACGGCGAGCTCCCGAGAAGATGGATCCGGTCGACGCGAAGCAGTAGGGCGGGCGGATTAGACTTGGGTAGATCAGGGAGTGGGTTCGCTTGGGGTTGGGAGATCGAGCGGAAGCCTCGCTTGGGTGTGCTGGCGGCGACGGTTGTGGGAGGGAGAGTGGGGGAGATAGGTCGCACCGTGAGGGGAGATGGGTCGAGGGTGAGGTGTCGGAGGTGCTTCAGAGAGGATGAGGAGGGGCGCCGTAGGTCTAGGGTGGCCAGAGGTGAGGAGGGGCACCGGAGGTCTAGGGTGGCCGGAGGTGAGGAGGGGCGCCGGAGGTCTAGGGTGGCCGGAGGTGAGGAGGGGCGCCGGAGGTGTGGGGTGGTCGGAGGTGAGGAGGGGCGCCGGAGGTGAGGAGGGGCGTCGGAGGTGAGGAGGGGCAGCGTCCGATCTGGATCGTGGTGGCGGCGCCAGGGAGAGAGAATAGAGGCTGCCACTGTGTTAGGTCATGGGCGCGTGGGGAGTTGGTGAGGCCGTGGGTGTGCTTCTTTAGCTGAGCTTGCACACGTTGGATGGACACTGAACGGTCCAGATTAGGCTAAGATGGAGGATCTGTGGGAGTTTGTTTCCAGTGATTTGATTGGTCATAGAGCTATTTAAAAAAAATAGACACGTAGACACGCCACGTAAGCCAGTCATTTTAATATATCTTATTTTAGACGCTATATGACGATATAATTTGGTCATAGCCGCCTACAAACAAGGTCCTAACATGTATCATATATGTTATGATGATTTTGTCTATTCAAATTACGACGTTTTTGATCGAAATGGTCATAATTTAATAATGTTTTGGCCCTCCTAAATGGCTTACGACCATCGAGTTTGAAATCGTCATAGAACTATGACGATTTCGTTCACGGTCACTATTAGAAGGTCATAGAATAACATATTTCTTGTAGTGCACACCCACATGGGGTGTGGGACCCCTGGCGCCCCCTGCCTCGCCTCCTGTGCCTATAAGAATCCATCGGGGAGAAAACCCTAAATCATCTGGCAGAAATCCACGAAAACCTCCACAGCGCCACCGCCACCGAAAGGGAGATTCAGGGGAGAAAGTCTCTGTTCCGGCACCCTGCCGGGACGGGGAAGTTCCCCCGGAGCCATCTCCATCGATCTCCACCATCGTCTTCATCACCATTGCTGATTCCCATGATGAGGAGGGAGTAGTTCTTCCTCGAGGCTAAGGGCTCTACCGGTAGCTATGTGTTCATCTCTCTCTCTATGCATGATCTTGTTGTGGTCATGAGCTTTGTAATCAAGTAGATCTACCTTGCTACTCAAGTGCTTCAATAGATCTCTGCTCTCCCCATGTGTGTGAAAGTGACAGCGTGCATGCCATGGTGGCACTTAGGTTTGAGTCTACATAAATACTCTTTGTGCTTTAATAGATCTATGCTTTTCCTCACGTGTGTGAAAGTGACAACGTGCATACCATGTGTGGCACTTTGTCTAGATTGAATATTTTATATGAGTTATATATGGAGTTGGATGTCTCTATGAAATTGTGGTGTTTGTTGGAACCATCTAGCGCTCAAGGTGACAATGTGGGGTTGTCTAGATTGGGGAAGGCAGACTTTGAGGAGTGCTGTTATAGCCCTACCGATTATTAGAGTGTCCAACCGGAGAGTAGTTAAGAGTAGTATCATGAAGAGAGGATATTTTTATGAGAGAGTGTTCACTAGTGAAAGTATGATCCCTAGGCCTTGTTTCTAAACATTGAAACACCATATGCATCTAGATCTGTTGCATTTTTGCTTGCTTTAGTCTTTACCTCACTCACACACGTTACCCCACGTCAACAATAAGTCAGAAGCTATTTTCTGGCACCGTTACCACTTGTATTTCACTATCTCTTCGCCAAACTAGTGCACCTATACACCTGACAAGTGTATTGCGTGTGTTGGGGACATAAGAGACTTCTTGTATCTTGATTGCAGGGTTGCTTGAGAGGAATACCTTTGACCACTTCCTCCCTGAGTTCGATAAACCTTGGGTAATCCATTTAAGGGAAACTTGCTGTTGTTCTACAAACCTCTGTACTTGGAGGCCCAACAACTGTCTACAAGAATAGAAGTGCGTATACATCAAGCTATTTTCTGGCGCCGTTGCCGGGGAGGTAAGGTAAAAGGTACTCACATCCTCCGATGTGAGTGCTCGAAGTTATTTCCTCTAGATTCTTCGATTTTGTCTTTTTGTTTCTTGTTTTCACTAGTTAGGTTTAATGAAAAAAACAAAAAAACTAGAGAGCTTTATAGTGTTTATCTTGAGTTAGGACATGAAGTGTTTGAAGAGAAAATTTTAAAACCTATGGAGCTTTATTTGCATGCTAATAGCAATGTTATCAGTATGATTTTTTTAAAAACCATTGTTGCTAATGCTATGGAAACGTCTAAGCTTGGGGAAGCTATTTTTTATGAAAATGATCTTTTTAGTCCCCCAGCTTTGTAAGATAGCTATTCTATTGCTTATGATGATACCAAACCTCCAATATATGATGATTACAAGGATGAGTATGATATTTTCAGTCCACCTACTATTGAGGAGAAAACTAATTGGGATTACAATATGCCTCCCATATTTGATGACTATGGTGATGAGAATAGTAATGATAGCTATTTTGTTGAATTTGCTCCCACTACAATTAATAAGTATAACTATGCTTATGTGGAGAGTAATAATCATTTTATGCATGTGGCTCATGATAAGAATGTTTTATGTGATAGTTATATTGTTAATTTATTCATGTTGCTACTGAAAGTTATTATGAGAGAGGAAAACATGGTTTTATGTATCTCAACAATATTAAGTTTCCCCTCTTTATATTGAAAATTTTGAAGTTGCACTTGTTTTGCTTTCCTATGCTTGTTTCTTTGTGCTTTCAAGACATGTTTCTTTACAAGATTCCTATGCATAGGAAGTGGTTTATACTTAAATGTGTTTTGAATTTGCTTCTTAATGCTCTCTTTTACTTCAATTCATATTTCTTATGTGAACATATTTTCAAACTATCAAGCCTAACTTAAAGGAGTTAAAGAAAAGTACTTGTTGGGAGATAACCCAAGAGTTTTCTTGAGTCTTGGAAGTTATTACTTTATTAATGACCTCTCCTTATCCTTTTTATTTGCTTTTTGTGCCAAGAATGACCTCTAATGAGAGGAAAGTAAGATTTGGGGAGTTGCTGTCCCGAAACAGATTTCTATCCTCCACCATAAAAATTCGTGAGGAGTCTCTATAAGTCGTATTGAGCTGAAAATTTACGAATAAATCCCCCAGTATGTTATCTAACTTTTTTTAGTTCAACACTTTTTTATTTGAGAAACAGAATGTCTTCGAAAAAATTGGTTTCTACCTGTTGGTATGTTTTGACAGATTTCTGTCATTATTTGCATTTGCTTCTTATTGATTCCTTTTTGGGTTATTTTTGGGAAATTGAGCTTTTTAAAGGAGTCTCTACAGTAGCTTGTGTATTTAGTGAAATTTTTGCTGTTTTGAAACTAAACCCAAAGGTCTATTATCTTTTGAATACACTAATCTTGCTAATGAAGATTGTGTGAAGTTTTGTATAAAGGAAAATTTTCATGTGTAGAGAAAGAATGATGTAATGAGATGAAGAATGAACAAAAGATCAAGCTTAGGGATGCCACCCCATGTCACCCTAAGAAATATTCAAGAGGTACAAGCGTAAAAGGTTGGGGATGCCCAAGGCATCCCCTTCTTCATCAATAAAGAGCTCAGGTCTTTCTAGACACTTCGTTTTTATTGTTTCATGCATAATTGTGTTGTTCATGGAGCTTCTTTGTTTTTGTTTTTAGTTTTTGTTTGCTTAGTTTGCTTGAACAAAGATGGTTGATCACATCACACTTATTTTGAAGAGATACACACTCTGTTTTCATTGCCTAGAACACTCTAGTTTTCATTCTTATTGTTCTGTGGGTGTTCTCTTTTGCTAGCACTGTGTTCAGCCTTGGTTTTCCCGTGCTTTCAGCTTAGAACTTTTTAGTTCTTTTTTGTGGATTTGTGAGACAAGATCACTGATCTTTATTGATTATTATCTTTGTGAGTTGTTTCAAATAAGTTGATTAGTGTTGCAAAAGAGTAGAAAGTTTCATGCTTAAGTGGTACAAAAGGGAGCTTGTTTTGACTGTGGCTTAGACTTTATGATGTCACGATAGATGTTGTTTTGACCTTATGCTTAGTGATTATTGATGTAGCATGACTTGTTCCAAACAATTAGGATTGCTTAATGTGCCTTGAAAGGATCATGCATTGTTTTAGCATACAAAAGCATAGTATTGTGGTATTCTCCTTTGATGCTTTGTTTGGGTTGACTTGGCACGTGCTCACACCATGTTATGACTACGAACAAGTCACCATAGCCTCTATGATCATTTAGTCCTTGACTTGTAGTACCACTCTATGCTTTGATTAGTAATGTTTTGTCGCTCTGCATGATTATGGCTATTATTGCTCTCTTAGTTGGTTGCTCCCAGTCTTTTGCTAGCCTCCACTTGTATGAGTAAGCTCTACTCATGCTTACAACTCCCAAGAAACCAAGTTTTTCCAAAGTGTCCACTATAAATTCCTATGCATGGTGTGTTACACCATTCCAAGTATATTCTTGTTTTCAGCTATCTTCCAATTAAAAACTATTTTGTTATGTGAAAACTTAGTGATTAAAGCCCTCACAAACTTGATGGCACACTTTATATTCTTTGCTCCTAATAAAATTGAACCATTGTGTAATTTATGTTGTATATGCTTGCACTTATACGTTGGAATTAGCAGAACCGTGCTGTCACAGGGAACGTTTTTAACATTGCACTTGTACTTTGTACTCAGTCGATATCATGCTCTTTTGGCTATGGATGTCACCGGTGTGAAATAAAGAGGGAACTTGTAAGTCCATGGAGTATTTATTTTGTGTTAGAGAAACGCCTGGGATGCTAGCCTAAGCCATGCCTAATCATGGTGGAAACTTGCAGCATCACCATAGTGAGCTATCTATAAAGCATCCTCAATAAAAAGCTATGCATATAGTAAATAAAAAGATCGCTGAGATGCTCATTGTCTACTTGCCTTTCATTTTGGTTATGGGATAACTCCTGTACCATGTGCAAGGGGTACCCCGTTAGCGGTTCTCTATGATACGCATGTACTTACAATGACAAGAACTTGCAGGTGACTGAAGTTGAGTAGCATGAGGTGTGGCCCTTGTATTCAAGGGGCTTGAGATTGCCAACTTATACTTTGTCAAGCATATACTCCATCTTTGTTCATTTTAACCTTAATCACTTCAAAATGCTTATGATAGGGGCAATGAGGGATGAAAGCTAACAAGTACCATAATTTTTGGAAGCTCTTTTGAAACTTGAAATCCCTGCTTCCCTTTATGAAGGGCCTTTCTTCCACCATTATTTGAGTCTCCACCTTCTACCTTTAGACACCATTAAGAGATCATAGTTGCCATTCTGTGTGCAGCGTCCCAAAACTTATTGATTGATGCATATTGTGATAATATTTGTTCTTGTACTATTTGTATCTAGTCACTCTTATGAACTTTGAAGGTGTCCTATGCATATATTTGCTACTCTATGAGGGACAAGCTGAATGCCACTATGACATGTTTTCTGTATGTGAAACAAAAAAACGTTTTATAATGCATGTTATTCATGATCTTTGCTTGTAGCCTTCCATGTTGCATTCTTAGTTACTTTGTCTTATTGTTAGAACTCCATCTTTCATGCACATGTTTAGATTTCTTTGTTCCCAGCTTTCAATGCTTGCAAATGGTTTGATCTTGGTTTTGATGGTGCATGTCACCTCAAAAATTATTCTTTTTATCGCTTACCTACTCGACGATGAGCAGGAGTTAAGCTTGGGGATGCTTGATACGTTGAAACGTATCTATAATTTTTTATGTTCCATGCTTGTTTAGTATATATTTTGCTTTAATTTGTCTACACTTTGAGGTGTTTTTATATGTTTTCTGGAACTAACCTATTGACAAGATGCCACAATGCCAGTTGCCTGTTTTCTGCTGTTTTTGGTTTTAGAAAGCTAAAAAATGAATATTCTCGGAATTGGACGGGACAAAAGCCAAAGTTCATATTTTTCCCTAAGCGATACGGAAAATCGAATACGATATAGTGGAGGACACCAGGGTGGCCACACCCTAGGTGGGCACGGGCCCACCCTAGGCCGTGCCCATAGGGGGTGTGGGCCCCCTGGAAGCCCCCTGCCTCGCCTCCTGCGCCTATAAGAAGCCCCCGGGGAGAAAACCCTAAATCATCTGGCGGAAATCCACGAAAACCTCCACAGCGCCACCGCCACCGAAAGGGATATTCAGGGGACAAAAACTCTTTGTTCCGGCACAATGCCGGGATAGGGAAGTGCCCCCGGAGCCATCTCCATCGATCTCCACCATCGTCTTCATCACCGTTGTTGATTCCCATGACGAGGAGGGAGTAGTTCTTCCTCAAGGCTAAGGGCTCTACCGGTAGCTATGTGTTCATCTCTCTTTGTATGCATGATCCTGTTGTGGTCATGAGCTTTGTAATCAAGTAGATCTACCTTGCTACTCAAGTGCTTCAATAGATCTCTGCTCTCCCCATGTGTGTGAAAGTGACAGTGTGCACGCCATGGTGGAACTTAGGTTTGAGTCTACATAAATACTCTTTGTGCTTTAATTTGTTCCCCACGTGTGTGAAAGTGACAGCGTGCATACCGTGTGTGGTACTTTGGCTAGATTGAATATTAGAGTTGGATGTCTCTATGAAATTGTGGTGTTTGTTGGAACCATCTAGCGCTCAAGGTGACAGTGTGGGGTTGTCTAGATTGGGGAAGGCGGACTTTGAGGAGTGCTATTATAGTCTTAACAATGATTAGAGTGTGCAACCGGAGAGTAGTTAAGAGTAGTATCATGAAGAGAGGATATTTTTATGAGAGAGTGTTCACTAGTGAAAGTATGATCCCTAGGCCTTGTTTCTAAACATTGAAACACCGTATGCATCTAGATCTGTTGCATGTTTGCTTGCTTTAGTCTTTAACTCACTCACACACATTACCCCACGTCAACAACAAGTCAGAAGCTATTTTCTGGCACCGTTACCACTTGTATTTCACTATCTCTTCGCCAAACTAGTAATCCACTTAAGGGAAACTTGCTGATGTTCTACAAACCTCTGCACTTGGAGGACCAACAATTGTCTACAAGAATAGAAGTGCGTAGACATCAACCACCACATACTCATGCTACACACACTGGTACTACTGCTGAATCTAAAATTGCTTGTAATACTCATGATGTTACTTCTACTGTGCTTGATGCGAGTGGTTCATTAGGTCCTTTCCTAGATGCTACTATTGCTAAAACTATTTTGGGAAACACTAGAACTCCTAGTGAAGACACTATTACACCTGTTATATAACCTAAGTCTACAGAGATATATGATATTAGTGATGGTTACATTGAAATGGATGATTTTTTTTGAAGAGTACCAAAACACACATGGTGCTAGTGCTATTAGGAGTCTCCTTGAGAGACGTACCATTATTCCTAAACTGTCTTCTGATCCTAAGTTTGCCACTTCTCCCATAGGTATTAAAGATGAAGATTATGATTTCTCTCTTGATTTATCCTATTTAGACATTGTTGAGAAAGAACCATTTTGTGAGACTTAAAATGAGAGTGTTGTAGCTCATATGAATGAGCTTTCCACTATGAGTGTTTTATTCTCTGATGATTTTAAGATGCGCAAGTACTTTGTTACAAATATATTCCCTTTTTCACTAAAAGGAGAAGCTAAAACTTGGTTTAGTAAATTACCTCTTGATGGCGACTACCCCACGACCTAAACCCTAAAACCTTCCTCACCGAGGATCTTCCTGATCTCTGGTGAGCTCACCCATCCACTCCGATCACCAGATCCAGCCCATTCTCCTCTTCATCCCTATAGTTTCTTTGGTTCAAACAATCCCTGATGATCCCCCCAACATGGCACTGGAAAATCTCCTACACCATGACGAAGGATCTTGATCGTGGACGTCTGAAGGCGTATGACGGTGAGTTACATCTCTGGAAACCTAGTAATTGCCTTGTTCTCATGAATGCCAAGGGCTCTCCCTTAGGGGGAAATTCTTGGTAGATGGAGAAATGATACGAATTTGATCTACTGTTAAGATCTCAGATCACATTATTTTGGTCCTTTCTTGTCTTTCCGAGCCTATTACTGGAAGCACTGAGCCTTCTATGCATAATCCCATGGAGCATATTTCTATGAATATGGATTTCTCTTTAGGTTATGATTTCAGAAATGATGTGAAGATCAAGTTTGGATCAACAGTTCATCCCTTGGGCAAGTCTAACCACTTTCTGATGGTGGTGTCTTTTGGCCGTTCAAAGTTTAAATTGGATGAATATTTTGTTAGTCTGTCTTTGGAATCTTGTATTGGTGGCCTCAGCAAGGAGCTTGCAGTCTCTCAACTTTCTGATAGGGTTTTCAGATTTTCTGTGGCTTCAAAATTTGTTGGTTTCATGATCTATGCGTTACGCTCGTTCTCTTGCCACCAGTTTAAATGCTTCTTTCAGTTATGTAGCAATGGAGGTCCTTTGTGGCGTAGGGAATTTAATGATTGGCAACATGAATGCAATGAAGAATGGACATTGATTAGTCCTAATAAGAAGCGAACTGATCGGGATTTAAATGCACTAAAGAAAAAGCCGGCTGCTCCCAGTATCCGAAAGTCAGCATTTGGACCTCAGAATTATCAAGTGAAAAAAAGACTTTCTTTTGATACAGTGGAACGCTATGATGCTTGTGAAGGTTGTGAATACCCTTCTAGTAAAGAAGAGGCTCTTTGTTATATGGAGGCTGGATATGATTGTCCACAAATTCAGAAAAAATCTGGTGTTATTCTACCTACTGCTTTACAAGAATCTATGTCAAAAATAAACTTTGGTACTATTTCTTCTATGGAACTGGGTGAATCATCAAAAAGCAGTTTTGATCCATCCTCTGTTACCAATCCCAATAATAATGCTTTGGATGAGGATGTAGCTTTTCAAAAAATGATTGATGACATGGTATATAAAGTTCTCAATTGTGGCAGATGTCTCTCTATGGGACATAACACCTCTCAATGTGTCAATGATATTTAGTGTCGGGCATGCTTTCGTTATGGGCACATAAAGAAGGATTGTCTGAATTCCAAGAGCCAAGTTGGTAAACGCTGGGTTCAAAAGAAAAAAAATTCACCTGATGGTTTGGACAAGGAGTCTATTACAGACAAGGTTGAACAGTGCCTGGACTCTTCGGCTTCGATATCCTCTCTGACCTCTTCGTGCATCGTCTCTGACACTTTGCCTTTGCAAACAAACCCTACCCAAAATCTTCTGCCGAAGATCCTCCCGACAACAATGGCAAACTTTCCGCTGGATCCGACAAGGTGGATACCTGAAGGGCATCAGATCATCGACGATGGTCCAACAAGACTGTCGAGGACATACTACACGCCCTCGGTGGTGTCGCCCCGCCGTCATGAACATATATGCATTGCTGAGCTTATGCCACCACCGCCGCATCAACATGAAGCCTTCCGGAGACAGTAGGTCAGGGATTTTATTGTTCACCAGTTGCATAGGGCCATTGAGGAAGTACAACAGTATATGTTTGGAGGTGGTCTCTTTGTCCTTCGCAGTCAGGCAGCCAGATCATCTCTGATTGATCATCCTCCGTTCCAGCTTCAGAATGGCACTTTTGTGTGTTTTTTAGCGCATGATGATAGGCAAAATCATAGGGCTGAAGTGGGGTTCAGTACTGGATGGTTAATGTTTCTTGGCTTGCCATTAGACTACAAAAACGATTATGACATTACTAATGCAATTGGCACTTTTGGTAAATTTCTGCATTGGCATCAGGACCCCAATGTCCTTGAAAGAACAATGGTGTATGCCTCTTACCCAGCCATTTCAAAGGTTCCCAGAGATGTTGTGTTTGGGAATTATGCTTAAGTTTGTGGAGTGAGGGAAGGATGGACTGCGGTCTATTATATCATGACAACACAATTTTCTGATGCTCTGCCCAATGATGAGGATCCAATGCCTTTTGATGGTAATCCACATCCTATGCCTGGTCAAATGCATATGAATTTTAACAACTTTGTTGGACCACAGTATCCTGAAATTGGTTGGGATCAAAATCATGATCAAGGACCACATGACCAAGGTGGAAACTTTCAACCTGAAAACCAAGATATTCTAGATGACATGCATGATGAGGTGCAACATCAGGACCAGGGTAATGTAGCACAGCAGGAACAAGAGGTGGAGCAAATTGATGACTCCATTATCATTGATGGATCTGATGATTCAAGGGGGTCTTTCAACAATGACAATGTGATGGCACACAATCAACTGATAATTAATCATGTTATGATTACCCCTGTGGAAAGCATGCTTCTGCCATCTTCATATGGTCCTGTGATCCCACCAAATATGCAGATGGATAAATTGCTACAGTTTATGATCCCTCACTTCTGTAAGCAGGTTCCTCCTTCTTGCTTGTTAGGTTTTCAGACTCCCAATTAAGTTTTGGAAAAAAAATTGGCCTACTGCTTTCAATAGCCAATGTGAGTTCTCTATCACCTGGGATCATGACAAGGACAAACACATGATGAATATAAAAGTCAGATCAATCAATAGAAGTTGTACTTCACCAAACAACAAGGATTAGCATGTTGTCCTTGTGGCCTTTAAAGCCTCCTCACTCAGTGTTCCCAAGAGGACTAGAAAGGCTTACACAGAGCTCTCAACTAGAGTAACAAGAAGTGCTGCAAAATCTAAAAATCCTGTGCATGCTAAGCCTCTTTTTGTGGGAAGGGATGATGATCAGATTCAGAGTTATCCAGTTAGGAGGAGTGCAATAACTGCTAATAGGGATGCAGGTTTCAAAGTTTGCATTACAGCTGAAACACCAAGGCCAAAAAAGAAGGCAAGGTCTGCCAAGCCATTACAGGAACCAGCAGAATTTTTCATACCAATTCCTGTCCTCCAAAGGACAGGTTAGGATTTAGAGATTCCACCAGAAGAACTTTCCCAGGACAAGCTTATGGCTGATCATTCCTCCAACAAGGCCAAGAATGTCCCCAATGAAGAGTGATGCTAGCTTCTACCAATGTGGTCTAGGGTCTGTGGTTCTAGTTTGTCATATATTTATGTCTCCTTGTAATGAACTATTGGTGGTCATGTGGTCTACTGTTGTTTGTTGGCACTATCATTTATCTGGTTTTCATGATGAGTCATTATCTATGTTAGTCTACAATTATTTCCTAAAGATGGTACCTTGCTTTTGTTTCTGGTTTGTTGTGCATGCCAGATGGATATTCTCACACAGTGTTTTCCAATGGATAGTTTCTATAATTTAAATCATGAATGGTTGGTTCTGTGTTGGAATGTCAGAGGTTTAAATGATAAAGATAAAGAATTGGCTGTGTATAAAAAAATTAATGAAAGTCATTTCTCAGTTGTTTGTCTTCAAGTGACAAAATGTGAATATTTTGACCATTCTTTTATCAAAACTTTTTGTCCAAGAAGGTTTGACCAGTTTTTTTTCCCCATCTGATGGTGCCTCTGGTGGCTTAATAGTTTTATGGAATAGCTCTGTTTTTGTGGGCACTTTACTAGAAACCATAGACTCAGCAATAAGAATCAAGTTTTCCTCAACCCACAACTCAGATAACTGGACACTTGTAAATGTTTATGGACCTTGTAGAGGTTTGAAGAGGGGTTTATTTGTATAATGGTTATATGATCTAAATATCCCAAATGATGAATAATGTTTATTATTGGGGGATTTTCATTTCATTAGATCACTGGATAATAGGAATAAGGAAGGGGCTGATCTCAATGACATCTTCTTGTTCAACAGCATCATTAGCCATCTTGGTTTGTTAGAACTGCCTTTAAATGGAAGGAATTTCACTTGGTCAAATATGCAAGAGAACCCTTTGTTATAACAATTGGATAGGTTTTTTACAACTCCTGGCTAGACCTTGAAATTCCCCAACACTCTGGTCAATCCTTTATCAAAATCAACTTCTCACCATGTACCTTGTGTGGTTAGTATCTCTACCACAATTCAAAGGGCAAAATTTTTTATGTTTGAGAATATTTGGATTGAACAGCCTGGTTTGTTTCAAGTAGTGGAACAAGCCTGGAAGCAACCTGTTAGGCAGGGGCCCATTTCTAATATCATTACTGCAAAATTTAAAAATCTAAGATACGCTTTGAAGAGATGGGGGAAACGGCTGTCACACATTAAGATCCTGATTGATAAGTGTAACAAATGTATTTTTGAGCTGGATGATATTTAGGATAAGAGGCCCCTGAGCACACCAGAGTTTAACTTTAGAAATATTATTAAATTACATCTCAAAAAGATGCTCAACACTCAGTCTATTTACTGGAAAAACATATGCACAATTAGATGGGTCAAGCTTGGAGGGGAAAATATTAAATACTTTCATGCTAAAGCCACCGAATGACATAGGAACAATGTCACCAATCAAATTAAAGATGAGGATGGAAATATTTTGGTCCAACATAAAGAAAAGGCGGAGGCATTATGGAGTTGCTATAAAAACAGAATGGGGGTTTCTTTCCCTACTAAATGCTGGACAGATATATCTAACTTTGTTCCAAAAGTGGATAACCTGGATTGCCTCTTTGAGGAGTTCTGTACAGATGAGATTGAAGATGTTGTTAAATATATGAAGACTGATAAAGCTCCAGGGCCTGATGGTTTTAATGGGTTGTTTGTGAAAAAGTGCTGGCACATAATGTCGTGGTATTGCCGACGAGTACGCCATGGAGGGGTCCTCACAGTGTGTGTTTAGAGACATGAGGTAAGGCGGACGGTTGACGGGTACGAGGTAACACAGCTTACCCAGGTTCAGATTCCATGACGGTGGCGAAATCCTACTCCTACTATAAATCACTATAAGGGCAATACGCCGAGTTACAGAGATAGGTTCGCTGTGCGAGGTGACTAGAGAGTCTAAGTTATCGTATGATATTGTGCCCTAAAGGCTCCCATAGGCCCGACTTATATAGTCGCCAGGTCCTAGGGTTACAGGGAAAAGTCCTAGCGGGACAAGTTACAGAGTCCTACACTGTCTATTACTAGTCTTGTGTACCATGCACTCCAAGGCTCCGGGTACACTGGTGACTCCACCGTAGCCTTCCTTTATGCGGCATGGGCCTCCCTTCTGGATCCATCTAATTGGGCTGCCCAGCAGTCCATAGGCCACGCTACCTACTATGGGCCACCCGGGTCAGTCGGATAAGAGACATGCTATTAGGATACCCATATAGAATATCCCCAACAGTAGCCCCCGGAGAAATCCGAGATCTTGCGCCGTCTTGCCTCTTCACGTGGAATGCTCCATCTAGATGGATGTCAGCAAATCGTCAAGCAATATCTTGTAGTCCTCCCAAAGAACCCTGCAAGGTTTTCTCCGTCTTTGATTTGTAAGCCGGAGAAATGTTGAATCTTCCATTGTACTTTTCCGTAGTCGGATTAAATCCGTCCATGCCGGAATCTTTGATGTGACGACTCATCTACCCATGTCAGTTATGACAACGTAGGCTTAGTTCAGCGATGCCTCGTAACTCACACATGCAGAGAACACAATCATATCCGATTTTCCCGTGCGAGCGATACGAACCGTTGGCGGCGGCGATTGGAGACGTGGCGAAATTACCGCGCACGTTTACGAACACGTCGTCTATGCGGCAACTGTCCGATTAGCTGCATGAATCTTGACGCAGAGCATGATAAATAGTAACCATGGGACACTTGCCAATTTTTACCTTATTCTCTCACGTCATCGTCTTCTTCCTCTAGCCGCACGCCTCCTCGAGCTCTCCGCGAGAAACCTCGAAAACCCTAGCTTCCATCCGCGTCAGTCGCATCCTTCCAACCCCCATGGCCAGCAGCAGCTCCTCCCCATCGATGGCGGCGTCGAGCGAATCCACAGCGAAGCCAGCGAGCTCCGTCGTCGTGCCTCCAGAGGGCTTGGTCATCCCCGCATCGGCGGTGATCGAGACCACCGGCAGCGACCACAATCCCGCGACGGAGGGGCTCGCCTGGCGGGCGGCGCCGGCCGGCGAGGTGACACCTTCTCCCCAAGTCAGAGAAAAGGTGTACCTCAAGGCTCAGCTGGTACGCGGCGTTTCCTTGCCCATCTCCCACTTCTTTCTCTCTGTCTTGAATCACTACAAGGTACAACCCCACAACCTCTCCCCCAATAGCATCTTAGTGCTTAGCAACTTCGCGGCACTTTGTGAGGGTTACCTAGGGATAAGGCCTAGGTTAGACTTGTTCGTGTACTTCTTCACCATCAAAAGTGAAGCCGGACATAGTAGGGAAGAGCTTAGGAACTGCGGCACCATAAGCTTCAAGATTCGTCCTGGCCGGCGGTTCCCCGACATCGTCGGCCATGAGTCCTGCAAGAACTAGCAGCGGACGTACTTCTACGGCCCCGACATTCCTTTGGCGGGCCAAGAAGTGACGTACCCGGACTTTGTGGATGGAGCCGCCGCAGAAGTTTCCACATGGAGATCCCATGCCTCCCTTCCCTCCGACCTCAACGCTTCTCGCGCAATAAGGTGGATCGAATGTTTTGTAGAGACGGGTTTGACCGGCTTGGACCTAGCCATGTGCTGGTTCATAGGCGAATCCAACCTCTGCAGCATCGCGCGAAGTTCATGCACGAGTACACCAGTGATCGAAGGGATACCCTCCGGATCTCCATGGATAACTTCTCGAGCGACTCCGTCAAGCTCCGCCTTAAGGACATCGTCAAGGTGAAGGATAAGAAGTGTGGCTTCACCATCACCTACGACATTTTCATAGACGGCAAGTGCCCAAAGGTAGGTATTTATTTTCCATGTATGGCATTGCTCCAGTTTTTCCGTCTTGCCAATATCATCTTATCTAACACGGTGATTTCTCACTTAATAGCTTAGCGATCTAGATGAGGGCAACCTGGCTGCCCAAATCTACGATCCAAAGATGAAGGAAGTCACGGTCGTGTCCGATGACGATGTCTCGTTGGCGCGAAAGTGGAAGAGCTCCACCTCTGACGCTGCCGACGGAGGCAAGAAGAAGAAGACGGAGGGTGGAGCCTCCAAGAAGACTACCGCCGCCCTGGAGGTGGAAAAGAGAAAAGCCACCTGGATTTTTGCCAAAGCGCCCCCCCTAGTGTAATCTTCTCATTCTCCGACATTGTCTATTTATCTGTCTTGTTCCTATACTTATGCACTTTGCACGTTTCAGGAAGAAAGCCACGACCAGCCTCAAGAAGTCCTCCAAAACTTTGGGGGCTTCTAGAAATATCAAGGACATGCTGCATCGCGACTCCTCCCCCGCCATCGCCCCTGCTACTCCTGCCGTCAAGACCTCCTCTGCTTCGACAAGCTCTCAAGTCCAGGAGGCACCAGGCCCTTCCGCCACGGAAGTGGATTCTGGCGCCTCTACCGAACTCGCTGTTGTCGGCGAGCAGGCGACGCAGGAGAGCGCTGCTCTACAAATGGCTGAAGCTCTGGCTAAGGATGCCATCGGTAGCGGCAAGGCGGTGGTGGGAGCTGGTACCTCTGCCGAAGGCGGTGCCTCTACTCACCAGAAAGCTTTTGAGTTTCCGAAGATAGTTTACCCGGCGCTCACGCCGAGTAACACAACTCTGGTTCCTGGAGGAGTACTGTCATCTCCGACGTGCGGTCTTGAGGAGCTACTCCGACAAGCGGATATCTTGCAAGGAAATAGCATTTCCTTCGGCAAGCTACTAGCCGAGAGTGCTACAAACCTCAAGATTATTGCACTTGTAAGTTTTTACTTTGCCTTTTGCATTTCATATGAGTATCCCACTGTAGCCCCCGAGGATGTAGACGGAAAACCATAGGTTTTGTATCTATATGCTCTAAGAATGACTAAGTTAGAAAAAACTCTCACTGTACCCCCAAGCATTTAGATGGAACATACTATTCCGACTAGATGCTTTAAGAGTAGCATACGCAGTGTTTATAATTTTCAATGATGTAGCCCCCAAGCCTCTAGTTGTAACTAAATTAGTTCCGACTAGATGCTTAAAGAAAAGCTAAGCAGATTCAGAGTTAAAAACTTTATACTGTACTCCCCAAGCTTCTAATCGAGAACTGAATTAGCTCCGACTAGATGCTTAAAGAAAAGCTAAGCATATTTCTAAGTTAAAAACTCTCGTTGTAGCCCCCGAGCGTCTAGGTGGAAAATATCCGACTAGATGCTCTAAGTAGACCAAACAACGGTTTAACTTTATACTTGTTTTCACAGAACGAGAATGCTCAGAGGGGCATGGCCAATGACAAGTATCAGAAGATGCGCGCAGATCTTGAAGCCGAAAAGGGTAAAACTGCCATCTTGAAGGAACAGATCATCAAAAACAAGAGTCTGTTTTCTTTTTGCGCATTTCTGTCTTACTTTTGTGCCCGTAATCTCCAAGTACTTATTGTGTACTTTGTTTTCTCCGACTTGCAGAACATGTCGCCAAGGCCAAGGATATTGTCGAGCAGTCCAAGCACATCCAGCAGCTGGACAGCGAGAATAAGATCCTTAAGAAGGAGAGGGAAGAGATGCTGAAGATGCACGAGGATTCCATGAAAGCCCTGCAGGATTCCGCCACCGCGGAAATCAATCGCTTGAAGGAGGAGCTTGCGATCTTAAAGGATCAGAAGCAAGCTGCTGATAGGCAAAACCATCGCCATAGCGAGGCGTTTAAGCTCCTCCAACAAGAGAAGGAATCCCTGGCGAACACCCTTTGGCAGGCTAACGCCAGCATCTTCAGTAAGTTTCCTCCGCCTTGTATATCTGTAGTCTGGATACTTTAGAGTTTATTGAACTCATGCGCTCCTTGTCGGAATTTGTAGCTCCTATGGGTTTAACCCGCTTGCCTCCTTCGGACAAGGAATGCATGGTTCTTGCCGGCAACTTCATCAACACCGCCATCGCCCAAGCCAAGGAGATTGCCAAGCCCCTCCAGATATATATCAAGGCCTCGGACTCCGTGACGAGTACTCGGAGATTCTGCGCCGAGCCCCTGAGCGTGTCACGAGCTGGAAAGCTTCATGTGCACGGGCTGGCGCAAGGATGGCGCTGTCAATGGTGAAGGCACACTACGACGATGCTGACATCGATACGGTGACCTCTGGCATCCCCGACGTGGATGATGACGGCAAGGAGATTGATCACGAAGCCATCCTGTCATCACTCGCGGGTTATGACACCAGAGTTGCCGAGTTGGTGGACGTTGACGTCTTCGTGCCCAGGAACACCATCGACAGCGTCAACCAAGATTCCTCCGAGTCTCATCACAGCGCTGACGTCGAGGGTTATTCTCCGGCTGGTGACGATGCTGCCTCCAAGTCTCCTGCGCCCAAAGAATGAAAAACACTTTGTAATATTTATTTCACCTTTGGTGTGTGCACTGAAAACTTGGTGATGTAACTTAAGGCGGAAAACAATGGTTGTTATGTCCTGCTACTTAAGAACTATTTCCCGACATGTATATATTTTTTAAGCAAGTGTTGGCTTATCCATTACTCTAGTTCTTATGCTTGACTTTTTGTGAGTCGGAAGACTCGTTGTCGGAACCATGCGCTTAGGTGATGATGCCCAATGGCACCGTCAATAAACCGAACACAAAATCGCCGACAACAAGTGCCGAAAGTCACTACTCCAGAATACACATAAAAACGACAAAGAACGTGTAGACCAGAAAACTCAAGCTAATGCCCGTAGGCGGAATTTTCACAAGTGCAATCGCAAGACTTGTGCATAAAGGTTTTACATGATCCAAAAATGAACACTAAAGGAGGTAAAAGACTCAGCAATATGAGTGAACCAAAGAGCTTTATTTCATTGATCATATAAGAGGTACACAATTAGATAAAAAATGCTAAGTGTAGAAAGGACGTAGCTGTGCTATGTTCCATGGCCGATCAAGCTCCGGGTAGTCATCATCCGGGTCACGTCGCTTACGCTTATGATCCTCGTTGGGTCTATCCTTGAGTTCACGATTGTTGTCGTCGGAATGGTCACGGCAGATGCTGCAATCGGCAGCGAGTAGTAGAACGAGGGGCAAGGGCGGCCAGCCATCTGCGGTGTGAGATGAGGGAAAAGACACAAGGTTTTACCCAGGTTCGGACCCCCGGAGGGTAAAGACCTACTCCTGCTAGATTGTATTATGGAGGTGGTACAATGGGCGAACTCGGCGGCTAGGCGGCGAGTCGCTTGGGTGTATAATGGAACGTCTCTCTACACGCCCTGCAGGGAGGTTTATATAGGCTCACCTCCCCTAGGGTTTACATATCTCAACCGAATCAGTTAAAGCTTCGGTACTCGTTTAACCTAATCCGACTGGGCCTATCTACTCGCCTGGGCCTTCAGCTTCCAGTCTCTTGGGTCCTCGCTGGGCTTCGATCCAGTCGCCGTCTTGCAGGCCCACTCGCCAGGTCTTGGGCCAGTCGGAAACATCCTGCTGGGTATACCCCGGTAGGCGCATCCCCATCAGTAGTCCCCGAGGCCGTCGTCGATTAGGCGTAGGTGGCTGCGGGCAGTCGGAGTATACGGCTTCAGAGTAGACATCCAGTCGAATCATCGGCGGGCTCCTGTATAAAGGAGAAAACTAATCATCCAGATCGCAGCTTTGGCGAGTCGAGTCGGCGCAACATTGTCGGGTCGGCGAGCCGAGTGGCTGAAGTTGGACCGTTAAACGTGGTCAAACTAGACGTTGGGGTAATCCAACGGTAACTTTTGGCGTAATCACCGCGTAGTAACGGCTCCTGATTTGGCGGGTAACAACCCTATATAAGGGGAATGGCAGGCGATCAGAGAACCACCTTCTCGCCATTTCCTCCGTCTACGCGCACTTTCGCCTCCCTTCGCATCGCGATCCAGCCGACCAGAAATCCTCTGATCCCCCACAAATCTTTCCGCCATGGCCCTCTCCACCGAACCTTGGGGTAGATCTAAGTGCACGAGGGCGCAACTGGCTTCCTTCGAGGAGGCCGGAATCCTGCGAGCCGGCTGCTGGCGCATCCCCGCGGCCGGAGAGGTGACCCCGAACCCGCAAGAGAGGGAATTCATCTGCTTCACCAGCCATCTTGAACGGGGGCTAGGGTTCCCCACGTCCCTGTTCTTCCGGCGCTTCTGCGCCTACTACGGGATCCAACCATCGGATCTGGGTCCCCACAGTATCGAGCAGCTCGCCATCTTCGTGGCGTTCTGCGAGTGCTACTTGGGCTGCCGGCCCTACTTCCCTTTATGGCAAGATCTGTTCCACGGACGGATCAGCCGCGAGGAGGCGGGCGGCCCAATGCTTGCCACGGGCGGCCTAACCTTCCAGCTGAAGTCGAAGGCTTCATTTTTCGACTTGATGCTGCCCGCCAAGGCGGCGAGCGACTGGAAGAAGTCGTGGTTCTATGTTGCCGAGGCGACCCCGGAGGGCGAGACGGCGATCCCACGGTACTCCGCCAACCGGTCCGAGCCGCGCCGTCTTCAAGTCGGCAAGCTCCCCAACGACCAGCGGATGGTCCTTGACGAAATGCTCCAGACCATCCGCGGTTTGAAGAAGAAGGGCCTCCAGACGCCTGTACAACTGCTGGCTCGAGCGGCGGCTCGTCCCTCTGGCTCGACGCGACCACTATATGTACCAGTACACGGGCCGGGAAGACTCGACGAAGGCCTGCCTCGCCGAGTGTAAGCTCGAGGACTACATCCCAGCACTAAAGAAGATCACCCAGGCAGTGTACCTGGACGCACAATCTGGGGTCGCCCCTTACACCGCAAAGCGTCCAGCCCCAACGGTAATCACCTCGCTTCATTCACAGTCGCAGTTTTTGCAGTCGCGGTAATTCTAATTTCATCTTGCGTTCTTTGCAGCTGTTCCAAGTGGTGGAAGGATGGCTCCCGCCTTCGGACGACGAGAATTCGAGCTCGTCCATCCAGGACATGGGCGAGTCGCCTCCCGCCAAAGGCGATTCCGGGAGCGACGAGAACAATGACGACGACGAGTCCGAGGAGGAGGTCGCTGTCACATCCCAAGATTTTCCAAAATCTTGTAATGTGAAAATAAATTAATAAAATAAAATTTTGTTTGATTTTCAGAGCCAGAAGAAACTTTTTGAATTAAATTGGAATTTCAAACCCATTGGTATTAAATAAAATCCCAAAGGGAATTAAAGAATTAAACATTTAATAAAAAGAAATTAAAATATTTTGGAATTACTATTTTGTACTTATAATAAAAGGTTTTGAGTTTCAAAAGAAAAAGAGGAGTTTATAAATAAAGATTATTTTAAGCCAAATTAAATCTTGATCCAATTTTGGATTTAAAATGTTTTGTTTTGATTAAAAATAGCAAAGGTTTAAATTAAATAAAATAATAAGGAATTAATATCCAAATTTAAATAAAAAGGTTTTACCAATTTAATTGAAGCATCAAAACTTATGAAAATTATTTAAAATAAGTTTTCCAAGTGTTCATTATTTCCAAATAAAACCTACTGAATGGTTTTGGAACTATTTTAGTTTTACAAATAAATACTATAATAAAACAAATCTTGTTTGAAGTAAATGAATAAGGCCTTTTTATTTAATTGATAATGGACCTAAAAATAAAATGTTATTTTATTTTAAATAAAGTATTTCAAGTATCTTATATTTTCAAATAAAACCTACTGTTTTTATTTTGAAAGTATTTGGATTTCCAATAGAGATTTTATTAAAATAAATCAAACCCTATATGATTAAATAACTTTGGTCTATTTTATTTAATTATTACATGAGATCCTAAAAGGAATAAAATGTATTTTGGAATTTAGATTATGCTGATAAACAGAACCAAGTTAAAATTATAAAGTTTGGTGATTATTTATTTGATTTGGACATTGTTTGTTTGTTTGGAAAATTCAAACAGAAATTAGATTCAGAAAAAGAAAAGGATACAGAATAAAAAAAAATGGAAGTAAGTCTGACCCAACACAGCAGCCCATTAAGCCCAGCAAGGCAGCCCAGCTCCCCTCCCCGAAGAAAACGATTCGTACCCAGCATCTGACCCGCAAAGATACTGACCGGTGGACCTTTCCTCCTTTCTTTTCTCCACTGACGACTGGACCCTACTCCCCCTGTTCATCGTCCACACCCCGCGCGACCCCTTCTTCCTCCCTCGACCACCGTTACCTGCTGTGATTCCGCGCGTTTAATTCGCCATAACGCCGCGCCTTTACCTCGCCTTGACCATGCTCGATAAAACGCCTGCGTTTTCCCCTCTGTTCCCCTCTGTCACCACGCCTCGACTCGCCCCTAGGCTGCTCCATTTCTCGCCGCACCATCCTCGGTCCGACGAGCTTCCTCTATCGATTCCGGTCAAGCCACACCTCCCCGAGCCTCCCTGAGCACGCTGGCAGCTTCCCCACTCCCAGACGCTTCTTCCCGTACCTCTCGTTCAACCGCGGGCGCCCCGGATCGTCGGCTTTGACAAGCTCCGACAGCGTCACCGCGTCTGCAACCTCTCCGACGACCTCTCCCGGTAAACCTCGACCGCCCCTTTACCTCTCGATCATGCAAGCATCTTCGCCTTGGTATTACACACCTGACCATACCCTCGGTTGGCTTTCTCGTGACCTGTAGCGACGACTTCGACCACGACTGAGACCACCCGACGTTGCTCTCTACTCCGGCGAGCAATCGCAGCCGTATCAGAGCACCCCCTGCCACGACAAGCACACGACCAGCACCACCTCGTCTTCGCGACCACGGTGAGCATACTCACCTTGTATTTTGATTCCTAGAACCACCGCTAGTACCTCGCCTGACCGTCGCCGCCGTTTGTCGCCGCGCAGCGCCGCCAGCTTCTGGTCAAGCACGCTAGAGCCGTCAGATCTTAATCCTATGGCGTAGACAGAGTGACTTAAGCGAACCGGTATGGACACATCTGAGCCGCACGATTCACATTAGATCCAACGCGCCACAACACCGATCCGGCCGAACCGGTATCAGCCAGTGAGATAGCGACGCGTGGCCAGTGTTTGAATTAAAACAGATTTTTGAATCAGATTTATTTGCAAACTTCAAACCTTTGTAACTTTCAAACCACACGTCCAAAAATTATAAATTTTATATCAATGGATTCAGGAAATCAAGCCCTAGCCAACCATGGCCTTAGTTTAGAAAATAGTATCTGTTAGCTTGTTTGAATTTACAGAAACATTTGTGTACTTGTTTAGAGTATAAAAATTGTTTAAAATTAATTTTAGGATTAAATCTTTTGCAAAATGGATTTGTGTGACCCTACTGACCCTAGGAACCAACCCATAGGGTTTAAAATGATTTTTGTGAAATTTAAGTTGAATTAGTTAACTTAGTCATTTTCTAGCCAAATAAAACTCATTGGTTTTATTATGGAAAAGTTTGTGTAAGGAAAACTTTGGGAAAATGTTATAGACAAAACTTACTGACCCAAAACACCAAGCCTTGCCAAAGGTAGCCTACTTGGTGAAAAAAAAACATAAAATCTTACTTTAAAAAGAATAATTTTCACCACATGAAATGTTGATTTTAAAATAGACTTGGGCAAACCTCTAACTAATGACTTTGCCATTTTGGTGAATGACCAATGTGGACCCTACAAAGTTTATAAACCTAGTAGAGACCAACTTTGCAATAGAACCCTCTTTTAACAAGACTTAGGAACCATTTCTTTGTGTATGTGAAAATATTGTTTGAATGCTAGAATGCTACATGATACTATGCTTGTTTGATTGTAGTGAAAATTAGCAAAGTGTGAGACTAGCAAGGTCAAGAAGTGACTATCATTCCCTAAACAAAAAGGCAAGTTGCACTATCATACAAAAGTCCTACTATTTTCATTATATACTTAGTGGATTTTGAAAATATGCATGAAAAGATAATTTTGTACCTATGCTATGCTAAAATCCTAATAGGATTCCCTATACACTCCTTAGTGAAAATATTGAAGTTGTACATGCTTAGCCATGCTATATGCTATAATTTGAAAAAGAGATACATGTTGAGATTTTACAAAGGTTGAGTAAAGGACTTGTGTTTTTACATAATAAAACAAGGACTCAATGAACCACCTAGGTGGAGGTTACTATAAGTCTTGGAGAAGGTGACAACAAAAGGGAACCAGGTCTATGGTAATCACTTTGTGTTGTGCTCCAAAAAGAAAACCACCTAGGAAACTTAGAGATCAAACATGCTTCTCCAATTGTGGCTTTCATGTACAACCACATGCTATTATGGCTCTGGCTTAGTCAATTACATTAGGAAGACCCATACATTGTCTTTAGTTACTGGACATGGGGATCTGGAATGCTTCATGGGGGCTGAAGACAAAGCTAGCAATGATGTATGGGAGGACCTTTTGGAAAGACTTCGTCACATTCTCAATCTGCCAGTACTCAATCTTGGTGAGCACTAATCCAGTAGGCCACTGGTGGCAACAAGATGGGATTGTGTCATGTGGGTAAAGTGTACTCCTTCTGCAGAAGTAAATAAAAAATCTAAGTACTTAGCCGTGTCCCCGGTTATGGACAATACTGAGCAACTAAAGTTTGAACTATGGGAGATCTCGACATTCCAACTTCTAATATAAAAACTTGATGCCCTTGTGTGTCTACCAAGGAATTCAAAGAGATTTTATAAAACTTGATGCACATGGGGTTACCAAGGTGCTCAAGAGATTTTGACAAGGATTTGAACACTTGAGTTTCTACCAAGGAGTTCAAGGAACTTGGAAAAGAAATTTGACAAAGGACTTTAAAACCCTTTTGAAAAGATAGGATAAAATATTGCTTTATGCAAATAAGCCTTAAACTCTACTTAGCCAAATATGCATATAATGATAGGATCCACTCTTATTATACATAAAAGTGAAGCTTGCCAATACAATTCAAAATGTATTGACCCTTGTGGCTGTAACTTGTAATGTTGCAGGTTGATTGATTTAAAAATGAAGATTGTTTGATTGACTAGGACTACAAAATCTACAACCAACATCTGCCTGTGGCACTTTGAAGATGATGGACCCATACTTATAGTTATTCCGCTGCAAATGTAATGTAATAGCCAAATGAGCTATGTTTGATGTAATTAAACTTATGTTATTCCTGGTTATAAATTTATATTATGACCTTTGTATCTTGATAATACATCTTAACTGTGGATGCTAGCTATTGATCCAGGGACTAGCATTGTAAACACAGGAGGACTCTACCTTATTGGGTTGGGACCTCTACAGTCGCCCCGCTGGTTCGCAAGACCCGCGGGCAGCGACAGCGTGAGCTCGAGGCGAGTAAAAGTCTCGAGCGTCACGATGACGACGACGAACTTCCGGAGACAACCTCGCGCCGCCAGGCTACTCCGTCAAAGAAGAAGAAGAAAGAGAAGGAGGCAAAGGCCCCTCCGAAGAAGAAGACGAAGCCGACGAGGCCGGCCTCGCCACCGCACTCGGCGAGTAGCTCTGACGCCCCCAGCCCGGCCAAGGACGAGGCACCGCCGACGACAACCGTGCTGGACACGGCCGCCGTCGAGGTGCCACTGGCTTCGATGCCTCCACCATTCGCCCCAGTCTCTGGGCTGGGGGATGCTCCGGCTGCAGCGGCTTCGCCTCGCAGGGAGGCTCCTGCCGAAGATGTCCCAGAGGCTCCGGTTGCGGCCTCGACGACGAAGAAGCCGTCCGTGTCTTGGGCACGCGACGTCCTGGAGATGGGGCTTAGCCGCCGACTGGGCCCTGAACTGGAGAAGCCGGCCGGCCTCCGCACGGGGCTACGCTTCATTCCCGTCGCCAAGTGAGTACACTCACCTTCCTTTGTTTTCCATAGCAGCTTGGATTATCTTGCTTACATGATTTATGTACAGGACCGGAGTGAAGAGGATGGGCCACCCGACCGTGGATAAGGTGCCATCCATCGTCAGCGAGGAAGATCCTTCCCGTAAGAGGAAGGCGGACGAGGTCGTTGTCCCTACGGATGGCGGCAAGAAGGCCAAGGGCGATGACGTCGTCACGATCTCTGACGACACGGCGGTCGCGCGGACTGAGCCCGTAACAGAGGCGGCTACGTCCACGAAGGAGGGCGCTCCCTCGCCTGGAATGGCCGAGCCGACCTCCTTCGGGGCAGGTGCCTCCATCGCGACATTCCCGCGCTTCATGGCCAAAGCGGCCGCGGCGAGTGGAACTTCGCCATCGAGCCGTGCACATGGGGTCGCCGATGCGGAAGTCGACCAGCGTCGTGGGTACACGCCAGCTCTCCTCGCGTCCGTGGATGCGATACAACTCCATGGCATGCTTGGCGCAGCCATCCAGGTATGTCCAGTCCCCGAGGATCAGGTCGGTGTTTTGCAGCGGTCTGATTCTTTAAGCGTCTTGTTATTATTTTTCGCATCCAGTCCCCGAGTGCGCACTCGCTGAATTTCAGCGGGTGGGCACTTAGGATTTCTTGATTGCCAGTCCCCGAGTGCGCACTCGCTGAATTTCAGCGGGTGGGCACTTAGGATTTCGCTTCGGCTAACTGTTTGAATGATGTGCAGGGTCTGCAACGTGAATCAGCTGACCGATTAGCAGCGAAGCACCGCGCGGAGAAGGAACTGGCCACCGTCCAGGAAGCGTATAAGGGGCTTCAGGAGGTTGCCGCGAAGGCAGAGGAAGCTCGCCAGAGACTTGTCCCCGCGGGTGAATTGGCGGCGGCGCAATCGGCTCTGAGCTCGGCTGAAAAGCGGATCGCCGATCTCGAGCGCGAGCTGCGAGAGGCGAAGGAGGAAGCGAGCTCGGCTGATGGGCGAGCCAAGGCCGCCATTACAGCTGCCGAAGAAGATCATAAAGTGTCGGACTCCCTTGTTGCTGGGTTTCAGGACGACCATACTTCACTTCAACGCTTTCATCACGGATCTCGCCCGCCCGTTGATTGGTAAGTGCATCTGCCTCTGCCAGTAACGTGTGCTTTTTTTTTGTGATGTCCGACGTACTCATTGTTGCCTTCTACTCGCAGGTCGCATCATTGATAGCACGGAAGAGGCGAGCTCGTTCGACGCGCGGCAGTGCGTGGCCACGCTCGTCGACTCGGCGACGTTGTCGGCGACGTGCATCCGAGCCTACCTCCAGGAAATATCACCCACAGAGGTAATTCCCAGTGACCTCGTCGAGGTGTGGAAGTACTTGGAGAAGGCGCCCTCGGTCGTTGAATTCATGACGCGATCGGCATTTTGGCGCGGAGCAGCGACGGCGCTTAGCCTTGGACTTGCTCACTTCCCGGAGGACTTCAACCTCGACGATGTGACGAGTGGCTACCCTTCGTCGACTGGCGCGGTGGAGCTTTCTGAGGTGCTCAAGTTGACGGACCGCGCCGCGTTGTACTCCGAGCGTGTCTGGGCGATGGGCGACCTCCTTCCGTACCAGGAGACGGTCGTCGCGCCCAACGACCCCGAGCCACCGCACCGGGATTTCAAGGTTGAGCAGCCCTTCCGCGCGGCGATGGCGGGTGAGCTGACGACGTACCCGTCAAACCCGTACACGCCGTTCATCCACAATCGCCGGGGTGTTGGCGAGTCATCGTCGAAGCCTGCAGAATAGGGTAGTTTTCCCTGTGGCGTTAGTAGCAGGTCTGCCGTACGGGCATATTTTGTAATTTGAGACAATGCGACATGCTATTGAATGAGACATCGTGTCTGTTTTGGGATTTGTCATATGTTTTGTGATTGAGTTTTGAACGAGTCCCCGAGCGCGTCCGCCCTTTTGTGGGGTTTACCTCGTGTGTGATATGTTTGTTGTTTTTGAATATTTTATTACTGTGATCTACTCGCCCGGACTCGAAGAGCCATTCGCAGGGCGACTCCCTTGAACGCTCTGTACTTCACCGTTTTCCCTTGCGCGAACGGGGTCGGGTGGCCGAGTCCCCGAGCGTGGTACTTGGTTGTTCTAGGCGCGACTCGAGGGTGGGTGAGGACTTGGCGCGTTAGTTTGGGCGCGTCACTCCTGCCTGGCCCGTTGGGTCAGTCGCGTGGCGAGTCCTGGGCATGCTCTCTTACTTGGCGTTTTTCCCGAGCCGCTCGTGATGAACTGGTCGTTAGTCCCCGAGCGTGGTACTTGGCCGTTCGAGTCGCTATGTCGAGGATGCGGAGGACCATGGTCGCTGTAAGAAGCGAAGGCAGTTGTCTTGGCTCGTAGAGCCAGTCGGGCTGGGCGACTCCAATGGGGCTCCGGGTAGGCGTTTTTCATGGACGATGCAAGACCTGAGGTGACTCGTTGCTCTCGTACCGCACTACTTAGCCGTGCCGATCGCTGTACCAAAGGTTGACTTCTGTGGTTATCTTGACGCTGTTATTACGAGTGCGAGTGGCACAAGACACGGAGAGTAGGCACAATTTGCGGTAACCAGTTCTTTTTATTTCATAGCGACTGGAGAGTACGTATGTGGGGTTCTAGGAGTAGAACTTCCGTAGGAGGTTTACATTCCATGGACGCTTGACGTCGAGTTCTCCGTCCCGCAGACGTCGATGAGGTAGTAGGCGTCGTTGCCGAGTACTCGCCCGATGGCGAATGGCCCTTCCCACGGAGGGGAGAGCTTGTGCATGCCCTTCTTGTCCTGGATGAGGCGCAACACCAGGTCGCCTTCTTGGAAGGTGCGAGTTTTCACCCGCCGGTTGTGGTAGCGGCGGAGTCCCTGCTGGTAGATGGCGGTGCGTGACCGAGCGAGGTCACGTGCCTCGTCGAGTTGATCGACTCCGTCTTGGCGGGCGAGTTCGTTTGCAGCCTCCGTGTAGTGGACGACCCGTGGCGAGTCATGCTCAAGGTCGGTGGGCATGACTGCCTCGGCGCCGTATACCATGAAAAAGGGGTGAAACCTGTCGACCTGTTGACCAAGGTGCGGATCCCCCAGATGACAGAGGGCAGCTCCTCGACCCAGCACCCGGCGATGCGTTCGAGTGGTACTTGGAGTCGTGGCTTCAGGCCGTGGAGGATGCTTTGGTTGGCCCGTTCCGCCTGGCCGTTGGATTCCGGGTGGGCGACCGACGCGAGGTCGAGCCGGATGTGGTGCTCTTCGCAGAATTCGTCCATGGCTCCTTTGGCGAAGTTGGTGCCGTTGTCCGTGATGATGCTGTTTGGGAACCCGTAGCGATATATGAGCTCGCGTAGGAATTTAGTGGCGGTCTTCCCGTCGCATTTCCGGAATGGATTGGCCTCCACCCACTTTGTGAATTTGTCAACCGCGACCAGGAGGTGGGTGTAGCCAGAGGGAGCCTTCTTGAAGGGGCCCACCATGTCCATGCCCCACACAGTGAATGGCCAGGTGATGGGGATTGTTTTGAGCGCTGAGCTCGGCACGTGCGTCTGGTTGGCGTACTTCTGGCACCCGACGCACCGCTGGACAATGTCGACAGCATCGGCGTGTGCGGTGGGCCAGTAAAAGCCATGCCGCATAGCCTTGGCGACCAGAGAGCGGGCGCCGGCGTGGCGGCCGCAGTCACCGGAGTGGATATCGTGGAGGATCTTGCGTCCTTCGGCGGGTTGGACGCAGCGTTGGAACACGCCGGTGACGTTCGCTTGTGGAGCTCGCCGTCGATGATGGTGTAGGACTTGCATCGGCGGGCGATCATCCGAGCTTCCGTCTCGTCTGCCGGCAACGTGCCGGCCTCCTGGTAGGCGACGTAGGGCTTGGTCCAGTCGTCTGGCTCGGTGACGAGTGCGACCAGGGCTGCCTCCGGTTGTAACGGGACTCCGATGTCGATCTCCCTCGGAGGAAAGACTGACGGCTTGGTTATTGTGTTGAGGAAGACACCGGCGGGTGGTGCGAGTCGAGCCGACCCAATGCGAGAGAGGGCGTCGGCCTCCTCGTTCTTCCGCCTGTCGATCCACTCGACGGAGTAGCCTGTAAAGTGTCCGCCCAGCTTGTCCACTGCTTGGCGGTACGCCGCCTTGGTGGGGGAGACGGCGTCACAGGTGCCAGCGACTTGCCCCGCGACGAGGTCGGAGTCTCCATAGCAGCGTAGGCGGTTGACATTCATCTCCTTTGCAGCTCGCATGCCGTGGAGCAAGGCCTCGTACTCGGCCATGTTGTTGGTGCAGGGTGTGAAGTCGAGGCAGAGGACGTAGCGGAGCTTGTTGCCCTTCGGTGAAGTTAGCACGATCCCTGCGCCTGCGCCGTCCGTGTTCTTGGAGCCGTCGAAGTGCAGGCTCCAGTAATGGAGGTATGGAAGCTTCTCTGGCTGCTGGGCCTCTTCCCAATCGGCGATGAAGTCTGCTAGGGCCTGCGACTTGATCGCTTTTCGTGGCTCGTATTTGATGTTGTGGAGGACGATCTCGACGGCCCACTTGGTGACCCGCCCGGTCGCCTCGCGGTTGCGGATGATGTCTTGCAGTGATGCTGAGGAGACGACCGTGATCGGGTGCTCCTGGAAGTAGTGCGGCAGGCGCCGCTGAGCTCTGAAGACCGCGTATACCAGCTTTTGGTACTGCGGGTACCGCTGGCGCGACTCGGTAAGGACCTCGCTGATGTAGTACACCAGTCGCTGTACTGGGCGCTCCTTTCCTTCCTCCGGTCGTTCGACGACCATGACGGTGCCGACGACGCGTTCGGAAGCCGCGACGTAAACCAGCATGGGTTCTTTGTCGGCGGGGGCGGCGAGTAGCGGTGCGGCGAGTAGCACCTTCTTGAGGTCGCGTAGCGCGTCATCTGCCTCCTTGTCCCACTGGAAGGTGGGGTTCTTTCGCATCAGGCGGTATAGGGGCATCGCCTTTTCGCCCAGGCGCGGGATGAAGCGACTGAGAGCCGCTACTCGCCCGACCAGTTTCTGGACGTCGTGCAGGCACTCGGGTTTGCCGAGCCGGGCGATCGTGTCGATTTTCATGGGGTTCGCCTCGATCCCTCGCTTGGAGACGACGTACCCCAGTAATTGTCCTGCTGGTACACGAAAGGTGCACTTGCCTGGGTTAAGCTTTATCTTGTATTTTCGCAGGTTGGCGAATGTTTCCGCCAGGTCGGCGAGTAGGTCACCCTGGCGAGCGGACTTTACGACCACATCGTCGATGTAGACGTGGATGTTGCGGCCAATTTGGCTCGCGAGGCACTCTTGCATGCACCGCTGGTAGGTCGCCCCGGCGTTCTTAAGGCCGAAGGTCATGGCGGTGTAACAGAAGGCTCCGAATGGCGTGATGAACGCCGTCTTCTCCTTGTCTTCGACGGCCATTTTGATCTGGTTGTACCCAGAGTAGGCGTCGAGGAAACATAGCGACTCCGAGCCCTCGATGGAATCGATTATTTGGTCGATCCGCGGGAGGACGAACTGCTCCTTTGGGCAGGCGCTGCTTAAGTTTGTGTAGTCGATACACATCCTCCAGGTTCCGTTCTTCTTCTCGACCAGGACTGGGTTTGCCAACCACTTGGAGTATTTGATTGGCCGGATGAAGCCTGCAGCGAGTAGACGTTGCACCTCCTCGGCGATTGCTCGGTGGCGCTCTTCATTGAAGGGCCGCAGCGACTGTTTGGCGGGTCGCACTTTGGGGTCAGCGTTTAGCTTGTGCTCAGCGAGCTCCCTAGGGACACTAGGCATGTCAGAGGGCTTCCATGCGAAGATGTCCCTGTTCTCACGGAGGAACTCGATGAGCGCGCCTTCCTATGATGGGCTCATGCCTGTCCCGATCATCACCGTCTGGCTGGAGTCGCCTGGGACCAGCTCGATGGTGCGGGTGTGCGTCGTCGCCTCGAAGGTTGAGGTGTTTGCGCCCTCCGAGTTGGGCTTCTTGAGTATGGTGGGGTCGTCGTTGTTGACCCCGCTCGCGTACTTGGCGAGTTCATCGGCGTGGTTGGTCTCCGCCGCGATGACGGCGTCAGCGAGTTCGGCTCCTTTGGCCTCGCACTCGGCGGCATGTCGGGGTCGCCGTTGATGGTGATGACGCCGCACGGCCCAGGGAGCTTCATCGCGTTGTACGCGTAGTGGGGCGCTGCCATGAACTTGGCGAATGCCTGGCGCCCCAGGACGCAGTGGTAGGGGCTGTCGAAGGGCACCAGCTCGAAGACGATCCGCTCGGTGCGGAAGTTTGCTGGTGTGCCGAAGGTGACTGGCAGCGTGACCTTGCCGATCGGGTACGCCTTCCGACCGAGGATGATGCCATGGAACGTGGTGTGGGTCGTCTCGATCATCGACTGCGGGAGCCGCAGCCGCCTGAAGGTGTCCAGGTACAGGATGTTGATGGAGCTGCCGCCGTCCATCAACGTCTTGGGGAGCCAGTAGTCGCCGACCTTAGGCTTGACCACCAGGGCGACTCGACCTGGGTACTCGATGTGTGGCGAGTGGTCTTGGCGGCTCCAGGTGATGGGCTGCTCTGACCAGTTGAGGAACTGGGGAACGTCCATCTGGGCCACCGCGTTGACGGCGACGGCGCGGGCGATGACCTTCTTCTCGCGCTTCGTGTTGAAGCCCGTGAAGGTATGGAGCGAGCCGGCCACTTTGCCGAATTTTCCGCCATTTGGCGGGTCATTGTCGGGGTCCTCCCGTGCTCGCCGTGCCTTCTCGATCTCCCTGAGGGTGTGGCAGTCGGCGGTTGTGTGCGTTGCGGGCTTCCCTTCCCTGCTATGAAACGCACACGGTTGGTTAAGGAGGGCCGCGGGGTCGAACCGTGGCTTGGCCTTGTAGTTGCCGCCGTTGCGGCGTTGTCCTCCGTCGCGAAGGAAGCTCTTGGGCTCGCGTTGTGCGTGCCCGGCGTTGGCGACGAAGTCGACTCGCCCGTCACTGCGGCGCTTGCCGGTGAGGCGAGTGTTGCTGTAGCGTAGGTTGGACCGTCGTCCGCTGTCGTTGCCGCTCGTGCGGCGTTGACCTCCTGACTCGTCGTCAGTTTCCTGGTTTGGATCTTCCTCCGCGTACCGTTTGGCGATCTCGAGGAGGTCCGGGATGTTGTCGAGTGTGCGAGAGTGTCGCTTGAGCTTGGCGACCAGGGGCTCGTAGCGGCACGAGGTCTTGAAGCAGTGGATCGCGGTGTCCGGGTGGATACCGACCGCGTTGTACCAGAGTTATTGCCACCGCTGGACCCAGTTGCGGGTCGACTCGCGGGGTCCCTGGACGCATCGCTCCAGGTCCTCGATGGTGGTGGCGCGGGTGTAGGAGCACTCGAAGTGCCTGATGAAGGCGTCGCGCATCTCCTCCCAGGAATCGATACTGTCCTGGGGGAGGGTGTTGATCCACTGCTTGCACGTCCCCTCCATCATCAGGGGGAGGTAACGGGCAGCTAGCAGGTCGGTGTGGCCTGCGATCCCCATCGCCATGAGGTATGTATCGAGCCAAACGGCGGGGTCGTACGAGGGGTCGTACTTTTCTATCTCCTTCGGCGCCTTGAAGTTTGGCGGGTACTTCTTGCCTCGGATCATTGGTCCGAAGAACTTGGGACCGAGTCGACTGAGCGACCCCATGGGCTCGCCGTCGCGGCGATTGGTTAGGGTGTGTCGCAGGTCGTCGGGCTGGCGTGCGCGCCAGCTTTGGTTGTTGATGATGTGGGTGCGGGCGTCGATGGGTTGCCCGTTGGCAGCGACGAAGTTGGTCGCTGGCCTGGGGTCGTTGGTGGAGAGTGCCGTGTTCGCGGGTCGGTGTTGGAGCTGCAGTGGCTCCGGTGGCGGGCAGTTGAGGGTGTTTTCCCCCATTGGGCGGCCGCTTGAGGCTGCTCTGCTTCCCGAAGAACGCGAGTATACTCGACCCTGCGAGTCGGCGCCCGCGTTTTGCTGCTCGACGGCCTTTGCAAGCAGGGCCCTGACGTACTGGATCTGTAGGGCACCGTCACCCGTGGCCGTGATGTTGTCGGCTGTTGCTCGACCTGCCACGGGGTTGTCCATCGGGGTGGAGAATAGTGGGAGATCGTTTGCGTCTCGCTCCCGTGAGGAAACTACTATCCGCGCCTGGTCCCTGGGAGGTGTGCGGTTGGGTGGAGGTGGGGCGCCCATCGCCGTCGACCCTGGCGGGGGTCGGGCGCTTCCTCCTGGTGGCGCGTTCTCGCAGATCGCGCGCTCAGCCGCGCGGGCCGGGTCGTTTTTGTCGTCGAAGTTCAGGGCACGCCCCTGAACGGTGGGATTTAGGCGCGACCTGATCCGCTGATGGTGGTAGCGCGATAGTTCCTGCGCCGTCACCTGCTCGAGGCGAAATTTTTCGCGTTCGGCTGTTCCTTGCGCACCTCCTCCGCCAGTTTCAGGCGGAGTTCCTTGACCTCCATTGCCGTGGTGTTAGGAGGGATTGGGGTGGGGAATGGGTCCTCCGGCGGTTCAGTGCCGGTCGCCATGTAGGTCGTGGCGTGGTGACCGGTTCCGTCACAGAGGTCGGCGGAATTCTCCGATCCGGAGTCAAATTCGAAGATCCCGAGGATGGAGGGGTCCTCGAAGTCTCCCACGTCGGAGACATGGGTGATGGAGCCCGCGGGTGAAGCCGCGGTGATGGACCCGGCGAGTGACGCCGGGGTCGTCGAGTCGGCGTCGTCGTTGAGGGCCGCGTCTTCTGCGGCTGCTGAGTTTTCGGCCACGTCGCTGTGGGCCGAATTGTACTCGGAGGCAAGGCGATGGATCATGCGGATCTGGCTCTCGGAGAGCCGATCGCGTGGTGGCGACTCGCGGATGCGAGCCAAATCCTCCGAGACGATGACGTAGGTGAGGCTGACGAAGAGGCTGATCGTGCCGACCGGCAGGATCACGCTGTGCGTGACGGCTCGCGCCGCCGGGACGTAGCTGCTCGGCAAGATTTGGAGCATCTCGCCGATCGCTATCATGCGGCCGGTGGCGACCGTCTTGTTGATGGGCAGATTGGATCTCGCCGCAGAACACCGGCCAGACCGGCCAGGCCCCACGGTGGGTGCCACTGTCGTGGGAATGGTCACAGCAGATGCTGCAATCGGCAGCGAGTAGTAGAACGAGGGGCAAGGGCGGCCAGCCATCTGCGGTGCGAGATGAGGGCCAAGACACAGGGTTTTACCCAGGTTCGGCCCCCCGGAGGGTAAAGACCTACTCCTGCTAGATTGTATTATGGAGGTGGTACAATGGGCGAACTCGGCGGCTAGGCGGCGAGTCACTTGGGTGTATAATGGAACGTCTCTCTACACGCCCTGCAGGGAGGTTTATATAGGCTCACCTCCCCTAGGGTTTACATATCTCAACCGAATCAGTTAAAGCTTCGGTACTCGTTTAACCTAATCCAACTGGGCCTATCTACTCGCCTGGGCCTTCAGCTTCCAGTCGCTTGGGTCCTCGCTGGGCTTCGATCCAGTCGCCGTCTTGCAGGCCCACTCGCCAGGTCTTGGGCCAGTCAGAAACATCCTGCTGGGTATACCCCGGTAGGCGCATCCCCATCAATTGTCAACAAGGTAGTAAGACCCATTGAGCAGGGCCTTGCTTATGATGAACGGTCCTTCCCATGGTGGGGATAATTTGTGCGACTTCTTCATCTTAAGTCGGAGCACCAAATCCCCCTCTTTAAATGAGCGATGCCGAACGCGGCGACTATGGTAGCTGCGTAGCTTCTGCTGGTAGATGGCGGATCTTTGGCATGCCAAAACGCGCTCCTCCTCGAGAAGGTCCACATCTAGGCGTCTGGATTCTTCAGCGCCATCTTCGTCGTAGGCGGCAACTCTTGGTGCATCGTGGAGGATGTCGGAAGGTAAGATGGCTTCTGCTCCGTATACCATGAAGTAAGGGGTGTAGCCGGTGGATCTGTTGGGTGTAGTTCGTAAACTCCACAGCACAGATGGCAATTCTTCCGCCCAGGCTCGAGCTTCTCTATGTAGCGGTGCCTCAAGACGTGGCTTGATTCCCTGCAGAATTAATCCATTGGCTCGCTCAACCTGACCATTGGATTGTGGGTGTGCCATAGATGCAAGGTCAAGTCGGATGCCTTTGTTCCAGCAATAGGCCTCCACTTCTCCGAGTGACAAGTTGCTTCCGTTGTCGGTGATGATGCTATGTGGGAGACCAAATCTCACCACTAGATCCCGAACAAACCTGAGGGCAGTTGCCCAATCAAGCTTTCTAATGGTTTTAGCTTCTATCCATTTGGTGAATTTGTCAACTGCTACAAGCAGATGCGTAAATCCACACGGTGCCATCTGTAACGGCCCCACCATGTCTAGCCCCCAGACTGCAAACGGCCAAGTTATTGGTATTGTTCGCAATTCTTCAGCAGGAACATGTGGTTGTCGGGCATAATACTGGCATCCCGTGCATGTCTCAACCAGCTTGTCGGCATCCGCCTTCGCGGTCAGCCAGTAGAATCCTTGCCGGAAGGCTTTTGCGACCAATGATCGGGGAGCGGCGTGGTGCCCGCAATCTCCGAGATGGATCTCGCGCAGGATTTCCATACCTTCTAGTTAGGAAATGCACTTTAAGTATACACCAGTAGTGCTCCTCTTATAGAGTTGCCCATTGATTATGGTATAACCCTTTGCTTGTTGTACTATTTGCCGTCTTTCGACTTCGTCGTCGGGCAAAGTTTCGTGTTCGAGATATTCCATGAACGGTTTTGTCCAAGCCGGAGGGATCTTTGTCACCATGTTGACGAAAAAGTCAGCTCTATCCGGGTTGTCGATGTCGGCGCCCTTCACGGATGGTGTGCGTAGATGCTCTAGGAATACTCCTAGAGGAATTCGCTTGCGCCCTGATCCAAGTTTAGATAGCAGATCAGCCGCCTCGTTTTGCTCCCTAGGCACATACTTGACTTCGTAGCCCAAGAAACTCTTGGCTATCTCGTCCACTTCGTCTCGATATGCCGCCATCATAGGGTTCCACGCATTCCAGGTGCCAGCCACCTGCTGGGCAACCAAGTCGGAATCTCCCCAGCAAACTATGCGCTTGATGCCAATATATTTGGCTACACGTAGTCCGTGAATGAGTGCTTCATACTCCGCCATGTTGTTTGTAGCCTCGAAGTGGATCTGCAGAACGTAGTGTAGATTGTCTCCTTTTGGTGACTGTAGCAGTACACCAGCCCCCGAGCCGTTGAGCAACTTTGATGCGTCAAAGTGCATCACCCAGTACTCTGGTTCTGGCAACGGAGTAGCATCTGGCATCTCCGTCCAATCTGCAATAAAATCCACCAAGGCTTGTGACTTGATAGCGTCACGTCTCTTGTAGGTGATCTCGAAGGCGGCAAGTTCAATGCCCCACTTCACGACCCTTCCTGTAGCATCGCTGTTATTGATAATGTCGGACAGTGGAGTCTTGCTCACCACTGTGATTGGGTGCTCCTGAAAGTAATGCCTCAGCTTCCGAGAAGCGAGGAATACTCCGTAAGCTATCTTTTGGTAGTGCGGGTAACGCTGCTTGGACTCCGTCAAGACCTCGCTTACGTAGTAAACTAGTCGTTGAACTCCGTGCTCATGGCCTGGTTCCTTCCGCTCTACGACGACGATGATGCTGATAACCCGGTTGGTTGCCGCCATGTAAATTAACAGGGGCTCACCAGGCTCGGGTGCTGCAAGGATGGGCGCTGAGGAAAGAATCTCCTTGAGCTGCTTCAATGATGCATCTGCTTCATCTGTCCACGTGCATTTGTCCGCCTTATTCAGCAACTTGTACAGCGGCAAAGCCTTCTCTCCAAGTCGGCTGACGAACCGACTAACTACTGCAACACAACATGTTAGTCGTTGAATGTCCTTTAGGCATGTCGAACGGTTTATGTTTAAGATGGCCTTGATTTTCTCTGGGTTGACCTCGATTCCATGCTGGGAAATGATGAAGCCCAACAATTTGCCGGCTGGAACCCCGAAGACGCACTTCTTAGGGTTGAGCATCATGTTGTATTTCCGGAGATTATCAAAGGTTTCTTTCAAGTCGGAGATTAAGTGGTTGGATTTTTTAGACATCACCGCGATATCGTCCACATAGGCGTGAACGTTCCGACCAATTTGGTCATGAAGGCAACGTTGCATTGTCCGCTGGTAGGTAGCACCTGCATTTTTCAGCCCAAAGGGCATCGTGACATAGCAAAACGTGACGTATGGGGTAGTGAACGAAGTGGCCAATTGGTCTGACTTCCTCATCTTGATCTGGTGGTATCCTGAGTATGCATTGAGAAAACACAGAAGTTCTGAGCCAGCCGTCGAGTCAATGACTTGGTCAATGCGAGGCAAAGCAAACGGATCTTTGGGACATGCTTTGTTCAAGCCGGTGTAATCAACGCACATTCTTAATTCATCGGTTCCCTTTTTGGGGACAAGTACAGGATTGGCCACCCATCGGGTGTGAAGGACTTCTCGGATAAACCCAGCCTTAAGTAACCTAGCTATATCTTTGCCAATGGCGCGTCTCTTCTCATCTCCGAAGCGTCGTAGAGGTTGTTTCACTGGTTTACATTTTGGATCTATGTTTAGGCTGTGCTCGGCGAGTTCCCTAGGTACACCTTTCATGTCCGCAGGTTGCCAGGCAAAGATGTCCCTATTCTCACGGAGGAACTCGACGAGCGCGCCTTCCTATTTGGGATCCAGGTTCGTTCCAATGGCGATGGTCTTGGAGGCATGGCCTACCACAAGTTCCACCGGATTGGTTTCGATGGCGGCCTTGAACGCAGGAGCGAAGTCGGAGATCTGCTTCTTCGACGCGGGCATCTCTGAGTCATTGACCTTGCTCTGGATCTCTTTGAATTCTTCGCTATAGAGGACAGCTTCTGCAACGGCTGCTTCATTGATCTCGCAGTCCCTTGCCCTGGTAAAGCTTCCGGATACGGTGATGACACCGTTTGGTCCAGGTATCTTGAGTTTGTTGTAGACGAAGCATGGCTTGGCCATGAACGTGTGGAATATGTCGCGGCCGAATATGACATGGTACACGCTCTTGAAGGGGACCACCTCAAAGGTCATGCGCTCTTGGTGGTAATTATTAACATCGCCAAAGGCTACCTGAAGTGTAATGCACCCAAGGGACCGAGCCTCCCGACCAGGAACTACGCCGTGGAAAACGGTGTTGGTCCGCCTTAGGTTTGCCTCCGTCAAGTTCATCTTCTGCAGTGTATCCAGGTACATGATGTTGATGCTGCTTCCACTATCCACCATGCACTTGGTGAACTCCACGTCATCAATCAATGGGTTGATGACCATGGCGTACTGGTTCTCCGTGGGCACAAGGTCTGGGTGGTCCGTCCTGTTCCAAGTTATAGGAATCTCTGACCAGCGCAAGTATTGGGGAACTGGGGGAAGAGTGGCCATTAGGATCCTTAGATAGGTCTTCTGTTGTCGGACGGTGGGGGTGCCAAGGAAAGTGTGGTAGACTGGGGCCTTCTTTGCGATGGGGTTCTTGCCCTTGTCGTCTCTCTTGGCGGCGTGTTTGGGGTCGATGTCCTCGTCCATGTCACTTGAATCCTTGGACTCCTCCTCCTTCTTCTTCCCCTTGCCCTTGCCTCGCGGTCTGTTCTTCCAACTTCGCTTGTAGACGGACTCCGGGTCTTCCTTGAGGTCGTTGACGAACTTGCAATGTCGATTGGTATAGGTGGCCTTGCCGTTGGCGTCGAGGTGTACGAGGCACGACATATCGCGGTACTCCTCGTAGGTTTGGGGAACGCAGAGCGGCGCCGAGGTGGTTTCACTTCCTCGTTGCTGCACGTGGCCCGCTCCCCTTCCTCGGCCATGTTGTCCGCCTTCTCCTCGTCCTGCAAAAGTCATAGCGACAATGTTGGTAGATTGCTTTTCTTCTGGAGCGGTTTTCCGCTTTGTATTGTTGTTCCTCCGAGCTTGGTTTGGAACGGCCGTTGTCGGCAAAGAGCCACGAGCATCGTCGTCGGCAGCTGCGAACTCACTAGCTAACTGAATCTTCTGATTCAAGTTAAGCTGATGATTGTCCTGCAAGCTCTTCAGCTTATGTCGGAGCAACGTGCCCCTTTCCAACCCATCGATGAAGGCGGCCATGGCGGTCTGAGCGTGCACTCCTGCGCAGGAATTCTTCATATCCAGCCAGCAGGAGAGATAGGCGCGAGATGTCTCGTCTTTTTCTTGCACGCACCGCTGTAGATCGCCCACAGTGCAGGGACGCTTGTATGTACCCTCAAAGTTCTTGGTGAATGCTTCTTGCATATCCAGCCAGTTGTAGATAGATCTCTCCGTCAAGTCGTCGATCCATTGACGGGCCGTGCCCGCCAACATTAACGAGAGGTACTTGACGGAGACGTTGGGGTTGCCTCCGGCAATCTCCACCGCGTTGCCATAGTCCTGCAACCATGTGGCAGGCTTGGCGGTGCCGTCATAGGGCTTGATGGTCTTGTCAATCCGGAAACCTTTGGGGTAAGTTGCGGACCGTATTGCAGGTCCAAAGCAACATGGTCCCAGGTATGGTCCTTCCCAGGCCTCGTGGATCTTATCGATCCGCGAACGTGAATCGTACGGCTCCGGGTTCTTCTTCTTGTTGTCAGCAGGGGATGGGCTGCATGAACGATGCGGGACTCTTCCGCCATGGTGACTGGTTGGCGGCGATGGAGGCGGAGGTGGTGGTGGGTTAGCCTTCTTGCTGTTACCCTCCTGCGACACCTCACGCCTGTCGTGGTTGCTTGTCGGACGTGGAGGGTCGTGGTGTGACCTGCTCGTACGTCCTTGGTGGCGCTCTTCATCATGACGGGTCTGTGCCACGTTGTCACGGATGACGATGCCGCACTGCTTTGGTGGGGGCATATCCGTATGATGGTGAGCCTTGTAGTCTTTATGACGTCGGGGGGATCGGGGCGGTGGTGATGGGCGGCGAGGTCGGGCTTTTTCTCCGTGGTCGGAGGATATGGGGATAGCATCCTTCCTGTTGCGCGCATCCCTCCTTCTTTGTTCTGATGAACCCGTACGTGACCCGACATCTTGAGGAGATCTATCCCTTGGCGGTTTGTACTGGCTAGATCGTCATAGCGCTGGGTCAGACTCAAGCCTCTGAGAGGTGGCCTTTTCCTGCTGCTTTACCGCCTTGGCCACTAGGTCATAGACTTGTTCTACTGCCTCAGGCGATCTATCCTTCTCCAGAAGGGTCTTGGCGACGGCGAGGTTAAGGAGTGGGGTGGGCATCACCTTCTTGCCTTCACTGTCAATGTATGGCTTGGCCTGTGCCGGCTTCGAGGGAACCCATCCTAGGTTGCGCCGTACGCCAGGATCATTGATGACACGAGACGGAGCTTTCTTCGCCTTCTGCTGTTGTAGCAGAGTCTTGCACTCGGCTTCCATTGCTATAGCTTTCTCTATGGACTTCTGCGTGTTGACCAGAACTCGATCTAGTTTGGCGCCTTGCTCCGCGATGGCTTGTGCCTTCTCCAGCAGTTGCTGGCGCTTCTCGTCAAGCTGAGTCACGTTCCGGATATGAGCAAAGGTTAGTGGCTCGACGAGGAGATTGCCGTACATCACTCTATCAGCTGGAGTAACATGGGCTGCTGCCGACGTGGATGCCGGAGGCGGCAATTTTGTGGTGTCGTTGTTGCTCAGGCTGGTGCCGAGTTCCTGCGGCTGCTGCACTGGGTTAGGCGGAGGAGGCATGACCTTTGCACGATCTTCGTCAGCAGCAATAAGTGGCCCCTTCCCCTTTTCCAGTGCCGTAGGCGGAGCTTGCCCGAGTTGATCTTCATCCATCGCCGTCCCAATGGTGACGAACACCCCTCGGGACATGACGGTGTTGTTAGCTTGCTCGTCGCGCGAGTACTCCTCCTCCATCTCCTACATAGCGGAGTCTAGCTCTTCTGGAGTGAAGTCTATCTCCTCAGAATCTGCACTGAAATCAGCATAAAGCGTGTCAATGACAGAGTCGGAGGGTGCCAGGACTTCCTTGATGATGGGCGGTGGAGGTGCAACGGCCTCGACAATGACTGGAGGTGGTGGTTCTCCTACGGCGATGGCTGCCGGAGGCGGTGGTGGTGGTGGCTGAATCGGAGGGGCTCCGTCAATGAGCGCAAGCGTTGTCTGAGCTGCCGCTTCGGCCTCCGCATAGTTGTTGACTGTGTTCACCATGCCTTCGAAGGTAAGGCGTCCTGACGCCTGCTGCCGCCTAAGAGAATGTCGGAGAAGCATGCCATGGTCCAATCGTTCCACAAAGTGATAGATGGCATCATCATTGGGGTAGTGGTCCAGATCGTCTCGTATACGGAGCCATCTGGCCAGGTAGTCGCGGGGGTCTTCGCCTTCTCTCTGAACGCAGCGCACCAGATCGAAGATGGTAACCACGCCGACGAACTTGGATCTCTGTTGTCCAGACGCGCGGACAAAGCCGGCGGATTTGTAGTGATCTTCCACCTTTATATCCTACACAGGGGCAGTTTGGGTGGGCCTTGAATTTTTCCGATCTTTGCCGGCGAACTCCGAGGAGAGACCCGACATCGATCCTTCCGCGAACATATCCTCCCCGTAGGCGGTCCGTGCGGGTCTTGATGCTCCTCCGACTCCCAGGGAACTAGTGCCCGAGTCGGTTTCGCCGATGAAGAGGTGGATGTCTCCGATAGGAATGATCGAACACCGCATAGGGTTCGTCTTCGCCGGGATCCAGAATTCGTCCGGGGGGACGATCGGAACGCTGCCGGAGAATAGAACACGGCCGATGGCTACGGTTTCGCCGATTCCCGCGAAGATCTTGGTCCTCGCCCGCTGAAGAGCTTGAAGCGCCTCTTGCCCCACGGTGGGAGCCAACTGTCGTGGTATTGCCGACGAGTACGCCATGGAGGGATCCTCATAGTGCGTGTTTAGAGACGTGGGGTAAGGCGGACGGTTGACGGGTACGAGGTAACACAGCTTACCCAGGTTCAGATTCCACGACGGTGGCGGAATCCTACTCCTGCTATAAATCACTATAAGGGCAATACGCCGAGTTACAGAGATAGGTTTGCTGTGCGAGGTGACTAGAGAGTCTAAGTTATCGTATGAGATTGTGCCCTAAAGGCTCCCATAGGCCCGACTTATATAGTCGCCAGGTCCTAGGGTTACAGGGAAAATTCCTAGCCGGATAGTTTACAGAGTCCTACACTGTCTATTACTCGTCTTGTGTATCTTGCACACCAAGGCTCCGGGTACGCTGGTGACTCCACCATAACCTTCCTTTATCCGGCATGGGCCTCCCTTCTGGATCCATCTAACTGGGCCGCCCAGCAGGCCATAGGCGACGCTACCGACTATGGGCCACCCGGGTCAGTCGAATAAGAGACATGCTATTAGGATACCCATATAGCATATCCCCAACACATAATTAAGGAAGATTTCACTAAGTTACGTCATGATTTCCACAAGGGTCTAACTCCTCTTGCAAGCATTAATGGTTCTTTCATTACTCTAGTCCCTAAGAAGAACTCTCCTGAGTCTGTCAATGATTTCAGGCCTATTTCTCTCATAAACACATGTCTCAAATTCTTGACAAAATTGGCTGCAAACAGGCTACAGAAGCAAATAAAAAGGTGCATTCATGAGAACCAGTATGGATTCATTAAATACAAAACAATGCAAGATTGTTTGGGTTAGACTTTTGAATATTTGCATCAATGTCACGCCTCAAAGAAACAGACTGTGGTAATAAAATTGGATTTTGAAAAGGCTTTTGACACAATTGAACATGATGCAATAATTAGAATTTTGAAATGCAAGGGTTTTGATGATATATACATTGGATGGGTTAAAGAAATATTAGCATATGGCTCTTCAGCTATATTACTGAATGGAGTACCTGGCAGGAATTTCATCTGTAAGCGAGGGGTTCGACAAGGTGATGATCTATCCCCATTGCTATATGTTCTTGGGGGAGATTTGCTACAGAGCTTCATTAACAAGGCTTCCAGTGAAGGAAGGTTAATGGCACCAATCCCCAATAGAGGCACTACTGATTTTCCTGTTGTACAATATGCTGATGACACTATCATTATAATGCAAGCTGACCCACAACAGTTACACACTCTCAGACAGATTCTTGATGAATACACTACATTCACTAGACTTAAGGTCAATTATCATAAATCTTCATTGATACCCATAAATCTAACTCAGGATGAGGCTACCTCTCTGGCTTTGGAAATTGGTTGTGTCATAGCAAAAATGCCCTTCACTTACCTTGGGCTGCCTGTAACACCCCAGTTTTAGTGAATTACTAATTAGGGTTTTGATTGTGCATCATGAGCATCATCCCTTAAAAATGCATGCAAAGAATTAAATGCAAAACCCTAATCCTTTTCCTCTCTATTTGAAAATAAGCTCAAATGGTTTCAATATTTTGAAAACTATCAAAACGTTGGAGCCCAAATGGACTAATAGGGCCCCACACTAATTTCCTATATTTTATAAAGCTTCTGGTATTTTTGAAATGGACCAAAACAGATTTGGAAATTGAAATATACAAAGAGAAATCAAAATAGAAAATGGAAAACGGTTTGCAGGAAATAAAAAAAACGTTTCCTAAGCTAATATGGGCCGTGCCCATCTTTTCCCTCTCCTCTCTCTATCGCTCGCTCAACAGCTGCAGCCCGCAACCAGCCCATACCTCTTCGTTACTTTTCTCCCTTTCTTCTTCGTTGACAGAAGGACACCAGCGAGGAGAGCTGTTGCGTGTAGATGCCGGCGCCGTCCCCGCCTCGCCGTGATTCACGCTGCGAGGAGATGAACGCTACCAACGTTGTCGACGCCTATAAGACCCCTTGCCGCCGCCGGATGAGCCTTATCCTCTTCCTCTCCCCCAATTTCTTCCCTGGCCGAATCCTACCCTTAGAACTCACCGGCGCCACGCCATTTCCGGTCACCCCGAGCTCCATCGAGCGTGCTCCCATGACCGCCTAGACCTCCTCTATCTTTTGCCCCAAACGGCGCATGCAGGAGAAGCCCGAGACGCCGCAATCGACAACTCCTTCCCGAGCTCCGACCGTCGCCGTCGCCGTCGATTCTGGCCACGCCACGCCCTCCCGACCGCACAGTCGCAACCCTGGTGAGCCTAGGAACCCGCCAGTACCCTCCTCTCTCTCGTTTGCTTCCTTTAATAAGCTTCCATCGTGTTCTGTCGCTCGCCGCCGTCGGGCACCGCCATAGCCGCTTCTCCGGCGACCATATCCAGGTGGAGCCACCTCTATAAGGTTCGTCGCGTCGTGCTGTGTCTAGCCCACCTATTGGCGCTTCCCAGTTCACCGCCAATAGCCCTCCTCGCCGTCGTTCCGTGGCTCACCGCCAGTGTGACGTCACGCTGACGTTAGCCGTGCAGGTCAGCCCGGTCAAACCAATCCCTGACCCCACTTTGCGTGTGTGGCTGCTGATGTGGCTTAGGCCCCACCTGTCAGCCTCTCTGGCTAGAGCCAGCCCCGGTGAAAATAACCCCCACCCCTACGCTAACGTCACAGCGATGCAGTAAGTCAGTTAAAAGGCTTTAAATAATTCCAAAAAATGTAATAAACTTGTGAAATCAACATCTAATGATTTAAAAGTCAGAAAAATACAAATAATATATCAAAATGTTCATAAAAATGAGAACTATCTATTAGAGATATAATCATTCATTGATCAACAACTTCAATGACAAGTTTAATTAGAACAACATAGTAACCCCTCATAGGTAATTCCGGAGTTTCCCCGAATTAGGGTTTGTACCCTTCGTAACCCCGATTAATTTGTCAAGCATGCCTTAGGGTTACATTTCGATACAATTTAACTTGCCATATCATCATCCTTGATTGAGCATTGCATCGATGCCATGTGTTGATTGTTTCCCTCTCTTTCCAGTGTTTGGTTCTTTCTGGTAGAATACGATATCGAGATCAAGATCGAAGCCTGAGATCAACACCGTCGAAGATCGAAGATCAACGAACAATACTTGACCAACTATAACCAAGTCAAGTGCCAGACGTCCGAAGCTCTGCTTACTTGTTATCAACAGGCAAATGCAAGCATAGCCACACCATGATATAATCCTATGTTTACGAAAGTATTTCCATTCCTGCCTTGATGCATACGATTCTACTATGGTCTTTTATCTATAGATAGAGTATCCTATCTATTGCATTACTCCCTTTGAGCTTATATTACCTGATCCACTACTCCTAGCATATCTAGGTTTGGCTTGTGTGCACTGCTAGAGCTATTATCTGTGTCTTGCTTAGCCATGCTTAGATGTTGAGTTTGGTCCATCCAGATGATGTATCAGATGCAGAGAATCTAGTATGACAGGAGATCGAGATATATATTGATGAGGTGATATGAGATTAAACATGCTAAGGCTGGTATGGGAGGCCACGATGGGATGTGGTTTTTCTAGTCCCATGCTCGTCACCACTAGGACCCGAGTTCTTGCCTTTGGAACCAAGACGAGCGTACAACCACATGGGGCTTGGACAACCTCATGAGCAACTAACTTGCCTAGTAGATTCCATGAGTCACATAGTTCGGGCATTCCATTCGACATACGCATTGAAAACGTTTTTGAAAGAAGGGGGTGAAGGAGGTGCATTCATAACAGGTAGGGAAGCGTGGACTGGGTTGCTTGGGGTCGATGGAGCCCCTGGTAAACCAACCTTGCCTCACATCTTTAAGTACCGGCTTCGGTATTTGACCTGTTACGGCGGAACCATACTTATTGCGTGACTCATGGTCTCGGCGAAAGCAAGGTAAAGGTCGTGTCTAACCACCCTCTGCTAGCCTTCCAAGGAAGAGGGCTAATCATTGTGGCATTAAGAGAAGGTTAGTACGTGTGGGTAAAGTTGTACACCCCTGTAGGGTAATAATCCTTTCGAAAAGCCGTTTTCACGGTTATGAACGACTTGGCGACCAAACTCAAGATCATAGAGAACTATAACCTAATCGTAAAACTTGGTAGATCAATGTGTGATTAAGGATGCTTCCTCATGGGTACGAGGGGGTGATCCTAGATAGGAGGTTCTAATGATGATTTGGTGGATATAAAAGATGATGATCAATATTTTAGAGATGTCGCTCTCTTATCCCCTTTTAAAATACTCTGATTAGACGAGCTTCTTCTCTCCCTCTTGTTTTATAAACAAAGATGGCTTTATGCAAAACAACTCCACCAACCATAGGTCTTGCGGAGTACACCCTGTACTCACTCTTTCTTTGTTGATACTTTTGGTAGAGTAAGTGTTCCCCTGAAGATCAGTTTGGTACTACATCGACATTGGCGAGTAGCTTGGGGTTCCCGGCCGGCAGCCTGGAACTATGGGCTAGGACATCATCGTTATGCTTCAGGCCTCTTAGGACATTTGTTAAGTTTGCTACACTTAATAGCATAATTTTCCTTCTGTTGTTTGATGCTTGTGGTCAGTGACCTCTGCTTGTAATAATTTGGTTCTCTGCTCAGTTATGAGCTTGCTGTAATAATTTTCGTGTTGTAAGGTCACTGTTGTGTTACCGATTCTTCACTGGATATTCTCGAGCTCAAGGTTAAGCTTATGTTAGACGGAGGTCTGGGATTTGTTTAGCCATGGTCCCGGGGGTGTCACACTTCCCATGGGAATTACAAAACCAACTATCAAAGACCTCTCTCCTCTGACTAACATAGTTGAAAGAAGACTGACAGCCTCAGCATCTTTTTTGTCTTATGGGGATAGACTTGTTTTGGTGAACTCTGTGTTATCCTCACTACCTCTGCACTACATTTGTTCTCTGAGTGTCCCCAAGGGAATAATTGACATTTTAAACAGAGCTAGAAGACATTGTTTATGGAGAAAGAGTAAGGATGACGCTAAAGCCAACTATATGGCATATTGGGAAATGATCAGTAAACCAAAAGACAAGGGTGGTTTAGGAATCATAAATCTTCAAATCCAAAATAAATGCCTGCTTATGAAACACTTACATAACTTTTACAATAAAGCTGATCTGCCTTGGGTGAAATTAGTCTAGAACACATATTATCATGGCAGAGTACCTCACACTGTTACTGTCTGTGGATCTTTCAGGTGGCGTAGTATTATGAGTTTGCATGAGGAATACCTCTGAAATTTCAAATGTTTAGTGGGATCTGGAGACACAACTTTATTCTGGGTAGATAACTGGAACAACAACCCTCTCAACTCAACATAACCACATTTATTTTCACATGTACTTGACAAAGACTACTCTGTTAAGCAAGAAATCTCAATCACTTAGATGTCTAAAGCCTTTCATCTACCAATATCTGCTGAAGCTAGTACTGAATTACAACATTTACAATTGCAACTGGATCAAGTCACTCTTCAACATACTAAACATGATGAATGGAAAAGTTTGAGCTCAAAAAGGAGTGTTTTCTGTTAGTGATATGTACAAGGGATATTTCAAGCACATACCAAATCATTTTCCATCACAGTGGATCTGGAGTAGTAAATGCACTTTCAAACATAAGTTATTTGCCTGGCTGATAATCCATGATCTCATTAATACTAAGGATATGCTGCTTAGAAGGCATTGGAATGTTTCTGATAATAATAATTGTGTTCTTTGCCCTTTTCCATACCCTAGAAGACCGGTCACATTTATTTTTTGAATGTAATTTTAGTATGAGAATATGGACATGTCTTCAGGTTGTCTGGGGTACAGGGTCTGGACCAGAGATTTTGAAACATGCAAAACAGAAATTCAAGGGCCCATGCTTCATAGAGATTGCTATCCTAGCTTGTTGGAATATTTGGAAGCAGAGAAAAGACAAAAATTTCAAAGGAATAAGACCTTCCTTCATCTCTTGGAAATCGGGGTTTATCTATGATGTTTCACTCCTAAAATATAGAGTCAGAAAGAAGACCATCACAGATCTTAACTCCTGGATTGATGCTTTGTTGTAATTTTAAATAAAGGACTATGGGGGGCTCCCCTGCAGTAAATATTCAAAAAAAAGATGACCTCCTAGATCCATTGATAGCCCTGATTGTTTGATTGCTTCTTTCTTCCAAAAATATTTTCCTCCTAGTGCTAGGCATGCTGCTTTGCAGAAACTTTTTGATTTTAAACAGGGAGAAGAAGAGAAATTGCCTGAGTCATGGACAGGGTTCTGTGCCTTGATTCATACACATCCTGGATGCCCATTACCTAAAAATGAGCTTCTTGATATTTCTGTAGGGTTTGCAACATAGAAAACAAAAAAATCCTATGATGGGAACAACTATGTACCAAGATCTATCTACTAGATACAAGCAACAGGCCGATATACATCTGTAGAGAACATACCCTTGAAGACTGACAAAGCTTAACGAGGTTGAACTCGTGGTTGATGTAGACGGTCTCTTGCCGATCTCAAGATCGAGAGGAAGTCCTAGCGCCGCAAATCAGCGGCGCATCCGTGCTCGCACACACGTCCGAGGCATCGAGCAACCTCCGCCTCCTCGCTCCAGCGATGCAGCGGAAGCACAACTCTTTCTTGTCGAATAGCCACCGGGAACATGTATCTCGCTAGTTCGAGACCATGGGGGATAAATACTAGAGGGGGAGAGAGATCCTTCACGAGGAGGTGTGAGTGAGAGAGAGAGGGAGGGGGGCTCCTTTTATAGGAGGAGGGGGGAACCCCAGGGGGTGGCCGGCGCATGGGTCTGCCCCCTTTCCCTCCCTCCATTCATGTGGGTGGAAGCTCCCCTCACAAAATGCCCCTTCAATTTTCTCCACTCAAAAACCCACTCAAATTGCCATTAAATTTCCACCAAATTTAACGCAAACTCTCATTAAATAAAACTCCTTTTATTTATTCAGAATTTTGTCAATTACTTTAATGACAAACATTCACATATAACCCCTTGCTAGTATTTCATTTCACATGCAAAAACACTTTCTGCAATTTCACCCGAAAACCAGTTTCGGTATCTAGTGAAATAAATTCCTACGCTTATTATTCTTTTCACCATGAAACTATTTGCTCCAAATGGTGTCGGTGTCTCTTAAGTGTGTCACCCTATGGTTCGCGAATAATGCGGATAATCAGAAGCGGGACCTGGAGATCCATACTGACTCCCACACATTCAACGATGACTTTCTTGTGATCGTGAGAACCTTTTATGCAGTATCTTAATCCTTTTGTTTCGCGATATATTACATGTCCGAGATTCGATCATCGGTATCTCCATACCTAGTTTGATATCGTTACTAACATGTAATCTTTCTTGTTCCCATGATATAACATTCTAGTGATAAAATCACTTGCTTGCAAGCTAATCAATGTGATATCCCGAGAGGGCCCAAAGCATATCTATCCGTCATCGGGATGAACAAATTCCACTCTCGATCCATGGGCCTCAACATAACACCTTAGTAGTACTGAACCCATCTTTATAATCACCCTGTTATGGTGTGACATTTGATGTTATCAAGATACGCTTCCAGTGTTAGTGATAGACATGATCTCATGGTCTAAGGATTAGGATCACTTCATATGATGTTATAGCAATATAAACTCAATGACTTTGATCGTAATGCTATACTTCGGATGAATGTTCATCATACCATTCCAATAATGTTGTGACCTCGTTATTAACAATATCCAATGTCCATGATCAGGAAACCTTGATCATCTTGTTAATCAACGAGCTAGTTTATGAGAGAGGCATAACTAGGAACTTTCTGTTTGTTTATTAAACACAATGTATTAACGTTTCCGTATTAATACAATTATAGCATGCAAAATAAACATCTATCATATATTGGAATATACATAATAGCCACTTTATTATTGCCTCTCAGGGCATATTCCCTTCAGTCTCCCACTTGCACTAGAGCTATTTTAATAAACAAGTTCAGAATCATTTATTGGAAAACTCTAGAGCTATTAATAAGTTGAAAGATATTGTGGAAAGAACTGATAATGATGTTAAAATCCTTTGTAAACACTTTCAAATGGTTCAAACTCAAATTGATCAACTTGCTAAGGTGCAAAAAGATATGTTAGTTCATGCCTCTGGAGATAAACATGCTTATGGAATTAGAACTAGGAGTGTTATAGCTACTCAAGATCCTTTACATCCTGAAGGACACCCTAAAAGAATTGAGCAGGATTCTCAACAAGTTGAAAGTAGTGGTAGTCCTCATAATAGAAAGAAAAAGAAAATAAAATAGTTGAGGAACCACCTGAACCTGCTGTAGACTCTAATAGTATATATCTATCTCTGATGCTAAAACTGAGAGTGGTAATGATAAAAATGATGCTCCTAATAAGGAGGAAGAACCTGAGAAGCACACTAAGAACACTAGGTACACTAAGGAAGATTTTATTGCTAATAAACATGGTAGTGAAAGAGAACCTTGGGTTCAGAAACCTATGTCTTTTCCTCATAAGAAACACAAGTCAAAGGAGGAAGAACACTATAAAAAGTTTTGTGAGTGGATGAAACCTTTATTCTTGCAAATTCCTTTGACTAATGCTATTAAATTGCCTCATTCAAAGTATATGAATGATATTGTCTCTAATAAAAGGAAGATTCCTACTAAGGAAATTTCTACTTTGCTTGTTAATTATTCCTTCAATGGTAAGGTTCCAAAGAAACTTGGTGATCCATGTATACCAAATATTCCTTGCTCTATTAAGAATAATTATGTTAGAACTGCTTTATGTGATTTGGGAGATGGAGTTAGTGTTATGACTTTTTCTCTCTACAAGAGACTCCAGCTAGAAAAGTTGATACCAACTGATATATCTTTGCAAATGGATGATAAGTCAACTACTATTCCTGTTGGTATATGTGAGGATGTTCCTGTTCAAGTGGCTCATAATTGCTTGGTTTTAACTGATTTTGTTGTGCCTGAGATGCCTGAAGATGATAATATGTCTATTATTCTTGGGATACCTTTTCTTAATACTGCAGGTGTTGTCATCAATTGTAATCGAGGAGAAGTAACTTTTAATATTAATGACAAAGAGCATACTGTCTATTTCCCCAAGAAGGTTGATAAGAGATATTGCCTGAATTCTGTTGAAAATATTTAGAGCATCAAAGTTGGAGAAATATATTGTCCCATTCCACAAGAAAGTTTTGAAACTATTATGATTGGGACTATTGCTATCAAGTTTGAGGTGACATAATCATTTTGTGAAATTCAAAGTTTTGTTTCATATAAGATTGTTTTGGTAACAATACTTGATCAACCTTGTTAACAAAAGGATTTTAATGAACAAAACAATGTTTTCACAGTGGTTATACTTGCTCACTTTTATTTTTCTCCTTCCTAGTCTTTGCTCTTCCTCTTTATAGCCTTAGTTTTGCTAGTTGATTGCTTGTTAGAGTGTCTTAGAACTTCTGTAGTTTTTGTTTTTGTTTGCTTTTGCTTCTTCTAAAAATCTTTTTCTGCGAGAAAATCAATTTTCATAACCTAAAAATTGGCCAAAAATAAAGTTTACCAAAAAATCCCAGAAAATTCATATTAAATTTTTCCTCAAAAAAGGGGCAGAGGGACACCTGGAGTGGCCCAGGGGGACCCACCAGGCTAGCACACCCCCTGGTGGCGCAGCCAGCCCCAGGTGGCGCCTAGCCTAGGTGTGGCCCACCCATGGCCCTCCAAGATGCCTCCTCCCAGTCACTTCTTTCTCTCTCACGAAAAACACCGGAAAATTTTCTCAAGCTCGAGTTCCTGCTATTCTTGCTCTCGATTTTCGATCTCCTTGCTCAGCCCATCTTTGTTGCTGATTTTTGGAGGGGTTGCTCCTTGGTATGTGCCCCCTCCGCTTGTCCAATTAGATTTTTGATTAGTAGGTTGTATCTTGAGTATTTTGCTGCTATAGGTGTCAGGTTGTGTGAGCTTGCATGCTTGTTCTATGATTAGAGATTTCATTTTGATGCATGTATAGCCCTCTAGAAAGTTCCTATAGTAGTTCCTCATCATTTATCAACTTGGAAATTACTTAGTTTGATGTTTGTCTAAAAATTTCAGAAAATAAGATGAGTGCATACCAACTGAATCGACATGATTTTATGGTACCTGAGCCAATGAAATTCCATCATGAGGAAGGAGTCTTCCCTTCCATATATCCATGCCCTGAATTTATGAGAGCCGCGGGAATCTTCCAGGATTTCTGAACCATGATTACTAATGCAGGGTTGGAACACTTTGTTGAAGAGGAACCATATCAATATGTTAAGCTAACCATGTCTATGGTGAAGGACTTCCGGTTTATTTGGTCCTCGTCTAACCCCGTGGTACATTATAAAATCTACAATATAGCTGTCGACCTGCCTTTTGCTGATTTTTGTGCATCTATTAGAGTGCCGCATTGGGAATCTTGTGAGAAGATCAAGGAGAGGCCTAAGACACTTATGGATTTATATGCTGAAATTTGCCAAGGTTGTGACTTATCAAAGGAAAGTGGTAAAATTCGGAACATTCAGTTCCCATCCATTAGATATTTTTCCTATTTAATTACCAAGTGTGTTCTTGCTAGAAAGACTGCTAGAAAGTTATCTTCATTCGATCTATCTTTTATCTTAGCTGCTTTGAATAGGGATAGATCTTACAACCTGGGCGCTTTGATAGCTTACCGTCTTACCACCAACCGTGAGAAAGGTGGAATTTGTGGAGGTCTCATTGCCTCTAGGTTGCTAGCTTTCCATGGTTTAGAGCCTCACCATTCAGATTATCGATTCCCCATAGAGAGACTTGATATTAATTCCATGGTTCAGCATAATTTTGTTTCTTCTTGGGCTTCTGTGAGAGATATACCGTGTGCGATATCCTTTGTCAAGCGTGGTTGGAGAGAGGGTAGGACTGAGAAAGTATTCTATTTGCCTGCACCTGCTTTGTTTAATTTTGATAACATGCAAGGATGGTCGCTCATGGAGGAAGAGTTTGACACATACGTGGAGGAGCTCTCCCAGCAAAGAGAGAATGTTGGAGAGGATGCTGAAGATGATTCGGCCCAACCCTCCAATATGGGGGAGTCTTCATACCAACAGCCCTCCTATGATTGGAGCGCGTCTTCTTCTTCATCGCGAGGGCCTGATTATGATCATTCCTATGATGACCCACCAGCTTGGGGTTACTACCCGCGCTATTGAGCCCCACTTAGGCCAAAAGACTAAGCTTGGGGGGAGGTACACCGACATCACACTGATCTATATATCATGTTTCGTCGGTTCTTTGCATATCCATGTTTCGCTTTCTTTTTGGTTTTTGTTTCTGCTTTCCCAATACACAAAAATACCAAAAATATTTTTTTTGTTTCTCTTGGTTTGTTTCTTTTATTTTTAGTTTTGGTTTGCCTTAAAGAAAAATAAAAAAATATTTTGCTTTGTTTGCTTTTGCTTTGAGTGCTTGCTTTAAAAAATTGAAAACACCAAAAATATTTGTTCTTCTTCTTTGGTTTTGTGAAGTTCTTTGCAGGGTTAAACAGTCCTCATTGGAGTTTGGTTTCATGTTATTATTCAAGCCACACAAGTGAAGGGCAATAATGAAGATTAAGACAACTTGAGGTGTGGTAAGAGGTTGGTAACGAACTCTATTTGTTTTCATTTTTGTACATATACTCATCATTGTGGGCATGCTTAGTCTGTTCATGTAAGGTTAATGTTATTTATGGATGCCTAGTAGTTCTTGCTTTCTTATGATTATTTCCAGCTTACTAATAGTTTGTAGCATGTCATATGAATGTTTTCTTGCATTGTTCTATTCATAACTTGGTATGCTATTGTGGTATCCTCCTCTGAATGTTTCATTTGAATCGACTTGGCACATGCTCACGCATGCATATGACTGAAACAATAGTCAGTAAGCCTCGATGATTTATTTTGCCTCAGAGTTCTTGTATTACTTTCATGCCATAATTAGTCCTGTTTGGTTGCAAGCATGATTATGACAGTTATTACTCTCTTGTTTGTTGCTCCCTCTCTATTGTTAGCCTTCACTTGCGCTGAGTATGAGCTCTATTCGTGTTTCCAACTCCCCAAAAACCATTATTTACAAAGTGTCCACCATACCTACCTACTAGCATCATTTGCTATCCTGTGCATATTCAACATTCCTTGTTTTCTTCCAAATAAAATGTTTGCTTGTTTTGAGAAAGTTAGTTAGTAAAGCTCTCACGAACTTGATGGCACACTTTATTTCTGCACTTAATAAACCTGAACCATTGTGACTATCCATGAAAGTTATATGCTTGCAAATTATAGGCTGGGAGTTAGCAGAACTGTGCTGTCACGGGGAACACTTTCAACATTACACTTGTACTTTGTACCCAGTTGATATCATGCTCTTTTGTTTATGAATGTCGTCCGTGTGAAATAAAAGGGGAGCTTGTAAGTTCATGGAGCTATATATATATATATGTGTGTGTTAGAGAAACGCCTGGGACGCTAGCCTAAGCCATGCCTAATCATGGTGGAAACTTGCAGCATAACCATAATGAGCAATCTGTGAAGCATCCTCAATAAAAACCTATGCAAATAGCAAATAAAAAGATCGCTGAGATGCTCATTGTCTGCTTGCCTTGTCATTTTGCTTATGGGATAGCTCATGTATCATGTGCAAGGGGTACCCCTTGGCGGTTCTCTATGATACGCATGTATTTACTATGACAAGAACTTGCCGGTAACTAAATTTGAGTAGCATGAGGAGCGGCCCTCGTATTCAAGGGACATGAGATTTTCAGTTTATGGTCTATCAAATATATAACTCATATTGGACCTCACTTTCACCATTAACCATCTAAAGATGCCTATGATAGGGGCAATGAGAGCTCAAAGCTAATGAGTACCATACTTTCAGCATTTGGAAGCCTTTCAAACTTTTCAAAGCCTTTTCACTTCCTTGTTGAGTCACCACTTATTCTATGAGCACCTTCTTGAGAGCATAGTTGTCATTCATAGTGTAATGTGCTTGTATCGAAAATTGGTTAATTATGTCATGACTTTGATGCTTATATCTCTCATATCTTTACTTCTAGTCTTCACTTGAACTTTAGGGGCGCCTTGGCATTTATTTTGCTCCACCATCAAAGGCAAGCGAGATACCACTCTATCATATCATCTTATGAGCATTGCAATGTTGCTTATGTTTATGTTTCATGCTACTTATTATTATTGAGTTGGAATCTCTTCATAGCTTGCAATGACTATTGAATAGACTTAGTTGCATACTCCTTATTATGAATTGTCTAAGTATCTACTCCTATGCTGAAAATATTTACATCATATGAAGCAAATGTGTTCGTGAAAGTTTTTTTATCGCACTCAGTTCTCAACTGAATTGCTTGAGGACAAGCAATAAGCTAAGCTTGAGGGAGTTGATACGTCCAAAACGTATCTACTTTCCCGAACACTTTTGCTATTGTTTTCCTATAAACTTGTGTGATTTGGATACAACTAACACAGACTGACGCTGTTTTTAGCAGAATTACTTTGGTGTCTAGTTTTTGTGCAGAAAATAAACTATCAGGAAAAATCCCGGAGAATATGCCAAAAACCCTATTTCAATAGGAAACTCACGGAGCCAGAACACGAGACGGAGTGGGACACTGAGGCGCCCACACCCCCTGCCGCACGGGCCAGGCCTGGCCGCGCCTGGAGGGGGTGTGGCCGCCTCAGGCACCCCCTCGTCCTCCCTCTTTGCCTATAAGTTGCCTTCTAACCTAAAACTCAGGGGGTTCGACGTTTTTCCAGAAAGAGTTCCACTGCGCCGCCACCACCAGAAAATGCGATTCGGAACCAGAAACTCCGTTCTGGCACCCTGCCAGGACGGAGAATTTGGAGAGGATCATCGCCATCATCATCAACAACGCCTCTCCATCAACCATCCATATTTCCCTCATCCATGAGTGAGTAATCCCCCATTGTAGGCTATGGGGATGGTAGGGATTGGATGAGTTCTATCATGTAATCGAATAAGATTGTTAGGGCATGGTGCCTAGTATCTCTATTAGTGCTATTTGAATTTGTTGCAACTTTTTGTGCTTAATGCTTGTCACTAGGTCCCGAGTGCCATGATCTCAGATCTGAACTTATTATTGATTTATGATGATAGTATTGTTTGTGATCTTATCTGCAAGTTGTGTACACATATCATTGTTCGGATCCAAAGGCCCCGAAGTGACAGAAATTGGGACAACCAGAGGGGATGGCTGTGGTGTGAGGATCACGTGTGTTCACGGAGTGTTAATGCTTTGCTCCGGTGCTCTATTAAAAGGAGTGCCTTAATTGCCAGTAGTTCCCTTGAGGCCCCGCTGCAACGGGCTGGCAGGACAAAAGATGTTGTGCAAGTTCTCATTGCGAGCACGCATGACTATATATGGAGCACATGCATATGATTGTTTAGTACTTGGATGGTTTATCTTATTTATCTGCAATTGCCCTAAATCTTTAAGTTACATGTTTAGACTTGTCCATGCAACACCCGTCCATCCATCCCTATGCCTACCACACTCATATCCTACTATTTGCTACTACTGTTAATATTGATCTTGTTTACTGTTGTTGTTGCTTTGTTATTGCTACTACAAAACTGTTGCTACTGATAAACTTCTGTGAGCAAGGCTATTTCCAGGTGCAGCTGAATTGACAACTCAGTTGTTAAGGCTTGCAAGTATTCTTTGGCTCCCCTTGTGTCGAATCAATAAATTGGATAATACTACCCTCGAAGACTGTTGCGATCCCCTATACTTGTGGGTCATCAGATTTCCATGTATTTTCTGGAATTTTCTGATCTTCGCGAATATTGCATCTGGACACCGCTTTTTCCATCAGAATCCTGACTCCGGCATTTCATCCTCCAAAAGTCATCCAACAAGCAAAATAGATGAAATAACATAAGTATCACCTCTTAATATGAAATATATCAATGAATAATAGTAAATTATGATATAAAATAGTGATGCAAAATGAATGTATCACAGGGGAGTGTGGAGCCCAGATCAGTGGTGGAGAAGAAGTGGGGTTGGTGGGAAGCTAGTGTGGCTGATGTTTGGGCCACTGAGTAGCCAGGGAGGACGGGACGAATCGGTCCATGTTGTCTGTTTCACCAAAAATGGGCTGCAAAACCGGGGAGGAAATAGGGCGATCCAGACCGTGTGTCGGACAAAACTATATTTGGAGTGGCCCCTTGGGTGTTGCTCTCTGTCTGATTTTTTTGACCGGGATATATTTGTCCGTTTGTGGGTGCCGTTAGAGGTGCCCTCAGCCTTCCAGATCTAGGCCTGACGTTTTTTCCACGAGATCGGTTGTCCAACTCCAAGCAGTCTCCACTCTCCGCACACTTGTTTTCAGTAGAGCGGAAGGGTTTCGTAGCATAAAGCAAAAAATTTACTAGCTAGCGCAACACCCGAAGCCAGGATCTATCTAGTAGTAGATGCATCAATGGAGATGGGGTTTTGGTGACATACCCTTGTAGACCGAAAACGGTACGTCCCGGAATGTTGATGATGTATTCATACACGTGGCCGACCTCAACGTCGTGTAGCTCCTCGCACGTCACCTCCTGGTCCTTGAATGACAGCCCGACGCCACAAGTGGCAGCGCCCCCAAGGTATCGCACAAGTATGGTGTCCGACGATGACTCTCGTTCTCCTTTATCCATCCGGGATGTGGAAGTAGACCCTCTGGAAGTGGGATACAGCAGCGTGACGGCGTGCCGGTGGTGTCGTCTCTCACATGCGTAGTTCTTTGTGGAACCGTACTCACGAGATTCAACAAAGAGAGAGGGAAAAAATCCCTAAAGAAAAGCCTTAGGAAATCTCCTTTTATTTAATTGTTGTATTCTCCCTCCAATATAGACCTTCTTATCTAGGGGAAAGGGGGAAACCCTTCCTCTAAAGTCCCCGTGTGGCATTAATGGAAAAGAGGAAAAAGGAGGAGCAGTCGACGGCTAAGGAGGTGGTCGGGTGGGCCTTGCACGGCGCGCCAGCGCTCTCCCACGCCCGCATAAGCCGTAGGCCGGGGGCCGCTAGCGGCGGCCATCTAGCACCCCCCTCCCCCACGCCCGTCTGCCAGCGCATGCGCGCGAGCGCCCGAGTGGGCCAGTTAGCCGGTGAGGCCCAGCAGCAGCTGCGGTTGCTTCCCTATGGGTGGCTTCCCTCTAGGCCTTTTCCCTCAAGGGATTTGGTCCAATAGAGGAAGTTGCCCCATAAATATTAATTTAAATATTTATTTAATATATATTAATTCATAATTAACGTATATAAATGCATATTATAAATTCCTATTAACACGAAACCCCTTTTGGTTTATTTCTCCTCCGAACATATTTGGATCCTCTTTGGAACTATTCTGATAAAACCTTTTCAGAACAATGTTGATTCTTTGTTTCTCGTCGGTGATCCCTTCGCTTCCATAACGATCTTAGAATGTCGTAAGACCCTTAAGTATGTTAATCTATGGTTCGGGAATGGCACAAACATGATCTGATCAATGATCAATACCAGGACCAGGATGCCCATAACCCCATGCATTTCACGAAACTCTGTCGTTTAAACCGTAAACTCAACGCCCAAGTATAGACGTCTTTGTTGACATATATAGACATCTCTGTTGAGGGTCTTGGGGAAAGTTCGTGGAGGCTTACAAGTGTATATGGGGAAGCGTAGACTGTTGATCGGCGCAAGACCTGGGATATAATGAAGGATATTTGTAGTGCTAGTGCTTTACCATGGCTTGTATTGGAGACTTCAATGAGGTGCTACGTGTGGATGAGCATGAAGGTGTTGGAAATCGAACTCACACATAGATTCAAGGGTTCCGAGAGGAAGTTGATGTGTGCAACCTCATAGATCTCGGTTATAAAGGTCTTTTTTGGACATGGGAGAAGAAAGTTGCTAGTGGTACATATACAAGGATTCAGCTCGACTGTGCGCTTGGTTTAGATGAGTGGGATGCTCAGTTCCCTCTGGAGTTGGTGATGCATATTGATACTGTGGCATATGATCACTGCGCTCCATTGCTTAACCCGAGTGATGCTGAAATTACATCTCATGGTACCAATAAATTTCGGCAGGAGACCATGTGGGAACACCATGAAGAGTTGAAGCCTACTATTGTCGCTGGATGGAATATAGTGATGTTTTGGCCTTGGCTGTTAGAGATGTGCGGAATAACCTGACTAATTTGACATGCGATCTTGGAAAGTAGTGGTACAGAGACCTTTCGGAGTGTAAAGGAGATTCGCACACTAAAAAAAGAGCCGGAACTTTTAAGGAATCTACCCGCGAGGGTAGTCCCTAGCCACCATGAATTAAAAACCGGTGAACGCCTGGTGGAACTTTATCATCGTGAGGAAATAATGTGGCGGCAACGCTCCCGTGTCGACTGGCTAAACCATGGAGATAAAAATTCCAAACATGAGGAAGAGAAAAAATTTAATCAAAACACTACAACGCCCTGACGGACAGATTATAGAGGATAAAGCTGAAATGCAGGGCTATAACTCTATACATTGGAAGGGGTACATGACATAGACCGTGTGCTCGATCATGTACCCATAAAAGTGACCTCAGCTATGAATGAGTTGCTTACAGCGCCTTATACTAAGGTGGAGGTTAAGGAAGCCCTTTACCAAATGTTTCCGACAAAGGCGCCAGGACCAAATGGCTTCCTGGCTCACTTTTTTCAGGGATGTTTGTGGTGAATATGTTACTAGAGTTGTACTAAATATAGTACATGGCAATGAATCTACGGAGTGTATCAATGAGACGATCCTGGTCTTGATTCCCAAGGTCAAGAACCCTACTCTTTTGTCGCAGCTTCATCCTATTAGTTTGTGGAATGTGTTCTACAAGATATCCTCTAAAGTTATTGTCAACCGTTTAAAGGTAATCCTACCTAACATTATTTCTCAGGAGCAATCTGCTTTTGCGTCTACGATATTGATTAGGCATAACATCATATCTCCATATGAATGTTTGCACTTTATGAAGAGAAACAGATCAAAGAGAAACAACTATTATGCTCTAAAGTTGGATATGATGAAGGCTTATACTTGTGTGGAGTGGGCATACTTGGAGGCCATTATGGACAAACTGGGCTATGCACAACAATGGATAAATGTTGTGATGTGAATGGTCAGATCAGTGTCTTTCTCGGTCTTATTTAATGGGAGCAAGCTTGAGGAATTCAAACCATCAAGGGGAATCGGGCAAGGTGATCCTATCTCACCCTATTTATTCTTACTAGCAGCCGAGGACCTTTCGTGACTTTTAAAAGTTCATAAGCAGCTTGGAGGTATTAAGGTGGCACCATCGGCGCCACTAGTCAATCACCTTTTGTTTGCGGATGATAACCTGCTGTTTTATAAGGGTACTAGAGAGGGAGCAGAAGAGTTGTTAACCCTGTTGGAGAGATATTGTTAAGCTTCGGGTCAGAGGATTAATAGAGATAAATCTTCTATATTTTTCACAAAGGGATGTCCTCAACCTAGGAACAATTTGATCAAGGGCCTTCTTGAGGTCAATAATGGGTCTTTGAATGAAAGATACCTTGGTATGCCTACACATTGGGTTATCAAGAGGTGGCACTTTCAGATTTTTGAAAGATGGGGTATGGAGTAAGGTGAAGGGATGGCTTGAGAAGTTACTCTCAGTTGGGGAGAAGGAGGTGCTGATCAAGTCAGTTGTCTAATCTATTTCGGTATATACAATGACATGATTCAAACTACCCCGAGGCCTATGCGAACACATCAATATGGTGATTAGGCAATTCTGATGGGGAAGTAAGGAAGGAAAATAAGGCCTTGTTGGGTGTCATGGGATGTTTTGACAACGCCTAAGCATCTTGGAGGACTTGCCTTTAGAGATTTGGAGTTTTTTAATCTTTGCTTACTAGCACGCCAATCTTGGAGGATGATGCAGGAGCCTGGTTCTCTAATCGCTCACTTATTTAAAGCAATTTATTTCCCTAACAATTCTTTACTAGATGCAGATCTTGGTCGGCACCCTTCTCAAATCTGGCGGTAGATTCTAGCTGATAGGGATATCCTTGTCCAGGGTTTAATCAAGAGCATTGGGAATGGAAGCTCTACTCTGATCTGGGCAGATAAATGGCTCCCTCGCGATAATTGCATGAAGCCAATCACTTCCATTATGGATGATCCACCACAGATGTTCTCAGAATTAATTGATGAGACAGACCTGGAAGGAGAACTTGGTACGCCAATATTTTTTACCCATGGATGCGGACATTATTCTTGGAATCCCTTTATGCACGAGAAGACAGGATGATCTTTGGGCCTAAAATTTTGATAGAAAGGGAGTTTTCTTGGTCCGCTCTACATATAGAATGATGGTCAATAGAAGGATAAAAAGGACGGAATATTTTGATGCAAACGCGGGGTCATCTAATGTTAAAAGTGAGAAGAAGGGTTGGTGCTCTTTGTGGAAAACTGTCGTCCCATCAAAACTGAAAGTTTTTCTTTGGAGACTAGCTCGACATTCACTTCTTACTGATGATCTTTTGGAGCATAGGAATATGGCCAAAAGCAACGCCTATACACTTTGTTATGTGCTAGAGATTCTTGGAGGCATTCCCTGGCGGAATGTAATATGGCAAAAATGTGTGGATGTTGTCTGATAAGGAGATGGTGGAGCATATGATTGCATATGAGGAACCAAATGCAAAAAATTGGTTGTTTCATCTGATGGAGACAATGCCACATGATCACTTCACTAGAATTGATGTTACGTTGTGGACGATTTGGACGGCCAGAAGAAAAGCCATTCATGAGGATATCTTTTAGTCTCCCTTGTCTCCTCATGGTTTCGTGAACTCATTCTTGGAAGAGTTAAAAGGGTTAGAGGTGAAGTCCGGTAATAATAATGTGGTACGTGCACCAGTTCGGCAAAATCATGCCAGATGGATACCACCTCCTCAGCCATTCTTCAAAATCAATGTTGATGCGGCTATTTCTAAAACGAGTAACACTGGAACATCGGCGACTTTCTGCCGATATCATAATGGAATTTATGTGGGAGCTTTTGCTGTCATCTTTAATGGTATCACTAATCCTGCTGTTCTGGAAGCCCTTGCATGCCAGGAAGCAATGACTCTAGCACTGGACCTTGCCCTTTCTTATATTTTTATCGCTTCTGATTGCAAACAGGTGGTATCAGATATACACGAGGGAAGCTTAGGGGTCTATGGATCGGTGGTGACTGAAATAAAATCACGGGACACACAATTTGCGGAGTGCAAATTTCTTTTAAAGAAAGGGCTTCTAACTTTGAAACACACAATCTAGCTAGACATGTATTATCTCTAGATGTTGGCTGTCATATGTGGCTGGGCATCGCCTTATTCCCACAGTATTCATGTAAACATTCAACTTGAGCAATAAAGTCTAGCGTGGTTGTCTTAAAAAAATTTTAATCGAGCAGGTCGATAAGGAGAGCTAGCTTAAGGTTGATCGGGTCGTGCACGTCTCCTTTGCAACTTCGTCATCGCGGTCGTCGGAGGGAACTTTTGACGGCAAGTGGGCTGTGCCCAACAGACGTGGCCCTCTTCAAGAACCTTCCCACGACGAAACAGCTTCTGTCGACTCTGCCACGGGATCCGAGCCATCGTCCTTGCCGCTGGTTTGGACTGAAGTAGAGCTCGCAGTGCGGGAAGGTACAAGCCCTCTGCGGCTATATTAACCCAAACAGCTTCTTAGCCCCTTTCTCGGTTCCTTGTCCTAGGTTCCACAAGCACGAACCAAGCCACCACTAAACAGTCCGGGCAACGCAGTAGCCATGCCCGGCAGCTATGAAGCCACCCCATGTGTGGAGCATGAGCAAGAAAAAGGTGCCGGCATAAAGATTAAGCTGAAACTACGCACTAAACACGGCACCACAGTAAAATTTAGTCTTCGACGGAGATCCACCTGCCAGTCTCTCCGGGCGGTGGCTACACCACCAGTGGAGGCTCTGTCACCGCCAGCGATGGCTCCAGGGCCAGTGATGGCTCCATCAAAGACAAGAGGCGGTGAAGCAGTGAAGCCACCAGGAGCAATTCCTCTTTCGCGGAAGAAATTGGGCCTTGTTCTCATCATCGCTGGGATGTTCCTCGTCTCACGCGCGCGAGGCGAGGTGGTCCACAAGAAATGGGATATCAGCTACCAGCAGTACGCGTACCCCGACGGCGCCCGCACCATCCACGCCGTTCAGGGCGACACGGTGGTGGTCAAGGGCGTGAACTCCTCTGCGTCGGGGGCATCCTACAACGCGACACATCCGGGGTGCTCCACGCCGGTGTTCGGAGTGGTGCCCGGTAGGACGTACCGGTTCAGGATCGCCAGCATGACCTCCCTCTCCGCCCTCAACTTCGAAATTGAGGTATGTAATTCATTCACCGAAAGTATTCAAAGTTCCTTCAGCACGTAATTCTCCGACAGTGAACTCCCTGCTGACGGAGAACGTGGCGATCCACTGGCACGACATCCAGCAGATCGGCACGCCGTGGGCGGACGGCACGAAGGGCGTCACGCAGTGCCCAATCCTCCCCGGCGACACCTTCGAGTATGGCTTCCTGGTTGAATGCCCCGGCACCTACATGTACCACGCGCACTACGGCATGCAGCGCTCGCTGAGATTCAACGGCACGACCGTCGTGGCCGTGCCGCCGGGCACCGGGCCCGACTTGGCCGAGCCGTCCTACCACGGCGAGGACGAGGATCGCGTGTTCCTGAAAGACTGGTGGCGCAAGAGAACCTACGAGCAGGCCACTGGACTCGCCTCCGTGCCGCTGGCGTGGTGGGTCGGCGAGCTGCAGTCGCTAGTGATCAACGGGCGTGGCAGGTTCGTGAACTGCTCGGCGCTGGGGGCGTCCGCCTGCAACGCGACGCACCCGGAGGCGGAGTGCTCCACGCCGATGTTCGCCGTGGTTCACGGCAGGACGTACCGGTTCAGGATCGGCAGCATGACATCCCTGTCCGCCCTCAACTTCGAAATCGAGGTAATACCGTGATATTGTTTGATCAACAAGTATACATCCGAACTTTATTAGCTTGTACGTTGGTCGTGAGTTTGATTCCAGCGGGTCCATGGTGCCAAATTGCGCATAGAACGATCTTGACCAAATAGAACGGCCAAGATCACCATCAGCTGTTCACATTGCCCCCGAAGAGGAGTTGATGCCATGCATGTTTTTCTCTTTTTTTTTTCTTTGGACTTGTTTGATTCATAGGAATTACATAAGAATTGTGTAGGATTTGAATCCTATGGATTTTTTTCTATGTTATTGTTTTAATCATAGAAACACATCCTATAGAAATTAATCTTATAGGAATCTTGTAGTGCAATTCCTATGGAAAAGAAACATTAGATCAGACCTTATGAAAAAATTCCTTTGCTAAATCAAACAAAATTCCTCTTCTCGTAGGATTCGAGTTGGCATGACATCTTAATCCTATGTTTTTCTTATTCCTATACTTTTCATATTCTATGAATCAAACAAGCCTTTATTCTTTTTAGAAGATGTGAGTATTATACTTAGATGTCGAAGATTTGTGTAGATTCCCATATATCAAGACGTGCTTTAGTGCATAGATAAATACGAATTTAGACAAATATACAACATTTGTGAATTTAGACAAATCTTGGACTATATTTCTAGATGGAGGATTAGATGCAATTACCCTAGAAAGAGGCGTGTGAGGTTTTACAGGTACGAGAAGTACAAAAGTACGACTTCTCATACTACTACAACAAAACTCTAAAACAAAAGAAGGTAGAAAACGACCTAGACAAAAGGTACTCCCTCCGTTTAAAAAGAATGTCAAATGTCTGTCTAAATTTATATGTATCTAAACATGTTTCAGTATATAAGTAAATGCAAATCTAAACAAATTTCTGACATCATTTTCAAAGCGGATGAAGTACTCCTATATTAAATCGTCCGTAGTGCCCGCTGGTCAGCCCATACGCGCAATTTTTTATTTTAACTTTGGAGCTAGCATGTACTCTCTCTGTTTAGAAATATAAGATATTTTATGTTTGTGAATAAGATGTATGTAGACACCTTTTAGTGTCTAGATTCATTTGAACCTATACATTAAAAGGTGTCTAGATACATCTCCTTTACAAACCTAAAACATCTTATATTTCTAAACGGAAGGAGTAGTATCTATGTAGTGCGAATGGAAACCAAAAGCTAATGGACAAATTTATATGGACCTTAATTATCAGCCGTGAACTAGCTTTCAGTAGTTTTCTTTCGCCGTTCGTCTCTATTCAAATAGGTGGTCGGAAGGATAGCGATTCATACCTGTTTTAAAATACTCTTTCTGTTTTTTAACAGGATGTCACAGATTTGCCTATCTAAACGCTATTTAGTATATAAATACATTTAAAGTCAAATAAATTTGCGACAACATTCAGGACAGAGGGAGTATAAACATTTCTCGCGGTTTAAATTAAACTAATAAAAATATTCATATTTCAAAATGGAGGGGGGTAGCATATAAGCATCACCTTCCTCTCCGCGCTCAACTTTGAAATAGAGGTAATATTTTTTTATCAACAAACAGACATTCAAAAACTAACAGCATGCACGAGAATTGGTCATGAGTTTGATTCGTTTCGGTACATTGAGCTCAGTAAACGAAGTGGGAAATTGTGAAACAAATATGCATAGCCAGTCAAGTCGACACCAATTTTAAAGCAAGAAAATGCGGATGCAAAGCTCTGATAAGTCCGGTACCCGAGCTTATTGGTAGTATGCTTACCAGTACTGCTAATAGCCAACTTCATGATCGATAAGTTGTGGTAGTATATTACATTATGGTCATGTGTGCACGTCTTGGTGTAACTATTAGCTAGGGTTTAGAGACGCACAAATATGATGAATGTTAAGTAACTAGTATTCCATGTTTGGATACATTATTAATGAATAATGAGCCTGAACTATATGTAGACCCGATTCATGTCCTGAAAATGTTGTCGTTATATAGTACTCCCTCTAGGAGTAGCTAGCAAGTGCATGACTATGCCCTAGAAGAGGCTGATCAGTCAAGATATATCATGCATGTGAAGAGATCTTTGGGGTAGTTTCAGCCAGGTGGATAGACCCTGGCTGATTTTCCTTCTTGTTTGTAAAGGTGGATGCTAAGCTCCCTCTAGGGCTGGACAGCGGTTGTTATCGGTTTCTTGCCGCCTGCTTCTCTATTTAATCGAAGGTATATACACATGCTATACATACTTCAAAAAAATTATGTCGGACACATCCAACAGCTAGGTAGTTTGTTTAGGGAATCCAACAGCTAGTTGATGGGCGGAATAGTCTAGTTAAATTAAGCCTGCGATGTAACACGCTAACTAATCGGAACAAGCAACAAAAACCCTCCTACCGGTCAACGGAGGATTAAATTAACAACGTCATCCCAACATGATCTTTTTGATTAGAGTGCGGAAGATGCGCTTCATTAGTCCACTTGTTGTAGTAACGTATACTCCACATTTCAAAATATAAGATGTTTTAGGTTTATAAAAAAAATGTATCTAAACTTCTTTTAGAGTGTAGGTTTACTCCAAACATCTGTGAACCACACTAAAAGTAGTCTAGATACATTCTCCTCTCAATCCTAAAACATCTTCTATTTTGAAACCGAGGGAGTACTACGGAAATATTTAACAAAAGCTAGTTGACAACGAGTTGGGAGAGCAAGCAGGGACGAAGGTAACACGTATTTTGAACACTAAAAAAATCCAGAAACATCGTCACCCAAGAGAAACTACAATTCGATTACGAAAACAAATAGCAGAGCCCTTACTATACAAATACAAACATTTCTGCTGGGTACGGTCTTTCAAAAAAAATACAAACATTTCTATATCATTAGAAAATAAAATTCTATTGGTGTTTTTTTACACAAAAACAGTAGGAAAGGTCCTTAATGGTCATTTCATATTTCTTTTATAAAGAAGGATATTTACAACCAGATCCCTATAAAATTTGGTGCGTGTTCTTAGACCCGGTTTTAACTTTTAAGTGAAAATTATGGGCTTGAAGCTTCGAACCCCCACTATGCACACTTCTTTCTTTGAATTTTTTTACACAAATGTCCGTGCAGCACACAGATATGTCACAAATCGATTTCGATTTAAGCTAAAGGCAGTCGCTTGTGTTTAGCAATGCTTGCTGAACTCGGCTATATAAAATTTCACCGAGCTTGTGAGAAAACGAAGTACTATACATGCCAACAACAAAGATTCATTAGGGATATTTCCGTACTTCTCCAGAGTAGGGTCTAAAATTTCAACAATAATTCTTTTATTTTTGTGGTTAGCAAAATATTTTCGTTAACATTGAATTTGGGTAATAAAATAATCTTGAACCCTTGAGTAAACATCATCATTTTGTTTGTTTACTATAAGCAATTTACGTCTGTAAAAGGAATTTTTTTGACAAAAATATTTAGCATAGTTATACCACACCACCTATCATGAATTGATACTATGTACTACTGTTTTTTCACATGAGGGAGTTGTACTGGAGCAAGCCTATTTTCACAATTATCTAAATTCAAACAAAAAATCATCAATTTGTTTGAAATAAATTATTAAATTCACATGAATTTTTCAAATTTTCAGAAAATGTGTTGTTTTCGAGGGGTGACAATTATTTTTTTACTTAAAAATTTAAAACTCTTTTCTAGAGAACGAGGTGCTATATTTTCCAGGCAACTAGAACGAGATTGGTAGTAAAGCAACATGCACTAATCTAGTAAACAAGTGATAGTTTTTTTTTCCGGAAAGTAAAACGTTGAGGCTACAATTGGTTGATCACTTAATGTTGATACACGAGTCATCCATCTAAAAATACTCCACTACAACATGAAACACAGTTGCCGCAACAAGTGATAGGTAATCCTAACGGAAGTTCAAAATTAAGTACTAGATTATGCTAATGATGGATATTGGTTAACGTAACCGCAGGGGCATCCAATGATGGTGGTGGAAATGGACGGGCACTACGTGAAGCCGTTAGTGGTGAGGAACATCAACATCTACTCCGGTGAGCCCTACTCCGTGCGCATCGCCACCGTGACGCACCCGGCGCACGTGTACATCCCACCACCGCGCTCCGACCTGTGGCACCTCCACGGGCACAACTTCTGGGTGCTCGGGTACGGCGTGGGGCGATCCGACCCGGTGGTGCACACGGCGGCGTACAACCCGAGTGATCCAATTTTTAAGAACACCGTGGCGCACGGTGCACCCCTATGGGTGGACGGCGATGCGGCGGAGGACAGACAACCCAGCGTGTGGGTGTTCCGCTGCCACATCTAGGCGCATTTCTTCATGGGCATGGGCGTTGTCTTCAAAGAGGGGGTCGAACGCGTCTGGTAGCTCCAAGGGCGGCCGCCACTAGATAGAAAGACCTTGCAGCGTTGTACTATGTGCTAAGTACTACCGTTGATTTACATTAGCCAGCATTAATTCTTTTGTCTGAGGAGCTAGCTAGGAGTAGTTCTTTTGCATTCTTTCTATCAGGAAATGTGTATCTGTAATGTACTCCGAAGTATCAAAGTACACAACGGTTTTAAGGTGAGCGAATTCTTGAAGTCCATCGATATATACACGTACTTACCAAAGTACAGATGTTTTAAGATGAGCGAATTGTTAAAGTTCATGTATCTCATATTCTTAGAGCAACTCTAGCAGATCCTGTAAACACATTAAAATTGTATAATTACCGCCAGTTTTCAGTTTGCCAAGAAAAAACAGCCCTGAGATACTATAAAAGCACCCGGCCCGTATTTTTTCTACGGCCCGCGCAGAAACTCTAGTCTCGACCCCTAGATAGGGCTGCGCGGGCGACCGAGTGCGGCATGTACCGCTAGTGTTATTCACGCGGGAGGGACATTTCACCGCCGTCGCCGATCTATCCCCCACTTGCTCTCCGGCACCGCCACCCATCAGATCCAAAGCCATGGACCTCCCCAGCCTCCGGCAACCACCGATGAAGTAGCACAACCTCTACTCGTAACAGTCGCCGCTGGAACTACCGCCGGATCGGTTGCCCACATGATTGTAGACACCGGCAAGGCGAAGTGGAAGCGTTTGGGCAACCACGTCGTCTCGTCGGTGGACCAGCCGCAAGAAGCAACCGCCATCTCTCCCATGCCCAAACCACAAAAGACCGTGCGGTCAGTGAAGAAGACAAAGCAGGTGGTGCACCGCGGCTCCCTTCCACCTGTCGCTCAGGCCCTGCCCGTTGCTCAACCTCCGCCTATCGCCTCTACTACGGCTCCTTGCTTTGTCGTTCATTCTCCGCATGTCCATATCTCGGATGGCGCCGTCGGCAATGGATCGACAAGGTATGAACTCCGTCCTCTCACGATTGGCATGCACAAAATTAGTTGATTTCTCTTATACGACAAGCTGCATGCGATGTAGCTACCATGATCACGAGGCCACTACGTTGTGTGTTAATCTTATTAACTCGAGCGCGGTCTACATTACCGAGCGGCAACTTGAATTTAGCGATGACGATGACGAAGTCAACGACGTGGAAGCTGAATTGGAAGGCATCGAAGAGGAGGTGTTCGATTAAGCTCAAGCAAAGAAAACCAAGAAGAAACGAGCAGTAAAATACACCGAGATCTAGGGCACTTTCTTGGCAATAATGGTCACCATCAATGCGGTGACTGGCACGGACCAAACAGGCAAGAGCTATTGGCAGCGGATCAAAGATAAATTCTTCAACTTATGCCTCATGTTGCCCAACCAGTTTATCGGTCATATCGATCACTACAAGACCGATGGGATGTGAACAAACCGGCGTGCATTCGTTGGGCTGGAGCTTTTGACCAAGTGTGGCAAAATCTTCCAAGTGGCATTGGTATCGACGAATATGTGAGTCAATGTTCATCTTTGTCGAGGTATTTTACGATGGTAGATTTAAGTTCGGAGGGATCACGCTCGAGATCGGGATGGTAGCACACTGAGATAATGATTTATACAGGTTCAAACCCTTGATGTCTACACACGCTTCTATTCTTATAGATAGTTGTTGGGCCTCCAAGTGCAGAGGTTTGTAGAATAGTAGCAAGTTTCCCTTAAGTGGATTACCCAAGGTTTATCGAACTCAGGGAGGAAGTGGCTAAAGGTATCCCTCTCAAGCAACCCTGCAATCAAGATACAAGAAGTCTCTTGTGTCCCCAACACACCCAATACACTTGTCAGGTGTATAGGTGCACTAGTTCGGCGAAGAGATAGTGAAATACAAGTGGTATGGATGATTATAAGTGGTAACGGTGTCAGAAAAGAGCTTCTGACGGGACGAAAAGACTAAAGGAAAAAAGATGGAAGGAAGCAAACATGCAATAGATCTAGATGCAAATGGTGTTTCAATGTTTAGAAACAAGGCCTAGGGATCATACTTTCACTAGTGAACACTCTCAATAAATATATTCTCTTCATGATACTACCCTGAACTACTCTCCGGTGGACACTCTGATCCATGGTAGGGCTATAACAGCACTCCTCAAAGTTCGTCTTCCCCATCTAGATAACCTCACACTGTCACCTTGAGCGCTAGATGGTTCCAACAAACACCAAAATTTCGTGAGACATCCAACTCCAAATATAACTCATGACAAATATATATGTAGTCTAGCTTAAGTGCCACACACGGCGTGCACGCTGTCACTTTCACACACGTGGGGAGAGTAGAGATCTATTGAAGCACTTGAGTAGCAAGGTAGATCTACTTGATTACAAAGCTCATGACCACAACAAGATCATTGTCAGGGGGATCGCCCCCAGGTAGTCTAACCGAACAAGATGCAAAGCACCAGCAAGACAACCAGCTGAGAGTAGCTGGACGCAAAAACTCCAAGACAGATCAGAAGAAGGAACAAACCAAGACTCGACTGGCAAACCAGCCAGTCGGATGAAAACGATCGACAAGAGCGCCAGCCGGCTGGATCAAGACAGTCGGCCATAGCAAGACAGATCAAGAGCCAACCGGCAGAAGAACCAGCCGGATGAAGCAAGCAAGGGCAGAAGAGTAGCCGGATGGATCCGACCATCCGGCCCAGGAAGGCCAGCCGGCTAGACCACCCTAGCCGGCCGCTCAAGATAGGCAAGGTACCAGATGACGTAGGGCACAGTGCGCAGTACTCTCAAGACAGCGGACAAGACAGAAAGGAGACTCAGACACTCGGCCCATACTGACGACTTCTACCGATGACGGTTGCAACAGTAGACAGTAGGTGGCACTGTGCGTAATTACCTGCACGACGACCACTATAGATGGCATGGCGGCATGGGCTTGACTGTGAGTACACACTCCCCATGCCGGCCACTATAGATAACCTAGCCGGCTGGGGCCCGCCTGTGGGACCTGCCAGTCGGCCAGGTTGTTGCCCATGCCGCCTCGGCCTATATAAGGGGCAGCAGGGGCAACTGAGCAAGGGTTGGACTCTCTTTTACTACTAGCCAGACCCGATACATCTCGAGGAGCATTGTAGTCCTTAGTAATCATGCTGATAGTCAGATCGACAGGAGTAGGAGCTTTACCTCACATCGAGGGCTCTGAACCTGGGTACTTCTTGTGTCACCGCACTTGCTTGTATCCAATCCCGCTTGCGGACACCGTCGCACGCTTCCCTGCTTTGCTCCCACACCTCTATCTAGCCTGCTTAGGCTCTGTCGTTTCCATAACGACAACAGTTGGCGTCCACCGTGGGGCAGAGATGGCGGCGATCGGAGTAACGTTCCACACGGGACCCCGCACTTCGTCAGGCGAGCGTGTGGCTTCTGGTCTCGTTCTCACGCTCGGCCAGTTCGACTACGTTATCAACAACGCCAGCTGTTTCGCCAGATCCAGCTTTCCGGTGGGCGGCTCCATCCTGCTGTTCGGCGATCTACCCGTCTACGTCGCCACCGTGCCGAAGCATTTCCCTCGGGAAATCATCTCTTTTGCTGAGCCATTGCCCTTAGCCGGCAGTGCGCTCGCCACGCCCGGCGTCGTAGAGGTGATGATGGCTGGCTCAAGCAACAGCCGCCGTCCTCCCCTCGATCGCGGCATCGACCAAGCCAGCCTATCTACTCCGGTGCGCGAAAAGAGCGCGGTGGACGACGTCAGCGAGGAGCTCCGCCTGCCGGTGCACCTCGGGGACGATCCGGAGGCGGTCATGGCAAAGATCGAGGCGGCGCATGAGCGTCTGCTCATGTAGGCCCAAGGCCTAGCCTCCACCAAGTACCGGATGGAGAGCAACATCCGCGAGTATAATCACGCGCACGGCCTCACCCCGGCTAACGAGGATCCTAGACGGCTGAGTTCCGTGGCGCCACGGGGGAGAACTGGGCGCCCGTTTCGAGCACGACCTCGAGTCGGCTTCCCGCACCTACTTCCCTCCGCCCGTCTATGACACCACAGTCAAGAACGTCCGGGCGGCGCGAGCCGTCGCGGAGGACCTACCCCACCTGGAAGGGGACAAGAGGCTGCGCCAGTCCCAGTGAGTGCAGCACCTGCTTCGCGTGGCCGACGAGCAGGCCGAGGCCGCTCGGATCGCATTCGAGGCTGGAGCCGGCTCCAGGGGGAATCGCCCGGCTAGCAACAGTCGGGGCGGACCTCGTCAGACCGAGTACTCCGCGTCTCCGAGCCAACACCCCCCGCGCTCCAAGCGTCGCCAATCCGGCAGCAGCCAGCCTCGCGGCGAGCAAGGCGCCACGAGCCACCCTCCTTCGGCTGGCCAGAACCTCCCTCCACCCCCTCCACCATCCCGCCTCACCGGCCGGGTGGGAACTCCCAATCTGGTTGAGCCAGATGCGCGCGCTCCCATCGACCTTCTGATGGAAGCTCGCCTCACTAAGGAAGAGGACGCAAATGACCCCGTGTGTTTCGGACCACGCATCTGGAAGGAGCCCTTTCCCGACAAGTTCTCCCTGCCCTGGGACACCCCCAAGTACGATAGCAGCATGAAGCCGGAAGATTGGCTGACCGACTACGTCACCGCAGTCGGCATCGCCCACGGCAACAAGCGTGTCGCGATCCGTTACATCCCCCTCATGCTGACCGGCTCCGCAAGAACCTGGCTCAACAGCCTCGTGCCCAACATCATCAACGCTTGGCCGGACTTCGAGAAAGTCTTCATCTGGAACTTCAACGGCACATACAAGCGCCCAGGCAGGCCCCGTGATCTTTCTCTGTGTGTCCAGGGAGACCGCGAGACGGATCACGCGTACCTCGCCCGCTGGACCGAGCTACGCAACTCCTGCGAAGGGGTGGTGGAGGACCAAGCAATCGGTTTCTTCATCGAAGGGTGTCATGAAGGCACGATGCTGCACCACCGGCTGTTGTGCGACGAGCCCAAGACCATGGCAGAGCTGATAACCGTCGCTGACCAGTACACCACCGCGGATGCGGCAATGAAGAAGCCTCTCCGGGTCAACGCGGAAGGTTCTCCGGTTCCCACCGAGCCGGCTAGGGAGAAGCCTGCCGGCCAGAACGGTGATGCCAGCTCGTCCAGATGGCACGGCAACGACAACCGCTACCAGGGCAAGCGCCTGGTTGAGCAATAGACCTCGCGCTACCACCAGCGGCAAGTTAACGCGGTGCAGGGCGCGCCGGCTCACAACGAAAAGAGGTAGAGGAATGCCTTCACCTTCCAGGAAATGTTCGACGGGCCCTGCAAGTACCATAGCGGCACCAAGCCGGCTACGCACACCACGCGGCAGTGCAGCTGGACCAGGCAGATCAAGGAACAGGTCGGGTTACCTCCTCTCCCCCACCCCCTCCTGGCAGTCCCCCACCGCCGGCTAGGGCATCCGACAACAACCACGGCAATGGAGGCTACCCCCAGCAGCATGAGAACTACCACATCTTCGAGGCTGGACCGATTGACAATCGCGGCCGGAAGCAGCGCAGAGTGGAAGTGAACACCGTCGTTCCCCCGGTCCCCCTGCGTCTCAACTGGTCTGAGACTCCCATCACTTGGAGCCAGGCAGACCAGCCGGATTCACTCCCAAATCCCAGGGGCTACACGATGGTGCTCGACCCCCTCGTCATCTCCGACGCGCGCACTTGCCGGTTCTACCTGCTCTACCGGTCCTCCATGGACAAGCTGGGTATCCGGGAATGTGACCAACGGCCCTCGACCACTGTGTTCCACGGCATCGCGCCTGGGCCACCATGCGTCCCTCTCGGCAAGATCCGGCTGGATGTCATATTCGGTTCGGAAGAGAACTTCCGGCGTGATCCAATCTGGTTCGAGGTGGTCAACCTCGCCAGCACCTACCATGTCCTTCTTGGGCACCCTGCCCTCGCAAAGTTCATGGCGGTCCCCAACTACGCATACCTCAAGATGAAGTTGCCGGGGCCGAAGGTGTGATTACTGTGGCCGGCTGCTATAGGCAGTCCATGGCTTGCACGAAAGAAGGTGCCCGGATAGCCGAGGCCCTGCTCATCGCCCAGGAGAAGCGCGAGATGCTGCAATATGTTGCCATGCTATAGCAGGAAGTGACGGCTGGTATGAAGCCGGCTGGGGACATGGCGTTCCAGCCGTCCAAGGAGACCCGCCAGATCCCGCTCGACCCGGCTGACCCTTCCAAGTGCGTCACCATCGGTGCCGGCTTGGACAACAAATAGGAAAGCGCGCTCGTCGACTTCCTCCGTGAGAATCGAGACATCTTCGCATGGTCTCCCAAAGACATGTCGGGTGTGCCGAGGGAGTTCGCCGATCACTCGCTTCATGTGCGTCTGGATGCCAAGCCGGTCAAGCAGCCCCTCCGTCGCTTCGCGGAGGACAAGAGGAAGGTCATCGGCGACGCCCGGCTACTTGTTGCCGGCTTCATCATGGAAGTGTACCAACCGGACTGGCTAGCCAACCCAGTCCTGGTGCTGAAGAAGAACAAGACCTGGCGCATGTGTATTGACTACACGAGCCTGAACAAGGCCTGCCCGAAAGACCCTTTTGCTCTGCCCCATATTGATCAAGTGATTGACTCTACGGCCGGCTGCGACCTGCTCTCTTTTCTTGATTGTAATTCCGGCTATAATCAGATCTGGCTGAATCCGGCTAATCAACTGAAAACATCGTTCATCACCCCGTACGGGGCTTACTGCTATGTAACCATGTCATTCGGCCTGAAGAATGTAGGTGCTACCTATCAACGTTGCATGCAGAAATGCTTGCACTCGAAGATCGGCCGGAATGTGCACGCGTACGTGGATGATTTAGTCATCAAGACGAAGGAGAAGCAGACCCTGCTGGAAGATCTTGCCAAGACGTTCGCGAACCTCCGTCGGTACCAGATGAAGCTGAACCCGGAGAAGTGCGTGTTCGGCATGCCAGCCGGACAGCTCCTCGGTTTCCTCATGTCGAGCCGAGGAATCGAGGCCAATCCGGAGAAGATAGCGGCCATCGAGAGGATGCAGCCGCCCAAGAGCTTGCTCGGTGTCCAGAAATTCACCGGCTGCTTGGCTTCCCTTAGCCGATTCGTCAGCCGGCTGGGAGAGAAAGCCCTGCCCCTGTACCAGCTGATGAAGAAGACGGACAAGTTCACTTGGACGGCTCGGGAAGACACGGCCTTCCACGACCTCAAGCGCATGTTGTCGATGGCACCGGTTCTCGCCACGCCCGCTGCAAAGGATCCAATGCTGCTCTACATAGCCGCAACCAACCGGGTCGTCAGCGTCGTCCTGGCGGTCGAGCGTCTCGAGCCAGGCAAGGCGCAGCAGGTCCAGTGACCCTTCTACTAACTCAGCGAGGTGCTGTCTCTCTCCAAGCAGAACTACCCCCACTACCAGAAGATGTGCTACGGGGTGTACCTGGCATGCAAGAAGCTCAAACACTACTTCTAGGAGCATCCGCTCACCGTCGTGTCCACTGTGCCGCTGGGCGAGATCTTCGGCAACAAGGATGCCACGGGCCGGGTAGCCAAGTGGGCCATTGAGCTAGCCGCTTACTGCATCCGGTACGAGCCCCGGATCACCATCAAGTCTCAAGCGGTGGCGGACTTCTTTGTCGAATGGATAGAGAGCCAGTACCTGCCACCAGTCCCAGACTCTGACTACTGGAGGTTGCACTTCGACAGCTAAAAGATGCCTGGGGGCTTGGGAGCCGACATCGTGCTCACCTCGCCCAAGAGAGACCGGCTGGAGTACGTGCTAGAGATCCACTTCACCGCGTCAAACAACATCGCCGAGTATGAGGCCCTCGCGCACGGGCTTCGGCTCGCAAAAGACATCGGCATCTACCGGATCCTCTCCTTTGGCGACTCAGACCTAGTGGTGCAGCAAGTATCCGGCGAATGAGATGCCAGGGACGCCAACACGGCTCTGTACCGGTTCCACGTGCAACTGCTAAGTGCCGTCTTTGAGGGATGTGAATGCCAGCACGTCCCCCGTGCCAACAACGAGGCGGCCAACGCGCTCGCGCGAGTCGGATCCACCAGAGCAGCCATTCCGCCTGGAGTATCCTTGGAGCATCTCTGCAAGCCCAGTATCACTCCCTCTCCGGAGTCCGAGTCCATGATCTGGGTAGCAGACCCGAGGGCTGCCAGCTCGAAAGAGTCGGGCCCCGCTATTGTGACCTCTGGCTCGAAAGACCCGGGGGTTGCCTCCTCTTCAGGCAAGCCATCAGCAAGCAAGGAAAAAGGCCCGGGGGCTGCCGAGTCGGGAATCCCACCCGGCCGTCCCTCGGATGAGATCCAGATCGTGTCGTCCAGTGTCTTCACCATCCGGAAAGTTCCATCCTGGGCCCATCCCTTCATGAACTACCTCCTCAACGATGATCTTCCGGATGACGAGGTGGAGGCAAGGCAGATCCGGCGCCGCGCGCACACGTACACCATCATCAACAAAGAGCTATACAATCGCAGCACCGCGGGCGTCTTCCAGCGGTGCGTCGATGTGGATACCAACTACCGGTTGCTGAAAGAGATCCACTAGGGGGAGTGCGGCCACCACGCCTCCTCGCAGGCCTTGGTGTCGAAAGAAATGCGCCACGGATTCTACTGGCCAACTGCTGCGGAGGACGCGGACCAGCTGGTTCGCGCGTGCAATGGGTGCCAGCGGTTCGGCCGGCTAAGGCACATGCCGGCTTCCGCCCTCAAGACAATTCTGATTACCTGGCCCTTCGCGGTCTAGGGGGTGGACATGGTTGGCCCCTTCAAGCGAGCTCGAGCCGGCATGACCCACCTGCTGGTGGCGGTGGACAAGTTCACCAAATGGATCGAGGCAAAGCTGATCCGCAAGCTGGACGGGGCCACACTCGTCACCTTCTTCCGTGACATCATTATCCAGTTCGGCTACCCCCACAGCATCATCACCGATAACGGCACGAACTTCGCCTAGGGGGCCTTCGCCCGATTCTGCCACAACAAAGGAATCCGATTGGACCTCGCATCCGTCACACACCCGCAGTCCAACGGGCAGGTATAAAGAGCCAACGGCCTGGTGCTGGCCGGAATCAAGCCCTGGCTGATCGAGCCACTAGATTGATCACCCGACTGCTAGATCGAGGAGCTGTCGTCTGTGCTATGGAGCCTCCGCACCACCCCGAACAGATCAATCGGCTTCACCCCGTTCTTCCTCACCTACGGCTCGCAGGCAGTTCTCGCAGTGGACATTGAGTTTGACTCACCCCGCAAGCTCCTTTACACGGAGAAGGAGAATCAGGAAGCGATGGAGGACAGCGTGGACCTCCTCTAGGAGGCTCGCGAGCTGGCCTTGTCCAGATCAGCCATCTACCAGCAAGAGCTGCGCCAGTATCACTCCGGTCGCATCTGGCCAGTCGCATTCCGGGACGGCGACCTGGTGCTCCGGCTGATACAAGATACAAAGGGCATGCACAAGTTGTCCCCTCCGTGGGAGGTCTCCTTCATCATCATAAAGGCGTTGCACAACAATTCCTACTACCTCATCGATGCGCAGCAGCCGTGCAAGAACAAGATGGACAAGTCGGACGAGGAGACCGAGCGGCCATGGAACACGGACCTCCTCCGACCGTTTTACACCTAGTCACAAAAATCAGTGTATGTATCCGGATCCCTGAATGAATGAAATATGTGGAACCCCGACTGATGCTTGGGGGCTCCTTGCCGGATAGTCAGATTGTTGTTTCTTATCCCATTAAATTCCTGCAATGATTTTTCCGACTTCCGTCGAACCCTACCCGGGGGCTCGTCGGTTGGCCCGCCCTGCCAATTCTATAAACCTACTGAGTAGTGTGCGACGATGCCAGAGGCCCACTCTTCATCTCAGCTATAGACCGCAACCCGGTTGCCCGGCTAGAAAGAGCAAAAGCCCGAGGGCATCCCACACGAAAAACGGCAAAAGATGCGTATCGGACATTCCGGCCATCTGCATAGTTGGTATTTTCCGGCTACTAAGCCTCTAGTACCGTGCGTAAATGTATTGTCAGCTCCCTTCGGTTCCGGCTCCAGACCGCAACCCGGCTGTCTGGCAAGGTGCAGCATAAACAACATTGCGCACGAGAAAGTGACTAAGTGTCCAGAGGAGCACAAGCTAGTTTTCGAAAAGGAAAAACTCTAGTCGGGTAATAGAGAGACATTTAACAAGGCAACATATTGACAATAAGTCATTTTCTGTATGTTTATTTTTTGCACAAACCGCACCGAGTCGGAAATCAAGAATAGTGAAGATTTGAAGAACCTATCTGTGGTATCCACTCCAAATCTTGGGGGCTACACCTAGTGGGTGCGCTGGCGCGCCCCCACCGGATACATGCGATGTCCGGCTGAAGGGTGCGTCAGCCGGACAAGAAGAAATACAAAGGCGGACAGAACTCAAGGGCACCACCCGCCCCAGCGGACTGCGGTGCAGCTCCCCCGGCCCATAGAAAGAGAAAGATATAATGAGAAAGATGAGAAAGAGGAAAGATAGAAAGAGGAAGATGAGAAAGAGGAAAGATAGAAAGAGGAAGATGAGAAAGGAAAGTACTAGAGAAAAGCATGTCAAATGCACTTAGCCGGACCACGGTGCAGCTCCCCCGGCCAGGGTAAGTAGGTCACATCCGGCAGAGAAAGGTGAAAAACAAGAAATTTTTGAAGATTCGAAACACCTGGCTACTCCAGTTGTTCCGAATCTCGGGGGATACACCCAGTGGGTGCGCTGGCGCGCCACCACTGAAAGGATGTAGTATCCGGTTAGCAGGTGCGCCAACTGGCCAGAGAAAGTCGGCATACCGTCAGGAAGCCAGAAGAAACAAAGCGCAAGTCAAATACAAGATAAGTCCGGCTGGAGTGGACCAGCCGGAAAAACTAGTCGACCAAGGCATAAGCATAAGCGGGTGCACAAAGGCAAACCCAACCAGACAAGTTACTTAAACATCGGGGGACGAAGCCCCCGCACATCCAAATTATTCAAAAGATACAAGTACTAAAGGAAGAAAGATAACTACAAGTTCATCCGGCATCCCGGGGTCTTCATCTTCAAGCGATCGGACCCTTGCCGTGAGGAGGAGCCGCGCCGGCTCTGCCAGCCTGGGAGGACGCCTCTGTGCCATCCGCTCCCGTGCCATCAGCCCCCGTGCTCCCCTCGCCATCCATGAGCACCTCGTCGATGTCGGTGTAGCCAGAAATCGTGATCGCGGCGGAGCGGAGGTCCGGATAGTCCTGGCGCACGGCTTCAAGATCCGCGCCGGCTCGGAAGCCGTCCACCAGCTTATCGAGACGGGCATCCTTGTACCACGAGAGCATCAAGGCCAGCGCCATATCGGAGCCGACACAGGCAGACAGATCATGCAGCCGGTCGATCGCGTTCAGTGTGCCGCCCAGCTTGATCGCCAGGGCCCCATGGTCTCCGGCAGGAGCTCCCTCAGGAAAACCAGGTCGTGGATGCCGGTCGTGGCCTTGCGCAGGTTGGCAGCATCCTCACCGAGCTGGCCCACCAGGTCCTTGATGGCTGCCTTCTCACCCGATGCAACCTGTTGCACCCGGTCGTAGGCAAGAGCGTCTACTTGGGGGTAGAAGCCTTGTGATCAGAAGGTCAAGTCAAAAGACGACCCGAAAAATGCAGTCGGATAAAAACATACGGCACCAACGGAGGGACTCACCTTTCGCTAGAAGTCCGATGCCCATCAGCTCGTTGTCAAGCATCTCGGCGTGCTCCTTCAGCCGGGTGGCCTCCTTGTACAGAAGTTCAAAGGCTCTAGCCCGGCTGGCAAGAGTCGCCTCCTGCTCCTTGATGGTAGCCTCCAGCTGGTTGACCTTGTTGTGCCACTCTTTATTCTGAAGCCGGAGGGCGGCATTGTCTCGGCTAAGGCGCGTATTGGAGCGCTTCAGCCGGTCAATCTCCCGCTGCCTGCAAATCATAATGGCTGTGCGTGGAGAAAAGGAATGCAAATGAGAAAGCCGCAAATCGGAAGCAAAGCAAAAAAGGAAGGGGGCGCAAGAAAAAGGGCCTCGGGAAAACATACTTCGCGCTGTCCCGCGTGTCGCGACTAGCTGCTTGGCGGCCTCCTCGTTGGCACCGGTTAGGGTACCCCGGAGCTGCTTCACCTCCGCCAGCCCAACCTCGAGGTTGACCTCAAGGGTTTGCAGTGAAGCCCCCGCCTCCGCGGGCAGAGGCGCCAGCGGGCCGGCTAGGGCGGCCGGGGCGTTGCGGATCGCCGCCTGCCACTATGCGGTCGCCTCGTTGTCGGAGTCCATGTCCTCGATGAAGACCATCTCCCTGATGGCGCTCGAGCCCCCCCCCCCCCCCCCGTGCCGGCTGACGAGCTCCCGTCCGGGCCAGAGGCCGCGTACGGCTGGCTCTCCGTGCGCTCGGGTGCAAGAGCAGTCGGCTGGACCGTGGTCGCCGGCTCTGGTGGCGGCACGGTCTTGGTCGAAGGGGGCGGGGTGACCACCAAGGGGGCATCCAGAGGAGGAGGAAGGTCACGAGGCGGCTAAGAGGCGGGCGTGTTGCGAGCCGGGCTCGCAGCGAAGGACAGAACAGCGCTGCACAGAGGCAAGAGTAAGGTTAAGACAAAAATAAGATCAAAAGCAAGGTCGAGGGTGGTCGTGAAGAAAGAAACGAGCGAGAAGGAAAAAAGGCGGAAGACTTACCCCTGCACCACGGGCGCGGATCTTTTCCGGCCGCCTTGGAAGGCCGGGAGGTTCAGCCGGTCCTCCGACCCCAAGTTCCGTACATAGAAGTACGTATGCTGCCACAGTTTAACTGTGTCGTGCAGTTTGAACTTGGGGTAGCCGATCTGCGACCGGCTATAGATGGAGGCGCCGCCGCAGGTCACCAGCGGACCCTTGGCAAACTGCACCTGAGGCTGGATCAAGAAGAGCCGGCAGAAGAGCCCGAGATCCGTTTGGATCCCGAGGTAGCATTCGCAGGAGGCGACAAAATGGGCCAATATGCAGATTGCATTTGGCCCGATATAGTGGAGGCGGAGATCGAAGTGGGCAAGAAAGGATAAGAAGAAGGCGCTGGCAGGAAAGGCCAGGCCGCACGCCAGATGCGCGAGGAAGACAAGTCGCTCGCCATCTTGCGGAGCCGACGAGATCTCAACAGCCGAGGCCAGGCGGACCCCGACCTCGCCGGCGGTCGCCAGGAGGCGCGACTGCCGGTATTTCTCCACTTGCGCCTCCGCAACGGAGGAACCGTACCAGGCGCCTCGGCTTTCAGCCATGGCAGCAGCGGCAGAGCGCGAGGGAGAAGGAGTGCGAGGGGGAGAAGGCGCAAGGGGAGCGGCGGAGGAGCAGAAGTTGCCCGTCGCTCCGGCAAGGAAAGGGACCGGTGTTGCGTGCGCAGCGGAGAGCGCGAGCTCGCCGGCGGCACAGAGAAAGGGCGGAGGCAGAGGATGGCGAGAGCAGCAGCGTCGAAGGCAAGGGTGTAGCATCCCATTTGTCTAACAACTGTAATGCTACTTGGTCTAGTAATATAATGGCTACTTCAATATATAATTGTTGCATCATAATTATATCATGCTCATGTCATCATGCCACCTTGCATTTGAGCATCATATCTAGCTTGCAATTGTTTTGTCTTGGTTGTGTAGTTGCTATCACAAATATCTCCACCTCTTTTACCTATCTATATTTTGTTTCCTACAATGTGGGAATTCATTGCTAGGGTTCCATAGTTAACAAATGATTTTATTCTTTTTTAAAACCCTCAAGCCATTAATCTTGTAAAATGCCAAAATGGCACATACATCTATTATGTATGTGGGCATCACTCATCTCCACTTCTATTTTTTTTCCTCCTTTCTATCTTTGGCATTCCCAAATTCTCTGTTCAAAACTGTCTGCAAGGTTCAAAAAGTTTTGAAATAAAATGCTTGCTTGAATTTGAAACAAATAAAACAAATAAAAATAAAAAGAAGAAGAAATTGTGAGAGAGGAGCAGCAGCAGCCCACCTTGGGCCCAGCCGCAGCAGCCCAAGAGAGAGCAGCAACCTACCAGTGCAATTCCCTCCTCCGGCCCACCTTCCTCCACGGCCTGGTACCCCTTCGCTCCCCGACGCCGTCCTGTTCACCGTCTTCCTCTCGACCCCCCCCTTCTCTCTACAGGTAAACGGAAGGAGGCAGGTGGCCGTCGTCTCCCGGCAGCCGCGTCACCACCTGCCCCTTCTTATCTATCCCCGAGCGGCCTCCCAACCCTAGCCTCTCCCTTCCCTGCGCCGCCTTTCCCCCTCTTCCTCTCCTCCGTACCCCGCCTCCCTCGTGCCAAAGTTTTCAGGAGGAGGAGCCGGAGCTGCCATGGCCGCCAGCGGGAGCGATTGAGCCCAGGAACATAACCGCCACTTCCGCCTCTTCGGAATCGCAGTAGGAGGAGGAGCCGGAGCTGTCGGCGTCTACCTCCTCGCCTCCGTTCGGGCGTGACCAAGCAGGCCCGCTCCGTCGCCACCGCCTGACCATATCCCTCCGTCCCCGACCCCAATTCTTGCGGGAATTGGTCGAGGTGAGTGCCACCTCCTTTCCCCCTTCTTTTCCCCCACCTTCCCGCGTCATGCCGCCTGGAATCGCCGTCGCCGTCATCGGGAACCACCGCCGTGTGCGCAGCACCCGCAGCTAGCAGCAGCAGCAGATCATCGCGGCCCCTCTGTTACCGATGGTTTTCTGGCCCTCTCCAACCACCTCCAGCGACGCTATGTACATACCTGCAAAGAGGGAACTCCCAGATTTCTGTAGGATCAAACGGCGCACGAAACGGAGTGGTAAATCGCTCGAAATCATCCTCCGAAATCGAGACGACCTCGCAGTTGCTTCTGTCAGATTCGTCAGCTAAACGCCGATGTTTTTCATTCCTTGTTCATCGATGGTTTCCAGGTGCTCCAGTCCTCCACCGGAGAAAACTCAAACATGAAAGTTGTAGCCCTAGGTTTCTGCTCCATCTTCTGTTTTGACGCCATCTCCAAAAACTCAAAGGATCGCTCGACTTGGACCTCCAAAACTCGCGCAAGCTAGCAGTTTTTCGCGCACCCTCGTTCAGTTTCGTCAGGGTCTGAATCGGAGCACACCTGGCAGTTTTGCACATAGGCCCTCTACTTTTTGGCAGCTCAACCCGCCGTCCTTCCCTTCGCCACTTGTCACCACCTCGTTCGCTAGCGCTTCCGTGGCCCCTCTTTCCTCTGCCCCACATGTCATTGACGGTGGGTAGAATGTCCCTGAGTGAGAAAAGTCGCCCGAGTTTTCTGAAATCAAATAAAATTTCAGGAAATGTTTAAATCTAACTAAATTCATATATTATGAAATAATTCGAATTTGTAAAAACTTTCAAAATGAAAAGTAAATGTTTTCCAAATATGAATTCAACCATGTTTTCGAATTTGACCAGATTTGACTCTATCTAGTTAAACCTTTGACTTTGACCCCCTTTTAATTATTTTGACTTTAAAATAAATTTAAATTCATAAATCCAAATAATACAAATAATATATGTTTTCAAATCAGAAAAATGTGAAGATTTCAAATATGCCATTCAAAATATTATTTGAACACTTTAAATTTCCAAGTTGATTAAAATTACCACAAAATGCCCTTTTCTTAATTAATTAATAACTTTTGAATGATAACTCCAAATTTAGCAAATGATATGTCTAAAATGATCAGCTCGACGAGACCGTTCTGTTTATGCATTCCATGTTCTGTTTTGCAGCATGCATCACATAAATATAATGAAACAGCAACTAATATGAGGATAAAATGTGGCCAAAACTCAATAAAATGTTTATTTCTTGTATTCTACACCTCACCCATGCCATGCTACATTATTGCCATGCAACTTGTGCATCATTCATCATGGCATGATTGTTTGCTTGTCGCATTTTATTCATATGCTTGTGCACTATATTTATGTTGGCCCTTGTTTGTTTGGTTCTTCTTCGAATAGACGTTGAGCAGGGGATATATCAAGAAACCCAGGAGCACTACCCAGATCCTTCTCTCGCTTCAACTGAGCTGCCAGGCAAGCACTATCACATGCTTGCATACATATAGTACCTATTGCCTCTATCTTATTCTTGCATCATTGAGTCGCGATTGCATTAAACTGAATCCCAAGTATTGCATAGCCTTTACTTTTAAACCCCACAGAAGCTTGTTCCTCCATCCCATGAGCCATTACTGCAGGAGTTGTTTTAGCCATGCGAGTCGTAGAACAGCATGTGTAGGGTATGTGAGTGTCTGATGGATAACGAGGTACCTAAACAACTTAACCTGAGTAGTAATGGGATAACTAATGAAAGTGGCACCGGTGAGCAATATCTGCTATTTGGTTTTTCCTGCTCACTTGTGTCCCGTAGGACCCCGAGTACTTGATTCCTGTTCCTTGATTATTCGCGCTATCCACATCCGGGAGGCTTATGGGACCCCCCTGAGCCAGAGCTTGATTCAGTCTTATTTCTTGGGGCCACAAACTAGTTTGAGGTTTTATTTACTATCCTATACTTATGCCATGCTTTGCTGCTTTATTTACGATTGTGCGAGGAGCACCTGTACTGTTTAGGATCGGGACACGATTTCGCGGTATCGACAAGCCCAGTTTTGGGTTCCCAGTCGTTTACAGCCGTCCACCCAAACCTTGGGTCCGTCTCAGAGTCAGCTAACTTCGTTGCGGGTGTACTCAATGGGGTGGCCCCCTGAAATATTTCTGAATCCTGTGATTGCTTTGTCGTGAAGGCCTCGTTGGGTTTTGATTTGGTTTTTCCGAGGTTAATCGAGTGTGTGTTGCTATTTGTGCACCCCTGCAGGGTAAAACTTTCTGAAAGCCGTGTCCGCGGTTATAGACGACTTGGAGCACAGTTTCTCGACCATAGACAAGCATAACTAAAGTACCGCTTTTAACTTGACTAAATAACTGACTAGCAAATAGTGCAACACTCATGGAATGGTTAATAAAACTGCCAACGGATGGGGGGGTTGTTCGTCCGCTTCCTCGTTGGTAAGCGAGGAGGAGGATGGATCTGTGGATATTACTGTTATAACTGTTGTCATTAATTCACGGACATCCGTCTATCTTTGGTTAGGCGGATGGTTAGCGAGTATCTATAGAACTATTAGGGATTTATCTTTTGCTGCAATTGTGTCACCCCAGGTTGTGTCCCCTTTAGAGGCATAAAGACTTGCTGAGTACCCCTAGGGTCTCACACGATAAATTGTTTGATTCAGATGAATAGGTACACTCACGAGATGGATACTGGGTGGAGGAGACGGACGATGTGGGCAACGATCATTCGGTGTAGAGATTCCGGGAACGGGGATCCGTGAGATCTGTGGGCGGGATGTGCTTATTTATGGGGCATCTTATGCCGATTTGCTTCTTATCCGTACTCGGGTCTTGTTTGCCGCTTCCGCCTGATACTCTGATGTTTGATGTATGAGGAGATATCCTAAACTATTATATCTATCTAGGACATTTGAATCTTGCCGTATGGCGTTGCTATATTTTCCTTTTTTTTAGATGGAATGGCTCTGATGTACTGTTGTATGGTGGCTTGCATACATACTCATTTGTGTATGTAGTTGATCCCTTCGCCTGCCGATTACGCCGCCCGTTCTTGTCCCGATGATTGGAAATGGTTGGGACGGCCGAAAGGTCTACCTGTGAGTGGCATTTGGGCCCCACCGTACTATTTCAACCATTTCCGCTCATCCAGGCTTGTAACTAGGAGCGTAATTCACCGAGGTAGTTACAATTGGTATCAGAGTCATCCCGCCCTTCAGGGTCTCAGCCAAATGGTCGTTGTCAGTCTAGCAAATATTTTTGGTAGTTATGTATACTAGGGAAAAACAAAACGTGAGAGTAGGACTGCTTCCACTTTTCTTCTTACCCACCCACCCACCCTTTTCTGGTAAGGAAGTGTAACGTTTTCAATCCTCTTCTTAAAAGTTCAAACTAGGATTCACGTGTTCTGGGTTTCCGTAGTACCATAGGTTGTGTGTGTGTGTGTGTGTAATTCCTTGTCTACCTGTTGCATCCAACTTGTTATCACAATCGGCCTTTTTGGTTATCAACTGTTGGTACATTCCATACAGACAGGCTTTTACAAACCGACGCGATCTATCTGATTCGTTGCATACCGCCGCGATCTGTCTTACTCTTTGTTATCCGACGTTATCTTGTTGGGGTGTTCGTTTCTGTAGTTACCAATCTTTAGGTTCAACATGAGAAGAAGGGGTTAGGATATGTGTTCTTATTCATGTGCAGAGTAATGATTTGAGTGCGGGATGGAGTCGCGACCATAACACTACTCTTATCATTCGCTTTGGTATATTGAATTGGTAGAGTCACTAATCTTGATTCGTTAAGTGATTTTGCGCATCTATTGGTATTTTAATGCCGAAATTTGTGGAAAAAATTTCTTTGATATATTTGTGTACCACACTCCTTTTCAGTCGTGTGCGATATGCTTAATATCTTCTAGGTGCTTTGAACTTTGTTGATATTTTAATATCATCTTAGTAAATTGTATCCTTTAATCTTGGTTAATTCCTTCTTGGTACTATTTTGGATTATTATTATTCTCCATTATAGTACTGACTTGTGTTTTATATCAATCACAGGATGGCTCCACCACGCTGTTCTGATGAGGACATACCACCTGAACTGGGATCCGCGTTGTCAAACATCGCCAATGCCTTGGCAGCAATGCAGCAGAACCAGCAGCGTTTTGAAGAGAGTGTCAGGAGGAATGAGTTTGCTCCGCTACCTCCACCTCCCAAGCGAGGAGACATCAAAAGCTTCCTGAAGTTCAACCCTCGCCAATTTGATGTTTCTGATCAACCACTTGATGCTAATGATTGGTTGCGTGAGATGTCAAGGCTACTGGAGACTGCTGATGTTCCTGAGCAAGAATGGGTAAAATGTGCTACTCACCTTCTGAAGGGAGATGCAACTCTCTGGTGGGAGAATTACCTGAAGGCAAACTGCACTGGTTTTCAGCCTACTTGGGAAAAGTTCACTGGAGCGTTCAAAGAGAAGTATCTGTCAGAAATTGTCATGGAAAGGATGAAGGAAGTGTTTCTCAACCTCAAGCAGGGAAATGACAATGTCAATACCTACATCAGGAACTTCATGAACCTTTCTCGTTATGGTGGCGATGAGATCTCCGATGACAAGAAGAAGCAAAAGAGGTTCCGGCAAGGGCTCAATGCATCGATTAAATATGCAATCACACATGCAAGGCCGGCGTCTTTTCTGGAACTTCAGCATACAGCTCTGCAGGAGGAAGCAAGTAGGCAAGTGTTTGAGGAGTCAAAGAAACACAACCGTGATGCACCAAGCTCTTCAGCTATGTCAGCTCCTTCTAAGCGTCCTGTCTGGGTTCCTAACACCCCACCGTCGCTCCCGGCTCCACCAAGACCTGCAAGCTACGCGGCAAGGCCACCAAACTTCCTCACTGCTGCTCCCAGGGGCTACAACCACCACTACCCTGGAGCGCCTGGCGGAGTCCCTGGCTACGTTGCTCCACGTCCACCTGGTGCTTGTTTCACGTGTGGAGACTCTGGGCATCAAAACTGGAACTGTCCGATGAAAAACAAAGCTCTTCCGCCACCACCTCCAAGATCTGCGGCAAGCTGTCCTTTGGTTCGTGCACCACCACCTCGGGCTCTCAACATCAACACCAAGCCCGGGTCTACTGTTGCTCGTGCCAACTGTGTCAACGCCGCTCAAGCTGAGCATGCACCTGGAGTTGTGATGGGTATGCTTCCCGTTAACTCAGTCCCTGCACGAGTTTTGTTTGATTCTGGTGCATCGCATTCATTTGTTTCTCACAAGTTTGCAAATGAAAATGAGTTAGCTATGGTTCCTCTCCTCAAGCGGTTAATGTTCCTTTCTCCTGGAGCAAACATGAGGGCTGTTCATATCAGCCATGGCAATCAAATTGAGATTGGTGGCTCTTCGTTCTTGGCATCCTTAATTGTTCTGGGCAATTCTGACATTGATGTCATCTTGGGCATGGATTGGTTGACAGCAAATGCAGCTGTGATTGATTGTGCTGAACGCTCGGTTTCTCTGAAGATTCCTGAAGGCCATATAGTCTTTTCTCCAAGTCTGACTCCTGCTATCCAGCTTTTCTCTTTGGCGGCTCTGAATGATGATGCTATGGAAGCTATTCAGAGTGTTCCGATGGTCTGTGAGTTCCCAGATGTCTTTCCTGAAGAGTTGCCGGGAATGCCTCCGGATCGTGAGGTTGAGTTTGTAATTGAGCTTGAACCTGGAACGGCTCCTATCTCCAAGCGGCCTTATAAAATGGGTCCTGCTGAGTTGGCTGAACTCAAACGACAACTTGATGAACAAGAGAAGTTGGGTTTCATTCAACACAGTACCTCTTCTTGGGGTAGCCCAACAATCTTTGTGAAGAAGCGAGACAGGACTGATAGACTTTGTGTTGACTATCGGGCTCTCAATGCTAAAACCATCAAGAATAAATATCCCCTTCCGCGGATTAATGATCTCTTCGATCAGTTAGCTGGAGCTGTGGTATTCTCTAAGCTGGACTTGAGAAGTGGTTATCATCAAATCAAGATTCGCAAGGAAGATGTTCCTAAAACAGCTTTCACCACCCGCTATGGCCTGTATGAGTACACGGTCATGTCTTTCGGTCTCACCAACGCACCTGCAACCTTATCGAGGCTTATGAACTCAGTTTTCATGGAGTATCTTGATAAGTTCGTTGTGGTCTATCTGGATGACATCCTAGTCTATTCTAAGTCAAAGGAAGAGCATGAAGAACACCTTCGGTGTGTCCTAAACAAGCTTCGTGAGAACCGCTTGTATGCAAAGTTCTCAAAGTGTGAGTTTTGGCTGCCTCAAGTAACCTATCTTGGTCATGTCATCTCTGCCAAGGGCATTGCAGTCAACCCGGAAACTGTGAAGACAATTGTTGAATGGCTTCCTCCTGTAAATGTCAAAGAAGTGCGGAGTTTCCTTGGTTTGGCTAGTTATTGCCGTCGCTTCGTTCAGAACTTTTCGAAGATAGCGAAGCCTCTTACCGATCTCCTCAAGAAAGGCAAGAAATACCTTTGGACTCCTGCATGTCAAGCAAGCTTTGAGACACTCAAAGAGAAGCTCACTTCCACACCAGTCTTGGTTCCTCCGGACACATCTAAGCCTTTCCAGATATTCTGTGACGCCTCTTTGGAAGGATTGGGTGCAGTCCTTATGCAAGAAAAACAAGTTGTTGCTTATGCCTCTCGACAGTTGAAGACGCATGAGATAAACTATCCTACTCATGACCTCGAGCTCGCAGCAGTTGTCTTTGCTTTGAAGTTATGGAGGCACTACTTGCTTGGCAACCGTTGTGAAATCTTTTCTGATCACAAGAGTCTGAAGTATATCTTCACTCAGCCTGATCTCAACCTTCGGCAGAGGAGATGGATTGAAGCAATCAATGATTTTCATTTGACCATCAACTACACTCCGGGCAAATCTAATGTCATGGCCGATGCTCTCAGCCGCAAAGCTTATGTCAACAACCTCATGATGGAAGAACAACAGCCTCTCTTGTGCGAGGAATTCAGTCAGCTCAACCTTGAAATTGTGGAACAAGGGTATCTCCTGAACCTTCTAGCAACCCCTCTCTTGGAAGAAAAGGTTCTCTCTCGTCAGCTTGGTGATCCGCACACCAAAAAGATCATCTCCCAACTTCAGCTTCCGAAGTATGAGTCCTTCCACGTCGATGATGAAGGCACGCTTTTCTTTGAACACCGAATGTTTGTTCCGAACTACCCGGGTTTGAGAGAGCAAGTTCTCAAGGAGGCGCACGATTCTGTTCTATCTATCCACCCTGGCAGCACAAAGATGTACATGGAATTGAAAACACAATATTGGTGGCCGGGATTGAAACGATATTGTGCCAAGTATGTCTCGGAGTGTGATGTCTGCCGCAGAGTGAAAGCTGTCCATCAGAAACCTTTCGGTCTTCTACAGCCATTGAAACCCCCAGAATGGAAATGGGAGAAAGTAGAGATGGACTTCATCACGGGTTTTCCAAGGTCGCAGAAGGGCAACAATGCAATCTTTGTTGTCATTGACAGGCTTTCTAAAGTGGCTCACTTCTTCCCCGTCAAGGAAAAAATTTCTGGAATTCAGTTGGCTGAGCTCTATATCAACAGAATTGTCTCTCTGTATGGGGTCCCGCTTGAGATCAGTTCAGACCGTGGAAGCATCTTCACTTCCAAGTTCTGGAAAAGTTTCCAAAATGCTTTGGGAACAAAGTTGAACTTCAGCACAGCTTACCACCCTCAGTCGCAAGGACAAGTTGAAAGGATCAATCAGATTCTGGAGGATATGCTTCGTGCTTGCGTCATCTCTTTTGGCATGAAGTGGGAGGAATGTCTTCCTTATGCTGAATTCTCTTACAACAACAGCTTCCAGAAAAGTCTGAAGATGGCACCATTTGAGGCTCTCTATGGTCGCAAGTGCAGAACTCCGATTGGTTGGTCGGGTGCAGGAGAAAGAATATGGTTTGGCCCTGACATTGTAACTCAAGCGGAGGAGAAGGTGCATATCATTCTTGAAAATCTGAAGATTGCTCAAAGTCGCCAGAAGAGCAATTATGACAGGAAGCACACGGACATGGTGTATGTCCCTGGTGATCTCGTGTACCTTCGTGTCACTCCCATGAAAGGCACACACCGTTTTGGTATCAAAGGAAAGCTGGCTCCTAGATACATCGGTCCTTTCAAAATTCGTGGTAGAAGAGGAGAAGTTGCTTATGCTCTTGAGCTCCCGGAAAAACTCAAGGTCCATGATGTTTTCCACATCTCTCAACTCAAGAAGTGCTTCAAGGATCCCGGCAGGACCGTGGATCATGAGCTAATCAATCTCCAAGAAGATCTGTCTTATCAAGAACACCCCACAAAAATCCTTGAGACCGCAGAAAGAAGGACTCGCAACAAGTCCATCAAGTTCTACAAGGTGCAGTGGTCGCACCATTCCGTTGATGAAGCCACTTGGGAGCGTGAAGATGAACTCCGTGCCAACTATCCTACCCTCTTTGTGTCTTCTTCTTCTTCCTAGAATCTCGGCGCGAGATTCCTGTTTAGTGGGGAAGAGTTGTAGCATCCCATTTGTCTAACAACTGTAATGCTACTTGGTCTAGTAATATAATGGCTACTTCAATATATAATTGTTGCATCATAATTATATCATGCTCATGTCATCATGCCACCTTGCATTTGAGCATCATATCTAGCTTGCAATTGTTTTGTCTTGGTTGTGTAGTTGCTATCACAAATATCTCCACCTCTTTTACCTATCTATATTTTGTTTCCTACAATGTGGGAATTCATTGCTAGGGTTCCATAGTTAACAAATGATTTTATTCTTTTCTAAAACCCTCAAGCCATTAATCTTGTAAAATGCCAAAATGGCACATACATCTATTATGTATGTGGGCATCACTCATCTCCACTTCTATTTTTTTCCTCCTTTCTATCTTTGGCATTCCCAAATTCTCTGTTCAAAACTGTCTGCAAGGTTCAAAAAGTTTTGAAATAAAATGCTTGCTTGAGTTTGAAACAAATAAAACAAATAAAAATAAAAAGAAGAATAAATTGTGAGAGAGGAGCAGCAGCAGCCCACCTTGGGCCCAGCCGCAGCAGCCCAAGAGAGAGCAGCAGCCTACCAGTGCAATTCCCTCCTCCGGCCCACCTTCCTCCACGGCCTGGTACCCCTTCGCTCCCCGACGCCGTCCTGTTCACCGTCTTCCTCTCGACCCCCCCCCCTTCTCTCTACAGGTAAACGGAAGGAGGCAGGTGGCCGTCGTCTCCCGGCAGCCGCGTCACCACCTGCCCCTTCTTATCTATCCCCGAGCGGCCTCCCAACCCTAGCCTCTCCCTTCCCTGCGCCGCCTTTCCCCCTCTTCCTCTCCTCCGTACCCCGCCTCCCTCGTGCCAAAGTTTTCAGGAGGAGGAGCCGGAGCTGCCATGGCCGCCAGCGGGAGCGATTGAGCCCAGGAACAGAACCGCCACTTCCGCCTCTTCGGAATCGCAGCAGGAGGAGGAGCCGGAGCTGTCGGCGTCTACCTCCTCGCCTCCGTTCGGGCGTGACCAAGCAGGCCCGCTCCGTCGCCACCGCCTGACCATATCCCTCCGTCCCCGACCCCAATTCTTGCGGGAATTGGTCGAGGTGAGTGCCACCTCCTTTCCCCCTTCTTTTCCCCCACCTTCCCGCGTCATGCCGCCTGGAATCGCCGTCGCCGTCGTCGGGAACCACCGCCGCGTGCGCAGCACCCGCAGCTAGCAGCAGCAGCAGATCATCGCGGCCCCTCTGTTACCGATGGTTTTCTGGCCCTCTCCAACCACCTCCAGCGACGCTATGTACATACCTGCAAAGAGGGAACTCCCAGATTTCTGTAGGATCAAACGGCGCACGAAACGGAGTGGTAAATCGCTCGAAATCATCCTCCGAAATCGAGACGACCTCGCAGTTGCTTCTGTCAGATTCGTCAGCTAAACGCCGATGTTTTTCATTCCTTGTTCATCGATGGTTTCCAGGTGCTCCAGTCCTCCACCGGAGAAAACTCAAACATGAAAGTTGTAGCCCTAGGTTTCTTCTCCATCTTCTGTTTTGACGCCATCTCCAAAAACTCAAAGGATCGCTCGACTTGGACCTCCAAAACTCGCGCAAGCTAGCAGTTTTTCGCGCACCCTCGTTCAGTTTCGTCAGGGTCTGAATCGGAGCACACCTGGCAGTTTTGCACATAGGCCCTCTACTTTTTGGCAGCTCAACCCGCCGTCCTTCCCTTTGCCACTTGTCACCACCTCGTTCGCTAGCGCTTCCGTGGCCCCTCTTTCCTCTGCCCCACATGTCATTGACGGTGGGTAGAATGTCCCTGAGTGAGAAAAGTCGCCCGAGTTTTCTGAAATCAAATAAAATTTCAGGAAATGTTTAAATCTAACTAAATTCATATATTATGAAATAATTCGAATTTGTAAAAACTTTCAAAATGAAAAGTAAATGTTTTCCAAATATGAATTCAACCATGTTTTCGAATTTGACCAGATTTGACTCTATCTAGTTAAACCTTTGACTTTGACCCCCTTTTAATTATTTTGACTTTAAAATAAATTTAAATTCATAAATCCAAATAATACAAATAATATATGTTTTCAAATCAGAAAAATGTGAAGATTTCAAATATGCCATTCAAAATATTATTTGAACACTTTAAATTTCCAAGTTGATTAAAATTACCACAAAATGCCCTTTTCTTAATTAATTAATAACTTTTGAATGATAACTCCAAATTTAGCAAATGATATGTCTAAAATGATCAGCTCGATGAGACCTTTCTGTTTATGCATTCCATGTTCTGTTTTGCAGCATGCATCACATAAATATAATGAAACAGCAACTAATATGAGGATAAAATAAGGCCAAAACTCAATAAAATGTTTATTTCTTGTATTCTACACCTCACCCATGCCATGCTACATTATTGCCATGCAACTTGTGCATCATTCATCATGGCATGATTGTTTGCTTGTCGCATTTTATTCATATGCTTGTGCACTGTATTTATGTTGGCCCTTGTTTGTTTGGTTCTTCTTCGAATAGACGTTGAGCAGGGGATATATCAAGAAACCCAGGAGCACTACCCAGATCCTTCTCTCGCTTCAACTGAGCTGCCAGGCAAGCACTATCACATGCTTGCATACATATAGTACCTATTGCCTCTATCTTATTCTTGCATCATTGAGTCGCGATTGCATTAAACTGAATCCCAAGTATTGCATAGCCTTTACTTTTAAACCCCACAGAAGCTTGTTCCTCCATCCCATGAGCCATTACTGCAGGAGTTGTTTTAGCCATGCGAGTCGTAGAACAGCATGTGTAGGGTATGTGAGTGTCTGATGGATAACGAGGTACCTAAAAAACTTAACCTGAGTAGTAATGGGATAACTAATGAAAGTGGCACCGGTGAGCAATATCTGCTATTTGGTTTTTCCTGCTCACTTGTGTCCCGTAGGACCCCGAGTACTTGATTCCTGTTCCTTGATTATTCGCGCTATCCACATCCGGGAGGCTTATGGGACCCCCCTGAGCCAGAGCTTGATTCAGTCTTATTTCTTGGGGCCACAAACTAGTTTGAGGTTTTATTTACTATCCTATACTTATGCCATGCTTTGCTGCTTTATTTACGATTGTGCGAGGAGCACCTGTACTGTTTAGGATCGGGACACGATTTCGCGGTATCGACAAGCCCAGTTTTGGGTTCCCAGTCGTTTACAGCCGTCCACCCAAACCTTGGGTCCGTCTCAGAGTCAGCTAACTTCGTTGCGGGTGTACTCAATGGGGTGGCCCCCTGAAATATTTCTGAATCCTGTGATTGCTTTGTCGTGAAGGCCTCGTTGGGTTTTGATTTGGTTTTTCCGAGGTTAATCGAGTGTGTGTTGCTATTTGTGCACCCCTGCAGGGTAAAACTTTCTGAAAGCCGTGTCTGCGGTTATAGACGACTTGGAGCACAGTTTCTCGACCATAGACAAGCATAACTAAAGTACCGCTTTTAACTTGACTAAATAACTGACTAGCAAATAGTGCAACACTCATGGAATGGTTAATAAAACTGCCAACGGATGGGGGGGTTGTTCGTCCGCTTCCTCGTTGGTAAGCGAGGAGGAGGATGGATCTGTGGATATTACTGTTATAACTGTTGTCATTAATTCACGGACATCCGTCTATCTTTGGTTAGGCGGATGGTTAGCGAGTATCTATAGAACTGTTAGGGATTTATCTTTTGCTGCAATTGTGTCACCCCAGGTTGTGTCCCCTTTAGAGGCATAAAGACTTGCTGAGTACCCCTAGGGTCTCACACGATAAATTGTTTGATTCAGATGAATAGGTACACTCACGAGATGGATACTGGGTGGAGGAGACGGACGATGTGGGCAACGATCATTCGGTGTAGAGATTCCGGGAACGGGGATCCGTGAGATCTGTGGGCGGGATGTGCTTATTTATGGGGCATCTTATGCCGATTTGCTTCTTATCCGTACTCGGGTCTTGTTTGCCGCTTCCGCCTGATACTCTGATGTTTGATGTATGAGGAGATATCCTAAACTATTATATCTATCTAGGACATTTGAATCTTGCCGTATGGCGTTGCTATATTTTCCTTTTTTTTAGATGGAATGGCTCTGATGTACTGTTGTATGGTGGCTTGCATACATACTCATTTGTGTATGTAGTTGATCCCTTCGCCTGCCGATTACGCCGCCCGTTCTTGTCCCGATGATTGGAAATGGTTGGGACGGCCGAAAGGTCTACCTGTGAGTGGCATTTGGGCCCCACTGTACTATTTCAACCATTTCCGCTCATCCAGGCTTGTAACTAGGAGCGTAATTCACCGAGGTAGTTACAAAGGGCGAGGGGAGCAAATGACCAGTGGGGGCCGATGCGGCGCCGCGGCCCCTACTTAAAGGGGCCGGGGAGGCAAACCGCCAGCCTGCCACGTGGCGGCCTCCCTCAGCTCCAACGGCCCCCGGATCGTTTGCGAGCACACCTCGGGCACAGAAGATCCTAGCGCGGGAGGCGAGGCACTGACGACAGTTCCCGAGGCGACAACCGATGCGACCCCACAACGCACGCCCTCCCACGACCATCATCACGTGTGGCTGACGTAGGTGATTACGTAGCTGGGGCAGCTCAACCGCCAAATTCAACCGGGAAAAAATTCAAAATCCTAGCTCTTTAAGCCCGTGCACATTTCGCCTGAGGGGCGGAATCTACGCACACTCGGGGGCTAGTGTCGGGGGGATTGCCCCCAGGTAGGCTAACCGGACAAGATGCAAAGCACCAGCAAGACAGCCGGCTGAGATTAGCCAGACTCAAAAACTCCAAGACATATCAGAAGAAGGAACAAACCAAGACCAGACTGGCAAACCAGCTAGCCAGATGAAAACGATCGACAAGAGCGCCAACCGGCTGGATCAAGACAGCCGGCCGGAGCAAGACAGATCAAGAGCCAACTGGCAGAAGAACCAGCCGGATGAAGCAAGCAAGGGCAGAAGAATAGCCGGAAGGATCCGACCATCCGGCCCAGGAATTCCAGCCAGCTAGACCACCCTAGCCGGCTGCTCAAGATAGGCAAGGTACCAGATGACGTAGGGCATAGTGCGTAGTACGCCTAGGATAGCGGACAAGACAGAAAGGAGACTCAGACACTCGGTGTTGGAGATATGCCCTAGAGGCAGTAATAAATATAGTTATTATTATATCTTTGTGTTTATGATAAATGTTTACATTTCATGCTATAATAGTATTAACAAGGAAACATTAATACTTGTGTGATTTGTAGACTAAAATAAGAGTCCCTAGTAAAGCCTCTGTATAATACTAGCTTGTTGGTTAATGAATGATTGTGGTTTCCTTATCATGAACATTGAGATGTTATTAACAACAAGATCATATCGTTAGGAGAATGATATGGTGGACATACTCCTATAGATAAGCGTAGCATAAAGATCAAGTCATTTTAATAGTTCAATTGCTATATGCTTTCTGATACATAGTAATCTAATTCCTTCGACCATGGGATCATGCATATCACCTTTACCGGATGGATGCTTTGATGACATCAAACACCACACCGTAACTGGGTGGCTATAAAGGTGGCATTGAGTGTTCGGAAAGTATTGGTTGAGACACATGGATCAAGAGTGGGATTTGTCCATCCATATGATGGATAGATATACTCTGGGCCCTCTCGGTGAAATGTCATCCAATTAGCTTGCAAGCATGTGAATGGCTCACAAGGGATCACATATCACGGGAACGAGAAAAAGAGTACTTATCAGTAACGAGGTTGAACTAGGTATGCAGAGATACCGACGATCATAACCTCGGATAAGTAAACTATCGTGAGACAAAGGGAAATTGATATCGTATGTAAGTGGTTCATTCGATCGCAAAGTAATCGTAGAAATATGTGGGAGCCATATGAATTTCCAGATTCCTCTATTGGTTATTGATCGGAGAAGTGTCTCGATCATGTCCGCATAATTCACGAACCGTAGGGAGACACACTTAAGGATTCGACGTTGTTTGAGTAGTTATGGAATGATGAGAAAGATACCGAATGTTGTTCGGAGTCTCGAATGGGATTCGGGATATCACGAGCAGATCCAGAATGGTCCGGAGAATAAGATTCATATAAGGAAAGTCCCGTTTCGGAGTTGGAGAATGGTTCCGGTGTTTTCATCGGGAATGTTCTAGAAAGTTCCGGAATGTCCGACACTCCGGAGGGGAAGGGTACATGAATGTGTTATATCAAGTTGGTATGATTGCATTATGTACTCGGTGTCATCGCTGAACAAAATAGAGGGTTTATTCAAATGCTAGTTTGAAAAGTCAAACGCCAAGTTTGAAAGTCAAACGGCTATTTTTGGGAAGTGGGGAAGGAGGAGGAAACCGAGTTGGGGAGGAGTCCCTCCTCCACTGTCGGCCCACCTCCATGCCGAGTTGGGGAGGGACTCCCCTCCCCTTGGCCGGCCGGCCCCTCCACCTATATAAGGAGGGGCAGGGCTCCCCTCCTAGACACACAAGTTCCTACCTCTAAACCCTAGTACCAAGCCGTCGCCGCCTCCATAGCCGCCGCCGGCCCTAGGGCAAACCGACGCCGCCGCCTAGCTAAACCCTAGCCGCCGGCTTGCCCCTCCTCGGCGTGTCTAAACCCTAGATCGTTGAGGGACTCTCTCATACTCCACCATACTCGCTCCGGCTTAAGGCGAAGCCCTGCGAGATCTCCCCTCTAATTCCGGTACCACGCCGTTGTGCTGCCGGAATCGCGAGGAGAGTGCTACAACCTCCGCTGCCTGCTGGAACAAGGGAGAGGAAGGTCTTCGTCGAGTACCGAACATGTGACCGACTGCGGGAGCGCTGCCGGAACGCAGCGCCGGAAGGATCGTCTATGCGATCTTGAGATCGGGAAGAGTACGACTACATCACCCACGAGAATCCGCTCTCGTTAAACACTTTGGAATCTTCGAGGGTGAGTTATTCTATCGACTCGTTGCTACAATCTAGTAGATAGATCTTGGCTTGTTTGTTTGTATGCGGTAGAAAAATTTTGTTTTCCATGCTACGAATCCCTACAGTGGTATCAGAGCCGTGTCTATATGTAGATCTGTTGCACGAGTAGTACACAATGGTCATTGTGGGCGTTGATGCTTTTATTGTCGATTGCTTCTTGTGTACTTTGCATCTTGCGGGATGTTGGGATGAAGCGGCCCGGGCTAACCTTACATGACATCGTTCATGAGACTTGCTCCACGCTTGACATGCAACTTGTATTGCATAAGTGGCTTTGCGGGTGCCTGTTTCTCCTAGCATAGTTAAGATCCAGTTTACAACGGGTGATTAACAATACTAGTATCAATGTTGTGGTTCATGTTCGTAAGTTAGAATGACACTTATTGAAAGCCCCAAACCACGTAAAACATGCAAAGAAAGTAGAGGCGTCTAACTTTGTTTTGCAGGGGTGTGCTATGATGTGATATGGCCATGATTGTGATTATATTTGATGTATGCAATGTTCCTTATTGTAAGTTGGCAACCGGCAGGAGCCATATGGTTGTCTTTAATTTATGTTAAGACCCGCGTGTCTATTCAAAGTAGTTGTAATAGTTGAAGCCGGTGGACGACAACCATGGAGAAGCATCATTGACCTTGATGCAATGCTGGTGATGATGGAGATCATGTTCGTGCTAGAAGATGGAGATCGGAAGCACAAAGAAGAAAGGCCATATCATATCACATATTATGAATTGCATGTGATGTTAATCCTTTATGCATCTTGTATTGCTTAGTAGACGACGGTAGCATTATAAGATGATCCCTCATGCACATGAATTTCAAGTCATAAAGTGTTCACCCTTAGTTAGCACCGTTGCTAAAGCTTGTTGTTTCGAAGCACCACGTGATGATCGGGTGTGTTAGATTCTGCAAGTGTATACAATGTGAGCAAGCCAGATTTTCTCATGCGGAAACTAAGGTTTGATCTTGACGAGCCTAGCATGTACAGACATGGTCTCGGAACACGGATCACCGAAAGGTAAAGCATGAATCATATAGTAGACATGATGAACATGTCGATTGTTCGCCATTGAAACTATATCAACTCTCGTGATGATCGGTGTTGATGTGGTGGATTTGGTTCGTGTGATCACTAAAACAATGTGAGGGATATTGTTTTGAGTGGGAGTTCACCTAGATTAATTTTATTATTAATTTGAACTCAATTTGTCATAAACTTAGTCTAAACTATTGCAAATATGTTGTAGATCAATGGCAGCCCCTACCATCAATTTTAATGCGTTCCTAGAGAAAGAAAAGTTGAAAAAAAATGGAAGCAACTTCGCGGATTGGTTCCGCAATTTGAGGATTGTCCTCACAGCTGGTAATTTGACCTATGTGCTGGATGCACCGCTGGGTGACCCACCTGCAGCTGATGCTGCCGATGAAGTAAAGAATGTTTACCTCACTCGGAAGACTCAGTACTCCACAGTTCAGTGTGATATCTTGTATGGTTTAGAATCGGAGCTTCAGAAAAGGTTTGAGAATTCAGACCCATATGATATTGTCGAGGATCTCAAATTGATCTTTGAGACTCATGCGGCAATTGAAAGCTATGAGGCTTCTGAAAGGTTCTTTAACTGCAAGATGGAAGAGGGCAGCTCCATCAGTGAGCATTGCTTAAGATGTCTGGGCACGCAAACAAACTTCAAAGCTTGGGTATAGTGATTCCGAATGCTTTGGGGATTTACCGCGTCCTCCAATCACTACCACCAAGTTACAAGAACTTTGTGATGAACTACAACATGCAGAACATGAACAAGACGTTGCCAGAACTCTTTGCTATGTTGAAATCTGCAGAAGTGGAGATCAAGAAAGAGCACCAAGTGTTGTTGGTCAATAAGACCAGCAAATTCAAGAAAGGCAAGTCTAAGCAGAAGGGACACTTCAAGAAGGGTGGTAAGAAAGTTACCACGCCAACGAAGAAGACCAAGGATGGACCTAAGCCTAATACTGAGTGCTTTTACTGCAAGGGAGAAGGTCACTGGAAGCGGAATTGCCCAAAGTACTTGGCGGATTTGAAGAACGGCAACATCAAGAAGAAAGGTATATCTGATATACATGTTATTGATGTGTATCTCACTAGTACTCGTAGTAGTGCCTGGGTATTTGATACTGGTTCGGTTGCTCATATTTGTAATTCAAAACAGGTGCTGCAGAATAAACGGAAGCTAGCGAAGAACGAGGTGACGATGCGCGTGGGAAACGGATCAAAGGTTGATGTGATCGCGGTCGGCACGCTACCCCTTCATCTACCATCGGGATTAGTTTTATACTTAAATAATTTTTATTTGGTGCCTGCGTTAAGCATGAACATTATATCGGGATCTTGTTTATTGCGAGACGATTACTTGTTTAAGTCCGAGAATAATGGTTGTTCGATTTATATGAGTAATATGTTTTATGCACATGCACCTTTGATAGATGGTCTATTCTTGTTGAATCTCGATAGTGGAAATACACATATTAATAACATTGAGGCTAAACGTTTGAAATCGAGTGATAACTCGACCTATATGTGGCACTGTCGTCTAGGTCACATTGGAGTGAAGCGTATGAAGAAACTCCATTCCGATGGACTTCTTGAATCACTTGATTTCGAATCACTTGATAGATGCGAAGCATATCTGATGGGTAAAATTACTAAGACTCCATTTTCTGGTATGATGGAGCGAGCTACGGACTTATTGGAAATCATACATACCGATGTGTGTGGTCCAATGAGTGTAGCATCGCGCGGTGGTTATCGTTATGTTCTTACCTTCACGGATGACTTGAGTAGATATGGGTATATCTATTTCATGAAACATAAGTCCGAAACTTTCGAGAAGTTTAAGGAATTTCAAAGTGAGGTTGAGAATCAACGTAACAAGAAGATTAAATTTCTACGTTCTGATCGTGGAGGTGAATATCTAAGTTACGAGTTTGGCGAGCATTTGAAGAAATGCAGAATACTTTCACAATTGACACCGCCGGGAACACCACAGCGTAATGGTGTGTCCGAACGTCGTAATCGAACTCTCTTGGATATGGTTCGTTCTATGATGTCACTTACAGATTTACCGCTATCATTTTGGGGTTATGCATTAGAAACAGCCGCATTCACTTTAAATAGGGCACCATCTAAATCCGTTGAAACGACACCGTATGAATTTATGGTTTGGGAAGAAACCTAGATTGTCGTTCCTTAAAGTTTGGGGATGCAAAGACTATGTAAAGAAGTTACAGCCGGACAAGCTTGAACCCAAAGCGGAAAAATGCGTCTTCATAGGATACCCGAAGGAAACTATTGGGTATACCTTCTATCATAGATCCGAAGGCAAAATCTTCGTTGTCAAGAATGGGTCCTTTCTAGAGAAGGAATTTCTCTCGAAAGAAGTGACTGTAAGGAAAGTAGAACTCGACGAGGTTGTCGAACCTTCTCTCGAAATTGCGAGTAGCGCAGCACCGGAAGAAGTTTCCTGTGGTGCCTGCACCGATTAGAGAGGAAGCTAATGATGATGATCATGAAACTTCGGTTGAAGTTGCTACAGAGCCTCGCAGGTCAACGAGAACTCGTACCACTCCAGATTGGTATGATCCCGTTATGAGTGTCATGTTGGTGGACAACACCGATGACCCTGAGACATATGAGGAAGCAATGATGAGCCCAGATTCCAATAAATGGCAAGAAGCCATGAAATCAGAGATTGGATCCATGTACGAAAACCAAGTATGGACTTTGGTGGACTTACCGGATGGCCGGAAGGCTGTCGATAACAAATGGATTTTCAAGAAGAAAACAGATGTTGATGGTAATGTTACTGTCTATAAAGCTCGACTTGTCGCAAAGGGGTTTCGACAAATTCAAGGAGTTAACTACGATGAGACTTTCTCACCAGTAGCGAAGCTAAAGTCTGTGAGGATTATGTTAGCAATCACTACATATTATGATTATGAGATATGGCAGATGGATGTCAAAACAGCATTCCTCAATGGAGACATTGATGAAGAGTTGTATATGATGCAACCCAAAAGTTTTGTCGATCCTAAAGATGCTAACAAGGTATGCAAACTTCAACGGTCCATCTATGGATTGAAGCAAGCATCCCGAAGTTGGAATCAATGTTTTGATAAGGTGATCAAAAGCTTTGGTTTTATACAAACTTATGGAGAATCTTGTATTTACAAGAAAGTGAGTGGGAGCTCTGTAGCATTCTTAATACTATATGTAGATGACATATTGTTGATTGGGAATGATGTAGACCTTCTTAATAGTGTCAAGGAATATTTGAATAATAGTTTTTCAATGAAGGATCTTGGCGAAGCAGCTTACACATTAGGCATAAAGATTTATAGAGATAGATCGAGACGCCAAATATCATTGTCACAAAGTACATATTTGGACAAAGTTCTAAAGAGGTTTGGAATGGAAGATAGCAAGAAAGGGTTCTTGCCCATGTTGTCCAATACGACCTTGAGTAAAACTCAAAGTCCGACATCGGCAGAAGATAGAGAAAGGATGAGACTGTTGGAGATATGCCCTAGAGGCAATAATAAATATAGTTATTATTATATCTTTGTGTTTATGATAAATGTTTACATTTCATGCTATAATAGTATTAACAAGGAAACATTAATACTTGTGTGATTTGTAGACTAAAATAATAGTCCCTAGTAAAGCCTCTGTATAATACTAGCTTGTTGATTAATGAATGATTGTGGTTTCCCTATCATGAACATTGAGATGTTATTAACAACAAGATCATATCATTAGGAGAATGATATGGTGGACATACTCCTATAGATAAGCGTAGCATAAAGATCAAGTAATTTTAATAGTTCAATTGCTATATGCTTTCTAATACATAGTAATCTAATTCCTTCGACCATGAGATCATGCATATCACCTTTACCGGATGGATGCTTTGATGACATCAAACACCACACCGTAACTGGGTGGCTATAAAGGTGGCATTGAGTGTTCGGAAAGTATTGGTTGAGACACATGGATCAAGAGTGGGATTTGTCCATCCATATGACGGATAGATATTCTCTGGGCCCTCTCGGTGAAATGTCATCCAATTAGCTTGCAAGCATGTGACTGGCTCACAAGGGATCACATATCACGGGAACGAGAAAAGAGTACTTATCAGTAACGAGGTTGAACTAGGTATGCAGAGATACCGACGATCATAACCTCGGATAAGTAAACTATCGTGAGACAAAGGGAAATTGATATCGTATGTAAGTGGTTCATTCGATCGCAAATTAATCGTAGAAATATGTGGGAGCCATATGAATTTCTAGATTCCTCTATTGGTTATTGATCGGAGAAGTGTCTCGATCATGTCCGCATAATTCACGAACCGTAGGGAGACACACTTAAGGATTCGACGTTGTTTGAGTAGTTATGGAATGATGAGAAAGAGACCGAATGTTGTTCGGAGTCTCGAATGGGATTCGGGATATCACGAGGAGATCCGGAATGGTCCGTAGAATAAGATTCACATAAGGAAAGTCCCGTTTCGGAGTTGGAGAATGGTTCCGGTGTTTTCATCGGGAATGTTCTAGAAAGTTCCGGAATGTCCGGCACTCCGGAGGGGAAGGGTACATGAATGTGTTATATCAAGTTGGTATGATTGCATTATGTACTCGGTGTCATCGCTGAACAAAATAGAGGGTTTATTCAAATCCTAGTTTGAAAAGTCAAACGCCAAGTTTGAAAGTCAAACGGCTATTTTTGGGAAGTGGGGAAGGAGGAGGAAACCGAGTTGGGGAGGAGTCCCTCCTCCACCGCCGGCCCACCTCCAAGCCGAGTTGGGGAGGTACTCCCCTCCCCTTGGCCGGCCGGCCCCTCCACCTATATAAGGAGGGGCAGGGCTCCCCTCCTAGACACACAAGTTCCTACCTCTAAACCCTAGTACCAAGCCGCCGCCGCCTCCATAGCCGCCGCCGGCCCTAGGGCAAATCGCCGCCGCCTAGCTAAACCCTAGCCGCCGGCTTGACCCTCCTCGGCGTGTCTAAACCCTAGATCGTCGAGGGACTCTCTCATACTCCACCATACTCGCTCCGGCTTAAGGCGAAGCCCTGCGAGATCTCCCCTCTAATTCCGGTACCACGCCGTTGTGCTGCCGGAATCGCGAGGAGAGTGCTACAACCTCTGCTGCCTGCTGGAACAAGGGAGAGGAAGGTCTTCGTCGAGTACCGAACGTGTGACCGACTGCGGGAGCGCTTCCGGAACGCAGCGCCGGAAGGATCGTCTACGCGATCTTGAGATCGGGAAGAGTACGACTATATCACCCACGAGAATCCGCTCTCGTTAAACACTTTGGAATCTTCGAGGGTGAGTTATTCTATCGACTCGTTGCTACAATCTAGTAGATAGATCTTGGCTTGTTTGTTTGTATGCGGTAGAAAATTTTTGTTTTCCATGCTACGAATCCCTACACTCGGCCCATACCGACGACTTCTACCGATGACGGTTGCAATAGTAGACAGTAGGTGGCACTGTGTGTAACTACCTGCACGGCGACCACTGTAGATGGCGTGGCGGCTTGGGCTTGACTGTGAGTACACACTCCCGATACCGGCCACTGTAGATGATCTAGCCGGCTGGGGCCCGCCTGTAGGACCCGCCAGTCGGCCAGGTTGTTGCCCACGCCGCCTCGGCTTATATAAGGGGCGGCAGGGGCAACTGAGCAAGGGTTCGACTCTCTTTTACTACTAGCCAGACCCGATACAGCTCGAGGAGCATTGTAGTCCTTAGTGATCATCCTGATAGTCAGATCGGCAGGAGTAGGAGCTTTACCTCACATCGAGGGCTCCGAACCTGGGTACTTCTTGTGTCACCGCACTTGCTTGTATCCCATCCCGCCTGCGGACGCCATCACATGCTTCCCTGCTTTGCTCCCACACCTCTATCTAGCCTGCTTAGGCTCTGTTGTTTCCATAACGACGACAATCATGCATATATAGAGAGAGAGAGATGAATACATAGCTACCGGTAGAGCCCTTAGCCTCGAGGAAGAACTACTCCCTCCTCATCATGGGAATCAGCAATGGCTATGGAGATGGTGGTGGAGATCGATGGAGATGGCTCCGGGGGCACTTCTCCATCCCAGCAGGGTGCCGGAACAGAGACTTCCTATCCCCCGAATCTCCCCTTTGGTGGCAGTGCGCTACAGAACTTTTCGTGGCTTTTTGGTCGATGATTTAGGGTTTCTGAGTCGGGGGCTTCTTATAGGCGAAGGAGGCAAGGTCGATGGAGGGCCACACCCCCTATAGGCGCCACCAGGGTGGGACCCGCGCCCACCTAGGGTGTGGACACCCTGGTGTCCTCCTCCGTCTCGTCTTCGATTTTTCGTACCGTTCAGGGAAAATATGAACTTTGGCTTTTGTCCCGTCCAATTCCGAGAATATTCATTTTTTAGCTTTTTGAAACCAAAAACAGCAGAAAACAGGCAACTGGCACTGTGGCATCTTGTCAATAGGTTAGTTCCAGAAAGTTTATAAAAATACCTCAAAGTGTAGAAAAAATATAGCAAAGTTGATACAAAACAAGCATAGAGCATCAAAAATTATAGATACGTTTCCGACGTATCACCCCTAGACGAATAGTGTCTGGTAAAAACCCTAATTCCTGTTTGTGGTGGATGGGATTATCATAGTGTGCTCGGGTGAAAGAGAGATATGGCTCGATATCACCTATAACTTGATATCAGGCAATCGGAGGCGATTCCGGCAGTGGTTCCCCTCTCCGATATCCGCCAATGGTGGCCTGTGGACTCTTTGTTTTCGTGTTTTCGCTCTTCGACTTCGTATGTTTTGAGATCGTGGTAGGGACCCTTTTATAAAGGGTTTTAGGTCAAGACGGACATGATGGCTGTGGAATCGACGACATCTGAGCAACGAGGTGCAAACGAACGGTGGTGGCGTGACCTAGGTAGAAGCTCGTGCCATGGGACCTCATTTGCATCGATCCTATTAACCTACTGCTGGCCCACTTTATCTCATTTTGTATGTCTCGAAATTTCTGAAGCGTTCTCTGTGACCTTGGCTTTTTTTGAGTCCCGTAGCTCGTGTAAAGTTAAAAAAAATACTAACATAAGGAATTTTCTGCCAGGCATAGTTAGAACCAGAGGAGAGGAGTTGTTTGACAAATCCCTAAAATCAATGTAATATATGGATATAACATTCTATAAGATGTAAATACATGGGAATATGTATCAATAAACTACAAAGTTTATGTATGTATTTTACATGCATCGGCACCTCCGCGGTATCCACACATTCCACTACGACTCTGTCTCGTCCTTATTGATCATGCAAGAGATGGTGTAGATCATCACGAGAACCGGGCATCGCAACGGCAACACTACTATGGTGGAGAATTTTAGCAAGGCTTCGCAATACTTTTCTATGAGGAGGGGAACGTATCTAGGAGGAAGAGAGAGGCAACATGTAGAGGATCAAGTGGATGTGACCATGCCCATACCCTCTCTTATATAGGCTCAAGGGGAGGGGTTCTTTCCCCTCCTCCAAGCCCCCATGTGGCCGGTAGCCAAGGGAGGGGATACAATAGCCATCCCCCTCCCTTGATCCTTATCCATTCACCTTTTGCCTTATCCAACTAGGGCTTTTCCTTATCTGGCTGCATGGGCCTAGGGGTTGTGGTGCCTTGGCCCACTAGGGATGATGTTCCCCCTTTTGGGCCCATGTGGCCCCACCTCATAGGTGGGCCCACCTCTAGGAACCTTCTAGAATGTTTTGTCTCACAAAAAATCTAAACTTTTCATGAAACCCTAATTTGGACTTCCATATACTTTTATTTATCTTGTGCCATTCCAAATCTCCTCGTGATATCAAGGATCTCATCCGACATTCCGAAACAACATTTGATTCACACCACACTTATTCTCAACAAAGACTAGCGACAATGAAGGTTAAATGTGTGACCTGACGGATTCGAGAACATGCAGACATGATCGAGATAGCTCTCCAATCAATAACCATGCACTCGGGTAGCGTCAGATTACTAATAGCTCCTCCTGCAGTCAAATCAATCATATGTTTCGAATCACCTGTAATCCCGTTATAAAAATATTGAATGATTATGTGCTCTAAAAATCCATGATTTCGGACTTTCATGATTATCCCACTAAATATTTTCCATGCTTGATAAAAAATTTCTTCAACTCTTTAAAAGAAATTTGTAATATCTTGCTTGATCTGCATAATTTTAGTGAACGAGAAATATCTACGCATAAACTCTTGGATGCAATCTTTCCAGATTTTTTTAGTGTGATTGGGCAAGGATTGTAAACAAGTAAAAGCTTTATCTCTTAAAGACCAACGAAAAAGTTTAAGAAGTATAAACTCCTTTGGTAGTCCTGCTGGTTTAAGAGTTTCGCAAAGGTCATGAACCTTTCTCAACTGATCACTTGGATTATCATCTTCTCTTCCTACAAAAGCAATTTCTTTCATCATATAGATTAGCTCAAGATCTATTTCAAATTCGAGGCTTTCAAGATCAGGATAGAGAATAGGCATTTTTCTCAGGTACCTAGATGGATTCCAGTAGTATCCCAATGATTTCTCAGGCTCCTCGGCCCTTTGGGTGATGGTTAAATCTTCCATCATAGGAATCAAACTGTTCACGTCTACATAAAGGGAGTTAGAAAACCTTCAATAAATTCTATGCGTGTTTTCGTTGGAATACGTTCAATATAAGGAGGTAAGTAAGTTCTACCAGAACGTGTAGTACCTCTATCTTCAACAGAGATCATGGATGATGTCAACACTTATGAATGTCAAAACAATAAACACTTAGCTCCCGGCAACAGCACCAAAAAAATAGCTTGATAGCCTACAAGAGCACAGGTTCATCAGAGCATGTTTTCATGGAAGTATTAATTCTAGTTTTTATCGTTCCCAATAAGGAGCTTAGGGAAATGTCTTTCTAAGACGTTTCTGTCGCACTCAAGATGTCATTTTGTCTTGAGTGAATTGACTGCAAGTGTTGGGAGTGGAAATAGGTAAGTGAAAAAGGGAGTATATTTAAGTAGCGAACAATTCTAGAAATAAAAAACATAAAAGTAAAAGTAAGGATGTTGTTCGAAAAGTATGTGTTGAGGCACATGGATCAATAGTGAGATTTTTCCATCCATATGACAAATAGATATACTCTGGGCCCTACAAAACATTATGTTCTACTCGTCAACAGATCTACACATAGAGTCAGCTCTAATACCACTATAGGGTTCATAGCATGGAAAACAAAAAAATTCTATCGCATGAACACACAAAACTAAGATCTAATCTATGGCAATGCCAAGATCTAATCTACAAGATCGGTGCAACGAGATTGTAGAGAACTAATCCTGTAGGGGTTCGTAGCATGGAAAACAAAAAAATTCTACCGCATGAACACACAATAAAGATCTAATCTATGATCAAGCCAAGATCTATCTACTAGATTGTAGCAACGAGTCAATAGAGTACTAACCCTCGAAGATCCAAAGCGGTTAACGAGAGCAGATTCTCGTGGATGATGTAGTCGTACACTTCCGATCTCAAGATCGCGTAGACGATCCTTCCGGCGCTGCGTTCCGGCAGCGCTTCGGCAGTCGATCACACGTTTGGTACTCGATGAAGACCTTCCTCTCCCTTGTTCCAGCAGGCAGCGGAGGTTGTAGCACTCTCCTCGCGATTCCGGCAGCACGACGGCGTGGTACCGGAAGTAGAGGGGAGATCTCGCAGGGCTTCGCCTTAAGCCTGAGAGAGTATGGTGGACTATGAGAGAGCCCTCGGTGTTCTAGGGTTTAGACACACCAAGGAGGGGGTGCTAGGGCCAGCGCCTAGGGCTTGGAGGTGCCCAAGTCGGCGGCTAGGGGAGAAACCCTAGGCGGCGGCTATGGTGGGCGGCGACGGCTAGGGTTAGGTTTAGAGGGGGCAATCTTGTGTACTAGGAGGGGAGCCCTGCCCCTCCTCTTATAGGAGGGAGGCACCAGCCAAGGGGAGGGGAATCCCTCCCCAACTCGGATCCCAAGTGGGCCGGCGGTGGAGGAGGGACTCCTCCCCAACTCGGTTTCCACCTCCCTCTCCACTTCCCAAAATTAGCCGTTTGACTTTCAAATTGGCGTTTGACTTTTCAAACAAGGATTTGATTAAACCCTCTATTTTGTTCAGCGATGACACTTAGTACATGATGCAATCATACCAACTTGATATAACACATTCATGTACCCTTCCCCTCCGGAGTGCTAGACATTCCGGAACCTTCTAGAACATTCCCGATGAAAACACCGGAACCATTCCCCAACTCCAAAATAGGACTTTCCTTATATGAATCTTATTCTCCGGATCTCCTCGTGATATCCCGGATCCCATCCGAGACTCCAAACAACATTCGGTCTCTTACTCATCATTCCATAACTACTCAACAACATCGAATCCTTAAGTGTGTCTCCCTACGGTTCGTGAATTATGCGAACATGATCGAGACACTTCTCCGAACAATAACCAATAGAGGAATCTGGAAATTCATATGCCCCCCACATATTTCTATGATTAATTTGCGATCGAATGAACCACTTACATACGATACCAATTTCCCTTTGTCTCACGATAGTTTACTTATCCGAGGTTTTGATCGTCGGTATCTCTGCATACCTAGTTCAACCTCGTTACCGATAAGTACTCTTTTCTCGTTCCCGTGATATGTGATCCCTTGTGAGCCAGTCACATGCTTGCAAGCTAATTGGATGAAATTCCACCGAGAGGGCCCAGAGTATATCTATCTGTCATATGGATGGACAAATCCCACTCTTGATCCATGTGTGTCAACCCATACTTTCCGAACACTTAATGCCATCTTTATAGCCACCCAGTTACGGTGTGGTGTTTGATGTCATCAAAGCATCCTTCCGGTGATGGTGATAAGCATGATCTCATGGTCGAAGGAATTAGGTTACTATGTATCAGAAAGCTTATAGCAAATGAACTATATTAAATGACTTGATCTTTATGCTACGCTTAACTATAGGAGTATGTCCATCACATCATTCTCCTAATGATATGACCCTGTTGTTAATAACATCTCTATGTTCATGATCAGGAAACCATGATCACATATTAACCAACAAGCTAGTTTAACAAGAGGCTTTACTAGGGACTCTTTTATGTTTACAAATCACACAAGTATTAATGTTTCCTGTTAATACAATTATAGCATGGTATGTAAACATTTATCATAAGTATGAAGATATGATAATAACCACTTTATTATTGCCTCTTGGGCATATCTCCAACAGTATCCCACTTGCACTAGAGTCAATAATCTAGTTTCAAACCTTTGTGTATTCAACACCTATGGCTTTCCGGTGTTGTATGTACACGATTGCTAGTGGTCAACTGATCTCCGGATCTGACACTTCCAGGTCCGTGTGTAATTGCATGTCTTTGCGTCTCTACGCATCACTCATTCTCTAATGAGATGGCTTTGTATAAATTTGGTCCTTTGGTGAGACCTTTAGTTCTTTGGGGTTAAGACATGTTGATAATATTGGCATACAATATATCTTCATAGTATTATCCCGCTGTGAACTACACCTAGTTTGATAACAAACTACTTAACACAAATGCCCTCTTTAGCTGCTATTATAGCAGTCATATACTTAGCCTTTTTGTTGTAGTATCTGTCACAATGTCTTAACTTTGGAACTCATCCAAATCCATTATGGAACTTACTTTCCATTTTATTGTGCCACCCTTAGTTTAGATTGATATAAACTTAATTTGTACTTTGTGACAAAACTAGTATCAATGTAGTACTTTTACAATGAACTAACCATCTATTTGTCACTTCTACAAATAATATACTCTTAGTTCTTCCAAAAGATCATAAGAATATCCTTACTATTGTCCAATGATCAACTTATGAATCATTCTGGTATATGCTCATAACATTTAGAGTATAGGACATATCTGGATTTGTACATATCACAGTATGATTGATATAAATACTCTTTGTGATTTCATACATCAAGTATCAATCTATACTTGAATCTTTGTTTCACTTACCCAGTGTCAATACACTTGAATATATCATCAATATTGAACTCATTCAATCCTTTCTGTGTGACAAGAACCTTTCTTGTAGTTTCTATATTGAACTCATTCAATACATCATCTATGTACTTTCGGCACAACCATATTAGCGTCTATTGATGCTAAATATTTGGGTTTTTCCTAAGTCTTTCATCGGGATGCAATTCTTAATATGTGTTAATAAAAGATACATCATTTCCAATCAATAATATGTCTTCCACATAATGTATTAGAAACATGTCTTAGCGCTCCCACTTAATTTCTTGCAAATGCAAGCATCTTCATTGTCTCCGGCGAATTTAAACTCCTTTAATAGTTTCATCATAGTGAAGATTCCAACTCCGTAATACTTACTTCAACCATTGAAGTTTGCATATGCATTTAGCATCCTTTGTATTAACAAAACCCTTTGGACTGTGTCATGCACACGTCCTAGGTAACCCTTCTATTAGAAGAACTTGTTTTGTTTATCCAACACATAACAAAATTATATGTCGTGGTTGCTACATTAATCCGTCTAGACTAAATATCGCTATGAAAGATCAAATATTGTCATAGTCAACCTTTGAACATTGTTGTGAACTCTTTCCCAACATGTTGACCATTTCATAGATGTGAAACATCCATGTCTATTTCTTTATAGATCCAAATATGACTGTAAGGTCTTGTACCTTTTCAGAGGGTCTTTCAAGTTCAAAACTTGATCTCTCGTATATGGAACTATCACGGATTTTATGGCTTCAAGCCATTAGACAGAGTCAGGGCCCATCATCGCTTCTTTGCATGTAGTCGGATCATTATTGTCAAATAATGATTTAACTCTCAAATCTTGGTATTTGATTGTTTACCCGACCTACTTGTTTCAATAGGAACTTAGATCTCCGTGACCACAACCTTTGAGGCACGTGAGCCATGAGCATTGTTGCTGCCTCCGGAACACTTTTCGGCGCTGCGCAACTTTGCACATATAGCTAAGGTTCTTTTAACCTTATCAAAGTTCTATTGTCCTCCCACTTAACTTTTCACGAAAAATTCCTTCTCTAAGAAACTTGACGTTTTAAGAGGCAAACATTTTTGTCTCCGATGTTATGGAGGAACAGTTATTCGAAATAACATACAAAGACAGGTTCATCCAACTTTGGTTGCAAACATCTTTCTTATGCATAGCATACCAATGTTTAAGAAAGGACAAATTGGGTTTTATCCCAAACCATAACTTTATATGGTGTCATTTCAACGGATTATGATGGAGCTCTTTTCAGTGGAAAAACGGTAGTCTCTATAGCTTTTAATCTTTAAAATATAATGGCAGTTTTATGATTTACACCTTCGATCTTACCATGTCAAACAAGGTTTAATTACATATCTCGAACGCTCCATACTCTTATGGTTTTTCGGGAAAAATTCAAATCCATGGAACGATTCCTTAAATCTGAGGTATTATGCTAAACTTGTAACTCAAATATATTCCTTTATGATCTTATCATAAACTATTTATATTCTTGTTACAATGATTTTGCACTTCATCTTGAAAGTCTTTGAACTTTTCAAATGTTTCATACTTCATCCTTATTAAGTAAATATTCATATATTCACTTAAATTTTCGGAGAAAGCATATGAAGTTGAAATCCATCGCTCTTGACTACACATAATGGACTTCGTATAACAATATGTACAAGTTCCAATAAGCTAGTCATTCGTTGCCTTTTGGCCTACGAACGAAGTTTTAATTATCTCTAGGAAAGTTTCACAAGCGTCATGTGATCAAAAATCAAAAGACTCCAAAATTCCATCCACATGGAGTTTCTTCATGTGTTCTTTCCAATATAATTTAAACGGCGATGTCACTTCCTAAGTGATCTTTCAATCAATTTGTCTTTCGACATTTTTAGCACTAGTTTTATGGATGTGATTTCTCCAACGAGATTTGTGAATCATCCATCTTTTATGGATTACGGCAATTATTTGAACAACCCTTTTATTCTCATAATACCTGATAAAACAAATCTTGAAGGCAAGCTTTGACGTTTAACGAGCAACACAATAACCCTTTATTTGTTTTCGATGAACATCATCACATATTCTTTTGCTAGTTACTTAGGCCATTGTAGTTCATGAATTGTGTTGTTTCGTATGACGATTCACACCAACAAATTCAGTATCAAATACTTAAGAACCACATTGTTTAATAAGCAAAGAATATAGCCATAACATGTATATCATCTATATACTTAAACTGAACAATTCTAGTCTTTTCTTTTCTGCCATATATTTATGAGATTCTCTTTCAGTATTTATTTTCTGTTTGAAAGAATCTATCAACATCAATAGTGGAGTCATACATATGACACATAGTCCAAAGCGTGTATAATTAAATACCAATGTCTTTGGACTTGCACTTTGAAGTAGATCACTAGAGGAAAAAGGGCCATCTGTTCGCCACCCCTGGGAGCATTAGTCCCGGTTGCGCCACCAACCGGGACTAATGCTGGCACGCGTCCCGGTTGGAGCGGGCACGGGGCCAGGGGGCATGGGTCCCGGTTGGTAAGGGGGCATGCGTCCCGGTTGGAGCCACCAACCGGAACTAAAGTTTTGGCCACAGCCACGTGGCGTGGCACGCACCTTTAGTCCCGGTTGCTGGCTCCAACCGGGACTAAAGACCCCTTGCCCTCTATAAATGCAACGCCCCAGCCCCCTCTGCCTCCACTCTGTTTTTTCGAATGGTGTAAGGTGTGAGGGTGTGTGCTAGTTTTTTCTCATGCATGCATTGAAGGTGTTTGTTGAAATGTTTGAGTGAAAAATCCAGTTGAATTTCTCATAGAACAAAAATATAGAAGGTGTCCGAGACGCACTTGAGCTTTCTCCTCTTTATTTCCCTCGATCGAGGTTAGCAATCCTATCTTTTCTAGGTCATTTATACAATTCATGTGTCGGTGTGAATTGGTTATTTCACTATTTATGATGTCCTGTTTTTTGATAAACTTACTTATATGATGCAGATGAACGGTCGGGAATGGATGTACGGTGACCGGCGGGTAGCCGGGTATATCAAAGGCGTGGATAAATTTATCGATGTGGCTACGGCAAACAAAGAGAATGGATTTATACGTTGTCCATGTGTTCAATGTCGGAACAACAAGGAGTACTCTTCCTCGAAAATCATTCGCGGCCACCTGATTATGAAAGGTTTCATGCCCAACTATAATTGCTGGACCAAGCACGGGGAAAGAGGGGTTATGATGGAAGATGGTGAAGAAGAAGATGATGATAACAACTATCATCATATGTTTCCTGAATACGGTGATACTGCTATGGAAGACAATGGAGAGGAAAAAGGTGAAGAACGGGCATCAGATGAGCCGGCTGATGAACTTGGTAGGGTCATTTCTGATGCAAAGCGAGACTGTGAAACAGAAAATGAGAAGTTGAAGTTAGAGGGCATGTTAGAAGATCACAAGAAATTGTTGTACCCAAATTGTGAAGATGGCAGCACAAAGCTCGGTACCACACTGGAATTGTTGCGATGGAAGGCAGAGTGTGGTCTAACTGACTCCTCATTTGAAAAGATGCTGAAAATAATGAAGCCGAAGTTTCCAAAACATAACGAACTTCCCGAGAGTACCTACGAAGCAAAGAAGACTCTCTGTCCTCTGGGATTAGATGTGCAAAAGATACATGCATGCATTAATGACTGCATCCTCTACCGCGGTAAGGAGTATGAGAATTTAGATAAATGCCCGGTATGCAACGCGTTGCGGTATAAGATCAGACGAGATGACCCTGGTGATGTTGAGGGAGAGCCCCTCCGGAAGAGGGTTCCTGCTAAGGTTATGTGGTATGCTCCTATAATACCAAGGTTGAAACGCATGTTCAGAAACAAAGAGCATGCCAGGTTGTTGCGATGGCACAAAGAAGACCGTAAGAAAGACGGGGAGTTGAGACACCCTGCTGATGGGTCACAGTGGAGAAAAATCGAGAGAGACTTCCCAGACTTTGCAGGTGACGCAAGGAACTTATGGTTTGGTCTAAGTACGGATGGCATGAATCCTTTTGGGGAGCAGAGCTGCAGTCACAGCACCTGGCCCGTGACTCTATGTATCTACAACCTGCCTCCTTGGTTGTGCATGAAGCGTAAGTTCATTATGATGCCAGTGCTCATCCAAGGCCCGAAGCAACCGGGCAACGACATTGATGTGTACCTTAGGCCATTAGTTGAAGAACTCTTACAGTTGTGGGGCAAACCAGGTGTACGTGCGTGGGATGAGAACAAACAGGAGCCATTTAATCTACGAGGGTTGTTATTCGTAACCATCAATGATTGGCCTGCTCTTAGTAACCTTTCAGGACAGACAAACAAAGGATATAAGGCATGCACCCACTGTTTAGATAAGACCGAAGGTACATATTTGCATAAATGAAAGAAGGTTGTGTACCTAGCGAATCGACGACTTCTTCCGACCAATCATCCCGTAAGAAAGAAAGGCAAGCATTTTAAAGGTGAGGCAGATCACTGGAAGAAGCCTGAACTCCCTGCTGGTGATGATGTATTTGGTATGGTCAAGGACATAGAAGTAATCTTTGGAAAGGGTCCCGGTGGTCAATCAGTTCCGAACGACGTCGCTACAGGACACGCACCCATGTGGAAGAAGAAATCTATATTTTGGGAGCTGCCATATTGGAAAGTCCTGCGTGTCCGCTCTTCAATCGACGTGATGCACGTGACGAAGAATCTCTGCGTGAACCTGCTAGGATTCCTAGGTGTGTATGGTAAGACAAAAGATACACCTGAAGCACGGGAGGACCAACAAATTATGAAAGACCCAAAGAACATGCATACAGATAACAAGACGGATAAAGGGCGTCACTTAAGTCGTGCCAGCTATGCTCTTACCAAAGCAGAGAAGGAAATCTTTTTTGAAGTCCTTTACAGTATCAAGGTGCCGTCGGGCTTCTCATCTAATATAAAGGGGATAATAAATATGGCAGAGAAAAAGTTCCAAAACCTGAAGTCTCATGACTGTCACGTGATTATGACGCAGTTGCTTCCGATTGCATTGAGGGGGCTTCTACCGGAAAATGTTCGAGTACCGATTGTGAAGCTGTGTGCATTCCTCAATGCAATATCTCAGAAGGTAATCAATCCAGATATTCTGCCAAGGTTACAGAAGGATGTGGTACAATGTCTTGTTAGTTTTGAATTGGTGTTCCCACCATCCTTCTTCAATATTATGACGCATCTCCTGGTTCATCTAGTGGAAGAGATTGCCATTCTCGGTCCGGTATTTCTGCACAATATGTTCCCCTTTGAGAGGTTCATGGGAGTCTTAAAGAAATATGTTCATAACCGTGCTAGACCAGAAGGAAGCATCTCCAAGGGATATGGAACAGAGGAGGTCATTGAGTTTTGTGTTGACTTTATTCCTGACCTTAAGCCGATTGGTGTTTCTGACTCGCGGCATGAGGGAAGACTAAGTGGAAAAGGCATGCTGGGAAAGAAAGCAATGATATGTAGGGACGGGGATTCTTTCACTAAAGCACACTACACAGTTCTACATAATTCCACCTTGGCAGCTCCGTATATCGAGGAACACAAGAATATTGTACGCTCCAAAAACCCGGGGAAGCCTGAATCATGGATTACAGATGAACACATGAAGTCTTTCGGTGGTTGGATGCGGACACATCTCTTGAATGACACCACTGTTGGAGATCAGCTATACTTGTTGGCCGCGTCACCATCTTCTACTGTATTGAATTTCCAAGGGTACGAAATAAATGGGAATACATTCTACACGATCGCCCAAGATAAAAAGAGCACCAACCAAAATAGTGGTGTCCGCTTTGATGCAATAGACGAGAATGGACAAAAGGACACATATTATGGTTACATAGAGGAGATATGGGAACTAGACTATGGAGTCTCTTTTAAGGTCCCTTTGTTTCGCTGCAAATGGGTCAACCTGAATGGGGAAGGGGTAAAGATAGACCAGTTGTACGGAATGACAACAGTGGATCTCAACAATCTTGGTTATAGAGATGAACCATTCGTCCTAGCCAATGATGTGTCTCAGGTTTTCTATGTGAAGGACATGTCCTCCAGACCGAAAAAAAGAAAAAATATGCAAACGAATACATCATATGATGAGCCAAAGCGTCACATAGTTCTTTCAGGGAAAAGAAACATCGTGGGAATCGAGGACAAGACAGACATGTCAGAAGATTATAATAAGTTTGATGAAATTCCGCCCTTCACAGTGAAAACTGACCCAAGCATTCCGTTAAGTAAAGAAGATGCTCCATGGTTACGTCTGAAGCGGTCATAAGGAATGACATATGCCAAGAAGTTCATGCTCATATTATGTAACTCTAGTTCATGTCTTTCGCGGTTTGTGGCTTGACCGAAGGATATCTTTCACGGTTTGTGGCCTTTAGTCCCGGTTTTGTAGTCTCAGTTTTTAATATTAATAAATGTCTTGAGTGTTAGTCCCATTTTGTGGCTGGAGCGGGAGTGCCTCTATGACCAGTTTCTTGGAGATGCCGGAGGACTGGGCTCCGTCGGCATCTCCCTAAAACTGGTCGTAGTGGTGGCCCTGCTTTCGAAAACCATCTTGCAGCTTGTAACTTCACTAACTAGATCAATACGCCTCGGAGCTAACTAATTTCACATATTAGGGAGTGCCTCTATGACCAGTTTCTCGGAGATGCCGGAGGACTGGGCTCCGTCGGCATCTCCCTGAAACTGGCCGCAGTGGTGTCCCTGCTCTCGAAAACCATCTTGCAGCTTGTAACTTCACTAACTAGATCAATACGCCTCGGAGCTAACTAATTTCACATATTAGGGAGTGCCTCTATGACCAGTTTCTCGGAGATGCCGGAGGACTGGGCTCCGTCGGCATCTCCCTGAAACTGGCCGCAGTGGTGTCCCTGCTCTCGAAAACCATCTTGCAGCTTGTAACTTCACTAACTAGATCAATACGCCTCGGAGCTAACTAATTTCACATATTAGGGAGTGCCTCTATGACCAGTTTCTCGGAGATGCCGGAGGACTGGGCTCCGTCGGCATCTCCCTGAAACTGGCCGTAGTGGTGTCCCTGCTCTCTAAAACCATCTTGGAGATGCCTCAAACTGGCTGGAGGACTGGACTCACAAGGATGCATATTTATAGTACAAGCAGCTCGGCATAATGTCGACACTCACGACATAATGTCGACACTCACCCCTATTATTAGTGCTGACTCATCTTTAGTCCCGGTTGGTGTCTCCAACCGGGACTAAAGGTTCATCTTTAGTCCCGGTTGGTGACACCATCCGGGACAAGGTACAAGCCGCACGACATAATGTCGACACTCACCCCTATTATTAGTGTTGTCTGGCCCACTCTGCCGCAATCCCTTTAGTCCCGGTTTGTGACTACATCCGGGACTAAATGTGTGCCGAACAATGATCATGTTTCGAAAAAACCTTCACAAAATGACCTATCATGTTCGAGGTTTCATGGCTTTCGGTCCAAATGACCGATGTTATGTGCTGAATCACGGCATAGTTTGTGATGTTGTGCCCATATTATGCATGTGTGTGGACATTGGTATGTAGAACAATGTTGCAGGAAGAAGTTTTCCTTTTTGTCGCACGGAAAATCCCTTTTCCATTTTCCGAGCGCAAAAAACGGGTCGTTTTGTGAAGTAACCACCAAAATGCCGTTTCAGAATGCTACCGTCCTATTTTCCTAAAATACTAGACCACCTTACATGGACTATATCCCAACCGGTACATCTCAAACCTTTTCGTCCATCCCGGGTAAAAAGGACAAATGTCTGCCGAATCGGCAGGAAGTGGGTCCGGTTTGTACTACAGGTACATGATCTATCGCCCGTGATTTTTTGAAAAAATCATTTTTAGACTCGCAATATGTGGTTTCTTCAGAGATCCAATGCAAGTTCTAACGATGCCCGTCCCCTATCTTCATGCACACCGGTTCGACCATAGTTAGAAATTCAGATAATTCAAAACGGGCATAATAAATTCAAAAAAAAATCCGAACAATGAAAATCCTTCGCGTGGTGTCATATTATGTTACATACTTGAAAGGAAAAATACCAGACTTGGTATATTGATCATGTTTCGAAAAAACCTTCACAAAATGACCTATCATGTTCGAGGTTTCATGGCTTTCGGTCCAAATGACCGATGTTATGTGCTGAATCACGGCATAGTTTGTGATGTTGTGCCCATATTATGCATGTGTGTGGACATTGGTATGTAGAACAATGTTGCAGGAGGAAGTTTTCCTTTTTGTCGCACGGAAAATCCCTTTTCCATTTTCCGAGCGCAAAAAACGGGTCGTTTTGTGAAGTAACCACCAAAATGCCGTTTCAGAATGCTACCGTCCTATTTTCCTAAAATACTAGACCACCTTACATGGACTATATCCCAACCGGTACATCTCAAACCTTTTCGTCCATCCCGGGTAAAAAGGACAAATGTCTGCCGAATCGGCAGGAAGTGGGTCCGGTTTGTACTACAGGTACATGATCTATCGCCCGTGATTTTTTGAAAAAATCATTTTTAGACTCGCAATATGTGGTTTCTTCAGAGATCCAATGCAAGTTCTAACGATGCCCGTCCCCTATCTTCATGCACACCGGTTCGACCATAGTTAGAAATTCAGATAATTCAAAACGGGCATAATAAATTCAAAAAAAATCCGAACAATGAAAATCCTTCGCGTGGTGTCATATTATGTTACATAGTTGAAAGGAAAAATACCAGACTTGGTATATTGATCATGTTTCGAAAAAACCTTCACAAAATGACCTATCATGTTCGAGGTTTCATGGCTTTCGGTCCAAATGACCGATGTTATGTGCTGAATCACGGCATAGTTTGTGATGTTGTGCCCATATTATGCATGTGTGTGGACATTGGTATGTAGAACAATGTTGCAGGAGGAAGTTTTCCTTTTTGTCGCACGGAAAATCCCTTTTCCATTTTCCGAGCGCAAAAAACGGGTCGTTTTGTGAAGTAACCACCAAAATGCCGTTTCAGAATGCTACCGTCCTATTTTCCTAAAATACTAGACCACCTTACATGGACTATATCCCAACCGGTACATCTCAAACCTTTTCGTCCATCCCGGGTAAAAAGGACAAATGTCTGCCGAATCGGCAGGAAGTGGGTCCGGTTTGTACTACAGGTACATGATCTATCGCCCGTGATTTTTTGAAAAAATCATTTTTAGACTCGCAATATGTGGTTTCTTCAGAGATCCAATGCAAGTTCTAACGATGCCCGTCCCCTATCTTCATGCACACCGGTTCGATCATAGTTAGAAATTCAGATAATTCAAAACGGGCATAATAAATTCAAAAAAAATCCGAACAATGAAAATCCTTCGCGTGGTGTCATATTATGTTACATAGTTGAAAGGAAAAATACCAGACTTGGTATATTGATCATGTTTCGAAAAAACCTTCACAAAATGACCTATCATGTTCGAGGTTTCATGGCTTTCGGTCCAAATGACCGATGTTATGTGCTGAATCACGGCATAGTTTGTGATGTTGTGCCCATATTATGCATGTGTGTGGACATTGGTATGTAGAACAATGTTGCAGGAGGAAGTTTTCCTTTTTGTCGCACGGAAAATCCCTTTTCCATTTTCCGAGCGCAAAAAACGGGTCGTTTTGTGAAGTAACCACCAAAATGCCGTTTCAGAATGCTACCGTCCTATTTTCCTAAAATACTAGACCACCTTACATGGACTATATCCCAACCGGTACATCTCAAACCTTTTCGTCCATCCCGGGTAAAAAGGACAAATGTCTGCCGAATCGGCAGGAAGTGGGTCCGGTTTGTACTACAGGTACATGATCTATCGCCCGTGATTTTTTGAAAAAATCATTTTTAGACTCGCAATATGTGGTTTCTTCAGAGATCCAATGCAAGTTCTAACGATGCCCGTCCCCTATCTTCATGCACACCGGTTCGACCATAGTTAGAAATTCAGATAATTCAAAACGGGCATAATAAATTCAAAAAAAATCCGAACAATGAAAATCCTTCGCGTGGTGTCATATTATGTTACATAGTTGAAAGGAAAAATACCAGACTTGGTATATTGATCATGTTTCGAAAAAACCTTCACAAAATGACCTATCATGTTCGAGGTTTCATGGCTTTCGGTCCAAATGACCGATGTTATGTGCTGAATCACGGCATAGTTTGTGATGTTGTGCCCATATTATGCATGTGTGTGGACATTGGTATGTAGAACAATGTTGCAGGAGGAAGTTTTCCTTTTTGTCGCACGGAAAATCCCTTTTCCATTTTCCGAGCGCAAAAAACGGGTCGTTTTGTGAAGTAACCACCAAAATGCCGTTTCAGAATGCTACCGTCCTATTTTCCTAAAATACTAGACCACCTTACATGGACTATAGTTAGAAATTCAGATAATTCAAAACGGGCATAATAAATTCAAAAAAAACGGGCATATAAGTTAATTCATTTTAAAAGGTTACATTAATTATTTTTTAAAAATAGAATATGTTTTTGAATTATTTATTCAAATCCATACACTTCTTATGTTTAAAGTTTTTCTAAATTCCAAATTGATATTAAAAAAATATAAGTTAAGTCATTTTTAATTGTAAATGGTTCATATTTTAAATGGTTACATTAATTATTTTTTAAAACAGAAAATGTTTTTGAATTATTTATTTAAATCCAAACACTTTTTACGTTTAAAATTTTTCTAAATTCCAAATTAATATTCAAAAATATAAGTTAATTCATTTTAAAAGGTTACATTAATTATTTTTTAAAAATAGAATATGTTTTTGAATTATTTATTCAAATCCATACACTTCTTATGTTTAAAGTTTTTCTAAATTCCAAATTGATATTAAAAAAATATAAGTTAATTCATTTTTAATTGTAAATGGTTCATATTTTAAATGGTTACATTAATTATTTTTTAAAACAGAAAATGCTTTTGAATTATTTATTTAAATCCAAACACTTTTTATGTTTAAAATTTTTCTAAATTCCAAATTAATATTCAAAAATATAAGTTAATTCATTTTAAAAGGTTACATTAATTATTTTTTAAAAATAGAATATGTTTTTGAATTATTTATTCAAATCCATACACTTCTTATGTTTAAAGTTTTTCTAAATTCCAAATTGATATTAAAAAAATATAAGTTAATTCATTTTTAATTGTAAATGGTTCATATTTTAAATGGTTACATTAATTATTTTTTAAAACAGAAAATGGTTTTGAATTATTTATTCAAATCCAAACACTTTTTATGTTTAAAGTTTTTCTAAATTCCAGATTAATTATCATTTAAAAAACAATACAAATTTAAACCCCAAAATAAAAAATAAGGCGGGAACAGAGAGAAAATACCTGAAATTTTTTGAAAACAGGGGAATATGTCCCGGTTGGATCCACCAACCGGGACTAAAGACCCCCTGCGCGCCAACCCTTGGTCTGCTTAAAATATTGGAGTATAGGTCCCGGTTGGTGGCTCCAACCGGGACGTATAACCCCTTAGTCCCGGTTGGAGCCACCAACCGGGACTAAAGGTCCTTTGGTTATAACTGGGTGCCCCTCCTCTTCTTCTTCCCCCATCTCACCTCCTCTTCTCTTCTCGCGCACGACGCCGTCAGGCTGCCCCGCCGCCGTGCACGCCCTACCGGCCGCCCCTCGCCCAGCCAAGCGTGCAGGAAGCTTCGCCTCGTCGCCCCGAGGCTTCTCCCTAAAGGAATCGGCCCCGCTCGCTCCCAATCGTCGCCAACGACCCTCGAGCCCGACGATCGCCGCCGTCGATTCGTCGGATCCTGACTTCGCCTCGCCTCCCCGACACCACCACCGCACACCTGGTATGTTGCTGGTCCTCGTGGACCCTCTCTCTCGCATCCTCTCGCTCTGGTTCATCCTCCCCGTCGACTCCCTGCCACCACCGCCGCTCACCGTCGTCGTCGTCGAGAAGAGGTCGATGGCGACGATTCGAAGAACGCGGGGCTGATTCCTCCGGTGGAGATGATCTTCGCGATGAGGCGGTTCCAACGGCGGCCTCGACTGGCCGTGAGGTGGCCAGAGACGGCGGGGCGACGCAACACCTACGCAGCTAGGGTTCGGGCAAAGGGGGAAAACGGGGAAGAAGAGAAGCTAGGGTTGTTGATGGCGGCGCTGGAGCTCTTATAGGCTCGCGGGGGCGGCGACGATGATCTTGGCATGCGGCGGCGCATCGGGTGGCCGGCGGCGAGCCACCGCGAGCTGCTTGCGTCGGGGAGGAAGAAGACAGAAACAGAAAGGCCGAAGGGGTACGGGCCTGGCTGGGCTGCTCTTGGGCCCCGGGTGGGCTTCCTGCTAGCGCCAGAGAGAGAGAAGGAGAGATGGGCTCGGCCCAGTAGCTAGGTTGGATACATTTTTTATTTCCAGAATTTTTTTTCTATTTCTATTTCTGATTTCCCTTTTGTAATTTGAATTTCAAATCTGTTTTGAATCTTTTCAACTTACAGAAACTTTTATAAAGTATATGAAATAGTGTGAGACCCTTTTATACACTTTGGGCTCAACTCATGTAGTTAGTTGTTTAAATACAAAACTCATTTGAATGGTTTTCAAATTGAGGGGGAAGTTAGGGTTTAGGGTTTGATTTGTTCTTTCTTTATTAAACCAAAATGCAAGTTCAACAATTTAAATGACAAGTATAATTAGAAGAACAAATGCACCCCTCTCATATGTTCCGGAGTTTCCCCGAGTTAGGGTTTTCACCCGTCGGAACCCCGATTAAATCGTCGAGCATGTCTTAGGGTTACATTCCAATGCAAATTAACTTGTCATATCATCATACTTGCTTGAGCATTGCATCGATGCCATGTGTTGATTGTTTCCCTTTCTTTTCGGTGTTTCGATTATTAGGTTTATTATTAGTTAGGTATTATTAGGTTTATTAATTAGTTTGGTATTATTGGTATTCGACCCCACTGGTCAGTCAATGTGGGTAGCCCCAGACCCGATTCACATTGTCAGTCACTGTGGTTAGATAAGGAATCATTAATACCCCTTAGGTGCATGTGGGTTCGACGATGTGCCTTCGCCAGGGCATTCTGAACCCTCTTAAATCGATTCCAATATGGTATTTTGTTAGTATCTAGTGTTACCTATCTGCTGGATAGTTTCCCTTTTGTAGCCTTATACTCATGTTCCCCTCTCATATGCATCGGAGGTTTCTCCGAACTAGGTTACACCCCTCGGAACTCTGGAATATTGATTTTAGTTGATTTTAGCTAGAGTTACCTATCTACTACACGGTTTCCTTTTTGTAGCTAGGTTTAGGGTTTCTCTTCATTTTTATTATTGTGTATGTATATATTAGGGTTTCTCCTTAACTTTCTCCTTTAGCCGCTTTGACTTATTCGTTTTTCCACCTATGCAGAAAATATGGACCCACACGTCAGAGACGAAGAAAAGGAAGAGTTGATCCAAGGTGTGATCCGTGGGGAAGATAATTTAGACGTATCAACGTTTCTGAACAACTCCGGTGAGGGTGATCCTCTTTTTACCGGAGTAGACAACTTGTTTGAGGTTGAAGGTGTTGCCTTCCGCGAGGGAGAAGGCGATGCCTTGTGTAATCGAGAAGACGACCGCTCCGGCGAGGTGCATGTAATATAAATCAATTCATTAATTAATCATCTGCTATCTATATAGAAATAGTAACGACGATCTTTCTTCTTTTAGCCCTCCGGATCGAAGGAATCTACTGAAAAAGAGCAGATGAGGCCCAACCAAAAAGTTGCAAGACCATGAGAGGTTTAGGATCGAAGATGTCGCTGAAGACGGCAGACCGACAGCTCCCGAAGTTGTCGCAACCAAATTTGTGGCACAATGCGGAGTAATCGTTAGGGACTTAATCCCGATCACCATTAGAAATTGGAATAGGCCTGCTAAAGCGGATGAAGAGGGAACATGTTTATTTGTCCCTAACCACGCCAAAGATTTACTGTGGAAGAGGCTCATGGTTAATTTCAAACTACCGAAGATAGAGCTGGATCCAAATGCGGAGGATCCAGTTGAGGACGCCTTACAACATGGGAGAGCCATGGAGGCTAAGGTCAGGGAGTGGGCTTTGAAGAAGATGGCCCAGTGTTTCACCAACTGGAAGAAAAGACTGCACCTTGACTATGTCGTGAAAGAGAAGACTCCGGATTTCAAGAAGACTCAGTTTCAGAAGATAAAACCATTCTGGGCTGAGTTTGTGGAATACAAGACATCGGAAAAAGCTAAGGAAATGTCTGCAAAGAATAAGCTGAATGCTGCTAACAAGAAGTATCACCATACTATGGGGCAAGGTGGCTACAGGGCTGGCATTCCTAAGTGGGAGAAACTTGAGAAAGAACTGCGTGCTAAAAAGATCACTCCAGAGACAGACGATTGGGTAGAACGTGCAAGGAATTGGTTTTACGGGCATGGGGGCACGTTGGACTCGGAAGGGAGGTGTATATATAACATACGACATAAAGAAGACCCCTTGCCAATCGAGAGGATGAGAAAAGCAGTAAAGGCTGTTAAAGATGGGGACTTCATTCCCGATAGAGAGAATGATGAGCTCACACTCGCCCTTGGAAATAAGGAACATGATGGACGAACACGAGGCACAATAGGCTCCCAATCATGGAGGATTGGGTTTCCCGAAGAGAGGAAGAAATATCCTGATAGAAGCCGTCAGAGGAGTAAGGACAGGGCGGCAGTTGAAGCAGAAAGTCAGAAAGAGCGAATGCGTTTAATTGAAGAATGATTAAAGCAACAACAAGATGAAATTAACTCACTTAAAGAGCAAAGTACTACCGGCCCATCTCAGCAGCACACTGCATTCGATGCTACCGGCCTATCGAATAATCGAAAAAGCAGTGTGGCTTCCACCGAGGTCCCGGGTGATGACAATGGCGATGCCGATGATGCACCGACGATGGCTCCTGTTGGCTACCCAGTGGATGATATCACAGAGATGACACACTGCGAGCTACATGTCAAAGTTGTGAACATATCAATGAAGGTGGCGGTCGGCTATGCCTTACCAATTGGACCCACACCAACTTACCACAGTCGTCCGGTTCCAGAGGGCTACGCTGTTGTCGGCGTGGATGAAATCATGCCCACCTTTGAGGTTTTGGATCTTCACTACCTTGCTGGTGAAGGGGATGTGACTGTGCTGGGTGACGCAAAAAACGTCACCATTCTATGGCCGAAGGATTGTATCGTGCTTCGAAATCACACGCCAAGGCCATCTTCGCCGCCGCCTCACCCGTCTCCAGCGAGGTCGTCGCCGCCGCGGCAGCCATCTTCGTCGCCTCACCCGGCTCCGTCGCCTCACCCGTCTCCGGTGCAGCCATCGCCGCGGGAGCCATCGCCGGCGCCTCAGGATAAAAAGCGTAAGCGTACTGCTACTGTGCGTCGTAAGCGATCGCCGAAACGTAAACAAGAGCCTCTTCCAAAAGTACCAACGGTTCCTCCCAAGAGAGCTTATGACTATACTAAAGAGGAGACTGCGGCGATCGTTGATGCGGAAACGACAGCGTTTTTCGCTAAGCTGAGGCGGCCGAAAGAGCCAGAGTTCCCCAGCACCAAAGAAGAAAAAGCCAAAGTGTTGAAAATGCTAAAGACTCTTCATCAACCCGAGCCAAAGCTGTCATCAGACTATGAGCGTTCTATTCTCAAGTCACATGCAGCACAAAAAGCCTCGAAGAGCAGTACTGATGCAAGCGGGAAATCTGTTGCCCAGCTCGGAGAACAAGCAAAACAGACTTGCGCCCCTCTCAAGGTGATTTCTCAAACCAATGTGGGGTCGAGCAAATATGGGGCCGAAGAGCAGTATGATCCAGAGGTAGTTGCACAATACGGAGAAGCTGCCGCTGCTCAAGGTATGAGTATTGCCCAGTACTTATCCCAGTTAGAGTTCTTCCCCGTGAGTGAAGTAGCATACCAATACCAGTACGGAAAACCTCTCGTCAAACCTGGGGAGGTAAACAATCTTCCAAACAAAAATGCGAAGATTGCATAACTGGTACTTGCATGCCACAAAGGCCGGGGCTAACTGGATAGTGCTGAGGGTTACAAAAAAGCATCATGGGAAAGAAAGGGATGACATGATATCCATTGAATTTGATGAACTATTTCAATTATTCAATCAAGACGCCTTGGACAAATCGATCATGAGTGCCTATTGTCTGTAAGTACTAATTCTGTAATTAACTTAGTCTCCATCTATATTATTTTGTTTATTGCATGTATATAATCATACTTTAATATGCAGAATGAAGATTCTCGAATGCAGCAGAGGACAAATCTATGACATTAGCTTCATTGACCCATATTGGGTTCATGAAGCTAATCTCAAAATAAGCCCCCAGGATACGGAGGATAATATAGTACACGCGTTAAGGTTTCAAGAAACCAAAAGGGAAATACTATTTCCTTACAACTTCCAGTGAGTTTTATTGTCTTGTATACACTTTCTATTTCGCTTACTCGATGTTAAGTATATAATTGATTAGTTCTGCATTCGCAGGTACCACTATATTCTGTTAATCATTCAACTTGACAAAGGGCGTGTACTAGTCATGGACTCGAAACATAAACCCCTTGAGACGTGGAAGGACATGCAGATACTTCTCCAGCGGTAATTCTAATCATTACGACACTATATCGGCAACGTTCGTGAATTTTATGATATCAAGTACTTAATAACTTATTTTATTCGTTTTCTACGCCGGGCAGCGCTTGGAAACGGTTCACCAAGAAGGCTAGGGGTGTTTGGAAAGAGGAGCTTACATTTCAACCACTAGATGTAAGCACCACTAGCTATATCCGCGCATCTCTTTGATTCTAGTTTTGATACAGTTATTATCATGCTTGATTATTATTTTGATTGAACTCTGTTGTCGTAAAGTGCCTGACGCAGGGACCAGGTAACAATCTATGTGGATACTATGTATGCGAGTTCATCCGACAGACGTGCGATGAGAAGGGCAGAAATTTAGAGCAACTCCACGTACGTAAACAATTTCTATAGTTTTTAATTACAATCAAATTGTGTTTAGTTTCATATTCATATAGGCTGACTCCTTTTTTAAATCAGATCGAACGTCTACGGGATGGTCTTCTGCCAAAGGATCGCATACGAGCAATACAGGAGGAATTGGCGGGATTCTTGGATGCAGAAGTCCTAGACCCAAAAGGGGAATACTATTCGGCTGTGTATAGACAATAGGGATTGTAAAAATAGCAACTTTCAAGGAATTGGCCGGTAGCATCGAATAGCAACTTTTGTATGTAGTGCATGAACTCGATCCGTGTATTGAATGTAAAATGTTGTCATGATGATCTTGTGTAATATAAGGTTCCTTCATTGATAAGTGCAAAACACTAAATAAACAATAAAACAACCTAAATGAATTCTCTACCGCGGCACAAAAAGTGGCGAAAATGCTGCCGCGGCAACAAAATGTGCCAAAATGAATTCTCTGCCGCGGCAGAGAAATGGGCCAAATCTCTGCCGCGGCAGCAGGTTATTAGTCCCGGTTCGTGTTACGAACCGGGACTAAAGCTCCACCCCCCTCGCGCTCTGATGCCGCCACGTGTACCCCCATTTGTCCCGGTTCGTGTTACGAACCGGGACTAATGCTCCACCCCCCCTCGCGCTCTGATGCCGCCACGTGTGCCCCCATTTGTCCCGGTTGGTGGGGCAACCGGGACTAAAGGTTAGAGCTTTAGTCCCGATTGCCCCGTCCCGGTTGGGCAACCGGGACTAATGGCCCTTACCAACCGGGACGCATGGGGCGTTCTCTACCAGTGGATCACCATCATCAAATGTTTGGTGTGCTTTCAAATTCCATTCTTTAGTAATCTCTTGGTGTGTTAAATATTTTACCTACATCAAATATTCACCCTTATCATGGAATAATTCATGATTAAGCTACTTTTAGCTTATAAAGATGAATCGCGAGTATAATGTTGTTCTCCAAAACCTTTTGGTGGATTAGGACAACTAGTGTCTCCAACCTTTTGCAAATTCTCATCAAATATGAGAACATGACTTCTGCCATATTATACTCTATCATGTTGCAACCAAAACTTCGTTTCAGATATCACAATATCTTCCACACATCATGGTTTCTGAAACTACTCTTTCAGATCCTAGATAACCTTGATATTAAGACAATCCTTTGAATATCAAGAATCATGGAGACAAACATGATACTCATACACTAACACTTGGAATTGTCACTCTTGATTTAATACCAATTATTAAACTTCATGGAGTAACCAGAACTTACTGAAAATTTGCAATAGGACTTTTAAACTTTAGATTAACACTTCAAAACAATACGATACCAGTTCGTAAAGTAACTAACCAGAATTCTATAGTTCTATCATCTCAATTAAAACTAAGCGCAAGGTGGTAAACGGATGCCAATGACTACAACAATTATGCAAATTCACTTTGATTTAATTTATGATAAATATTGTTCAACTTTTAATCATATTTCCGTTGAACTCCCACTCAAAACAATATCCCTCACATTGTTTTAGTGATCACACGAACCAAATCCACCACATCAAAACCGATCATCACGAGAGTTGATGTAGCTTCAATGGCGAACAATCATCATGTTCATCATATCTACTATATGACTCATGCTTTACCTTTCGGTGATCCGTGTTCCGAGACCATGTCTGTACATGCTAGGCTCGTCAAGATTAAACCTTAGCTTCCGCATGAGCAAATCTGGCTTGCTCACGTTGTATACACTTGCGGAATCTAACACACCCGATCATCATGTGGTGCTTCGAAACAACAAGCTTTAGCAACGGTGCTTACTAAGGATGAACACTTTAGAACTTGAAATTCATGTGCATGAGGGATCATCTTATAATGCTACCGTCGTTAACTAAGCAATACAAGATGCATAAAGGATTAACATCACATGCAATTCATAATATGTGATATGATATGGCCTTTCTTCTTTGTGCTTCCGATCTCCATCTTCAAGCACGAACATAATCTCCATCATCACCGGCATTGCATCAAGGTCCATGATGCTGCTCCATGGTTGTCGTCCACCAGCTTCAACTATTACAACTACTTTGAATAGACACGCGGGTCTTAACAGAATTTAAAGACAACCATATGGCTCCTGCCGGTTGCCAACTTACAATAAGGAACATTGCATACATCAAATATAATCACAATCATGGCCATATCACATCACAGCACACCCCTGCAAAACAAAGTTAGACGCCTCTAATTTTCTTTGCATATTTTACGTGGTTTCGGGCTTTCAATAAGTGTCGTTCTAACTTACGAACAAGAACCACAACATTGATACTAGTATTGTCAATCACCCATTGTAAATTGAATCTTAACTATGTTGGGAGAAACAGGCACCCGCAAAGCCACTTATGCAATACAAGTTGCATGTCAAGCGTGGAGCAAGTCTCATGAACGATGTCATGTAAGGTTAGCCCGGGCTGCTTCATCCCACCATCCCGCAAGATGCAAAGTACACAAGAAGCAATCGACAACAAAAGCATCAACGCCCACAATGACCATTGTGTTCTACTCGTGCAACAGATCTACATATAGACACGGCTCTGATACCACTATAGGGGTTCGTAGCATGGAAAACAAAAAATTTCTACCGCATGAACACACAATCAAGATCTAATCTATGATCAAGCCAAGATCTATCTACTAGATTGTAGCAACGAGTCAATAGAGTACTAACCCTCGAAGATCCAAAGCGGTTAACGAGAGAAGATTCTCGTGGATGATGTAGTCGTAGACTTCCGATCTCAAGATCGCGTAGACGATCCTTCCGGCGCTGCGTTCCGGCAGCGCTTCCGCAGTCGGTCACACGTTCGGTACTCGATGAAGACCTTCCTCTCCCTTGTTCCAGCAGGCAGCGGAGGTTGTAGCACTCTCCTCGCGATTCCGGCAGCACGACGGCGTGGTACCGGTAGTAGAGGGGAGATCTCGCAGGGCTTCGCCTTAAGCCTGGGCGAGTATGGTGGACTATGAGAGAGCCCTCGGTGTTCTAGGGTTTAGACACACCAAGGAGAGGGTGCTAGGGCCGGCGGCTAGGGCTTGGAGGTGCCCAAGTCGGCGTCTAGGGGAGAAACCCTAGGCGGCGGTGGCTATGGTGGGCGGCGACGGCTAGGGTTAGGTTTAGAGGGGGCAATCTTGTGTACTAGGAGGGGAGCCCTGCCCCTCCTCTTATAGGAGGGAGGCGCCGGCCAAGGGGAGGGGAATCCCTCCCCAACTCGGATCCCAAGTGGGCCGACGGTGGAGGAGGGACTCCTCCCCAACTCGGTTTCCACCTCCCTCTCCACTTCCCAAAATTAGCCGTTTGACTTTCAAATTGGCGTTTGACTTTTCAAACAAGGATTTGATTAAACCCTCTATTTTGTTCAGCGATGACACTTAGTACATGATGCAATCATACCAACTTGATATAACACATTCATGTACCCTTCCCCTCCGGAGTGTCGGACATTCCGGAACCTTCTAGAACATTCCCGATGAAAACACCGGAACCATTCCCCAACTCCGAAACAGGACTTTCCTTATATGAATCTTATTCTCCGGACCATTCCGGATCTCCTCGTGATATCCCGGATCCCATCCGAGACTCCGAACAACATTCGGTCTCTTACTCATCATTCCATAACTACTCAACAACATCGAATCCTTAAGTGTGTCTCCCTACGGTTCGTGAACTATGCGGACATGATCGAGACACTTCTCCGAACAATAACCAATACAAGAATCTGGAAATTCATATGGCTCCCACATATTTATACGATTACTTTGCGATCGAATGGACCACTTACATACGATACCAATTTCCCTTTGTCTGACGATAGTTTACTTATCCGAGGTTTTGATCGTCGGTATCTCTGCATACCTAGTTCAACCTCGTTACCGATAAGTACTCTTTTCTCGTTCCCGTGATATGTGATCCCTTGTGAGCCAGTCACATGCTTGCAAGTTAATTGGATGACATTCCACCGAGAGGGCCCAGAGTATATCTATCCGTCATATGGATGGACAAATCCCACTCTTGATCCATGTGTCTCAACCCATACTTTCCGAACACTCAATGCCATCTTTATAGCCACCCAGTTACGGTGTGGTGTTTGATGTCATCAAAGCATCCTTCCGGTGATGGTGATAAGCATGATCTCATGGTCGAAGGAATTAGGTTACTATGTATCAGAAAGCTTATAGCAAATGAACTATATTAAATGACTTGATCTTTATGCTACGCTTAACTATAGGAGTATGTCCATCACATCATTCTCCTAATGATATGACCCTGTTGTTAATAACATCTCTATGTTCATGATCAGGAAACCATGATCACATATTAACCAACAAGCTAGTTTAACAAGAGGCTTTACCAGGGACTCTTTTCTGTTTACAAATCACACAAGTATTAATGTTTCCTGTTAATACAATTATAGCATGGTATGTAAACATTTATCATAAGTATGAAGATATGATAATAACCACTTTATTATTGCCTATTGGGCATATCTCCAACAAATCCTCGTAGATCCAAAGAGTTTAACGAGATTGGATCTCATGGTTGATATAGTCGATCACTTGCCGATCTCAAGATCGTGTAGATGATCCTTTTGGCGCCGCGTTCCGGCAGCGCTTTCGCAGTCGGTCACACGTACGATAGTCAATGAAAACCTTCCTCTCCCTTGTTCCATTATGGCAGCGGAGGTTGTATATCTCCTCGAAATCCTAACAGTACGACGGTGTGGTGGTGGTGGTGGAGGAGAAGATGTTACTGCAGGGCTTCGCCTAAGCCGGAGCAGTGTATGGAGGAGAGAGAGGAGGCGCCGGTGGCTAGGGTTTGTGGTGAGGGGCTATGGGGCGCCCCACCCCTTCTTATATCGGTGGAGGGGCGGCAGCCAGGGTTACCAGCCCTGGTCGAGTCCTCCCCCAAGTCCTCTTGGCCGGCGGCACGGAAAGGGAAAGGGAAACCTTGTCCCTCAAGGTTTCCTTTCCTTCCTCCACTAGGACTTTGACTTTCAAACTAGGATTTGACTATTCAAACTAGAGTTTGTGTCTGTCTTCCTTGTCCTTGTCCGACTTGACCTAGGGTTCCATGCGCCTAGCCCATTAGGGTATGGTGCATTCCAAGTACCCCCTCCCAGGGTGGTGGACCTTCCAGAATATTCTAGAAGATTCCGGTCAAAACACCAAGAAATTGACTTTCCTTATATAAATCTTATTCTCCGAACCATTCCGGATCTCCTCGTGATGTCCTGGATCCAATCCGAGACTCCAAACAACATTCGGTCTCCAAATCACATTCCATATCTACGCAAACAACATCGAATGCTTAAGTGTGTCTCCCTACGGTTTGTGAACTATGCATACATGATCGAGACACCTATCCGATCAATAACCAATAGTGGGATCTGGAAATCCATAACATCTCTCACATATTTATACGATGACTTCGTGATCGAATGAACCATTTACATACGATACCGATTCTCTTTGCCACGCGGTACTTTACTTATCCGAGGTTTGATCGTCGGTATCTCTATACCTAGTTCAACATTGTTACCGATAAGTACTCTTTACTCGTTCTATGATATGACATCCCTTGTGGCCTAGTCACATGCTTGCAAGCCAACTGGATGACATTCCATCGAGAGGGCCCAGAGTATATCTATCTGTCATATGGATGGACAAATGTCGCTCTTGATTCATGTGCCTCAACACATACTTTTAGAATACCTAATACCACCTTTATAACCACCCAGTTATGAAGTGGTGTTTGATTTCATCAAAGTATCTATCCAGTGATGGTGATTAACATGATCTCATGGTCAAAGGATTAGGTTACTATGTATTTGAAAGCTTATACCAAACAAACTAAAATTGACTTGATCTTATGCTATGCTAACTATAGGAGTGTGTCCATCACATCATTCTCCTAATGATATGACCTTGTTATTAATAATATTCAATGTCCATGATCAGGAAACCATGATCATCTATTAATCAACAAGCTAGTTTAACAAGAGGCTTACTAGGGATTCTTTTATGTTTACAAAACACACAAGTATTAATGTTTCCGGTTAATACAATTATAGCATGTTATGCAAACATTTATCATAAACACAAAGATATAATAATAACCATTTTATTATTGCCTCTTGGCCATATCTCCAACATACCGATCTTGCAGAAGCCCGATCATCCTGACCAATTATTAATACTAGAATTCACACGAAGAACATGGCCAGAAGCAATAGTTTTGGTTATATCCATGCTATTCATGTCCGCATCATAAAAGTGTCAATATTTGGAGCTATCACTTATCCTAGGCAGACAAAATCCAGACACCATTTTATATACTGACTTTGCGTGATTTTTTCATGCATGTTCCATACAAAATCACGCACCATTTCGAACAAACCTTGGTAAATATTATAATCAAGCAATTCAGACACAACAAATTGCATTCACTGGAACTAGAACAATCTGAAGACACTGGCTCGCAGGCATGGCCAGATTGAAGACCTCCCAACAAACTGAGTCCTAGTGGCATAGTCCCATTTATGGCACGAGCTAAGGATACAGTCCTATAAAACTCCATTCTTCTTTTGTCTTGTGTTTTCTGCAAAATGGTCCAATGGTTTAGCATGGTACAAAACATGTAGACAATGTTAGAAGGATCGCCATGAAATCTTCGTCGGAAACAAGCATCATTTCTTATCTTCCGGATCGCTCACCACTTGGCAAACAAATCTAGCTACCTTATACTTGAATAGGAGATGACCTACATTTTCCCAACAACCACAGAAGTGACATTGATCATTGATACTCCATCCTCTTTTTAGGAGGTTATCCTTGGTTATTCACAGAAATTATAAAGCACGGTGTTCACTACAAATACATTAGCCACCCATAGTACAAATTCATTAGCCACGCATACTACAAATTCATTAGCCACACATACTATAGCAATTTAAACTATTACATATGTTTACTCCTGGTGAACTACCTAGTCCACTCTCAAGTCAACATTCTTTTAGATTTACTAAACCTTTGTCTTCACTCGAGGGAAATCAGAACCACCGGCTTGTCCACGCCAAGTTAACCCCACCGAAATTGTGCGCTCCGTCGCGAAACGGCGGTGGTCCTGTTGTAATGCCCCGGAATATATTCCAAAATAAAATTGATTGTTATTTTTATTTTATACATCATCGTGACATCATCATGCATATTTTGTTCGCCATTTTGACCATAAACTATTTTGGTTTTACTAAAATATCCCTATGGTATTAAATCCGTTTTCCTTTTCTTATTTTCAAACTAAAATAAAATAATATTTTCAGTCTATTACGTGGCCAGAAATGGTTTTCTTATTTGACTAAAAATAAAACTAGACTAAAGACCCGTCTAAAGTTTGGCCCAAAACTAGTCTCATTTAGTCTACTTTAAACTATATAAAAGCCCCAATCTATCTCTCCTTTCTTCCCTCAAAACCTAGCCCCAAATCTGTACCCGATCCAGATCTAATATTTCTCCTATCTTCTTCTCAATTTTTATCTACGCCGGCCTAAAATTCTCCTTCCCAACTCGTGCCTTTTTCCTTCCTCCACAGTGCGATGATTCCTTCATTCATGGCATGCTTGTTTCTGTGCGCTGCGTCTTACATCGGGTTGGCTTGCTTTCACTCCTTGCGGTGCAGAAAACCAGAACAAGCACCACACGATCTTCACACACAGCCGCCTTGCCCCTTCACGGCACCAAGGGCCAGCAGCACCAGATCCTTCTGCTTGCCCCGCCTTGACCGTTGCTCCCGTGCGTGCGCCCGTGCAGCGATCGGCCGACAGCAGCAGGCCCCGACTAACCGGGCCACTTCGCTTGCGGAGTTTTCTATCGCCACGCCGCCGCCTGGCCCTTCCGCCACATGCAGCCAGCTTCTTCGATCTACTGCACGCCGTACACCAGCTCGACTCCACCGGCAGCCAGCGCTGACGCGTGCTTTGGGGCAATTCTGCCAACCAGGCTGCATAGGGAAGGGAGCCCCGCACCGTCCTTGGCCATCCTTGATGCTCGCGCAGGCGATTGCCTTGCCTGCAGGGTGTTTGTCAAAACGCCTGCAAGTCAATGGGTCTCGGTTTCTTATTCTCTGTTGTTCCGTGGGCTTTCTACTTCACCAAGTTTAGCACTATATCGGCACTACGCATCAGAACGCCGCCACTCCGTATCAAGATTGGCTTTTCGACATTCCCTACTTCAACCAACTAGGGAGCTGGGTTCCTCCCCATCCTTATCCTCTCCCCTGCTACAACACTTGAAGGGAGCTTCGCGTGCGCCGCGCCGACCCGATGCTCTCCTTGCCGGCGGTGCCGACCAGGATGGGCTGAGGGGAGGCGGTGGTGGCTGTAGTGTATATACTAGACGTCGTTTTGGGCTTAGTCCCTGTGTTTGGCGGCGACTTGTCATCGGGAGGCTGCCGGTTTTCTTGGCCAAAATCCGGTGGGTGTCGGTGCTGCTCTGGCTCCACGTCTCGCTGGCGTTGGAGAAGAAGAGGGCGCCTGATTCCTCCTGCAATAAGTCCTGCTCGAGACGGTGTGGACGGCGTCTTCATCTCCTTTCTTTGGCCGGCCATGGTGGCGGGGGAAGAAAGAGATGTGCTCCGCTGCGTCCTTGTTCTCAAGCCTCCTTCGCTGCTTGGTGGCTAACTCCCCTCTTGCTGGCCGGCCGTGGCGGCGAGGTGCGGGAGGGAGTTGGTGGGGGCGTCCTCGAAGCTGTCAACCGGCTAGGGCGTTCTGCGGTTTCGGCGCTTTGGTGCGGCGTCGGCCGGTTATCCCTGTGGCTCCATGACTTTCTTCCATGGAGGAAGCAGTCGGTGTTGCTCCGGGAGATAACCCCCTGTTCAAATAAGCGCCGCCACTTCCGGGAGGGTGGCTCCGCCCTGCTATTGTTCTTCTTGGCCGGCCTTGGTGGCGAGGGAGGAGACGGGGGAAGGGCTGCTGCTGCCATGTTGCGAAGGTGGTGTAGCAGCTACCCTAGCGGCGATGTGGGCACGCCGCTGGAGTGGTCGAGCTCGTTGTCCATTGGTGCTCCATGAGGGAGTTCCTCAACAGCGACCTTCGACCGCTGCTGGTTCAATAAGCCTGCTTGTGGGGTTTTTGTTGGAGCCGCTTTTCTCCGCCTGCCTCCTCCCACCCGTGGCAGGAGTGGCGAGTTTGGTGAGCCGGTTTTCTCTTCCGGCACCGGTAAAGACCCTCCTACTGCAGCTCCCTTCTGCTCCTCATATCTTCTTGTTCCTCCAGCAGGCGCAGTGATTGCGATTATTGGAGGTGTCGATTGGGTGAGCAGCAGTGTCCTGCAGCAGTGGAGTTGGGAAGCGATCTTCTTGAGCATCACCTCGGCGGCGAGTGACAGCCGTCCGACATCCAAGGCCAGAACATGGCCTATCCAGAAGCCGGCGAAGGGTCCCGGCATTAGTTTAACCTCCTCGATGAGGCCCCTCTTGAGGTCGGCGGTTGCATTTTTCGTCTGCGCGGAAGCAAGTGGTTTCGTCCTCGCTTCCGAGCTTGACGGCGGCGTGTCTGACTTCTGGCTCGGCGGTGGAGATAGAGAAGGATCGGTTTTCTATTTTCTATCTTTCAGTGAGGTCCTTTCTACATTTATCAGGGATCTATGTTATTTTCTTTATTTTATGGGGTCCTTTGTAACACTTTGTACCTTCACCGTTTGGAATTAATGTGTCGCTTCCGGTCCAAAAAAAAAAAAATTCAACCAACTTCGACTATTTTCGCAACGACAGCTACTTCTATTCATCTATCCGAATTGTGAGACTCCGAGCCCATCCCTATTTTTTATAAAATGCCATATATATCTTGTATGCATAATAATCATTTATGTGTGCATCGCATATTGGGTTGTCTGGGGTAATTAGCTAATTCACCTGATAATTAAATAGAGACTATATGAGGGCTATTTATGTCTTATCTATACTCCATTTAAATTTGTATAGATCACATATGTCATACTTTTGCCTTGCTAATCAATATTTAATTTGCGAGATAGTTAAATAACTTGAACCCAATAATAATTGTCGGGATCCCGATTCCGCTTAATATTGCTAAGTGGGACCGCATATTACCATGCCATGCATCATATCATAAACATGCTAGATCTTTCGTCGTAGTAGTAAATATTGCATCGGTTGCTCTTTCTAGTATTTGCTTGTTCACCGGATAGGACGATGAGTGGATGCGAGTTGCTACAAGCCTCCGGTTTCCTGACTTTGTCTCACAGGCGAGCACTCTCTCCCTTCTGCCTATTTTGCATTTAGTCTTTATTTTCTCCAATTATTCTATTCCTATCCTTATTGTTGATGCTTTAGTATTGCCCCTTTATTTACCTGCTCCCCTATATTGCCTTGGTTATCCTATTGCCTTGTTTGACTAGCTAGTCTTGTCCTTGCGAGTGTAGGCATGCTTAGTATTGCTCTCATACAGGTGGAACACGATACTTGGATATTGTTGGTGATAAGATAATTAATTTGGTGATGTTGGTTATGGTTATGAATTCACCTAATGATAAGGTCCCGGCAGGGACCATCTTTGGGAATTTCTTGAGCCGACCTAGGACCCGTTCGTTCTATGATACCAGTTCTGAGTTGATCGCGCTAACCAGGCGTGGGGCCTCTGGGAACCCCCCTCAACTACCGGCGCTGTTCGTATATCCAGAGGGTTACAAAATTGGTTTTCCATTTGGTGCATACGCATAATATGTCCTCGGACATGGGTGAGTTGATATGTCTTCGGACTTGATGTTTTGGTGGACTTCTATAGCTTGCATTGCATAAAATTAGGATATCGTGTCGGAGGTGGGATGAAGCTCTACAAGTTATCTTCCGATTATCGCCCGGCCGTAGACTCAAACGATGTGCCTCCCTCGAGAATCGTCGTACCTCTTGGTTGGATCAACACAGTAGGTGATGCCTCTGGATATGCGCGTAGTTAAGGGACAGTTCTTATTGTGAGATTCGGATGACACGCGTAATATGTTGCCTGATGGGTTGAGCATGCGTTTGGGTACAATAGTGCACCCCTACAGGGTAAATCTTTTCGAGAAGCCGTGTGTCCACGGTTATGGACGCCTCAGGAGTACAGTGTCATGATCATAGACAAACGCCACTAATGTTTTGCCTCTAATAATATGACTAGTAATTAGCCTTATCAACTAAACACATGCTTAACTAAAATTGCCACTGAGTGTGTTCCGCAAGGGGACTTCCTCGACTGGTCTTCGAGGGGGAAATCTTCGGATGGGTTATGTTTGGTGTTATATTATAGATATCGTATATGCTCTCTTATCTCGCTCCAATAGCCGAAGTTGTAGCGTGTCTCTATAAGTCAGATAGTGCAAGCTTTGCTGCCGCTGAGCATACCATACCTATAGGACCACCGAATTCTAGTCTCGTCGTGTACTGGCCTCAGTACTGACCGCTCTCTTTCTGTTTCCCTTTGCCCTTTGCCGGCACCCTTTTGGCTTGACAGGTATGTGATTGACGACGTTAGCAAGGTTACCCTTCCGGCTTGGCCTGGGCAGGGTTATGGACACTGCTTGGTTATTCTTCAGGACTCTTAGTCCCATTTGGATCTTGTCCGTACTCGGATACTATTTGACTTTCTTTATGATTTGTATCATTTGTATTCTTGACTCGTTGAGCCATTGTTGTATATATAAGTTCTTGTGGATTCTGTTGTAAACTATTGTGATGTAACTACTTGTAATCAAATCCCACCCACACGAAAGTGTTTGGTGAGCGTCTTTGAATTGCTTCTACGCGGGTTTTGGCGGGAAATGCTAAGATCTGCATAGACCTGATTCTAAGGCGTTACACCAGTGTCATTGATCCTTCCAGGCCAACACTGCAGGCGACGAGAGCACTTTCTGGCCCCCTCGTTGCGGCCCTAAATGACATGTATCAATTCCAGAACCTTCCCCAGGTTGATGATGACCGGGTGCTTCCAGGTAAGTTGTCGCCCTGTCCTGCTTAGAATCTACACCTCGTACATCTTAGGAATGATGTCTGGATCTTTTAGCCACGCCTTTACCTCGATGATCCATCTGTCGCTAAGTGGCACAATCTCAACCAGCTCACTGCCAAGGCTACTGATGACCTGCTTGAGGGCCTCCAATTTCCAAATATCCAAAGGGAGGCCGTCAAATCCGAGTTTTGGGAAGAAATGAAGCTTCCCTAAGAGATCGTCCCATCCATAGGCGTGATGCCAATGCATGAAGCGCATTTTCTTCCCACAAGACTTGAAAGAACGGGAAGAATACAGAACGCGTCGGTTATATGAGCTATGCTCGAGTCGTACAAAGAAATCAAATGGCGGCGCGCATACCTCAATCTTCACGACATTTCTTCTGATCCCAAAACAAGACCTGACCCAACAACAAGTCTGTTGGCGACACGACGGAACGCATTCCTAGCACAGTTGTCATGAGAGAGTGGTCGTCGAACTCCTCTGCCAGAGCTACCATGCATGTGGTGCACGACAAGACGTAACCGCCTAAGGTCGATGATACGTCGTAAATTTATCTATAATTTTTGATGTTCCATGCTTGTTTAGTATCAACTTTGCTATATTTTGTCTACACTTTGAGGTATTTTTATACATTATCTGGAACTAACCTATTGACAAGATGCCGCAGTGCCAGTTGCCTGTTTCTGTTGTTTTTGGTTTCAGAAAAGCCAGAAAAGAAATATTCTCAGAATTGGACGGAACAAAACCCAAAGTCGATATATTACCCGACACGACACGGAGCCCGAAGGAGAGACGGATATGGGCACCAGGGCGGCCACACCATACGGTAGCGCGAGCCCACCCTGGCCGCACAGCCACATGGTGTGGGCCCCCTGGCCCTCCACCGACCTTACCCTTTTGCCTATATATACGTCTCCCAGAGACGTAAACCCTAATGCGGATCAGTGATACGTCCAAAACGTATCTACTTTCTCGAACACTATTGTGGGAATGGACAAGGCAGATGCTGCAATCGGCAGCGAGTATTAGAACATGGGGCAAAGGAGGTCAGCCATCTGCGGTGCGAGATGAGGGCGGAGACACAAGGGTTTACCCAGGTTCATCCCCCCAGAGGATAAAGACCTAATCCTGCTAGATTGTATTATGGAGAGAGTACAAAGGGCGAACTCGACGACTAGGCGGCGAGTCGCTGGGGTATATGATGGAACGTGTCCTCTATGCGTACCCTAGGGAGGTTTATATAGGCTCACCCCGCTAGGGTTTACAGATCTACAATCGAATTGGTTAAGGATTCGGAGGGTCTTTGACCTAGTCTGACTGGGCCTAGCTACGCTTCTAGGCCTCCAGCTTCCAGTCCCCTGAGTCCTCGCCAAGTCTCGATCCAGTCGCCATCCTGTAGGCCCACTCGCTGGCAGCTTGGGCCAGTAGAAAACGTCCTGCTGGGCATACCCCGGTAGGCATATCCCCATCAGTAGTCCCCGAGGCCGTCATTGATTCGTCGCAGGTGTTCGTTGGCAGTCGGAGTATGCGGGTCCAATTCGGACGCCCAGTCGAATCGGCGGTGGACTCCTGAACAAAGGAAAGAACTTAGTCATTTTAGTCGCAATAATGGTGACCAATCAGATCGTAGCTTGGCGAACGGGTCGGCGAATAGTCAAATCCCTGTTATAGTGACCGGGTTGGCGAATCGTCGAGTCGCTGAAGATAGTGAATCAAGTGAACGAAGTTGGACCGTCAGCTTGGTCAAACTAGCCATTGGGTAATCCAACGGTAATATCGGCGTAATTACCGCGTGGTAACGGGTCCCCGAAAATGGCGGGTAACAACCACTATATAAGGAGAGTGGCGGGTGAGGGGAAAATGCTTCCCTCACTTCCTCCGAACTCGCGCATTCTCGTTCCTCCATTCCGCGCAGCGACCAGAGTGACCCAGAGCGATTCGCAACCCCCGATCCCCAGCTGATGGCCCCTCCTGCGGAACTATGGGCCAGATCCAAGTGCATGAAGGCACTGCTGAGATCATTCGTGTAGGCAGGGGTCCTCCGCGCCGGGAGATGGCGCATCCCCGTGGCCGGAGAAGTGATTCCAGATCCGTGCGAGGGGGAATTCGTCTGCTTCACCAGCCACCTGGAGCAGGGCTCGGATTCCCCACTTCCCTCTTCTTCCGCCGCTTCTGCGCCTACTACGACATCCAACCGTCGGACCTAGGGCCACACAGCATCGAGCAGCTCACCATCTTCGTGGCGTTCTGCAAGTGCTACCTGGGCTGTAGGCCATACTTTCCCCTATGGCAAGATCTGTTCCACGGGAGGATCAGTCGCGAGGAGGCGGGCGGCCCAATGTTAGCCGCGGGCGGCCTGACCTTCCAGCTGAAGTCGAAGGCATCGTTCTTCGATCTGATGCTGCCCGCCAAGGCAGCGAATGAGTGGAAGAAGAGCTGGTTCTACGTGACAGAGTCGACGCCGGGCGACGAGGTGGCGCTTCCGAGGTATTCCGCTGACTGACCCGAGCCGCGCCGGCTCCAAGTCACCAAGCTTCCGCTGGACCAGCGGATGGTTGTTGACGAAATGTTGCAGACCATCCGCAACTTGAAGAAGAAAGGCCTCCAAACCATCAACCTCTACAATTGCTGGCTCGGGCGGCGGCTCGTGCCTCTGGCCAGCCGTGCCCACTATATGTACGAGTACACGGGCAAGTACGACCCAACGAAGTCCTGTTACAACGAGTGGATACTCAACGACTACACCCTGGCCCTGAAGAAGATCACCCATGCGGTGTATCTCGATGCAAAGGCCGGGGTCGCACCATATACCGCGAAGCGTCCAGCCCCAACGGTGAGTTTTTATTTCCCTTGCACTCGCAGTCGCAGTTTGTGCATTCACGGTTGTGCTAATGTTGTCTGATCGTTGCAGTTATTCCAAGTGGTGGAAGGTTGGCTTCCACCCGCAGATGACGAGAACTCGAACTCGTCCGTCGAGGACGAAAGTGAGTCATTGCCTGACAAGGGTGATGTCATGAGTGATGAGGGCGACGTTGGCGATTACGAGGACGATGGCGACGAAGCCGTGGAGGTTGCTGCTCCCACGGTCCGCAAGACTCGTGGGCAGCACCAGCATGAGCTCGAGGCTAGCAAAAGTCTCGAGGCCCATGACGATGATGACGACGAGCTCCCCGAGCATACCTCACAACATGAGGCCACGCCGTCAAAGAAGAAGAAGAAGCCGCCGCCACCCAAGAAGAAGACAAAGCCGGCCAAGCCGGCGTCTCCGCCTCGGTCCGCGAGTAGCTCCGATGCTACCAGCACAACCGAAGAAACGGCGGCGCATGCCGCAACAGCAACTGGTGCGACCATCACAGAAGATGAGGCGCCGCTGGCATCACTGCCGCCGCCATTCGCGCTAGTCACCGGGTTGGTGGCTGCTCCAGCCTCAGGGGCCTCACCGCCGAGAGGAGCTCCCACGGCGATTTCCACTGAGCCTCCTGCCGCGGCCTTGTCCTCGAGTAAGCCATCAGTATCTTGGGCGCAGAGCGTGTTCGAGACAGGCCTTAGTCGGAAACTGGGGCCAGAACTGGAGAAGCCGACCAGCATTCGCACCGGCCTGCGATTTATCCCAGTCGCCAAGTGAGTATCCCTCGACCTTTCATTTGTCTGCTTGATTCGTGTTTCGATCAGCGAGTGTTATTGACAGAGTTGTTTCGCAGGACTGGAGTTAAGAAGATAGGTCACCCTTCGGTGGCCAAGGTTCCATCGGTCGCCACGGAGGGGCCAGCTGATCCCTCGAAGAAGAGGAAGGGCGACGAGGTTGAGGCTCCCGCTGAAGGCACCAAGAGGACCAAAGGCGATGAAGTCGTCACGATCTCTGACGAGCCAGTGGCAGCCCCGAGCGAAACCCCAATTACGGTGGACGTAGCTCAGAAGGCCAAGGAGGGCGCGGGGTCACAGCAGGCAGTGCCCATGGTTTCGATTGAGGCGACCGGGCCGCCTTCGGGTGATGCGGGGGCCGCGGTGGCAACGTTCCCTCGCTTTGTAGCGAGGGCTGCCACGGCGAGTGCCTCGGCGCCATCGAGCCAATTCCCTGGGGCCGCCGGTATGGAGGTCGAACAGCGTCACGGGCACACTCCCCTCGTGCTTTCATCGGTGGACGCGATGGAACTTCATGGCATGCTAGGTGCCGCTATCCAGGTATGTCCAATCCCCGAGGATCTGGCCACTGAATTTCAGTGGTAGGATTCTTACTGTTTTTCCGCCATCCAGTCCCCGAGTGTCTAGTCGCTGAATTTCAGCGGCTAGGCACTTAGGAACTTTGTCATCCAGTCCCCAAGTGTCCAGTCGCTAAATTTCGGTGGCTCGACACTTAGGAATTTCTGTTGCTGACGCTGTGATTATTGCACAGGGCTTGCAACGCAAGTCGGCCGAGCGGCTTGCTGCCAAGCGCCGTGTGGACAACAAGCTTCTCGTTATTCAGGATACGAACGAAAAGCTTCGAGCGACTGCGGGTGAGTGTCTGTCTTGTTTGGCGCTTGTCGCGAACTTGTTGCGTTTGTGACCATTTTGTTGTGGAAGCAGAGGATAGTGCGGCCGCATTAGAGGAGGCTCGCCAGGGTCTTGTTCCGGCTGGTGAGTTGACGGCGGCTCAGTCTTCCTTGAGCGCCACGGAGAAACGAATCTCCGAACTGGAGCGTGAGCTCAAGGAAGCGAAAGCAGAACCTAGCTTGGCGGAAGGAAGAGCCAAGGCGGCCGTTACTTCTGCTACTGAGGAGCGGAAGGTGTCGGACGCACTCATCGCCGGGTTGCAGAATGACCTCTCGGCTCTTCAAACTTTCATCACGGACCTCTGCCGCCCGCTGATTGGTGAGTTTTTCCTCCAGACACTCCCCAAGCATGCGTACCACATTGTTATTTTAGTGCTTCACTCACTGTTTGCTTGTGTGTTGCAGGCCTGATCACTGATAACGCCGAAGAGGCGCAGTCGTACGACGCGCGGAAATGCGTCACCACCCTGGTCGACTCAGCCACGCTGTCAGCAACCTGCCTCTAGGCGTATCTTCAGGAGATCTCGCCCACGGAGGTGATCCCCAGCGACCTCGTCGAGGTGTGGCGCTATCTGGAGAAGGCCCCGTCGGTCGTGGAGTTCATTACGCGGTCGGCCTTCCGTCGTGGAGCAGCAACTGCACTGAGCCTTGGGCTCGCACATTTTCCCGATGATTTCGACCTTGACGACATCACAAGCGGGTACCCCTCGTCGACGGGCTCGGTCGAGATAGCCGAGGTGTTGAAGCTGACGGAGCAAGCCGCAGTGTACTCCGACCACGTGTGGGTGATGGGCGACCTTATTCCCTATCACGAAATGGTCGTCGCCCCCAATGACCCCGAACCAGCACACCGCAACTTCAAGGTGGAGCAACCATTTCGTGCGGCGATGGCAGGTGAGCTCACGACGTACTCGTCGAATCCCTGGGTTCCTTTTATCCGCAATCGCAAGGATGGTGGCGCCTCCTCTTCAAAGCCTGCGGAATAGAGTGTTTTTCCATTCGGCGTTAGCGTAAGACAATCATGTAATTCTCCTTGTATGCGAACAAATTTTGTTGCTATGAAGGAATGCGCGGGTTATTTTGTCATTGCTTTTTGTGGTTTGGTTGTACGAGTCCCCGAGCGTGTCCGCCCTTTTTATGGGGTTAACCTCGTTTTTATATGTTGTGTGAACTGTTGATGAATTGGGGTCGACTCTCCATGATCGGGGAGCCAGTCGCATGGCGACTCCCAGGGGTGCTCTTTACTTGGCCGTTTTCCCAGGCGCGAACGGGGTCGGGTCGCCGAGTCCCCGATTGTGGTACTTGGCCGTTCTAGTCGCATGCCCGAGGTAGGTGAGGACTAGGCGTGTTGTGTTAGGCGCGTCACTCTGCCTGGTCCGTAAGACTAGTCGCATGGCGAGTCCTGGGCGTGCTCTCTTACTTGGAGTTTTTCCCTAGCCGCTCTTCTTTGGGCTGGTGTCAGTCCCCGAGCGTGGTACTTTGCCGTTCGAGTCGCAGCGCCGAGGATGTGGAGGACTTGTTCGCTGTGGGAAGCGAATGCAGTTTTCTTGGCTCGGGGAGCCAGTCGAGCTAGGCGACTCCAATGGGGCTCCGGGTTAGATTTTTTCATGGACGGTACATGGCCTGAATTTTTCCAGTGCCCTCGTACCGCACTACTTGGTCGTTCCGGTCGCGTTACCAAAGGTTGACTTCTGCGAATAGCGTAACGCTGTTATTACGAGTGCGAGTGGCACAAGGCATGGAGAGGAGACGCAATTTGCGTGAATCGATCTGCTTTATTTCACAGCGGGTAGGGGGTACATGTCTGGAGTTCTAAGAGTAGACCTTCCGTAGGAGGTTTACATTCCATGGCCGCTTGACATCGAGTTTTCCGCCGCCTCGGACGTCGGTGAGGTAGTAGGTGTCGTTGCCCAGGACTCGCCCGATGGCGAATGGTCCCTCCCAAGGGGGAGAGAGCTTGTGCATGCCTTTCTTGTCCTGGATTAGACGCAGTACCAGGTCGCCTTCCTAGAAGGTGCGAGTCCGTACTCGCCGGCTGTGGTAGCGACGAAGCCCTTGCTGGTAGATGGCGGTGCAGGAGCGAGCTAGGTCGCGTGCTTCATCGAGTTGGTCGACTCCGTCCTGGCGTGCGAGCTCGTTGTCAGCCTCCGTGTAGTTGACCACCCGAGGTGAGTCGTGCTCGAGGTCGGTTGGCATGACTGCCTCGGCACCGTACACCATGAAGAAGGGGGTGAACCCTGTCGACATGTTGACAGAGGTGCGGATGCCCCAGATGACCGAGGGGAGTTCTTCGAACCAGCACCCGGCGGTGCGCTCGAGTGGGACTTGTAGTCGTGGCTTCAGGCCGTGGAGGATGCTCTGGTTAGCGCGTTCTGCCTGGCCATTGGACTCCGGGTGGGCGACTGAGGCGAGGTCGAGTCGGATGTTGTGCTCCTCGCAGAACTTGGCCATGGCTCCTTTGGCGAAGTTGGTGCCGTTGTCCATGATGATGCTGTTTGGGAACCTGTAGCGATAGATGGGCTCGCGTAGGAATTTCGTAGCGGTCTTTCCGTCGCACTTGTGGACTGGCTTGACCTCCACCCATTTTGTGAATTTATCGACTGCGACTAGGAGGTGGGTGAAGCTGGAGGGGGCCTTCTTGAAGGGGCCTACCATATCCATGCCCCATACAGCGAACGGCCAAGTGATGGAGATTGTCTTTAGAGTCGAGCTCGGTATGTGAGTCTGGTTGGCGTACTTCTGGCATCCGATGCATCGCTGGACGATGTCGACTGTGTCGGCATGTGCGGTGAGCCAGTAGAAGACATGTCGCATGGCCTTGGCGACCAAGGAGCGGGCGCCAGCGTGATGGCTGCAGTCGCCGGAGTGGATGTCCTGGAGGATCTTGCGTCCTTCAGCGGGTTGGACGCAACATTGGAACACGCCGGTCACGTTGCGCTTGTGGAGCTCGCCGTTGATGATGACGAAGGATTTGCAGCGGCGTGCTATCATCCGGGCCTCCGTCTTGTCTGCGGGTAGGGTGGCTCCCTCTAGGTAAGCGACGTATGGCGTGGTCCAGTCGCTTGGTTCGGCGATTAGTGCGACCAGGGCTGCGCCTAGTTGCAGCGGAATTCCGATGTCGATCTCCCTTGGGGGAGAGACGGAGGGCTTGGCGATAGTGTCGAGGAAGACGCCGGCGGGTGGTGCGAGTCGAGCCGAGCCGATGCGAGAGAGTGCGTCGGCCTCCTCGTTCTTCCGCTTGTCGATCCACTCGACAGAGTAGCCTGCGAAGTGGCCTCCCATCTGGTCCACTGCTTGGCGGTATGCCGCCATGGTGGGGAGACTGCATCGCAGGTGTCGGCGACTTGCCCGGCGACGAGGTCGGAGTCTCCGTAGCAGCGCAAGCGATTGATGTTCATCTCCTTGGCTGCCCGCATGCCGTGGAGTAGCGCCTCGTACTCGGCCATGTTTTTGGTGCAGGGGGTGAAGTCGAGGTAGAGGACGTAGCATAGCTTGTCGCCCTTCAGATATGTTAGCACGATCCCCGCTCTTGCGCCATCTGCGTTCTTGGAGCCGTCGAAGTGTAGGCTTCAGTAATGGAGGTGTGGCAGCTTCTCTGGCTGCTAGGCCTCTTCCCAGTCGGCGAGGAAGTCTGCGAGAGCCTACGATTTGATTGCTTTGCGCGGTTCGTACTGATGTTGTGGACGCCGATCTCGACGGCCCACTTGGCGACTCGCCCGGTAGCCTCACGGTTGCGGATGATGTCCTGCAACGGTGCTGAGGAGACGGCCGTTATTGGGTGCTCCTGGAAGTAGTGTGGCAGTCGCCGCTGTGCTCTGAAGACCGCATATACCAATTTTTGGTACTGCGGGTAGCGCTAGTGCGACTCGGTGAGGACTTCGCTGATGTAGTATACGGGTCGCTACACTGGGCGCTCCTTGCCTTCCTCTGGTCGTTCGACGACCATGACGGCGTTGACGACGCGCTCGGAAGCTGTGACGTAGACGAGCATGGGCTCCTTGTCGACGGGGGCGGCGAGTAGCGGTGCTGCGAGTAGCACCTCCTTGAGAGCGTGGAGCGCGTCATCGGCCTCCTTGTCCCACTGGAAGGTGGGGATCTTGCGCATTAGGCGGTAGAGGGGCATCGCCTTCTCGCCTAGCCGGGGGATGAAGCGACTGAGAGCAGCGACTCGCCCGGCCAACTTCTGGACGCCGCGCAGGCACTCGGGTCTGCCGAGCCGGGCGATCGTGTTGATCTTGGCGGGGTTCTCCTTGATCCCGTGCTTGGAGACGACGTATCCCAGCAGCTGTCCAGTGGATACACCGAAGGTGCACTTTCCTGGGTTTAGCTTTATCTTGTACCTCCGCAGGTTGGCGAAGGTTTCCGCCAGGTCGGTGAGTAGATCGTCCTGGCGAGTGGATTTTACCACCACGTCGTCGATGTAAACGTGGATGTTGTGGCCAATTTGGCTCGCAAGGAACTCCTGCATGCACCTCTGGTAGGTCGCCCCGGCGTTCTTGAGGCCGAAGGTCATGGCAGTGTAGCAGAAGGCGCCAAATGGCGTGATGATTGCCGTCTTCTCCTCGTTCTTGACTGCCATTTTGATCTGGTTGTACCCAGAGTAAGCGTCGAGGAAGCATAGCAACTCCGAACCCGCGGTCGAGTCGATGATTTGGTCGATCCGCGGGAGGACGAACTGCTCCTTCGGGCAGGCGCTGTTGAGGTTTGTGTAGTCAATACACATTCTCCAGGTCCCGTTTTTCTTCTTGACCAGGACTGGGTTTGCTAGCCATTTGGAATATTTGATTGGCCGAATGAAGCCTGCAGCGAGTAGATGCTGCACCTCCTCAGCGATTGCTCGGCGGCGCTCTTCATTGAAGGGTCGCGGTGACTGCTTGACAGGTCGCACATTAGGGTCGGCGTTGAGTTTGTGCTCAGCGAGTTCCCTCGGGACACCAGGCATGTCAGATGGCTTCCATGCGAAGATGTCGCGATTCTCACGTAGGAACTCGATGAACACGCCTTCCTATGCTGGGCTCATGCCCGTCCCGATCGTCACCGTCTGGCTGGAGTCGCCTGGGACTAGCTCGACGGTGCGAGTGTGCGTTGTTTCCTCGAAGGCGGTGGAGATGCCACCCTCCGAGTTAGGCTTATTGAGTATGGTGGGGTCGTCGTTGTTGACCCTGCTCGCGTACTTGGCGAGCTCCTCAGCGTGGTTGGCCTCTGCCACGATGACGGCGTCAGCGAGTTCGGCGACTTTGGCCTCGCATTATGCGGCCATGTCGGGATCGCCATGGACAGTGACGATGTCACACGGCCCAGGGAGCTTCATCGCGTTGTATGCGTAGTGGGGCGCTGCCATGAATTTGGCGAACGCCTGGCGCCCCAGGACGCAGTGGTAGGGGCTGTTGAACGGCACCAGCTCGAAGACGATCCGCTCGATGCGGAAGTTTTCTGGTGTGCCGAAGGTGACTGGCAGTGTTACCTTGCCGATTGCGTACGCCTTCCGACCGGGGACGATGCCGTGGAAGGTGGTGTAGGTCGTCTCAATCATCGACTGTGGGAGCTGTAGTCACCTGAATGTGTCCAGGTATAGGATGTTGATGGAGCTGCCGCCGTCCATCAGCGTCTTGGGGAGCCAATAGTCCCCTACCTTGGGCTTGACCACCAAGGCGACTCGGCCCGGATATTCGATCTGTGGTGAGTGGTCCTCGCGGCTCCAAGTGATTGGCTGCTCGGACCAGTTAAGGAATTGGGGGATGTCTACCTGGGACACCGCGTTGATGGCGACGGCACGGGCGATGGCCTTCTTCTCGCATTTCGTGTTGAAGCTTGTGAAGGTGTGGAGCGAGCCGGCGACGCTGCTGAATTTTCCGCCATTTGGCGGGTTGTTGTCGGGGTCTTCCCGTGTGCGTCGTGCCTTCTCAATCTCCTTTAGGGAGTGGCAGTCGGCGGTCGTGTGCGTAGAGGGCTTCACTTCCCTGCTGTGGAACACACAGGATTGGTTGAGGAGAGCCGTGGGGTCGAACCTCGGCTTTTCCTTGTAGTTGCCGCCATCGCGGAGCTGGCCTCCGTCATGGCGGAAGCTCTTTGGTTCGCGCGGCGCGTATCCGACGTTGGCAACAAAGTCGACTCGCCCGTCACCGCGGCGCTTGCCGGTGTGGCGAGTGTTGTTGTAGCGTAGCTCGGGTCGCCTCCCGTTGTTGTGGCCGCTCGTGCGGCGATTTCCTCCCGACTTGTCGTCGGTTTCTTGGTTTGGGTCCTCTTCCGCGTACTGCTTGGCGATCTCCAGGAGGTCCAGTATGTTGTCGAGTGTTCTGTACACCTTGTGCTTGGCGATCAGGGGCTCGTAGCGGCACAAGGCCTTGAAATAGTGGATCGCGGTGTCCGGGTGGATTCCGGTCGCGTTATACCACAGGTCTTGCCACCATTGGACCCAGCTGCGGGTCGAATCACAGGGTCCCTGGACGCATCGCTCCAGGTCCTCGATGGTGGTGGTGCGGGTGTAGGAACCCTCAAAGTACCTGACGAAGGCGTCGCGCATTTCCTCCCAGGAGTCGATGCTGTCCGCGGGGAGGGTGTTGATCCATTGCCTGCATGCTCCCTCCATCATCAGGGGGAGGTACCGGGCGGCGAGCAGGTCGGTGTGGCCGGTGATTCCCATTGTCATAAGGAAGGTATCCAGCCACACGGACGGCTCGTACAAGGGGTCGTAGTTCTCGATCTCCTTCGGTGCCTTGAAGTACGCCGGGTATCTTTCGCCTCGGATCATTGGTCCGAAGCACTGGGGTCCGACTCGAGTCAGCGATCCCCTTAGTTCGCCATCGTGACGGTTGGTGAGGGTACGCCTCAGGTCGTCGGGCTAGCGTGCGCGCCAGCTCTGGTTGTTGATGATGTGGGTGCGCGCGTCGACTGGCTGCCCGTTGGCGGCGACGAAGTTGTTTTCCGACCGCGGGTCGTTGGTGGAGAGTGCCGCGTTCGCGGGTCGATGTTGGAGCTGCAGGGGCTCGGGTGGTGGGCAGTCGAGGGTATTCTCCATCATTGGGTGGCCTCTCGAGGCCGCCCTGCTGCCTGACAAACGCGAGTACATGCAACCCTGTGAGTCGGCACCCGCATTTTGTTGCTCAACTGCCTTGGCAAGTAGAGCCTTGGCATACTGGATCTGCAGGGCGCCTTCCTCGGTTACGTTTATGTTGTCGACCGCTGCTCGGCTCGCGACGACATTGTCCATCAGAGTGGAGAACAGCGGGAGGCTGTTTGCGTCTCGCTCCCGCGAGGAGACCACTATTCTTGGTTGGTCCCTGGGGGCGCGCGGTTGGGTGGTGGCGTTGCGCTGTTGGCCGTCGCGCCTGGTGGGGGGCGGGAGCTCCCTCCTGGTGGCGCATTCCCGCAGATCGCGCTCTCGGCTGCACGAGCCAGGTCGTTCTCATCGTCGAAGTTCAGGGCGTGCCCCTGAATGGTGGGGTTCAGGCGTGACCTGATTCGGAGTTGGTGGTAACGCGAGAGATCCTGCGCTGTCACCTGCTCGAGGCGGAATTTTTCGCGCTCGGCTTGTTCTTTGCGGACCGCCTCCTCCAGCCGCAGGCAGAGTTCCTCGACCTCCGTTGCTGTTGCGTTCAGTGGGATCAGCATGGAGAAGGGGTCTTGCGGGGGGTCGGCGTCATTCGCCATGTAGGCCGCAACGTGACGACCAGACCCGTCGTGGAGGTTGGCAGAGTTCTCCGACCCGGAGTCGAGGTCGAAGATCCCAAGGATGGAGGGGTCCTCGAAGTCTCCCACGTTGGAGACCTAGGTGATGGAGCATGCGGGCGATGCGGCGACGATGGATCCGGCAGCCGACGCCGGGGTTGCTGAGTCGGCATCGTTGTTGAGGGCCGCGTCTCTCGCGGTCATGGCGGTTTCGGCCACGTTGCTGTGGGCCGAGTCATACTCGGAGGCGAGGCGGTGGATCGTGTGGACCTGGCTCTCAGAGAGCTGGTCGCGTGGAGGCGACTCGCAGATGCAAGCCGAGTCCTCCGAAACGATGACGTCGGTGAAGCCGACGAAGAGGCTGATCGTGCTGACCGGCATGATCACGCTGTGCACACGGGGCGTGCCGCCGGGACGTAGCTACTCGGCAAGATCTGGAGGATCTCGCCGATCACGATCAAGCGGCCGGTGGCAATCGTCTCGTTGATGGGTAGATTGGATCTCGCCGAAGAACACCGGCTTGACCGGCCAGGCCCCACGGTGGGCGCCACTATCGTGGGAATGGCCGCGGCAGATGCTGCAACCGGCAGCGAGTAGTAGAACATGGGGCAAGGGCGGTCAGCCATCTGCGGTGCGAGATGAGGGCGGAGACACAAGGGTTTACCCAGGTTCGACCCCCCGGAGGGTAAATACCTACTCCTGCTAGATTGTATTATGGAGAGAGTACAAAGGGCGAACTCGACGACTAGGCGACGAGTCGCTGGGGTATATGATGGAACATGTCCTCTATGCGTACCCTAGGGAGGTTTATATAGGCTCACCCCGCTAGGGTTTACAGATCTACAACCGAATTGGTTAAGGATTCGGAGGGTCTTTGAGCTAGTCCGACTGGGCCTAGCTACGCTTCTGGGCCTCCAGCTTCCAGTATCCTGAGTCCTCGCCAAGTCTCGATCCAGTCGCCGTCCTGCAGGACGACTCGCTGGCAGCTTGGGCCCGTAGGAAACGTCCTGCTGGGCATACCCCGGTAGGCATAACCCCATCAAACACTTTGCTATTGTTTCTTCTCTAAACTTGTGTGATTTGGATACAACTAACACTGACTGACGCTGTTTTTAGCAGAAATTACCTTGGTGTCTTGTTTTTGTGCAGAAAATGAACTATCAGGAAAAATACCAGAAAATATGCCAAAAATTATATTTCACCAGAAGATCCACGGAGCCAGAAGGGGAGACAGAGAGGAGGCCTGGGGGCCCAGACCCACCACAGGTGCGAGCCCACTGACCCCGCGCCTGGGGGAGGTCTGGCCACCCCAGGCAGCTCCTCGGCCTCCCTCCGCGCCTATAAGTTGCCTTTTGACCTAAAAACAGAGGGGGGTTTCGATAGTTTTCCAGAAAGAGTCCCGCTCCGCCGCCGCCACCAGAAACCAAGATTCGGATCCAGAAACTCCGTTCTAGCACCCTGGCGGGACAGGGAATTTGGAGAGGATCATCGCCATTGTCATCACCAACGCATCTCCATCAACCACCGATGTTTCCCTCATCCATGAGTGAGTAATTCCTCGCTGTAGGCTTGGGGATGGTAAGGATTGGATGAGTTCTATCAAGTAATCGAATAAGATATGTTAGGGCATAGTGCCTAGTATCTCTATTAGTGCTATTTGACTTTGTTGCAACTTGTTGTGCTTAATGATTGTCATTAGGGCCCGAGTGCCATGATCTCAGATCTGAACTTATTATTGAATCATTATGATAGTATTGTTTATGATCTTATCTGCAAGTTGTGTACACATATCATTGTCCGGATCCAAAGGCCCCAAAGTGACAATAATTGGGACAACCGGAGGGGATGGCTCTGGTGTGAGGATCACATGTGTTCATGGAGTGTTAATGCTTTGCTCCGGTGCTCTATTAAAAGGAGCACCTTAATTGCCAGTAGTTCCCTAGAGGCCCCACTGCCACGGGCTGGTTCGACAGAAGATGTTGTGTAAGTTCTCATTGCGAGCACGTATGACTATATTTGGAGCACATGACTTGGATTTTTTAGTACTTGGATGCTTGTTATTATTTATCTGCAATGCCCTAGTTCTTGAAGTTACATGTTTAGACTCGTCCATTTGACGCCCGTCCATCCATCCCTATGCCTACCGCACTCAAATCCTATTGTTACCGTTACTGTTACTACTGCTACTGTTTCACTATTGCTGTTGTTGTTGCTATTACAAACTGTTGCTACAGATAAACTTCTGTGAGCAAGAACTATTTCCAGGTGCAGCTGAACTGACAACTCAGTTGTTAAGGCTTGCAAGTATTCTTTTGCTCCCCTTGTGTCGAATCAATAAATTGGGTAATACTACCCGCGAAGACTGTTGCGATCCCCTACACTTGTGGGTCATCAAGACTATTTTCTGGCGCCATTGCCACGGAGCATAGCTTTATTTTTAAGTTCACTTGGATCTATTTTTGTTCGCTGCTACTCCTTTCATCATGGGGAAGTCTCGTCATGGAAAGTTCCCTATTTTACCATCCACTACAAAAAGAGGTACAGTCCTAAACACCTCTGCTGCTCTTGATTCACCGTCTGTTATAAGTAAGCTTGTCACACCACCACCACATACTCATGCTACACACACTGCTACTATTGCTGAGTCTGAAACTGTTTTTGATGCTCATGATGTTACTTCTATTGTGTTTGATGCGAGTGGTTCATTAGGTCCTTTTCTATATGCTACTATGGCTAGTCTAGGAAATACCGAAACTCCTAGTGAATACATTGTTACACCCGTTAGCTCACTTGAGTCTAGTGAGAGTTATGATATTAATGATGGTTACATTGAGCTCACTGATGAATTTGTTGAAGAGTGTCGAAACACAAATGGTACTAGTGCTATGAAGAGTCTCCTTGCTAGACGTAGTATTATGCCTAAGTTGTCCTATGATCCTAAGTTTGCCACCTCTCCCATAGATATTAAAGATGAAGATTATGATTTCTCTCTTGATTTATCTTATTTAGATATTGTTGAGAAAGAAACTTTTTGTGGTACTAAAAATGAGAGTGTTGTGGCTCATATGAATGAGCTTTCTACTATGAGTGCTTTGTTCTCTGATGATTTTAAAATGCGCAAGTACTTTGTTGCTAAGATCTTCCCTTTTTCACTAAAAGGAGAAGCTAGGGCTTGGTTTAATAGATTACCTCCTGGTTCCATTGATAGCCCTGATTGCTTGATTGCTTCTTTCTTCCATACATATTTTCCTCCCAGTACTAGACATGCTGCTTTGTAGAGACTTTTTGATTTTAAACAGAGACAAGAAGAGAAATTGCCTGAGTCATGGAAAAGATTCTGTTCCTTGATTCATGCACATCTTGGATGTCCATTACCTAAGAATGAGCTTCTTGATATTTATTATAATGGACTAACTGATGATTCTAGGACCTACCTAGATAGCTTTGCTGATTGTGTTTTTAGGAAGAGGACTCTTACAGATGCTGAAGAATTAATGACCAAGATAATCAAGAATTATGATGATTGGTCTTTAACTGAGCTGAATACACCTGAGCCTATTACTCCTGAACCAGTTGTTCCTAAACTAGTTCCAACACCAACAACAAAGAAGAGGGGAGTTATTGCATTAAATAATGAAGTGATGAAGTTAAGAAGTGTCTAAAGGAGAAAGGTATTAGAGTTGAAGATGTGAAGAATCTACCTCCTATAGAAGAATTATGTAGGCCAATTCCCCACTCATCTACTATTAAGGTACACTCTCTCCAATTTAATGAAGGTGATATTCCTTATGATAAGCCTCCTAATCAATGCTTGGAGGAACTTGACACATTTATTGTTAAACAAGGTAATTTTAATAAACAAGTTTAGAATCATTTGTTTGGAAAACTCTAGAGCTATCCATGAGTTGAAAGATATTGTGGAAGGAACTTCTAATGATATTAAAATGCTTTGTAAACACTTTCAAATGGTTCAAACTCAACTTGATCAACTTGCTAAAGTACAAAAGGATATGCTAGTTAATGCTTCAGGAAATAAACATGCTTATGGAATTAGAACTAGGAGTGGTGCCGCTACTCAAGATCTTTTATATCCTGAAGGACACCCTAAAAGAATAGATCAAGATTCCCAACAAGGTGAGGATAGTGGTAGTCCTCGTAAGAGGAAGAAAAAGAAACATAAGAAAGTTGTGGAACCACTTGAACCTGTTGTAGATCCTAATAGTATATCTGTCTCTGATGCTGAAACTGAGAGTGGTAATATTGATGAGTCTCCTGATAAGGAGGAAGGTGAGAAATAACCTGAGAAACACACTAAGAACACTAGGTACACAAAGGAAGATTTTATTGCTAATAAGCATGGTAAAGAGAGAGAACCTTGGGTGCAGAAACCTATGCCTTTTCCAGGTAAGAAACACAAGTAAAAGGTGGAAGAACACTACAAGTTTTGTGAGTGGATGAAACCGTTATTTTTGCAAATTCCTTTAACTGATGCTATTAAATTGCCTCCTTATTCAAAGTATATGAAGGATATTGTCTCTAATAAAAGGAAGATTCCTAATGAGGAGATTTCTACTTTGCTTGCTAATTATTCCTTCAATGGTAAGGTTCCAAAGAAACTTGGTGATCTAGGTATACCAACTATTCCTTGCTCCATTAAGAATAATTATGTTAGAACTGCTTTATGTGATTTGGGAGCTGAAGTTAGTGTTATGCATTTTTCTCTCTATAAGAGACTCCGGCTAGAAAAGTTGATACCAACTGATATATCTTTGCAAATGGCTGATAAGTCAACTACTGTCCCTGTTGGTATATGTGAGGATGTTCCTGTTCAAGTTGCTCATAATTGCATGGTCCTAACCGATTTTATTGTGCTTGAAATGCCTGAAGACGATAATATGTCTATTATTCTTGGGAGACCTTTTCTTAATACTGCAGGTGTTGTCATCAATTGTAATTAAGGAAAAGTAACATTCAATATTAATGACAAAAAGCACACTGTCTATTTCCCCAACAAGGTTGTTAGAAGTTATTGCCTGAATTCTATTGAAAATATTGAGGGCATCAAGGTTGGAGAAATATATTGTCCCATTCCATAAGAAAATTTTGAAAATATTATGATTGGGACCATTGCTATCAAGTATGAGGTAACATAATCACCTTGTGGAATGCAAAGTTTTGCTTCATATAAGATTGTTTTGGTAACAAGACTTGATCAACCTTGTTAACAAAAGGATTTTAATGAACAAAATAATGTTTCCACTGTGGTTATACTTGCTTTCTTTTTTCCTTTCTCCTTCCTACTCTTTGCTTTAGTTTTAGTTTTTCTAGTTGTTTACTTGTTTGGTTTTGTTAGAGCTCGTGTAGTTTGGATTTTGGTTTGCTTTTGCTTCTTCTGAAAAAACTGTTTCTGCGAGAAAATCAATTTTCATACCCTGGAAATTGGCCAAAAATAAAGTTTCCCAAAAAATCCCAGAAAATTCAAAATAATTTTTTCCTCGAAAAAAGGGGCAAAGTGGCACCTGAGATGACCCAAGGGGCCACCCCTAGGCCCCACACCCATGGTAGGCGCGGCCTACCTAGTGGTTGCGCCTAGGGGGGGTCTGGCCCACCTAGGCCCCTCCAGGCTGCCTCCTCAAAGCCGCATTCTTTCTCTCTCCCGAAAAACACCGGAAAGCTTGCTCAATCTCGAGTTCTTGTTGTTCTTGCTTGCGATTTTCGATCTCCTAGTTCAGCCCATCTCAAGTGCTGATTTTTAGAGGGTTTGCTCCTTGGTATGTGCCTCCTCCACTTGTCCAATTAGATTTGTGATTGGTAGATTGTATCTTGAGTATTTTGCTGCTATAGGTGACAGGTTGTTTGAGCTTGCATGCTTGTTCTATGCTTAGAAACTTTGTTTTGATGCATGTGTAGTCCTCTAGCAAGTTCATATATTAGTTGCTCATCATTTATCAACTTAGAAATCACTTGGTTTGATGGTTGTCTAAAAATTTCAGCAAATAAGATGAGTGCTTATCCACTAAATCAATATGACTTGATGGTGCTTGAGCCAATGAAGGTTCATTGTGAAGAGGAAGTTTTTCCTTCCATATATCCATGCTATGAATTTATGAGAGCTACGGGGATTCTCCAAGATTTTCAAACTTTGGTTACAAATGCAGGGTTGGAGCACTTTGTTGAAGGTGAACCAATCCAATATGTTAAGCTAACCATGGCTTTTGTGCATGACTTCCGGTTCACTTGGTCTACTTCTAATCCCATGGTCCATTACTAAATATATAATATACCTGTCGACCTGCCTTTTGCTGATTTCTGTGCAGCAATTAGAGTACCTCAGTGGGGATCTTGTGAGAAGATCAAGGAGAGGCCCAAGTCACTTGTTGATTTGTATGCTGAGATTTGCCAAGGTTTCGACTTCTCAAAGGAAAGTGGTAAAATTCGGAACATCCAGCTCCCAGCTATTAGATACGTTTCCTATTTAATTACCAAGTGTGTTCTTGCTAGAAAGTTGTCTTCTTTTGATCTAGCTTTTATTGCAGTTGCTCTGAATAGGAATAGTTCTTATAGTTTGGGTTCTTTGATAGCTCACCGTCTCACGACCAACCGTGAGAAGGGTGGAATTTGTGGAGGTCTCATTGCTTCTAGGTTGCTAGCTTTCCATGGTTTAGAGCCTCACTTTTTAGATTTTCAGTTCCCCATAGAGAGGCTTGATATTGAATCTATGATTCAACATGGTTTTGTTTCTTTGGGAGCTAATGTGAAAAGTTTGCCATTTGAACTATCTTTTGCCCAGCAAGGTCGGAGAAAGGGTAGGAGTGAGAAAATAGTCTATTTGCCTACACCTGCTTTGTTTAACTTTGATAACTGGCAAGGATGGTCACTTACGGAGGAGGAGGTTGACACTTATGTGGGGGAACTCTCCCAGCAAGAGGAGAATGTTGAAGAGGATTTCGAAGACAATTCGGTTCATCCCTCCAACTTGGGAGAGTCTTCATACCAGCAGCCCTCATTTGATTGGGGCGCGTCTTCTTCTTCATCACAGGTGCCTGACTATGATCATTCCTATAATGGCCCACCAGCATGGGGTTACTATCCATGCTATTGAGCCCCACTTAGGCCAAAATCCTAAGCTTGGGGGAGGTACACCGACATCACACTCATATATATATCATGTTCGGTCGGTTCTTTGTATATCCATTGTTTCGCTTTCTTTTTGGTTCTTGTTGGTGCTTTCTCAAAAACCCAAAAATACCAAAAATATTTTCGTTGTTTCTCTTGGTTTGTTTCTTTGCTTTGGTTTGCCTTAAAAGAAAAATCCAAAAATATTTTGCTTTGTTTGGTTTGCTTTGTTTTTGTTTGGTTTTTCTTTATTTGCTTGTTTCTAAAAAATCGAGAACACCAAAAATATTTGTTGTTCTTCTTTGGTTTTGTGAGTTCTTTGCAGGATTCAGCCGTCCTCAATGGTTTTGGTTTCATGTTAATTATTCAAGTCACACAATTGAAGGGCAATAATGAAGATTAAGATAACTCGAGGTGTGGTAAGAGGCTGGTAACGAACTCTATTTGTTTCATTCTTATAAATATACTCATCATTGTGAGCATGCTTAGCCTGTTTGTGTAAGGTGTATGTCATTATGGATGCTTAGTAGTTCATGCTTGTCTATGATTAGCTCCAGCTTGCTAATAGTTTGTAGCATGTCACATGAACGTTTGCTTGCATTGTTTTATTCATACTTTGGTATGACATTGTGGTATCCTCTGACTGTTCATGTGAATCGACTTGGCACATGCTCACGCATGCATATGACTAATCAATAGTCAGTAAGCCTCGATGATTTATTTTGTCTCAAAGTTCTTGTATCACTTTCATGCCATCATTAGTCCTGTTTTTTTGCAAGCATGATTATGACAGCTATTGCTCTCTCGTTCATCGCTCCCTCTCTATTGCTATCCTTCACTTGCACTGAGTATGTCCTCTACCTGTGCTTCCAACTCCCCAAAACCAATATTGTCAGTTGTGTCCACCATATCTACCTGTTAGCATCATTTGCTATTTCAGTGCATATTCCATATGCCGTGTTTTCTTCCAAAATAAAATGTTTGTCTATTTTGAGAAAGTTAGTTAGTAAATCTCTCACGAACTTGATGGCACACTTTATTCCTCGCGCTTAATAATCTTGAACCATTGTGACTAGTCCATGAAAGTTATATGCTTGCTTATTATATACTGGGAGTCAGCAGAACCGTTCTGTCACGGGGAACGCTTTCAACACTTTTTGGATAATTCTATCCAGTTGATACTTTGCTCTTTTGTTTACGAATGTCGATGATGTGAAATAAAAGGGGAAGTTGTTATTTCATGGAGTTTATATATTGTGTTAGAGAAACGCCTGGGCCGCTAGCCTAAGCCATGCCTAATCATGGTGGAAACTTGTAGCATCACTATAATGAGCATCTATAAAGCGTCCTCAATAAAATTCTATGCATATGGTAAATAAAAAGATTACTGAGATGCTCATTGTCTTCTTGCCTTGTCATTTTGGTTATGGGAAAGCTCATGTACCATGTGCAAGGGGTGCCCCGTTGGCGGTTCTCGATGATATGCATGTATTTACAATGACAAGAACTTTCAGGTGACCAAAGTTGAGTAGCATGCGGAGTGGCCCTCGTACTCAAGGGACTTGGGATTTCCAGTCTATGGTCTGTCAAGCATATAATTTAGAGTGGACCTCACTTTCACCGTAACCACATGAAGATGCCTATGATAGGGGCAATGAGAGCTCAAAGCTAATGAGTACCTTCCTTTCAGCATTGGGAAGTCTATCAAACCTTCACAAAACCGTTTTCACAACTTTGTTGAGTCACCACTTATTCTATGAGCACCTTCTTGAGAGCATAATTGTCATTCTTGTGTTTGTTCCAAAACTTGGTTAATTATGTCATGACTTTGATGCTTGTATCTCTAATATCTTTACTTCTAGTCTTCATGTGAACTTCAGGGTGCCTTGGCATTTATATTGTGCTCTTCAAACAAAGTCAAGCGAGATACCACTCTATCATACCTTCCTATGAGCATTGCAATGTTTCTTATGTTTATGTTTCATGCTACTTATTATTATTGAGTTGGTTCCTCTTCATAGCTTGCAATGACTATTGAGTAGACTTAGTTGCATACTTCTTATTATGAATTGTCTAAGCATATACTCCTGTGCTGAGAATATATACATCATATGAAGCAAACTGTTCGTGAAAGTTCATTTATCGCACTCAGTTTTTGTAACACCCTCAGAATCGGACCTATGCAAGTTTTAGCGATTCCCGCCAAACCCGCATAGAAACGATTCAAAGGTGCCCACCAGGCACTTTCGTGCGGGTGGAAAACGAAGTAATAACATTACACAACAGTCCTCGATGGGACCCACAGAACAGATATATATAACAGCGACTCAAAGAGTCAAGAATACAGATATAATATACAAAGATCCAAATCACCTTGAAAATGATAGAGCGTCCAGCTACGGACAAGATGCAAATGGGGCTAAGAGCCCTGAAGAATAACCAATGGCGTCCATAACCCTGCCCAGGCCAAGCCGGAAGGGTAACCCTGCTAACGACGTCGATCTCAAAACCTGCTTAAACAAAAAGGGTGCCGACAAAGGGCAAAGGAAAAAGAGGAGCGTCAGTACTGAGGCCAGTACACGGCGAGACTAGAATCGGCGGTCCTCGCCTACATAGGTATGGTGGACTGAAGCGGCAGCGGCAGCATGCACTAAACACCCTATAGAGACTCGATGCAACTGGCGGTTATCAGAGAGGGATAAGAATGACCTATCCAGATCCAACCTGAAGCTAACACCAAACAAACCCATCCTGGTGTTTCCCCCTCGAGACCAAACGAGGAAGTCAACCGAGGAACTCACACAGTTGGCAGTTTTACTTATTCAGTTATCGTTGCAGCAATTACTAGTCAGGTTTAGATAATCATCCTGATAAAGTAAGCAGTGGGCACCTTTAGTTAGCCCTTCCGTGATAGTTGCAACACTTACTAGTCAGATACAATTAGCATGAGATCACCCAAAACCCAGCAGTTGTTGGTACTTTTATTCAGCCATTCCGTTGTAGTTGCAATAATTACTAGTCAGGTACAAGGGTCGCAAGCGACACTCCATCAAGCAATTGTGGGCAGTATTATTTAGCCATTCCATTATAGTGGAGCTGATTACTAGTCATTATAAAGTCAAATTTATAGCAATAAACTTTAGTTATGCTTGTCTATGGTCGAGATACTGTGCTCCAAGTCGTCCATAACCGCGGACACGGCTTTCAGAAAGTTTTACCCGGCCGGGGTGCACAAATAGCAACACACACTAGATCAACCTCGGAAAAACCAAATCAAAACCCAACGAGGCTTTCACTACAAAGCAATCACAGGATTCAGAAATATTTCAGGGGGCCACCCCTTAAAGTAGACCCGCAACGAAGCCGGCCGGCTCCGAGACGGACTTAAGGTTGTGGGGACGGCTGTGAACGACTGGGAACCCGAAAGTGTGGCTGGGCTTGTCGACACCGCGGAATCGTGCCACGATCCTAAACAGTACAGTGTGCTCCTCGCACAAACGTAAATTCAGAAGTAGCATGGCATAAGTACAGGATAGTAAATAAAACCTCAAACTAGTTTGTGGCCCCAAGAAATAAGACTGAATCAAGCTCTGGCTCAGGGGGGTCCCATATACCTCCCGGATGTGGATAGCGCGATAAATCAAGGAACAGGTATCAAGTACTCGGGGTCCTACGGGACACAAGTGGGCGTTCGGAAACCAAATATTTTCTATCACCCACCGATGCCTCTGCTTACTTCAATTTTAGTTGTTAAACATGAATTAAAGTGAACGATAAGTAAAAACTATGATCATCCCTGACATCAACATGCGGCAATACATCAACAACTGTGGCACTGAACGACACGCAACAGCACTTGAGCAAGCGACTACGACGCGCAAGTCCATCTATCTACCAAACAACAGGTAATAGGATGTGTCCAAGGCAATATAGGGCTGCACGGTATATCACAGGTTCGGAAACTAAAGCATCGCAACACAGATAGCAATAGATCAACAGGAGGGAATAAATACTATAAAAGTAAGATAGGTAGAAAGGGGGAGATGCTCGCCTGAAAACATTGCCGAAGGTTCAACCGAAGATCGGGTCGACACTCGCATCAACTCAACGGCCTTATCCACGAAGAAGCAAATCACTAGAATAAACACCGGATGCAATATTTAATACAACGGGAGAAGATCGGGCATGATGTATGAATGATGTATGGCATGGCAAAGATGCGATGCAATTAGGTCATATTAAGCGGAACCGGGGTCCCGACATTATTTAGGTGGTTCATGTTGTTTAGCTACCCCTGCATTTCAAATGTTGTATTAGCAAGGCAAAATAAGTTACCGGTTCGCTACACCAATTTAAATGAGGCCAATATAAGACTAGATTTGCCCGCATATGGGCCCCATATTTAATTATTAGGTGAATCGGCATAAGGCCCCCAAACCACAGACAAGGATGCATGCATGAACATTTAATGTGCAACAATTGATATTTGATTATAAAATAGGGTTTCGGGAAGGGGTTCACACATTGAGGGGGCTCGACGATCTTGGGGTTCCGGGTTCGGGGTCGGTCTCAGGGTTCAGGGTTCGACGGAAGCGTTCTCGGACTCCGGGATCGTTCTCGGAATACTGGGTAGATTTTGTTGTTCTGTGTCGGTGACCTCGGCATCCGGGAAGCAGGACTTGGTTCGGCGCCGGGGGCGCATCGGATGCTCTTGGTCGCTGTCGTTCTTGTCGTCGTGCCGATCTTGTCGGGTCCCACAGGGTCGATCTTGCCGTTGCGAGGGTCTTGTCGGGCCCGCGCAATCGAGTCAGTCTTGGCATCTGGCTGAAGTACTTGGCGTATCCGAGATGAAGCGCTTATCGCTCCATGTGGCGGTCTTGGCGTCCGAGCGACGATCTTGTCGCATCCGCCGTCGTCGGTCCCTGTCGTCGGTCTTGTCGTTTCACAGCGGAGATCTTGTTGTCCCGGGTCTCGGCGTCTTCGGATCCGAGAGGGTGAACTTGGCGTCCGAGGGTTTCTCCGAATCCGTGGTGCGTCCGTGTGGTAGATCTTGGGGTGTCGGCGACTTTAGTTCCATGTAGACGATCATGGCATTCCGGGAAGGCGATCTTGCCGTGGAAGGCAAACTTGAATAGATCAGGTACCGGCACTTAGCTTCGTCTCCATTCATCGACACAGAACTTGACCTTCGAGGGGCATCACACCAACATCACATGGTTGGTCCTGCCTCTCTGACTGATGTAGTCGTTGAATTTTTAGCAGGACTTGTCAAGCTTTCGGGCATAGTCTGTGAGACTGGGGCAACATGATCACCATCCTTGCACGAAAACGGAGGCGGATAATCTTGACCCTTAACTGGCCAATCTTCCAAACGGTCATCTATAAGATATACCGCCCATTCCTCTGCCTTGCTGAATAATTTATTTATCACTGACCGGCCTTTTGAAGGTTGCAATATTAGCCTGCAAGACCGGGGTAACAGGAGCACCTTTGTTAGGGGCAGACTGAGGCAGATCCTCTTCACTCCGCTTACCAGCTTCCAAACTTTCATCAACAAGATCCACAAGCCATTCCTTCGCCTTAATTAATGATTCACGACTTAACCCTTCGGAGTGATCACTTGGAGGCGAAGAAGGCAGCTTCTTCTTCTTCTGAAGATAGAGTCTAGCCACAACAGAGGCCAGGGCCGGGCCGTGTCGTTTCTTCACGTGGCGCCTCGGACGGAAACTAGCGTAGCCGAAGGCCATGGGAAGTACTTTCTGGGGTTCCATTGGGCCGCGGAGGGGTGCCATATGGTCCTTCAACTCTGGAGTCTTGTAAACCAAGTCAATGACAGTCAAGGACGCCTGGAGCCTCAGGCGCTCCAAGTCCAGGACGGCCCTGAATCTCTTGGAACAGAGGAGGGAGGAGAAGATGGCACGGAGCCTGGTGATGGCGTGGCTCTTGGTGGGGTGGCGGATGACGCACTGTTTGAGAGCCGCCGTGACGGAGCGGGCCTCCGGGGCTCCGGCGACGTGTCGCTGACGGCGACGGTTCTCTGGGGCGGTTGGGCGGCGGGGACCGATGGTCTGGCTCGGGAGAGAGGGACCGGCGGCGCTGGCTGGGCGGAGGGGAGCGGGGCGAGCCGGTGGGAGGAGGCGGTGGCGAGCGAGGCGAGGGGAGCGGGGCTTGCGGGCGAGCGGCAGCCAGAGGAGGGACAGCCGGCAGAGCTCGGGCCGCGGAGGCGAGGCGGCTCGCCGGAGAGGAGGGTGAAGAGGGTGGGGCAGACGGGGTGCGCGGAGGGCGTGCCGCGGCCGGAGGCGGCGGGGATCGGGGATGGGCGAGGGGAGGAGCGCGGCAGCTGGCCTGACGGTGGCGGGGACGATGGCGACGGGCGGCGGCCGGCGGAGCGGACGGGGATGCTCGGGGGCGGGGGAGCTCCGGCGGCGGCGGGCGCCGGAGGAGGCAGGGAGGGGGAACGGAGCGGGGCAGGAGGCGTGCGGGGTGGCTTCGCGTGGGGGAGAGAGGTTGGAGGAGGATGGTGGGGCCGGGGAACAGCGTGCGTGCGGTGGGTGGGATCTGGGGATCGTGTGTGTGTGCACTGCGTGCGTGGCGTGTGTCCAGGGGGTGGCCGCGGGTGGTAGGGAGAGGGGGATTAGGGTTAGGTTTAGATTAGGGTTTTGTCTAGGTGGGGACTAGGCTTTTATTTTCTGGGTTGTAGGTGGGCTCCGGTTGGGCCTTTGGGCCTGGCCGGTTGTCTGCCTCCCCAGACAAAATAGATAGTTTTATTTATTTAGTTTATTTTAAATAGTCTTTTGTAAATAGTTTTTAGGCAAACCGAGTTATCCGGAACACCAGAGTTTTGATTTAAAATAAAGAGGAAGGTAATTTAGAAAAAAATAAAGATAAGATTTTTAGCAAAGTTTTTTAGTGCTGAAAATATGCATGATGTCATGATGATGCAATGCACAAAAACAACGCGATTTTCTAGTAGTGGTTTTGCGGGATGCCACAGTTTTCAACTGAATTGCTTGAGGACAAGCAATAAGCTAAGCTTGGGGGAGTTGATACATCCAAAACGTATCTACTTTCTCGAACACTTTGCTATTGTTTCTTCTCTAAACTTGTGTGATTTGGATACAACTAACACGGACTGGCGCTGTTTTCAGCAGAAATTACCTTGGTGTCTTGTTTTTGTGCAGAAAATGAACTATTAGGAAAAATCCCGGAAAATATGCCAAAAATTATATTTCACCAGAAGATCCATAGAGCCAGAATGGGAGACAGAGAGGAGGCCTGGGGGGCCTAGACCCACCCCAGGCGCATGCCCACTGACCCCGCGCCTAGGGGAGATCTGGCCACCCCAGTGTTGGGGATATGCTATATGGGTATCCCTATAGCGTGTCTCTTATCCGACTAACCCGGGTGGACCATAGTTGGTAGCATGGCCTATGGCCTGCTGGGCGGCCCAGTTAGATGGATCCAGAAGGGAGGCCCATGCCAGATAAAGGAAGGCTACGGTGGAGTCACCAGCGTACCCGGAGCCTTGAAGTACAAGATACACAAGACTAGTAATAGACGGTGTAGGACTCTGTAACCTGTCCGGCTAGGACTTTTCCCTGTAACCCTAGGACCTGGCGACTATATAAGTCAGGCCTATGGGAGCCTTTAGGGCATGATCATAGACAACTTCAGACAATCGAGTAGCGATTAGAACACACCTCACACAGCGAACCAATCCCTGTAACTCGGCGTGTTGCCCTTATAGTGATTTATAGCAGGAGTAGGATTCCGCCACCGTCGTGGGATTTGAACCTGGGTAAGCTATGTTACCTCGTACCCGTCAACCGTCCGCCTTCCCCCACGTCTCTAAACACGCACTGTGAGGACCCCACCATGGCGTACTCGTCAGCAATACCACGACAGTTGGCGCCCACCGTGGGGCAAGAGGCGCTTCAGGCTCTTCAGCGGGCGAGGACCAAGATCTTCGCGGGAATCGGCAAAACCGTGGCCATCGGTCGCGTTCTCTTCTCCGGCAACGTTCCGATCATCCCTCCCGACGAGTTCTGGATCCCGGCGAAGACGAACCCTACGCGGTGTTCGATCCTTCCTATCGGAGACATCCACCTCTTCATCGGCGAAACCGACTCGGGCACTAGTTCCCTGGGAGTCAGAGGAGCATCAAGGCCCGCACGGACCGCCTACGGGCAGGATACGTTCGCGGAAGGATCGATGTCGGATCTCTCTTCAGAGTTTGCCGTCAAAGATAGGAAAAATTCAAGGCCCACCCAAACCGCCCCTGTGCAGGATATAAAGGTGGAAGATCACTGCAAATCCGCCAGCTTCGCCCGTGCGTCTGGAAAGCAGAGATCCAATTTCATCGGCGTGGTCACCATCTTCGATCTGGCACGCTGTGTTCAGAGAGAAGGCGAAAACCCCCGCGATTACCTGGCCAGGTGGCTCCGTATACGAGCCGATCTGGCCCACTACCCCGATGATAACGCTCTATATCACTTCGTGGAAGGATTGGACCGTGGCACGCTTCTCCGACATTCTTTAAGACGGCAGCAGGCAATAGGGCGCCTTACCCTCTAAGATATGGTGAGCACCGTCAATAACTACGCGGAAGCTGACGCAGCAGCCCAGATGGCGCTTGCACTCAGGGACGGAGAACCTCCGATTCAGCCACCACCACCGCCTCCTGCCGCCATCATCGCAGCAGCACCACCACCTCCAGTCATCGTCGAGGCCGTTGCACCTCCACCGCCCGTCATAGAGGAAGTCCTAGCACCCTCCGATTCTGTCATTGACGCGCTCTATGCTGATTTCAGTGCAGATTCAGAGGAGATAGATTTCAGTCCAGAAGAGCTAGACTCCGCTATGCAGGAGATGGAGGAGGAGTACTCGTGCGACGAGCAAGCTAACAACGCCATAGCATCTCGAGGGGTGTTCGTCACCATTGGGATGGCGATGGAATAAGACCAACCCGGACGAGCTCCGCCTACAGCGCTGGATAAGGGTAAGGGGCCACTTATTGCTACTGGCGATGATCACGCAAAGGTCATGCCCCCTCCGCCTAACCCAGTGCAGCGCCGCAGGAACTCGGCACCGGCCCGAGCAACAACAACACCACAATATTGCTGCCTCCAGCATCTACGTCTGCAGCATCCCAAGTTACTCCAGCTGATAGAGTGATGTACGGCAGTCTCCTCGTCGAGCCACTGACCATCGCTCATATCCGAAACGTGACCCATCTTGACGAGAAGCGCCAGCAGCTGCTGGAGGAAGCGCAAGCCATCGCGGAGCAAGGCGCTAAGCTAGATCAAGATCTGGTTAATGCGTAGAAGTCCATAGAAAAAGCTAGAGCAATGGAGGCCGAGTACAAGACTTTACTGCAGCAGCAGAAGGCTAAGAAGGCTCTGGCTCGCGTCATCAACGATCCTGGTGTACGGCGCAACCTAGGATGGGCTCCCTCGAATCCGGCACAATCCAAGCCATACATTGACAGTGAAGGCAAGCAGGTGATGCCCACTCCACTCCTTAACCTCGTCGTTGCCAAGACCCTTCTGGAGCAGGATAGATCGCCCGAGGCAGTGGAACAGGTCTATGACCTAGTGGCCAAGGCGGTGAAGCAGCAGGAAAAGGCCACCTCTCAGAGGCTCGAGTCTGATCCAGCGCTTTGCTGGTCTAGTCAGTACAAACCGCCAAGGGATAGATCTCCTCATGATGTCGGGTCCCAGACGGGTTCATCGGTGAAGGGAATATGCCCTGAGAGGCAATAATAAAGTGTTTATTATGTGTATTCCAAGTATATGATAGATGTTTATTTTGCATGCTATAATTGTATTAATACGGAAACGTTAATACATGTGTGTTTAATAAACAAACAGAAAGTTCCTAGTTATGCCTCTCTCATAAACTAGCTCGTTGATTAACAAGATGATCAAGGTTTCCTGATCATGGACATTGGATGTTGTTAATAACGGGATCACAACATTAGTTTAATGGTGTGATGAACATTCATCCAAAGTATAGCATTACGATCAAATTCATTGAGTTTATATTGCTATAACAACTTATGAAGTGATCCTAATCCTTAGACCATGAGATCATGTCAATCACTAACACCGGAAGAGTTTCTTGATAACATCAAACGTCACACTGTAACAGGGTGATTATAAAGATGGATTCAGAACTAATAAAGTGTTATGTTGAGGCTCATGGATCGAGAGTGGAATTTGTTCATCCCGATGACGGATAGATATACTCGGGGACCTCTCGGTGATATCACATTGATTATCTTGCAAGCAAGTGATTTGATCACTAGAATGTTATATCACGGGAACGAGAAAAGAGTGCATGTCAGTAATGAGATCAAACTAGGTATGGATATACCGATGATCGAATCTCGGACATGTAATATATCGTGAAACAAAGGGATTAAGATACTAGTGTAAAAGGTTCCGACGATCACAAGAAATTCATCGTTGAATGTGTGGGAGTCAGTATGGGTCTCCAGATCCCGCTTCTGATTATTGATCCGAGAGGGGTCTCGATCATGTCCGCATTATTCACGAACCGTAGGGTGACACACTTAAGATACACCGACATCCAATTGGAGCAAAAGTTTCATGCCGAAAGAATAAACAAGCGCAGGAATTTATTTCACTAGATACCGAAACAGGTTTTCGGGTGAAATTGCATAAAGTGGTTATGCATGTGAAATAGAATTCTAGCAAGGGGTTATTTGTGAATGTTTGTCATTAAAGTAATTGACAAAATTCTGAATAAAATAAAAGAGTTTTATTTAATGAGAGTTTGCATTAAATTTGGTGGAAATTTAATGGCAAGTTTGAGTGGGATTTTGAGTGGAGGCATATGAATGGATTTTTGTGAGTGGAGTGTCCACCCACATGAAGAGGGGAGGGCAAGGGGGCAGCCCCATGCGCCGGCCACCCCCTTGGGGTCCCCCCCTCCTCCTGTAAAAGGAGCCCCTCCTCTCACTTGTCTCTCACACCTCCTCGTGAAGGATCTCTCTCCCCCTCTAGAATTTATCCACCATGGTCTCGGACTAGCGAGATACATGTTCCTGGTGGCTATTCGGCAAGAAAGAGTTGTGCTTCCGCTGCATCACTAGAGCGAGGAGGCGGAGGTTTCTCGGTGCCTCAAACGTGTGTGCGAGCACGGATGCGCTGCTGATTTGCGGCGCTAGGACTTCCTCTCGATCTTGAGATCGGCAAGAGATCGTCTACATCAACCACGAGTTGAACTCGTTAAGCTTTGTCGGTCTTCAAGGGTACGTTCTCTACGGATATACATCCGCCCGTTGTTTGTATCTAATAGATAGATCTTGGTACATAGTTCACATCATAGGAAAAATTTTGTTTTCTATGCTGCGAACCCTACAGTGGTATCAGAGCCGGATCTATGCGTAGATGCTTTACACGGGTAGTACACATATGAGTATGTGGGCGATGATGATCATGTTGTTGCTCCTTTGTTGTAATTTTGGATATTGGTGGCATAGTGGGATGAAGCGGCCCGTACAAACTTTACACGTCCTCGCACATGAGACTTGTTCCACGCTTGACATGCAACTAGTTTGCATAAGTGGCTAGCGGGTGTCTGTCTCTCCTACTATAGTCAATATCTATTTTGCAATGAATTGTCAACAATTTGGTTATCCTCGGTGTGGTTCATGTTCGTAGGTAAGAACGGTTCTATCTCGAAAGCCCTAAGCCACGTAAAACATGCAATGGATAAATTAGAGGCGTCTAGTTTAGATTGTTGCTGGGCTAGTGTTATGATATGGTAGTGTTGTAAGTAGAAGTATGAGATGATACTCTTACAACACACATAGCGTGTAAACTCCATAGACCTCGGATTTACACATATAGGTATGATAGTGATCATACCACGATGCACATGATAGAGATCATCTGCGGGAACCATAACATTTCACTAATAAACATGTGATGTTTGATAGCATCTTATATTGCTTGTTTAGCGATTTGTTAGCATAATAAGATGATCCCTCATTTAAATATCAAGATAAGAATGTGTTCTTCCTTTATTATGCACCAATTATGTTTCATCGCTCCAAGACATCACGTGATGATCGGGTGTTCTTGGATCCACGACCATATTTCGGGTGTAAAACAGTTACACACGCGAATACTAAGGTTCTAACTTGGCGAGCCTAGCATGTACAGACATGGCCTCGGAACACGGACCGAAAGGTTAAGCATGAGTCATATAGTAGATATGATGCCCATTTGATGCTCGCCTTTGAAGCTATACCGACTCACGTGATGATCGGACTTGGTATAGTGGATTTGGTTCATGTAATCACCAAAAAGGCACAAGGGATGTCGTTTTTTAGTGGGAGTTCATTCGTAATATGGATTAGTTGAATTCAATCTATCATACACTTAGTCTAAACTTTACAAATTCTATTGTAGATGGCACCACCTGCTTTTAATTTCAATGTGTTCATGGAGAAAGAGAAACTAGCAACGAACGGTAGCAACTTTACCGAATGGGCCATGAATTTGAGGATTCTCCTCTCTGCTGCACAAAAGCAATACGTGCTAGAAGCGCCACTAGGCCCCCCACCTTTAGAGGATGCCCCTAACAAGGATAAGAATGTCTATCAAACTCGTTAGGAGGACCACAACTTAGTTCATTGCGGCATATTGTATGGGCTAGAGCCGGAACTTCGAAAGCGTTTCGAAAACGGCAATGCATTTGATACAATGGGTGAGTTGAAAATGATTTTCGACACACATGCTGCTGTAGAGAGCTACAATGCTTCAGAAAAGTTCTTTAGCTGCATGATGGAAGAGCGCAGCTCCGTTAGTGAGCATGTACTCAAGATGTCGGGTTACGCCGATAAGCTTGTGTCCTTGGGAATAACGATTCCCATTGACTTAGGCATCCATCGTGTTCTGCAGTCTCTGCCACCTAGCTATAAGAGCTTTGTGATGAACTATAATATGCAAGGCATTGAGAAGTCTCTCCCCGAGCTTCTGTCAATGCTTAAAACTGCAGAAGTGGAGATCAAAAAGGAACATCAAGTGTTGATGATCAATAGGAACACTGGTTTCAAGAAAGACAAGAAGGGAAAACGGAAGGGAAGTAAGGGCGGCAATCATGTTGCCGTACCTGAAAAGAAACCCCGAGTTGGACCTAAGTCTGATACCGAGTGCTACTATTGTAAGGGGACTGGCCACTGGAAGCGCAACTGCCCCAAGTATTTGGCAGACAAGAAGGCCGGCAAGGCAAACAAAGGTATATATGATATACATGTTATTGATGTGTACTTGACTAGTGCTCGCAGTAGCACCTAGGTATTTGATACCGGTTCAGTTGCTAATATTTGTAACTCGAATCAGGGGTTGCGGAACAAGCGACCGCTAGCAAGGGGTGAGGTCAAGATGCGTGTCGGCAATGGATCAAGCGTTGATGTGATCGCCGTCGGAACGCTGCCTCTCCACTTGCCGTAGGGATTAGTTATAAACTTGAATAATTGTTATCTGGTGCCTGCACTAAGCATGAACATTGTATCTGGATCGTGTTTGATGCGAAGTGGTTATTCATTTAAATCCGAGAACAATGGTTGTTCCATTTATATGAATGAAATCTTTTATGGTCATGCACCGATGATGAATGGTTTATTTCTATTAGATCTTGATGATAATGTTACACATATTCATAATGTTGATGCTAAAAGGATTGAACTTAATGATGATATATCCGCATATATGTGGCACTGCCGTCTAGGTCATATTGGCGTTAAACGCATGAAGAAGCTCCATTCGGATGGACTTTTGGAATCACTTGATTTTGAATCATTTGATACATGTGAGCCATGCCTTATGGGCAAGATGACTAGAACGCCGTTTTCCGGTTCAATGGAACGGGCGACAGATTTATTGGAAATCATACATTCTGATGTACGTGGTCCAATGAGTGTGTCGGCGCGAGGTGGATATCGTTATTTTATTACTTTCACGGATGATTTGAGTAGATACGGTTATATCTACTTGATGAAACACAAGTCTGAAACCTTTGAAAAGTTCAAGGAATTTCAGAATGAAGTGGAAAATCATCGTAATAGAAAGATCAAATTTCTACGGTCCGACCGTGGAGGTGAGTATCTAAGTTACGAGTTTAGCACTCACATGAAAGAGTGTGGAATTGTTTCACAACTCACGCCTGCCAGAACACCACAGCGAAATGGTGTGTCGGAACGTCGTAATCGTACTTTATTAGATATGGTTCGATCTATGATGTCTCTGACGGACTTGCCGTTGTCATTTTGGGGTTATGCACTAGAAACTGCTGCATTCACTTTAAATCGGGCACCATCTAAATCCGTTGAAAAGACACCATATGAATTGTGGTTTGGAAACAAACCTAAGCTGTCATTTCTTAAAGTTTGGGGATGCGATGTTTATGTGAAGAAACTTCAACCGGATAAACTCGAACCCAAAGCGGAAAAATGCGTCTTCATAGGATACCCTAAGGAAACTATTGGGTATTCCTTCTATCACAGATCCGAGGGCAAGGTTTTTGTTGCCAAGAATGGATCCTTTCTAGAGAAAGAGTTTCTTGTGAAAGGTGTGAGTAGTCGGAAGGTAGAACTCGAAGAGGTTATTGAACCTTCTCTTCAAAGTATGGCGAGTAGCGCAGCGCCGAAAGTTGTTCCGGAGTTGGCTCCACCTGTTGAAGAGGGAACTAATGATAATGATCATGAAACTCCGAAAGAGAGTACTACCGAACCTCGCAGGTCAAGCAGGACGCGTGCAGCTCCCGAGCTGTATGGAAATCCTCTCATGAATTTCATGGTTGATGAAAATGATGACCCTGCGACGTATGAAGAAGCGATGATGAGCCCAGATTCCAACAAATGGTTAGAAGCCATGAAATCCGAGATGGAATCCATGTATGAAAATCAAGTTTGGAACTTGGTGGAATTACCTCACGACCGAAAGGCCATGGAGAACAAATGGATTTTCAAAAGGAAAAATGATGTTGATGGTAATGTGACCGTCTATAAAGCTCGACTTGTCGCAAAGGGGTTTCGACAAATTCAAGGAGTTGACTACGATGAGACATTCTCTCCCGTAGCGATGCTAAAGTCAGTTAGGATTATGTTAGCAATTGCTGCATATTTTGATTATGAGATATGGCAGATGGATGTCAAAACCGCGTTTCTCAATGGTAATATTGAAGAAGAGTTGTATATGATACAACCAAAGGGTTTTGTCGATCCTAAGGATGCTAACAAGGTGTGCAAACTTCAGCGATCCATCTATGGATTGAAGCAAGCATCACGGAGTTGGAATCTCCGCTTTGATGAGGTGATCAAAGAGTTTGGATTTGTCCAAACTTATGGAGAAGCTTGTATTTACAAGAAAGTGAGTGGGAGCAATGTGCCATTTCTGATATTATATGTGGATGACATATTATTGATCGGAAATGATATAGATCTTTTAAACAGTGTTAAAAGTTATCTAAACAGCAAATTTTCAATGAAGGACCTAGGTGAAGCGTCATACATATTAGGCATAAAGATCTATAGAGATAGATCTAGGCGCCTAATAGGGCTATCGCAAAGTACATACCTTGATAAGATTTTAAAGAAGTTTAAAATGGACGGAAGTAAGAAGGGGTTCTTACCTATGTTGCAAGGCAAGACATTGAGTAAGACTCAAAGTCCGGCTTCGGCGTTAGAAAGAGAGATAACGGACAAAGTCCCCTATGCTTCAGCCATAGGCTCTATAATGTACGCTGTGCTATGTACAATACCGGATGTGGCACATGTTATTAGTTTGACTAGTAGGTACCAATCGGATCCAGGTTCGGAACACTGGATAGCGGTCAAGAATATCCTTAAGTACTTACGAAGAACTAAGGATATGTTTCTTGTATACGGAGGTGAAGAAGAGCTCGTCGCTAAGTGTTATGTCGACGCTAGCTTTGACACCAATCCGGATGAATCTAAGTCTCAATCCGGATACGTGTTTCTCATGAATGGCGGAGCGGTTAGTTGGAGGAGCTCCAAACAACCTGTGGTAGCGGGATCAACAACGGAGGCCAAATATGTTGTTGCTTCAGAAGCGGCTCAGGAAGCAGTTTGGATGAAGGAGTTCATATCCGAACTAGGAGTGGTTGCAAACGCGTTGGACCCAATGGTGATCTATTGTGACAACAATGGTGCCATTGCCAATGCCAAAGAGCCAAGGTCTCACAAGCATTCCAAGCATATTAAGCGCCGGTTTCACTCCATCCGCGAGCATGTCAAGGATGGAGATATAAAGATTTGTAAAGTACATACGGATCTCAATGTAACAGATCCGTTGACTAAAACTCTACCTAGAGCAAAACATGATCAACACCAGAACTCAATGGGTGTTAGATTTATCACTATGTAACTAGATTATTGTCTCTAGTGCAAGTGGGAGACTGAAGGGAATATGCCCTGAGAGGCAATAAAAAAGTGTTTATTATGTGTATTCCAAGTATATGATAGATGTTTATTTTGCATGCTATAATTGTATTAATACGGAAACGTTAATACATTTGTGTTTAATAAACAAACAGAAAGTTCCTAGTTATGCCTCTCTCATAAACTAGCTCGTTGATTAAGAAGATGATCAAGGTTTCCTGATCATGGACATTGGATGTTGTTAATAACGGGATCACAACATTAGTGTAATGGTGTGATGAACATTCATCCGAAGTATAGCATTACGATCAAAGTCATTGAGTTTATATTGCTATAACAACTTACGAAGTGGTCCTAATCCTTAGACCATGAGATCATGTCAATCACTAACACCGGAAGAGTTTCTTGATAACATCAAACGTCACACCGTAACAGGGTGATTATAAAGATGGATTCAGAACTAATAAAGTGTTATGTTGAGGCTCATGGATCGAGAGTGGAATTTGTTCATCCCGATGACGGATAGATATACTTTGGGACCTCTCGGTGATATCACATTGATTATCTTGCAAGCAAGTGATTTGATCACTAGAATGTTATATCACGGGAACGAGAAAAGAGTGCATGTCGGTAACGAGATCAAACTAGGTATGGAGATACCGATGATCGAATCTCGGACATGTAATATATCGTGAAACAAAGGGATTAAGATACTAGCGTAAAAGGTTCCGACGATCACAAGAAAGTCATCGTTGAATGTGTGGGAGTCAGTATGGGTCTCCAGATCCCGCTTCTGATTATTGATCCGAGAGGGGTCTCGATCATGTCCACATTATTCACGAACCATAGGGTGACACACTTAAGAGACACCGACATCCAATTGGAGCAAAAGTTTCATGCCGAAAGAATAAACAAGCGCAGGAATATATTTCACTAGATACCGAAACAGGTTTTCGGGTGAAATTGCATAAAGTGGTTATGCATGTGAAATAGAATTCTAGCAAGGGGTTATTTGTGAATGTTTGTCATTAAAGTAATTGACAAAATTCTGAATAAAATAAAAGAGTTTTATTTAATGAGAGTTTGCATTAAATTTGGTGGAAATTTAATGGCAAGTTTGAGTGGGATTTTGAGTGGAGGCATATGAATGGATTTTTGTGAATGGAGTGTCCACCCACATGAAGAGGGGAGGGCAAGGGGGCAGCCCCATGCGCCGGCCACCCCCTTGGGGTTCCTCCCCCCCCCCTCTCCTCCTATAAAAGGAGCCCCTCCTCTCACTTGTCTCTCACACCTCCTCGTGAAGGATCTCTCTCCCCCTCTATAATTTATCCACCATGGTCTCGGACTAGCGAGATACATGTTCCCGGTGGATATTCGGCAAGAAAGAGTTGTGCTTCCACTGCATCGCTGGAGCGAGGAGGCGGAGGTTGCTCGGTGCCTCGAACGTGTGTGCGAGCACGGATGCGCTGCTGATTAGCGGCGCTAGGACTTCCTCTCGATCTTGAGATCGGCAAGAGATCGTCTACATCAACCACGAGTTGAACTCGTTAAGCTTTGTCGGTCTTCAAGGGTATGTTCTCTACGGATATACATCCGCCCGTTGTTTGTATCTAATAGATAGATCTTGGTACATACTTCACATCGTAGTAAAATTTTTGTTTTCTATGCTGCGAACCCTACAATCAGAACGAAGACGGAAGGACGCGCGCAACAGGAAGGATGCCATCCCCATATCCTCCGACCACGGAGAAAAGTCCCGACCTCGCCGCCCGTCGCCATCGCCCCGATCTCCCCGACATCACGACGATTACAAGACTCACCATCGAACGGATATGCCCCCACCAAAGCAGTGTGGCATCGTCATCCGCAACAACGTGGAGAAGACCCGTCATGATGGAGAGCGCAACCAAGGACACAGGAGCAGGTCGCACCATGACCCTCCGCGCCCGAAAAGCAACCGTGACAGGCGCGAGGAGTCACAGGAGGGTAACAGCAAGAAGGCTAACCCACCGCCACCTCCGCCTCCATCACCACCAAGCAGTCACCATGGCGGAAGGGGCCCGCGTCGTGCACGCAGCTCGTCCCCTGTTGACAAAAAGAAGAAGAACCCGGAGCCATACGATGCACGTTCGTGGATCGATAAGATCCACGAGGCCCAGGAAGGACCATACCAGGGACCACATTGCTTTGGACCTGCAATACGGTCCGCAACTTACCCCGAAGGTTTCCGGATCGACAATACCATCAAGCCCTATGACGGCACAGCCAAGCCAGCCACATGGTTGCAGAACTACGGCAACACGGTGGAGATTGCTGGTGGCAACCCCAACGTCGCCGTCAAGTACCTCGCATTAATGTTGGTGGGCACGGCCCGTCAATGGATCGACGACTTGCCGGAGAAATCTATCTACAACTGGTTGGACATGCAAGAAGCGTTCACCAAGAACTTTGAGGGTACATACAAGCGTCCATGTACTGTTGGCGATCTACAGCGGTGCGTGCAAGAGAAAGACGAGACATCTCGCGCCTACCTCTCTCGCTGGCTGGACATGAAGAATTCCTGCGCAGGAGTGCACGCTCAGACCGCCATGGCCGCATTCATCGACGGATTGGAAAGAGGCGCGTTGCTCCGATATAAGCTGAAACGCTTGCAGGACAATCACCAGCTAGACTTGAACCAGATGATTCAGTTGGCTAGTGAGTTCGCAGCTGCCGATGACGATACTTGCGGCTCCTTGTCGGCAACAGCCGTTCCAACTCAAGCTCGGAGGAACAGTAGTACAAAGCAGAAAACCTCTCCAGAAGAAAAGCAATCTACTGACATGGTCGCTATGACTTTTGCAGGACCAGGCGAAGGCGGACAATATGGCCGAGGAAGAGGAGCTGGCCGTGGGCAGCAACGAGGAAGTGAAACCACCTCGGCGTCGCTCCGCGTACCCCAAACCTACGAGGAATACCGCGATATGTCGTGCCTCGTACACCTCGATACCAACGGTAAAGCCACCCATACCAATCAACACTGCAAGTTCTTCAACGACCTCAAGGAAGACCCGGAGTCCGGCTACAAGCAAAGTCGGAAGAACAGACCACGAGGCAAGGGCAAGGGGAAGAAGAAGGAGGAGGAGTCCAAGGATTCAAGTGACATGGACGAAGACGTTGACCCCAAGCATGCCTCCAAGGGCGACGACAAGGGCAAGAACCCCTTTGCGAAAAAGGCTCCAGTCTACCACACTTTCCTTGGCACCCCCACCGTCTGACAACAGAAGACCTCTCTGAGGATCCTGATGGCCACTCTCCCCCCAGTTCCCCAGTACCTGCGCTGGTCGGAGGTTCCAATAACTTGGGACAGGACGGACCACCCAGACCTTATACCTACGGAGAACCAGTACGCCATGGTCATCAACCCTTTGATTGACGGCATGGAGTTCACTAAGTGTATGGTGGATAGTGGAAGCAGCATCAACATCATGTACCTGGATACACTGCAGAAGTTGAACTTGACGGAGGCAAACCTAAGGCGTACCAACACCATCTTCCACGGCGTAGTCCCTGGTCGGGAGGCTCGGTCCCTTGGGTGCATTACACTTCAGGTTGCCTTTGGCGATGTTAACAATTACCTCCAAGAGCGCATGACCTTCGAGGTGGTCCCCTTCAAGAGCGTGTACCACGTCATATTCGGCCGCGACAAATTCCACATGTTCATGTCCAAGCCATGCTTTCGTCTACAACAAACTCAAGATACCCGGACCAAACGGTGTCATCACCGTATCCGGAAGATTTACTAAGGCAAGGGACTGCGAGATCAATGAAGCAGCCATTGCAGAAGCTGTCCTCTACAGCGAAGAATTCAAGGAGATCCAGAGCAAGGTCGATGACTCAGAGATGCCCGCGTCGAAGAAGCAGATCTCCGACTCCGCTCCTGCATTCAAGGACTCCATCGAGACCAAGCCGGTGGAACTTGTGGTAGGCGATGCCTCCAAGACCGTCGCCATTGGGACGAACCTGGATCCAAATAGGAAAGCGCGCTCGTCGAGTTCCTCCATGAGAATAGGGACATATTTGCCTAGCAACCTGCCGACATGAAAGGTGTACCTAGGGAACTTGCCGAGCACAACTTAAACATTGATCCAAAATGCAAACCAGCAAAACAACCTCTACGACGCTTCGGAGATGAGAAGAGACGCGCCATTGGCAAAGAGATAGCTAGGTTACTTAAAGCTGGGTTTATCCGAGAAGTCCTTCACACCCGATGGGTGGCCAATCCTGTACTTGTCCCAAAAAAGGGAACCAATGAATTAAGAATGTGTGTTGATTACACTGGCTTGAACAAAGCATGTCCCAAAGATCCGTTTGCTTTGCCTCGCATTGACCAAGTCATTGACTCGACGGCTGGCTCGGAGCTTTTGTGTTTTCTCGATGCATACTCAGGATACCACCAGATCAAGATGAGTAAGTCGGACCAATTGGCCACTTCGTTCACTACACCATACGGCACGTTTTGCTATGTCACGATGCCCTTTGGGCTGAAAAACGCAGGTGCTACGTACCAGCGGACAATGCAACGTGGCCTCCACAACCAAATTGGTCGGAACGTTCATGCCTATGTGGACGATATTGTGGTGATGTCGAAAAAATCAAATGACTTAATCTTCGACTTAAAAGAAACCTTTGATAATCTCCGGAAATACAACATGATGCTTAACCCTAAGAAGTGCGTCTTCGGGGTTCCAGCAGGCAAACTGTTGGGTTTCATCGTTTCCCAACGCGGAATCGAGGTCAACCCGGAGAAAATCAAAGCCATCCTAAACATAAACCGTTTGACATGCCTAAAGGACATTCAACGACTAACAGGTTGTGTTGCAGCAGTTAGTCGGTTCATCAGCCGACTTGGAGAGAAGGCTCTGCCGCCGTACAAGTTGCTGAAGAAGGCAGACAAATTCACATGGACGGACGAAGCAGATGCAGCATTAAAGCAGCTCAAGGAGATTCTTTCCTCAGCGCCCATCCTTGCAGCACCCGAACCCGGAGAGCCCCTATTAATCTACATGGCGGCAACCAACCGGGTAATCAGCATCGTCGTCGTGGTAGAGCGGAAGGAGCCAGGCTATGAGCACGGAGTTCAACGACCAGTTTACTATGTGAGCAAGGTCTTGACGGACTCCAAGCAGCGTTACCCGCACTACCAGAAGATAGCTTATGGAGTATTCCTTGCTTCTCGGAAGCTGAGGCATTACTTTCAGGAGCACCCAATCACAGTAGTGAGCAAGACTCCACTGTCCGACATTATCAACAATAGCGACGCTACGGGGAGGGTCGCGAAGTGGGGCATTGAACTTGCCGCCTTCGATATCACCTACAAGAGGCGCGACGCTATCAAGTCACAAGCCTTGGTGGATTTTATTGCAGATTGGACGGAGGCGCCAGATACTACTCCATTGCCGGAACCAGAATACTGGGTGATGCACTTTGACGGATCAAAGCTGCTCAACGGCTCGGGGGCTGGTGTATTGCTACAGTCACCAACAGGAGACAAGCTACACTACGTTCTGCAGATCCACTTCGAGGCTACAAATAACATGGCGGAGTATGAAGCACTCATTCACGGACTACGTGTAGCCAAGGATATTGGCATCAAGCGCATAGTTTGCTATGGAGATTCTGACTTGGTTGCCCAGCAGGTGGCTGGCACCTGGAATGCGCGGAACCCTATGGTGGCGGCATATCGAGACGAAGTGGACGAGATAGCCAAGAGCTTCTTGGGCTACGAAGTCAAGTATGTACCTAGGGAGCAAAACGAGGCGGCTGATCTGCTATCTAAGCTTGGATCAGGGCGCAAGCAAATTCCGCCAGGAGTTTTCCTAGAACACCTACGCACACCATCTGTGAAGGGAGCCGAAATCGTCAACCCGGATAGAGCTGACTCTTTCGTCAACATGGTGACTAAGGTCCCTCCAGCTTGGACAAAACCGTTCATGGAATATCTCGAACACGGAACATTGCCCGACAACGAAGTCGAAAGACCGCAAATAGTACAACGAGAAAAGGGTTATACCATAATCAATGGGCAACTCTACAAAAGGAGCACTACTGGGGTATACCTAAAGTGTGTTTCCCAGCTAGAAGGCATGGAAATCCTACGCGAAATCCATCTCGGAGATTGCGGGCATCACGCTGCTCCTCGAGCATTGGTAGCGAAGCCTTCCGGCAAGGATTCTACTGGCTTACCGCAAAGGCGGACGCTGACAAGCTGGTTGAGACATGCATGGGATGCCAGTATTATGCCCGACAACCGCATGTTCCTGCCGAAGAACTGCGAACAATACCAATAACTTGGTCGTTTGCAGTCTGGGGGCTAGACATGGTGGGACCGTTACAGACGGCACCTTGTGGGTTTACACATATGCTTGTAGCAGTGGATAAATTCACAAAATGGATAGAAGCTAAACCCATTAGAAATCTTGATGGGGCAACTGCCCTCAGGTTTGTCCGGGATCTAGTGGTGAGATTTGGTCTCCCACACAGCATTATCACCGACAACGGCAGCAATTTGTCACTCGGAGAAGTGGAGGCTTATTGTTGGGAGAAATGCATCCGACTTGATCTTGCATCTGTGGCACACCCACAATCCAACGGTCAGGTTGAGCGAGCCAATGGATTAATTTTGCAGGGAATCAAGCCACGTCTTGAGGCACCGCTACATAGAGCAGCTGGAGCCTGGGCGGAAGAATTGCCATCTGTGCTATGGAGTTTACGAACTACACCCAACAGATCCACCGGTTACACCCCTTACTTCATGGTATATGGAGCAGAAGCCATCCTACCTTCCGACATACTCCACGATGCGCCAAGAGTTGCCGCCTATGACGAAGATGACGCTGAAGAATCCAGACGCCTAGATGTGGACCTTCTCGAGGAGGAGCACGTTTTGGCATGCCAAAGATCCGCCATCTACCAACAGAAGCTACGCAGCTACCATAGTCGCCGCGTCCGGCATCGCTCGTTTAAAGAGGGGGATTTGGTGCTCCGCCTTAAGCAGAAGAAGTCACACAAATTATCCCCGCCATGGGAAGGACCGTTCATCATAAGCAAGGCGCTACTCAATGGGTCCTATTACCTCGTTGACAATCGTGAACTGAAGGATAGACCCAACGAGGATCATAAGCGTAAGCGACGTGACCCTGATGATGACTACCCGGAGTTTGATCGGCCATGGAAGATAGCACATCTACGTCCTTTTTACACTTAGCATTTTCTTTATCTAATTGTGTATCTCTTATATGATCAATGAAATAAAGCTCTCTGGTTCACTCATATTTCTGAGTCTTTTACCTTCTTTAGTCTTCATTTTTGGATCATGTAAAACCTCTATGCACAAGTTTTGCGATTGCACTTGTGAAAATTCCGCTTACGGGCGTTAGCTTAAGTTTTCTGGTCTACACGTTCTTTGTCGTTTTTATGTGGATTCAGGAGTAGTGACTTTTGGCACTTATTGTCGGTGATTTTGTGCTTAGGTTATTGACGGTGCCATTGGGCATCATCACCTGAGCGCATGGTTCCGACAACGAGTCTTCCGACTCACGAAAGGTCAAGCATAAGAACCAAAGTAATGGATAAGCCAGCACTTGCTTAAAAAATATATACATGCTGGAAACTAGTTCTTGAGTAACAAGAAATAGCAACCATTGTTTTTTGCCTTAAGTTACATACATAGTTCTTCCACATACGCACCAAAGGTGAAACAAATATTACAAAGTTGTTTTTCATTCCTTTGGCGCAGGCGACTTGGACACAGCTTCATCAGCAGCAGGAGAACCACCCTCGAAATCGGTGGTGTGAAGTGACTCGGAGGAGCTGTGGTTGCCGCCATCAATGGTGTTCATTGGCACGAAGACGTCGACGTCCACCAACTCGGCCACTCTGGTGTCATAACCCGCGAGCGATGACAGGATGGCTTCATGATCAATCTCTTTGCCATCATCATCGGCATTGGGAATGCCAGAGGTCACCGTGTCGATGTCGGCATCCTCATAGTGTGCCTTCACCATCGACAGCGCCATCCTTGCGCCAGCCCGTGCACAAGAAGCTTTCCAGCTCGTGATACGCTCGGGGGCTCGGCCCAGAATCTCCGAGTACTTCACCGTAGAGTCTGATGCCTTGATATTTATCTGTAGGGGCTTGGCGATCTCTTTGGCTTGCGTGATGGCAGTGTTGATAAAGTTGCCGGCAAGAACCATGCATTCCTTGGCCGGAGGAGGTGAATGGGTCAAACCCAGAGGAGCTGAAAATTCCGACAAAGAGTGCATGAGTTCAAACAATTAAAAGTACCCGGACTATAGAAAATCCAAGACGGAGAAAACTTACTGAAGATGCTGGTTTCAGCTTGCAGAGGATGTCTGCCAAGGATTATTTCTCTTGTTGGAGGAGCTTATACGCCTCACTGTGGCGTTGATTTTGCTCATTGGCAGCTTGCTTCTGATCTTTTAAGATCGCAAGCTCCTCCTTCAAGCAATTGATTTTCGCGGTGGCGGAGTCCTGCAGGGCCTTCATTGAATCCTCATGCATTTTCAGCATGTCTTTCCTCTCCTCCTTAAGGATCTTGTTCTCGCTGTCCAGCTGCTGGATGTGCTTGGACTGCTCGACAATGTCCTTGGCCTTGGCAACATGTTCTGCAAAGTCGGAGAAAACAAAGTACAGAGTGAGTACCCGGAGAATGTAGGCACAAAATCAAGACGGAATGCGCAAAAATAAAACAGACTCTTGTTTTTGATGATCTGTTCCTTCAAGGAAGCAGTTTTACCCTTTTCGGCTTCAAGATCTGCACGCATCTTCTGGTACTTATCATTGGCCATGCCCCTCCGAGCATTCTCGTTCTGTGGAAAAAAAGGATAAAGTTAAAACGTTACTTAGTCTGCTTGGAGCATCTAGCCGGAAATCATCCACCTAGACGCTCGGGGGCTACTGCGAGAGTTTTTAACTTAGCAACATGCTTAGATTTTCTTTGAGCATCTAGTCGGAACTAATTCAGTTCTCGATTAGAGTCTTGGGGGCTACAGTATAATTTTTTTAACTCAGCTATATGCTTAGCTTTCTTTGAGCATCTAGTCGGAACTAATTTAGTTACAACTAGAAGCTTGGGGGCTACAGTACTGAAATTTATAAGCACTGTGTATGCTACTCTTAAAGCATCTAGTCGGAACATTTCATTCCATCTAAATGCTTGGGGGGCTACAGTGAGAAGTTTTCTAGCTTAGTCACCCTTAGAGCATCTAGACGCAAAAGCCTATGGTTTTGCGTCTACATCCTCGGGGGATATAGTGGGATACTCATATGAAATACAAAAAGGCAAATAAAACTTACCAGTGCAATGATCTTGAGATTGGTAGCGCTCTCGGCCAGCAGCTTGCCAAAGGAGATGTTGTTTCCTCGCAAGATGTCTGCTTGTCGGAGGAGCTCCTCAAGACCGCACGTCGGAGATGTTGGTACTCCTCCAGGAACCAGAGTTGTGCTACTCGGCGTAAGTGTCGGGTAGACTATCTTTGGAAACTCAAAGGGTTTCTGGGGAGCAAGGGCGCCGCCTTCGGCAGAAGTACCAGCTTCCACCACCGCCTTGCCGCCACCGATGGCATCCTTAGCCGGAGCTTCAGCCATTTGATGGGCGGTACTTTCCTGCGTCGCCTGCTCGCCGACAACAGCAAGCTCAGTAGAGGCGCCAGAGTCCACTTCCATGGCGGAAGGGCCTGATGCCTCCTTAGCCTAAGAGCTTGTCGGGGCAGACAAGGGCTTGACGGCAGGAGTGGCAGGGGCGATGGCGGGAGAGGCATCGCGATGCAGCATATCTTTGATATTTCGAGAAGCCCCCGTTGTTTTGGAGGACTTCTTGAGGCTGGTCGTGGCTTTCTTCCTGAAACGTGCAAAATGCATAAGTACAGGAGCAAGACAGATAAATAGGCAATGTCGAAAGAAAATAAGCTTACACAAGTGGGGGTGCTTTAGCAAAAGGGATCCCAATGGCTTTTCTTTTCTCCGCCTCCAGGGAGGCGGTAGTCTTTTTGGAGGCTCCACCCTCCGTCTTCTTCTTCTTGCCTCCGTCGGCAGCGTCAGAGGTGGAGCTCTTCCGCTTTCGCGCCAAGGGGGACCTCGTCGTCGGACACGACCGTGACTTCCTTCATCTTTGGATCGTAGATTTGGGCAGCCAGGTTGCCCTCCTCTAGATCGCTAAGCTGTTAAGTGAGAAATCACCGTGTTAGATAAGATGGTATTTGCAAGACGGAATCACTGGAGCATATGTGTCGGGGATATTACCCCGGATACCCCAGAGTTAATGTGTAATCAAACCCTACAGGATTGACGGAAGTCTTTACAAAAGAATAAAAAGATACATCAATAGGGAATTAAAAGAGATAAAGGAAAAGAGGAAAAGAGCACCTGGGCCGAATTGAAGCTAATTCGGCCTGGTCCTGCCACCCTCCTAGGCGAAAACAGCGACCTGGGCCTAATCCGGCCCACTGGCCGAGCTACCACCGCGTCTCCACTGACCTCTCCCCGCGCTCCCTCCGGCTCCCGCGCTGTGCTCCACGACGCTAGTCAGCATCGATCAGCAGAGAGCCCGGCGTGGGACGACGTCGGACTTGATAGCCCACCAAGCGCCAAGCTGCTCCCCGCCTGCATGTTCCTTCCCCGGGTGGGCCGGCACGAGCAGCTCGGCCCACCGCGGGATCTTCTCCAGCGCCAACCCAGCGATCCCAGGACAACCCGGATGGGCCGACGCGGCCTAAGTCGGCCCACCACGGGATCACTGCCGGCGGATCGACCTGAGATTCGGCCTGCGCTGCTGCTTCGCCCTATGGGCCGAGTTATACAAGATCCGGATGGGCCCTTGATCATCTAATCCGGCTGAGGCCAGAAACTATCCGGCTGGGCCTTGGTCTCCAGCAAATAGGACCAGGCCGAACCAGCTAAGAAGAAGGCCGAGATACCACTTCGTCAGGAGCGTCCGGGCCGAAGTATTTCACTCCGAACGTCTCCGTATTCGTCTCCTGAAGGTCCCTCGATCACTACCGCAACACGCCATCAAGTCAGGACAAGCACCGCAAGTATCATGCCAGTCTTGGGAGCCCACCAGCTCAGACTGGCATATGAAGTATGGAATATGCCCATGGCATCTAACAAGATGCTAGGGATATGCTCTTGGCATCAAATAAGATGCTAGGGCATATGCCTGGCATCTCCAAAGATGCCAAGGCATATGCTGAGCATCTCTAGAAGATACCCAGAATATGCCACCTATATGCCAAACGTGTAGAACAAGTCTTGTTCCCTGGGCTCCCCTTTATAAGGAGCACCAGGGGGATCGTTAGAAGGAGAGGCCCCCGAAGGGCTCCTCCCCTCTCTGCTCACTAGGAGCTCTCCTTCTTATTCTTCCTCCACTCTCACAGAGAGATCTAGCTAGGAGTATAGGAGATACAGCTCAAGGAGCATGGTTGTAGCCACAAGTATGGCAAGATTATGAGAGATTAGATGTATAGAATGAGATGTTATCTCCACTTGAGAGCTTTAATCCAATATACATTGTATTTCTCTTTGTTCATACGAGTGCGGTCTTCACTGCATCATCCCTCCCCGGATTCCTCCACGTCCATCAGCCCCAACTTTAGCCTACCCATGGCATATGCCGTGATACCACCACGACAATATGTCGTACATGGAAAATAAATACTTACCTTTGGGCACTTGCCATTTACAAACATGTCGTAGGTGATGGTGAAGCCACGATTCTTATCCTTCACCTTGACGATGTCCTTGAGGCGGAGCTTGACGGAGTCGCTTGAGAAGTTGTCCACGGAGATGCGGAGACTATCCCTTATGTCGCTGGTATACTCGTGCATGAACTTCGCGCGGTGCTGCAGAGGTTGGATTCGCCTGATGAACCAGCACATGGCTAGGTCCAAGCCGGTCAAACCCGTCTCTAAAAACCATTCGATCCTCCTTATAGCGCGAGAAGCATCGAGGTCGGAGGGAAGGGAGGCTTCGGATCTCCATGTGGAAACTTCAAAAGTATGTCTGGACTGTAAAAGTACGACCGTTGCCAATTCTTGCAGGACTCGTGGCCGACGATGTCAGGGAACCGCCGGCCAGGTCGAATCTTGAAGCTTATGGTGCCGCAGTTCCTATGTTCTTCCTTGCTGTGTCCGGCTTCACGTTTGACGGTGAAGAAGTACACAAAAAGGTCTAACCTAGGACTTATCCCTAGGTATCCCTCGCAAAGTGCCGCGTAGTTGCTAAGCACTAAGATACTATTGGGGGAAAGGTTCTGGGGCTGGACCCTATAGTGGTTCAAGACGGAGAGGAAGAAATTGAAGATGGGCAGGGAGACGCCGCGTACCAGTTGAGCTTTTAGGTACACCTTTTCTCCGGCTTGGGGAGAAGGTGTCACCTCGCCGGCTGACGCCGCCCGCCAGGCAAGCCCCTCCGTCGCGGGGAGGTAACCCTCGGCGATCATCTCTTGGATGTCACGGTCGGTGATATCCGAGCCATGCCAGTCGCCCTTGTGCGAGTCTGGTTCCGCCTCCAACGGCTCTAGTGCCGCCAGATTGTGGACGCCGCTGGTGGACTCAATCACCGCTGATGCGGGAATGACTAGGCCCTCTGGAGGCACGACGATGGAGCTCACCGGCTTCGTCGCGGCTTCACTCGACACCGCCATTGATGGAGAAGTGCTGTTGCTGGCCATGGAGTGAGGATTGGGTGCGACTGGTGCAAATTAGAGCTAGGGTTTTTTCGAGAGTTCTCGCAGAGAGCTCGAGGAGACACGCGGCTGGAGGAAGAAGATGATGCGAGGAGAATGAGGTAAAAAGTGGAAATTTCCCCATGGTTACTATTTATCATCCTCGGCGTCAAGATTCGTGCAGCTTAATCGGACGGCTGCCGCATAGACGACGTGTTCGTGAACGTGCACGAAAATTTCGCCACGTCTCCAACCTTCGTCGCCAGCGGTTCGTATTGCTCGCGCGGGAAAATCAGACATGATTGCGTTCTCTGCATGTGTGAGTTACGAGGCATCGCTGACCTAAGCCTACGTCATCCTAGCTGACATGGGCAGATGAGCCGTCACATCGAAGATTCCGGCATGGACGAATCGAATCCGACTATGGAAGAGTACGATGGAAGATTCAGCATTTTGCTGGCTTACAAGTTGAAGACGGAGAAAGCCTTGCAGGGTTCTTTGGGAGGACTACAAGATGTTGCTTGACGATTTGCCGACATCCATCTAGACGGAGCATTCCACGTGAAGAGGCAAGACGGCGCAAGATCTCGGAGTTCTCTGGGGGCTACTGTTGGGGATATGCTATATGGGTATCCCTATAGCGTGTCTCTTATCCGGCTAACCCGGGTGGCCCATAGTTGGTAGCATGGCCTATGGCCTGCTGCGCGGCCCAGTTAGATGGATCCAGAAGGGAGGCACGTGCCATATAAAGGAAGGCTACGATGGAGTCACCAGCGTACCCGGAGCCTTGGAGTACAAGATACACAAGACTAGTAATAGACGGTGTAGGACTCTGTAACCTGTCTGGCTAGGACTTTTCCCTGTAACCCTAGGACCTGGCGACTATATAAGTCGGGCCTATGGGAGCCTTTAGGGCACGATCATAGACAACTTCAGACAATCGAGTAGCGATTAGCACACACCTCGCACAGCGAACCAATCCCTGTAACTCGGCGTATTGCCCTTATAGTGATTTATAACAGGAGTAGGATTCCGCCACCGTCGTGGAATCTGAACCTAGGTAAGTTGTGTTACCTCGTACCCGTCAACCGTCCTCCTTCCCCCACGTCTCTAAACACGCACTGTGAGGACCCCTCCATGGCGTACTCGTCGGCAATACCACGACACCCAGGCAGCTCCTCGGCCTCCCTCCACGCCTATAAGTTGCCTTCTGACCTAAAATTAGAGGGGTGTTCGATAGTTTTCCAAAAAGAGTTCCGCTCCGCCGCCGCCACCAGAAACCAAGATTCGGATCCAGAAACTCCGTTCTGGCACCCTGCCGGGATGGGGAATTTGGAGAGGATCATCACCATCGTCATCACTAACGCATCTCCATCAACCACCGATGTTTCTCTCATCCATGAGTGAGTAATCCCCCGATGTAGGCTTGGGGATAGTAGGGATTGGATGAGTTCTACCATGTAATCGAATAAGATCTGTTAGGGCATAGTGCCTAGTATCTCTATTAGTGTTATTTGACTTTGTTGCAACTTGTTGTGCGTAATGCTTGTCACTAGGGCCTGAGTGCCATGATCTCAGATCTTATTATTGAATCATTATGATAGTATTGTTTATGATCTTATCTACAAGTTGTGTACACATATCATTGTCCGGATCCAAAGGCACCAAAGTGACAATAATTGGGACAACCGTAGGGGATGGCTGTGGTGTGAGGATCACATGTGTTCACAGAGTGTTAATGCTTTGATCCGGTGCTCTATTAAAAGGAGCACCTTAATTGCCAGTAGTTCCCTAGAGGCCCCACTGCCACGGGCTGGCTGGACAGAAGATGTTGTGCAAGTTCTCATTGCGAGCATGTATGACTATATTTGGAGCACATTCCTAGGATTGTTTAGTACTTGGATGCTTGTTATTATTTATCTACAATGTCCTAGTTCTTGAAGTTACATGTTTAGACTCATCCATGCAACGCCCGTCCATCCATCCCTATGCCTACCACACTTGAATCCTACTGTTACCGTTACTGTTACTACTGCTACTATTTTATTGTTGTTGTTGCTGTTGCTTTTCCGTTGCTACTGATAAACTTCTGTGAGAAAGAACTATTTCCAGGTGCAGCTGAACTGACAACTCAATTGTTAAGGCTTGCAAGTATTCTTTGGCTCCCCTTGTGTCGAATCAATAAATTGGGTAATACTACCCGCGAAGACTGTTGCGATCCCCTCCACATGTGGGTCATCAATTAGATCTCCACAAAAAGTTCCACAGCGCTGCCGCCACCGAAGGGGAGATTCGAGGGACAGAAGTCTTTGTTCTGGCACCCTGCCGGGACGGGGAATTGCCCCCGGAGCCATCTCCATCGACTCCACTGCCATCTCCATCGACATTGCTGACTCCCATGATGAGGAGGGAGTAGTTCTTCCTCGAGGCTAAGGGCTCTACCGGTAGCAATGAGTTCATCTCTCTCTTTCTCTCTCTTTCTCTCTCTCTCTCTCTCTCTCTCTCTCTCTCTCTCTCTCTCTCTCTCTATCTATCTATCTATCTCTCTCTCTCTCTATGCGTGATCTTATTGTGGTCATGAGCTTTGTAATCAGGTAGATCTACTCTGCTACTCAAGTGCTTTAATTAATCTCCGGCTATCCCCGCATGTGTGAAGGTGACAGTGTGCACACCATGTGGCACTTAGGCTAAAGATTACATAAATACTTATCATGAGTTATATGTTGAGTTGGATGTATCTATGAAATTGTGGTGTTTGTTGGAACCATCTAGTGCTCAAAGTAACAGGGTTGGGGTTATCTAGATGGGGAATGTGAACTTTAAGGAGCTTTTGTAGCCCTGCCGTGGATTGGAGTTGTCCAACCGGAGAGTAGTTCATGGTAGCATCATGAAGAGAAGATATTAATATGAGAGTGTTCACTAGTGAAAGTACGATCCCTAGGCCTTGTTTCTAAGCATTAAAACACCATTTACAATCAGTCTTGTTACATGTTTGCTTGCTGCCATTTTTATTTCAGATTGCCTTTAGTCTATTCCTCCCCGTCAAGCTATTTTCTGGCACCATTTTCTTATAATCATCCATACTACTTGTATTTCACTATCTCTTCGCCAAACTAGTGCACCTATACACCTGACAAGTGTTGTATCTTGATTGCAGGGTTGCTTGAGAGGGATACCTTTGACCACTTCCTCCCTAAGTTCGATAAACCTTGGGTGATCCACTTAAGGGAAACTTGCTGCTGTTATACAAACCTCTGCACTTGGAAGCGCGTGCGTATACATCAAGCTCTTTTCTAGTGATGTTTCCATGGAGGTAAGGTAAAAGGTACTCACATCCTCTGGCTACTAAGCTATCTTCTAGCATTGTTGCTGGTGTGTGAGTGCTCAAAGTTATTTCCTTTAGATTCTCAAATTATATCTTTTTTGTTTATTGTTTTCACTAGGTTAGGATTAATGGAAAACAACAACAAAATTAGAGAGCTTTATAGTATTTATCTTGAGTTAGGACATGAAGTGTTTGAAGAGAAAATTAAAAAACCTATGGAACTTTATTTGCATGCTAATAGCAATGTTATTAGTATGAATTATTTGAACACCATTATTGCTAATGCTATGGAAACGTCTAAGCTTGGGGAAGCTAGTTTTTATGAAAATGATCTTTTTAGTTCCCCAGCTTTGGAAGATAGCTATTATATTGCTTATGATGATACCAAACCTCCAATATATGATGATTACAATGATGAATATGATATTTTTAGTCCACCTACTATCGAGGAGAAAATTAATTATGATTATAGTATTCCTCCTATATTTGATGATTATGGTGATGAGAATAATAATGATAGCTATTTTCTTGAATTTTCTCCCACTACAATTAATAAGAATGACTATGCTTATGTGGAGAGTAATAATTATTATATGCATGTGGCTCGTGATAAGAATGTTTTATGCGATATTTATATTGTTAATTTTATTCATGATGCTACTGAAAGTTATTATGAGAGAGGGAAACATGGTTTTATGCATCTCAATAATATTAAGTTTCCCCTCTTTATGTTGAAATTTTTGAAGTTGCACTTGTTTTGCTTTCCTATGCTTGTTGCTTTGTGCTTTCATGACTTGTTTCTTTACAAGATTCCTATGAATAGGAAGTGGGTTAGACTTAAATGTGTTTTGAATTTGCTTCTTGATTCTCTCTTTTACTTCAATTCATATTTCTTATGTGAGCATCATCGAAATTTTCATGCCTAACATAAAGGCGTTAAAGAAATGTACTTATTGGGAGATAGCCCAAATTTTCTTAGGTTTTTCTTTTGTTGAGTCTTGGAAGTTATTACTTCTGTAATAACCTCTTCTTATCCTTTTTTTTGTGGTTTTTGTGCCAAGAATAACCTCTAATGAGAGAGAAGTAAGATTTGGGAAAGTTGTTGTTCCGAAACAGATTTTTATGCTTCACTGTAAAAATTCGTTAAAAATGTATGTATGTCAGATTGAGCTGTAATTTTCTGAGCTTATGATCCATGTTGTTATATAACTTTTGTTAGTTCAACATTTTTCGATTTTAGCAACAGAAGGTCTTCGAAAAAATCGGTTTTTACCTGCTGGTCTGTTTTAACAGATATATGTCATTATTTGCATTTGCCTCTTATCGGTTTCTTTTTGAGTTCTCTTTGATCACTTGAGATTTTAAAAGGAATTGCTACAGTATCTTGTGTTCTAATGAAAGTTTTACTTGTGTTGGAACTAAACCCAAAGACTTATTCTTGAATAAACTAATGTTGCTAATGAAGAATTGTGTGAAGTGTTGTATGAAGGAAATTTTCAAGTGTAGGGGAAGAATGATGTGATGAGATGAAGAATGGACAAAAGATCAAGCTTGGGAATGCCACCCATGTTTCCCCAAGGAAATATTCAAGAGGTACAAGTGTTAAATTTTGGGGATGCCCAAGGCATCCCCTTCTTCATCAATAAAAATCTCAAGTCTTCTTTCTAGACACTTTATTTTCATTGCTTCATGCACTATTGTGTTGTTTTTAGAGCGTCTTTGTTTTTTTTAGTTTTCCTTTGCTTTGTTTGCTGCAATAAGTTGGTTGGATCCCAGCACACTTCTTTTGGAGAGGGACACACTCGATTTTCATTGTTTAGAACACTCTAGTTTTCACTCTTATTGTCTGTGAGTGTTCTCTTTTGGTAACACCGTGTCTAGCTTTAATTTTCTTGTGCTTTTAGCTTAGAACTTTTAGTTCTTCTCTGTGGATTTGTGAGACATGCTCACTGATCTTTATTGATTATTATCTTTGTGAGTTATTTTAAATAAGTCGATTGGTGTTGGAAAAGAGTAGGAAGTTTCATGCTTATAGTGGTACAAAAGAAAGCTTGTTTTGATTGTGGCTTAGACTTTGTCATGTCATGTTGTATGTTGCTTTGACCTTATGCTTAGTGATTATTGTTGTAGCATGAATTGTTCCAAACAATTGAGATTGCTTAATGTGCCTTGAAAGAATCATGCGTTGTTTTATCATACAAAAGCATATTATTGTGGTATTCCCCTTTGATGCTTTATTTGGGTTGACTTGGAACATGTTAAGACTTGGCATATGCTCTCTTAGTTGGTCGCTCCTAGTCTTTTGCTAGCCTCCACTTTTACTGAGTAAGCTCTACTCGTGCATCCAACTCCCAAGAAACCAAGTTATTCCAAAGAGTCCACTATAAATTCCTATGAATGGTGTGTTACACCATTCCAAGTATATGCATGTTTTTACCTATCTTCCAAATTAAACTTGTTATATGAAAATTAGTGATTAAAGCTCTCACAAACTTGATGGAACACTTTACTTTCTTGCACCTAATAAGCTTGAACCATTGTGTCATCTATATTGCATATGCTTGCAATTATAAGTTGGGAATTAGCAGAACCATGTTGTCATGGGAAACTCTTTCAACACCTTTACATATTACCCAGTTGATATCATGATCTTTGTTTATGGATGTCGGCGGTGTGAAATAAAAGGGGAGCTTGTAAGTTCATGGAGTATTATATATGTGTTAGAGAAATGCCTGGACAGCTAGCCTAAGCCATGCCTAATCATGGTGGAAACTTGTAGCATAACCATAGTGAGCAATCCATGAAGCATCTTCAGAAAAAATATAGAAAAAAAAACATATCACCCTACCCATGGTAAATAAGATCACTGAGATGCTCACTGTCTGTTGCCTTGTCATTTTGATATGGGATAGATCCTGTGTCATGGGGCAAGGGGTACCCCGTTGGCGGTTCTCTATGATACACATATACTTACAATGACAAGAACTTGCTTGTGACTAAAGTTGAGTAGCATGAAGAACGGCCCTCGTACTCAAGGGACATGAGATTGCCAACTTATACTTTGTCAAGCATATACTTCATATCTTGTTCACTTTAACCTTAATAACTTCAAGATTCTTATGATAGGGGCACTGAGAGTTAAAAGATAATAAGTACCATAATTTTTGGAAGCTCTTTTTGAAACTTGAAATCAATGCTTCCCTTTGAAGGGCCTTTCTTCCACTTTTATATTGAGTCTCCATCTTCTATCTTTATGCACCAATTAAAAGAGAATAGTTGTCATTCTTAGTTCTATGTGCATTGTCCCAAAACTTATTGATTAATGCATAATATTGATATTGCTTGTTCTTGAACTATTTATATCTAGTCACCCTTATGAACTTTGAAGGTGTCCTTTGCATTTATGTTTTGCTACTCCATGAGGGACAAACTGAATGCCACTATGCTATGTTTTCTATATATGAAACAAACAAACGTTTTTAATGCATTGTTATTCCTGATCTTTGTTTGTATCTTTTCATGTTGCAACATAGTTACTATGTCTTATTGTTAGAACTACATCTTTCATACTCATGTTTAGAGTACTTTGATTCGAGCTATCAATGCTTTGCAAATGGTTTGATCAAGATTGTGATGGTGCATGTCACCTAAAAAATTATTCTTTTTATCACTTACCTACTCAAGGACGGTCAGGAGTTAATCTTGGGGATGCTTGATACGTCATAAACGTATCTATAATTTTTGATGTTCCATGCTTGTTTAGTATCAACTTTGCTATGTTTTGTCTACACTTTGAGGTATTTTTATACATTTTATGGAACTAACCTATTGACAAGATGTTGTAGTGCCAGTTGCTTGTTTTTTGCTGTTTTTGGTTTCAGAAAAGCCAGAAAAGAAATATTCTCGGAATTGGACGGAACAAAAGCAAAAGTCGATATTTACCCGACACGACATGGAGCCCGAAGGAGAGACGGAGGAGGGCACCAGGGCGGCCACACCATACGGTGGCGCGGGCCCACCCTGGCCACGCGGCCACATGGTGTGGGCCCCCTTGACTTCCACCGACCTTGCCCTTTCGCCTATATATACGTCTCCCCGAGACGTAAACCCTAACGTGGATCAGATCTCCACAAAAAGTTCCACAGCGCCACCGCCACCGAAGGGGAGATTCGGGGGACAGGAGTCTTTGTTCCGGCACCCTGCCGGGACAGGGAATTTCCCCCGGAGCCATCTCCATCGACTCCACCGCCATCTCCATCGTTGTTGCTGACTCCCATGATGAGGAGGGAGTAGTTCTTCCTCGAGGCTAAGGGCTCTACTGGTAGCTATGTGTTCATCTCTCTCTATGTGTGATCTTATTATGGTCATGAGCTTTGTAATCAAGTAGATCTACTCTGCTACTCAAGTGCTTTAATTAATCTCCGTATATCCCCACATTTGTGAAGGTGACAGTGTGCACACCATGTGGCACTTAGGCTAAAGATTACAGAAATACTTATCATGAGTTATATTTTGAGTTGGATGTCTCTATGAAATTGTGGTGTTTGTTGGAACCATCTAGCGCTCAAAGTGACAGGGTTGGGGTTATCTAGATGGGGAATGTGAACTTTAAGGAGTGCTTTTGTAGCCCTACCGTGGATTAGAGTTGTCCAACCGGAGAGTAGTTCAGGGTAGCATCATGAAGAGAAGATATTTATATGAGAGTGTTCACTAGTGAAAGTATGATCCCTTTTTTTGCGATCAAAGAGAGCTTCATTGATTAAAGTTGGATTACAATCCTTCGAAAGGACATTCTCTAAGAAGGGTGGCTTATAATTTATCCACAAACACCTTCTCCTATTGCTAGTAGCATTCTTAGCACAAAGATGAGCTGCCTCATCTGCTAATCTACCCACAAACTTAAACTTAATGCTAGCAACAAACTCACTTAGCTCCTTGATTTATTGGTAAATAGAAGCGATTTCAGACCTGTTTCCTCCAGGAACACCCAATAGGTTCAGAACCACCTCGGCATCAGTTTCAATCTCCACTGATGCATAGTTTCGATCAACTGCTAGTTGAACCCCGTCTCTCACCGCCAGGGCCTCCATAATCAGCGACTATGCGGCATGTTCATACCACAGTGACTGGCCTAAAATCAAATGGCCCCTATGGTCACGAACAACCAGCCCCGTGGCCTTGAAGATATTTATATGAGAGTGTTCACTAGTGAAAGTATGATCCCTTTTTTTGCGATCAAACAGAGCTTCATTGATTAGAAAGTTGGATTACAATCCTTCGACAGGACATTCTCTAAGAAGCGTGGCTTATAATTTATCCACAAACACCTTCTCCTATTGCTAGTAGCATTCTTAGCACAAAGATGAGATGCCTCATTTGCTAATCTACCCACAAACTTAAACTTAATGCTAGAAATAAACTCACTTAGCTCCTTGATTTCTTGGCAATTAGAAGCGATTTCAGACCTGTTTCCTCTAGGAACACCCAACAGGTTCAGAACCACCTTGGCATCAGTTTCAATCTCCACTGATGCATAGTTTCGATCAACTGCTAGTTGAACCCCGTCTCTCACCGCCAGTGCCTCCATAATAAGCGACGATGCGGCATGTTTATACCACATCGCCTGGCCTAAAATCAAATGGCCCCTGTGGTCATGAACAACCAGCCCCTATGAAAGTATGATCCCTAGGCCTTATTTCTAAGCATTGAAACACCGTTTACAATCAGTCCTGATACATGTTTGCTTGCTGCCATCTTTATTTCAGATTGCCTTTAGTCTCTTTCTCCCCGTCAAGCTCTTTTCTGGCACCGTTGTCTTATAATCATCCATACTACTTGTATTTCACTATCTCTTCGCCAAACTAGTGCATCTATACACCTGACAAGTGTATTGGGTGTGTTGGAGACACAAGAGGCTTCTTATATCTTGATTGCAGGGTTGCTTGAGAGGGATACTTTTGACCACTTCCTTCCCGAGTTCGATAAACCTTGGGTGATCCACTTAAGGGAAACTTGCTGCTGTTCTACAAACCTCTGCACTTGGAGGCCCAACAACTGTCTACAAGAATAGAAGTGTGCGTAGACATCAGCCGATCGCTGGTCCGGATCGCCCGACGGGCCATGCTCCGCCGTTCGAGAAGGACTAGCCTGAGGCGAGAGGCTAGACGGGGACGCGAACCTCCGGTATGGCGACTAGGAACGAGGATGCGACGACCAAGGCGACGAGCTTTGATTAGGGCGTGGGAAGGTTACCGGACATGGCAGGAAAGCAAGGAGAGCAATAACGAGCTTCGATCTGGAGACGACTAGCCGGAGATGAGAAACGCAATGGGGAGGGGAATAATAGGGGAGAAGAGCATAGCAGAGAAGAAGATTTGGTCCACGCAGAAATAAACTAGTCCATGATCACAAAGGATAACGGAGAAATTCTGCGCCATAGTGTGAGAACCTCATCCAACTGTTAGGCGAAATTAGGAAAGACCAAACTGCACTAGCATTTCTTGCATTTAGCGTGGAGGTCCGTAGGGTGAAAATGATTCTAGCCATCCACTAAGAAAAATGGGTTTAATCCTTTCATCTAAGCTAAAACCTGCCTTAAATGTACATATACCGTTGGAAATTAATTCTTTCAATCGCAAGAATTGGTTGTCTTTCGAGTGGCCACATTGATAGCTTAATTAGCTAGTCAGACTGTTATCACGCCTGTAAAACTATTGGTGTATGTATAAATTAGTAGTATTTTTTTAGGGAAAGTTAGTACTTCCTTCGTCCTAAAAAAAATGTCTCGTATTTATTAAAATTTAAATGTTTCTATATATTAAAACATCTCTAGATTCATATAAATTTTGATAAATCTATAACCTTCTTTTCAGGACGAAGGAAGTATATGCATGTACGACTGGAGGTCTGGAGTAGTATATGTCGCTATCCTGAGCTTTGCTGGGTGTTGCCGATGTAGCACGGCTTCGATCGATCGTGAGGTTAGTTTAGTTAGCTCATTCGAGCAATTTTTTTAAAAAAATAGCTACGACTTCAGGTTTAAGGTAGCTGCCGACCTGTGTAGAATACTCGGGTGCAATGAAAGAATATGGTATTTCTTGCTAGGTGGTCTATTAATTTATTTGTAATTTTTATTATTTTTATAGTATTTTTTATACTACTGTTAATAATTATTAATATATCTGCAGGATTTTGCAAAAAAAGAGCTCCGTTGGTAACCTTGCAACAATAGAAAACCATGGAACTACTCCCTCCTATCTATCTATCTATCTATCTATCTATCTATATATCTATATTACTAGCATAAATGCCCGTGCGTTGCAACAGGAATAAAAGCTAAGAGTATGTTTAAATAAGTCTGACTTCAAAGCAACATTTTTTGTTTTTTAATTCCTTTTTCATGCTTGTTTTTTCTATTTTCTATAGTTTTTTCTAAGTTTATGAACATTTTTAAAAACCATAAACTTTAAAATTCATGAACGTTTTTTCGGTTCATAAACATTTTCTTAAAATTTTCTGAGTATTATTAAATTCTTGGTTTTCAAAGTCTGAGCATTTATTGAATTCTGAGACATTTTTAAACATTGTGAACATTTTCCTGGATATTATTTATTTCACCAATTTCTAAAGTTGACCAGAAAAATCTGTTGCACCCGCCATACACCGATGCGTGCAGACCCACAGCACACACGCACTCACTCGGCGCGCACACACCACGCTACCTAACACACACCGACGCATGCAAAACACAACACAGCAACGCGCAGCCACCTACCTCGCGCTCCTTCCTCACAGATGCACGCCGCCAGCCCTCCTCTTCCCGATCGGCCCCGCTGCCATGTCCGCCTCCACCCACTCCTAGAGCAGCGAGCCGCCATGCCCACCTTCTCGTCGCCTCCCCGCTCTCTCTGATCTCCGTCTCCTCCACGCAGCGCCGCCAGCAAGCGCCCGTCGCCCGCACCTCAACTTCCCACAGTATCGCTGCTGGGCTTCCCCGTTCCATCTTTGCCGCCACCAAAGCACACCGTCGCCCCCCTCCGACTCCTCTCCCTGTCCGTCATGGCGGGTTTTGCCCTCTCTCCCCTGTTGGAGGATGGGAGATTTAATTCCTTCAATCATTTTTGCCCTCTCTCTTTCTATGGAGCTGCTTATTTGATTCCCAATCGACTTGCTTGTTCCAGGCAGCTTGAGAATCTATATAAATCGATCGAATTCAGCATAAAGAAGCGAGGTGGGACTAATCAATGCTCCATCCCGATGCAGAGTCGTAGTTTACAGGAAGGTGTGGCCAGCCGATCGATAAAAAAGCCCAGTGTCAGCCCGACGCAGAGTCAGCGTCAGCCCGATGCAGTCGTAGTTTACAGGAAGGTGGCCAGTCGATCGATAGAAAAGCCCAGCGTCAGCCCGTCTATAAATAGCGGGTATTAATTTGTGTTTACTAATGTGTGGTATGATGGGTAATTTAGTATTTGTTGTCTAGAAAACATACCCGTGCGTTGCGATGGGAGAGATAAATGTTTATCGGTGTGTGTTGAGCACATCAATGGTTAGGTACATTCTCGGTGTCTCAACTGCCTTCCGCTTTGCTCGATCACCCGGTACATGTGTGTTGACGTCTAGATAGCCACATGTCGCCACCTCTAGCTCACCCCACTCTCGGAAGGCCTTCGCCTCCCTTGGTAGGGGAGTAGAGGAAGCAGAGAAAGTAAGATGTATCGTTGGGAGTTGTCAGGATGAGGATATCAACCCTACTTATTATGGTAATTTGAGTTTGGGGTTTATATGTTATTTATAAAAATGGACTTATTAGGGTAATTTGTTTTATGGGTTGAATTTGTCCCTTTTAAAAATGGTAGACATTTTCTAACACTTCTGTGAGGCCTCATAACCATCAAATTTTTGGTAGACATGATGCGGCAACGGACCATCCCGCGATCCCAACTGAGTGTTGCGTGTACTCCTCTTTTAATTAATTAATCCCAATAATTATCACCAACATCTTTTAATTTAACCTTGGCGGCAGTGAACAGCCCCATGATTCAACATAGAGCTCCTTAGATCTTGTGCAATGATTCCGATTCTTAAGCTGACATAAATACACTTCAATATTTGCACTAACTCATAATCCCGATTATATTGCCCATAATCCCAATTACATTTAGCTCACACCAAGCCAACATATATCTCCAAATCCCTCCTTGCTTCACTTGCACGGGTAGTGTTGCTGATATTCCAGGCAATTTAAAACGTATATAAGCCGGTGCAGCTGGATGCAAGCCAGCGGTGTGGGACTAAAGGTTATTTGCATCAAGTCTTGATTTTACGTAATGGTCGAAGCAGTCAGTTCAATGTTGATACACATGTGGTGTAGCCCACGACACGACGACAGGAATGGATCAAGCCCAAGGAAGCTACTCACGTTCCACGACCACATCACCATTGGTTTTTTTATTTTATGTTGAACCGGTTTTTGACTAACGGGTGGTATTAGTGGATAATTTGGTGTTCTGTATGAGGCAAAACAGTCTAAAAAAGTGTTATACCGAAAGAAACACTTCGTCCTTTATTATTAAGTATATAGGAAAAATGCCCCTGCGTTGCAGTGGAAGAGAGAAAATCTGGATATATGCCTTGTTTCGAGCACATAATTGCTACACCGATGACATCGCCAGCCGAGTGGAGTTCCGGGAAAATATTATGGCAATCACAATATGGCAATTTTAATATTCTACTTTGAACAACTTATCCCAATTAAAGAATAATTAAAAAGAAGCTTAGGAAAAATTCTAGGCAAAGTCAACACCTCGCGTGATTTAAAAACAATTATGTACAAAGATACACAATTTTACAATGCAATTATATATGTGTGAAAAAAATACTACTCCCTCCGACCCATATTAATTGACTTGGATTGTCAAAATTTGGATGAACCTATATACTAAATAGTGTCTAGATTCATCTAAATCTAGACAAATTTAAGTCAACTCATATGAGACTTTTAGTTGAACTTCCACTATGATAGCTATCATATAGAGTATTATGTTTTGGAAGAGCTTTACTAACTGTACATGAATTTTTTTTGTAAGGTAACTCATCGTACATGCAAGTGGTTTTATAGTTCCGCTAAATCCAAATGCCTAACCCAGCTCAACTTTGTCGCTTATGGAGTCTAATGAAAAGGCTGACCTTCTGAATGCATGTCGATCCATTGTCAACGGCCCAAAAGTTCAGAAAACATAAAATATCAGTGGACTCGCTCCTTTTCTTCTGCCTCATGTCGATTCAGTGGACTCGCTCCTTTTCTTCTGCCTCATGCCGATTCTTTTTTTTCTACCACCTCCATCGTGATGGCGCTTCGGTCTGTCTGTGCCAAATAATCAAAGCCAAATAGTTTCGTATCCAAAATCGATCGGTAGTTTTTCAGCCGGACGGAGTGCAGATCAAAAGTTCAAAACCAAGCAATGGTGGGCTCACAGGGGCTCGTCTCTACACGACGATCTCTAGTCGACCACGAGTTCTTTTATTTTTTATTTAAGGCGCGACGCGATGAGGTTTATTAATTATTAATAAACGGTCTTTTGACTTATCGGTGGTACAGGGGTAATAATTATGTTGGTGGAAGGGCAAATCGGTCCAAAAAAGAGTTGGACCGGAAAAAACACTTCGTCTTTTATTATTACTAGCAGAAAAGCCCGTGCGCTGCACCGGGAATAAAAACGATTCATATCCTACTCCGACTATAACACGTGGCGCTAGAGCAAACCATCCCTGATGAAATTTCTATTTTGTGCCATCATCCTTGACGACACTTTTAGCCCGACCATCCGATACACTTGGACACAAGAGCTATATGTCATCATCTCTAGTTCGCCCCGCTCCTCGGAGGACTTCATCTTCCTCGGGATAGGGGATTAGAGGAAGCAGCAAAAGGCGGATATTTCGTTAGGGGTGATTTGATTTTTTAAACATTATTTCCATGCTAGACACACACCTGCCGAAGCTCTTTTTCTAAATTCTTTTTTATTGTACCGCGTGCTGTTTGCAGGGGCAATCAGACTATTTTTATTAAGAAAATGAATGAAAGGTTGCGTATAAAGATCGACGATTCTTCATTTTTCAAAATTGGCCAAGTTACCCATTGCAAATTGGCACCCGTGCGTCCTCTAATTCCTCTTCTTCTTAATTATCCTTCTTCATTTTAGAGTCCAACGATATTCCTTCCTTTCATTCGAGAATGCAAATGCAACGGTCCACTTTCCCTTTTATTCATGCAGGTCATCAGCACATGGTGACTTTTATCCCACTTGATCATTTGGTTTTATACCAATTATTCTTGTTGCCGCTTGCTGATACTATAAGATAATTTTTAACGTATATAAGCTGGTTATACTTGTTATAAAGCAGCAAGGTGGGACTATTTTTGAACCCAAGAATCCATACGTACGTTGCATATTGTATGTTGCATATTGTTCCTGAACACGGCAGCCCATACGATGACTTCCAAACAAGCCCAGCTAGACAAGCCCAAAAAAATTCAAGAGAAGATTTGGTTTCATACGAATCATTCTTGTTACCGCCGGTACGTACATTGTGTGTGCTGTTACTCGGATCCAAGCTTTTTTTCTTGGACGTGGACTCCGTCTCGGTTCCGAAACGTAGTTTTTTTTAGAGGTATTAACACCCTTAGTCCCACAAGTTGTATAGTAGATGCAGATTAGTCCCAGAAGTTGTAGCAGTCGATTCCGCCGTCCCAGAACTCATTCGACCGAAACAAACTGGTCCAAACTTACCAGAAACCAAGCCACGTACTGAAACAGATCAGTCATCGTACTTTGCAATTAGGTCCTATGAAAACTCCCTCAACCTGGTTGGTCCTTCCACGTATTTTGGAGAGGGCAGGGCGTCGTGACTACAGAGAGTCAACCGCTTTTCCAAGACGCTAATTTCTCGCGGTTTCCTTCTCTTGTTTGTTCATCTTCGTTTGTGTCGTGGCCACCGAGGACGTAGACGGCGCCACCTCCTTCTCCTTGCCGTCCATGGCGGCTATCATGGCGAGATACCGCCGGACCTGCAGTACCGCGAGTGGAACAAAGATCCCTTGCAGTACGGTACGCCTGAATTTTCTCTCTCGAGCTGCACATGATCGAAGTGGTTGGGCGATGATCGGGTCGTGATTAGTGATCCTGAGCGTTGGGAAATTCACAATAGTAGTGGTGCATTGCAAATTCATCGAGTCATTGCAGTTCATGAGAAGTTCATGACGTGCTGCTGACGGCTCCGCCTCTTATTTTTGGAGCAGATTAGTAAATGTTTTTGTTAGTTTAGGTTGCCCTAATCAATCAAATTCAATTGATTTAGTATGTACTGATTGCTGTTGAAGATGGCTGGGACAATGATTAGTAGAGTCGGGCAACGGTGCTTTGTTTCCTTTCGGCTAAATTCTGAATTTTTTCAGGAATTGTTGTTGATGGACAGCGTTTTTTCTGAACTTTGATATGAAGAATCTTCTGAATTACCGTTAGTTAAGGGGAAGTGCATGTACGCACTACTTCCCTACGTCCATATACGAGTGTTAATGTAGGAGCAGTTTCTAATTAGCTGTTAGTTTGTAGTACTAGGAGTTCTGAGCAACCTGGTTGACTGCAGGTGGAATGGTTGCAGTCGCCGTGATCTAGAAATTGACCGGCCAGTGGATCAGGTACATGTCCACGTACTCCAGCTACAGGTTCCTGGAAAACATCGGTCAAGATTCAGAAATTGATGGGTGTGTAGATATGTGACTCAGGAGGAGATTCCTCTTACTGGAGGCTTTGCCGGAGGGACGGGAGCATGAGGCGCGGCTGGCACTGCGTCTGCGTGCACCAGAGCTTGGTCGTGACGAACACCTCCTCCCGGGACGCCACCAGCCCACGCAGCAGCGCCTCCGCGAGGGCATCGCCCAGCGACGGCTCCGTCCCGTACATGGAGGCCGTGTCCAAGTGGCGGAACCCCAGCTCCACGGCCGCGACCGCGACCATAGCGTCCCTGATGGTCTATCCAGCGAGGTGCAGGGGACCTCCCCGTTCCATCCAGCGAGTCCTCGCTTCTCTCCGCCGTACGCTCTAAATTTCATGTCGCCAACGTCGCCAGCTCGGGTTGACTCTATCTATGTTCAGTCGCGAGATATACGGGAGATAAGGTGAGGGGTGCAAGTGAGAGAGGGAGTTTTCATAGGACCTAAGTGCAAAGTACGATGACTGATCTGTCTCAATACGTGGCCTGGTTTCTCGTAGGTTTCGACCGGTTTGTTTCGGTCGAACGAGTTCTGGGACGACGGAATCGACTGTAATCTGCACCTACTATGCAACTTGTGGGATTAAGGGTGTTAATACCTCTTTTTTTTACTCATCATCTGGATAGTCTCCGAAACGTAGTTTTTTTACTCATCATCTGGGTAGTTTTTTTCGACTGTTTTTTTTTCAACTTAGCCGTGGCGTTGGTTGTAATATGTAATTTGATGGGAGGGCAAATTCGTCTAAAAAAGTGTTGGACCGGAAGAAACACTTCGTCCTTTATTATTATTATTAGGTATAGATTATTATTACTAGCAGAAAATACCCGTGCGTTGCACCGGGATAAAACACTCTTTGTATGCCGCATACACAGATCTCACCTTTACGTTGATAAAATTGTCTCCGGGCACAAAGCTCTTCACATGACCAAGATAGGTTTAGACTGTAGGTAGGAAAAGATATAACTACATCATTTCTTATCACATCGCACAAATATTTGGTTTCCACATCTTCTCCAATCAACCGCTCGTTGGATCATTATTTGCATTCTTTTAAAAAGAAAAAAATCTACATATTATATTGTGTATCTTAGGGAGCCAAAATAGTAATAGTATTATAATATTGTGAACAAACATGAATAATGAATTACCTGAGGTAACCAAACAGCTTCAGCCTCCAGATCATTAATTCAGGATGAGCAATAGTTTGCTCATGAAAAGTTGTGTACTTGTTAAGAAAAATCGTGCTATAACTGAAGCTTTGCTCTGTAGTGTTGTCTGTGCTAAGCTAAATCCGTATTAAACGAAAGAAAGACCCATTTTTTCCTCACTCGTCCTTTTCATTAATTGCTGCTTGTCGCTGCAAGTTTTGTTCTGCTGATAGCTCGTCCCTGGTTTTGATGACTGCTCGTCATCGCCTTCTATGAAATCTCTGCTGCAGGCCCAGAACTTGAGGCCGTCCCGTGGACCATCAAAGCGGGATACATAAGAGGGAAACCGGATCAGAAATTAGGCGTATCAATCGAGGTTGTCTGCGATGATTACAATGGGAGTCTGAAATGCACCGGCGATGAGCTCGCGGCAGGTGAAGTCGTCCCAGCCCTATCACGCCACCATCCCACTGCGACACGAGCCCGTCCTAAAGTTCAGAAGACACCGCGGCTGTCCATGGAAACCCACCACCGGCAACGGAAAACCTGAGCTCGAGCTACTGCATTTTATCACCATCTGGCATTGAGCATTTTATCACCATGTCTTATTACATGACTGCTCCGCCTGACAACCTGACTCCCGGCTAGCACCAGGCCGAGCGCTCGCCCTCTCCAGTTGTATGTGTGCCGCCACCGAGATCCCTACGGGAGCACCCGCTACCTCGACAACCCCCTGTGCCGCTGGCCCGCTGCAACGCCGGCCACTTTCTCGTCTTGGTACCTCGTCGTCCCTGCCAGAGGCCAACGCCGCCCCTTCTCCTTCTCGATTGCATGTCCCGCCGCCAAGGCATCTTCGGCCGCTTGAGCCTGAGCCCCGGCTCTCAAGCAAATCCCTCCTCAATAGGCCCTCTGTGGTCATGGATCTGATTCAAATCACGGTGGTGTCGTCTGGCTGATTCCTATCAATTTGTGATGCTTCTTTGTTCTATAGGCAGCTGATTTCTATCAATTCGTCAGGTATATAAATTGGTGGAACTCAATTTAAGGCAGCAGGGTGGGACTATTCCTCTCTCTGCTCGTCGTTTATCAGAAGTTTGTTTACCGACTAAACCAAATCACACTGATCACGGCCCATAATAGAAAGCCTGACAGTGGAGCTTTGCGAGGAAAAAATAGTTTAGAAAAAGTGTGTACGAAATTTTTTTAACTTTTACTTACCGGTGGCAAGTGTGGTAATACGTGGGTTGCTGGGAGGATAAAACCGTCAAAAAAAATGTTGGACCGGAAGAAACACTTCGTCTTTTATTATTAGGTATAAATAACTAGCAAAATGCCCGCGCGTTGCGGCGGAAGAATTTAGTCGTTGTTTTGCCGGTGGTGAGTTTTTTAAATCAGTTGCATGTCACAGTATAGATAGTTTTTTAACTTACTCGGTAACCTCTGCTTCTCGATCAATTGATTGTTGATTGTTTCAATTCGCAAGCAGAATATTTCCTTTCTCCAAACCCCCTCTTTCTCTTCCTTGGCGTGCTTATCTTTTATCTCCTCGTGAAGTGTGTGATGCTGTCGGCTCTGGCTGGTACTATCCTGTTTAATTAGCTCATGCATTTAGTTTATTATCAGCACACGCAATCCCTCACAATCAGTCCCGTTTAATTAGACAGCCCAAAATTTCCTTTGAATCAGCCCAAAATCCCTTCGCTTAGTTGCTGCTTATTTTGATTTTTTCCCTTTAATCTTGTTAATAACAAGCGGAAGCAATTGCAATATAAACTGGTATTGATCCTTATAATGCAGAGGGTGGAACTAAACATGCGGGTACCAAGTTTAATTACGTGGTCAAAGCAAGTTGGACCGAACCTTGCAATCACGCTCCAGATAAAATCAAAAGAAGCATGATAGTTTTCATAAAAAACAAAGTGGGATAGTGTGAGCGGACGGGCACCCGTATCAAATTGCCTTATCCATCCACTCCAGCTAGGCAATAGGGGAAAAATGGGTTCGACAAACACATCGACCAAGACGGTCACTGCCCAGATCAAAGCCCGATCGGTCCCACCGCCTAGCCGGCCCGCCTTCACTTTTGCGGGGATTAGGACCTCCCGACGAAAGCCACGGGGCAGAGCAGTACCATGTGTTGGCCTTTCGTGCGAGACTTGGTGTCAGAGAGAAAGAAAGGCCGGAGAGGTATCATCATGTTCGAATAAGAGAAAGAAAAAACGAACGTGTACGGTGGCAACCATGCGTGCACCGGACGTTCTTACTTACCTATGGCATCACAGGCCCCATCGATCACCGATCCCTCACGTTTGATTAAGCAGCTCATGGATTCTTACACTCAGACCATCCAGAACTTTATATCTCTCGGTGCCTCAATTAGTTTATAGGTCACAACCACCGATTGCTCCCTCACGTTTGATTAAGCTTGCTCCCTCACGTTTGATTAAAAGCTCACAAAGCCTGGCCCATATACGGGGCTCATCCTCGCTCACAAGTCCCAACCATATCAACAACGACAAGACCATAATTCCCTCCTTTGATCGCGCTCAGTTTCGCTGTGTCCTGTCCATAGGTGATTTGCTTGTCTACGGTGGGATAGAGGTCTATTTAAGCCGATAGATTTCTTTCTGACTTTTCGATGTGGGACTAATTTTTCCACTGGATATAGGCACAAGTATCGGCTCAGACGCAACGGCCCGGGTGAAAATTAGCCCGTGTACAAACTGCCTCTCAAACATGTGTATAATTTGTTTATGTCTAGGTACATGAATAGATGTTGGGACGATTCAACTGGCGCCGTGCACGCACGGGAACAAGGATGAGCCAGGTTTTCTATTACAACTGGTACAATGCATACCAGCTAAACTAATCGATCAATCTAAAAAAAAAGCTAAACAAACTGGTTTCAACAACGGTAATTCATATGTTTGTGGAAGGGTAAATCCGTCCAAAAAAAAGTTGGACCGGAAGAAACACTTCGTTCTTATTATTACTAGCAAAATACCCGTGCGTTGCAACGAAAGAAAATATAATAGCGTGTTATTATGGAAGTCATAAAGAATTTTACAATGTGAGAGAATATGTTTGTGTGTTGCCACAGGTCGATTTTTACTAATTTTTTTAGGCCATAATGAATTTACTATTCATTAGCAAAGTGCTTTTTCTTCTTAATTAATAGCACCAGCAATTTGACGCATGTTTGCACTGTAGTTCAGATACAAAATTAGCACAGTCACTTTCACCTGCACCGAACCTGCATAAACACTCGAAATAAATTTCAGTGCCTCGTGACCAGGACCAGCAGCAGCTTCCCCCCCAACTCTGCATTCTGACAGTGTGGTAGTCTGTCCCAGTCGGAAGGAATCGCAAAGCCATCTTCGTCTCTCCTCACCAAGCTCCTGAGTGATCCTCATCAGTATAGATGGCATAGAAATTTAATTTTGTCCACCCCACCGTCCGCTCGGTCCAGGACACACAGATGTGAGATTTTGTGTATCATGATCCATTTTTCGTACTCCATCTGTTTCAAATTACTCCGCCGGCGCGCTTACGTAGGTGAACTAGTACTCCCTCATTTTTCATTCAAAAAAATCCTCGAATTTTTCAAATAGATAGTATGAAATATGTACTACGTATACCAAAAATTCTAAGAATTTTTTGATGAAAAATGAGAGAATACTAGGCCACCTAGGTAAGCGTGCGCGCGGAGTAATTTGAAACAGAGGGAGTACATGATAAGAAATGTCAGATCTGAAGAGAAATTAATAGAGACATCAGAGATGGGAGGCGTCTATGGAGGCTACAGAAGATGAGGTTCCTTGTGACCGTGACTCTGCGAGCTGTGTTCTCCTCTTTTGCGGCGGAGAGAGAAATAAGAACGAACCGACGAAAGCGAAGCGAAGGAAAGAGAAGTTGACTAACCGGTGGCGTTGGTTGTAATACATGGTTTAGTGGGAGGGCAAAACGGTCTAAAAAAGTGTTGGACCGGGAGAAACACTTCGTGCTTTATTATTAGGTATAGATATAGATATAGATATAGATATAGATATAGATTAGGAGATAGGAAATGTGCCCGTGCGTTGCACCGGAAGCTCTAACCTTAGTCTGTCGTTTCGTCTTAATCTTTTACATTGATCTACCTCCACCAAATCATCTTCAAGTATCTGCTTTCAAAAAAATTCTTTAATTCACAGAATTTGAAAAATCTATAGGCATCAGGTGATACCATTTATCGGCATGCACCTTCGTCATTAGCGGATACCATCCTCGTCTCCCAATTGTTGACGTGCTCGTCAGATTTCAACAGAATCCATTAGCACCTGATGATCTATAAAGTCCTGAATGTGGCACCCAAAATACAGGAGTATTATGAAGACTAAATGAGAGAAGATGAACTGTAGTATGCAATGGTTGGTTAACTAACATCTAGCTGAATTTGTGATCGAATTAATGTTTGTGTGTACGGTGCAGGTGAAGCATAGCAACTTCAGTTAGTACATGAACTCTGCTATTCATGTTCTAAATGTTATATTTTTCTCCCTGTTCTGAATGTCCTGTATTGCTCTATTTTCTGAATGTCCATAAGAAGGGAAAGCTAGAAGCCTAAAAGGTTAAAATTGTCCTTACGATGTTTGTATCCTGATTTTGCATTAAGCTAGCTAGAGCTCACTATAAAAAAACCAACCGTCAATTACCTGCCAAATTCTTTGATGTTCTCCCGAACTCTCCAAACTAATTTATCAATCTGTATTTGCGTCCTCCTAATTGAACCCTCTCTCCAAATAAATTGCTATCAGAACTTATCTACTATTCTTGTTCTGCCACGCATCTATGCTTCTGATGTCTCTCTCCTCACTCCATTACCACTACTTGAGTCCCAAATCTTTCTCCAATGCCCCGCATTGCGTCTCCATTTGTACGTCAAATCTGTTGTCTACAAAACCGGCCAAATCAAGACGGTGGTGAGTTAAATCCCAGCTCTGGACGCTGCCGCTTCTCCGCGCCGGCAGGGCATGCCGCTTCCGCCAGTCTTGCCAGAGATCTTGCGATTTCCAGCGACCGTCACCACCCATGGTGCTGATGGATTAGAGATATCACGAATTCAAATTAAGCTAGAGAAACCAAGGCTATGGGTATCGCAGGGAATGACCTGGGAAACATCGAGCATAAATTGAATCCTCCATAGATCGACCAGGAATTGAATCCTCCATAGATCTGAAAATCACAATCTCACCCCGTCGTTGAAAAGAATAACACCAGCTAGCTTCCAGATCCAACGAACGAAGGTGGTCGTTGTCGATTTCCATCGAGATCGTGGTCACGGGAAAAAACGGGGGCGGCCGAGGTAAATAGAATTTGCCACGCTGAACGCCTCGGCACCAGGCGCCGCCGTCTTCCTCCGATAATCGACGCGTCTTTGTTTCGATATAAGCACGCAGCACCGACGTCCTTCCCTCCGGAACCAGCGACCAGTGGATTCCGTGGCCTCCTACTCGCTCCCGTCGGAATCAGGCCGCCATGCGCGTTGTAATCGATTTGGCGGCACCGTCCGTGGAAACGGTCAGCAACCACATCGAAGGAGCAGAGAGACACGTGCGAGACTCCTCGCCCCGTTGTGCTCTGCCACGCCGTCGTCGACTCGATCGGGGTATATAAAGCGCACAAATTCATGGGTTAGGGCTTTCATCGTGGTTGCCTATATATGGAACAGGGTGGGAGTTTGGAACATGCACGCTACGAAAACGTGGGGTCGTTTTTTTACTTTCCGATGGTATCTCTGCTAATATGTGTTTTAGTGGAGGGGTAAAACGGTCTAAAAAAGTGTTGGACCGGGAGAAACACTTTATTATTAGGTATATTATTATTATTTATATATATACTAGCAAAGTGCCCGTGCGTTGCTACCGTTTTTAATTTTCTATTATCACGTCTCACATGTTAATATATAATATCTCACGTGTTAATATAAAACATAAAAATATTCATGTATATTAATCTTTTTCAACTGCTTGGCCATCAAACTATTTCGTCGAGTATTAACATGGTTCTCGACTACTTAATTCCTCCTCGAAACAGATGACTTTCGTTCCGCTTTGTTAATAAAGCCAAACACCTCTCACTCAATGTTTGAATTGTTTGCCGTGCCATCATAGCTAAAGTTCAAACAATAGTTCTGACCGAACTTGTTTACGCGCAACACAAATAAAGATGAACCATTTATGTTAGAATAATATTAAATTAGCCTCGTAAATGAGACAAAAAAGAGTAATATTTACATTTGTTAGCACTTTCTTTTGTGAGAAAAATAAACGCTACAAATCAGAAAAAATTTGAACCCATGAACACGAAACGAATCTACCTGGCTATAAATCAGGGATATTAATTAATCAGGAGTACTTTCTGGCCACACATCGTGCAAAGCTCAGAACGCCTCTTTTTTTTCTCTCTAGCGGAGTCAACCACACACCACAACATCACGCGTCCCTCACACGCACCCGTGCATGCGCGATAACAACACCACGAAGGCCCACCACCCCCGGTCACACGCGCAGCCCGCGGTCGTCAGTTCGTCACCTACCCCTTCAAATCTCTTCGATTCCCCATCATCGCCGGTTGCTCTCTCCCTGCATAAAAAATTACGTCATTTCGTCACCTAGGCTTGCGGTCTTGATGGTCTGGTACGTCATTTTTAGTTTCCGATTCTACCCCTAAAGCTTTAGGATGAGTTATAAAAAATTACACCCGTTGACACCCCTAAATAAAACGTACGGTTCAGTATATTTTTAGAATTTGAAAGTCAAACCACAGTCCTTGGCCTATATGACCGAACTGACAAAAACGCCGGGCCCCGGATATAGCCGCTGCTGCGGAGGTTGCCGACCAGAAAGCTAATGGGCAGGTTCTGCCCCGCCTATCCTTATTTTCCCCCGAGGACACCGACGGCGGCTTCCGACCTTTAGTACAGGCTCGTCTCTCCATGGGGTTCTGGTGATAGGGCGAACCGGCAGCATGACGCGGGTGGGACGACTTCACCGGCCTCGAGCTAGCATGGCCGCCCGTGCTCGGACACACCTAATCGCCTAATCCCCTACACTACAATCTTCCTCTACCCAAATTCACCTACCCAAAGAACGCACCCACCTTCCTGCCGCCGGAACTTCTTCCATGGATTTCGCCCAGGCGTCGGACCTCCAGGCGCAGCTAGCCGCGGCCGTGCACGCGCTCAACAGCACGCGTACCTCTGCGCGCCTCAATTCCAAAGCACGCGCTCAACCAAGGCACGCCGCACGCACACCTCTACCAAACAGTGTCTCCTCGATCGGCCTGCAGCGGCATATGCGCTGGTGGCCTCGATGCTATCGCCCGCGCATCACCAAGCTCCTTATACTGTCCTACTCTACTCACTCTTCTTAGCAGTCCCACCTCTCCAGCAACCACCGCCTTTCAGTACACGAGCGACAATCGTACGGTTCTGGAACGTTTTAGTTTTCCTTGTTTTTCAATTTTGGAGCAATGTAAACAGAGATGCGCACTGTATCTTGTTTGCCTTCCCGATTACTATCAATGACGACACGCCTTTCTTCAGAGTTCAATATAAAGTTGCAAGGCATTGAGCAACACGCTGAACTGGGTGATGGATGGTAAGCATTTTTTCCCTCGATTAGATAAATAATTATTCTGTAGATTGTGGTTTAATACTTTATACTGGAGTAACATAACTAATTATAAACCTGGTATTCCTTATAAATGATAGTATTAGATGTCATTTGTAGCTCACGCTGTCTCATACTATAAGTTTTCTAGGCATATTGATATTCCGCGAGTCCTCCTATACATACGATCTTTTTTGTACAATACCTGCGGCCGCTCCAAGGCCCGATGCCCATGCATCCAATCCGATCCCGTGTCGTACATAAGTCGTACGCGAAGCGTCGGATTGCACATCGTTTTCCATTTTCCGTTGCTTCCTTTTCTTATTTGCAATATTATATAAGTACTTTATCTTCTCCCTTGTGCGAAGACACCTACAGTAGGCTCACATTTTTGTTTTATCCAATTACCGCGTGTTTTGCATTTGTTATATCATCTTTCTTATTAATTTGGATTGGTAAAGGTGATGGTTAATCTACCGCAACGTTAGAATCATCAGATCTAAATCAATGGATATGATTAGATTTAGGACAACATTTTTTTCTTTTCCTTTTTAAACTTGCAACTCGCGAGGAAAGACTTCCTTCGAAGGTTTGCATTTGATCTAAATTATGATTTTCAGGCCCCGACGTGTGGGGAAACTCGAGAAAGGGATGAACATGCCGACACCGAGAGCACAAGAAAAGAGAGAGAAGAGTGGTGAGAGGGAGTGGCGGTGGAAGCTGGAGGGCAGTGTGGCAGGTAGGAGAAGTGGTGCTCCACAAAATCTAAAAAAGGACGGGTCATTCCGTAGCAATACACGGGTATTTAGCTGGTAATAGATAATTTGTGTTATGGTGGTTTTCGTTGCTTCGGTCCGTCGTCCGTTCTTTTCCTCCGTTTTCCCAATAGACCGTTCGATCCTTTGTTTCCTTCGTCTATTGGATCAGCGGAGTCAGACTCGAACCCGATACCAAATCCTTTCCTTTATCCATGTGCAGGCAAGCCGGTAGCTTAGTCTGGCTCTAAAATTTCCTTCTGACCAGGCGATCACCGCCGCCTCCGCCGACAAGGGGACGGATGGACGCTATGGTGGTGGAGGGGAGTACGGGACGTTCCAGGGTCTGCGGCCGGGGACAGCTGGACGCTGTGGTGGTGGCGGAGGAGAGGAGTACGGGACGTTCCAGGGGCCGCCCAGCTGCCTGCCCCCGCGCCCGCCGGTCGTCGGGTACCCGCACAGCCCGTCCAGCCACCGGCCTCTTCGGCATGCGCTACTAGCGGAACCGCGGCGGGTACTACGAGTAATTTCCAGATCCTTCTTTTCGATATGTGATTCCTAGGTGAGGTGGACGCGGTCTGTTCGACGCCGCTCGAAGTTGTGATCAGAATCAGGCGTGCATGTGGTGGGATTACACTTGGGGTACCCATTTTTTGGGGGACGTTTGATTTAATTCGGTTTCTCTTTTTTGCTGTCAAACTCTGATTGCTCTGACTGGTAGAATCGAAAATCCTATCTTCTACAGTTCTTTGTTTTTTACAGTTGCTAGATCCAAGTTGGCCTTTATCGTCCTGTCCTCTGTTTGATGTAGGCGATGTCTTTCAGTTGTATGGTACTTGTTTCATTACCAAATAGTTTCTACCCAGTTGCTCCATAAAAAATCAGAGAATGAACAGTTTGAATCACCACCATTTGACCGTTCTTTCCTTTGTCCCTGATGAATGATGACAGAGAGAATCTGCCGCCTAAGAAATTTTGTTCACGATGCAACATAAGGTCACATTCACTTGTGCTAAAACCGAGGTACCAAAATGGATGCTTGTACTTCATGAAGAGAAGCTGTGGAGAAGCACATAGAGATATGCGGTGGAGAAGCTAGCAAGCATGAATGGGAAGAAGCCGGCTTGCGGCATGGAGTGTCGCCAACAACCTTAACGTGTGTGCTGCATTATGAGACTCTCTGTACCTTGTCAAGAAATCCGCTGCAACGTGTGGACACTCAGCTATTTCTAATAGTAATCTGTAATCACCAATTCTATTGGCTTAAAAACATTATGAATTTATGCGGTTATCTCTTTCTGTACTCACGCATTTTCATGTGTTATTTTTGCACTTGTGATAGAAAAATTGAAAAGACCGTAGCAATCGCACGTGTCTTAACTTTTTCTAGATATGAATATATCTAGTCTAAATATTTAACTATATGAATCTAGATAAAGCTAAGGCCTTTAACATAAAAATATTAATTTTATAATCAATAAAATGAACCGAAAATATAACTTCCATCTAGGGTACAATTTTCGAGGGTACACAATTTATGGGCTAAAAAGCCTTGCCATGAAGCCCACGGTCCGGCTATGCTCTCGGGACTCGTCCGACGGCCAAAAAACTCTAAACTCTGTGAGCGCCCCATGAGGTCTCCTTAATCATACTTCTAGAGGTGTTCCAGAGTCCTCTGTCCACCCACCTGTTTATCCAGAGTTATTTGCATGACTTGGCAGTGCAGGCAAGGGTTAGCCGCGCTGCTGATGCAGCACACTGAAGCCCTTCCACCCGCGCTGGATCCGTCCAAGCCCGGGATGCGCAAAGATGAAAGTTGGCGTGGCTATGGCTATGAAGAAGAGTGAATCGGGAGGCGCTGTTGGCGTAAGAGCATATCGACTCGGCTACCTAGTACGTCGATCCGGACATCGAATTTAGGTCTGGACGCCGAAAATTAGCTCAGTCGCGTATCCAGAGACCTGTTTTCGGTCAGATTTAGGCCAATTTTTGTCCGGACTACCTAGGCCGAACCTAGGTTTCCGGGTACGTCCTAAAAACGACGGATACAGCGAACTCGGCGAAAAAAAACCGAAACGGTTGGAACCGCTGAGTCAGCATCGGAAGCCGAGTCGTCGTCATCCTGGGAACCACGCGGCGACCGCCGGACAATAATTGTGCGTCGCATCGGCCACGCGTCGCCGAATTGCGGCGCCACCGCCGCCGCCTCGGCTCCCGCGACGAACCGGCGGGCACTAACTTTCCGCCGTTTCCCCTTTTCCCTCCCTCGCCGCTACACCCCTCCCACCCTCGCCGCCCACCTCGGCCTTTATAAGCCATACCCTCTCACCGGAGTTTTTCACACTCTCTCACAGCTCCCCCAGCCCACCAGCCCGAACTCCGGCGAACACTCTCTCATAGCTCCCTCCCCAGCCATGGCCGAGCGATACCCCGGCGACGGTGCGGCGGCGAACGGCTTCGGCCGGCGCACCCTACAGACTTGGGAGGCGCGCCTGCTATACGAGGCCGAATACATGGCGCCGCCGGACACGCGGACCCCTCCGAGGTGGAAGCTAAGCGCCGGCGGCATCCCTATCCCGCCGGCGCCGACGCCGGAGGAGCTGTCGTACGAGATCCAAGAGTATATCGGCGGCATGGACGACCCCTCTGACGCCGAGAGCGTCGACAACCTCCTGTACTGGGAGCAGTTCTTCGCGGACCGCCGCGCCCAGGAGCTCGCCCGCCACGAGGGGCCGCCAAACGAGTCACCGCCGAAGCGCAGCAACTCGGCTAGCTGCCGACGTTGGTGGAGCACGCCAGGCCGGACGCTCAGGGCGGTGCTGGAGCACATCAACGCCGGGAACACGCCGCGTCTCGGCTTCCCGCGCACACCGACGCCGGCGGCCAGGTCTGGGCGGCGCCCTCCGGCGAAATGGATGCCGAGGAGGATGGCCAGCATGAGCTCCTCCACCTCCGCCTCGGCCTCCCACTCCTCGGGATCCACGCCGATCCCTGCAGCGACTGGGCCTTCGTCGGGGCTACGCCCAGTCAAGCGCGAGGCGGTCTCGCTTGTGCGCTCGCCACCGCGGACACGCTCGCGCGGCCTCGTCATCGGCGAGCCATGCGCAACGGCGTCGCCCACTGGCCAACTACGCCTTCGCCGCCCGAAGGTTGAAGGCTCGGCGCCGCCCGACGACAGCGCCTTGAGGATGACGCTGGAGCAGTAGCTCCGCGAGTCGGTGCCGTAGCCGCCGTTGTTGGAGCCGTCGTCACCGGACATCCTGGAATGATCTAGGAAGGACTGGGAGGAGCAGGAGCGGCAACGCATCCAACGCCTGCAGCAGCAGGCCGAGGATCAGACGGCCCGGAGACGAACGATGTCCGGGCGCGCGCTCGCCTAATAGGGCGCCCCGCTCTTCGCCCTCGACGACGACGAGGAGGATGGCCCTTTCTACCAGCCGTGGAGGTGCGGCGACCCAGGCCAGGGGAGCTCCCGCCAGCACCAGCCGCCGAGCGACGACGACGACGGCGGTGAGGATGATGGTCGGGCCGATCCCGGCTACACTTCGTTCTACAACCACTTCGGCATGTAGGACGGCGATGGCACCGACGAAGGCCATGGCGGCGGCCTTTTTTTAGTTTACTATGTACTACTTTAGTTTAAATTCGATGTAATCCACCTATATTCGTCCACTTAATGAAATTCTCCCGTCTTTAATGAAATTTAGCCGAACGTGGAAACTCGGTCTTGGTACGCGAGTGAGAAACTCGGCGTACCCAGGCTAAAAATTTGTTTCGTCCGATCGAAAAAAGGTCGCCTGGATTCGCCCAACAAGTGAAGATGCTCTAATATGTCGGACCGAGGAGGCTATCTTCTTGGGCGCGTCTACACTCAGCATCTCGGGGATCAGCGACCTAGCGACCACGGAGGCCATCGCCTGCCGTGAAGTGCTGGCTAGCTCTTGCACATGACTTGATCCTTGATCGCATAACGGTGACCTCTGATTGTCTGTCAGTCGTCCAAGCGCTGAATCAGGGGTTCGAGGGTAGCTACGGGATGGTTATTGAGGAGGTGAAGGCTAGTGCAAACCTCTTCTCATTAGTTTCCTTTAAGCATGAAAACCAAGCGTCAAATGGAGAGGCTCATAGCTTAGCCCTCGTTCAACAGTGTCTAGTTCTTTGGAACGTCAGGTTTGGTTGGATCAACCTCCTCATGGTCTTTGTATTTGCAACAATATCCTGAGTTAATAAAGTGTGCTGAATTCTCAAAGAAAAATTATACTTTTAGATATCCTCACATGCCCACCGCCAGAACACCAAGAATTCATCATTGATATATTATTCCATAACTCATTCAGAGCTGATCGTTAAAGTATACTAAGGGCCAACTAAAAGGTGTCCTCTCTCCATATAGGCGGCTCTATATCTAGCGAGGAGGGGGGCCCTGCTGAACGCCTGATGAATCATTTCATGCATAAGCTGGATTAGCTGAAAAGACATGCATATGATATATAATGCAAGATATGCTATCCTGATCCATAGGTACAACCAGAAAAGGAACAATCTCAAATCTAAGCCCAATTAAGCTGGCAGCTGCGTACGTACTCTATCTCTTTAGAAATATAAGATGTTTTAGATTTGTGAAAGAGATGTATCTAGACACGTTTTAGTGTCAGGAGAAATCAATTTATGTGGATATATGATGATTAGCTTAACTGTCTTAGGTGTTGGTTGTCTTTCGAGGGCATTAATTATATAATTAAGTGTAGCACGTCTTGAAGAAAAGGAGTTTTACAAATGAATGGTTTTTATAAGATGTCCTCCAAACCGTGAAGGAGATAGTAGCTAGCTTCCTTTCCGTGACGGCGGTTAAGTAGCTGGTTGTCTTAGGCTGGTGTATACGTATACCTTACGTATTACTCCCTCCGTTCCAAAATATAAGACGTTTTAGTTTTGTGAAGAAAAGAATCTAGATTTATTTTAATATGTAGTTGAATCTTATATTTTGGAACGGAGGGAGTATGTACTTATGCATGTACGCCTGGAGGTCTGGACTCACGGGTAGTAGTATATGCTGCGGTCCTGAGCTTGCTGGGTGTTGCCGATGTAGCACGGCTTCGATCGATCGTGAGGTTTATTTAATTAGCTAGCATACTACTACGACTTCAGGTTTAAAGGTAGCTGCCGGCCTGTATTATTCTACGGTGTATATACTGTAGCAACTAGCAATCTAGCTGTTCGTACACTACGTGCTGGGTTAGGGAACTTGAGTCATACTGAGCGACCACACAGGTGCACTGCAGAAATATGGTAATGGAGTAGTAGTACTACTATACTCTCCGTAGTATTTTCTCCGTACTTTCTCTGTTTTAAAATATAAGATGTTTTAGCTTTATGAAGCAAATATATTTAGATTAGTTTTATTATGTAGGTCCACTCATATTTAGAATAAATCTACGCATTAAAACAAGTTTAGATACATTTTCTTCACAAATCTAAAATATCTTACATTTTGAAATGGAGTAGTTAATTAACCCGTCGGCGCGTACGTACGTGGTACGTCTCCAATGGTTGGGTGGAGAGAATTTCTTTCAGCCGCTCCGCCATCATAATCGTACGTACTGCTCATGTGTGGGCGTGAGTTGTATGCCGCGGGCCCATGCGGCACATGGCCGCAACCACGGTCTCCTTCGCCCGCATGAATGAATGACCGGTGCATGCATGCATGGTACTACAAGGACACATAAGCTAGCTCCTGGATTAATAATTAACGGGTTTTCGTTTCGAGCGAGGAAAAGTAAAACAGAGTTGGAGTAGTACACTTTTGTTACGAGATGAATTAATTGCGATTTGACAGGGTAACAAAACGTACCCCTGGTGTGCACGGTGCCTATGTTTTGCCGGAGAGCCGCGTGCTCCCGAAATAATTACAGTGCTGAGAAACAAATGACAAGCTAGATACTCCGAAGCAACTTACTTTTTTTTTTAGATTCCGAAACAACTTACTTGACAACAGTGGGATGACGCGTGCAAAATGTCAAGTTTTAGACACTGAAAAACCTATTTTAAAAGACCGATATGATAGAAAGTGTTAGCAAATACACTTACACACATTCTCGCGTGTGAAACAAAAAGAAGTCATCTCACGTGTAAACTCAAGATATGACTCGACAATTTTTTTTTAGATCGAAAGGGACTCTGTCCCAGTTCTATTATGAAATAATGAAACAACTAATTCCAAAGTAACAGGAAAGATAAAATGACAGTAAGAGCTTTTAACGCTCAAAAACTAACAAACTGAAAAAAGTTTCGGCTCAGAACAAAGCCAGCTGCTCTACACACTACCCCTTAAACGCAGCCAAAAAGACACATGGAACAGATCAAAGGACAGACTAGAACACCACATGAACATTCTCCTCCTCATCAGGGTGATCTTGGAGATATTTCAGCGATGCCCTCCCCCCATAGCTCGATGATGCAGTAGTTTCCTATGTGGAAATCCACTCGAAGCCAGCGCAGATCATCTCGCCGTGAGCGTCAGAGGTTTTCTCAGTCTGTCGATCATCTTTTCCATGAAAAGGGCGATCTTCCCCCCCTCCAGGTCCTTGAATGGTTTTTGCCATGTCTTTATTAGGAAGGAAAGGACCAGACGCCAGACCTGTTTCATATTAATCCAAGATGTCTTATTAAAGACAAGGCTATTTCTATTGTTCCAAATGCTCCAAAGAATGGCAGAAGAAACCACATTCAAATGAAGATGTTTCTTATTAGCAATCCATTTGGAAGCAAGGGATTCAAAATCTACAATACTAACACCAAATATATCTTGAACATCTCTCCAAAGTAAGCTGGAGACTAAGCATTCAAAAAATAAATGATGAACAGATTCTATTTCTTTGCAAAGATTACATTCCAAAGGTTTTGGAATCCCCTGGATCTCGGATTATCTCTAGTCAGAATCTTATTTTGAGAAATAACCAAAGGAAAATCTGGACCCTGGGTGGAATAAGTAGTTTTCAGACAGCAGAGAGATAAACCTGAGAGGTACCTCTAAAATTAACCAGAGAGTACATAGAACTTGAGGAATATTTACCCTTAGATTCATACTGCCAAATTAACTGATCATCTTCTTCAGAGAATCTAATTGACTGGACAATGCCCAAAAGCTCATGCCATTGCAGCATTAAATCCTCAGTAAAGGTTCTTCTAAAGTCACATCTAAGATGTGTACCATCCCATAACTCAGCTAACGTTTTAGTCTGCTGATTAGAGATCAAATAAATTTCCCAGAATTGGGTAGCTAAATTAGAATTTCCAAACCAGATATCTTCCCAAAATCTAATAGTTTTACCATTCCCTACATGCCATTTATATCCAATCTCAACCGCTCTAGATGCCCACATGACCCCTTTCCAAAAGGTAGATGGATGAACATCATGACAACAGAGGATATTAGGCGACTTAGTCTTATATTTAGCATCTATCACCTTTTTCCATAGAGCCCCCTCTCCCTGAATATATCTTTTAACCCAGGAGCCAAGAAGACATAAATTCAAGTCATGTAGGTTTGGGATACCCAAACCTCCAAACTCTTTCTTCATGCAAACTGAAGACCAATTAGCTAGATGCAACTTATGATTACCTTCTTCATCATTCCAGAAGAAGTTGGCTAAATGTGAATCTAGGAGTTTCAAAGCCCATTTGGGAAACTTGACGAAAGAAAGCAAATAAATAGGAATACTAGAAAGACAGGCTTGAATAAGCACCTTCTTAGCAGCATAAGATAGAAGTTTATCCCTCCAACCTGTGATTCTATTCAACAGGTTTTCTATCAGAGGCTGCAAGTCTTCTCTCTTCACCTCTCAAAGTGAAGAGGAATCCCCAAATATTTAACAGGGAAATTACCCATAATGCATTCAAAAATGTCTAGAAAAGGTCTAGTATCTGACTCAGATATGTTAATGGGAATAAGCTCACTCTTATGGTAATTAATGCGCATCCCAGAAATCTGCTCAAAGCAGGTGAGAATCCATTTTAGATTAACAGCTATTGATTCACTAGGCTCCAAGAAGAGAAGTGTGTCGTCTGCATATTGCAAACAAACAATCCCTCCTGGAATGAAATTAGGATAGAGACCTTTAATGGCTCCACAACTAGTCCCCTTGATTAACATCCTAGAAAAAACATCAATCATAAGATTGAACAACAGAGGGGCAATGGGATCCCCTTGCCTAAGACCTGTACCAGTCAAGAAAAAATCACTCTCAAAATCATTGATTTTAACCCCTACAGACCCCCCCAAAGTAATCTGCTTAATAAATCTAATAAAGATAGGACAAAAACCTCTTAATTCTAAAATCTCAAACAAAAAGTCTAAATTAACTCTATCATAAGCTTTCTCATAATCTATTTTGAGAACTAGGCCCTGCTTCTTATTCCTATGCACCTCATGCACAACCTCATGTGCAGTGACCACACTCTCCAAAATAAACCTACCCCTAATAAATGCAGACTGACTAGGAGAGATTAATCTACCAATCACAGTAGCAAGTCTGTTAGTCAGAACCTTGGTAAAGATTTTTAAGGAACAATTCAAAAGACTAATTGGCCTGAATTTTTTCATTGTCCTAGCCTCATTTTCTTTAGGAATCAGAGTAATCATAGCAAAATTAAGCCTAAAAATATTAAACTGATCTTCATGCCAGGACTGGAACATAGCAACAAGATCATGTTTCAAGATATCCCAGAAAGATTGATAAAACATAAATGAAAGACCATCAGGACCAGGGCCCCATCAGCATAAGAAGTAAAAACAGCTACTCTAATTTCTTCTTCAGAAAAACTTGCACCTAGATTTAAGTTTTCAGCCTCATTGACCTTCTCTTCCTCAGAGAAAAAATCCTGCTTCAACTGAATGTTGGGCCTAGGTTCCCAAGCAAAAAAGCTCTCTATAATAATCAGTTGCCACCTTAATCATATCTTTAATGTCAGTAACAGGCCCATCAGGACCATCAAGAACATTGATTAATTTCTTTCTCCTACGCTGGTTGGCCACTGCATGAAAATAAGCAGTGTTCCTATCTCCTTCCAGCACATTCCTATCTCTAGATCTTTGTCTTGCCTTAGTCTCCTCTAAAATCCAATAATTATGGAGCTCAGTATAGATAAAATCTAGTCTACCCCGTTCCTCCTCAGACAAAGGTTGAGTATCAGACTTAATGTCTAAAGTATCATATGTTGGAATTATGCCCTAAAGGCAATAATAAAGATGTTATTATTATAATTCTTGTTCATGATAAAGTTTATATTCCATGCTAGAATTGTATTAAGCGGAAACATTAATACTTGTGTGGTTTGTGAACAACACCGTGTCCCTGGTACGCCTCTAAGGACTAGCTCATTGATCAATGATGGTTAAGGTTTCCTAACCATAGACATGAGTTGTCAATTGATAATGAGATCATATCATTGGGAGAATGATATGATGGACAGACCCAAACTAAGCGAAGCAATTAGATCGTTATCATCGTGTTCATCTTTGCGAAGCTTTTCCTATGTCAAATATTGTATTCCTTAGACCATGAGATAATACAACTCCCTGGTATCGGAAGAAAGCTTTGAGGTCATCAAACGTCATCCTATGAGAGGGTGATCATAAAGGTGTCTCTCAGGTGATCGGAAAGTATCTGTTGGGTTGTATGTATCGAGATGGAATTTGTCCCTCCCAAGTCGGAGAGATATACTTCGGGCCCACTCGGTAATCGATATCAACACCGCTTGCAAGCATGTGGTTAAGGAGTTAATCACAAAGTGATATCGGATTACGGAACGAGTAAAGTACTTGCTGTGAACGAGATTGAACTAGGTATGACGGTACCGACGATCGAATCTCGGGCAAGTAAAATATCGCGAGACGAAGGGAATATATATATGGGATTGTTTGAATCCTGACATCGTGGTTCATCCGATATGATCATCGATGAATGTGTGGGAGTCAATATGGGTGCCCAGACCCCGCTGTTGATTATTTATAGAAGATCATGTCTGCATATTCTCGAACCCGCAGGGTCACAGACTTAACGTGTCTCGACGCTAGGATAGATTGGATAATTGGTTTATGAATTTTTTGTTCGGAGTCTCGGATGGGATCCGGGATATCACGAGAGGTTACGGAATGGTCCGGAGAATAAGATTCATATAAGGCAATGCAGTTTTTGGAGTTCGGAATTGTTCCGGGTTAATCGGTATTGTACCGGAAGCTTCTAGAACCTTCCGGAAGGGGACCAACGTGGCCCCACCTTCCGGGAGGGGGCATGGGCCTATGAGGGAGTGTCCTGGCCGCATTGGGCCAGGGGAACAAGGCCCCATAGGGCCCAGCCGATCCTAGAGAGTTTAAATCGTTTAAACTAGAGATAGGGTTTCTAGAAGAGGGGAGAGTCCATGCCCCCCACTCCTTATCCTTTGGGCTTGGGGGAGGGGCTAGGGCTGCGCCCCCCCTCTATATAAAGAGGGGTGGGGGCGCACCAACCCCCCACACCTCTCCTCCAAACCCTAGCCGCCTTGCTAGCTTTCCTCTCTCCCTCCCGACTGTTTGTAGGCGAAGCCCTGCTGCAGAAATTCTCCACCATATACACCACGCCGTCGTGTTGTAGATCCAATCTATCTCTCCACCATACTTGCTGGTCCGAGGAAGGAGGAGACGTCGAGGTGCTGCACGTGTGCATCTCACGGAGGCACCGCCACTTGTGGTGCTAGATCGGATCGGATCGCGAGGAGGAGAAGCGAGTACGACTACATCACCCACGTTCCGACGAACGTTCCGCTGTGCGAATCTTCAAGGGTATGAAGATCTGATCCAATCTCTCTCGTTGATTGCATCTCCTAGATTAGATCTTGGCTTTCCCTCTGTTCGCATCCGTAGAAAATTTTGATTTACTATGCCGCGAAACCCTTCAGTGGTATCAGAGCTAGATCTATGCGTAGATGTGTTTCACGAGTAGAACGCAACATGGTTGTTGTGGGCGTTGATGTTTTCTGTTGCAAGCCTCTTGTTTGTGTTCTTCTTATGACGCGGGATAGTGAGATTGAAGCGGTCTAGGCCAACCTTACGCGACGTCTTTCGCGAGATCGGCTCCGCACTTGACGTGTGGCTTGTTCCACACATGCGGCTGGTGGATGTCAGTTTCTCTCACTATAGTTGTCATGGGATTAACACCGGAGTTTGGCAACCATAATATCACCGTTGTGGCTTTCCGTAGGTAAGAATCGTTCTTAGCATCTACTCCCATAAGCCACGTAAAACATGCAACAACAAAGTAGAGGCGTCTAACTTGTTTTTGCAGGGAGTGTTTTCTGTGATATGGTATGGCCCAAGATGTGATGTGTATATTGTATGCGATGATCATGTTTTGTAATGTTTCACGACTTGCATGTCGATGAGTACACAACCGGCAGGAGCCATATGGTTGTCTTTATAATTGTGTATGACCTGCGAGTCAACTTCTTATACGCCATGTAATAGCTTTACTTTATCGCTAAGTAGTTAGCAATAGTTGTAGTTGCTATTCATGGTGGAGGCAATCATGGTGGAGTGATGGAGATCATGCCAGAACGCACAAGATGGAGATCATTGCGCGAGGATTGGCTATACCATGTCACATAAAGTTATATGCATGTGATGTTTATCCCTTTATGTATCTTATTATGCTTAGATCGCGACGGTAGCATTATAAGATGATTCCTCACTTAAAGATCAAGATAAAAACTGTGCTCTCCCCAAGTATGCACCGTTGCGAAAGTTCGTCGTGTCCAAGCATCACGTGATGATCGGGTGCTATAGACTCTACGCTCACATACAACGGGTGCAAGCCAGTTTTGCACACGCATAAATACTTGGGTCTAGCTTGACGAGCCTAGCATGTACAGACATGGCCTCGGAACACAAGAACCGAAAGGTTAAGCATGAGTCATATGAATGATATGATCGACACTTTGTTGTCCACCATTGAAACCACATCTCTTCTCGTGATGATCGGATTAGGTGTGGTGAATTTGGATCGTGTTCACTAAACAACTTGAGGGATGTTGAATTTAGTGGGAGTTCATCTAGTAATTTGATTAAATTGAACTATTTATCATGAACATAGTCTAAATTGTACTTGCAAATACTGTAGATCACATGGCCAAGTCCAACTTCAACTTCAACGTTTTTGCTGAGAAGGAAAAGCTTAGAAACAATGGGTCTAACTTCACCAATTGGTTCCGCAATCTAAGAATCATTCTGTCTGGCGGACAAAAGGACTATGTCCTTGGGAAAGCGTTAGGTGACCCCCCTGTTGCAACTGCGTCGGCTGATGAGAAAGCTGTCTATCAGTCGCGTAAAGATGATTATGGTGTGATTAAGAGCACCATGTTGTTTGCTATGGAACCGGAGCTTCAAAATCGTTTTGAAGAGTATCCCGGGCCCTTCGAGATTCTCGAGGAGCTGAAAACCATGTTTCAGACTCAGGTCCGTTCTGAGAGATATGAGATCTCCGAGAAGTTCTTTAACTGCAAGATGGAGGAAGGGAGTTCCGTTAGTGAGCACGCCATAAAGATGTCGGGCTACACTCAACGTCTTGAGCAACTGGAATGCACGATTCCAGAGGAGCTCAAGATTGACAGGGTTCTGCAATCACTCCCTCCCAGCTACAAAAGTTTTGTAGTGACTCATAATCAGATTGGTTCCACTGATACGATCACCGACCTCTTCGCAAAGCTGAAGGCTGCAGAGGTGGACATCAAAAAGGATAATCATGTGTTGATGGTCAACAAGCCCTCCTTTAAGAAAGGTAAGGGAGCAAAGAAACCCTTCAAGAAGGGCGGCGGCAAGCGCAATGCCCCTGCTGAGAAGAAGCTCAAGTCTGGTCCTAAGCCCGACACTGAGTGCTTCTATTGCAAGGACAAGGGTCACTGGAAGCGCAACTGTCCGAAGTACTTAGCGGACAAGAAGGCTGGCACCATCAAAGGTATATTTGATATACATGTTATTGATGTTTTCCTTACTAGCCCTCGTTGTAGTGCCTGGGTATTTGATACCGGTTCAGTTGCTAATATTTGTAACTCGAAACAGGAGCTACGGAATAGACGGCGGCTTGCGAGGGATGAGGTGACGATGCGCGTTGGCAACTCACGCCACCCGGAACACCACAGCGCAATGGTGTGTCTGAACGCCGGAATCGGACCCTATTAGATATGGTCCAATCAATGATGTCTCTTACTGATTTGCCGTTATCATTTTGGGGTTATGCATTAGAAACCGCTGCATTCACTTTAAATAGGGCTCCATCTAAATCCGTTGAGACGACACCGTATGAACTGTGGTTTGGTGCTAAACCTAAGTTGTCGTTTCTTAAAGTTTGGGGATGCGAAGCTTATGTCAAGAAGTTGATGCCGGACAAGCTCGAACCCAAAGCGGAGAAATGTGTCTTCATAGGATACCCTAAGGAAACTATTGGGTATACCTTCTATCACAGAACCGAAGGCAAAGTGTTTGTCGCAAAGAACGGTTCCTTTCTTGAGAAGGAGTTTCTCTCGAAAGAAGTGAGTGGGAGGAAAGTAGAGCTAGACGAGGTTATTGAACCTTCTCTGGAGTTGGAGAGTAGCGCAGCACCTGAAATTGTTCCAGTGCTGCCTGCACCAACAATAGAGGAAGCTAATGACAAGGATCATGAAGCTTCGGACGATGCTGCTACTAAACGTCGCAGGTCGACAAGGTCGCGTGCCCCCCCTAAGTGGTACGGCAACCCTGTCTTGACTGTCTTGCTAGTAGAAGACAATGAACCTACGAACTATGAGGAAGCGATGATGAGCCCAGACTCTGGGAAAATGGCTAGAAGCCATGAAATCTGAATTGGGATCCATGAGCGAAAACCAAGTATGGACTTTGGTGGACCCTCCTAGCGACCGAAAGGCCGTTGAGTGCAAATGGATCTTCAAGAAGAAAACGGACGCGGATGGCAATGTTACCGTCTATAAAGCACGGCTTGTCGCGAAAGGTTTTCGACAAGTTCAAGGTGTTGACTACGATGAGACTTTCTCTCCCGTAGCGATGTTTAAGTCCATTCGGATTTTATTAGCAATTGCTGCGTTTCATGATTATGAAATATGGCAGATGGATGTCAAGACTGCTTTCCTCAATGGCAACATTGATGAAGAGTTGTATATGATGCAACCCGAAGGTTTTGTCGATCCTAAGGATGCTAGTAAAGTATGCAAACTTCAGCGTTCCATTTATGGACTGAAGCAAGCATCTCGGAGTTGGAACCTTCGTTTTGATCAAGTGATCAAGAGCTTTGGATTTGTTCCAAATTGCTACGAAGCTTGTATCTACAAGAAAGTGAGTGAGAGCTCGGTGACGTTTCTGGTACTATATGTGGATGACATATTGATTATCGGAAATGACATCAACATGCTTAACGATGTGAAGAGTTATTTGAACAAGTGTTTTTCAATGAAAGACCTAGGTGGAGCTGCTTATATATTGGGCATCAAAATCTATAGAGATAGACAAAGACGCCTGATAGCCTTAAGCCAGAGTACACACCTAGACAAAGTTCTGAAAAGGTTCAGAATGGATAAGGCAAAGAAAGGTTCAGTGCCTATGTTGTCAGGTAAGATATTGAGCAAGGCTCAGTGTCCAGCTACGGTAAATGATAGGGAAGCTATGAGCAAAGTGCCTTATGCCTCGGCCATAGGTTCCATCATGTATGCCATGCTGTGTACTAGACCGGATGTGTCCAATGCTCTTAGTTTGACGAGCAGATATCAAAGTGATCCAGGAGTGGAACACTAGACAGCTGTAGGGTTCGCAGCATAGAAAACAAAAAATTTCCTACGATGGGAACAACTATGTACCAAGATCTATCTACTAGATACAAACAACGGGCGGATGTATATCCGTAGAGAACATACCCTTGAAGACCGACAAAGCTTAACGAGTCCAAACTCGTGGTTGATGTAGACGATCTCTTGCCGATCTCAAGATCGAGAGGAAGTCCTAGCGCCGCAAAACAGCAGCGCATCCGTGCTCGCACACACGTTCGAGGCACCGAGCAACCTCCGCCTCCTCGCTCCAGCGATGCAGCGGAAGCACAACTCTTTCTTGCCGAAAAGCCACCGGGAACATGTATCTCGCTAGTCCGAGACCATGGGGGATAAATTCTAGAGGGGGAGAGAGATCCTTCACGAGGAGGTGTGAGTGAGAAGTGAGAGGAGGGGCTCCTTATATAGGGGAGGGGGGCAGCCCAAGGGGGCATGGCCGCCGGCCATGGAGGGTGCCCCCACCTCTCCCTCATTCATGTGGGTGGACACTCCACTCACAAAATGTCCCTTCAATTTTCTCCACTCAAAAACCCACTCAAATTCCCATTAAATTTCCACCAAATTTAATGTAAACTCTCATTAAATAAAACTCCTTTTATTTATTCGGAATTTTGTCAATTACTTTAATGACAAACATTCACATATAACCCCTTGCTAGTATTTCATTTCACATGCAGAAACACTTTCTGCAATTTCACCCGAAAACCCGTTTCGGTATCTAGTGAAATAAATTCCTGCGCTTGTTATTCTTTTCGGCATGAAACTTTTGATCCAAATAGATGTCGGTGTCTCTTAAGTGTGTCACCCTACGGTTCGCGAATAATGCGGACATGATCGAGACCCCTCTCGGATCAATAATCAGAAGCGGGATCTGGAGACCCATACTGATTCCCACACATTCAACGATGACTTTCTTGTGATCGTCGGAACCTTTTACGCTCGTATCTTAATCCTTTTGTTTCGCGATATATTACATGTCTGAGATTCGATCATCGGTATCTCCATACCTAGTTTGATCTCGTTACTGACATGCACTCTTTTCTCGTTCCCGTGATATAACATTCTAGTGATCAAATCACTTGCTTGCAAGCTAATCAATGTGATATCACCGAGAGGGCCCAGAGCATATCTATCCGTCATCGGGATGAACAAATTCCACTCTCGATCCATGGGCCTCAACATAACACTTTAGTAGTTCTGAACCCATCTTTATAATCACCCTGTTACGGTGTGACGTTTGATGTTATCAAGAAACTCTTCCGGTGTTAGTGATTGACATGATCTCATGGTCTAAGGATTAGGATCACTTCGTAAGTTGTTATAGCAATATAAACTCAATGACTTTGATCGTAATGCTATACTTTGGATGAATGTTCATCACACCATTACACTAATGTTGTGATCCCGTTATTAACAACATCCAATGTCCATGATCAGGAAACCTTGATCATCTTGTTAATCAACGAGCTAGTTTATGAGAGAGGCATAACTAGGAACTACCTTTTGTTTATTAAACACACATGTATTAACGTTTCCGTATTAATACAATTATAGCATGCAAAATAAACATTTATCATAAATAAGGAATACGATAATAACCACTTTATTATTGCCTCTCGGGCATATTCCCTTCAGTCTCCCACTTGCACTAGAGACAATAATCTAGTTTGAAAACTCTGCGTATTGAACACCTATGGCTTTCCGGTGTTCCATATACGCAATTGCAAGTGGTTAACATAATCTACGGATCTGACGCTTCAGGTCCGTGTGTATTTGCATGTCTTTGCGTCTTCACGCATCACTCATTCTCCAATGAGATGGCATTGTATAAATTTGGTCTTTCGGTGAGACCTTTAGTTCCTTGGGGTTAAAACACGTCGATACTATTGTCATACAATATATCTTTAGTGTTAGCCCGTTGCGAACCACACCTTAGTTTGATAACAAACTACTTGACACAAATTCCCTCCTTTGCTGCTACTATAGCAGTCATATACTTAGCCTTTTTGTTGTAGTATTCGTCACAATGTCTTAACTTTGGAACTCTTCCAAATCCATCATGGAATCTCCTTTCCATTACATTGTGCCACCCATAGTTTAAATTGAGATAAACTTAATTTGTATCTTGTGACAAAACTAGTATCAATGTAACGCTTTACAATGAACTATTTGTAATTGTCTGTCACCTCTACACAAATATATTCTTAGTTCTTCCAAAAGATCATAAGAATATCCTCACTATCGTCCAATGATCATTTTATGATTCATTCTGGTATATGCTCATAACACTTAGAGCATAGGACATATCTGGATGTGTACATATCATGGTATGATTGATCAAAACATTCTCGTGATTGCACTCATCAAGTGTCAAAGCACTTGAATCTTGTTTCACTTATCAAGTGTCGATACACTTGAATCTTGATTCAATTCCTTTCCATGCAACAAGAATTGTTTCTTGTCATTTCTATATTGAACTCCTTCAATATCTCATATATGTACGTTTGGCACAACCATATTGGCGTCACAGTCTATCCACTATAGACATTCACGCTAAATATTCGGGTTTTGCCTAAGTATTTCATCGAAATGAAATTCTTAACCTTTGTCAATAAAATATACATCATTTCTAATCAACAAGATGTCCTCCACATAATGTATTAGAAATATGTCTTAGCGCTCCCACTTAATTCCTTGCAAATGCAAGCATCTTCATCGTCTCCTGATGAAAACTCTTTTTCATCACGGTGAAGATTCCAACTCCGCGATGCTTACTTCAACCATTGAAGTTTGCATGCCCTTTTTAGCATCCTTTGAATTAACAAAAACCCTTTGGATCGTGTCATGTACACGTCCTAGGTAACCATTCTATTAGAAGAACTTTGTTTTGTTTATTCATCTACCATATACCAAATTATATGTAGTGGTTGCTACTTTAATCCGTCCAGACTAAATATCGCTATGAAAGATCAAATCTTGTCATAGTCAACTCCTTGAACATTGTCGTAAAATATTTTACGACATGTCGACTATTTCATAGATGTGAAACATCCATGTCTGTTTCTTTATAGATCCAAATACGACCGATAGGTTTTTACACCTTTCCGGAGGGTCTTCCAAGTTCAAAACTTGATTTCTCGTGTATGGAACTATCACGGATTTTATGGCTTCAAGCCATTTGACGGAGTCAGGGCCCATCATCGCTTCTTTGTATATAGTCGGTTCATCATTGTCAAACAATAATGATTTACTCTCAAATCTTAGTATTTGATTGTTTATCCGACCGACTTGGTTCAATAAGAACTTAGATCTCCGTGACCACAACCTTTGAGGCACATAAGCTATGAGCATTATGGCAGCCTCCGGAACATTTTCCGACGCTGCGCAACTCATCACATATAGCTAAGGTTCGTTAACCTTATCAAAGTTCTATTGTCCTCCCACTTAACATTTATGAAAAAATCCTTCTTCAAGAAACTTCACGTTTCAAGCGACAAACCCTTTTGTCCTTGGTGTTATGGAGGAATAACCAATTGTTATTCGAAATAACCTACAAAGACATGCTCATCCAACTTCGGTTGTAAACATCTTACTTATGTTTAGCATACCAAAATTTAAGAAATGAGAACTTGGGTTTTACCCCAAACCATAACTTCCATGGTGTCATTTCACCGGATCAAGATGGAGCTCTTTTCAGTGTAAAAGCGGTAGTCTCTAAATCTTTAATCTTTTTAAAACATAATGATAGTTTTATAAATAACACCTTTGATCCAACCATGTCAAACAAGGTTTCATTACAAATCTCAAACACTCCATACTCCTATGGTGTTTCGGGAGATGTAAATCTAGGTGTTTTGCTAAACTTGCAACTCAAATAAATCCCTTTATGATAAAATCATAATTCATTTATTTTCTTGTTACACTTGTAACTCAAACAAATCCCTTATGATAAAATCATAAACCATTTATTTTCTTGTTTAAAATGATTTTGCACTTCATCTTGAAAGTCTTTGAAACATTTTCAAATATTTCATACTTCTCTCGCATTAAGTGAACATTCATTCAAATTTTCGGAGAAAGCATATGAAGTTGAAATCCATCGCTTACGACTATACATAATGGACTACATACATCGATATGTATAAATTCCAATAATTTAGTCGTTCATTCTTCTTTGGCCTTTGAACGAAGTTTTAATTATCACGTGGAAAGTCTCACAAGCGTCACTTAATCAAATCAAAGACTCCAAAAATCCATGAATATGGATATTCTTCATGTTTTCTTTCCAATATAATTTAAACAGCGATGTCACTTCATAAGTGATCTTTCAATCATTTGTCTTGCGACATTTTAGCATTAGGTTTTATGGATGTGATTTCTTCAACTAGATTTGTAAATCATCCATCTTATATGGAATACGGTAATTATTTGAACAACCTTTGTTCTCATAATACCTGATTTAAATAACAATTATTAAAACAAATCTTGAAGTCAAGCTTTGATGTCAACGAGAAATACAAACAACGGTTTGTTTGTTTTCGATGAACATCATCACATATTCTCTTGCTAGTTACTTAGGCCATTGTGGTTCATGAATTGCGTCGTTCCGTATGAAATTTCATACAAACCAATTCGGTATCCAATACCCAAGAACCACTTTGTTTAACAAGCAAAGAATACAACCATAACATGTATATCATCCATATACCTAAATTGGATATTTCCAATCTTTTCTTTTCTGCCAAATATATTTTATAGATTCTCTTTCAGCATTTCCTTTTCCTTTTAAAAGAATCTATCAATATCAACAGTGGCACCATATACATGACACATAGTCCAAAGCGTGTATATTCAAATAATAATACCTTTGGACTTGCACTTTGAAGTAGATCACCATCATCAAAATGATCGGTATTCTTTCAAAATCTATTCTTTAGTAATCTTTTAGTGTAGTAAACATTTTACATACATATTCTATTCACCCTTATCATGACGACTTTCATGATCAAGCTACTATAGCTTATAAAGGCGAATCGTGAGTATAACATTACTTTCCAAAACCTTTTTGGATGATTAGGATGTCTAGCATCTCCAACCTTCGTAAATTCTCATCCAATATGAGAATATATATTATACTCTATCATATTGCAACCAAAACATTGTTTCAGATATCGTTATATCTGTCACACATGATGGTTTCTGAAATAATTCTTTCAGCTCCTAGATAAACTTGATATTAAAACAATCAAGAATCATGGAGGCAAACATGATACTTAAGATACAAACACTGTAATTATTACTCTCGATTTAATACCAATTATTAAATTTCACGGAGTAAATAGAGTTTGCTGAAAGTTTGCAATAGGACTTTAAATTTTGATTGACACTCAACACAATACGATACCAGTTCGTAAAGTAAATATCCAGAATTCTATAGTTCTATTATCTCAATTACAACTATGCATAAGGTGGTGAACGAATGCCAATGACTACAACAAATTATGAAAATTCACTTTGATTTAATTTATGATAAATTGAGTTCTACTAATCCAAATTAGAAATGAACTCCCACTCAAAAACGACATCCCTCGTGTCCTTTTGGTGATTACATGAACCAAATCCACTACACCAAGTCCGATCATCACGTGAGTCGGCGTAGCTTCAAAGGCGAGCATCCATATGGTCATCATATCAAAACATATGACTCATGCTTAACCTTTCGGTCCGTGTTCCGAGGCCATGTATGTACATGATAGGCTCGCCAAGTAAGAACCTTAGTATTCGCGTGTGTAACTGTCTTACACCTGAGATATGCTCGTGGATTCAAGTACACCCGATCATCACGTGATGTCTTGAAGCGACGAAACATTGTCGGTGCATACTTAAGGAAGAACACATTTTTATCTTGATATCTAAATGAGGGATCATCTTATTATGCTAATAAAACGCCAAACAAGCAATATAAGATGCTATCAAACATCACATGTTTATTAGTGGAATGATATGGTTCTCGCATATGATCTCTATCATGTGCATCGTGGTATGATCTCTATCATACGTTTATGTGTAAGACCAAGGTCTATGGAACTTACACGCTATGTGTGTTGTAAGAGTATCATCTCATACTTCTACTTACAACATCACCATATCATAACACTAGCCCAGCAACAATCTAAACTAGACGCCTCTAATTTATCCATTGCAAATTTTACGTGGCTTAGGGCTTTCAAGATAGAACCGTTCTTACCTACGAACATGAACCACAACGAGGATAACCAAATTGTTGACAACTCGTTGCAAATTAGATATTGACTATAGTAGGAGAGACAGACACCCGCTAGCCACTTATGCAAAACTAGTTGCATGTCAAGCGTGGAACAGGTCTCATGTGCGAGGACATGTAAAGTTTGTCCGGGCCGCTTCATCCCACTATGCCACCAATATCCAAAGTACAACTAAGAAGCAATAAAATGATCATCATCGCCCACATACTCATATGTGTACTACCCGTGCAAAGCATCTACGCATAGATCCGGCTCTGATACCACTGTAGGGTTCGCAGCATAGAAAACAAAAATTTTCCTACGATGGGAACAACTATGTACCAAGATCTATCTACTAGATACAAACAACGGGCGGATGTATATCCGTAGAGAACATACCCTTGAAGACCGACAAAGCTTAACGAGTCCAAACTCGTGGTTGATGTAGACAATCTCTTGCCGATCTCAAGATCGAGAGGAAGTCCTAGCGCCACAAAACAGCAGCGCATCCGTGCTCGCACACACGTTCGAGGCACCGAGCAACCTCCGCCTCCTCGCTCCAGCGATGCAGCGGAAGCACAACTCTTTCTTGCCGAAAAGCCACCGGGAACATGTATCTCGCTAGTCCGAGACCATGGGGGATAAATTCTAGAGGGGGAGAGAGATCCTTCACGAGGAGGTGTGAGTGAGAAGTGAGAGGAGGGGCTCCTTATATAGGGGAGGGGGGGCAGCCCAAGGGGGCATGGCCGCCGGCCATGGAGGGTGCCCCCACCTCTCCCTCATTCATGTGGGTGGACACTCCACTCACAAAATGTCCCTTCAATTTTCTCCACTCAAAAACCCACTCAAATTCCCATTAAATTTCCACCAAATTTAATGTAAACTCTCATTAAATAAAACTCCTTTTATTTATTCAGAATTTTGTCAATTACTTTAATGACAAACATTCACATATAACCCCTTGCTAGTATTTCATTTCACATGCAGAAACACTTTCTGCAATTTCACCCGAAAACCCGTTTCGGTATCTAGTGAAATAAATTCCTGCGCTTGTTATTCTTTTCGGCATGAAACTTTTGCTCCAAATGGATGTCGGTGTCTCTTAAGTGTGTCACCCTACGGTTCGCGAATAATGCGAACATGATCGAGACCCCTCTCGGATCAATAATCAGAAGCGGGATCTGGAGACCCATACTGATTCCCACACATTCAACGATGACTTTCTTGTGATCGTCGGAACCTTTTACGCTCGTATCTTAATCCTTTTGTTTCGCGATATATTACATGTCCGAGATTCGATCATCGGTATCTCCATACCTAGTTTGATCTCGTTACTGACATGCACTCTTTTCTCGTTCCCGTGATATAACATTCTAGTGATCAAATCACTTGCTTGCAAGCTAATCAATGTGATATCACCGAGAGGGCCCAGAGCATATCTATCCGTCATCGGGATGAACAAATTCCACTCTCGATCCATGGGCCTCAACATAACACTTTAGTAGTTCTGAACCCATCTTTATAATCACCCTGTTACGGTGTGACGTTTGATGTTATCAAGAAACTCTTCCGGTGTTAGTGATTGACATGATCTCATGGTCTAAGGATTAGGATCACTTCGTAAGTTGTTATAGCAATATAAACTCAATGACTTTGATCGTAATGCTATACTTTGGATGAATGTTCATCACACCATTACACTAATGTTGTGATCCCGTTATTAACAACATCCAATGTCCATGATCAGGAAACCTTGATCATCTTGTTAATCAACGAGCTAGTTTATGAGAGAGGCATAACTAGGAACTACCTTTTGTTTATTAAACACACATGTATTAACGTTTCCGTATTAATACAATTATAGCATGCAAAATAAACATTTATCATAAATAAGGAATACGATAATAACCACTTTATTATTGCCTCTCGGGCATATTCCCTTCAACAGCCGTGAAGAACATCCTAAAGTACCTAAATAGGACTAAAGAAATGTTCTTAGTCTATGAGGGTGATAAACAGCTTGTCGTAAAAGGTTACGTCGACGCTAGTTTTGACACCGACAAGGATGATTCCAAATCTCAGACAGGATACGTTTATATTTTGAATGGAGGAGCTGTGAGCTGGAGAAGCTGCAAGCAAAGCGTGATCGCGGGATCTACAGTGGAAGCGGAATACATGGCTGCTGCAGAAGCGTCAAGTGAAGGAGTTTGGATCAGAAACTTCATCACTGAGCTTGGCGTGGTTCCAAGTGCATTGGACCCACTGGAGATATTGTGTGACAACACTGGCGCCATAGCACTCGCTAAGGAACCAAGATATCATCCAAAGACCAGGCATATCAACCGCAAGTTTCATATAATCCGAGATTATATTGCAGATGGAGATCTGAAGATTAGCAAAGTACATACAGATCTGAATGTCGCAGATCCATTGACTAAACCTCTTCCACGTGTAAAACATGATCAGCACCTCAGTGCCATGGGTGTGAGATTGTTGCCAGATGTAAACTAGATTATTGATTCTAGTGCAAGTGGGAGACTGTTGGAATTATGCCCTGGAGGCAATAATAAAGATGTTATTATTATAATTCTTGTTCATGATAAAGTTTATATTCCATGCTAGAATTGTATTAAGCGGAAACATTAATACTTGTGTGGTTTGTGAACAACACCGTGTCCCTGGTACGCCTCTAAGGACTAGCTCATTGATCAATGATGGTTAAGGTTTCCTAACCATAGACATGAGTTGTCAATTGATAATGAGATCATATCATTGGGAGAATGATATGATGGACAGACCCAAACTAAGCGAAGCAATTAGATCGTTATCATCGTGTTCATCTTTGCGAAGCTTTTCCTATGTCAAATATTGTATTCCTTAGACCATGAGATAATACAACTCCCTAGTATCGGAAGAAAGCTTTGAGGTCATCAAACGTCATCCTATGAGAGGGTGATCATAAAGGTGTCTCTCAGGTGATCGGAAAGTATCTGTTGGGTTGTATGTATCGAGATGGAATTTGTCCCTCCCAAGTCGGAGAGATATACTTCGGGCCCACTCGATAATCGATATCAACACCGCTTGCAAGCATGTGGTTAAGGAGTTAATCACAAAGTGATATCGGATTACGGAATGAGTAAAGTACTTGCTGTGAACGAGATTGAACTAGGTATGACGGTACCGACGATCGAATCTCGGGCAAGTAAAATATCGCGAGACGAAGGGAATATATATATGGGATTGTTTGAATCCTGACATCATGGTTCATCCTATATGATCATCGATGAATGTGTGGGAGTCAATATGGGTGCCCAGATCCCGCTGTTGATTATTGATAGAAGATCATGTCTGCATATTCTCGAACCCGCAGGGTCACACACTTAACGTGTCTCGACGCTAGGATAGATTGGATAATTGGTTTATGAATTTTTTGTTCGGAGTATCGGATGGGATCCGGGATATCACGAGAGGTTCCAGAATGGTCCGGAGAATAAGATTCATATAAGGCAATGCAATTTTTGGAGTTCGGAATTGTTCCGGGTTAATCGGTATTGTACCGGAAGCTTCTAGAACCTTCCGGAAGGGGACCAACGTGGCCCCACCTTTCGGGAGGGGGCATGGGCCTATGAGGGAGTGTCCTGGCCGCATTGGGCCAGGGGCACAAGGCCCCATAGGGCCCAGCCGATCCTAGAGAGTTTAAATCGTTTAAACTAGAGATAGGGTTTCTAGAAGAGGGGAGAGTCCATGCCCCCCACTCCTTATCCTTTGGGCTTGGGGGAGGGGCTAGGGCTGCACCCCCCCTATATATAAAGAGGGGTGGGGGCGCACCAACCCCCCACACCTCTCCTCCAAACCCTAGCCGCCTTGCTAGCTTTCCTCTCTCCCTCCCGACTGTTTGTAGGCGACGCCCTGCTGCAGAAATCTCCACCATATACACCACGCCGTCGTGTTGTAGATCCAATCTATCTCTCCACCATACTTGCTGGTCCGAGGAAGGAGGAGACGTCGAGGTGTTGCACGTGTGCATCTCACGGAGGCACCGCCACTTGTGGTGCTAGATCGGATCGGATCGCGAGGAGGAGAAGCGAGTACGACTACATCACCCACGTTCCGACGAACGTTCCGCTGTGCGAATCTTCAAGGGTATGAAGATCTAATGCAATCTCTCTCGTTGATTGCATCTCCTAGATTAGATCTTGGCTTTCCCTCTGTTCGCATCCGTAGAAAATTTTGATTTACTATGCCGCGAAACCCTTCATCATATTCCTCCATCAATTCTCTCCTATTTTTCCTAACAGCCGCCTTTATATTGATGTTCCAACCTTTGGCCAATTTCCTAAAGAATCTAACTTTGTTTTGCCAAACCTCTACTGGATCATCACTTTCTACTTTTAGATACCAAGCTTTAATGACAATCTGTTTAAAGTCAGACCTACTAAGCCACCATTTTTCAAACTTAAATCTATTAGGCTTCAGCAAAATTCTTTCTCCTGAATCCCAAACAATTGGAGTGTGATCACTCCCAATTCTAGTCAAAGCTCTAGCACTAGCTAAAGGAAATTGGTTGTCAAAACCAGTAGTGCAGAAAATCCTATCTAGTTTACACATAATAGGCTCAACTTGATTATTACCCCAAGTATAAGATCTACCAGCTAAACCAATCTCCATAAGGGCCCACAAATCAACCCAAATATTAAACTTGTCCACCCATTTGTAATCTACATTCCTGTAGGACTTATCCTCAAGGGATCTAATAAGGTTAAAATCACCCCCAATCATAGCAGGGCCATCCCAACCTATAAAAAGATCATGAAGCTCAGAAATAAACTCCTGTTTTTTTCCTCATAAGCAGACCCATAGACGGTAGTAATTCTACAAATCAAGGCGGTAACTTTGTTCTTAAATACAACACTAACAGAGAAGGATCTAATATCCCAAGACACAACATCAAAAAGATCTAAATTGACACCAACTAAGATGCCACCAGCAGTTCCCTGAGAAGGGAGAAAATTCCAGGCAAAGTTTCTATTCCCTAAAAGATTCTTCAAAAAGGAATTACTAAAACTATCTTTCTTGGTTTCCTGGAAACCAATATAGTCTACTTTAAGAGGTGAGATATTCTTAGAAATAAATTTTTGTCTACCAGGAGCACTAAGACTCCTACTATTCCAAAAGAGACTAATCATACCTTCTTTTTCCTGGGGTGCTTGCCCCGAGATTTATTTAAGACTTCTATCCACCCCTCTGCCACATCCTCTTCAGTAGAAGAGCTTGTGAACGGAGGAGAACTATGTAAAACATCACTAGAGCTACCAGATTCATCAGAAGAAATATCAACCCCTATACTATCAGATAAATTTTCTATAGTAGTGATAGAGAGCACAGAGAAAGGATTTCTAGACATTATACCTTTCATGCTCTTGGGTACTTCCAAATTAGTAACCTTCTTTAGATTCATGGCCTTCTCAAGAATAGTCTTGGATCTATCCACCCTGGAGCTCTGCCTTGTTGGTTGCACAGGGCCCCATTGTTTCTGTTTCTTGGCAACTTTCTGGAAAATAGTCAAGTCCTCCTTTTCCCTTACTACCATCTCCTTAAAACTTGGCATGATGTCATCAGGGAGAGCACCCACTTGATCAACCACCATATGTGATGATTCCATAGCTTCCTCCTGAGAGAACTCCAACTCTTCAGACTGACCATCTAGCCAGAATCTCTGGGCTTCTTCTTCAGCTCCAGGAGCCAGAGGTGATCTATCCCAGATGAAATTACCTTCAGCACCCACTAGTCCTCTTTGCACAAGCAGTTGGAAAACAGCACTAGAGCTGCTAGGAGAATCAGTAGCCATTCTGACCCTGTTAGAAGACTGGCCACCCTCTCTAACAGGAAGGTTACCACTTGCAGATGAAGTAGCACCAGTTCCAGACAGACCCACATGACCACCATTACTAGTCTGTCCAGAGGAATCATCCTCATTGTTTTTGTCTTGCCCCCCTCGATCATCAACCCCTAAGTTCCCAGTCTCTTCCACCAATGGAGCAGCAGCATCTAAAGTGAATCCTAACTAAAAAAGTTGATCCTGGAAATTGAAGAGCCTACTAGCAGGGAGCTTAGTTGGATCTTTGCATTTGATACAGACCCTAACTTCTTTAGCATTATTCCTGAAAATACTGAGCCAGTCAACTTCCTCTAAAATGCCACATGTGGAAACAGCCTTATCTAAAGTATTCCACTCACACCACTTAGTCTGCAAACCAATGATTATCACCCAAGTCTTCTTCAAAACTTCAACTGGTTCAGGGTCATCACTCCAAGCTTCCACTTTGACCCAAACCCCTGGTTTAGAAACCCCAAACTTTGGGTACCCAATCACTTGTTCCACCACAATGTGTGGGGGGAATTTGACCAGGAAAGTGTTCTCAGAGCCTAGTTCTCTAATTTGCCAGGGCCAGTTGGTCTTGTAAATCTTGGAAAACTCGGCAACTAATTCTTGTTCAGACAAAGAGCCTTCTTCCACCAGAACAATCCCACAGTTCTTAGTAGAGGCAATGGGATTCACCACATTTTCAGGCATTTCAATGTGATAAAATCCCAGGCCAGGAGCACCACTACCTACATACTTAGCCACCTGATGTGGCCTCTTCCTCACTGGACACTTATCCACAAGATGGGCAGAACTTTTACAAATGAAACAAACCAGAGTTTTCTCGCAGCTAGCTTGCACATGACCAGGTTCTCCACAACACAAGCAAATAGCATTGACATAATTCCACTGAGCACTAGCATTTTGGGCTAAAACACTTTCCTTCTGGCCAACAGGCAGTTTCTTCTTACTTTTCTGTTGGCCCTGATTCTTAGTTTTCTCACCCTGCTCATTACTCTGAGGGTTTTGCTGTTGGGGAGGAGCAATCCACTGATTTGACTGCACCCCAAATTGTTGCTGAGGTGGGAAAGGAGGAAAAGGATTGCTGAATCCCCAAGGAGGTGGCATGTTACCTGGTGGAAAACCAAAAGGAGCCTGGTGGGGGAAGAACTGTGGATTGAAATTCCCAAACTCATAAGGATTCTGCACAGGACGTTGTTGTTGCTGCATCTGAGGCTGCCCAGCTTGCTGCATTTGCCAGTTTTCCTAGCCACTGTTTCCTCCCCTCCCTTTTCCTTTGCCTCCTCTACCTCGATCTCCCATCTCCAAAACACCTGAAGCTTCAACAGCAGTAGAATCTACAAGGCCTAGACACTGCAGCCCAGAGGTAAGATTAACCACCGCCGCCACAAAGAGGGGAGGGGAATGAGCTCTAGGGTTTGCACTCCCCAGGTTCTTATAAGCAGGGACAGGTGGACTTTTTTGGGTGAGTGGTTGTTGTTGCTTCTGGTGGCACATGGGCTGCAAAGGGGGAATCCATAGCTGAGAAAAGAAGCCCCCCATGCCTCCTTCGGTAAAGCAATCCTCCATCCCATCCACCTCAACCACCTGACTTTTCCATAAGCTGAATTTTCTACCCTGTCCTTTTCTGGCCCTGGGAATTTTCGGCTCCCGCCAACCTTCAGACTCCATTAATTGCACTGAACTTGCTGCAACGATTCCAGAACCTGACTGAAGAGGGTTAGTTGCAGGTTTAGATCCAGCAAACCCACTGCTGCCCCTATTTCCTTCCTCGAGAATTCCTGCACCATAGAGACTGGGTTGCAAAGCTTCAGGAGAGGACTGCAAAGTTTTTGCTCCAATCTCGAGAATGGGGAAGATGCTCTTCTCGGCCTTCCTCGCCTCATCCCTTTCCTCTCCACTCTCTTCAACCGCGCAAACTGTGTTGGTGTTGATTCGATGTTCAGGCCGAGCTCGCTCAGAGTTTTGGACTTCCGCATCACCCTGACCCTCCTCATCGCAACTGACTTCCCTTCCCCTTTCAATGGTGATGGGAGCAAAGGAGCCAATACAGAGGTCGAAGCGACTAGAATTTGATGGCCAGGGGGATTCCTTACCGAGCGACGTTGTCGAGTTCCCCAAACAGGGCCGGGAACCCTGCTCCCCGAACAACCCATCTGCTCCTCATTCAAGCTCGCTTCTCGTCGGCTCCACACTCTGATTCGTTCCGCCGCCCTTCTCATCGGAGCATCCATCCACGGAGATCGCCAGGGTCAAACGCCGAGCAACCCTAGATCGGGTTTTGAGGTGACGGGTTATCAGCGGGATACTCGAGAGCTCACCGGAGACGCGAACAGGCGAGGTGGGTGGAGTGGGGTAGGGTGGTCGAACATCCGGCACGCGCTCCCTGGGTAAGGGCTCTCGGGGCCCGCCATGAGGGGGAGGGAAGCCCCCGCCATGAACAGGACCTTCGCGCAGCGCGGGAGGGAACGTGTCGGAACGCGTCATCCTCACTTTGTATCCAAGTCCAGTCTTTCCCAATAATGAAGAACCCATATGTGTATGAAGAACCCATATGACTCGACATGTCAATACAATATGTGTATGGAGGACGCATAAGCAATTTTTGGCAAAATTACGCCACATGAGACTCAAGACCTTGGCTTTTATACCGTATCAAGTTTCATGCATAAGCCAACTATTTCAAAACACCAATCCGATAGAAAATGTATTAGGCAATCCATTCATACATTTCAACATACAAAACAGCTAACCTATTTTGTGGGAATTTAGCAACGTATTTTTTTTGTGAAACATAACCACACAAACTCGTGGTCTCCACAATCTATACTGGTTAGTTTGTCCAGGATCACATGTCATGTGCCCTCTAGGCCTGTACCGTCCGGGTTCTGCATCTTGGCGTGCAGTGGCTAGTGCGTGCGTACGTACGCGCGCCCTCGACCGGCTCGGCCGCCGATCGAGATCCACGTAGCCAGAGCAGGACAAGGGACCTCGATCGTAGCTAGCCACGTCGATCCGCCCATCCACCTGCTCGTGTGCCGTGGGCCTGGCGCCACGCGGACGGGTCGGAGAGCCACGCGGACTTGTCGGAAGCTCCGCTGCCCGGGCTCTCGTCGTCACGCATTGTCGCTTGTACCGTCGCACATGGTGTGTGGCTCGGAGCCGGCCTGGAGAGCTTCACCCCTAAGAAAAGCACCGCCGTTGATCCAGATTATTTACAGTTTGCTCGTCGATCGGTCAGCTGCCGACGCGGACCAGATTAGTTACGCATCCGTTTTTCTACGTTTATTATAAACCGGCCAGGTGTTGGTCTCCTGCTAACTGTAGTGTTACCTGTTAGTAGATCACTTTGGATTATCAACGTCTACGTCGCGGTTTAGTAGTACTGTGGATATTTTGGGTGGGCGTGTCATCATGTCACGATCGAGCGTGTTAATTTGCGGCAACCACTAAACTGGTGTATGTTCAGATTAGTACTAATATCTCGGGTCCAGTCGACAGCAGATGCGTAGTATGCAACTTACACACGTACGGCTGCATCATGATGGAATGTGAACCTGAGTTTACAACGGTTTTCAGTTTGCATCTCGATCATCGATGCTGATTGTTGCAATCCTACTTTGATTTAATAGTTCTACTATATCTTTTCATAGGAAATGAAAACGCGGGTGAATGGTTCTGGCTGAGCGGCCAATTTGTGGCTAGTCCTCTCCTCCGTGTGCTCCGTGCATTGCAAGGCCAGACATGTCACGCTTGCGGAAGGCAGGGTCCTGCACTAGGTACTAGCAGTCGATGATCTGTTCATGGGTGCGTGCAAAAACAGGGGGCTACGTACGCCAGAAAGAAAGAAGCAGCATACGGCGTCACATGCCATTGTTTCCATGCTTCATAAAAGGAGGAAAATGCGAAAGCAAAGCTAGCCTGACGTGATCTGATCTGATATCTTCTCTGTTTGCCTGCCCTGTTTTCTGCCGCGTAGGTTTTATAGGATAAAAAATTAGGGTGTGGACCTCGGTTCTCAGGGGCCGTATCCTCGCGCCAGCGGAGCCAAATCTTTGTCCTCTTGGCTCCCTTTGCTGGACTAGCTGCTACGAGTTCAGTTAGTGCTTTATGTTTGAGAGAATAATTGCATGCCACCTTGATCCGTTTGTGCTGTCTCGTCATTCGAGTAAAGCAAAACGTAGTACCGTACTGGTACGCAGCCGATGGAATGGCCGATGCGTCGGGAACGGGATCCCCGGTCGACCACCCAAGAAACTTTCGGGCGACAGCGAGAAATCACCATGGCTCCCGAGTCCCGACTCCGCCCATCGCGTCGCTCTCCACTTCTTTCCCCACACACTCTGCCCAACGGTCGCGGTAATCGAGTTGTGCAGTCTAGTCCCAACCGCCCATAACTGCTCGTCGATTCTCCGTACGGTATGTATGGCGGCACTTGTCACCCGTCGCGATCGGGCTCTCCACCGGCCGGCCAAAACGCGCGGCGTTCTAGCCACCGATCGCGCCAGTCGCTACTGTGAAGTGTCACCCGGTTGAACGCACATGGTTCGGGCAGCGTCGATCGGCCCTGTTGGTTCAACGCACGGGTAGTCGTGTCTTGCTTTACGGAGAGAATCACCGCACTGCTGATCTATACTCGTACCGCCACATTGTGTCCGACACGTGAGATAGCTCGATGTTTTCTGTCGCGTGAGTGATAATGTGCAGTAATGCTTTACTCATGCACTATCTTTTCAATTAGAAAGCCATGTCACATATGTTAGATGTCGTCTAGCGAGGATCCGTCAATTTCTCTCTTTCCCAAGCGTTCCAAAGGAAAACAGGCGTCCACTGATTCGGCGTTGCTCGTTCTTTGGCTTCCCAGCGATGATGTTGTCCTGCCATTCCAAAATGGAAAGGGAAGCTCTGGCCAAGGTTCCCGACAACAATGTTATCCCAAGTGTGCGCAAAATTCTAGATTGCTGGAGTGAAGGGGCATGTTTTACATAAGTGGCTTGCCGATTTAGGGTCGTTGCCGCATCATGCATGTAGAGCATGTCGGTCGTCAAGAGCTTTCCATGCAAGACCAATCATGTGAAGAGCTTGCACTCCGGCTTAGCATGCACATTCCAAATCTTTTGAGCAACAAACTTAGTGTGTTTGCCAAGAAATTGTGCTTGATTGGAAGAATAGGCTCTATAAGTTCCATCCGGGGTCAAAGACCTGGAGATGGCATCAGGCTGGTTAGGCATTAGATGCGTGGCCGCCACTTAGTCCTAGACCTGAAGGTGCATATTATTGAATTGTTGTCCTAGCCAATTATTTTAAAAGTTCGAACGGATGAAAAGATGATAGAAAACATATTTATATTCTTAACACTCTCACTCCCACTGGTGGATAATGTGCCATACGTCCCGGTTTTTAAAGGGCTTTAGTCCCGGTTCCCCAATCGGGACGGGGCAATCGGGACTAAAGCCCTAACCTTTAGTCCCGGTTGCCCTACCAACCGGGACAAAAGGGTGCACACGTGGCCGCAGCTCCGTGCGGGGGGGGGGGGGGGGGGGGGGGAGGACCTTTAGTCCCGGTTTGTAATACGAACCGGGACTAAAAGTTTTTTTCAATTTTTTTTTTAAAAAAATTTTGAATTTTTTTTTCAATTTTTTCTTAAACCTTTGAATTATTTGACTCATTAATCTCCCACATCTCTCATTTTTAACATTAATTATACTTAATCTTAGTTCAAATCGTACTAACAGTCAAACTTCCCATCCGGTCACCCATCCTAGCACTACTCCACACCCAGCACGCTTAACTTCTTCATTCCATCTCTTCCACCTACACGAAGGACCAATATATCTTGCTGTCAAGACTAGTATATCAATCTTATTAACTCATATCGATATGTGACACGTATTTATTTTTTGAAATTAAGAACAACTATTTTTAGTGAACAACAATAAATAATTAATAATAACATTTTATTCTAATGAAAGTAAAAAGTAATTAAATTAATATTTTATTCATTTTTGCTATTTATTCATTTAATATGACATAAACAATATCTTCAAATCCGTAAATCAAAATTTAACAAATAATATATTCATTATTATCAGAAAAATGCGAGGAATTCAAATATGACATAAAAAATACTAAAATAATTTTTTTTCTTTTCGAATTTTAAGAATCCAAAACGGCCAAAGTATGTTGAAATCAAAGAGCTAATTTTTTCTGCACGTTTTTTGATAGGTTGAGCGCTTCGTCTAATTTTTCCTGTGGCGGACTGTACGGACGCGAAAAACAAACTCTATTTAGCGCCCGGGTTTAACGCCACGCGATGAGGGACAAGGGCGCTTGCCTAATTTTCTTTTTTGTACGTATTGTATTTAATCAGTTAAACGTTTATCTAAACGTCTGGCAGTGTACCTGGCCTAACTACAGTTCGAAGGGCGCTTGCCTAAATTTCTGAAACTCGGGCAAAATAGAGTATGTTGAAAGTCATAGATTGTAACAATATATTGTACAATAAACACTGAGTGAGACATATATTTGATGATGATGTTATATGTGTCTCGTGTGGAATACATTTTTTAGATTCTTTTCCAACAAATTTGATCCTTACATGATAGTTTCTCTAATAAACATGTCGAGAACATATTCTTCCTATTGAGGAAAAACTCCTTGTGAATTAACATATCAGTGTCACGATTATAGTTAGGGCCACCTCCGACTGTTAGAAGACACTTGCATATAGACCATACAACGAACACACTAAATGCATGAGACCTTTAGTCCCGGTTCATATCACCAACCGGGACTAAAAGGGGTGCCATAGTACCAATCCCTTTAGTCCGGGTTGGTAATACGAACCGGGACTAAAGGTCACACCTTTAGTCCCGGTTGGTGATACGAACCGAGACTAAAGGGATTGGCACCGGGGCACCCCTTTTAGTCCCGGTTGGTGATACGAACCGGGACTAAAGGTCCCGTTTGATCCGGGACTAAAGACATATGGCGTTCTAGCCGTAGGAACCGGGACTAATGTTCACATTAGTCCCGGGTCCAACCACAACCGGGATTAATGCTCCAAACTAGGATGGACGTATGGCTCTTTTTCTACTAGTGTCCCCTTCACGTCTAGGTCGGTGGTCTTTTTTTTTTCTTATACATGCCTAGGATGTAGATTCGGAGATCCGTATATATTTATTTATTTATTTTTTAGAGTGAATTCCACTTTTTATCCTCTATTTTTGTATTTGAGACACTAATTACCCATTTAGTAGAAGTTGTACCCGAATGTCCTATTTAAGAAAATTCTAAGGATGATTTTGTCTCATTTTATCATTCAACACGTGTTTTTAGATAAGGCTGATATGTTTAGGACAATGTGCCGTCACAAAATATGTCAAGACCGAAAAACGCCGTCGTCGAAAATGCCCTAAAAGTGAGGTACCTAGATTCGAAACATCCCCGCCCCTTCTTTTGTGCACATAGTTTTGCCAAAGAAAAAGGTTGACCGATAATCAACTTGATTCTTGGTCCGATGTCATCACACAAATTCAGTTGCAACTCCGATTGATAATTGCGACTCATGCACAAATACAATTCCATGTGCAACTCTGACTGATAATGGCATCAGAACGATTGATAATTGCTGTTAAACGGTACCCTGTTCGTGCGGGACGTACACGTTCACATGGAGCGCAATGAGGAGCCTCGGTGCCATGATTTGTACGGCGCCATGTCTTCCGGGGAAGGAAACAATGACGAACGTGAAGGCTGTAAGTGCGTGCGTACGAGTAATCCCTTTCTCTTTACCTTTTTTCTTAACTTTGTTCTCCTTTAGCCAGCATATGAACTATGGAGTGACAGGGGTACGTACAACTTAATGATAAACTGAAACGTCCTGCAAAGCCCAGGTGGATCGAGCTAACATGGAGATCAGTAGCTGTCTGTTCTTTAGCACGAAGATGGGGGATAGACGAATCTAGGTTAAAACCAGACATAGCACGGTCTCGACCCTTTGGATAATAGGTTAAATAATTAAAATGAGGTTGTTTTCAATTAAATTAATTAATTAATTTATATTACAATTGGTCATAGCTGTTATTTTTTGGGAGTGCCTAGATCTTAGACGCCTGAGAACTTCCTAGGTCTAAGTTGTTGATGTCATCCTAATATTTGTGTAAATTCTCAGTTGCAACTTATAAGATTTGTACTACTTTTTAGTTACAACCTAGTTGCAAATCCTTAAATTCTCAATTACACCCTAGTTGCAACTCATGTGTAACTTCTATTTTGCACGAATCACGAGGTAAACTGAACGGTGAAGGAGGCGACTGAGACCTAAAAAGTTCTCAGGCGCCTGAGAACTAGCAAAACCGTTATTTTTTCAATTACATTAATTTAGTGCAAGCGGTGATCAAACTGGTGATAAAAAGTGGCACAAGACAATCATGTCATCTCATTGTTTAGTATAATCCAAATTCACAAAATTCATTTGATAAACTTCTGATTTGTAGTGTAACAACTCTGAGAGGGAGTGAACCTCGTTCGAGCAATGGTCAAAGCCAAACAAATCTTGTGTGTTGGAAGTTAGGTTTCTGAACCGGTACGAGGCGGAGATTGCGTATGCGATTGTGAGGCGGCCGTCCTGTGCCTCTCGTCGCGGCGCCGTCGGGCGATCACTCCCGCTCGTGTGGCCTAAGGGCCATGTAGGCAGGGTGGATCTCGGCCCCCCATCGACGAGAGGGCTCTGTTTTCCTATTTTTAGGTTCAAGGTTTGGCGGGATGGCGCTCAAGTGGTGGTCTAGTTAGGTATTTGAAGGGAATATGTCCTGAGAGGCAATAATAAAGTGTTTATTATGTGTATTCCAAGTATATGATAGATGTTTATTTTGCATGCTATAATTGTATTAATACGGAAACGTTAATACATGTGTGTTTAATAAACAAACAGAAAGTTCCTAGTTATGCCTCTCTCATAAACTAGCTCGTTGATTAACAAGATGATCAAGGTTTCCTGATCATGGACATTGGATGTTGTTAATAACGGGATCACAACATTAGTGTAATGGTGTGATGAACATTTATCCGAAGTATAGCATTACGATCAAAGTCATTGAGTTTATATTGCTATAACAACTTACGAAGTGATCCTAATCCTTAGACCATGAGATCATGTCAATCACTAACACCGGAAGAGTTTCTTGATAACATCAAACGTCACACCGTAACAGGGTGATTATAAAGATGGATTCAGAACTAATAAAGTGTTATGTTGAGGCTCATGGATCGAGAGTGGAATTTGTTCATCCCGATGACAGATAGATATACTCTGGGCCCTCTCGGTGATATCACATTGATTAGCTTGCAAGCAAGTGATTTGATCACTAGAATGCTATATCACAGGAACGAGAAAAGAGTGCATGTCGGTAACGAGATCAAACTAGGTATGGAGATACCGATGATCGAATCTCGGACATATAATATATCGTGAAACAAAGAGATTAAGATACTAGCGTAAAAGGTTCTGACGATCACAACAAAGTCATCGTTGAATGTGTGGGAGTCAGTATGGGTCTCCAGATCCCGCTTCTGATTATTGATCCGAGAGGGGTCTCGATCATGTCCGCATTATTCACGAACCGTAGGGTGACACACTTAAGAGACACCTACATCCAATTGGAGCAAATGTTTCATGCCGAAAGAATGAACAAGCGCAGGAATTTATTTCACTAGATACCGAAACAGGTTTTCGGGTGAAATTGCATAAAGTGGTTATGCATGTGAAATAGAATTCTAGCAAGGGGTTATTTGTGAATGTTTGTCATTAAAGTAATTGACAAAATTCTGAATAAAATAAAAGAGTTTTATTTAATGAGAGTTTGCATTAAATTTGGTGGAAATTTAATGGGAATTTGAGTGGACTTTTGAGTGGAGGGAATTTAAAGGATATTTGTGAGTGGAGTGTCCACCCACATGAAGAGGGGAGGGAAAGGGGGCAGCCCCCATGCGCCGGCCACCCCCATGGGGTTCCCCCCCTCCTCCTATAAAAGGAGCCCCCCTCCTCACTTGTCTCTCACACCTCCTCGTGAAGGATCTCTCTCACCCTCTAGAATTTATCCCCCATGGTCTCGGACTAGCGAGATACATGTTCCCGGTGGCTATTCGGCAAGAAAGAGTTGTGCTTCCGCTGCATCGCTGGAGCGAGGAGGCGGAGGTTGCTCGGTGCCTCGAACGTGTGTGCGAGCACGGATGCGCTGCTGATTTGTGGCGCTAGGACTTCCTCTCGATCTTGAGATCGGCAAGAGATCGTCTACATCAACCACGAGTTGAACTCGTTAAGCTTTGTCGGTCTTCAAGGGTATGTTCTCTACGGATATACATCCGCCCGTTGTTTGTATCTAGTAGATAGATCTTGGTATATAGTTCACATCGTAGGAAAATTTTTGTTTTCTATGCTGCGAACCCCTACAGTGGTATCAGAGCCGGATCTATGCGTAGATACTTTACACGGGTAGTACACATATGAGTATGTGGGCGATGATGATCATGTTGTTGCTCCTTTGTTGTAATTTTGGATATTGGTGGCATAGTGGGATGAAGCGGCCCGGACAAACTTTACATGTCCTCGCACATGAGACCTGTTCCACGCTTGACTTGCAACTAGTTTGCATAAGTGGCTAGCGGGTGTCTGTCTCTCCTACTATAGTCAATATATATTTTTCAAGCGAGTTGTCAACAATTTGATTATCCTCGTTGTGGTTCATGTTCGTAGGTAAGAACTGTTCTATCTCGAAAGCCCTAAGCCACGTAAAACTTGCAATGGATAAATTAGAGGCGTCTAGTTTAGATTGTTGCTGGGCTAGTGTTATGATATGGTAGTGTTGTAAGTAGAAGTATGAGATGATACTCTTACAACACACATAGCGTGTAAAATCCATAGACCTTGGATTTACACATATAGGTATGATAGTGATCATACCACGATGCACATGATAGAGATCATCTGCGGGAACCATATCATTTCACTGATAAACATATGATGTTTGATAGCATCTTATATTGCTTGTTTAGCGTTTTGTTAGCATAATAAGATGATCCCTCATTTAAATATCAAGATAAGAATGTGTTCTTCCTTTAGTATGCACCGATTATGTTTTCGTCGCTCCAAGACATCACGTGATGATCGGGTGTTCTTGGATCCACGACCATATTTCGGGTGTAAAACAGTTACACACGCGAATACTAAGGTTCTAACTTGGCGAGCCTAGCATGTACAGACATGGCCTCGGAACACGGACCGAAAGGTTAAGCATGAGTCATATAGTTGATATGATGCCCATTTCATGCTCGCCTTTGAAGCTATACCGACTCACGTGATGATCGGACTTGGTGTAGTGGATTTGGTTCATGTAATCACCAAAAAGGCACGAGGGATGTCGTTTTTGAGTGGGAGTTCATTCGTAATATAGATTAGTTGAACTCAATCTATTATACACTTAGTCTAAACTTTACAAATTCTGTTGTAGATGGCACCACCTGCTTTTAATTTCAATGTGTTCATGGAGAAAGAGAAACTAGCAACGAACGGTAGCAACTTTACCGAATGGGCCATGAATTTGAGAATTCTCCTCTCTGCTGCACAAAAGCAATATGTGCTAGAAGCGCCGTTAGGCCCCCCACCTTTAGATGATGCCCCTGACGAGGAGAAGAATGTCTATCTGACTCGTCAGGAGGACCACAACTTAGTTCATTGCGGCATATTGTATGGGCTAGAGCCGGAACTTCGAAAGCGTTTCGAAAACGGCAATGCATTTGATACAATGGGTGAGTTGAAAATGATTTTCGACACACATGCTGTTGTAGAGAGCTACAACGCTTCAGAAAAGTTCTTTAGCTGCATGATGGAAGAGCACAGCTCCGTTAGTGAGCATGTACTCAAGATGTCGGGTTACGCCGATAAGCTTGTGTCCTTGGGAATATCGATTCCCATTGACTTAGGCATCCATCGTGTTCTGCAGTCTCTGCCACCTAGCTATAAGAGCTTCGTGATGAACTATAATATGCAAGGCATGAAGAAGTCTCTCCCCGAGCTTCTGTCAATGCTTAAAACTGCAGAAGTGGAGATCAAAAAGGAACATCAAGTGTTGATGATCAATAGGAACACTGGTTTCAAGAAAGACAAGAAGGGAAAACGGAAGGGAAGTAAGGGCGGCAAGCCTGTTGCCGCGCCTGAAAAGAAACCCCGAGTTGGACCTAAGTCTGATTCCGAGTGCTACTATTGTAAGGGGACTGGCCACTGGAAGCGCAACTGCCCCAAGTATCTGGCAGACAAGAAGGCCGGCAAGGCAAACAAAGGTATATATGATATACATGTTATTGATGTGTACTTGACTAGTGCTCGCAGTAGCACCTGGGTATTTGATACCGGTTCAGTTGCTAATATTTGTAACTCGAATCAGGGGCTGCGGAACAAGCGACCGCTAGCAAGGGGTGAGGTCAAGATGCGTGTCGGCAATGGATCAAGCGTTGATGTGATCGCCGTCGGAACGCTGCCTCTCCACTTGCCGTCGGGATTAGTTATAAACTTGAATAAATGTTATCTGGTGCCTGCACTGAGCATGAACATTGTATCTGGATCGTGTTTGATGCGAAGTGGTTATTCATTTAAATCCGAGAACAATGGTTGTTCCATTTATATGAATGAATTCTTTTATGGTCATGCACCGATGATGAATGGTTTATTTCTATTAGATTTCAATGATAATGTTACACATATTCATAATGTTGATGCTAAAAGGATTAAACTTAATGATGATATATCCGCATATATGTGGCACTGCCGTCTAGGTCATATTGGCGTTAAACGCATGAAGAAGCTCCATTCGGATGGACTTTTGGAATCACTTGATTATGAATCATTTGATACATGTGAGCCATGTCTTATGGGCAAGATGACTAGAACGCCGTTTTCCGGTTCAATGGAACGGGCGACAGATTTATTGGAAATCATACATTCTGATGTATGTGGTCCAATGAGTGTGTCGGCGCGAGGTGGATATCGTTATTTTGTTACTTTCACGGATTATTTGAGTAGATACGGTTATATCTACTTGATGAAACACAAGTCTGAAACCTTTGAAAAGTTCAAGGAATTTCAGAATGAAGTGGAAAATCATCGTAATAGAAAGATCAAATTTCTACGGTCCGACCGTGGAGGTGAGTATCTAAGTTACGAGTTTAGCACTCACATGAAAGAGTGTGGAATTGTTTTACAACTTACACCTGCCAGAACACCACAGCGAAATGGTGTGTCGGAACATCGTAATCGTACTTTATTAGATATGGTTCGATCTATGATGTCTCTGACGGACTTGCCGTTGTCATTTTGGGGTTATGCACTAGAAACTGCTGCATTCACTTTAAATCGGGCACCATCTAAATCCGTTGAAAAGACACCATATGAATTGTGGTTTGGAAACAAACCTAAGCTGTCATTTCTTAAAGTTTGGGGATGCGATGTTTATGTGAAGAAACTTCAACCGGATAAACTCGAACCCAAAGCGGAAAAATGCGTCTTCATAGGATACCCTAAAGAAACTATTGGGTATTCCTTCTATCACAGATCCGAGGGCAAGGTTTTTGTTGCCAAGAATGGATCCTTTCTAGAGAAAGAGTTTCTCGCGAAAGGTGTGAGTAGTCGGAAGGTAGAACTCGAAGAGGTTGTGGAACCTTCTCTTCAAAGTATGGCGAGTAGCGCAGCGCCGGAAGTTGTTCCGGAGTTGGATCCACATGTTGAAGAGGGAACTAATGATAATGATCATGAAACTCCGGAAGAGAGTACTACCAAACCTCGCAGGTCAAACAGGACGCGTGCAGCTCCCGAGCTGTACGGAAATCCTGTCATGAATTTCATGGTTGATGAAAATGATGACCCTGATATGTATGAAGAAGCGATGATGAGCCCGGATTCCAACAAATGGTTAGAAGCCATGAAATCCGAGATGGAATCCATGGATGAAAATCAAGTTTGGAACTTGGTGGAATTACCTCACGACCGAAAGGCCGTGGAGAACAAATGGATTTTCAAAAGGAAAACTGATGCTGATGGTAATGTGACCGTCTATAAAGCTCGACTTGTCGCAAAGGGGTTTCGAAAAATTCAAGGAGTTGACTACGATGAGACTTTCTCTCCCGTAGCGATGCTAAAGTCAGTTAGGATTATGTTAGCAATTGCTGCATATTTCGATTATGATATATGGCAGATGGATGTCAAAACCGCGTTTCTCAATGGTAATATTGAAGAAGAGTTGTATATGATACAACCAAAGGGTTTTGTCGATCCTAAGGATGCTAACAAGGTGTGCAAGCTTCAGCGATCCATCTATGGATTGAAGCAAGCATCACGAAGTTGGAATCTACGCTTTGATGAGGTGATCAAAGAGTTTGGATTTGTCCAAACTTATGGAGAAGCTTGTATTTACAAGAAAGTGAGTGGGAGCAATGTGGCATTTCTGATATTATATGTGGATGACATATTATTGATCGGAAATGATATAGATCTTTTAAACAGTGTTAAAAGTTATCTAAACAGCAAATTTTCAATGAAGGACCTAGGTGAAGCGTCATACATATTAGGCATAAAGATCTATAGAGATAGATCTAGGCGCCTAATAGGGCTATCGCAAAGTACATACCTTGATAAGATTTTAAAGAAGTTTAAACTGGACGGAAGTAAGAAGGGGTTCTTACCTATGTTGCAAGGCAAGACATTGAGTAAGACTCAAAGTCCGGCTTCGGCGGAAGAAAGAGAGATAATGGACAAAGTCCCCTATGCTTCAGCCATAGGCTCTATAATGTACGCCATGCTATGTACAAGACCGGATGTGGCACATGCTATTAGTTTGACTAGTAGGTACCAATCGGATCCAGGTTCGGAACACTGGATAGCGGTCAAGAATATCCTTAAGTACTTACGAAGAACTAAGGATATGTTTCTTGTATACGGAGGTGAAGAAGAGCTCGTCGCTAAGTGTTATGTCGACGCTAGCTTTGACACCGATCCGGATGACTCTAAGTCTCAATCCGGATACGTATTTCTCATGAATGGCGGAGCGGTTAGTTGGAGGAGCTCCAAACAACCTGTGGTAGCGGGATCAACAACGGAGGCCGAATATGTTGCTGCTTCAGAAGCGGCTCAGGAAGAAGTTTGGATGAAGGAGTTCATATCCGAACTAGGAGTGGTGGCAAACGCGTTGGACCCAATGGTGATCTATTGTGACAACAATGGTGCCATTGCCAATGCCAAAGAGCAAAGGTCTCACAAGCATTCCAAGCATATTAAGCGCCGGTTTCACTCCATCCGCGAGCATGTCAAGGATAGAGATATAAAGATTTGTAAAGTACATACGGATCTCAATGTAGCAGATCCGTTGACTAAAACTCTCCCTAGAGCAAAACATGATCAACACCAGAACTCAATGGGTGTTAGATTTATCACTATGTAACTAGATTATTGTCTCTAGTGCAAGTGGGAGACTGAAAGGAATATGCCCTGAGAGGCAATAATAAAGTGTTTATTATGTGTATTCCAAGTATATGATAGATGTTTATTTTGCATGCTATAATTGTATTAATACGGAAACGTTAATACATGTGTGTTTAATAAACAAACAGAAAGTTCCTAGTTATGCCTCTCTCATAAACTAGCTCGTTGATTAACAAGATGATCAAGGTTTCCTGATCATGGACATTGGATGTTGTTAATAACGGGATCACAACATTAGTGTAATGGTGTGATGAACATTCATCCGAAGTATAGCATTACGATCAAAGTCATTGAGTTTATATTGCTATAACAACTTACGAAGTGATCCTAATCCTTAGACCATGAGATCATGTCAATCACTAACACCGGAAGAGTTTCTTGATAACATCAAACGTCACACCGTAACAGGGTGATTATAAAGATGGATTCAGAACTAATAAAGTGTTATGTTGAGGCTCATGGATCGAGAGTGGAATTTGTTCATCCCGATGACGGATAGATATACTCTGGGCCCTCTCGGTGATATCACATTGATTAGCTTGCAAGCAAGTGATTTGATCACTAGAATGTTATATCACAGGAACGAGAAAAGAGTGCATGTCGGTAACGAGATCAAACTAGGTATGGAGATACCGATGATCGAATCTCGGACATGTAATATATCGTGAAACAAAGGGATTAAGATACTAGCGCAAAAAGTTCTGACGATCACAAGAAAGTCATTGTTGAATGTGTGGGAGTCAGTATGGGTCTCCAGATCCCGCTTCTGATTATTGATCCGAGAGGGGTCTCGATCATGTCCGCATTATTCACGAACCGTAGGGTGACACACTTAAGAGACACCGACATCCAATTGGAGCAAATGTTTCATGCCGAAAGAATGAACAAGCGCAGGATTTTTTTTCACTAGATACCGAAACAGGTTTTCGGGTGAAATTGCATAAAGTGGTTATGCATGTGAAATAGAATTCTAGCAAGGGTTTATTTGTGAATGTTTGTCATTAAAGTAATTGACAAAATTCTGAATAAAATAAAAGAGTTTTATTTAATGAGAGTTTGCATTAAATTTGGTGGAAATTTAATGGGAATTTGAGTGGACTTTTGAGTAGAGGGAATTTAAAGGAGATTTGTGAGTGGAGTGTCCACCCACATGAAGAGGGGAGGGCAAGGGGGCAGCCCCCATGCGCCGGCCACCCCCTTGGGGTTCCCCCCTCCTCCTATAAAAGGAGCCCCCATCCTCACTTGTCTCTCACACCTCCTCGTGAAGGATCTCTCTCCCCCTCTAGAATTTACCCCCCATGGTCTCGGACTAGCGAGATACATGTTCCCGGTGGCTATTCGGCAAGAAAGAGTTGTGCTTCCGCTGCATCGCTGGAGTGAGGAGGTGGAGGTTGCTCGGTGCCTCGAACGTGTGTGCGAGCACGGATGCGCTGCTGATTTGCGACGCTAGGACTTCCTCTCGATCTTGAGATCGGCAAGAGATCGTCTACATCAACCACGAGTTGAACTCGTTAAGCTTTGTCGGTCTTCAAGGGTATGTTCTCTACGGATATACATCCGCCCGTTGTTTGTATCTAGTAGATAGATCTTGGTATATAGTTCACATCATAGGAAAATTTTTGTTTTCTATGCTGCGAACCCCTACAGTATTGATTTTAGGTTAGGTTTTGGTCTCCCATTGCCGGTGACGAGGCGACAGTGTCACCAAGGCATGGAATAAGTTCTCCTGATTCCGGTTGTCTTGATGCCGTCTGATATTCCACAAGTATAAGGGATCGTGTGTAGCCTTATTGATAAGTAAGAGTGTCGAACCCAACAAGGAGCTAAAGGTAGGATAAATATTCTCTCAAGTTCTATCAATCGCTGATACAACTCTACGCAAACTAAACATTTGCATTATTTAGGAAATAAAACTAGAGCAACAAAACGAGTACTAGAGAAAGTTTTGCAAGATAATAAACAACAAGAAAGTAAAGCTGGTTGTTGCAGCAATAAAATACACTAAACTAACAGAACCATGAGTGTGGAATAGTGGTGGTAATTGTGGTGGCTTTGTACAAGTATAATTGGCGAATAAATCTGGTTCATTGTCTTCGATGCAGTTTTCTATGTGGGAGAGGCTAAATATACATGCGCTTCATTACTTGGAATTACATGTACTATATGATTGGATTGTTAGCAAACATCCGTAACTACTAACAATGCATTAAGGTTTTCCCAACCATAGCCTTAAGTTAATGGTCCTCTTACTCTCATACGTGCAACATTCCGGTTCGCGCCTTAGGTTTATGTCACTCCGGCAGAACTTCCCCTTCCTCTTACACATACTACAAACCATATGATGTTTAATCTATGTGTGCACAAATATAATGGACACCAAAGGACTGTACCATATCAACATACACCTCTAATAAACCAAAGACGTTGAATCATTCAATCTAAGAAAAAGAAACTACACAAACATGACATAGATCATAGGATTATAACTTATAGCATCAAACATCATGTTTACATAGGACGATACAGAGGTGTGTGGGAGGATGAACCACTGCATACTAGGAGGATTAGGTGATGGAGATGGCGGTGAAAATGGTGAAGAGGGCGGCGGCGGCGCGGGGGACTCCTTCCCCGCCGCCGGTATCGTGAGGGAGCACCACCCCTTAGCCCCCTTCCTTCATGGATTTTTGGGAGCCCTCACCCATGGAGATGGGATCCATGGGGAGGCAAAAATGTGGCTTTGGTGGCTGCAAATTCGTGGGTGGACGTGTCTTCCACGAATTAGGTTTCCTCCCTTTGTATAGCTTCTCGGATTCCCGTCACCCCATCTTGGGCTGCAGTAAATCGGGCCTAGCGGGCCCGTCCGGACTCGGAATCAGCTAAATTTTATATCTAGAACGATTGTCGCGAAAGTTCCTACAATTTTTTAGTTGAAGAGTTTTCTCTTTAACGCTGTCTTCGATCCGAAACATGACCATCTTTAGAAAGAGTTCTGAGACAGATTTCTGGAAATCCCAATTTGACTCCAACAAGGGTTCCACTTGTATTCTTGATAATTCCTACACATCAAAGTGTAAAACAAGAACATTGTACACTTTTGCAATTATTAGTAGGTTAGTCTAAATAACTTATGAGCTTTATATAAAAAAGTGTCAAAAGCATAATAATAGCATAAACCATCAAAAATTATAGATACGTTATGGACATATCAACATCCCCAAGCTTAGTTCTTGCTCGTTCTCGAGTAGGTAAACGATAAAAACAATATAATTTTTGAGATGACATGCACCATCATAATCTTGATCAAACCATTTACAAAGCATGGATAGCTGGGATCAAAGTACTCTAAACATGAGCATGAAAGATGTAGTTTTAACAATAAGACATAGCAACCAAGTTGCAACATGAAAAAGTTACAAACAAAGATTATGAATAACAATGCATTGAAAAATGTTTTTTTGTTTCTCATAAAGAAAACATAATAAGAGTGATATTCAGCTTGTCCCTCATGGTATAGCAAATTATAAATGCATAGGACACCTTCAAATTTCATAAGGGTGACTAGATACAAATAGTTTAAGAACAAGCAATATCAACCTTATGAATCAATCAACAAGTTTTGGGACAATGCACATAGAACTAAGAATGGCAACTATATTCTCTTAAATTGATGCCTAAGGATAGAAGGTGGAGACTTAATATAATAGTTGAAGAAAGGCCCTTCAAAGAGAAGCAGGGATTTCAAGTTTCATAAAGAGCTTCCAAAAATTATGATACTTGTTAGCTTTCAGCTCTCATTGCCCCTATCATAAGCATCTTGAAGTGATTAAGGTTAAAATGAATAAAGATAGAGTATATGCTTGACAAAGTATAAGTTGGCAATCTCATGTCCCTTGAGTACAAGGGCCGCTCATCATGCTACTCAACTTTAGTCACCGGTAAATTCTTGTCATAGTAAGTACATGTGTATCATAGAGAACTGACAACGGGGTACCCCTTGCACATTATATAGGAGCTATCCCATATCAAAATGACAAGGCAAGCAGACAATGAGCATCTCAGCAATCCTCTTATTTACCATGGGAAAATGGTGCTTTTTTCTCTCTTTCCTATTTTCAATGTCTCTCTTTTTTTATAAGAAGAAAGCTTCATAGATTGCTCACTATGGTGATGCTGTAAGTTTCCACCATGATTAGGCATGGCTTAGGCTAGCGGCCCAGGCATTTCTCTAACACACATACATAACTCCATGAACTTATTAGCTCCCATTTTATTTCACACCGACGACATCCGCAAACAAAAGAGCATGATATTAACTGTGTACAATGTACATGTGCAATGTTGAAAGCGTTCCCCATGACAGCATGGTTCTGCTAATTCCAACGTATAAGTGCAAGCATATACAACATAGATGACACAATGGTTCAAGTTTATTAGGGGCAATAAAAATAAAGTGTGCCATCAAGTTTGTGAGAGCTTTAATCACTAACTTTCACATAACAAGTTTAATTTGGAAGATAGATAGAACAAGAATATACTTGGAATGGTGTAACACACCATGTATAGGAATTTATAGTGGACACTTTGGAATAACTTGGTTTCTTAGGAGTTGGATGCATGAGTAGAGCTTACTCAATACAAGTGGAGGCTAGGAAAAGACTGGGAGCGACCAACTAAGAGAGCAATAATGGCTATAATCATGTAGAGCGACAAAACATTAATAATCAAAGCATAAAGTGGTACCACAAGTCAAAAAAACTAAATGATAATAGAGGCTATGGTGACTGGTTCATAGTCATAACATGGTGTGAGCATGTGCCAAGTCAACCCAAACAAAACATCAAAGAAGAATACCGCAATATTATGCTTTTGTATGCTTAAACAACGCATGATTCTTTCAAGGCACATTAAGCAATCACAATTATTTGGAACAAGTCATGCTACAGCAATAATCACTAAGCATAGGGTCAAAACAACATCAAACATGACATGATAAGGTCTAGACCACAGTCAAAACAAACTCCTTTTGTACCACTTATAAACATGAAGCTTTCTACTCCTTCTCCAACAGCAATCAACTTATTTGAAACAACACAGTGAAAACAGGGATCCAACCACTTTATTCAAGAAAAATAAGCAAACAAAACCAAAAACAAAAACTAAGACGTTTGAAGAACAACACAACAGTGCATAAAATAATAAAAACAAAGTGTCTAGAAAGACCTAAGATGTTTATTGATGAAGAAGGGGATGCCCAAGGCATCCCCAAGTTTTGACGCTTGTACCTCTTGAATATTTATTGGGGTGACACGGGGTGGCATCCTCAAGCTTGAGCTTTTGTCCATTCTTCATCTTATTACATCATTCTTTCCTTACACCTGAAAATTTTACTTCATACAAAACTTCATACAATCTTCATTAGCAACATTAGTGCATTCAAAAGATAATAGACCTTTGGGTTTAGTTTCAAAACAACAAAACTTTCTCTAAAGACATAAGCTAATGTAGAAATTTCCTCAAAAAGCTCAATTTCGCAAAAAGAATCCAAAAAGAAAGCAATAAGAAGCAAATGCAAATAAGGGCAAAAATCTGTCAAAACAGACCATTAGGTAGAAACCAATTTTTTCAAAGACCTTCTGTTGCTCAAATCAAAAAGTGTTGAACTAACGAAAGTTAGCTAACAACCTGGGAGATTTATTCAGAAAATTACAGCTCAATCCGACTTACATATATCTTTCAAGGATTTTACAGTGGAGCGCAAAAATCTGTTTCGGGACAACAACTCCCCAAATCTTACTTCCCTCTCATTAGAGGTTATTCTTGGCACAAATATTAAATAAAAAGGATAAGGAGAGGTTATTACAGAAGTAATAACTTCCAAACCTCAAAAAAACTATTGGGTTATCTCCTAAGAGGTACTTTTCTTTAACGCCTTTAAGTTAGGCATAAGAAACAAGATTCAAGTATTTTCAAATAAAAAAGTATTAAGAGCAACTTTTGTTTTAATAGGAGAGGCAAAATGTATTCTATACCTTTCTTGAATGGGAATTGATATTTAATGGTGCCTTCCTTCAGTTGAAAATCTTCCATGTGAAGATTTGTTTTGGTTTCATAGGTAACAAGTGTTCAAGGTCGACCCCCACTTAACCATTACTCATCTTTCCAATCACTTTCCTTTTTAAAAACGTTTTTAGGTAACAAGAACAACTAATATTTTTTGTAATTCGCAATCCCTATCCATACTAAGATAGAGACCAACTTAAAACTAAAATTAAAAACTACTTAGAGATAAAGAAAACAAGTGCACACAAGAATATTCACCCACACGATATTGCTCCCCGGCAACCGCGCCAGAAAAGGTCTTGATATCCCACAAGTATAGGGGGCCGTGTGTAGACTTTTCAATATGTAAGAGTGTCGAACCCAACAAGGAGCTAAAGGTAGGATAAATATTCTCTCAAGTTCTATCAACCACTGATACAACTCTATGCACACTAAACGTTTGCATTATCTAGGAAATAAAACTAGAGCAACAAAACAAGTACTAGAGAAAGCTTTGCAAGAAAATGAATAACAAGAAAGTAAAGCTAGTTGCTGCAGCAATAAAATACACAAAATTAACAGAACCATGGATGTGGAATAGTGGTGGTAATGGTGGTGGCTTTGTCCAAGTTTAATTGGCGAATAAATCGGGTTTATTATCTTCGATGCAGTTTTGTATGTGGGAGAGGCTAAATATACATGCGCTTCACTACTTGGAATTACATGTACTATATGATTGAATTGTTAGCAAACATCCATAACTACTAACAATGCATTAAGATTTCCCCAACCATAATTTTAAGTTAATGGTCCTCTTACTCACATACATGCAACGTTCCGGTTCGCGTCCTTAGGTTTCTGTCACTCCAACAGAACTTCCCCTTCCTCTTACACATACTACAAACCCTATAATATTTAATCCATGCACGCACAAATATAATGGACACCAAAGAACTGTACCATATCAACATAAATGAACCAAAGACATTCAACCATTCAATCTAAGAACAAAGATACTACACAAATATAACATAAATCATAGAATTATAACTTATAGCATCAAACACCATGTTTACATAGGACGGTACAGAGGTGTGTGAGAGGATGAATCACTACATACTAGGAGGATTATGTGATGGAGATGGCGGTGAAGATGGTGAAGACGGCGGCGGCGCCGCCGACGGTGGCGTGGGGGACTCCTTCCCCGCCGCCGGTATCATGGGGGAGCACCGCCCCTTAGCCCCCTTCCTTCATGGCTTCTTGGGATCCCTTCCCCATGGAGATGGGATCTATGGGGAAGCAAAAACGTGGCTTTGGTGGCTGCAAATTCGTGGGTGGAGGTGTCTTCCACGAATTAGGTTTCCTCCCTTTACATAGCTTCTCGGATTCCCGTCACCTCATCTTGGGCTGCAGTAAATCGGACCTAGCAGGCTCGTTAGGACTCGGAATCAGCTAATTTTATGTCCAGAACGATTGTCGCGAAATTTCCTATAACTTTGTAGTTTAAGAATTTTCCGTTTGACGTCGTCTTCGACCCGAAACGTGAGCATCTTCAAAAAGAGTTCCGAGACAGATTTCTGGAAAATCCCAATTTGACTCCAACAAGGGTTTCACTTGTATTCTTGATAATTTCTATACATCAAAGTGTAAAACAAGAACATTGTGCAATTTTGTAACTATTAGTAGGTTAGTCCAAATAACTCATAAACTTTATATAAAAAGAAGTGTCAAAAGCATATATAATAATAGCATAAAACCATCAAAAATTATAGATACGTTATGGACGTATCACTGTCACATTGGTGTCCATGAGGGATAGATCACGGAGGGGAGAGAAGTAGGGCGTAACGCTGGATCTCCGGGAGTGGGGTTGTACACAGATCCTACCTAGATTCGAGTCCGCGTGGTAGAGGATCTCTACTTATCCTATAACTCGCTATAAGATAGATATGCGTACATATTACAAGGGTTACACCACTAGTAGAAAAAGGGTCTTCGGTTCTGTCCAGAGTCTAACACTAGTTCCGATTTGTTACGGGTTGGGACTAGTATGAGCACTAGTCCCGGTTCGTACCGTTTTTGGTGGCTAGAAGCCCGAGAAAACTCTAGTCCCGGGTCGTTTCGGACCTTTAGTCCCGGGTCGTGATACAGCCCGAGACTAAAGGGGTTCGGCCACGGGCAATACCCTTTAGTCCCGGGTCGTGATACGGCCGGGACTAAAGGGTGCGGGTCGCGGTAGAAAAACTTAAAGTGGCTATAACTGTTGCGTACGATGTCGGAAAAAGTATAACCTATCAAAATGTGCGGAAAAAAATTGTGAGTTTGATTTCAACGACCGTTTTAGATTATTTTAGATTTTTAAAATTCGAAGCGGAAAAAAATTTATTTAAAAAATGAAATTTTTGCAATTTTATTTATTCTATATTTGGATTCCTCACATTTTTCTGATAATTATAGATATATTATTTGTCAAATTTTGACTTACAGATTTAAAGATATTATTTATGCCATATTAAATGAATAAATGGCAAAAAATGAATAAAATATTATTTTATTTAGTTTTTTACTTTCATTGGATTAAAATATTATTATTACTTATTTATTTTTGTTTACTAAAATAGTTGTTTGTAATTTCAAAAAAAATATGTATGGCATATTGATATGGGCTAATATGATTGATATGATAGCGTTGACAACAAAGTACAAATAGGCTTCGCGCAAGGACACAGAAGTTAAGCTTGCTAAGGGTAGGGTAGTGCTAGGATGGCTGACCGAACGGAAAGTTTGACCACAAGTGTAATTTGACTTAAGATGAAACATACATAGTGCTAAAAATATTCCAAGTGAGAGGATTACGAGTCAAACAATTCAAAAGTTCAAGAAAAAATTTGAAAACAAAAATTGAAAAAAAAATTGAAAAAAAAATCTTTAGTCCGTCCCACCGCTGCAAAAAAAGGACCATGTGGTAACCTCTAGTCCCGGGTTGTAATTCAGGGGTTTCGCGGCATAGTAAATCAAAATTTTCTACGGATGCGAACAGAGGGAAAGACAAGATCTAATCTAGGAGATGCAAACAACGAGAGAGATTGGATTAGATCTTCATACCCTTGAAGATTCGCACAGCGGAACGTTCATCGGAACGTGGGTGATGTAGTCGTACTCGCTTCTCCTCCTCGCGATCCGATCCGATCTAGCACCACAAGTGGCGGTGCCTCCGTGAGATGCACACGTGCAGCACCTCGACGTCTCCTCCTTCCTCGGACCAGCAAGTATGGCGGAGAGACGGATTGGATCTATAACACGACGGTGTGGTGTATATGGTGGAGAATTTCTGCAGCAGGGCTTCGCCTACAAACAGTCGGGAGGGAGAGAGGAGGGCAGCAAGGCGGCTAGGGTTGGAGGGGAAGGTGTGGGGGGTGGTACGCCCCCAGCCCTCTTTATATAGAGGGGTGGGGCGTCAACCCTAGCCCCCTCCCCCAAGCCAAGGCCGGCGGCCAAGGAGGAGGAGTGGGGGGCAAGGAAACCCCCCTTCTAGAAGCTCTATCTAGGGTTTAAACCCTCTTGGCCGGCTGGGACCTATGGGGCCTTGTGCCCCTGGCCCAATGCGGCCAGGGCACTCCCTCATAGGCCCATGCCCCCTCCCGGAAGGTGTGGCCACGTTGGTCCCCTTCCGGAAGGTTCTAGAAGCTTCCGGTACAATACCGATTAACCCGGAACAATTCCGAACTCCAAAAACAGCACTACCTTATATGAATCTTATTCTCCGGACCACTCCGGAACCTCTCGTGATGTCCCGGATCCCATCCGAGACTCCGAACAAAAAACTCATAAACCAATTATCCAATCTATCCTAGCGTCGAGACACGTTAAGTGTGTGACCCTGCGGGTTCGAGAATATGCAGACATGATCTTCTATCAATAATCAACAGCGGGGTATGGAAACCCATATTGACTCCCACACATTCATCGATGATCATATCGGATGAACCACGATGCGAGGATTCAATCAATCCCATATATATATTCCCTTCGTCTCGCGATATTTTACTTGCCCGAGATTTGATCGTCGGTACCGTCAAACCTAGTTCAATCTCGTTCACAGCAAGTACTTTACTCGTTCCGTAATCCGATATCACTTTGTGATTAACTCTTTAACCACATGCTTGCAAGCGGTGTTGATATCGATTACCGAGTGGGCCCGAAGTATATCTCTCCGACTTGGGAGGGACAAATCCCATCTCGATACATACAACCCAACAGATACTTTCCGATCACCTGAGAGACACCTTTATGATCACCCTCTCATAGGATGATGTTTGATGACCTCAAAGCTTTCTTCCGATACCAGGGAGTTGTATTATATCATGGTCTAAGGAATACAATATTTGACATAACAAAAGCTTCACAAAGACGAACACGATGACACGATCTAATTGCTTCGCTTAGCTTGGGTCTGTCCACCATATCATTCTCCCAATGATATGATCTCATTATTAATCGACAACTCATGTCCATGGCTAGGAAACCTTAACCATCATTAATCAATGAGCTAGTCCATAGAGGCATACTAGGGACACGGTGTTGTTCACAAACCACACAAGTATTAAAGTTTCCGCTTAATACAATTCTAGCATGGAATATAAACATTATCATGAACAAGAATTATAATAATAACATCTTTATTATTGCCTCTAGGGCATAATTCCAACAGTCTCCCACTTGCACTAGAGTCAATAATCTAGTTTACATTTGGCAACAATCTCAAACCCATGGCACTGAGGTGTTGATCATGTTTTACACGTGGAAGAGGTTTAGTCAATGGATCTGCGACATTCAGATATGTATGTACTTTGCTAATCTTCAGATCTCCATCTGCTATATAATCTCGGATTATATGAAACTTGCGGTTGATATGCTTGGTCTTTGGATGATATCTTGGTTCCTTAGCGAGTGCTATGGCGCCAGTGTTGTCACACAATATCTCCAGTGGGTCCAATGCACTTGGAACCACGCCAAGCTCAGTGATGAAGTTCCTGATCCAAACTCCTTCACTTGATGCTTCTGCAGCAGCCATGTATTCCGCTTCTACTGTAGATCCCGCGATCTCGCTTTGCTTGCAGCTTCTCCAGCTCACAGCTCCTCCATTCAAAATATACACGTATCCTGTCTGAGATTTAGAATCATCCTTGTCGGTGTCAAAACTAGCGTCGACGTAACCTTTTACGACGAGCTGTTCATCACCCCCATAGACTAAGAACATTTCTTTAGTCCTATTTAGGTACTTTAGGATGTCCTTCACGACTGTCCAGTGTTCCACTCCTGGATCACTTTGATATCTGCTCGTCAAACTAAGAGCATTGGACACATCCGGTCTAGTACACAACATGTCATACATGATAGAACCTATGGCCGAGGCATAAGGCACTTTGCTCATAGCTTCCCTATCATTTACCGTAGCTAGACACTGAGCCTTGCTCAATATCTTACCTGACAACATAGGCACCGAACCTTTCTTTGCCTTATCCATTCTGAACCTTTTCAGAACTTTGTCTAGGTATGTACTCTGGCTTAAAGCTATCAGGCGTCTTTGTCTATCTCTATAGATTTTGATCCCCAATATATAAGCAGCTTCACCTAGGTCTTTCATTGAAAAACACTTGTTCAAATAACTCTTCACATCGTTAAGCATGTTGATGACATTTCCGATAATCAATATGTCATCCACATATAGTACCAGAAACGTCACCGAGCTCCCACTCACTTTCTTGTAGATGCAAGCTTTGTAGCAATTTGGAACAAATCCAAAGCTCTTGATCACTTGATCAAAACGAAGGTTCCAACTCCGAGATGCTTGCTTCAGTCCATAAATGGAACGCTGAAGTTTGCATACTTTATCAGCATCCTTAGGATCCACAAAACCTTCGGGTTGCATCATATACAACTCTTCATCAATGTTGCCATTGAGGAAAGCAGTCTTGACATCCATCTGCCATATTTCATAATCATGAAACGCATCAATTGCTAATAAAATCCAAATGGACTTAAACATCGCTACGGGAGAGAAAGTCTCCTCGTAGTCAACACCTTGAACTTGTCGAAAACCTATCGCGACAAGCCGTGCTTTATAGACGGTAACATTACCATCCGCGTCCGTTTTCTTCTTGAAGATCCACTTGCACTCAACGGCCTTTCGGTCGCTAGGAGGGTCCACCAAAGTCCATACTTGGTTTTCGCTCATGGATACCAATTCGGATTTCATGGCTTCTAGCCATTTCTCAGAGTCTGGGCTCATCATCGCTTCCTCATAGTTCGTAGGTTCACTGTCTTCTACTAACAAGACAGTCAAGACAGGGTTGCCGTACCACTCAGGAGGGGCACGCGACCTTGTCGACCTGCGACGTTCAGTAGCAGCATCGTTCGAAGCTTCATGATCCTTGTCATTAGCTTCCTCTATTGTTGGTGCAGGCGGCACTGGAACAATTTCAGGTGCTGCGCTACTCTCCAATTCAAGAGAAGGTTCAATAACCTCGTCTAGTTCTACTTTCCTCCCACTCACTTCTTTCGAGAGAAACTCCTTCTCAAGAAAGGAACCGTTCTTTGCGACAAACACTTTGCCTTCGGTTCTGTGATAGAAGGTATACCCAATAGTTTCCTTAGGGTATCCTATGAAGACGCATTTCTCCGCTTTGGGTTCGAGCTTGTCCGGCATCAACTTCTTGACGTAAGCTTCGCATCCCCAAACTTTAAGAAACGATAACTTAGATTTAGCACCAAATCACAGTTCATACGGTGTCGTCTCAACGGATTTAGATGGAGCCCTATTTAAAGTGAATGCAGCGGTTTCTAATGCATAACCCCAAAATGATAACGGCAAATCAGTAAGAGACATCATTGATTGGACCATATCTAATAGGGTTCAATTCCGGCGTTCAGACACACCATTGCGCTGTGGTGTTCCGGGTGGCGTGAGTTGCGAAACAATTCCGCTTCCTTTAAGATGTGTGAGAAAATCATAACTCAAATATTCGCCCCCATGATTGGATCGTAGAAACTTAATCTTTCTGTTACGATGGTTCTCCACTTCATTCTGAAATTCCTTGAACTTTTCAAATGTTTCAGATTTATGTTTCATTAAATAGATATACCCATATCTACTTAAGTCATCGGTAAAAGTGAGAAAATAGCGATATCCACCGCGCGTCGAAACACTCATCGGTCCGCATACATCGGTATGTATGATTTCCAACAAGTCCGTTGCTTGCTCCATCATACCGGAGAACGGGGTTTTGATCATCTTGCCCATGAGGCATGGTTCGCATGTGTCAAATGATTCAAAATCAAGAGACTCCAAAAGTCCATCAGAATGGAGTTTCTTCATGCGCTTTACACCAATATGACCTAGACGACAGTGCCACAAATAAGTAGTATTATCACTATCTACTTTGCATCTCTTAGCCTCAATGTTATGGATGTGTGTTTTATCCCTTTCGAGATTTAGAAGAAATAAACCATTAACAATAGGTGCATGACCATAAAAGATGTTACTCATATAAATAGAACAGCCATTATTCTCCGATTTAAATGAATAACCGTCTTGCAATAAACAAGATCCAGAAATAATGTTCATGCTCAACGCAGGCACATAATAACATTTATTGAGGTTTAAAACTAATACCGAAGGTAAAACTAAGGAGAGCGTGCCGACGGCCATCACATCAACTCTTGATCCGTTGCCAACGCACATCGTCACCTCATCCCTCGCAAGCCGCCGTCTATTCCGTAGCTCCTGTTTGGAGTTACAAATATTAGCAACTGAACCAGTATCAAATACCCAGGCACTACAACGAGGGCTAGTAAGGAAAACATCAATAACATGTATATCAAATATACCTTTGATGGTGCCAGCCTTCTTGTCCGCTAAGTACTTCGGACAGTTGCGCTTCCAGTGACCCTTGTCCTTGCAATAGAAGCACTCAGTGTCCGGCTTAGGACCAGACTTGAGCTTCTTCTCAGCAGGGGCAGTGCGCTTGCCGCCGCCCTTCTTGAAGGGCTTCTTTGCTCCCTTACCTTTCTTAAAGGTGGGCTTGTTGACCATCAACACATGATTATCCTTTTTGATGTCCACTTCCACGGCCTTCAGCTTTGCGAAGAGCTCGACGATCGTATCAGTGGAACCAATCTGATTATGAGTCACTACAAAACTTTTGTAGCTGGGAGGGAGTGATTGCAGAACCCTGTCAATCTTGAGCTCCTCTGGAATCGTGCATTCCAGTTGCTCAAGGCGTTGAGTGTAGCCCGTCATCTTAATGGCGTGCTCACTAACGGAACTCCCTTCCTCCATCTTGCAGTGAAAGAACTTCTCAGAGATCTCATATCTCTCAGAACGGGCCTGAGTCTGAAACATGGTTTTTAGTTCTTCGAGAATCTCAAAGGGCCCGGGATAGTCTTCAAAACGATTTTGAAGTTCCGGTTCCATAGCAAACAACATGGTGCTCTTAATCACACCATAATCATCTTTGCGCGACTGATAGACAGCTTTCTCATCAGCCGGTGCAGTTGTAGCAGGGGGGTCACCTAACGCTTTCCCAAGGACATAGTCTTTTTGACCGCCAGAGAGAATGATTCTTAGATTGCGGAACCAATTGGTGAAGTTAGACCCATTGTTTTTAAGCTTTTCCTTCTCAGCAAAAACGTTGAAGTTGAAGTTGGACTTAGCCATTTGATCTACAATATTTGCAAGTACAAATTAGACTATGTTCATGATAACTAGTTCAACTTTTAATCAAATTACTAGATGAACTCCCACTAAATTCAACATCCCTCAAGTTGTTTAGTGAACACGATCCAAATTCACCACACCTAATCCGATCTTCACGAGAAGAGATGTGGTTTCAATGGTGGACAACGAAGTGTCGATCATATCATTCATATGACTCATGCTTAACCTTTCGGTTCATGTGTTCCGATGCCATGTCTGTACATGCTAGGCTCGTCAAGTTAGACCCAAGTATTTCCGCGTGTGCAAAACTGGCTTGCAACCGTTGTATGTGAGCGTAGAGTCTATAGCACCCGATCATCACGTGATGCTTGGACACGACGAACTTTCGCAACGGTGCATACTTGGGGAGAACACAGTTTTTATCTTGATCTTTAAGTGAGGAATCATCTTATAATGCTACCGTCGCGATCTAAGCATAATAAGATAATAAAAGGATAAACATCACATGCATATAACTTTATGTGACATGGTATAGCCAATCTTCGCTCAATGATCTCCATCTTGTGCGTTCCGGCATGATCTCCATCACTCCACCACGATTGCCTCCACCACGAATAGCAACTACAACTATTGCTAACTACTTAGCGATAAAGTGAAACTATTACATGGCGCATAAGAAGTTGACACACAGGTCATACACAATTATAAAGACAACCATATGGCTCCTGCCGGTTGTGTACTCATCGACATGCAAGTCGTGAAACATTACAAAACATGATCATCGCATACATTATACACATCACATCTTGGGCCATACCATATCACAGAAAACACTCCCTGCAAAAACAAGTTAGACGCCTCTACTTTGTTGTTGCATGTTTTACGTGGCTTATGGGAGTAGATGCTAAGAACGATTCTTACCTACGGAAAGCCATAACGGTGATATTATGGTTGCCAAACTCCGGTGTTAATCCCATGACAACTATAATGAGAGAAACTGGCATCCACCAGCCGCATGTGTGGAACAAGCCACACGTCAAGTGCGGAGCCGGTCTCGCGAACGACGTCGCGTAAGGTTGGCCTGGACCGCTTCAATCTCACTATCCCGCGTCATAAGAAGAACACAAACAAGAGGCTTGCAACAGAAAACATCAACGCCCGCAACAACCATGTTGCGTTTTACTCGTGAAACACATCTACACATAGACCTGGCTCTGATACCACTCAAGGGTTTCGCGGCATAGTAAATCAAAAATTTTCTACGGATGCGAACAGAGGGAAAGCCAAGATCTAATCTAGGAGATGCAAACAACGAGAGAGATTGGATTAGATCTTCATACCCTTGAAGATTCGCACAGCAGAACGTTCATCGGAACGTGGGTGATGTAGTCGTACTCGCTTCTCCTCCTCGCGATCCGATCCGATCTAGCACCACAAGTGGCGGTGCCTCCGTGAGATGCACACGTGCAGCACCTCGACGTCTCCTCCTTCCTCGGACCAGCAAGTATGGTGGAGAGACGGATTGGATCTATAACACGACGATGTGGTGTATATGGTGGAGAATTTCTGCAGCAGGGCTTCGCCTACAAACAGTCGGGAGGGAGAGAGGAGGGCAGCAGGGCAGCTAGGGTTGGAGGGGAAGGTGTGGGGGGTGGTGCGCCCCCAGCCCTCTTTATATAGAGGGGTGGGGCGTCAACCCTAGCCCCCTCCCCCAAGCCAAGGCCGGCGGCCAAGGAGGAGGAGTGGGGGGCAAGGAAACCCCCCTTCTAGAAGCTCTATCTAGGGTTTAAACCCTCTTGGCCGGCTGGGACCTGTGGGGCCTTGTGCCCCTGGACCAATGCGGCCAGGGCACTCCCTCATAGGCCCATGCCCCCTCCCGGAAGGTGTGGCCACGTTGGTCCCCTTCCGGAAGGTTCTAGAAGCTTCCGGTACAATACCGATTAACCCGGAACAATTCCGAACTCCAAAAACAGCACTACCTTATATGAATCTTATTCTCCGGACCACTCCGGAACCTCTCGTGATGTCCCGGATCCCATCCGAGACTCCGAACAAAAAACTCATAAACCAATTATCCAATCTATCCTAGCGTCGAGACACGTTAAGTGTGTGACCCTGCGGGTTCGAGAATATGCAGACATGATCTTCTATCAATAATCAACAACGGGGTCTGGAAACCCATATTGACTCCCACACATTCATCGATGATCATATCGGATGAACCACGATGCCAGGATTCAATTAATCCCATATATATATTCCCTTCGTCTCGCGATATTTTACTTGCCCGAGATTCGATCGTCGGTACCGTCATACCTAGTTCAATCTCGTTCACAGCAAGTACTTTACTCGTTCCGTAATCTGATATCACTTTGTGATTAACTCTTTAACCACATGCTTGCAAGCGGTGTTGATATCGATTACCGAGTGGGCCCGAAGTATATCTCTCCGACTTGGGAGGGACAAATCCCATCTCGATACATACAACCCAACAAATACTTTCCGATCACCTGAGAGACACCTTTATGATCACCCTCTCATAGGATGACGTTTGATGACCTCAAAGCTTTCTTCCGATACCAGGGAGTTGTATTATCTCATGGTCTAAGGAATACAATATTTGACATAAGAAAAGCTTCGCAAAGACGAACACGATGACACGATCTAATTGCTTCGCTTAGTTTGGGTCTGTCCACCATATCATTCTCCCAATGATATGATCTCATTATTAATCGACAACTCATGTCCATGGCTAGGAAACCTTAACCATCATTAATCAATGAGCTAGTCCATAGAGGCATACTAGGGACACGGTGTTGTTCACAAACCACACAAGTATTAAAGTTTCCGCTTAATACAATTCTAGCATGGAATATAAACATTATCATGAACAAGAATTATAATAATAACATCTTTATTATTGCCTCTAGGGCATAATTCCAACAGTAATAAACCGGGACTAGAGATAGGGGGCTTTAGTCCCGATACAAATTGAGACTATATGCCCTTTCTCCACTAGTGCACTGAGCGTGTTGTCTCATGCTCTAAGGGTTCCTGTAGGCCAGCTTATATAGGTGGCCAAAACTAGGGTTTATAGGAGAGGACATAGCTAGGAGAGGCCGTAGCTAGCACAAACTATGAGTCCTATACTAAGGCGATAAATATATTATATCTTGTACTCCAAGCTTCTACCTTCTGGTTTTGAGGCGAAAATCGACTTGGGCCTTCCTTAGGAGGATGGGCTTCCATCTCAATCATTAGCTAGCTTGATCGCACCGTATGCCTACCACCAATACCACCAATGGACTACCATGACTTGCTAGAATATCTCAATGTCATAGCTATACTTATTTGGTATATCCCAACAACGATAGTGCTTCTGCGCATTGTCTGGAGGCATGCAGAGGTTGTGCGTCGTCTTCTTCCCTAGAACATGGATCCTTCGGGATCGTCATTGCTGACACTTATCGACAAAAAATGATAACTTCTCTACTTCCTGTGTGGACACTACTTTATTGTCCCGACGATTACAACATTAGCGCGGAACTTTAGAGGCGACAACATCGACGTGCCATTAGAATGTGTCGGATGGAGAGCATCAAGAACTCTTCAAAAACCGGATTGCACTTCCTTTTTTCTCTAGGGGGTTTTCTTATAGTATTGATATTTGATTAACATATAGAGCTTTGGTCTTCGGCTCATGCGAAAGGAAAAACTCAGACTCGAGGGAGGGACAGCTCTAGTCGACACTACAGGAAAGACGAGCTACGCTGATGGCCAAAAGCTGTCAACACAAGGCCAAAAATGGTCGGCAAAGAATTCCTCGGCCTAGGGTTTTGGCCGTCGGCATAGATATATATGGCGATGGGTTAGGGAGGTTATCAGCATAATCTATCCATCAGTGCTAAAAAACAGACGAATGTTCATCTAACAGTGATGTCACCTAGGCCGACGACCCGATTTTCTGTTCCTAGGACACATGTCGCCCGCGAAGCAGCTCGCATGCGAGGAACTATGTCGACGGCCTGGCCGTCGTCTTACCTGCCGAAGCTATGCCGACGGTCGTACCGTCAGCACAAATGAACACGTGGCGGCTGCTGGCAGTTCGCTGGAGGTAGCTACGCTGACGGGTTACCTTCTAAATATATGCTGACGCCAAACTGTCGGCTTAGCGTGGACATGTACCGTGATCTAGGCAACAGAGAAAAAGATACTACTAGAAAGTTAAAGTAACACTCGGATGTCCGTCACGCGGTGGCTCGCCAGCGCAATGTGGCCATATCCTATACCAACAACCCGGGTATAGCAACGGTGGCCATCGGCTTGGCCTGAGGGCAGCGTTATGCCTATAGTGGCCGTCTGGGTAGCTCCAGCTATGCCAACATTTTTTCTAGCCGTAAGATCTTGCTGTTGTGCAGTCGTCGGCATAGTATTTGGCCGTCGGCTTAGCCTCCGTTTCCTGTTGTGAGGGAAGACCACATCATCAGGCTGTTTCCAAGGCCGTCGGTAGTAGAGGGGGGCGATCATGGTGGATGAAAAGGCCCCTTCGCCGATCAGGACTGGTAGCTTGAACAATTGGCAGGCACATGCGTCGGTTAGAATATCGGCTACCGTGCGGTGCGAGCGCCATATGGACGCCACAAAACCACCATGAAAACGTGAGGCCTAGCGCCATGCATGGATCGAGCTCGCAAAGACCGATTACATCTTGGTATGAAGGAAATATTGCGGTTCGGTGTCGACCATGACCCGTTGGTCCTCCCCACGCGACTCATGTCACAGCGGGGAACTCTGCGTTCGTGCCGGTCGAACGATATTTGTCTAGTAGTAGTATTTCACGGTCGGGCAGGCAAGATAAACAAAGATGCGAAGGCGATGTGACACGTTGTGATCTGATTAGGAGAACATTTATTAGTACCTAGTGGGATCATACCTGTGATGGATACCAAATGGATATTTTCCTATTTTTCTCCATCTCTACTTCAACAGGATATCGTCCTTTTTTTCTATGCAGGATATTTCCTTTGTAGTATAGATTAATAAATAAATAAATAAAGAATAAAAAACTCGAGCAAAACCAATTTAGACACATCGAATCCAGCGGCGAATCGAAGCCAGCCAGCCAGCTGGGCCCGCTGGCCACGGTGCGTGACGCGGACAGCCGGCGGCGTGGCCCACAGGACATCCCCTCTCTCTCTCTCTCGCCATTCCATTCCACCCCACCTTCCTTTCCTTTCCTTTCCTTTCCTCCGCCTGGCATCGGCTCCCCCCACGCTGGCCGCGATCCTCCTCCTCCTCCAACTATATAATCCCCGCCCGCGCCACACGCCCACGCACCGCCCCCACACACGCGCCACCACCAGCGACGCGACGCACGGCACCGAACCAGCCTACCGACCGACCGCACCTCCTCCCCCGCCCACCGCGCCGCACCCCATCCCGCCTCCTCCCGCCGCCGCCTCGCGCAGCCGCCGCCGGAGATTCCGGGACCCCCGCCTCCCTCCGCGGCTACGGCCGTCGTGGGCCCCACGGGCTCGCTGGAGACCTTACGCGCGAGGGAGGCCGCCGCCGACGTGCGGGGCCCGGCCGGAGGCGGAGGAGGAGCAGGAGACGGAGCGGCAGAGATGGACAAGTACGAGGCGGTGCGGGACATCGGGTCGGGAAACTTCGGGGTGGCGCGCCTCATGCGCAACCGCGAGACCCACGAGCTCGTCGCCGTCAAGTGCCTCGAGCGCGGCCACAGGGTTCGTTCCTTTGTTCGCTTATTTGTTGCCTTCTCCATGTTTTTTTTTTAAATTCTCCAGTAGTATTTCGGACGGGCTTGTTCGGTGGATTAATTTGCGTGTTTTTGGGGATCTGCGCCCCGCAGATTGACGAGAATGTGTACAGGGAGATCATCAACCACCGCTCGCTGCGACACCCCAACATCATCCGCTTCAAGGAGGTTAGTTCGTCCTCGGCATGGCCCAATTCGGCCTGTTTTTTTTTAATCGTTACAGATTGTTTGATGTTTTACGGGGTAGAAATGGTGGGATTGAAGTTTTTTCTAAATAAATATAAAAAAATCTCTGAACTGCATGTAGTGAGGAATCTTTTGATTGCTACCTAATTTTCGATACTTCCCTTCCTTGCCTCGTATATGCGTGATTTAGGCATGGATTCTGATGTTACAGATATGCACCTTCTTGAGAGACATGTTCTCCCTGGCAACTGTTATTTACTAGTAGGCATATCCTTCTGTTTGCGCTGTAATAGCAAAATTGTAATGGAACAAGGAATGTGCTGTTAGCTTTACTAGTAGTTCCATATTGGGGCACACGCACATGATTTTAATTCTTCAGGGGAAAATTAATTCTGCAGGTGGTACTGACGCCAACGAATCTGATGATTGTCATGGAGTTCGCAGCAGGCGGGGAGCTGTTTGAGCGAATCTGTGATCGTGGGCGGTTCAGTGAGGACGAGGTCTCGCGATTTATTCTTCAGTTTTCTAATCTTATCGCTTTGGGTGGATGAACAATACTTGATGGGATTTTTTGCTTTATGCAGGCCAGGTATTTCTTTCAGCAATTGATCTGTGGTGTGAGCTACTGCCATCACATGGTACGAAACACCCGAGCAAGATTATTCTTATGTTAATCTACATTTAGAATAGAAGCCGCTTTCCTTAAGCACAAATTACTATAGTGTTTCAAGTTTCTCAGTTGAATTGCTGGCTTCAGTGTAAACCATCTGCGCTCTTATGAATGAATGAACAAAAGCTCTAGTGTACTGTATTTCTAATAACTTAATTCTCGGGCCACATGTACCAGCAAATATGCCACAGAGATTTGAAGCTGGAGAATGTTCTCTTGGATGGCAGCGCAGCTCCTCGGCTCAAAATATGTGATTTTGGCTACTCCAAGGTTGTTGCTGAACCCACGTATTGAATGTTTAACTTATCAACATCTGTAAATTCTCACAAAAACTGTTTTTCTCGTTTCTGGATCAGTCGTCAGTATTGCATTCAAGGCCCAAATCAGCAGTCGGGACGCCAGCATATATTGCACCGGAGGTGCTATCTCGCCGGGAGTATGATGGAAAGGTGAGTTTGCAAAAAATTTATCGTGTTATGACATTTATTGCATCTTGTGTCTATTAGCACTTTGCAAGATAATCTGTTACGTCACTAGTACAGACCTCTTTTCTACTCATTGTATGTGCAAATTCTCCTTTATGTTCTTGTTTCCTTATGAGAAATATAGTATGCTAGTTTAACTCACAGTATCTCTGAAAGCTGAGAGTATTTTGAGCATATTATTATTGATTCACCAAGCCTTTCCAGGTGGATAAAATAGTCGCTTCCTTGACACTAGTGAAACTTCTCAACCACTTAGTGGATGCACCTGTGTCCATGATTGTGACGTTACATATGCTTGGCATCTCAGTTTAATCAAAAGTTAGCTTGAATGACTGGGCACTCCAAGGCTAAAGGAGTCCCTTCCAAAAGTTTACATAAGCAGGGAAAGGGCCTTATGAAATACTTCATCTTTAGTTTTATTCATTAAATTGTATGGATAATTCATTAGTTTATTTTAAAAATACCACAAATATTGGACCAACAGATGATCTGAAATTCTCTTGATGAACGCATCTGTCTGATGAGGAGTCATTGTCAGCATGAGGTGCTGGAACATCTTCTGTTTGGTTTGTCGAGGTAAGATGTACCACAAAGGATGTTGACATTGGAAAAGAGGAGTGGACTATTTGGTGAACACAGACCATCCATCCAGAAAATAGGTTCTTATCCTACAGATTCTCCATGTTCCTATGAGATGGCTCACCTTTTAACTGTCAATCGAATTTTTGGATTCTTGTTTCTTGTTTTAATCACTTTGTCATTCATAGATAGGATTTCCGGTAAAACTTAAAATCCTTTACAACCCCTATTTGTGGTGATTTTTTCTGCAGCCTACTTTCATGGCTTGCAGTTTGCCACTGTATTCTAAGAAATATACACTTTAGAGCAGAATACACTTAGATCAGTAGAACCACTACCAGTTACATATCTAGCGCATAGTCCAACTAATATGCAAGAACGTCTAGTTCCTGTCCACATTGTAGGAAATCATGCCATTGCCTAGTAGAAAGATCGGCCATATTGGTGAATATGATGCTAACGTTGGGCTGTGTATTCCACAGCTTTCATGACAATGGAGAACTATAGTATTGCCATGTTTGCTTCACTTAGTTGTCGTCATATTGGTGCTTCCCTGATTGACCCAGCTACTTGTAGGGGTGGGTCCATCCAGATGAAAACAAAAGTTGATCTATGCCCCCATCAGATGAAGTCAAAATAATAGCATTCATAATTAACGTACAGGCCAGGGTCGGTTTGGTTCTTTTGCTTTAAACATTAGCCATGACTACTGGGGCTATTATGATTTGTATGTTCAAGTTGGTTTTGCTGATCAGAGCAATCATTCTTGTCTTGCAAGTTGGTTTTGCTGATCAGAGCAATCATTCTTGTCTTGCAAGTTGGTTTTGTGATAAATTTTGTACATTACAAAGCTTCTTTTGTAGAAATGTTGAGACCATTGTAGAACCATAAGCACATAGCAGTTTATATTATCGTACCCCAGTAACTGTCCCGCCAGCCATTGGTCATCTTGCTGACTTAAACAATATTGTTGACTCTGTTTGTCCCTTTGGTACTTCTTACTCAACTTGGTGAATGTACTATGCTTATGGTTTAGATGAGCTATGCTGACTGTGCTTCAAATTTGCTTTAATGTTGTTATATGGACAATCTGACATGAATTAAGTATGCTAAACCACCTTGGAAGTTGAAACTTACTTAGCAATGCATGGAACCTGCATATAGGCTAACTGTCTAGCAACAGCAGAACAGGACTGCACTAGATGAAAGTCATTCTGTCGATCAAGTATAGCTCCCATTAAGATTCTTTGTCTTGGCATCCCTGGGTCAACAAAACCTTCATGTATGATTACTTAATCTTTAGCATCCTTATGTCAAAACCACATGGTATTAGCATCAATGACAGTAAACAATGTCAATCATATTGTCACATAACAGATTATCAGATTTTAGCCCTGAACTTTTGTCCTTCGTCCTAATGGATATTTTTTAATTGTTATATGAGATTATTATTATTCAGGTGTACTCATTAGCAGAAATGGATCTTGTTAATGTAGCTTGCAGATGTATGGTCCTGTGGTGTGACTCTTTATGTCATGCTTGTGGGAGCCTACCCATTTGAAGACCCAGATGACCCCAAGAATATACGCAAGACCATTCAGGTGGCAAGCTAGACTTATGAGTTCATAGATATCTCCTATATATGCCTGCAGGTTTTCCTTTTTGCACCTCACATAGCTCTCATCATGCCCGCTCTTTATCTGCAGAAAATAATGTCCGTGCAATATACTATACCAGATCATGTCCACATATCCATGGAATGCAAACAGCTTATGGCCCGTATCTTTCATCAAAGTCCAGCAAGGGTAATGACCTCAGCCTGTGTCCTTCACCTATTCCTTTTAGGAAGTCATCACGTTTCGTATCAAGTGACATAATGTTAACATGGCAATTTGAATGTTGTCCAGAGAATCACAATGAAAGAGATAAAGAGCCATCCATGGTTCTTGAAGAACCTGCCAAGGGAGCTCACGGAGATGGCCCAAGCTATGTACTACAGGAGGGATAACGGCGTTCCTTCTTTCTCGGAGCAGACTTCAGAAGAAATCATGAAGATTGTCCAAGAGGCAAGGACTATGCCGAAATCATCCAGGCCAAGCTATGGCTGGGGTGACGAGTGTTCAGACGACGAGGAAGACAAGGAAGAGGAAGAAAGACCAGAAGAGAAGGAGGAGGAAGAGGAGGATGAATACGATAAGAGGGTCAAGGAGGTTCATGCAAGCGGAGAGCTCCGCATGAGCTCGCTACGCATATGAAGAAGTATGTGGAGTAAGTTACTTGTAGATAATCGGCTTATTATGTGAACTGCAGCACTTGGTGTGGTATATGCAATTTTTGCTCGAAGTTTGCTTCTGTTTGGTTTTCGTTCATGTAACATAATTTACTTGGACGCGGGGACTTGAGTGGTCTGATATTTGGTTATTGACAGAAACCTTGTACATATAAAGCGTATGATTATGTGCCCCCCTGAGAAATAGCTATGCAGTTATAATGTTTAAAGCATGAAATGTACTATCATGATGTGACAACTGCTGAGTGCTGACATGCCTGGCTAGAGAGGAGGTTAACGTTGAAAATTTAGAACCTTTGCCGGCCTCTGCATAACAAGGGTAATCATAAAGTGGCTAGTGACGACATATGTGGGACCTCTGAATAAACGGGTAAGACTCACAAAATGGCTAGTAACATAGGGAGTAACTAATCTGATATATCTTCTTCTTCCATTTACTACATGTTACTATATATAGGTTCATCCAAATTTTGATAAATTTAAGTCAACTAATATGGGTCGGAGGGAGTATATTAACTGCAACGCCTCGCCTTTTATTGTGTATATAAGAGGCAGTTCCTTGTCATCACCGATGGCATTGATCGCATTGGCCTAGTGATAGAAACCCAACTCTTCCTTGGAGCGGTCGCAGAAGTGGTTCGTTTTGGAGGTCGCTCCGTTCGGAAACGCGTTCAGCTTATCGACCATCTTGGCACAGTCCTTGAATAGGTCATATCGCCGCGCCTGCTCCTCTTCGTCTTTGTATGTCCGACCATGCTCAGCCATCCACTTCTGGAACCTCTTCTTCATGTCTTCCTCCTTGTACGCACGATGATACCCAGCCATCCACGCATAGAACATCCTATTCATGTCTTCCTCCTCCAAGGCCTCCTCAACAACAAGATTGCGACCTGAGATTACAGGGTGAGACAAGGTTGATGCTGAGGAACAACTAACAAAACAAGAAGGGCATCAACATAGTAAAAGGATGCAGCATCATGTGATATACTTTTTTAGATGAGACCATATTACTAACATATGTGTCATTTTGCTAAGAACCTTTCAAATTTGCAATTGTGTTTTTATTTAAAAATTAGAGAGAATTTCCATTCCAACTGACATGCAAAAAAAAAAAGAATTCGAATTGGAGTTGACGTGAATAAAATTCTAATTTGAAAGAAGACCGAGCTTAAGGAACAGAGCCAGTAAGCTAACCATCATGAATGTAGAAAGAAACAGTTTCAGGTGCTCCATCTGGATTATGGAAACAAAACTTGTACATTCCACCCCTTGGAGCCTTGAGCTCAAATTTCTCACCAGATTTTCCATTCAAAGTATATACAGTGCTACCGCCTGGTGAAGTTACCTACATTCACAAACAGTATTATCGAGCTTCAGCAGGCGATTAATGGATAAATTGCTAAATGAAACATACTAGTAAAATATTTAGTACTAGACACTCCCTATAGAATGCAATTGGTCATAAGAAAACATGACATGTTAAAACAATATCAGATTAGCTTCTAGTATGGATATTAGCAAACTATATGAAAAGAGGGGAACAGGTAAGTCTCTGAACTATATCTAATTAATAATTATTGAGAAAGTAATAATGAACGTTCAGATGGGGGAACTGAAATGGCAGATCGAGACAGTAGTAACAGATATAGTAGGATCAACTTAGGTATTTCCCAATAACCATCAAGTGCTATTGAGCATAATGGGCAACAGACAGTTGAGTATAAAGTTGCAAAACTAGTACGGATGCAAACCGACTAACTCATCTAATGGAATTGGTATAAAGTCAACCGAGACATATAAACCAATACTATCTAAACCGAAAACCTCACAGCAATTTGCTGACATATGTTGAAGCTACCAAGAAGAAAACTTGGATACTTGATTTGCATCGTAGAAATCATTTGCAAGATGGTCTGCTTTAAATTATCTACGGCACGACACAAAATTCACATGTGAGGTCTGCTTTAATTATCTACAACACCACACATATTCACTTGGCACATATGGTCTGATTTAATTATCTACAGCACCATACATATCCACTTGGTACATATGAATTATCTACAGCACCACACGTATTCGCTTGGCACATATGGTCTGCTTTAATTATCTACAGAAGCTCACAAACTCACTTGGCACATTGCCTAATAGGGTTCCTTAGGAATAGCATATAAACAACATATGGGTATTCTAGGATAAAGGAAAATACTGGTTTCTTCCACTGAGTTTTCTTCCATTTTGAAATTTTCAGTCAAAAGCGCATAATAGCACCGTAGTAACAAGGTTCCAACTTGCAGTCTGAGAGTGAAGGATAATAACACTAACATGGAACTACTAAATATTAAAAAGTGTACAATTTACTACTTATCCTTCCACAGAAGGGCAACCTGGACTGTCCGTTTTTATTTAAATTGTTGACTCACTGTGATTTGTGGCATGTGCCTGATTGGCTTAATGTCTGAACAAGTTAAGCCCCGGCATCAATGTCAGTGTCAGGACAACGCAATGGTTTGCAAAGTTGAGAGAGTTAACTAAGTTGTCGACTCAATGTGATATGTGGCATGCTGGCATGGCTGATTGGCTTTCTGTCTTAACGAATCAACCCCCAGCATCAATGCCACTGTTAGGGTGAAAGTTGCAATCGTTTTCAGGGTTGACTGCATTGCATAATTGCCAATAACTCAATATGGACTTTCATGAATTAGAGGCTAGTAAACTGGACCTTTTCCAGCAAAATAAATACAGGAACGACAAATAAGGACATCAAATTGCAGTATTGACTTGGAAGCCCCAAACCCCGATAAATGAAAAAGAAGAAGAAAAGTTCCACCGTTTGCATCATCCATAAAGAAACGTATATCGCCAAGGACAGAGGTTAGCACAGCAGTAAAATGTACTAGCACACACAAAAAAAAATGTTCGGTTGATTTTAATAACCAAATAAATATCATTAGCTGTGATTCAAGAAAACATTCCAATTAAGGTACACTACTATTATCAACTTTTTTATAACGAGAAAGTAGCGATGCAGAAAGCTTTTTTTTATTTCTTTCGAATGGTAAGATTGCAGAAAGCTAATTGTGAAAGGATCACAGAAAAATTAACCAGCCAAAACGTAATAATAACATTAATTGCAGCCTGACGGGGTATCAAAAAGCAGGACCTAGAGAACTTAAGACTCTCCAATTGATAAGACTCAAGTAGTGTTTAGAACTGGGGTTGAGTGATCGAATGGAGCTGTCTTTTCGTTGATGGAATTATTCTTCAGCTATTTATATGGCTGATCGGAACGGGAGCTAAAAGGTTCGCGTCGACGAAAATATTTTTCATGATGTATCAAAAGATATAGATTTCGTATTATAAATATGAGTACTCCCTCCGATTCATATTACTACTTGATTTGGATTTGTTAAAATTTAGACGAATCTATATATAATGGTGTCTAGATTTATCTAAATTTAGACAATTTAAATCAACTAATATAGATCGAAGAAAATAGTACGAAGTAATATTTTTTCTAAAGTTTGAACAAGTTTTAAGTAAAAAAAAACTAGCGCGACCGAAGAGACCGAGCGACCGCTTGTGCAGGGTCTGGATTCCGGGGTTGGTGATATGATTCTGGTGAAGGGCGAGCCGAGCCGGTAGCCACACTTGTTGCCAGTCTTCCGCTTGTGCCACACTTGGCAGTCGGATCGGCACAGAGAAGTGGAGAATACGCGTGCCGCCGTGAGACCGATCGATCGATGATGCACGGGCCACGCTACGCAGATGTGTCGCGTGCACTGTGGTGACACAACTGGCCTAGCACGTGCACGTGCACCTGCGCGGCATTCAGATTGCAGGGAGGCAATTTTGTTGGAGCTAGTTTTTTTACTTAAACTAGCTAAATACCCGTGCGTTGTTATGGATAAATCTTGACTAAATTTATATCCCGAACTTACCGGGCACATGACATGTAGGTTGCAGCTTATTACAATATCAAAGGTTATTTGTATGAAGAAAGCTACGATGGATTAATCAGTACCGTTTAGTTTAAAAATATTCGCTATTAATACATTCAGCGATTGAAGAGGGAGACTATCCCGATGGTATTCTTGTTTTTCTTTCTTTCTTCCGAAATGGAGACTTAGCCTAGGCCTCCGCATCGGTAGATACATACGGCTTTTTATGAAATTATTTTGATGGTATACTTGTGTCTCCCCCAAAGGAAAGAGAGAGAAAATGCAATAGTAGCGGCCATAAAACTCAAAGGTAAGAGTTGATTCCATGCGCATAAAAACTTCGCACTCAACACAGATAAAAAAATTGAGGGAGGGAAAAAAAATCCTGTAACCTGATCCTGGTACTTCCAGCGAAGCTTTATAGGAAAGAAAAAACCGAACACAGCTACTGCAACGAGTGCCCTCGATTCTACCTGCATCTGCAAGAACAACTCTTGAATAACATATTTTTATAAACAAGTCAAACTTATGAGGCATCAAACAGCCCGCTCTTTGAACATGCTACACTTCTAGCTCATCCTCGTTTCAAATCTTCCTGCACGGAGTGATCGAAAAGCATAATCGAAAAATCCACTCATTTCATGCATGAAGGCCTTCTCTTCCAATTTCAAACAAATACGTGTCCTAGAGCATAAGCGCACATAAGACGATGACATAGACCTCGGTGGCGGAGGCACACTCGTCATGGCATTTGATCGGTCGATGCAGCCAGGTGACAAACAAAGCACGGGACACGAACCTGACATCCTCAACTGTGGCTAGGTGAGCTCGCTCGAACTCACATGTAGTTTTGATAAAATTTTTGCGAAGTCTGGTCCTTGGCATGTTTATTTTTGTTGTGAAGAGGAGTGTGGAGTTTCCTAGTTGCTAGGACCTGATTAGCGTTGAAGGAGAAGTAAAATGTGCACGAATGGAGAGATTTTTTACGTACATACTTCCTTTGTTTTAAAATATAAGATGTTTTAGGTTTGTCAATAAAATGTATCTAAACTTTTTTTAGTGTGTTGATTCACTTCAATACTAAGTGGACCTATATACTAAAAGCAGTCTAGCTATATTTATTTTACAAAGCTAAAACATCTTATATTTTCAAACGAGGGAGTAGAGAGAAGATATGAGAAATTGAGAAATTGATAGGTATTATGCATTTTTAATGCTTGTACGGTAGGGGTGGGCATTCGGTTTTTTCGGTTAATTCGGTTCGGTTTTTCGGGTTTTTTTATAATTCGGTTTCTAAAATAGGCACCGAAATTATTTCGGTTTTTTAATTAATCGATAGTTCGGCTAGTGGAAAATTCAGTTCGGTGTTCGGTTTTTAACCGAACTTCTGGAAATAACAACACTGTGCCATAATTTATGTAGATCCGTACGAGCTAAACCACTCATCGGCGCACCGAAAGCAACCTTCAGGTCAGCGAGTACCTGAAGCAATATATGGCTAGCTGATGTCTTGAACGCATGTGTAGAAAAAGAACATAATAAGCATGATGTCTATCTTGCTCGTTCAAAAAAATGATGTCTATTTTCCAAGCCGTATAAATTCAACAAATTGTATGTGTTGAGAGTTCAGCTAAAATACATGATTATATTCAAAACAGGAAACCAATTGAAAGGCTTCCAACAAAATTCATAGACACAATTGACAGTTAAACCATGAACATGTATGTGCATGTGGCTGAAGACATACGTACATGCATGAGCTGTTAAACCACGAACATGTACGTGCATGTGGTTGGAGACATACGTACATGCATGGGCTGCCTGGCAGCTTTTGCATGCATGTCTTTTTGTCGCATGAGCTAGTATCTACGTACAGTAATGGACGCATGAGACAGAATCACAAATATATTTAGTTTTGTCACGTATATTTTTCGGTTTATACGGTTATTTCGGTTAACAGAGAGTCAAAACCGAACTAATATTTATAAATTCGGTTAATCATATTTACTAACCAAAATTAGTTTCGGCTAATTCGGGTTCGGTGTATTCGATTTCGGTTCCGGTTAATTCAGGTTCGGTGTCCGGTTTCGGTTTTTTATGCCCACCCCTATTGTACGGAACGACAACTAAGGAGATAGGACCAGCAACAAGGCTCTAATCTAGATATTGTGTTCTATGCGATGAGCTTAGTTAGAAAAAATAAATAGCTAGCCTATTAATTGCCCCTCAAATCCCTTGGTTGATGGTAGTGATTGATTTCCAATAGGGTCATTTAGTTTTCTCTAATTGTGGTGATTCCTTGATTGTTGGACATAATAAATTTTCTTAATTGTTGGTTACCAAAAATCTGGACGTGCACATGGGTGATCGGATGGTTATGATTTCCTCAATGTTTGATGACTGCGTTTAAGGGTTGTGATGCGTCCAATGTTTAATCCCAAAGTGAGCCACCAACTCCCATTTAATAGTAAAGATTTCACAAAGCTAAAACATCTTATATTTTCAAACGAAGGAGTAGAGAGAAGATATGAGAAATTGATAGGTATTATGCATTTTTAATGCTTGTACGGAACGACAACTAAGGAGATAGGACCAGCAACAAGGCTCTAATCTAGATATTGTGTTCTATGCGATGAGCTTAGTTAGGAAAATATAAATAGTTAGCCTATTAATTGCCCCACAAATCCCTTGATTGATGGTAGTGATTGATTTCCAGTAGGGTCATTTAGTTTTCTCTGGTTGTGGTGATTCCTTGATGGTTGGACATAATAAATTTTCTTAATTGTTGGTTACCAAAAATCTGGACGTGCACATGGGTGATCGGATGGTTATGATTTCCTCAATGTTTGATGACTGCGTTTAAGGGTTGTGATGCGTCCAATGTTTAATCCCAAAGTGAGCTACCAACTCCCATTTAATAGTAAAAACTGGGATGACTGGGAGCAATTTTATTGGCTAGAGCGAAGCTACGCGTTATTGGACGTTTGTTTCGTCCCTCGTTCCGATCAAGCCACTTCCTCGTCTTGGCCACCGGCCTAGCGATTCTTTTTTTGGCCGCCTCTCGGACTTGTTTGGGAATGGCAAGAATATCACGATATTTACTAGTGGCAAACTATATATATATATATATATATATATATATATATATATATATATATATATATATATATTATGGTGGCGCTATTTGACACCCAGGGTGTAGAATAGTTATTCTACACTTACCCTCTATCTTTAAAACTGAATATTATTTTTACATCACGTAAATTTTGTATTACTTCGTAAGTCAAGAAGAACATAATAAAATTTAGAAATGACATAATTTTTTTGTTTACATGCCATAAAAAAATTCGACATAAAAGACATATTTTTGGTGTTTTTTACACTATAATGACTCATAAACTTTAGTTTTGTGTCAAATTTTTTGGTTATGGTGAATATATGAACATAATTATTCATATACAAAACATAATTTTTTCAATCTAACAACGTAAAAATATGTTGGATGCAAAATATCTATTCTGCACCCTGGGTGCTGAATAGGATTTCTATATATATATATATATATATATATATATATATATAGAGAGAGAGAGAGAGAGTTGTAGTGCCATATTTATTCTTTCTTCTTTTCCTTTCACTATATATCGCTGCCTCAACATTATATATAGGTTGATTTCTTATCCTTCCGGTTGCGGGGAAGAACGACGGTTATTACTTTCTCTTTAATAACCGCTAAACTAAAAGTATCTTCAATGGCCGATGCATCCCGTCTGAACGTGTTTGAATTAGACGTGCGCGACGCCCAAGCCATTGGTCGGCGACGTGACGTATATCGGTCACCGCCTATTGGGCGGCCACAGTTGCCAAAACCATCAAATTCCTAAAGAGTTAGTGCTCTTATAAATAGGACATGCAAGTAATACTCCCTCTATCCCAGTTTATAAGACTTACGCGTATATCTAGGTCGTCCGCATGAGCTATATAATATGAATAATATAATATAAAAATTATATCATTATAAAATATAATATTTAAAGTTTCTAATAATATAATTTTTATCTTACGTACCTCATGTTAAGTTGGTTAATTTGTCAACCTACAAATACGTGTAAGTCTTATAAACCGAGACGGATGGAGTACCTCTTCCCATCAAAACACACCTCATTAATCATCATGACACGCGCTTTTTCCTCAACCGCTACTCCTAGCGCCGCACTGTATCTTGCACTCTGCTTGGTCGGCAATCTCACGGTCTTCGGTGGTTGCTCCACGCCGGTGACATGTCTCGTCCACGTCAGTGCGGGAGCGACCTCCCCTCCCACTCCGGCGACATGCCTCGTCCACGCCAGGGTGGGAGCGACCTCCCGACCTACTTCGGCGAGATGCCTCGTCCACACCAGGGCGGGAGCGACGTCCTAGACCCGCTCCGGCGACATGCCTCGTCCACCAAATGGCGGGAGCGACGTCGACGTCCCCACACACTTGGGCGGACGTCAGGGCGGGAGCGACGTCGACGTCCCCACACACTTGGGCGGACGTCAGGGCGGGAGCGACATCCCGACCCGCTCCGGCGACATGGCTCGTGCACATCAGGGCGGGTTCACAGGCTCCGACATCCACTTCCGCTTTCCGGACAGCATGGATTGGCGCGAGAGGAACGCGGTGACGCGCGTCAAGGACCAGGCCAGTTGCAGGTCCTGTTGGGCCTTCGCGGCGATCGGCGCTGTGGAGGGAGTCAACGCCATCTACACCAAGCAGCTGGTGGCGCTTTCGGAAGCGATGATCGTGGACTGCGACTACGGCAGCAACGGCTGCTTAGGCGGCAATCCGACAACCGCCTACGACTTGATTACAAAGTACGGCGGCGTCACGACTGAGCTGAAGTACCCATACACCGGCCGGAGGGACCTCTGCCACTTGGACTACATCACCCCGTCAGTTAGGGTGTCAAGTGGGATCCCACCTAAATCCCACTTCTAGTTCATTTGCCAATTCTAGTGTAAATTTTAAGCAAAGGTTTACACTAGATTTTGAGAATTGAACTAGAAGTGGGATTTAGGCGGGATCCGACCTGACACCCTGCCGTCAGTGAGCATAAACGGGTACCGGAGAGTTCCTAGCTTCGACGCGGAGTCCTTGAAGCAGGCGGTGGCTATGCAGCCAGTCGCCGTGTTGATCGGCGTCGACATCTACTTCTACTTCCACGGCGAAGGCATCTACTATGGCCCCTGCAATCAGACCCTCAGCCACGCCGTCGTGGTCGTCGGGTACGGCACGGACGGTGCTTCCGGACGGGGAGGATTATTGGATACTGAAAAACTCCTGGTCGACGCGTTGGGGAGTGAGAGGATACATGCTGATGAGCCGCACCCGGCCGGGGTGGCTACCTTGGGCTGTGCGGGATCCTCGTGGAAGGCACGTACCCGGTGAAGAACTCACCCAATCCTCCCCAGGCCGCCTATCATCCCTGATAAGCTAGCCCGCTCCTTCTTCTGTCTGCTTCTGTCCATCTTGTTCAGTTATTAAGCACAGACAGTAGCAGCTAATGAAGACTGGACAGTGTGATCAAGGGGCTTCAGTCTTACCGCCGGCCCAAGTGTGTGCGATGATCTGTAATAAAATTGGACTGTGATCGTTAAGTGTCGTCTGGCTCTATCTAATCTAATGAAAGTCCTTTGTTCATCACTGTGCTTCTATCTTGTTCAGAGCTGCCATTTACATTCCTCAGCTCTGCTACTGGTTCTTGCATATTCATGTAGATTCAGTTTAAGCTTCAGTAGCTCTGTTTGGATCCGGGCCATTTCTGCGTGTTATCCAGCCAAGGATCCTGGCGCCTAGATAGGAAGACGAATTTGCCTGGCATACTAGCGTGCTGGCTCGAGTGAATCCCCTGTTTCGACCAACACCATTTCTCCAGCGCACCGTGAAGTTAATGCCTTAACCGTGCATTCATTCGTTGGTTTCCGTCAGTTCTGTGTGTCGTATTCCCGTGGTAGTATTTTGTACCGGGATGGATGGCGGGATGGGAATTGGTTAACCAAATTGCACAGTTAGCACTCAATAGTTGGAAGAACTCTGAACTAACACAACATGTACACAAGTAAAGATGAGCAAAAAGCTGAGCAGAGAACAATGAAATCTGAATCTTTTTAGAGCTACTTTTGCACACATTCATCTACGACAGTTCCATCAGGCCAAGACAAGCTAGGAAACCACAATTCTGAAACGGGCTGCCTCTGAACAACAAGGGCAATCAGGTGAGATCTAAACTATGAAGTGCTTGATTGGATGGTGCTTCAGTAGTTTGCATTACAGTAGTCTCGCTTCAGAATGTCATTGTTAACTATTTCGGTTGTAGTACTAACAGTTAGCATCACCAATCGATCCTAAAACGGCACCAGATCATTTGGTGTCTTTGCGATGTCCATACTGTCCCATCTTCGCGCTACCATCGTTGGCTGTTATTTAATCCGTTTCAAAATATAAGATATTTTAGATTTGTGAAGAAAATATATCTAGACTTATTTTAGTGTCTAGATTCACTTCAAATCTTAATGAACCTACATACTAAAAGCAGTCTGGATACATTTGTTTCATAAATATAAAACATCTTATATTTTAAAACAAAGAAATACATGATAACTGTCAGCAATATAAAACATCTTATATTTTAAAACGAAGGAAATACGTGATAACTGTCAGCACCACCTACAACATCTGAACTTGTCTGAACACTGTTGACATTTGTGGCCGACCATGTCCAACACACGGTGGCCCGCATATCGGCAAATGTCTTTCTTCAATGGCACGGAGAATGCTCCATTTCACAGTTGCTAGATTTGGCAGATATGATGGCAATCTTGATCGAGCGTGCTAAAGCTGACGGCCAAATTGAAGGCGTAGTTTCTTATCTTGTAGATGGTGGTCTATCTATACTTCAATATACCGATGATGCAATCTTGTTTATGAAACATGACTTGGAAAAGTCTAAAAATCTGAAATTAGTTTTATCAGCATCCATGCAATTGTCTGGTTTAAAAATTAATTTCTATAACGGTGAATTATTTTGCTTTGGCGAGGCTCAAGACGAGGCTAACCTGTATGCCGAGCTTTTTGGTTGTGAACATGGCAAGTTTCCAATCAACTGTTTGGAGATACCGATACATTATTGAAGACTTACAAATGTTGAATGGAAATTAGTGAGGAGAGACTTTAGAAAAGGCTTAGTAGTTGGAAAAGCAAATTGCTATGTCTAGGTGGAAGATTGGTGCTCAGAAATTCAGCATTAACCAATATGGTACTGTAAATGATCTCTTTGTACTCGCTTCCTAAAGGTGTCTTGCAAAAATTAAATTATTTTAGATTAGATTCTTTTGACAAGAAGATAGCAAGAAAAATAAATATCAACTGCTAAATGGATTGTGGTTTGTTATCCAAAATACCAAGGTGGACTAGGGTTCGTGATGTTGAGGTGACGTTGAGGTCAAGAATACTACTCTACTAGGTAAATGCCTTTTTAAGCTACTTACCAAGGATGGTGTATGACAAACCCTCCTGAGGAGGAAATATGTTGGCTCGAAACCAATATCTTAAGTGCTTTGGAAGCAATTTTTGGTCTGGGATGATGAGCACGAAGAAACATTTCTTCAGATTCGGTACTTTCCCTACCAAGGATGGTTCAAAGGTACGGTTTTTGGAGGATAATTGTCTTGACAATGCTACTCTCCGTGAACAATATTCGTCCATATACACTATTGTTTATCACAAAGGGGATACCATTACCTCTGTGTTGGGATCTCACCCCTCCCCCCTAATGTGCCATTCAGAACAAACTTATTTGGACTAGAATTGCATCATGGAACGTTCTGTTATAATGTTTAACTATGGTGCATCTCTTGAACCATTCTGATGAGTTTTTGTGGAACTTACATGAGAGTGGTAAATTCTTCGTAGATTCCAAGAGAGAGCTCTGATCATGCCTATGGTGCCGGTAGATAATAATAAAAAGATCTAGAAGATGAAGATACCTCTAAAGACAAAAATATCCTCATGGTATCTTCGTCAGGGGTCATCCTAACTAAGGATAATAATCTTATTAAAAGGAATTGACAAGGAAGTAATGTAGCACCCCGGGTAAAACCACTACCAGAAATCGCTATTGTTTGTACTTGTGCATCATCATGACATCATCATGCATATTATTTTACTTGAAACTATGTTGCGAAAGACTATATTATTTTCTAAAACTAGCCCTCCTTCTATTTCAAATTAAACCCTCGGATGTTTCCGGATATTTTGTTTGTCTAAAACTAATTACAAAATCTTTTACAAAAATTAAAATAAACATTTTTTTAAAAAATAAAATTGTTTTGATCGGGGGAGGCAGCCCGGCCTGAAAAGCCAGGCCACCTACCACCCTGATCGGGCCAACCCAATCTCACAGGAAACCCTAATCTAGTCCTATTCTCCAAACCCTAATCCCACCTACCCCAGATCCTACCCCATCCCACACTCCCTCAAACCGCCTCCACCCTCTCACCAAACCACACCCGGTCCACCCTGGTGGACACAACACACACATTGCACACGCAGCGCACCCAACCCGGCTGGTTCCCCTGACCTGGTCCACCCTGCCTCGACACGTTATCCCGCAAGCGCGTCCCAGCGGCCCGCAACCACCCCGCGATCCCCTGCTCTCTCTCCCTCGCGGCGGCAGCTTCACCTTCCTCCCGATCCCGCCGCCAGGGCCACTCGCCTCGCTAGCCTGCTCGATGCCCCTTCTCGCCCTCCTCCTCTCGACAACCGCCGCTGCCTCTCTCCGATTCCCCTCATCCCGCACGCCTTCCGATCCGTCTCCCCCTTCCCTTCACCAACTCAGCGCCGCCGGCCCCTGCTTCCGCCGTCGTTGGCCGCGAGCAGCCTGAGCCCGCGCCTCTACGAGCCTGGCAGGCCTCTGCCTCTCCTTCCCGGGTCCCACCTCCTCTGCAGTGGCCGTCCCCGCCGAGCCCGTCGACCCTGCGAGCTACGACCGGCCCTGCCGCTCGCCGCCCTTCTCGCCGCCTCTCTGCCATCGCCTCCCTCTCGCCCGCCGCTGCGCGGTAACCCTCCTTCTGCCGCGCGTCTGCGAGCCATGGGATCCCTCTATACCAAGCCCCGGCTGCCTCTGCTTGCTTTGCTCGAGTTCCACCGTCGCCAAGCTCTCTCTGTGTGCTACCTCCTGGGACATCACCTCCCTGTTGGTTCTCAGCGGGATATGTGGTGCACGATAGGTGTTGATGGTTGGAGCTGTCTGTGTGCACCTCGTTTGTTGAATCCGGAGAATCTGTGACACTAATGAAGTATGGTTTATGGTCGTTCTCAGAGACACAACACTGACCCCGTACACAAGTGCATCGATCCCCTTTTGTCGTCAAGATCTCCTTCCTGGACACCAATACCAAACACCGCAGAGAGCTCCGAAGCCCAAACCCGAACCCCTTCGAACACCAAGATCATCGATCCAATGTGTGACCCCTAACTTATCCACCCCTATTTTTGTAATATAACATCTATCTTGTTGCATAATTAAATTGTCATGCTTGCATACATATTGTGGGTGTTTCGACGATTCACCTAAATTAAATATGGGGTCCATATGCGGGCTTTTCTAGTCTAATTTTGTCCCCAATTAAATTTGTGTAGCGAACCGGTGATATATTTTGCCATGTTAAGATAACATTTAAATTGTGGGGTATGTAAACAACATGAACTAACTAATTAATTGTCGGGACCCCGGTTCCGCTTAATATGGCCTAGTTGCATCGCATCCTTGCCATGTCATACATCATACATGCATCATGCCCGATCTTCTGTCGTAGTATTAAATAGTGCATCCAATGTTTCTTCTAGTGTTTTGCTTCTTCGCGGATAAGATCGATGAGTTGATGTGAGCTTCGCCCGATCTTCGGATGAACCTTCGGCAATGTTTTCAGGCGAGCATCTCCCCCTTTCTACCTATCTTACTTTTATAGTATTTATTCCCTCCTGTTGATCTATTGCTATCTGTGTTGCGATGCTCTAGTTTTCGTGCCCGCGATATCCCTTGCAGCCTTATATTGCCTTGGACACATCCTATTACCTGTTGTTTGGTAGATAGTTGGACTTGCGCGTCGTAATCGCTTGCTCAAGTGTTGTTGCGTGTCGTCCAGTACCACAGTTGTTGGAGGCTGCCATATGCTTTATGTTGGAGTTGATCATGGCTTTAATTATCGTTTAATAACTAAAATTGAAGTAGGTAAATGCAGAGGCACCGGTGGGTAGTAGACAATATTTGGTTTTTAACTGCTCACTGGTGTCCCGTAGGACCTCGAGTTCTTGACACCTGTTCCGAGATCGAGCGCGCTAACCACAGGTGGGGTGTGTGGGCACCCCCATCGATTAGTACCTGATTTCAAAGTACTGTACCGGGGGCCACAAAGTAGTTTGGGGCTTTATTACTATCCTATACTTATGCCATGTTTTACTGCTTTATTTACGATTGCGCGTGGAGCGCCTGTACTGTTTTGGATCGCGACACGATTTCGCGGTATCGACAAGCCCAGTCACACTTTCGGGTTCCCAGCCGTTTACAGCCGTTCTTGCAAACCCTGGGTCTGTCTCGGAGACCGGCCGACTTCGTTACGGGTAGCTTAGTGGGGTGGCCCCCCATGTGCTTGCTTTGGGTCTGGGAAACGTCGTGTCCGAAACCCCGTCGACATACCGTTGGGTGTATGTTTTGTGATCTTGTACCTACCTGATCTGACAACAAGGGTGTAGGTGCGTGTGGAAACTTTGGTGCACCCCTGCAGGGTTAAATCTTTTCGAGAAGCCGTGTCCGCGGTTATGGACAACTTGGAGCACAGTTCTCGATCATAGACAACTATAACTAAAGTTTACTGTTATAATTTGACTTGTATCCGATATGACTAGTAATCAGCTTCACTACAACGGAATGGCTAAATAAAAGTACCAACAACTGCTGGGTTTGGGATATCTCATGCTTATTGTATCTGACTAGTAAGTGTTGCAACTACAACGGAATGGTTAACTAAAATTGCCCACTGCTTAATATATCAGGATGACTATCTATACCTGACTAGTAATTGCTGCAACGATAACTGAATAAATAAAACTGTCAACTGTGTGAGTTCCTCGGTTGACTTCCTCGTTTGGTCTCGAGGGGGAAATCCCAGGATGGGTATGTTTGGTGGTAGTATCAGGTTGGTTCCGAATAGGTCTTTCTTATCCCTCTCTGCTAGCCGACAGTTATCTCGAGTCTCTATAGGTTGTTTAGTGCATGCTGCGCTGCCGCTTCAGTCCACCATACCTATGTAGGCGGGGACCGCCGAATTCTAGTTTCGCCGTGTACTGGCCTCAGTACTGACCGCTCTCTCTTTTTCCTTTGCCCTTTGTCGGCACCCCTTTTGTTTAAGCAGGTTTTGAGATCGACGTCGTTAGCAGGGTTACCCTTCCGGCTTGGCCTGGGCAGGGTTATGGACGCCATTGGTTACTCTTCAGGGCTCTTAGCTCAATTTGCATCTTGTTCGTACTCGGACGCTGTATTGTTTTCAAGGTGATTTGGATCTTTGTAAATCTGTATTCTTGACTCTTTGAGTCGCTGTTGTATATATATGTTTTGTGGGTTCCATCGAGGACTATTGTGTAATGATATTACTTCGTTTTCCACCCGCACGCAAGTGCCTGGTGGGCACCTTTGAATCGTTTCTATGCGGGTTTGGCGGGAAGCGCTGAAACTTGCATAGGGCCGATTCTGAGGATGTTACAAGTAAGCAATGTGATTTCTATTATCATGATAGAACAAAACAACACTTATTCTTCCAATGTAAATTCGCTCGCTTTATATGGCTAGTCATCCAAGTAGATTCTGGATTGTCTCCCCTCCCCCTTGTAGTGTTGTCAATATATTTAGTAAGTGGCTACATATGATTGACTTTAAGTATAGCATTCTTATTAGTATGGGAGCGCTTGTCGCTATCTGGTCGTCGTGGCTATATGAAAATAACAAGGTTTTTAATGATAAAATATCTTCTCTTATGTAGGTTATCTACCGATGGACCGCTATGCTACGTTTGTGGTCGCCTCTAAATCATGTGAAGTTTTGCGACATGTTTACAGAGGTTTATACATGATTGAAGAATACGGCAAGGGATATTGTTTATGACAATGTGATCTTCGCATTGGTCCGCTTTACTGCTTTATGAGTTGGATGCAATTCGCCTTTTTGGTTTCTTTTATGAGTTGAATGTAATTCGCCTTTTTGGTTTCTTTCTTTCGTTGGCCATGTGCATCTTGGTTATGGAGAGTCCGGGTGTAAATGTAATACTTAATTCTTAAGTAATACAGCACTCATTTATTAAAAAAAGTTTTAGTGGGCAGATACACATGTACCTACATAAAGTTGTGTCATTTATTTTGGAACGGGGAGAATACTATATTTCTAGAGCTACTTTTGGACACGTTCATCTACCACAATTCAGAAACGGGCCGCCTCACCACAATTCAGAAACGGGCTGCCTCGAACAACAAGAGAAATCATCAATGGGCTAGTAAGTGGTAAATGACATATAGGGCAGATCTGGATTATGAAGTGCTTGATTAAGCTGTGCTTGAGAAGCTTGCATTATATGCGTAGCCCCTCTTCAGAATGTCATTGTTAGCTAGTTTTGCTAACATCTAGCACCACAAATCGACCCTAAACCGGTACCAGATCAGTTGGTGTGTTCATGCTGATGTCCATAATGCCCCATCTTCACGCTACCATTGTTAGCTTTTTTGTGGTAACCGTCAGCACCCCTCTACAACTTCTAAACTGGTTTGAGTGCTGTTGACATTTGTGGCTGAAGATGCCGAACACACGGTGCTCCGCATATCATGGTCACGTTTTTTTTTCACAGTTGCTATACTCCCAGCACATTTCTTGCTCCATGCTATCCTTCCGTACGGATATGCTCCACTCCAGGATTTGCATGTAAACGGGACTGCAAAGAGAAAGTTATCAAGAACAAAGATGCACAGATCAAATGTTTAGGTAACATTACAGGAAGAGGAGGCTTCGCAGAATATATCGCATGTCATCATCTCTTCGCAGAATAGCGTGCCCTTACAGTTACAGTAGCATGGATTCAACAATTAGCGTCAGGCTTGAAAGTTACAACATGAACACAAAGCAATTCCTAATGCGTTGATCCACTGTACAGTTTATTTACTTGTTACCAAAAAAACTCAGGTTTGGACAGTGGAAATACTTGTGTCGAGATCAACCGAACGCTACTGAGATGACAGAACTCAATGTGTACGGAGAAGATCGGAACTGTACTTTCACGTATCGTTTCTATTAGCATCTGTTAGTAGTACTGTCAGACTATATGCTGCACTTCAAAAAAAAAAGGTGAGATGGCACTGTCAAGTTAGTCACCGTTTGAGATCACAACGAAGACGTCGTCCAGCGACCACTTCCTAATCTCGGACTTCTCTTCTGGATTGATGATCGCCTCGTCGGTCTGGGCAAGGCGGTAGCCAATCACAATCTCGTCTCTCTCACGAGCCCTGACCATTATGTCAAGGAAACTCAGTTCCTCTTGCTCGTACAGGTAGAATTCAGCAGATCTTATGCACATCTCGTTGCCCTGTAACATAGGATTATGACAATCAGATCTAAGTCAAATCACCAGGTGGTTAACTGTTAAAATCTACCAGCTGTCAGAAATATTTTATTTCAATGTTAGCTGGGTAGCATGATCTGCAGTGTATATTGTGGAAAAGCTTGTGATGCAATATTAAAGCACAATGCAGATCATGTTGCATTTTAGATCGTACCTCCTCAGCAAAAAGTTCCTCAAGAACTCTGTTGATTTGCTTGTCTTCTGCTACCATTGCTAATGCCATGCTGACGAGTTCATTTGATAGAACATAGTCGCTGATTTTGGAGACAGATACAAGGTTTCTAGTTCTCGAGTCCAGTATTTCACTGATTATTATTGATTTGTCTGATGCCTGCTGCATCTCCCGAATCCAGGAGCTGTGGGAGAATCCATTTTGACGCAGAGGTGATTTTACATCCTCTGACGGGAGACGTTTGGACTACAGTAGAAGTACACATCAGTAATGCAGAAGTCATCTACCTGCACACTGTCAGTTACAAGATACAGTCAGGTTGCCTGTTACTCACCTGGACATCACGAATTAGAAGAAGTGTAGCTAACGAACGTGAATCTGATTGTACAATGGAGTCCTCGACTGATTCATCTGCAAGAATTAAAATCTGTGGTTTCAAAGTTAGCAACTGGCGCAATTCAGCACAGGTAAACTGTCATCTAGAGTATGAGATGTACATGAGAAAGATGACTAATTAATATGGCCCACATAGGCTGTTTCATGAAAATAATCATGTGAACAGAAACAACAGCACTCTATATCTCTCTATGGTACGGTATATATACTCACGGAATCAAAGGTCTCAAGAGGCAAGCTTTCTAAGTGCCGCCTGATGACAGCATTCCCTTCTTTGTGTACAAGTTTAATGTTTGTTAGTCCAAAAATATCCATTCCACCGTCAGTCAGCTTTTTCTCCCTCTCTTTCTCTGGCACCTCATTGAACATCCACAATTCAGAACCTGGAGCAAGAAATGCTTCTAGAACCTACACAACAGCACTAATATTCATATTCAAAATGTGCTTAAACGTACATTTATCCTGGAAAAGTGTCCAAGTTAACTTACCATTATCATATCGTGGATATCCCGCCGCCAACCACAGAACAAAATTTTCTCTGGAAACTTAGGAGGGATTGCTACATTCGGTAGAAAACCCTTATGCACCTAGCAAAAAATAATATCGATCATATAAAAATCTAGGTGAAATAGGAGTTGACCTCAGTAGTACGTCTTGCTTGATGATAGTTGGCACGAAGAGAAAGATTACACAACATCAAGTAAAACTCAGAAATTCACCTCTGGTAGAGGAGCAGGAGCATAAGTATCATCATCTTCTGCTATAACAAGTACCTCATCACCTTCTCTTAAAACATAATCATCATCAGGATTCATTAATATCTTTCCACCTTTTGACGCAAGCTTCACTCCACAGGGCACAGCATCAGGGAATGAAATTAACACATCCCCAAACCGCATGCCATCCAATTCTGGCCATCTTTTAATATAAAACTCTGCATTTTCAAATCCCAAAATATCCTCCCATATCTGCAGAAGTATATGATGGGTCAGCAATCATGGAGAAACATCCTGGAGAACAAGTGTTACATTGAAATGTACCTGTGCCAAGCCAGGTTGGAGTGCACACTGTATCATCAAACGTCCAATCACATCATGTGCAACAACTGTTTCAATTAGCTCACCTCCAACCAATTTCACTAAAGGTTCATTGTCAAGGTCACTCATCTCTACAACGATATGCCCCCTTAAGCCCTCTTTTACTCCAGTCAGGCTTAGCACTACACGTAAAGCTCGTGCGTCACTCTGGGAGAGAGTGGAGAACATGAACATGAGCAGCTTATTGTATGAGATGTTAACCCCAAAATAGTAAAAGTGGGTAGAAGAAAATACTAACTTGATCTGCATTTTCATCAGATGCTAACACAATAATAGCACGCGCTTTGGAAACAGAAACCTGTGGGAGGAAAGGAATTTTGAGGTATTTACATAACATATAGTACGAGGAGTGCATTGATAGTGGTAGGACAAGAAGATCAGAAGAATTGTTGAGCTGGTACCTTCTTCAGATCTGCTAGAATTAGAGGACTGCCGCTTCTGCATATTACAGATGTTCCCATGAAGTCAAATCCTAGTTTTCCTATGTCCATCTCCATCTCTTCCTTATCTCTTTCTGCCAGAACAACAACTACACCACCACCAATACTTTTATTCGCTATAGCTAGCTGCTTCAGAAGAGAACCCTACTCCACATGGTGAAAAACTAGTAAGCCAATAGATTTGGTCTCTATTATGTCAAAGCAGACAAACTTTAGTCCTCGCTGCACTACTTATGTCAGTAAGTTTGGAGGATCAAGTACAAAATGAAGCGCAATACAGTTTTTTTTGCGGGTAGAAGTGCAATGCAGTTACAGTGACTTAAATGGTGAAAATGGCCAATATTTAACTTCCGAACTTAAGTTTGTCTAAAATGGAATTTAAAATACAGAATTAAGTCTTGAAAGTTTAATGTGCTTTGAATTCTTGAAAGTGAAATCCTACATATCACATACCGTAACATTACTTTTCGCAAAAAAAAACATACCATAACATTATTTATGAGTCTAGTTCAGAAATGCACTACTGGTGGGTCATCCGGTTCTATCACAACAAAGCTCTCTAAGTTATGTGCTGCATGACTTAGTGAACCACACACTAAAAGGCGTCTAGATACATTCGTTTCACAAAAGCTAAAACATCTTATATTATGGAAAGGAGGGAGTATCTATTAAAGATTTGATTTGTAATGATTCTATATGGGAACAGGACCTGATACAAAACCAAATGATCTCATCATTGGAACTATTGTTCATATTAAAGCAAATTTCCACCAGAACATTACCAGTTTATCGCTCCATCCAAGGATTAGTATATGGTTGATCTCTATCACCTCGCTTTTTCCCTTACGCCAAGAATCCACCTTCTCTGATATAGCATCTGACACAAGCCCAAGCATCGTGGCAAACACCAGCATGCCGCCGGAGCTAATCGACACAGATACAATCCTTGGACCCAGACCAACCTGGTCAGCATGGTTTCCTGAATCTGCCACAAAAGTCCAAGAAAGCCAAAGAGCCTCCAGAAACCCGCTTCCACTAACAGCAAACAGCGCAATCCCGCCCGAGGCAATGAGAATTATGGTGGCTAAGAGGAGGGCGAGAAGCTTGGCATATGGATGTCCTGAGAAGAACACATCAACCTTGTAAGCAATCCTCTTCTCGAGAGGCACTTCTTCCTCAGTACCTCTCGTCCTGAGGGAGTTTGCTCTGTTCCGTCGGAGCCGGTCAACGTATTTGAAAAAGAATATCGGTATCGGCAAAGCAAGCATCGGAACAAAATTCCAGTTCTTCTCGATGCTAACAAAACCAGAAGCAGGGTCAATGAGATCCAAGGTTTCCTCACTGTCCGCAGCATTAGCACCGCATGACCTGACCTTCTCCTGCGAGAAATGAGTGACACTAAACCGTCAGCGAAATCAATTTTGATGTAAAAGCAACTAGTATCACCACACAGTTTTTCAGGGATGCGATGTAGTATGACCTGGAGTCCCAGCACTTTCATCCACTGCCAGAGAGCCAGGGCAGAGCTTGTGACGGTTACGACCAGCAACTGCAGCAATTAGTTCGTTAGAAAATGGAACAAAGTAGCAAGTCAGTTGCTGCAAGTAAGCTGGCGCTTTTATGGAGTAGTACAAATGCAGGTAGCTAGCTTCAGTGGTGGAGTACTTACGAGTAGGAGATAGTATGGAGAGAGATCGAATCGCCTCGAGCGCGGCGGCGGAGGCGGAGGCGAGAGCGGCCTCCTCTCCCCCAGCAGCGGCGGCAGCTTGACCACGGAGGCGAGGCGCTTCTCCTCCTCCCGCTGCGAGAGCGGCGCCCTCCGCGGCGGCGCGGGGTTGCTGCTAGGGTTCCGCCGGACGGAGGGCGGCGGCGTCTGCTGCTGCTGGCGCGGCGCGCGCGGGCGCGAGACGTGCGGGCCGAGGAAGGAGGGGTAGCACCAGTCGCGGTCGAGCACGCCGCCGTTGGGGGGTGAGGCGTGGGAGGGGTCGTCCACGGCGACGGTGAGCCTGCGCGGCGCCAGCGCGTCCACCGGCGGGAGCGGCGCCGTGGTGGAGCGGCGGGCGAGGAGGCCCTCCCTCCCGACGCCACCCCGGCCCCTCTCGGCGGAGGACGCGGCCGAGGGGGAGGAAACGGAGATGGTGCGCGACTTGGTGAGCTGCGGCCGCTGCGGGCGCGGGGGGTCGGGGCTGGCGTCTCCGCCTCCGGCCGCCCGCCGAGCGGCGCCGGGGTCCGCCTCGCCGCCGTCGCTCTCCGCCATTAGCAGCAGCGAGCTCGAGCACCGAGCTCCGAGCACCTTCTCCCCCCTCGGGCGCTCGCTCGCTCAGCTTGTAATTAGTTATTCCACTGACTGACTCCGCAGAATTCCACTTTCACCATGTGATTAGTTATTCCGCGTCAGTAACCAACTCGCCCGAGCAGATACAAGGCCATGGCTAGTGGGCCATCCACCACGCGACCCCACCTGTAATTCACTCTGTAGAGTCAGCAGTCACCGTACAGCGGGACGGCCGCAGCATGGCTTAGCTCGAATTAATTAAAGGACGGAGACGGTAGATTAACTGTAATCGCAGGAGGAGAAGGAAGCGGCGATGGTGGCGGGATGGGAGACGAGTCACGCACGTGCGGCGCGCGTGGGCAGCCGAGCCGAGCACCGAACGGGAACAGCAATGGATCCCGTCCCGTCCCGTGATCTGATCTCTGCCTCTCCGTGCATAAAATGAAGCGCGAGCAACCCCGCCGTTGTGGGCCCGTATATATACAGTAGTTCTTGGTGGGACCAGCTATTCAGCGGATATGTGTTCGACCTCACGCGTGATTGGAACGTGCCCATGTGCGTATGTGGAGGTAGTGGGAATCCGGGCACCGTCCGTTGCTGTGGGATGGTCCATATTGTGCGACTTGAGAGGCTCTGAATGGACCGTCCAGATTTTTCGGGATGGCCCAGGGCGATCCCTTCTGTTCGGTTCTAAGATGTAAGAGCATCTTTCGACAAGCCCCAAGAGCTCCCTACAATCACTTTTCTGCGTCTCTCATCAGTCGGCCTCTAAGAAGTAAGAAGCCGATTTTTTGTTAGATTGGATCGAACTTTCAGCCGACGAACCCAACGTGTTAGAGGGTTATTTGGGGGCATCGGACGAACGAATAATATGTGTGGGCTAGCTCTATCAGCGAGACAAGCATTTCTGCGCTGAGATTCATATTCTCGCCTCACCTCCTCCCTCCGTCGGCACCACCCCTCACCACTCCTCTTAACACTCGTTGTCTGCTTGCAAGAGCCCACATCTCGAGCTCGACATCTGCTGCTGCTACAACTTGGTTCAAAGTAGAGCTTTTGCCGTCAAAGGTTCTCGCGTTCCTTTCCAACCAGGGTGTCGCAATAATACCCGCTATATATTGAGTTAATTGGATAAAACTATCACAATTGGGGCTGTCGGGACGGGTCAATACCACTTTCGGTAATATTGGCATGTTAGTGTCAATTTTAGAGTACAAACGTTGCGAATCGAACTAATTTACGATTAAGAGCACTTTAACACGCTTTCTGACAGCTCAGGCCCAACTGTAAGTGCTAAGTTGGCGCCACGTGTCTTGGAGAAGCTGAGGTGAAAGTGGGACCCACCTGTCAGACATATCTTATGTTATTTTTTTATTTTTTTACTATTTACTGTCAATGGGTTCCACCTGTCAGCCTCACTAATTTTTCCCCACCCACTTTCTTCTTTCTCAATCGGCCTTCCTCTTCCAATCCGTCCGCGGCCGTAGTAGGCGACTTGGAGGACGAGCTCCAGCGCGAGCGCGCGGGCGGGGGTAAGGGCAACAGGGCAAGGATGTCTGTATCAGAATAACAACCGCATATATACTTGAATTAGACATCCTGATCAGATCAGATCAGATCAGATCAGTAAACTTAGTACTAGTATATCTTGATTTTCTGGATGTTTCTGCTTGGGGTACTGCTTTCGGAACCAGCTGCCGACGCTGGATCCATAGCTGCGAGAGCCGACATCGACATACACATAGGGGCGCTTGAAGCTAATGTCGGCAAGCTCTAGAAGGTACTTGATTTTCTGGATATTGCGCTTCAGCGTTGTTAGGAATAGGCAACTTCTATTTCTCAGGGGCCAAAAGCCACAATATATAGTACATGTACAGGTGGAAATATGCAGGAAAACCCCTTAACAAGTGGGGACATACAATATACAAATATACATCTAACACCCCCCTCCCCTCGAACTCATGGTGGCTTCACAACACTGAGTTTGGAGAGAAAAAAGTATGTTGTGCAATGGTCTGTGCCTTCGTAAAGAAATCCGTCAACTGTAAGTCTGAAGACACATACTGAAGCGCAACAACCTGAGCCTGCATCTGAGCACGTGTATAGAAAGCATCAACACCAATATGCTTGGTAAGCTTATGCTTGACCCGATCACGTGCAATACTGATAGCACCTGTACTGTCAGACAAAACCAGAGTAAGTGTGGTAATAGAGACCCCAAAATCCGCAAGCAACCACCATAACCAGGTCACCTCAGCAGTCAACAAGGCCATAGCACGCAACTCAGCCTCAACACTCGAACGGGAAACCGTTGTCTGTTTCTTCGTCTTCTAAGAAATGAGCGAACCACCAAAAAACACACAGTAAGCAGAAAGTGAACGGCGATCTGTAGGATCACTCGTCCACGTAGCATTCGAATAGCACTGGAGCTGGAGGGAGCTGGAACGAGGAAAGAAAAGACGATGAGTGAGCGTGCACGAAGATAACGAAAAACATGGAGAAGATGACTATAGTGAACAGTGGTAGGAGCGGAAACAAACTGACTCAGAATGTGAACAGTATAATATATGTCAGGACGAGTGACAGCAAGATAAACAAGACTCCCAACAAGATGGCGATAACGCGTCGGATCATGAAGAGGATCACCATCAGTAGGACGAAGCTTGACATTAAGCTCCATAGGGGTCTCAACAGTGCGCTCATCCCCAAGAGCATCACAGACAAAAAGATCCCGAATATACTTTTTCTGAGAGATGAAAAAGCCATCAGAAGTGGAGGAAACCTCAATCCCAAGAAAATATCAAAGAGGACCAAGATCAGTCATAAGAAACTGATAACGAAGACTAGCCTTAACAAAGGCGATATACTCAGGATCATCACCAGTAATGATCATATCATCAACATTGATAAGGAGAAGAGTGCGTCCACGAGGAGAAGTGTGAACCAACAGCGCTGGATCATGAGCACTAAGAGAGAAACCAGCAGCGGTCACCACAGAGGCAATGCGCTCAAACCAGGCACTAGGGGTTTGTTTCAGTCCATAAAGAGAACGCCGAAGACGGCAAACCATCCTAGCGGGAACAGAATACCCAGGAGGAGGCTGCATATAAACCTCCTCACTCAACTCACCATTGAAAAGTGTGTTCTGAATATCAAGCTGAGACACAGACCAGTGACGAACAGAAGCGACAGCAAGAAGAGTGCGCACAGTGGTCATATGAGCCACAGGAGCAAAGGTCTCATCATAGTCACGACCGTGCTCCTGCTGAAAACCACGAGCCACAAGACGCGCTTTATAGCGCTCAAGAGATCCATCAGAGCGGGTCTTAATTTTATAGACCCACTTACACGTGATAGAACGAACACCGGGAGGGAGAGAAACAAGATCCCAAGTGCCAGTGCGCTCAAGGCGCAGCAATCTCCTCAGCCATGGCCAGCTGCCATTCAGGATGATGCTCAGCATCCCGATAAGAAGTCGGCTCAGAGGCAACAGAAAGACCATACTGACTAGGAGAGTAACGGTTGAGGGCACGACGCTGACGAGCAGGACGAGTAGAGGGAGGCTCATCAGAAGAAGAAGACTCAGGAGACGACGAAGAAGAAGAGGGAATAGCAGAGGAAGGCTTTGGAGAACGAGTATAACTAGGGGAACTAGACGGAGTAGAGGAGGATGGTGTCGAAGAAGAGACATCAGGGAGAGTGGGTCCTGAAGAAGACACAACAGGAGTAGGAGGTGTGTCAGGAAAAAGAAGAAAAGAGATATCTTCCACCGGGTAGGTACCAGCGGTGGGACGAGGATAGAAAGGGCGCGTCTCATCAAAAGTAACGTCGCGAGAGATACGCATCCGACGACCAACATGGTCCCAACAGCGATAGCGCTTATGCTCATCACTGTATCTAAGGAAGACACACTCAACATATTGAGCGTTTAGTTTGGTGCGTTCGCGAGGTGCAAGGAGAACATAGCAAACACAACCAAACAAGTGAAGCATAGAGTAGTCTGGAGAATGACCAGATAGACGCTCAAGAGGGGTACCACCCTGCAGAGCGACAGAAGGCTGAATATTGATGAGGTAAGCCGACGTAGCGACAGCCTCAGCCCAGAAATGCGGCGAAAGGGAAGAAGCAATCATCATGGCACGAGTGGTCTCAAGAAGATGGCGGTGCTTACGCTCAGCAACACCATTCTGGGCATGTGCGCCGGGATAGGAGAACTGAGCGAGGGTACCCTGCTCAGCAAGAACACCTCGCAACATCTGGTAGATATACTCACCAGCAGAATCAGCACGAAACACACGAATGGGGGTAGAATATTGAGTACGGACCATGGCCGCAAAACGCTGATATATGGAGAGCACTTCACTGTGAGAGCGCATAAAATACAACCAAGTGTACCGATAAAAATCATTTATGAATAAAATATAGTAGCGATGGCCCCCTTTCGAAGCAAAAGGAGCCGGACCCCAAACATCGGAATGAACTAAATCAAAAGGTCTCTGAGATATAGACACGCTAGTAGGATAGGGATGCTGAATCTGTTTGCCCAACCTACAACCCTGATAATGTGAAGACCCATCTCCTGAGACAGACCCCAGAAGACCATGATGAACTAATGACGACAGACGAGAGTCCCAAAGGTGACCAAGACGATGATGCCACTGTTGAAAGGAGCTGGTAGCAGAGGCGACGACCGTAGAAGAACTGGCAGATGAAGTGGCAACGGAAGGAACACGAAGCCAGTCTAACTCCTAAAGTCCTGAAGAGTCACGACTGCGAGGGCCAGCTCCAACCAGGGCCTGTGTGCGACGGTCCTGGACAACACAAGAATCAGCATCAAGGATGACGCGACAACCAGAGTCAGTAAGATGGCTAGCAGAGAACAGATTCATCTTAAGACGGGGAACATGAGAAATATCAGGAACAGAAAAAGAAGAAGTAGAAAGGGTGCCCCGACTAGAAACGGGAAGAGAGGTACCATCGGCCATGAGAACACGGACAGGAGAAGTAAGAGAACGAATAGCGGACAGAAGAGAAGACTCAGAGGTCATATGAAAAGAAGCTCCAGAATCCAGATACCACGGGGACGTACCTGACTGTGTAGAAGGTGGTGGTCGTGCAGTGCATGAAGAATCAGTCACAGAACCAGCAGTGCCCGCCTGCAGCAGCAAGCAGACCGCGAAGACTCCTGATAATATCCTGATTAGAGAGAGCAACTATTGAAGATCCGGAAGGAGCCGACTGCCCATGAGCCTGGTGCTGCTGACGTAAGCTGAGATCCCGTGTATAACATGTAGCCCAAGTGTGTCCATCCCTGCTACAGTAAGTGCAGTGACGAAGAGAACCACAGCGACCCTGACCACGAGCCTGCTGGTGCTGACTCTAACCCTGAGACTGCTAGTGCTGACTCTGACCCTGACCTGGAGGAGTGGGCAGTATCTGCGGTGGCATAGAGGACCGCGGCTGAGTCGAGGGAGCAGACGGCAGAGGAGGGCCACGAGTAGCAAGCATAGACGGAACCGCAAGAAGACCAGCACCACGGAGACGAGTCTCCTCAGCCCGAAGCTCAGACAACACCTCAGAGAGCGGAACACGACCACGAGCATTCAACTGAGCACGACGGGGCTCGAACTCCTGGCGGAGCCGAGACAGAAACTCATAGATGCGGTGGAACTCCAAATCCGAGCGCATAATCTGGCAACACGGGCATGTGCCACAAACAGCAGTACGGAGAGAATCAAGCTGTCGCCAGATAGCAACACTCTGAGTATAGAACTCATCAATAGTGGAATCACCCTGCTGAAGAGCATGCTCCTAGCGAACCATAGACAGGTAAAGAGCATCCCCAAACGGCTGATAGCACTGACGGAGATGTGCCCACTGAGCAGCAACAGTAGGAAGACTCATGAACTCAGCGGCAAACTGGGGCAGAACACTGGAGGTGAGAACAGCAGCAGAACAAGCATCCTCATCTACCCACTGAGTGTAGGCCTTCAGATCGAGGCGATAGGTCTCGAGATCAGCAAAGTACTGATTGAGCTTCAGCTCATATGAAGCAACAACAATATCATCGGCACTTTGAGCAGCATCCTTGGCCTCCTGAGAAGAATCAGCGCCAAGAACGATCGGCGGTGGCGGAAGAGGAGCCAGAGGAGCAGTGGGGCATGGTGGACAGGAGACCTCGCCAGAGAGCACACCCCATAAACGGAGACCGCGCATAAAGGCAGCGAAATCAGGATAATTCGCGCCATCGAAGATCACCGGGCAGCGAGGAATTGCAACATAGCCCGATGCAGAAGACATCTCCCTCTCAAATTTTTTTTGGAACAGCTCTGGTCAACCTGAACCTGCAGGCAGAGAGCAGCCAAATTCCGGCTAACCAGGACAAGGGGCGGTGCCTAAAGGCCGGGGGAGGCCAATTCCCGGCAGTGGTGACGGCCGGCGGCGACAGAGATCCGGCGAAGAGGAGACGACGGCGGGCTGCTGGGCAAAGACGAGATGAGACCGAGGCCCAGGGAGATCGGCAGTTCTCCTATCCCGGCGCATATGCCCAGAATGGTGTTGCTGAGCGTAAGCACCGCTATCTTCTTGAGACCACTTGTGCCATGATGATTGCTTCTTCCCTTCCGCCGCATTTCTAGGCTGAGACTGTCGCTACGTCGGCTTACCTCATCAATATTCAGCCTTCTGCCGCTATGCAGGGTGGTATCCCTCTTGAGCGTCTATCTGGTCATTCTCCAGACTACTCTATGCTTCGCTTGTTTGGTTGTGTTTGCTATGTTCTCCTTGCCCCTCGCGAACGCACCAAACTGATCGCTCAATGTGGAGATCGGCCCGCGCGTGTGCTCGATCTGGAGAGAACCGCTCGGTGAAGCAGAGGAGGAACGTGATCCCAGGCCCGCGTGTGTGCTCAATCTGGAGGTGGCGGGTGGCACGCGCGTGTGCTCGATCTGAAGAGGCTCGGGTGAAGCAGAGCAGGAACGGGATCGACGGGATCGACGGGTGCTCGATCTGGAGAGGACCCTCGTTCCTGAGTATATCGATCTGGGGAGATCGATCTGGAGGAGACCGATCCGGAGAGGAACTGAACGGGCGGCGACGACAGCAAGGCCATCCGCGATAGGGACGGTGGCGGCTGCAGCGACGAAGTTGCAAGTAGGAGGAGGCTAACTTGGCTCTGATACCATGTTAGAAATAGGCAACTTGTATTCCTCAAGGGCCAACGGCCATAATATATAGTACATATACAGGTGGAAATATGCAGGAAAACCCCCTAACAAGTGGAGACATACAATATACAAATATACATCTAACAAGCGTGAGCCATGGCTTCAGCGGCTCTTCCTGGATCAACGGCTCGGCATGTGTGAGGAGTTGGAGCTTGTGATCCCCGGTTATGCAGTTGTTCACTAAATTGTTAGTGGAGGTGGACGCCGGGTAGCCTGAAGCTTCTGGAAGACAAGTTCCCGGAGGGTGGATGCGTCAGGGCCGTTGATCTCGCGAGATCGGACTAACCGCAATGACGGGAAGAGCGCTTGAAGCGAGCGGAGGCTATAGGCGTCGCCGGCGCTGGAGGTGAGCACGACGAGTTGAGCCTCAGGCTTTAAGCTCCACGCGGCCTTGCCGGCGAGGCAGACGACGCGGGAGGACGGGGCGAGGAGGCCGTCGGCAAGGTGCCGGCCGAGGAGCTCGGCGTGGAACTCCACCGCCCTGCGCCACTCATGGGTGCGCCATGCCTCGGGCGACCTGGCCTGGACGTAGGTCCTCCTCCCGACGACGGCAGCAGGCACGGCCGGATAGGGCGCCCAACTGCCTCCCACGGCGATGAAGGCCCAGTAGAGCAGGCGGAGTGCGAGGGCGGCGACAACGAGAAGGAGAGCGCGCGCGAGGACCCCCCTGCCCGGGCCACTTCTGCGGCTCGTGGCCCTGCTCTGTGCCAGCGCTGACCCCCGCGCGCGCTCGCACTGGAGCTCATCCTCCAAGTCGCCTACTATGGCCGCAGACGGATTAGAAGAGGAAGGTCGATGGATGAAGAAGAAGGTGGGTGAGGAAAAATTAATGAGGTTAACAGGTGGAACCCACTGGCGGTAAATAGTAAAATAGGAGATAAATAATAAAAAATAACATAAGATATGTCTGACAGGGGCCCACTTCCACCTCATCTTCTCCTAGACACGTGGGGCCAACTCAGCACTTACAGCTGGCCCGACCCGTCATAAAGCGTGTCAAAGTACTCTTAGTCATGAATTATCCCGATTTGCAACGCTTGTACCCAAAATTAGTACTGACATGCCAAAATTACCAAAAGTGGTACTGACCCGTCCCGGCAGTCCTAATTGTGGTAGTTTTATTCCATTAACTCCTATATATTGCTATGACCATCTTCTCTTTCCTCTTCTTGTGTGGGGGTGACTTGATGCTACTAGATTTAGGGGTGCGTCTTGGCGCACGACCCCGTGACTCTCGCATGAGAATTTTTTTTCATGGCATTCTCTTTTGTACTCCCTCAATTCTAAAATACCCTCCGTCTTCTATAGTGAAATCGTTAGAAGTTACATATTTTGCACTCCCTACATTCCAAATTGTAATTTCAAGAAGTATTTTAAATATATTACATATAGGTCCATAATATGGTTCTAAGATAACAATAGTCATACACAAGGAGGGGTGCCATCTGGGTTCAGAGCAGAGATGTTCCATTATTTATATATAGTCTAAGACGAAACATCAAACAAAAGTGACATAGTTATTAGATCATTACCCAAAATGTAACATCACATGTAACTACCATAGACGACAACCATTCTTAATAATCTGTAGGCAGTCTATCAGTGTCATAGTCATAGACCTTAGAGTCCCCAATGGATTGAGTCATCTTCACGGGACCCATAGTACCAATTCCATAATGTTGGGCCACCCACATCTCCATAACATTTCAAGAATTTGGAGAAGGTGACCGACCTATAGTGAAAAGTGAGATTTTGGTGGTACTTGTTGCTTGTTTAGAGATAGTTTTGCTAGACCTGTAACAATCATAAAGGGGAATAAGAAACCATGATTTTTAACAATAAGAACTACTTGTTATTTCTTATAAATCAACTTAACTTCCTTACATGGTATGTTAGAAATTTGGAGAAGTTCAAAGTTCTACACACGTCATATTTTTCCGTTACAAAATTTGACACATGTTAGAATGATAAGAGAGCGGCATATAGCACATGAAAACTGATATATGCACATTATCAGAATAAAGTTAGTGAAATAAAATACATGTCAATAAGAAGGCAAACCAAAGCACCAAATGCAATTCAAGTAGCAATTCCCAGATAGATTCTCCTAAAGATAACAAATGAATAAAGAAGAATAGAATCTACCAGATTGCATCACACAAGCATAATATAAATTTCCTGTTTGTACAAAACCCACACAACAATCACACAGAATAAACATGCAGTCAAATATATTTCCAGGACTACCCTTGTAACATTTATTTCTATAATTATTTTACGGAGAATTAGATTCAGCTGCATGGCCCTGGCAAAATGATATAGTTTTGCATTCATAAATGGCCAGATCTATTTATCGTGAATATAGAAAGACTATCACGAGCCCCCCAAAAGTTTTCCTGGTATACCATACATGGAATAAGATCCTATATGCTGATTCTCTGTTTATAGACCATGAAATTTTAAATTCCCCCCCCCCCCATGTCTAGTCCTTCGGTATATGACCATTTCTTATACCGTTCTCCCCTTTTAATTTGTTCATGTGTGTTAAGTGTTCTTCTCATAAACCTTAAGTTTTTTTGCAGGTTCTGCAATTTGGTTCTCCGGTAAAAGGAACCAAAAATGTTAAAGCAAATTGACGTTTATGGTTTTCTTTGCAAATTAATATTTGAATTTCCATATACTTTTTGTCTTTCTTCACTATGGATTCTTCTAAGAACAAAAGCACATAACTTTGCAAGAACAGGGGAAGAAAAGCAACATGACGTACCCTGTTTCAAAATCTGGTGGCCTGGAAAGAAGAGTATACAGGCTAGGGGGCGCACCACTGGCTGGCGTCCTCCATGACCATGACGAACGAGGGAGGAACGCACTGTGCGAGAGGCCATATGAGGCGAAGATGGCCGACCAGGCAAAGAGAACACCCATTTATAAACATCAAAGGAGGCACCTAATAAACCTAGTTACATGGCAAAAAATGCTGCTTAGGACACGCCATCTCCTATGTACCTGTGTCTAGCTACCACCTGCCAGGGCTCAGAAAGTTAAAAGTAAGAAATACAGCTTTTGAAGCACTCTAGTCTGAAGGGAGATTCTAAAGCACTCTAGTATGAAGGGCTACACAAATGAATTTTTTTACCAACGCTGAGGCATCAGACTATGAATACCAACCTGAAAGCAACAGGGAAGAAATGATTTAACGTGTATACCCATCAACATAAAAGTAGAAGGTAGGCAAGTATAGAGGTACAGTAGACGATCTGAGTTCTGAGGCAAACATCCGGTAAGAGCAATCATCATAAGACCAAATCAGAGAAAGAATTATTACTAAGGAATATAGGACACAGTGAACATATGACAAAGAAAAAGGAAATCACCAGGAATGCGGATAGTAGCGAGGAGCGACGATGCCGGGATGTGGATATTGGGGGTTGTGCTCCATTCAAATTCTTAAAAGTCTCCTATTGCTGCACAGAAAAAGAAGAAATATCCCAAATAAGCTCATGAAATATAAGAAACAAACAAATAAAAATCCAAAAGTATGAACCTTCTACCTTATCATATATCTAATTTTCCCCATGATTAGACAGCACGTGATCAAAATCTCTAATCTACCTAACGAAATATTATCTCAAACTGAAGCGTCATCGTTCCAATTTTTACATGGATAAAAGAGTATAACAATACCTAGAACTACAATTCAGCACTTCAACCACCCAAACAACAATTGGCATTCAACCTCAATATGTAGTCTGAGTTCTGAATATCGAACACATCCAAATAGAAATATTATCATTCTGTCTCAATAACAATATCCTGGGTATTGGACATTTAACCTAATATAATGTCTCGCCTCCCAAAGCAAATATCTAAAAGAAGCATAAGATATTTCCTTGCAATCTGAATATTCAGGTAGATATCATTTTATTTTCACCTAAAAGGAATCTACCAATGCCACGATAGCATGCATGCAATTTCTTTGAATGTACGGACATGAAGAAGGCAAAAAGGAATATATGTATATATTTTCAGTGACACTCCCAAAAGCATGGGCATACAATTCTGCACTAAAATATATATATGATACAAATGGAACAAAGAATTCCCCAAAAGTTACTTTTTCACAATAAATGTATACAACCTAAATATTTGATTAATTAGAAAGTAAAACCATCTTAACATCACGACTGAAAGGGATTTTTTTATTTTCTGTCCTTAACCTTCCAAGTATAAAGATTGTATGTCAACTGATCTGCAGATCAGTTGACATACAATCTTTATACTTGGAAGGTTAAGGACAGAAAATTGAAGTAACAATTGAAGTAACAAAAATTCAGAAGATGATCCAGATGACGACACATCCACAAAAAAAGAATCAATAGTACAGTAGAACTCACAATGATCCATCGACCATGGATACACAACAGTCTTGCATCTTCATCTGGATGGCCATCATCGCCACAACCTTTAATACATCCAGAAGCAGGGCTCAACTTCACCAAATATTAGGAACAAACAGGGAAAACTCTGAAGAATTATACCTAATTATACCTCTGATTATTTAGGGGGGAAATCACCAAACTTGAATAAGTCTACTGCTAGGCTTCTTCTTGGTGTTTGACGTCCTTCTGAGCAAGAAATGTGGCGATGGCATGCTTGCCGAGTTGCTAACGCCACAAACATACCAGCTCCATGTTGAGGCCACCCTAACACCACAAATCAAAAACAAGACCTATTCGCCAAGGAAGCTGCAACTGGAATGCACAACCAACTCCCCAGCTCAACAAGCTATGGAAAAAAACAAGATGATTCTAGGTGAAAATTTCCATCAAACAGTTTGCATACCTGAGCAAAGAGGATTTAGACCGGGGTGTAGAAATCAGCCAGTGTACTTGGCGCTGAAGATGACGGGGACGGCGCCGTCCTCCTCCTGCCTGGTCCAGAGGTGGAAGAAGTGGAGTGAGAACACGAACTCGTCGTTGGCTCAGCATGCTGCAATATTCCGACCACCGCTGACCTGCACGTACAGGGGCGAAGCTCCCCTTTGGGCAAGGTATGGAAGCTGCCCTACCTTGTTTTTATGCAAAAAAAAATGCATATATATGCTTATTTTCATTATACGTACAGTTTTCAGCAATATTCGAACGTTCTGAAGAAAAACCAAACGAAACTGAGATAATAGGCCGCGTTGGAGGGTATTCAGCCGTCCTGGGCCTTTACTAGACCTCGCACATGGAGAAGACCCCAAGCCAAACTGTCCCTGATGCCCCCCAAATTGTTCATGTTCACGTGGCGTACCTTTTCGCCTTCGCCCAATCATTCCCTGGTCGAACTAGTCAACCGAACGACAAACGAGGCAACACTGCCCTTCCTCCTATCGTGATTCCCCGATCGAATCTGGGCTGCCGTCTTTCCTGCCGATCACGACTCCCCCGCCTCGTCTCGTGACTGACCTGCCGGCCGGCCGCAGGACTGCCCACCGACGCAGGTCTGCCTGTCTCCGAACATTCATCTAAAATTATGAATTCTCATTAGGGTTTCTCGGTTCTCGCGGTCTCACACTCTCAATCTAGCTAGGGCTGGGCTATGGGAATTAGTGGTGGATCTGTACAAGAAGGGGGACGAAATTTGTACCTACAAAGGGGATAGGTATCGATTTGTATTTTGTTGTCAACCTAACTCAACCATGATTGAACTATTGAAAGAAGTTTGATTTTGTTTTTAATAACTCAATTGCAGATTTGAAAAGGTTATAGACCAAACATATAAAGAGCTCTAAACCAAACATTCATGATGAATGTGCAATCGCTATGGCACAACAAGAGCAAGAGCAAGAAGTGGGAGGAGAAACAGGAAATAGCTCTGTTCTTATTGATGAATCCCGTAATATATCCGTCAAAAAACAAATGGTTGTTGTTGTGAGGTACGTTTCATGTTCTACTTTGATTTTAATATATGTTGCCATTATTATTGTATTAAATGATTATGCAATTATCAATTCACCATTGTGTTGAGACAATTTTGATTTTTTGCATCAATTTTTTTAATGTTTAAGATTTCGCCCGACCTAAAAAAAATCGTCCTTCGCCACTGTGCACGTATACCGTCACCGTCCCACTTCAATCCCCGCTGCCGACCGGCCATACTCTGTCCTGCTTCCTACATCCTAGAGGCAAACTATCCATGTTGCTGCTCTGACTTCCGGCCAGCCGCCGACTTCCATCTTCGCCCTCCGCCTGCCCTGCCATCTCATGGCAAGGTGCGCGTCGGCGCGCGAACTTTGAGCCGGATGCCAAAAATCGCACGCAACATAGCAAAAAACACGGCCGGCTACCAGAGGATGAAGAGGGGCAGGGGATAGAGGTGGCCCCGTGCACACCAGGATGGAGGGCTCGCCTGGATCCTCGTTCACCATCCAAAATTTCCACGTCTTCATGATTTGCTCTAGGAAAAAGGGATTTAGAGAGAGAGAGAGGGAAGAACCTGCAAATCCTTTCTTGAACATGGAGAGGTGGAGAAGGCTAGGCAGTTGTGCTTGTCTGCATCGCGGGATCATGTGGCGCTTGGGGAGAGATGACGTCATGGGGAGGCGAGCATGAGCAGGAGAGGAGAGGCGCGCAAGCGAGAGTACGAGGATGGCGGAGGCTTGCTGGGAGATGGTGTGCTCGCAAGGAAGCGAGGGGGGCGTGGGCGGCGGCTGGAGGGGATTAAGCTAGGTAGGGTTTCTACCGAGGCTTTTTCTACCAAGCACTAAGTTAAACAAATGGTTTAGATCCACTTACAGACACGATTCAACGGCTGAGAACCCAAACTTCTGTGGTGGCTCCTTGAGGGGGCACCAATTACATCTTTAGATGGAACACCACCACTGCCTTGTTGTCTCGTATGAGTTAATAGCATAGAACTACCAATTTATGAGCGAAATTTGGGAAATCTACCGGTTTATGTTTTTGCAGCAAAAATCTACCATATTTGGCGTCCGTTTTCTCAAATAGCACTAAACTCGTTCTGATCGCGAATTGACACGGGAACTGATAAGGGTGGCCCACCCGTCAGGCTGACGTGGCAGCGCGAGACGGCGTGTCATCTGCCGTTTTGCATACAGGTCCTCAAGTTTTGACAGAAAATTACGCAGAAGCCACTAACACTATTAAAACCTTCATAACTTTTGAATACGAATTCAAATGGAAAAAGTTTAAATACGAAAAGTGCTCAGAATTGTTTGATTTTTTTATAAACTTTATTTATTTTTTTATATAATTAAAATATGCAAAAATATAAAAATTATTTTATTAATTATACAAAAACTTTGGAAATTCATAACTTTAACTATATAACTCCAAATAATATAAATAATATGTCTAAATTTATTAAAAAAATCTAAGGAATCCATTTCTTATATATATAATGCATGAATCATATCCATTCCTTTTGGATATTTTGATTATGCAAGTAATCCTAATAATAAATGTTTGCCATTTTTTTTTCTTGCATATTTATAGATACACTAGAAATATGCAAGTAATCTACCAACTGATTCGATAACAGCACCGAGCTACGTACGTACGTACATCGATTACAGCACCTTTGTCGGTGGTCATCCCTCAAACTTTTGATTTTGTATCTCGTGCTGATCATCCCTCCAACTCGAATTATATGAATCATATGTCGTAGTTTGGCTTAGATTCGAAATATATAATCTTTACTCAATTTTATCGGATCTGCCCGCAAGATGCCGCTCGGCAAATGATCCATCAAAGTCTTTACATGCAAAAAACTTATCCATTTACTTTGTTTCATCCATAAAAAACGTTCAACGCGTGTTACCGGACGGTTTGAGTACAGCCACGGCTGAAGGAACCCTGTATCCCCCGATCGACCCATCCATACGCCATGGTCCGTGTATATACGTACACTAATTATTAGAAATATGCACGGCTGAAGGAACCATTTGTCGGTGTACGTATGTACGTAGCTCGGTGCTGTTGTCGGATCAGTTGGTGGATTACTTGCATATTTGCATATTTCTAGTGCATCTACAAATATGCAAAAATAAATAAAATGACACACATTTATTATTATGATTACTTGCATAATCAAAATATTCGAGAGGAATGGATATGATTCATGCATTATAAATATAAGAAATGGATTCCTTGGATTTTTTAATAAATTTAGACATATTATTTATATTATTTGGAGTTATATAGTTAAAGTTATGAATTTCCAAAGTTTTTGTTTAATTAATAAAATAATTTCTTATAATTAATAAAATAATTTTTATATTTTTGCATATTTTAATTATATAAAATAATAAATAAAGTTTGTAAAAAAATTAAGCAATTCTAAGCACTTTTCATATTTAAACTTTTTTTTATTTGAATTTGTATTCGAAAGTTATGAAGGTTTTAATAGTATCAGGGACTTCTGCAATTTTCTGTTAAAACTTGAGGACATGCGTGTAAAACTGTAGACGGCACGCCGTCTCGCGCTGCCACGTCAGTCTGACGGGTGGGCTACCCTTATCAATTCCCGTGTCAATTCGCGATCAGGACGTGTTTAGCGCTATTTGAAAAAACGAACGCCAAATGTGGTAGCTTTTTGCACGAAACCGTAAATCGGTAGATTTTTGGAATTTCGCTTACAAACCGGTAGTTCTATGATATTAACTTTGTCTCGTATTGGTAAGGGATCATATCACCAGCTCCTACCGGTTGACAAAAACGCAACCAGAATTCGCTGGAAAAGGGACATCCGGTGATAAGATGATACATGCTCTCTTGCTCTTGGTCACAGAATGTACAGAAGCCCAGAGAGTCGAGACCTCTTCTGTGTCGTCTCTCGTCTGTCCAGCATCTATTCGTATGGGCAAGCCGGCAAAAAACTTTTTCCTTCGTGGTGCCCAATCCTTCCAAGGGCCCTAGCATAATCCACTGAAAAAGACCTTATAAGCCGATGCTGATGAGTTCTTGTTGTCTGCCGTTAGCTGCCATACAAACTTATCATCTGACTGATTCAGAGGAGGCTGATTCTGAACCACCGTCCATAGTATGATAAATTCAGAGATTGCTTGAATGTCTGGGATTGCGCAGATGTCAGAAATTCAGAGGTTTACAAACCTGCTCCCAAGCCACAAGGCAATGTCCTCCCTGAGCATCTTGAGATCCATGCCAGAAAAAGGATCTACAATTTTTGTTGGTATATGAAATAACCCACGGTGGTAAATCCATTGACAACATGTGGTAGACTGCCATTGCAGATAGCTCTGTTTTAACTAAAGCAAACCTTCCACTTTGTGTGAGCATGAGGGTTCTCCACGTCGCCAGCTTGCGCGCAATCTTTTCAATTAGCAACATTAAGTCTGCTTTGCTCAATACCTAGCGAATTTAATCTAACTGTGGTAACTGGTAAAGCCTTGAAGTTACATCACTAACGGCAGATATGATGTATGCGTTTCCACGTTTAACAGTCTGAAGGTCTATATATGATCCCAATTTTTTCTCTCTAATTTTTTTTTTGACCAACCGGCAGGAGCTCTGCCTTTTCAAATAGATAGAGGGAAAAATCGAATAGTACAGAGGGACATATTTTGGTTAAGGTGGAAACATGCCGATATCACCAAAAACAGGAAAAAAAACGAAAAACACCTAATCAGGCTCCGCTGGAATGGCCGGCCCAAAGGCCGCAAACGCGCGAGCTCGCTGGAGGATATCCTCTCTAGCGATCTCCGCCACCTCGACGTAAGTCAGTTGCCGGTTAGTGAAGATGCGTCTGCTACGCTCTTTTCAGGCGTTCCATAGAACATAAAGCAGCCGTCCACTTAATCTTCTTTTCTCGCTCGATTGGTCTTTCGGTAGTCAGATTGTCCCACCAGTCCATGAGGGAATGAGAGCCTTGGCCACTGATCCCTCTCACGGCGTTGTCCCAATCTTGAGTGAGGTTCCAGACGACCGTAGTGAAAGGGCAGTCTTTGCAAAGGTGGACGACTGTTTCTGGCGCGCTGAGGCATAAGGCGCAGATGGGGTCATGTGTCCATCCTCTGGTGACTAAGTTATCAGCTATAAGTAGCTTTCCATGCATGGCCAGCCAGCCAAAAATCTTGCACTTAGGCTCAGCGTGGGCGGCCCATAATTTTTGGACGATGAACTTGGGGTGGCTTCCAAGGAATTGCGCAAGGTAGGCAGAGCTGGAACTGTAGTTTCCGTCCGCAGTCAAAGTCCAAACAATCTCGTCTTATTGTCATGGAATCAGCTGCGTGCCCTGAACCATGTCCCAAACTTTGAGGTACTAGGTCAGTTGCACAAGCGTGGACAGGCTAGATATGGCACGAATCCAGTTTCCGGCAGTTAGCTCTTTGGCCACACTTCTGCTTTTTCTCGTAGCGATTTTGAAGAGATGAGGCGCCCAAAGGTGAATGGGACCATGATCGGACCAATTGTCAAGCCAGAATGAAGCATTCTCGCCATCTCCAAGAGAGATATTCGTGGAAGCTCTGAAGAGCTCCATGTCAGCTTTGTCACAGGGAATTTTGGACCCCGCCCAAGTGCGTTGTGGGTCAGCCCACTGGAGCCATGGCCATCGCAGTTGAGGGCCCGTCCTGTCCGTTGGAGGTGAGGCATCCCAAGCCGACCTAAATCTTTTGGCCTGCACAGTGTCGTCCAGCTAACCAAAGCTTTCCCTCTAGCCGCATGCTCGCCTTCATCACCGGCCCAGACGAAGTTTCTAGCAATGCGAGTAATCTTATCTCTAGCCCATTTGGACAGCGGAATGACGGTTGCGTGGTAGACGGCAATGGCCATGAGGATGACTTGGCGAGGGTAATCCTTCCAGGTCGAGCAATAAACTTCCCCTTCCACCCAGGCAGCTTTCCAACAATCTTGTCAAGGAGGGGCTGCAGACGTCTGAAGTGCAAGGGTAGGCCTAAGTATTTCCCGGGGAACGTGGCGATCTTTGGAGGGAAAACCGAAAGGATGGCCGCAAGGTCAATATTGTCGCATCTAATCGGGAAGACCTCCGTCTTAATTAGGTTGGTGATGAGGCCGCTGGCCTTTCCGAAGCCGAGAATGTCAGAGACAGCCTTGAGCTCTTCTTTGATGGGGTTGACAAAAATTCCAGCATCATCAGCATAAATGGAGATTTTGCAACATGGCTTGCGCGATCTAATCGGACTAAGAATACCTCGATGACTTGCAATCGAGAGGATGCGCTATAACGGGTCGATGGCGAGGATGAACAACATGGGAGAGAGAGGATCGCCTTGTCTCAGACCCTTTGCATGCCGAAAAGGCCTTCCCGGGCTTCCATTTAGAAGCACTCTCGAGGATGCCGAGGAAGGCGAGAGGCACACCTAGTCTCTCCACAATTGGCCAAAACCGAGGGCCGAAAAAACCTCGAGGAGGTAGGCCCATCCCACGGAGTCGAAAGCTTTGGAGATGTCCAGCTTGAGGAAGAGGCTAGCCGTCCTCGAAGAATGAAGCTCTTTGATGAGGTTTTGCACGTGAAGGAAATTGTCGTGGATGCTCCTTTTCTTAACAAAAGCGCTCTGGCATTTGGAAACAAGGTCCGGAAGGATTGGAGCTAGCCGGTTCGCAAGGAGTTTGGAGAAAATCTTTGACATACTATGGATGAGGCTGATAGGCCTATAGTCGCTAACCGTTGTCGCATCTTGTTTATTAGGGATTAAGATGATGTTAGCCGAGTTGATCAAATTTGTGCAACCCCCTTCAACCCAGCCATATGGGAGATAGCAGCCACCAAGTCACATTTTATGATTTCCCAACAGCTCTTGAAGAAAGGGCCGATGAAGCCGTCAGGTCCTGGCGCTTTGATAGAAGGAAGCGAGAAGACGACCTCCTTAATTTCGCTCTCATCAAGAGGGGCCTCGAGGTCGGAGAGGTCGTGATGCTCATACTGGAGGTCCTCCCAATCACGGCTGAGCAGCCCGCGGGCTTTCGATCCTAGAGCGCTCTTGAAATGCTGGAGGATCACCTCCTCCTTGTCTTCATTTGTGATGGTTGTGCCATTGTCGGAGGAGAGGGTCTGGATGTGGACCTTTCTACACCGCCCATTTGCTCTGGCCTGGAATAGCTTGGTATTAGCGTCCCCCAAACGTATCTAGGTCATCCGGGATCTTTGGCGGAGCTTGATCTTCTGAATTGCAAGGAGGCCAAGGTAGGACGCTTTTAGCTGCCGTCTAAGGTCTCTCTCCTCATCCGAAAGCGGCCGTGATTCTTCAGCCGTGTCAAAACGCCAGATGAGCTCCTTAGCCGTGGCAATCTGGATCTTGAGATTGCCGATGCTTTGCCGCTGCCATTTCCTGAGAGCCTTAGCCATGCGAGAAAGCTTGATGTGTATACGACGAATGGGGTCAGAGGACTGGATGGGTTTGCTCCAGGCTTCCAGTACCACGTCCTTGAATCCATGCATTTGAAGCCAGAACTCCTCAAACTTGAATGACGGCTTCCGCTCAGAAGCGACGGATCCTTGAAGGAAAAGAGGCGCATGGTCAGAGCAGGCTGAGGTTATTGCTTGAAGATGGGCATCGGGGAAGAGCTCGTCCCAATCCGCGGAGTAGAAAACATGGTCAATATTGGTGAGGACTGGGTCGTCTTGTGCATTCGACCAAGTGAAGCGGCGACCGTCTATCCTCATGTCTTTTTACTCGAGGAAGTCACGCGCCACGCGGAACTTCCCGATGAGACGTCTATTAATATTGAGGTTGTTCTTATCAGATGTCTTAGTGATAAGGTTGAAATCTCCGAGAAGGAGCCACGAAGCTCGGATGAGAGGCTTCAAGGACCGAAGCTCGTCGATGAAAACAATCTTCTCGGCTTCAGACTGGGGGCCACAGACTCAGGTTATTGTCCACCTAGATCTTTCGTCTAGCATAGTAATGGTGGCCGAGAGCGTGTGGGCGGTGAGGTGGACATCCGAAATCGAGAAGAAGGCCGAGGAGGCCGCGAGGATCATTCCTCCACGAGTTCCGACCGCGGGAAGAAAGGCGTAGCCGTCGACGAAAGAATGGCCTAGCGTGGCAGAAATCACGGCATCATTTACTTCTTCAAGTTTGGTTTCCTGAAGGCAGACAATCGCCGCATGAGTATCACGAACGATATCACGGACCGCGTCAAGCCGAACCTTGCTATTTAGACCGCGGGGGTTTCAGTTGAGCAGGTTCACATTTCTTTGCGCCATTAAATTAAACTTGTAGACACACAGTGGAAGGGAAGAAAAGGCTTCAGACATAACAGTTGCATTACGTAGGGTCGGGCATCAACTAGCAGCGAAGGCAGAAAGCATTGGGATACGGTAGCAGTAGCAGGTAGCATGCAAGTAGGAGTTTTCATCAGACTAAGCCCCAAGCAGAAAGCAGACAGAAGCATGAAGTAAAGGTAGTAGGGACGGAGAGGACGGGGCACAGGCCAAGGGCAGCGGCGCATACTGCAGCGACTACACATCTATAGGAGCTTGCGACACGGTCGGGGCTGCAGCAACCATCTTGTTTGTTGCTTTTTTCTTGATTTTCTTGACTTGCTTGACCAAAGTGTGGGGTGAGAGTACTCCCTAGTGTAGGGTTTTAAACTAAGTCCCTTCGGAGCCCCTTGCTAGGGGTTGGGGTAGACCACATCCATCAGATTGGTGCTAATGGACGGCCCATATTAATTTAAGGGTGTCTCAAGCAAATTTTTGGCGGTGATACATAATCTGCAACTCGATGTAGTAGGCTGAGAAGCAACATTCTCGGATGACTTGGAAATGAAGATTCCGTTTTTTCTAACTCACAAGTGTTTGCATGGATAGCTCCCTCAGTCGCTCCATCTGTCTCGAGACTATGTTTGGCCTAATGGCCTTGCGGCTCCGAAAGCAAATACGGACTAGAGTAACTAATTTTGATGGTGTTCAAAAGTACCAAACACGTAGAATTTATAATCCAGAACATACACACAGTGAGGCGCAATTTGACAAACATATAGCGGAATATTCAGTCTAGACTGGACGGACATACATTGGCAGACTGTATATATGGTGTACAAATTAAACTCTGGAACTCAACGGGAGAGAAAGGAACAATCAAACACCGACACAATCACACAATGGCAGAGCTTGCTGGAGTAGTTGTGTTCCTCTCGATCTCACACGGAGACGAGAGCTTTTATTCAGTGTACATGATGTAGAAGAGTAGAAGTGGATCTCTCTCTAGCAGCCTGAGAGGAGATTGGTGCCGCACGTGCGCGGGAGGCCAAGGAAACGCTCGGTATTGATCATACGCGCCGTCGCGACCATGGTCTTGAAGCACCTGCACGTGGCACCCCCGTCGGCGGCGGTCCTGACGGAGTTGGCGAGGATCCTCACGTCGCCGCAGCAGGACGGATTCAGGGGGCCTCTGCCGCGGATGTAGCTCACGCAGCCGCCAAACGCAGAGTTCACCTGTTCACAGGTGATGGCGGCGTTAGCGGCGTATGGCGCCGACAGGAGCGCCGCCGCCACTATGGCGACCACCACGACGATCTGGGCAGCTGCAGCGCGGGCCATTTCTTCCCTCGAGCTAGAGCTGGTGATGGTGAGCTGAATTGCTGGAGACGAGGATCGTCTGAGTCTGAGCGAGGAGGAAGCGAGGGATGGGAGGGGATTAAATAGGGGGTCCGAGCCCGAGCAAGAAGACGAGATGGATGGCGTGCGGCCATTGGCTTCGCACAAGCACATCGTCGCCGGTTGGTGCTGATCAATGGGGCCGGATTAATTGTATCGATTCGGCAGTCGTTGATGATCGATGAGAATGGAGAATGGAGAGTGATTATATCATCATCATTAGCTAGATGTAGCTAGCTACTCCAGCCGATCGATCGACATTCGACAATGGATTGATGGTAGATTATCTAGTAGGCATCAGCCTAAACCCTAAACCCTAATGTAACAAATGCTCTTTAATTCCAGCGACTGCCCACGTGGAGTATTTCAGGCAAAAGGGAGCGTCGTTCCATTGTAGTAGATCATGGATTTTCTAGATGCCTACCACTCTTTTTTGTGTACGACCGGTTCATGTGAGGCTTTGCATGTTGGGGATAACATATCATGTGTAATTTAACTTGTTTAAAAAAAATTCAAAATGCAATAACATTTGGGTTTAGTTTTGAGTCTGATAACTTTCTTGTTGCTCTCGTGTAGAAAAAAAACTTGCTTGTCTCAATAGAAAAGTTCTTTAACAAATGTCAAACCACATTCAAACAGGGTCTGGTTTTCTAAAGCTAGTCGTGAGAAACCTAAACCTAACAATGAAAGCATATCATGATTGGTTAAAATCTATATCATTTTTCTCACGACTAGCTTTACAAAACTAGACCCCGTTTGCTCCTCCTTTATCAATTTAAGGCAAAGGTTTTTTTGCCTCGTTTAAAAAAATCATTTTAATTTTTTTAAAGAAAGGGCAAGGGCTCGGGCCTGGGACCAAGGTGAAGTACAAAAGCACCATATTAGGATCAAGGTGAACTTTTCTAATGTGACATGGAGGGTTCAAGTCACCATATTAGGATGTGTGCTAGAGATCTAACTAGAATTAGAAGTGATCATACTCCTATTATTTGGGAGTCTGATGAGGCTCATATTCCTAGGAACAAAAGTTTTAAGTTCAAAAAATGGTGGTGAACTAGACCTGATTTCAAGGATATTGTTCATAAAGCCTCGGATATTCAGGTTGCTAGTTCAGATGTGGTAGATATTTGGCAAACTAAAGTTAGGTATTATAGGAAGTTGGCTAAAGGTTAGAGCATTAATCTAGAGGATGCTCTTAGAAAAGAGAAGAAAGATTTAATGAAAGAATATGACATCCTTGATATTAAGTCTGAATCTTCTAGTCTTACTGTCGAAGAAAGAGCTAGATTTGATTTCATCCTAAATAGTCTTAATAGTTTTTGGATCATGGAGGAGATTAAAGCTAGATAGAGATCTAGGGAGAAAGATATTTTAGAAGGATAGTAATACAACATATTTTCATGTTGTAGCTAATCAAAGAAGGAGGAAAAAAGAATTTTAGTTCTTGATGGGCCTGAGGGCCTGTTACTGAAACTAAAGACATGCTCAAAGTTGTTGTAATCTACAATAAGAGAAAAGTCCAAAACAAACCTTGAACTCGTAGGCATTAGCTAAATCAAACCCTAAACTTTAAATCCCAGAAATTGGCACTCCGAACTATCAAATCCCGGTCTATTTTTGACCCTATGTCTGTTTGGCATGCTGGGAATGTACCAAGCCTGACCGGGATAACATACTACTCTCATCGACAATACTGACGCACCGATCAGGGATTTAATCAATTTCGAACCGGTTTCCTCATCTTCGTCTTCTACCTTGGTCTAGCAGAGAGGGAGGCTACGGGACGACTCGCCGCACAGAAGATTGACACTGTCGCACCAACTATTGCCATCTGGTCCAAGCCAAGCCGCACAACGCTAAAGGCAAATAATATCTAAGATTGCTCTGCACTTTATGGCATACTACTATGCAGTGTTCGGCACTAGCTGCTACTCCCTCTGTTCGGAAATATAAAACGTTTTAGCTTTGTGAATCGAATGTATCTAGACGTCTTTTAGTGTATAGGTTCGTAGAGGTTCGGAGTGAACCTATACCCTAAAAGGTGTCTAGATACATTTGTTTCACAAAGTTAGAATGTCATATATTTCCGAACGGAGGGAGTACTACCTAGCTAGTGTTGAAATATGCAGCAACGTGCACTGGAACACGTCATGCATGAATAATCATCGCGGAGCGCCTGAGCGAGATCGATTGGCGCATACAGTGCACAACATGACGTGCGTACGTATATCCTTCCTTGGAGATGAAGATACATAGATTGTTGTTGGATATCGATGCGATCAATCATGGGGTGATGGACTACCCTAGCTAGCTTATGCATACATGATCTCCTCCATTACGTACACTACTTACTTGCGTGGCAAAACATGTCGTGTTCACCCAGGCGGAACAGTTGATCCATCCAAATATAAGAATATATCCACTTCTTACATATAGTGTAGTGCTAGACTACTGGTACATGTCACCTTGGGTTGTTCCTGTCTCTGTGCCGCTCGTGTGAGGCCACCGTGGACACATGGGTGTGTTGCTGGCCAGATGTAGGCTCGGCCTTCTAGGTCAGCTGCTTGAGACGGGATTAGATAGAGATTGACTCGGGAAAGAGAGATGCAATGTGAAAGATGTACATGACAGGTGGGCCTAATTTGTCAATGAGAGTAACAAATTAATCTATTTAGGAATTATTTGTTGTTTATATGTAAAATTGATCAAGGGTCGAGAATAGACCGGGATTTGTAAATTCGGAGTGCCAACTTCCGGGATTTAAAGTTTGGGGTTTGATTTAGCTAACGCATATAAGTTTAAGGTTTGTTTTAGACTTTTCTCTTATTATAAGGACCTCTTTGGTTTTGAAGCTAGAGCTGACATTAGACTTAGTTCTGATTTTTTTCTCTAGTGAGGAAAACTAAATGTTGAAGAGAATCTTATCTTGGGGGGGGGGGGGGGTCTTTTCTTTGAGGAAGAGATAAATACTACTATTTTTGACTCCTACTCAGACGGAGCACCGGCCCAGATGGTTTGTCCTTCATGTTCTATCAGAAGTTTTGGGATGTCATCAAACATGATCTTCTTGCTATGTTTTTGGTCTTTAGATAAACTAGATATTTGTAGACTGAATTTTGCCATGTTTACCTTGATTCAAAGAGAATGAGGCTAGAGCCATGAAAATGTTTAGACCAATTAGTCTTCTTAATTGCTCCTTTAAAATTTTCACTAAGGTGCTCACTAATAGATTTGCAGAAGTTATTAATAGATTAATTTCTTCCTTTTAATCTTCCTTCATAAAAGGTAGATTTATCCTAGGAAATGTGGTTACTGCTCATGAGATTATCCATGAGGTTCATAGGAAAGTGTGGTTACTGCTGATGAGATTATCCATGAGGTTCATAGGAAAAAAGCCTATGACAAAGTGAATCTAGATTTTTTTATGAGATGCTAGAATGTAGAGGTTTTAGTCATACTTTTATTAGGATGGTTAAGCAGATCACCAAAGGGGGGTCTGTTGGGATTAAAATTAATGATGAAGAGAGTAATTTCTTCCTTACTGGTAAAGGTTTGAGACAGGGAGATCCTATTTCTCCACTTCTCTTTAATTCAGTGGTTGATGTTTTTCCTAAGATGTTAATTAAAGGCTCCCAACAAAATTTAATTAGGGGGCTATGCCCAAACTTTAGTCTAGGTGGGGTGATTAGTCTGCAATATGCTGATGACACCTTATTGTTTCTAGAAAATGATATCAGGGTGGCTCGAAATTTAAAATGGATTCTTACTTATTTTGAACAGCTCTCTGGTATGAGAATTAATTTTCATAAGAGTGAATTATTTCCCATAAATATTAATCAGGATGGTTTGAATCCTTCTCTAGATATCTTCCAATGTGTAGTTGGTACTTTTGTTGTTAAATATCTAGGGATACCTCTGCATTTTGATAGACTTAGTATAGAAGATTTACAGCCCGTGTTTGAAAAATTACTTGCTAGGATTTCTGGTTGGAGAGGTAGACTTCTCTCCTCTGCTGCCAAAAGGACTCTTATTCAGTCTGTTTTAGCTAGTATTCCTGTTTATCTGCTCTCTTTCTTGAAATTCCCTAAATGGGCCTTGTATTTGCTTAACTGTCATATGGCCAACTTTATGTGGAATGATGATGAGGGGAATCACAAACTTCATTTAGCTAACTGGCCTTCCATTTGCATGAAAAAGGAATATGGTGGATTAGGTATCCTAAACATCTAGGATTTGAATATCTGCCTGATTCGATCCTAGATCAAGAGATACATCCAGGGGGAAGGGGCTCTCTGGAGAAGGGTAATAGATGCTAAATATAAAACTAAAAGTCCTAATACCCTTTCTTGCCATGACATTCATCCTTCCACTTTTTGGAAAGGGGTGATGTGGGCATCAAAGGCAGTTAGATAGGATATAAATGGAAAGTGGGGAATGGTAGACAGATAAAGTTCTAGGAGGATATTTGGTTTGGTAATTCTCTTTTAGTTGTGCAGTTCTGGGACATTTATTTTATCTCTAACCAGCAGACCAGTACCATTGCTGAGCTCTGGGATGGGAATCAGGTTAGAGGGACTTTTAGGAGAACTTTTACTGAAAGTCTGATGATTCAATAGCAAGAGTTGTTAGTTATTATTAGTAGTATTTCCCTTATTAATCAGGAGGACCAACTCATCTGGCAATATGATTCTAAAGGTGTTTACTCTTCTAGTTCCATGTACTCTATTATTAATTTTAGAGGTGTGGAACAGGTGTTTCTACTTGTAGTTTGGAGTCTGAAAATCCCACCTAGAGTGCAAGTATTATTATGGCTTTTCTCACATAATGAAATCATGACTAGGGATAATCCTAGAGCTAGAGGTATCCCAAAACCAGTAGAATGTGAATTTTGTAAAGAGTTTGAATATGTCTATCATCTGATGATTGATTGTATTGTTGCTAAACTTCTCTGGTCAGAGGTTTTTAAGGTTTTTAGTATCCAAATTTCTAACTTTGAATCTATTGCTAGTAAGTGGTTATGCAACAAGAAATTCGTACACTTTAATGTAGTTTCTCCTGATGTTCTCTAGGGTTTATGGAACTCTAGAAACATATTAGTGTTTAATAAGGCTATTTGAATTAATATGAAACAGGTTTGGCATCTGGTGTTGTCTTATCTAATGAATTGGAAAGTTCCCTTCAAAGAACTCGAAGGATGTATAACTTCCCAATTCACGGATCGTCTCCTGCGAAAGCTCAAAATACCAATGAGGCTTACTTCAAGATGATCTGCTCAGACTTCGGCTGGATATCATCTTGGAAGACCACTGCTATGAGTGAATCTCATGGAGGAAGGACATCGTTGGAGTATTTGCAGCTCCACCGTGGCGAGGATGATTCCATTCACGTGGTGACATGATGCGCCAGTGGCACGGCTCCCTCCCGCGTCTTCCTTCATCTGTTTCTCTCTAGTTTTAGTGTGGTGGTAGTCATTTAGTTTGGTGGCTTTTCTTTTGAGTTTTTTGAAGCTGTAATAACTTTAGCTTCTTGTTTTTGCTACCTGTCCGGTTTGGATGCTTTTGTGAACTTGGTATGTTTCTTTCCTATGAAAAGGAACAGGGGGATGAAAATCCCTTTTGATCTAAAAAATATATTAGGATGTGTGACCAATTTGTACAAAAGCAGACGGGCAACTTACCAGATGCATCCAACAAAAATTAAGATGAATACAACTATTGGCTTATCACATTTTTGAATAGCTGGAGACAAGGATCGTCGAATGGGAGGGGCTTAAATAGGGGGTGAGAGTTCGAGCAGGAAGATGGGATGGATGGCTTGCAGCAATTGGCATAGCAAGCACATCGTTTTTAGTGGGTGCTGATCAATGAGGCCGCATCAATTGTACCGATTTAGCGGATGTTGATGATCGATGTGATGACTAGCAATTTTCGCATGGAGAGTGGTCATATTTGCATCAACGGTTGCCTAATAGGATTAATTAACTTGATGTACTAGTACTAATACTAGCTAGCTACTCCAACTGATCGATCGACACTACACATGGTGGATCTGAGTAGGCATCAGCCTAAACCCTAAACCCTAATATGGGCCATCGATCAATGCATCAAATGCTCTTTAGTTCCAGCGATCAACAACGAGAAGTATTTTTCATGCAAAAGGGAGTATTTCCATCGTGTAGATTTTCTCAGATGCCTACTCCTTTTTGTGTAGGACCGATTCATAGGAGGCTTTGCACACAGATGAGACATCCGGTAACTTGCTACTTTCAACAAAGAAGTTTTGTTCCAAAAAAAATCTCAAGTGGCATTTAGTTCTAAAGAGTTTGGTCACTAGAAAGCTAACGATAAAAACATATCATAATTTCAACACTCATTTCAAACCTAAGAAAACCATTTTTAGATTAGCAGGAGGGTTACCGCAAGAGAAATTATGCTCGTTGCATTGTAGTTTTACTTTTTCACTACATGGAGAATTGAAGAAAGATTGAGTGCGGATGTAGCTTATCGACAATGCTTTGATGACAGATCTAAGTAGCCATCAGCTAAGGGATAAATGGAGTAAAGCTTGTATCTTGTCCATTAAATAGTACTCCCTCTGTTCTAAAGCTTAAGGCTTATATTTTTTTCAAAAGTCAAACTATGTAAAGTTTGACCATGTTTATAGAAAAAATATTAATATTTACAACATGAAATTAATACCGTTTGATACATCATGAAACATAGATTCACATGATATCTATATAATATCATAGTTTTTTATATTTTTTTCTAAAAGTTTGGTCAAAGACTTTTTAAAAAAAATATAAGCCTTAAGCTTTGGAACGGGGTAGTACATGTTTAGATATAAATGCACTTTGTGGTCCATATCTTGTGCATTAAATACATGTTTAGATACGATGGAGTACTAGAGCAAATACAACAATGAGTTTACTTGACACTTTTTCTTATGTGAAAGAGCGACATGAAAAAATAGGTTCTTACATGAAAAAAATAGAATCCACATAGGATCTCTCTAGGAGGGGAGGGAAAGGGAGCAAAGGTTCTATCTTATATTTAGTCTTTGCTTTTCTTATCTAGCGTTTACTAGCTAAATACCCGTGCGTTGCTACGGTTTCATATATTTATCACAACACATATAGAGTGAAATAATGCATGTGAATATTCACGTGTATGGAAAAGATAACACCTAGTATAAGAATGATAGCACACTAAGATTTCACCTCACTTAAATTGTATTTCGTTAAAAAGGTCCAATTTTATGAGTATAACTTAAGGATCTAACTAATTTATATTTTTAACACGTCTTTAGATATTCTCATATAATTTGTGAATATTGTTTTTGGCATCATTTACTCGGTACTTGAGCAAGTGTATTAAGATTTTATTCCTCTGCTCATAACCATCCTACATGAAATTACTTATCATTACCATGAAAATATCACATGGGAATAAAAAAATGAAATTAGAATACTCACCATACAAATTGAATGAACCAAACCTTTTATATGGTCATGTAGAAATGACGAATTGACGTGGTACTCCCTCCCTCTCATTTTATGATGCGTATAATTTTTTCAAAAAATTCCCCTTTTAAGATGCGTATCGTGGAGAGGAGCGGAAACAAGTGCGAGTGGACCCTTTTGCACCGACTACCAGCTACATGCATTATTCACGGGTCTATCTTTCCATATTCTTTCTTCCTCGTATTCTCTCCATCCCGTTCGACTCCTCTTCTTATTCTCCCTCTCACTCCTTGGTTTCTTGCTTCCTTGCTTTACTTACAATATTTTTCCAAGTTGGTTATAGTTCTATACTTATATTTGTTGCGATTAGAGCTATAAAATATTTCAGGGATTGGTAAGACAATTGTTGATTTCATCGTGACCAAGGAAGTAGACGATTGGGTCTAAAATATTTTCCTCACCATTACTTGCCAATCACGTATCCTCCAATGCAGGCTGATCGACCGAGGGGCTAACGGTGAAAATATATCTCTGTGTGCTTAGTTTTGCATTCTTGCGTGTCAGATTTTCCAATTAACCAATTCTAGCGATTAAAGTGGGCATGCATTGATAGGTTTCCTTTCAAGCGGATCGCCCACCGTGAATTAATCTCTTCACTTCATGTAGATCGTGATTGTTATCAACGGTATAAAAAGGGAGAAGGTTGCAGTGGAGAGTAATTAGAGGAGCAACGAAGGAAGTAAATAAGCACAGCTTGCAAATCATGCCTTAATCCAAGAAATATGCATATTTCGAATTTACACATTAAATTTCCAAGATATGATTACATGCGGTGTGATTACTTAGAAAATTATAATTATTATTATCCTCTTTAATTGTGCATGCAATCCGGGATTTTTGTTTATGAGGTGATTTTTTTAGATCTTACCTTATTCGGTTGTGAAACCCGTGAGAGGTCGGATATAAATCGGATGGTCTAGATGCCTCCAATATTTGATGTCAAAGTGTCAAAGTGGACGTACCAACACCAACTTCTTTTTAATAGGAAAGAAAATTCCCAAGATATGATTACATGCGGTGTGATTACTTAGAAAATTATAATTATTATTATCCTCTTTAATTGTGCATGCAATCCGGGATTTTTGTTTATGAGGTGTTTTTTTAGATCTTACCTTATTCGGTTGTGAAACCCGTGAGAGGTCGGATATAAATCGGATGGTCTAGATGCTTCCAATGTTTGATGTCAAAGTGTCAAAGTGGACGTACCAACACCAACTTTTTTTTAATAGTAAAGACATATCGGGGATAAGTTACCAATGATCGTTGAATCCCTGTGCAACGGCCTAGGCCCCATGCTAGGAGGGGCCCAATGATCGCTGAATCTCTTGCCTAGGAGATGTTGTTTTAAGTTGCGCTGATTAAAAAATTAGGTGGAAAAGGTCTAGCTGTATATATCTCTAGTCCGTTCAACTGCCTCGCCGCTTGGAGATAGCTCAAAACGACCGATCTACTCTTCCTATGTTTCTCTAGTTCTTTTGACTCAACCGCCTAGAGATTGCCCTAAGATTGCCGATTGATGTTTGGAAATTGATCAATTGAGTCGAGGAAATTTCATCTGCGCCTCGCCAATCATGAAAGCATTAGGGATGTTGCATGTTAGTTTTGGATTCTACCTTAATGAATAATGTATTTAATTTCATCACAATTTTAGGTGTTACAATGTTGAATCGTAATTCCAATAAAACGAGAGAAATTAACATATTGAATCACAAAATATGCTTTAAATAAGTATTTTTCGTAGTCGTGTTGATCTTAATAAGGATAATCAAAGGCAAGAATCCGAACCCGAACAAAATGATGATCAGAATTCAGATGTGTGTACATCTGGATATGCGTACACATATAGAATTCACGTTGTATACTTCACACAAGGGTCCATCATAATATAGAGCCGGCCCTGTTCCCATGCTCCGGTATTACCCATCATCAACCTTTGATATTCATGACGATTTGGCAAAAGTTGGACATCATCAACCTTTGATTTGGCAAAAGTTAGAGCGCTTGACAATATACTATGCAGCCATGCCTGTAGGGCGTTTCTTCGAGTTAATAGCATAGAACTACCAGTTTCTGGCAAAATTCCGGAAATCTACCAGTTTACGATTTCGCAGCAAAAATCTGCCATATTTTGCGTCCGTTTTCGCAAATAGCACTAAACGTCCGCTGAACGCGAATTGACACTAGAACTGACAGGGTTGGCCCACCGTAATCGATGACGTGGCAGGACTGGACGGCGAGCGGCACGGCAGTTAACGCCCGTTACTTGGCGTTGTCCTAAGGCGGTAGGTTTCAGTTACTAGCTCGTGTCCGAAGCGTGCGTCTGACCTTGGGCGATGGCGACGACTCCCAGCGGCGCCGCCGGCGGCGGCAATGGTGGCGGCGGCGGCAGAACAAGCTACGGCGGTGGAAGTGCTGGTTCGTTCGCGGGCGGCGCCGAATCTACCCGCGGTGGCGTGGGGTCTGTCCGTGGTGGTGTGGGCTCAATTGATTCGCCGCCGCCGCCGGTGCTGAACCAGGAGACCAGGTCAGCGGCTGCACTGGCGCGGGCGCTGATCTCGTCTCCATCGAAAAGCAGCCATCGATGGGCTTCCCCACTCGGTGGAGTCGAGTAAGTCATTTTTTCTCTCCCCATTCTTCCCCTCTGTCTAGTTATGATCTGTTAATTCGCCACTCAATGGGCTTCCATGGTATTAAATCTGTTGAATGTGGCTGTCACCCTCTCTAATTGTGTTCAATGTGGCTCTCATCATCTAGTACTGATCTCTTCAATGTGGCTGTCATCATCTGTTACTGAATATGCCATCTAGTTTTGTTTGTAATTTTTGTAGCCTAGATGATGACATTTGGGAGATCAGGTTTCATTTTCATGGGGAAGACAATCTGGAGAGGACACTTAGTAGATCTGACATAACAGTGTCGAATCTGGCAGCTTTAGTAGAGTGTCATGGGTATGGACATAGGGACAGCATGTATTTTGTGAGGGAAATGGGGAAAGGACAGGATGGGATGATGGCAATTGAAAGCATGGCCAATGTAAGGGAGATGCTGGCCATTTATGAAGCTGACAGTGTTTTGAATATCACTGTTCTCAGGAAAAATGTAGAATGGCCAGCTGACCTTAACATTGGAGAAGAAGAACCAGAGATGATACAAGAACCAGTGAAACTATCAGTTGATTCAGATGGTGTGAGGCATATGAGTGGCTAGTGAAAATTCCAGCTGAGACATGGGCAAGACACCTGTTTGACACTAACTGTAAGACAGACCTAGTTGTGAACAATATCAGTGAAGTATTCAATAGGATGATCCCGAATGTGAGAAACAAACCAATTAGGACAATGCTTGAAGGAATAAGAAACAAACTCATGGTGAAGTACAGTGGCACTAGGGTGAAAGCAGCAGCATCAAGGTGGGATATAACTCCATTCTACACAGAGAAACTTGCAGAGGCCAAGAGGTGGTCCAGGGATTGCAATGCTCAAAACCGTGAGATTGGTCTATGGCAAGTTACAAGTTCAAGTGGTAGAGTTGTTGCTGTAAATTTGATTAACAAGACATGTGGCTGTAGGAAATGGGATCTTACAGGGATTCCTTGCAATCATGCAGTTGCAGCTATCATGAAAGTACAGCAACATCCAGAGGATTATGTAAATGATTTCTTCAAAAAGCCCATGTACATTGAGACATTCAGGCATACAATCTACCCTGTTCCTGGCCCTGAAGATTGGACAAGGACCAACACACCAGACATAGATCCACCTGTATTCAGGGAGAAACCTGGTAGGAAACAGTACAAGAGAAGGAAAGGAAAATTTGAGGTGCCTGCCCCTAGGGATACATCTAGAATGGGATTTATCACTTGTAGTAACTGCAAGCTAGTAGGTCATAGGTATACTAGCTGTCAGGTAGCTTTGAGGCCAAGCCTGCAAGTAAGAAAAAATGATCACCAGGTTAGTAGCTAGTACTTGTTCTTGTTTATTTGGTAACTAGTAATTATATATTAATTGTTAGTGCAATTGTATCAGGCTAGCAGGCAGGACTATACTGCATCATCTGGTTCAGCAAGAAGGCCTCCAAGAGCAGGTCCTAGTGCTCCTAGTGCTTCATCAAGCAGGCATCCAATTCCAGCTCATAGTGCTCCAGCACCTACTGCTTCATCTACTCTAGTTCCTAGTGCTCCAGCAAGAAGTGCACCAAGGCCAGTTTCTGCTAATAGTGCACCAAGTACCAGGGCTTTCACAGCACCAAGACCAGTTTCTGCAACAACAAATGCTACCAGCACCAAGGTATCTTCCAGGGCATTCAAGCCTACACATAAGATGCAAGGTTACCTTACTGTTGGTAAATATGGCAGCTACAGGAAGAAGGGTCAGAAGCCTGTTGCTGACAGTTCAAATGCTGGAAAATAATTCATGTTTCTTAGTTAATTTGATGGACCTATGTATTTGTGCTGCTAAATGTGTGTTGGACCTATCTATTTGTGCTGGACCTATCTATTTGTGCTGAACCTATCTACCTATGTTGCAAAACTATGTAAGACATATCCAGTTGATATGTAAGACATATCCAGTTTCTGCTATTTTGTTGATCATTGTGTACTTTATTTCATATGTAGTTTGCATCATGCACTGGTATTTTTCATCTTAGCTTGAACCCTTTGAAAATGGTGCACTTTATTTGAAATCCAAGGCACATGCAGCTGAACAAAAAGAAAAAAAGGGACTTTATTTCAAATCCAAGACACACACAGCTGAACCAAGAGATTCAAGGTGCCATTACATAGCTAAGATTACATAGATAGTTCTATAACATATAATAAAAGGATCACATAGATAGTTCCATTACGTAGCTAAGATTACATAGATAGTTCCATAATAAAAGGATTACATAGATAGTTCCACAACAAACATTACAGTAATAGAAGGATCACTCATCACAGATAGCTTTGATTTTCTTCAGCTTTACTTTGTTCTCATGACTTGCCTGGAACATTTCATCAATGGTATACTCCAGCTTCTTCTTCTCTTCCTTCAGGACAGCTTTTTCTGCCTCCCACTTCTTCTTCTCTTCCAGCAGAACAGTTCTTTCTGCCTCCCACTTCTTCTTCTCTTCCAGCAGGGCATCTCTTCCAGCCTCTACCTTGTTTTGTTTGACCCTAAACACATCAGCCTGGGATTTTAACACATTCTTCAGTTCTTCTTTTGTATTTTTCAGCACCTCAACCTCATTCTTCAAAGCTTCTATGTGCTTCTGCTCCTGAAGCTCCCTGCTCCTTCTCTCAACTCTCTCAAACATCATAGTGCTACTGCAGTCATCATATATTGACCACAACTTGCTTAGTGCATTATTGAGAGTGTCAGGCCACTCTTTATCTATCCAAGACTGGAAACCACAGTTGATTGCTTGCTGCAAATTAAACATAGCATGGGTATAAGCATTTCATTCAAATTAAACATAGGATGGGCATGCTTAAGCTTGAGTAAACTAAACTATGTCAGTGGCAGTAACTAAACTATGTCAGTGGTTTAAGTTTGATTAAACTATGTCAGTAACTAAACTATGGCAGTGGTTTAAGCTTAAATAAACTATGTCAGTGGCAGCAATCAAAAACTAAGCTTGACAGTAACAAGGATGGAGTAAATAACTTACATTTTTAATCTGGCACATGTAGAATCTCCTCCCTGTGTCTGTCCCATCAAAGGCTACGCATTTGCGCGGCTCCAGCTTGTGCATGTCACACCGCTCGGCGCCCACGGCTATCCCGCAAAATAGCGGGTCATCAATCACATTAGGAGCATAGTCCAGGCATGAGAGATCCTAATCAAATAAGAAATCAACTTTAATCGACCTAATTTGACGACAAATCAACAAATCCCAATTTCGGAAGAACCCTAATTTGACAATGGGGGGAGGGAGATGGATTGGAGCTTACCCCTACGTAGGAGTTGCTCGACTCAGAACCGTCGTGCCAGCTAGGCATGGCGAGGGCTGCGCTCGACTGGGACGGCGGCGGCAATGGCGGGGCGGTCGGCGGTGGCGCTCTGTCGCAGGAGCGTGGGCGGCGGGAAAGATGGTCGGGAGGAAGACCCAGCGCGTTAGGACAGCGCCAACTAGTAGGCCCCACTCCTGCCGTGAACAGACGTTAACGGCTGCGCCGCTCGCCGTCCAGTCCTACCACGTCATCGATTACGGTGGGTCAACCCTGTCAGTTCTGGTGTCAATTCGCGTTCAGAGGACGTTTAGTGCTATTTGCGAAAACGGACGCAAAATATGGCAGATTTTTGCTGCGAAATCGTAAACTGGTAGATTTCCGGAATTTTGCCTAGAAACTGATAGTTCTATGCTATTAACTCGCGTTTCTTCACACTACGGCAGACCCTGCTTGGTCTATACTCAGTGCCTTAAGGCTTAATAAGGTGTTGTTCAACATATTGTCGTCGCCGAAGTACCAGCAGTCAGCTTTGCACGAGCCATAGGGAAGAACGCACTGCTCGGAGGTTCCAGTTGCCACGTGGCACACCATGGGATTGCTCCGCCAGTCGATCCAGTAAACGCAGTCGCCTCTCACCCCCTGAACCGCGCCGGCTCTCACGACCGCCGGGCTGCTGTTCTTGCCAATGAACACATACCAGCCTCCTAGGTCCTTCACCGCGTCCCAGCACGGCCACCCGCGACCTGTGTAATGCCTCAGGAGCAAGATCTCATCCATGGCCATGGTGAACATAGAGCCGCACCTGACAGTGCAGCCGCTGCTGTTCTGCCATGCCACAGCTGGTATCGCAGAAGAAGAGGTGCTTGGTCAGGGTTACCTTGGACGTGAGGCCATATGGCTCTGCGAGGGCGGCACGGTCCGGGGCGGACAGCAAGGTCAGCGAGGGCTGCTCCTTGGTTCCATCATCATGGCGGCGCCGGGGGATGCGGAGCACGTGCACGCCCCCGTTTGAGTCGAGGCAGTAGGCCTTGCAGCCTGCGGCGTCGAAGAAGGCCAGGTCGACGAGGTGGTGCGGCCTGACGGCGGTGACGTCGACGGTCTTCCACACCATCGTCATCCTCCTACCAGTACCGGTGTCAATGTAGGCCAACTTGTTGCGGTGGCAGATGGCCACGACGGTGCCGTCGTCGGAGTCTGGCGCAAACACGACCTTGAGCACGCGGCTGTAGTTGTCAGCGACCGATAGGAGGAGGGAGGACCTCGATCTCATCGCAGGCGCGTGGGTCAAAGAGAAAGATCCCTTTCCGTGCACAAGCATACTGCGCAGCGGCCGTTGCCTGAGCAGACAACGCGGGCGCCGCTGCCTGAGCCGACATTGCGGGCCCACGCGTAGAGTTGCTGGTGGAGGCTCGGACGGGTGCTGCATCGGGAGGGAGAAGACGGAGGCACGGCCAGCGCTGTCGTGGAGGGAGAGGAGACAGGGGTACGGCGGCAGGAGGGCGGAGCGCCACCGGGTGCAGACGCCGCGGAGGCACGTGTAGTCTCGTAGAGACAGGCTGTCGGAGGCGGCGATTTGCACGAGGAGCTAGGTGATTAGGTCGGCCCAAGAGGACCCGGTCGCCGCCATCGCCATGGCGTACGGTTCCCAGGCCCGAACGGCCGTTCTCGTGCACTTGGAATCGCGGCCGGCCACGGTACCTATACCAGGAGAGGAGGGTTTTGCGCTATACTACATGGCAGCCATATATTACACGCAGTACGTCCTATACTCGGGCACACGCCACTACATGAAAGATGTAAGGCGCCGACGGCCGGCCGGCTACGCCGACGGCCAAACGTTGGGGCCGTCGGCGTAGCTGCCTTCTCTGGCCAGCCGACCAGCCCGGCCGTCGGCGTAGATGACGGTGTCGAGGGTAGTCCTCGGCGTAGTGTGGTCGTCGGCGTAATAGCGAGGTCTGTGCCGACGGTGGCCCTCGGCGTAGATATAGCCCTCGGCGTAGTCCCAGTTAAGACACGATGACGAAAACGGCGTTAGGCAAACAGGCTGCGCCGACGGCCTGGCCGTCGGCGTAGCTCTTTAAAAAAATTTGTTTGGTCTAGCCGTCGGCATAGGCCTCCAGAATTTTTTCCTTTTTCATTATTTTTTGAAAAATCATAACTAAATCATTCTAATTCAAAAAAATACAAATAATATATCAAAATTTGCAGAAAAATAAAATCTACCTATCTACACTCAAATATTACACATTTATAAACAAAAATTAAGTAAAATATAAAACATTATATATAGTTTAAAACGGGCATTATAAATTCAAAAAAGATCCAAATAATGCGAAACCTTCGCGTGTTGTCATATTATGTGACATAGTTATAAGGAAAAATATCAAACTTGGTATATTGATTATGTCTCAAAAAAACCTTCACAAAATGACCTATCTCGTTTGAGGTTTCTTGGTTTTCGGGTCAAATGACCAATGTTATGGATAGAATGAAGGCATAGTTTGTGATAATATGTCGATATTGTGCATAAATGTGCATTATGTGATGGCGAACAATGTTTCAGGAGGAAGTTTTCCTTTTCGTCGCACCAAAAAGCCGTTTTCCATTTTCCGAGTGCAAAAAACGGACGGTTTTGTGAAGCAACCACCAAATGGCTAATTCAAAATGCTACCGTCACATTTTTCAAAAATACTAGACCATCTTACATATATAATTTCATAACAGGGGGATCTCAAACATTTCCGTCTATCCCTGATGAAAAAGACAAATTCCTGCCGAATCGGTAGGAAGTGGGTCAGATATGAACTACAGGTACATGATCGGATGCTCATGATTTTTTACAAAAATCATTTTTAGGTTCAAAATATGTTGTTTCATCATAGATCCACTTCAATTTTAGTGAGTCTCAGTCCCGAGCTAAGAATCTTCATGCCCGCCCTTCGACAAAGTATAATGATGGTTTAAAACGGGCATTATAAATTCAAAAACGATCCAAACAATGCGAAACCTTCGCGTGATGTCATATTATGTGACATAGTTAGAAGGAAAAATATCAAACTTGGTATATTGATTATGTCTCAAAAAAACCTTCACAAAATGACCTATCTCGTTCGAGGTTTCTTGGCTTTCGGGTCAAATGACCAATGTTATGGCTATAATGAAGGCATATTTTGTGATAATGTGTCGATATTGTGCATAACTGTGCATCATGTGATGGCGAACAATGTTTCAGGAGGAAGTTTTCCTTTTCGTCGCACCAAAAAGCCGTTTTCCATTTTCCGAGTGCAAAAAACGAACGGGTTTGTGAAGCAACCACTAAATGGCTAATTCAAAATACTACCGTCACATTTTTCAAAAATACTAGACCACCTTACATGGATAATGTCATAACAGAGGAATCTCAAACATTTCCGTCTATCCCTGGTGAAAAAGACAAATTCCTGCTGAACCGGTAGAAAGTGGGTCAGATATGAACTACAGGTACATGATCGGATTCTCATGATTTTTTTACAAAAATCATTTTTAGGTTCAAAATATGTTGTTTCATCATAGATCCACTTCAAGTTTAGCGAGTCTCAGTCCTGAGCTAAGAATCTTCATGCCCGCCCTTTGACAAAGTATAACGATGGTTTAAAACGGGCATTATAAATTCAAAAACGATCCAAACAATGCAAAACCTTCGCGTGGTGTCATATTATGTGACATAGTTAGAAGGAAAAATATCAAACTTTGTATATTGATTATGTCTCAAAAAAACCTTCACAAAATGATCTATCTCGTTCGAGGTTTCTTGGCTTTCGGGTCAAATGACCAATGTTATGGCTAGAATGAAGGCATAGTTTATGATAATATGTTCATATTGTGCATAAATATGCATCATGGGATGGCGAACAATATTTTAGGAGGAAGTTTTCCTTTTCGTCGCACCAAAAAGCCGTTTTCCATTTTCCGAGTGCAAAAAACGGACGTTTTTGTGAAGCAACCACCAAATGGTAATTCAAAATGCTACCGTCACATTTTTCAAAAATACTAGACCGCCTTACATGGATAATTTCATAACAGGGGGATCTCAAACATTTCCTTCTATCCCTGGTAAAAAAGACAAATTCCTGCCGAATCGGTAGTAAGTGGGTCAGATATGAACTACAGGTACATGATCGGATGCTCATGATTTTTTACAAAAATCATTTTTAGGTTCAAAATATGTTATTCCATCATAGATCCACTTCAAGTTTAGCGAGTCTCAGTCCCGAGCTAAGAATCTTCATGCCCGCACTTCGATAAAGTATAACGATGGTTTAAAACGGGCATTATAAATTCAAAAACGATCCAAACAATGCAAAACCTTCGCGTGGTGTCATATTATGTGACATAGTTAGAAGGAAAAATATCAAACTTGGTATATTGATTATGTCTCAAAAAACCTTCACAAAATGACCTATCTCGTTCGAGGTTTTTTGGCTTTCGGGTCGAATGACCAATGTTATGGCTAGAATGAAGGCATAGTTTGTGATAATGTGTCGATATTATGCATAATTGTGCATCATGTGATGGCGAACAATGTTTCCGGAGGAAGTTTTCCTTTTCGTCGCACCAAAAAGACGTTTTCCATTTTCCGAGTGCAAAAAACGGACGGTTTTGTGAAGCAACCACCAAATGGCTAATTCAAAATGCTACCGTCACATTTTTCAAAAATACTAGACCACCTTACATGGATAATGTCATAACAGGGGAATCTCAAACATTTCCGTCTATCCCTGGTGAAAAAGACAAATTCATGCCGAATCGGTAGGAAGTGGGTCAGATATGAACTACAGGTATATGATCGGATGCTCATGTTTTTTACAAAAATAATTTTTAGGTTCAAAATATGTTGTTTCATCATAGATCCACTTCAAGTTTAGCGAGTCTCAGTCCCGAGCTAAGAATCTTCATGTTCGCCCTTCGACAAAGTATAACGATGGTTTAAAACGGGCATTATAAATTAAAAAACGATCCAAACAATGCAAAACCTTCACGTGATGTCATATTATGTGACATAGTTAGAAGGAAAAATATCAAACTTGGTATATTGATTATGTCTCAAAAAAACCTTCACAAAATGACCTATCTCGTTTGAGGTTTCTTGGCTTTCGGGTCAAATGACCAATGTTATGGCTAGAATGAAGGCATAGTTTGTGATAATGTGTCCATATTGTCCATAACTGTGCATCATGGAATGGCGAACAATGTTTCAGGATGAAGTTTTCCTTTTCGTCGCACCAAAAGGCCATTTTCCATTTTCCGAGTGCAAAAAACGGACGGTTTTGTGAAGCAACCACCAAATGGATAATTCAAAATGCTACCGTCATATATTTCAAAAATACTAGACCACCTAACATGGATAATGTCATAACAAGGGGATCTCAAACATTTTCGTCTATCCCTGGTGAAAAAGACAAATTCCTGCTGAATCGGTAGGAAGTGGGTCAGATATGAACTACAGGTACATGATCGGATGCTCATGATTTTTTACAAAAATCATTTTAGGTTCAAAATATGTTGTTTAATCATAGATCCACTTCAAATTTAGCGAGTCTCAGTCCCGAGCTAAGAATCTTCATGTCCGCCCTTCGACAAAGTATAACGATGGTTTAAAACGGGCATTATAAATTTAAAAACGATCCAAACAATGCAAAACCTTCGCGGTGTCATATTATGTGACATAGTTAGAAGTAAAAATATCAAATTTGGTATATTGATTATGTCTCAAAAAAAAAACTTCACAAAATGACCTATCTCGTTCGAGATTTCTTGGCTTTCGGGTCAAATGACCAATGTTATGGCTAGAATGAAGGCATAGTTTGTGATAATGTGTCCATATTATGCATAACTGTGCATCATGGGATGGCGAACAATGTTTCAGGAGGAAGTTTTCCTTTTCGTCGCACCAAAAAGCCGTTTTCCATTTTCCGAGTGCAAAAAACGGACGGTTTTGTGAAGCAACCACCAAATGGCTAATTCAAAATGCTACCGTCACATTTTTAAAAAATACTAGACCACCTTACATGAATAATGTCATAACAGGGGGATCTCAAACATATTCGTCTATCCCTGGTGAAAAAGACAAATTCCTGCCGAATCGGTAGGAAGTGGGTCAGATATGAACTACAGGTACATGATCGGATGCTCATGATTTTTTTACAAAAATCATTTTTAGGTTCAAAATATGTTGTTTCATCATAGATCCACTTCAATTTTAGCGAGTCTTAGCCCCGAGCTAAGAATTTTTATGCGTGCCGTTTTAAACGGACAAATGAAATTATGATAAGAATTATGACATAGTTTGTGATAAGTTGATATTGATATCATATTTGGATTCCTCTCATTTTTCTAATCAATTTAGACATATTATTTGCCGAATTCCGATTTACAGATTTAAAGATATTAATTATTACATATTAAATAAAAAATACAAAATAAAATAAAATTATTATATTTTTATTTGAATTCAATAATATTTTTACTTATTCATTGTTGTTTACTAAATAATTGCTTGTAATTTAAAAAAATACAACCATGTGACATGATGATATAAGACTTAATAGGAATGATATCATAGTATTGACAACAATGTTTAAATTGCTTTGCGGGAAGAGATTCTGAAGGATCGAGGAAGTTAAACGTGCTAGAGCTGGAGTAGTGCTAGGATGGGTGACCAAACGAGAACTTTGACTAAGACTGCAATTTAATCAATTATTAACTATAAATAGTGTTAAAATGATTAAAGAGAGAGATTAAGGAGTCAAACAATTCAAAGATTAAAAAAATAAAAAATTTAAAAAATTTAAAAAAAAATAAAAAAATAAAAAAATATTTTAGGCTATGCCGACGGCCAGGCCGTCGGCGTAGCTCCAGGCTAGACCGTTATCGAAGACGGCCGTTGACTGACATGCGGGGCCCGCTGGAAGACGCTATGCCGAGGGGGGAGGGCTGTGCCGACGGCCACGGAGCTGTGCCGACGAGGACGTACGCCGAGGGGGCTACGCCGACGGCCACCGTCGGCACAGCCTGTGCCAACGGCAATTTGTCGTTGTGCCGACGGCAGCCGGCCGTCGGCGTAGTAAATCTTTCCTGTAGTGCGCGGGGTGTTTCTTACGCAAGTTTTTTTTAACAACACATTATTATTTATCTAGGATCAAAGTTACATTGGCTAATAACAAAGCTAAGATAAAATCAGGTGGGTCATCTTTCCACACCTATCCACTAGATCCTCTCGCTATTCTAGCTAATTCATAAGTTATGGAATTAGCCTCTTGATAATAACAGTGTTAAAGAAAATTAAAAAAATCAGTGACAAGGTGATGGCAGTCATCAAATATAGCAGCTATGGACCTGACGTACCACCCTTCACCATAGCATGAACAACGTCTGAACAATCTAAAAACAGAATCAGTCTATTGCAACCAATGGACTGAGCTAGTTTTAGTCCCTCTTTTACTACATATACTTCTGCCGACAGAGCATCCATAATGTATACACGAATAATAAAAGTTGTTAAGATCATGCAAATCAGTGATGGTAATCAGTCACCACGGAATCCGACAGGGTTTAACCATCTAGTCCTTCCGTTTCACAATTACTAATGTGTTCTGTCTTTAATTAGACTAGTAAATGTGCACGCGTGCATTGCACGTGTAATAATCTTGTAAATCTATTTACCAGCCTTTGTTGTGTCCGTCATTTCAATTTTTTGACTCCGGCTAGTATCATGGATGTACAAACATCACACAAATATATTTTAAGCATATGCAATTTATGATTTACACATACAGTTTTTTCTAAACTCAGCAAGATCAATGAGGTTCACTTTAATAAAAATCGATCAAGATACATATGTGCATGGGACATCTAGTAGGCTAATTTTCAATCTGAAGGCTACCGGCATGCAATATAATATTTTCTACGAATTCCATAATACAGATGTGCATCTCACAACGAACTGCACCTGAACATTCATCTACGCGCCTCATATCACATAGCTGAAGGGAAAAAGTGTCCATATATACCTTGAAAACAAAAGAGTGCAGGTCCGTTTTCTCGAAGCAGACATTTTTATCATCCAAAAACAGAAGATGGCCCAAGGCCATGAGAGGATGAGATTACTATTATATCGGTTGAACTCACTCTCTTATTTGTTCTTGTACATTCGATGGCCAAAAGGGCATGGTCTACTCCTTTAACGTTTTCCGAAAGGATCTGTCAATGCATGATGACCTCAGTTTCTGCACCTAGTTCAGACAACCTGATGTTACGACCATTGCAACAATAAATAGCTTTATAATTCCCACAGAAAATAAATAGTTCTATGAGAATGTAATAGTTATTAGCATCAAAGCTTGCAGATCTTATTCTATAGAAAGCGTATACGCAAACCAATCATTTCACTGAATCTTGCTACTGACAAAAATTGGCATGCAAGATGGTCACAGATCTTCATCTGAAACCAATCGTAATGAACGGATAATCAACATTGAACATCATGATCTCAGAAAAATGGATTAATCTGAAGACTAGAAAATACTAATCAAGCACGCACACATGCACGTTTCATCTAATAGAAAAATATGTGAAAGTATAAGCTCATACACTACAACAAACCTTCTATACTCAACAAAGAACGCGCAATTAGATAAATTACATGAAAAAACAGATACTTACTCACTCTATGGTCTGATTTTCTATTTTGAGTAAAGGATAGCAGCTTATGGAGTGCAACCCTTATAGACAGTTCACAGTAAGTATACCTACTTGTGAGTACCAAAAAAAAACACTACTTGTTTGAGCCAATCAACATAATTCAAAGAAAACTTGACAAATGTGGTTTGCACCGTTTATAAAGAAGGCATTTACTGTGCTAACCTGAATTTGCATGCGTACATTTCCTTGGCGCCAAATTCATTGTAGGTGCGTCTTCGAGAAGCTGCCCTAACCCCAGCTTCCTGGAGAAACCGGTTCGAAAATTTTGTGAGACTTTTAAATTAGTTTAGTCTTAACCACTTTGAAAGTCTCGTGATTTTTTTTACCGGCTTTCACGGGAAACTGGGGTAGAGCGGCTCCTCGAGGAAGCCGTCAAAAAAACTGGGCCTAGGCCTAGTCGGTTTGGCCCATGCAGACAATGTGCTATATGTGAAAATTCCTAAAATTGCATATTATTATTTTTAATAAATAAAAATGTATTATTTAAAAAAAGCTGTTGATGGACGCATTGGGGATTGATTGCTGGGTGGAAGATTAGCGGGGAAAGAAAATCAATTAGCCTGCGTGGTATCGTCTGTCCCGTCAAACACGGAGCTGCTCAGTTGGCGTTGGATTTTTTTATTCTACGGTCTAGATTGGTTGGATCTGCTCAGGTGGCGTTGAATTTTCTTATTCTACAGTCTATATTGGTTGGATCAGGTCTTTTTATATTAGTGTAGATATATATGTAGATTAGTGTAGATGTAGATAAATATGGGCTTTTGTGTCAAAAAAAAGATAAATATGGGCTTTTTATTAATTGATTGAAGACGATCTGATGGTCCTAATCGCCCTGTGCACACTGAGTGACTTTGAAGAATTATTACAACTCATAGTGTAGAGATAAACAAATAGGATATGAATTGATGAAAGTACACAAACCTGACCAAGTTCTAATTTAATAAGTTTATTATCTGGGTACAACATCACAGCTTGGTACAAGGGCTAAAATAAACACAAAATGCAAGAATAAATCAGTTATTTTCAACTTTGCTATCCTGTTGTTTTGGAGGAGCTGACACTATACACATGACAAACAAAACACCTGGAAAAGCCATGGGATTATTCGCTTTCGTAATCATCTTCGTCTCCAAACGAGAAGACCGAAGCATCTGCAGCAATGGCCTTGAACTCGCTCATGCAGGATGATTCCATGGCAGGGGGTTGTGTCGTGGTGGAGCTGCTCTTGCTGCTAGCTTCAGTTTTCAGAGAAGTGGCATCAGGTGCCCTTGCATTTCCTTGCTCCGTAGACATAGTTAGTTTTTCCATACCAGCAGAAGCAGCAGATGCCTCCTTTTGTGCAACACTTGTTTCAGAAGCTTTTGCTGCACTCGCTGTACCTTGACCACTGCTGGGCACCTTTTCCTTCTTGCCCTTGGATGACCCATCTTCTGCTTCATTGTCAGAAAAAACATCATCCTTATCATCGCCTCCAGCTTCTTTGTTGGACTCTGCATGTGCAGAGTAATTTTCTTTGGGGCTGGTGCCCGTGGAGGAATCAGCATCAGATTTCTTATCAGCAGATCGGTCAGCTGTTTTTTGTTTTGGTGGTTGTGAACCATCAAAATCTACCAGAACAACCTCGACCTGGAACCCAGGTGACGGCAATTTTCTCTGGATGACATAATGATAGTCAGTTAGTCTGAAGAAAGTAAGAGAACCATGGTGACCTCAAAATAGATTACATGCCATCGTTACCATGCATTTTCTTCACTTACTAGTAATAGCCCATTTCCATCCACACTGACAAATGTACCAAGTTTGCTACAACTTAGCTACAGAACCTACCTTGCAACTACACAGGGCAATCCATGGAACAAAACTGGCAGGTTCAATCATATTCCAATAAGAATAAATAGTGAGGAATGGAAATTTAGCACTGCATCTTGCAGACTAGTTCGATATAACGCCTTGATAGATAATCCATATGAATAAATAAACAATGAAACATCAATTACCTTGTCAAAATCATCAAAGTCAGTTGGATTCATTGTCACTCTGTTCTCCATCATAGTTGTATTTAGCCAGCTGAAAAGCACAGATGAAGAGTAGAACAGAATTGAGACTAATTCTTTTCCAGTTTCGTATGTAAGGTTTTAATGCCATCCAATATAAATGCTATGTGGATTTAAATCCTGCAGCTTGCAGCCAGTACCAGTAAACTAAACTTTTACTCATTAAGGAAGCAAGATACTTATGTGAAGGAATGATTCATTAGAAAATGGAGCTCACCAGTAGAAATCTCCCTGCCGATCATGAAACTGAATCTTGAAATCACCAGCTACCTCTGCTAATCCAGGCTCCCCAGGCAAAGCGAAAACCATAATTCCCTTCTTTGGTGCACTAAACCAGAAATCTTCTGGCTGAAAACAGGTTGAAATTAAGTTTTCAGATGAGAGCGCGGATGAATGACTACCACGCATTTGGAGAAATGAAAGAATAGATCAAATGATGAGTGTCAAATATATAAATTATTAGAAATAGCTCCCCTAGGACATATTATAGATCTATAGATAGCAATGAAATAAGCAAATTTGAAATATCTTTTGATGCTTTTGGTATTTTGTTTTAGGCGAAGCAGCAAAGAAAACTACTATATTATGCTAGTTCTTTCTTATCTGTATCTACAGAGGAAAATGAGGAGCAATGCTGTGTTTTGCCTTGAAATTGTTATGCACCATGATAAGTTATAACAGTATTGGTCTTGAATATTGTTGGCCACCTGTGACTGCTTCGAGCTATAGAAGATGGAACTGGTCTGACTAAGAGAGATATCTTGTCAACCAGGGGAGAAACTTTTATATTTAGCATTGGTACATAACAGCAGTTGTCGGTATGAGGTTTCCACTAGCAGCTTAGAAAAGCAAAGTAGACAGAATCCATAATATGAACAACCCACACAAACATTTGTGATACCGAACTGATAATTTTCTGAGATTATACAAACACAGGTAAATGAAGAAAACCATACAAAGTTAGCAGAAAGCCAGGAACTGCTGAACACAAACAAGAACAGTTTACTCCGTGAACGCAACACAAGAATGGTTTATTAGTGAAAATGCATACCATTAGTTCTTTTGTTCTTGGATGCTTCTTCGTAGAAAAAAGAACACCTGCATAATAGGCTTATTATTCAATGGAGGAGAAAACCTTAAAACACAACATGCTATTCTTCTATGAATTATGGCATGATATGAATATTTCAAGTACAATTTATCATGTAAGGTACCATTGTGATTAGACACAGTAATTGATGGACGGATCCAATAGGGGCACCTATGAAGGCGAAATCCCCTAAGCATGCACCTGGAGAGTACACTGACACATGCTTAATTGCTAATGTACAAGATAGATGCTGATCATACAAAATCATGGAGGAAACAGGGTGAACACCTGCGGGGCGGCTGATTTTCACCATTGTAGCAAGTTAAGATGCGCTCAAAGTACTTCACATATCTCTATAATTTTTTCAGCACATTAAGAATAATACACTGCACAAGTTATATAAATAAATTCAAATATTTTGAGGGTTACTCACTATCTGACTTGGAAGAATAAGCCCTTTTCCATCTACACATCTTTTCTGATTGTAGTATTCAATGGACTCCTCCGCGGTAGGAAAGAACTGCCCATACATACGATACACAAGTTTCAGCTCTTAATACAATTAGCAAAAGGAATGGCATGGCTTATTGTGATTAGTAATAAATGCAAATACAATACCTTCAGGTATACTAGAAGGCTGGAGATCATCAATCCTGTCCTTGCCTTTCCAGCTTTACAATGGACAACCACTACATTTTCTATGTCCTCCTTCAACCATGAGTATGCACTCTGGCAAAATGATATGACAAGTTGTATCGGAGGACAATTATGATCATCAAAAGGGAAGCATGCGACCTGAAATATGCACATAAAAATGATTATTGCTATCATCAAAAATGTGTGAAGGAAACTGAAGCAACTGATGAGAAAGGTTTATAAGTCAATGGATTCCCATTTAAGCAAATCATTTTTTGGTGGTGACAGGACAAGGACATAAGCTTGTAAGCTGCCCATACCTTTCCCTCAAATAGAGATGCATCATACAGCCTTTCTGAACAGAGGTTGTACACCTTATATTTCCCCTGTAACATAATAATAATTATAGAGGTTAAAAGGCATAACTAGTTCATGTAATACCTCTAACTGTATTTTGTTAATGATGTAAAAGAAGATCAACTGGCGAATGTAAATCTCGATTCAAGTGGCTAGTATATAATGAAATCTAACTCCCAATGAAGTTTAACAGGATCTACCAAACTTCAAGAAACAAGCTTTTTACTTTGATACACGGGAGTCCTAACCCGCAAAACTTTCAGAATTGTTGCAAATAGGTAAAAAGAGAAAAGATGTGTGCCAAAAATGCATAGAAACAAAATATCATGGATGTGGCATAATTACAACACTTATGAAAGTGCAAAACCATACAAGTACAACTGATTGGATGGTGCTCATCGCCTTCTAAAATATATGCATCGTTACAAAAGATGGCAAAGCTAACCTGCACATTGATCATAACTGAAACAATAAACCCTTGGTTTTTAAATATTTAATTTGAATAAGTTGTCAACTGTTGCAGCACTAGTAAATGTCTTCCAAAAGTTAATTCCCGTTTCATATTCTGAGGGTACACCTATACCGAAGGAAACTGCTTTTTTGCGAGAAAGAAAAGCTGACTCGTGTCATTAAGTTAATGCAGCATGAAGCATAACCAAGTGAAAATAAGACAAATATTTGTAAGGTACTCTTAACAACTTGACGTGAATTTTCCACGTAGCATACGTGTTAACAAACTTGACAGAGAGCAAAAGCTACCTTGTGATGCATTTCAAAGAACCTGATGACTTCCTCCATGTGGTTGCGGTAGAAGCCCTGCAACAAAAGCATTAACGTGTTTCCTTCTAGACAGAAATAAAAAGCAGCAACCTATAAGTAAACTTTGAAGTCTTTAGGACACTGACCTCGAAATATCCAAAAATCCCAGAGCTCAAATCACCGGCAGGAAAACCCATAGCAATTATGTTCTCTGTAATATATGTCATATCTAGATCAAATCCACCTTCCTGTTATAGGTAAGAGAACCATGTCAACATCTTTCGTCTTCGTGTTAGATCCACAAAATCTAGACTACTGAGCAACCATCCTGCCATTTCAGATAGTTTATGTACGTGTTGAAGAAAAAATTAACTTTCAAGGATCTAAAGAAAATCACAAGGGTCATTATGACCGACCAAATCAGTAAACTCTCCATACAGCATTCTCCACTGTCATTGTTATTACATCAAAGTAACAGAGGACTGATAATTTACTATGATAAGGGATGACAGTGCCCAGGCGACATGAACACACTTATTAATGTCTAACTCTAACAGTTGTAGCTGGAAGAAGACATTTTACACGACAATGTTACCATCATTCCTCAAGTCAGAAAGGATCAGTGGAGAAAAAATAGAATCCGCGAAAATTATATGCAGACTGTAGAGTTTCCATGATGAAAGATGAATGAGATTATTATTCAATCAGAGAATACCTATGCTTGTCCTGATCATGCTAGCACAACACTTAAGAACAGAAAAAATACAGGAGAAGCATCTGAAGATGTAAAGGCTCGCTCAAGATTTAGACAAGAAGCACGGATAAATGTACCTGATATCGTCTTTTATTCTGCGAGACCATGTGGCGGGCCTTAACTTGCACTGCCTTAACAGCATTCTTAGAGGAATCCACAATACCTTTTGTCAAGGAACCAAAAACACCAGCTTGTGCCGACGTTGGGGTCGTGCTGCCTACAGCACTCTCATCTTGCTGTGGACTTTTTGGAGACGAGCGCAATCCAAGGCCACTAGTGAGGCGGGAAAAAGTATTTTTTCCTGTTGGTGATTCTTGATCTGAAGAAGGCTGAGGAATTTTCAGGTTTTTAGCCCAGGAAGATAAGCCAGATGTAGAGAACATGGATGATGGTGACTCGTGCCCTGCAGCATCTTGCGCAGTGGCAGAAGTCGGAGCAGCAGGAGATGAAGGTGCAACCCGATTTATACTGGCAACCTGAGTTGTAGAATCATTTGAAGCAGCATGAGGAACCGGATCAGCAGTAGTAATAGCAGGAGGTGGAGTTGAATCGTGGTTATCCACAGGACTAGCAGGCGGCGGGAGAGATGGGTTGACTTGTTGTTCTTCCATGATTGACTAAAGACTTTATTAATCTCAGATTATTGGATCACAAGCAACATCTGCAAGACCATCATAAATGGTTATAAGACTGGCAGTTCATTCTCTCTCAAAAAAAAGACAAGCAAGTAGAAAAGGAGACTCTGAAGCAATATATACCTTGCTCCATAGATAAACTATATGAAAACTGTGGGTAAGTTCGTATGACTTATCCTCAACTAACTAATTGCATATATTCTATTTACCCAGAATTTGACTGCATAACTAAATTCTCGCATTCTAAACAAATATAAAAAAAAATCTCATTTTGAACAACATGCTATGCTACGTTGATACTTCAATTAAGCAAGTATTGTTTCACACATTTACAGAACCAACAAGAGGTCGAGAACCTTATATGACATTTCGGAGTAATTGTCGGGCTTGTCACCTATTATCCGCAGTGCTAGGGGATTATATATCTCTAGTTAAATCTCAACATTCTAATGCTCGAAAACAAAGGAAGACATAAATGAGCTGTTCAAGGTGCAACTGCCATTGTGTGTGTCCGTGTGAAGGTGTGAGTGGTGTTAAGCTTCGAGCTGAAGCTATCCTAAAACTAACACATGAACAAGGAACGCAACCTCACCCACCGCGGCAGCTGAGACACGTCGCTGAAAATAATCTTTAAAGTAACAAGAGATTCAGGACGTGCTCGGGCGAACTATGCTAGAAAGAATCGGTACTAGATGGGATCTCTCGGGTCGGTTACAGAAATCAAGAACTTAGCATTAGATGAGAGGCGAGGGATTGGGGCCTGGCCTTACCAGCAAGGTCCGGATCTGGTGCCGTGCCTCCCCTCCGGGCTTGGCGAGTCGGCGCCGGCCGCCTGAAGAAGGGGGAGCCGGGAAGGGCGGAAGATGGGGATCGCGGGCGGGTTCCGGTTTCGGGTGGAGTGGAAGGGGACGACCTTGGAGTGGTACAAAGGAGTTAAATAGATCGTGCGTGCACAAAAAGAAATCGGCCAAAGAGTGTTGCAGCTACAACAACTTAGGCTAATTTTTTTAATAATACATTTTTTATTAATTTTAAGGAATTGGTAATTTCAAGTTTAACTCTCGACTGGACTGGTTGGTATTTCAACCCCCTGGTCCGGAGTTAATCCCCCAAGCCCGCGCTAGATTTAACGTTCCTTAAATTTATGTATTATTTGTGAAATCTAATAAATAATCGGTATTATTTAAAAAAATAGCACAACTTAGTACTACTACAGGACTACCTTATTTTGCAAGTCAAAAAAAATGTATACCTTATTTTGAGTATCTATAAGCCAAATATGGGTAATAAATAGAAAATTTAGAACATCTCTAGTCGATCTCGTAAAAGCCAGTATCTTAAAAGCGGTACAAGAGGTACATAAAACTGATTTTATAGGGTGAAACTGACCCAGACAAAACACATATCGTATCTAGACAACCGAAAAATATTCTACCACGTAGAACTCACGTACGGCCCACATGTCAGTACATTTTCCTTTTCTTTCTTTTTTCTATGGGCCATCTTCCTTCTCTACCTCTAGCTCCTGAAATCCTTATCTTGCGTCTCTACCCTACTCCTCCCGGCTCCGCCATTGCTCCTGGCTCGTCCTCGCCCACCAACGCCGCGCACTGCCTTCCCTGCAAAATCACCTGCATCGGCGGATGCAAAATCGACCGCCCTACCCCCCGCGGCAAGGTCGACCAGCCTCTAGAGATGCTCCGCTGAGCTACTATCTAGCGTTGCTGCCCTACCCCTGGCGTCGTCATGGATCCCCCTCCAAACGTGTCGGCAGGAGCAACCCATGTGATTGTTGCCTGGTAGAGAGGACTTCGTTGGAACCCCAACAGCAAGGTGTGATGAGCACAGCAGTAAGTCTTCCCTCAGTAGAGACCGAGGTTATCAAACCAGAAGGCGGAAGGAAACGTCACACATGTGTTGCTAGCAACGCGGAGACCTGCACAACACAAACTCAAGACTTTGTCCCAGCGAATCAGTGAGGTTGTCAAGCTCATCGGTTTGCTGTAACAAAGGATTAAACGTATGGTGTGGAAGATAATGGTTTGCAGCAAGTAAACAAGTAACATTGGAAGATGTATCAATGGTAAAGATTGGACTAGGGTCCATAGTTCACTATAGGTACTCTCCTTAGATAAACAACATGACATGAAAGGTAAACAAATTACAGCAGAGTAATTGACAGGAACTGAGCAAAGCATAACAATACAATTACTAGTTAGAAAGATCCTATGAGATTTGATTGGGCAATACAACAAGATATATAGACTGTCATCCAACTGCATCTATGACTACAAGTCCACCTTCAGGTTATCATTCGAACCCCTCCAGTATTAAGTTGCAAGCAACAGACAACTGTTTTAAGCAAAGTGTGTAAGGTAAACAGTCCACGTGTTCCATGAACAAGAGACCGTTGTTTTCTCCCTAGTAGCAACAGCACATCTATAACCAAAGAGATTATTGTCACTTTCCTTGGAAACTAGAGGCATGAACCCACTATCGAGCATAAATACTCCCTCTTGGAGTCACTACCAACTACTTGGCCAAGATAGCTACTAACAATGGAGAGCATGCAAGATCACAAACAACACAGACATGATAGAATCATAAAGACAAAACCATTAATCAAATCAACATAATAATCTCAATATCCATCGAATCCCCGCAAACACAACATGCATGATTACAAATAGATTAGATCTTGATCATGAACGGAGCTTACAAGATCTATACATGAAAGCACAAAGGAGGAGATACAACCATCTAGCTACTACATGAACCCATAGTCCAAGGTGGAACTAATCACGCATCATACCAGAGAGAAGGCCTCCGGGATGATCTCCCCTCTGGCAGGGTGCCGGGAAGAACTTCAGATCCCCCCCCCCGATCTAGGGACGATGGTGGCGGCGGCTACAGAAGGTTTCGTGGAGATTTGATCGAGTACTTAGGGTTTCTGTATCGGGGGCTTCTTATAGGCGAAGGGGGAGGCAGAGGCGGTGGCCAGGGGCCCCACACCCTGCCTAGGCGCGGGGCAGGGCCCACCCGCGCCTAGGAGGGACTAGGCGCCCTGGCCCGCCTCTCCTGCTCCCCTCTGGACTTCTTGTTCCCCACGGAAAGTAATTGACTTTGACGTTTGTCCCATACAATTCCGAGAATATTTCTTTACTAACTTTTCTGAAACCAAAAATAGTAGAAAACAGGCAACATGCACTATGGCAACTTGTTAATAGGTTAGTACCAGAAAACATGTAAAAAGCACCTCAAAGTGTAGACAAAGCAAAGCAAAGTAGATACTAAACAAGCATGGAGCATCAAAAATTATAGATACATTTCCGACGTATCAAGCATCCCCAAGCTTAACTCCTGCGTGTCCTCAAGTAGGTAAGTGAAAAAAATAATAGTTTTTGAGGCGACATGCACCCTCATAATAAAGATCCAACCATTTGCAAGCATTGAAAGCTGGGATCAAAGAACTCTAAACATGTGCATGAAAGATGGAGTTCTAACAATAAGACATAGTAACTATGCATGCAACATGACAAGATACAAACAAAGATCATGAATAACATCCATTGAAAAACTTTTGTTTGTTTCACATACAGAAGACATAGCATAGTGGCAATCAACTTGTCCCTCATAGAGTAGCAAATAGATGCATAGGACACCTTCAAAGTTCACAAGGGTGACTAGAAACAAATAGCACATGAACAAGTAATATCACAATATGCATCAATCAATAAGCTTTGGAACACTGCACACAGAATGAAAACTATGCTCTCTTAATGGTGCCTAAAGGTAGAAGGTGGAGACTCAAATAATGGTGGAAGAAAGGTCTTTTATAAAGGAAGCATGGAATTCAAGTTTCAAAAAGAGCTTCCAAAAATTATGGTACTTGTTAGCTTTCAGTCCTCATTTCCCCTATCATAAGCATCTTGAAGTGGTTAAGGTTAAAGTGACAAAGATGGAGTATATGCTTGACAAAGTATAAGTTGGCAAACTCAAGTCCCTTGAATACGAGGGCCACACCTCATGCTACTCAACTTTAGTCACCTGTAAGTTCTTGTCATTGTAAGTATTTGCATATCATTGAGAACCGCCAACGGGGTACCCCTTGCACATGGTACATGAGCTATCCCATAACCAAAATGACAAGGCAAGCAGACAATGAGCATCTCAGCAATCTTCTTATTTACCATGGGAATATGGTGCTTTTTTATCTCTTTCCTCTTTTCTCAATGTGTCTCTTTTTTTATAAGAAGAATGCTTCATAGATGTCACTATGGTGATGCTGCAAGTTTCCACCATGATTAGGAATGGCTTAGGCTAGCGGCCAAGGCGTTTCTCTAACACAGGATATAAAATCCATGGGCTTATAAGTTCCCTCTTTATTTCACACCGGTGACATCCATAGATAAAAGAGCATGATATCAACTGAGTACAAAGTACAAGTGCAATGTTGAAAATGTTCCCCGTGACAGCACGATTCTGCTAATTCCAACGTATAAGTGCAAGCATATACAACATAGATGACACAATGGTTCAAGTTTATTAGGGGCAAGGAATATAAAGTGTGCCATCAAGTTTGTGAGGGCTTTAATCACTAAGTTTTCACATAAGAAAATAGTTTTTAATTGGAAGATAGCTGAAAACAAGAATATACTTGGAATGGTGTAACACACCATGCATAGGAGTTTATAGTGGACACTTTGGAATAACTTGGTTTCTTGGGAGTTGGAAGCATGAGTAGAGCTTACTCATACAAGTGGAGGCTAGCAAAAGACTGGGAGAAACCAACTAAGAGAGCAATAATGGCCATAATCATGCAGAGCAACAAAGCATTACTAATCAAGGCAAAGAGTGGTACTACAAGTCAAGGAATAAATGATCATAGAGGCTAATGGTGACTTGTGAGAGTCATAACATGGTGTGATCATGTGCCAAGTCAACCCAAGCAAAACATCAAAGGATAATACTGTTGGAATTATGCCCTAGAGGCAATAATAAAGATGTTATTATTATAATTCTTGTTCATGATAATGTTTATATTCCATGCTAGAATTGTATTAAGCGGAAACCTTAATACTTCTGTGGTTTGTGAACAACACCGTGTCCCTAGTACGCCTCTATGGACTAGCTCATTGATTAATGATGGTTAAGGTTTCCTAACCATAGACATGAGTTGTCAATTGATAATGAGATCATATCATTGGGAGAATGATATGATGGACAGACCCAAACTAAGCGAAGCAATTAGATCGTGTCATCGTGTTCATCTTTGCGAAGCTTTTCTTATGTCAAATATTATATTCCTTAGACCATGAGATAATACAACTCCCTGGTATCGGAAGAAAGCTTTGAGGTCATCAAACGTCATCCTATGAGAGGATGATCATAAAGGTGTCTCTCAGGTGATCGGAAAATATCTGTTGGGTTGTATGTATCGAGATGGGATTTGTCCCTCCCAAGTCGGAGAGATATACTTCGGGCCCACTCGGTAATCAATATCAACACCGCTTGCAAGCATGTGGTTAAGGAGTTAATCACAAAGTGATATCGGATTACGGAACGAGTAAAGTACTTGCTGTGAACGAGATTGAACTAGGTATGACGGTACCGACGATCAAATCTCGGGCAAGTAAAATATCGTGAGACGAAGGGAATATATATATGGGATTGATTAAATCCTGGCATCGTGGTTCATCCGATATGATCATCGATGAATGTGTGGGAGTCAATATGGGTTTCCAGACCCCGTTGTTGATTATTGATAGAAGATCATGTCTACATATTCTCGAACCCGAAGGGTCACACACTTAACGTGTCTCGACGCTAGGATAGATTGGATAATTGATTTATGAGTTTTTGTTCGGAGTCTCGGATGGGATCCGGGACATCACGAGAGGTTCCGGAGTGGTCCGGAGAATAAGATTCATATAAGGCAGTGCAGTTTTTGGAGTTCAGAATTGTTTCGGGTTAATCGGTATTGTACCAGAAGCTTCTAGAACCTTCCGGAAGGGGACCAACGTGGCCCCACCTTCCGGGAGGGGGCATGGGCCTATGAGGGAGTGTCCTGGCCGCATTGGGCCAGGGGCACAAGGCCCCATAGGGCCCAGCTGGCCAAGCAAGGGATAAACCCTAATTGGACCTTCTAGAAGGGGGGGGTTCCTTGCCCCCCACTCCTCCCTCCTTTGGCCGCCGACCTAGGGCTTGGGGGGAGGGGTTAGGGCAGGCGCCCACCCCTCTATATATAGAGGGCTGGGGCGCACCACCCCCCACACCTTCCCCTCAAGCCTAGTCGCCCTGCTGCCCTCCTCTCTCTCCCTCCCGACTGCGTGTAGGCGAAGCCCTGCTGCAGAAACTCTCCACCAATTGCACCGCGTCGTCGCGTTGTAGATCCAACCCATCTCTCCACCATACTTTCTGGACCAAGGAAGGAGGAGACGTCGAGGTGCTGCACGCGTGCATCTCACGGAGGCATCGCCACTTGTGGTGCTAGATCGGATCGGATCGCGAGGAGGAGAAGCGAGTACGACTACATCACCCACGTTCCGACGAACGTTCCGCTGTGCGAATCTTCAAGGGTATGAATATCTAATCCAATCTCTCTCGTTTTTTGCATCTCCTGGATTAGATCTTGGCTTCCCTCTGTTCGCATCCGTAGAAAATTTTGATTTACTATGCCGCGAAACCCTTCAGTGGTATCAGAGCTAGATCTATGCGTAGATGTGTTTCACGAGTAGAACGCAACATGGTTGTTGCGGGCGTTGATGTTTTCTGTTGCAAGCCTCTTGTTTGTGTTCTTCTTATGACGCGGTATAGTGAGATTGAAGCGGTCCAGGCCAACCTTACGCGACGTCGTTCGCGAGACCGGCTCCGCACTTGACGTGTGGCTTGTTCCACACATGCGGCTGGTGGATGCCAGTTTCTCTCACTATAGTTGTCATGGGATTTACACCGGAGTTTGGCAACCATAATATCACCGTTGTGGCTTTCCGTAGGTAAGAATCGTTCTTAGCATGCTACTCCCATAAGACACGTAAAACATGCAACAACAAAGTAGAGGCGTCTAACTTGTTTTTGCAGGGAGTGTTTTCTGTGATATGGTATGGCCCGAGATGTGATGTGTATAATGTATGCGATGATCATGTTTTGTAATGTTTCACGACTTGCATGTCGATGAGTACACAACCGGCAGGAGCCATATGGTTGTCTTTATAATTGTGTATGCCCTGTGTGTCAACTTCGTATGCGCCATGTAATAGTTTCACTTTATCTCTAAGTAGTTAGCAATAGTTGTAGTTGCTATTCGTGGTGGAGGCAATCATGGTGGAGTGATGGATATCATGCCGGCACGCACAAGATGGAGATCATTGCGCGAAGATTGGCTATACCATGTCACATAAAGTTATATGCATGTGATTTTTATCCTTTTATGTATCTTATTATGCTTAGATCGCGACGGTAGCATTATAAGATGATTCCTCACTTAAAGATCAAGATAAAAACTGTGTTCTCCCCAAGTATGCACCGTTGCGAAAGTTCGTCGTGTCCAAGCATCACGTGATGATCGGGTGATATAGACTCTACGTTCACATACAACGGGTGCAAGCCAGTTTTGCACACGCGGAAATACTTGGGTCTAACTTGACGAGCCTAGCATGTACAGACATGGCCTCGGAACACATGAACCGAAAGGTTAAACATGAGTCATATGAATGATATGATCGACACTTTGTTGTCCACCATTGAAACCACATCTCTTCTCGTGAAGATCGGATTAGGTGTGGTGAATTTGGATCGTGTTCACTAAACAACTTGAGGGATGTTTAATTTAGTGGGAGTTCATCTAGTAATTTCATTAAAAGTTGAACTAGTTATCATGAACATAGTCTAATTTGTACTTGCAAATATTGTAGATCAAATGGCTAAGTCCAACTTCAACTTTAACGTTTTTGCTGAGAAGGAAAAGCTTAAAAACAATGGGTCTAACTTCACCAACTGGTTCCGCAATCTAAGAATCATTCTCTCTGGCGGTCAAAAGGACTATGTCCTTGAGAATGCGTTAGGTGACGCCCCTGCTGCTACTGCGCCGGCTGATGAGAAAGCTGTCTATTATTCACGCAAAGATGATTATGGTGTGATTAAGAGCACCATGTTGTTTGCTATGGAATCGGACCTTCAAAACCGTTTTGAAGACTATCCCGGGCCTTTTGAGATTCTCGAGGAGCTGAAAACCATGTTTCAGACTCATGCCCGTCCTGAGAGATATGAGATATCTGAGAAGTTCTTTAACTGCAAGATGGAGGAAGGGAGTTCCGTTAGTGAGCACGCCATTAAGATGTCGGGCTACACTCAACGCCTTGAGCAACTGGACTGCAAGATTCCAGAGGAGCTCAAGATTGACAGGGTTCTGCAATCACTCCCTCCTAGCTACAAAAGTTTTGTAGTGACTCACAATCAGATTGGTTCCACTGATACGATCACCGAGATCTTCGCAAAGCTGAAGGCTGCGGAGGTGGACATCAAAAAGGATAATCATGTGTTGATGGTCAACAAGCCCCCCACCTTCAAGAAAGGTAAGGGTGCAAAGAAGCCCTTCAAGAAAGGCGGCGGCAAGCGCGTTGCCCCTGCTGAGAAGAAGCTCAGGTCTGGTCCTAAGCCGGACACTGAGTGCTTCTATTGCAAGGACAAGGGTCACTGGAAGCGCAACTGTCCGAAGTACTTAGCGGACAAGAAGGCTGGCACCATCAAAGGTATATTTGATATACATGTTATTGATGTTTTCCTTACTAGCCCTCGTTGTAGTGCCTGGGTATTTGATACTGGTTCAGTTGCTAATATTTGTAACTCGAAACAGGAGCTACGGAATAGACGGCGGCTTGCGAGGGATGACGATGCGCGTTGGCAACAGATCAAGAGTTGATGTGATGGCCGTCGGCACGCTCTCCTTAGTTTTACCTTCGGGATTAGTTTTAAACCTTAATAAGTGTTATTATGTGCCTGCTTTGAGCATGAACATTATTTCTGGATCTTGTTTATTGCAAGACGGTTATTCATTTAAATCGGAGAATAATGGTTGTTCTATTTATATGAGTAACATCTTTTATGGTCATGCACCTATTGTGAATGGTTTATTTCTTCTAAATCTCGAAAGGGATGAAACACACATCCATAACATTGAGGCTAAGAGATGCAAAGTAGATAGTGATAATACTACTTATTTGTGGCACTGTCGTCTAGGTCATATTGGTGTAAAGCGCATGAAGAAACTCCATTCTGATGGACTTTTGGAGTCTCTTGATTTTGAATCATTTGACACATGCGAACCATGCCTCATGGGCAAGATGATCAAAACCCCGTTCTTCGGTATGATGGAGCGAGCAACGGACTTGTTGGAAATCATACATACCGATGTATGCGGACCGATGAGTGTTTCGACGCGCGGTGGATATCGCTATTTTCTCACTTTTACCGATGACTTAAGTAGATATGGGTATATCTATTTAATGAAACATAAATCTGAAACATTTGAAAAGTTCAAGGAATTTCAGAATGAAGTGGAGAACCATCGTAACAGAAAGATTAAGTTTCTACGATCCGATCGTGGAGGTGAATATTTGAGTTATGATTTTCTCACGCATCTTAAAGCAAGCGGAATCGTTTCGCAACTCACGCCACCTGGAACACCACAGCGCAATGGTGTGTCTGAACGCCGGAACCGAACCCTATTAGATATGGTCCGATCGATGATGTCTCTTACTGATTTGCCGTTATCATTTTGGGGTTATGCATTAGAAACCGCTGCGTTCACTTTAAATAGGGCTCCATCTAAATCCGTTGAGACGACACCGTATGAACTGTGGTTTGGTGCTAAACCTAAGTTGTCGTTTCTTAAAGTTTGGGGATGCGAAGCTTACGTCAAGAAGTTGATGCCGGACAATCTCGAACCCAAAGTGGAGAAATGTGTCTTCATAGGATACCCTAAGGAAACTATTGGGTATACCTTCTATCACAGAACCGAAGGCAAAGTGTTTGTCGCAAAGAACGGTTCCTTTCTTGAGAAGGAGTTTCTCTCGAAAGAAGTGAGTGGGGGAAAGTAGAGCTAGACGAGTTTATTGAACCTTCTCTTGAATTGGAGAGTAGCGCAGCACCTAAAATTGTTCCAGTGCCGCGTGCACCAACAATAGAGGAAGCTAATGACAAGGATCATGAAGCTTCGGACGATGCTGCTACTGAACGTCGCAGGTCGACAAGGTCGCGTGCCCCTCCTGAGTGGTACGGCAACCCTGTCTTGACTGTCTTGTTAGTAGAAGACAGTGAACCTACGAGCTATGAGTAAGCGATGATGAGCCCAGACTCTGAGAAATGGCTATAAGCCATGAAATCCGAATTGGGATCCATGAGCGAAAACCAAGTATGGACTTTGGTGGACCCTCCTAGCGACCGAAAGGCCGTTGAGTGCAAATGGATCTTCAAGAAGAAAACGGACGTGGATGGTAATGTTACCGTCTATAAAGCACGGCTTGTCGCAAAAGGTTTTCGACAAGTTCAAGGTGTTGACTACGATGAGACTTTCTCTCCCGTAGCGATGTTTAAGTCCATTCGGATTTTATTAGCAATTGCTGCGTTTCATGATTATGAAATATGGCAGATGGATGTCAAGACTGCGTTCCTCAATGGCAACATTGATGAAGAGTTGTATATGATGCAACCCGAAGGTTTTGTCGATCCTAAGGATGCTGATAAAGTATGCAAACTTCAGCGTTCCATTTATGGACTGAAGCAAGCATCTCGGAGTTGGAACCTTCGTTTTGATCAAGTGATCAAGAGCTTTGGATTTGTTCCAAATTGCTACGAAGCTTGTATCTACAAGAAAGTGAGTGGGAGGTCGGTGACATTTCTGGTACTATATGTGGATGACATATTGATTATTGGAAATGACATTAACATGCTTAACGATGTGAAGAGTTATTTGAACAAGTGTTTTTCAATGAAAGACCTAGGTGAGGCTACTTATATATTGGGCATCAAAATCTATAGAGATAGACAAAGACGCCTGATAGCTTTAAGCCAGAGTACATACCTAGACAAAGTTCTAAAAAGGTTCAGAATGGATAAGGCAAAGAAAGGTTCGGTGCCTATGTTGTCAGGTAAGATATTGAGCAAGGCTCAGTGTCCAGCTACGGTAAATGATAGGGAAGCTATGAGTAAAGTGCCTTATGCCTCGGCCATAGGTTCTATCATGTATGCCATGCTGTGTACTAGACCGGATGTGTCCAATGCTCTTAGTTTGACGAGCAGATATCAAAGTGATCCAGGAGTGGAACACTGGACAGCCGTGAAGAACATCCTAAAGTACCTAAATAGGACTAAAGAAATGTTCTTAGTCTATGGGGGTGATGAACAGCTCGTCGTAAAAGGTTATGTCGACGCTAGTTTTGACACCGACAAGGATGATTCTAAATCTCAGACAGGATACGTGTATATTTTGAATGGAGGAGCTGTGAGCTGGAGAAGCTGCAAGCAAAGCGTGGTCGCGGGATCTACAGTAGAAGCGGAATACATGGCTGCTGCAGAAGCGTCAAGTGAAGGAGTTTGGATCAGGAACTTCATCACTGAGCTTGGCGTGGTTCCAAGTGTATTGGACCCACTGGAGATATTGTGTGACAACACTGGCGCCATAGCACTCGCTAAGGAACCAATATATCATCCAAAGACCAAGCATATCAACCGCAAGTTTCATATAATACGAGATTATATAGCAGATGGAGATCTGAAGATTAGCAAAGTACATATAGATCTGAATGTCGTGGATCCATTGACTAAACCTCTTCCACGTGTAAAACATGATTAGCACCTCAGTGCCATGGGTGTGAGATTGTTGCCAAATGTAAACTAGATTATTGACTCTAGTGCAAGTGGGAGACTGTTGGAATTATGCCCTAGAGGCAATAATAAAGATGTTACTATTATAATTCTTGTTCATGATAATGTTTATATTCCATGCTAGAATTGTATTAAGCGGAAACCTTAATACTTGTGTGGTTTGTGAACAACACTATGTCCCTAGTACGCCTCTATGGACTAGCTCATTGATTAATGATGGTTAAGGTTTCCTAACCATAGACATGAGTTGTCAATTGATAATGAGATCATATCATTGGGAGAATGATATGATGGACAGACCCAAACTAAGCGAAGCAATTAGATCGTGTCATCGTGTTCATCTTTGCGAAGCTTTTCTTATGTCAAATATTATATTCCTTAGACCATGAGATAATACAACTCCCTGGTATCAGAAGAAAGCTTTGAGGTCATCAAACGTCATCCTATGAGAGGATGATCATAAAGGTGTCTCTCAGGTGATCGAAAAGTATCTGTTGGGTTGTATGTATCGAGATGGGATTTGTCCCTCCCAAGTCGGAGAGATATACTTCGGGCCCACTCGATAATCGATATCAACACCGCTTGCAAGCATGTGGTTAAGGAGTTAATCACAAAGTGATATCGGATTACGGAACGAGTAAAGTACTTGCTATGAACGAGATTGAACTAGGTATGACGGTACCGACGATCAAATCTCGGGCAAGTAAAATATCGCGAGACGAAGGGAATATATATATGGGATTGATTGAATCCTGGCATCGTGGTTCATCCAATATGATCATCGATGAATGTGTGGGAGTCAATATGGGTTTCCAGACCCCGCTGTTGATTATTGATAGAAGATCATGTCTGCATATTCTCGAACCCGAAGGGTCACACACTTAACGTGTCTCGACGCTAGGATAGATTGGATAATTGGTTTATGAGTTTTTGTTCGGAGTCTCGGATGGGATCCAGAACATCACGAGAGGTTCCGGAGTGGTCCGGAGAATAAGATTCATATAAGGCAGTGCAGTTTTTGGAGTTCGGAATTGTTTCGGGTTAATCGGTATTGTACCGGAAGCTTCTAGAACCTTCCGAAAGGGGACCAACGTGGCCCCACCTTCCGGGAGGGGGCATGGGCCTATGAGGGAGTGCCCTGGCCGCATTGGGCCAGGGCACAAGGCCCCATAGGGCCCAGCCGGCCAAGCAAGGGATAAACCCTAATTGGACCTTCTAGAAGGGGGGGTGGTCCTTGCCCCCCACTCCTCCCTCCTTTGGCCGCCGGCCTAGGGCTTGGGGGAGGGGTTAGGGCAGGCGCCCACCCCTCTATATATAGAGGGATGGGGCGCACCCCCCCCACACACACCTTCCCCTCAAGCCTAGTCGCCCTGCTGCCCTCCTCTCTCTCTCCCTCCCGACTGCGTGTAGGCGAAGCCCTGCTGCAGAAACTCTCCACCAATTGCACCGCGTCGTCGCGTTGTAGATCCAACACATCTCTCCACCATACTTTCTGGACCAAGGAAGGAGGAGACGTCGAGGTGCTGCACGTGTGCATCTCACGGAGGCATCGCCACTTGTGGTGCTAGATCGGATCGGATCGCGAGGAGGAGAAGCGAGTACGACTACATCACCCACGTTCCGACGAACGTTCCGCTGTGCGAATCTTCAAGGGTATGAAGATCTAATCCAATCTCTCTCGTTGTTTGCATCTCCTAGATTAGATTTTGGCTTCCCTCTGTTCGCATCCGTAGAAAATTTTGATTTACTATGCCGCGAAACCCTTCAAATACCACAATACTATGCTTTTGCATGCTAAAACAACACATAATTTCTTCAAGGCACACTAAGCAATCCCAATTGTTTGGAACAAGACATGCTATATCAATAATCACTAAGCATAAGGTCAAAACAACACCTAGCATGTCATGTAAAGTCTAAGTCACAGTCAATGCAAGCTACTCTTGCACTTCAAGCAAAAACTTACTACTCCTTTCCAACACCAAGCAACTTATTTGCAAAACAACACATCGAGAACGGGGGTCCAAACTATTTTATTCAAGCAAACTAAACAACCTAAGCAAAGCAAACGAAAACTAATACGCTCCAAGAATAACACAACTATATATGAAACAATAAAAACGAAGTGTCTAGACAGACCTGAGATTTTTATTGATGAAGAAGGGGATGCCCCCAAGCTTTGACGCTTGTACCTCTTGGATATTTCCTGGGCATGTTGGCATCCTCAAGCTTGAGTTTTTGTCCATTCTTTATCTCATTGCATCATTCTCTCTCTACACCTGAAATTTTTCCTTCACACAATCTTCATTAGCAACATTAGTGTATTCAAAAGATATTAGACCTCTGGCAATGCTTTGAAACAGCAAGGATTTTCACTAAAAACACAAGCTACTGTAGTAACTCCTTCAAAAAGCTCAATTTCCCAAAAAGAACCCAAAAAGGAATCAATAAGAAGCAAATACAAATAATGGCAGAAATCTGTCAAAACAGACCAGCAGGTAGAAACCGATTTTTTTGAACATCTTATGTTGCTCAAATCAAAAAGTGTTAAACTAACAAAAGTTAGCTAACATACTGTAGGATTTATTCGTAAATTTTTAGCTCAATCTGAGTTACAGAGACTCTTAATGAAGTTTTTGGTGGAGAACAAAAATCTGTTTCGGGACAGCAACTCCCCAAATCTTACTTCCCTCTTATTAGAGGTCATTCTTGGCACAAAAAACAAATAAAAAGGATAAAGAGAGGTCATTACTGAAGTAATAACTTCCAAGACTCAAGGAAACTCTTGGGTTATCTCCCAACAAGTATATTTCTTTAATACCTTTAAGTTAGGCACAAGAAGCAAAAAGAATCAAGTATTTTCAAATGAAGAAGCATTAACATCAATACTTGCAAAATCTTCAACTATGAAAGGTATCTCATCCAAATGGGTTTTGGAGGATCCCTTCTTATGTATCTTTGGTCTACTACTTTCATCAAAAATATTTTCAGGAGCAATCCAATCAAAATTCTTTTCAAAAGCTTCATGCATTCCAACAAGCTTAAAGGGTATGGGTATCTTAAATTCTTCTCTAGGCTTAGTTTTATCAGAAATACCCACAACATCTACACTTGATCCTAGCATATTGAAACGCTCAAAGACCTTTTTGGCTTCCCTGGCAACGTCATGAAATTCTTTTGATAAAGTTTCAAGGATAAATTCTCTCTTTTCAGCATTCTTTTCTTCTTTTAGTTTTAGGAACAAGAATTGTATGAAGGGGTTAAGGCTAACAAACCTAGCCTCCAACATATGAACTAAAGAAGTTGCAGCAATCTCATAATTAGGAGCAAGTTCTGCTATAGATTTATCCTCAATGTCCTCATGCTTGCTAACATGATTAAAAAAATTCTTCAATATTATCTTTCCCAATTATGGAGCCACTACCTATTGCAAGATCCTTCAGCGCGAATTTGGGGAGCAACATGCGAGCTAGAGCAAGGTGGTAACTAGAGCAGGGACTAATTTTTGTGTGTTTTTGAATAAAGAAAGCAAACCAAGCTAGAATAATTTTTTTGGGTTTTTTGAAAAGAAGCAAACAAAACCAAGAAAAAGAAACAAAGCAAACAAAAAACAAAGTAAAGAGAAAGGAAGTGGAGGACTCCCCTTGTGAAGACGTCCTTAGCCTCCCCGACAACAGCGCCAGAAAACTTGTTGCCTGACAAAGAAGATTTCGTTGGAAACCCCAAGAGCAAGGTGTGATGAGCACGGCAGCAAGTCTTCCCTTAGTAGAGACCGAGGTTATCGAACCAGAAGGAGGAAGGAAACATCACACGGGTGTTGCTAGCAACGCGGAGACCTGCACAACACAAACTCAAGACTTTGCCCCAACGAATCAGTGAGGTTGTCAAGCTCACTGGTTTGTTGTAACAAAGGATTAAACGTATGGTGTGGAAGGTAATGGTTTGCAGCAAGTAAACAAGTAACATTGGAAGATGTATAATTGGTAAAGATTGGACTGGGGTCCATAGTTCACTATAGGTGCTCTCCTTAGATAAACAACATGACATGAAGGGTAAACAAATTACAGCAGGGTAATTGACAGGAACTGAGCAAGGCATAACAATGCAATTACTAGTCAGAAAGATCCTATGAGACTCGATTGGGCAATACAACAAGATACATAGACAGCCATCCAACTGCATCTATGACTACAAGTCCACCTTCAGGTTATCATTTGAACCCCCTCCAGTATTAAGTTGCAAGCAACAGACAACTGCTTTAAGCAAAGTGTGTAAGGTAATCAGTCCACATATTCCATGAACAAGAGACCGTTGTTTTCTCCCTAGTAGCAACAACACATCTACAACCGAAGAGATTATTGTCACTTCCCTTGGAAACTAGAGGCATGAACCCAGTATCGAGCATAAATACTCCCTCTTGGAGTCACTACCAACTACTTGGCCAAGATAGCTACTAACAACGGAGAGCATACAAGATCACAAACAACACAGACATGATAGAATCATAAAGACAAAACCATTAATCAAGCCAACATAATAATCTCAATATTCATCGGATACCCGCAAACACAACATGCATGATTACAAATAGATTAGATCTTGATCATGGACGGAGCTCACAAGATCTATACATGAAAGCACAAGGGAGGAGATGCAACCATCTAACTACTACATGGACCCATGGTCCAAGGTGGAACTACTCACACATCATACCGGAGAGAAGGCCTCCGGGATGATCTCCCCTCCGGCAGGGTGCCGAGAAGAACTTCAGATCCCCCCGATCTAGGGACGATGATGGCGGCGGCTACAGACGGTTTCGTGGATTTTTGATCGGGTACTCAGGGTTTCTGCATCGGGGGCTTCTTATAGGCGAAGGGGGAGGCTGGGGAGGCAGCCAGGGTCACCAAACCCTAACGATGCGCGGGGCTGGGCCCACCCGCGCCTGGGGTGGGTCTAGCCCCCCTGGCTGGCCCCTCCGGCTCCCCTATAGACTTCTTGTTCCCCATGGAAAATAATTGACTTTGATGTTTGTCCCGTCCAATTCCGAGAATATTTCTTTACTAACTTTTCTAAAACCCAAAACAGCAGAAAACAGGCATGTGGCACTGTTGCAACTTGTTAGTAGGTTAGTACCAGAAAACATGTAAAAAGCATCTCAAAGTGTGGACAAGTAAAGCAAAGTAGATACTAAACAAGCATTGAGCATAAAAATTATAGATATATTTCCGACGTATCAACGCTCCAAGAACAACACAATTGTGCATGAAACAATAAAAACGAAGTGTCTAGACAGACCTGAGCTTTTTATTGATGAAGAAGGGGATGCCTTGGGCATCCCCAAGCTTTGACACTTGTACCTCTTGGATATTTCTTGGGGTGACACCGTGGTGGCATCCCCAAGATTGAGCTTTTGTCCATTCTTCATATCATTGCATCATTCTCTCTTTAGACCTAAAATTTTTCCTTCATACAAAACTTCACACAATCTTCATTAGCAAAAAATTAGTGTATTCAAAAGATATTAGACCTCTGGCAAAGCTTTGGAATAGCAAGACTTTTCACTAAAAACACATGCTACTAATGATCAAGATTCACCTAAAGATAACTCAAAAAGGAATCAATAAGAAGCAAATGCAAATATTGACAAAATTCTATCAAAACAGACCAGCGGGTAGAAACCGATTTTTTTCGAACATCTTCTGTTGCTCAAATAATAAAGTGTTGAACTAACGAAAGTTAGATAACATACTGGGGGATTTATTCGTAAATTTTGAGCTCAATCCGAGTTACAGAGCCTCCTCACGTTTTTTTTGTGGAGGACAAAAATCTATTTCGGGACATTAACTCCCCAAATCTTACTTTCCTCTCATTAGTGGTTATTCTTGGCACAAAAAGCAAACAAAAAGGATAATGAGAGGTTATTACTGAATTAATAACTTTCAAGACTCAAGGAAACTCTTGTGTTATCTCCCAACAAGTACTTCTCTTTAATGCCTTTAAGTTAGGCACAAGAAGCAAGAAGAATCAAGTATTTTCAAATGAGGAATTGATATCCATACTTGCAAAGTCTTCAACTATGAAAGGTATCTCATCCAAATGGGTTTTGTAGGATCTCTTCTCATCTCTCTTGGATCTACTACTTTTGACATGGTTATACCCTACGGGTACACGACTTTGGCATACCTGGTCCAGCCCAAGGAAGGCCCACGACAATATACGCGGCCCATGAAGACTTTCGGGTGGCCCAAGCCCATGACGTCTTTGGATCCTTGGAGAGAAACACTAGAACAAATAGAATATTCAAAGGGGCAAACCCTAAAACCTGTAACCGACTCGATCTGTGCCCGAGACCTTCCTACCTCTATATAAAGGCTAGGAGGGAACGATGAGGAGGGCACCTCTCATACCACCGCATACACACCTCCACGCGATATTGCATCTACGCACCCCTGTACTTTTCGGTTCCGCCGTAGTCAAGAGCAGACAAGCAGGAGTAGGGTTTTCCCTCCGAGGGCCTGAACCTAGGTAAATCTCGTGTCCCCTGGTTGCTTGTCTGTTAACCGTTCCGTGATCTCCAGCATCACCATCTTCTCCAAAACCCAAGCTCATAACAATGGGCATTGACGAGATCAAACCTCGTCACTTGGTGCCGTCTGTGGGAACTAGGGGTGCTGATTGTGCGATTGTGATGGTCTCGACCAAAGCAATCTACAATTCCTCGATGACGGAGAGCCATCTCTTCTTCAGCGCTTTCGACTTCACCGCCCACTCGCCAGCCACCATGAAGGACTTCGAACCCGTAGGCGACGGTCTCGAGATCCTGTTCGGGAGCTTCTGCTTCCAGGTGGGACAGATCGGCACTCTCCGCCTCCCAGAGCGGGTGCCACTGCCATCGATCAGGCCTGCCTCGTGCGCCCCGCATCCCGTGCTACGCACGTCAGCATCGGCAGATGAGTCATACGACAGCAGCAGCTGCAACTCAGATCTATGTGATCCACCGTCGGATGAAGGAACCTACGGTTCCGGATCCAATAGCTGCGGCAGCAGCGATCCGACCTGCGAATGCTACCAATGCGCCGTGGTCATCCAGAGCGACGTGGATCAGCAACCACCCAACCCGCAGGGTAGAAACGACGAAAATAGGAGACAACCCCCCCCTCCCGCCGCCCAACGAGGACGACCCCGATGCCAATCGAGTAATCCACCTCAGCGAGGAAGGATGGAACCAAGCACGCGAAGCCATGGCGGGCAACAAAATCCTGCCTACAGGTGCCTCATGGGACCTACTGATGGCGTACCACCTGCTCCTCATCGAAGAGCACAAAAGGCAGGTGAAGACGCAGGAAGTGCTCGACAAATGCAAGCAAGCGACCTCAGAGTCCAGTGCGCGGCGAGCTGCGCTCTCCGCCGTTGGCGGCTCCAGCTCGCACGGCAACAACGCCAACAAGCATCGTTCTCACGTAGAGAACATGGACCCCGCTGCACGTCGCGAGGTGACTTGAACCCTCAACACGTCTTTCATGGAGATGGACGCCAACGGCAACGTCATCCCGAAGACGCCGCAAGCTGCAATCATGGTATCCACCACATACCTCGCGTCCCATCCACCTCCGGTGGGGGACAAAAAGGGCCATGCACAACTCCGCACTAGCCGGACTCGGACTCGTTGGAGCTACGCTCCACGGAGAAGCTCCTGCGGAGCCGAAAAAGAAGGTTGCGGTCAGATTCAACCGCAGTCCCACACCTTCATCCGACGCGGAAGAACACGACCTACCTCGACGGCACAAGAGCTCACGATGTCGCAGCCGTGACTACGATGCTCGAAGAGAGGTCACTCAACGCAAGATCGACAAGGCACACGCCAAGCGTGTATGCTCGTCCGAATCTGAAGAGGATGATGATGAAGGAGAACTCTGCGGGACTCGATGCTTCAGCAGATCTGTTCGACGGACACGGATGACGTGAAACTTCAAACTTCCTTCGGACACTCCGAAGTTTGACGGCACGCAGGACCCTAAGGCGTGGCTCAGCGACCACCTGTCGTCTGTCAAGCTGCACGGCGGCAACAAAAACACCGCCCTGCAATGCCTTCAGCTACAGCTGACAGGTGCAGCCCGGAGTTGGCTCAGCATCCTATCCTCGGGATCCATCCGAAGCTGGGAGGAACTGGCATACAGTTTCATCCAAAACTTTAAGGGTACCAGCAAGAGGCCAGCCTCGATCGAGGAGCTACGGGCCTGCACCCAACAAATGGGCGAATCCATTCGGTCATACATACTATGCTGATCCAACATCAAGAAATCCACGGCACACATCTATGAGGAGAGAACAATCGACGCCTTCAAGGATGGCGTCAAACGCCAGGACTTCAAGGAAGAACTTGGGCGCGTCAAGCCCAAGACACTCGATCACCTCATGGACATCGCCAACAGGTGGGAAGATGGTGAGGACTCCGTCCACCGAGCACATTCGGAGGAGGAATATGAATACGGCCGCCGACTCGAGCGTCGTAGCAAACGAAGATCACACGTCTACAATGATCGCGACGGACCCGACATGGTCGTGGCTGGCTACGCCGACTGCCGCAACGAAGGCAACCGCAGTAGCGATGGATACCGTGGAAACAATTTCCGCGATGGAGGACGCCCAACGCAATCGTGGCAACACCGCGGCCGCGACGACGAGCCCTCGGCATACGGCAAGTTATCGGGGCCATGCACCATCCACTTCTACATCGACAAGCAGGATGGCAAAAATAAGATGAGCCACATGCTCAAAGACTGCTGCGAGTTCCAGAAACTCAGCGAGAGCATGTCCTAGATGAGGCAGCAAGCCCCTAACCCTGGGTACGGACACGCACCCGCACCAGGTGACATCGCCCACGGAGCTCCTCCACCACCACCCATGGGACCTTCGAATCACCCAATCGCACCCGCGCAGAACAACGGCGGAAACGGGTACCCCGCGCCGAAAGGGTCATTAATGATCCAAAAGGGGTGCCCAACAAACAGGATGCAAAATAAAATCACTCGCCAAGTCAGTTTGGTTGTGACCGCTCCACCCGCCATCCCTGAGTACCTCAGCGATTCGGAGTCCTGCATCGCATTCAGCCGTTCGGATCACCCCCGCCAGATCCCTCGCCCAGGTCATGCTACCCTAGTGCTCTAGGTGTAGATCGAAGGGTTCGAGATGAGACGCGTCTTCATGGACGGCGGCAGCGGCATCAATCTGATGTTCACTAGCACCTTAGCAGCAATGTGGATCCCGCTGTGTAGCCTGAAACAATCCGACACAATGTTCCACGGCATCGTCCCAGGGAAGGGCATATTCCCCCTGGGAAAGATATGGCTAGACATCATCTTCGGCAACCCCGACAACTTTCGGTGCGAACTACTCGAGTTCGAAGTGGTGGACTGGCCATCACAATACCACACCATTCTCGGGCGCATGGCATTCTCAAGGTTCCTGGCAATACCACACTATGTGCACCTGCTACTCAAGATGTCAGGACCTAGGGGCGTCATCACGGTCCAGGGGAGCTTCACCCGGTCGGACCACTCCGACGGGGACTTCAACATAATCTCCGAGTCATTCGGCATGCAGGAGGAGCTTACAAGGCTCCAAGAGGGGACGGACAATGGGGCACCCCCAGTCTCGAGGCAAAACGCACCCGACATGTCGTTCGACTCAACAGTCAACACGAAGAAGGTGCAGGTCCATCCGAAGGATGCCTCCAAGACGACGCTGATCGCCAATGACCTCAGCCCTGCATAGGAAAGCGCGCTCGTCGAATTCCTCTGTGAGCTCTGGGAAATCTTCGCCTGGTGTCCTGCGGACATGCCAGGAGTTCCTAGGGAATTCGCCGAGAACGCACTCAACGTGTTTCCAGATGCCAAGCCTGTCAAGCAGTCCATCCGACGATTTTCCGAGCCATGGGCCGAAGCCATCAGAGTCAAAGTCAACAGACTGCTCGACGTAAATTTCATCAAGGAGATCAAGGAAAGCGAGTGGCTTGCCAACACCGTGATGGTCCCCAAAAAGGACACGGACATCCTACGGATGTGCGTGGACTTCACATCGCTGAACAAGCACTGCCCGAAGGATCACTTCTCTCTCCCTCGGATCGATCAAATTATCGATTCGACTGCATGATGTGAGAAACTCTCCGTCCTCGATGCCTACTCAGGCTACAATCAAATTTGGCTGAAGGTCGAGGATCAGGAAAAAATGGCGTCCATCACGTTGTTCGGAGTGTTCTGCTACAACACAATGCCCTTCGGGCTGAAGAACACATGTGCCACATACTAGCGGTGCATGCAAGTATGCCTGAAAAACCAGATCGGCCGCAACATACAAGTCTATGTCGATGACATAGTAATCAAAACAAGGGAGGCCAAGACACTAATCGACGATCTCCACGAGACGTTCGACAACCTCGATCGATATAAGATCAAGCTAAACCCAGAAAAGTGCGCCTTCGGCATCCCATCTGGTCAACTGCTTGGCTACTTCATCTCCCAGCGAGGGATCGAAGCGAACCCGAAGAAAATTCTGTCCATAATGGCCATGGAGAAACCGAAGAACCTCAAAAGCGTCCAACAGCTAGCCGGACGCATCGTGGCGCCAAGCAGGTTCATCAGCCGCATGGGTGAAAAGGCCTTGCCTTTCTATCAGCTGCTACGCAAAGCAGACAAATTCGAATGGACACCCGAAGCGGACGATGCATTCGAAGATTTGAAGCGGCTGCTCTCCACCTCGCCCGTCCTGGTCATGCCAAAGGAACGCGAGCCTCTACTGCTATACGAACAACCCGAAGATGGCAAAACCCATGGGGTCCAGTGCCCAATCTACTACCTCAGCGAGGTATTGACGCCAACAAAACAGAGGTACCCTCACTACCAGGAACTCGCCTACGACATGTTCATGACGGCTCGTCGGCTGAACCACTACTTCTAGGAGCATAAGGTGATGGTCGTCAACGAGGCACCCATAAACAACATCCTGAACAACCCGGAGGCCACAGGACGCGTGGCCCTGTGGGGCATCGAGCTGTCCTCTCTAGACATAGTCTACGAGAAACGCCACACGATCAAATCTCAGGTCCTACCTGTTGGAGATATGCCCTAGAGGCAATAATAAATGTAGTTATTATTATATCTTTGTGTTTATGATAAATGTTTACATTCATGCTATAATAGTATTAACAAGGAAACATTGATACTTGTGTGATTTGTAAACTTAATTTGAAGTCCCTAGTATAGCCTCTATACATCACTAGCTTGTTGGTTGATAAATGATTGTGGTTTCCCTATCATGAACATTGAGATGTTATCAACAACAAGATCATATCATTAGGAGAATGATATGGTGGACATACTCCTATAGATAAGCGTAGCATAAAGATCAAGTCATTTTAATAGTTCAATTGCTATATGCTTTCTGATACATAGTAACCTAATTCCTTCGACCATGAGATCATGCATATCACCTTTACCGGATGGATACTTTGATGACATCAAACACCACACCGTAACTGGGTGGCTATAAAGTTGGCATTGAGTGTTCGGAAACTATTGGTTGAGACACATGGATCAAGAGTGGGATTTGTCCATCCATATGACGGATAGATATACTCTGGGCCCTCTCGGTGGAATGTCATCCAATTAGCTTGCAAGCATGTGACTGGCTCACAAGGGATCACATAATCACGGGAACGAGAAAAGAGTACTTATCGGTAACGAGGTTGAACTAGGTATGCAGAGATACCGACGATCATAACCTCGGATAAGTAAACTACCGTGAGACAAAGGGAAATTGGTATCGTATGTAAGTGGTTCATTCGATCGCAAAGTAATCGTAGAAATATGTGGGAGCCATATGAATTTCCAGATTCCTCTATTGGTTATTGTTCGGAGAAGTGTCTCGATCATGTCCGCATAATTCACGAACCATAGGGAGACACACTTAAGGATTCGACGTTGTTTGAGTAGTTATGGTATTATGAGAAAGAGACCGAATGTTGTTCGGAGTCTCGGATGGGATCCGGGATATCACGAGGTGATCCGAAATGGTCTGGAGAATAAGATTCATATAAGGAAAGTCCCGTTTCGGAGTTCGGGGATGATTCCGGTGTTTTCATCGGGAATGTTCTAGAAGGTTCCGGAATGTCCGACACTCCGGAGGGGAAGGGGTACATGAATGTGTCATTGCATGTTGGAATGATTGCATCATGTACTAAGTGTCATTGCTGTTCCAAATAAAGGATTAATTCAAATCCTAGTTTGAAAAGTCAAATAGCTAGTTTGAAAAGTCAAACGGCTAAAATTGGAAAGAGGAAAAGAGGAGGAAGGGGGAAACCGAGTTGGGGAGGAGTTCCCTCCTCCAACCGGCGGCCCACCTCCATGCCGAGTTGGGGAGGGACTCCTCTCCCTCCCCTTGGCGCGGCCGGCCCCTCCACCTATAAAAGGAGGGGCAGGGCTCCCTCCTCTAGACACACAAGTCCCTCACCTCAAACCCTAGAAGCTGCAGCCCACCATAGCCGCCGCCGCCCCCTTAGGGTTTTGCCCTAGCCGCCGACTTGGGGTCTCCGGAACCCTAGCCGCCGGCTCTAGCATCCCCTCCTTGGTGTGTCTAAACCCTAGAACACCGAGGACTCTCTCATACTCCACCATACTCGCTCCGGCTTAAGGCGAAGCCCTGCGGGATTTCCCCTCTACTTCCGGTACCACGCCATTGTGCTGCCGAAATCGCGAGGAGAGTGCTACAACCTCCGCTGCCTGCTGGAACAAGGGAGAGGAAGGTCTTCGTCGAGTACCGAACGTGTGACCGACTGCGGGAGCGCTGCCGGAACGCAGCGCCGGAAGGATCGTCTACGCGATCTTGAGATCGGGAAGAGTACGACTACATCACCCACGAGAATCCGCTCTCGTTAAACACTTTGGAATCTTCGAGGGTAAGTTATTCCATCGACTCGTTGCTACAATCTAGTAGATAGATCTTGGCTTGTTTGTTTGTATGCGATAGAAATTTTTTGTTTTCCATGCTACGAAACCCTACAGTGGTATCAGAGCCCTGTCTATATGTAGATCTGTTGCATGAGTAGAACACAATGGTCATTGTGGGCATTGATGCTTTTATTGTCGATTGCTTCTTGTGTACTTTGCATCTTGCGGTATGTTGGGATGAAGCGGCACGGGCTAACCTTACATGACATCGTTCATGAGACTTGCTCCACGCTTGACATGCAACTTGTATTGCATAAGTGGCTTTGCGGGTGCCTGTTTCTCCTAGCATAGTTAAGATCCAATTTACAACGGGTGATTAACAATACTAGTATCAATGTTGTGGTTTTTGTTCGTAAGTTAGAACGACACTTATTGAAAGCCCCAAACCACGTAAAATATGCAAAGAAAGTAGAGGCGTCTAACTTTGTTTTGCAGGGGTGTGCAGTGATGTGATATGGCCATGATTGTGATTATATTTGATGTATGCAATGTTCCTTATTATAAGTTGGCAACCGGCAGGAGCCATATGGTTGTCTTTAATTTATGTTAAGACCCGCGTGTCTATTCAAAGTAGTTGTAATAGTTGAAGCCGGTGGACGACAACCGTGGAGAAGCGTCATTGACCTTGATGCAATGCCGGTGATGATGGAGATCATGTTCGTGCTTGAAGATGGAGATCGGAAGCACAAAGAAGAAAGGCCATATCATATCACATATTATGAATTGCATGTGATGTTAATCCTTTATGCATCTTGTATTGCTTAGTAGACGACGGTAGCATTATAAGATGATCCCTCATCCACATGAATTTCAAGTCATAAAGTGTTCACCCTTAGTTAGCACCGTTGCTAAAGCTTGTTGTTTCGAAGCACCACGTGATGATCGGGTGTGTTAGATTCTGCAAGTGTATACAACGTGAGCAAGCCAGATTTGCTCATGCAGAAACTAAGGTTTGATTTTGACGAGCCTAGCATGTACAGACATGGTCTCGGAACACGGATCACCGAAAGGTAAAGCATGAATCATATAGTAGATATGATGAACATGTCGATTGTTCGCCATTGAAACTATGTCAACTCTCGTGATGATCGGTGTTGATGTAGTGGATTTGGTTCGTGTGATCACTAAAACAATGTGAGGGATATTGTTTTGAGTGGGAGTTCACCTAGGTTAATTTTATTATTAATTTGAACTCAATTTGTCATAAACTTAGTCTAAACTATTGCAAATATGTTGTAGATCAATGGCAGCCCCTACCATCAATTTTAATGCGTTCCTAGAGAAAGAAAAGTTGAAAAACAATGGAAGCAACTTCGCGGATTGGTTTCGCAATTTGAGGATTGTCCTCACAGCTGGTAATTTGACCTATGTGTTGGATGCACCGCTGGGTGACCCACCTGCAGCTGATGCTTCCGATGAAGTAAAGAATGTTTACCTCGCTCGGAAGAATCAGTACTCCATAGTTCAGTGTGCTATCTTGTATGGTTTGGAATCGGAGCTTCAGAAAAGGTTTGAGAATTCAGACCCATATGATATTGTCGAGGATCTCAAATTGATTTTTGAGACTCATGCGGCAATTGAAAGCTATGAGGCTTCTGAAAAGTTCTTTAACTGCAAGATGGAAGAGGGCAGCTCAGTCAGTGAGCATGTGCTTAAGATGTCTGGGCACGCAAACAAACTTCAAAGCTTGGGTATAGTGATTCCTAATGCTTTGGGGATTTACTGTGTCCTCCATTCACTACCACCAAGTTACAAGAACTTTGTGATGAACTACAACATGCAGAACATGAACAAGCAGTTGCCAGAACTGTTTGCTATGTTAAAATCTGCAGAAGTGGAGATCAAGAAAGAGCACCAAGTGTTGTTGGTCAATAAGACCACCAAATTCAAGAAAGGCAAGTCTAAGCAGAAGGGACACTTCAAGAAGGGTGGTAAGAAAGTTACCACGCCGGCGAAGAAGACCAAGGCTGGACCCAAGCCTGATACTGAGTGCTTTTACTGCAAGCGAGAAGGTCACTGGAAGCGGAATTGCCCAAAGTACTTGGCGGATCTGAAGAACGGCAACATCAAGAAGAAAGGTATATCTGATATACATGTTATTGATGTGTATATCACTAGTACTCGTAGTAGTGCCTGGGTATTTTATACTGGTTCGGTTGCTCATATTTGTAACTCGAAACAGGTGCTGCAGAATAAACTGAAGCTAGCGAAGAACGAGGTGACGATGCGCGTGGGAAACGGATCAAAGGTTGATGTGATCGCGGTCGGCACGCTACCCCTTCATCTACCATCGGGATTAGTTTTATACTTAAATAATTGTTATTTGGTGCCTGCGTTGAGCATGAACATTATATCGGGATCCTGTTTATTGCGAGACGGTTACTTGTTTAAGTCCGAGAATAATGGTTGTTCGATTTATATGAGTAATATGTTTTATGCACATGCACCTTTGATAGATGGTCTATTCTTATTGAATCTCGATAGTGGAAATATACATATCAACAACATTGAGGCTAAACGTTTGAAATCAAGCGATAATTCGACCTATATGTGGCACTGTCGTCTTGGTCACATTGGAGTGAAACGTATGAAGAAACTCCATTCCGATGGACTTCTTGAATCACTTGATTTTGAATCACTTGAAAGATGCGAAGCATGTCTGATGGGTAAAATGACTAAGACTCCATTTTCTGGTATGATGGAGCGAGCTACGGACTTATTGGAAATCATACATACCGATGTGTGTGGTCCGATGAGTATAGCATCGCGCGGTGGTTATCGTTATGTTCTTACCTTCACGGATGACTTGAGTAGATATGGGTATATCTATTTCATGAAACATAAGTCCGAAACTTTTGAGAAGTTTAAGGAGTTTCAAAGTGAGGTAGAGAATCAATGTAACAAGAAGATTAAATTTCTACGTTCTGATCGTGGAGGTGAATATCTGAGTTACGAGTTTGGCGAGCATTTGAAGAAATGCGGAATACTTTCACAATTGACACCGCCGGGAACACCACAGCGTAATGGTGTGTCCGAACGTCGTAATCGAACTCTCTTAGATATGGTTTGTTCTATGATGTCACTTACAGATTTACCGCTATCATTTTGGGGTTATGCATTAGAAACAACCGCATTCACTTTAAATAGGGCACCGTCTAAATCCGTTGAAACGACACCGTATGAATTATGGTTTGGGAAGAAACCTAGATTGTCGTTCCTTAAAGTTTGGGGATGTGAAGCCTATGTAAAGAAGTTACAGACGGACAAGCTAGAACCCAAAGCGGAAAAATGCGTCTTCATAGGATACCCGAAGGAAACTATTGGGTATACCTTCTATCACATATCCGAAGGCAAAATCTTCGTTGCTAAGAATGGATCCTTTCTAGAGAAGGAATTTCTCTCGAAATAAGTGACTGGAAGGAAAGTAGAACTTGACGAGGTTGTCGAACCTTCTCTCGAAATTGCGAGTAGCGCAGCACCGGAAGAAGTTCCTGTGGTGCGTGCACCAATAAGAGAGGAAGCTAATGATGGTGATCATGAAACTTCGGTTGAAGTTGCTACAGAGCCTCGGAGGTCAACGAGAACTCGTACCACTCCAGATTGGTATGATCCCGTTATGAGTGTCATGTTGGTAGACAACACCGATGACCCCGAGACATATGAGGAAGCATTGATGAGCCCAGATTCCAATAAATGGCAAGAAGCCATGAAATCCGAGATTGGATCCATGTACGAAAACCAAGTATGGACTTTGGTGGACTTACCGGATGGCCGGAAGGCTGTCGAGAACAAATGGATCTTCAAGAAGAAAACAGATGCTGACGGTAATGTTACTGTCTATAAAGCTCGACTTGTCGCAAAAGGGTTTCGACAAATTCAAGGAGTTGACTACGATGAGACTTTCTCACCGGTAGCGAAGCTAAAGTCTGTTAGGATTATGTTAGCAATCCCTGCATATTATGATTATGAGATATGGCAGATGGATGTCAAAACAGCATTCCTCAATGGAGATATTGATGAAGAGTTGTATATGATGCAACCCAAAGGTTTTGTCGATCCTAAAGATGCTAACAAGGTATGTAAACTTCAACGGTCCATCTATGGGTTGAAGCAAGCATCCCGAAGTTGGAATCAACGTTTTGATAAGGTGATCAAAAGTTTTGGTTTTATACAAACTTATGGAGAAGCTTGTATTTACAAGAAAGTGAGTGGGAGCTCTGTAGCATTCTTAATACTATATGTGGATGACATATTGTTGATTGGGAATGATATAGACCTTCTTAATAGTGTCAAGGAATATTTGAATAATAGTTTTTCAATGAAGGATCTTGGCGAAGCAGCTTACATATCAGGCATAAAGATTTATAGAGATAGATCGAAACGCCAAATATCATTGTCACAGAGTACATATTTGGACAAAGTTCTAAAGAGGTTTGGAATGGAAGATAGCAAGAAAGGGTTCTTGCCCATGTTGCCCAATACGACCTTGAGTAAAACTCAAAGTCCGACATCGGCAGAATATAGAGAAAGGATGAGTAAGATTCCCTATGCCTCAGCCATAGGATCTCTAATGTATGCCGTGCTATGTACTAGACCCGACATTGCATATGCTGTTAGTTTAACTAGCAGATATCAAAGTGATCCAGGAGTGGATCATTGGACAGCGGTCAGAAACATCCTTAAGTACTTGAGAAGAAATAAGGATATGGTTCTTTCTTATGGAGGTGATGAACAGCTCGTTGTTAATGGTTACACCGATGCTAGTTGGAACACCGATCCGGATGATTCTAAATCACAATCTGGATACGTATTTATTTTGAATGGTGCAGCAGTTAGCTGGAGGAGTGCAAAGCAAAGCGTTGTGGCGAGATCTTCAACTGAATCGGAATACATGGCTGCTTCGGAGGCTTCACAAGAAGCGATATGGATGAAAGAGTTCATTACAGAGCTGGGTGTGGTTCCTAGTGCGCTGGACCCAATGTCTATCTACTGTGATAACATGGGCGCCATAGCCAATGCGCAAGAACCAAGGTCACACAAAAAGCCGAAGCATATCAAGCTACGTTTTCACGCTATTCGAGAACATATCCAAGATGGGGATATAAAGATTTGCAAAGTACACACAGATCTGAATGTGGCGGATCCGTTGACTAAACCTCTCCCGAGGGCAAAACATGACCAACACCAAACTGCCATGGGTGTTCGGTATATTACCATGTAATCTAGATTAGATGACTCGTGCAAGTGGGAGACTGTTGGAGATATGCCCTAGAGGCAATAATAAATGTAGTTATTATTATATCTTTGTGTTTATGATAAATGTTTACATTCATGCTATAATAGTATTAACAAGGAAACATTAATACTTATGTGATTTGTAAACTTAATTTGAAGTCCCTAGTAAAGCCTCTATATAATACTAGCTTGTTGGTTAATAGATGATTGTGGTTTCCATATCATGAACATTGAGATGTTATTAACAACAAGATCATATCGTTAGGAGAATGATATGGTGGACATACTCCTATAGATAAGCGTAGCATAAAGATCAAGTCATTTTAATAGTTCAATTGCTATATGCTTTCTGATACATAGTAATCTAATTCCTTCGACCATGAGATCATGCATATCACCTTTACCGTATGGATACTTTGATGACATCAAACACCACACCGTAACTGGGTGGCTATAAAGGTGGCATTGAGTGTTCGGAAAGTATTGGTTGAGACACATGGATCAAGAGTGGGATTTGTCCATCCATATGACGGATAGATATACTCTAGGCCCTCTCGGTGGAATGTCATCCAATTAGCTTGCAAGCATGTGACTGGCTCACAAGGGATCACATAATCACGGGAACGAGAAAAGAGTACTTATCGGTAACGAGGTTGAACTAGGTATGCAGAGATACCGACGATCATAACCTAGGATAAGTAAACTATCGTGAGACAAAGGGAAATTGGTATCGTATGTAAGTGGTTCATTCGATCGCAAAGTAATTGTAGAAATATGTAGGAGCCATATGAATTTCCAGATTCCTCTATTGGTTATTGTTCGGAGAAGTGTCTCGATCATGTCCGCATAATTCACAAACCGTAGGGAGACACGCTTAAGGATTCGACGTTGTTTGAGTAGTTATGGAATGATGAGAAAGAGTCCGAATGTTGTTCGGAGTCTCGAATGGGATTCGGGATATCACGAGGAGATCCGGAATGGTCCGGAGAATAAGATTCATATAAGGAAAGTCCCGTTTCGGAGTTGGAGAATGGTTCCGGTGTTTTCATCGGGAATGTTCTAGAAGGTTCCGGAATGTCCGGCACTCCGGAGGGGAAGCGTACATGAATGTGTTATATCAAGTTGGTATGATTGCATTATGTACTCGGTGTCATCGCTGAACAAAATAGAGGGTTTATTCAAATCCTAGTTTGAAAAGTCAAACGCCAAGTTTGAAAGTCAAACGACTAATTTTGGGAAGTGGAGAGGGAGGTGGAAACCGACTTGGGGGAGGAGTTCCTCCTCCCACCGCCGGCGCACCACCAAGCCTAGTTGGGGAGGGAATCCCCTCCCCTTGGCCGGCCCCCTCCACCTATATAAGGAGGGGCAGGGCTCCCCTCCTAGACACACAAGTTCCTACCTCTAAACCCTAGCCCCAAGCCGCCGCCGCCTCCATAGCCGCCGCCGGCCCTAGGGCACTCGCCGCCGCCGCCTAGGTGAATCCTGTCATGTTGGTATCACGGCATATGCCATGGGTAGGCTAAAGTTGGGGCCGATGGACGTGGAGGAATCCGGGGAGGGATGATGCAGTGAAGACCGCACTCGTATGAGCAAAGAGAAATACAATGTATATTGGATTGAAGCTCTCAAGTGGGGATAACACCTCCTTCTATACATCTAATCTCTTATAATCTTGCCATACTCGTGGCTACAATCATGCTCCTGGAGCTGTATCTCCTATCCTTCTATCTAGATCTCTCTATGAGAGTGGAGGAAGAGGAAGAAGGAGAGCTCCTAGTGAGCAGAGAGGGGAGGAGCCCTTCGGGGCCTCTCATGAACGATCCCCCTGGTGCTCCTTATAAAGGGGAGCCCAGGGGACAAGTCTTGCTCCCTACGACTAGTATATTCTCAGCATATTCCGGGCATCTTCTGGAGATGCTCAGGATATGCCTTGGCATCTTTGGAGATGCTAAGGCATATTCCTTAGCATATTCTTGGATGCTGATGGCATATTCCTTATGCCATGTGCCAGTCTGAGCCAGAGGCGTCCCAAGACTGGCACGACGCTTGCGGACCTCGTCTTGGCTGATGGAGAGTGGTTGTTGATGCCGAGGATGCGTCTGGATGTGAACAATATGACATTGGAGGCAACATAATTCGGCCCAAGTGCCCTGAAAAAGATGAAGGTTCGGCCTGGTCCCTGGTTGATTCGGCCCAGAGGAGAGGTGGCCCAGCCGGGTCATAATTCGGCCCAGGCGGGGTCCCTGCGAGCCCAGGCCGGCTTGTCCCTTACTCGGCCTAAGCCGCGGATGGCCCAGCCGAGGTCCTCCAGCCCAGGCATGTCTGTATCCCGTGGTGGGCCGCTTCATTCGGCACAGGCCCGTCAAGGGACGGGGAAGGATCCCAGGGATGTTGCTCTGATTCAGGCCGGTTGGCGATGAAGGCCCCGCGGTGGGCCGAGCTTTCCATGCCGACCCACCCGGGAGGAGAGGACGCGAGCGATCCTGGGGAGAGCCTTGGTGGGCTGAGTGGCCCTGGTGCCAGTCCACCTGGATCAATCCGGTGCTGTCCGGGAGTTTGGTTCGGCGCGGTTTGTGGGAGGTGAGGCGTCGGGGGAGTTCGGCGAGGGTGCATCGGCGTGCTGGGGGATCGCAACGACGTGAGGATGTGGTGGGCCGGCTCAGGTAGCTCGGCCCAACCGGGTAAGCTGTTTAACTCGGCCCAAGGGAGGTAAATCTAGTCAGGCAACACTAATATCAGGCCGAATTAGACATAATTCGGCCCAGTCACGTTTTTTCCTTTTCTCTATTATTTCATTCTCTTTGTGCCTCATTTCTTTATTCTTATATATCCATAAAAGTGTCCACTATTCTTAGGAGTTCTCTTTATATCTCAACTCTGGGGTATCGGGGGTCATATCCCCGACATTAGTCCCCGAGGCCATGTGGGATTCGTAGAATCGCTCATGGGCTTTATATTTTAAATATCCCCAGAGTTGTTTTCTGACATATAACTTTGTCATTTATATCTTGGTCGCATAACCCTTTGGGGTAAGTTTGTGACTTTGGCCTTCTTGGGCTCTGCTCATAATATTTTTGGGCAAGTTTTAGACCTCTGGCTTTCTTGGACACTGGTCATAACCCTTTTGAGCAAGTTTCTGGACTCCTGGCCTTCATGGGCACTGGTCATAACCCCTTTGGGTAAGTTTCTGGACTTCTGGCCTTCATGGGCACTGGTCATAACCCGTTTGGGTAAGTTTCTAGTTCTGGACTTCTTGGGCATTGCTCTTTTAACCCCATTGGGTAAGTTATGAGTTTTGGCCTTCTTGGGCACTGCTCTTTTAACCTCTTTGGGTAAGTTACGAGTTCCTGCCTCCTTGGGCATTGCTCTTTTAACCCCATTGGGTAAGTTATGTGTTCCTGCCTTCTTGGGCATCGCTCTTTTAACCCCATTGGGTAAGTTATGAGTTCTGGCCTTCTTGGGCATCGCTCTTTTAACCCCATTGGGTAAGTTATGAGTTCTGGCCTTCTTGGGCATCGCTCTTTTAACCCCATTGGGTAAGTTATGAGTTCTGGCCTTCTTGGGCATCGCTCTTTTAACCCCATTGGGTAAGTTATGATCCGAGTTATCTGTTTCCAAATCAGAGTTATTTTACTCAAAATTGACTTAGGTCTTGAGTTGGAGTCCTCTGACTTGAATCCGAGGTATACGACTTAAGTCCGAGTTATCTCATTCCCAATCCGAGTTACTTTACTCAATTTTGACTCATTTCCCAAATCTGAGTCATCTGGCTCAAATCCGAGTTAACTCATCCCAAATCCGAGTTACTTTACTCTATCTTGACTTAGATCCCGAATCTGAGTCATCTGACTCAAATCTGAGTTAACTCATCCCAAATCCGAGTTACTTTACTCAATTTTGACTTACATCCCAAATCTGAGTCTTCTGGCTCAAATCCGAGTTAACTCATCCCAAATCCGAGTTACTTTACTCTATCTTGACTTAGATCCCGAATCTGAGTCATCTGACTCAAATCCGAGTTAACTCATCCCAAATCCGAGTTACTTTACTCAAAATTGACTTTGTGTCTTAAGTATGAGTCATCTGGCTCAAATTCGAGTTATATGATTCAAATCCGAGTTAACTTAACTCAAATCCGAGTTACTTTACTCAAAATTGACTTTATGTCTTAAGGATGAGTCATCTGGCTCAAATCCGAGTTATATGATTCAAATCCGAGTTAACTCAACTCAAATCCGAGTTACTTTACTCAAAATTGACTTTATGTCTTAAGGATGAGTCATATGGCTCCAATCCGAGTTATATGATTCAAATCCGAGTTAACTCAACTCAAATCCGAGTTACTTTACTCAAAATTGACTTTATGTCTTAAGGATGAGTCATCTGGCTCCAATCCGAGTTATATGATTCAAATCCGAGTTAACTCATCCCAAATCCGAGTTACTTTACTCAATTCTAACTTTATGTCTTGAGTCATCTGACTCAAATCCGAGTTATATGACTCAAATCTGAGTTAACTCATCCCAAATCCGAGTTACTTTACTCAAAATTGACTCGTATGTAAGTCTGAGTTATCTATTTGCCATGACATAGCTTGATTTGGCGTGATGGCGATAACTTGCCTTTGATATGGATCCGAGATATAGATCCGAGATTAAGCTTTGGGATATGATAATAGGGCTAACCGCTGAGAGATCCGATTCGAGATGTAGATGAGATATAGATTCGAGATATGATAAGCTGGCCAATAGTCATCCGAGATATGGGATAACCTGGCAAGATGGTGAGATATCAATCCGAGTCATAACATAACCTGGCAATCTGGTGAACTGAATAAAGCTTCGGCCTGAATCAGAGATATAATTAGTACGCTGAGTCTGAATACCAATCCGAATTATAAAGTACCCTGGCAAGCTGAATCAAATGTTAGTCCGAATCAGAGACAATTTACTGAGCTGAGTTAAAGGTTAATTCAAAGCATAAACAAAATGACTTCAAGTTATATCCGAATCAACAATAAGCTGGCTGGTAAGCTGAGTTAGAGGACAATCCAAAGCATAAATAAACTGACTCAAAATCCACCTGAATCACAAATAAGATGATTCAACTTATGGCCGAGTTAACAGATAAGCTGGCTGGTGAGCTGAGTTAATGGGTAATCCAAAACATAAACTAACTGACTCAAAATCTATCTGAATCACAAATAAGATGATTCAACTTATGGCCGAGTTAACAGATAAGCTGGCTGGTGAGCTGAGTTAATGGGTAATCCAAAACATAAACTAACTGACTCAAAATCTATCTGAATCACAAATAAGATGATTCAACTTATGGCCGAGTTAACAGATAAGCTGGCTGGAGTATAGATCCAAATCAACATAATGCTTTCTTAATCTAAAGGTGACTCTACGGATAAGTTGACTAGTCCCCGGGTTGAGTTATTCTCTCCCTGGGATGAAGGATTAAGTGTAGGTGGCTGAGTTACCTGGCACTTACAGCATACTTGAAGAAGTGTTTGGGTGAGTTTTGCTAGGTCATACCTGCCCTGCTGAGTTACTTGGTACCTACAGCATACTCTTTGTTCTCTGTTGACTTGGTGAAGCTGAATGAGCCCTATGAGGACGAAATCGATGAAGATGCTCCCGTCCGGATGGAGACCCAACCAACGCCACTAGATTTGCCCCACGGTGGGCGCCAAATGTCGTGGTGGTATCACGGCATATGCCATGGGTAGGCTAAAGTTGGGGCCGATGGACGTGGAGGAATCCGGGGAGGGATGATGCAGTGAAGACCGCACTCGTATGAGCAAAGAGAAATACAATGTATATTGGATTGAAGCTCTCAAGTGGGGATAACACCTCCTTCTATACATCTAATCTCTTATAATCTTGCCATACTCGTGGCTACAATCATGCTCCTGGAGCTGTATCTCCTATCCTTCTATCTAGATCTCTCTATGAGAGTGGAGGAAGAGGAAGAAGGAGAGCTCCTAGTGAGCAGAGAGGGGAGGAGCCCTTCGGGGCCTCTCATGAACGATCCCCCTGGTGCTCCTTATAAAGGGGAGCCCAGGGGACAAGTCTTGCTCCCTACGACTAGTATATTCTCAGCATATTCCGGGCATCTTCTGGAGATGCTCAGGATATGCCTTGGCATTTTTGGAGATGCTAAGGCATATTCCTTAGCATATTCTTGGATGCTGATGGCATATTCCTTATGCCATGTGCCAGTCTGAGCCAGAGGCGTCCCAAGACTGGCACGACGCTTGCGGACCTCGTCTTGGCTGATGGAGAGTGGTTGTTGATGCCGAGGATGCGTCTGGATGTGAACAATATGACATTGGAGGCAACATAATTCGGCCCAAGTGCCCTGAAAAAGATGAAGGTTCGGCCTGGTCCCTGGTTGATTCGGCCCAGAGGAGAGGTGGCCCAGCCGGGTCATAATTCGGCCCAGGCGGGGTCCCTGCGAGCCCAGGCCGGCTTGTCCCTTACTCGGCCTAAGCCGCGGATGGCCCAGCCGAGGTCCTCCAGCCCAGGCATGTCTGTATCCCGTGGTGGGCCGCTTCATTCGGCACAGGCCCGTCAAGGGACGGGGAAGGATCCCAGGGATGTTGCTCTGATTCAGGCCGGTTGGCGATGAAGGCCCCGCGGTGGGCCGAGCTTTCCATGCCGACCCACCCGGGAGGAGAGGACGCGAGCGATCCTGGGGAGAGCCTTGGTGGGCTGAGTGGCCCTGGTGTCGGTCCACCTGGATCAATCCGGTGCTGTGCGGGAGTTTGGTTCGGCGCGGTTTGTGGGAGGTGAGGCGTCGGGGGAGTTCGGCGAGGGTGCATCGGCGTGCTGGGGGATCGCAACGACGTGAGGATGTGGTGGGCCGGCTCAGGTAGCTCGGCCCAACCGGGTAAGCTGTTTAACTCGGCCCAAGGGAGGTAAATCTAGTCAGGCAACACTAATATCAGGCCGAATTAGACATAATTCGGCCCAGTCACGTTTTTTCCTTTTCTCTATTATTTCATTCTCTTTGTGCCTCATTTCTTTATTCTTATATATCCATAAAAGTGTCCACTATTCTTAGGAGTTCTCTTTATATCTCAACTCTGGGGTACCGGGGGTCATATCCCCGACAAATCCCTAGCCGCCGGCCTAGCCCCCTCCTCGACGTGTCTAAACCCTAGATCGTCGAGGGACTCTCTCATACTCCACCATACTCGCTCCGGCTTAAAGCGAAGCCCTGCGAGATCTCCCCTCTACTTCCGGTACCACGCCGTTGTGCTGCCGGAATCGCGAGAAGAGTGCTACAACCTCCGCTGCCTGCTGGAACAAGGGAGAGGAAGGTCTTCGTCGAGTACCGAACGTGTGACCGACCGCGGGAGCGCTGCCGGAACGCAGCGCCGGAAGGATCGTCTACGCGATCTTGAGATCGGGAAGAGTACGACTACATCACCCACGAGAATCCGCTCTCGTTAAACACTTTGGAATCTTCGAGGGTGAGTTATTCCATCGACTCGTTGCTACAATCTAGTAGATAGATCTTGGCTTGTTTGTTTGTATGCGATAGAATTTTTTTGTTTTCCATGCTACGAAACCCTACACTACCGCACTTCCTCGTCCACTGGATGGAGGTGCAGCTGCCAGACACCCCGGATATGAAACAGTCATGGACGATGCACTTCGACGGCTCCAAGCGCGAAGCCGGAGCAGAAGCCAGGGTCATACTGACATCCCCGCAGGGCGACAAGATGAAGTACGTCCTCCAGATGAAATTTCGAGCTTCCAACAATGAAGCCGAATACGAGGACCTCATCCACGGCATGAGGATGGCCAAGATCTGCGGCGCAACGTGCCTGGTCATCTACATTGACTCGAACCTCGTCGTCCAGTAGACGATGAACGAGGGCGACGCGCACGCCGCCAACATGATCGCGTACCGCGCGCTCTACAATTCACTCGAAGGAGACTTCGACGACTGCGAGCTTCGGCATGTTGGAAGAGAAATCAACGAAGAGGCCGATAGACTCGCCAACATCGTCTCCACCTGCGCATGGGTGCCACCAGGTGTGTTCCTCGAACAGATCTGCGTGTCATCCATCAAAAGGAAATTCCCCAAGGGATCACCCAAAGAAGAAGAGCACTCGGGGGTTACGCTACCCGAAGGACAGGAAGGACCAGAAAAACTCGACACAGAGGTCGCAGTTGTCAACCTGATGCAGGTCATGGCAATCGAAGAAACATGGACGCAGGCGTACCTGCGGTACCTGATAAACAGGGAATTGCCTGACGACCCGACAGATGCCCGACACATATCTCGCCGGTCCAAGGCCTTCACCATCACCAATGGAGAGTAGTACAAGCGCAACATTTCGGGTGTGCTACAAGGGTGCGTCACCATCGGTGACGGCAAAACTATCCTCCAAGACATCCATGAGGGCATCTACGACCATCATGCGGGCAACCGCGCCCTCGTCACCAAAGCTCTGCGAGCTGGATTCTACTGACCAACGACCATGAACGACGCCAAGGACATCGTCCGAAGGTGCAACGGGTGCCAGAGGTTCGCAGACAAACTGCACGCACCTAGATCGGAGCTCATGCCCATACCCTTGGCCTGGCCCTTCGCCTAATGGGGCCTCGACATGATCGGCAAACTACCCAAGTCCTCGAAAGGAGGCCACGTCTACCTCCTGTTCGCAATCGACAATTCACAAAGTGGATCGAAGCCATGCCTGTTACCAACCAAAAGGGTACAATGGCCGTGAAGTTCTTCGAGTCCATAGTGTACAGGTTCGGCGTGCCGCACAACATCATCACCGACAACGGGTCGAACTTCATCTCCAAAGAATTCTAGGACTTCTGCGAAGGCCTCGGGATTAACATATCATACGCCTCCGTGGCGCACCCGCAAACGAACGGACAGGTCGAAAAGGCCAACGGCCTCGTCGGCGGCGGCATAAAGAAACGCCTACTGAGCCCACTCGAGCGACTTGCGGGAGCCTGGGAGGAAGAGCCACCCTCCGTCCTTTGGAGCCTACGCACAATGCCAAACAGCTCAACTGGCTACACGCCTTTCTTCATGGTGCACGGAGCCGAAGTCGTGTTACCCGCAGAAGTTCGCCATAAGGCCCCACGGGTCGTTGCCTACAGCGAAGCCGAATCGACGGCCGCACTCGAAGACACCGTCGACACACTCGATGAGGCACGTGACATCGCTGCAGCTTGGTCGGCGGTCTACCAGCAGAGCCTCCGCAACTATCACAGTCGTCGGCTGCGCCCAAGGTCCTTCGTCGAAGGAGACCTAGTTTTACGACTCAAGCAAGAGCGACCGAAGAAGCTCGAGTCACCCTGGGAAGGACCCTACGTCATCACCCAGGTCATCCCAGGTGGCGCTTATCGCCTCAAGCACGTGGAGTCTGGAGTCACATACTCGAACCCATGGAACGTCGCACAACTGCGACGCTTCTACCCCTAGCTATCCCCCTTTTACTTTCAATAAGGCTATTCAGCCAAGGGTACTCAGCCGAACAATGTACCTCCTCATTACGATATGAATAAAGCTAAGTGTCTCGCACCAAAGCTTATCTTTTACTCGCATTTCTTTATGCTACAACACACTCGGGGGCTCCCCCTCACCTCACGACTTCGTCGACTGAGGATAACGCATGTACACCTGAGTAGCTGATCACATCAGGCTAACGAAAATGGCATGCATACAAACAAGCACTACGTGATAATACAATCAACCTTTACAGCAAAAGGCATAACACGCCCAGTCGAATACATACAAGTTTTTACATCTATCTTTTTACAGGTCCTACCTATTCTAAAGAATCGCCTGTGCACGATGCTCAAAGAGATCTACAAGTTGTTCGGCATACTGCCTCACAGCCGCATAGTGCGGGCGCATGTCCCACATGTCGCCATCTGGCCGAGAAGGCGGCCCAGTCGCAACAGCAGCAAGATCCACATCAGGACGATGCAGCCGCATGAGGGAAAACGCGTCCTTAACCCCGACAACCAACTGGTGCCGCACCAGCTCCCTGACGTGATGTACGTCACGAAACTTTGCCAGCAAGCCCCAAAGAGTTGATGGCGCTTCATCTAGAGGAAACATGACGTGCATAATCGACACCAGAGAAGTCTTCACCTGCCGCAGCACTCGCGATACTTGGTGAGCACGATCCTGCACAGTCGTAAGGACCATGGCACGGTCGTGATCCATCCAGAAAAAGCCACCGACTTCCATATCTTGATGGGTCAAGCAATTGATCTGAACTGCAACGCGTTCCTTCTCCTCCCTCGGAACAAGGTTAGCACCTGCAACGTCTACAAAAGTAAGATGACCAGCCAACAGACACATCCAAAAATGAGCAGCAGCTCGAACAAACTTACACTGGAGCTGTTCGGCCAAACGCCGCAGCTCCTCCATCAGATATTTGTAGGGGTTCGTAGCATGGAAAACAAAAATTTTCTATCGCATACAAACAAACAAGCCAAGATCTATCTACTAGATTGTAGCAACGAGTCGATGGAATAACTCACCCTCGAAGATTCCAAAGTGTTTAACGAGAGCAGATTCTCGTGGGTGATGTAGTCGTACTCTTTCCGATCTCAAGATCGCGTAGACGATCCTTCCGGCGCCGCGTTCCCGCAGCGCTCCCGCAGTCGGTCACACGTTCGGTACTCGACGAAGACCTTCCTCTCCCTTGTTCCAGCAGGCAGCGGAGGTTGTAGCACTCTCCTCGCGATTCCGGCAGCACAACGGCGTGGTACCGGAGGTAGAGGGGAGATCCCGCAGGGCTTCGCCTTAAGCCGGTGCGAGTATGGTGGAGCTTATGAGAGAGGCTATTAGTGGTCTAGTAATTAGACACACCAATTAGAGGGCTCTAAACCAATTAGAAGGCTCTAAACCGAAACAGCTCTAAACCGGGGTCTAGGTCTAGTTTCTAGTTTAGAGGATAGGAACTTGTGTGTGTTGGGAGGGGAGCCCTGCCCCTCCCTTTATAGGTGGGAGGGCTGGCGCGCTAGGGGAGGGAGGGAGTCCCTCCCCAACTCGGCCTAGGGCTGGCCGCCGGCTTGGGGACTCCTTCCCCAAGTCGGTCTCCTCTTCTCCTCCTCTTCCCACTTTCCAAAACTGGCAGTTTGACTTTCAAACTAGCCGTTTGACTTTTCCAATTTAGGAATTAAATAAACCCTTTATTTTGGACAGCGAGAACACTTAGTACATGATGCAATCATTCCATCTTGCAATGACACATTCATGTACCCCTTCCCCCCCGGAGTGCCGGACATTCCGGGACCTTCTAGAATGTTCCCGATGAAAACACCGGAACCATTCCCCAACTCCGAAATGGGACTTTCCTTATATGAATCTTATTCTCCGGACCATTCCGGATCACCTCGTGATATCCCGGATCCCATCCGAGACTCCGAACAACATTCGGTCTCTTTCTCATAATACCATAACTACTCAAACAACGTCGAATCCTTAAGTGTGTCTCCCTACGGTTCGTGAATTATGCGGACATGATCGAGACACTTCTCCGAACAATAACCAATAGAGGAATCTGGAAATTCATATGGCTCCCACATATTTCTACGATTACTTTGCGATCGAATGAACCACTTACATACGATACCAATTTCCCTTTGTCTCACGATATGTTACTTATCCGAGGTCATGATCGTCGGTATCTCTGCATACCTAGTTCAACCTCGTTACTGATAAGTACTCTTTTCTCGTTCCCGTGATATGTGATCCCTTGTGACCAAGTCACATGCTTGCAAGCTAATTGGATGACATTTCACCGAGAGGGCCCAGAGAATATCTATCCGTCATGTGGATGGACAAATCCCACTCTTGATCCATGTGTTTCAACCAATACTTTCCGAACACCCAATGCCACTTTTATAGCCACCCTGTTACGGTGTGGTGTTTGATGACATCAAAGCATCCATCCAGTAAAGGCAATATGCATGATCTCATGGTCGAAGGAATTAGGTTACTATGTATCAGAAAGCATATAGCAATTGAACTATTGAAATGACTTGATCTTTATGCTACGCTTGTCTATAGGAGTATGTCCACCATATCATTCTCCTAACGATATGATCTTGTTGTTGATAACATCTCAATGTTCATGACAAAGAAACCACATCATCAATCAACCAACAAGCTAGTGAAGTATAGAGGCCATACTAGGGACTTCAAATTAAGTTTACAAATCACACAAGTATTAATGGTTTCCTTGTTAATACTATTATAGCATGAATGTAAACATTTATCATAAACACAAAGATATATAATAATAACTACATTTATTATTACCTCTAGGGCATATCTCCAACAGTCTCCCACTTGCACTAGAGTCATCTAATCTAGATTACATGGTAATATACCGAACACCCATGGCAGTTTGGTGTTGGTCATGTTTTGCCCTCGGGAGAGGTTTAGTCAACGGATCCGCCACATTCAGATCTGTGTGTACTTTGCAAATCTTTATATCCCCATCCTGGATATGTTCTCGAATAGCGTGGAAACGCAGCTTGATATGCTTCAGCTTCTTGTGTGACCTTGGTTCTTGCGCATTGGCTATGGCGCCCATGTTATCACAGTAGATAGACATTGGGTCCAGCGCACTTGGAACCACACCCAGCTCTGTAATGAACTCTTTCATCCATATCGCTTCTTGTGAAGCCTCCGAAGCAGCCATGTATTCCGATTCAGTTGAAGATCTCGCCACAACGCTTTGCTTTGCACTCCTCCAGCTAACTGCTGCACCATTCAAAATAAATACGTATCCAGATTGTGATTTAGAATCATCCGGATCGGTGTTCCAACTAGCATCGGTGTAACCATTAACAACGAGCTGTTCATCACCTCCATAAGAAAGAACCATATCCTTAGTTCTTCTCAAGTACTTAAGGATGTTTTTGACCGCTGTCCAATGATCCACTCCTGGATCACTTTGATATCTGCTAGTTAGACTAACAGCATATGCGATGTCGGGTCTAGTACATAGCATGGCATACATTAGAGATCCTATGGCTGAGGCATAGGGAGTCTTACTCATCTTTTCTCTATCTTCTGCCGATGTCGGACTTTGAGTTTTACTCAAGGTCGTATTGGGCAACATGGGCAAGAACCCTTTCTTGCTATCTTCCATTCCAAACCTCTTTAGAACTTTGTCCAAATATGTACTTTGTGACAATGATATTTGGCGTTTCGATCTATCTCTATAAATCTTTATGCCTAATATGTAAGCTGCTTCGCCAAGATCCTTCATTGAAAAACTATTATTCAAATATTCCTTGACACTATTAAGAAGGTCTACATCATTCCCAATCAACAATATGTCATCCACATACAGTATTAAGAATGCTACAGAGCTCCCACTCACTTTCTTGTAAATACAAGCTTCTCCATAAGTTTGTATAAAACCAAAACTTTTGATTACCTTATCAAAACGTTGATTCCAACTTCGGGATGCTTGCTTCAATCCATAGATGGACCGTTGAAGCTTGCATACCTTGTTAGCATCTTTAGGATCGACAAAACCTTTGGGTTGTATCATATACAACTCTTCATCAATGTCTCCATTGAGGAATGCTGTTTTGACATCCATCTGCCATATCTCATAATCATAATATGCAGCGATTGCTAACATAATCCTCACAGACTTTAGCTTCGCTACCGGTGAGAAAGTCTCATCGTAGTCAACTCCTTGAATTTGTCGAAACCCTTTTGCGACAAGTCGAGCTTTATAGACAGTAACATTACCATCAGCATCTGTTTTCTTCTTGAAAATCCATTTGTTCTCGACAGCCTTCCGGCCATCCGGTAAGTCCACCAAAGTCCATACTTGGTTTTCGTACATGGATCCAATCTCGGATTTCATGGCTTCTTGCCATTTATTGGAATCTGGGCTCATCATCGCTTCCTCATATGTCTCGGGGTTATCGGTGTTGTCCACCAACATGACATTCATAACGGAATCATACCAATCTGGAGTGGTACGAGTTCTCGTTGACCTCCGAGGCTCTGTAGTAACTTCAACCGAAGTTTCATGATCACCATCATTAGCTTCCTCTCTTATTGGTGCAGGCACCACAGGAACTTCTTCCGGTGCTGCGCTACTCGCAATTTCGAGAGAAGGTTCGACAACCTCGTCGAGTTCTACTTTCCTTCCAGTCACTTCTTTCGAGAGAAATTCCTTCTCTAGAAAGGATCCATTCTTAGCAACGAAGATTTTGCCTTCGGATCTATGATAGAAGGTATACCCAACAGTTTCCTTCGGGTATCCTATGAAGACGCATTTTTCCGCTTTGGGTTCAAGCTTGTCCGGCTGCAACTTCTTTACATAGGCTTCGCATCCCCAAACTTTAAGGAACGACAATTTAGGTTTCTTCCCAAACCATAATTCATACGGTGTCGTTTCAACGGATTTAGACGGTGCCCTATTTAAAGTGAATGCGGCTGTTTCTAATGCATAACCCCAAAATGATAGTGGCAAATCTGTAAGTGACATCATAGAACGAACCATATCTAAGAGAGTTCGATTACGACGTTCAGACACACCATTACGCTGTGGTGTTCCCGGCGGTGTCAACTGCGAAAGTATTCCACATTTCTTCAAATGCTCGCCAAACTCGTAACTTAGATATTCACCTCCACGATCAGATCGTAGAAATTTAATCTTCTTGTTACGTTGATTCTCTACCTCACTTTGAAACTCCTTAAACTTCTCGAAAGTTTCGGACTTATGTTTCATAAAATAGATATACCCATATCTACTCAAGTCATCCGTGAAGGTAAGAACATAACGATAACCACTGCGCGATGCTACACTCATTGGACCACACACATCGGTATGTATGATTTCCAATAAGTCTGTAGCTCGCTCCATCATACCAGAAAATGGAGTCTTAGTCATTTTACCCATCAGACATGCTTCGCATCTTTCAAGTGATTCAAAATCAAGTGATTCAAGAAGTCCATCGGAATGGAGTTTCTTCATACGCTTCACTCCAATGTGACCAAGACGACAGTGCCACATATAGGTCAAATTATCGCTTGATTTCAAACGTTTAGCCTCAATGTTATTAATATGTGTATTTCTACTATCGAGATTCAATATGAATAGACCATCTATCAAAGGTGCATGTGCATAAAACATATTACTCATATAAATCGAACAACCATTATTCTCGGATTTAAACAAGTAACCGTCTCGCAATAAACAAGATCCCGATATAATGTTCATGCTCAACGCAGGCACCAAATAACAATTATTTAAGTATAAAACTAATCCCGATGGTAGATGAAGAGGTAGTGTGCCGACCGCGATCACATCAACCTTTGATCCGTTTCCCACGCGCATCGTCACCTCGTTCTTCACTAGCTTCCGTTTATTCTGCAGCTCCTGTTTCGAGTTACAAATATGAGCAACCGAACCAGTATCAAATACCCAGGCACTACTACGAGTACTAGTGAGATACACATCAATAACATGTATATCAGATATACCTTTCTTCTTGATGTTGCCGTTCTTCAAATCCGCCAAGTACCTTGGGCAATTCCGCTTCCAGTGACCTTCTCCCTTGCAGTAAAAGCACTCAGTATCAGGCTTGGGTCCAGCCTTGGTCCTCTTCGTCGGCGTGGTAACTTTCTTACCACCCTTCTTGAAGTGTCCCTTCTGCTTAGACTTGCCTTTCTTGAATTTGGTGGTCTTATTGACCATCAACACTTGGTGCTCTTTCTTGATCTCCACTTCTGCAGATTTTAACATAGCAAATAGTTCTGGCAACTCTTTGTTCATGTTCTGCATGTTGTAGTTCATCACAAAGTTCTTGTAACTTGGTGGTAGTGATTGGAGGATGCGGTAAACTCCCAAAGTATTAGGAATCACTATACCCAAACTTTGAAGTTTATTTGCGTGCCCAGACATTTTAAGCACATGCTCACTGACGGAGCTACCCTCTTCCATCTTGCAGTTAAAGAACTTTTCAGAAGCTTCATAACTTTCAATTGCCGCATGAGTCTCAAAGATTAATTTGAGATCCTCGACAATATCATATGGATCTGACTCTTCAAACCTTTTCTGAAGCTCCGATTCTAAACCATACAAGATAGCACACTGAACTATGGAGTACTGATTCTTCCGAGCGAGGTAAACATTCTTTACTTCATCGGTAGCATCAGCTGCAGGTGGGTCACCTAGCGGTGCATCCAGCACATAGGTCAAATTACCAGCTGTGAGGACAATCCTCAAATTGCGGAACCAATCCGCGAAGTTGCTTCCATTGTTTTTCAACTTTTCTTTCTCTAGGAACGCATTAAAATTGATGGTAGGGGCTGCCATTGATCTACAACATATTTGCAATAGTTTAGACTAAGTTTATGACAAATTGAGTTCAAATTAATTAATGAAATTAAACTAGGTGAACTCCCACTCAAAACAACATCCCTCACATTGTTTTAGTGATCACACGAACCAAATCCACTACATCAACACCGATCATCACGAGAGCTGATATAGTTTTAATGGCGAACAATCATCATGTTCATCATATCTACTATATGATTCATGCTTTGCCTTTCGGCGATCCGTGTTCCTGAGGCCATGTCTGTACATGCTAGGCTCGTCAAGATCAAACCTTAGCTTCCGCATAAGCAAATCTGGCTTGCTTACGTTGTAGTCACCCGCGGAATCAAAGACACCCGATCATCACGTGGTGCTTCGAAGCAGCAAGCTTTGGCAACGGTGCATACTAAGGGTGAACACTTTTAGAACTTGAAATTTATGTGCATGAGGGATCATCTTATAATGCTACCGTCGTCTACTAAGCAATACAAGATGCATAAAGGATTAACATCACATGCAATTCATAATATGTGATATGATATGGCCTTTCTTCTTTGTGCTTCCGATCTCCATCTTCAAGCACGAACATGATCTCCATCATCACCGGCATAGCATCAAGGTCAATGACGCTTCTTCATGGTTGTCGTCCGCCAACTTCAACTATTACAACTATTTTGAATAGACACGCAGGCCTTAACAGAAATTAAAGACAACCATATGGCTCCTGCCGGTTGCCAACTTACAATAAGGATCATTGCATACATCAAATATAATCACAATCATGGCCATATCACATCACTGCACACCCCTGCAAAACAAAGTTAGACGCTTCTACTTTCTTTGCATATTTTACGTGGTTTGGGGCTTTCCATAAGTGTCGTTCTAACTTACGAACAAGAACCACAACATTGATACTAGCATTGTTGATCACCCGTTGTAAATTGGATCTTTACTATGCTAGGAGAAACAGGCACCCGCAAAGCCACTTATGCAAAACGAGTTGCATGTCAAGCGTGGAGCAAGTCTCATGAACGATGTCATGTAAGGTTAGCCCGGGCCGCTTCATCCCAACATACCGCAAGATGCAAAGTACACAAAAAGCAATCTACAATAAAAGCATCAACGCCCACAATGACCATTGTGTTCTACTCGTGCAACAGATCTACATATAGACACGGCTCTGATGCCACTGTAGGGGTTCGTAGCATGGAAAACAAAAATTTTCTATCGCATACAAACAAACAAGCCAAGATCTATCTACTAGATTGTAGCAACGAGTCGATGGAATAACTCACCCTCGAAGATTCCAAAGTGTTTAACGAGAGCAGATTCTCGTGGGTGATGTAGTCGTACTCTTTCCGATCTCAAGATCGCGTAGACGATCCTTCCGGCGCCGCGTTCCCGCAGCGCTCCCGCAGTCGGTCACACGTTCGGTACTCGACGAAGACCTTCCTCTCCCTTGTTCCAGCAGGCAGCGGAGGTTGTAGCACTCTCCTCGCGATTCCGGCAGCACAACGGCGTGGTACCGGAGGTAGAGGGGAGATCCCGCAGGGCTTCGCCTTAAGCCGGTGCGAGTATGGTGGAGCTTATGAGAGAGGCTATTAGTGGTCTAGTAATTAGACACACCAATTAGAGGGCTCTAAACCAATTAGAAGGCTCTAAACCGAAACAGCTCTAAACCGGGGTCTAGGTCTAGTTTCTAGTTTAGAGGATAGGAACTTGTGTGTGTTGGGAGGGGAGCCCTGCCCCTCCCTTTATAGGTGGGAGGGCTGGCGCGCTAGGGGAGGGAGGGAGTCCCTCCCCAACTCGGCCTAGGGCTGGCCGCCGGCTTGGGGACTCCTTCCCCAAGTCGGTCTCCTCTTCTCCTCCTCTTCCCACTTTCCAAAACTGGCAGTTTGACTTTCAAACTAGCCGTTTGACTTTTCCAATTTAGGAATTAAATAAACCCTTTATTTTGGACAGCGAGAACACTTAGTACATGATGCAATCATTCCATCTTGCAATGACACATTCATGTACCCCTTCCCCCCCGGAGTGCCGGACATTCCGGGACCTTCTAGAATGTTCCCGATGAAAACACCGGAACCATTCCCCAACTCCGAAATGGGACTTTCCTTATATGAATCTTATTCTCCGGACCATTCCGGATCACCTCGTGATATCCCGGATCCCATCCGAGACTCCGAACAACATTCGGTCTCTTTCTCATAATACCATAACTACTCAAACAACGTCGAATCCTTAAGTGTGTCTCCCTACGGTTCGTGAATTATGCGGACATGATCGAGACACTTCTCCGAACAATAACCAATAGAGGAATCTGGAAATTCATATGGCTCCCACATATTTCTACGATTACTTTGCGATCGAATGAACCACTTACATACGATACCAATTTCCCTTTGTCTCACGATATGTTACTTATCCGAGGTCATGATCGTCGGTATCTCTGCATACCTAGTTCAACCTCGTTACTGATAAGTACTCTTTTCTCGTTCCCGTGATATGTGATCCCTTGTGACCAAGTCACATGCTTGCAAGCTAATTGGATGACATTTCACCGAGAGGGCCCAGAGAATATCTATCCGTCATGTGGATGGACAAATCCCACTCTTGATCCATGTGTTTCAACCAATACTTTCCGAACACCCAATGCCACTTTTATAGCCACCCTGTTACGGTGTGGTGTTTGATGACATCAAAGCATCCATCCAGTAAAGGCAATATGCATGATCTCATGGTCGAAGGAATTAGGTTACTATGTATCAGAAAGCATATAGCAATTGAACTATTGAAATGACTTGATCTTTATGCTACGCTTGTCTATAGGAGTATGTCCACCATATCATTCTCCTAACGATATGATCTTGTTGTTGATAACATCTCAATGTTCATGACAAAGAAACCACATCATCAATCAACCAACAAGCTAGTGAAGTATAGAGGCCATACTAGGGACTTCAAATTAAGTTTACAAATCACACAAGTATTAATGGTTTCCTTGTTAATACTATTATAGCATGAATGTAAACATTTATCATAAACACAAAGATATATAATAATAACTACATTTATTATTACCTCTAGGGCATATCTCCAACAATATTCCTCTCTGGCGGCACCTCGCTCCGCCTTCGACTTCCAAACGTCTGCATGACCTCGGATGCCAAGCAACTCCTTCTCAAGACTGCGGACGTGGTCACGAAGAAATACAAGCTGGGACGCATCATCCAAGGATGGTCGTGGCTGCGGAGCAGACGAAGTATCGACGGGATCATCACCCGAAGGTCCCTAGAGGAAACCAGACAAGGATATGAACAACACACGAATGGACAACAACTCGAAGGTTCATTATATACAATAAAAGCCACCGCGTGGCATAGGAAGTGTTCATAAGGATATTACAACAAAAGTAGACACAACTATCCTACAACTACAATGCCTAAGCAGCTGTGTCCTAAGTGGCCTCGGAGCCAGATATCCTGCTCTTGACCTCTTCCTGCTGCCTCATCGCGTACTCCGCCGGCGGGTCAATCAGCTTCGTCTCATAGCATTTATAGCGTGCAGCGTAGAGAGCAAAGACTACCTCGGATCCGTCGGGATCCATTGGCATCTGGGAGGTGACCTGATGAAGATCCAGCTCCGCCCCGGACACCATGGTCATCGCCAGCCCCATGGACGCACTGATGCCCTTTTGCTTGCGCTTGTACGCCGCAAGCGCATCGGCTGATAGCGCATCCGCCAACAAGTCGACATCCTCAAGGGCAACACCCTTGGGGACGAGCTCCTTGTAGAAGCGCCCGAGAACCTCCTTGCCTTTGGCAAGAGAGCCAACCACATTAGTGCAGCGATCTTCGACCGCCGCAGTAGCATCATCCAGAGCACTACCACGCTCCAGAGCACTACGGTCGAACTCAATGCCGGCGACATCTAGAAGTAGTACAACAAGAATCAAGCAAAGCCAGAGAGAGAAGGCAGCCGAAATAGAACATACAACAGCGAAATCACTCACCCGAAATAGCCTTGGCAGAAGTCAACAGCTTCTTGGCTACCTCATTCTCACGCGAAGCCGCAGCGATGGTGAGCTGCTCCTCACGGTCCGTAGCTTCCTGCTACAGGCGCTCCTTGACCACAGCTGTGTCAGCTAGCTCCCGCTCGAGGCGCTCCTTCGCACCAACGGCATCTACGACTTTCTTTTCCGCTTGCCCGAGGCTCTTTTTGAGAGCATCAAGCTCGCGGAGGACAACGTTATTTTCATCTGCAAAAAGAAACAAGAAACTGCATGAGCTTCACAAGCAAGCAAGCAGACGAAGAAGTAGAAGATATAGTTAAAGATGTACCTTCAAGCCCCTGCAGGCTGGCCTCCAACGCTAGGTGCTGCTTCACCAGCTGGTTGGCACCTTGCACAAAAGGCTGCAAGAAGAAGCAACTTGTCAGGAAAAGGGCTCGGGGGTTGTGCCCAAGAAACGAGCAAAAAGAAATCAAACACACGAAAAATGCTCGGGGGCTCCCCCTGAGACACGCACAAAACAGAAGCAAAGATCAACAGATCACACGAAAAACGCTCGGGGGGCTCCCCCCACAGCAAGAACGAAAACACTTACATGATAAGACAGAGACTCCGAAGGTCCGACTGTAGTCTTCTGGGAGACGATCACCCGAGCCTCCTGCGGAGAGGGGTTCAGAGCAACGCCCCCAGAGGTGGCCACCGTCTGAGAGGGAGGAGGTGTCATTTTCGACTCCCCCATCATCTCTTGGGTGGCATCGCTAAACGAGCCCTCAGAGGAGTGGCTGCAAAGGAAAACACCAGTCAAAGGCAAGCAAGCAACAAGGAAAGATAGCAAAAAGCATCCGAAGGAACTTACGAGTCCATATCGCTCAAGTTGAAAACAGGCAAGGCCCTCTTGCCCTTCTTCTCTTCCTTCTTCCGCTTCGCCGGCGGCTATGGCGCTACAGCCTGCACAGGCACGGCTGGAATGGGGGAGGAAGAGCCACCATCATCTCCACTATGACGAACAAGGCATGGCGGGTCCCTAGGCGTTGGCGGAGTCGAGGCATCCGGCGATTTGCTCGGGCTCCGTGCCCGCTTTCGGGTCTGCTCCTCGCTCACCTCGGGGGATTCCTCAACCGATGACTGCGGCGAGGGAATCTCAGACATGGAGTCCACTACCTCATTGTACGGCACATCCGAAAAACGTTCGGGTAGTGGAGGCACCATGCCCGGTACCTTGAACTCCTGCACAAAGAAAGAAAACCTTCCGAACAAGGAACTGCAAGAAAAACGCACTCGAAAATAGCGCTATGCGCACGTCCTAGATCTACACCTATGGAACGGGTCGAGAGGCACTGAACGGAGGGGTCAGCGACTTCCCCGGGAGGTCCTCGTCGGCTTTGTACTTCAGCAGCGACCGAAGGATTCTGTCGAGGTCCCCCCTGGAGAGCTCCTCAGCCACAACTCTCGTCGGGCCATGGCAGCCAGAATAAAGGAACATCAGGTGCGCCCTAGCCTGAAGCGGCTGCAACCAACGTTTAAGGAAGGTGCGGATAATATCCACACTGTTCACCTCCTTCTCCGGAATCACTTGGAGATCCTCCACCCAACGGTAGAGCCCCCCTATCTCCTCCACCTCACCATCCAAGATGTGGTTCTTCCAAGACCTCTTCGGCTGGATTTTCTGGGTAGAGTTGAGAGGGGCAAGGCCAAAATTTTGCCCGTCCACTGTGGAATCGCGGATGTAAAACCATCGCCTCCGCCAGTATTGGACAGACTCGGACATAGAAAAAGAGAAGAGAAAATTGGATTTAAGGGAAATGATGCAGCCGCCGATCGGATAAACTCCGTCGGAGCCAGATTTCCTCTTCACGGAATAGAGTTTCCGAAAAAGGCCAAAGTGCGGCTCGATGCCGAACCAGCACTCGCAGAAGGTGATAAAACAGGCGATGTGGATAAGAGAATTTGGCGAGAGATGGTGGAGTTGGATGCCATAGAAAAAAAAGCAGTCCACGGAGAAAATCGTGGACCGGGAGAGAGAGGCCCTGAAGGACAAAAGCAACAAACATGACCCGAAACCCTGCGGGTGGACGGGGAATTACCTCGTCGCCGGGAATCTTGATGGCCTCCTTGTCATGCGGGATCAGGCCCCGCTCACGAAGCTTGCACAGGTTGCCCTCGCGCGTCTCCGTGCGTCGCCACCCACCATCGGTGACGCGAGTGGCGGCGGTGCCCTTTTTGCCGCCGGCAGCAGCGCTGGTGCCCGCCATGGTGGAGGCCTTCTTAGGCTTCCCCATTGCAGTACGGCGACGGCGGCGGTGTGAGCGCAGAAAAGAGGATGGGAAAGATCTAAGAACTTCCAGCACGCAGCGAGAAAACCTTAAGAAGGTGGAAGCAGTGAAAAGCAAATAGCTGCGGTGAAAACAAACCACATATTTTTCCCCCAGAGTTATAGGGACGAAGACGATGAGCAGGGACCGTACATCAGGAAGCCCTAGCGCTAGCATCAAATCCAACCGTCCACGTGTCAGCACAGCAGCGAACCGTTGCTCGCACGCCGTCCACTATGCACGGAAATCGAGGAGACGCCGTAATTCTCGCCACGTCGCACATGACCAGTCAACTCCAAGTCAGAAAGTGGGACCTACGTTCGTCCTGTCACGTCACCTCTGGCGCCGCAGACGATTGAGGTCACTGTTTGTCAGCAATGACGTCATCAAAGCCATACTGGCAATGGTTACAAATATTCGGCTACACAGCTAAAGTACTCACTCGAATCTACGATTCGAGTAACTAATCGGGGGATACTCCTATCATGAGCGCTGGCCGCGCACCCGAAGCATGACTAAGGTACTACACCGCTGAACTATTTCTTCGAGTGTACGACTCCACTACGGACTCGGGGGCTACTCCCATATTGAGGATTAATTCAAACATCCGAAAAAATTGTGTCCTGCGGACCTGAAGCAAACAACGGCTGAATTAAAGTCTCCGCTCGAGTCTACGACTCAAACAGACACTCGGGGGCTACTCCTATAGGGAGCGCTGGTTGCGCATCCTATGAATTCTTCGACTGCGATCCTTCGGATCAGCATGCAAAAACTTTTCGGCAACTTTGCCCCAACCAACACTAAGTGAGTAAACATCCTCCTTGGCCACCCAAAACACCTCTACGGTGATAAAATTTCGGATGTTGTGTCTGCGACGCAAAGATAAGACCTACAGATACCATCTGATGGCCTGGTAACGCACCAGACTGCGCTCTGCTGGTAAAAATCCGTGCCAACGAGCGCGATGAAAATCCCGACGGACGCGTTGGGTACATAATTCGAAATTTACTAGGATTTCACTCCTGTAAATCTTCAACGGCCTGAGTCGAATTAGGCCAGCATATGTTCCGGGTTTGAGTCGAGGGACTCGAATCTGAAGAAGATCGTGTTGTTTTGTCCTAAGACAGTTAACTGGCCCTGATCCGCCGGGAGAGTCAGGCACACGCATCAATAATCCCTACACACTAAAATCATTCTCTAGTAAACAGAGATAGCTTCACCCGAAAGATTGAAGAGTCCTCAGCTGAATCTACGATTCGACTGAACACTCGGGGGCTACTGACATGGTTATACCCTATGGGTACACGACTTTGGCATACCTGGTCCATCCCAAGGAAGGCCCACGAGAATATACGCGGCCCATGAAGACTTTCGGGTGGCCCAAGCCCATGACGTCTTCGGATCCTTGGAGAGAAAGACTAGAACAGATAGAATATTCAAAGAGGCAAACCCTAAAACCTGTAACCGACTCGATCTGTGCCTGGGACCTGCCTACCTCTATATAAAGGCTAGGAGGACACGAAGAGAAGGGCATCTTTCATACCACCGCATACACACCTTCACGCCAGATTGCATCTGCGCACCCCTGTACTTTTCGGTTCCGCCGTAATCAAGAGCAGACAAGAAGGAGTAGGGTTTTCCCTCCGGGGGCCTGAACCTGGGTAAATCTCGTGTCCCCTGGTTGCTTGTCTATTAACCGGTTCCGCGATCTCCAGCATCCCCATCTTCTCCAAAACCCAAGCTCATAACAATGGGCATTGACAAGATCAAACCTCGTCAACTTTCATCAAAAAAAATCACGAGCAATCCAATCAAAGTTCTTTTCCAAGGCTTCATGCATTCCAACAAGCTTAAAGGGTATGGGTATCTTAAATTCTTCTCTAGGCTTAGTTTTATCAGAAATTCCCACAACATCTACACTTGAGCCTAGCACATTGAAACGCTCAAGACCTTTTTGGCCTCCCTAGCAACATCATGAAATTCTTTTGATAAAGTTTCAAGGATTAATTCTCTCTTTTCAGCATTCTTTTCTTCTTTTAGTTTTAGGAACAAAAATTGTATGAAGGGGTTAAGGCTAACAAACCTAGCCTCCAACATATGAACTAAATAAGCTACAACAATCTCATAATTAGGATCAAGCTCTGCTATAGATTTATCCTCATGCTTGCTAACATAATTAAAGAATTCTTCAATATTATCTTTCCCAATTATGGAGCCACTACCTTTTGCAAGATCTTTCAGGGCGAACTTGGGGAGCAACATGGTGAACTAGAGCAAGGTGGCAACTCGAGCAGGAACTGATTTTTTTTGTGTTTTTGAATAAAGCAAGCAAACCAAACTAGACTATTTTTTTTTGGGTTTTTTGAAAAGAGGCAAACAAAACCAAGCAAAAGAAACAAAGCAAACTAAAGACAAAGTAAAGAGAAAGGAAGTGAAGGACTCTCCTAGTGAAGACGTCCTTAGCCTCCCCGGCAACGGCGCTAGAAAAGCTCGATGCAGCGCTGAGTTGATGTAGGAGCGCTTCGTTGGGAACCCCAAGAGTAAGGTGTGAAGCAGCACAACAGCAAGTTTTCCCTCGGTAAGAAACCGAGGTTATCGAACCAGTAGGAGGAAGGAAACGTCACACAGGTGTTGCAAGCAACGCGGAGACCTGCACAACATAAACTCAAGACTTTGCCCCAACGAATCACTGAGGTTGTCAAGCTCGCCGGTTTGCTGTAACAAATGATTAAACGTATGGTGTGGAAGGTAATGGTTTGCAACAAGTAAGCAAGTAACAGTGGAAGATGTATCAATGGTAAAGATTGGACCAGGGTCCATAGTTCACTAGAGGTGCTCTCCTTAGATAAACAACATGGCATGAAGGGTAAACAAATTACAGCAGGGCAATTGACAGGAACTGAGCAAGGAATAACAATGCAATTACTAGTCAGAAGGTCCTGTGAGATTCGATTGGGCAATACAACAAGATACATAGACCGCCATCCAACTGCATCTATGACTAGAAGTCCACCTTCAGGTTATCATCCGAACCCCTCCAGTATTAAGTTGCAAGCAATAGACAACTGCTTTAAGCAAAGTGTGTAAAGTAAAAAGTCCACATATTCCATGAACAAGAGACCGTTGTTTTCTCCCTAGTGACAACAACACATCTACAACCGAAGAGATTTCTGTCAATTCCCTTGGAAACTAGAGGCATGAACCCACTATCGAGCATAAATACTCCCTCTTGGAGTTACTACCAACTACTTGGCCAAGATAGCTACTAACAACGGAGAGCATGCAAGATCACAAACAACACAAACATGATAGAATCCTAAAGACAAAACCATTAATCAAACCAACATAATAATCTCAATATCCATCGGATCCCCGCAAATACAACATGCATGATTACAAATAGATTAGATCTTGATCATGAACAGAGCTCACAAGATCTATACATGAAAGCACAAAGGAGGAGATACAACCATCTAGCTACTACATGGATCCATAGTCCAAGGTGGAACTACTCACGCATCATACCGGAGAGAAGGCCTCCGGGATGATCTCCCCTTCGGCAGGATGCCGGGAAGAACTTCAGATCCCCGCGATCTAGGGACGATGGTGGCGGCGGCTATAGACGGTTTCGTGGAGATTTGATCGGGTACTTAGGGTTTCTGCATTGGGGGCTTCTTATAGGAGAAGGGGGAGACCGAGGCGGCGACCAGAGTGGCCAAACCCTAGCCAGGCGTGGGGTGGGGCCCACCCGCACCTGGGGTGGGTCTCGACCTCCTGGCTGGCCCCTCCGGCTCCCCTCTGGACTTCTTGTTCCCCAAGGAAAGTAATTGACTTTGACATTTGTCCCGTCCAATTCCAAGAATATTTTTTTACTAACTTTTCTGAAACCAAAAACAGCAGAAAACAGGCATCTGGCACTGTTGCAACTTGTTAGTAGGTTAGTACCAGAAAACATGTAAAAAGCACCTCAAAGTATGGACAAGTAAAGCAAAGTAGATACTAAACAAGCATGGAGCATAAAAAATTATAGATACGTTTCCAACGTATCAGGGCCCCACACCCTGTCTAGGCGCGGTGCAGGGCCCACCCGCACCTAGGGGGGGGGGGTCTGGGTGCCTTGGCCCGCCTCTCCGGCTCCCCTCTGGACTTATTGTTCCTCACGAAAAGTAATTGACTTTGACATTTGTCCCGTCCAATTCCGAGAATATTTCTTTACTAACTTTTCTGAAACCAAAAACAACAGAAAACAAGCAACATGCACTGTAGCAACTTGTTAATAGGTTAGTACCAGAAAACATGTAAAAACACCTCAAAGTGTAGACAAAGCAAAGCAAAGTAGATACTAAACAAGCATGGAGCATAAAAAATTATAAATACATTTTCGACGTATCAGTGCTCGTCGATGCATTTAATGCATACGTGAATTTTGTAGTTTATTTTTTTATTATCCATCATATTAGGAGATATTACCATTGTTCTTAGTGATTTACGTGATTTTCTATGAAATCACATTACTTGTTATCTAATCCTATAGGCAGAAAAACCTTTTTAGTGTTTTTAACTTTTAGAAGCTACGAGACTCGGAAAGAGACTAGGTCAATGAAGTTGGTTAGAAATTTCGATACAAATCTAACAAGCTCAAGTAGGACCCAAGGGGCACAATGAACTAAAAACGACAACCCAAACAAGTCAGGTCACAACTCTAGTAGGATCTGGAGCCTCGATGCTCGAATGTCGGTGATCCCACCTCCATCGCCTTTGTTTTGCCCTAAAAGCAATTATATATACAATTGGGGATATTTCTGTTGGAGATATGCCCTAGAGGCAATAATAAATATAGTTATTATTATATCTTTGTGTTTATGATAAATGTTTACATTCATGCTATAATAGTATTAACAAGGAAACATTAATACTTGTGTGATTTGTAAACTTAATTTGAAGTCCCTAGTAAAGCCTCTATATAATACTAGCTTGTTGGTTAATAGATGATTGTGGTTTCCATATCATGAACATTGAGATGTTATTAACAACAAGATCATATCGTTAGGAGAATGATATGGTGGACATACTCCTATAGATAAGCGTAGCATAAAGATCAAGTCATTTTAATAGTTCAATTGCTATATGCTTTCTGATACATAGTAATCTAATTCCTTCGACCATGAGATCATGCATATCACCTTTACCGGATGGATGCTTTGATGACATCAAACACCACACTGTAACTGGGTGGCTATAAAGGTGGCATTGAGTGTTCGGAAAGTATTGGTTGAAACACATGGATCAAGAGTGGGATTTGTCCATCCATATGACAGATAGATATACTCTGGGCCCTCTCGGTGAAATGTCATCCAATTAGCTTGCAAGCATGTGACTGGCTCACAAGGGATCACATATCACGGGAACGAGAAAAGAGTACTTATCAGTAACGAGGTTGAACTAGGTATGCAGAGATACCGACGATCATAACCTCGGATAAGTAAACTATCGCGAGACAAAGGGAAATTGATATCGTATGTAAGTGGTTCATTCGATCGCAAAGTAACCGTAGAAATATGTGGGAGCCATATGAATTTCCAGATTCCTCTATTGGTTATTGTTCGGAGAAGTGTCTCGATCATGTCCGCATAATTCACGAACCGTAGGGAGACACACTTAAGGATTCGACGTTGTTTGAGTAGTTATGGAATGATGAGAAAGAGTCCGAATGTTGTTCGGAGTCTCGAATGGGATTCGGGATATCACGAGGAGATCCGGAATGGTCCGGAGAATAAGATTCATATAAGGAAAGTCCCGTTTCGGAGTTGGAGAATGGTTCCGGTGTTTTCATCGGGAATGTTCTAGAAGGTTCCGGAATGTCCGGCACTCCGGAGGGGAAGGGTACATGAATGTGTTATATCAAGTTGGTATGATTGCATTATGTACTCGGTGTCATCGCTGAACAAAATAGAGGGTTTATTCAAATCCTAGTTTGAAAAGTCAAACGCCAAGTTTGAAAGACAAACGACTAATTTTGGGAAGTGGAGAGGGAGGTGGAAACCGACTTGGGGGAGGAGTTCCTCCTCCCACCGCCGGCGCACCACCAAGCCTAGTTGGGGAGGGACTCCCCTCCCCTTGGCCGGCCCCCTCCACCTATATAAGGAGGGGCAGGGCTCCCCTCCTAGACACACAAGTTCCTACCTCTAAACCCTAGCCCCAAGCCGCCGCCGCCTCCATAGCCGCCGCCGGCCCTAGGGCACTCGCCGCCGCCGCCTAGGTGAATCCCTAGCCGCCGGCCTAGCCCCCTCCTCGACGTGTCTAAACCCTAGATCGTCGAGGGACTCTCTCATACTCCACCATACTCGCTCCGGCTTAAAGCGAAGCCCTGCGAGATCTCCCCTCTACTTCCGGTACCACGCCGTTGTGCTGCCGGAATCGTGAGAAGAGTGCTACAACCTCCGCTGCCTGCTGGAACAAGGGAGAGGAAGGTCTTCGTCGAGTACCGAACGTGTGACCGACTGCGGGAGCGCTGCCGGAACGCAGCGCCGGAAGGATCGTCTACGCGATCTTGAGATCGGGAAGAGTACGACTACATCACCCACGAGAATCCGCTCTCGTTAAACACTTTGGAATCTTCGAGGGTGAGTTATTCCATCGACTCGTTGCTACAATCTAGTAGATAGATCTTGGCTTGTTTGTTTGTATGCGATAGAATTTTTTTGTTTTCCATGCTACGAATCCCTACAATTTCATGATGACAGAGGTGGGGAGACAAAACACATAAATAGAGACGTTGTAGGCCACCATCGGAGGAAGATTGGAGGGGAAACCGCTGCGAGAGTCACCTCCAGCCACCCCTCCTCCTTCACCGACGCCTCCATGTCGCTCTCCATCATGAGAGGGATAGTCCACCTGACTAGGGTTCGACTCATCAACTTTTTCCAAGCCCATAACAATGGGCATTGATGAGTCGAACCCTCATCACCACCCTTGGACTATCCATCAGTTCATGGAAGAGGAATCCAATGCCGCGGCCGATGAAGACGAGCACTCGAAGATTCTCGCTTGTCTTCTACAATGAGGATGAGTTGAAGAATGCCTCTCCCAAACATGAAGGTTCGAAGTTTGGGAGAAATAAAATCAAGCCAATGCAAGGGATGGAGGGTCATGCCATGCTATACGCCGACTATTCCGCTCAACACACCAACATATACCCAAAGGATTTTTGGCGCTACTATAGGATGAACATGGAGTTGTTCATGATGTTGATGCTTGGTGTGAGAGAGTACGATGGCTACTTCACGATGAAGAAATACTGCATCATAATGATTGGGTTCCCATCATTTCAGAAACACACTGTTGCGATGAGGATGCTTCGCATATGGGTCTCTTGAAGATTAAAATATGAGTACCTACGCATGTATGAGTCCACGACCATTGAAGCCATGCATAGATTATGTGAGACGCTGGTGGGAAATTTGAGCCAGTCTACGAGATAGCTAAATGAAGAAGAGACAACTCAGTATCATCACACAAAATAGAGTGAGAAGATTTCTTGGGATGGTCGAAAACATTGATTGCATGCATTGGTCATGAAAGAATTCTCCATTTGCTTGGCAAGATTTGTACAAAGTGCGTCATGGAGAGTGCAACGTGGTGCTTAAAGTTAATGCATGTAGTGACTTATGGATTTAGCACACTTCTATTTTTTCATGCGGGGTATTACAATGACATCAATATGTTGCATCGCTCGCTGGTGTTTGCGATACTTGTTGAAGGCCATGCTCCACCTTGCAACTACGAGACAAATGCTCACCCATATACCAAATGGTACTACCTAGCCGATGGCATCTATTCAAGATAATCGACATATGTGAATACAATCACCGAGTCTCTAGGTTATAAAAAGTATCACTTTGCTTTGTGCTAGGAGTGTTGTAGGAAGGAAGTCAAGCGCACATTTGGTGTGCTACAATTTTGATTTGTTATTGTCAAGATGAGATGTGAGAGATGATGAATGCCTGCAGATCATGCACACCATGACTATCCAGAGTGATGTGAAGTCTCTATCATTTGATAATCATCCTTAAGTCTTAGGGTCTTCTTGATGTTGTTCATCACGAAGTGCAAGCGGAGTTTACCATTTTTCTTGCCATGCATGCGAAAATTCGTGACATAGATGCTCGTGATCAAGTGCACAATGTTCTCGTAGAGCATACGTGGAGAGGCGATGAAGCTATACTTCCTTTTATTGTATGAATTATTTTAAAATTGTATGAATTATTATTATTTTAATTATTATAAAACTAATTTATTTATGTGTTCAAATTTTACTAGATTATTTAGAAACATGGTTGAAATTGCCAAAAAAAACCTGTTTAGAAGGCAGAATGGGGACCAGTAGACGAGAGACATTCTCCAAATACGACAACATGCACAACCTCATTTGGGAGATCCGGCGTGTTTACAAGACGTCGTTCGGGAAACACGATGATCTTACGTAATCTCCCCCTAATTTCTTATTTCTTAAGATTTTGCACTACGACCGCCTCTCGGACCCACTAGGATTGAAAACGGAAATGGACGGAAAGTTGTTTTATTGTTTTTATTTCTGCTTGTCTTACTAGAATCCCAAAACGAAACCGGAAACTATGAAAACAAATACAAAATCAAAAATCACGAGAGGCGAATATGGAATGGATACGACATGCTTTATTGTTTTTATTTCTGCTTGTCTTACTGGAATCGGAAACGAGATCAAAAACTACGAAAACGGATATAGAATCAAAAATCACTAGAGATGAATATGGAAGGGGTAAGCTACGAAAACAAACATTTGTCAGAATATAATAGTGGTATAATATCCCGGTCTAGGAATAGCTCACAACTTTGACAAAGAACAATTAAACATAAATTAACATACATAATTCAACACTTCAACCAGCACAATAAATAGTTTCACGTAGATTCTAGCATGAACTAGTTGCATGAAAAAGTACATTCTTCCATGGACCGACAAGAGTAAGGAAAATCATCTATGCAAAAAATTATTTTGTACATGGGCTTGGTAGGTTTAATTTCTGGAAATTTTATTTTTTGGTTTTCCGGAATTTTCTTAACATTTTTGTTTCCGCCGAAAATGGCTCGCCTTTTCATTTTTCTTTTCTGTTTAGAATATATTTCGTTTTCGTTATTTTTTTGCAAAATGCGCTTCAGTTTTTTTATATCTTATTATTTTATTTTTCTTCGGAAGCGAGCCGAAAGTTTGTTTTCAATCATAGACCCCACACTCCATTACTCCACTGGCCATAGCCCAGCGCGCGCGCAAACACGAAATCACACAGCTACGGGCGCCAAACTCGATCGAGCCGAACACCCAAAAAGCATCGAAAAAATCCGGTGGAAAGGAGGGGACAGGAGCTCCAGAACCCTAGCCATGGCCGGAGAGACAGGATATGGCCCCCGAGAGTGGCTCTCCGTTGACGAGACGGCGGCGGCCTTCCTCTCCCGCTCCCTCTCTACGCGCCCCCCAATCCTGCTTCCGCCGCCGCTCCACCGCGCGCCGCTCCGCCCGGGCAATGTTGTCGAGATCGCTGGTCCGTCCAACTCTGGCAAGTCCCAGCTGCTCCTCATGGTAAGCGAAACTCTAGTTGTTGCGCAATTTGTGCCACAAAAATGTTTGCATATCGCGCCAAGTGTTGGGGTAGCACGTTGGGAACTTGCAGGGGTTCAGACCTAAAGCTGGAAGAACTGTAATAGTTCACCGCGAGTTTTGATTGTTAAACAGTATTTGCGTGAAGTTGCATTAACATAGGGGCAGTCTGCATGTATAATCACAATTAGAATGTATTGTACATACAGAAACAATCTCTAGGATTTTGGGTATCTCTGGCAATTTTGTACAGAGTATAGTAGTCCATGACATTGCCGCAACATATCTGGAGCACAGAGAAGGAAGAAACAGTGCCTTTTCCTCCATACCGTTGGAAGTTGGAACTAGCACACGTCCAATCCTTCAATGTTTGACACATGCAAATGCCAGTAAAATCAAAGTAAAATTTTAACACCAGTTTTTCATACGAAATGCTGCAAAATGTTGGAGCAATCTGCAAGAAAAACCTCAGCTCAGTGTGTGATTGCTGTTATGCTAGGCTGCAGTGCAATGCATATTACCAAAGGAGTGGGAAGGTGTCTATTTCGGGGGCCTGGGGAAAGCAGTCATGTACATCGACTTGGACTGCCGATTTGATGTGCTGCGGCTGGCTCATATCCTGAGGAATCGCATCGTGCAGGGTTATGGTACAGTTTACTTACATGGTTAATTTTGCATTGCCTTTTGTAAATCTAATGCTTCTTATCCAATTTAGAGCAAGCTAAATATAGTAATCCTTCCCGGCCAAAAAATAGTAATCTGCATACTGCCTATAACAGTGTGCAGAGTGAATTGATTGTCTGTATTTTTTTGATGGAGCTGGAGTTGAAATGGGTCTATGTGCATTGTTTCTATGTTGTACTATCAGCTATGGTTGTTGGGATCTGTGCCAATCTCTTTTAGTTTCTCTGTGCCCATAAATCTACAGCACATACTGGATGGTATTAGTTGTTTTTATTCTTGCTGTCTTTATTTCTCTTACATTTTTTGCAGGTTCATCACATCCAGCAAGTGAAGAATTTGAAAAGGATGTCTCAAAAGATAAATCCCATTCTTTTCAAGACACACTGTTTTCTGATTGCATGAAGCGTTTCCTGTATGTCCGTTGTTACAATAGTTCTGAACTTACAGCTGCTTTGAAGGCGAGTTCCACATGTTTAAGGCATATATCTGAGCACATCACTATTCTTGTGGCATACTCATATTAGTGCCTGTTCCTTTATTTTATCTAGAAGTGCATTGAAACCATATAAAATAAGCTAATCCTTAGAAACTGGAAATAACTAGTTGGATTATTTTGTTTATTCATGTTGCATGATAAGTAATAAGGCAAAATGTTCAATTGTTAGCTGGAGAAAAGTGTAGATCTGCTTGTTTCTTGCAACAGGCTAGGAAGTGTACCATGCATATATTGGCTATATCTTCATGTATATTGAAGATTGGAAGTATTTTCTTATCTCTGGTTGTTGATTTACAGAGTCTAAATTCTCAATCTGAAGCAAGGGGCAAAGTTCTTGGTATTGGTATATATTTCCTTATGTTAGACAGGTATTCTTTTCTCTTTTTGGTAGAAATTTATCCAGTTTTATTCTACCTTATCCTATTAAAGTCATAGCTATCATACCAAATTGATGTTTCTTCTAGTGTACATTAAATTGTTATTACCAAGCTATGCTACATTCCACAGAACCATAGAGTTTCCTTATCTCCTTTCCTCTCTTCTGTAATTTTTAATCACGTTACTGGCTATCCGTTTTGTATTGTTCCCTTTTACAGCATCGGTGCGTTCTACTGGATAGACCGTGCTCCACAACCTACCACAGAGAGTACAGGGTGATTGCAACAAACATTACATGCAATACTAGTATCATAGCCTCCTGATCTTATCATTCTTCAATAACAGTTGATTTGGCATGGATTTTAATTTGCTTATTGCTTCATGCATTATGTGGAAGTCACTGTATACACGTGACTAGCCAGAAATGCTTTATCTCTATGCCACTGAAGAGTAAACGGCACATAAAGTTAGTAATTTTCTATATGAACTAAACATAAATATACACACTAGTAAATACAACATATGCAGTTAGCTATCACTTAGTTGCAATAATAAAATAAAATAAGAAAACTTGCATTTTCAGCTAATATCAGATGCATCATCAATGCAGAAAGAAAGCATCATAAAAAATACAGAGTACAATGTACATGTCATTTTCCTTTCAACAACAAAACTAGCTGAACGAACCAACAATGTAGATTGCCAGAACATTGCTATATAGTAATCATAGTGCTTATGTACCAAGTCAAAAACATGTCAGTGCTGGAAACATCCCATTTTTCTCTAAACCAGAAATAATAAATTCCCCAGCATATTTACACATAGAAGTGTGTTATGGGTGTCAGACAAAAGCTGGTTCAATTAATTGTCGGTATAGAGTTTGTTGGTGTAATGTCGCCTCACTGCTTCGTGCAATTTTTAGGAATCATGTCTCTATGCAGGAAAAAACACCAATCCATTTGTGACTGAAACAATTCCCTTTCTCAGCTCAATGCTTTAGCTACACTTCCTAAGTATCATCTCTCTGCTTCTTGACTATTCATTTCACACTGACATGGTTATTTTTGCAGGAATACTATATCATTTCAGAGCATCACTGAAAATGTTGTCCAAGAGATACGCAAGTTTTTGCACCTTCAACCTGTTTTGGTGTTGGTCACAAAGGCACCTATTTATGGTGAAGGAATCACAGCATCAAACGACTTCCAAAGGTAAATCCATGATCTATTGTCACTAAACATTGTTGAGACTTCAGAATGTGCAAATGTATGTCTGCTGCTGTTGCACAAACGACTTCCAAAGGTAAATGCATCAAACGACAGTCTGCTGCTGTTGCACAAATGCAAATATTAGATACTAGGAGCCTAGGACTATGCATGAACCAAACTGAATCATGTTTAGTATATTACACACTGTACACTTCATCATCTGTGGAGGTTGAACTTATTAGCTACCTTGAGATTCTAAAATATTGAAATATACATTTTTCTGTACTGAATGGTCAAAACCTGATCTATAGTGTTTGGGCCTTGGAATTCGGTAGTAGGTAGGACAGAGTTGTCATTCTCTAAAACATTACTGTGACATGAATATGGAAAAATGGAGCAAAATAGGCACTTTGCACTAGCAGTTGTTGATTCACTTATCGTGGTTTCAGTTTGTTCACCTTACAGCGTAACCTAATTGAACATCTTGCAGTATACAACCAAAACCCATAGTTCCTTAGCATCTAAAAACATTTAAGTAAAAGAATTGCTTCCAGGACGACTTCAGTTTCCTTTCGCTATTTTCAAAATCTATAACTTAAGTTACACCATCCATGCGTTCAACAATTCTTTGAGTTCTGACTCTCTGTTGGCTTACTACTCTTTCCATGTCTACAATGATCAAGTAGCAGATTTTTTTTGCTGTTGTGCATTTATCTTACTTGGGAGTTCTAATGAACTGGGACAAATAATCGGGAAGCTGAGATTAGCGAATATTGATCATATGTTCAACATTTTTCATAAAATTTGTTGAGGTATGTAATTATTCGCAGTATATAATTTTATTCCTGTCATAGAACACTGTGTGCATTTCTACAAAGACATTAAGTCTCTCCTTTTAAGTTGCTAGCAGTGTTTCAGTCAGTACATTTTATTTGATGTATTACTTTGCTTTATTAAATGTTTTGTTTTGCTAGGGATTATGCATTTGGTTTGTTTAAAATCAACACGTTTCTCACTGTAAAAACGAACATGTTCCTCTGTATTTCTATGGTTGTGTGCTCATTATACTAGTATTACAGGATGCAGATGGAAACCTGAATTCCAGTAAGAAAAATATGGAAACCTAAAATATATTGCCCTTTTAATGGTATTAGGGGTTCTTCAAAATACATGCTAGAGGATTCAACAGCTTCAAGATATTCGAAACGGGAGGAAGAAAGAAATGGTTCATATCGCGAATACATGCCGTCAGCATGGCAGGTCCGTTCCATCCTTTTCTCACTTAGTAGTTAGTTTGATCTGATTATATATATTCTGGAATATTGCTGTGCACATATCTATATGTTGCCAGGTGATTACACATAAATGTTCTAAATGCCTTTTGAATTTGTGTTGTTACAGACACTTGTTACGCACAGGATAAAGTTGCAAGATTTAGGTTAGTAAATGTACGTCTATGTTTCCAAATTTTCTAGGAGTCTCCCTGAGTGAACTAGCTAGTGTAGCAAGGTTGGCCCCTAGCCAGCTGGGTTCGAACCTCACCACCTCTTTAAGGACAAGCCGAGGGGTTTCTTCCTCTATACTCTTGTTTGTCTTTTATAATTGTATTTTTTTTCTGCAAACTTATTTGATTGTGTTTTACAGAACAAGTATCAGGGTTCTACTCCGAGCAGGATAGTGAGGCGCTTTCTGTACACACTTCTGAGTGGGTGCACCCTTCCCTGAACACAAAGGAGCAGTTTTATATTAAGGATGTAAGCTCCTGAGTCTAGTTTTCCTTATCAATTTGGTCAATTTCCATGTTTATTTTAACCTACATGACTACTTTCTAATGGTCAGGATGGTGTGGGCCTTATACAGTGAAGCCTATCAATTTCCTGCTGGCAGATAACAGGATTTGTCCAACTTCCTGATAGAACTGTTGTGATCTGTAAAAAAAAGTCTGCGCAGGAAGTGCCAAGGTAGTATCTCTATCTTGTTCCTCCGGTATTATATGGCACATAACCCTAAGGTCAAGGTGAATAAAAGTTTTTCAAGTTCCTCAATCCACTAATTAGCAAAAAAAATCACATTTTCCCATGTTAAATTCATTAAAACCACGTGCATGGATGTATCACACCTTTTAGGGTACTTAATGTATAGAAGACCTAAGTCACCCCTACTTTCCCAATTCCTGTGATTGGCTTTTTGTGGGCTTCTCAAACTTCTTATGCTGATTTTTCTATCTGTTGCAGTGTTCTGTATTTTGGGGATTTAAATAGTTATAGTAAGATATCTGAGTAAAGTGCATTTTGTCTTTATTGCTCTCATTGTCTCTCGTAGAGAAAAAAGGGATATTACCTGGTATTGTTATTCATAATCACAATTCATAGGCTTCAGAATGCAACATGCCCTTGTTGTTTTGGTTTTATGCTTGTATTATCTTCAACTACACTGAAGCAATTGTCCTGACAGAGTACTTATACGATGTCAGTTTGGAGGCTTCTGAAGGGCTTGCAGGATTATGCATTCAAGTGTAGCATGTGTGTTGTTTGTTGCATGCTATATATATGTTCTAAATAGCAGTAGATGGTGGTTCGTGTATTGTGCTTGAGAATAAATGGATCTACTATTTCATTTTTGCTGCCATTTTTGTTACCATGCTTGTTTTAGTTTGTTAATATTTAACTGTGATTATTTTCAAGTCCACATTCACAAGTGCCATGATTTTATTTTACACTGCTTTGTTGGTTGCCGACTTGCCGCAATAAACTATTTTTCATTCTATAACCTGAACATAAACTCACAGAGCATCATTGTTGCAATATTAACGGAAGAATGTTGCATTTCCACATCATTAATATGTTTGTTATTTTTTATCAGGTAACCCTTTGCCCCGTCTTTTGATATTTAGCACGACTTAGTGGGACCTGGCATTAATTTACATTCCTCCTGGAAGAAGTAAGCCTGGCTTCCTTAATTTGTCTGGACAAATGGCTGTTTTGTACTTATGTCCTGCATACATATAATTCAAATTCCTGTTTGTTTCAAGTGCATGGTATTTTATTTTTGAATGGTCATTAGGAATTACACTCTTAGCTAAATATCAGAAGGTGGGATGGGGAACCAAAGGTGATTCATGCAGAGGCACCGGTGTTCAGATGGTATTTAGCTTAATGATGTAATCATAAAGGTCACGTCCTATGTTTGTAGTGATTTTACAGATTCACATAGGCTGGGACTGTCTTGCTGCCATAAACGGAGGTAGTTAAGTTTATGGGGGTACGGCAATACAAATCAGATCGAACATAAAACGTGGCCTAAATTTAACTTATCGATTTATTCAAGGCCAACTATTTGGCTGCTTGTCGCGGAAGCATTTGCCAAGTTTTCGGGCTAGGTCCCACATTGTTATTCGTACTCGTATTTTATCATCCCACTGTCTTGTCACGACATCCTCCATCACAATGAGGAACCTTGTTGCCGAAACATCTCATTTGATGCTGCGATCTTTACATTTTTCCCACATAAATTTGTTCTTTTCCCACGAGTTTTGTATTGTACCCAAGCTTTCTAGCTGACGTATCGGCTGAGATACTTATTTTTTGACCCTCTTGCAGATTCTTATGTTCCAGCTAGCCTCTCTCTCGCTCGTTCCGATGAAAAAGAAACACATTGTTTCTTGGTGACTATTTGTCGCTAGTAATTTCCTTGTAGAGGACATATGGCCGTTCTTTAATTACTCCCCTGTTTAAAATATAATATGTTTTAGGTTTATGAAGAAAATGTATCTGGACTTCTTTTAGTGTGTAGATTCACTCTAAATCTTAGTAAACCTTAGATTCACTCTAAATACATTTGTTTTATAAAACTAAAACATTTTATATTTTGAAACGAAGGGAGTACAGCATATGACGATGAAATACTTAAATTGAATTGTACATTGGGCGGGTGAAGGGGAAATGTAAGTCACTTTCGCTACCAACGGCAATGCTCTGTTTCTGCCGGCCTGGCAATAGACAGTCGATAGCTTGTTCCGTTTTCTATAACCATGCATGCACGCAAGTGGGCGACATGAGATTGTCATATTAGCTTACTTGTAATCGTCATCCGGTAGCGGGAGCTGACGAGACGTCGTTCGGCGTTTTGTTAGCTCCGGCGGTGTCGTGCCATTTGTGCTAATTACTCATAAGTGAGATGCCAACAACCTGCTAATGTACACCCAGTCGTCTTCATAAGGATTTCTGAAATGATATATATATTTTTAAAGTGGTTGCACGAGCGTTTTGTAAGCCAACATACGTTGTTAGCTAGCTAGTTCTGTTGGCCCATACTCATTTCCTACTTATTTTATACTGAAAACTATGGTGAGGCCCGGACAGTATAAACTTCAGGAATGTTACAAAGGCCACGGGAAGGAAGGATTAAGATATTACTTTCTCCGTTTCAAAATACAAGATGTTTTAGGTTTATGAAGAAAATGTATCTAGACTTTTTTTAGTGTGCAGATTCACTCCAACCGAAATGAATCTACACACTAAAAAAAGTTTAGATATATTTGTTTCGTAAAGCTAAAACATCTTATATTTTAAAACGGAGGGAGTAGAATAAACCAATTTCCAGCACTAGCCCATATTATAATCGTAATCATGTCTTCATGTCTCTGTACATATGGAATTCCTGTAAAGTTGAATATTGTTTGATTAGATCCGTCTACTGAGATTTTTTATGCCAACTGATTCTGAAAAGTGCAACTTTCGTTTAATGGAAATTGCTACCACTTTTCATTAAACTACAGTGGCACTTTTCTGAAATCACATAAAAAACTTGTTTGATATTTCTTAGGCGATTGAGAAATAACTCTCTAAGTTGATGTTAGGACCTCTGGATTTGATCATTAATATTTACACAAATACAAAGCTCCGACCATTACTATAAAAATGCTACTAAGAGATTTCCCCAAGTCACCACCACAACTTCTATCTTTCTTGCAAGAAAAAAACCCACCTCAATCTGCCCTTTGTCAATCCTGGTGAATCCCCCTAAACCTGAATCGCCCTTAGGCCTCGTTTCGTTTGCATAGAGGTTTGAGGGGATCAGAGGGTATTTTCATGGTCTAGGCCAAGATCTCCAGAAATCACCGATGTACTGTTTTACAGACCGGGTTTGGACAGGACCATCGCCAAATATGCCCACGAAACCCTCTAAAACTCATGTAAAACAAAATGCTAGCCTACCCTCACATTTTGATTGCTTGCTCGCTCTTGCCTCTCGACATGCTTTAACCCCAAATTATCCACAAAGGCATTTTGGAAGTGGATTTAGGGAATTGGGTGAACATAGTGGTTTCACCAAATCTTAGGATAATACTCCCTGATCCCCTTATAAACCTCCATGCAAAATTAGTCCTTAGATGCTTATGCGAGTTCTTTTCCTTGATTTTGTATCATTACCTGGCGAGGCTTCTTTTCCATTGCATTACTAGTGATTTCGTCTCCATTGTCTATCTTCATGTACAAAATCGGTTGCGCTTTAGAGAAGAAAAACAGGTAACTCAACTATAGCAAATGTGTCTAGATCATCTCCTACAGTAGCAGGAGGCTTTTGAAGGTGCTAGTACCGGGGATCGAAGGAGAAATAATGGGAGGGGCAAAGTGAAAAAAAAATCCAAGCTGGATTCCACATTGGATGCATATATATATGACGCCACACGTGTTGCGACATCACCGCAATAGGTACGGGATTAGGACCGTACATGGACCCCTTTAGTCCTCGTTTGACACTAGTGTATTTTTAGGGACCGGTGAGGATTATCCCAGTATAATCCTAAATTCCCATGTACACTGGTTTGACTCTAGTGTACTGGGGTTGGTTTTATCCCCACCTTTTCTTTTTTCTTAGAATTCCCCAAACACTAGTGCATTTTTTTTATCAAAATCCAATCCAATACCCATCTCTAGTGAATTAGAGATTAGAGATAAATGGGAATTTGATGAGATTAAGTGAGACATGGGTTTCACCCGTTCCCCGTGGGGATTGTCCCCACTAATCCCTACAAAAACACTAGTCGAAACAAGATGGTTAAAAAAAAGATTGAGGATCTCCACCGCACCGTTTCGGAGCACGAGAACTGATTTGTACCATCCAGACAAGTTGAATGATTGGTCATGCATGGATGTTTGTGTACTGGATCTTCAGACAACAGATGATACAAAAGTGGGAAGATTCACATTCAGAGGAAACAAAGAAGCGGATATTCTCAGCAGAGTGTCAGTAACAACTAACAAGCTCACCTACCAAAATGGACAACTTATTCCACAGCAGACGCACGCATGGCGCCAACGTCCACGCGCGCTGACGTGCTGTGACAACAAAACACACGACCGAACTCCAATCAGACTCGGCCGGCGACCGATCGATCACCCAATCATCAGACGTTCTGCGTGACGCCGCTGGGCGCCGTGTTGCGCCCCTGGGTGCCTTCGTTGTCGGAGTACCACCCGTGCTTGGACGAGTCGTACTTCTCGCCGTCGCCCCACAGCGCGTAGGCCTCCTCGCCGTGCACCGCGTCGTCTCCGATGGCGAGCTCCTCCTCGGGCATCCGCAGCGGCACGATGAGCCCGACGACGAGGCAGATGAGGCTGGTGGCCACCACGTTCCAGCTGATGATGAAGAGCGCCCCCACCAGCTGCTTCAGGAGCTGCATGCCGCCGCTGCCGCCGTAGAAGGCGCCGCGGGAGTTTGTCACCGGCACGAACAGGCTGCACAGCACCGGCTCCGCGAAGAGCCCCGTGGTGGCGCCGCCGAGGAAGCCCGCCACGGCGTGGGTGTGGAACACGCCCAGCGTGTCGTCCACGTGCTGGAGCAGCTTCGACCGCTTGTGCACGACCATCATGGTGAACCACGGGATGCTGCCCGACAGTATGCCCATCACGATGGCAGCCCACCCCTGGACCAGACCGGCACCGGGCGTGATGCAGACGAGGCCCGTGATCATGCCCTGCACGGCGCCGATGACGGAGGGCTTCTTGAAGAAGATGACGTCCAGGCAGGTCCAGACCAGGAGTCTGGTGGCGGCGCAGATGTTGGTGTTGAGCACGGCGAGGGATGAGTCGATGTTGGCGGAGTAGGGGTCACCGCCGTTGAACCCAGCCCAGCCCATCCAGAGCAGCCCGGCGCCGGTGAGCATGAGCAGAACGTTGTTGGGCGGGAACCTCTCCCTGTCCTTGGTCGACCTCGGCCCGACCCAGTATGCGGCGGTGAACCCGGCGATGCCAGAGGAGAGGTGGATGACGTATCCGCCGGAGTAGTCCATGACGCCCCAGTGGAAGAGGAAGCCGCCGCCCCAGAGGGAGAAGGCGCCGACGGTGTAGGAGAAGGTGAGCCAGAGCGGGACGAAGATCATCCACGCCTTGATGTTCATGCGGCCGAGCAGCGAGCCGGCGAGGAGGATGAGCGTGATGGCGGCGAAGACGCACTGGAAATAGACCATGGACGCCATGGGGTACGCCGGGTTGATCCAGGCCGTCTCGACGGTGACGCCGTCCTTGAGGAACTGCGTGGTCTGCGGCAGCACGGCCTGCGCGATGAGGAAGCTCTGCCCCAGCGCCGGCCGGGCCTTGCCCCAGAAGGGGAGAAGCTTGTGGCCGAAGGACATGTTGTATGCCCAGGTGACCCAGCAAAGCCACACGGCGGCGAAGGCGTAGAGCGCCATGAAGGCGGAGTTCACAGCCCACTTCTTCTTCACGATACTGCCGTAGAGGATCACGAGGCCAGGCACGCTCTGCATGCCCACCAGCGTCGCAGAGATCATCTGCCACGCGTTGTCGCCCTTGTTCAGCCAGTCCGGCACCGCCGCGCCCGACGGCATGTACCCGATCGACATGTTGTACGCCATCTTTGCTAGCTCGATGGGCGAACCCGAGCTCGCCGACGGTCAGATAGCCAGAGGTGGTGCCTACTAGGCGGAGACGCTAGAGGTGAGTGGTGACGGGTGAAGCGAAGTGACGCGCTTCCGGTCTTATATATAGGTCGATTATGTGCAGTACTCCAGTCCAGTCCAGTCCAATGCAAGCTAAGGTAAGACGGCCGGTCCATGGCTGACACGAGCGCAAACGAACGGCGGGCGTGTCTAGAAACATAACTGCCCGGTGGGACACGAGGAGCAAGATCCTCCTCGAAACCGGCTTTCGCCCAGCTATATAAATATAGCAACCGTTTGAGATCGCTGCTGGGCCAGACAACACAACGTCCAAAAGACAAAAAAAAAAAGAAAAAAAAGAGAAAACAAAGCCGAAAACAGAGGCTTGACGAAAACAAGGATGACCCGCAACCGCTGCGCCCTCCGGAAGATTACCACCATGCTCCTAGCGCTTCGAAGCATCACGTACCAAGCAGCACCTCCAAGAAGTAAAGCGACGACAACGACGCTGCTGCCCAGACAGGTCCTAGGGTTTCCCCGATACGCTATAGGAGGTGGGGAAGAGATACACCCGATGCCCTTCAGGAAGGACGTCGACACCCGCAGGTGTCACCGCGTCGGTGTCTAGACGACAGGGATATCTCCTGACCTCTCAAAAAACCACACTTCCGGACGCTTCGAATTGCTCCACCACGCCGGCCGCCCACCAACACACGCCACCACGGTCTTGTAGTCACCCCCGTCGTCTCACCGCGAGCCACAGTGTGAGACTAGTATGACCGAAAGGGAGGAACTTCGGCGGGAGTCAGCGGTACAGTCACACGCGGGAGGGGACTACCTCCACCGCCGGAGGGCGATAGCCGACCGGATGTAGCAGCAGGGGCAAACCAGGCCCTCACTGGCTCGGCCGTGCCCAAGAGGGCTCGTGAAGTCCCGTCGCCACACTGCAGTCGGTTCCTACTTCTCCGTACACCAGAGAACCCGCTGCCACCGCAGATCCCCGCCGCCAAGCAGCAACGTCATCGCCACCTGTAACATTCCAAAAATATTAAACTTGGATCATCAAACTCTAATCATCAAAATCAGAGTTAACAAAAACTTTTCAAATTAAAAACATGAAAGCATGCATGTGTGTATGCATTCCAATTTGAATTCTTTTGAATTGCCTTATTTATGTGTTCTTTTGCTTGTAAAGGGATTCTTAGGTGAAATAAACATCATCTAAACAATCCCCACACTTTTCCCAAAGACAAATAAATTAAAACAAACAAAATAAGGGAATGGTCATTTTGGCCAATTTAACTCCCATGCCTACTTTGGCTGTATCTAACTTTCAAAACTTAACAGAAACTTGTTTGGATCTTTACACCCCTTTATAGTACTCATAACAGAGTACCAAGGCCCACCTTGTGATCATCCAAAAACATTTGAATGCATAGTTTAAATGACAGTTCAAAATTGAATCTATATCATATGGGAAGATCCCACTTTTGCAAAAACCACCCAAACAAGCTCAACTTTCAAAACCCAAGAATCCACAGACTCACCAGCACATGCCTAGCACACCCACCAAAAATCTTTTCAAAATTCAAAACTTGAGTTCTTGCGGCCATTTCATCAAACACCTGGAGGCAACAAATCAATCTGGCCAAACTTCACTGTTTTGAACAGTAATTTGGCTAAGCAATGTTCACCATTGATCACCCGTGTCTCCCTCAGTGCCAACCAGTGCTTGGACCAACCCTAGCCCCTACCCTTTGCCCCATGCCATGCCCACCCGAGCACCCCCTTGCCAGCCGACCATGGCTAGCTAGCCAGAGCAAGCACCAAGCCGAAACAGCATGTCTAGGACACAACCCACCGTCCACCGCCACCCCCTATCCAGCGCTCGAACCCTGCCAGCCACAGGACCACACGCACAGACCATGCCAAGCTTCTCTGAGCGCATGCCGAGAGCGTGCCAGAGCGCCACCCTCGACACACGCCCACAGACCGCGCGCCGCCCTCGCCGCGTGCATACACGATCACCACCGTCACAGGAGACCGCCAGACATCCCCGTTCGCCGCCCCATGCCTCACAGCCACCGCTCGCCGTCGAAGACGCCGCCTCTGCCGCGCAGAGCATCGCACGTTCCAGACCGTTTGCCACCACCCGTTAACCTTTCCCGCGCAGCCCATTCGTTTGAATTTGGATTTTTCCATTTTCATTCAAACACAGTTCTGTACCTAGTTTCAAAAATCAACCCAGCTCGATCTAGTGAACCAAATTGAATGAAACCAATTTTGTTAGAAAGGTCTGGAAATGCTGAATCCAAGCCCATTGGATTCAAATCATTTGGATTTGTAGATCACCCTTGCTAAAAATAACAAGGTAGAAGCTTTTCTGCATTCAAACATTTTTCAAATTTAAACCATGATAGCTTTTGAGTTGATTCCAACTCTCAAAAATCACATTTGACCATACCTTTCAGAATATATAAAAATATATAGGTTTACTTACAGAAATAATGTTCAAGTAATAAAAGAATGCCACATAGGCATTTCTAGCCACTTTATTTAATTAAAATAAAAGGGTAAAACCTTATTAAATTGTGACACCACTTTAAATTACATTCCCATGACTAAAATATGTGGTGATGACATGTGTCAACATGATCCCATGTTTGGTTGGGGAATATTAAATCTTAAGTAGTTTTTCAATGAGTAGAAATTACTCTTCCAAAAATAAAATCATTAAGCCAAATGCTTAGTCTTGTAATGTTATTGATGATGCTAGATCATCTATAGAACCCCTTTGTGTGATGATTGCAAGTAGATAAGTATTGTTTGGTGATTGTGTACCTCGTATCTATTCATAGATTCTAGTACCGACCAAGGATACGAGGAGGAAGGAGGATACTACGAGGAAGAAGCCGAGGAGAACTGCAACCACTGCTCTGCACAAGGCAAGCTTATATTCATACTGTGCAAACCAATACTTGCCAGCCTAATACTACTAGTTGAATGTGCAAGCTAACACTTGCAAGATACTCTGCTGATGCAAACAAATACTTACTTATTAGTATACCAACTATATGCCTTAAGCATATGTGATCATACCCACTTGATACCCAATCCTAGTTTTACTTGCAAGCTTTCTACTTTATTTCTTTATCAAAGCTTTTACTTAGAGTTTACCGAAGTAACTTGTAGATTCTAGGAAGATACTTGAAGGTTGCATAAAGAGCATAAAATTTGGCCTAAGCTAGAAAACCTTGATATCATCCTAAGGCATGAGGTAGTACTTAGTTGAAACTCCACTTGTTTATCACCCCTCATTAGTGCTCACCCCCTTGTAGACGCTAGTGCTAAGCATAAAACTTGATCAACTTTAGAAGGGAATACTTGGTGAAAATGGTTATGAAAACCTTAGAATGATGGATCATTCTACTGAGTTGTTTTGACATGTGTTTCCGAACACCAGATGATTTTGGTGATGAAAATGTTGAGGCAGGAGCCTTAGCCCCTTTATAAAACTGATGGTTGTCTGGATGCGACACCATTCCAATTTTACCGTACAACCACAATACCCGAAGATTGGGTAGGGTTTGACTGGAAACTTATATACCTTAGTATTGGTTCCCTCACGGCCAAGGTCTGAGCTGAGGCTACCTTGTGAAGATTGTCCACCTGTGTAGTACCCAAGATGACAGTTGGTCATGGTTGGGAGGCCAAACTCACAGGAGAGGTGCTTGTACTAGGGAGTGTAATTGAAAGGTTAGGATTAATTATCCGCATACTGAGTATGGTGAATTCAGGATTTGTTCCTGACGGATGTATCAAATGTTGTGGTGAAAGTGTACAATCTCTGCAGAGTGTCAAACTATTTGAATAGCCGCGTCCGCAGTTATGGACAGTTGGAGTGGCCATACTGTTCCCCCGTCAGATGTTTTCAAAATGACTTGAGAAATGAATCGGAGAATTTGACTTGACCCCAACGGAGTTGTGGCATGAGATACAAGTTCCCACTTAGGTGTTATAAACTGTGACTAGTTTTCTCTTGTTTATGAACTTAGTAAAGGTAAATCTGGCTTCTTGCAAAACAACCCTAGAGCTTAGTGTCCTATTACAAAAACCCCCTTCACTTGTTAGTATTAGTTTGCGAGTACTTAAAGAGTACTCATGGCTTTGTCCCTGGCTATTCCTGTGGCCAGACTATGAAGAGGAGTACCAGGATGATGGACCCCAGGAAGGTTACGACAACTAGGATGATCTCCCATCGTCAGCATTGCCTGTGACCCTGAAGATGGAGCTTCGCCTACGCTACCTTTATTATTACGTAATTCCGCTGCTTGAGTTGTATTAGGAACTGGATCATGAGATCCTTATTTGTGTAAGACCTTATGTATGGTTTGTAATGGATGATGTACTGTGGTATCCAATTCTGTTATGTCTCGCAAAAATGGTAATCCTGGGATTGCGATGTATGGAATAACAGACATCTGGGATTAAAAATCCGAGTGTTGACAAGTTGGTATCAGAGCCATCCTGACCATAGGAGACCATAGTTAGACTGGACGTTTGAATCAAAAACTTAGTTTCAAAACCAAAAGAAGCAAATATTTACAAAAACTTATTCCCTTTCTTATCACCTTGATTCTTTTATGAAAATTCATGTTCCTCAAAAACTCTTGCAAAATACATAAAATTTGACACACTTGATCACTCTACTAACTTACTCATCCTATATTCTTATAGATGGACGTGAAGTACAGCAAGTTTTATTAGTTGGGGAATGGAGGAGACATTATCTTTGAGAGGGATTTGGACCAACTTTCGGAACTTCTGGAGCGTCCGCACCCCGAGTTCTCCGGAGCTCAGCTCAATGATCTAGGAGGAGAAGATCTGTAGTGGCTAATTGTTGCAAGTCTCCGAGGAAAGATTGAACCTCCCACTGCTGAGGGAATTCAGTTTACCTTAAGAGAGAACAACTGGCTCGATGGACTTGCCAGGGCCATGCAGGAAGCTCTTGCCCGTCTGTGTGGGCAGAGTATCAACCAGATCAAGGGAACCCGCTTTGAGTTTTGCCCAAGGCGTGATGCTAATGGACAGCCACTGGAAGCCCCCTACGACCCCGAGCTGGAGACTCAATTGGACCACCTTAGCTTCATGATGTACGATCGTCAGCAAGAATTGGACAATTGCCGTGACTACTCCAACCACAAGTCCGCTATCATCAAGACGAAGGACCAAACCATCGCCATGCTAGCAAAGGATCGCAAGTCTCGCCGCCGCCATCTCGACAAGAAGGAGCGCATCATTGCCCGTCTTCGCCACCGTATCTCTGCTTTAGAGGAGACCATCCACGAGAAATACATGCAGTTGGAGGAAAGGGAGAATGCCGGAGAGGATCTTCGTGGAGACCCCTACTCCTATCTCAGCGATGATGATGATTTTCTGGAGGATCAGGCTATGGACTTCTTCACCGATGAGGATGATTTCGCCTTCATCAATGATGATGAGGATGACGACTGCACCGACTCCGAGGAGTAGTAGCACTTGAGCACTAGCGTAGTGAGTAGTATTCGATCCCACTGTATCGTAGTTTCCAGAATGGTTCCTAAAACCATCTGTTTACCTTTGTTGTGGTGTGTGTTGTATCGTGTGAATGAATGAAAAGCAAGTTGCTAGAAAATCTGAGTCAAACTTTAAAAACTTTTCAAAGTCCCGAAACCTTAGAAATTTCCCTCTTTTCTCATGATCTATCTCAATCTTCAGATGCCACGCGGAGGAAGTGGTTCATCCCCGGACCCGATGTTGCAGATCCTGCAAATGTTGGTTTCTGACCGCAAAGCTGAAAGAGCCGAACGTCAAGCCAACCTAGCCACCCTTCAGCAGATAGCCCAACTGGCCCACAACAATCAAGGCCAAGGAAATTAGGACAACCATGGATCTAAGCTCAAGAATTTCCAGAATACCAACCCGCCTGTTTTCACTAAGTCAGAAGAGCCCCTAGATGCAGACGATTGGCTACAAACCATGGAAAATAACCTGGAAGTCGCCGGAGTGGAAGCCAACGAGAAAGTTCTGTTTGCCACCCATTATCTAGCCGGAGATGCGAGAGCATGGTGGAACAACATTCGTGCAATGACCGAAGGACAAATGATGACCTGGGAGGAATTCAAGGTCAAGTTCAGCAGAATCCATGTGCCACCGGGTTTGATCAAGAGAATGAGAGATGAGTTCAGATAACTGAAGCAAGGAATGATGACTATGGTAGAATACTGTGACAAATTTTTGTCATTAGCTAGGTATGCCCCGGATGAGATCGACACGGAAGCCAAGAAGAAAGAGAGATTCCTGAATGGTTTGCATGATGAGATGCAGACTGTGTTAGTCAATATCCCCTTTGCCGATATTGAAGCCCTTGTCGATTCTGCTATCCAGATGGAAGGAAAGATCAACCAAGCCAATGAGAACCGCAAGCGCCGCATGATGCACCAGCCAGGAACCCATCAGACCCCAAAGTATCGCCCTAACCCATCCCCAGGATTTGCCCCGAGAACCAATAGACCCCCGATGAATCGTCCGACCTATCCCAACCGTGGAAACCCTAGGCCCGGAGGAAATCACAACAACCCCGGCAACTCTAGCAATTTCAACCGTGCCCCACCCAAGTTTAACAACAATGCTACCGCCAACACCAACACTGCCCCGAGGACTGGAAGCAATGTTGTGCCTGTGGCAGCAAAGGACAAGTAGCAGGTAACTTGTTATGACTATGGAAATAAGGGTCACTACTCCAACGAGTGCCCCAACAAGAAGAATGCCGCAGCCCCCAATGCAAATGCCCCAGCTCAGCAGCAGCGTCGTGTTCAGCCCGGAAGAAGATTTGCCACAGGGAATTCGCTCAACCGCAACGGCCGTCTTTTTCTCATGCATGCTGAAAAAGCTCAGGAAGCGCGAGACGTCGTGCTGGGTATGTTTTCTGTTAATTCATTACTTGCTCGAGTGTTGTTTGATTCTGGTGCATCGCACTCATTTGTCACCGAATAATTTGCATGCACTAGTAAAATCCAACCAACCAAACTGAAGCATGTTATGATCGTGCAAATCCCCAGTTCAACCACCAAGGCTAGGCAAATTTGCAAAGCCGTCCCTATCCGAATCCATGGCATAGATTTTTGTGCTAATCTGATAGTACTCGGAACTAAAGGTTTGGAAGTAGTACTAGGAATGGATTGGATGTCCAAACATAAATTGAATGTGCGAAGAAAGCCATAACCATGACCACTACAGCCGGATTATCAGTCGAGCATATATCTGAAACCTTACCTCGTCAATTCAAGTGCAACAAGAGTATAGCCCAACCTACCATTGACCAAGTCCGGATAGTTTGTGAATACACCGATGTATTTCCAGATGTTTTGCCCGGTATGCCCCCAGATCGGGATATCAAGTTTATCATCGAACTAATCCCCGGAACTGGACCCATAGCCCAGAGACCCTATAGTATGAACCCGTCTGAACTAGAAGAACTGAAGAAGCAACTGGATGCCATGCTGGAAATGGATTAATTCAACCAAGTGCGTCACCATGGAGATCACCTGTCTTATTTGTGGACAAGAAGGATGGAGTAACCGTTTGTGTACGGATTATCGGAAGTTGAATGATGTCACTATCAAGAACAAGTACCCACTGCCCAAGATAGAAGATTTGTTTGATCAGTTGACCGGTGCCAAAGTGTTTTCTAAGATTGATCTTAGAACTGGTTATCATCAACTCAAAATTCATGCAGAGGATATTCCAAAGACTGCCTTTACCACCCGTTATGGATTATACGAGTATATTGTCATGTCTTTTGGATTAACCAACGCCCCCGCTTATTTCATGAACCTCATGAATAAGATTTTTATGGACTTCCTGGATAAGTTTGTCGTTGTTTTCATCGATGACATTCTGATTTATTCCAAATCGGAAGAAGAACATGAGCTACACCTAAGGACCATTCTTGGAACCCTTAGAGAGCATCAGTTGTATGCCAAGTTTAGCAAATGTGAATTCTGGTTACAGGAAGTAGGATTCCTCGGTCACATTGTATCAGCCGGAAGAATTGCAGTTGACCCTGCAAAGGTGAAAGATGTCGAAGATTGGCAAGCCCCAACCACTCAAACCCAAGTTCGTGTATTTCTCGGATTGGCGGGATACTACCGCAAGTTTGTAGAAGGATTCTCGAGTATCGCTAGACCCATGACCCAATTGCTGAAGAAGGACAAGAAGTTTGAATGGACCGACAAATGTGAAGCGAGTTTTCAAGAACTCAAGAGGAGATTGATTTCAGCCCCAATCTTAATCATGCCGGATATCACGAAGCCCTTCGACGTGTATTGTGATGCATCCAAGATCGGTCTCGGATGTGTGCTAATGCAAGAAGGCAAAGTTATATCTTATCTATCCCGACAATTGAAACAACATGAGCAAAATTACCCAACCCATGACCTCGAACTCGCAGCCGTAGTCCTATCCCTGAAGACATGGAGGCATTACCTCATGGGAAACCGTTGTGAGATTTATTCGGACCACAAGAGCCGGAAGTATATATTCACTCAGAAGGAGCTGAATATGAGACAGAGAAGATGGATTGAGCTAATCAAGGATTACGACCTGGACATTCACTATCACCCTGGTAAAGCCAATGTGGTAGCAGATGCCCTTAGCAGATTGCCGTGTCGCTTGAACTCCATGATTTTGAAGGAGCAACCAAGCCTGCACAAGGAAATGGAAGATTTTCGAATAGAATTAATGAGTGAAGGATTTTTGGATAGCATAGAACTCCAGCCCACTTTGATCAGCCAGATCAAAGAGGCGAAGAAAGGAAATGCTAGTATCGCTGGAATCAAGCGTCGTATTGGTACAGGCAAAGTACCCGGATTCACCGAAGGCGAAGAAGGAGTTCTGTGGTACAAAGGACGCCTTTGTGTACCAGCAGATTCTGAGTTGAAAGAAGTGATTCTGAAGGAAGCTCATGATACTCTTTATTCTATCCACCCCGGAGGAACTAAGATGTATCAAGATTTGAAAGAGCAATTTTGGTGGCATAAGATGAAGAGAGAGAGATCAGAAGCTATATCGCCAAGTGTGATATATGTCAGCGAGTCAAGGCAGGACATTAAAGACCCGCTGGATTGTTGCAACCATTGCAGATTCCGGAATGGAAATGGGATTCCGTTGAAATGGACTTTATCACCGGATTACCTACTTCTAGTAGGGGAAATGACTCTATCTGGGTCATAGTGGACCGATTGTCCAAAGTCGCCCATTTCTTACCCGTCAAGACCACATATCAGAGTTCGAAGCTAGCGGAGTTATACATCTCTAGAATAGTTAGTTTGCATGGAGTCCCCAAGAACATCGTATCTGATCGAGGAACTCAGTTTACCTCGAGATTCTGGAAGAAAGTCCAAGAAGGTTTAGGAACCCGCCTAGATTTCATCACCGCTTATCACCCTCAGACCGACGGACAAACGGAGCGATTAAATCAAATTCTCGAAGATATGCTGAGAGCATGTGTGTTAGAATATGGATCTAAGTGGGAAGACTGTCTGCCGTTTGCAGAATTTTCATACAACAACAGTTATCAAGTAGTTTGCAAATGGCCCCATTTGAATTCATGTACGGAAGGAAGTGTCACACCCCTTTGAACTGGTCGGAAGTAGGAGAGAGTCAGATTTTCCGACCTGACATCCTACGAGAAGCAGAAGAGAAGGTTCACAAGATTCGTGAGCACCTCAAGACAGCCCAGTCCAGACAGAAGAGTTACGCCGACAAGAGACATCGAGACCTCGCCTTCAACATAGGAGATTTTGTATATCTGAAGGTGTCGCCATTGAAGGGAATGCAGCGTTTCCAACTCAAAGGAAAGTTAGCCCCCAGATATATCGGACCCTTCAAGATTCTGAACCATCGAGGAGAAGTGTCGTATCAATTGGAACTACCCGAAGAGATGTCAGCCGTGCACAATGTGTTCCATATCTCATTACTTCGCAAGTGCCTCGAAGTTCCAGAGAAGACCGAAGTATTCAAGAATATCGATCACCGGACTATAGAGATCAATGATGACCTAACCTATCCCGAAGTACCCATCCGTATTTTGGAAGAAGCCTTCAGAACTACCCGAACCCGAAGCATCAAGTTTCTCAAGATTCAGTGGAGCAACCACACGGAAGAGGAAGCTACCTGGGAGCGCGAAGATCACATCTGGACGGAGTTTCCAGAACTCTTCAAATCCTAGGTAATCTTTTTCGTCCTTTTTCAAATCTCGGGACGAGATTTTGTTTAAGGGAGGAAGGTTTGTAACATCCCAAAAATATTAAACTTGGATCATCAAACTCTAATCATCAAAATCAGGGTTAACAAAAACTTTTCAAATTAAAAACATGAAAGCATGCATGTGTGTATGCATTCCAATTTGAATTCTTTTGAATTGCCTTCTTTATGTGTTACTTTGCTTGTAAAGGGATTCTTAGGTGAAATAAACATCATCTAAACAATCCCCACACTTTTCCCAAAGACAAATAAATCAAAACAAACAAAATAAGGGAATGGTCATTTTGGCCAATTTAACTCCCATGCCTACTTTGGTTGTATCTAACTTTCAAAACTTAACAGAAACTTGTTTGGATCTTTACACCCCTTGATAGTACTCATAACAGAGTACCAAGGCCCACCTTGTGATCATACAAAAACATTTGAATGCATAGTTTAAATGACAGTTCAAAATTGAATCTATATCATATGGGAAGATCCCACTTTTGCAAAAACCACCCAAACAAGCTCAACTTTAAAAACCCAAGCATCCACAGACTCACCAGCACATGCCTAGCACACCCACCAAAAATATTTTCAAAATTCAAAACTTGAGTTCTTGCGGCCATTTCATCAAACACTTGGAGGCAACAAATCAATCTGGCCAAACTTCACTGTTTTGAGCAGTAATTTGGCTAAGCAATGTTCACCATTGATCACCCTTGTCTCCCTCAGTGCCAACCAGTGCTTGGACCAACCCTAGCCCCTACCCTTTGAAGGGTTTCGCGACATAGTAAATCAAAATTTTCTACGGATGCGAACAGAGGGAAAGCCAAGATCTAATCTAGGGGATGCAAACAACAAGAGAGATTGGATTAGATCTTCATACCCTTGAAGATTCGCACAGCGGAACGTTCGTCGGAACGTGGGTGATGTAGTCGTACTCGCTTCTCCTCCTCGCGATCCGATCCGATCTAGCACCACAAGTGGCGGTGCCTCCGTGAGATGCACACGTGCAGCACCTCGACGTCTCCTCCTTCCTCGGTCCAGCAAGTATGGTGGAGAGACGGATTGGATCTACAACACGACGGCGTGGTGTATATGGTGGAGAGTTTCTGCAGCAGGGCTTCGCCTACACGCAGTCGGGAGGGAGAGAGAGAGGAGGGCAGCAGGGCGGCTAGCTTTGGAGGGGAAGGTGTGTGTGTGTGTGGGGGGGGGGAGGGGGGTGCGCCCCCAACCCTCTTTATATAGAGGGGTGGGTGGCTGCCCTAGCCCCTCCCCCAAGTCCAAACCGGCGGCCACAAGGAGGAGGAGTGGGGGGCAAGGAAACCCCCCTTCTAGAAGGTCTAGTTAGGGTTTTACCCTAGCTGGCCGGTTGGGCCCTATGGGGCCTTGTGCCCCTGGCCCAATGCGGCCAGGGCACTCCCTCATAGGCCCATGCCCCCTCCCGGAAGGTGGGGCCACGTTGGTCCCCTTCCGGAAGGTTCTAGAAGCTTTCGGTACAATACCGATTAACCCGGAACAATTCCGAACTCCAAAAACTGCACTGCCTTATATGAATCTTATTCTCCGGACCACTCCGGAACCTCTCGTGATGTCCCAGATTCCATCCGAGACTTCGAACAAAAACTCATAAACCAATTATCCAATCTATCCTAGCGTCGAGACACGTTAAGTGTGTGACCCTGCGGGTTCGAGAATATGCAGACATGATCTTCTATCAATAATCAACAGCGGGGTCTCGAAACCCATATTGACTCCCACACATTCATCGATGATCATATCGGATGAACCACGATGCCAGGATTCAATCAATCCCATATATATATTCCCTTCGTCTCGCGATATTTTACTTGCCCGAGATTTGATCGTCGGTACTGTCATACCCAGTTCAATCTCGTTCACAACAAGTACTTTACTCGTTCCGTAATCCGATATCACTTTGTGATTAACTCCTTAACCACATGCTTGCAAGAGGTGTTGATATCGATTACCGAGTGGGCCCGAAGTATATCTCTCCGACTTGGGAGGGACAAATCCCATCTCGATACATACAACCCAACAGATACTTTCCGATCACCTGAGAGACACCTTTATGATCACCCTCTCATAGGATGACGTTTGATGACCTCAAAGCTTTCTTACGATACCAGGGAGTTGTATTATCTCATGGTCTAAGGAATACAATATTTGACATAAGAAAAGCTTCGCAAAGACGAACACGACGACACGATCTAATTGCTTCGCTTAGTTTGGGTCTATCCATCATATCATTCTCCCAATGATATGATCTCATTATTAATTGACAACTCATGTCCATGGTTAGGAAACCTTAACCATCATTAATCAATGAGCTAGTCCATAGAGGCGTACTAGGGACACGGTGTTGTTCACAAACCACACAAGTACTAAAGTTTCCGCTTAATACAATTCTAGCATGGAATATAAACATTATCATGAACAAGAATTATAATAATAACATCTTTATTATTGCCTCTAGGGCATAATTCCAACAGTCTCCCACTTGCACTAGAGTCAATAATCTAGTTTACATTTGGCAACAATCTCACACCCATGGCACTGAGGTGCTGATCATGTTTTACACGTGGAAGAGGTTTAGTCAATGGATCTGCGACATTCAGATCTGTATGTACTTTGCTAATCTTCAGATCTCCATCTGCTATATAATCTCGGATTATATGAAACTTGCGGTTGATATGCTTGGTCTTTGTATGATATCTTGGTTCCTTAGCGAGTGCTATGGCGCCAGTGTTGTCACACAATATCTCCAGTGGGTCCAATGCACTTGGAACCACGCCAAGCTCAGTGATGAAGTTCCCGATCCAAACTCCTTCACTTGACGCTTCTGCAGCAGCCATGTATTCCGCTTCTACTGTAGATCCCGCGATCACGCTTTGCTTGCAGCTTCTCCAGCTCACAACTCCTCCATTCAAAATATACACGTATCCTGTCTGAGATTTAGAATCATCCTTGTCGGTGTCAAAACTAGCATCGACATAACCTTTTACGACAAGCTGTTCATCACCGCCATAGACTAAAGACATTTCTTTAGTCCTACTTAGGTACTTTAGGATGTTCTTCACGGCTGTCCAGTGTTCCACTCCTGGATCACTTTGATATCTGCTCGTCAAACTAAGAGCATTGGACACATCCGGTCTAGTAAACAGCATGGCATACATGATAGAACCTATGGCCGAGGCATAAGGCACTTTGCTCATAGCTTCCCTATCATTTACCGTAGCTGGACACTGAGCCTTGCTCAATATCTTACCTGACAACATAGGCACTGAACCTTTCTTTGCCTTATCCATTCTGAACCTTTTCAGAACTTTGTCTAGGTATGTACTCTGGCTTAAAGCTATCAGGCGTCTTTGTCTATCTCTATAGATTTTGATGCCCAATATATAAGCAGCTTCACCTAGGTCTTTCATTGAAAAACACTTGTTCAAATAACTCTTCACATCGTTAAGCATGTTGATGACATTTCCGATAATCAATATGTCATCCACATATAGTACCAGAAACGTCACCGAGCTCCCACTCACTTTCTTGTAGATACAAGCTTCGTAGGAATTTGGAACAAATCCAAAGCTCTTAATCACTTGATCAAAACGAAGGTTCCAACTCCGAGATGCTTGCTTCAGTCCATAAATAGAACGCTGAAGTTTGCATACTTTATCAGCATCCTTAGGATCGACAAAACCTTCGGGTTGCATCATATACAACTCTTCATCAATGTTGCCATTGAGGAACGCAGTCTTGACATCCATCTGCCATATTTCATAATCATGAAACGCAGCAATTGCTAATAAAATCCGAATGGACTTAAACATCGCTACGGGAGAGAAAGTCTCATCGTAGTCAACACCTTGAACTTGTCGAAAACCTTTCGCGACAAGCCGTGCTTTATAGACGGTAACATTACCATCCGCGTCTGTTTTCTTCTTGAAGATCCATTTGCACTCAACGGCCTTACGGTCGCTAGGAGGGTCCACCAAAGTCCATACTTGGTTTTTGCTCATGGATCCTAGTTCGGATTTCATGGCTTCTAGCCATTTCTCAGAGTCTGGGCTCATCATCGCTTCCTCATAGTTCGTAGGTTCACTGTCTTCTACTAACAAGACAGGGTTGCCGTACCACTCAATAGGGGCACGCAACATTGTCGACCTGCGACGTTCAGTAGCAGCATCGTCCGAAGCTTCATGATCCTTGTCATTAGCTTCCTCTATTGTTGGTGCAGGCGGCACTGGAACAATTTCAGGTGCTGCGCTACTCTCCAACTCAAGAGAAGGTCCAATAACCTCATCTAGCTCTACTTTCCTCCCACTCACTTCTTTCGAGAGAAACTCCTTCTCAAGAAAGGAACCGTTCTTTGCGACAAACACTTTGCCTTCGGTTCTGTGATAGAAGGTATACCCAATAGTTTCCTTAGGGTATCCTATGAAGACGCATTTCTCCGCTTTGGGTTCGAGCTTGTCCGCATCAACTTCTTGACGTAAGCTTCGCATCCCCAAACTTTAAGAAACGACAACTTAGGTTTAGCACCAAACCACAGTTCATACGGTGTCGTCTCAACGGATTTAGATGGTGCCCTATTTAAAGTGAATGCAGCGGTTTCTAATGCATAACCCCAAAATGATAACGGCAAATCAGTAAGAGACATCATCGACCGGACCATATCTAATAGGGTTCGGTCCCGGCGTTCAGACACACCATTGCGCTGTGGTGTTCCAGGTGGCGTGAGTTGCGAAACGATTCCACTTGCTTTAAGATGCGTGAGAAAATCATAACTCAAATATTCACCTCCACGATCGGATCGTAGAAACTTAATCTTTCTGTTACGATGGTTCTCCACTTCATTCTGAAATTCTTTGAACTTTTCAAACGTTTCAGATTTATATTTCATTAATAGATATACCCATATCTACTTAAGTCATCGGTAAAAGTGAGAAAGTAGCGATATCCACCGCGCGTCGAAACACTCATCGGTCTGCATACATCGGTATGTATGATTTCCAACAAGTCCGTTGCTCGCTCCATCATACCGGAGAACGGGGTTTTGATCATCTTGCCCATGAGGCATGGTTCGCATGTGTCAAATGATTCAAAATCAAGAGACTCCAAAAGTCCATCAGAATGGAGTTTCTTCATGCGTTTTACACCAATATGACCTAGACGACAGTGCCACAAATAAGTAGTATTATCACTATCTACTTTGCATCTCTTAGCCTCAATGTTATGGATGTGTGTTTCATCCCTTTCGAGATTTAGAAGAAATAAACCATTCACAATAGGTGCATGACCATAAAAGATGTTACTCATATAAATAGAACAACCATTATTCTCCGATTTAAATGAATAACCGTCTTGCAATAAACAAGATCCAGAAATAATGTTCATACTCAGCGCAGGCACATAATAACATTTATTGAGGTTTAAAACTAATCCCGAAGGTAAAACTAAGGAGAGCGTGCCGACGGCCATCACATCAACTCTTGATCTGTTGCCAACGCGCATCGTCACCTCATCCCTCGCAAGCTGCCGTCTATTCCGTAGCTCCTGTTTCGAGTTACAAATATTAGCAACTGAACCAGTATCAAATACCCAGGCACTACAACGAGGGATAGTAAAGAAAACATCAATAACATGTATATCAAATATACCTTTGATGGTGCCAGCCTTCTTGTCCGCTAAGTACTTCGGACAGTTGCGCTTCCAGTGACCCTTGTCCTTGCAATAGAAGCACTCAGTGTCCGGCTTAGGACCAGACTTGAGCTTCTTCTCAGCAGGGGCAGTGCGCTTGCCGCCGCCCTTCTTGAAGGGCTTCTTTGCTCCCTTACCTTTCTTGAAGGTGGGCTTGTTGACCATCAACACATGATTATCCTTTTTGATGTCCACCTCCGCAGCCTTCAGTTTTGCGAAGAGCTCGGTGATCGTATCAGTGGAACCAATCTGATTGTGAGTCACTACAAAACTTTTGTAGCTGGGAGGGAGTGATTGCAGAACCCTGTTAATCTTGAGCTCCTCTGGAATCGTGCATTCCAGTTGCTCAAGGCGTTGAGTGTAGCCTGTCATCTTAATGGCGTGCTCACTAACGGAACTCCCTTCCTCCATCTTGCAGTTAAAGAACTTCTCAAAGATCTCATATCTCTCAGAACGGGCCTGAGTCTGAAACATGGTTTTCAGCTCTTCGAGAATCTCAAAGGGCCCGGGATAGTCTTCAAAACGATTTTGAAGTTCCGGTTCCATAGCAAACAACATGGTGCTCTTAATCACACCATAATCATCTTTGCGCGACTGATAGATAGCTTTCTCATCAGCCGGCGCAGTTGCAGCAGGGGGGTCACCTAACGCTTTCCCAAGGACATAGTCCTTTTGACCGCCAGAGAGAATGATTCTTAGATTGCGGAACCAATTGGTGAAGTTAGACCCATTGTTTTTAAGCTTTTCCTTCTCAGCAAAAACGTTGAAGTTGAAGTTGGACTTAGCCATTTGATCTACAATATTTGCAAGTACAAATTAGACTATGTTCATGATAACTAGTTCAACTTTTAATCAAATTACTAGATGAAATCCCACTAAATTCAACATCCCTCAAGTTGTTTAGTGAACACGATCCAAATTCACCACACCTAATCCGATCTTCACGAGAAGAGATGTGGTTTCAATGGTGGACAACGAAGTGTCGATCATATCATTCATATGACTCATGCTTAACCTTTCGGTTCATGTGTTCCGAGGCCATGTCTGTACATGCTAGGCTCGTCAAGTTAGACCCAAGTATTTCCGCGTGTGCAAAACTGGCTTGCACCCGTTGTATGTGAGCGTAGAGTCTATAGCACCCGATCATCACGTGATGCTTGGACACGACGAACTTTCGCAACGGTGCATACTTGGGGAGAACACAGTTTTTATCTTGATCTTTAAGTGAGGAATCATCTTATAATGCTACCGTCGCGATCTAAGCATAATAAGATACATAAAAGGATAAACATCACATGCATATAACTTCATGTGACATGGTATAGCCAATCTTCACGCAATGATCTCCATCTTGTGCGTTCCGGCATGATCTCCATCACTCCACCATGATTGCCTCCACCACGAATAGCAACTACAACTATTGCTAACTACTTAGCGATAAAGTGAAACTATTACATGGCGCATAAGAAGTTGACACACAGGTCATACACAATTATAAAGACAACCATATGGCTCCTGCCGGTTGTGTACTCATCGACATGCAAGTCGTGAAACATTACAAAACATGATCATCGCATACATTATACACATCACATCTTGGGCCATACCATATCACAGAAAACACTCCCTGCAAAAACAAGTTAGACGCCTCTACTTTGTTGTTGCATGCTTTACGTGGCTTATGGGAGTAGATGCTAAGAACGATTCTTACCTACGGAAAGCCACAACGGTGATATTATGGTTGCCAAACTCCGGTGTTAATCCCATGACAACTATAGTGAGAGAAACTGACATCCACCAGCCGCATGTGTGGAACAAGCCACACGTCAAGTGCGGAGCCGGTCTCGCGAACGACGTCGCGTAAGGTTGGCCTGGACCGCTTCAATCTCACTATCCCGCGTCATAAGAAGAACACAAACATGAGGCTTGCAACAGAAAACATCAACGCCCGCAACAACCATGTTGCGTTCTACTCGTGAAACACATCTACGCACAAATCTAGCTCTGATACCATTGAAGGGTTTCGCGCATAGTAAATCAAAATTTTCTACGGATGCGAACAGAGGGAAAACCAAGATCTAATCTAGGAGATGCAAACAACGAGAGAGATTGGATTAGACCTTCATACCCTTGAAGATTCGCACAGTGGAACGTTCGTCGGAACGTGGGTGATGTAGTCGTACTCGCTTCTCCTCCTCGCGATCCGATCCGATCTAGCACCACAAGTGGCGGTGCCTCCGTGAGATGCACACATGCAGCACCTCGATGTCTCCTCCTTCCTCGGTCCAGCAAGTATGGTGGAGAGACGGATTGGATCTACAACACGACGGCGTGGTGTATATGGTGGAGAGTTTCTGCAGCAGGGCTTCGCCTACACGCAGTCGGGAGGGAGAGAGAGAGGAGGGCAGCAGGGGGGCTAGCTTTGGAGGGGAAGGTGTGGGGGGTGGTGTGCCCCCAGCCCTCTTTATATAGAGGGGTGGGCGGCTGCCCTAGCCCCTACCCCAAGTCCAAACCGGGGGCCACAAGGAGGAGGAGTGGGGGCAAGGAAACCCCCCCTTCTAGAAGGTCTAGTTAGGGTTTTACCCTAGCTGGCCGGTTGGGCCCTATGGGGCCTTGTGCCCCTGGACCAATGCGGCCAGGGCACTCCCTCATAGGCCCATGCCCCCTCCCGGAAGGTGGGGCCACGTTGGTCCCCTTCCGGAAGGTTCTAGAAGCTTCCGGTACAATACCGATTAACCCGGAACAATTCCGAACTCCAAAAACTGCACTGCCTTATATGAATCTTATTCTCCGGACCACTCCGGAACCTCTCGTGATGTCCCGGATTCCATCCGAGACTCCGAACAAAAACTCATAAACCAATTATCCAATCTATCCTAGCGTCGAGACACGTTAAGTGTGTGACCCTGCGAGTTCGAGAATATGCAGACATGATCTTCTATCAATAATCAACAGCGGGGTCTGGAAACCCATATTGACTCCCACACATTCATCGATGATCATATCGGATGAACCACGATGCCAGGATTCAATCAATCCCATATATATATTCCCTTCGTCTCGCGATATTTTACTTGCCCGAGATTTGATCGTCGGTACCGTCATACCTAGTTCAATCTCGTTCACAGCAAGTACTTTACTCGTTCCGTAATCCGATATCACTTTGTGATTAACTCCTTAACCACATGCTTGCAAGCGGTGTTGATATCTATTACCGAGTGGGACCGAAGTATATCTCTCCGACTTGGGAGGGACAAATCCGATCTCGATACATACAACCCAACAGATACTTTCCGATCACCTGAGAGACACCTTTATGATCACCCTCTCATAGGATGACGTTTGATGACCTCAAAGATTTCTTCCGATACCAGGGAGTTGTATTATCTCATGGTCTAAGGAATACAATATTTGACATAAGAAAAGCTTCGCAAAGACGAACACGACGACACGATCTAATTGCTTCGCTTAGTTTGGGTCTGTCCATCATATCATTCTCCCAATGATATGATCTCATTATTAATTGACAACTCATGTCCATGGTTAGGAAACCTTAACCATCATTAATCAATGAGCTAGTCCATAGAGGCGTACTAGGGACACGGTGTTGTTCACAAACCACACAAGTATTAAAGTTTCCGCTTAATACAATTCTAGCATGGAATATAAACATTATCATGAACAAGAATTATAATAATAACATCTTTATTATTGCCTCTAGGGCATAATTCCAACACCCTTTGCCCCATGCCATGCCCACCCTAGCACCCCCTTGCCAGCCAACCATGGCTAGCTAGCCAGAGCAAGCAACAAGCCGAAAAAGCATGTCTAGGACACAGCCCACCGTCCACCGCCACCTCTTGTCCAGCGCTCGAACCCTGCAAGCCACTAGACCACACGCACGGACCGTGCCAAGCTTCTCTGAGCGCATGCCAAGAGCGCGCCAGAGCGCCACCCTTGACACACGCCCATAGACCGCGCGCCGCCCTCGTCGCGTGCATACACGATCACCACCGTCCCAGGAGACCGCCAGACATCCCCGTTCGCCGCCCCATGCCTCACAGCCACCGCTCGCCGTCGAAGACGCTGCCTCTGCCGCGCAGAGCATCGCACGTTCCAGACCGTTTGCCACCGCCCCTACACGTGCATTAAAGCCATAGCGCATCGCCAGGAGACCACCGATCAATCGCCACCGTCAGCCATGCCTCTAGCAGCCCGTAGCCATGTCACCACCGTCGCCTGCCCATCCCGTTCGGTCTCGTCGTTGAGACTATAAATAGAGGCCTCCCCCGCTCAAACTCTTCACACCATTCTACTCCCCTCTCCTCACTGATCGTTCCACCCCGTTCCCGGAGCAAGACGAGTAGCGCATCACCGGAATTTCACCGGAGCCTACCGCTGCTGGAGAAGAAGGGGGCCAGCGATTAGAGCCGCCCCAGGAGAAGCTACCGATACCAGGAGGTTCGCCGTCGTCGACTTTGTCGTTCACCCGCCTAGACGACCCTCGCCTGAGCCCCGGTGAGCCTCCCATGACCCCCACTGAGCCGCTAGGGTTCGAGCTTGCCGGTGACTAGTTCATCGTCGTCGACGACCCTCAGCCGTCGATCTTACTTCTAATCCAACGCTCCACGTTGCCCCGTACCGCTTCGCACCCCCTGTCTCACTGACGCGTGGGGACAGCAACTTATCCATCCCGTGTAAGCGCTGTGCATAGCAGGCCGGCCCGTTAACCTTTCCCGCGCAGCCCATTAGTTTGAATTTGGATTTTTCCATTTTCATTCAAATACAGTTCTATACCTAGTTTCACAAATCAACCTAGCTCGATTCAGTGAACCAAATTGAATAAAACCAATTTTTTTAGAAAGATCTGGAAATTCTGAATCCAAGCCCGTTGGATTCAAATCATTTGGATCTGTAGATCACCCTTGCTAAAACTAACAAGGCAAAAGCTTTTCTCCATTCAAACATTTTTCAAATTTAAACCATGATAGCTTTTGAGTTGATTCCAACTCTCAAAAATCACATTTGACCATACCTTTCAGAATATATAAAAATATATAGGTTTACTTACAGAAATAATGTTCAAGTAATAAAAGAATGCCACATAGGCATTTCTAGCCACTTTATTTAATTAAAATAAAAGGGTAAAACCTTATTAAATTGTGACACCACTTTAAATCACATTCCCATGGACTAAAATATGTGATGATGACATGTGTCAACATGATCCCATGTTTGGTTGGGGAATATTAAATCTTAAGTAGTTTTTCAATGAGTAGAAATTACTCTTCTAAAAATAAAATCATTAAGCCAAATGCTTAATCTTGTAATGTTAGTGATGATGCTAGATCATATATAGAACCCCTTTGTGTGATGATTGCAAGTAGTTAAGTATTGTTTGGTGATTGTGTACCTCGTATCTATTCATAGACGCTAGTACCGACCAAGGATACGAGGAGGAAGGAGGATACTACGAGGAAGAAGCCGAGGAGACCTACAACCACTGCTCTGCACAAGGCAAGCTTATATTGATACTGTGCAAACCAATACTTGCCAGCCTAATACTACTAGTTGAATGTACAAGCTAACACTTGCAAGATACTCTACTGATGCAAACAAATACTTACTTGTTAGCATACCAACTATATGCCTTAAGCATATGTGATCATACCCACTTGATACCCAATCCTAGTTTTACTTGCAAGCTTTCTACTTTATTTCTTTAGCAAAGCTTTTACTTAGAGTTTACCGAAGTAACTTGTAGATTCTAGGAAGATACTTGAAGGTTGCATAAAGAGCATAAAATTTGGCCTAAGCTAGAAAACCTTGATATCATCCTAAGGCATGAGGTAGTACTTAGTTGAAACTCCACTTGTTTATCACCCCTCATTAGTGCTCACCCCCTTGTAGATGCTAGTGCTAAGCATAAAACTTGATCAACTTTAGATGGGAATATTTGGTGAAAATGGTTATGAAAACCTTAGAATGATGGATCATTCTACTAAGATGTTTTGACATGTGTTTCCAAACACCAGATGATTTTGGTGATGAAAATGTTGAGGCAGGAGCCTTAGCCCCTTTATAAAACTGATGGTTGTCTGGATGCGATACCATTCCAATTTTACCGTACAACCACAATACCCGAAGATTGGGTAGGGCTTGACTGAAAACTTATATACCTTAGTATTGGTTCCCTCAAGGCCAAGGTCTGAGCTGAGGCTACCTTGTGAAGATTGTCCACCTGTGTAGTACCCAATATGATAGTTGGTCATGGTTGGGAGGCCAAACTCACAGGAGAGGTGCTTGTACTAGGGAGTGTAATTGAAATGTTAGGATTGATTATCCGCATACTGAGTATGGTGAATTCAGGATTTGTTCCTGACGGATGTATCAAATGTTGTGTTGAAAGTGTACAATCTCTGCAGAGTGTCAAACTATTCGAATAGCCGCGTCCGCGGTTATGGACAGTTGGAGTGGCCATACTGTTCTCCCGTCAGATGTTTTCAAAATGACTTGAGAAATGAATTGGAGAATTTGACTTGACCACAACGAAGTTGTGGCATGAGATACAAGTTCCCACTTAGGTGTTATAAACTATGACTAGTTTTCTCTTGTTTCTAAACTTAGTAAAGGTAAATCTGGCTTCTTGCAAAACAACCATAGAGCTTAGTGTCCTATTACAAAAACCCCCTTCACTTGTTAGTATTAGTTTGCGAGTACTTAAAGAGTACTCATGGCTTTGTCCCTGGCTATTCCCGTGGCCAGACTATAAAGAGGAGTACCAGGATGATGGACCCCAGGAAGGTTACGATAACTAGGATCATCTCCCATCGTCAGCATTGCCTGTGACCCCGAAGATGGAGCTTCGCCTACGCTACCTTTATTATTACGTAATTCCGCTGCTTGAGTTGTATTAAGAACTGGATCATGAGATCCTTATTTGTGTAAGACCTTATGTATGGTTTGTAATGGATGATGTACTGTGGTATCCAATTCTGTTATGTCTCGCAAAAATGGTAATCCTGGGATTGCGATGTATGGCATAACAGGCATCTGGGATTAAAAATCCGGGTGTTGACACCACCGAGTTCACCCGGACTTGCAGCCGGGCCCGCCATCGGTCTGAGGAAGATCACCAGAGCGCCCGCCACCGCCAAGACATGACCAACGCGAGAGAAGAGAGAGGCCTACACAAGCCTGCCCGCAACAACAGAAGGTCGAAGAAATGGCCACACGGCACCTCAACCCCGCCATACATCCCGACCTTGTAGATCCCATCCTGGACCTTCTCGGCGGCCACCAGATCCTTGCCCGCCGGCCAGGTTCCGGCGCCTCGGCCACACAGACGTGGAAAGGGCCCAGCATCCCCAACAGGAAGGAACAACCACAGCCCGGCCGGCCCAGATCGGGCCCTCCTTGGCCCAGATCGGGCCCGTGCTGCTGAGCCTGCCACCGCCGCTGCTCCTCGCCGCCATGGAGAACCTCCCTCCTCACCGCGACCAGTCTGTCCGCACGGCAACAACCGCCCCGCATCACCATCAACACCGCACCGCCGCCGTTGGGGGCCCCGCGCCTCCCTTCAAGCAGACGGGTAATGGCTCGCCCCGCCGCCGGCACCGCGCGAGCTTAGCTCGGCGGCTCGGCCGGCGGCGGCGGCGCGGGAGGAGGTGAGGGAGGGCTCGGAAGAGGGAGGGAGGAGCTCGCCTCGTCGCCCGCGGGGGACGAGCGGAGCAGAGCCGCGGTTTTTTTTTTTTTTTTTGGTTTCCGAGGAGCAAGATCCTATGCCTAACCTTGTATCAATGGGCTGGGACTTAGGGAGGCATGGAGGGAATCATGGAAGAGATGGTTCCAACGAGAAGGGCTAGTTTGAACCGTTCAGTTTGTTTATGTTTCATGCTTTCAGATAAGTTTGGTTCGGATTGGTTTGCAAAAAAATGGTTGAATCCGTGCAATGGTGCATGGTAGAGTTGTCTTTCTGTTCCAACGAGCGGTATTGGAATCCGTATAGCTAGGCTTGGTATCTTTGTTTTTCTAAATGTTTTTCTAGATGATCTTTGAGCATCAACAACAATCCAGCACGGCTGTTACCATAAGCATGCCACATCGGTTTAAGTGTTGTGTAGAAAGTAAGAGTTGAGAATTGAAAATCAAGTTATTTTCCTAGAAAGAAACTGATTTAGTAATAAGCAAACATTGAGAACGGTTGATTAGGCTCCCTCCAAATATGATTTTTAAAACACCCAAACAAATAAAATTTAAAACATATTTACACTCGTAAAACACTGAAAAAATCTAGTAGAAAGAGGAAAATATGATGCTTAGCTGCGACTTATTTTGTAAATTTTTGAGTTTTTTAGTAGGTTGAAAAAATCCGAATGATCAACAAGTGGGCAGAAAACAACAAAACTGAAAAGATAGAACACCAAGTAAATCCCCAAAGTTAAACCTGGCACTTTATTTTTGGAAAATAGAAAAGTAAAAATACAAATTTCTAAGATATATACGGATTGTCTCATGAAACTGCTTTCTTTCAATCCATATAGCTAGGCTTGGTATCTTTGTTTTTCTAGATGTTGATGTACTCATCTCCATGAGTACCATAACTTGGCCAGATGGACCTGGTGTAGGAGATTTTCAACTTCTTCCTCCGAAAGTGCTACATGGTCTTCTTAAGAGGGAATTTTAATTTCATATTTCTCTCTTTCATACGAATCATGACACCTACAACTCTTAAGAAAGGTCTTCTCAAAATAATTGGACATAGAGGATAGCATTCCATATCCATAATACTAAATCAACGAGCACATAAGTCATATGCAATTATGTCGCAATATCATATACTCCACCTAGATCTTGTTTGCTAGAAGAATAAGCGAGATGTACATCTAAAGAACATGGTAGCATATCGATAAAATTAAGCATTTCATCTAAAGTTATAGGAATAGCTGAAACACTAGCACCAAGATCACAAAGTGCATTTAACGTAAATGACCAGTACCATTTTCATGATAGGATCCATGCATCCCCAAGCTTAGGTGGGATTGTATTCTTGTACCTTTGTACATTCTCATCTAGGAGATTTTTAGGAATATACTTTCCAAAACAAGATATGGAATCATTGATAGAAGGGTCTTTGACAATTGTTTTGCAAAGTAATAATAATATACGAGGTTGAAGGTTCAACACCAAGCATTTTTATAGTTTCAACATGTGCATTTGAGTATCCTTAAGAACCCACTTTCTTATAGACACACTCAAAATGTACTTGCAGAATTTAATATACAAACAACTCAACTAGTTTTAGCATGAGCGTACTATATAGATGTTTCCTTTCTCTTTACAAGTACAAGAGCTTCCAAAGGAAACAATTTTACACATAGCTTGAATCGAAAAACTCTCCATTTTATTTACTATAAGTTGCAAGGAATAATTGATTAACCTATGCTCCTTTGACTAGGTAAATTATGCAAGCCATCATTAATTTTATCTATGAAACCTTGCAAAATCTTTTCTAAGCGTTCTATATTGGATTCTATCTTACACTTTTAGGAGTGCCATCTAGATTTTCCATATTATTTAAAGCATTATTAGGATACAAACACCCAAAAATCTACCACCAAGAATGGCATCTAGCATACTTCTAGACTAGCTATTCATACCAATACAGAAATTTCTTAGCAACCTTGATATTACTCCAAACAGGGATCTATCATGAATATAAACCTCTCTCGCTGCTCTCATTCCCCTTCATCTGGGTCGGCTGGACCCTCCCCCTCCCTTATCTGGCAGTCGCCGATATTGTAGTGGGTGAGGGACCCCTCCGTGTATAATTGTAGGTTATTTTTCAAGTCTAGGGTTAGCTTTTTGGGCTTTATACTTGTCTGGAGTGTGTCCTGGGCTCTCTCGTGTTGTGCCCGATGGTCTGCGGTGCTGATTTTCTTGTAGTTGGTGGCGAGGTTATTTAACCTCTGTGTGGTATGTCACTCTCGTGAGAAATTCAAATTCTATAATGACCATTAAGAATCTCTTGTTGAATTCTATTTGCCTCCTGTTATTGAAGACTAGGATTCGAAGGACTGGAGACTATAGTGTTTACACTCCATAGACTCCGGTGGTTGCACCCCGAAGATTCTGGTGCTTGCACCCTAGAGACTTTGGCCCTAAGAAAATTGGCACATTGGAGATTCGTTAGATGCTAGTCTCATCAATAAGGACATAGTGGATACTAAATGATAATCTGTGTCAAGCTAGGATGATGGAAAATCTTCTATCTACTTCATCATACCAATGATATCTTGGTAACAAGTATCTTAATCACGCACACATAGCTTACTTTCAACCTATTATAGGTTGTGATACCTTTGATCCGGATTCACGGATGCAGTATCTTTTTCATCCTTCTTTTAAGGATATTTCTCAACAAGGATCATTGAGTGATTATTTTAAACAATGGTTTGCACAACCTTCGAGAGTACCAATAATTTTTCCCATATATTGACACTTATGCCACCCATGTCATCAACTCATAGCCAAAATCCGGGGTTATACCATAATCATTCAAAAGCTAGCGGAGTTGTTGGCATCCAAAGGTGTGCATGGGAAACATAGAACTTTTTTAAACAGTATCTCTATTAATCCACAAGGTTAGATTTGGCATGCAATCACAATTACCACTAAACTTCATTTCAATCAAACAACTTCTTCCAAGAGTGTCGTCAAGTCTATCAAAACATCTATGGGATTAAATATCTTCAAAGGTAAACTCTCAATACAATCACTCATCAAACAAGTCATAAAAATTTCAGAAATTTTCTTGTTGTACTTGTTTGATAATATTATTTTCAAGACAAGACTCGGTTAGCTACAAGAACTAGAGAAAAGGCTTCCACAACCAATCATTCATACAAATAAAAAGCTTTAGTCTAACTATTTTGAACTACTCCCACTAGCATAGCATCTTAGAAAATCAACTAACTAAGATAAACAATTCAACCTTTGAAAGTGGAAGACATAGGACATACCTCTCATGAGTGACTTCATAATCCTCTTACTTATAGGGATGTGTTCCTTCAAAACTCAAGAAAAATCACTCTCATAATAAAATTGAAGCAAAGAAGCAAAGTGCAAATCACTTTCACGAAAAAGGAAAAAGGGAAAATATTTTTGTATTTTGAGGATGGGGATTAGAGAATAGAAAAGAACTTGCAACCAAACAAGGAACTAGGAAAATAAAAACAAACAAGAAATAAATGCAAACAAAAAACAAAAGAAAAAGCAAAGTGTTGGAACAAACCAACATGAGTGTTTCAAATCTCACAAGGAGCTAGAGTCCAACCTCATTATTACACAAATAAAATTGTCGGGGGAAACATTCCCAAGCTTAGGCTTTTGCAAGACCTTTTGTTGCTCATTATGGTGGTGGTGAATAATTACCCATGTTTCATTGGCTGCTCCAATCTTGGAACTGAGTAGCAAGGTTGGTAGTAGAATCTCGAAGGTTGATGGAGAGGTTGTTCATGTTTTAGATATTTCCTTCGAGAGCATAGATATCATCATAGGTGGTGTATAATTTTGGTGGCTGCACATTTTGTTCGGGTCCTTCTTGTTCTACTTATTCATATTCTCCTTCTTCATCCACGGGTACTTATTGTTAGGGTAGACTTGCTTCAACCTACGCATCATAACGCAAACGTCCCTTCTCAATAGAGAAGAGAAAATTAGGCAAAGGAGCAGGGATCAAGTGATCTGCTCCAGGTATATCGAAGGAATATCTACGATTAGTTCTAGAAACCATACCACAAACTCTTAGAGTGGAAAAACCAATACGGCGGTTCCCTGACAATGGTTGGATGTTACCTAGGTTGACTTGGAATGCACGTGCAAGCATGGTTGTGACTCCTTCTTCGCATACGGGACCACGAGATTCAAGACCTTGATGATTAAGATAAAACAAAAGAAGGGCGCCCAAATTTGGCATGAAGTTAGCGAGGATCATCATGTACTCCTCAATGACTCTAGTAAAATCACCACATGTCTGCAAGGTGTTAGCAATAGTATAAAACAAATAACGAACATCATGATGATCAATTTGGTTTTCCTTGGTTGTGTTTCCATGAATTTCCATTCTATTAAAGTAGCCCAAGGGTTTTGGATTCAAGACAAAGTGGTGGAGTGTATGTCGGTGGCGTTGTTGGCGAACCCAAAGTAGTAATCCCATTGGTTGAGTGTTAAGGAGTACTCATGGTTCATAAGACAAAAGTTGATGGATCAACTCCAGGAAGTTGCTCCTCGAGACAGAAGTGTGAGGTCACTGAATGCGTCAAAGTGCCAAGAAACTCCAGCGTCAAGCGGCGGTACATGGCGCAATCCTGAAAGACAAAATCATATAAACCAACACTATTGCAAAGTAAATCAAAATCAACATGGATGCCAAGTTGGTTCAGGATGAAGGGACACATCCACTTGGTGGACTTCATTTCTCAGAGCTTGAGACGGTTGAAACGGTTCAGCTAAAACTCCTCGGTGAACTCGATATCAAGTGACTCAGGGGGTTAGTGTATCAACGGGTGGTGCGTCTTATTCTGCAACCATCACATGTGTATGGATCCTCGTGTTCATCTAATAATAAAAACTAATTCCAATGAAAAATTTGATCCAATAGAAACATAGCATATACGATCCTCTATACTAGTTACAAAAGAATCTCCTCTAAAAACTAACTGAACATGCTCAACATCAAGATTATCTCAAGAACAAGACCTAAGTCTAGATTGTAATGGTTAAAGATCGAGCAAGGTTTAGATGCAAATTAATTTGGGGATCAGAGGATAAACATACCTTAGATCGATTGGGTGCAAGGAATCAAAGAAAAAACATTTAGAATTGAAGATCCAACGGAGGTGGTTTGGAGTTTGGAGGTGGAAGAAAGAGAGAATTGTGTTTTAGAAATTTTAGGTTACCTCTTCCTAGGGTGATATGGTGGCCGAGTACGTGGTATGAGCGGGCGGTACGGTCGGAGCCCGCCCATACCAAGTACATACCTTGGGGTCAAGATTTTCCTCCCAGCGGTGTACTCGGTATGGTGCCCGTACTACATGTTGTTACGCGGCCAGTACATTTGCTTCAACTTTGATGTTTTGCTCGAGAGTATTGTATGGGCGGGCAGTACGGTCGCCTTCGACCTTACTATTGGTCGTTACGACCACTGCGCCTGTAGCAAAAATCAATACTTTTATTTTTTGATGTCGCGTTGTGGTACGGGCGTGTGGTACGGGATCTCCCACCATACCAGTGGTCGTTATGTTGCCTGGAAGCTACAAAAACTTGAGGAATTTGATTAGTAGCTTCGCGCACCTTTGTGTATCTTAGCAAAAAAATATAGCAAATAGGCTTTATAGAAATCAACAATACCTTTAAGGCCATGTGTTAGCAAAATATAAAATCAAGGATTACCTTATTTTCTTATCCTCTCTCCATAGGACTTCTTGAACACTCTTTATTAAGAACAAAAACAAGACAAAACAAAACAAAAACTAATAGAATAATAAAAACTTTTATTTTACATGGGTTGCCTTTCATGAAGCGCTTCTAGTTAAGGTTAGTTAGCTTGACCCAGATGGTGATCATTTAGGTTTCGTGAGTGGAACACCCACTCCAAAATAATTGGCTTTCAGCGTGACTATACAATCATCATCATTGTTAGGCTTGGTCTTCTTATTCCTAGGGAAGTGGACTATAAGAGGATCTCTAGATGGTAGTCATATTCTCACATTCTCTTCATGCAAATTAATTAAATCTTTTATAGTTCTTAGGAATGGCCTGCCTAAAATTATAGGTGTTATGGGATCTTCGGGCATGTCCACTATAACAAGATCAATAAGCGCGGGACTACATTTAATTTCTATAACTATATTTTCTTTTAGACCAATAGCTTGTTTATAGGTTGAATCAACAAGATGGAGTCTCATTTCAGTGGTTGTAAATAACCCCAAGTTTATTTTATCAAATAGGCTTTTGGAAATTGTTGAGACGCTTGCACCAAGATCACAAAGTGCAAATATCTCATTAACACCAACTTTAATTTTAATAGTGGGCTCAAATATATCATCTAGCTTAGCAGGAAGCTTATCATCTAGTCTCTTATACTCCATTTCTAACTCCCGGACTTTAGATGCTACTTGCTGAATACATTTTTGGTACTCCCTCCGATCCATATTACTTGTCATTGAACTAGATGTATCTAGCACTAAAACATGTCTAGATACATCCATTTTAGTGACAAGTAATATGGAACAGAGGGAGTAAGTAGCATCATTACCTTTATCAAGACCGGGATTCTTTACGGTGATCATCTTTAATAGATATTCCATGGTATATTCGGGTGTTGGTGCATTGTTGTAGTCCAGCTCTTTAGGCTTCTCTTCATTCTTTTCGTCCCTTATCATCTTGAGGTCATCCACCGGATTTGGCTCGGGCTTTCTAGCCAATTTTGTAAGTTTGAGAGCTTGGATCTCATCTACCTTGCGCAATTGAGCCTCCATAGTCTTTGTTCTTTCCTGCAGAGCCTATACATTATTTCTAATTGCAACAACTTGATTAGATAATTTACCAATACTAGTCTCATGGTTGTCCGTGATTTTAATAAGCATATTATTTTGCTCGGTTTGAGCTTGCATAAAGTTTCTAACAGAATGTTCAAATGAGAGATTGACATGAGTTACTCCATTATTATTATCATAATTATTATAAGGAGCTCCTGCGAGATTATAATTTTTTTTTGAACATTAGAAGCAAATTTTTGATTTTTTCCATACAGGATTATAATGACTACAAGCTATAAAATTAACATCATTAACATCAGTAGTGATAACATTAACTTGGGTATCTTCCTTACCCTTTACTATGTTAAGTAACTCATCTACCTTTGCAGTAAGCTCTTCATTGTTTGCCTTGGTGATTGAATTTACCCTTTTTTAGGTTCTTTCCACATGCCATTGAGCATGGCTGTTTTGCATATCATCAAGTTATTTCTTTGCAACACCCACCTGCTTCCCCATGATTGTTTCTCCTGCTGCAGTATCTAGCATAGACTTATACATTGGGTTGAGTCCATTATAAACCAAATATAATATAAGCCACTCTTCCATCCCATGACTAGGAAAGTTCATTACGGCTTCTTTCATATTTTCCTATGCAAGTGCTAGTGGTTTGCGGTCTTCTTGTCTAAAAGTTGTAATGTTGGATCTTAGTGCATAGTCTTAGCTGGGGGAAAATTTAGTCATAAAAAATTTAGTGCATTCCTCCCAAGATGTAATAGTGCCTTAGGTAGAGCTAGCAACCAATCCTTAGCCTTTACTCTAAGAGAGAAATGAAACAATCGTAATTTAACAACATTTGGATCAACATCCTTAATACGCATCATGTCATAAATTTTAGTAAATATATTTAGGTGCAAACCTAAATACTTAGAACATGAGCCTCCAAATTGGTTCTGCTGAACCAAACTCAAAAGGTTAGGCTTAATTTCATATGCTTCCGCATCAACAGCGGGCTAAGTAACAGGTGCACGAATAAAATCATCAGTAGGAGTAGCATACTCCCCAAGTTTCTTTTGAGCCATGGCTCTTTTCTTTTTGGTATTTTAAAGTAAGAGAAACAAATAAACAAGTAACTGTTTTTTGGGTTTTTAAGTAGATAACAAGAAAGTAAACTAATTACAAGAAATAAACTACAAACAAAAATTAAAATGAAAAACAAGGTCTCTAGTGACCTCACTAGGATAGTGAATTCCTTCACTGCCAACGGAGCCAGAAAAAAGGTTGATACCTTCGATCCGGATTCATGGATGTAGTATAGTAGCCTTTTCCCTACTAGACCTAGGATTAATCGAACCTTGGGAAAACGCTAAAAGGAATTAAAATAAGGACACATCTATAAGACTTTGTTTTACCTTTGTTTACCAGACCAATCTAGTTTACTTTATATTGTGGGTTGACTCAATAGATGGAGATAGGCCAGGATTGAAGATCCACCTATAGCTGCACATCATATGGGATAAAAGATAATAATAGGCATAGTCATGTGTAATGTTCCAATATAGATAATCTTTGTGGGCAGCACATCCTAATATACTAAATCCCCTGCGAGCAGCAGACATAGCAATAGCCTTTTTATCCAACCGGTTGTACCATGAATCATCGGGTCACAAACAGTTATTAAGTGATAAACACAGATCAAAGCCTTAAGGAGAGATGCTGTTGTTGATCCCGAATGGGTCTCTAAGCGGAGACTGTACAACCCTTTCTGTCACTAGGTTTTCCATGATATTGCCTCTAGCCAAGTATCTCACCTCAAGTCTTGATCGATCTCGGGGGTCTTGGGTACCTATAAGTCCAAAGATCGAGGCAAGAGACAAAGAAACAAAAGATGCAAATCTCTTATTCAAACAATACATAATACTCCCATAGATTAGATGCACATAATAGCTACGAGGTTTATCCCCAACCCATTGCCCGTGAGGACTACTCACTCGTAACAATAAGATCAATGATAGAAAACATTGTGCAAAATATTTAGACTGAAATCGAATATTCTTACAATGGTCACCGAATCACAAGGAGATCTCAAGTATAAAGTAATGGCTATGGCTAATGGAGAGGATGGGGTATGGAAGGGATGAACTATGGTGTGGATCTCCTTTGATGGTGTTGTGATACAATCTGTGAATGGAGGAATTATTTACGACGGATGGAACCTCAAAATATATAGGCGCCTTCACAAGAGTTGTAGGGTTTGACGAGACGAAGTCGCTGCCACCTGGTATGGGCAGGCCGCGTCCGTACCAGTGGTCATTACGACGTCTAGCACCTGACATCATCTCTAGGATTTCTTGGTCGTCTAGACTTCCTCAAAATTTTCATTTATGACTCCTAATTTCACATTAAAAGCGTGATTTCCTGCACAACACAATTCGAAGCAAGGTTTTGCATATCTTTTCAATAATTAGTCATTAGTGGCAAATGAATAGAGATTATTGTCAATTGCTAGACGAAAAACAATGTTTAAATGAAGAGAAATATGACGATTTTTGGAACCATCAGGTTGCATCTTGACATGAATATCCTTTATTTGCAAGTGTTCTGTTTCTTGCAAACCTATTTTAAATAACATATTTATTGCTTATGTGAGTAGGTTGAGGTGTTTACATATGTTGGGGAGTATATAAAATCATTTTGATGATTCGCCAATCTTGAATATGTCATTGTAACAATTTTATTACATATCTTTCCTCAAAGTGCTCTCATGTGCAATATTGATGAAATTCCAAATTAAGTTAATTCTTTCCTTGTGATACTTGTTGCTTTTCTCAAATCATATCAACTATCTCTTGTTTTACTTTTGCTAGTTGTGATGTCTTTGATGTGTTTGTATTTTCTGTTCATTAATGTACCATAAGAAGAAATTGAGCCATGTGCTATGATTATAAGCAAGTATATATGATACATTGTATGCCTTCACTTTGGATATAGTGCTTTATTTTTGTAATATAGTTTTGTGTGTACTTGCTTCTTTGTGGATGTATATCATCATGATTGTGTTCCACCTAGAATCTTATACACATGAGATTGGTTACATCTCTAGTTGATATTCCTATTCTTTGCAATCATCCTTTTATTCCTTTTGATTCTTTGGTTGTGAAAGATTCTACCTGTGAGTGTTATCCTAATTGATTGCATCTTCGGGCACTCATATTGATGGAGATTCTTGAGATCATGCGCATTTTGTGTTTTAAAATAATTTTGGGGGAGTGGGTATTCCATGCTCGTGCATTTTGTATTCAAATGAAATCGGAGTCAATAGTAGCTCATGAAAGTTTCAGGCGAATCTGCTACCCATGTCTTTTTGATTTTTTCTGGCCGTTGGATGGAGGACGAGGAGGGCACGCGACGACATCGCTATGGAACCCGACTCTCCCAGGGAGGCAGGCCCCATAGCCCGAGATTCGCTTGTGCGAGAGTGTCGCACGCCCTTTCCTGCCCTGCGTTGCTATATGGTGGGGTGTGTGCATGCATGGGCCCGCCATTAGTGTCTGTGGGTAGGAAAGCACTCTGTTAGAGGTGTTCTAGCCATGACACGGCTCCGCACCAGCTGGGTCGTGGGCCCGTCAAGCACCTATGTGGCACCATAATTTCTCTTCGGACGTGGGTTCTTGAGGGCTAGTGACGAGCTTTCATACAGTAGGGCCAGTTCAAAGCCGATGTGGCACAGGAAAACCTCGATGACCGCGGGTTCTCGCGCTTGCGAACCGGGGTGGCGCCGAAAACCCTCGCTGGATGCGGGTGGACGTGGTCGAGACCTCGGTTGGCAGCGAAAATCCTCACCGTCCGTGGGTCCTTGCGTCTGGTAGGGCCCATTGGGATCCGAGATGACACTAAAAAATCATCGTCCCACCAGCCTATAAAAGACCCATCCATTTCTGTCGATTCGTCTTACCTTCCATGTCTGCCGTCCTAGAGAGACACCATCGGCCCCTCTGAATGACGGCTGCGCCGTATCCGACGCGTTTGGAGTGGTGGCATGGTGGTCTATCTAGAACGACTCGCCATGGAAGAATAGGTTTGTGATTTTGCACGTAGAGCGTAGTGGTAGCCAATACACTACAGCCGCACCTACGATGTATCCGACATTATGCTAGCCATGCTTCTATGCATTAACATCACCGGCATGTCCTCATGCCAGATGTACATGGGAGCCACGCCTACAGGGAGAAGGGTTCATGTCGGCATCATGTCTTCCCATCGTGACGTATGTGGTAAGCGTGTCAATGGGGAGAAGCGTGAGCCGCGTGAATGGTGATAGCCGCATTAGTGATTCTTCTCAGCATAAGATGTCTACTTCTTATCGTGTGTGCCTTTGTTGTGTTGCGTTATTTTTGTTCCGCTTCTTGCTTTCCCTTTTTAGTGTAATATGAAATGTCCAATCAAGGTACTTTGTCTTCGCCTCTTCTTCTTATCATGATTTCGTGCACGTTTTTTTACTCGTGTGTCAGTTGTGTCCTTTAGTTTGATTTTTGTTGTTACAAAATATACGTGAGTATGTGTTTAGGTCGGTTAAGTCCTTAGACATAATATCACCCTAAACTCAAATAAATGCGCCGAGGTCATAAACTTGAACATGTTGGACTCGACTACTACGATAACACGCCTTCTCCTATCCAAGAAAACATCATGCTTGCTTTTGTAAAATGGTTGCACCGGTTCACTTGATAGAAGTAATAAGCGACGTACGTGTCAGTGTTGAGTGAGTGGTTGTAAAAGTGTACATGTTCAACAAAAGCTTGCACGGCTCGACACAGTTTATAAACCTCTACAAGATATATTATAAAAATGGCTAGGCATGGTACTTTATTTTTATGTCTTCTGTTTGACACGATTCTGCCGAATTGTTTTTGTATTCACCTGTGTAAACATCTTGCTTAGGCATGTCCTTTAGTACGATTTTTGTTCTTACAAAATATACGTACATGTGTGGTTCAGTTGGTTAAGTCATTAGATGTAATATTGCCCTAAACTCAAACAGACACACTAAGGTTAGATGCTTTAATGAGTTGGACTCAACCTAGACGATAATACGCAAGGCGTTCCATTGTTCAAGGAAGTCTAATGCTTGTCTCTATCAAACAGTTCACGCCCTTCATGCGTTTACACGATACATGTGAACCGTTTATTCATATTTAGTTTTCACGAGTCACGTGGCCGGTACAAAACACTATTATGTATAGTGTTTAGTCTCACCTCTCCGAATTATATTTCTTCCGACCTGTTGATAGGCTAGGTCCTTCCTTTGCACGCGTCCATTGCACACTCCTCCTTGCACGTTTAAAGGAGTGGTTCTCTTTCCTTTTTGTTGAGCGATGATAGTCTCATTGAACAAGACTTATAGCCATGTCCTAGCGGCACATAGAGAAGTCTAGCTATTATAATTGCTGAACAAACCTTGGGGAGCTTGCCTATTTTATTTAGAACACTTGTTTGCTCTTACCATAATATCCATGTTCTCTCTCTCTCTCTCATGTTTGTGGTTTAAATTAAATGACATAGAGGGACTGAGGATTCCATATTTGTGCATGTTGTATTCAAATGCAAAAATTCTAATTCATGCACAAATTTTAGGGATCTTTGTTGTTTTATTAGGTCACACTTTCACTCTTATATTTTTATCTTTGTTGGAAAATAGTTTCTAGGATCTTTTGATTACTCGCTTCATTCATTGATTCTTCTTCACCATATATTTCTTTTGCAATCTTTGGATTCTTAATTTAGGCTGATCTCCTCCTAGTATTCATCATTGGATATGTGCATATGATTCCAATCATAACATAAGAAATGAACACCATATGTAGAAAGTATTACTATATTGGCCTTCTAAAGTTTTTCATCCATTTTGGCAATGTATGCCAATGGGGAGAAACTTTAGAGGGTTTAAGGGAGTTTTGTTATATGCTTTTGGTTTTTTTATTAAGCTTTTTTCCTTTCATGCTTATGCATTTTTGTTGTTGCTTTACGTGTTGGATATATAGAGAAACCTCCACCATTGGTAATCGTTGGCCATATATGCAATTAAATTCAATTTCATTCACATGCGCATAGATTATGGGAGAGTTTTCTCTATATATTGTGGTTCTACAAACATCGCATTTTTTGTAGCATTTGATATTAGTGCAACCGGTTTCATGCTCTAAATTCCTTACATACCCTCTCAAAGGTATCGTCATCAATTACCAAAATGGGGGAGATTGAAAGAGCATGTGTGCCTCATGTGTGGTTTTGATAATTAATGATAATCTCTATGGACTAATGTTTGCATTTAGTTATACTTGTAGGTGTGTCCACGGGTAATGCTCGAGGATCATATGTTGTATTCAAGGTTGAAAGAAGGATTAAGTTGAGCCTATTGCAAGCATGTATTTAATAATAATAAGGATGAGTGAACCATCATGTTTACCTTCAAGACATCATTCATTATGAAGTAAGAAGAAAAGATACAAGGTGGATCAAGATAAAGCTTAAGTTCAATATGGAGATATTGTATAAATCATATGCTTGAAGCTTTCCATACATTTGATGGTAACGAATTCATCAAGAAGTGCCTAAGTGAGGCTTTCCCATATTGAGTATGGGGAAGCAATATATGTGAGTATTTATCAAGCAAGTGCAAGCGATCACAATCAAGAAAGGTGTTACAACTTGAAGAGGACAAGATCGTCATCATGTAGCTTTAGTGGAATGTGCGAGGCAAAGGTATGATCTTGATAGGTTTCTATTTTACCGGTCATATGGTGTTAGTTGAGAGACCGGGTTATAGGTGGCTATCGAGTGAGTAACTTGTCTATATTGTTCATAGAGAGCTTAAACCTTTGCATACTTGGAATACTCTTTATTGGATCTTATTGGGATCTTATCCATATGAGGTTTTCTTGTGGGTATCTTAAATTCAATCTCAAGTTCATCAAAAACAGTTTTCAAATGAAAAACTTGTTGCATTTTTTTTGGTTTTACCGCTTATTCTCTTAGGGAGGTTTACATCTCTCTCTACTTGATATTTCCGACTTTGTTGGACTATACTTTTCTCTGCATGACCTTTTATAGCTTGTTTTCCTCTTTGAAACGAGCCCAAGATCATCAAGATCGGAGTCCGGTTGCAAAAGGTATAGCCGTTCCGTTAATATGTTGTTTCTTCCATTTTTAGGGAGGACGAAGACTCCAGTCCTCGAGGGGGGGGGGGCTCCATCTCGGGCGCTCCAAGACTGTAACGATTTGTTTTGTTAGGACCTATAAAGGGTCCCTTCATCCCCAATGGTTTCCTAATCTTTCTTGCAAGTTTTCCCCTCCTTTGTTGACATTCTCAAGCTTGCTATCTATCAATCCCTCCAATTTTACATCTTGTAAGAGAAAAGGGAGAGGAGATCTAGATCTACATTCCAGCAATCAACCTCTCCTCTAAGTCTGGGAAACATATTGGATCTAGATCTTGAACTCTTTTGTGGATTTCTCTTGTGTTCGTCCTCTCGTACCCCTCCATAGCATTAGTTTCTTTGGTGGGATTTAGGAAAGAAGGACTCGAGCACTTCTTGTGTTCTTTATAGTATTGCATTAGTTGCATCTATTTTAGTTTGAGGATTCGGTTGGGTGAAAGTGAGAATATTTTACTATTGGGTTCTTGGAACCCTAGATGGCTCGTTGTGGTGTTGTGGATTTGTTGGAGCCTCCAATTAAGTTATGGAGATTTCCTCCAGCTTGTGGACTTGGTGGAAATTACTTGGGAGCCTACAATTAAGTTGTGGACATGGCCCCAAGATTGTACGAGTTTGCTGACCGCCCTCATGTGTCCCTGATACGTCGGAAACGTATCTATAATTTTTTATGCTCCATGCTTGTTTAGTATCTACTTTGCTTTGCTTTGTCTCCACTTTGAGGTGTTTATATATATTTTCTGGAACTAACCTATTAACAAGTTGCCACAGTGCCAGTTGCATATTTTCTTCTGTTTTTTGTTCCAGAAAGGCAGAAAATCAATATTCTCGGAATTGGACGGGACAAAAGCCAAAGTCAATATTTTACCGTGGGGGACATGAAGCCAGAAGACGAGACGGACAAGCGAACCAGGGCGGCCAGACCCTGCGGGTGGGCCCACCCCGAGCCTGGGTAGGGTGTGCGGCCCCTAGACGCCTCCCAGCCTCGCCTCTTCGCCTATAAGAAGTCCCCGATGCAGAAACCCTAAGCACCCAATCAAATCTCCACGAAACCGTCTGTAGCCGCCGCCACCATCGTCCCTAGATTGGGGGGATCTGAAGTTCTTCCCGGCACCCTGTCGGAGGGGAGATCATCCCAGAGGCCTTCTCTCCGGTATGATGCGTGAGTAGTTCCACCTTGGACTATGGGTCCATGTAGTACCTAGATGGTTGTATCTCCTCATTTGTGCTTTCATGTATAGATCTTGTGAGCTCCGTTCATGATCAAGATCTAATCTATTTGTAATCATGCATGTTGTGTTTGCGGGGATCCGATGGATATTGAGATTATTATGTTGGTTTGATTAATGGTTTTGTCTTCATGATTCTATCATGTATGTGTTGTTTGTGATCTTGCATGCTCTCCGTTGTTAGTAGCTATCTTGGCCAAGTAGTTACTAGTGACTGCAAGAGGGAGTATTTATGCTCGATAGTGGGTTCATGCCTCTAGTTTCCAAGGAAAGTGACAATAATCTCTTCGGTTGTAGATGTGCTGTTGCTACTAGGGAGAAAACAACGGTCTCTTGTTCATGGAACATGTGGACTGTTTACCTTACACACTTTTCTTAAAGCAGTTGTCTGTTGCTTGCAACTTAATACTGGAGGGGGTTCGGATGATAACCTGAAGGTGGAATTCTAGTCATAGATGCAATTGGATGGCGGTCTATGTATATTGTTGTATTGCCCAATCGAATTTCATTGGATCTTTTTGTCTGGTATTGCATTGTTATGCCTTGCTCAGTTCCTGTCAATTGCCCTATTGTAATTTGTTTACCCTTCATGCCATGTTGTTTATCTAAGGAGAGCACCTCTAGTGAACTATGAACCCCAGTCCAATCTTTACCATTGATACGTCTTCCACTGTTACCTGTTTACTTGCTGCAAACCATTACCTTCCACACCATACGTTTAATCCTTTGTTACAACAACCGGTGAGATTGCCAACCTCACTGTTAGTTGGGGCAAAGTCTTGAGTTTGTGTTGCGCAGGTCTCTGCATTGCTTGCAACACCTGTGTGATGTTTCCTTCCTCCTACTGGTTCGATAACCTCGGTTTCTTACTGAGAGAAAACTTGTTGATGTGCTACTTCACACCTTGCTCTTGGGGTTCCCAACAGTCTCCACGTCAAACACCAAGTTCTCTGGCGCCATCAAGGAGTCATCAGTCCCATAGTGGATCGGGGGCCTGCCTTGGTGGTGCGCACACTGGAGAATAAGGTGAGCCTTTGTGGTGTCGGTGAGTGGTGTGCATTTGCATATTGAGAAGAGCCTTTATGATGTTTGGTGTGCATCAAGCAACCACTTAACAAGGTGAACCTTACGTGGTGTTCGGAGTGCATTACTCTGCTGCACCATCCAATGAAGACATACTTCCCTTAACAAGGAAGGAACTTTGGAAATACATCTTCGTGTCTCAATGCGATTATTTCTATACTCGAGCTCTTTACTTATGCATTTTACATTGTGAATACCATCTTGTTGCGTGTATTGCTTAGCGTAAGTTGTTGGTGCACATAGTTGAACCTTAGATAATTTAAATGCTAGTTTTATTCCGCATTTATTAGGGCCAAAAGAGTAATAATTTTAAAATGCCTATTCACCCTTCTATGCGACATACGTGTCCTTTCACCTTGTATATGGTAGGTGGGAAGGGTATATTTGTAAATCTTTGTCAACTAGTTTAGGAGGGACATGGATGTGAGAGAGGGAGGGGGCGAGGACTCTAGCCCGAGCGCTACAAGACTATAACAGTTGGTTTTTAGAGGACCTATATAAGGGTTCCTTCTTCACCAATGGTTCCCTAACCATGTTGTAAGTTTTCTCTTCCATTGTTGACCTTCTAAAGCTTGTTATATCTTAATCCCTCCAATAATTTTTGCATATTTGTAAGATAAAATAGAGGAGATCTAGATCTACATTTCCTCCGATCAATCTCTCCTCTAAGTGAGGGGAACATATTGGATCTAGATCTTGGAGTCTTTTGTGTATTTCCTCCTGTGTTCTTCCTATCATACTCCTCCATAGAATTAGTGTCTTTGGTGGGATTTGTGGGAGACGTAATTTGGCACTTCTTGTGTTCTTTCCATTGCATTAGTTGCATTGCTTTGAGTTCTCCTTGAGGATTCGATTGGGTGAAAGTGAAAATCTTTTATTCTTTTGTTCTTGGAATCCTAGACGACTCTTTATGGCGTTGTGGATTTTTTGGAGCCTCCAATTAAGTTGTGGATATTTCCTCAAGATTGTGGACTTGGTGGTAATTACTTGGGAACCATCAATTAACTTATGGAATTGCCCCAAGCTCTTGTGCTGGTTTGGTGACCGCCCTCATGTGTCTGATAGTGGATCGAGGTGCCCACCTTGGTGCTGCGTATACAAGAGAATAAGGTGAGCCTTTGTGGCATTATGGAGTGGTGTGCATTCGCATCTTGAGAAGAGCCTTTGTGGTGTTTGGTGTGCATCGAGCAACCACTTCTCAAGGTGATCCTTGTGTGGCATTCAGAGAGCATTATGCTGTCGCACCTATCTAATGAATACATACTTCCCTTAACAAGAAAGAAACTTTGGGAATACATCTTTGTGTCTCCATTGTGGTTATTTCTATACCCGAGCTCTTTTTACTTATGCACCTTATATTATGATAGCATTCATGCTTGAAGTAATATATCTTGCCAGAGGCGGATGTAAAAAAGTTGGATTAGGTGTACAGAGTTAAGAGGATTAACATTTACTAGTTAATTATGTGATTAACTTAGAGTTTGACCAATGTTTTAGTACAAATATATATAAGACCTGCATATAGTTTACCTTCTTCCCAAAATAAAGAGGTGTACAATGTACACCCATGCCCTTAAGTGGCGCCGCCCATGTATCTTGCTATGACCTTGTTGCTTGTCTTACTTAGCGTAAGTTGTTGGTGCACATAGATGAACCTTTGCATATTTAGGTTATGTGCTTGCTAATTTAAAGGCTAGTTTTATTTCGCATTTATTACGACCAAATAGTTTTAAAACGCCTATTGACCCTTTTTAAGCGACATCCGTGTCCTTTCACCTTGTATATGGTAGATGAAAAGAGTATATTGGTAAAGTTTGGTCCACTAGTTTAGAAGAGACGTGGAGGTGAGAGGGGGTAGTCCATGGTCCATAAATCCATGATGAGCTAGCTCATTATTTCCTCCACCCAATGGGCTTCTTTGTTCATGGGCTTCACCTTGACTTTCTCTTCAATTTCTTCTCTTTATTTCGAATTTATTGCCATTGGAAATTATTTTTATAAATACTTATCAAGACAAATATATCATTACGATTTTCAAGTTTCCAACTGAAATATTTGAATGATAATATATTCAAAGTTTTAAAATATTATTAAATTGTGTCCAAAATGCCACTTATTTCTTAACCGGATGAGAGTTGTTGACAGACACAAATGACTCGGATGTTCGAAATATTACGTCTTTTGTAATATTTGACCATTTTTACCATTTTAAGGACATGTCAACTATTTGTCCTTTAGTATCGAAGTAAAACTAAACATGACACAAAAATCATTCTGATACATGTGAGATAGAGGGATCGGACGGCCGGCAAAGCTAAATGATAGTGAATTAAAAATCAAACAAGCTAGTAAATGTGTTAGTTAGTGATAATTAGAAAATCACGATGACCTGGATGATCTTCTCGGATAGCTAGCTTCAATTGATGAATTTCAGGTACAAATGCCCATTATATTGGCACAGAATTCTGTATAGCATAACTAGTTGCAAAGATAAGCTCGAATATGTAACACCATGTAAGCGCGCCTAGTGTTGACACTAGCTCAATACATATCCTATGTACATTTTGTGGAACCAATATCAGCATAACAAAAATAGATGTTGAACCTCGAGAGCCAAGAATGAATGACAATTTTTTTTTGAAGAAGTCTGAAGCTGGAGGTTGCTGTTTGATCTTGATATTATTTTTTTGAGATAAATTTGATCTTGATGTTGAGGGGTCTGTAATAGATGGTAGTATCCCCTGTGAGGGGTGTTCTGTTATGAAACTGGCTTGTTACTTCGTTTTCTTTGCAGGGTAGTATACTGCTGTTTCGGATCGAATATTGTTTTATTGGTTTCATTTGAATGAAATCGGGGGTTTGTCCCCTCAAGTCGAATAAAAAGCATAACCAGTCGCAAAGATGAGCTCGAGTAGGTAACACCATGTAAGCGCGCGTACCATTGTCCCTAGCTCAACACATATCCCAGTGTACATTTTGCAGAACCAATATCAGCATAATACAAATAGACGTTTTCTACTACGGGCTAGATAGCCTTCCTTCAATTCCAAAGCCTCAGGTTTGGAATCTTCCTCCTCCGAGCCACTCTGAGCCCAGCTCATTGATACAGCTTCGCGGCATAGGATCTAACTCCTCTTTGCCACTTTACAATGCTCTCGCTAGCTAGGCGTGCCCGCCGTTGGTCGGATTGGCCCTTGTACATGACGGAGCACCTCTAGTGATGATCCGTATATATAAGGCCAGCGTCCTAGCTTAGCTTCATCGACCATCACTTCACCTCCATCTCCGGCGGCTTAGCCCGATCGTCGGCGAGCGCGGGTTCACTGAGCTTTGCCGATCGAGCTAGCAAGATGGCGTACAACATGTCGATCGGGTACGCGCCGCTCGAGCCGGTGGCGCCGGACTGGCTGAACAAGGGTGACAACGCATGGCAGATGATCTCGGCGACGCTGGTGGGCATGCAGAGCGTGCCTGGCCTGGTCATCCTCTACGGGAGCATCGTGAAGAAGAAGTGGGCCGTCAACTCCGCCTTCATGGCGCTCTACGCCTTCGCCGCCGTATGGCTGTGCTGGGTCACCTGGGCCTACAACATGTCCTTCGGCCACAAGCTGTTCCCGTTCTGGGGCAAGGCCCGGCCGGCGCTGGGGCAGAGCTTCCTCATCGCGCAGGCGGTGCTCCCACAGTCGACGCAGTTCCACCAGGACGGCACCGTCGAGACGGCCTGGATCAACCCGGCGTACCCCATGGCCTCCATGGTATACTTCCAGTGCGTGTTCGCCGCGATCACGCTCATCCTGCTCGCCGGCTCGCTGCTCGGCCGCATGAACATCAAGGCGTGGATGATCTTCGTCCCGCTCTGGCTCACCTTCTCCTACACCGTCGGCGCCTTCTCGCTCTGGGGCGGCGGCTTCCTCTTCCACTGGGGCGTCATGGACTACTCCGGCGGATACGTCATCCACCTCTCCTCCGGCATCGCCGGGTTCACCGCCGCGTACTGGGTCGGGCCGAGGTCCACCAAGGACAGGGAGAGGTTCCCACCCAACAACGTTCTGCTCATGCTCACCGGCGCCGGCCTGCTCTGGATGGGCTGGGCCGGGTTCAACGGCGGTGACCCCTACTCCGCCAACATCGACTCATCCCTCGCCGTGCTCAACACAAACATCTGCGCCGCCACCAGCCTCCTCGTCTGGACCTGCCTCGACGTCATCTTCTTCAAGAAGCCCTCCGTCATCGGCGCCGTACAGGGTATGATCACCGGCCTCGTCTGCATCACGCCCGGCGCCGGTCTGGTCCAAGGGTGGGCGGCTATCGTGATGGGAATCCTGTCCGGCAGCATCCCCTGGTTCACCATGATGGTCGTGCACAAGCGCTCCAAGCTGCTGCAGCACGTGGACGACACCCTGGGCGTGTTCCACACCCACGCCGTTGCGGGCTTCCTCGGAGGCGCCACCACGGGGCTCTTCGCGGAGCCGGTGCTGTGCACCCTGTTCGTGCCCGTGAGCAACTCCCGCGGCGCCTTCTACGGCGGCACCGGCGGCATGCAATTCCTCAAGCAGGTGGTGGGCGCCCTCTTCATCATCTGCTGGAACATCGTGGCCACAAGCATCATCTGCCTCGTCGTCCGCCTGATCGTGCCACTGCGGATGCCCGAGGAGGAGCTCGCCATCGGGGACGACGCCGTGCACGGGGAGGAGGCCTACGCGCTCTGGGGAGACGGCGAGAAGTACGACTCCAGCAAGCACGGGTGGTACTCCGACAACGAAGGCACCCAGGCGCGCAACAAGGCGCCCAGCGGCGTCACGCAGAACGTCTGACCGGCAAAGGTTGGAGTTTGGTTTTATACGCGCGTCTTGTTGTGACGACATGCATCACGGCTGCGCATGCATGTGGGCGTCCGTGTGCTGTCGAATAATGTGGTGCTACGCATGTGTAAGCAAGGTGTACACGACACACTGCTTTTGTAAGTGTAGCATCACTCTTTGATTGTTTGAGAATTATACAAAATTTTACTTTGAGATACAGTTTCATCTCTCTATTTGTATTGCAATGCTACTTCTCTAGTCTATCTTTATTCGTTTGGAATGTTTAATGGAAAATTATTTTACTTTCTGCCGTGAGTGACCGTGTGCTCATTCACGGCAAAGAGTTTGTCGTGTGTATCGAGACTTTTGCCATGTCATTTCTTCGCAGGGTAAAAGTACTATTTTACTATAGTGCCCGAATGATGGATCGTCCGGGTCTCCAGTGAGCATCACACACACTCCCCACCCCTCGTGGACATTGTTCTACGACATGTTACGGGCCCATCAATGTTCCTTTCTTCTTATCTCTCCTATCTCTCAACCTTATCCTCTCATCCTTCAACAGAGCCCCATAAATAGAGCCCAATGTCGTCGGCAACCTCAAATCATCAAGATTAAGCATGTCGTCACCCGTTCTTCCTCGCCGAAATGTTGCACGGCGCCGCCATGCACCTTCCCCGCTGGCGAATTGCGTAGCCATATGCCGCCTCCAGCTCCATGCACGGGAGCACGCCATGGATCCCCTCTCCCTCACACATCCACTGCTCGTCGGTGCGGGGTGGTGCGCCGCCCGCACTGGTGATGTCGTTGCCCGCGTAGCGATGGTCTTGCTACCGTCGGTCGACATCATTTGCAACGCACCTGCAATGGTACATTTTTACTATAATCATTCTATATGTTTGCTACAATAGTGCAAAGTTTTATGCAAGGATATCTCCTTTGAAGTCAGGTTTTCTATAGTTGTTGACTGTTTTCTTACAGTCAGTTTTATAGTTTTGCTACAATAGCGAAAAGTTTTTGCTACGAGATCTCTGGCAAGATCTTTGGCGAAGTCAGCTTTGCTAAAGTTGTTGATTTTTTTATACAACCGTTTAGTGGTTTTACTGTAATAGCGTAAAGTTTTTGCTACGAGGTCTCCGGCGAAGACGAGATCTATCTTTTTATTTCTGTTTTGATTGGTGAATTTTTTTGCTACACATTAGCAAACCCGGGATTGTGTGTGTGGGAGGGAGGGGGGAGGGGGACTATTCGCCACCAACACCCAGTGGATCGAAAGTTTTGATCCTCGAGGACGGCATAGTAGTGTCCATGTATAATACGGGCCGTTGATTTACGAAGACTTATATCTCATTCTCTTCGATGTCCACACGTAGAAATATTATCATCCTTGTGTGATAGTGGGAATCTAATATTTGGAGTTTAATGATTTTTAACACTGATCTAGAATAGTTACGTTACCCCCTCTATTTTTATTTATAAGTCGCACATGTTTTGCAAAATTTATATGTAAGACTGCAACCAATAGTTGGAAAAATGTCCTAGACCTTTGTTGTTTTTGTACTCTCTCCTTTTCAAAATACTTGATGTGAAAATTTTAACTAAAATCACGTCAAGTATTTTGAAATAAAACGAATATTTGTTTTCTCATCTCCCCGTTGAAAGTCCAATGGACATCGCCTAGAGGGGGTGAATATGATTTTAAAATTATTACGGTTTAGGCTCAAGTAAATGTGGAATAAAACTAACATTTAATTTATTAAGCACAAAACCTAATCACTAGGTTCATCTAAGTGCATCAACAACCTATGCTAAGCAATACAAGGAACAAGGTGATAGCAAGATATAAATATTTCAAGCACGATGGCTATCACAAAGTAAAGTGCATAAGTAAAGGACTCAGTTGAGAGATAACCGATGGACGCGGAGACGAAGATTTTTATCCCGAAGTTCACTTCCAAAGAAGCTATGTCTCCGTTGGAGGGGTGCGATGGCGCAATACTCTCCGAACGCCACAAATGGCTCACCTCGGGGTGCGGTGGCTCGATGCTCACCCAACGTCATACAAGGCTCACCCTATTCTCCTGTGTGCTCGCCACAAAGGCCTACCGACGATCCACTAAGGGACACTTGAGGGCGGTCACCAAAACCCGTACAAGATTGGGGCTATATCCACAACTCAATTGGAGGCTCCCAACAACAAAACCACAAAAGGCCACAATGCTACAAAAGGCCAACAAAGCCACAAAAGGCTACAAGACCATAAAAGGTCAACAAAGTCACAAAAGTCTACAAGACCACAAAAGGTTACAAGAAGTCAACAACCCAACCACACAGCTGTCTAGGGTTCCAAGAACCCAAGAGAAACAAGCCCACAAGATTGAACTCGCCGAATCTCCGAGGAGAACTCAAACCTATGCAAAAAATGCAAGGGCAAGTCCTTCTCTCCCAAATTCCAACAAAGCTATAAAAGCTATTGGGGAAATAAGGAAGGAAGAACACAAGAGGAGAACACAAAACTCTCCAAGATCTAGATCCCAATGATTCCTTCACAAAGAAGGGATTTGGTTTTGGGGGTATTGTAGATCTAGATCTCCTCTCTCAAATCCCTCAAAAAGATGCAAGAATCATAGGAAGGTGATACGTCGGAAACATATCTATAATTTTTTATGCTTCATGATTGTTTACTATCTACTTTGCTTTGCTTTGTCCACACTTTGAGATGTTTTTATATGTTTCCTGGTACTAACCTATTAACAAGTTGTCACAGTGTCAGCTGCCTGTTTTCTTCAGTTTTTGGTTCCACAAAGGCAGAAAATCAATATTCTCAGAATTGGACGGGACAAAAGCCAAAGTCAATTTTTTACCGTGGGGAACACGAAGCCGGAGTACGAGACGGAGGAGACCCACCAGGGGGCTACACCCCTGGCCGCGCGTGTGGGCCCACCCCGCGCCTAGGGGGTGGCAGCCTGGTGGACCCCTGCTTCGCCTCTTCGCCTATAAGAAGCTCCCAATGTAGAAACCCTAGGCACCCGATCAAAATTTCATGAAACCGTCTGTAGCCGCCGCCACCATCGTCCCTAGATCGGGGGGATCTGAAGCTCTTCCCGGCACCCTGCCGGAGGGGAGATCATCCCAGAGGCCTTCTTCTTCATCATGCCAGCCTTCGGTATGAAGCGTGAGTAGTTCCACCTTGGACTACGGGTCCATGTAGTAGCTAGATGGTTGTATCTCCTCCTTGTGCTTTCATGTCTAGATCTTGTGAGCTCCGTTCATGATCAAGATCTAATCTATTTGTAATCATGCATGTTGTGTTTGCGGGGATCCGATGGATATTGAGATTACTATGTCAGATTGATTAATGGTTTTGTCTTATTGATTCTATCATGTCTGTGTTGTTTGTGATCTTGCATGCTCTCCGTTGTTAGTATCTATCTTGGCCAAGTAGTTGCTAGTGATTCCAAGAGGGGGTATTTATGCTCGATAGTCGGTTCATGTCTCTAATTAATCAAGGGAAGTGACAGAAATCTCTACGGTTGTAGATGTGATGTTGCCACTAGGGAGAAAACAATGGTCTCTTATTCATGGAACAAGTGGATTGTTTACCTTACACACTTTGCTTAAAGCAGTTGTCTGTTGCTTGCAACTTAATACTGGAGGGGGGTCGGATGATAACCCAAAGGTGGACTTCTAGTCATAGATACAGTTGGATGATGGTCTATGTATATTGTTGTATTGCCCAATCGAATCTCATAGGATCTTTTTGTCTAGTATTGCATTGTTATGCCTTGCTCAGTCCTGTCAATTGCCCTGTTGTAATTTGTTTACCCAGCATGCCATGTTTGTTTATCTAAGGAGAGCACCTCTAGTGAACTATGTACCTCGGTCCAATCTTTACCATTGATACATCCTCCATTGTTATTGTTTACTTGCTGCAAACCATCATCACCTTCCACACCATATAGTTAATCCTTTGTTACACTAACCGGTGAGATTGACAACCTCACTGTTCGTTGGGGAAAAGTCTTGAGTTTGTGTTGTGCAGGTTTCCACGTTGCTTGTAATACCTTTGAGATGTTTCCTTCCTCCTACTGATTCGATAACCTTGGTTTCTTACAGGGGGAAGACTTGTTGTTGTGTTGTTTTACACCTTGCTCTTGGGGTTTCCCGACGAAGTGCTCCACGTCAACAAGGAGTCATCAACAAGTTTTCTGGCGCCGTTGCCGGGGAGGCTAAGGACGTCTTCACAAGGGGAGTCCTTTTCAAACTTTCTCTTTACTTTGTTTTTGTTTTGCTTAGTTTATTTTGCTTGGTTTTGTTTGCCTCTTTTTATCAAAAACTCCAACAAAAATTAGTTTAGTTTGGTTTGCTTTCTCTTATCAAAACACAAAAAAAATTAGTTCCTACTCTAGTTGCCGGTCTGTCATTGTCTTGCTTTGTCATGCTTTCTATCAATGTATGGATACTCTGAAACTAGTTCTTATTGGCAAGGTGGGTTCACGGAAGAACAAAATTACTGTTCTAAGGAACACTGTTTGTCACAAAAAGGGAAACACTTATGGGTACAAATTGATAAATTGAATACTATTGCTAGAGAGGTGTGCTCTACTTATAATGTTACTCATTGCTTTGATAAAGCTTGTTGCTGTAGGAGGTATAAACACCTCCCTTTTCAATGTGAGTATAATGATAATGTTACCATATCCTCTTATGTTAAAGGAAATTATGACCTTTATGATGTGGAACAGATTGAAGAATTTATTGCTTTCAAGGGTGCATTTGAACTTGCCAGTTTGCTTGAAAATACTGATGATGCACCTTATGAATTTGAGGTTTATGAGATACTTAAATTTTGCTTTGATAATTATAAGGAAGAAAATGGCTATATTCTTGAATATTTTAATAGGTGCTTTCCACAAACGGAAGACACTAATGCCTTGAAGGAGCCTATGGAAAAAGAAATTGCTGAAACAGGAAGATCATTAGATGAAAAAGAGGAGGATTATGCTCCTATGGATTCTTTTGAAATATATACTATGGGCAAAACTTGTGATAATGTTCCTATGCCTATTACCTATAATAGTGATCATGATTGGGAAAAGCATACTACTTTTGATATTGAAATCTCTTTTGTACCAATTCTGAAAATTCTATTGCCTATGATGATACTTTACCTCCAATTTATGATGATTATAATGATGAATATGATATTTTCAGTCCACCTACTATTGAGGAGAAAGTTAATTGTGATTACAATATGCCTCCTATATTTGATGATTATGGTGATGATAATAATAATGATATCTATTTTGTTGAATTTGCTCCCACTATATAATTAATAAGAATGACTATGCTTATGTGGAGAGTAATAATCATTATATGCATGTGGATCATGATAGGAAGGTTTTATGTGATAGTTATATTGTTAACTTTATTCATGATGCTACTGAAATTTATTATAAGAGAGAAAAACATGGTTTTATGCATCTCAATAATATTAAGTTTCCTCTCTTTATGTTGAAAGTTTTGAAGTTGCACTTGTTTTGCTTTCCTATGCTTGTTGCTTTGTGCTTTAATGACTTGTTTCTTTACAAGATTCCTTTTCATAGGAAGTGGGTTAGAATTAAATGTGTTTTGAATTTGCTTCTTTATGCTCTCTTTTACTTCAATTCATATTTCTCTTGTGAGCATCTTCTTGCTTCTTGTGCCTAACTTAAAGGCGTTAAAGAAAAATACTTGTTGGGAGATAACCCAAGAGTTTCCTTGAGTCTTGGAAGTTATTACTTCTTTAATGACCTCTTCTTATCCTTTTTGTTTGCTTTTTGGGTCAAGAATGACCTCTAATGAGAGGGGAGTAAGATTTGGGGAGTTGTTGTCCCGAAACAGTTTTCTGTCCTCCACCATAAAAATTCGTGACGAGTCTCTGTAAGTAGGACTGAGCTGAAAATTTACGAATAAATCCCTCAGTATGTTAGATAACTTTATTTAGTTCAACACTTTTTGATTTGAGCAACACAAGATTTTCGAAAAAAATCGGTTTCTACATGCTGGTCTGTTTTGATAGATTTTTGCCATTATTTGCATTTGCTTCTTATTGATTCCTTTTTGAGTTCTCTTTTGGGTAATTGAGATTTTTGAAGGAGTTGCTATAGTAGCTTGTGCTTTTAGAGAAAAGTTTTGCTGTTCCAAAGCTAAACCCAAAGGTCTATTATCTTTTGAATACACTAATGTTGCTAATAAAGACAGTGTGAAGTTTTGTATGAAGGGAAATTTTCAGGTGTAGATAAAGAATGATGTAATGAGATGAAGAATGGACAAAAGCTCAATCTTGTAGATGCCACCCCGGTGTCACCCCAAGAAATATCCAAGAGGTACAAGCGTCAAAGCTTGGGGATGCCCAAGGCATCCCATTCTTCATCAATAAAAAACTCAGGTCTTTCTAGACACTTCGTTTTTATTGTTTCATCCACTGTTGTGTTGTTCTTGGAGCGTCTTAGTTTTTGTTTGGTTTGTTTAGTTTGCTTGAATAAATTAGTTTGGACCCCCGTTCTCGCTGTGTTGTTTCAAATAAGTTGATTGGTGTTGGAAAGGGATAGAAAGTTCTTGCTTGAAATAGTGCAAGAGGAGCTTGCTTTGACTGTGACTTAGAATTTAGCATGTCATGCTAGGTGTTGATTTGACCTTATGCTTAGTGATTATTTCTGTAGAATGACTTGTTCCAAACAATTGGGATTGCTTAGTGTGCCTTGAAAGAATCACGTGTTGTTTTAGCATATAAAAGCATAGTATTGTGGTATTCTCCTTTGATGCTTTGTTTGGGTTGACTTGGCACATGATCACACCATGTTATGACTATGAACAAGTCACCATAGCCTCTATGATCATTTAGTCATTGACTTGTAGTACCACTCTATGCTTTGATTAGTAATGTTTTATCGCTCTGCATGATTATGACCATTATTGCTTTCTTAGTTGGTTGCTCCCAGTATTTTGCTAGCCTCCACTTGTATGAGTAATCTATACTCATGCTTCCAACTCCCAACAAACCAAGTTATTCCAAAGTGTCCACTAGAAACTCCTATGCATGGTGTGTTACACCATTCCAAGTACATTCTTGTTTTCAACTATCTTCCAATTAAAAAGTATTTTATTATGTGAAAACTTAGTGATTAAAGCCCTCACAAACTTGATGGCACACTTTATATTTCTTGCCCCTAATAAACTTGAACCATTTTGTCATCTATGTTGTATATGCTAGCACTTATACGTTGAAATTAGTAGAACTGTGCTGTCACGGGGAACGTTTTCAACATTGCACTTATACTTTGTACACAGTTGATATCATTCTCTTTTGTCTATGGATGTCGTCAGTGTGAAATAAAGAGGGAGCTTGTAAGTCCATGGAGTTATGTATTTTGTGTTAGAGAAACGCCTGGGCCGCTAGCCTAAGCCATGCCTAATCATGGTGGAAACTTGCAGCATCACCATAATGAGCAATCTGTGAAGCATCCTCAATAAAAATCTATGCAAATAGTAAATAAAAAGATCACTGAGATGCTCATTGTATGCTTGCCTTGTCATTTTGGTTATGGGATAGCTCCTATACCATGTGCAAGGGGTACCCCGTTGGCGGTTCTCTATGATACACATGTACTTACTATGACAAGAACTTACAGGTGACCAAAGTTGAGTAGCATGCAGTGCGGCCCTCGTATTCAAGGGACATGAGATTTACAACTTATACTTTGTCAAGCATATACTCCATAGTTTGTTCACTTTAACCTTAATCACTTCAAGATGCTTATGATAGGGGCAATGAGGTCTAAAAGCTAACAAGTACCATAATTTTTGGAAGCTCTTTTTCAAACTTTAAATCCCTACTTCCCTTTACGAAGGGCCTTTCTTCCACTATTATTTTGAGTCTCCACTTTCTACCTTTAGGCACTAGTTAAGAGAGCATAGTTGTCATTCTTAGTTCTATGTGCAGTGTCCCAAAACTTATTGATTGATGCATATTGTTGATATTGCTTGTTCTTGTGATATTTGTATCTAGTCACTCTTATAAACTTTGAAGGTGTCCTATGCATCTATTTGCTACTCTATGAGGGACAAGTTGAATGCCACTATGCTATGTTTTCTGTATGTGAAACAAACAAACGTTTTTCGATGCTTGTTATTCATGATATTTGTTTGTAGCCTTTCATGTTGCATGCATAGTTACTTTGTCCTATTGTTAGAACTCCATCTTTCATGCACATGTTTAGAGTTCTTTGATCCCAGCTTTCAATGGTTGCAAATGGTTTGATCTTGGTTTTGATGGTGCATGTCACCTCAAAAATTATTCTTTTATCACTTACCAACTCGAGGACGAGCAGGAGTTAAACTTGGGGATGCTTGATACGTTGAAAACGTATCTATAATTTCTGATACTCCATGCTTGTTTACTATCTACTTTGCTTTGCTTTGTCCACACTTTGAGGTGTTTTTATATGTTTCCTGGTACTAATCTATTAACAAGTTGCCACAGTGCCAGTTGCCTGTTTTCTTATATTTTTGGTTCCATAAAGACAGAAAATCAATATTCTCGGAATTGGACGGGACAAGCCAAAGTCAATATTTTACCGTGGGGAACACGAAGCCGGAGTACGAGACGGAGGAGACCCACCAGGGGTACACACCCCCTGGCCGCACGGGTGGGCCCACCCCACGCCTGGGGGGTGCGGCCGCCCTGGTGGCCCCCTGCCTTGCCTCTTCGCCTATAAGAAGCCCCCGATGCAGAAACCCTAGGCACCCGATCAAAATTCCACGAAACTGTCTGTAGCTACCGCCACCATCGTCCCTAGATCGGGGATGTGAAGCTTTTCCCGACACCCTGCCGGAGGGGAGATCTGTAACATCCCAATTTCAGCAACCCTGATTGAATGTCCAAAAGGAAAAAATCAGGGGGAACAAAAACTTTTTCTTGCATTGAGTGCTTACTAGTTTGCTTGTACTCAAGTAACTGTTTGTGTACTAGTTGTGTACTCCTCATCTCAACACTAGTTTACAAAAACTATTTTACAAAAGGAGATGTCTTGGCTCATCTTTCATATTCTCAAATGTTCTGGCATTTCAAAAACCTGAGCCAAGATGACTTTGACACAACCAAATACTTTAGTAGTTTCTTTTAACAAACTATGGGTACCTATATATACTCCCCTTATGTTTTCAAGACAGAATCTTCAACTACTCTCATCTCTAGGTTTTCCAAAACCTTTATCAAAACCTTTCTATCCCAATCTTGGTAGGAATACCAAGATGATCCTTATCTTACTTCAAAGAAAAACCCATTTCCAAAATACCCATCCTTACCTCAAGCTAGGCTTGATGGTAACCCTAGTAGTAGCTAGATAAGTGATAAGATGAATTGCCTTGATCTGCATACTGATGAATTGCCTTGATCTGCTGATTGCCTTGCTTGCTTAGGAACTAGAGTGAGCTAATCTAGTAGCTCATCCCTTAGGACCCCAATCCTTTCTTGGGATCATCAAGCCCTATCAAGCATCTAAGTCAGGATCTATCCTAAGCCACTCAAGTGATCATCTCATCCCATGCTTATCTCAATCCAGGGATAATCCCTCTTGATGGTTTCCAACTCAGTGGAGACCCAATCCAAGCATGCATCCTATACACTTGGATAGTACCTCAACATCATCTCCTTTATAATGAGATTGGAACCTAGCATCCTCTCAAAAGCTTCTACACTTGCACTCTAGTCTAAAACCCTAAATCTGCCAAAATGGCTAAGTCTGGATTTCTTATCTAGATTCAATATTTAGAGCTCTACCTTTTCCAACCCATGTGCATTATTGAGAATGTACTTGAACCAACTTGTAGTACTTCAGTAGTACTACCAAAGCCCACTCTTTACCTTGGCTAAGCCATTCTATGTCCCACACATCCATGATGGTTCTGTAGTCAAGATAATAATCTTTTCTGTAAATCTTATCATCTTGCCTACTTTGGTAGAAGCTCACATCTATATGCCACCTCCCCTTGACCAACTCTTTGCATGGTTGATATCTACTAATCATGGCCTATCAATACCCACTTCACTTCTTTCCATCGGAGCCTTGTGCTTCTTAAACCCACATGGTTTAGGAGGCTACCTGATGTGTCTGTTATGGCAGCCTTATTTTTCAACAAAGTTTGCCATCTCTTATAGACCACCTCAATTGCAACCAAGCCCAACTATTGCTTCCATGACCATCTATATGACTTGGTATATCCATCCATACACCCCCTTGTACCAAGGTGAGCTCTGAGCTCCCTAATCCAACCTTGTCTAGATGGCATCAGAATAACAAAACCCTAGATCCTCCCCGAATCTAGTTTCCATCCTTTTAACCCCTTTTCTTCAAAACCAAGGTGAACCTTGATGCATACATCAAGTTTACATCATATACCTTGTATATAATCATCCCCAAATAATTCCCACAACTATTTGGATTATTAAACTATTTTATTTCCTTTACTTACCAAATTCCCAAAATCCTTGTCTATAAAGGCAAGTCTGCTTTTATCCAAATCACCTTGCCAACTCAAGGCACATTTGATGCCTATATATCATACCCCATCTTACCAACTCAAAAATAAATATTTTTGAGATTCTTTATTATTTATTCTTGCCCTTTTTCTTAAATGACAGAAACAAGAAATAATTTCCTAAAAATACTTTTCCACCTCAATAAATCCCAATAAAATTCTACAATGTGTGTTATGGTATTTAGGACCATATCACATCAAAAACCAATCTTGTCCAATGTAAAAATATCATCTTAGCTTACATAATCCATTTCTATACTTTTTGAAGAAGTGCATTTAAATGGGACTACAATCATCAGAAAAATACCATTTAAATCATGGAGAGATAATTTGACCTAATCTACCTACCAGTACCATTTCCACACTTTTCCCAATGCAACTTTTGCAACTTCCTTCACAAGCCTTAATATAATCAACATTTTGCAAACCAAGCAAATTTGATTCAAACCAAGTCCAAACACCACCAAAGCTTGTCAAGTACTACACCTCAGCATCATCACACTCTCCCCTGGTTTAACCAGCACTGTATCATTCCCCACACCCCTTGGCCCACATGACTACTTAAGAGGTAGACAAAGGCAATGTCTTGTCTAAACCCATTTCTTTACTCTTTGCAGCCCTCTACTCCCTCTTTGCTCTATGCACGCCCATAAGAACACCCCACACTCTCCCCATCGCCCCTGGCCACCAATGGTAAGCCCCTGGACCATGCCCTAGCTCCTCCATGAGCTATGTCCACCATGCATCACTCCATCTCTAAATAAAAGGGCTAGAGGCCACCCCAGCCTCCCCTTGTTGCTCATTTGCCCCACTCACCTCCCAGAACACCTCCTCCCCTCTCCCCTGCTCTATATGCTCAAAGGTGAAGGAGAGATAAGCCTCGGCCATGGCAAAGAAAAGCCAGCCCGAGCTCCACCCCTTCTTCCTCCCTCTCTACATGTCACTCCATTTTAATCCCCTCGCTCCCCTGCTTCTAACCATGCCCCTATCTTGCCCAAGGAACGCCTCTGGACGCCTCCCCGACGAAGCCCGACGTGCTCCTCCTCGGCCATCGTCGCGCGAGCACCATCCCGGCGTTGGAACCAACCGTGCAGCCCCTCGTTGAACTCGGCAAGGAGCGTCGCGTCACCCTGCTTCATCCTCGTCGCCTTGCTGCCCTCTGGTAAGATCCGACGTCGCCCTCCGACTATTCCTAGGGTGTCCGCCCTGGCGCTCCTACCGCGAGGAGGAAGACGGCTGGGAGCCGTCGATCTCGATCTAATTGAGCGGCTCCCGTTGTCCCTTACCTCTTCGCCTCAGGGCAGGCCCGTCTGGGCCAGATCCAGCGCCTCGGCCCAGTACCGCCCCCGATCCGGCCCATGAACTCCCTCCCCTCTTTTCTTTTTCTGTTTGTATAGATCCAGGAAAATGCCCAGTCACTTTAAATCAAATAAATAAGTAAAATCCTTCAAAACTTCCAAATCTAAAATTCCTCAAGTGTCTGGATGTTTTCCCCAACATGCTGACCTGGTGCTGGACCAATTTGAGGTTTAAAATCAAAATGATAAATCTGCCACTAAGATCTGTCCAAAACACTAAACAAATTCTCCAGGCAGTTTTACAAATCCAAATGGAGTAAATCCAATTATGACTAAAAGGTATCACCCATAAATTTCATATCCCATTGGACCCACCTTAGTTTGCTTCCTAGTTTTCCCCTGGAAAAAAGATAAAAAACAAAGACATTTTGCCTTTAGGAATTTCTCTAGGTCAAAAAAATGAGGTTTTGATCTAATACCAACTCTCAGATGACCCACATAACCTTATCCTTCATAATCCAGAAGATCATATTTTTATGAGCATCTATTGATTTCTAGTGAATTAAACTCTTCTTTGCAAGTTTTATTCACTAATATAATCACTACAGTAGCTATATTCCTCCAAAAAGTTTGATTAAAATTTATGAAGAAATTTATTCTCAGTACCTAACATGTGTCTTTGGAATCAACTAAAAATCTTTGGTAAAATAATGCTGATGAAAAAGACAAATCCCATCCAGTACCGTCTTTGGGAATTTCTGAAGGGAATTCTGGTAATTTTTCTGAGGTGAATCCAACTCCTCTTGATTCAGTCCACCAAATACTACCTTTTAACCCAAGGAAATAATTTTTTGAACTCCAGAGAAGTTCTGGTGAATTATTTCCTTAAACTAGGGTTTTATCCACTATAAAATCCATTATAAATCAAGGGAAATTGATAAAATAGTGAAACCACTTTTTTGGCTTCATTTTATCAATACCTATCTGATGGTATCATTTTCACACAATGGTATCATACATACCAAGCCCTTGGTCGAAAACCCTTTATTAGGTAATCCCTAGACTATAAACTCAAAGGGATCCTTTCCCTAATGCCTCCAAATCTTCTCTCGACCCAGTCAAATCAAACCTCCAACATATTACTAATGTTTATCTTGTATTTATCCTTACTTTTCTGTATGGTTTGATGCTTGTATGCTTGTATAGATTGGTGTATTGTTTGCTTGCATGTATTCTCGATAACGGCGATAGTTATGATTGTGTGACGCCGAGAAGAAGGAAGCATCGGGGTTATCTTATCATTGTTATTATCGGTATTCTGGTTATCTAACGCCGTCAAGGGACATCTCGCTGGTCACAGGCAAGCCACCTTCTTGCTCATATACCTTGTCCTAGTATTTTATACATGCATGTTTTATCTACCTTTTTTTGCAAAGTGCATTGGTTTTACTATAGTATTATTCTATATGGGGAAAGTTTGGATCCTCCAAATGTTTACCCCTAAGTACCATTAGGTACAACCCCTTTGTATAATACCTACCTTCCTTTAGTATGGTAGATGGTTTTTAACACCGTAACCTCTTGGAGACCCTGTTTTAGCCTAAACAAAAGTGTAGGAAGGGAAGACCCCGAGAAAAGATTTACAAAAAAATGTTTTATGAGAAAACCTTGGTGAGGCTTGGCCTATCAAGTGGTTTGGAAAATTAGAAGTGTTTTGTTTTACAAAAAGTAGACAAAAGATGGAGGAGAAATGTTTACGAAAACATGCCCGGCTGTACAGTTCCTAATGCTTGAGCAATTAACCCGTGCAACCACATTACTCTGGAATGGGACGGGGATGGGCTGGAAGTTTGTCTAATCTGGTATGGGTGTCTCGAACTACTACGGGGAAGAACAAATTCCTGGAGGCTGGGTTTCCCCTGTAAAGGCCCATGTGAGACATCGGTCTAGGGAAGGTAAATACCGTCTAAGTGGCGGCCAGACGATACTATGAGCCCCTCATTGAAAGCGCACACCTTGCGGGGTGCAAAACGCGCTCCGATTGGCTTGTGACTATATAGGGCGTCCCGGTTTTGAGGGGATTAACCTCATAGGGTAGGAACTCGTATCGGAGAGGACATTCAAAAGATCTTGACCGGTTATTCGACCCACGATCGGTGTAGATCATGGACGGGTAATCAGATGGTGTGGGTACAGTGTACAACATCTGCAGAGTGTGAATCTATTTGAATATCCGAGTCCTCGGTCATCGACGGTTGTGATGGCTGTTGTACGGGGGTGATGGTTTTGATTTCAAAAAGGACTTCAGAGAAGCAATGGCTCGGAAATGTTTTGACCATGGGATGGTCGGGAAAATGGAGGAAGGAGTTTGGTCATGAGATGACCGGAAGGAGAAACAAATGGGAGACCCAATCCTAGTGTTTTCTTAAAAACTTTTCAAAAAGGTTTACAAAATGCCTTACAAAAGTTTTTTAATAAAGATATAGAGACATGCTATATCTACAACAGAAACTAGTTTAAATAAAAACCTCTCTTGGAGCCATCCTATCCCAGTAAAATTGCATATTCGTTATCACTATTTTAAGGTGGTTTGCGAGTACATTCAAAGTACTCACTGGCGTTGTACATGGCTATTTACTTGGCCAGATTGCAGATGATAAGAAGTGATGAAGGTGCTGACGTCTATGCGAGCTAGGCCGTCTTCCCAGTCAGTTGCCTATAGGTTATGGCACGGGCTCTGCGCTGAAGACTTCCGCTACTTGTGTTGTAATTGCCATAATGGCCCCTTTGTAAGTTTTGTACTCGTTAATGTAAGGATGATGTAATGATACTAGTCGGTTATGCTCACGGCTCACTAATCATGGGAACGTGAATTATATGCATAACGGGTATTCTCAGACCGTAAATCCGGGGTGCCACGGACATGGTATCAGAGCCATCCTGACTGTAGGAGACCTTAGTTAGCATGGACGTTAGACAGTACAACCCCTATTCATGAAAACACTGGTTTTAGCAAACTATTTTCTCAAAAACTTTTTGAAAGAATTCTTAACTCATCTTCCCTGACTTAAGCAGTTTGAAAGTGGATCACTCTACATATCGTCTACTTCAAAAACAAGGTCCAAAGTGGAGACTATGAAGACGGAGATCTCGGAATGAAGCGACCCCAAGACAAGCCAAACAAAGGAACTACCAATGACAGACACTACAAGATCGCCCTACCAACGGAGTCCTTCATCGCCCCCACACCAATCAAGTACGACACCGACGACAAAAGACGGCAAGACCGAAGCTAAGACCCCTGTAACGTCCGTACCTAGGATTAGAATCCCTAAATTAGGATTCCCCTCTATGGCGTGTAATCACCTCCTTATTACTTATGGTGTGGCTTGTCTGCTTGTCATGTGCGTGAGTGATGTTTGGAATGTGTTGATTGTCTGCTGGGAATCATCTGATACGGTAGTTTTGACCACCTAGTTGGTAGAATCCCAACACTAACCCTCGTAACCTCCTAGCCGGAAACCTCTCCTCGGCAGGATGGCCCCATAAGAAAGCCTCGTTAACCCCCAAGTAAAGCCCTAAGGTGGAAAGACTGCGTCTTTCCCACTCAACTCCAACGACCCGCCCACCCTCGACTTTGAGAATCGTCCGAAGAATACCAAGCCATGACGCTGTTTAGTAATAACCGTGTACCCTGATAAATCTGCACCTATATGCTTTATCTCACCCCTAAACCACCCACCCTCCTCTGTGCAGATGGAACCCATTGACGAAGCATGGCTAAGCGCAGGATTCCCCATACTTCTCTGGGATTCCTTGCAGCTTTGCGGATACACCTAACTTCCCATCTACAACCTCCACAAAGGACTAGAAAACGGACTATATCTAGGACAAGTTATCATTCATCCAAATTCTGGAGTACCCGGAGAACTCATTGGTGCCACGGGTTTCCGAATGCCAACCCAGAGCTGGCCCTTCAAATGGCAGCAAGAGAAGCACTATTCCGCATTCGGGATGTCCTTCCCAAAATGAGGCAACCCACGACCTTCTTTCTACCCATCAAAGGAAGTGTGGATTCATCCGGTTATTCCCAAGATCCTCGTTTGACCTACCCCACCTCGCAGCTTCAAGCCCGTTATAGCTATGCTGGAAATGAGATCCTCATCACAGTTGTCGATGAATACCACCGCACCCAGAGGGAACTTCATCGCCTGCTAGCTACCCTGGATCGCAAAGAGGCTCTAGAAGTCCAGCAAAGGAATCAAGCAATAATCAAGGACCCAGGAGAAGCCTCCGTAATCCGCATCCTCCAAGGAAGAAAGAAATGTGTCACCGCTCGGCATTACCTCAAGAGGTTCAAGCCACCCCAAGATATACAAGAATCCTCCACCCACCTCCCTGAAGGCGAAGATGAAGCAAAAGAGGATTCCCCAGGACCTTCCGCAAGCATCAACTAGTCTAGCGTGGTACTGATGGATCGTAGTACCTATGTATCTCCCTAGAACCTGTTTTGTAAAACTCTAAGTGCCTTGTTGCCCCGCGGCACAGACCCATTTTGTAACCCCTTAGGTACCTCCGCCACCGACCAGTTTGAACCCGCTTAAATTATGGATGTTATGCAAGCATGATATCCTTCTTTGCATGTTTTACCCACGACGTTGCATCATACCAAACCCGGAATGACCCCCTTCCAAAGGACCTCATTTACTAGACCTCCAAACGCCAATGGCACCCCCCCAACCTGTCGGACCCGTAACCCGCTCAGAACTAACTACCCAGAAGCTAGTATACGCCCTTCCAATAGACCTTCCATCTCATGAAGCAGTTCCGATGACGTCTACAGAGGATAGCTACCCCGAAGGAAAGGTGTAGCGCCTTACCCCAATATCAGTATACGACTCCAAACAAGAAAGTCGGTAGCTTTACCAAGAACCCCCTAATTTTTCTCTAAGGGGGAAAGACTACGTCTTTCCTGCCCCAAAAGCCCGATAGACCCCCCTGAGTCGACCACTAGCCAGCATTAAGTGATGACCACCACTCCAAACCCGAATCGTTGACCCTGCAAGAAGAACAACGTTCGACACTTCTCCAAAATCTAAAGGTGATCCACTCCAAGGTCGACCGCCCAGTAAACACCCCGATGTATCAAGACCTTGAAGAGAGAAAAGTCGAACCAGAGGCGAAGGAATGAAGAAGATTCAACTTGCCGTCTCGCCTCAAGAAGGAAGTACTTCGTCAACGTTAAACCTACCTAGACTTGTCCTAAGGGGAAAAGACTGCGTCTTTTCCATTGGTTTAAAACTAAACCACCCAATTCGAAGCCACTCAGCTCCAACCCGTGACTAACCACGTTGGGTTTCAGCAACACCTATTAGAGCCTTATAACTTCCACCGCTGAAATTATTAAGCGGATGTTATCACCCGAACCCTACTCCTCCCTAATCTCGGGACGAGATTATTTTAAGGGGGAAAGGTCTGTAACATCCCAATTTCAGCAACCCTGATTGAATGTCCAAAGGGCAAAAAATCAGGGGGAACAAAAACTTTTTCTTGCATTGAGTGCTTACTAGTTTGCTTGTACTCAAGTAACTGTTTGTGCACTAGTTGTGTACTCCTCATCTCAACACTAGTTTACAAAAACTATTTTACAAAAGGAGATGTCTTGGCTCATCTTTCATATTCTCAAATGTTCTGGCATTTCAAAAACCCGAGCCAAGATGACTTTGACACAACCAAATACTTTAGTAGTTTCTTTTGACAAACTATGGGGACCTATATATACTCCCCTTATGTTTTCAAGACAGAACCTTCAACTACTCCTATCTCTAGGTTTTCCAAAACCTTTATCAAAACCTTTCTATCCCAATCTTGGTAGGAATACCAAGATGATCCTTATATTACTTCAAAGCAAAACCCATTTCCAAAATACCCATCCTTACCTCAAGCTAGGCTTGCTGGTAACCCTAGTAGTAGATAGATAAGTGATAAGATGAATTGCCTTGATCTGCTGTCTGATGAATTGCATTGATCTGCTGATTGCCTTGCTTGCTTAGGAACTAGAGTGAACTAATCTAGTAGCTCGTACCTTAGGACCCCAGTCCTTTCTTGAGATCATCAAGCCCTATCAAGCATCCAAGTCTGGATCTATCCTAAACCACTCAAGTGATCATCTCATCCCATGCTTATCTCAATCCAGGGATAATCCCTCTGGATGGTTTCCAACTCAGTGGAGACCCAATCCAAGCATGCATCCTATCCACTTGGATAGTACCTCAACATAATCTCCTTGATCATGAGATTGGAACCTAGCATCCTCTCAAAAGTTTCTACACTTTCACTCTAGTCTAAAACCCTAAATCTGCCAAAATGGCTGTCTGGATTTCTTATCTAGATTCAATCTTTAGAGCTCTACCTTTTCCAACCCATGTGCATTATTGAGAATGTACTTGAACCACCTTGTAGTACTTCAGTAGTACTATCAAAGCCCACTCTTTACCTTGGCTAAGCCATTCTATGTCCCACTCATCCATGATGGTTCTGTAGTCAAGATAATAATCTTTTCTGCAAATCTTATCATCTTGCCTACTTTGGTAGAAGCTCACATCTATATGCCACCTCCCCTTGACCAAATCTTTGCATGGATGAGATCTACTTATCATGGTCTATCAATCCCCACTTCACTTGTTTCCATCAGAGCCTTGTGCTTCTTAAACCCACATGGTTTAAGAGGATACTTGATGTGTCTGTTATGGCAGCCGTATTTTTCAACAAAGTTTGCCATCTCTTCTAGACCACCTCAAATGCAAACAAGCCCAACTATTGCTTACATGACCATCTATATGACTTGGTATATCCATACATACACCCCCTTTTACCAAGGTGAGCTCTGAGCTCCCTAATCCAACCATGTCTACATGGCATCAGAATAACAAAACCCTAGATCCTCCCCGAATCTAGTTTCCATCCTTTTCACCCCTTTTCTTCAAAACCAAGGTGAACCTTGATGCATACATCAAGTTTACATCATCTACCTTGTATATAAGCATCCCCAAATAATTCCCACAACTATTTGGATTATTAAACTATTTTATTTCCTTTACTTACCAAATTCCCAAAATCCTTTTCTATAAAGGCAAGTTTGCTTTTATCCAAATCACCTTGCCAAATCAAGGCACATTTGATGCCTATATATCATATCCCATCTTCCCAACTCAAAAATAAATATTTTTGAGATTCTTTATTATTTCTTCTTGCCCTTTTTCTTAAATGGCAAAAACAAGAAATAATTCCCTAAAAATACTTTTCCACCTCAATAAATACCAATAAAATTCTGCAATGTGTGTTATGGTATTTAGGACCATATCACATCAAAAACCAAGCTTTTCCAATGTAAAAATATCATCTTAGCTTCCATAATCCATTTTTATACTTTTTGAAGAAGTGCATTTAAATGGGACTGCAATCATTAGAAAAATCCCATTTAAATCATGGAGAGATCATTTGACGTACTCAACCTACCAGTACCATTTCTACACTTTGCCCAATGCAACTTTTGCAACTTCCTTCACAAGCCTCAAAATAATCAACATTTTGCAAACCAAGCAAACTTGATTCAAACCAACTCCAAACACCCCCAAATCTTGTCAATTACTACACCTCAGCATCATCACACTCTCCCATGGTCGAACAACACTGTAGCATGCCCCACACCCCTTGGCCCACATGACTACTTAAGAGGGAGACAAAGGCAATGTATTGTCTAAACCTATTTCTTTACTCTTTGTAACCGTCTACTCCCTCTTTGCTCTATGCACGCCCATAAGAACACCCCACACTCTCCCCATCGCCCCTGGCCACCAATGGTAAGCCCCTGGACCATGCCCTAGCTCCTCCATGAGCTATGTCCACCATGCATCACTCTATCTCTAAATAAAAGGGCTAGAGGCCACCCCAGCCTCCCCTTGTTGCTCATTTGCCCCACTCACCTCCCAGAACACCTCCTCCCCTCTCCCCTGCTCTATATGCTCAAAGGTGAAGGAGAGATAAGCCTCGGCCATGGCAAAGAAAAGCCAGCCCCGAGCTCCACCCCTTCTCCCTCCCTCTCTACATGTCACTCCATTTTAATCCCCTCGCTCCCTGCTTCTAACCATGCCCCTATCTTGCCCCAGGAACGCCTCTGGACGCCTCCCCGACGAAGCCCGACGTGCTCCTCCTCGGCCGTCGTCGCGCGAGCACCATCCCGGCGTTGGAACCAACCGTGCAGCCCCTCGTTGAACTCGGCAAGGAGCATCGCATCACCCTGCTTCATCCTCATCGCCTTGCTGCTCTCTGGTAAGATCCGACGTCGCCCTCCGACCCTGCCTAGGGTTTTCGCCCTGGCACTCCCACCGTGAGGAGAAAGACGGCTGGGAGTCGTCGATCTCGATCTAATCGAGCGGCTCCCGCTGTCCCTTACCTCTTCGCCTCAGGGCAAGCCCGGCTGGGCCAGATCCAGCGCCTCGGCCCAGTACCACCCCCGATCCAGCCCACGAACTCCCTTCCATCTTTTCTTTTTGTTTGTATAGATCCAGGAAAATGCCCAGTCACTTTAAATCAAAATAAATAATTAAAAGCCTTCAAAACTTCTAGATCTAAAATTCCTCAAGTGTCTGGATGTTTTCCCCAACATGCAGACCTGGTGCTGGACCAATTTGAGGTTTAGAATAAATATGATAAATCTGCCACTAAGATCTGTCCAAAACACTAAACAAATTCTCTAGGCATTTTTACAAATCCAAATGGAGTAAATCCAATTATTACTAAAAGGTATCAGCCATACCTTTCATATGCCACTTGACCCACCTTAGTTTGCTTCCTATTTTGCTCCTGGAAAAAATATAAAAAACAAAGACATTTTGACTTTAGGAATTTCTCTAGGTCAAACCAAATGAGGTTTTGATCTAATACCAACTCTCAGATGACCCACATAACCTTATCTATCATAATCCATAAGATCATATTTTATGAGCATTTGTTGATTTTTAGTGAATTAAACTCTTTTGTGCATGGTTTATTCACTAATAAAATCACTACAGTAGCTATATACCTCCAAAAAGGTTGATTACAATTTCTGCGGAAAGGTATTCTCAGTACCTAACATGTGTCCTTGGAATCAACTAAAAATATTTGGTAAAATAAATCTTATGAAAAAGACAAATCCCATCCAGTACCATATTTGGGAATCTCTCAAGGGCATTGTGGTAATTGTTCTGAGGTGAATCCAACTCCTTTTGATTCAGTCCACCAAATACTACCTTTTCACCCAAGGAAATAATTTTGGAGCTCCAGAGAAGTTCTGGTGAATTATTTCCTTAAACTAGGGTTTTATCCACTATAAAATCCATTATAAATCAAGGGAAATTGATAAAATAGGGAAACCACTTTTGTTGGCTTCATTTTATCAATACCTATCTGATGGTATCATTTTCACACAATGGTATCATACAGACGAAGCCCTTGGTCGAAAACCCTTTCTTAGGTAATCCCTAGACTATAAACTTAAAGGGATCCTTTCCCTAATGCCTCCAAATCTTCTCTCGACCCAATCAAATCAAACCTCCAACATCTTACTGATGTTTATCTTGTATTTATCCTTAGTTTTCTGTATGGTTTGATGCTTGTATGCCTGTATTGATTGGTGTATTGTTTGCTTGCATGTATTCTCGATAACGACGATAGTTGTGATTGTGTGACGCCGAGAAGAAGAAAGCAACGGGGTTATATTATTATTGTTATTATCGGTATTCTGGTTATCTAACGCCGTCAAGGGACATTTCACTGGTCATAGGCAAGCCACCTTCTTTCTCATATACCTTGTCCTAGTATTTTATACATGCATGTTTTATCTACCTTTTTTGCAAAGTGCATTAGTTTTACTATAGTATTATTCTATATGGGGAAAGTTTGGCTCCTCCAAATGTTTACCCCTAAGTACCATTATGTACAACCCCTTTGTATAATACCTACCTTCCTTTAGTATGGTAGATGGTGTTTAACACCGTAACCTCTTGGAGACCCTGTTTTAGCCTAAACAAAAGTGTAGGAAGGGAAGACCCCGGGAAAAGATTTACCAAAAAAATGTTTTATGAGAAAACCTTGGTGAGGCTTGGCCTATCAAGTGGTTTGGAAAATGAGAAGTGTTTTGTTTTACAAAAAGTAGACAAAAGATGGAGGAAAAATGTTTACGAAAACACGCCTGGATGTACAGTTCCTAATGCTTGAGCAATTAACCCGTGCAACCACATTAATCTGGAATGGGACGGGGCTGGGCTGGAAGTTTGTCTAATCTGGTATGGGTGTCTCGAACTACTACAAGGAAGAACAAATTCCCGGAGGCTGGGCTTTCCCCTGTAAAGGCCCATGTGAGACATCGGTCTGGGTAAGGTAAATACCGTCTACGTGGCGGCCAGACGATACTATGAGCCCCTCATTGAAAGCGCACACCTTGCGGGGTGCAAAACGCGCTCCGGTTGGCTTGTGATTATATAGGGCGTCCCGGTTTTGAGGGTATTAACCTCATAGGGTAGGCACTCATATCGGAGAGGACATTCTAAAGGTCTTGACCAGTTATTCGACCCATGATCGGTGTAGATCAGGGACGGGTAATCGGATGGTGTGGGTATAGTGTACAACCTCTGCAGAGTGTGAATCTATTTGAATAGCCGAGTCCTCGGTCATGGACTGTTGTGATGGCTGCTGTATGGGGGTGATGGTTTTGATTTCAAAAAGGACTTCGAAAAAGCAATGGCTCGAAAATGTTTTGACCATGGGATGGTCGGGAAAATGGAGGAAGGAGTTTGGTCATGAGATGACCGGAAGGAGAAACAAATGGGAGACCCAATCCTAGTGTTTTCTTAAAAACTTTTCAAAAAGGTTTACAAAATGCCTTACAAAAGTTTTTCAATAAAGATATAGAGACATGCTATATCTATAATAGAAACTAGTTTATATTAAAACCTCTCTTGGAGCCATCCTACCCTAGTAAAATTGCATATTCGTTGTCACTATTTTAAGGTGGTTTGCGAGTACATTCAAAGTACTCACTAGCATTGTCCCTGGCTATTTACTTGGCCAGATTGCAGATGATAAGAAGTGACGAAGGTGCTGACGTTTATACGAGGTAGGCCGTCTTCCTAGTCAGTTGCCTGTAGGTTAAGGCACGGGCTCTGCGCTGAAGACTTCCGCTACTTGTATTGTAATTGTCATAATGGCCCCTTTGTAAGTTTTGTACTCGTTAATGTAAGGATGATGTAATGATACTAGTCGGTTATGCTTACGGCTCACTGATCATGGGAACGTGAATTGTATGCATAACGGGTATTCTCGGACCGTAAATCCGGGGTGCCACAGACATGGTATCAGAGCCATCCTAACTGTAGGAGACCTTAGTTAGCATAGACTTTAGACAGTACAACCCCTATTCATGAAAACACCGGTTTTCGCAAACTATTTTCTCAAAAACTTTTCGAAAGAATTCTTATCTCATCTTCTCTGACTTAAGCAGTTTGAAAGTGGATCACTCTACATCTCGTCTACTTCAAATTTTCCGTTTTCAAAAACGAGGTCCGAAGTGGAGACTATGAAGACGGAGATCTCGAAATGAAGCGCCCCCAAGAAAAGCCAAACAAAGGAACTACCTGCGACAGACACTACAAGATCGCCCTACCAATGGAGTCCTTCATCGCCCCCACACCAATCAAGTACGGCACCGACGACAAAAGACGGCAAGACCGAAGCTAAGACCCCCATAACGTCTGTACCTAGGATTAGCATCCTTAAATTAGGATTCCCCTCTATGGCGTGTAATCACCTCCTTATTACTTATGGTGTGCCTTGTCTGCTTGTCATGTGCATGAGTGATGTTTGGAATGTGTTGCTTGTCTGCCGGGAATCATCTGATACGGTAGTTTTGACCACCTAGTTGGTAGAATCGTAACACTAACCCTCGCAACCTCCTAGCCAGAAACCTCTCCTCGGCAGGATGGCCCCATAAGAAAGCCTCGTTAACCCCCAAGTAAACCTCTAAGGTGGAAAGACTGTGTCTTTCCCACTCAACTCCAACGACCCGCCCACCCTCGACTTTGAGAATCGTCCGAACAAGAACAAGCCATGACGTTGTTTAGTAATAACCGTGTACCCTGATAAATCTGCACCTATCTGCTTTATCTCACCCCTAAACCACCCACCCTCCTCTGTGAAGATGGAACCCATTGACGAAGCATGGCTAAGCGCAGGATTCCCTTTACTTCTCTGGGATTCCCTGCAGCTTTGCGGATACACCCAACTTCCCATCTACAACCTCCACAAAGGACTAGAAACCGGACTATATCTGGGACAAGTTATCATTCATCCAAAGTCTGGAGTACCCGGAGAACTCATTGGTGCCACGGGTTTCTGAATGCCAACCCCAGAGCTGGCCCTACAAATGGCAGCAAGAGAAGCACTATTCCGCATTCGGGATGTCCTTCCCAAAATGAGGCAACCCACGACCTTCTTTCTGCCCATCAAAGGAAGCGTGGATTCATCCGGTCAATCCCAAGATCCTCGTTTGACCTACCTTGCCCTACAGCTTCAAGCCCGTTATAGCTATGCTGGAAATGAGCTCCTCACCGCAGTTGTCGATGAATACCTCCGCACCCAGAGGGAACTTCATCGCCTGCAAGCTACCCTGGATCGCAAAGAGGCTCTAGAAGTCCAGCAAAGGAATCAAGCAATAATCAAGGACCCAGAAGAAGCCTCCGGAAGCCGCATCCTCCAAGGAAGAAAGAAATGTGTCACCGCTCGGTAGTACCTCAAGAGGTTCAAGCCACCCCAAGATATACACGAATCCTCCACCCACCTCCCTGAAGGCGAAGATGAAGCAAAAGAGGATTCCATGAGACCTTCCGCAAGCAGCAACTAGTCTAGCGTGGTACCGATGGATCGTAGTACCTATGTATCTCCCTAGAACCTGTTTTGTAAAACTCTAAGTGCCTTGTTGCCCCGCGGCACAGACCCGTTTTGTAACCCCTTAGGTACCTCTGCCACCGACCGGTTTGAACCCGCTTAAATTATGGATGTTATGCAAGCATGATATCCTTCTTTTCATGTTTTACCCACGAAGTTGCATCAGACTAAACCCGGAATGTCCCCCTTCCAAAGGACCTCATTTACTAGACCACCAAACGCCAATGGCACCCCCTAACCTGTCGGACCCGTAACCCGCTCAGAACTAACTACCCAGAAGCTAGTATATGCCCTTCCAATAGACCTTCCATCTCATGAAGTAGTTCTGACGACGTCGACAGAGGATAGCTACCCCGAAGGAAAGGTGTAGCGCCTTAGCCCGATATCAGTATACGACTCCAAACAAGAAAGTCGGCAGCTTTACCAAGAACCCCCTAATTTTGTTCTAAGGGGGAAAGCCTGCGTCTTTCCCGCCCCAAAAGCCCGATAGACCCCTGAGTCAACCACTAGCCAGCATTAAGTGATGACCACCACTCCAAACCCGAATCGTCGACCCTGCAAGAAGAACAACGTTCGACACTTCTCCAAAATCTGAAGGTGATCCACTCCAAGGTCGACAGCCCAGTCCTCGGTCATGGACGGTTGTGATGGCTGTTGTACGGGGGTGATGGTTTTGATTTCAAAAAGGACTTCGGAAAAGCAATGGCTCGAAAATGTTTTGACCATGGGATGGTCGGGGAAATGGAGGAAGGAGTTTGGTCATGAGATGACCGAAAGAAGAAACAAATGGGAGACCCAATCCTAGTGTTTTCTTAAAAACTTTTCAAAAAGGTTTACAAAATGCCTTACAAAAGTTTTTCAATAATGATATAGAGACATACTATATCTACAATAGAAACTAGTTTATAAAAGAACCTCTCTTGGAGCCATCCTACCCCAGTAAAATGGCATATTCGTTATCACTATTTTAAGGTGGTTTGCGAGTACATTCAAAGTACTCACTGGCATTATCCCTGGCTATTTACTTGGCCAGATTGCAGATGATAAGAAGTGATGAAGGTGATGACGTCTATGCGAGCTAGGCCGTCTTCCCATTCAGTTGCATGTAGGTTAAGGCACGGGCTCTGCGCTGAAGACTTCCGCTACTTGTGTTGTAATTGCCATAATGGCCCCTTTGTAAGTTTTGTACTCGTTAATGTAACGATGATGTAATGATACTAGTCGGTTATGCTCACGGCTCACTGATCATGGGAACATGAATTGTATGCATGACGGGTATTCTCGGACCGTAAATCCAGGGTGCCACAAGATCATCCCGGAGGCCTTCTTCTTCATCATGCCAGCCTCCAGTATGAAGCGTGAGTAGTTCCATCTTGGACTACGGGTCCATGTAGTAGCTAGATGGTTGTATCTCCTCCTTGTGCTTTCATATCTAGATCTTGTGAGCTCTGTTCATGAGCAAGATCTAATCTATTTGTAATCATGCATGTTGTGTTTGCGGGGATCCGATGGATATTGAGACTACTATGTCAGATTGATTAATGGTTTTGTCTTATTGATTCTATCATGTCTGTGTTGTTTGTGATCTTGCATGCTCTCCGTTGTTAGTAGCTAGCTTGGCCAAATAGTTGCTAGTGACTCCAAGAGGGGGTATTTATGCTAGATAGTGGGTTCATGCCTCTACTTAATCAAGGGAAGTGACAGAAATCTCTACGGTTGTAGATTTGTTGTTGCCACTAGGGAGAAAACAACGGTCTCTTGTTCATGGAACAAGTGGATTGTTTACCTTACACACTTTGCTTAAAGCAGTTGTCTGTTGCTTGCAACTTAATACTGGAGGGGGTTCGGATGATAACCCAAAGGTGGACTTTTAGTCATAGATGCAGTTGGATGGCGATCTATGTATATTGTTGTATTGCCCAATCGAATCTCATGGGATCTTTTTGTCTAGTATTGCATTGTTATGCCTTGCTCAGTCCTATCAATTGCCTTGCTGTAAATTTTTTACCCAGCATGCCATGTTTGTTTATCTAAGGAGAGCACCTCTAGTGAACTATGGACCCCGGTCCAATCTTTACCATTGATACATCCTCTACTATTACTGTTTACTTGCTGCAAACCATCATCACCTTCCACACCATATAGTTAATCCTTTGTTACAGCAACCGGTGAGATTGACAACCTCACTGTTCGTTGGGGAAAAGTCTTGAGTTTGTGTTGTGCAGGTTTCCATGTTGCTTGCAACACCTTTGTGACGTTTCCTTCCTCCTACTAGTTCGATGACCTTGGTTTCTTACTGAGGGAAGACTTGCTGCTATGCTGCTTCACACCTTTCTCTTGGGGTTTCCCGACGAAGTGCTCCACGTCAACAAGGAGTCATCAACAAGTTTTCTGGCGCCGTTGCCGGGGAGGCTAAGGACGACTTCACAAGGGGAGTCCTTCTCAAACTTTCTCTTTACTTTGTTTTTGTTTTGCTTAGTTTCTTTTGCTTGGTTTTGTTTGCCTCTTTTTACCAAAAACTACAAAAATACTGAGGTTACAGTATGAGGGCGGAACAAGAGCCGTAATTTCACCCGGTACTACCGACGACATTTATGCCCGAGCGGTACTTCCGGTCCGTGTCCAGAACTTTTGGCGGGGGCAGAATTACTGCCAAAACTTCCGATCCGAATTCTACCAAAACACCAAACCAGATAGAGAGGCTACAGAACATGAGCGGAAGAAGAACGGAACTTCCACCGGTACTACTGGCGGCAAATTTCCCTAGCGATACTATCGGCAGTTGGCCGGGATTTCTGGTCAGGGAAATTCCAGAAACCAAAACTGTAATAACTTTCGCATCCGAACTCCAAACGTGATGAAACCAATTTTCTTGGAAATATAACGACGAATAGAATCCAACAAAACTCGCAAGGTGTGGAGCCGGAAAACTCGAAGATCAAAAACCGCAATAAGATATTCAAGTGAAATCCTTATTTGATGAACTAGAGCTTGTTATGATGATGACCACAAGCTCTAGATCCTCTCATGGACAAGAACCAAATAACAACCAAGAAAGATGTTGCTATGCATGCAAAGGTTTGAACTCTCTCTGAATAATGCGATCGAGACACCCGCTTGAGATCCCCTCTTGATAGTACGGCTATCTTTCCTAAACCCGGTCTCCCAACTAACAACACGATACCGACAAAAGAGAAGCCCTATCAAGATCATACCTTTGCCTTGAGCATTCCACTTGAACTTGATATAGACCGTCTTGTTCTTCTAAAGTGGGAACACCTTTCTTTCTTGCTCTTGCTTGATGAAGATGAAGACTTGCAAATTTCTCCCCCATACTCCATGGGGATACCTCTTCTTTGAACATGTTTTCATCACTCCATGATCACGAGGATGGCAAGCTTCAAACATGAGATCTTCCAGAGATGGCGCATCTTGAGCTTGTCCTTCTTCATCCCTTCTTGAGGTTGATCCATCTTGATGCAACTCTTTGCACTTGTCTTGATCAACCTTCAAACTCCTTCTTTCTTTATGATTCCAATGGACACAAAGCCCTTGGACATTTCTTCATCTTTCGACCTTGAGACCAACACATAGTCCAAGCGATGCCAATGAAAAAACCTACAAGTGAATCTCAATTTACACATTAGTCCATAGAGATTATCATTAATTACCAAAACCGCATATGGGGGCATACATGCCCTTTCATCTGTCTTGATCTTAACCCCTTCCATCAACGGTATCGCAATAAAACGAATAAAAGTCAAGTATTTTTTCTCAACATGGATGATAACATGGTGAACATATTAAAAAAACTTATATGAATAATTATTAGATTGAATAAGAATTAGTTGATTTTTTAGTAGATTTTACCCCTACTTTCTAGGCTCACGCTAGGAAAGAACTGGAGTTACCCCTTGTGCAAGCTCACTATTGCGCAAAACTATGGTCCACGATTTTGCGTAGCATCAAATAAATCCCATATGACAACCAAAATACGACAAACACTATGTAACACTTAACGCGGGTCTAACTACGCTTCACAGACCCCGACGCTGATTTAGGCTTAGACATTTATTTTGCACATCAATACTATTCTGCATGGAGCGCGCCTTTTGGGGTTTTTTCTACATTTTTCTACTATTCCACGGTGTCAGTACTTTTTTATGTTTTCCTACAATTCCATGGTCCGCGTTCCATTTTTCAGTGTTTTTAGGTTTTTTGGCTTTTCGCAATTTTATGTTATGTTTTTTCTTTTTTATCATTTCCTTCTTCACTATTTGTGAATTTTCCTTTTCTTTTGTGTTTGATTTTATTTTTTCTTTCCCCCACACTTCTATCTTGTTTCTATAATTTCCCCTTCTACTTTCTCCTTCCTTTTTTCTTCTTTATTACCTTTTTGTTCACCATTTTTTTATCATGTTTATTTTCATTTTTACTTTTTCGTTTTGTATGTTTGTTGCGTGGATACATGAATATTTTTTGAGATATGTGAACATATAGAAAATCCATAAATCTCAAATATATGTTTATATTTTATTAAAAATCATTGTTAAAAAAAGTTCACATGGTTTAAAAAATATATGTATTTAATAAAAAAATACGTTCATGGATTAGAAAATTGTTCACAAGTTCAAAAAATATGTTAAAGCATTCAAAGAAAAATTCACTAGTTAAAGACAAATATAAAAAATTCACCCGGTTAAAAAATGTTCATGGGTTCAGAAAAAAAGTATGTTCAAGGTTCAGAAAATGTTATCATGTTTGAAACATTATGTTCAGGGGCTTAAAGAATGTCCACAGGTTTAAAAACTAACTTCTAGGATTTTAAAAATGTTCTCATGATAAAAAAAAGTATGTCCACGGATGAAAAAAGTTCACGTAATTGGAAAATGTTGAGGAGTTCTGATAAAAGAGTCGACGGTTTAAAAGTTGTTCACATGTTCAAAAAATAAGAAGTGGGCCCCTACCGCATTCCTTTCAAAAAAACATGTTCAAAAAATACGTTTACGGGTTAAAAATGTTTACTATGGTTTGATTAAATGTTTATTGTTGTTCAGAAAATAGTTCTCTGGATTCAAGAATAATGTTCACCTATTTTTTGTGTGGGTAATGTTCACATATTTCAAAAAATGATATTTATTTTGCGGGATTTGAAGAATGTTCAGGGCTCAAAAACATATTTTTAAATTATTAAATAAAATAACTTTGCAAATTTAATAGAAAATAGTTTAAAACTTAAGATTTATTTAAATAAAAGGAAAAAAATATTTCCTTATTTATACACATGCTATGTTTGCACCCTAGTCGAGTTGTACACTTGAAGTGTACATGCAAGGAGAAAGAGTCCGTCCTTCCGAATAGAAGAAATAGTGGTCCACATTCAAATATGCTCCGAGCCCATGTAGCTGAGGGGTAGGCGGTAACGGCCAGAACCGCCGCTTCAGACGGAGAATAGGAGCACCCCAAAAATATCCGGTGGACCAGTCGAGTCCAAGCTAAATGGGCCTATTGGTTCGACGCCATAAATGACGATTAGCATATGTTCAGATTGATGATCTCTTTGGGTGCTTGACTCTAGTTGCCTTTCTCTGGTTACAGAGATGCACACGAGGCAGATCCAAGCTAGAATGATCACACGTTGGAGTAATCGAGCGAGACGACACTGTGTTCATATCGAGTTTGTAATAGAGCGGTCCATTATATATCCTAAGTCTGCGGTGCATGGTACTGATTAGGATGTAAACACATGTGATAATTTTCGCATCAAATTCGTTCCGAATCCATTTTAGAGAATCCATATCCACTTTGGATTCATAAGAATATCCGATTTCAGACTTGACAACCGAATACGGTATAGGTATGTCAAATAGCACCCAGATGTCAACATCCAAAAAATACTTAGAATTATCCGATGTCTTAATCTAAACAATCCAATTTTCATCTGAAATGCCAAAACTAAAATAATAGTAGGTAGATAATGAATTGCCGAGTTTCTATGTTAAAAAAAGTTCACTTACATAACCATTATACCAAATATGGAGTGAATTTAGACACCTTGAATTCCTTAATGTTTAATTGATTTGCCACATGGCGCCGCATTGCCTACTGTCCACCTAAACCCAACTGGCTTCTTATCGGGGGCAAGTCATGGCAAATTTGGATTCAAACAAGTTTGCCTCGAAATGGCCCTCTATACGGTTGTCTCCCAAACTTTACAAATCATCCTAATTACACGCAACTTTGTACCCCTAGAGTGTGGGTTCACAATTAGAGAAGTGGAAACTAAATGGCCCCTTGATCGAAGCAATGTTAGGCATTTCGTTTGTGACCTACGATTGCAACGACATCCCATCATACACGATGCACAACTCTAGTCTAGATGGGTAGGCGTGGCTTGCGGTCTCCAAGTAAGCCAACCCTATTTTCTCTTCCTTATTCCCGCGGACGAACTGCTAAACCTCTAAACCTACTTAGACCTATAAAAAAATTTTGAGCCCCCAAATTTTCAAATTCTGTGTGGTTGCACGGGCCACACTCTCGTGGCTTGGTCCTGGTTATCTGTATCTATACCCTCCAAAGGTTATAACTTTTTCCTAAACCCCTTCAAAAAAATAAAGGATAGATAGGTATCTTGGATAAAAATGCTAGCATTTACAACATATCAAATTGAGCATAAACAATGACATATAACCATAATTGATAAACAGTAACATATTGGAAAAATCTACTCCCTCCATTTTAAAATGTAAGATGTTTTAGCATTTATGATGCAAATATATCTAGACGTCTTTTCGTGTGTAGGTTCAGGGTAAAATTATACATAAAAGACGTCTAGATACACTCCTTTCACAAAAGTTAAAGCATCTTATACTTTAAAATAGAGGGAGTAAACATCAAAACATAGAATATTTGCATATTGTAATAACATATCGTAAACGATGTAGCTGTCACGAGGTGGATCTGCGGGAGGTGAAGTGACAAAGATCTGTACCTATGTAACGAACTAGCGATCATGGCCTGATGCATCGGTGCGTGGTAATCCGGCCTAGCCTGTCTAGGAGAAAATAGTATGCTAGACATTACATGAGAACAAACTTGTCAAAACTTTAGACGGGTGATGGTTATGGATGCCCATTGTCATCCCTACCGCCCGCACAGTCTATAAAGGAAAATAATTCTATGGGACTTGGTCCACAAATTTACCTTCGTGGACCAACTCCTGCAATTGACACGTGTTCAGGAGAGAGAGAAAGCATACTAGCATTTGGTTGTTTATCTTTAGATCTAAACGGTCACGAATACCACTTGTTAATTGCATAGATTAGTCCACTAGGATGAATTTGTGGACCAGGTCCCATAGAATTAGACCAAGTGCAATTCATTGAACAATATTGATGACAACTTTGATGGAGAAACATAATATTTTCATAAGGAAATGGAAGCAAACTAGTTTAATGCCCGTAACTGATGCCTTGGTTATTAATTGCTGTCCTCAGATGCAATTTATACTAAACCCATTGCTGCAAAACTATATAGACCGGTCCCAGCCCTAGTGACAGACAAAAAAAAAAGCTATGCTGAAGAGATATTCGTTTATTTTGTGAGCAGTTTGCTTACCTGCAGCAGAGAAAGGATCCACGAACCTCTCCGGCTAAAAAAAATTAAGGGAGCCAAGGGACGGCTATGGTGGTTCAAGTCTACAAGACCGCGATGTATGCAAGCAGCCGGATTGACCTTAATTTCTTGGCGTGGACTGAGTCGGTCTATCGCTCTCTTAAACGTTATGATTGATCATGATATGTAAGAATGAGTATGCACGATACTTCCTCTGTTTTTAAAATATATAAGATATTTTAGTTTTTTATGTTAAACACACTTATCTATAAGTCTTTTAGTAGGTATATTCACTCATTTTATTTTAAGCCTACACATATCTATTTCCATGTCTTTTTATGTATGCATGCACAAAATAATCAGATTTTACTTACTTTGTCCGTCCCGGCTTTAGGACGTAATTCCAAAACTTCCCCACCTCCTATACACATAAGCATTTAATTTCGGTGAAAGAGTCAATCAAAATATAAAGTTTGGGATTTGAAAAATAAAAAAATCTACTCTCTCCGATCCATATTAATTGACTTTAATTTATCAAAATTTAGATAAATCTATATACTAAATAGTGTCTAAATTCATTCAAATCTAGACAAATTTGAGTCAATTGATATAGGCCGGAGGGAGTAATAAAGTTTGAGGATTTGAAAAATGCATACACAGATCCACACTCTTATTATTTTTGTGTAACTCAAAATACAAAATATCTGAAATCGATATTTTGCATGTTTATGGGGAGAATCATTAGCTACTTCCAGATAGATATTTTGTTCACTTTTTAAAGTAACAGATATGATTTTATATTTTTTAAAATAGTAAAGGAAGAAAATGTTTCCTGTACTATAAGAGCCGTACAATTAAGCAAACTACATTGTTAAAAAACCATGAATCAAATGGCCCCAGTGAACTAACTAGCAAAAGAACAAAAAGCCAGCTAGATAGAACGTGACTACGGTAACATGACATAGCCCAGGCGCATGTGATTCGCAAAAAAAAAGGGCCCAGGCGCATACAGAACACGCTTAACAACTGTGGCGACCATACAATCGGGATAAAAATCACCTTAAATAAAAGGATAACGTTAGTTAGAGCACTAGTCATCACTTCCAAAGAGAGCCAAGGGACGGCTACGGTGGTTCAAGTCTACATGCATGACCGCGATGTATGCAAGCAGCCGGATTGACCTTAATTTCTTGACGTGGAGTGAGTTGGTCTATCGCTCTCTTAACATATGAAAACATTATGATTGATCATGATACGTAAGAATGTGTTCACGTACTTCCTTTGTTTTAAGATATAAAATAGTTTAGTTTTTTTAAACACACCTAATCTGGAAGACTTTTAGTGGGTATATTCATTTTATTTTAAACCTACACATATCTACTTCCATGTCGTTTTATGTATGTATGCACAAGATTATCAGATTTTACTTACCTTTTCCGTCAGAGTTTAAAGGACACATATTGTAAATCATGCAATTCGAAAACTTCCCCACCTCCTAGGCACCATTGATGCATCTTTTAGAAATGGATTTGGTTCCAAAATTTGCTTCCGATAAACATTTAATTTCAGAGGAAGAGCCAATCAAAATACAAAGTTTGGGGATTTGAAAAATAACAAAATCTAATGAAGTTCAGGGATTTGAAAAATGCAAACACAGGTCCACACTCTTATTATTTGTTGGAAATTTTGTCTAAATAGGCCCAACCCATTTATTATATGCCAATAAATTCCTGAAATCCTAGAGGTCCATTTGACCCATTCATGCAAGGCAAGAGCTATGACAAATGTTTAGTCCTACATTGCTAGTTGAGTGGAAGTTGGACCAGCTTATAATGTGAGCCCTCCTACCACTTGGTAAAAGGATGAGAAAGAGAAGGAGAGAGTTTCACACGCGCGCTCCTCCTCCTCGCTCGCCTCGCCTCATCACGACGCGCGCGCCGCGGGCTGCGGGCTGCGGGAATCTCGTCGAGCCGAGCTTTATTTTGTCACGCATGAATGGTATATGAACAGTTGTACAGAAGCTGAAACGTTTTGCTTTGAGTGGACTTTTAATATGAGTTAAATGAATACGAACTGAGTGGAGGTTGTCCGGTGGGCTGCCGCCTGTTCGCTTCATCTTCCGTCCATTCATTTCATCTTCTGCTCAGTCTGTCTACCTTCCTCTCTGTGCCTATAAGAGAGAGAGGTCGTGCCTCCTCTCAGACACACAATCACACAAATCCTTTGCGTCTCCAGTTTCAGAGCACTGAGCTACTTAGATCTTCCCCATCCCGTCTTGCGGTGTGCACCGTGAGCCGGGACAGTAGGCCTCCGAGACCCCGTTGCTTCGAGTCTTGTACGGGAGAAGGGCGATAAGGTTTTTGGGGAGCGCTATTGGCGCGACTACTGGCTTCGTCACGGACTCCCTCACGGATAGCGATGTCTTCCCCGACGAGGACTTCTTCCCCGACATCAGCACCCTCTTCATTAACGACATGGCCAACAACGGTTCCAACGCCGGCGGTTCTTCTTCTGCTACTGCCGTGTATATCTTCTTTCTCAATCTTGTTCTGATCGTATCTAAAGTGTTACGCCTTGCAGTTTGTTTGGTTATATGCCTTAATATGTATTCGCTATTTCACATGATTAGCATATTGTCTATTATTCTAATCATGTTTTATCTAGCGTTTATTATGGATAATTCGCTTGGTAAATTGCTCTTATATTCAACAATCCAAAAACTTTATTTCAGCCAATTTGCCCCAAGTGGCTTTGTTGCTTCTATGAAGCCACCTGTGTTCGAAGGTGTCAATTATAAACGATGGCGTGCGAGAGCAGTGCTCTGGTTTCATACCATGGGCTGCTATAACGTCATCTATGGCGCATCTGAGGGATAACTTAATCCCGCTCAGGAAGAGGCGTTCCAAAAACTTGATACCACTTTCAAGGCTGCCTTGATTAGCATCCTTGGCGATAATATTGTCGATTCATATCTGTCATTTAGCAATGGCAAGGATATGTGGGATGCGCTCGAGAGAAAATTTGGAGTCTCCGATGCTGGCAGTGAACTATATGTCATGGAATAATTCTATGACTATAAGATGGTTGATGACCGCCCCATTGTGGAGCAGGCTCATGAGATACAATCACTTGCCAGGGAGCTTGAGCACTTCACTTGTTTGTTACCGGACAAGTTTGTTGCCGGAGGCATTATTGCCAAACTTCCTCAGTCATGGAGGAATTTTGCTACTTCTCTGAAGCACAAGAGACAAGAGTTCTCCGTGACAGATCTCATTGGGACTCTTGATGTGGAAGAGAAGGTGAGAGCAAAAGACACACGTGCTCGAGGTACCGAGGGAGGTTCTAATGCCAATATGGTACAGAAAAGGAACTTCCAGCCTCAAGTTCAAGAACAAAGGCAAGTTTGACGGCAAAGGGAAGTTCGATGGAAAGAACAAGGCCTCACAGTCTACCAGCTTCAAGAAGAAGACTGATAAGAGGAAAGGTGCGTGTCATGTATGCGGTGATCCTGATCATTGGGCTTCTGCTTGTCCCAACCGCTTTGACAAGCGCCAACATGGAAAGGGCAGCAAGACTGCTAATGTTGTCATGGGCAACGTTGAGATAAAAGATGTTGGGTCAGAGGGACTCAAACCGTGCTGATGGGAAACGGCTCACATGCTTCTGTTCATGGTGTTGGTACGGTCGATCTGAAGTTCACTTCGGGAAAGACCGTGCGCCTGAAGAACGTGCATCATGTTCCCTCAATAAATAAAAAAAATTGTTAGCGGATCTCTTCTATGTCGAGATGGCTACAAGATTGTATTCGAGTCCAATAAATTTGTAATTTCGAAGTATGGAAACTTTGTTGGTAAAGGCTATGAGTGTGGAGGCTTGTTCCGCTTATCTCTGTCAGACATTTGTAATAAAGTTGTTAATCATATTTACACGAATTTTGAATTAAATGTCTGGCACTCTCGTCTTTGTCATATTAATTTTGGTTGTATGACGCGGCTAGCTAAAATGAATTTAATCCCTGATTTCAAAACTATTAAGGGATCTAAGTGCCAAGTCTGCGTGCAAGCTAAACAACCTCGCAAGTCACATACGACTGTAAAAGTGAGAAATTTAACACCACTAGAGCTCATACATTCTGATCTTTGTGAGATGAATGGTGTGTTGACAAAAGGTGGAAAGAAATATTTCATGACCTTGATCGATGACTCTAAGAGATATTGTCATGTGTATCTTATGAAATCAAAAGATGGGGCTTTGAGTTTCTTCAAAATCTATAAAGCTGAGGCAGAAAATCAACTTGATCGAAAGATTAAGAGGCTTAGGTCTGAACGTGGTGGAGAGTATTTTTCCAACGAGTTTGATTTCTTTTGTGCGAAACATGGCATAATTCATGAGAGGACGCCTCCCTACTCACCCCAGTCAAATGGAGTAGCCGAAAGAAAGAACCGTACTCTAACAGATTTGGTTAACGCCATATTAGACACATCGGGTCTCTCTAAGGAATGGTGGGAGAGGCACTATTGACCGCGTGTCATGTCCTAAACCAAGTTCTCACAAAGAACAAATAAATTACTCCATTCGAAGAATGGAAGAAGAAAAGATTAAAACTCTCTTACTTACGTACTTGGGGTTGTTTGGCAAAGGTTAATGTACCAATCCCCAAGAAGCGCAAGCTTGGACCAAAAAACATTGATTGTGTTTTTCTGGGCTATGCTTTTCATAGCATTGGTTATAGATTCTTGATAGTAAAATCTGAAGTGCCTGACATTCATGTCGGAACAATCATGGAGTCGACTGATGCGACTTTCTTTGAGGATATCTTTCCAATGAAGGATAAATCCAACTCATCAAATCCAGAGATACCTAGTTCATCTAATCAGGAATTTGCTACATTCTCTGAACCTACCATTCCAGTTGAACACTTTGAAAGTCCTAAGGAGGATGATAATGAAATTCCTAAAAGGAGCAAGAGACAAAGGACTGCAAAGTCTTTTGGTGATGATTTCATTGTGTACCTTGTGGATGACACTCCCACTTCCATTTTAGAAGCATATGCATCTTCTGATGCTGACTACTGGAAGGAAGCTGTTCATAGTGAGATGAATTCCATCTTAGCTAATGAAACATGGGAGATCACTAATCGTCCTTATGGGTGCAAACCTATAGAATGTAAATGGGTGTTTAAGAAGAAACTAAGGCCTGATGGTACTATTGAGAAGTACAAGGCAAGGCTTGTGGCCAAGGGTTATACCCAAAAGGAAGGTGAAGACTTCTTTGACACTTACTCACCTGTAGCAAGGTTGACCACCATTCCAGTACTACTTTCTCTGGCTGCCTCACACGGTCTTCTCGTTCATCAAATGGACGTTAAGATGGCTTTCCTAAATGGAGAGTTGGATGAGGAAATTTATATGGATCAACCAGATGGTTTTGTAGTAAATGGTCAAGAAAGAAAAGTGTGCAAGCTACTGAAGTCTTTATATGGTCTTAAACAAGCACCTAAGCAGTGGCATGAAAATTTTGATAAAACCTTAACCGTTGTAGGCTTTGTTGTAAACAAAGCTGACAAGTGTGTATACTATCGCCATGGTGGGGGCGAAGGAGTTATTCTATGTTTGTATGTTGATGACATACTGATCTTTGGGACCAACCTTACTGTAATTGAGGAGGTCAAGGAATTCTTATCTCAGTCTTTTGAGATGAAGGATCTAGGAGTAGCTGATGTTATATTGAACATCAAACTATTGAGAGATGATGATAGTGGGATCACACTGCTTCAGTCTCACTATGTGGACAAGATTTTGAGTCGCTTTGGGTATAGCGACTGCAAGTCTTCTCCAACACCGTATGATCCTAGTGTACTACTTTGAAAGAATCGAGGCACCGTTAGAGATCAATTGACATACTCTCAAATAATTGGCTCGCTTATGTACTTGGCTAGCGCGACAAGGCCTGACATCGCGTTTGCTATTAGCAAACTTAGTCGATTTGTTTCAAATCCTGGAGATGATCATTGGCAAGCTCTTGAAAGAGTCATGTGCTATCTAAAAGGCACTGCAAGCTATGGCATTCACTATACTGGGTATCCTAGGGTACTAAAGGGTTATAGTGATTCAAATTGGATATCTGATGCTGATGAGATAAAGACCACGAGTGGATATGTGTTTACACTTGGTGGTGGCGTTGTTTCTTGGAAGTCTTGCAAGCAGACCATCTTAACGAGGTCAACTATGGAAGCAGAACTCACAACACTAGACACGGCCACTGTTGAAGCAGAGTGGCTTCGTGAACTCTTGATGGACTTACATGTGGTTGAAAAAACTATACCCGCAATTCCAATGTGTGATTATTAAGGTGAACAGTTCTAAGGATAATATGAAGTCCTCAAGACATGTGAAGAGGAGACTAAAATCTGTCAGGAAAACGAGAAACTCCGGAGTTATTGCATTGGATTATATCCAAACATCTAAGAACCTGGCAGATCCCTTCACAAAGGGACTATCACACAATGTGATAGAAAATGCATCGAAGGAGATGGGTATGAGACCCACACTATGAGTTTTCCACAGTGGCAAACCAATCTATGTGATCGGAGATCCCGTAAATTAGAATTGGAAGACAGGCTGTTGGTGACTGAGAGGAAAGTATCCCCACTTTAATGAACACCACTCCGTGAAGATGCAATACTTTTCTATTCTGCACGGCAGGTTGATTTATTATCTTAATGTGTTCTAAGTGGTTTATCCTAAGCAAAGATGTTGTCCTGCAGAACATCTTTTGAAGAACACAACTATATGAGTCTGACTGTTAAAGCGTCGCAATCTATGAGAGTAGGGTGCTCTCTAATAAACTCATAAAAGGTCATGGAGTATGACGTATAAGCTCCACCCGCGGGGAAGTCCCACGGTAGCCTAATATCGGTCAAGATTTTTTGTGAAGCTAGGTTCGCAACAAACTTGCAGTTCAAGACATAGTCCACTGTACAAGTTGCGGCCTAGTATAACATAAAACTCTAGGTGGAAGTTCAACTTAACAGTCTCCACTACAGTACCGGTATATAAACAATATTTTGGAACCAAAGGCAAACTTTATGTGCCTCTGGGGGATCTGGTGGAGGATTGTTGGAATTTTTGCCTAAATAGGCCCAACCCATTTATTATATGCCAATAAATTCCTGAAATCGTAGAGGCCCATTTGGCCCATTCATGAAGGCAAGAGCTGGGACAAATGTTTAGTCCCACATTGCTAGCTGAGTGGAAGTTGGACCAGCTTATAAGGTGAGCTCTTCTACCACTTGGTAAAAGGATGAGAAAGAGAAGGAGAGAGTTCCACACGCGCACTCCTCCTCCTCGCTCGCCACGCCACGCCTCGCCTCGCCGAGCCGAGCTTTATTTTGTCACGCATGAATGGTATACGAACAGTTGTACAGAAGCTGAAACGTTTTGCTTTGAGTGGACTTTTAATACGAGTTAAATGAATACGAACTGAGTGGAGGCTGCCGCCTGTTCGCTTCATCTTCCGTCCATTCGTTTCATCTTCTGCGCAGTCTGTCTACCTTTCCCTCTGTGCCTATAAGAGAGAGAGGTCACGCCTCCTCTCAGACACACAGTCACACACATCCTTTGCACCTCCAGTTCCAGAGCACTGAGTTACTTAGATCTTCCCCATCCCGTCTTGCAGCGTGCACCGTGAGCCGGGAGAGTAGGCCTCCGAGACCCCGTTGCTTCGAGTCCTGTACGGGAGAAGGGCGATAAGGTTTTTGGAGAGCGCTATTGGCGCGAATACTGGCTTCGTCACGGACTCCCTCACGGATAGCGACGTCTTTCCCGACGAGGACTTTTTTCCCGATATCAGCACCCTCTTCATCAACGACATGGCCAACGACGGTTCCAACGCCGGCGGTTCTTCTCCTGCTACTGCCGTGTATATCTTCTTTTTCAATCTTGTTCTGATCATATCTAAAGTGTTACGCCTTGCAGTTTGTTTGGTTATATGCCTTAATATGTATTCGCTATTTCACATGATTAGTATATTGTCTATTATTCTAATCATGTTTTATCTAGCGTTTATTATGGATAATTCACTTGGTAAATTGCTCTTATATTCAATATTATTTTTATGCAACTCAAAATACAAAATATCGGAAACTGATATTTTGCATGTTTGTGGGGGGTGAAAATCATTAGCTACTTCCAGATACTAGATATTTTGTTCATTTTTTAAACTAACAGATATGATTTTCGAATTTTTAAAATAGCAAGAGCACTAGTGCTCGGGAGAAATTCTTTTGTCTCCACTCGTACGTGGAGTAGATAGGAGAGCGAGAGCATATATTCTGGATTTTTTGAAACAACCTCTCGATTTCTCAGTCTCAGGCACCGGCGTGCCGTCACGCACGGTGGTTGGGGCCTTGCCGCCTTGGGGGCAGTTCAGCGGTTGTCCTTGCCGCCGCGACAATCGCGTGCTCCGCCTCTCCTCGAATTCATATATACGCAATTCTCTTTCTCTCTTCCCCCGGTCTCCAGCGCTCCCACGCGCGACGCGATCCAAGACCGACTGAGCGAGCGAGCGAGCGAGCGCGCGCGCCACGGAGGCGGCGGCAGCGGCTAGGGCTCATTCTCGTCCCCGCGTCGCATCTGGGCCCTAGCAGCCCCGGACCCCCACCATGTCGGCGGCGGCCGTCGCCGGCGGCGAGTCGGCCGTCGAGCTGTTGCGCCGCGCGGCGGCGCTGGTGCCCGTGGAGCACTACGCCTTCGCGGCCATCGCCGTCCTGTCGGTCCTCGGGTACCAGTTCCTGGAGCTCCACGTCCTCGGCGACCTCCTCCGCGGCCTCCGCGGAGGCCGCGTCGACCTCGTCTTCCACCCCGCTTCCGAGATCTACCACTGCGTCGCCTCCAAGTGCCGCTCACTCCATGGCAGGTATGTACGGCCATCTGTCGGGACATTGTAGTTATTAGTATTACTTTGTCTGTACCTTGTCGACATGACATCATTGGTGCGTTGGACCGTGATGTTTCGGTGATTCCTGTCCTTACTTCCCAAAAGGTGGGTCAAAATTGGTAGAATCGACAGAATCACATTGTGATCGTACTGTAATTGGGATGGATTAAATATAGGCACAGAGGTTATGGTCAGAGTGTGGATTCATCTTGTGATTATGCAGGTACCTGGCGACGCCATGGCTCGCGAGCCCACATTTGCAGACATTGTTCCTGGGAATCTCTGGGAGACCACCTTCCTTCACGTACAAGAGGTTAGACTAGATCCTTTTTTTGAGATGAGTTAGTACGACTCTACGAGTGCATTGTAATCTTGCAAATTCACTAATTCAGTTTAGTGTCAAATCCAAGTGGACTCTACACCGCAAGTTATTCTGCTACTTTATACAGCATAAATTCAAGTGCACACTGGACTGTATATTCTGCGTCGAACAAAAAAAAGTAACTTGTGTGGTTTAATTTGACTGTCAGTAAGTTCTGCTACACTGCTTCTGTTGCTATTCATCATGTGTTCTCGAAAAACAACAACGGAACAGCATTTATTTGGAATTATAGAATGTGAAAAAATATATGTCTCAGTCAGCTTGAATGGCCTCCAAAAGAGTTGGGCATACTTTCATCTTCTTATTTAATTTCTGAAGTTAATTCTTGTGGGCATACTTTTTTCTGTTGACAATGGCCGTGTACATCCTCTGTACTGCAGGCAGTTATACACACTTCGTGATGGTGGAACCCTTGCTTTGGACTGGCTGTTGGCCTCTGATTTGGAGGGTATGGGCTCACTGACTGTAGAACTGTAATATCCATTATCATATATGGTGATGTCTAACCATTTTAGCTATGTGGCAGATGCAGATGGGATCATTTCTCAAGATGCTTCGACGCCCCTTGTAGTTGTGGTCCCTGGATTAACTAGTGATTCTGATGCTGCAGTTAGTCCCTACCTTTATTGGATGTTGGTCCATATGTGTTGCTAATTTGAAGGCCTCTTTGGTTCATGATTGGATAACTTATTATTTTTATTAATCATTCTAAAGATGTAGTTATTTATCGCAGTATGTAAAACACTTGGTCCATTCCATGGCGACAAAAGGCTGGAACGTTGTCGTAAGCAACCACAGGGGTCTTGGTGGTGTGTCCATTACAGTAAGTTACCTAATGTAAAATTTCAATTATTTGAATTTCACTCTCTAGCCTCCATGTGCACTTAAAACTTTGCTACACAATTATGAATTCGTGATTGCTGTCTGGAGCTTGTTCGTCATGCGTAATTTGTAACCAAGATTTATATCTATTGAGCCATAAATCTGATTACCGTAAAATGATCATAAACTGGCAATGAATGAATTGATTTGGTAAGTAACCATCACTCAACACATTGTTTGTTCTCCTGGCAGTCAGATTGCTTCTACAATGCTGGATGGACGGAAGATCTCCGAGAAATTGTTCATTATCTCCATCACAAGTTTCCAGAGGCTCCAATGTTCTGTGTTGGCACAAGCATAGGTGCCAATGTCCTGGTACCTTCTCTTAATCTAAAGTTTCCTTCTATTTTCTGCCACTACAATTGTCTATTCAGTAGTGCTACTGCTAGTTTCCCAGTTTACCATGTACCAACACCACTGGGCGTTGGCTCTAGAAATTTGCATAACAATGATCTGATGTAATGGTGGTAGCATTTTCTCACTCAATGTGTTTTGTGTTTGGGCAACCATTTAAGTTTGATTTAGTTTTTAAATTATGTCTCCTTTCTATAGTGAGCCTGAAACCAGAATGAACCTGGTTGTGTAGGAAAGATTCCGAAACCAGCCAATCTCCAAAGCTAGCACATATGATGTTAAACTATCTATTATTTCTAAGAAAAGTAATACTCTGTTAGTTTATTTTAAGACGCATCCACAACTAATGAAAAACTTACATTCTTTTTCGTTGCCAATAACCCCCTAACATTGGCTACATATGTATTCTTTTTCTTTGCCAATAACCCCCTAACATTGGCTATGTTTGCAGCAGTCTGTTACTCCAGGTCTCCTTTGAGCTTCTTTTGAATGCATGATAGTGTGTTTTGGGGATTTTGGGTTGTGTTTTCATGCACACATCCACTTTTAATGATTGGTCATTTGAAAATCCTTGTTGGGTTATCACCAACTCCCATGCTACTCTTTCTCAGAATCCCTAAATCTGCCACCTATCCACACGCCACACTAGAATAGAAATATATGCCAAAGTATGTCACTGGATCTTAGAGAAATCATAATTGATGTACTAACATGTATATTGGATCCACATATTTTCCCAGGTCAAGTATCTTGGAGAAGAAGGTGAGAATACTCCTGTGGCTGGTGCTGCATCTATTTGTTCTCCATGGGATCTTTTGGTTAGTTGCTGCACCTAATTCACTACATTACATATACTTATAACCGCATATCCAAATTTACTTGCATGCTTGTTTTGGTAGAAATTTGTAGCAACTTTTATCTCAATAATTTTCAACTTAGTTTGACCAATCTTTCTCAAATGCCTTAAGAATTGAAGAGTCATTGCTCACAGAATCTTTTGTTTCGAAATGGAGAGCCTTGCTTCGGTGTCCCCCCCTCAAGGGAAAAGTTGAGGAAAAAACCGGTTTTGAGGGTCCGATGGTGTGTTCCGGGTTAGATTAGGAGCCAATCTATTCCGGTATTTTTTTCTACCGTTGTACGTATTTGAGTCTGGTTGTACATGGCGTCCGTAGGGGTAAGCAAACTGCCGGTCCCACCCGTGGTAATTCCGATCCAGATCGCATCGGTTATGCACGTGCGCCTTCTGAGCTGTGGATTTTGGTCGTCAGAGCAGCTTCACTCGTTTGGCGTTCCAAAGCCCAATTTTGATGTTATTTAGCGTCGCACGGATGTAATATTTGGCTTGTGAACAATCAGTTTCTCACTCATGTTTTTAGGCCCAGTTTCTGGTTTTGGCCAAATTTTAAGCAAACTCGGCGAAATTTGGACGAATATAACGATTTCGTTAATACATAAGCGAGTTCGTACATATTATGTAAAATTGACATACAACCGAATTTTGACTGCATTAGGATAAAATAAAAACATTGAAATAGCTACTAGGCGATGTCGATGTGGACGGGCACCCCGTTTACATGCCGAAGTTCTGGTAGAAGACGGTGTAGTCGGCGTCCTGGATGCCGTCGTCATCGCTCGACGGCTGCGGGGGACACGAGCTACCCTGGCCGGCATCGCCGTAGCGCCATGGATGAGACGAGGGATTGGTCTCGTCGTTGTCATTGTCGAGGACGATAAGTGGCGCGCCCTGGTAGGCGCGCTGCCAGCGAGCGACGCGCGCGGCCTCGCGTTCGGACTGCTCCTGATGACGCCGAACGCGGTTGGCCTTCTCTCGCTCCGAGTCCGCCCTGGCACAGGCGTCGGGGGCCCGCATGGGTGGCACATCGTTCAGGGAGCGCTCTAGCGCCATCTTCTTCAGGACGAAGGCATCCTCGTCGACGGGAACCGCCTAGTCCACCGGCTCGGGCATTGGCATGCGCAGGCGAAGCCAGCCGGTCGGCGGCGATGGCGCGCGGCCTTCGTTGATGACATGGCTGCGTGAGCGTGTCCTTAGCGGCGAGCTCATCGGCGACTCCATCTCCCGCATCACCGGTCGGAGCGGAGGCATGGCGACTGTGTCGGTGCCGAGCCAGACAAGCGCGGCGCCGACGCCGAGGAATACGAAGAAAGGGAAGCCATCCTCCTCGGCAGCCAGTTGGCCGCCGCATGGCGTCGGGCGGCCGATGGCGGGGAGCAAGGAGGATAGCCGAACTTAGGGCCGGCGCTAAGCTCCAGGTAGCGGCGAAGGCTGAAAGAGGATTTTCTTAGGACTGCATTTTCTTAGAGCTTCCATCGCCGCCGATCGGCCAGCTTCGCCTGCGCACGCCGAAGTCTGAGACGGCGGACTAGGCAGTCCCCCTCGACGAGGACGACTTCGTCCCAAAGATGGCGCTGGAGTGCTCCCTGAACGATGTGTCGCCCATGCAGGCCCTCGACGCCCGCGCCTGGTCCATGGCAGACTGGGAGCGCGAGGAGGCCAACCGCGTTCAGCATCATCAGGAGCAGGCCGAGCGCATGTCGCTCGCCGGCAGCGCGCCTACCAGGGCACGCCGCTTATCGTCCTCGACGACGACGAGGAGGAGGCCGGTCCCTCGTCTCAACCATGGCGCTACGGCGACACTGGCCAGAGGAGCTCGCGTCCCCCGCAGCTGCCGAGGGACGACGACGGCACCCGGGATGCTGACTACGCCGTCTTCTACCGCAACTTCGGCATGTGAATGGCATGCCCGGCGGCATCGGCATCGCCTAGTAGCTATTTCAACGTTTTTTTCTTTTAGCCTAATGCAGTCAAAATTTGGGTGTATGTCCAAATTTAACGTAATATGTATGAACTCGCCTATATTTGTCCAAATTTCGCCGAGTTTCCTTAAAATTTGGCCAAAACCAAAAACTCGGCATGGGAACTCGAGTGGAAACTGACCGTTCTCAGACCGAATGCTACATCTGTCCGACGCTAAATAGCGCTAGAATTAGGCTTAAAAACACAGAACAAGTGGAGGTGCTGACGACCAAAATCCACAGCTCTGAAGGCCCACGACACAGGCGGTATCAGCAACGATCGTGTGTGACCAATGCGATCTGGATCGGGATTACCACGAGTGGGACGGGCAGTTTGTTTCCCCGTACGGATGCCATGTACTACCAGACTCAAATACGTACAACAGCAGAAAAAATAACGGAGAGGATCCGCTCCTAATCTGACCCGTAACACATCTGCTCCTAATCTGACCCATAACACACCATCGAACCCCTAAAACCGGGTTTTTTCTAAACGTTTCCCTCAAGGGGGGGACACCGAAGCAAGGCTCTGAAATGGATTGCTCACAGAACCTAAGAGCAATCTCTCTGATGTTTTAATTTAGTGGTAACTTGGTTAGCCTGGCACTTGGAGAACTTCCTGGAATTAGTTTTGCTTTACTATTTATAGATACATTGACCAATTCTCTTCTCTACAACTAAGTCTGTACTCTGTCCTTGCTAGAATGTAGTGCATTTTTCAAAAATCAAACGATGTAAAGTTTGATCAAGTATGTAGAAAAAATATCAACATCTAGATTACCAAATCAATACCATTAGATTCATCATGATGTATATTTTTATATGGTATACATTTGGTATTGTAGATATAGATAATTTTCTGAATAAACTTGGTCAAAATTTACATCGTTTGACTTTTGAAAAAACTTATATTCACTACATTGTGGCAAGGAGGGAGTACAATAGTTTCCACAGTGGAAAGCCAAACTAGCCCTTTAGCATCATTGTGTTTTGTCATTTAATAACTTTGACTTTCTAGGTGGGTGACCGGTTTATTTCACGTAAGCTTGTGCAACGTTTTTATGACAAAGCCCTTGCATTTGGGTTAAAGGGCTATGCAAAGCTGTAAGTATCCATCCTTCACTAAACATTTGTACACGTCTCTTTCTATGGAATCTACAGCTTTTAGGTTATGCATATCTTTTTTTTTTTCTGTTGGCTTTGTGCCATATGCTCTTCCTTTTAGATCTCTGTTATTTGTATATTCTGAACCTAATTTTAGTTGTTCTTTCAAACAAATTACTAAAATGCTCACTTGAATAGAAGCTGGACCACGTGTGTGCGACCTTAGTTCAGCACAATACCATTGCTTTTGTAGGAAAAAGTCCATTTCAAACCCTGAACTCATAGAGGTTCGGCGATCTAAACCCCAAAATCGAAATCCCGGTCGTTTACACCCTGAAGTATTTAATCCCGGTCTAAATTGAACCCTAAACCTGTTTGGGGCACCGGGATCCTGGCTGGGAATACCTATTGTCTCACTGACCAAGTGGGCCCGTATGTCATATTCATCTCCTATCTCAACCTATATCTCCTCATTTGGAAAAGAAAGAAAGCAGGTACCGTATTGTACACGGGGGACAATTTGGAGCTTGGAACCCATGAGGCGACGGCCTGCTGCAGCTTGGAGCGGGGGCGTTGACCCCGTCGCCGGCTGTCAGAGACTCAGAGCCACGGAGCTCGTCCAGCGCAGTCCGCCGTGCTTGGAGCGACGCAAGCAGAGTGCGCGCACGATGTGCTGGGCGCCGGCCTTCACGCAAAATTCTAGGCAGTCTCTAATTTTCCCAGCTCCTCCATGTTTTCCATCTCTAGTGGTGTAGACTCTGTTGCCGTACTGCCGTGTTGCCGTACTGCCGTGGAGAGGAGAGAGCCAGAGGAGCTCGACCTGGAACAACACTGTTGGGCGATGAGCTCCTCCGTCCACTGCTCTGGCGCGGCATGTGTGCAGCCTCAGATAGCAGCAGCCTGCGCGAGCACGGGTCTGCGTCAATCTGACAGTCTCAAACAGCAGATTAACCCAATTTTGCTTTCCGGATGGTTTTCTATCTAATGAATAATCTAATCGGGTACGTACAGATCACAGACTAATGGATTTGGTAGGAAAATTATTGACTAACTCAAAAGATTCACCTGCAAATTTTTAATCAATTTGAGTTTCTCCCCGGAGATGCTTGAGCTTGCTATAGCTGCCACTGAAGTGTGGCTGCCCAAGGCCATGCTGCTCGTCGGAAATGGCGAGCCGAGTCCACCGCTAGACAAAGCGAGAGTGGCCAGGACCATGTAAATGAAATAGATAATTACGTAGGGATTTGTTTGTAAAAAACTGCATGCTGCCGTCGGTCAACGTGGTGAAACAGGTACAGGGTCTAATTTAGACCGGGATTCCATATTTTAGGGTGCAAACGACCGGGATTTCGACTTCAGGGTTCGAACAGTCTAACCTCTACGAATTCAGGGTTTGAAATGGACTTTTTCCTTTTAATTATTTTATAGCTTGTTCATGCATGTCTATATCTTGTAAATGTAATGGTTGATAGTGATGAGCAAGTGAAAAATTATATTTTGTACAGAGTTCTGCAGACTGGTATGATATGATATATTTCCAATACCAATCACCTCCACGGTGTACTTGTGCTTGGTTTATGCTAGTATAATGCTCTGTGTTTTCACTTTTGGGTTGCCCGAGTCACTGGGTGCAAGTGGTACACTTCTGATCTGGTCTCAGTATGATACTACTTCTTGCACAGTACTCACAGGCATTCATGACAGTGGATACAAGTTGTAGCCTGTAGCAATCAAATGTGCAATTGAATAACATGATGGCTATTCAGCAAGATGACCCTTTCTTTATATGCCTTGCGTTTTCCCTACTTGCAGACATCAACCTATTTTGGCACGACTTGCGAACTGGGAAGGTATTAAAAAGGTTCGACGCACTCCTTCTGCAAAAACAAAATCCTAACACCGAATAAGTTTACGGGATTTACTTTCAACAACCCTTCAGTAAAATTAGTCATTTCCATTTTATGGAGGTAGAGTAACTACTTGTTGACATGTGCGGTTATTTATAATTTGCTACTTAGTTTTGTAAAGAAAAATATTGAAATTCAAACTGCCAGGAGTATGACTATGTACTTCTCTACTTCATAAGTGATAGAATTTGTGTAGGGTAGCTCTTCATGACTCGTGATATGCATTACTTATGTTCTGTTATTTCTATTTTACCAGTCATCCTCTATCCGGGATTTTGACCGCCACGCCACTTGCATTGTTGCAAAATATGAGGTACCTTCCTGGCACATGCCTACCTTTGCTGTTCCAATATCAATCAGATGAGAATCTCGTACTTTTACTGTTGCTTTCATGGCATACCCACCGCTCTATAATAAATCATAAGATTCAGAACTGCTGCTGTAACAGCTAAATAGTCAATGCTGTTGTATAATGTGATAATCTCATCACTCACGTACTGACTTTTTATTTCTCAGACTGTGGATACTTACTATCGCCGGTGTAGTAGTGCTAGTTATGTTGGTAATGTGTCAGTTCCCTTGCTTTGTGTCAATGCTTTGGATGACCCCCTTTGCACAAGAGAGGCAATTCCTTGGGACGAATGCAGGTGAGTTTTTAGCCTAGTCGAAGTTGTTCTCCTCAATATCCTCTTTTTATGTATTCATCGGAAGGATCTCTGTTTGATTTAGAGCGAACAAGAACATTGTTTTGGCAACTACACCGAATGGTGGCCATCTCGCATTTTTTGAAGGAGTAACTGCTGGAAGACTATGGTATGGCGATTGTACTAAGTCTGATACTAATCCATCCATGTTATGGTTACATATTTCTGTTGCATGTATATATCGTTTATTGGTAATTTTGTAGGTGGGTCGGAGCCACGTCGGAGTTCCTCTGTGCTCTACATGACAGCTCTTACATGCATCGGCAAAAGGTACGGTCTCTGTTGGAAATGTTTCAGCCATTTTAAAACGTGTTTTCAGTAATGGGGGCATCTGCTCCTGTGTGCCAAAACGGTGCCTCCTCTTTATCGTTGTTCAAGGATGAAAATATCTACCTTGGTGACTTAAATTTCGTTATGGTGGTTAAATGGTTTAATCATGTCATAGTTGAATGCAGGCAGAAGATCATGTTTTGCACTCTTCACTGGAGTCGTCTATTGATAAGAGCCCATATGTCAATGTCCTGGGAGATGGACTGGTAGCTCCAGCGACAGATGACGTGGTGAATGAACTGAAACTGGATAACGGGGTGAATGGTACACAAGAGAATGAACACGCCAAGGAAGCTGAGAATAGAAGTGGCGGCATCGAAGTAGATGCAGTGCCTGCCCAAAGCCCTGCAGGATCTGCAAAACAGCAAGGGGAGATGGCTAATATGATCCATGATGCCATTGCTCCTGTAAAGAGATCCATAAACCGACTGACTCGATACCAAGGGAGGTCAGTCTGGCTGCTCGCCTACATAGCTTTTGTTACATCATGGCCGCTCCTTGGCTCCCTAGCTTTCATCGTGTTTAGGAAGAAGTTCAGGAATCCCTTTTCTGCCAAACAGTAGAGTAAATAAGTAGAGACTGCTCTCTGTCCACACGTATTTCATTCATCTGGATCATGGTCTGTACAGACATTTGATCCCACTTTAGTTCCCAAGTCCTATGTAAGCCTTGGTGCAAAGGCCAGAAAATAATAAGCAAATTCTTCTCTGTTTTCTTGGTTCCTCTTCCTGTAATAGCTCTGTAAACAAACTAGTTGGAATTTATGAAAAGTTCAGGCCGGCGTAAGCCCGTCGTAGTCATGCTAAAAAAAAAAGAGTAGTTGCACTCTGCACCCCATGTCACATGGCACACTTCCAAGTCTTCAAAAAAATGTGAAATAAATCATGAACATAGATTATGTTGTATCTAGTGCATCTGTAAATTTTCATCCAAAAATATGATATGGTATGGCCTACAGCAAAATGAACAAATGCTGTATGCATAACACAAGATATTATTCATTTATGTCTTTTCTCTTTTACATAGGTCACAAATTATATAGGGTTGAACCAAAATAAGTGAACTTGCACACTAAAAAAATGTTAAAAAAAATGAAATATCTTATATTTTAGAACGGAGGGTTAACTGGAAGAGAAAAGGTCTATCTTGTTGATTTCCTCTTTGGGCGCTGGAAACAAGTGGTTGGTGGGGATGTTTTGATGATTTCGATCAAAGTTATCATGACGAGAAAAACGGTGTTTGCAACGGTGGTAGCTTTGTCAACCAGTCAGAACCCAAGAGACACCGGAACAGTTGGCTGACACGACGTGTCCCCTCCCTTCACGTGGCCGTGCTGTCGCTCCCAGGTCCCAGCAACTCATTTTTCGGTGGGGGCCGATTGATTCGCTTGAATCTTTTGCTGCGTACGAGCTGCAGTACATGCACGGTTTCTGTGCAGTCGGCATATACTATCTCTTTCAACCTCCCTTTCTTCTACCCACAAAAAAAAAAAAAATCCATTCCATTCTACTCTACTACCTTGATTCTTGGCCTCGCACCGCACGCGTGCGCAGCCTCCGCCCTCTTTTATTCTGGGCCTAGCATAGCAACACATATTCCCCTGCCTTTTCATGCCGATAAGATATAAGATATCGTTTCCCTAACCAGTTACATGACTCATGATTATTATTTTTTGATCGGGATGGATGACTCACGATTCTGGTTTTGTTTTTGTTGGGAGATATACTTGCATCTTCCTCTTGAGTGACTAATCTATTCTGTCGTGGTCATGCAAGCCGCTCTGACTTGCATTTTTAGAGGCGTTATTATTGATCACCTGGTGAATCGTGATTCGCCGTCCTGTTGCGTGACGTGAACCGATTTTCTCGCTGATTTCTGAAGATCGCCTAAACAAGTACCATTGTCAACTGTGATCTCCACGAGCGAAGTTCCAACTCTACTGGGAAATACTGACATGCTGCGGACCCTACTACGGCCACAAACGCAAATCCAAAATACAGCATCCGATTTACACTGCAGAAGCGAGTTTGGCAACACGACCTGCGTGGACGTGATTATTTTTCCTCTTCCGAGCAGAGGGCGTCCAGGAAGGACCCACGGTGCTCTGGACCGCTGGGGCAGAACGGGGCCCATGGGTAACTGTGCTTCCACTGTACTGTGTGTGTGCGCGTTTTCTGTCCCATGTGCTGCGAATGACCTCAGCGATGATGTCAAATGGAGCGCGGCTCGCGTGGTTCTTCTCGGGCGTGTCGCCCACCCGTGGCAGACCAGCGCGGTGTGATGTCTCCGCCGGATGGCACATATCACTCCCACCGCTCTACTGTCTCCGTTTCTCTCTTTTTTTTTGTTTGGATTCCATCTCCGTTTCTCGGGTACGATTTACATGCAAGATCATACGGATGCATCCGAAGATGCTTGGCTTGACTGTACCATGAAAAAGGGCAAATCTTTTCAGAAGATCAAAAACAATACCCATTTTCTATAAAATATAACGAAAAACCTTATGAAAAGTTGAATGCGACAATTCCGAAATACTTGCGGTGTCGGTCTTTGAAAGATCGGCATCATCGACTAGAGGGAGATATAAACGAGCGATTTCGATAACTTAGTGAAAGTCCCTTTTAGCGAGTTCTTTTCTACCACTTCCTGCCTACAGACACTCTATGTATGCAAACTTAAATTTACGGGAAAATTAGACTATACAGAGTAAATCAGCCGAGTTGCAGAATATTGTAAACACAGGACAAAGCCAAGCATCGAAACGACAAAAAATTGCCTTGCCCAACCTCCAACCAAGAGTGACAAGGAGAAGGGACACATGGCCTTAGGGCACGTACAATGCGATGACGTCAGCCTTCCCTTATGCTCGCCACATTGGATTTTTGCTTACTTGGAGGAGAGAGAAACAAGAGAGAGGGGGTTGTCTTCCCTTAGCTAAGGGATGATCTCTTAGCAATAAGAGAAGACTATTTTTCTCCATTGTACCATATGCCTTCTCTTAGTCAACCAATTTTTTACTAAAAATAGTTAATTCTATTAATTGCTAGAGATAGCAATAAGAGATAATGCATTGTACAAGTTATATATTGTGTCTTCTCTAAATGATGTGGAGAGCTAAGAGAAGGCATGCCTTCTCTAGCATTGTACATATCCTAAGACCACATGACAACCAAACCAGACACTACAACAACACAACAACGGCTCCAAGATTGCCCGTACCAACGTATCCCTACTCATGCGCCTAGAGGATCGGCGAGCATATGGTATGATCTGATCAAACTTGAGGAAGCCGCGTACAAAGTTTGTTTTGAATAACTCACAGAAATCGGGGGGAGGGGGGCTGACTCCTTCATAGCTCCGCCGGTGTTTTGGTGTAACCTTCCAATGGATGAGTCCTGCCTCCCGTGCTCCTATTGCCAATTATTGGTGTAACCACTTCATTTACATGTGGATTCGAGTTGTTTTCATAAAAAACTTCATGTACATATTATTTAAATTAAAAAACGCATGTAGTACCAAGAATCATAATTCTTCGGAACACTATGCATGTAAATCATCCGATGGAAGGACAGCAGATTAGCCTAGTAGCTGCAGAGTAATAATCTTTCCGTATATGTTTTAACATCCACGCCAGATATGGGAATGGATAGGAATGCTTACATAGGATAGACACACGAACTCATCAGCAAGTAAAAAAGAAAGAAAGAAAGAAACGCGAACATGAGTGCGACGTTGATTGAAAAATATACTCGGAACATGACAACCACAAAAATTGGCGCACCACAGCAACCAAAAAGGGGGAACTAGTCTATGTGGTCTAAATGTCCACCAGTTCAGCAAATTGCATTGTACATCACTGATATTGTCCATACAATAAAACACTACCTCTGCATCATATAAGACCGCTTTGGTAGGCTATTTAGCAATCTATTGAATCTTCCTACTAGTTGCTCTTTTTCCGCATACGTCCCTTGCTATTTTGGAGCACATATTTTCACCCACTTCCTAAATAATTTGAAGGAGAACAAGTATGCACAATCGATAAAAAGCAAAAAATATCAACAATAATTCCAAGACTAGCTTTCATCACATGAAGGCTAGGAAAGGCAAAGTTTCGGCAAAACAATTCGATTCTCCTACTTCCACACCCCTCCCCCCCCCCTCCCGACACTATGTGGATTGGTATTCTCCTCTTGGATTTTCTATCGCGCTAGTTGCAAGGGGTTTAGAAGATCCTCCGGACATCGCTAACCCTAGTATTTGACACCGGTTTGCAGAACCAAGGGTTTCCGCTCCACAAAGAAGTTCGGTCCCACACTTACCTAGAAGATGGTTGGCTATCTTTGGGTGAATGCAGTGTATCATGCCGGTGCTATAATGACGCCACCATCGGGGTGGCTAAGTTTTCGGAGCCAAAATAGTGTCGTGCGCCGCAAGCTAGACGAAGAATTTAGGTTTTGGGTCCGCATCCGCCCTCGAAACTATATCTTACCCCTTATTGTAGGTCCAAGTTGACGAAAAAAATGTGGAAAAATTATATCTTGAATTTGGACCGTGCGCTATTTACAGATTTGAACTTTTTCTAAAAAAAGCAAAAAAAAAAGAGACATTGAGAAAATTTTCTAATTAAAAAATATCTTTTCTCCATCGAGAGTCAAACTCCATGTGCTCCTCCACTCTTCGCTATAGACACCTCTCCGCCGTCCCGTACCATTCTTTCCTCTTTCGCCTCTCTCTCCTATAGTCTCTACCACCGCGTCACCGGCGACGCCTCAATCCCGCCGCCCCCTCCACCATCCTCTGCGCCTCCCACGCGCGGTCGCCGTTCCCGTTCTTCCTCGTCACGGCATCACGTCCCTCCCTGTCTCCACCCCCGTCCGCGACCTTTGCCCATTGGGTTTTGAGGTATGAGCTTGTTTACACGCAGTGATTAGCATCTAGATCCGCCCCTAGTCCTGTGCTTGCAGATCTGTTTCAGATGACCGAGTTTCCTAACGTATTTTGCTGCAATCGAGGGGAATTCGTTAGCGGCAGCAAATCAAGTTAGGTGAAATGATTGGAGAGGATGATGCCATGGTTAATTTTCTGACTAGTCAGCGCTTAGTTGTTCCGTGCACGTATTCATGTATTCTTCTCTTCCCCTGTGCAAATCATGGATTCCTTTTATCTGCTCCCTCGCCTCCCGCTATAAATTTCTTCCTAAAGGTTGGGTACTTTCTTGCGTGTTACATGTGTGGAAGAGGCAGGATCCTTGTGTCTTATGCAATTGGAGATACGCATAGTTGTCTTGTTTGCTTGCTTGTTTTTTTCTGATTTTTATCCCTTTAAACTAGAAAGGTTCCATTTTTTTAGGAGACTAGTCATGGTTTCAGCACATCAAAAAGAAATAGTAACAAAGAAGGGACAATACCAATCATGGTTTCTTTCCAACTATGCCATGTCTAGTTTGGTATATCCTGCCTTGTTCAGCTTCATGTTCTAACGATTTTTTTCCCTGCAGGGTTTCAGGCTTTTCCTAAATATAATTTCTAGTTTGGGGATGATCGTTCTATGAGATAGAAGAGAGGGCAGGCTGAAGTAGAATTTGAGCTCTGGTGGATCTAAACGATAAGTAGCATGAGAAGAGGTTTGGAAATCTCCATGCAAGCTTCGTCATCAATGGCAAGTGACGCATCCAGGAATGCTGACCCTATCCAACAGGGTGTACGTTACAATTCCATGGACCTGTCTTATTTTGCAAGACCTGGCCAATCAGTCCCTAGCTGTCCTCCATTCTTTGCTCCTCAGTCTTCCAGTTTTGGCCTTCCCGATGACAGTGGAGCTAAAGTGGGCGACCCGTTTGAATCGAATCCTTCACTGAACACTCCTATATCAGATTGGGATCCCCAGGCAATGCTGAGCAACCTAACCTTTCTTGAGCAGAAGATCAAGCAGGTAAAAGATATTGTGCAGTCCATGGGTAATCTAGGGAGCCAAGTTGTTGGTGGTTCCTGCGAGCTCGCAGCAAAGCAGCAGCTTGTCACTGCTGATCTCACTTCTATCATAATTCAGCTTATCTCAACAGCTGGCTCTATGCTTCCTTCGATGAAGAGCCCTCTGCTTAGCAGCAATCCAGCTGTCAGGCAACTCAACACATATGGTTCTCCCATGGGCTTTGGCTCGGTTGGCAATCAGCGGCCAAGTACAAACAGGGAAGAGACAATTCCTGACTTGACCAAGACTGCTGACTATGAGGAGCTGATGAATACCATTAATACAACTCATGATGAGAAGGATGAGCTGACCAAATGCCCAAATCCTTGTAGTGGGGAAGCGTCTGAACTGATTCCTATGGAAGACCATGACGTGAAGGAGAGCGATGATGGTGGTGAGGGAGAGAATCTCCCCCCTGGTTCTTATGTGGTCCTGCAATTGGAGAAGGAGGAGATTTTAGCACCACACACTCATTTCTGTGTGATATGTGGCAAGGGTTTCAAGAGAGATGCTAACCTACGGATGCACATGAGGGGCCACGGAGACGAGTACAAGACTCCTGCAGCTCTTGCCAAACCCATGAGAGATTCTGGCTTAGATCATACACCAGTTACAAGGTACTCTTGCCCATTTGTGGGTTGCAAGCGGAACAAGGAGCACAGGAAGTTCCAGCCTCTCAAGACAATTTTGTGTGTGAAGAACCACTACAAGAGAAGCCACTGCGACAAGAGCTATACCTGCAGCCGATGCAACACCAAGAAGTTCTCGGTCATCGCAGACTTGAAGACTCATGAGAAGCACTGCGGACGCGACAAGTGGCTCTGCTCATGTGGAACGACCTTCTCAAGGAAGGACAAGCTGTTTGGGCATGTCGCCCTTTTCCAAGGGCACACACCTGCTCTTCACATGGATGATCTGAAAGCAACAGGAGCATCGGAGCAGCCTCAGGGGAGCGAGGCGATGGACGACATGGTAGGGAGCGCAGGGTACAACTTCCCTGGCAGCGCGTCCGACGGTATCCCGAATCTCGACATGAAAGTCGATGATACACGTGGCTATTTCTCGCCGTTGAACTTCGATCCGTGCTTCGGCGCGCTCGATGACTTCACCCGCCCTGGGTTCGACATCTCCGAGGATCCCTTCTCCTTCATGCCCTCAGGACCGGGGTCGTGCAGTTTCGGGCAGCCCGGTGTAGACAGCTGATGGAGGTCGTCGCCGTCGGATCGTTGTGCGTGTGATGTTATATGTATGACGCTGGTCTAGTTCTCCCTCCATTCAGGGAGCCATTCTGGTCCATGCCTCTTTTCTTACGTGTACTTTTTATGTTGTGGTCATCAATAATGATCAAGAACTTCCGTATAGATTTGAAATAGCTCCAGTTGTGAGGTATATATATAGTTTTGTCATCTGTGCTGGCGCCTTGCGTGTAGTGCAACCCTGCAATGAATACCCTGACATAGCTGGATGGAAGAACAATAAAAACAGAAATCCTTTTCAGGTAGTGTGTAAAAGGAGTTCTGTATAATGGAAAACATTGCATACAATCCCAGTTGACAAACCAAAGATGGAAACTGCCATATATGTGTGATAAAGAAAGAATAGTTGGGGGTTCAAATTCTTTGATACCAGGGCTTATTTGATTAAATTTAACCTGTTTCGTGTGAAATTTCTGCTTGTCACTTCACTCGGAATTCTTCTCTGGGTTCTGCACAGCTTGAAGCAATTTCTTCCACCCCTCTTCCTTTGTCCACGGTCATGGCGCGCACTCACCACTAGAGCCTCAGGTATACCAAGAATGCAGGTGTTCCGTGGAAACCTAGTTGGTCACTCCTAACAAATTGTCTAATTTTCAAATTTATATGGTGCCTTCTATTTGTTCATTTTGACTTCAGCTCCACCATGGATCCGAGGTAGATGGTTTCGACACTACGAGTGCATGAATCCCTCTGCATTTTTCTCTTAGAGAAAGCACATGTATCAGTTAGCAATTCATTAGTAATTTTGTGTCCATTCTTCAGTGAAGCTTAACAAAACTGTTTTGGCACCATCAATGCCCTGAATCCCTCTGCAATTTTCTCTTAGAGAAAGCCTGGGTATCAGCAAGCAATTCATTTGTAATTTTCTGTCCATTCTTCAGTGAAGCCTACAAAAACATCGCTACTTGTGGATTGCGCTACAGGTCGTTTTTTTTGCTTCATATGCTGCAGCGCTCTCTACGACTCTACCTTGCAAATTGCTATGGCAAAAAACGAAGAAGCAGTTTTCTCTGATCCAGCCTCATGTCGCCACTTAGTAAACATGTGCAATAACTAAATTGCAGCGAGGAGACCAAATGCACCTTGTACCATTTTGAAAACAAGGTGCCCATATTGGTTACATGTAACTGTAAGCAAATGTAATATTCATTGTAATACTTTTAATAAAGAAGCCAAACTGTGCCCATATTTTGGGAATTTCTCCTCTCTGCAAATAAATTTAAGTTGCAGCAATGTGTTCAACTTCATCACATTTTGATGGGAAAGACCATCAGGAACACACATAGCTCGGCCAAGATATTTAGCAGGGCAAGTAACCACACAAGGAGAAACAGTCAAAGCTCTGGATTCCTCATGGCCCTCATGGATGGACACATGGCATCAATACATCAACAGGCACCATCCAAAGCATGTAAAGAGTTGTTGGCTTAAATTATCGATACGGTAGCAGTTGACATCTATGGATATTAAAAAAAAGGCTCAATGTATCATTCACATGTGGCAAGAAAAGGAAAAACCCTGAAAGTTTTTGTTGTAACTAAACAATGCAACTATATAACATGACAAGCGCTGTCTCTACAAATAGCCAGTATTCTAAATAATTTGCCGATCAACTGAATGCGTATCAATATAGTACTCAGATATCCAGATGTATACTAGAGAATATGTACATGAGTGCTCCTGCCAGAAAATAGTCCAATGTCCAGCCTTGGAAGAACTGCTGGCACCCTACTCTAGTTTCCAACAACTATCTCATCGAAGTTCCAGTCTCTAACAAGATCCCTTGAAACAGCACGGCTCCGTTGAAGGCGAGGAGCACCCTCAATTCCTTGGCCAGTAGCCATTGCAGGGGTCACCTTTGATGTTCCCACACGGTTAGCAGCCCCCACAGCCATAATTTGCCGCGATAGGCAGGCAACAGCAGCTCCACACCTGTTTTCCCCCTCTGAGCTTGAGAGTGAGTAACTTCTGAAAGAGTTCGAGGGGCTGCTGCTCATGCCATGGCATACTAGACATGCTAGATTCATGATTATGGTAGATCTGAAATTGCCAATTACTGCATTAGAAGAGGTGACTATCAGATATATATTCCGTTACATGTAAACAATCCTATCAAATTCAAGGCTTGCGTTGTACTAGTATGTAATGACAGGCAAAACAAAGAACCAGTAGTGGAGCTCTTATGAGGACAAGGAGGGTTGTGGTCTCCCTATTTAGTTGCATAACTCATTAACTTGTTGAATTATCTAGATTAAACTATTGACCAATTTGGAACTAGCCCTCTCATCTCATGATAAAAGATATTTGTTCTGACTGCTTGAATTATCCCTCTCAGCTCAACAATAAACGTACAACTCGGGATAAGCTCTTGAATAAACAGACCCAACCAAAAACAGCAAGCCCAAGACATGTCCTTTAGCAAAATTGTTGTTCCAGTAAGCAAATAACAAAGCATATCAGGCGGTTCAAATTACTTTTTGTGATGACATGTACACATATTATAGTCAATAAGTCATGATGTTCCATCATTATTAATCTGTTGTACAGATCCCTTTTTGCTGTTTTCCTCCTTATTTACAAATCTCTTGTACACTTGTAACATAAACAACAAAAATAAAAATAGTCCTACTGTTTCCGTAAAAAAGAAAGGATTGGCATTAACTCCAGATTGCACTAGATCAACTGTTGGTAATGGCAATGTGTGACTACAAATACTCATTGCTATGCAAGTTCAGAAGTTTTGAAGAGATAAACTATAGTACTGTGCTGTATTGTTCAATCCAGATGCAATCCAGCGAAAACCACATAAACAACAGCTCTTGGAAGATTGGTGAACAAAAAGGTAATGAAAAATTTATAAGCATCCAGTTCACAGAACTGGGGATCTAGACTTAGTTAGCACCAGGCGAAAGAGTACGCATTATGCCATTAGTACAGAGATCAAACTACCTATAAATTGAGTAGGAGAGTAGTTTGACAAAAGCATAAATTAGTTTAGCGAAGATGAAACAAGTATTTGAAAGATTATTTCACAGCTATCGCAATTTCAACGACTCTAAGCAGCTTACGACAGTACACAATGTTCCATTGCTCCTCGCGATGGGCAAAAAACAAAATGCTAGTGCCACGACTCGTTGAAATTTTCACAATTAAAGCATCCAGAAACTCGAGTAACGGGCGCGGATCTAATGGTGTGCTGGGTTGTGCGCCGGCTCGCCCAGAAATTGTTGAGGTCATTGGGATTTAACTAATCACTTGTTGAAAAGAACCCCGTACCTGAAAATCCAATGGCCAAAGATCGCGGACGGGGCGGAGACAGCAAGAGCGCGATGCCGCGATGAGGATGAACGGGAACGGCGATGACGATCGAGAGGTGGAAAGGGGTGGGGGGGATTGAGGCGTCGGCGGCGAGGGTAAGCTACGGCACGGCGGGGCGGATGTAGGCCCCCGGAGGATAGGTCAGGGCTAGGGAGAGGAATGCACGCACGGGACGTGGGGAACTTGTATTACAGCTTGGAGTTGGAGGAGATGTATGCACATAATTTTTCTCTCCTTCCGTTTCTTTATTAATTATTAGAAGTTCCTTTTCCAGAGTCTTAATTGCTTTCGGAAAATCTTCAGAGTCTGTAGGCTAAACGATCACCGTCGTGCATGAACTTGACACCGTAAAACTTTGCTGGGAGGAGCAAATACGGCCCGAACGTGGAGGTTTTTTTTTTGACATGAACATGGAGGCGTCATTGAAATGATCAACCATGAGCTTGTCATATTGCCACCGATACTGAGAAACTTGGTAGTACTGAATAATGTAAGAGTGTGTACTGAAAATTGTATCCCGCTAATAGACTATATGCTCTAACTCAAATTTGACAAAACTGGTTCAAACTATGCAATACTCAACATCACGTAACATGATAAAATTTCAAACGTATAATTTTAAGCATTCATAATCCAATTTAGACATAGTTTGTGGTCCAAATGCATGATCAAACATAGAACAAGTTCGTAAACAAACACAAAGCAAACAAAAGCAAGATAACCGGCATTCCAAGATCGTCACTCCTCGCCGCTGACCTAGAAGTCGTCGTTGGTTGAACCTCCTCCTAGCTACTTCTATGGTGGCGGCGCCCTAACCGATCCTCCGTTGCAAGATGCTCGCTGTCCTAATATCCCAATATGCTCTCGTCTTCTCATTCATTCCATTTGGATCCATCATAATGATCATGTTCTCCGTGGCTATCATCTCTTTGCCTCATCCGATTATCCTCGAGAAGAATCCTACTCTCCTCGAATTCACTCTTTGCGCTTCTTTCTCCCCAATTTCGTGTCATTATTCCCTTCCACTTGTTGCCACCTCGCCGGTTTCTCTTGTTGCCTCTTATCAACGAACTCCATATTCAATTGCAAATCTTGAGCCTTTATCTCCTTCCTTGTATTCATCAACTAATCAAGCTTATATTTGCTCTCCACCTTCACCTTTTTGTTTGAATTTTTTACTTTCCATCCGATCTCCCCTTGCTTATCCTCGGGGTTGGACTCGGCCTTTCTTCATCCCCATGTACCTCCTCCTCCTCCTCATCATCATCATCAGCAGCAGCATCAACATCATCATCATTACCCAAAGAAGATAAGGATATTGATCTTAATCTCTTCAAAGGAGTATTTTCGTCATCCCTATTCTTCCACTTCTCACTATTCTCAAGCAATTTCTGTAGGAGTTCGTAGCATGGAAAACAAAAAAAATCTACTGCATGCACACAAACAAGCCAAGATCTATCTGCTAGATTGTAGCAACGAGTCGATATAAGCACTCACCCTCGAAGATTCCAAAGCGGTTAACAAGAGCAGCTTCTCGTGGGTGATGTAGTCGTACACTTGCCTATCTCAAGATCGCGTAGACGATCCTTCCGGCGCTGCGTTCCGGCAGCGCTTCCGCAGTCGGTCACATGTTTGGTACTCGATGAAGACCTTCCTCTCCCTTATTCCAGCAGGCAGCGGAGGTTGTAGTTCTCCCCTTGTGATTCCGGCAGCACGACGGTGTGGTGTCGGAAGTAGAGGGAAGATCCCGCAGGGCTTCGCCTAAGCCGGTGCGAGTTATGGTGGATTAGGGTTTCTCGGAGATCTAGGGTTTAGAAGTCCGGGAGGAGGAGGAGGTGTCGTCGGCGGCAGCGGCGGCGCTACGGCGGCTCGGGTGGAGAGGGGCTAGGGCTTGTGGTGTTGGGGCAGCCCTCCCCCTCTATTTATGAGAGGGAGGGGCAGCCTTGGGAGGGGTGGGTTTGAATCCAAACCCAAACCCAAGTTGGATTGAGAGAAGAACTTGTTTCTTCTCCCACTAGGAAACCATTGTTCCAGTTTGACTTTTCAAACTTCCCGTTTGACTTTCAAATTAGAGCTTTATTTCTCTCTTGCAAATGCCAACACCAAGTGACCTAGGATATGATCCAATCATTCCACATACCCATGACACATTTATGGACCATTTCCCTTCCGGACCGGTGAACCTTCTAGACCCTTCTAGAACCTCTCCGATGAAAACATCAGAAACTTTCCCGAACTCCGAAATAGGACTTTCCTTATATGAATCTTATTCTCCGGACCATTCCGGATCTCCTCGTGATATCCCGGATCCCATCCAAGACTCCGAACAACATTCGGTATCCCTACTAACATTCCATATCTACTAAACAACATCGAATCCTTAAGTGTGTCTCCCTACGGTTCATGAATTATGCGGACATGACCGAGACACTTCTCCAATCAATAACCAATAGAGGAATCTGGAAATTCATATGGCTCCCACATATTTCTACGATTACTTTGCGATCGAATGAACCACTTACATACGATACCAATTTCCCTTTGTCTCACGATAGTTTACTTATCCGAGGTTTTGATCGTTGGTATCTCTGCATACCTAGTTCAACCTCATTACCGATAAGTACTATTTTCTTGTTCCCGTGATATGTGATCCCTTGTGAGCCAGTCACATGCTTGCAAGCCAATTGGATGACATTCCACCGAGAGGGCCCAGAGTATATCTATCCGTCATATGGATGGACAAATCCCACTCTTGATCCATGTGCCTCAACCCATACTTTCCGAACACTCAATGCCACCTTTATAGCCACCCAGTTACGGTGTGGTGTTTGATGTCATCAAAGCATCCTTCCGGTGATGGTGATTAGCATGATCTCATGGTCGAAGAAATTAGGTTACTATGTATCAGAAAGCTTATAGCAAATGAACTATTAAAATGACTTGATCTTTATGCTACGCTTATCTATAGGAGTATGTCCATCACACCATTCTCCTAATGATATGATCTTGTTGTTAATAACATCTCAATGTTCATGATCGAGAAACCACGACCATATATTAACCAACAAGCTAGTATTATAAAGAGGCTTTACTAGGGACTCTAATTTAGTTTACAAATCACACAAGTATTAATGTTTCCGGTTAATACTATTATAGCATGAATGTAAACATTTATCATAAACACAAAGATATAAGAATAAACACTTTTATTATTGCCTCTAGGGCATATCTCCAACAGTCTCTCACTTGCACTAGAGTCAACTAATCTAGATTACATGATAATATACCGAACACCCATGGCGGTTTGGTGTTGGTCATGTTTTGCCCTCGTGAGAGGTTTAGTCAACGGATCCGCCACATTAAGATCTGTGTGTACTTTGCAAATCTTTACGTCACCATCTTGGACATGCTCTCGAATAGCGTGAAAACGTAACTTGATGTGCTTCAGCTTCTTGTGTGACCTTGGTTCTTGCGCATTGGCTATGGCACCCATGTTATCACAATAGATAGACATTGGGTCCAGCGCACTTGGAACCACAACGAGCTCTGTAATGAACTCCTTCATCCACATCGCCTCTTGTGAAGCCTCCGAAGAAGCTATGTATTTCGATTCAGTTGAAGATCTCGCCACAACGCTTTGCTTTGCACTCCTCCAGCTAACTGATGTACTATTGAAAGTAAATAAGTCTCTAGATTGAGATTTAGAATCATCCGGATCGGTGTTCCAACTAGCATCGGTGTAACCATTAACAACGAGTTGTTCATCACCTCCATAAGAAAGAACCATATCCTTAGTTCTTCTCAAGTACTTAAGGATGTTTTTGACCGCTGTCCAATGATCCACTCCTGGATCACTTTGATATCTGCTAGTCAAACTAATAGCATATGCAATGTCGGGTCTAGTACATAGCATGGCATACATAAGAGATCCTATGACTGAGGCATAGGGAGTCTTACTCATTCTTTCTCTATCTTCTGCAGTTGCAGGACTTTGAGTTTTACTCAAGGTCGTATTGGGCAACATGGGCAAGAACCCTTTCTTGCTATCTTCCATTCCAAACCTCTTTAGAACTTTGTCCAAATATGTACTGTGTGACAATGATATTAGGCGTCTCGATCTATATCTATAAATCTTTATGCCTAATATGTAAGCTGCTTCGCCAAGATCTTTCATTGAAAAACTATTATTCAAATAATCCTTGACACTATTAAGAAGGTGTACATCGTTCCCAATCAACAATATGTCATCTACATATAGTATTAAGAATGTTACAGAGCTCCCACTCACTTTCTTATAAATACAAGCTTCTCCATAAGTTTGTATGAAACCAAAACTTTTGATTACCTTATCAAAACGTTGATTCCAACTTCGGGATGCTTGCTTCAATCCATATATGGACCGTTGAAGTTTGCATACCTTGTTAGCATCTTTAGGATCGACAAAACCTTTGGGTTGCATCATATACAACTCTTCATCAATGTCTCCATTGAGGAACGCCGTTTTGACATCCATCTGTCATATCTCATAATCATAATATGCAGCGATTGCTAACATAATCCTCACAGACTTTAGCTTTGCTACTGGTGAGAAAGTCTCATCGTAGTCAACTCCTTGAATTTTTCGAAACCCTTTTGCGACAAGTCGAGCTTTATAGACAGTAACATTACCATCAGCATTTGTTTTCTTCTTGAAAATCCATTTGTTCTCGACAGCCTTTCGGCCATCCGGTAAGTCCACCAAAGTCCATACTTGGTTTTCGTACATGGATCCAATCTCGGATTTCATGGCTTCTTGCCATCTATTGGAATCTGGGCTCATCATCGCTTCCTCATATGTCGCAGGGTCATCGGTGTTGTCCACCAACATGACACTCATAACGTGATCATACCAATCAGGAGTGGTACGAGTCCTCGTCGACCTGTGAGGTTCCATAGCAACTTCAACCGAAGTTTCATGATCAACATCATTAGCTTCCTCTCTTATTGGTGCAGGCGTCACAAGAACTACTTCCGGTGCTGCGCTACTCGCAAGTTCAAGAGAAGGTTCAACAACCTCGTCGAGTTCTACTTTCCTTCCAGTCACTTCTTTCGAGAGAAACTCCTTCTCTAGAAAGGATCCATTCTTGGCAACGAAGATTTTGCCCTCGGATCTATGATAGAACGTATACCCAATAGTTTCCTTCGGGTATCCTATGAAGACGCATATTTCTGCTTTGGGTTTAAGCTTGTCCGGCTGTAACTTCTTTACATAAGCTTCGCAACCCCAAACTTTAAGGAACGACAATTTAGGTTTCTTCCCAAACCATAATTCATACGGTGTCGTTTCAACGGATTTAGATGGTGCCCTATTTAAAGTGAATACGGTTGTTTCTAATGCATAACCCCAAAACGATAGCGGTAAATCTGTAAGTGACATCATAGAACGAACCATATCTAAGAGAGTTCGATTACGACGTTCGGACACACCATTACGCTGTGGTGTTCCCGGCGGTGTCAATTGTGAAAGTATTCCGCATTTCTTCAAATGCTCGCCAAACTCATATCTTAGATATTCACCTCCACGATCAGATCATAGAAATTTAATCTTCTTGTTACGTTGATTCTCTACCTCACTTTGAAATTCCTTAAACTTCTCGAAAGTTTCGGACTTATGTTTCATGAAATAGATATACCCATATCTATTCAAGTCATCCGTGAAGCTAAGAACATAACGATAACCACCGCGCGATGCTACACTCATTGGGCCACACACATCGGTATGTATGATTTCCAACAAGTCCGTAGCTCGCTCCATCATACCAGAAAATGGAGTCTTAGTCATTTTACCCATCATACATGCTTCACATCTCTCAAGTGATTCGAAATCAAGTGATTCAAGAAGTCCATCGGAATGGAGTTTCTTCATACGCTTCACTCCAATATGACCAAGACAACAGTGCCACATATAGGTCGAGTTATCGCTCAATTTAAAACGTTTAGCTTCAATGTTATTAATGTGTGTATTTCCACAATCGAGATTCAATAAGAATAGACCATCTATCAAAGGTGCATGTGAATAAAACATATTACTCATATAAATCGAACAACCATTATTCTCGGACTTAAACAAGTAACCGTCTCACAATAAACATGATCCAGATATAATGTTCATGCTCAATGCAGGCACCAAATAACAATTATTTAAGTATAAAACTAATCCCGATGGTAGATGAAGAGGTAACGTGTCAACCGCAATCACATCAACCTTTGATCCATTTCCAACGTGCATCGTCACCTCGTTCTTCGCTAGCTTCCGTTTATTCTGCAGCACCTGTTTCGAGTTACAAATATGAGCAACCGAACCAGTATCAAATACCCAGGCACTACTACGAGTACTAGTGAGATACACATCAATAACATGTATATCGGATATACATTTCTTCTTGATGTTGCCGTTCTTCAAATTCGCCAAGTACTTTGGGCAATTCCGCTTCCAGTGACCTTCTCCCTTGCAGTAAAAGCAGTCAGTATCAGGCTTAGGCCCAGTCTTGGTCTTCTTCGCCGGCGCGGTAACTTTCTTACCGCCCTTCTTGAAGTTTCCCTTTTTCTTAGACTTGCCTTGCTTCTTGAATTTTGGTGGTCTTATTGACCAACAACACTTGGTGCTCTTTCTTGATCTCCACTTCTGTAGATTTCAACATGGAGAAGAGTTCTGGTAACGACTTGTCCATGTTTTGCATATTGTAGTTCATCACAAAGTTCTTGTAACTTGGTGGTAGTGATTGGAGGACAAGGTGAATCCCCAAAGCATTAGGAATCACTATTCCCAAGCATTGAAGCTTGCTTGCGTGCCCAGACATCTTAAGCACGTGCTCACTGATGGAGCTGCCTTCTTCCATCTTGTAGCTAAAGAACTTTTCAGAAGCCTCATAACTCTCAACTGCCGCGTGAGCCTCAAATATCATTTTGAGTTCACGGACAATATCATGTGGGTCATGGTTCTCAAAACTTTTCTGAAGCTCCGATTCCAAACCATACAAGGATAGCACACTGAACTGTGGAGTACTGATTCTTCCGAGCGAGGAAAACATTCTTTACCTCATCGGTAGCAGTAGCTGCAGGCAGGTCACCTAGCGGTGCATCCAGCACATATGTCAAATTACCATCATTGAGGACAATCCTCATTGCGGAACCAATCCGCGAAGTTGCTTCCATTGTTTTTCAACTTTTCTTTCTCTAGGAACGCATTAAAATTGATGGTAGGGGCCTCCATTGATCTACAACATATTTGCAATAGTTTAGACTAAGTTTATGACAAATTGAGTTCTAATTAATAGTTAAATTAATCTAGGTGAACTCCCACTCAAAACAATATCCCTCAAATTGTTTTAGTGATCACACGAACCAGATCCACCACATCAAAACTGGTCATCACAAGAGTTGATGTAGCTTCAATGGCGAACAATCAACATGTTCATCATATCTACTATATGACTCATGCTTTACCTTTCGGTGATCCGTGTTCCGAGACCATGTCTGTACATGCTAGGCTCGTCAAGATCAAACCTTAGCTTCTGCATTAGCAAATCTGGCTTGCTCACGTTGTATACACTCGTAGAATCTAACACATCCGATCATCACGTGGTGCTTCAAAACAACGAGCTTTAGCAACAGTGCTTACTAAGGATGAACACTTTAAAACTTGAAATTGTGTGCATGAGGGATCATCTTATAATGCCACCGTCGCAAACTAAGCAATACAAGATGCATAAAGGATTAACATCACATGCAATTCATAATATGTGATATGATATGGCCTTTCTTCTCGTGCTTCCGATCTCCATCTTCAAGCACGAACATGATCTCCATCATCACCGGTATGGCGTCAAGGTCAATGGCGCCGTTTCATGGTCGTCGTCCACCAGCTTCAACTATTACAACTACTTTCAATAGACACGCAAGTATTAACAGAATTTAAAAGACAACCATATGGCTCCTGCCGGTTGCCAACTTACAATAAGGAACATTGCATACATCATATATAATCACAATCATGGCCATATCACATCACAGCACACCCCTTCAAAACAAAGTTAGACGCCTCTAATTTTCTTTGCATATTTTACGTGGTTTGGGGCTTTCAATAAGTGTCGTTCTAACTTACGAACAAGAACCACAACGTTGATGCTTGAACTATCAAGTGCCTGTTGTAAATTGAATCTATACTATGATGGGAGAGACAAACACTCGCAAAGCCACTTATGCAATACAAGTTGCATATTAAGCGTGGAGCAAGTCTCATGAACGATGTCATGTAAGGTTAGCCCGGGCCGCTTCATCCCATCATACCGCAAGATGCAAAGTACACAAAAAACAATTGATAATAAAAGTACCACCGCCCACAATGACCATTGTGTTCTACTCGTGCAACAGATCTATATATAGACACAGCTCTGATACCACTATAGGGGTTCGTAGCATGAAAAACAAAAAATTTCTATCGCATGCACACAAACAAGACAAGATCTATCTACTAGATTGTAGCAACGAGTCGAGAGAAGCACTTACCCTCGAAGATTCCAAAGCGGTTAACGAGAGCAGATTCTCGTGGGTGATGTAGTCGTACACTTGCCGATCTCAAGATCGCGTAGACGATCCTTCCGGCGTTGCATTCCGGCAGCGCTTCCACAGTCGGTCACATGTTCGGTACTCGATGAAGACCTTCCTCTCCCTTGTTCCAGCAGGCAGCGGAGGTTGTAGTGCCCCCTCATGATTCCGGTAGCATGACGGCGTGGTGTCGGAAGTAGAGGGAAGATCCCGCAGGGCTTCGCCTAAGCCGGTGCGAGTTATGGTGGATTAGGGTTTCTCGGAGATCTAGGGTTTAGAAGTCCGGGAGGAGGAGGAGGTGTCGGCGGCGGCTAGGTCGGCGGTGACGGACCGGCGATGGTGCAAGGCGACGAGCGGCGGCGGCGGCGCTACGGCGGTTCAGCGGCGGCTCAGGTGGAGAGGGGCTAGGGCTTGTGGTGTTGGGGTAGCCCTCCCTCTCTATTTATGAGAGGGAGGGGCAGCCTTGGGAGGGGTGGGTTTGAATCCAAACCCAAACCCAAGTTGGATTGAGAGAAGAACTTGTTTCTTCTCCCACTAGGAAACCATTGTTCCAGTTTGACTTTGCAAACTTCCCGTTTGACTTTCAGTTTAGAGCTTTATTTCTCTCTTGCATATGCCAACACAAAGTGACCTTGGACATGATCCAATCATTCCACATACCCATGACACATTCATGGACCTCCTTTCGGACCGGTGAACCTTCTAGAACCTTCTAGAACCTCTCCGATGAAATCATCGGAAACTTTCCCGAACTCCAAAATAGGACTTTCCTTATATGAATCTTATTCTCCGGACCATTCCGGATCTCCTCGTGATATCTCGGATCCCATCCGAGACTACGAACAACATTCGTTATCCCTACTAACATTCCATATCTACTAAACAACATCGAATCCTTAAGTGTGTCTCCCTACGGTTCGTGAATTATGCGGACATGACCGAGACACTTCTCCGATCAATAACCAATAGAGGAATCTGGAAATTCATATGGCTCCCGCATATTTCTACAATTACTTTGCGATCGAATGAACCACTTACATACGATACCAATTTCCCTTTGTCTCACGATAGTTTACTTATCCGAGGTTTTGATCGTTGGTATCTCTGCATACCTAGTTCAACCTCGTTACGGATAAGTACTCTTTTCTCATTCCCGTGATATGTGATCCCTTGTGAGCCAGTCACATGCTTGCAAGCCAATTGGATGACATTCCACCGAGAGGGCCCAAAGTATATCTATCTGTCATATGGATGGACAAATCCCACTCTTGATCCATGTGCCTCAACCCATACTTTCCGAACACTCAATGCCACCTTTATAGCCACCCAGTTACAGTGCGGTGTTTGATTGTTGGAATTATGCCCTAGAGGCAATAATAAAGATGTTATTATTTTAATTCTTGTTCATGATAATGTTTATATTCCATGCTAGAATTGTATTAAGCGGAAACTTTAATACATGTGTGGTTTGTGAACAACACCGTGTCCCTAGTACGCCTCTATGGACTAGCTCATTGATTAATGATGGTTGAGGTTTCCTAACCATGGACATGAGTTGTCGATTAATAATGAGATCATATCATTGGGAGAATGATATGATGGACAGACCCAAACTAAGCGAAGCAATTAGATCGTGTCATCGTGTTCGTCTTTGCGAAGCTTTTCTTATGTCAAATATTGTATTCCTTAGACCATGAGATAATACAACTCCCTGGTATCGGAAGAAAGCTTTGAAGTCATCAAACGTCATCCTATGAGAGGGTGATCATAAAGGTGTCTCTCAGGTGATCGGAAAGTATCTGTTGGGTTGTATGTATCGAGATGGGATTTGTCCCTCCCAAGTCGGAGAGATATACTTCGGGCCCACTCGGTAATCGATATCAACACCGCTTGCAAGCATGTGGTTAAGGAGTTAATCACAAAGTGATATCGGATTACGGAATGAGTAAAGTACTTGCTGTGAACAAGATTGAACTAGGTATGACGGTACCGACGATCGAATCTCGGGCAAGTAAAATATCGCGAGACGAAGGGAATATATATATGGGATTGATTGAATCCTGGCATCGTGGTTCATCCGATATGATCATCGATGAATGTGTGGGAGTCAATATGGATTTCTGGACCCCTCTATTGATTATTGATAGAAGATCATGTCTGCATATTCTCGAACCCGCAGGGTCACACACTTAACGTGTCTCGACGCTAGGATAGGTTGGATAATTGGTTTATGAGTTTTTGTTCGGAGTCTCGGATGGGATCCGGGACATCACGAGAGGTTTCGGAGTGGTCTGGAGAATAAGATTCATATAAGGCAGTGCAGTTTTTGGAGTTCGGAATTGTTCCGGGTTAATCGGTATTGTACCGGAAGCTTCTAGAACCTTCCGGAAGGGGACCAACGTGGCCCCACCTTCCGGGAGGGGGCATGGGCCTATGAGGGAGTGCCCTGGCCGCATTGGTCCAGGGGCACAAGGCCCCATAGGGCCCAGCCGGCCAAGGGGGTTTTAAACTCGAGATAGACCTTCTAGAAGGGGGGTTTCCTTGCCCCCCACTCCTTCTCCTTGGGGCCGCCGGTTTGGCTTGGGGGAGGGGGCTAGGGTTGTAGCCGCCCACCCCTCTATATAAAGAGGGATGGGGGCGCACCACCCCCCCACACCTTCCCCTCCAACCCTAGCCGCCCTGCTGCCCCTCCTCTCTCCCTCCCGACTGCTTGTAGGCGAAGCCCTGCTGCAGAAATTCTACACCATATACACCACGCCGTCGTGTTGTAGATCCAATCCGTATCTCCACCATACTTGCTGGACCGAGGAAGGAGGAGACGTCGATGTGCTGCACGTGTGCATCTCACGGAGGCACCGCCACTTGTGGTGCTAGATCGGATCGGATCGCGAGGAGGAGAAGCGAGTACGACTACATCACCCACGTTCCGACGAACGTTCCGCTGTGTGAATCTTCAAGGGTATGAAGATCTAATCCAATCTCTCTCGTTGTTTGCATCTCCTAGATTAGATCTTGGCTTTCCCTCTGTTCGCATCCGTAGAAAATTTTGATTTACTATGCCGCGAAACCCTTCAGTGGTATCAGAGCTAGGTCTATGCGTAGATGTGTTTCACGAGTAGAACGCAACATGGTTGTTGTGGGCGTTGATGTTTTCTGTTGCAAGCCTCTTGTTTGTGTTCTTCTTATGATGCGGGATAGTGAGATTGAAGCGGTCCAGGCCAACCTTACGCGACGTCGTTCGCGAGACCGGCTCCGCACTTGACGTGTGGCTTGTTCCACACATGCGGCTGGTGGATGTCAGTTTCTCTCACTATAGTTGTCATGGGATTAACACCGGAGTTTGGCAACCATAATATCACCGTTGTGGCTTTCCGTAGGTAAGAATCGTTCTTAGCATCTACTCCCATAAGCCACGTAAAACATGCAACAACAAAGTAGAGGCGTCTAACTTGTTTTTGCAGGGAGTGTTTTCTGTGATATGGTATGGCCCAAGATGTGATGTGTATAATGTATGCGATGATCATGTTTTGTAATGTTTCACGACTTGCATGTCGATGAGTACACAACCGGCAGGAGCCATATGGTTGTCTTTATAATTGTGTATGACCTGTGTGTCAACTTCTTATACGCCATGTAATAGTTTCACTTTATCGCTAAGTAGTTAGCAATAGTAGTAGTTGCTATTCGTGGTGGAGGCAATCATGGTGGAGTGATGGAGATCATGCCGGCACGCACAAGATGGAGATCATTGCGCGAAGATTGGCTATACCATGTCACATAAAGTTATATGCATGTGATGTTTATCCTTTTATGTATCTTATTATGCTTAGATCGCGACGGTAGCATTATAAAATGATTCCTCAATTAAAGATCAAGATAAAAACTGTGTTCTCCCCAAGTATGCACCGTTGCGAAAGTTCGTCGTGTCCAAGCATCACGTGATGATCGGGTGCTATAGACTCTACGTTCACATACAACGGGTGCAAGCCAGTTTTGCACACGCGGAAATACTTGGGTCTAACTTGACGATCCTAGCATGTACAGACATGGCCTCGGAACACATGAACCAAAAGGTTAAGCATGAGTCATATGAATGATATGATCAACACTTCGTTGTCCACCATTGAAGCCACATCTCTTCTCGTGATGATCGGATTAGGTGTGGTGAATTTGGATCATGTTCACTAAACAACTTGAGGGATGTTGAATTTAGTGGGAGTTCATCTGGTAATTTGATTAAAAGTTGAACTAGTTATCATGAACATAGTCTAATTTGTACTTGCAATACTGTAGATCAAATGGCTAAGTCCAACTTCAACTTCAACGTTTTCGCTGAGAAGGAAAAGCTTAGAAACAATGGGTCTAACTTCACCAATTGGTTCCGCAATCTAAGAATCATTCTCTCTGGCGGTCAAAAGGACTATGTACTTGGGAAAGCGTTAGGTGACCCCCCTGGTGTAACTGCGCCGGCTGATGAGAAAGCTGTCTATCAGTCGCGCAAAGATGATTATGGTGTGATTAAGAGCACCATGTTGTTTGATATGGAACCGGAACTTCAAAATCGTTTTGAATACTATCCCGGACCCTTTGAGATTCTCGAAGAGCTGAAAACCATGTTTCATACTCAGGCCCGTTCTGAGAGATATGAGATCTCTGAGAAGTTCTTTAACTTCAAGATGGAGGAAGGGAGTTCCGTTAGTGAGCACGCCATTAAGATGACGGGCTACACTCAACGCCTTGAGCAACTGGAATGCATGATTCAAGAGGAGCTCAAGATTGACAGGGTTCTGCAATCACTCCCTCCCAGCTACAAAAGTTTTGTAGTGACTCATAATCAGATTGGTTCCACTGATACGATCACCGAGCTCTTCGCAAAGCTGAAGGCCATGAAAGTGGACATCAAAAAGGATAATCATGTGTTGATGGTCAACAAGCCCGCCTTTAAGAAAGGTAAGGGAGCAAAGAAGCCCTTCAAGAAGGGCGACGGCAAGCGCACTGCCCCTGCTGAGAAGAAGCTCAGGTCTGGTCCTAAGTCGGACACTGAGTGCTTCTATTGCAAGGACAAGGGTCACTGGAAGCGCAACTATCTGAAGTACTTAGCGGACAAGAAGGCTGGCACCATCAAAGGTATATTTGATATACATGTTATTGATGTTTTCCTTACTAGCCCTCATTGTAGTGCCTGGGTATTTGATACCGGTTCATTTGCTAATATTTGTAACTCGAAACAGGAGCTACGGAATAGACGGCGGCTTGCGAGGGATGAGGTGACGATGCGCGTTGGCAACGGATCAAGAGTTGATGTGATGGCCGTCAGCACACTCTCCTTAGTTTTACCTTCGGGATTAGTTTTAAACCTTAATAAGTGTTATTATGTGCCTGCGTTGAGCATGAACATTATTTCTGGATCGTGTTTATTGCAAGACGGTTATTCATTTAAATCGGAGAATAATGGTTGTTCTATTTATATGAGTAACATCTTTTATGGTCATGCACCTATTGTGAATGGTTTATTTCTTCTAAATATCGAAAAGGATGAAACACACATCCATAACATTGAGGCTAAGAGATGCAAAGTAGATAGTGATAATACTACTTATTTGTGGCACTGTCGTCTAGGTCATATTGGTGTAAAGCGCATGAAGAAACTCCATTCTGATGGACTTTTGGAGTCTCTTGATTTTGAATCATTTGACACATGCGAACCATGCCTCATGGGCAAGATGATCAAAACCCCGTTCTCCGGTATGATGGAGCGAGCAACGGACTTGTTGGAAATCATACATACCGATGTATGCGGACCGATGAGTGTTTCGACGCGCGGTGGATATCGCTATTTTCTCACTTTTACCGATGACTTAAGTAGATATGGGTATATCTATTTAATGAAACATAAATCTGAAACGTTTGAAAAGTTCAAAGAATTTCAGAATGAAGTGAAGAACCGTCGTAACAGAAAGATTAAGTTTCTACGATTCGATCGTGGAGGTGAATATTTGAGTTATGATTTTCTCACGCATCTTAAAGCAAGCGGAATCATTTCGCAACTCACGCCACCCGGAACACCACAGCGCAATGGTGTGTCTGAACGCCGGAATCGAACCCTATTAGATATGGTCCGATCGATAATGTCTCTTACTGATTTGCCGTTATGATTTTGGGGTTATGCATTAGAAACCGCTGCATTCACTTTAAATAGGGCACCATCTAAATCCGTTGAGACGACACCGTATGAACTGTGGTTTGGTGCTAAACCCAAGTTGTCGTTTCTTAAAGTTTGGGGATGCGAAGCTTACGTCAAGAAGTTGATGCCGGACAAGCTCGAACCCAAAGCGAAGAAATGCGTCTTCATAGGATACCCTAAGGAAACTATTGGGTATACCTTCTATCACAGAACCGAAGGCAAAGTGTTTGTCGCAAAGAACGGTTCCTTTATTGAGAAGGAGTTTCTCTCGAAAGAAGTGAGTGGGAGGAAAGTAGAGCTAGACGAGGTTATTGAACCTTCTCTTGAATTGGAGAGTAGCGCAGCACCTGAAATTGTTCCAGTGCCGCCTGCACCAACAATAGAGGAAGCTAATGACAAGGATCATGAAGCTTCGGACGATGCTGCTACTGAACATCGCAGGTCGACAAGGTCGCGTGCCCCTTCTGAGTGGTACGGCAACCCTGTCTTGACTGTCTTGTTAGTAGAAGACAGTGAACCTACGAACTATGAGGAAGCGATGATGAGCCCAGACTCTGAGAAATGGCTAGAAGCCATGAAATCCGAATTGGGATCCATGAGCGAAAACCAAGTATGGACTTTGGTGGACCCTCCTAGCGACCGAAAGGCCGTTGAGTGCAAATGGATCTTCAAGAAGAAAACGGACGTGGATGGTAATGTTACTGTCTATAAAGCACGGCTTGTCGCGAAAGGTTTTCGACAAGTTCAAGGTGTTGACTACGATGAGACTTTCTCTCCCGTAGCGATGTTTAAGTCCATTCGGATTTTATTAGCAATTGCTGCGTTTCATGATTATGAAATATGGCAGATGGATGTCAAGACTGCTTTCCTCAATGGCAACATTGATGAAGAGTTGTATATGATGCAACCCGAAGGTTTTGTTGATCCTAAGGATGTTGATAAAGTATGCAAACTTCAGCGTTCCATTTATGGACTAAAGCAAGCATCTCGGAGTTGGAACCTTCGTTTTGATCAAGTGATCAAGAGCTTTGGATTTGTTCCAAATTGCTACGAAGCTTGCATCTACAAGAAAGTGAGTGAGAGCTCGGAGACGTTTCTGGTACTATATGTGGATGACATATTGATTATTGGAAATGACATCAACATGCTTAACGATGTGAAGAGTTATTTGAACAAGTGTTTTTCAATGAAAGACCTAGGTGAAGCTGCTTATATATTGGGCATCAAAATCTATAGAGATAGACAAAGACGCCTGATAGCTTTAAGCCAGAGTACATACCTAGACAAAGTTCTGAAAAGGTTCAGAATGGATAAGGCAAAGAAAGGTTCAGTGCCTATGTTGGCAGGTAAGATATTGAGCAAGGCTCAGTGTCCAGCTACGGTAAATGATAGGGAAGCTATGAGCAAAGTGCCTTATGCCTCGGCCATAGGTTCTATCATGTATGCCATGCTGTGTACTAGACCGGATGTGTCCAATGCTCTTAGTTTGACGAGCAGGTATCAAAGTGATCCAGGAGTGGAACACTGGACAACCGTGAAGAACATCCTAAAGTACCTAAATAGGACTAAAGAAATGTTCTTAGTCTATGGGGGTGATGAACAGCTCATCGTAAAAGGTTACTTCGACGCTAGTTTCGACACCGACAAGGATGATTCTAAATCTCAGACAGGATACGTGTATATTTTGAATGGAGGAGCTGTGAGCTGGAGAAGCTGCAAGCAAAGCGTGATCGCGGGATCTACAGTAGAAGCGGAATATATGGCTGCTGCAGAAGCATCAAGTGAAGGAGTTTGGATCAGAAACTTCATCACTGAGCTTGGCGTGGTTCCAAGTGCATTGGACCCACTGGAGATATTGTGTGACAACACTGGCGCCATAGCACTCGCTAAGGAACCAAGATATCATCCAAAGACCAAGCATATCAACCGCAAGTTTCATATAATCCGAGATTATATAGCAGATGGAGATCTGAAGATTAGCAAAGTACATACATATCTGAATGTCGCAGATCCATTGACTAAACCTCTTCCACGTGTAAAACATGATCAGCACCTCAGTGCCATGGGTGTGAGATTGTTGCCAAATGTAAACTAGATTATTGACTCTAGTGCAAGTGGGAGACTGTTGGAATTATGCCCTAGAGGCAATAATAAAGATGTTATTATTATAATTCTTTTTCATGATAATGTTTATATCCCATGCTAGAATTGTATTAAGCGGAAACTTTAATACATGTGTGGTTTGTGAACAACACCGTGTCCCTAGTACGCCTCTATGGACTAGCTCATTGATTAATGATGGTTGAGGTTTCCTAACCATGGACATGAGTTGTCGATTAATAATGAGATCATATCATTGGGAGAATGATATGATGGACAGACCCAAACTAAGCGAAGCAATTAGATCGTGTCATCGTGTTCGTCTTTGCGAAGCTTTTCTTATGTCAAATATTGTATTCCTTAGACCATGAGATAATACAACTCCCTGGTATCGGAAGAAAGCTTTGAGGTCATCAAACGTCATCCTATGAGAGGGTGATCATAAAGGTGTCTCTCAGGTGATCGGAAAGTATCTGTTGGGTTGTATGTATCGAGATGGGATTTGTCCCTCCCAAGTCGGAGAGATATACTTCGGGCCCACTCGGTAATCGATATCAACACCGCTTGCAAGCATGTGGTTAAGGAGTTAATCACAAAGTGATACCGGATTACGAAACGAGTAAAGTACTTGCTGTGAACGAGATTGAACTAGGTATGACGGTACCGACGATCGAATCTCGGGCAAGTAAAATATCGCGAGACGAAGGGAATATATATATGGGATTGATTGAATCCTGGCATCGTGGTTCATTCGATATGATCATCGATGAATGGGAGTCAATATGCGTTTCCAGACCCCTCTGTTGATTATTGATAGAAGATCATGTCTGCATATTCTCGAACCCGCAGGGTCACACACTTAACGTGTCTCGACGCTAGGATAGGTTGGATAATTGGTTTATTAGTTTTTGTTCGGAGTCTCGGATGGGATCCAGGACATCACGAGAGGTTCCGGAGTGGCCCGGAGAATAAGATTCATATAAGGCAGTGCAGTTTTTGGAGTTCGGAATTGTTCCGGGTTAATCGGTATTGTACCGGAAGCTTCTAGAACCTTCCGGAAGGGGACCAACGTGGCCCCACCTTCCGGGAGGGGGCATGGGCCTATGGGGGAGTGCCCTGGCCGCATTGGGCCAGGGGCACAAGGCCCCATAGGGCCCAGCCGGCCAAGGGGGTTTTAAACTCGAGATAGACCTTCTAGAAGGGGGGTTTCCTTGCCCCCCACTCCTTCTCCTTGGGGCCGCCGGTTTGGCTTGGGGGAGGGGGCTAGGGTTGCAGCCGCCCACCCCTCTATATAAAGAGGGCTGGGGGCGCACCACCCCCCACACCTTCCCCTCCAACCCTAGCCGCCCTGCTGCCCCTCCTCTCTCCCTCCCGACTGCTTGTAGGCAAAGCCTTGCTGCAGAAATTCTACACCATATACACCACGCCGTCGTGTTGTAGATCCAATCTGTCTCTCCACCATACTTGATGGACCGATGAAGGAGGAGACGTCGAGGTGCTGCACGTGTGCATCTCACGGAGGCACCGCCACTTGTGGTGCTAGATCGGATCGGATCGCGAGGAGGAGAAGCGAGTACGACTACATCACCCACGTTCCGACGAACGTTCCGCTGTGCGAATCTTCAAGGGTATGAAGATCTAATCCAATCTCTCTCGTTGTTTGCATCTCCTAGATTAGATCTTGGCTTTCCCTCTGTTCTCATCCGTAGAAAATTTTGATTTACTATGCCGCGAAACCCTTCATTGATATCATTAAAGCATCCTTCCGGTGATGGTGATTAGCATGATCTCATGGTCAAAGGAATTAGGTTACTATGTATCAGAAAGCTTATAGAGAACGAACTATTAAAATGACTTGATCTTTATGCTATGCTTATCTATAGAAGTATGTCCATCACACCATTCTCCTAATGATATGATCTTGTTGTTAATAACATCTTAATGTTCATGATCGAGAAACCACGATCATCTATTAACCAACAAGCTAGTGTTATAAAGAGGCTTTACTAGGGACTGTAATTTAGTTTACAAATCACACAAGTATTAATGTTTCCGGTTAATACTATTATAGCATGAATGTAAACATTTATCATAAACACAAAGATATAATAATAAACACTTTTATTATTGCCTCTAGGGCATATCTCCAACAATTTCCTACATTTTCGGTACACAGATGGCTTGCCTTTGAACTTTTCCATTTGTGTGTACCTCTCTTGTGCAATTCGGTCCTCCATAATTATTGAATGAAAAAATAAGATTGTTGCATAAAAAAGGTGAGCACATTCATACAATCCACATGAACAAAAACATACAAATGAGCACTCAGATAGTCATCACTCGCACAACCACGCGCCACATTCTTCACTTGCTCCAAACAATTGGACAATCGATGCAACTCTCATGATACTTTTTTGATGGTCGTGTACACATATCATTGACCAAACCAATGGTTCCTTCATAGATGGTGGAAAAATTCCTTGATGTGTTGCCAATAGTTGTTACTAGGTTGATCTGGCGCACCTAGTGTTACACTCTCCCATACCTTCATCAAGGGACCATGTTTATCATTTTATAATTCAATTGCCTTTTTTCTTTCTTCTTTCTTTGATTGATAAGTATCGAACACACCCTCCATGTAATTCATGGAGTCATAAAATCATCAATTCAATCCAGTTAATCTAATGGCATATCTAGACTAAATACAATCAAATATATGACCATGTTCATATAGAAAGTGATGATGCTATGCAAATCAAAACTACACAATATGAGTTCATAATTAATAACCCGAGAACAAAATTGACCACATATATACCGCACGAAACAAACTAAATCAAGAACACTATTTCTACACCTATATGGCATTTCACCGAGGACGCCGTGGGCATCGCCGTGGGCATCGCCGTCGAGCAAGATCGAGATAATGATGTCAGGCATAGGTGGTGCCAGAGGGGGAACCCTTGTAACGGCAGGTGCAATATGGGACACCATTTTCTTATTCCGCGATGGTGTATTGGCCTTTTGCCCTTCTGGCGTTGGGATGGCATGGCCAGAGGGGGGGGGGTCTGGAAGGCGTCGACATGGGGACGATAACCTAGATGATGAGACCGAGACATACTAGGCCTAGTGACCATATGTGTGTGCCATCATGCGGCTCACAGAGCGTCATTGTCGGCCGTGAATGTCGTGCAACTCGAGCAGGGCCTCGTGGCATCGGAGCAGCACGAGGCCAACCGCCAGGCCTGGCGCATCGACCCGCTGATCCAGGCAAACTCGGAGGGAACACCGAGTCTGACGCCGAGTGAGGATGTGTCACCTTCGCGTCCTGATGAAACCGTGTCGCCGTATTTTGGTCCCAGTTATGTGCTGTTGCCGCCGCCGCTTTTTTGTCCCTCTAGTTAAGGTTTAGGTTTTAGGCTGTGGCCGCATGTTGATTTCTAGAACCGTGTGTGTAATGATGAACTCGTTTGTATTAACTCCTATCTATCTGTCAGGGATGCATAGGTGAGACAATCGGGATAAGTGGGATACCACTTTTAGACTACTAGACTAACTCTAATTTAGGTGGGATAAGTGAGATAAGCAGGATATGTCAAATCTAGCTTATTCCACTTGCCCCACTCAGTTTTAAGTTAGTCTAGTAGTATAAAAATGATATCTCACTTGTCCCAATTGTTCCACTTATGCATCTCTACTATCTGTTAAATCGTATCTAGACAACTCTTGCGATTTTTTTTAAAAAAATACCTGTTCGGATATCCAGGATTTGTTGTGCCCGAATCGCTTTATCCGGAATATATGCTAGAGACGCTCTTACCCATCCAACAACTGCCTCCGGTACACGATAGATTATGTGTATCACTCAAATTAAAAGTCACTCCTAAAAAAAACTAAAAACTAGCCTACTAATTTCCGGCTATCAAAAGCATTATTAGTTGATCCTTTCACGATTAATAGTTGATTTCTTGAAGATCACCTAGTACTTAACTTGCAATCCCGTTGCAATTCACCATTGAACAATTAGTCCAACAGAGGATTAACGACTTGTCCGGCGAAAAGCACAATACCGGAGTTATCCTTCTCCTGACGGATGATAAACAGGAACGGGTGATCGGCGACGAAGTCCACGACCATCTCAGGATCTGACGGCATGCCAAACCCCAGCATCTCCAGCACGGTGGCTGCAGCTGCAACTGTACCTTTCTCGTTGACGTGCACGGAGCACTGGTGTATGACGGACGACACGGCCAACTCCATCATGGAAGAAAAGTCGTCCAGTTCCAGCATCTCTGAGAAGGACTCGCCGGCCGTAGCTGGGGTGAACGGCAGCTGCAACCCGAGGTCCTGGAGGATCCCTGATGCCTCCACCCTCAGCGACGCCTCGAACTTTGGGATCCTCAGATCGCCGACGGGGACCCGTCTCTCCGGCACGTCGAGGAGCGGCGCCGGATCGTCGGCGAGCGCGCGCAGCAGTCGGGGCAGCCCGTCGCGGTCGTCGGGTAGGTAGATGCACATGGAGAAGCGCCCGGCGTAGGGCATCCGCAAGATCTTGAATCCTGGATGGACACCGATGCACATGTGCGCGTGCAGGGCGCTCCCCGCCATGAAGGGCGCGCGCACGACCTGCCCCGGCGAGACGTAGAAGTTGGCGTCCTCGGTGAGGTTCTTCTCGAAGGGGTCGTACCAGTAGGCCCGGAAGTAGAGCGCGTTGGCGAGGACGATGGCCGTGGTGACGCCGATGGAGCCCTCGTTGAGGAGCGCCTTCCACCGGCCGCCGGTCTTGGCCTCTAACCAGGCGTTGATCTCCGACCTGGCGTTGTCGGGGCTTGAGCGGAAGCAGACGGATCGCGCCGCCGCGTCGTACGTGGACGCCGCCGCAGCCGCGAAGGAGGGTTTTAGGCGGAGCGAGGAATCGACCCAGATGCCCGTGGCGTACAGGAGCTCTGCGCTCAAGTCCGGCTCATCATCTTCGTCCTCGTCGCGGCAGGTGGGTGGTGCTTGGGTCGTGCTACTTGTTCTTGCGGTGGCGGCGATGTGGGAGGCGAGGGCGGCGTGCGCGTCCGCGCCGGCGGGGCCGAGGAAGGAAACGATCTGATCGCGGTGGGGGCCCGTGGCGCCGGCGGCGAGTAGGGAGAGGATTGTGTGGAAGGACGAGGGAGAGAAGGCGAGGTTCTTGTCGGTGTGACGGAGGTTGAAGTGGACGAGGAGTCGAAGGGAGAGGGCTGCCTGGTCCCCGATGGCATCAGCGAGCTGCTGCTGCACCGCCATTGCGAGCGTTTGCTTAGCAGTTGGCTCCTCACCTGTGACTATTTATTTGGTTTTTAACTTATTATAGTAGGATCTTTTTACATTGATGAGGATACAGCCTATGTACAGGTAGTCGTAGTACAAATCCCAACACGATACGTATTTGGTTAGAAAATGATATAATTTATTAGAAAAGATCCCAACAAGATATGCTACTCCCTCCGATCCATATTAGTTGACTTGGATTTGGCTAGATTTAGATGTATCTAGCACTAAAACATGTCTAGATACATCCGAATCTAGACAAATCGAAGTCAAGTAATATGGGTCGAAAGAAGTACTTTTTTTAACAAGATATGCTACTTAATCATTTTAGCTATTTGACAGTCGATTGTTTTTCACTTTGATAGAAATCGAATTTTCCGCCCTTTTAGACCGTGTTTTAGATTCACCTTGTGTCACGCTTCAATCGTGATTTGTTTTATGAGATCGTTGATGGGTCTTATGTGTATGTATACTAGCTGAATGCCCGTGCGTTGTTACGGATGTATAAATACAACTATCGTCGGCATATTTTGCAAATGTATCAACTCTCACTTGACGGTTGTTTTCTCTTAGATGGATAGACAAGTGGATGGTGCTTGAGCACAAAGGATACATGTTGTAACCATAACGATTTCATGTGACAGTTCAATAGATAATTCTAAATATGTGACATGCAAACTTATATGGCTAAACACCAAGTAGTTATGTTACGGATGCCACTTTTAATATCCTATATATGATATATGTTGCCATGAAGGAAAAGTAAGAAACATATATCGCAACATGATAAAGACTTCAATAAGTGTACATGTCAAAGTATGTATGTTCCATTGTATGCAAAAACAAAATAAGCCAATGTTGCAAACATGTTGGATGGCATGCAACTAAAGACGCCTTGTCCATGGCATCACATTGAGTACATCATGAGATGGGAAGATGTCCATGCTATTCTAAACATGATGTATGAGAGGAGCGTATCAGAATGTTTGTCATCCGCATTCGATAGAATAAAAGATGCAGAATTAACCTTTTATTTATGTTTTTTCCACGAAAGAAGTACTACTCAGTAGTAAAGACATAGTGAGAACCTAAGTTTGAATAGGTAACGAATCATGAAATCTCAGCCACATTGATTTGTGTATGTGCACGCTGCCGACCCCATCCGGCTTACGTAATTTCCGTATCTCTCTAATCCAATCAAAATCAAGGTTATTTTTAAAGTGCGGGACGAGAGCGTGTGGGGATGCGGCTTGAATGTGCCTAGCCCGTCATATGTGTGACCGGTGCACGTGGTGTCCATCTGGAGCTTCCCAGCCTTCTTTTGTTTGCGCTCGTGCTTTTATGTTGTATAAAAAAGAATTACTTTCAAATACAGAGCCTAAGAAAATGTTGGTTTCCTTTTCGTACGTGCTCAACATCTTCTTCGTTGTTCGTGTCAAGGACGTGGCCAAAAAATATGTGCTTTCCCGACCGGCGTGACTCCAATCGAATCATCCTCCACAAACACAACCACCTCATGCCCATAGCCATGGAGTTTACATGCTTTGCCGGTTGTAACCGAAGACATGACCGGTGATCTAGCTCACTACCTGAGTCACCGTTGGCGGAAACCATAGTTTGGTGAAAAAAGGAAAGGAACTTATCTACCTAGAGGTGTTGTTGCCGCATTGCCATGGACGAACATGTCACAATGGCATCGGGCTGCATAAGTTATCTCTGGCATTATTCTTGCCAAGTGATGGCTATACGCGTGGTTGACGTGGAGCCTGTTGGGAATCCCAAGAGCAAGGTGTGAAGCAGCACAGCAGCAAGTTTTCCCTGATAAAGAAACCGAAGTTATCGAACCAGTAGGAGGAAGGAAACGTCACATAGGTGTTACAAGCAACGCAGGGACCTACACAACACAAACTCAAGACTTTGCCCCAACGAATCAGTGAGGTTGTCAAGCTCACCGTTTTGCTATAATAAAGGATTAGATGTATGGTGTGGAAGGTAATGATTTGCAGCAAGTAAACAGGTAACAGTGGAAGATGTATCAATGGTAAAGATTTGGACCGGGATCCATAGTTCACTAGAGGTGCTCTCCTTAGATAAACAATATGGCATGAAGGGTAAACAAATTACAGCGGGGCAATTGACAGGAACTGAGCAAGGCATAATAATGCAATACCAGACAAAAAGATCCTATGAGATTCAATTGGGCAATACAACAATATACATAGACCGCCATCCAACTGTATCTATGACTAGAAGTCCACCTTCAGGTTATCATCCTACCCCCCTCCAGTATTAAGTTGCAAGCAACAGACAAATGCTTTAAGCAAAGTGTGTAAGGTAAACAATCCACTTGTTCCATGAACAAGAGACCATTGTTTTCTCCCTAGTGGCAACAACACATCTACAACCAAAGATATTTCTGTCACTTCCCTTGGAAACTAGAAGCATGAACCCACTATCGAGCATAAATACCCCCTCTTGGAGTCACTAGCAAATACTTGGCCAAGATAGATACTAACAACGGAGAGCATGCAAGATCACAAACAACCCAGACATGATAGAATCAAATAGACAAAACCATTAATCAATCTGACATAGTAATGTCAATATCCATCGGATCCCCGCAAATACAACATGCATGATTACAAATAGATTAGATCTTGATCATGAATGGAGCTCACAAGATCTACACATGAAAGCACAAGGAGGAGGTACAACCATCTAGCTACTACATGGACCCATAGTCCAAGGTGGAACTACTCACGCATCATACCGGAGAAGAAGGCCTCCGGGATGATCTCCACTCCAGCAGGGTGCCGGGAAGAGCTTCAGATCCCCCTGATCTAGGGACGACGGTGGCGGCTATAGAAGGTTTCGTGGGGTTTTGATCGGGTGCCTAGGGTTTCTGCATCGGGGGATTCTTATAGGCGAAGAAGCGAGGTTGGGAGGCGGCCATGGGGCCCACACCCTACCCAGGCGCGGGGTGGGCCCACCCGGGCCTAGGGGGTATGGCGTCCCTAGTTCGCCTCTTCGTCTCTCCTCTGGACTTCGTGTCGCCCACGGTAAAATATTGACTTTGGCTTTTGTCCCGTCCGACTCCGAGAATATTGATTTTCTGCCTTTTTGGAACCAAAAACAGAAGAAAACAGGCAACTTCACTGTGGCAACTTGTTAATAGGTTAGTTCCAGAAAAGATATAAAAACACCTCAAAGTGTAGACAAAGCAAAGCAAAGTAGATACTAAACAAGCATGGAGCATCAAAAATTATAGATACGTTTCCGACGTATCAAGCATCCCCAAGCTTAACTCATGCTCGTCCTCGAGTAGGTAAGTGATAAAATAATAATTTTTGAGGTGACATGCACCATCAAAACCAAGATCAAACCATTTGCAAGCATTGAAGATGGGATCAAAGAACTCTAAACATATGCATGAAATGCTACAAACAAAGATCATGAATAACATGAATTGAAAAACGTTTATTTGTTTCACATACAAGAAAACATGGCATATTGGCAATCAGCTTATCCCCCATAGAGTAGCAAATAGATGCATATGACACCTTCAAAGTTCACAAGGGTGACTAGAAACAAGTAGCGGAAGAACAAGTAATATCACAATATGCATCAATCAATAAGTTCTGGGGCACTGCACACAGAATGATAACTATGCTCTCTTAATGGTGCCTAAAGGTAGAAGGTGGAGACTCAAATAATGGGGGAAGAAAGGCCCTTCACAAAGGGAAGCAGGGATTTCAAGTTTCAAAAAGAGCTTCCAAAAATTATGCTACTTGTTAGCTTTCAGCCCTCATTGCCCCTATCATAAGCATATTGAAGTGATTTAGGTTAGAATGAACAAACAATGGAGTATATGCTTGACAAAGTATAAGTTGGCAATCTCATGTCCCTTGAATACGAGGGCCACACCTCATGCTACTCAACTTCAGTCACCTGTAAGTTCTTGTCATTGTAAATACATGCATATCATATAGAACCGCCAACGGGGTACCCCTTACACATGATACAAGAGCTATCCCATAACCAAAATGACAAGGTAAGCAGACAATGAGCATCTCAGCGATCTTTTTATTTACTATGTGCATAGCTTTTTTATTGAGGATGCTTCATAGATAGCTCATTATGGTGATGTTGCAAGTTTCCACCATGATTAGGCATGGCTTAGGCTAGCGGCCTAGGGGTTTCTTTAACACAAAATACATACTCCATGCACTTACAAGTTCCCTTTTTATTTCACACCGGTGACATCCATAGACAAAAGAGCATGATATCAACAGAGTACAAAGTACAAGTGCAATGTTGAAAACGTTCCCCATGACAGCATGGTTCTACTAATTCCAATGTATAAGTGCAAGCATATACAACATAGATGACACAATGGTTCAAGTTTATTAGGGCAAAGAATATAAAGTGTGCATCAAGTTCGTGAGAGCTTTAATCACTAAGTTTTCTCATAACAAAATACTTTTTAATTGGAAGATAGCTGAAAACAAGAATATACTTGGAATGGTGTAACACACCGTGCATAGGAATTTATAGTGGACACTTTGGAATAACTTGGTTTCTTGGGAGTTGGAAGCATGAGTAGAACTTACTCATTCAAGTGGAGGCTAGCAAAAGATTGGGAGCAACCAACTAAGAGAGCAATAATGGCCATAATCACGCAGAGCAACAAAACATTACTAATCAAAGCATAGAGTGGTACTACAAGTCAAGGACTAAATGATCATATAGGCTATGGTGACTTGTTCATAGTCATAAAATGGTGTGAGCATGTGCCAAGTCAACCCAAACAAAGCATCAAAGGAGAATACCACAATACTATGCTTTTGCATGCTAAAACAACGCATAATTCTTTCAAGGCACACTAAGCAATCCCAATTGTTTGGAACAAGACATGATACATCAATAATCACTAAGAATAAGGTAAAACAACACCTAGCATGTCATGCTAAAGTCTAAGTCACGGTCAATGCAAGCTCCTCTTGCACTCTCAAGCAGGAACTTCCTACTCCTTTCCAACACTAAGCAACTTATTTGAAACAACACAGCAAGAACGGGGGTCCAAACTACTTTATTCAAGCAAACTAAGCAACTAACAAAATCAAACAAAAACTAAGACGCTCTAAGAACAACACAACTTATGCATGAAACAATAAAAACAAAGTGTCTAAATAGACCTGAGCTTTTTATTGATGAAGAAGGGGATGCCTTGGGCATCCCCAAGCTTTGACGCTTGTACCTCTTGGATATTTCTTGGGGTGACACCGGGGTGGCATCTCCAAGCTTGAGCTTTTGTCCATTATTCATCTTATTACATCATTCTTTCTCTTCACCTGAAATTTTTTCCTTCATACAAAACTTCACACAATCTTCATTAGCAACATTAGTGTAATCAAAAGATAATAGACCTTTAGGCAAAGCTTTGGAACAGCAAGACTTTTCACTAAAAACACAAGATACTGTAGCAATTCCTTCAAAAATCTCAATTCACCTAAAGAGAACTCAAAAAGGAATCAATAAGAAGTAAATGGAAATAATGGCAGAAATCTGTCAAAACAGACCAGCAGGTAGAAACCATTTTTTTTGAAAATCTTCTGTTCCTCAAATCAAAAAGTGTTGAACTAACGAAAGTTAGATAACATACTGGGGGATTTATTAATAAATTTTCAGCTCAATCTGACTTACAGAGACACCTCACGAATTTTTATGGTGGAGGACAGAAATCTATTTCGGGACAGCAACTCCCAAATCTTACTTCCCTCTCATTAGAGGTCATTCTTGGCACAAAAAGAAAACAAAAAGGATAAGGAGAGGTCATTACTGAAGTAATAACTTCCAAGACTCAAGGAAACTCTTGGGTTATCTCCCAACAAGTACTTTTCTTTAACGCCTTTAAGTTAGGCTCGATAGTTTAAGAAGATGCTCACATAAGAAATATGAATTAAAGTAAAAGAGAGCATCAAGAAGAAAATTCAAAACACATTTAAGTCTAACCCACTTCATATGCATAGAAATATTGTACACAAATAAATTCATCAAGAACAGATTAACAGGCATAGGAAGATGAAACAACAGTAACTTTAAAACTTTCAGCACATAGAGAGGTATTTCAGTACCATGAAAACTTCTACAACCATATTTTCCTCTCTCATAATAATTTTTAGTAGCCTAATGAATAAACTCAACAATATAGCTATCACATAAAGCATGCTTTTTATGATCTACAAACACATAACTTTTATCAAGCTCAAAAATAGTGGGACTAACCTTTAGAAGTTTTACCCAAAGTAGATATTTCAAAAGGATCCATAGGAACATAACATTCATCCTTCTTTTGTAAGCATGGGGGGACAATCAAATAATATAATAGGTAAAGAGTTACTCTCATTAGAAGGTAGGCATGGGTAGATCCATTCTTCATCCTTTTGTTTATCACTCTCCTCCTTTTTTTTCATCTAATGAGCTTCCAGTTTAAACAATTTCTTCTTCCATAGGCTCCTGCAAGGCATTAGTCTCTTCAATTTGTGGGAAGCATCTATTAAAATTGTAGGGGTTCGTAGCATGGAAAACAAAAAAAATCTACCGCATGCACACAAACAAGCCAAGATCTATCTACTAGATTGTAGCAACGAGTCGATAGAAGAACTCACCCTTGAAGATTCCAAAGCGGTTAACGAGAGCAGATTCTCGTGGGTGATGTAGTTGTACACTTGCCGATCTCAAGATCGCATAGACGATCCTTTCGGCGCTGCGTTCCGGCAGCGCTTCCACAGTCAGTCACACGTTCGGTACTCGATGAAGACCTTCCTCTCCCTTGTTCCAGCAGGCAGCGGAGGTTGTAGTTCTCCCTCGCAATTCCGGCAGCACGACGGCGTGGTGTTGGAGGTAGAGGGAAGATCCTGCAGGGCTTTGCCTAAGCCGGATGCGAGTTATGGTGGATTAGGGTTTCCCAGAAAACTAGGGTTTAGAGATACGGGAGGAGGAGGAGGTGTTGACGGCAGCTAGGGCGGCGGCGCTGGGCGGCGGCGGCGCGGGTCGTGGAGAGGGCTTGGAACTTGTGTTGTTTGGGGCAGCCCTCCCCATCTATTTATGAGAGGGAGGAGCAGCCTTGGGAGGGGTGGGTTTGAATCCAAACCCAAACCCAAGTTGGATTGAGAGAAGGACTTGTTTCTTTTCCCACTAGGAAACCATTGTTCCAGTTTGACTTTGCAAACTTCCCGTTTGACTTTCAGTTTAGAGCTTTATTTCTCTCTTGCATATGCCAACACCAAGTGACCTTGGACATGATCCAATCATTCCACATACCCATGACACATTCATGGACCTCCTTTCGGACCGGTGAACCTTCTAGACCCTTCTAGAACCTCTTCGATGAAATCATCGGAAACTTTCCCGAACTCCAAAATAGGACTTTCCTTATATGAATCTTATTCTCCGGACCATTCCGGATCTCCTCGTGATATCTCGGATCCCATCCGAGACTCCGAACAACATTCGGTATCCCTACTAACATTTCATATCTACTAAACAACATTGAATCCTTAAGTGTGTCTCCCTACGGTTCGTGAATTATGCGGACATGACCGAGACACTTCTCCGATCAATAACCAATAGAGGAATCTGTAAATTCATATGGCTCCCACATATTTCTACGATTACTTTGCGATCGAATGAACCACTTACATACGATACCAATTTCCCTTTGTCTCACGATAGTTTACTTATCCGAGGTTTTGATCATCGGTATCTCTACATACCTAGTTCAACCTTGTTACCAATAAGTACTCTTTTCTCATTCCCGTGGTATGTGATCCCTTGTGAGCCAGTCACATGCTTGCAAGCTAATTGGATGACATTCCACCGAGAGGGCCCAGAGTATATCTATCCATCATATGGATAGACAAATCTCACTCTTGATCCATGTGCCTCAACCCATACTTTCCAAACACTCAATGCCATCTTTATAGCCACCCAGTTACGATGTAGTGTTTGACGTCATCAAAGCATCCTTTCGGTGATGGTGATTAGCATGATCTCATGGTCGAAGGAATTAGGTTACTATGTATCAGAAAGCTTATAGAAATTGAACTATTAAAATGACTTGATCTTTATGCTACACTTATCTATAGGAGTATGTCCATCATACCATTCTCCTAATGATATGATCTTGTTGTTAACAACATCTCAATGTTCATGATCGGGAAACCACGATAATCTATTAACCAACAAGCTAGTATTATAAAGAGGCTTTACTAGGGACTCTATTTTAGTTTACAAATCACACAAGTATTAATGTTTCCGGTTAATACTATTATAGCATGAATGTAAACATTTATCATAAACACAAATATATAATAATAACTACATTTATTATTGCCTCTAGGGAATATCTCCAACAGTCTCCCACTTGCACTAGAGTCAACTAATCTAGATTACATGGTAATATAACGAACACCCATGGCGGTTTGGTGCTCGTCATGTTTTGCCCTCGGGAGAGGTTTAGTTAACGGATCCGCCACATTCAGATCTATGTGTACTTTGCAAATCTTTATGTCACCATCTTGGACATGCTCTCGAATAGCGTGAAAACGTAGCTTGATGTGCTTCAGCTTCTTGTGTGACCTTGGTTATTGCGCATTGGCTATGGCGCCCATGTTATCACAATAGATAGACATTGGGTCCAGCGCACTTGGAACCACACCGAGCTTTGTAATGAACTCCTTCATCCATATCGCCTCTTGTGAAGCCTCCGAAGCAGCTATGTATTCCGATTCAGTTGAAGATCTCGCCACAACGCTTTGCTTTGCACTCCTCCAGCTAACTACTGCACCATTTAAAGTAAATACGTATCCAGATTGAGATTTAGAATCATCTGGATCGGTGTTCCAACTAGCGTCGGTGTAACCATTAACAACGAGTTGTTCATCACCTCCATAAGAAAGAACCATATCCTTAGTTCTTCTCAAGTACTTAAGGATGTTTTTGACCGCTATCCAATGATCCACTCCTGGATCACTTTGATATCTGCTAGTCAAACTAACAGCATATGCAATGTCGGGTCTAGTACATAGCATGGCATACATAAGAGATCCTATGGCTGAGGCATAGGGAGTTTTACTCATCCTTTCTCCATCTTATGCCGTTGCAGGACTTTGAGTTTTACTCAAGGTTGTATTGGGCAACATGGGCTAGAACCCTTTCTTGCTATCTTCCATTCCAAACCTCTTTAGAACTTTGTCCAAATATGTACTTTGTGACAATGATATCAGGCATCTCGATCTATCTCTATAAATCTTTATGCCTAATATGTAAGCTGCTTCGCCAAGATCTTTCATTGAAAAACTATTATTCAAATAATCCTTGACACTATTAAGAAGGTGTACATCGTTCCCAATCAACAATATGTCATCTACATATAGTATTAAGAATGTTACAGAGCTCCCACTCACTTTCTTGTAAATACAAGCTTCTCCATAAGTTTGTATAAAACCAAAGATTTTGATTACCTTATCAAAATGTTGATTCCAACTTCGGGATGCTTGCTTCAATCCATATATGGACCGTTGAAGTTTGCATACCTTGTTAGCATCTTTAGGATCGACAAAACCTTTGGGTTGCATCATATACAACTCTTCATCAATGTCTCCATTGAGGAATGCCGTTTTGACATCCATCTGCCATATCTCATAATCATAATATGCAGCGATTGCTAACATAATACTCACAGACTTCAGCTTTGCTACTGGTGAGAAAGTCTCATCGTAGTCAACTCCTTGAATTTGTCGAAACCCTTTTGCGACAAGTCGAGCTTTATAGACAGTAACATTACCATCAGCATCAGTTTTCTTCTTAAAAATCCATTTGTTCTCGACAGCCTTCCGGCCATCCGGTAAGTCCACCAAAGTCCATACTTGGTTTTCATACATGGATCCAATCTCGGATTTCATGGCTTCTTGCCATTTATTGGAATCTGGGATCATCATTGCTTCCTCATATGTCGCAGGGTCATCGGTGTTGTCCACCAACATGACACTCATAACGGGATCATACCAATCAGGAGTGGTACGAGTTCTCGTTGACCTACGAGGTTCCGTAGTAACTTCAACTGAAGTTTCATGATCATCATCATTAGCTTCCTCTCTTATTGGTGTAGGCGCCACAAGAACTACTTCCGGTGTTGTGCTACTCGCAAGTTCGAGAGAAGGTTCAACAACCTCGTCAAGTTCTACTTTCCTTCCAGTCACTTCTTTTGTGAGAAATTCCTTCTCTAGAAAGGATCCATTCTTAGCAACGAAGATTTTGCCCTCGGATCTATGATAGAAGGTATACCCAATAGTTTCCTTCGGGTATCCTATGAAGACGCATTTTTCCGCTTTGGGTTCAAGCTTGTCAGGCTGTAACTTCTTTACATAAGCTTCGCAACCCCAAACTTTAAGGAACGACAATTTAGGTTTCTTCCTAAACCATAATTCAAACGGTGTCGTTTCAACGGATTTAGATGGTGCCCTATTTAAAGTGAATGCTGTTGGAGATATGCCCTAGAGGCAATAATAAATGTAGTTATTATTATATCTTTGTGTTTATGATAAATGTTTACATTCATGCTATAATAGTATTATCAAGGAAACATTAATACTTGTGTGATTTGTAAACTTAAATTGAAGTCCCTAGTAAAGGCTCTTCATAATACTAGATTGTTGGTTAAGAAATGATTGTGGTTTCCCTATCATGAACATTGAGATGTTATTAACAACAAGATCATATCGTTAGGACAATGATATGATGGACATACTCCTATAGATAAGCGTAGCATAAAGATCAAGTCATTTTAATAGTTCAATTGCTATATGCTTTCTGATACATAGTAACCTAATTCCTTCGACCATGAGATCATGCTTATCACCATCACCGGAAGGATGCTTTGATGACATCAAACACCACACCGTAACTGGGTGGCTATAAAGGTGGCATTGAGTGTTTAGAAAGTATTGGTTGAGACACATGGATCAAGAGTGGGATTTGTCCATCCATATGACGGATAGATATACTCTGGGCCCTCTCGGTGGAATGTCATCCAATTAGCTTGCAAGCATGTGACTGGCTCACAAGGGATCACATATCATGGAAATGAGAAAAGAGTACTTATCGGTAACGAGGTTGAACTAGGTATGCAGAGATACCGACGATCAAAACCTCGGATAAGTAAACTATCGTGAGATAAAGGGAAATTGGTATCGTATGTAAGTGGTTCATTCGATCGCAAAGTAATCGTAGAAATATGTGGGAGCCATATGAATTTCCAGATTCCTCTATTGGTTATTGTTCAGAGAAGTGTCTCGATCATGTCCGCATAATTCACGAACCGTAGGGAGACACACTTAATGATTCGACGTTGTTGAGTAGTTATGGAATGATGAGTAAGAGACTGAATGTTGTTCGGAGTCTCGGATGGGATCCGGGATATCACGAGGAGATCCGGAATGGTCCGGAGAATAAGATTCATATAAGGAAAGTCCTGTTTCGGGGTTGGAGAATGGTTCCGGTGTTCTCATCGGGAATGTTCTAGAAGGTTCCGGAATGTCCGGCACTCCGGAGGGGAAGGGTACATGAATGTGTCATAAACAGTTGGAATGGTTGCATCATATACTAGGTGTCATCGCTGAACAAAATAAAGGGATAAATCAAATCCTAGTTTGAAAAGTCAAACGCCAATTTGAAAAGTCAAACGGCTATTTTGTTTGGTGGAGGGAGAGTAGGAAACCTACTTGGGGAGGAAGTCCCTCTCCCTCCACCGCCGGCCTTGGAAGCCGAGTTGGGGAGGTACTCCCCTCCCCTTGGCCGGCCCCCTCCACCTATATAAGGAGGGGCAGGGTTGCCCCTCCAAGAACACAACTCCACCCCTCTAAACCCTAACCCTAGCCGCCGGCCACCGAACCGCCGCCGCCGGCCTAGGGTTTCTCCCAAGCCACCGAGTTGGGGCCTTCTACTTGCCCTAGCCTCTGGTCTAGCCCCTCTCCTTGGTGCGTCTAAACCCTAGATCACCGAGGGCTTTCTCATAGTCCACCATACTTGCTCCGGCTTAAGGCCAAGCCCTGCGAGATCTCCCCTGTACTTCCGGTACCACGCCGTCGTGCTGCCGGAATCACGAGGAGAGTGCTACAACCTCCGCTGCCTGCTGGAACAAGGGAGAGGAAGGTCTTCGTCGAGTACCGAACGTGTGACCGACTACGGAAGCGCTGCCGGAACGCAGCGCCGGAAGGATCGTCTACGCGATCTTGAGATCGGCAAGAGTACGACTACATCACCCACGAGAATCCGCTCTCGTTAAACACTTTGGAATCTTCGAGGGTGAGTTATTCTATCGACTCGTTGCTACAATCTAGTAGATAGATCTTGGCTTGTTTGTTTGTATGCGGTAGAAAATTTTGTTTTCCATGCTACGAACCCCAACAAATGCGGCTATTTCTAATGCATAACCCCAAAATGATAGCGGTAAATCTATAAGTGACATCATAGAACGAACCATATCTAAGAGAGTTCGATTACGATGTTCGGACAAACCATTACGTTGTGGTGTTCCCGACGGTGTCAATTGTGAAAGTATTCCGCATTTCTTCAAATGCTCGCCAAACTCGTAACTTAGATATTCACCTCCACGATCAGATCGTAGAAATTTAATCTTCTTGTTACGTTGATTCTCTACCTCACTTTGAAATTCCTTAAACTTCTCAAAATTTTCGGACTTATGTTTCATGAAATAGATATACCCATATCTACTCAAGTCATCCGTGAAGGTAAGAACATAACGATAACCACCGCGCGATGCTACACTCATTGGACCACACACATCGGTATGTATGATTTCCAATAAGTCCGTAGCTCGCTCCATCATACCAGAAAATGGAGTCTTAATCATTTTACCCATTAGACATGCTTCGCATCTTTCAAGTGATTCGAAATCAAGTGATTCAAGAAGTCCATCGGAATGGAGTTTCTTCATATGTTCCACTCCAATGTGACCAAGACGACAGTGCCACATATAGGTCGAGTTATCGCTCAATTTCAAATGTTTAGCTTCAATGTTATTAATGTGTGTATTACTACAATCGAGATTCAATAAGAATAGACCATCTATCAAAGGTGCATGTGTATAAAACATATTACTCATATAAATCGAACAACCATAATTCTCGGACTTAAACAAGTAACCGTCTCACAATAAACATGATCCAGATATAATGTTCATGCTCGACGCAGGCACCAAATAACAATTATTTAAGTATAAAACTAATCCCGATGGTAGATGAAGAGGTAGCGTGTCGACCGCAATCACATCAACCTTTGATCCATTTCCAACGTGCATCGTCACCTCGTTCTTCGCTAGCTTCCGTTTATTCTGCAGCACCTGTTTCGAGTTACAAATATGAGCAACCGAACCAGTATCAAATACCCAGGCACTACTACGAGTACTAGTGAGATACACATCAATAACATGTATATCGGATATACATTTCTTCTTGATGTTGCCGTTCTTCAAATTCGCCAAGTACTTTGGGCAATTCCGCTTCCAGTGACCTTCTCCCTTGCAGCAAAAGCAGTCAGTATCAGGCTTAGGCCCAGCCTTGGTCTTCTTCGCCGGCGCGGTAACTTTCTTACCGCCCTTCTTGAAGTTTCCCTTTTTCTTAGACTTGCCTTGCTTCTTGAATTTTGGTGATCTTATTGACCAACAACACTTGGTGCTCTTTGTTGATCTCCACTTCTGCAGATTTCAACATGGAGAAGAGTTCTGGCAACGTCTTGTCCATGTTTTGCATACTGTAGTTCATCACAAAGTTCTTGTAACTTGGTGGTAGTGATTGCAGGACACGGTGAATCCCCAAAGAATTAGGAATCACTATACCCAAAATTTGGAGCTTGTTTGCATGCCCAAACATCTTAAGCACATGCTCACTGATAGAGCTGCCCTCTTCCATCTTGCAGTTAAAGAACTTTTCAGAAGCCTCATAACTCTCAACTGCCGCGTGAGCCTCAAATATCATTTTGAGTTCACGGACAATATCATGTGGGTCATGGTTCTAAAACCTTTTCTGAAGCTCCGATTCCAAACCATACAAGATAGCACATTGAACTATGGAGTACTGATTCTTCCGAGTGAGGTAAACATTCTTTACTTCATCGGTAGCAATAGCTGCAGGCGGGTTCATAGCATGGAAAACAAAAAAATTCTACCGCATGCACACAAACAATCCAAGATCTATCTACTAGATTGCAGCAATGAGTCGATAGAAGAAATCACCCTTGAAGATTCCAAAGCGGTTAACGAGAGCAGATTCTCGTGGGTGATGTAATCGTACACTTGCCGATCTCAAGATCGCGTAGACGATCCTTCCGGCGCTGCGTTCCGGCAGCGCTTCCGCAGTCGGTCACACATTCGGTACTCGATGAAGACCTTCATCTCCCTTGTTCCAGCAGGCTGCGTAGGTTGTAGTTCTCCCTCGCGATTCCGGCAGCACGACGGCGTGGTTTCGGAAGTAGAGGGAAGATCCCGCAGGGCTTCGCCTAAGCCGGATGTGAGTTATGGTGGATTAGGGTTTCCCGGAAAACTAGGGTTTAGAGATCCGGTAGGAGGAGGAGGTGTCGGCGGCGGCTAGGGCGGCGGCGGCGCGGCAAGGCTGCGCGCGGCGGCGGCTCGTGGAGAGGGCTTGGAACTTGTGTTGTTTGGGGCAGCCCTCCCCCTCTATTTATGAGAGGGAGGGGCAGCCTTGGGAGGGGTGGGTTTGAATCCAAACCCAAACCCAAGTTGGATTGAGAGAAGGACTTGTTTCTTCTCCCACTAGGAAACTATTGTTCCAGTTTGACTTTTCAAACTTCCCGTTTGACTTTCAATTTAGAGCTTTATTTCTCTCTTGCATATGCCAACACCAAGTGACCTTGGACATGATCCAATCATTCCACATACCCATGACACATGCATGGACCATTCTCCTTTAGGACCGGTGAACCTTCTAGACCCTTCTAGAACCTCTCCGATGAAATCATCGGAAACTTTCCCGAACTCCGAAATAGGACTTTCCTTATATGAATCTTATTCTCCGGACCATTCCGGATCTCCTAGTGATATCCCGGATCCCATCCGAGACTCCGAACAACATTCGGTATCCCTACTAACATTCCATATCTACTAAACAACATCGAATCCTTAAGTGTGTCTCCCAACGGTTCGTGAATTATGCGGACATGACCAAGACACTTCTCCGATCAATAACCAATAGAGGAATCTGGAAATTCATATGGCTCACACATATTTCTACGATTACTTTGCGATCGAATGAACCACTTACATACGATATCAATTTCCCTTTGTCTCACGATAATTTACTTATCCGAGGTTTTGATCGTCGGTATCTCTGCATACCTAGTTCAACCTCGTTACCGATAAGTACTCTTTTCTCGTTCCCATGGTATGTGATCCCTTGTGAGCCAATCACATGCTTGCAAGCTAATTGGATGACATTCCACCGAGAGGGCCCAGAGTATATCTATCCATCATATGGATGGACAAATCCCACTCTTGATCCATGTGCCTCAACCCATACTTTCCGAACACTCAATGCCATCTTTATAGCCACCCAGTTACGATGTAGTGTTTGACGTCATCAAAGCATCCTTTCGGTGATGGTAATTAGCATGATCTCATGGTTGAAGGAATTAGGTTACTATGTATCAGAAAGCTTATAGAAATTGAACTATTAAAATGACTTGATCTTTATGCTACGCTTATCTATAGGAGTATGTCCATCATACCATTCTCCTAATGATATGATCTTGTTGTTAACAACATCTCAATGTTCATGATCGGGAAACCATGATCATCTATTAACCAACAAGCTAGTATTATAAAGAGGCTTTACTAGGGACTCTATTTTAGTTTACAAATCACAGAAGTATTAATGTTTCCAGTTAATACTGTTATAGCATGAATGTAAACATTTATCATAAACACAAAGATATAATAATAACTACATTTATTATTGCCTCTAGGGCATATCTCCAACAAAAATATTCAAACATATAGCTATTTTCTTCCTTGTAATTATCAAAGCAAAATTTAAGTATCTCATAAACCTCATATTCATAAGGTGCATCATCATTATTTTCAAGCAAACTGGCAAGTTCAAAAGCACCCTTGAAGGCAATAAATTCTTCAATTTGTTGCACATCATCAAAGTCATAATTTCTTTTAACATAATAGGATATGGTAACATTATCATTATACTCACATTAAAAAGAAAGGTGTTTATACCTCCTACGGCAACAAGATTTATCAAAGCAATAAGTAACATTATAAGTAGAGCACACGTCTCTAGCAATAGTATTCAACTTATCAATTTGTTCCTATAAGTGTTTCCATTTTTGTGACAAACGGTGTTCCTTATAATAAAACTTTTTTCTTCCGTGAACCCGACTTTCCAATAAGAACTAGTTTCAAAGAAACCATCCATTGATAGAAAGCATGACCAAGCAAGGCAAGAACAGACCAGCAACTAGAGTAATTTTTTGTGTGTTTTTAAATAAAGAAAGCAAACCAAACTAGACTAATTTTTTTGGAGTTTTTGACAAAAAGAGGCAAAAAAAAAACCAAGCAAAAGAAACTAAGCAAACTAAAAACAAAGTAAAGAGAAAGGTTGAGGAGGACTCCCCTTGTGAAGACGTCCTTAGACTCCCCGGCAACGGCGCCAGTAAGACTTGATGGCTATACGCGTGGTTGACGTGGAGCCTGTTGGGAACCCCCAAAGCAAGGTGTGAAGCAGTACAGCAGCAAGTTTTCTCTCAGTAACAAACCGAGGTTATCGAACCAGTAGGAGGAACGAAATGTCACACAGGTGTTGCAAGCAACACGGAGACCTGCACAACACAAACTCAAGACTTTGCCCCAACAAATCAGTGAAGTTGTCAAGCTCACCGGTTTGCTATAACAAAGGATTAAACATATGGTGTGGAAGGTAATAGTTTGCAACAAGTAAACAGGTAACAGTGGAAGATGTATCAATAGTAAAGATTGGACCGGGGTCCATAGTTCACTAGAGGTGCTCTCCTTAGATAAACAACATGGCATGAAGGGTAAACAAATTACAGCAGAGCAATTGACAGGAACTAAGCAAGACATAACAATGCAATACTAGACAAAAAGATCCTATGAGATTTGATTGGGTAATACAACAATATACATAGACCGCCATCCAAATGCATCTATGACTAGAAGTCCACCTTCAGGTTATCATCCGACCCCCCTCCAGTATTAAGTTACAAGAAACAGACAACTACTTTAAGCCAGAATACGCGACGGAGGAGGCTCACCAGGGGGGCACACCCCTGGCCGCGCGGGTGGGCCCACCCCGCGCCTAGGGGGGGTGCAGCCACCCTGGTGTCCCTCCTGACTCGCCTCTTCGCCTATAAAGTCCCCTCGATGAAGAAACCCTAGGAACCCGATCAAAACTCCATGAAACCGTCTGTAGCCGCCGCCACCATCGTCCCTAGATCGGGGGGATCTGAAGCTCTTCCCAGCACCCTGACGGAGGGGAGATCATCCTGGAGGCCTTCTTCTTCATCATGCCAGCCTCCGGTATGAAGCGTGAGTAGTTCCACCTTGGACTACGGGTCCATATAGTAGCTAGATGGTTGTATCTCCTCCTTGTGCTTTCATGTATAGATCTTGTGAGCTCCGTTCATGATCAAGATCTAATCTATTTGTAGTTATGCATGTTGTGTTTGCGGTGATCCGATGGATATTGAGATTACTATGTCAGATTGATTAATGGTTTTGTCTATTTGATTCTATCATGTCTGTGTTGTTTGTGATCTTGCATTCTCTTTGTTGTTAGTAGCTATCTTGGCCAAGTAGTTGCTAGTGACTCCAAGAGGGGGGTATTTATGCTCGATAGTGGGTTCATGCCTCTATTTTCCAAGGGAAGTGACAGAAATATCTTCGGTGGTAGATGTGCTATTGCCACTAGGGACAAAAGAACGGTCTCTTGTTCATGGAACAAGTGGATTGTTTACCTTACACACTTTGCTTAAAGCAGTTTTCTGTTGCTTGCAACTTAATACTAGAGGGGGTTCGTATGATAACCTGAAGGTGGACTTATAGTCATAGATGCAGTTGGATGGCGGTCTATGTATATTGTTGTATTACCCAATAAAATCTCATAGGATCTTTTTGTCTAGTATTTCATTGTTATGCCTTGCTCAGTCCTGTCAATTGCCCTGCTATAATTTGTTTACCGTGCATGCCATGTTTGTTTATCTAAGGAGAGCACCTATAGTGAACTATGGACCCCGGTCCAATCTTTACCATTAATAAATCTTCCACTTTTACTGTTTACTTGCTGCAAACCATCATCACCTTCCACACCATACAATTAACCCTTTGTTACAGCAAATCGGTGAGCTTGACAACCTCACTTATCGTTGGGGCAAAGTCTTGAGTTTTATTGTGCAAGTTTCCACGTTGATTGCAACACCTTTGAGACATTTCCTTCCTCCTACTGGTTCGATAACCTCGGTTTCTTACTATGGGAAGACTTGCTGTTGTGCTCTTCGCACCTTGCTCTTGGGGTTTCCAACGAAGCGCTCCCACGTCAACATCGGGCGCCAACAAGTTTTCTGGCGCCGTTGCCAGGGAGGATAAGGACGTCTTCACAAGGGGAGTCCTCCTCAACCTTTGTCTTTACTTTGTTTTTGGTTTGCTTGGTTTTGTTTGCCTCATTTTATCAAAAACTCCAAAAAAAATAGTTTGGTTTGGTTTGCTTTCTCTTATAAAAAACACACCAAAAAAATAGTTCCTACTCTAGTTGGTGGTATGTTATTGCCTTGCTTGGTCATGCTTTCTATTAATGGATGGTTTCTTTGAAACTAGTTCTTATTGGCAATGTGGGTTCACGAAAGAACAAAAGAATTATTATGAGGAACACCATTTGTCACAAAAAGGGAAACACCTATGGGAACAAATTGATAAATTGAATACTATTGCTAGAGAGGTGTGCTCTACTTATAATGTTACTTATTGCTTTGGTAAAGCTTGTTGCTGTAGGAGGTATAAACACCTCCCTTCACCTCCCTTTTTAATGCGAGTATAATGATAATGTTACCATATCCTCTTATGTTAAAGGAAATTATGACTTTTATGATGTGGAATAAATTGAAGAATTTATTGCCTTCAAGGGTGCATTTGAACTTGCCAGTTTGTTTGAAAATACTGATGATGCACCTTATGAATATGAGGTTTTTGAGATACTTAAATTTTGATTTTATAATTACAAGGAAGAAAATGGCTATATTCTTGAATATTTAAATAGATACTTTCCACAAATGGAAGAGACTAATGCCTTGTAGGAGCCTATGGAAGAAGAAATTGTTGAAACTGGAAGCTCATTAGATGAAAAAGAGTAGGAGAGTGATGAACAAAAGGAGGAAGAATGGATTATCTACCCATGCATACCTTCTAATGAGAGTAACTCTTTATCCCTTACATTATTTGATTGTCCCCCATGCTTACCAAAGGAGGATGAATGTTATGTTCCTATGGATCATTTTGAAATATCTACTTTGGGTAAAACCTATGAAGGTTTTAATCCCACTATTTTTTAGCTTGAGAGAAATTATGTGTTTGTAGATCATGAAAAGCATGATTTATGTGATATATATATATATATATTGTTGAGTTTATTCATGATGCTACTAAAAATTATTATGAGAGAGTAAAATATGGTTGTAGAAGTTTTCATGGTATTGAAACAGCTCTCTATGTGCTGAAAGTTTTAAACTTACTCTTGCTTTATCTTCCTATGCCTGTCACTTTGTTCTTTGTGAATTTATTTGCATAGAAGATTCCTATGCATAGGAATAGGGTTATACTTAAATGTGTTTTGCATTTGTTTCTTGATGCTCTCTTTTACTTCGATTCATATTTCTTATGTGAGCATCTTCTCAAACTATCATGCCTAACTTAAAGGCGTGAAATAAAAGTACTTGTTGGGAGATAACCCAAGAGTTTACTTGAGTCTTGGAAGTTATTACTTAAGTAGTGACCTCTCCTTATCATTTTTATTTTGCTTTTTGTGCCAAGAATGACATCTAATGAGAGGAAAGTAAGATTTGGGGGGTTGCTGTCCCAAAACATATTTCTATCCTCCACCATAAATATTTGTGAGGAGTCTCTGTAAGTCGGATTGAGCTGCAAATTTACGAATAAATCCCCCAATATGTTATATAACTTTCGTTAGTTCAACACTTTTTTATTTGAGCAATATAAGATTTTCAAAAAAAATGGTTTTTACCTGCTGGTCTGTTTTGATAGATTTCTGCCATTATTTGCATTTGCTTCTTATTGATTCCTTTTTTGGTTGTTTTTGGGAAATCGAGCTTTTTGAAGGAGTTGCTACAGTAAATTGTGTTTTTAGTGAAAGTTTTGCTGTTATAAAGCTAAACCCAAGGGTCTATTATATTTTGAATACACTAATGTTGCTAATGAAGATTGTGTGAAGTTTTGTATGAAGGAAAAATTTTAGGTGTAGAGAGAGAGAGATGTAATAAGATGAAGAATGGACAAAAGCTCAAGCTTGGGGATGCCACCCCGGTGTCACCCCAAGAAATATCCAAGAGTTACAAGCGTAAAAAATGTGGGATGCCCAAGGCATCCCCTTCTTCATCAATAAAAAGCTCAGGTCTTTGTAGACACTTAGTTTTTATTGTTTCATGCACTGTTGTGTTGTTATTGGAGCGTCTTAGTTTTCATTTGCTTTGCTTAGTTGTTTAGTTTGCTTGAATAAAGTAGTTTGGACCCCCACTCTCGCTATGTTGTTTCAAATAAGTTGATTGGTGTTGGAAAGGAGTAGAAAGTTCTTGCTTGAAAGTGCAAGAGGAGCTTGCATTGACTGTGACTTAGACTTTAGCATGACATGCTAGGTATTGTTTTGGCCTTATGCTTAGTGATTATTGTTGTAGTATGTCTTGTTCCAAACAATTAGGATTGCTTAGTGTGCCTTGAAAGAATTATGCGTTGTTTTAGCATACAAAAGCATAATATTGTGGTCTTCTCCTGTGATGCTTTGTTTGGGTTGACTTGACACATGCTCACACCATATTATGACTATTAACAAGTCACCATAGCCTTTATGATTAATTAGTTTTTGACTTGTAGTACCACTCTATAATTTGATTAGTAATGTTTTGTCGCTCTGCATGATTATGGCCATTATTGCTCTCTTAGTTGGTTGCTCCCAGTCTTTTGCTAGCCTCCACTTGTATGAGTAAGCTCTACTCATGCTTCCAACTTCCAAGAAACCAAGTTATTCCAAAGTTTCCACTATAAATTCCTATGCATGGTGTGTTACACCATTCCAAGTATATTCTTATTTTCAGCTATCTTCCAATTAAAAAGTATTTTGTTATGTGAAAGTTAGTGATTAAATCCCTCACAAACTTGATGGCACACTTTATATTCCTTGACCCTAATAAACTTGAACCATTGTGTCATCTATGTTATATATGCTTGCATTTATATATTGGAATTAGCAGAACCATGCTGTCATGGCGAACATTTTACACATTGCACTTGTACTTTGTACATAGTTGATATCATGCTATTTTGTCTATGGATGTCGCCGGTGTGAAATAAAGAGGGAGCTTGTAAGTCCATGGAGTTATGCATTTTGTGTTAGAGAAACGCCTGGGCCGCTAGCCTAAGCCATGCCTAATCATGGTGGAAACTTGCAGCATCACCATAATGACATCTATGAAGCTTTCTTCTTATAAAAAAGAGACATTGAAAAGAGGAAAGAGAGAAAAAACACCATTTTCCCATGGTAAAAAAGAAGATTGCTGAGACGCTCCTTATTTTCTTGCCTTGTCATTTTGATTATGGGATAACTCATGTATCATGTGCAAGGGGTACCCCGTTGGCGGTTGAAAGAGAATTTTCTATCCCTCTGATTTTGATGTTTGATAACAACACACTTATTAGTTTAATCGTGTTCTAAGTGTATCACAGGTTTGATAAGAGTATGGCACAAATATTGACCTAACCAATTACCCTTACGAAAAACCAATGTGACAACCGGTAGTACCGGAAAAATGTCTGGTACTACCGCTTGGCACCGGTACTACCGGTCCTAGTACCGGTTGGTCCCTTGCAAGGTTGATAAGGATGAGTTTTCCTCAGTACCACCCGGTACCGCGGAATTGCACTACCGCTCCAACCGGTAGTACCGCTTGAGACAAGCGGTAATACCGCTTGGACATGGTTGTACCGCTCAGCAGTACCAGGCAGTTTTGAGGAAGGACCACCCCTCTCATTCTTGCTCAGTACCAAGCGGTACTTGGGACTGGTACTACCGCCCTGACCGGTAGTACCGCGTTTTACGACAGGTACTACCGCTTGGGGGTGGTACCGCAAGGGTATACCGGGCAATACTGAAGATGGCTCGACCAACTAAGGCATCTCCAGTACCTGGTCCGGTACTGGACCGGTAGTACCGCTTGCAAGCGGTACTACCGCTTGAGTACCGGTGCACTTATTGCTCCAACGGCCAGATTTCTCCAAAGGGGTATAAATACCCCTCCACCTACCTTGGGACAAGCTGCTCATTTGCATTAAAGTCAAGACCACCATTGGAGCCACCCAATCCACAAGATCTCTTCAATCCACCACCCAAAGTCCTTTATCTTTGGGGAATCAAAGGAGGAGGCCTTGATCTACTACTTCACCAAAAGAGATCTTCATTCCCCCCTCATTCAATTGAGGGCCCCTTTGCTCTAGTGTTTTCTTGGAAACCCTAGTTCTTGTTTTGGTTCTTACAAGCTTGTCTTTGATTGCTTTGACAGCTTGCTTGTATTTGGGAGCCTCCGATTAAGTTGTGGATGTGTTCCCCAAACTTGTAAAGGTGTCGGCTTCCACCTTGAAGGTTGCCGATATAGTGGAAGGTGAATCGATCCTGTTGGGGTGAGATTCATCAGAGAACAAGGGAGGCCTCTCGTGGCGTTGGTGGTTTGAAACCACCCCCTCTCCAAACATAGACGTACTTCCCCTCAAAAGGAAGGAACTATGGGAAACAAATCCTTGTGTCTCTGTGTCCACCACTTTGGTTACTTCTATCCTTTACCGCACTTTACTTACTTGTTCTTACTTTGCGTTGTGGTAGCTATTGCATAATTTTCATATAGGTAAATTCACCTTAGTTGCATTATCTAGAGAATTTACCTTATTGTCAAACCTAATTTGAAAAATAAGAAAATTTGAAGTAGCACCTATTCACCCCCCCCCCCCCTCTAGGTGCCCATACGATCTTTTCAATTGGTATCAGAGCCTCAACTCTTTATTTGGGCTTTACGCCTAAGAGAATATGGGTAGCCAAGAAGGGGAAGGTGATGGCGAGCATACTACGGTGACCATGGAAGATCTCAAAAACTTGGAAACAAGATTGAGCTCTTCCTTGGTCAACGAAGTCAAGAAGATGCCTGAGCAACTTCTTAAAGAAAAAGATGGCTCATCATCCCTTTCTCCTCAAGGGGATCCTCCATCCAGTTTACCTAAAGGGGATACTCCCATATCCCCCAAGGATAGAATGGTTAGGGGTAAACAAGACAACACTAATTCCTCCACACAAAATGATGGTGGGAAGGGTGAGCACCGTGTTTCATGGTACTCTCCCGAACCTCCAATCCCTCACCCTCATGTATACAATAGAGGTGACCCACCTAAGCTTGAAGAATCCGCTACCTTTGCTCAATGGCAATCACTAATGAGAACTCATATGCGCAGCTCTTGCATTGAACTATGGAACATCATCGAGCATGGACTCTTTATTGGGGATCCAAACAACTTGACAAGAAGAGAGGTTGTCAATAGTCAACTCAATTCCACTGCTTTGCATATGATTCAACAAGGATTGGGGACAAAGGATTATCCACACATTGAGCACTTTAGCATTGCCAAGGAAGCTTGGGATGCCCTCACTGTATTGTTTGTTGGAAATGAGAGTATGAGGAGGAAACGATATGATGCTCTAAGCAATGAAGCCGAAGGCTTCTACATGAAAGAAGGTGAAGATCACGAAGACATGTACCGAAGGCTCAAGACCACCGCCACCGCTTTTAGAAATGTGGGTGCCTCACATGTGGATGATGCATGGATAAAAAGGAAATATGTGAGTGCACTCATGCCTTTTGAGCCCACCGACTTGAAGAGCCTACAAGGAAGACACAACTACCATCTCATGACCTCAAATGAAGTTATGCAAGAGATGGCCGCCTTCAAAGTAGCCGCTAAGAATGCCAAAGATGCTCGTGCCCTTGGTATGAGCAATGTTGTCAATGTTGCATTGAAGGCCAAAGTTGTGGACCATGGGGATGAAGATTATAGTGATGAAGGCCTCTCCATGGACCATCCCGATGAAGTCAAGATTGCTCATGGTCAATATATGGCCTTCTATGCAAAGAACTTTTGAAAGAACCCCGCCAAGGCCAAGATGGAAATGCAACGGAGAAGCAACCCAAATGGGAAAAGAGAGAATACCACTAGGTTGAGAACTTGCTTCAATTGTGGTGACCGCTATCACTTTGTGGCAAGTTGCCCGAGAAGAGAGAAGATCATGGTGGTAATCTTGTGATGAAGAAGACTCTCAAAGGATCTTACAAGAAACCCTTCATCAAGAAGAATCCCATCAACAAGAAGTCGGGAGAAATCATCTTGATCACTCATGAAGAATACTCCTCAGACGATGAAGATGATGAGGAAGAAGAAACGTCTAATAATATGGCGGCCCTAGCCACTACTTCTACTCCGACTTTCTCACTCTTCGATTCTCCAAATGAGAATTCCCCCATCAAGAATGTCACTTGCCTTATGGCAAGAGGAACGGAGGTATCCTCATCTTCTCACTCTACTCTCTTAGACAATGATGAAATTGATGATGAGATGTCTCTTGATGTTAAAAAGGAGTTAATTGCCTTTGATGAGTTTATGACTAACATACAAGGAGATGCTAAGATACATTTTGGAAACATCTTAGATCAACTTTCCCATACACAAGAGCTTCTAGATGTAAGATGTAAACTTGGGCATGAACACATGATTGAGCTAGAGGCTTTAAACAATGCTCTAGAAGAAGAACAAGAAACTAGGTTATCACTTGAATTAAAACTTGAAGGGCTTGATGAGGCAAATGGCACTATTGTTAACAAACTCATGAAAGAGCGTGATCATGCTATTGCTAAATACAAAAGGGATAAAAAGGACAAGATTGAGTTTGGTGTGGTTCATGAAAAACTTGCCGATGACTTTAGTTTGCTTAACAAGGCTCACAAGGCTTTGGAAAGTGAACTCTTGTCACTCACAAAGTCCCATGAAATGCTTCAAACTCAATTGGCCAATATTCCTTCACCTAGTAACTTCATTTCATCTAGGAGTACAACTATTTTTGAAGAAAATGCTAGGTTGAAGGGGGAGCTTGCCAAGGCCACATTTCCACAAGGCAACAAGTCCATTGATGATCTCTTGAGTAAGCAAAGACCTTGTGGTGAAAAGGGGGCATTGGTTTTGTTTCCAAAACCAAGAAGAAGAACAATAAGAAGAAGAAGGCCAAGCCCGCACAAGAGACCAACAAGACCATGGTGGATAGTAAGACCACAAGTGGTAAAACTATGTCTCATAATGACTTTGCGGGAAGTGTTAACCCTCACTATGTTCTAATGCGTGATTATTATGGTGATGTGTATGCACAATATGTTGGCCCTTATGATGGTTATATTGCTTGGTCTATTTGGGTTCCCAAGACCCTTGTTGCTAACAAAAGAGGACCCATTGAAAAATGGGTACCTAAAAATTAGCTTGATCTTTTGTAGACTTATGCTTCCGGGGGGTCAAAGTGGGTGCTTGATAGTGGTTGCACAAGTCATATGACCGGAAGCTCGTCTATTGTCAAGGAGTTAAAGCCAAATGATGATCAAATCTCCATGACATATGCCGACAAATCAAAGTCTAAGGTAATGGGTTTCGACAAGGTAGTGGTTGCTCATGACATTACACTCGTGAACGTCATGCTTGTTGAGACCCTTGGATACAATTTACTTTCAGTCCTTGCTCTTGGAAAGATGGGCTTTGCCGTCTTTATTAATGTTGATATTGTGGTCCTCTTGTGGAGCAAGTCTCTCAAGTTTGCTTTCGTTGGGTATGTCGAACATGACTTGTATGTGGTGGACTTTTCGGAGCAAGCCACTACATGTACGATGTGCTTATTCGGAAAGGCCGATGTGGGTTGGCTATGGCATCGCCGACTAGCCCATGTTAATATGAGAACTTTGCAAAGTCTCCTTTGCCAAAGATCGTGTTTGCAGGGCATGTGTTCTAGGGAAGATGCATGACGCTCCTCACAAGCCTAAGAACCGTATCAAGTCTACCAAGATCTTGGAACTCCTCCATGTGGATCTCTTTGGTCCTCCATCTCATGCAAGTCTTGGTGGGAAGAAATATTGTTTGGTGATCGTCGATGACTTTTCAAGATACTCATGGGTATACTTCTTCAAGTTAAAGAGTGAGACCCAAAAGACCTTCATCGACTTCATCAACATGGTCCAACGACAATACAATCTTCCCGTGTTGATCATAAGAAGTGACAACGGCACCGAGTTCAAGAACTACACCTTGAATGATTTTCTTAGTGATGAGGGGATAAAACATCAATATTCCGCTGCATACACCCCTCACCAAAATGGTGTGGCCGAAAGGAAGAACCGGACTCTTATTGAGATGGCTAGGACCATGTTGGCGGAGTTTAAATCTCCATACAACTTTTGGGCCGAAGACATCTCCACCGCTTGCCATGCTTCAAACCGGCTCTACCTCCGCAAAGAAATCAACAAGACTCCATATGAAATTCTTACCGGCAACAAGCCCAACATATCTTACTTCCGGTTGTTCGGTTGTAAGTGTTTCTATCTCATAAAAGGTGTCCGTTTGTCCAAATTCGAGTCTAAAGCATTAGAGGGTATTTTTGTTGGCTATGGTCTCGAATCTCACACTTATAGAATCTATGATAATCTCTTCGGATCCGTCATAGAATCTTGTAGTGTGACCTTCGAAGAATATGATGGTCCCCAAGGGGGGCGTGTTGATGCTTGTGATGCAGATGATGAAATGCCTCGGGATGCCATATGAAGAATGGGTGTGGGATATATCCGCCCCGTTGAGGAACCCCTTATGGCGGATCGAGAAGAACTATGCTCCACTCAAGTGGAGCCCTTATCTTCACAACCTCAACATGCTCCATCCACCGAGGAGGACAATGACTCAAGCCAAAGACAAGATGTGGACCCTCAACAAGGTGATCATAGTGACAACTCTAGTCAGGGGAGCTTGATTCATTCGCCGGGATGTCAAGTGGTGCCAAGGCAATTACTCAAGGAAGATCCGTACAAACTGCTTTGAGACAAGCTCAAATTGATGCTAGAAGAGCACTTGATCAAGACCAAGGTCAATCTTTGCCTCCCAATGTAGAGGATGATTCCAATGATGTCCAAGGTCAAGATGATGGTCAAGACGAGGATCAAAATGATGAAGATGGTCCCCCAAGAAACAACACGGAGATCCACGCTCGTCGCTAAGCTAGAAAAGAAAGAATGTTGGAATTAAGAGACCACTATCTACAAAATGTTGTTGATGACCTAAGGAAAGGCATTTCCACAAGAGCACAATTGAAGAGGTTCAGTGAACATCAAGCACACATCTCCATTATTGAACCTAAGAAAATGTGGGAAGCTCTTGAAGATTCGGATTGGTTGGAAGCTATGCATAAAGAGCTCAACAACTTTGAGAGAAACAAAGTATGGAAGTTAATTGAGAAGCCAAAGGATTGCCGCAATGTTATTGGAACAAAGTGGATATTCAAAAACAAGCAAGATGAGCATGGAATTATAGTAAGGAACAAGTCTAGATTGGTTGCACAAGGGTATTCTCAAATTGAAGGCATTGACTATGGAGAGACGTATGCACCCGTGGCTCGCCTTGAGTCCATCTGTATCCTTCTTGCTTATGCGGCACATCATAACTTCAAGTTGCAACAAATGGATGTAGAAAGTGCATTTCTTTATGGTCCTTTAAATGAATTGGTATACATTAAGCAACCCCTAGGATTTGAGGACCCCAACTTCCCAAAACATGTCTACAAACTTGATAAGGCACTCCATGGGCTCAAGCAAGCCCCACACACGTGGTATGAGCACCTTAGAGAGTTATTGTTTGACCGTGGATTTGAGGTTGGGAAAATCGATCCCACTCTTTTTACTAAGAGAGTCAATGGGGAGATTTTTGTATGCCAAATATATGTTGATGATATTATCTTTGGATCATCTAACAAAGCTTTTAATGATGAATTCTCAAAGCTTATGACTAGTAGGTTCCAGATGTCTTTGATGGGGAGTTGAGAGTATTTCTTGGCTTTGATATCAAGCAAGTTAGAGGAGGGACATTATTCAATCAAGCCAAGTATACTCAAGATATGCTCAAGAGATTCAAAATGCAAGATTTAAATGGAGCTCCTACTCCCATGGCTACAAAGACTCATCTAGAACAAAATCCAAATGGTAAAGATGTGGATCAAAAGGTATACCGGTCCATGATTGGTTCTTTGCTTTATCTTTCTGCATCTAGACCTGATATTGTGTTGAGTGTAGGTGTGTGTGCAAGATATCAAGCGGCTCCTAAAGAAAGCCATTTGATGGCGGTCAAGAGAATCTTTTAGTTCATACCCCATTTTATGGTCTTTGGTACCCTCGAGGCTCAACATTTGCCCTTTGTGGATACACGGATTTGGATTGGGCGGGTGATAAGGATGATAGAAAATCAACATCCGGGGCTTGCCAATTTCTTGGTAGGTCCTTGGTATGTTGGTCTTCTAAGAAGCAAAATTGTATATCTCTCTCTACCACCAAAGCCGAGTATGTGGCTGCCGCTAGTGCTTGCACTCAATTGCTATGGATGAGGCAAACTTTAAAGGAATACGGTGTCCATTGTGACAAAGTGCCTCTTCTATGTGACGATGAAAGTGCCATCAAGATTGCATACAACCCGGTGGATCACACAAGGACAAAGCATATTGAGATTTGTCATCACTTCATTAGAGATCATGTTGCTCGAGGTGATATTGATCTATCCTATGTGTTAACCAAAGATCAACTTGACGATATATTCACGAAGCCACTTGATGAAGCAAGGTTTTGCTACTTGAGGAATGAAATAAATATCGTAGATTCAAGGAGCTTGACTTGATTATCTTACACTCTCGCCTAATATTCGGCCCATATTTGGTTTAGGTGTAGGCATGGACATAGGGGGAGTGCGGTCCTAATTGATTGGACCATCCCTCCCCCCATTATGCGCAAAGTAAACAAAATCATTCCTCTTAATATCATTTTGTGATATGTGAGCTTAATGATGAGTTTCGGTAATGGACCCAAGATATATCTTCGTGGTGCCAAGCCGAGTATACTCAAACAAGGTGGCCTAGGCCACCGCCCCCTCTCAATCGAGAGGTTGATGTGCTTACTCGTGTTTGTCACTTTTGAATTGGTTTTTACTCATGTTTGTCATCTTTTGAGTTGTTTCATTGATCTTAGTCTCATGCACTCTAGTTTGGTTTTTGACATCCTTTTCTCGATTTTTTAGAGTGCATGTGCTTCCCAGTACAATTATCTCAACCCAAGCCTCTCTACTCCCTCACAAAAACCCTCTCTCAATCCGCACAAGAATCACCCATTTTTCCTGGCCTTGGAATCAGATGGGACCGGCACTACCGGTTGGATGAGCGGTACTACTGCCCCTGGGAAGTTCCCAGGTCGTACCCTGGAAACTTCTCCAGGAGCAGTACTACCGCCCACACGCCCGGTACTACCGGCCACCGGTACTACCGGTTGCTGGACCGGTACTACCGCTCACAAGCGGTACTACCACTTTCGGCACCGGTACTACCGGTTGACGGAGTATGGTATATATTGGCTAAGCATGGAGTGGCACCCATCAGTGCCCTATTCTTTCCCACGTTCTCCACTGATACCTGCGCCGCCACCGGAGCCCTTGACGCCGCCGGAGCCCTGCCGCACCCTCCTCTCCCCGAATCCTCCTTGGATTCGGCCTCTTGGCGGGCTCCCCCTCCTTTCCACCGACATGGATCCCGGTACAACTGCCCTTTATCTCTCCGTTTAATTTCCTCATCGGATCTAGGTTTTGGGATAGATTTGTGAAGAAATTGACATGTTGTAAGGTTGTACTGCCATATACTTCCCTTGTTGCCTAGAGAGTCATTGTGTCTCCGTGTCCACCACTTTGGTTACTTCTATCCTTTACCGCACTTTACTTACTTGTTCTTACTTTGTGTTGTGGTATCTATTGCATAATTGTCATATAGGTAAATTCACCTTAGTTGCATTATCTAGAGAATTTACCTTATTGTCAAACCTAATTTGAAAAAGAATAAAATTTGAAGTAGCACCTATTCACCCCCCTCTAGGTGCCCATACGATCCTTTCAGCGGTTCTCTATGATACACATGCACTTACTATGACAAGAACTTACAGGTGACTAAAGTTGAGTAGCATGAGGAGCGGCCCTCGTATTCAAGGGACATGAGATTGCCAACTTATACTTTTTCAAACATATACTCCATAGTTTGTTCACTTTTACGTTAATCACTTCAGGATGCTTATGATAGGGACAATGAAAGCTGAAAGCTAACAAGTACCATAATTTTTGGAATCTCTTTTTGAAACTTGAAATTCCTGCTTCCTTTTACGAAGGGCCTTTCTTCCACTTTTATATTGAGTCTCCACCTTCTACCTTTAGGCACCAGTTAAGAGAGCATATTTGCCATTCTTAGTTCTATGTGCATTGTCCCAAAACTTATTGATTAATTCATAATGTTGATATTGCTTGCTCTTGAACTATTTGTATCTAGTCACTCTTATGAACCTTGAAGGTGTCCTATGTATTTATGCTACTCCATGAGGGACAAGCTGAATGCCACTATGCTATGTTTTCTGTTTGTGAAACAAACAAACGTCTTTCAATGCATTGTTATTCATTATCTTTGTTTGTAATCTTTCATGTTGCATGCATAGTTACTTTATCTTATTGTTAGAACTCCATCTTTCATGCTCATGTTTAGAGTTCTTTGATCCTAGCTTTCAATGCTTGCAAATGGTTTGATCTTGATTTTGATGGTGCATGCCACCTAAAAAATTATTCTTTTTATCACTTACCTACTCGAGGACGAGCAGGAGTTAAGCTTAGAGATGCTTGATACGTCGTAAACGTATCTATAATTTTTTATGTTCCATGCTTGTTTAGTCCACTTTGCTTTGTTTTGTCTACACTTTGAGGTATTTTTATACACTTTCTAGAACTAACCTATTGACAAGATGCCACAGTGCCAGTTGCCTGTTTTCTGCTGTTTTTGGTTTCAGAAATCTAAAAAATGAATATTCTAGGAATTGTACGGGACAAAAGCCAAAGTTCATATTTTTTCCTAAACGATACGAAAAATCAAAGACGAGACGCAGGAGGACACCAGGGTGGCCACACCCTAGGTGGGCACGGGCCCACCCTGGCCGCGCCCACAGGGGGTGTGGGCCCCCTGGACCTCCACCGACCTTGCCTCCTTCGCCTATAAGAAGCCCCTGGGGAGAAAATCCTAGGGAATCGACCAAAAAGCCATGAAAAGTTCCGCAGCGCCGCCGCCACCGAAGGGGAAATTCAGGGGACAGAAACTCTCTGTTCCGGCACCCTGCCGGGACGGGGAAGTGCCCCCGAAGCCATCTCCATCGATCTCCACCACCATCTCCATCATCGTTGCTGATTCCCATGATGAGGAGGGAGTAGTTCTTCCTCGAGGCTAAGGGATCTACCGGTAGCTATGTGTTCATCTCTCTCTCTATGCATGATCTTGTGGTCATGATCTTTGTAATCAAGTAGATCTACTCTGCTACTCAAGTGCTTTAATAGATTTCTAGCTCTCCACACGTGCGTGTAAGTGACAACGTGCATACCGTGGTGGCACTTAGACTAGAAGTTACATAAATACTCATCATGCTTTAATAGATCTATGTTTTCCCCACGTGTGTGACAGTGACAGCGTGCGCACCGTGTATGGCACTTAAGCTAGATTACATATATATTCATGAGTTATATTTGGAGTTGGATGTCTTTATGAAATTGTGGTGTTTGTTGGAACCATCTAGCGCTCAAGGTGACAGTGTGGGATTATCTAGACGGGGAAGACGGACTTTGAGGTGTGCTTTTGTAGCCTACCGCGGATTGGAGTTTCCAACCGGAGAGTAGTTCAGGGTAGTATCATGAAGAGAATATATTTATTGAGAGTGTTCACTAGTGAAAGTATGATCCATAGGTCTTGTTTCTAAACATTGAAACACCGTTTGCATCTAGATCTGTTGCATGTTTGCTTGTTTCCATCTTTATTTTAGTTTGCCTTTAGTCTCTCTCACGTCAACAACAAGTCATAAGCTCTTTTCTGGCACCGTTACCACTTGTATTTCACTATCTTTTCGTCGAACTAGTGCACCTATACACCTGACAAGTGTATTGGGTGTGTTGGGGACACAAGAGACTTCTTGTATCTTGATTGCAGGGTTGCTTGAGAGGGATACCTTTGACCACTTTCTCCCTGAGTTCGATAAACCTTGGGTAATCCACTTAAGGGAAACTTGTTGTTGTTCTACAAATCTCTGCACTTGGAGGCCCAACAACTATCTACAAGAATAGAAGTGCGTAGGCATCAGGCTTCGACGAGTGGTCGGCCACATCCAGATTTCATGTGGGATGAACACCGTACAAACCTCCACTATTATCTATGAAGATAATGTTGCTTGTGTTGCACAAGTCCAAACGGGTTCCGTGAAGAGTAATCTTACAAAACATATAAAACCCAAGTTTTTCTATGTACATGAATTGCAGAAGACAAACGAAGTAAAGATCTTGCATACTAAGTCATGTGAAAATCTTGCCCATTTATTCATTACCATCATCTTCTTTCGAGAGATGTGTTGGAATCGGTATGATGAGAATTAGGGAGATGCTAGGTTTAGGGAGAGAATCTTCACATACTCATCGCTAAAAAGCTTGATCCCGATGATCGAGTAGTTAACTTCATAGTTAATGAATTGTCCTCTTTTTCCCTAAGTGGGTTTTTATGAATTTTATCACATGAGGTTTTTAACGAGGCACTTTGTGCAATATAGCACAAGTATATCGTGTACATGTTCTTCCTATATTTTTCAGTGGGTTTATAGGAGTTTTGAGACATGGATATACTAATAAAATACCTAGGAGTGTTGGGAAACTTGGACTCCGATAAGACCCACTTCGGTGGCCTCTTTGCATATATATAAAGCGAGTAGCAATCGTTATACATACTAGTTTCAAAGAAGATCAATAAAAAGTTATTTTTATGTGTCAATCTACTATAAGCATTTTTGTATACTACTCCCTCCGTTTTAAAATATAAGATGTTTTAGGTTTGTGAAAAAAAAATATCTAGACTTGTTTTAGTGTGTAGATTTATTTAAAACATGAGTAAACCTATATACTAAAACTAGTCTAGATACATTTATTTCATAAAACTAAAACATCTTATATTTTAAAACGGAGGAAATGCCTTTCGTTGTTCGTTCACGCAGTGCGGACCGACCATGGTTGCACAACAACGTATACTCGGAATGGCAGGTTACGGGAGTTAATTATGCATCTGGCCACACATGATTGTCGATTTGTTGCTAGTACTACTAGTTTGTTTGGCGAGGAGGCAGGTGAGAGAGGGAAGGAGGCGTCCGAGGTGGCGCGATAGGCCGTGCGCGGAAGACGCCTTTTACCCTTTAGCGCACGCAGGACACGAGCAGAGCGCGTGGGGAACGCGCGGTTGGCGCGCCCGGGCGTGTGCTCCTGCCCCGCCGGCACACGCCTAGGATCTGCTACGCTCGCAGGATCATTGTGGCTCACAGCTTCGCCCTGCCTCCTGCCATGAATTCCTTCCTCGTACGGACGGCAACCAAAAGACCAAATCGGTGTCACTTTGGCATCGGAACGGAGTATGGAACCTATGTACGAATCATTGTGGCTCACAGGCAGCTTCACCCTGCATCCGTTCCTCCTCGTACGGTAGCCGATAACCAAATCGGTGTCACATTGTAGTACTTATACTAGGTACGAATCCAACAGAAAACTACTTACAGCAGTACATTTCCCGGACGTGACTGAAGATTCTCTTCTGAACCCAAGCTGTGCTTTCATCAGCCCGTCATTTTTTTTTCTCGAACGGTGAACAGCGACCTGCGCCGACTGCTCTGTTAGACAATGGATGGATCAATTCCCCTGTCACGGTCGCACGGTGCAGAATAATGGTGTCTCCGGGCACTATCCATGTCAGACCCAGAATGACACGCTATGTAGAATACGACGTATAATTCTATACTCCCCGCAGAATACTCTGCTCTGCTTGATGATATTTTGACACGAACCTCCCCGCAGGAGATCCCGTGGAGGCCCCGGGGATGCCCGCGCGGCGCAACCGGCCAAACTGGGTCGCAACAACTCCCTCCAGGATCATGCCGCCTCTCCCCATACGCATGTCGCTTCCTATCCAACGCACAGGGCCGTTCCCATTATTCGATTCGATAGGTGCCGTGATTCTCCGGCTCATACCATCCAAAAGCCTAGGGCGGCCGATCGCGTCACCAAGGGACTGTTTGGTTGACTGCATCAATTTCTCGTCTTGGCCAGGCAGTACCTCTATGCCAACTTTTGCATCTTATTTGATAGCTCGCATGATTTTTTTTACATGAGGACATCAATAAATGCATGTTGTTTGGTTGCCCGTGCCGAATTGCATGTAGCACTAATATGCATAACTAAATAGTCATTAAACAACTTTTGTTCTTCGTGTTCGTCTACCGCCAGTCCGACAACAGAGGGCGACAGGGCAATAGTTGTCGTTGCACAGGTGACGGAGGGTGGCAACACAACTGTTGCGACTGTGCCGACGATGGAGGTCGGCGGGACACCTTATGTGGATGTGGCGGTGACAGAGTCTAGCACTGCAGCTGCGCTGGCAGCGGAGAACGCAAGCACGGTCAGACACAATAGTCTTGCTCGATGGCGGGCTGGACAAGGAACTGGTTGAACATGCTTGTCGTGTCGGTGTCCTTGCTTGTGGCATCTAGGAACTCGAGCTCAAACATGACGGACTCGACCGCTTGAAACGAATGGAAGCTACGTGCGGTCGACAGCGACGATGACCTTGGCGTTCCTCTACCTGCACGATCCTCCCATCAAGCAGACCATCTTCATGTACATCAACCTCACATACAAGCTAAGAAGTTCATCCTCATATACGTACACCTACATTTTACAATTCAGAGAGGAGAGCTTCAGATGGATCCCTATACCTACATCAAAATATAAAACTTGCAACACGAAAATTATGGAAAACAACAAGATTAAGCTACTCCTTAAAGAAAGATTCGAGCGGTTGCTTGTGTGCGACAAATCTGAAGAAGCAAGCCCAAGAAAAACCAACTTTGATCACGAATCTGAGAAGATACAGTTCACCAACCTCAAAGCTGATGATCAGAATAAAACTCCATCATCGATACGCATCTTTTTTATGTAGAACTCAACTCGATTTGAAGCATGTATGTGCTAATCATAAGTGGTTTGGATGGACATGTTTAAGAGAAGAGAGAAAGGGGAGGATGAGAAAGAGCCTTGGACACCTTCGTGCACTCGCGTGCTCTCCGAGTCATGACCGCTCAAAATGGCCGATTCGAGCGTTGTTTTTAAACCTGGCTCCGGGCTGTTTTGAGAAGCGCACAGGTGTAGCCCAAACTCGTATGCAGGAAATCAATCGAGCCGATTTCATTTCTTCAAAAGTTGTTTGACCCTTGTGCAGGCTACCAAACGTGTTTCAAATATGTGCTTGCGCCGTGCACGCCATGTCGCTGACAGAACCATCATCTACCATGTGATGTGCAGTGAAGTGTAAACATCCAGGTAAAGCGATAGAGTCTGACTCCTGAGCACCATGTAGATTTCCTTCCTGAAAAAGAAGTGAATTTTGTAGTACGCGAAAAGTAAAGGAGAACGGCACGGGGCATTTGTCTGAAACCGTCCGGCGCGTTGCACGCTGATCGGAGATCCTATATACCCCGACCCGACAGTATATCAGCATGATCGCCTCGCCCCCCATCGAATTTCTTCAACTCCTCCAGTTTCGCCGCCACACACGCAACGCACAAGAATGGACGCAACCCGGGCCCTCCTCCTGCCGCGCTCCGACGGCGTCGTCCCCGGCGTGGTCGACTTCCGCGGCGGCCCCGCGTCGCGCGCATCCACAGGCCGATGGTCCGCCGCGATGTTCGTCCTAGGTACGGACCCTCCGATCCAACATACAGAGCATGGTCGATCGATGACTGATCGAGGCGTACGTGGATTTTAACTTGTGATGATCGATCTGTGTTCTTGGGATTTGAAGGTGTGGAGATCGCGGAGAGGTTCGCGTACCACGGGGTGTCCGCGAACCTGATCAGCTACCTCACGGGCCCGCTGGGGGAGTCCACGGCGGGCGCCGCGGCCGCGATCAACGCCTGGAGCGGCGTCGCCACGATGCTGCCGCTCCTGGTGGCGTGCGTCGCCGACGCCTGGCTCGGCAGGTTCCGGACCATCGTCTTCGCCTCCATCCTCTTCGTCGTGGTAAAGCCCAATTTCCCTCCCACTCCCCAATTCAGCACATTGACTGACGTAAAACCGCAGTCGGTCTGTCAGTTTCGTCGGTAACGCAAAATTCGATCACTGACAATGCCGGTGTGTGTGTGTGCGTGTGTGTCGCTACAGAGCATGGGCATGCTGACCCTGTCCTCGGCGCTCCCGATGTTCCACACCGACGGCTGCAGCAGCTTCTTCGCCTCGCCGTCGCTGGCCTGCTCCCCGTCCCCGGTGCAGGTGACCATCTTCTACGTGTCACTCTACCTGGTAGCGCTGGCGGAGGCCGGGCACAAGCCCTGCGCGCAGGCGTTCGGCGCCGACCAGTTCGACCAGCACCACCCCAGGGAGGCCGTCGCCCGGAGCTCCTTCTTCAACTGGTGGTACTTCGGGATGTGCTCCGGCACCGCCGCCACCACCGTGGTCTCCAGCTACATCCAGGACAACATCGGCTGGGGCCTCGGCTTCGGCGTCCCCTGCCTCGTCATGGTCCTCGCGCTCGCCATGTTCCTGCTCGGCACGCGCAGGTACCGCTACTACACCTCCACGCAGTCCAGCCCCTTCGCCCGCCTCGCCAGAGCCTTCCTCGCGCTCGTCAGAGGCTCCAAGTCGAGCGAGGACGCCGAGTTCAATGCGGAGGAGCACCGGGAGGAGGTCAGCGGCCTGCTGCGGCTGTTCCCCATCTGGGCGACCTGCATCATCTACGCCGTCATCTTCTCCCAGTCCTCCACCTTCTTCACCAAGCAGGCCGCCACGCTGGACCGGAGGATCGGCGCCACGTTCCAGGTGCCGCCGGCCGCGCTGCAGACGTTCATCAGCCTGACCATCATCACCTTCATCCCGGTCTACGACCGGCTCTTCGTGCCCGCCGCGCGGCGGTTCACGCGCCTGTCATCGGGCATCACAATGCTGCAGAGGATCGGGACCGGCCTCGTCCTCGCGATGGTGGCCATGGCCGTGGCGGCGCCGGTCGAAGCAAAACGGCTCGGAGTGGCGAGGGACGCCGGGCTGGTGGACCAGCCCAAGGCGGCGCTGCCGATGAGCCTGTGGTGGATGGTGCCGCAGTACGTGCTGTTCGGGCTCTCCGACGTGTTCGCCATGATCGGCCTGCAGGAGTTCTTCTACGACCAGGTGCCCGACGCGCTGCGCAGCATCGGCCTCGCCTTCTTCCTCAGCATCTTCGGGGTGGGGCACTTCTTCAGCAGCTTCCTCATCTCCGCCATCGACAGCACCACCAAGAAGAGCGGCGAGAGCTGGTTCGCGAACAACCTCAACCGCGCGCACCTCGACTACTTCTACTGGCTCCTCGCCGGCCTATGCGCCGTGGAGCTCGTCGCGTTCGTCATCGTCTCGCGCGTTTATGTGTACAAGAAGAGGGTATCTCATCATGACGACAGTGTTGCTGTCATGTAGATTAGAGAATGGATACAGCTTATGTCAGGTTCTGATGTATGTATAGACGTATAGCGTTACACCTATACTAGATCTTTGTATGGAGTTCATCTGTATCGTGCACATATCGAAATGATAATAATTGGCTAATATAACAAAAAAATGGACATGCACCAAAATTTTCTTAGGGGATGTTAGAAACAGTTTGCAACAAATTACTCCCTCCATCTTAAAATAGATATCTTAATTTTTTTTAAATTTAGATAAATCTATATACTAAATAGTGTAGATTCATCTATTTTTTAATAAATTTGAGACATCTATTTTAGGACTTACTGGGTGGCGAGGCCAGGACAACTCTAAAGCCAATTACTGAGAGAAGGGCCGGAAGTACTCAAATAGTTTCTTTTGAAACTATTTTTTTACAAATAGGGTATATTAATATCGCGAACGTATCAATTTCATCCAGGTTCTGCAACACTGTATTTCCCTACAGTGATCTATTCCTTGTACCAGTAGACAACACCACCAAACAGTACCAAAAGTCTAGCTCCTCCAAAAGCGATATCTCCAAGAAGAGGATAGTGCACAAACACCGTCGTCGTTCGATCATGGATCTTAGGTTTTTACCCTAAAAAAAGTCATCACTTACAAAATAATGCCTTTAACAAGGTTATTGCCAAGCACAACCAATCAAGGCCAGACCTTGAATTTTCACCTTGAAAGGTAAGGCTTTGAACTTCTCATGTGTTGTTGGCCCCACTTACGATGTCGCTGCTCCAAGTCACAAATCATCAAGCCAATTCCTCATCCCTACAAAGACTCGAATTACCATTGGTAGTCCTCATATATCGGCTTCCATGAAATTCTCCGCTAGCTGACTTTATCATGGAACGAGAAACCGTGCCCCATGGTAGTAACAACCAGCAGGGCTTCACAACGCTCCCTTGAAACCAAAAGTCAGAGAAAAACATGGGTGCGCACAACCGAATCCCACCTGATCCAGCAATCTCCACGCATGAATCGCCCAGTGGAGTTCGTCGATGGAGCCTTCTGAAACACGACACGCCAGCCAGATCGATGGGGAAAAGCATCCAAAAGATCATCATATTGGTGCGAGTTGGAATCCTAGGACCACCCCCTTTATTCAAGCCGAGCTAGTATCCCCCATGCCACCCGTCAGCACCCTGTTGGATCATCTGCTCCGAACCTCATAGGCTAGGACAACATCGAGGAAGAAGAATACATATCATGGACGATCTTTCGCCGAATCCGATCGAACCACGCAATGAGGAGGAGCCCCCGGCACTGGTCAACGCACCGCTGTGCAAGACCTCCACCACCACCCGCGTTCCACATGCGCCGCCCAGTGACGGCCCTCCTCGCGCGTAGGAGACCGTCGAAGCTCGCCTGCACTCACCACCGTCATTGGTAGCGTGGGTGTGGCCGCCACCGCCGACAAATACGGCGGCAGCAGCCTTGGGGAGTAGATCAAGCGACCGATCGCTAGGGTGGGAGAGGGGCCTCTGGAGTCACCCCACGCGAGGCGACCAGGGAGGGTGGGGAAGGGAGGGGAGGAGGGTGGCATTTTTATTGCAAACATTGGTTCCCACAAAATTAATGAAAATGTGCTCATGAGCATGAGAACACAATAAAGATTGCATGGCATTCATAACACCAATTTTATTTATAGACCTTCATCCAAACGGGTTGAATGAACCTCGTGTTATCTTCTACAAGTGGCTCCAGACTGAGACCAGAGAGAATCATGCGCCTCCACATGGTGAAGCAAGCATTTTTATGGAGTTAGTGATACATATTATTAGCTACATCACCCTCTTCATGGACATGTTTTAATTTGGCACATTTGGACCATTTGATCTCTTATTCTCCAATTAGCTTAGCTACACGCTCATCGTCCTCTCTCTTGACTATATACAATGTACTAAGAGGGGTGTTCTCAGCTTCAACATCGAGCTCATCTCTAAGACAGAAGCAACTTTTCTTATTTTTAGTACGACCCACTCAAGTTCTTTACCCAAACCCTAAAAGCAGGCCACCTCTCAATATGTGTTCAACCATAAGCCTCTTGCACAACTCAGTTGTCACAGTTTGATACAAACCCTCCAGGTCCAACCATGAAATCTCAAATGAGAAATTACCGTTTTTCCCAAGATGGACGAGATCTTTCAAATGAATAAGAATCAACTTATGACAAGTTTGCATGGTGGCCAACGTGAACTTCTTTTCCATTGTACAATGGTCACAACATAATCCATCTTCTCATAGTCAGATTTTCCAAATATTTGTCAACATAATTGATGTCTAGAAAGAATGATTTCTCTAAAATCAAGCTTTCAATTATCACCTTAAAATTGAAGAGCCAGAGATCATGAAAAGATCACTATTCTTTTTCTATTATTGACAGATGATATTGAAGTATGCCCTCCAACTGTGTGGGCAACAACTTTGAACTACAGGTCAGACGAATTCTGCTAGCAAGCCTTGTTGGAGTTCCGTTAGTGCAACACCATATGCTCGCACTATAACGGGCAAAAGTCCATCCTCCTTGAACACACATGGAATTTTCACACAGAAGTCATCCAGATGAGCCACTTACACATTGAGGGGAAAATTTGATCTTCTAGTCTCCATCAAGGCGACAAATCCAAATTATGCTCGTGCACCGAGTATGCAACAAAATGATGTTTAGCCAAGTCATGAAGACATCTTCTATTTCAAAATTGCTATTTCAATTCCACAACAAACTCACTTCTGTAACCGTGCACTACAACCTCTAATGGGAACAAGTCGGGCTTTTTTGTCTCCGGACATGTGCCTTTCGCAACGACCAACTTAGTTTGGAATTGACAGACCATGAGCCTCGTCTGCATCATGATCTGTTTCACTAGTACAGACCATGTTCAGCATAGTAGCTATTCTATCGACCACAGTCTCTTCGATGACATGAATTGAATGAGCAATTTATTTACTATCCTAACCTCCTAATTTAGTTGTCTTCTTTAGCAATAGCATAATCACAAATAGACAGAGCCGTCTCTGCTATTATCTTTAAAAAATGTGTAGTCAGCATAGCGGCGAATCCTCTTCCCATGGCATGGCATAAATTTCATCAGGTAACGTTGCTAAAGAAAATGCTCCTAAAATTTCTTTGGTAGAAAGAAATAATGAGATTTCATTTGGTTACGTCATGGATGGAATGCACAAACCAAGAAAACCGTGGACCACTCTCCGAACTTAACCATGTGAGAAGCTACTCTTGCAGTTGCAGGTTCTGATTTTCCACCTGCCAAGGACTTTATACGGTACGTTCATACTAAGTGGAATAGAGTGCCAAGCGGCACACGGCCCGCAAAAGTAAAATATAAACAAAAAGAAATCCGGGGAGCCGGCAAAATTAGAGAAAAATTAGTGAATAAGAGTGCCACAACCGTCTCACTTGACATCCTAGTTAGACAAATCAAATGATTATGATCTTTCCGGATAAAATCAAATGATTATGATCCTGAAGAAGATATGTGTATCTTTGATAGTGCTCGACACTTTTAGTTCAGTCCTGTTTAGCAAAGCAGTTACGATTACTCGACAAGTGTTCGAGTATCTGTAGGAGATTGATCCTGATCAAAAGTGTGTAGTGCTTGGTTTCGAGGACTGGTGGATATAATCCTTCTCTCTAGATCTAAGCACAGAAGACAATCGGTGACGTGAACGTGATGCAAGAATGGATGATATGCATGCATGTTTTGCTTTTTTGGAACGCGATTGAATCTCAAGAAAAAGAGCACAAATGAGAGGCAGGGGTTTAGACGTGGGGCGGTGGGAAACTGAGTGACATCGATCGGCTTGTAGTGAGCCAGCCGATTGAGCAACTATTGGTTTGGTTGCTAAAGGAAGCTAGATTATTTCCACTTTTAGCTTCTAGAGTATCCATTCAAGACTTTCTTGTATCAAGTTTTGGAGTTCCTTACAAGGTAACCCACGTGGTTAAACTAAAAAAAAGGACAATCTCCAACTAGCCTTTTTGAAAAACATATAAGTATGTACTTCCTCCGTTTTATAATATAAGATGTTTTAGCTTTGTAGATCAAATGTATCTAAACTTTTTTTAGTATGTTGATTCACTTAGATTTAGAGTGAATCTACACACTAAAAGAAATCTAGATATATTTTTTCACAAATTTAAAACATATTATATTTTAAAACGGAGGGATTACTAGATATCAGTGCATCACGTACATATTTGTTTAAAAAATAAAGGCGACTGCCCGAGTTTATAACAAAGGCTCTTTAGGGTGGTTTGCCACGAGGTTTAAAGGTACGAAAGCAGAGCTTGCAACCAAATCAAAGGGATCTCAACAACTAGTCTCAGAGGCAAATGGAAACAAGAGATAAATGCCTAGACGGCAGGAAATGATCAAGAACTGGAAGGACACCCCACGCATTGCAATAGGAATCAATTTTGGAATTTGAATTTATAATTCAGAGAATATATGGCACATGAAATAAAAAGTTATGTGAAGGAATATCATATTCGATTTTTCGTGGTAGTCGATAGGCTAAATTTAATCGACATAGAATGATCGTGTATTCGACCAACTAATTAATGGTAGAAGAGGTTTAGGAATGTATCTAATTGATGTTACATGAAAATCAATTAAACCCGTAGATAAGATGAAATCAACAATCTGAGTGATGATCTTTTGAGTGGAGCGCCAGTGAAATGAAAATCTTAGCTAAAAGGATAGATATGAGCGACTAGAGGAGGTGGGGGTGATTAGGGGCTACCAAATTTTATATCTTTTTCAAGTTAGACTTGACACAAAGATAAATTCTCTAGATATGCAACTAAGTGAAATTCTCTATACGACAAACAAGCAAACAACAAGGTAAACAACAATATAACAAGGAGATGATAGAGATAACCGCAAGATGACACGAGGAAGTGATGCCTAGAGTTTCTTCCTTGTTAAGGAAAGTGTGTCTCCGTTGAAGAGGTGTTAGGACCACACAAAGGGCTCCCAAGCGCCACAAAGGCCTCACATTATTCTCCTGGGCACGCACCACAAGAGATGGGTACTCTTTCCCACTATGTGGTGCCCTTGTCGGTGGCAACCGAAACCTCGCACAAAGCTTGGGGCACTTCTCCACACTGAATCGGAGGCTCCCGACATGACCACGGATCTCTTACACACAAGGATGAGCTCCGGGGGCGAGTTCAAGTTAGGGTTTCACAAACCCTAGAAAATAACTTTTTACACGAATGGTGGGGAAACACAAATCCTCTTGGTGGAAATCTAGGTCTAGGTCTCTTCCCTTGATTCCGAAAAGGGCATCAAGTTCTAGTGCCTAGGGAAAGAGATCTTAAAGATTTGAGCTCAACAACAATGTATGTGAGAGAGTGGAAACCGCAGTCTCCACTTGGGGAAGAAAGGCTTCTTTCATACGCCCCTTGATGTCTGACAGTTGTTGGCGTTAAAGGCCGAAGACTCCGTCAGGGAGAGATGTGGTCTCCATACAACAACTAGGGGCCAAACCTGAGTCTCCGGTCGGGAAAGGCCGAAATCCCTAGATTGGGCATAACAAGACAGGAGTCTCCGGAGAAGTCTTCGCCCAGTCTCCGGACCGAATAATGAGAGAAACACGCTTGGTGCCTCTCTCCAAAAAGTCAATCCGAAGACTAGACCGAGGACTTTCCTAGAGTCTCCGTGTCCTATGGTCCAGAAACACGCAGATTAAAGGGCCAACCATTTCTATGTCACTTTTCACTTTTTATTGGAACATCCTTCTTGTTCTACAATAGATTCAAGTACATGGAAAACTTAGCACAAGATTAAACATCCTTACATTGGTGACAAACACCAAAAACATATTTATCAGGGAAATGCCCTTTTAATCTCCTCTTTGGTGTTTGATTACAATACAAGGAATTGCAAGATGAATAGACAACATAAGCATAAGCAACACATGGTTTATAAAATAGAGATGTACTCTCCCTAGATGTGCATCTTTTTTTTATTTTCATAAAAAATACTACTTCCTTTTATCCATATTAGTTGATTCGACTTTATCTAGATACGAATAAATCTAGACTAGATACTTAACTAAATACATATGAATATAGATAAAGTTGAGTCGACTAATATGGGTTCGGAAGGAGTAGGAACTACTGTAGATGAGAGGAAAAACCACAATGAGGCCTCAATCTAGTGCTGTCATTTTCGTCTAGCTCGTAAAATATCCGTGGAGAGAGAGATTGATGGTGATTCAAAATGAGGCGTGGTGGAGTATAACATAGTATTCCCGGGAGAAGCCCATACCGTGATCCGATTGCCAATAGTCTCCTGTCCGTTGCTTTTCCAAAAAAGCTCTCGGGATGGAAGTCAGAACTGCACGCCTAGCTAGCCCCCTTGTTACCATCAGTTTGGAATCCAGGGGACGCAAGGTGCGCGCCGTGCACTTGTCTACGTACACCGATCCCCTTTTCAGATAGAGCTGGGGAGATCGATCTCAGCCGCCCATCTCCTGATGATCATGATCAGACAGGAACCGCGTGCGGCGTGCCCATGCGCACGCACGCGCGCGTGCAGGGGTTTCGGCGCTCGTGGCCTTCGCACGCCCGGGTGGGCGCCCCACGAGCGGGCATGCGTCGCGCAATACAAGGCAAGACATAATAAACTCCTAACAGAATTTATGGCAAAATACGAAACAGAAGACCAATTTCGCATTGTACGTACTCCCTCCGTTTCAGTTTACAAGGCCTACGCGTATATCTAGGTTATCAATTTGACCTATATAATTTGAATTATATAATATAAAAATTATATCATTGGAAAATATAAAGTCTAAAGTTTCTGGTGATATATTTTTTGTAATATATACATCATACTAAGTTGCTTAATTTAGCGACATAGAACTACGTGCAGGACTTGTAAACCGAAACGGAGGGAGTACATAGGACTTCGATTTTTTCGCTTAATTTTGAACCAAATAATTCCCAAAAGATCTCCAGAGGAAGGAGTTACCCTTTGGCCAGCCAAATCGGACCATAAATGCTGTTCATCGATTTGGGCACTGTTCGCGATCAGCTGCCGCACGCCTCTCGTCTGCACGCAACGCCTGTCGCCGTCGCGCTCCATCGATCGATCCCGTCCCGCCTACATAAACCCGTAAGCTGACATACCGCCATGCCTCACCAGAGCCTGCTCCTCGACTCACCGCACTTCGAGGGCAGCACCACCAGCATGGGGGACACCGTCGCTGGCGCCGCCGACTACCGCGGCCAGCCCGCGTCCCGTGCCGCCACCGGCGGCTGGAAATCCTCGATTTTCGTCATGGGTACGTACGCGCCCAAATCTCTTCGTCATGGCCGAGTCAGAATACCCGACCTGGTGATTGATATGCCTTGTTTGTTCTGGATGCAGCTATGGAGATCGCCGAGAGGTTCGCGTACAAGGGCGTGGCGGCGAACCTGATCACGTACCTCACGGGGCCGCTGGGGCAGCCGATGGCCAGCGCGGCGGCGTCCATCGACGCCTGGAAGGGCGTCTCCCAGATGCTGCCGCTCCCGGTCGCCTGCGTCGCCGACGCCTGGCTCGGCCGCTACCGGGCCATCATCCTCGCCTCCATCATCTTCGTCCTGGTCCGTCAGTCCCCCAATTCCTCCCATCGTCACACAGAGTCCAGCAGAACTACTAGTCGTACTGATCTTGAACTCTGAACTCTGAAACTCTTCTTCCGTACAGAGCATGGGCACGCTGTCGCTGTCGTCGGCGTTCCACATCTTCCGCTCCGGCGGGCACGTGGCCGTCTTCTACGTGGCGCTGTACCTGGTGGCGCTGGGCGAGGGCGCGCACAAGCCCTGCGCGCAGGCCTTCGCGGCGGACCAGTTCGACGAGAAGGACCCCAAGGAGAGCGTCGCAAGGAGCTCCTTCTTCAACTGGTGGTACTTCGGCATGTGCGCCGGCACCGCCGTCACCACCATGGTCTCCAGCTACGTCCAGGACAACGTCGGATGGGGACTCGGCTTCGGCATCCCCTGCATCGTCATCGCCGTGTCTCTCGTCGTCTTCCTCGTCGGGACCCCCTCGTACCGCTACTACACCACCAAGGAGCCCAGCCCCGTGGCTCGCGTTGGCAGGGCCTTCTTGGTGCTGATCAGGAGCTGGAGGTCAAAGCACCGCACCAAGTATGTACCGATCGAAAAGTTCGACTGAACGTCTGAACCCAACTCATCCACTCTGCTCTGCTGCCTGTATTGTGCTTCCTCTGACATGACAGTTCTTGCTGCAGCCCGGCGAGCGGCAAAGTCGAGGGCAAGAACTCCGACGACCTCGTCGAGGAGGTGAAGAGCGTCTTCCGCCTGCTCCCCATCTGGGCGTCCTGCATAATCTACGCCATCATCTTCTCCCAGACCTCCACGTTCTTCACCAAGCAGGCGGCCACGCTGGACCGTCGGATCGGGCCCAGCTTCAAGGTGCCGCCCGCGGCGCTGCAGACGTTCATCAGCGTCAGCATCGTCGTCTTCATCCCGGTGTACGACCGGCTCTTCGTGCCGCTGGCCAGGCGCTACACGGGTCGGCCCACGGGCATCACCATGCTGCAGAGGGTCGGCGCCGGGCTGGCCCTCTCCCTCGTCGCCGTCGTGCTCTCGGCCCTCGTGGAGATGAAGCGGCTTCAGGTCGCGAGGGACGCCGGCCTGGTGGACACCCCCAAGGCGCACCTACCGATGACGCTGTGGTGGATGGTGCCGCAGTACGTCCTCATCGGCGTCTCTGACGTCTTCGCCATGATCGGCCTGCAGGAGTTCTTCTACGACCAGGTGCCTGACGCCGTGCGGAGCCTCGGCCTCGCGCTCTTCCTGAGCATCTTCGGCGTCGGGCACCTCCTCAGCAGCTTCCTCATCTCCGTCATCGACAGGGCGACGGCGAAGCGCGGGGCGAGCTGGTTCTCGAATAACTTGAACCGCGCGCACCTCGACTACTTCTACTGGCTGCTCGCCGGACTGTGTGTCGTAGAGCTGGTCGCCTTCTTCTTCTTCTCGCGGGCTTATGTCTACAAGAAAAAGGGCGGAGATGGTGAGGGCAATGGTGATTACAGGGGAGGTGATGCTGATGCTGCACTCGTGTAACTTGTAATTCTGCTTACTACGCCTAGGTAGTAAGTGCAATTTTTTCAGAATGTTGTAGCATACTAACAGATCGTACAATCTTGGCACACCATGCTCACTGTCGCTGGGACCATTGGTAGCATGTTGTGTCAGCCTGCTGAACTATCATAATTTTGGCTAATGACTTTCAGGAATATTTGGCCTATGGTAAAGCTAGAAAACGGGCGCCCGTTCCCGTGCCGAGTCCAGCGGGCGCACAAGAGCGCTTCGATCGTTAACGACAAACGAACAACCTAAACGGTGCACAACGGCGCGACTCAAACAGGCCCGCCTAAAAAAAAAGAAGACCCATTGTATGACTGCTTCTAGGCCAAGATAGACCCATCCAAGCATCAGATTGGGGTTACAGATGGGTCGGCCCGGCCTGACTTAGTCCGGATGGGTCGTGCCGCTAGGGCGTCGCGCACGTCTCGCAAGTTCGCGTGAATCGATTCGGACATACTCGGACCATTTGGATAGACCTGATGGAGATGTCCTAACTGCATGGGCCGGTAACAGCGCTTCGATAGAAAATTAATAGACCGGATCGTGCCCCCATCGCCGTGATGGGTAACCGATGTGATCAAGACACATCTCCATCTGGGAGCCCCACCACGCCCACCCCCTCCTCCTGCATTAACTCCCCTCCCCCGATCGTTTCGGTTTTCCCCCGCCCCGCTTCTCTCCATTCCTCCGCCGAGAGCTTCTCCTTGATTTTGTCGGATTCCGGCAAAGTTCTGGTGCATCTCTGTTGTTTTCGGCGTGCCCTAAGGTTGATTTTCACCCGCCACGTTTTTTCCCTTCCAGAGATGTGCATTTCGTGTCATATTTTAGAAGGTTGCTCTCGGTTAGCTCGAACCGGGTTTGAGATGATTTCTCCGCCATCGTTTGTGCTCGTCGGATTTTATTCTCCAGCACATTTGTGCCGAGATACTCGCCGGCGGTTCCCTCCTCCCCTACCCTGTTTTCTCTTGTCTTCTCATGCTTCTCTGTTCCTATATAGCTGTTTTTGCGGCTACCATGTTGTTTTTGTTTCTAATTTTTGTAGTTGAATATCTAGTTCATGTAGTTGCCTGGCTAGTCATTTTGTCTGAATTTTTGGTCGATTTAGTTGATTGCGGTCGGCTATGGGTTGGATTACTATGATGTTTCTGTTCCATACTATGTGTGGTTGTTGTAAATTATGATAGAGTTATTGTTGGGATGCATTTTTGTACCCATTTTGGTGTGTAATTTTTGTCACACTTTGTATCACATAAATATCTGGTATATCTGGATAACTGTAATTAAAACAGTTGGATAACTATAATTGAAACAGATGAATAACTTCATATATAATGGGTGGGTAAGTTTATTTCTGTGTATTTTATTAGGATGGTGGATGATTACTGTGAAAATGCATTTTTAGTCATTTTGGTGTGGAACTGCATTTTTTACCTTTTATACAAACTACTGCTATATGTGGATGACTATACTGTCATGTGGTTGGGCTTGGAAAGCTCTTCCCGAATTGTCTCGTCTTAGACTTATCCCTATCTTGACTCAAAATGCGTGTCATGGTAATAGCGGGTTAACCAGGTCACATGGTTAAAGTGTACAGACCCCTGAAGCGTTATAAACTAAGTACTTAGTCGTGTCTCCGATTATGGAGAATTTGAACAACCTGATATTGATGCTATGACATATTTCTCACTCATCCCAACTTCTCAATTACTTAAAACTTGTTGGATGAACTTAATTGGGTAGGATCACCTAGGAGTGAACCAGAGTGTCATATTTATCATATTGGAAAACTATTTTGTTATAAATGTTAGGATAAAACTATTGTTTTATGTAAATGAGACTAAACTCCACCTGGCAAAATAAGCAAGTAGTTGTTAGGTCTATTGTAAATCACTTTATCCTACTTGCAATACATTCAATATATTGACCATTCGTGGCTACAACATTTCATGTTGCAGGTTATATCGTTTTCGAGTGATCGTTACATTTCACGAGACTCCATTCAACAATTGTTCGCATGTGGCATATTTGAAGGATGAAGATCTACCTTGTATTGCTTTTCGCTGTAATATAATATAAATTCTAGATCATATTCATTATATTTATGATGCATGGTTATATTTGTATCATTTTATACTGTGTGTTCTAGTGAACCAATCCAGATATTCGCACTATACACAGGAACTCAGCCTTATCAGGCGAGGGTGTTACAAGAGCGAAGTAATGGATGGCTGCCCGTGGATCATCGTCGGCTGGCTGAGTTGTGAGGAGGTAGGTTTAAGCGCTGCCATTGGCGACTTGCACCGTTTTTCCCTTGATGTTCCCCGTTGAATCCACCGACATGAATGACAGGTCTAGATCTCGGGCCAGCTCGCGTCTTTCGGCCTCGGGTATGTGTTGCATCCGCGAGGTGCTTCTCCTTGGTTGTGGTCCACCGGTGACGCTGCCAGAACCGCAGATGGAACTTAGTTGCGCCGGTCGAAGGCTGGATTTATCCTTAGCCTCTTCCTTTCATCGAGTTGCCTCTGCAGCTTAAGCAGATCCCTTCTTTTATGGTGAAGAAGATACTGATAGGCCATCAACTCTTCGCGCATAGCATCTGCCGTCATCGGTATTGTACCCGAAACAACATCTTTTGACTTTTGCCATGTTTTCGGCGGTAGCCAAAGTGTTAGCCGCTCACCATTGCATGCTCTTCCCCTTATTTGCACGACACGATTGTTTGCGGGTGCCTCATCCTTGTTCTCACGGTGTCCTGCATCGTCATCCGAGAGTATCATTGGGGTTGAGGATTGGGTTACCACTGGAATCTTGCAGTGTTGATGGTCCTTATCCATGGATCGCGCATACTTGATCACGTGCTATGTACATGCTACCGCCGTCACTATTAGATACGTAGAAGACATTGTCTTGGAAGTCAGTGAAATCCCATGGGTCATGTTCTCGGTATGATCCATCCTTCATGGTTCTAGAGTCGACACTTTCCTCGGATTTGTCGAGAGCATTGTTTGATGGGTGATACCTTTGATCCGGATTAACGGATGCAATATAGTAGCTTTTTCCCTAGTAGACCTAGGTTAATCGAACCTTGGAAAACAATGCTAAAAGGAAATTAAATAAGGCACATCTACAATACTTGTTTGTTCGTTTACCTTCGTTTACCGGACCTTTCTAGTTTACTTTAGATCGTGGGCTATTTCAATGGATGGAGATAAGCAAGGGTTGATGATTCACCTGTAGTTGCACATCATATGACTTAAAGATAGTAATACGCATATTCATGTGTAATATTTTAATAAAGATAAAATTTGTGGGCGGCACATCCCGATATACTAGAGCCCTTGCAAGTCACAGGTATATAATAGTCTTTTAATCCAACTATTTCACCATGAAGTACCAGACTACAACAATTATTAAGTGAAAACACATATCAAAAGCCTTAAAAAGTGATGTTGCTGTTGTTCCCAAATGGATTGCTAAACGAAGATCGTACTCCCCTTTCTGTCACTAGGTTTCCTACGAGATCGCTGCTCACCAAGTATATTACCTAAAGCCTTTATCAATCTATGGGATCTTGGGTACATACAATTCCATTGATCGAGACAAGAGACAAAGAAACAAATATACAAATCTCTATTCAAACAATACACGGTACTCTCATGGATTAGATGCACACAATCGCTGCGAGGTTTCACGCCAACCTAGATCTCATGAGGACTACTCAGTCATAACAATAAGATCAAGGATAGAGAAAATTATGCAAAATAATTAGATTGAAATCAAATATTCTTACAATGATCGCCTAATCACAAGGAGATCTCAAGTACAAGCTAATGGCTATGGATATGGAGAGGATGGACGGTGGAGAGGATGAACTATGGTGGTGGATCTCCTTCGGTGGTGTTGTGATGCACTCTGAAAATAGCAGCCCTCTGTGTAGTGCTAGGACCTCGAAATATATAGGCACCTTAACGAACGTCATAGGATTTGATGAGATGAAGCCGTTGCCACCTGGTATGGGCGGGCCGTACGGGTGGACCTTGCCCGTACCAATGGTTGTTAAGTCCTTTGTCGACTGGTCTTGACACCAGGATTGCTTTGCCGTGTAGACTTCCTCAAAATCTTCATTAGTGGCTCCTGATTTCGCCTTAAAAACTTGATTTCCTTCACAATAAAATTTAAAGCAATGGATTGCACATCTTTGCAATAATTAGTCATTAGTAGCAAGGGTAGAGAGATTCTTGGTCAATTGCTTGACAAAAATGGATTTTAAATGCGAAGAAAGATGGCTATTTTCACTGCCATCAACTTCCCCAAAGCTCAAACCTTGATCGTCCCCAATCAAGAAAACAACAAAACTATAAAGTACTCAACGTTTAACCTAAAATAACGAGAGTATGAATTAACTTATAGTCGGTAGTCATATGCATAGAACACTTCTTCCATTTGAAAAGCTCATCAAAGTTAGAGATATGCCAAGAATACTATCCGAGCTTTGATAACTCAAAACAATCAAAGTAGGGTTTAATATAAGTATGAATAACTAGAAGTGTAACAACCAATCCAATTCCTCTAGTCAACTCTTAGCCTACCAAGGAACACTAGGTTGTTTCATAATAGCAAAATTAATTAAGAGAGGTCATGTGCTAAGTAGCATAATAGTGTAGTATCTTATTGACACCCACATCAGTAAATCAATATTATCAAAACACTACTATTCCATTCATTTTCTTTCAAGAAAATTCATAAAGTAGTAATGAGACCATGCCAAAGACTGGTTGTGTGGATCTTAATTTTTCAATGGTAATTTTCAACAAGGATCATTGGGTGATTCTTTTAAACAATGGTTTGCATAGCCTTTGAGAGTACCAATACTGTTACCCATCGGTGTCAAGTGCCACCCATGTCATCAACTCATAGCTAAAATCATGAGTTGTACCATCGATCGTTCATAGGCCAGCGAAGTTGTTGGCATACAAAGGTGTGCATCAAAAACATATATATTTTTTAAATAGTATCACAGTTTGATCCACAAGGTTAGCTTGGGCATGAATAACAATTACCGCTAGAATTCATTTCAATAAAACAACTCCTTTCAAGAGTGTCGTCAAGTCTATCAAAATATCTATGGGGTTTAGTATCTTCAAAGGTAAACTCTCAAGGCAACCACTCATCAAACAAGTCATAAATTTGATACCTTTTCTTTTTGTACTTGTTTGGCAATATTATTTCCAAGACAAGACTCGGTTGACTACAATAACTAGAGCAAAGGCTTCCACAGCTAATTATGCATGCAAATAAAAATCTTTACTCTAACTATGTTGAATTACTCCCACTAGCATACCATCTTAGCAAATCAACTAACTAACATAAACAATTCAAACTTCTAAAGTGGGAGACATAGGACATACCTCTCATGAGTGACTTCATAATTCTCTTCCTTATGGGGATGTGTTCCTTCAAAACTCAAGTTAAAATCACTCTCATAATAATAGTGAAGCAAAGAGGAAATAGGAAAATCCACTTTCACGAAAAAGGATAAAAGGAATAATCTTTTTGTATTTTTGAGGACGGGGATTAAAGAATAGAAAAGACTTGTGATCAAGCAACAAACTAAGAAAATAAAAAAATGTAAAAAATGAAAGAAAACAAAAAACAAAAGAAAAAGTGAAGCTTTGGGACAAACCAACACGAGTGTTTAAAAGCTCACAAGGAGCTGGAGTGCAACCACATTATTACACAAATATAAATGTCGGGGGACACATCCCCAAACTCATGCTTTTGCAAGCCCTTTTGTTGCTCATTGTGGTGGCGTTGGATAATCTCCCAAGTTCCATTGGCTGCTCCAATTGTTGAACTGGGTTGAGAGATTGGCAGTATCATCTCGAAGGTTGATGGAGATGTTGCTCATGTTCTGAATGCTTCCTTTGATAGCATAGATATCATCATAAGTGGTGTAGAAGTTTGGTAGCTGCACATCTTGTTCGGGTCCTTCTTGTTCTACTTCTTTATCTTGTCATCCATCATCCGCGTGTTCTTGTTGGGTAGACTTGCTTCAACATGCGCGTCGAAACGCAAATGTCCATCCTCGATAGAGAACAAACCATTAGGAAAAGGAGATGGGATCAAGTGATCCTCTCTCTAGGTATATCAAGAAAGTGTCTACCATTGGATTTAGAAATCATACCACAGGCTCTTATAGTAGAGAAACCGAGATGGCGGTCACTTGCCAATGGTTGGATATTACCTAGTTTGACATGAAGCACATGTGCAAGAACGGTGATAACTCCTCCTCCTCATATGGGACCACGGGACTGCAGCGTCTGATGTTTAAGTTAAAACAATAAAAGGGTGCCCAAATTTGGCGTCAAGTTATAGTTTCGAATAGCAACTCTAGCAAGTATTATCATATCCTCCTCATTGACTCTAGTAAACTCACCACGTGCCTGCAAGGTGTTAGCAATAACACAAAACAAATAACGAACAACAGGGTGATCAATTTGGTTTCCCTTGGGAATATTTCCATGGATTCTCAACCTATTAAAGTACCCCAAGGGTGATGGATCAAGAATAAAAGTGGTGGAGCATATGTCGGTGGTGGTGTTGGCAATCCCAAAGTAATAAGCATTGGTCGAGTGTTAAGGCATACTCATGATTCATAAGACGGAAGTTGATGCGATCAACTCCAGGCATATGATCCTCAGAGCAGTAGCGTGAACCCACCTTATGCGTTGATGACCCACAAGTGTAGGGGATCACAACAGTCTTTGCGGGTAGTATTATCCAATTTATTGATTTGACAGAAGGGGAGCCAAGAATACTTGCAAGCCTTAACAACTGAGTTGTCAATTCAGCTGCACCTGGAAATATTTCTTGCTCACAGAAGTTTATCAGTAGCAACGGTTTGATAGTAGCAACAACAAAGCAACATGAACAGTGAAACAAGAGCAATGGTAACAGTAACGGTAATAGTAGGATTCGAGTGCGGTAGGCATAGGGATGGATGGACGGGCGTTGCATGGACGAGTCTAAACATGTAAATTCAAGATCTAGGGCATTGCAGATAAATAATAACAAGTATCCAAGTACTAAACAATCCTAGTCATGTGCTCCATATATAGTCATACGTGCTCGCAATGAGAACTTGCACAACATCTTCTGTCCAGCCAGCCTGTGGCAGCGGGTCCTCTAGGGAACTACTGGCAATTAAGGTGCTCCTTTTAATAGAGCACCGGAGCAAAGCATTAACACTCCGTGAACACATGTGATCCTCACACCACAGCCATCCCCTCCGGTTGTCCCAATTATTGTCACTTTGGGGCCTTTGGATCCGGACAATGATATGTGTACACAACTTGCAAATAAGATCACAAATAATACTATCGTAATGATTCAATAATAAGTTCAGAACCGAGATCATGGCACTCGGGCCCTAGTGATAAGCATTAAGCACAACAAGTTGCAACAAAGTCAAATAGCACTAATAGAGATACTAGGCATTATGCCCTAACAATCATATTCGATTACATGATAGAACTCATCCAATCCCTACCATCCCCAAGCCTACAGCGGGGGATTACTCACTCATGGATGAGGGAAACATCGGTGGTTGATGGAGATGCGTTGGTGATGACGATGGCGATGATCCTCTGCAAATTCCCCGTCCCGGTAGGATGCCAGAATGGAGTTTCTGGATCCGAATCTTGGTTTCTGGTGGCGGCGGCATAGTGGAACTCTTTCTGGAAAACTATCGAACCCCCTCGGTTTTTAGGTCGAAAGGCAACTTATAGGCGTAGAGGGAGGCCGCGGGGGTGCCTGCACCCCCCAGGCGCGGCCAGTGGTAGGCCCGCGCCTGGCATGGGTGTGGGCCCCCCCAAGCCCCTTCTCCGTCTCGTCTTATGGCTCCGTCGATCTTTTGGTGAAATATAATTTTTGGCATATTTTCCAGGATTTTTCTTGATAGTTGATTTTCTGCACAAAAACAAGACACCAAGGTAATTCTGCTGAAAACAGCGTCAGTCTGTGTTAGTTGTATCCAAATCACACAAGTTTAGAGGAGAAATAATAGCAAAGTGTTCGAGAAAGTAGACACGTTTTGGACGTATCAACTCCCCCAAGCTTAGCTTATTGCTTATCCTCAAGCAATTCAGTTAAAAACTGAGTGCGATAAAAGAACTTTCACGAACACATTGCTTCATATGATGTAAATATTCTCAGCACAGGATTAGATGCTTAGACAATTCATAATAAGGAGTATGCAACTAAGTCTACTCAATAGTCATTGCAAGCTATGAATAGAAACCAACTCAAGAATAATAAGTAGCATGGAACATAAACATAAGCAACATTGCAATGCTCATAATAAGGTATGATAGAGTGGTATCTCGCTTGCCTTTGTTTGAAGAGCACAATATAAATGCCAAGGAACCTCTGAAGTTCACATGAGACTAGAGATAAAGATATCAGAGATACAAGCATCAAAGTCATGACATAATTAACCAAGTTTTGAGACAAACACAAAAATGACAACTATGCTCTCACGAAGGTGCTCATAGAATAAGTGGTGACTCAACAAGGTTGTGAAAATGGTTTTGTAAAGTTTGAAAGGCTTCCAAATGCTAAAAGGAAGGTACTCATTAGCTTTGAGCTCTCATTGCCCCTATCATAAGCATATTTATGTGGTTAAGGTGAAAGTGAGGTCCACTCTGAATCATATGCTTGATAGACCATAAACTGGAAATCCTGAGTCCCTTGAGTGAGAGGGCCGCTCCGCATGCTACTCAACTTTTGGGTCCAAGAAAGTTCTTGTCATTGTAAGTATTTGCATATCATTGAGAATCGCCAACTGGGTATCCCTTGCACATGGTACAGGAGCTTTCCCATAACCAAAATGACAAGGCAAGCACACAATGAGCATCTCAGCAATCTTTTTATTTACTATATGCATATTTTTTATTGAGGATGATTCATAGATAGCTCACTATGGTGATGCTACAAGTTTCCACCATGATTAGGCATGGCTTAAGCTAGCGTCCCGGGCGTTTCTCTAACACATAATACAAACTCCATGGACTCACAAGTACCCCTTTCATTTCACATCGTCGACATCCGCAAACAAAAGAGCAAGGTATCAACTAGATATAAATATATCTAAAAGGTGTTGAAAGCGTTCCCCGTGACAGCACGGTTCTGCTGACTCCCAGCATATAATTTGCAAGCATATAACTTTCATGGACAAGTCACAATGGTTCAGGATTATTAAGTGCACGGAATAAAGTGTGACATCAAGTTCATGAGAGCTTTACTAACTAACTTTGTCAACACATACAAACATTTTATTTTGGAAGAAAACACGACATATAAAATATGCACTGAAGTAGAAAATGATGCTAATAGGTAGGTATGGCGGACACAGCTGGCAATATTGGTTTTGGGGAGTTGGAAGCGCAGGTAGAGATCATACTCAGTGCAAGTGAAGGCTAGCAGTAGAGAGGGAGCGACAAACGAGAGAGCAATAGCTGTCATAATCATGCTTGCAACAAAACATGACTAATTATGGCATGAAAGTGATACAAGAACTCTGAGGCAAAATAAATCATCGAGGCTTACTGACTATTGATTATTCATATGCATGCGTGAGCATGTGCCAAGTCGATTCACATGAATAGTCAGAGGAGGATACCACAATATCATACCAAAGTATGAATAAAACAATGCAAGCAATGACATGCTACAAACTATTAGCAAGCTGGAGCTAATCATAGACAAACAAGAACTACTAAGCATCCATAATGACATACACCTTACACAAACAGGCTAAGCATGCTCACAATGATGAGTATATGTACAAAAATGAAACAAATAGAGTTCGTTACCAGCCTCTTACCACTCCTCGAGTTGTCTTAATCTTCATTATTGCTCTTCACTTGTGTGACTTGAATGATTAACATGAAACCAACATCCACTGAGGACAGCTGAACCCTGCAAAGAACTCACAAAACCAAAGAAAAACAACAAATATTTTTGGTGTTTTCGATTTTTTAGAAACAAGCAAACAAAGAAAAACAAACCAAACAAGAAGCAAACAAAGCAAAGCAAAATCTTTTTGGATTTTTATTTTAAGGCAAACCAAAGCAAATAAACAAAGAAACAAACCAAGAGAAACAACGAAAATATTTTTGGTATTTTTTTTGTTTTTGAGAAAGAAGCAACAAGAACAAAAAAAAGTGAAAACAATGGATATACAAAGAACCGACCGAACATGATATATAAATGAGTGTTATATCGATATACCTCCCCCAAGCTTAGGATTTTGGCCTAAGTGGGGCTCAATAGCGCGGGTAGTAACTCCAAGCTGGTGGGTCATCATAGGAAAGATCATAGTCAGCCGCCTGCGATGAAGAAGAAGACGCGCCCCAATCAAATGAGGGCTGCTGGTACGAAGACTCTCCCAAGTTGGAGGGCTGAACCGAATTGTCTTCGGCATCCTCTTCAACATTCTCCTCTTACTGGGAGAGCTTCGCCACATATGTGCAACCTTCTCCTCCGTAAGCGACCATCCTTGCCTGTTATCAAAATTAAACAAAGCAGGTGCATGCAAATAATTTATTTTCTCAGTCCTACCCTTTCTCCGTCCTTGCTGGGTGAAAGACAATTCATACGGTAAACTTCTTACATTAGCCCCCAAGGAAACAAAACCATGCTCAATCATGGATTCAATATCAAGCCTCTCTATGGGAAACCGATAATCTGAAAAGTGAGGCTCTAAATCATGGAAAGCTAGCTACCTAGAAGCAATGAGACCTCTACAAATTCCACCCTTCTCACGGTTGGTGGTGAGACGGTGAGCTATCAGAGCACCCAGGCTATAAGATCTATTCCTACTCAAAGCAGCTGCGATAAAAGCTAGATCAAAAGAAGACAACTTTCTAGCAATCTTTCTAGCAAGAACACACTTGGTAATGAAATAGGCAAAGTATCTAATAGCTGGGAGCTGAATGTTCCGAATTTTATCACTTTCCTTTGAGAAGTCGAAACCTTGGAAAATCTCAGCATAAAAATCAATAAGTGACTTGTGCCTTTCCTTGATTTTCTCACAAGATCCCCACTGAGGTACTCTAATTGCTGCACAGAAATCAGCAAAAGGCAGGTCGACAGATATATTATATATTTTATAATGGACCATGGGATTAGAAGTAGACCAAGTGAACCGGAAGTCTTGCACAAAAGCCATGGTTAGCTTAACATATTGGAATGGTTCACCTTCAACAAAGTGTTCCAACCCTGCATTCGTAACCATAGTTTGGAAATCTTGGAGGATCCCCGCAGCTCTCATAAATTCATGGCACTGATATATGGATGGAAAAACTGCCTCCTCATGATGAACCTTCATTGGATCATGCACCATCAAGTCATATTGTTTCAGTGGATAAGCACTCATCTTCCTTGCTAAATTTTTTAGACAACCATCAAACCAAGTGATTTCTAAGTTGATAAATAATGAGCAACTACTATAGGAACTTGCTAGAGGACTACACATGCATAAAAATAAAGATTCTAAGCATAGAACAAGCATGCAAGCTCAAACAACCTGACACCTATAGTAGCAAAATACTCAAGATACAATCTACCAATCACAAATCTAATTGGACAAGTGGAAGAGGCACATACCAAGGAGAAATCCCTCCAAAAATTAGCACTTGAGATGGGCTGAACAAGGAGATAGAAAATCGCGAGCAAGAACAGCACGAACTCGAGCTTGAGCAAGTTTTCCGGTGTTTTTCGGGAGAGAGAAAGAAGGTGGCTTTGAGGAGGCAGCCTGGAGGGGCCCAGGTGGGCCAGACCCCCCTAGGCGCTACCTGCTGGTAGGACGTGCCTACCATGGGTGTGGTTGCCTGGGGAGGCCCCCTGGGTCACTTCAGGTGCCTCTCTGCCCCTTTTTTCGAGGAAAAATTTATTTTGAATTTTCTGGGATTTTTCGGGAAACTTTATTTTTGGCCAATTTTCAGGGTATGAAAATTGATTTTCTCGCAGAAACAGTTTTTTCAGAAGAAGCAAAAGCAAACCAAAAGACAAACTACAACATCTCTAAGAAACTCAAACAAACAAACAACTAGCAAAACTAAAGCTAAAGCAAAGACTAAGAAGGAGAAAAGTAAAAGAAAATAAGAATAACCACAGTGAAAACATTATTTTATTCATTAAAATCCTTTTGTTAACAAGGTTGATCGAGTCTTGTTACCAAAACAATCTTATATAGCAAAACTTAATATTCCACCAAGTGATTATGTTACCTCAAGCTTGATAGCGATGGTCCCAATCATAATAGTTTCATAATTTTCTTGTGGAATGGGACAATATATTTCTCCAACCTTGATGCTCTCAATATTTTCAATGGAATTCAGGCAATAGCTCTTAGCAACCTTCTTGGGTAAATAGACAGTGTGCTCTTTGTCATTAATATTGAATGTTACTTTTCCTTGATTGCAATTGATGACAACACCTGCAGTATTAAGAAAAGGTCTCCCAAGAATAATAGACATATTATCATCTTCATTCATTTCAAGCACAACAAAATCAGTTAAAACCATGCAATTATGAGCTACTTGAACAGGAACATCCTCACATATACTAACATGAATAGTAGTTGGCTTATCAGCCATTTGCAAAGATATATCAGTTGATATTAACTTTTCTAGCTGGAGTCTCTTGTAGAGAGAGAAAGGCATAACACTAACTCCAGCTCCCAGATCACATAAAGCAGTTCTAACATAATTATTCTTAATGGATCAAGGAATAGTTGGTATACCTGGATCACCAAGTTTCTTTGGAACCTTACCATTGAAGGAGTAATTAGCAAGCAAAGTAGAAATCTCCTCATTAGGAATCTTCCTTTTATTAGAGACAATATCCTTCATATACTTTGAATAAGGAGGCAACTTAATAGCATCAGTCAAAGGAATTTGCAAAAATAAAGGCTTCCTCCACTCACAAAACTTGTTCTATTGTTCTTCCTCCTTTGACTTGTGTTTCTTACCTGGAAAAGGCATAGGTTTCTGCACCCAAGGTTCTCTCTCTTTACCATGTTTATTAGCAATAAAATCTTCCTTAGTGTACCTAGTGTTCTTAGTGTGCTTCTTGGGTTCTTCCTCAACTTCCTCATTATCAGGAGCATCATTTTTATCATTACCACTCTTAGTTTCAGCATCAGAAACAGATATACTATTAGGATCTACAGCAGGTTCAAGTGGTTCCTCAACTATCTTATGTTTCTTTTTCTTTCTCTTATGGGGGCTACCACTCTCTACTTGTTGGGAATCCTGCTCAATTATTTTAGGGTGTCCTTCAGGATATAAAGGATCTTGAGTAGCCATACCACTCCTAGTTCTAATTCCATAAGCATGTTTATCTCCTGAGGCATTAACTAGCATATCCTTTTGTACCTTAGCAAGTTGATCAAGTTGGGTTTGAACCATTTGAAAGTGTTTATAAAGCATTTTAATATCATTTGAAGTTCTTTCCACAATATCTTTCAACTCATTGATAGCTCTAGAGTTTTCCAATAAATTATTCTGAACTTGTTTATTAAAATTACCTTGTTTAACAATAAAAATGTCAAGTTCCTCTAAGCATTGATCAAGAGGCTTACTATAGGGAATATCACCTTCATCAAAGTGTTGGAGAGAGTGTACCTCGATAGTAGATGAGTGGGGAATTGGCTTACATAATTCTTCTATAGGAGGTAGATTATTTACATCTTTAGCTCTAATACCTTTCTCCTTAAGACACTTCTTAGCTTCCTTCATCACTTCATCATTTAATGCAATAATTCCTCTCTTCTTTGGTGTTGGTGTTGGAACTGGTTCAGGAACATCTGGTTCAGGAGTAATAGGCTCAGGTGTATTCAGCTCAGTTGAAGTCCAATCATCATAATTCTTGCTTATTTTAGCCATTAATTCTTCAGCATCTGTAGAAGTTCTTTTCCTGAAAACACAATCAGCAAAGCTATCTAGGTAGGTCCTAGAATCATCAGTTAGTCCATTATAATAAATATCAAGAAGCTCATTTTTAGGTAATGGACATCCAGGATATGCATGAATCAAGGCATAAAACCTTATCCATGACTCAAGCAATTTCTCTTCTTCTCCCTGTTTAAAATCAAAAAGTCTCTGCAAATCAGCATGTCTAGCACTAGGAGGAAAATATTTCTAGAAGAAAGAAGCAATCAAGCAATCAGGGCTATCAATGGAACCAGGAGGTAATCTATTAAACCAAGCCCTAGCTTCTCCTTTTAGTAAAAAAGGGAAGATCTTAGCAACAAAGTACTTTCGCATCTTAAAATCATCAGAGAATAAGGAACTCATAGTAGAAAGCTCATTCATATGAGCCACAACACTCTCATTTTCAGTCCCACAGAAAGGTTCTTTCTCAACAATATCTAATTAGGATAAATCAAGAGAGAAATCATAATCTTTTTCTGTAATGTCTATGGGAGAAGTGGCAAACTTAGGATCAGAGGACAACCTAGGAATAATGGTGCGTCTAGCAAGAAGACTCTTAATAGCACTAGTACCATGTGTGTTTCGTCACTCTTCAACAAATTCATCAGTGAACTCAGGGTGTGTTTGGTTCAGCTGTAGATTCCTGAAAATCAGCTGTGAGAAATCAGCTGTGAATTGATAGCTGTGGAAAAGCTGAAAGCTGTTTGGTTGAAACAACTGTGAATTGATACTATTTTGTAAAGATTTTTTCAATTTTTTTGTACAAAGTGAAGTTATAAAATTACCGCAAGACATTTGTATTTCACAATACCATATATCTACGTATAGCAAACATTTTTCTTCCAAAAAACATCTTTACAAACACCTTGCACGCAAAACTCCAAACCATGTTCTATATAGACCATTGCAAGGAACAATTACACGGTAATCACTTCTATATTGTACAAATAGATTTCACATCCCATCTGTACATACCAATTGAGGAATTAATGACAGAAAAAAAAATCAAAAAATGCCACACCGTACATGGCATGTGAAGGAGGGTGGAGGAGACGTGAAGGAGGGAGACCAATAAATCCAGGAGACGTTGTCGATCTTCGGCCGACGTCCGGCGTTGTTCCTGGAGGTAACGACTTGAGAAACCGATCTATGGAGGCATCGACGGGAAGGGGCTGATGCTTGGTGTCAAAGCGATTTGGCCGAGTCGGCAGGGGAATAGGAGTGGAGGGATGGTGGGGATTGATTCCTAGCCGAAGCGCCTCCGTGGGCCGCCGAAATAGGCCGGCGAGGGACCCTAGACTAGGCTCTTCGCTTCCTGTGCGAGTCATGGGGGAAAAAGAAGGCATACGGAAGAGAGAAGATGGGTTGGAGGAGAAAGAAAAATAAAAACTAACCGGTCAGTTTCAGTTGCCAATGGCAAGGTGGGTAATTTTTGGTTTTTGGCCCAACGCAAACGCAGTGGAATTAGGGGTCGACCCAGATTTTGATTTACGCTATGAGAATCTGGTGCGTTACGAGAATTACAGCCCCAACTTTTTACCTTTGGTTAGGATTCTAGTTTTCTGAACGCGAATCTGGTCTAGGAAGCTGAACCAAACGCACCCTCAATGTAACCATCATTAATATCATAACTCACTAGACTCAGGTGAGCTAACAGGTGTAACAATGTCTTCACTAGGAGTTTTGGTATTTCCTAGACTAGCCATAGTAGCATCTAGAAAAGGATCCAATGAACCACTCGCATCAAGCACAATAGAAGTAACATCATGAGTATCAAAAGCAATTTCAGACTCAACAGTAGTAGCAGTGTGTGTAGCATGTGTATGTGGTGGTGGTGTGACAAGCTTACTTAAAACATACGGTGAATCAAGAGTAGCAGAGGTGTTTAGGACAGTACCTCTTCTTGTAGTGGATGGTAAAATAGGAAACTTTTCATCACGAGACTTCCCCATGATGAAAGGAGTAGCAGTGAACAATAATAGATCCAAGTGAACTTACAAATAAAGCTATGCTCCCCGGCAACGGTGCCAGAAAATAGTCTTGATGACCTACAAGTGTAGGGGATCGCAACAGTCTTCGTGGGTAGTATTACCCAATTTATTGATTCGACACAAGGGGAGCCAAAGAATACTTGGAAGCCTTAACAACTGAGTTATAAATTCAGCTGCACCTAGAAATAGTTCTTGCTCACAGAAGTTTATCAGTAGCAACAGTTTTGTAGTAGCAATAGCAAAGCAACAACAGCAGTAACAACAACAGTGAAACAAGAGCAATATTAACAGTAACGGTAACGGTAACAGTGCGGTAGGAATAGGGATGGATGGACGGGTGTTGCATGGACGAGTCTAAACATGTAAATTCAAGATCTAGGGCATTGCAGATAAATAATAACAAGTATCCAAGTACTAAACAATCCTAGACATGTGCTCCATATATAGTCATACGTGCTCGCAATGAGAACTTGCACAACATCTTCTGTCCAGCCAGCCCGTGGCAGCGGGGCCTCTAGGGAACTACTGGCAATTAAGGTGCTCCTTTTAATAGATCACCGGAGCAAAGCATTAACACTCCGTGAACACATGTGATCCTCACACCACAGCCATCCCCTTCGGTTGTCCCAATTATTATCACTTTGGGGCCTTTGGATCCGGACAATAATATGTGTACACAACTTGCAGATAAGACACAAACAATACTATCATAATGATTCAATAATAAGTTCAGATCTGAGATCATGGCACTCGGGCCCTAGTGACAAGCATTAAGCACAAGAAGTTGCAACAAAGTCAAATAGCACTAAAAGAGATACTAGGCACTATGCCCTAACAATCATATTCGATTACATGATAGAACTCATCCAATCCCTACCATCCCCAAGCCTACAGCGGGGGATTACTCACTCATGGATGAGGGAAACATCGGTGGTTGATGGAGATGCGTTGGTGATGACGATGGCGATGATCCTCTACAAATTCCCCGTCCTGGCAGGGTGCGAGAACAGAGTTTCTGGATCCGAATCTTGGTTTCTGGTGGAGGCGGCGTAGCGGAACTCTTTCTCAAAAACTATCGACCCCCTCGGTTTTTAGGTCGAAAGGCAACTTATAGGCGCAGAGGGAGGCCGAGGGGGTGCCTGCACCCCCAGGCGCGATCAGTGGTGGGCCCGCGCCTGGCATGGGTGTGGGACCCCCAAGCCCCTTCTCTGTCTCGTCTTCTGGCTACGTGCATCTTCTGGTGAAATATAAATTTTTGGCATATTTTCCGGAATTTTTCCTGATAGTTGATTTTCTGCACAAAAATAAGACACCAAGGTAATTCTGCTGAAAACAGCGTCAGTCCGTGTTAGTTGTATCCAAATCACACAAGTTTAGAGGAGAAACAATAGCAAAGTTTTCGAGAAAGTAGATACGTTTTGGACGTATCATGCGTCAAGGTACTAAGGCAAGCGTCAAGCGGCAGTACATGGCAGCATCCTAAAAAATAAAGTGATACAAACCAACATTGTTTCAAAGTAAATCAAAATCATGACGAATGCCCAGTTGGTTGAGGATATAGGGACATGCCCACTTGGTGGACTTGATTTCTCGGTGCTTGAGACAGTTGAAATGAGTGAGCTGAAACTCCTCGGTGAATTCGGTGCCAAATGACTCGGGGGTTAGCTTATCAACATGTGGTGTGTCTTGTTCCATAGCCATAACACGCGCACGTCTCCTCGTGTTAATCTAAAACAAAAATAATGATAATAAAAAATATGCTCCAATAGAAACATATTATAAGTGATCCTCTACACTTCTTACAAAACAAACTCCTCTAAAAACAAAAGTAAGCATGCTCATAATCAAGATTAGCTCGAGAACAAGACCTAAGTCTAAATTGATAATGGTGAAAGATTGAGAAAGGTTTTGATACAAATAAGTTGGGGATGAGAGGAGAAACATACCTTAGATCGATTGGGTGCAAGGAATCAAAGAAACAATAGGCATATTTGAACATCCAATGGAGGTGGTTTGGAGTTTGGAGGAATAAGAAAGAGAGATTGTGTTTTGGGATTTTAGGTCTACCTCTTCCTAGGGTTGATGTCATGTCCAGGTACGTGGTACGGGCGGGCGGTATGGCCGGAGCTCTCCCGTACTGAGTGTCTTACCTTGGGGTCGACGGTTCACTCCAGCCGAGCACTCGGTACAGGTGCACGGTATGGTCGCCCGCGCACGTACTACTGGTCGTTAACTAGTCAGTGCATCTACCTCAAACTTGATGTTTTGCTCGAGGTACGGTACGAGCGGACAATACGGTCCCCTCCGGTCATACCAGTGGTTGTTATATGCATTGTGTTCATCAGAAAAAACGAGTTTGCATTTTCTTGTGCCGCAATATGGTATGGGCGCGCAGTACGATGGACTCCGGTCATACCAGTGGTCGTTAAGCACCCTAGAAGTTTCAAAAACTTGAGAAATTAAGTTAGTAGCTTCACACGCCTTTGCACATCTTAGCAACAACAACATGACAGCAAATAAACTTTATAAAAACAGCAGTACCTTATGGCCATGTGTTAGCAAATATAATAGATCAAGGATTACCTTGTTTTATTATCCTATCTTCAAAGGACCTTCTTGAACACTCTTTATTAAAAACAAAAACAAAAAAACAAAACTAACAAGAATTTAAAAACTTCATTTCACACCATGAAGCGCTTCTAGTTAAGGTTAATTAGCTTGACCCAGATCATGATCATTTAGGCTTTGCAAGTGGAACACCCACTCCAAAATAATTTGTAGGGGTTCGTAGCATGGAAAACAAAAAAAATCTACCGCGTGCACACAAACAAGCCAAGATCTATCTATTAGATTGTAGCAACGAGTCGATTAGAGTACTCACCCTTGAATATTCCAAAGCGGTTAACGAGAGCAGATTCTTGTGGATGATGTAGTCGTACACTTTTCAATATCAAGATCGCGTAGATGATCCTTCCGGTGCTGCGTTCCGACAGCGCTTCCGCAGTTCGGTCACACTTTCGGTACTCGATGAAGATCTTCCTCTCCCTTGTTCCAGTAGGCAGCGGAGGTTGTAGTTCTCCCCTCCTGATTCCAGCAGCATGACGACGTGGTGTCGGAAGTAGAGGGAACATCCTGCAGGGCTTCACCTAAGCCGGAGCAGGTTATGGTGGATCTAGGGTTTCCGACGATCTAGGGTTTAGAGGGCCGGAGAGGAGGAGGCATGGCCGGCGGCGGCTAGGGAGGCAACGGCGAGCCGGAGGCGGCTCGAGGCGGCGGCTGGCGGCGGCGACGACGGTGCTAGGGGCTGCGCGGCTAGGTGGGGAGGGGTGGTGTTGTGTGTTCTTGGGGAAGCCCCTCCCCTCTATGTATGAGAGGGAGGGCAGCTTGGGAGAGGGGATTTTGAATCCTTCCCCAACTCCCTCTCCTAGTTGGATTGTGGTGGAGGGAAAGAAGGATTCTTTCCTTCCTCCACTAGGAAACCATTGTTCCAGTTTGACTTTTCAAGCCTGCCTTTTGACTTTCAGTTTAGAGATTTATTTCTCTCTTGCAAATGCCCAACCAAGTGACCTAGGACATGATCCAATCATTCCACTTAACCATGACACATTCATGTACCATTCCCCTTCTGGTCCGGTGAACCTTCTAGACCCTTCTAGAACCTCTTCGATGAAAACATCGAAATCATTCCCGAACTCCGGAATCGGACTTTCTTTATATGTATATTATTATCCGGACCATTCCGGATCTCCTCGTGATATCTCGGATCCCATCCGAGACTCTGAACAATATTCGGTCTCCCTACTTACATTCCATATCTACTAAACAACATCGAATCCTTAAGTGTGTCTCCCTACGGTTCCTGAATTATGCGGACATGACTGAGACACTTCTCCGATCAATAACCAATAGAGGAATCTAGAAATTCAAATGGCTCCCACATATTTCTATGATTAATTTGCGATCGAATGAACCACTTACATACGATACCAATTTCCCTTTGTCTCGCGATAGTTTACTTATCCGAGGTCTGATCGTCGGTATCTCTGCATACCTAGTTCAACCTCGTTACTGATAAGTACTCTTTTCTCATTCCCGTGATATGTGATCCCTTGTGAGCCAGTCACATGCTTGCAAGCTAATTGAATGACATTCCACTGATAGGGCCCAGAGTATATCTATCCATCATATGGATGGACAAATCCCACTCTTGATCCATGTGCCTCAACTCACACTTTCTGAATGCTCAATGCCACTTTTATAGCCACCCAGTTACGGTGTGGTGGTTGATGTCATCAAAGCATCCTTCCAGTAATGGTGATTAGCATGATCTCATGGTCGAAGGAATTATGTTACTATGTATCAGAAAGCTTATAGCAAACGAACTATTGAACGAACTATTGAAATGACTTGATCTTAATGCTACGCTTATCTACACGAGTATGTCCATCAAATCATTCTCCTAATGATATGACCTTGTTATTAATAACATCTCAATGCTCATGATCGGGAAACCACGATCATCTATCAACCAACAAGCTAGTATTACAAAGAGGCTTTACCAGGGACTCTAATTTAGTTTACAAATCACACAAGTATTAATATTTCTGGTTAATACTATTATAGCATGAATGTAAACATTTATCATAAACACAAAGATATAATAATAACCACTTTTATTATTGCCTCTAGGGCATATCTCCAACATAATTAGCTTTCAAGGTGATTACACCATCATCATCATTAGGCTTGGCCTTCTTCTTTCTGGAGAAGTGGACTATAAAAGGATATCTAGATGGTAGTCCTATTTTCACATTCCCTTCATGTAGATTAATTAAAGCTTTAATGGTTCTAAGAAATGGCCTACCTAAAATTATAGGTGCTATGGGATCTTTAGGCATGTCCACTATAACAAGATCAATAAGAGTAGTGTATCCTTTAACTTCAACAATTATATTTTCTTTTATCCGAAAAGCTTGTTTATAAGTTGAATCAGCAAGATGGGGTCTCATTTCAGTAGTTGTGAATAGCCCTAAGTTTAACTTATAAAATAGAGTTTTGGAAATTGTTGAGATGCTTGCTCCAAGATCACAAAGGGCAGATATCTCATTAACACAGTTCTAACTTCAATAGTGGGCTCAAAAATATCATCTAGCTTAGCTGGAAGCTTATCAGCTAGTTTATTATACTCCATTTTTTTCGCAAACTTTAGATGCTACTTCTTTTATAAATTGTTGGTATGTAGCATTGTTACCTTGTTTTATACCAGGATTCTTCATAGTGATCATCTTCAATAAATCTTCCATGGTATAATCTGGTGATGGCGCGTTGTTATAGTCTAGCTCTTCAGGCTTCTCATCTTTATTTTCCGCCTTCATTATCTTGAGGTCTTACACCGGGTTTGGAACGGGCTTTCCAGCAAATTTGTACAAATATATCAAATAATCAATACCAAATAGTTATAATGAACCCTGAGATACTTGGGATATTCTACAACAATTTTTAGTATTTAAAACTTTATGGAAATCAAACATAAAATGGTTAAATATAGACAATAGAAAAGAATAGAAAAAAGGAAAGAAAATTTGAAGCGGATCAATTCTGGCTCGTGGCCCATCTTTCCTCTTCTCTATATGCTACCGCGTGCGTCCCTGCAGTCTTTTAGTCCGCTTTGCTGCAGCCCACCTGGCCCAACAATGCGCCCCCCGTACCCCCATGTTTCTTTTTTGTTTTCTTCTTCCTCGCGCTAGAAGGACGGCAGCGAGGGAGCTGCTCGCTGGCACCGCCTACGCCATTCCTACCTTGCTGCGATGCCTGTAGGAACCAAGATCTGCGTCGCTGCTATTTGTTGCCTATAAGGAGCCCTCCACCACACCGGAGAACCCTATCTTTTAGTCTTCCCCATTTTCCCCTCTGACCAGAAACCCTAGCTCCTAGGTGAACTCATACCCCATCGATTCAGAGCTCTCCTCGACCAGCTGAGACCACTCCTATGATCTCGTGCTCTCCTCATCCGATTGCCCCCTCTCGCGGAAGCTGGATGATACGCCCAATTTGCATCACCTTTCTATATCATATTTTACCTCTATTCATTGATATATGTCTTATTATGAGGTATTACTTATGGCTTTTCATCTGTTTATGCATGTTGGATGATTCCTGGAGGATGAACTGCCGGAGTCTGGATTCTGATGGAAAATAAGGCGTTTCGGTGCAATTTCGCGAAGATCAGAAAATACCAGAAAAATATGGAAACATATTATTTTACCAGAAGATGAAGGGAGCCAGAAGGAGGAGCGAAGAGGGGCCGTAGGGGGCCCACCCCCCCTTAGGCGCAGGCCCACCTGCCCGGCCTTCGACTCCGCCCCTTCGCCTATATCTTCCCTACGGAACCCTAAGCCTCGAGGAGCGACCACAGATAGATTTCCGCTGCCTTTGGGGGGCGGAAAACACCGAGAGAGAAAGAGCTCTCCGGCAGACAGATTTCTGCCGGGGGAATTCCTTCCCGGAGAGGGGAGACCGTCGCCATCAACACCATTATCAAGCTAGGCTTCATCGGGATCATCATTATCATCCACACCATCATCTCCATCAGCACCATAATCACCACTCCGTCTTGCTGTAACAATTGTGTTGGATATTGCTTTAGTTCTTAGGGGAAACCTTCTCGGTGTTAATTACTATTGTAGTTGATGCTTGTGAGTGGAACCATTGGATTATTGTTTATGTTCAGATTGTTATTCATTAGCATATCATCTTTTATCTTGATCCATATGATGTCTTGTGAGGAGTTCGTTGTGTTCTTGAGGACATGGGAGAAGTCATGTTGTTAGTAGTGAATCTGTGATGAGTTATTATCCAATGGTTTAGTATTTAAGTTGTGGTGCTATTCTTCTAGTGGTGTCATGTGAATGTCGACTGCATGATACTTAACCATTTATGGGCCTAAGAGGATGCATTGTGTATTTGGCTACTAAATGTGGGGTTGCCGGAGTGATAGAAACCTGAACCCCCGTTAGGATACCTTTGCACAAGGGAGTGTAGGATCTCAGAGTTTAAGGCTGTGGTTAGATTTATATCTTAATTACTTTCCTGTAGTTATGGATGTTTGCAGGGGGTTTAATCACAAGTATGTATTAGTCCTAGGAAGGGCAGTATGTTAGCACAGGTTCACCCACACAACACTTACGAACACCAAAGAAGAGTACTCAGCTATTTGAAGCGAAAGCACTTGACAGAATTCCCATGTGTCCTCGAGAACGTTTGGTCCTTATAAGTATTTCCATCGGCTTGTCCATTGCTAAGAAAGGATTGGGTCACTTGCTCCGTTTGTTTACTGTCTTTGTTACTTGCTCTTTGTTTTGTTACCTTGTCAAAAAACTACTAAAAATCCGTTTGCTAAGTATTCACAGGGATTTCCTGCTTCATAACACTGTTCAGCACCTTCTGCTCCTCATTGGGATCGACACTCCTATTTATCGAAAGTACGACGATACACCCCTATACTTGTGGGTCATCACTGGAGGAGGCCTGGAAGCCTCAATCTTAACCTCGGTTCCGGAAACTCGGCCGACATCGTCAACCTTGATTCTGGCCATGATTCGCTTCACAGACTGCACCGTCGCGTTCCAGGTGATCTAGTAAACACACTATTGTCCTCCTTCGCTTCATTTGCTTCATGTACTAAGTACTCGCCATGCGTCGCCGTGCCTCGCCCCAGTCGCTGTCATGCACCACTCTCCGATGACCAAAAACAAGCGGCGCAACCACCACTAGGTTCGCCGTGAGCTCCTCTCTCCAACGCACTCCTCTGTAGCCCCGTGCGTGCTCCCAATCGACCGATCGATCGATCTGTGAGGACCATCCTTGGATGATGTCATCATGATGTCACTCTTGTGTCACCTCGGCCTCGTTAGCGCTGTTTGACTGGTCTACGCCAACGTGGCCCTGGACCCTCTGTCAGCGACTACGGTTAGGAGTAGTATAAGTGAGAAAAGTTTTCTAGTGTTTGTTTTAATTTGAGAAAAAAAATAAATATTGTAAATACAATAATTAATATTATATATTTTAGAAAAATGTGTAAGATATATCATAAAAATTTAGAAAAAAAGATCTACAATTTAATCCATTATCATACATTATTATATTATATATTTAAATATTTGTTATTAGTAAACATTTTATAAGTAATAAAACTTAGAAAATTCATATTCTAATATTTCTAAATCATAAAATACAAATAATATACTAAAATCCTTAAAAAACTATAGTCATATATTATTATAACATTTAACTAAATATTATTATCTCATAAAGTAATAAAGCTTATAAAAATCATATTTTATTATTTAAAAATCATAAAATACATATAATATACCAAAATTTAATATTACACTTAAAAAAACAATAACTACAAGTTAAAAATATAATATTACACTTTTGAAGTAAATAAAAATTTAATCCTCTAAAAACCTTGGATTAAACCTATTTCTTTTATTATTAATTCATAAATGAGTAAATAAAATTTTGCTATTATTTCTAATATTATCCATTGAAGGTATAATCACAGTCTTAGTGTTAAGTATTGTTAGTATGAAGTCAAAATAATACAAATCATCTTAAATGCATGTTCTAAGAACATTATTTCCATAATAGGTGTTTATCATTTCCCAAAAGGATTTTATCAAATATAAAATCGTCAAAAATAATATTTTAACTTAATAAAACTTTTGCCATTATTTCACTGACAAGTTTATGAATGTATTAAAAATCCAAAGATAAGTCATAAGTAGTTAAGTAATGTTGCTTCCATGTTATAAATTATAGCCACTCATTTGTAAGGAGATAAATGATTCCATCTAATATCCAAGATAGATAAGTCTCAACTACTAGTGTGGTCATTATTCAAATGAAGTAATTATTTATTTCTTGAGAACTATGGTTAGTAAGAAGCCCTAAGAGTGCTACCTTAAAGTTTAATGCTTTTGTTTAGTTAAGTAAGCTTTTCTTCAAAAGTTTTTTTTAAGATACATTATAAAGCAAGACATAAGCATCCCTATAAAGGCTCTAAATGATGAACAATCCTTATATAAAAAGTCTTTGGATACCATTCCACACTTGAGTGTTTTATTGTTGTATGCTACTACCTCCGTCCCAAGGCTTAAGGCCTTTTTTTTAAAGTCGAAGTACCTCATGTTTGAACAACTTTTTAGAGAAAAATATTAACATTTATAATATTTAATCCATACAATTTCATATATTATGAAACTTATTTTCACATGGTATCTATATAATATAATAGTTCTTGATATTTTTTCTAAAAGTTTGGTCAAACTTTACGTGGCTTGACTTTTCAAAAAAAAGCCTTAAGCCTTGGGATGGAGGGAGTACTTATTATACTTACGCATTGCTTCACACACTCTCACAAGCCTAATAAGAAGCACACGAGTGAAATTGATCTAAAAGGGCAACACATTCTAAAGCAACCATTCCCAGTTCCCTAACCCTAGTTCATAAAGTTTATCCCAGGGATTCGAGTTTATCAAATTGCATTACATTACTTATGCATAATGGTATCTTGCTTCTATAAATATTAGTCCTTACCAGACCAATGATGCTAATTTCAGATATTGGATCTTCTATTGTCTCGAAGACCGTGAGTGCATAATATTGCAATCACAAAAGGCAAGTTCACACTTGCTCATTTCCTTTGATTATTTTCTATCAAGTATTTGCAAATCTAGTGTTGTCATCACCTGCATTTCAAAAAGATCGGAAAACACTATTTTCATAATAATTTGATTATGGGTTATTTACCATATGGTAATAATCTGCTATTACAGTTCCGGTGGTAAAGGAACATAATACCTAGGACTTAATAACCAATGTCACCAGTGATTCTTGTTCCGTTAATACGTGTTAACCATGATATTTGGAATGGGACGAAGAACTCAGCTAGATTTTCTTTCTTTCACATTTCGCCAGATGTGCAGGCCATGGCTGTTATCCTTGGACTATGAGTATGTAATTCGAGAGAGGATATGAAGCATATGTGTGGGATCCCTCAACGTCCGGTAGTAGTACTGGCATCTATAACAGTCTGTACTTCCCATTGCCGTAATCCAATATGTCGGCATGGCGTACACCAAGGGAGCATACGAGATCGCAGAAAAGGGCAGTGATTGGCATGGATTTTAGGTTGGGCCTCAAATCATGGAAGTTTGAACGGGGACATACTCCCAGCCATGCAACAAAGCTTAAGATCTCTTATGGGTAAAGTAACGCATCTCTGCAGAGTGTAAAAAATATGATATGTTACTCCCTGTTCCGGGAAGGATCTACGAATGCGACAAGAAATGAACTCCATAAAGTTTTAGTAAATCTGTGAAGGCTGATGGACATAGCTTTTCAAAATAAAAGAAACCTTTGAAGAAATGTTTACAAAAACCTACATAGCCTATGACTTATGGTCTGTGGCTGTAGATAGTGCATCAAACACTCCTTTTTAGTGAACTTGCTAAGTACGCTCATACTCAACTGTACCTTCTTAACCCTTGCTAGATTCTGAAGCCAATAAAGACGACGTCAACACCAACTTATGCTCAAGGAATCATCATCGAAAGCTCAAGATATTCAATGACGTCAATGGACATAGCATCTACATCAAGTGAAGTGAAGTTGTTGATTAGATAGGAGTATAATATCTAGCCATAGAACCTACTTCTGTAGAGCAATGCAATAGAAGCAATTGCAAGCAAAATAGTTTAGATACTAGTCTTATTAGTATGATAGTTTTAAGTTGTTATTTTTGATTCTTCTTTGTAAAAAGTCTCTTTCTCTCTGTAACGTAGAGTGTTCTCTCGGTCTTTTGTAAAGCGTCGATTTATAACCTATAGTCATGTCTTGGACCTGCTATGTTTCTGTTGTACCAATCTGAGGGATATAATACTAGTGGAACAGTGTTCTATTGGTGTTATGTCAATGACTATAGTGTACTACATTATGGAGTGGTATACTGGGTCATCGTAATTCCTTATAAAAATAAAAAAATCTTGAAGGATGAACACTAATAAGTTCATCCCTCCAAACCAAAAATCAAATTAAATCATGAACTAAGAAATATAAAATTACAAAAAAATCTTACTAAAAAGAAATGCACTTATTTATGTCCAAGAAATGGACAAGACAAAACTAAACCGACATGCCTAATTTGGCATGTACGGATGCATTGTACATGCACATAAGAACAAGGATATCATATGACAAATTTGGTAAACTCACTTAAGCCAAAAACCTTATGGGCTTGACCACCAAAAGTAGATGTGCCACCTGTATATAGGACAAGCTAGAGAGACAGTTAGACTGATAACCAAGCTGCATACTTACCTGGATGCATGTGAGAGGTTTCATCACAACACGGATTTGAGAGGACTATAAATAGTTGACCAGCTCAAACCCTAGAGTTCACAACTCACTGGTCTAGCTCAGACCAAACACACACAGAACTTAGAGAGAGATCCAACAGAGAGTGGAAGCTAGAAGTGGAAGCAAGAACTTTAGGAACGCCTCAAGAATAGGAAGAAGGAGAAGGAGCAGCTACATATCTTCATAAAGCATACTTAGGAATCTATAAAGGTTTTAGCTTAGAACTCTCTAGGAATGGGTACAAGAAAAACTATAGTAAAATTGGTAGCTAGGGATCATCTGGATCAAGGCAAGGGTAGATTAGTAGCAGTAATTCTAGTGCTATGCACCAAAAGAACATGTCACATTATGATATATGTTCTAGGAGGCAAGCACATATCCTTGATCACCATTTGTGTACACTCAGTTAAGAGGCATAACAAGTAATGATCAAGATCTACACTCAGTGCATAACCCTTGATAAATCATTAACACTAAGACAAACCAAAGATAGTACTTTAGCTTAAGTACACGTACTTTTGATCCAACTACAACATCCACTAGAGAGAAAATGAACTGAGTTCTGAGAAACGGACATTGCAGCGAGAGCAAAAGCATGAACACCAAAGATTAAAACATGAACAAAATACAATTAAAAACAACAATAACTATAAATAGATAAGACAAGTAGGATTACTGACAAAGCACACAGTGATCATGCTAGGAGTAAACACACAATAAAACAATAAGATAAGTATTCAAGAAGAACATCTACATCAATTCAAACACTGACAAATGATACTGTCAGAATCACAATCACATTCAGTAATAACAGAACAAGGAAAACTAAATGAATTGGTAAGTTTATATACACATGAGTTATGAATTTTGAATGAATAAGAAACAAATACATGTAATTATACACTTAACAACTTTAGTGATAAACATGAACAATTGACTGAACCCTAATTAGGAAACTTAAGATAACCACAATAAGAACCCTTGTTAAGTAACTAAACTAAACATAGACCTAAACATATTTACCAAGCCTGACAAGCATAGATTAGCTAAGAACAATATGAAAGAAGACTGAATAGTAACTGACAGAAGTGTCACTAACAAGCATTCAGTAAATTCAACATTTACCTAAACCTAGAAACCACGATCTACACATGACATAGATACCACCAGTAGTCTAGCGCATGCTACAGAATTCTAGAAATATCTAGAAGCAAGATTAACATGAAGTACCTGAAGCGTCTTGTTATTGTCAAGCTTTTAAATTGATTTGCGTTCTATACATACATGCTCGGTTTGTATTATTGGTGTGGCTTATGTGGAAAACTGTTGTTGTATAATTTAGTCAAAAGAAGCAAAAAAAAAGTATTTTTCGTATTTGTTTGAACAGGAGGACAACTATGTGGTTTTATTTATCTACATTAATGTTCATTCCAATCTTGTGTTTTTTGTGTATGCCACGGATGATCATATGTTTTATGCATTTTTTTGCAAAAAAAAGATAATACCGAGTTACTAATACCCATGAATTATTTCAATAACAAGAAATATAAATGGATTGCACGAGAAACTAGTTGCACAAAATCCTCTTTCCTAATGAAGTCATAAAATTTCGGAATACATAGGATATGCATATACCATGGCCCATTATTTCTCCAAATCGAACTCTGCATATTCTGCATAGATGCTGAACTTTTTTTTTCAGAATTTTTTCATAACTTCATTTAAATTATTTCGGGCTGAATAATGGGAGCACCCGATGCCCGATACCTTATGTTCTAGTCGTGTTCCTGAGCCATTGACCGCTGCTCAGACTCTCTCGTCCATTATTTTGCCAAAAGTGGTACTAAAGAACTTGTCTATGTTGACGTACATTACAGAATCGTTTAACTCATATCCCAAAATCTAAGGAGAAAATGGTGTGTCCCTAGTCACTCAACGCACACATAAACATAAGTTGCCATGAATTTTTTCATCTTTTTCATAGCATTTTTATTTTTGTATTTAGTTTTTCAGAAAAATGGATGCACGGGCTAGCAGGACGTCGCGCTGAGGTGTGAGATTGCTCATGTTCGTGCGTTAGCACAGCTCACTAATATTGACCGGCAACAGACACATCCCCTCTCTCTCAGGCCAAAGCAAACACTTCGGAGCTCGCACCATTCCCGGACTGGAAGGAATGGACTCCGGCGCGCTCCTGCCTCAAGGTGATCCGTCCGTCACCCACAAATCCGGCAGCCGCGGTGGATGGCCGGCCGCGCTCTTCCTCATCGGTACGTGCGCGCGCCTTACAAGCTCAACTCTCCAAGCTTAACTCCCGCGCCAAAGCGCAACCCCCGCTAACCACTGCCGATGTTTTGCCGCCCTGGCACTCTGCAGCGGTGGAGTTCGTGGAACGCCTGGGGTTCTACGGCGTGCACGGCAACCTGATCATGTACCTCACCGGCCCGCTGGGTCTGTCTACCGCGGCGGCGGCAGCCAGCGTGAACGCGTGGGGCGGCACCGCGTCGATGCTGCCGCTCCTCGGCGCGCTCGCCGCCGACTCCTGGATCGGCCGGTACCGGTCCGTCGTGGCCGCCGGCGTCCTCTACCTCGTGGTTGGTATTTGGTAAACCCGCTCTGAATTTTTAGCATTTTTTTGTTCTGTTTTTTAGCTTCTTCTGGGACGTTGATTAGCCGCCTGGTTCATTGTCGTCGCTGCTGCCCGTGAATAAAATACGTGCAAGTTTGTTGCAGTAGGTCTACGATCGTTTTCTTTCCGCACGATTTCACTACTACGTCGCGATCTGCACGAATTAATTTCGCGTTAAGTGTCAGTGTTGTCCTATTTGATCGATCTGTCAAGCATGATAGGAATCTGTCGTGGTAATCTAAAAAAAAAGGAATGATGGCAGAGCTTTGGGATGCTGACGGTCTCATCCATGGTGCCACCACCACCGCACCCTCCACCGGCGGCATGCCAAGACGCATCCGCGGCCTGCTCGCAGCCAGCGTCCGCTGCCCGCACAGCGTTCTTCTACGCGACGATCTACTTGGTGGCGCTGGCGCAGGGCTTCCACAAGCCGAACGCGCAGGCCATCGGCGCCGACCAGTTCCTTAGGAGCGCCCCGGACGGCGTCGCGTCCCGGAGCTCCTTCTTTAACTGGCTCCACTTCTCCATGTCCTGGGGCTACATCGTCGCCGTAGTCGCGCTGAGCTACGTGCAGGACAACGTCGGCTGGGCCGCCGGGTTCGGCGCGTCCTGGGCTATGATGCTCGTGTCCCTCTCCGTCTTCTTGCTCGGCACGCGAACGTACCGCGCGGAGCGCCCACGCGACCGCCGTGCTCTCGCGCGGCTCACAAAAACGTTCGCGGCCATGGCGCGCTCATGCATGGATTGGATCTTACGTCGCAGGGGCACCATGGATACTGAAAGGTGATCGTGTATGCTCTGTTCGCTTTCCACTTATGCTGCCACAATGCACATGCCATTATTACAGTCAAATCAACTGACATTTTGGTTCTACTAATGCAGCAATTTACAGACGCCAAAAGAGCAGGAAGGGAAGAGGGTTCTGATGAAGCTGCTTCCGATATGGATGACAAGCGTCCTGTACGGCTTGGTCATAGCGCAAGTCTCCACACTCTTCACGAAGCAGGGCAGCACCATGGACCGGCGCATCGGCATCACAGGCATCGTGGTGCCGCCCGCGGCGCTGCAGAGCTTCACCGGCCTCGCCATCATCGCCTCCGTCCCGGTGTACGACCGCGTCTTCGTGCCCCTCGCGAGGCGCGTCACCAAGCACCCTTCCGGGATAACGATGCTCCAGCGCATCGGCACCGGCATGGCCATAGCAACCGTCGCCATGGTCGTCGCGGCGCTGGTGGAAGCCGCGCGGCTCCGCGCGGCCAGGGACGCCGGCCTTGTCGACCGTCCCTGTGTGGCCGTGCCGATGAGCCTCTGGTGGATGGTGCCGCAGTACGTCCTGATTGGCCTCGCGAATGTCTTCACCGTCATCGGCCTCGAGGAGTTCTTCTATGACCAGGTGCCCGAAGCGCTCCGGAGCGTCGGGCTCGCGCTCTCCCTGAGCGCCATGGGCGTGGGGAGCTACGCCAGCGGCATGCTCGTCTCGGCTATCGATAAGGTGACAGGGAGCACGGAGGGGCATAGCTGGTTTTTGGACAATCTGAACCGTGCGCACCTGGATTACTTCTACTGGGTTCTGGCGGGGGTTGGTGCTCTGGAGCTGCTCGTTTTCATGTATCTCGCCAGGGGATACGTCTACACTAACAGATACGAATCCGTAGACACGATGACAGAAGTACCTGCCTGATAGAAATGCTAGTCTAGTGTAAACAATCTATCTTGAAATAGTTTTTTGCCCCGCTATATTAATATAGCAATCACACGATACAATCGAACTGCCTCGACACAGCACAAGCAAGCCCAAAAAAAAAATCAGAGAAAGAAAAAGAAACGAATGCAAACTCCGGCAGATTGGCCAAACAAGGGTGACTCGACATCGTTGCGCCCTCCGAAGTTGTCCCACCGCGCTCCTCGTGCTACGAACCGCCGCATACCAAGCAACACCTTCAAAAAGGAGTGCAACGATGACGACGCTGCTTCCCGGATAGGTCCTAGGGTTTCCCCCGGCACGCTGAGATGAGTGGGAAATGATATCCCGACGCCCTTCAGGAAGGAATGGTGGCACCCGCAGGCGTCATCACATCAGTGTCGGCTGAGCCGACGGGATTTTTCCCGACCCCCAAAACCACTACCTGGACTCTCCATAGCACACCACCAAACTTGCCGCCCACCACCATGCGCCACAACGGTCTTAAGATCACCTTGTCATCTCCATGTGGCCATTGTCACGATCCCTAGAAGACGTAAACACGAAACACAGCAACAGTTGCGGGTGGCAGCATCATAGCCGAGCGGGAGGGAACAACCTCCACCGCCGTGACGGTAGCCGATCGGACGCGGCAACAGGGACACACCAGGCCCCCCAAGGGCCTAGCCGGGCCTGATCAGGTCCGTAAAGTCTCCGCCGACACGCTGCAGCAGGCCTGTTGTGCACCGCCGCCAACCAACACCACCGGTACACCATCTCCACCTCCAAGAGACAACACCGCCACGAGAGGACCTTCTAGCCTACCCAGCCTAGATGGGCCCAAAGAGGCCTAGATCTGGGCCAGACGGGCCCTCTTGCCACCTTACCACGCAGCAGTGCTGCCTCGTCGCCAATGGGGCTACCCATCACCAACCACCACCCAGCCGCCGACGAGAGGCCCTGCTGCCGTGCCGGACCGCCGCCGCGAAAGAACACCTACCAGGGAAGGAACCTCCAGTAGTCCCATGCTACCGAGAGGGGAGAGGCCATGGAGCCGCCACCATCGGCGCCGTCCGGCCTAGGGCCAACAGCACGCACCAGCGACAGCGGCCGAGCAGAGGGAAGGGAGAGGTTGGGATGGAGGAAGACGGCGCGGGACGCGAGAGACGAAGGTTTTTTTTAGCGAGCGTAGAAGCCAGACGTCCCCCTCGGTCTAGTATAAACACTCCCATTCAACAATATTCAACTTGAGGTATACTTCGGTCAATACCGTATTTATGCTCGTAATACAATAAAAACTAGCTAGTTGGGTGATGCTTATCACTGAATTATGAATTGCATGTGATGTGTTTATTATTTTTTCTTATTTGCACTTTATTTAGCATAGTCGTTTATATAGTGCATCCTCACTCAAATATCAAGTTGTTAGTGTTCTTCCTAGTGTGGCATTGTCAACCCTACTTGTCATATCGGGGTGCACCAAGTCACCTGCACACGCCAAATTTGTAATGTTTGCGACGGATTCGATTGAGAGCATTGAGTAGATATCATTAGGTGGTCTTGACATCCAGGAATGATAGTCATGAGACTGGAACACGTCCATCGAAAGCTGAATGAGAGCTTCATAAATGAAGTAATTGGCAACATGGCATGTCGTGTGAAGAGTATGCCATCCTTGATGTCACATCATTGGCATATCTCCTCCTCGGATCTCGAATCACTTAGTTGCATTAAATTGAGGATTAATGAACTTAGTGGGAGTTATCACTTATAGAATTAAATTGTTTAGTTCACCTAGTGCTTTAATATCTTGATCAGCCGTCTTATAAACTTGTCTTTGACCTTATAGAGAAGATGGATCCTAAGTTCTATAATCACAATATTAGCATGATGATCAACTTTGAAAAATTAACTGCCAATAGGAGTGTTTTGTAGAATGGGTCTACATGCTAAGGATGGTTCTTAGGAACATCGAGAAGGATTACATTTTGGTCACTCCTTCACAAGCACCACCACCACCACCTGACTTTGATAACAAATTCACCAAGTAACAAAATGATGAGATCATGGTTAAAACCCTTATGCTAACATGTATGACTGCTGAGCTAAAAGGAAGGTTTCACGACTCCCACCCGCCAAAATAGTGAGTGAACCGATCTCCCTCTTCCAGAATCAGGGCATATTCGAGCGTCGAGTGTTGCAAGTTAACCAAGGCAATCAAATATTGCAAATTAGGCGAAGGGGGCCACTAGCTGATCTTTAATTTAGGCTTGGTCGGATGTTCCGAGATCTTGAAAGTCTTGGTGCAAGAACATTTGTGGAGTACAAGGTCGACATAGTTCTTGCGGCACTTCCACTGGTGTACCATGGATTTATGGTGTGTTACCTTCTACATAAGGAAGTTAAAGCAATGTGTGAGCTGTTTTCCATGCTAAGGTTGGTGGAGGAAGGGACTGTGGTCTTGCAGAACCACATTGGTCTTCTAGACTAATCTCTTGAAGATCCGGAAAATGAGGTATAATAATTATACGAAATTATTGACAATTCTATTCAGAATTCTCTTTTGAAGTATTTGGTATGCGATGATAATAACATTTCATATGATGCAGGATCAGGGTAAGTCCAAGAAGAGGAAGGCTAGAGATAAGTGAGCTGCTGAGAAGGCAACGAGATGGTGAATGCTTCACCGGTTCTAGCACCTGGAGATGAAGCGCTCAAGGTCAAGCAACAAGATGACACTTGAGTGAAACAATTGTTATTTGTACTTTTGTTTTAGAAATGGGTTTTCTTAAAGTGTTGAACAATATTCGATCGTTTTGATAAAGTATAATGGACTTGAGCTTCTTCTAAGTATATTATATTAGTCATCTTATTACTTGAATGAATGTCTTTAATTTTAATCATTGCTATGTTTGAAATGTTTTAAGCAAACACATGGTGTAAGCGCCATGTTACTTTGGTCATTATCATATGTAAATCACAGTCACTAGTTATATTTAAGATGGAATTATGAAATTCAAATTCTCTTGTGCATATTGGAATTGTCCAATGAAATAGCCCAGCCATAATTTACAAGTGTTGTGAATAAGATTGCTAAGTTAATTGAAGAGATACATTATATGTATAAAGTTCAATGGACCTGCATAGATGGATGGCAAAGTAACACTTAGTGAATTCTACTAAAGATTGAATGGCTATAAGTTGATTCAGTTTTTATAAACTTCCGAAACATATTTGAAAGTGTTCAAATATTTTTGGGACTAAGTTGTTCTTTTCATAACTGTGTTATTTGATCCCTGCATATGGATTGCTAGTGTTCAAAAGGAAATATGGAAATACATCATAGTGATTAAGAATTTTTATAATCATGCAATTGTTAGAAAAACACAAGAGTGTGTGTGAACCAATACTTGTAGACAATACATATAGTGACATGTATGTGTCCGCTATGAGCCTCGTAGAAAATGTTGTTTCGAAAAGGACCAGAACATATAAAATAAATCTCTTACTTACTGTATTGTAAGTTTATTATCTATATATATAGTAACAAGATCATACGCGTTATGAAATTGAAGAAATTCAATGAGTTATTATCTAGCACATTTCATTTGATGCTTAAGTAAATAGTTTACAGGTATTAAGATCAAACAGATGTCATATGAATTTATTTTGTGGAAATATTTAAAGGAAGTTTGAATTGTACATTCCCATGGTAAAACAAAGTGTTGTTGCCTAGAGAAATGGATTTCACTAGAGAAAGTGGTAGATTAGAAAGGCCAAGGAATAATTTAGGACTATTCAAGAGTGCAAACTCTGGTTGATGCTATAATTATCTCGGATAATGTATATGCATTCTACAAAATATAATGGTTACAGATTTCAAATCAGGAAATTGACTTAAAGTCATACTATCCGACATAAAACCTTGAATGATCCAAAGTTTGATTTGGGGAGTCCATTCAAAAGGACATGTAATCATTCGGTTTTGATGGAACATACAGAAGATGAATGAGAGTTCATCAAAGTCTCAAACTCTTAATGATTTTAGAAATAAGAATTCAAATGTTGAATGAGATGTTCAGTATGGTTACTTTGAAGATAAGTTGTCTATGAGATATGACAAAAGGATGTTGGAATAATTTTCAGGACCATGTGTTTGACAGAAAACCTGAAATGGTTATGATAAAGTATGGATATTTCAAAGATTTGAAATAATACATAACTTGAGTCAATTTTCAGAAATATATGAAATTAAGTGGGAGTGCAACTTTCTAATGATTTGAGAAATCGTTTGAAAGATCCACATTGGAAGTTATTATATTTATAAAACTTACTCCATGCCATTGATAATTTGCAAGTGACATCTATGATGATATATTAGTTGCAAGTATCTTTGAATGGGAAGTTACGCTTGACAGGATTTTGCAAGAATCAACTTTGATGAGCAAAATAGTGACATTGAGAATGTTAGCAGGTTGTAGTTTTTCTAAAGTATCAGCGAAAACAACAAAGCATTCCACGATTGGATTATAAATATGGCAATGGATTGAGAATCCATGTTTTCAGTTTTTGTCTAGGAGCGAATACTTTCCAAAGTTCACATATAATAAAGAGTGCATTGTGAAGGTGTTTCACTATGATTTTATTATTGACTTGCACAAAGCGGAATATTTAAGTCCAGGCATATTTTTTTTGGATATTGACACATGTATTAGAAAAGTTCTATACAGTTCCATAGTGATCTCTACATAAGTAAGTATAGTTTTCATGAATGGAAAACAAGTTCGATAGTCGAACTAGGTGCTCTAAGAGTATTATGCTCTTGTATTCAATAATGATAGATGCTATAATCAGTTAAATAAAGATCCAAAGACTTTGTTACAACATTCTCATATTGGTCCAATACTATAGTAGAATGAGAGTATATAAGAAAAGTTTTCTTATAAACGGTTTTGAGTTGGTAAGACCCAAAGGCGAAGTCTATACCACGAGTGGGGCGTGATGAGCACTATAGTTCCACTGGTGCTTATAAATAATCATGCCAAGATAAGTCATTGACTCTACCGCAAATGGGAGACTATTGGGATTGTGCTCTAGAGGCATTAATAATAATGATTATTATATAATCCCGTGTCCAATATATAGGTTCATCAAACTATGATATACCTGTTGTGAACCCTGATTGTGAGAATCAAAGGAAGCATCACATGCATGTGTAGTAAATACAACCCGACAAGATGTTCCTAGTCTATCCTCTAGGACTCACTCATGCCCATGAGTGATTATCAAGTTTCCTGATCATAGGCAAAAATTATACTACCAACTATGAGAGTACATTGTCTAGAGAGAAAAGGGTATATAGCGGATCTACTGGATGATTTACTATGAGATAGAATCATGTTGTTAATAGCAAATCATCAGACTATTATCTTATGCATGAATCCTCAAGACCATGAGAATGTCAAGCACCCTCATACCGTAAGGTTTATCCTTGGTCCTATCCCGACGCCATGCTACAATGGTGGTCATAATGACTCTTCTAAGATAATCACGGAAGTATGTTTGGGCATTTGGATAGTTCAATAAGTGGGATCACACTCCTCCTAATGATGGAGCGTTATTTTCTAAGCCCACTTGGTATTACGATGTTACCCAATCGTCTGTGCTGACACAGCCATGATGAGATCGTGAAGAACGTTGGAATACATATACGAGTTAAAGAAAGTGAAATCATAACAAGGATAACCGATAGTGATCAAGAGTTGATTCATGAGGATACCAATATCTCTCCTCGGATTGTCACATGAATATCGTGAAGCGAAAGGATTAGCGAATGTATAATGATCAAGTTCACTCGATGTGATCTTCACGTTGTGAAGTGGGAACCATTATGGGTGTTCATGTACCGTTGTTGGTTATTGATCCGATAGTCTTTCGTATTCATGTCCACTTACTACCGATCCTGATCAAATCACATGCTTAAGGTCTTATGATCAAATTGTGCCTATCGTCTATATGATAGGTACTAGAGAGAAATCTCGGAAAGGAATAGTTCCTGGATTCATCGAGACACCTCGAAGAGGAATCAGGACCGTTCCGGTGACATAACCTAATTCATGAAGGTTGTTCCAAAGTCGTCTGTAGTGATTTTGAGGTTCATCATAATCATCCCAAGACAGTAGTTATGTCGGAGAGCTTTTAGAAAATTCTGAAATATATATCGGATCTAGGTACCAGCAGCATCTGAGAGAAACCAGAATTGAGAAAAAGTGTCGGAAGGGTTTCTGGCAGTCGAATTGGATAAGATGGGGCATGCAGGGTGGTGCCTATCCCACCTGGTCCTACCCATGGTCGGCACCCATCTCTCCCAGGGCTGGCGCATGGGGCCAGGGGTGCTGAAGGGAATATGCCCTGAGAGGCAATAATAAAGTTGTTATTATGTATATTCCAAGTATATGATAGATGTTTATTTTGCATTCTATAATTGTATTAATACGGAAAAGTTAATACATGTGTGTTTAATAAACAAATAGAAAGTTCCTAGTTACGCCTCTCTTATAAATTAGCTCGTTGATTAACAAGATGATCAAGGTTTCCTGGTCATAGACATTGAATGTTGTTAATAACGAGGTCACAACATTACTAGAATGGTGTGATGAGCATTCATCCGAAGTATAGCATTACGATCAAAGTCATTGAGTTTATATTGCTATAACATCATACAGAGTAATCCTAATCTTTAGACCATGAGATCATGTCAATCACTAACACTGGAAGAGTATCTTGATAACATCAAACGTCACACCGTAACAGGGTGATTATAAAGATGGGTTCAGTGCTACTAAAGTGTTATGTTGAGGCCCATGGATCAAGAATGGAATTTGTTCATCTCGATGACGGATAGATATACTATGGGCCCTATCGGTGATATCACATTGGTTAGCTTGCAAGCAAGTGATTTGATCACTAGAATGTTATATCACGGGAACAAGAAAAGAGTACATGTCAGTAACGAGATCAAACTATGAAGATACCGATAATCGATTCTCGGACATGTAATATATCGCGAGACAAAGGGTCTAATTTTGAGTGGGAGATCCACCCACATAATGGAGGAAGGGGTGGGGGAGACGCCATGGCAGCCGGCCACACCCCTTGGGGTGCCCCCTCTCCCTCTCTCTCACTCACACCTCCTCGTGAAGGATCTCTCTCCCCCTCTAGTTTTTATCAACCATGGTCTCAGACTAGCGAGATACATGTTTCGGTGGCTTTTTGGCAATAAATAGTTGTTTCTTCCGCTGGATCACTGGAGCGAGGAGGCAGAGGTAACTCAGTGGCTTGGACGTGTATGCGAGCACGGATGCACTGCTGATTTGTGGTGCTGGACTTCTTCTCGATCTTGAGATCGGTAAGCGTTCGTATACATCATCCACGAGTACAACCTCGTTAAACTTTGTTGGTCTTCAAGGGTATATTCTCTATGGATGTATATCCACCCGTTGCTTGTATCAAGTAGATATATCTTGGTACAAAGTGTAGAGGTCTCAACCTAATAAGGTAGATTCCTCCTGTGTTTACAATGCTAGTCCCTGGATCAATAGCTAGCATCCACAGTTAAGATGTAATATCAAGAAAGAAAGGTCATAATATAACTTTATAACCAGGAATAACATAAGTTTATTACATCAAACATAGCTCATTTGGCTATTACATTACATTGCAGCGGAATAACTATAAGTATGGGTCCATCATCTTCAAAGTGCCACAGGCAGATGTTGGTTGTAGACTTTGTAATTCTAATCAATCAATCTTCACTAAAAACAATCAACCCGCAACATACAAGTTACAGCCACAAAGGGTCAATACATTTGAATTGTATTGGCAAGTGATACTATGATAGTATTGTGGAGTCTATCAACTATATGCATTTGCTTAAGTGGAGTTGAGGCTTGCATTGCTCAAAATAGATTTTTCCTTAACATTTGAAAATACTAAGTTTTTGCTTTGACAAAATCATTTTTCTCAACCAAAGATTGAAGATCCTTTACAAGGCATCTCTCCATCAAAGATTGAAGTTTTCAAACAACCCTTGTTCAAGCCACAAATTTTAACTTAGAAATTTGAATGATGAGATTCTTGATTGCTTCCATGTCTTGATGCTCAAATTGTCCTTTACCAGGGACATGGCTAAGTACTTAGATTTTACACTCTGCAGAGGTGGTGCACTTTCCCCACAAGACTTGGTTTCCCAAGACAAGATCTTTCAGAAGCCTTCCCTTAGACCAAAATGGACGCGCTCCAACCTATCAAACACTACCACCCACTGTCCATATGGCTAAGTTCTTGCAACCTATATGATCATGGCAGAGCCCATATTGCCAAGTGGTTGCACTTGAAGCTTCTCAACATTTGACATCTCAAATCTCTTTGTTCCTGGGTGGCCATCCACAAGTGAGATACACAAGGTTCACCAGTCCCCTGGCCTTGTGTAACCACTCAACCAAACACCACCAAGCCTTCCCATTCCACCCAGGTGATTTATTAACTTAGTTGTTTTATTAGACAAAATCACAAGTCCTCAGACTTAGAATATTTTTCCATAGTGTGAATATATACTCCACCCATGTTTTCTATTAGCTAGGCTAAGCTTGATAGTAGTAGGAATCTTAACTTAGGAAAATCCCACTAAGGATTCATCTACTAGGTTTTCCTATAGCAAGGTTCATACTTAGCAAAATCCATGCAAGTTTACTTAGCAAAATTCACTAATGCATAGAGAAAATAATGGGACAAAAGTATGAAGCATCACTTGCCTTTTTGGTAGGGAATGGTGGTTCACTCCTTGTTCTTGCTAGTCTCACACTTCACTACAAGTCAATCAAGCAAACACCAATTCAATTTACATTCCAAACCAATAATCACTCAAACAAATTCACACACACAAGACAATGGAAAACCAATTCATGCATGGGAGCATGCACAAGATAGTTTTATTTTGCAAAGAGGGTCTCTATTGGGTTTATAAACTTTGTAAGATCCAAATTGGTCATTTACCAAAGTGGCAAAGTCATTAGCAAGAGGGTTTTGTCCAAAAACTATTCCATTCATCATTTCATGTGGTGAAAAATGTTTTTATCAAGGCAAAACTATTAAGTTGTTCACCAAATGAGTTGCTAATTTGCAAAACTTGGTGTTTTGGGTCAGTGGGTTTGAATCTCAATATTTTCCCAAAGTTTTTGTTCCAAAATATTTTCCATAACAATTCCATTATTTTCACTTGGCTAGAAATGGACCAAATCTAATATTCCATCCTAATCTTTTCCAAACCCATTTTCAAAACCATGGGTTGGTTCCTAGGGTCAGTAAGGTCACAACAAACCATTTTGCAAAGGGTTTAATCCAAAAATCATTTTTAAACAATTTTTATACTCTAAACAAGCACACATTTGATTCTGCAAAAACAAGCAAGTTAACAGATACTATTTACTAAAACAAGGGCATGGTTGGCTAGGTCTTGCTCTCCTGAATCCATTGATATAAAATTTGTAATTTTTGGACGTGTGGTTTGAAAGTTACAGGGGTTTGAAAATGGCATTTAAATCTGTTTTCAATTTCTGTTTTAAACTCGAGCTGGCCACGCGTCGTTGTTTCATTGGTCGATACCGGTTCGGCCGGATCACGCGCGGTAGCCCTTGGATCTAGTTAGATCATGCGGTACTGAGCGCATACCTCTTCGCGACTAAATGATCTAATCCTGCCCATTCAAACTAAATCCTACGGTACTAGTTCTCTGGACCAAAAGTGAGCGGTGCCGACGGCGGCTAGCAGCGGCGTACGGCCAGTCGATGACGGTGCCGGCGGTACAGGAAGCAAAGGAGGGTGGGGAGATGCTCACCGGAATCACTGACGCTTGCTGATGCTCAACGTGGTGCTTGTCCGTCGAGGGGCGCTAGGGGGTAGCTGCGATTGCTCGCCGGAGACGAGCTGGGCTTCGGGCGGTTCAGGAGGTCGTCGAGGGCGAGGATAGGGGTCGTCCTAGGACAAATGGAAGATGCTGTTAGGTTCGCACGATCCTGGAGATCATCATCGTGTCCACGGGGAAAGGAGGGGAGGTCTGGTACTACCTGGGGACGTCGTCGGAGAAGAGGGCAGACGGCGGTGCTGCAGGTTGTCGACGTTGCCGATGCTGTAGGGTACCCGCGGATGAATTAATGGCACAAAAAGATGCGCCAGGGTGTGGTGAGCATGCTCGTGTGCTCGGGGAGGCAGGAGGTGGTGTCGAGTCGCCGGAATCGGCTCTGGACTTCGTCGGAACAGAGGGTGCTCGGGGAGAAATTGAGGCGGCCTGGGGGCGTGTCGAGGAGGGGTGTCTGGGGAAAACGGAAGAGGGGTGGCAGACGATTTATCCTGCGTGGTTAAGGGGCTGATTCAACGCGTGTTTTAAGGCGTATTACGCCGGAGTTATTCCGCCTGCAACGGCCGGCGAGGGGTGGGTGTGGTCTGCGGGTGGGGAAGAAGAGGGACATGGCGGTGGGGTCCTCTGGTCAGTGGGAAAGGAAGTGTGAGGGAGGTCCACCCGTCGGCTGCTTAGCGGGTGCGAGACTGAGTGAGAAAAACGGTTCGGGAAATAAGAGGAGGTGGGCTGCGAGTGGGCTGTTGGGCTGGGGCAGTTGGGCCAGATCCATTTCATATTTTTTTCTTCTGAATTCTTTTTCCTTTTCTATTTCTATTTTTCTGTTTTGAATTTGAATCAATTATTCATTCACTCAAACCATTCAAACAATTCAAACTTATAATGAGTTTTTGGTTCTGTTTTTCAACATAAACCAAATCTCAAAATAAAATAATATTTTTATTCATTTTAGGATCTATTTAATAATTAAATAAAATAGACCATAGTTATTTAATCAAATATGGTTTGATTAATTTAATAAACTCCTCATTTGAAATCCAAATATTTTCAAAACCAAATCAGTAGGTTTTATTAGAAAATATTGAATACTTGGAAACTTGTTTAAAACAAATTAACCTTTTATTTAAGGGTCCATTATTAATTAAATACAATAGACCTTCATTATGAAATCAAATAGGATTTGTTTTATTAAATCTTTATTTTGAAACTAAAATAGCCAAAACCATTCAGTAGGTTTTTATTTGAGAATATAAAATATTTGAAAAACTTATTTAAAATAACTTAATAAGTTTTGGTGTTTTTAATTAAAAATGGTAAAACCTTTTATTTAGATAAATTTGGATATTAAATCCTTATTAATTTATTTAGATAAACCTTTACTATTTTTATTTAAAACAAAATGTTTTAAATCCAAAGCTTGGCCAATGTTTAATTGAACTCTATAAAATAATCTTTATCTATAAAACTTTTATTTCAATTGAGAACCAAATCCTTTTATTTAAAAGATCTAGAATAGTATTTCCAAAATATTTTGTTTTCCTTTTAAAAAAAATGTTTATCTTTTTTTTAAATCCCCTTAGGATTTTATTTAATTCAAATGGGTTTGGAGTTCCAATTGAATTCAAAAAGTTTCTTCTGGCTCTGAAAATCAAACAAAGTTTTATTTTATTCATTTATTTTCACATTACAAGATTTGGAAAATCTTGGGATGTGACACAAAGTTGTTCCCATTGTAGGAATTTTTTTGTTTTCTATGTTGCGAACCCTATAGGTGCCACCTCGATTTTCCTAATTGGTGTGATGTATAAAAGAGGAAGGTATCCAATTAGATCTCCATTCATGGAAGGTTTTGATTTTATCATGTGAATAAGTAATAAGTTGATATTAGTCATTATTTCCAAAATTGCAATCAACCAAAGAAGTAAGGAGATGATCTCCAATTAAGGAGGAGATCAAAGACCTGTCAAAAGGAGGGGGATCCTCCCCTCCTTGGCCTCCGCCACCTCTACCTGGCCACGTCCCCTCGAGATGGAACCCTAGCAAATGTGCCCCTCCCCTCTCCTTCTATATAATGGCCCCAAGCCCCACCTCCCAAGGACACACGACAAATACACAAAGTTCTCTCTCTAATGCTACACCATAGTAGTATTCTTCAGAAAGCTGCAGGACGAGCACCGTTTGCGTCGAGCTCTACACGGAAAAACACTGACGGATCAGAGGACTGTATGCATGCAATCAACAGAGGGAACGCTTGTTCGATCCTATCATCGAGTGGACATTCTACTCTCGGCGAGGAGGGATACACCTAGTTGCGTGGATCGACTCGTACGTCATCAACATCTACATCAACTTAAGTCCTCTTGCACATCAACACCGGTATGAGATCTATATTTGTTTTTGCTAGTGTCTTCATGGTTAGATCTTAGTTTTTCATGTACGACGATTTTTTTGTTTTGCATACACAAACCCCAATAGCCACCTCCACTGGATGGCATTAACATGATTAGTTGTAACATTTTAAAATTTAGTATGATTTATTTCCAATACCATGAATCCCATTAGTTATTTGTTCTCATAGTTAAGTTGATCTCGGCGAGATGTCCAAAACAAGATCCCTTTTATTATGTTCCAATGTTCCTTTATGCCACTAGCCATTAGGTTATAATGTGATGAATACCATATTAATATTGAATGATTAGCACCTAAATAGTGTATGGTTACCAAGTATAATTTATACGATTATTTGACATTGTGATGTTGTGCAAGGCTAGAGAGTGAATGTTGAAGTGTTACCAACAAGTAAGAGATGGGTTAAGCCATAGAAGTACCATCATGCAAGTCTTCATGTGTAGGGATTTATGTTCAACAACATGCTAAACAAGTGGATATAGGATGCATATAATCTCGTAAGCATGTGACAATTACTCCGCTAATTATTGAGAAACATTGTGGAATATATCAAAGTTTCAAAAAATGTACTGTTTAATTCCTTTCTAGAGAGGGGGTTCGGTGTCCATGTTTGATCCTTCATGACGAAGTTGCTAAGTTGGTATGACATTTAGCGATACCACCTCACCCCCATCAATCTTACGTACATGGAACTCTTCATGGCGTTTTCCGAGGGTTACATGGGCATGTGGCCCCACCTAGGCCTCTAGGTTTCCCTCTTTCGAATCGATGGGGGCATCTTCAGTGAAGTAGACAATATGGCATCATGCGACCATTAGAGTATCCTGATTTGCAAATGCAGCCAAATCCAGAGGGCTGGTGGCGCACATTCTTATACTATGATGATCTACTGGTCAAAGAAGGGGCAATGTGCTTTCCCTATTTTCCATGTATCCTCTAGCTAGTCCAGCTAGGATATGGCAGTATTTCGCGAGTTGGATGAGGTGAACATACTACACATACATTTGTTCGAGATGGTTCGGAGTGGCTTGACCAGTTTGGACCTCTATCCTACTGGAGGTTGCACCGAGTTCAGCCTCTTCAGGCTCGGGCACCCAAGCACTGCCACTGGTCTGGCTTCATAGATCCTACTTGGATCTCTTAATGGGGTCCCTGTCCATGGGAGGTGGAGAACTGGTCATGAGTTCGGTTGGATGATGACTTCAAGTGCATAGGTTGTATGTAGCTAGTTTTAAAGTAAGAGTATCGAACCACAAAGAGCTATTGGTAGAGGTCTTTATGACCATCATTAATAATCACTAAATAGTACTTGAAGATGTTTATGATTTTAAGCAAGTGTGTTTTGGGGTGTTTGTCTTGTGAACAAAGCAATGTTTTAAAGACTAAAGAAATGCAAACAAACAGAATTGCGTTGTAAGTGATATGAAACTTAAATAGGGCTAAAACGTTATACGGGGGTGTTGGATACACCACAAGCAATTGGATTAATCATGATTAGGATAAGTCTATGTCTTTCATTATGTGTATCATAGACAACCATATGCTATTTCATCCCCCACAACCGCAATAGGTGATCATAGGCCAAAGCACACTGATCCACTAGCAATTAATGGTTAACCCTATGGTCATGGACATGACCTTTGTGAATCCCCTCTTATCTCCGTTGTCCATATGAATTATGATCCGACATGACATGTCACTTAACGCCTTCACGCCACCACATGTACAATAGTAATTCCCTCTCAAGTCCCAAAGGAAAATGTTATATGGTTGACATTCACATAACATTAAGAGAGTTAATTAACACATACTCATAAAATAAAGTTATAGATCATCTTTATTTCAATTTATAATATTGTTAGGGTTTCTCCATTGCCCCAAGAACAAGGGAAACTACTCACACATGGAGGCAATAAACATCATCATAGTAATATGAATGGAGTACAAATGGATAGATTGATACTCATGCAAATCCACACTAGAGTTTAGTAATTACAACAATATTAACGTAAACGAGATGTAGGGGATGTTGGTTTTGGTGGATATGCAACAGTTTATGATGAGGATGATTCCTAGGCCTCCAGTGATCTTCGTAACAATGAGGATGAATACCCTTCCGTGAATTCCCTCTCCAGATCTCTTTTATAGGTGGGGTTTCTGTGAGTTCTTATGTCTATGAATGTCGTATCTCTGATTCATATGCATGGGATGAAAGTATTTGACGAGGTAGAGGTGACGAAACATGGTACGGCTGGGTGATACAGGTGGGCCCCTGTCGTACCTATAGTCGTTAAACCTCCTAAACGCCTCAAATGCATTGTTCTTTTTGGCTTTTCATCCAAGTGTGTGAATAATTGTTTTGAAGGCTTTATTGGATTCCAATTAGCATATGTGTGCCGAAAAATGATTACTCCAATTGATTTATCCATCAACTCCTTTAATTCTGCGATCCTAGTGAAACAAGCATAAAAGGTGCGTATGGGGCGCTATAAAATACCAAAATCATATCACTACTAAAGCAAAATAATAAGGTAAATATGCTGCAAAAAATACACTCAACTTTCCCAAGCTTAGACTTTTTTTGCCCCTAGGCAAGACAATGGCTTAATGGACAAGTTCATCATGTTTATGAAGATCGATTCGTTAAAATATATGAGGCGTTGCAGCGAATATTTATAATAAATGATATAGAACCAACTTATGGGTTCTATCACACTTCCACATATCAAGTAACTTAAAAGGACTCTACACCTTGGTACTGATCATTATGTGAAGATCAATTAACAATATAATATAGAACAATAAGTTTAACCGGAAGATTTTTGTGAGGTGATATCAAACATGCTTAGAACTTTGCACATTCTCATAGGATTCAAAACTTCGAACGGTCTTTTTTTGTTTCCTCTCATGATTATCTTACATGTATATTCGCTCTTTGCACATATTTTCTTACACTCTTTATTTCATAGTATTGTGCAGATGATATAGACATATTTTAAATTCTCAGAGAAGACTGAAAATAGATCAAGACTTAGCATCAACGTCCAAAAGCAGAGTATGAAGCAATTCACGCTTACGGTTTGAATATCGACCTCATCTTGTACTCGCTCTAAATTTTTGATAGCATCATTTTTTGTTTTTCTTATTTTTTCTTCTCTTATTTATTTCTTTCTCTGACCGGATCTTTTATGTTTATAACAAAATCAATGACTTATAGCAAACTAGCAAAAACTCTTCAACTTTTAAATTAGCACTAATGGTGTGGACGATTCTAAAACCATTATAAAGTACAAGTATAATAGAACCCGTCCTAATTCATACATCTAATAAAACAACCATAAACTGAAAAATTCCAATACAATAATAACTCAAAATCCAATGGATACAATTCATTCCTTCCTCTAAGGGAGCTAATATTGCATAACATGTAAGACTTTCGGATAGAAAGCTCATATGAATGCGAGAAAGTAAACATGCCAAAACTATAAGATAGATTATAAGATCTTAAAGTTATTCTCAAGTTTGGAATCAAATAATCCCTCGCCATTATTTGATACCGTGCTCTTGTTATTCGGAAGGTGAGGCTCTAATAGAACGATTGAGTCCAGGAAGAAGGATCTTGTTTGTTGCCTCAAGAGAGAGATATGGCGTTGTCATCTCCATGGAAGTGGAGGTGTGCATGATTACTTCACGTGTGTGTCAGTCCCAGCGTGGATAATCCCTGAGATACCATTCCATCTGGGCTTAAGGACCATTTTTGTATTAACTAAGTTGTAATAAACAATCTTTGAAATCTAGCTTGTAAACTTGTGTGGTCCTGCCTTTTCGATATAAAAGGGCAGGAGAGGGTGGAAGGGTGGCACGCAATGAAAAAAAAATTATCTCCTTTACTGTTTTCCCTAGCTTAGTTTTTCCCTTGTAGATCTGAGCCACCCGGAGCTCCTCCTTCTTCCTCCTTCGTCGGTAGCGTCAGCGACCGCGAGGTCCTGACAAGGTGGTATCAGAGCGAGTTCGATCGCTCCCTCCCTCCTCCCCCTTTATCTCCACCAAATCCCCACCCTCAGCCCCCAAATCCCCACCCTCACTCTAGCTTCCCTCCCAACCCTCCCTGAATTCCGCCCGCTCCCAACCCCGAGGTTTCCTGGTCATCTTGAACAGGCAGTAAAATCCCTCATCGCTACCATGCCCAAAGGTGCAGGATCCCGTTCGTCCTCCCGCGAGCACACCGGTGCTGCCGACGACGTCTCGGCCTCGTCTCCCTTCACTACTTATGATGAACGCGGTGAGGATCGCCAACAGAAGAACCTACCTCGGGAGATCCGTCACATCGCGCGCCGTCTGGACCGCCACCAAGCGGACGCCGCTGCGGCTCTACATCATCAACAAACAGAGTCTATAGCTGCCATCAACTCGCTCCAAGGTGAGATGGTTCGCATGACTGAGATGATGTCTAACATGGCCGCAAATTTCTCGCGTTTCGTAGTGTCTGATAACAGGAGCTCGGCAGATCCGTCGCAGCCCATGAACCAAAACCCCAACTTTTCCACACCACCACCCCCCAATCAACAACACCTGTCACCAATCCCTGAAACAACTACTCCTCAGCCCACTCCAACGCCCACCCATGGCAATATCCCTCCCAAATTTGGCCAGGCACCACCAGATAAACTCCCACACCCAGATTACCCACCAAATTCCCAACCTTTCAGCCAAACCACACAGCACCACCCTATATACACTGAAACAGTGTAACACCCTCAGAATCGGCCCTATGCAAGTCTTAGCGAATCCCGCCAAACCCGCATAGAAACGATTCAAAGGTGCCCACCAGGCACTTGCGTGCGGGTGGAAAACGAAGTAATATCATTACACAATAGTCCACGATGGAACCCACAGAATATATATATACAACAACGAATCCATGAGTCAAGAATACAGATTTACAATACAGAGATCCAAATCACCTTGAAAACGATACAACGTCCGACTACGGACAAGACGCAAATGGGGCTAAGAGCCCTGGAGAATAACCAATGGCGTCCATAACCCTGCCCAGGCCAAGCCGGAAGGGTAACCCTGCTAACGACGTCGATCTTAAAACCTGCTTAAACAAAAGGGTGCCGACAAAGGGCAAAGGAAAAAGAGAGCGGTCAGTACTGAGGCCAGTACACGGCGAGACTAGAATTCGGCGGTCCTCGCCTACATAGGTATGGTGGACTGAAGCGGCAGCGCAGCATGCACTAAACAACCTATAGAGACTCAATACAACTGGCGGCTATCAGATAGGGGTAAGAAAGACCTATTCGGTACCAACCTGAAACTACACCAAGCATACCCATCCTGGTATTTCCCCCTCGAGACCAAACGAGGAAGTCAACCGAGGAACTCACGTAGTTGGTAGTTTTACTCATTCAGTTATAGTTGCGGCATTTACTAGTCAGATATAGATAGCATGAGTCATCCTGATATAATAAGCAGTGGACAGTTTTAGTTAACCATTCCATTGTAGTTGTAGTACTTACTAGTCAGATACATATAGCATGAGGCATCCCATAACCCAGCAGTTGTTGGTACTTTTATTTAGCCATTCCGTTGTAGTTGCAATACTTACTAGTGAGATACAATGGTAACAGATGACAACTCAAACCAGCAATTGTTGGCACTTTTATTTAGCCATTCCATTATAGTGAAGCTGATTACTAGTCATTTCAAAGTCAAATTTATAACACTACTTTAGTTATAGTTGTCTATGATCGAGATACTGTGCTCCAAGTAGTCCATAACCGCGGACACGGCTTTTATAAAGTTTTACCCTACAGGGGGGCACAAATAGCAACACACGCACGATCAACCTCGAGAAAAACCAATAAAAACCAAACGAGGCATCTCGACAGAGCAATTGCAAGATTCATATAAATTTCAGGGGGCCACCCCACTAAGCAACCCGCGACGAAGTTGGCCGGCTCCGAGACGGACCCAGAGGTTTGTGTCAATGGCTGTAAACGACCTGGAACCCGAAAGTGTGACTGGGCTTGTCGATACCGCGGAAACATTCCACTTACCTAAACAGTACAGGCGCTCCACGCGCAATCATAAATAAAGCAGTAAAGCATGGCATAAGTACAGGATAGTAATAAAGCCCCAAACTACTTTGTGGCCCCAAGAAATAAATATGACTCAAGCTCTGGCTAGGGGGATTCATGGTCCCACATGCGGATAGTGCGAATATTCAAAGAACAGGTATCAAGTACTCGGGGTCCTACGGGACACAAGTGGACGGTTAAAAACCAAATAACATCTATTGCCCACCTGTGCCTCTGCATTATTTACCTATTTCAATTTTAGTTATTAAACGATAATTAAAGCCATGATCATCTCCAACATAAAGCAGAAGGCAATTCTCCAACAATTGTGGTACTTGACAACACGCAACAGTACTTGAGCAAGCGACTACGACACGCAAGTCCAACTATCTACCAACCAACAGGTAATAGGATGTGTCCAAGGCAATATAAGGCTGCAAGGGATATCACGGGTACGAACACTAGAGCATCGCAACACAATAGATCAACAGGAGGAAATAAAGACTATAAAGTAAGATAGGTAGAAAGGGGGAGAATGCTCGCCTGAAAACATTGCCGAAGGTTTATCCAAAGATCGGGTCGACACTCGCATCAACTCATCGGCCTAATCCGTGAAGAAGCAAAGCACTAGCAGAAACACCGGATGCAATATTTAATACTACGGCAGAAGATCTGGCATGATGCATGTATGATGTATGACATGGCAAAGATGCGATGCAACTAGGCCATATTAAGCGGAACCGGGGTCCCGACAACTAATTAGTAAGTTCATGTTATTTAGATACCCCGCAATTTAAATGTTGTCTTAACATGGCAAAACATAGCATCGGTTCGCTACACAAATTTAAATGGGGCCATTATTAGACTAGATAAGCCCGCATATGCTCTCCATATTAATTACGAGGTGAATCGGCATAACCCCAAACCACATGATGAGATGCAAGCATGAATAATTGAATATGCAACAAGTTGTATTATATTATCAAAATAGGGGCTCGGAGAAAGGTCACACATTGGTGTTTGAAGGTCTTGGGTGCCGATGTTTTGACGGGGTTCGGGCTTCGGATCCAAGATCAGTCTTCAAGGTCTCGGACATCGGATCCGTGTGGGCGGTCTTGGTGTCCGGGGTCTTGGCATCTTCGGGTCCTAGGTCGGAGAACTTGACGTCCAGGAAGAAGACCTTGTCGATCTGGTGCCATCAACTCCGGGTCTCATGTTGGGGTTCTTATCGTCCCTCTTTTAGAGGGTGGCGAACTTGGATCCACGTTGGTAAACTTCGAGTGTGGCGTGCATCGTGCGCTCCAAGGTAGATCAGCACCAGTAAAGGCTACACGAGCATGCAGGCACATGGGAGGGTGTGCCCCAGATGGTACAAACACACCACCTGCATACACGCACGCCCAACAGAGAGCACACCGGGAACGAGGAGCATAGGGGCGAGCTTAGCGTGGCAGAGGCGACCCACGGAGGCGGTTTCCGGTTGGGAAGCTGGGAGGGGAGAACCCGCGGTGGCTCAGAGAAGCACCGCGAGGAGGCGGAGGCCGGAGCTTCAGGGCGGCGTCCTGCGATGAGGCAGACGGGAAGGTGACGGCCGGACTTGGCCACGGGACAGGGCAAGCTCGGGCGGCCGGACCGAGGCGGAAGGACCCGGGCGACGTGGCCTAGCTCGAAGGGAGGAGGCAGAGAAGGGTTGCCGCGGCCTGTGAGGTCCCTGGCGGTGGAGGGAGGTCACGGCATGGAAGGCTCGGTGGAGAGGCGGCGGACGAACGGGTCGGGAACGGGGATCCCGACGCGAGGTGGGCGCGGTCGCGGCCTGCGGGTGGAGGTGGCTGGCGGGAGGAAGCGAGGCCGCTGGCGGCAGCGAGCAGAGCGGAGGGGAGACGAAGATTGGGGATCACGGGGTGGTTGGTGAGCGACGAGGCGGAAACAGGTGGATGGGTTCGCGTCCAGGAAGCGGGGCTGTGGGGTGGGCCAGCGGGGTGTCGCGTGCGTACGTGTTGTGTGTGCTGCATCGCTGCAGGTGCGTGCGTTGAGATGAGTGGGTGGCGGCGGCTGGTGGAGGGGTGGGGTGAGAGAGATGGTTAGGGTTTGGGGTAGGTTAGATTAGAGTTTGCTAGGTAGGATTTTACTAGGCCCGGTAGTAGGTAGTCTGGCCCGGTTGGGCCTCTGGCCTGACCGATCGGACTGTCTCCCCGAACAAAACGTTTTTATTATTAATTTTATTTTTAAAACATTTTTGTAAATGCTTTTTAGACAAATAAAAGATCTGAACAGACCGAGGTTTTAGTTTGAGATTAAAGGAAAGGGATAATTAGAAAACAACTTAGGATTTAACGAAAATAGTTTTTTTATGCAAAATATATGCATGATGTTATGATGATGCTAAAATATAAACAACAGACGATTTTCTAGTAGTGGTTTTACCCGGGGTGCTACAATTCGACACCACTAACAATGGATCTCGCCCTCGAGATCCGCCTCATGGTACGGGGAAGAAGACCGACGGTCTGATTCTTCTCGCTTCGTGTAGATCCTCGCGACACCACTAACAAGGATTGATGCTCCCGTTCGTCAAGAGAACACTCCGGACAAACAAAGGTCAAAGGTAGAGATATCAAAAGTTATGGCCACCTCTAACTTCTGTGGATGGAGTAAAATCGCATAGATCCAACATTCAATGAACAAGAGCGAATGATAAGAGTATTCAGATGGTGATCAGTCCATCGCGCACCCAAAACATTACTCTGCACATGAATAGGGGAATTATGCGACCAACTCTCGCAACCAGACTGGAGATCTCAACAAGCGAGGTTCGGAAACAAAGGAGGATGGAGATTCTCATCAGACCTGATGCAGATAACTTCATCATATCGGAAAACACCGGAGGATAGAAATAAAAAATTTAGTGAATTTTCGATTCACTGGAAAGGTACAACAGATGAAAGATTCATCAGATAGCATGAATGTCGGATGTCGAAGCACCGTTACAAGAGGAAGGGAGCGAAACCCTAAAGGTACGACGAAAACCCAACCACGAGAATTCCTGGACTCGAAGAAAGGATAAGAGAGTAGATTCAAAACACGCAGAGGTAAGAGAAGAATAGCAAAGGGGTAAGGAGTAAAAGCAGACCTAGTCAGATCTATCCAACCGATTTTTCTAAAATAGTTTTCACACTCTACATCGGCTGTTAGCTAGGTTATCCTATAGGCTGGACCAGTGGGGTATCGTAACTGCTGAGCTCTGATACCACTCTGTAACACCCTCAGAATCGGCCCTATGCAAGTCTTAGCGAATCCCGCCAAACCCGCATAGAAACGATTCAAAGGTGCCCATCAGGCACTTGCGTGCGTCTAGAAAACAAAGTAATATCATTACACAATAGTCCACGATGGAACCCACAGAATATATATATATACAACAACGACTCCATGAGTCAAGAATACAGATTTACAATACAAAGATCCAAATCACCTTGAAAACGATACAACGTCCGACTACGGACAAGACGCAAATGGGGCTAAGAGCCCTGGAGAATAACCAATGGCGTCCATAACCCTGCCCAGGCCAAGCCGGAAGGGTAACCCTGCTAACGACGTCGATCTTAAAACCTGCTTAAACAATAGGGTGCCGACAAAGGGCAAAGGAAAAAGAGAGCGGTCGGTACTGAGGCCAGTACACGGCGATAATAGAATTCGGCGGTCCTCGCCTATATAGGTATGGTGGACTGAAGCGGCAGCGCAGCATGCACTAAACAATCTATAGAGACTCAATACAACTGGCGGCTATCAGATAGGGGTAAGAAAGACCTATTCGGTACCAACCTGAAACTACACCAAGCATACCCATCCTGGTATTTCCCCCTCGAGACCAAACGAGGAAGTCAACCGAGGAACTCACGCAGTTGGTAGTTTTATTCATTCCGTTATATTTGCGGCATTTACTAGTCAGATATAGATAGCATGAGTCATCCTGATATAATAAGCAGTGGACAGTTTTAGTTAACCATTCCGTTGTAGTTGTAGTACTTACTAGTCAGATACATATAGCATGAGGCATCCCATAACCCAACAGTTGTTGGTACTTTTATTTAGCCATTCCATTGTAGTTGCAATACTTACTAGTCAGATACAATGGTAACAGATGACAACTCAAACCAGCTATTGTTGGCACTTTTATTTAGCCATTCCATTATAGTGAAGCTGATTACTAGTCATTTCAAAGTCAAATTTATAACACTACTTTAGTTATAGTTGTCTATGATCGAGATACTGTGCTCCAAGTAGTCCATAACCGCGGACACGGCTTTCATAAAGTTTTACCCTACAGGGGGGCACAAATAGCAACACACGCACGATCAACCTCGAGAAAAACCAATAAAAACCAAACGAGGCATCTCGACAGAGCAATTGCAAGATTCATATAAATTTCAGGGGGCCACCCCACTAAGCAACCCGCGACGAAGTTGGCCGGCTCCGAGACGGACCCAGAGGTTTGTGTCAATGGCTGTAAACGACCTGGAACCCGAAAGTGTGACTGGGCTTGTCGATACCGCGGAAACATTCCACTTACCTAAACAGTACAGGCGCTCCACGCGCAATCATAAATAAAGCAGTAAAGCATGGCATAAGTACAGGATAGTAATAAAGCCCCAAACTACTTTGTGGCCCCAAGAAATAAATATGACTCAAGCTCTGGCTAGGGGGATTCATGGTCCCACATGCGGATAGTGCGAATATTCAAAGAACAGGTATCAAGTACTCGGGGTCCTACGGGACACAAGTGGACGGTTAAAAACCAAATAACATCTATTGCCCACCTGTGCCTCTGCATTATTTACCTATTTCAATTTTAGTTATTAAACGATAATTAAAGCCATGATCATCTCCAACATAAAGCAGAAGGCAATTCTCCAACAATTGTGGTACTTGACAACACGCAACAGCACTTGAGCAAGCGACTACGACACACAAGTCCAACTATCTACCAACCAACAAGTAATAGGATGTGTCCAAGGCAATATAAGGCTGCAAGGGATATCACGGGTACGAACACTAGATCATTGCAACACAGATAGCAATAGATCAACAGGAGGAAATAAAGACTATAAAGTAAGATAGGTAGAAAGGGGGAGAATGCTCGCCTGAAAACATTGCCGAAGGTTTATCCAAAGATCGGGTCGACACTCGCATCAACTCATCGGCCTAATTCGTGAAGAAGCAAAGCACTAGCAGAAACACCGGATGCAATATTTAATACTACGGCAGAAGATCTGGCATGATGCATGTATGATGTATGACATGGCAAAGATGCGATGCAACTAGGCCATATTAAGCGGAACCGGGGTCCCGACAACTAATTAGTAAGTTCATGTTATTTAGATACCCCGCAATTTAAATGTTGTCTTAACATGGCAAAACATAGCATCGGTTCGCTACACAAATTTAAATGGGGCCATTATTAGACTAGATAAGCCCGCATATGCTCTCCATATTAATTACGAGGTGAATCGGCATAACCCCAAACCACATGATGAGATGCAAGCATGAATAATTGAATATGCAACAAGTTGTATTATATTATCAAAATAGGGGCTCGGAGAAAGGTCACACATTGGTGTTTGAAGGTCTTGGGTGCCGATGTTTTGACGGGGTTCGGGCTTCGGATCCAAGATCAGTCTTCAAGGTCTCGGACATCGGATCCGTGTGGGCGGTCTTGGTGTCCGGGGTCTTGGCATCTTCGGGTCCTAGGTCGGAGAACTTGACGTCCAGGAAGAAGACCTTGTCGATCTGGTGCCATCAACTCCGGGTCTCATGTTGGGGTTCTTATCGTCCCTCTTTTAGAGGGTGGCGAACTTGGATCCATGTTGGTAAACTTCGAGTGTGGCGTGCATCGTGCGCTCCAAGGTAGATCAGCACCAGTAAAGGCTACACGAGCATGCAGGCACATGGGAGGGTGTGCCCCAGATGGTACAAACACACCACCTGCATACACGCACGCCCAACAGAGAGCACACCGGGAACGAGGAGCATAGGGGCGAGCTTAGCGTGGCAGAGGCGACCCACGGAGGCGGTTTCCGGTTGGGAAGCTGGGAGGGGAGAACCCGCGGTGGCTCAGAGAAGCACCGCGAGGAGGCGGAGGCCGGAGCTTCAGGGCGGCGTCCTGCGATGAGGCAGACGGGAAGGTGACGGCCGGACTTGGCCACGGGACAGGGCAAGCTCGGGCGGCCGGACCGAGGCGGAAGGACCCGGGCGACGTGGCCTAGCTCGAAGGGAGGAGGCAGAGAAGGGTTGCCGCGGCCTGTGAGGTCCCTGGCGGTGGAGGGAGGTCACGGCATGGAAGGCTCGGTGGAGAGGCGGCGGACGAACGGGTCGGGAACGGGGATCCCGACGCGAGGTGGGCGCGGTCGCGGCCTGCGGGTGGAGGTGGCTGGCGGGAGGAAGCGAGGCCGCTGGCGGCAGCGAGCAGAGCGGAGGGGAGACGAAGATTGGGGATCACGGGGTGGTTGGTGAGCGACGAGGCGGAAACAGGTGGATGGGTTCGCGTCCAGGAAGCGGGGATGTGGGGTGGGCCAGCGGGGTGTCGCGTGCGTACGTGTTGTGTGTGCTGCATCGCTGCAGGTGCGTGCGTTGAGATGAGTGGGTGGCGGCGGCTGGTGGAGGGGTAGGGTGAGAGAGATGGTTAGGGTTTGGGGTAGGTTAGATTAGGGTTTGCTAGGTAGGATTTTACTAGGCCCGGTAGTAGGTAGTCTGGCCCGGTTGGGCCTCTGGCCTGACCGATCGGACTGTCTCCCCGAACAAAACGTTTTTATTATTAATTTTATTTTTAAAACATTTTTGTAAATGCTTTTTAGACAAATAAAAGATCTGAACAGACCGAGGTTTTAGTTTGAGACTAAAGGAAAGGGATAATTAGAAAACAACTTAGGATTTAACGAAAATAGTTTTTTTATGCAAAATATATGCATGATGTTATGATGATGCTAAAATATAAACAACAGACGATTTTCTAGTAGTGGTTTTACCCGGGGTGCTACAATTCGACACCACTAACAATGGATCTCGCCCTCGAGATCCGCCTCATGGTACGGGGAAGAAGACCGACGGTCTGATTCTTCTTGCTTCGTGTAGATCCTCGCGACACCACTAACAAGGATTGATGCTCCCGTTCGTCAAGAGAACACTCCGGACAAACAAAGGTCAAAGGTAGAGATATCAAAAGTTATGGCCACCTCTAACTTCTGTGGATGGAGTAAAATCGCATAGATCCAACATTCAATGAACAAGAGCGAATGATAAGAGTATTCAGATGGTGATCAGTCCATCGCGCACCCAAAACATTACTCTGCACATGAATAGGGGAATTATGCGACCAACTCTCGGAACCAGACTGGAGATCTCAACAAGCGAGGTTCGGAAACAAAGGAGGATGGAGATTCTCATCAGACCTGATGCAGATAACTTCATCATATCGGAAAACACCGGAGGATAGAAATAAAAAATTTAGTGAATTTTCGATTCACTGGAAAGGTACAACAGATGAAAGATTCATCAGATAGCATGAATGTCGGATGTCGAAGCACCGTTACAAGAGGAAGGGAGCGAAACCCTAAAGGTACGACGAAAACCCAACCACGAGAATTCCTGGACTCGAAGAAAGGATAAGAGAGTAGATTCAAAACACGCAGAGGTAAGAGAAGAATAGCAAAGGGGTAAGGAGTAAAAGCAGACCTAGTCAGATCTATCCAACCGATTTTTCTAAAATAGTTTTCACACTCTACATCGGCTGTTAGCTAGGTTATCCTATAGGCTGGACCAGTGGGGTATCGTAACTGCTGAGCTCTGATACCACTCTGTAACACCCTCAGAATCGGCCCTATGCAAGTCTTAGCGAATCCCGCCAAACCCGCATAGAAACGATTCAAAGGTGCCCATCAGGCACTTGCGTGCGTCTAGAAAACAAAGTAATATCATTACACAATAGTCCACGATGGAACCCACAGAATATATATATATACAACAACGACTCCATGAGTCAAGAATACAGATTTACAATACAAAGATCCAAATCACCTTGAAAACGATACAACGTCCTACTACGGACAAGACGCAAATGGGGCTAAGAGCCCTGGAGAATAACCAATGGCGTCCATAACCCTGCCCAGGCCAAGCCGGAAGGGTAACCCTGCTAACGACGTCGATCTTAAAACCTGCTTAAACAATAGGGTGCCGACAAAGGGCAAAGGAAAAAGAGAGCGGTCGGTACTGAGGCCAGTACACGGCGATAATAGAATTCGGCGGTCCTCGCCTATATAGGTATGGTGGACTGAAGCGGCAGCGCAGCATGCACTAAACAATCTATAGAGACTCAATACAACTGGCGGCTATCAGATAGGGGTAAGAAAGACCTATTCGGTACCAACCTGAAACTACACCAAGCATACCCATCCTGGTATTTCCCCCTCGAGACCAAACGAGGAAGTCAACCGAGGAACTCACGCAGTTGGTAGTTTTATTCATTCCGTTATATTTGTGGCATTTACTAGTCAGATATAGATAGCATGAGTCATCCTGATATAATAAGCAGTGGACAGTTTTAGTTAACCATTCCGTTGTAGTTGTAGTACTTACTAGTCAGATACATATAGCATGAGGCATCCCATAACCCAGCAGTTGTTGGTACTTTTATTTAGCCATTCCATTGTAGTTGCAATACTTACTAGTCAGATACAATGGTAACAGATGACAACTCAAACCAGCTATTGTTGGCACTTTTATTTAGCCATTCCATTATAGTGAAGCTGATTACTAGTCATTTCAAAGTCAAATTTATAACACTACTTTAGTTATAGTTGTCTATGATCGAGATACTGTGCTCCAAGTAGTCCATAACCGCGGACACGGCTTTCATAAAGTTTTACCCTACAGGGGGGCACAAATAGCAACACACGCACGATCAACCTCGAGAAAAACCAATAAAAACCAAACGAGGCATCTCGACAGAGCAATTGCAAGATTCATATAAATTTCAGGGGGCCACCCCACTAAGCAACCCGCGACGAAGTTGGCCGGCTCCGAGACGGACCCAGAGGTTTGTGTCAATGGCTGTAAACGACCTGGAACCCGAAAGTGTGACTGGGCTTGTCGATACCGCGGAAACATTCCACTTACCTAAACAGTACAGGCGCTCCACGCGCAATCATAAATAAAGCAGTAAAGCATGGCATAAGTACAGGATAGTAATAAAGCCCCAAACTACTTTGTGGCCCCAAGAAATAAATATGACTCAAGCTCTGGCTAGGGGGATTCATGGTCCCACATGCGGATAGTGCGAATATTCAAAGAACAGGTATCAAGTACTCGGGGTCCTACGGGACACAAGTGGACGGTTAAAAACCAAATAACATCTATTGCCCACCTGTGCCTCTGCATTATTTACCTATTTCAATTTTAGTTATTAAACGATAATTAAAGCCATGATCATCTCCAACATAAAGCAGAAGGCAATTCTCCAACAATTGTGGTACTTGACAACACGCAACAGTACTTGAGCAAGCGACTACGACACGCAAGTCCAACTATCTACCAACCAACAGGTAATAGGATGTGTCCAAGGCAATATAAGGCTGCAAGGGATATCACGGGTACGAACACTAGAGCATCGCAACACAATAGATCAACAGGAGGAAATAAAGACTATAAAGTAAGATAGGTAGAAAGGGGGAGAATGCTCGCCTGAAAACATTGCCGAAGGTTTATCCAAAGATCGGGTCGACACTCGCATCAACTCATCGGCCTAATCCGTGAAGAAGCAAAGCACTAGCAGAAACACCGGATGCAATATTTAATACTACGGCAGAAGATCTGGCATGATGCATGTATGATGTATGACATGGCAAAGATGCGATGCAACTAGGCCATATTAAGCGGAACCAGGGTCCCGACAACTAATTAGTAAGTTCATGTTATTTAGATACCTCGCAATTTAAATGTTGTCTTAACATGACAAAACATAGCATCGGTTCGCTACACAATTTAAATGGGGCCATTATTAGACTAGATAAGCCCGCATATGCTCTCCATATTAATTATGAGGTGAATCGGCATAACCCCAAACCACATGATGAGATGCAAGCATGAATAATTGAATATGCAACAAGTTGTATTATATTATCAAAATAGGGGCTCGGAGAAAGGTCACACATTGGTGTTTGAAGGTCTTGGGTGCCGATGTTTTGACGGGGTTCGGGCTTCGGATCCAAGATCAGTCTTCAAGGTCTCGGACATCGGATCCGTGTGGGCGGTCTTGGTGTCCGGGGTCTTGGCATCTTCGGGTCCTAGGTCGGAGAACTTGACGTCCAGGAAGAAGACCTTGTCGATCTGGTGCCATCAACTCCGGGTCTCATGTTGGGGTTCTTATCGTCCCTCTTTTAGAGGGTGGCGAACTTGGATCCACGTTGGTAAACTTCGAGTGTGGCGTGCATCGTGCGCTCCAAGGTAGATCAGCACCAGTAAAGGCTACACGAGCATGCAGGCACATGGGAGGGTGTGCCCCAGATGGTACAAACACACCACCTGCATACACGCACGCCCAACAGAGAGCACACCGGGAACGAGGAGCATAGGGGCGAGCTTAGCGTGGCAGAGGCGACCCACGGAGGCGGTTTCCGGTTGGGAAGCTGGGAGGGGAGAACCCGCGGTGGCTCAGAGAAGCACCGCGAGGAGGCGAAGGCCGGAGCTTCAGGGCGGCGTCCTGCGATGAGGCAGACGGGAAGGTGACGGCCGGACTTGGCCACGGGACAGGGCAAGCTCGGGCGGCCGGACCGAGGCGGAAGGACCCGGGCGACGTGGCCTAGCTCGAAGGGAGGAGGCAGAGAAGGGTTGCCGTGGCCTGTGAGGTCCCTAGCGGCGGAGGGAGGTCACGGCATGGAAAGCTCGGTGGAGAGGCGGCGGACGAACGGGTCGAGAACGGGGGTCCCGACGCGAGGTGGGCGCGGTCGCGGCCTGCGGGGTGGAGGTGGCTAGCGGGAGGAAGCGAGGCCGCTGGCGGCAGCGAGCAGAGCGGAGGGGAGAGGAAGATTGGGGATCGCGGGGTGGTTGGTGAGCGACGAGGCGGAAACAGGTGGATGGGTTCGCGTCCAGGAAGCGGGGCTGCGGGGTGGGCCAACGGGGTGTCGCGTGCGTACGCGTTGTGTGTGCTGCATCGCTGCAGGTGCGTGCGTTGAGATGAGTGGGTGGCGGCGGCTGGTGGAGGGGTGGGGTGAGAGAGATGGTTAGGGTTTGGGGTAGGTTAGATTAGGGTTTGCTAGGTAGGATTTTACTAGGCCCGGTAGTAGGTAGTCTGGCCCGGTTGGGCCTCTGGCCTGACCGATCGGACTGTCTCCTCGAACAAAACGTTTTTATTATTAATTTTATTTTTAAAACATTTTTGTAAATGCTTTTTAGACAAATAAAAGATCTGAACAGACCGAGGTTTTAGTTTGAGATGAAAGGAAAGGGATAATTAGAAAACAACTTAGGCTTTAACGAAAATAGTTTTTTTTTATGCAAAATATATGCATGATGTTATGATGATGCAAAAATATAAACAACAAACGATTTTCTAGTAGTGGTTTTACCCGGGGTGCTACAAACAGGTTGTCGAGTCACATCTCATATGCAATACTCACAGCCGAACCAATCAGACCAGTACCACCAGTACACCAACCCAACCACCAATCCATCCATGTACCAACCCCATTCACCCCAGTTCCAGAACAACCAAAACCAAAGCCAATCCTACCAAAATTTCATTCCTATGACACAAAACACCTCCTCTCACTTCCAGCCACCACCATCATACCAATTCAACCAAACCAACCCTCACTACTCTCAACCAAACCACACCCAACAATACTACCCACCAGCTTCAAACCAACTCATCACATACTACCCCCAGGCCAGTCCACAGGAAACCAGTTGTCAACACCAATGCCAGCACCAGGGCAAGCAACAGCAAAACACAGCTCCCCCTATGATGGACAAACACCACCAAGACCACAACCGACAAGCTGGTCACCTACATCACAATCCTACCAACCACGAAGTGCAACTGAGAACACCACATGTGGAACTACCCTTATTCACAGGAGAGAACCCAAGAGCTTGGCTACTGGAATGTGAAGACATTTTTGAGTTGGTCAGCATACCCCCTGAAAATAGAGTGAAATGGGGATTAGCTCACATAAGAGGACAAGCAAAAACGTGGATCAATAGTGCTGGCCTACCATTGCATACTATGTCTTGGCATAATCTAAGCAAAATTTTGATTGAAAGATTCCCAGACAATGTCTCTCATGATCCCATGGATCAACTGCAATTACTGAAACAAGTTTCCTCTGTAAATGCCTATATTGATCTCTACGAAACCTGGATGACCCAAATGAAGAGGGAAAGGAGCTACCTCCCACAAGATTTCTTCGTTGATCGTTTCATTAGTGGACTGAAGGAAGGCATCAAGCATACTGTTCAATGCCAAAAACCCACTACCTTACTGTCTGCGTGTTGGTATGCGCGGCAGTATGAGAAAGCATACTTATCCACCAACAAGAAGCCTACTGTGGCAACCCCAAACCAACGACCTTCCCCTGTCCAGGTGAACAGACCTGCAATAGCCAGAGACACCAGACCCCGCAATTCTCAACCAAGAAAATGCTGGTACTATCCTAAAAACTGGTCTCTGGAACACAAATGCTCACAAATGCTCAAAGCTCTGAACAACATTGAAATGTAAGGAAACGACAATGAGCCACTGGAAGAAGAAGAAGTCCAGAAATTACTGGCCATTCTTGATCCTCCATCTGCTCCTACAGCAGCTCAGATTACAGAAACAGGACAAGACAACTTGCTCAATATTTCAGCTGCTACATACAATGGGTGTCCTACTGATTCCACAATCTCCCTGCTCCTATCCTTGCACAATACAACTGTAATTGCTCTGGCAGATACTGGTAGTACCAACACCTTCATGGACCTTCAGTTTGCTCTTAAACATAAGATACCAATGCAAGGGTCCATGAAGAGAGAGGTAAAAGTGGCAGGCGGTGGAATCCTCTCCTCCACTGCCATTGCATATAACTGCACCTTTTCAATTCAGGGGCAAAAATTCACAACAAATTTCAGAATTTTGGAACTCCAAGGTTCAAACATTATTTTGGGTGTCAACTGGTTTAAGATCCATAACCCAGTGACTTTTGATTTTGTCGGCAGACAACTCACAATGGGGATAAAGGGCAAACTCTATACATTCAAGGACCACTTGTTCCCCAAAGATAAACTGCTCATATCCTCGGAAGAATGCAGCAAATTAATTGACAAAGGAGCCCAAGGTTATATCCTCTTTGGGGCTGATGATGACAAGGAAGCAGCTGAACCTGAGGACCATCCACCAGTTCCAGATGAAATTGCCAATGTACTCCACCACTTTCAGGATATCTTCCAAACACCTTCTGGGATACCACCACACAGAGACTGTGACCACCACATTCCCTTGCTCCCTGATGCAAAACCCCCCAACATACGTCCCTATAGAATGTCTCATAGTCAAAAGAATTCTACTGAGTTACTCATCAAAAAAATGCTGCAAAACTCTGAAATTAGACCCAGTAAAAGTCCTTTTTCATCTCCGGTTATCCTAGTCAGGAAAAAGGACAAATCTTGGAGGCTCTGTGTGGATTTTCGAGGACTCAATGAACTCACAGTCAAGAACAAATTTCCAATTCCAGTTATAGAGGATTTGCTAGATGAGCTGAATGGGGCCGTCATATTTTCCAAGTTTGACCTCAGGTCAGGTTACCACCAAATAAGGATGAAAGATGAAGATATCCATAAGACAACATTTTCTACCCACCTAGGCCACTATGAATACTTAGTGATGCCTTTTGGACTGTGTAATGCCCCGGCTACATTCCAGGAACTAATGAACAACATCTTCTCACCATACCCGAGAAAGTTTGTATTGGTTTTCTTTGATGACATTCTGGTCTACACCAAATCTCTTACTGAACATGTGCAACATCTGAAGGCAGTGATGACAATCTTCAGGACACATGAGTTAAAGGCTAAACTGACAAAATGCAGATTTTCCCAGCCCCAACTAGAATATTTGGGTCACATCATCTCTAGCTCTGGAGTGCAAACAGATCCTACTAAAATTCAAGACATCCTCAAATGGAAGACACCAGTTTTTGTCACCAAATTGAGAGGGTTCCTGGGTTTGACAGGATATTACAGGAGGTTTATACCCAAATATGCTCAGATATGCCAACCCTTACATGCAATCCTTAAGAAGAACTCATTCCACTGGGTCCCAGAACAACAAGAGGCTTTTGAATGCCTGAAATCAGTAATGCCAAAACCTCCTGTGCTAGCACTACCTGATTTCTCCCTCTCTTTCACTTTGGAAACAGATGCATGTACTACATGTCTGGGAGCAGTCCTTATGCAGCAATCTAAGCCCATAGCATTCTTCAGCAAAAGCTTGGGTCCGAACACTAATGCTAAGTCAATTTATGAGAAATAAGCCATGGCCATATTGGAAGCTTTGAAGAAATGGAGACATTATTTTCTGAGGAATAAACTGATTATCAAAATAGATCAATCTAGTCTCAAGTACTTGGCAAGCCAGAAACTTTTAGAAGGCATACAACATAAGCTGATGCTTAAACTATTGGAGTTTGATTTCCACATTGAATACAAAAAAGGCATTGAGAACAAGGTTGCAGATGCCTTATCTAGACAATATTAGGCAGGGGAACCCATACAATCCAGTGATTCTTGTGTAGCAACAGCAATTGATATTCCCTCTTGGACTCAAGACATAACTGCCTCATATATATATGATGAGCATTGTACCAAGCTTCTACAAGATTTGATCTTGGATAGTTCAGCTCACACAAATTTCTCTGTCAAATCTGGCGTTCTGAGATTCAAGGGTAGAATATACATTGGGTCTAGCACTGACCTCAGAGAAAAGGTTTTCCATTCTCTCCACTCATCACCAATTGGAGGTCACTCAGGAGCAAGGGTTACTTATCACGGGATTAAGCAACTATTCTTCTGGCCAAAATTGAAAGAGTACATTGAAACAAGGGTGGCCCAATGTCCCACATGTCAAATATCTAAGACTGAAAAATTTCCATACCCTGGACTTCTGGATCCTCTTCCAATCCCTAAGGCAAAGTGGTCAGAAATCAGCATGGATTTTATTGAAGGCCTCCCTAAATCCAAAGGGAAGGATGTCATATTAGTGATTGTGGACAGGCTTACTAAATATGCTCATTTCATCCCTCTGTCTCACCCATACATAGCTCAAAAGGTAGCAAACCTCTTCATGGATAACATCTTCAAGCTGCATGGCCTCCCTACAATCATCACAACTGACAGAGACACCATATTCACAAGCAAAGTATGGCAGGAAATCTTCTCTGCCATGAAAGTATCCATGCATTTCACCACATCCTATCACCCGGAGACAGATGGCCAAACTGAAAGAATCAACCAGTGCTTGGAACAATATCTCAGATGCATGGCTTTCTCTGAACCAAAAAAAATGGAGTGACTGGCTTCCCACAGCTGAGTGGTGGTACAACAGCTGCTATCACACTACCATCAAGATGTCACCCTTCCAAGCTCTATATGAATATCGACCACCACAGTTTTCAGAACTGGCAATCTCCTGACACAATTTCGGCTGAAGCCCAGTCCACACTACAAGATAAAGAAGCAATGTTGACAACACCGCAGAGAAACATGGCTAAGGCACAATCTTCCATGAAGAAATATGCAGATAAACACAGGACAGAGCGCTGGTTCGAACTGGGAGACATGGTTTACCTCAAAATGCACAATCATAGGGAACACGCTCTGGGCAGAGGAAACCCCCTAAAATTAGCATCCAAGTGGTGTGGACCTTTCAAAGTGTTACAGTGTGTGGGTAGTCGAGCATACAGATTGCAATTACCAGCTGGAACACTTCTTCATGACGTCTTCCACGTCAGCCAGCTAAAGAAGCACCTGGGTCCCTTGGCAATTCCAAATGCTACTCTACCGCTGGTAACTCCTCAAGGTAAAATCAAAACTTGCCCGCTTGCCATCCTCGATCGTCGTCAGGTGCCTCGCAACGCAGGTACCTATGATGTTGTTGTTCCACAATGGTTGATACATTGGGACACTATGTCACCAGAGGAAGCCACCTGGGAAGACGCTGCATTCATTCGAGCGACGTTTCCTTCGTTAAATTCCTGAGGTATTGTCTCAAGGGGGGAATTGTCAGGCCCAGCGTGGATAATCCCTGAGATACCGTTTCATCTGGGCTTAAGGACCATTTTTGTATTAACTAAGTTGTAATAAACAATCTTTGAAATCTAGCTTGTAAACTTGTGTGGTCCTGCCTTTTCGATATAAAAGGGCAGGAGAGGGTGGAAGGGTGGCACGCAATGGAAAAAAAACCAAAATTATCTCTTTTACTGTTTTCCCTAGCTTAGTTTTTTTTCCTGTAGATCTGAGCCACCCGGAGCTCCTCCTTCAGCGTCAGCGACCGCGAGGTCCTGACAGTGTGGTATGCCCGTCTGCGGACTATTGGACATCCCCAACCCGGGGACAACAACCAGTATAGGGATAACCTCGGAAGAACTCCAAGAATGAGCAGCATGCATATCTTGGTCAAGAACCTCTTTCAAAGGTACGAACCACCGCGAAAGAAGATGGATCACCCAGAACGAAAGGTCGTCCCGTGGCCAGCCTGCGGACCCTCAGCGCCACCCGTCCAACGACCATGGATGAGCCTGGGCCAATTCCGTGGACACTAACTAAATTAATAATTGGATCAATTCGTGAGCAACCTGCAGCCAGCATAGGAAAGCGGAGAGGGAATGATCTTGGGAGCATAACTTCCTGAGCGGGTGGCAAAGTGAAGTGTTCTGGGCACCGCAAGGAACGAGACCCGAGTCCTCAAGATTACTAAATGATAAAAATTGGATGATGTACCAAACGATAGATTACTAGATGATAAAAATTGGATGATGTACCAAACGGTCTCTCGAGGGCGGCTTCGAAAATTTACGGATTCTACCATTTTGTCTTCTGATATTTTGGCCCGTAACCGTGTTAAAAATGATCTTGTGTTTTTGGCTTTTTCTCTACAGTAGTTTTTTCTTTTCCAGTAGCCGGTCTAAGGGCGCTGGGAGTTAGATTAGTGAACTCTTTTCATTTGATGTTGGTCATTGTAGAAAAACATATTGGTTTCTATTACTAGAGAGGAAACTCTCCTTATCGATAAAAATATACTTTCTTTGTTTAAAAATAAGTGAATTTGGTTTATCTAGATTCGTATCTATCTAGATACGATTTAGATAAGTACGAATCTAGCAAAATCAAGTCATCAGGACGGAGGGGTACTACGTACCGTGGGACTCTCGGCATGCATCTACCATGACGCGCTGGTTCTCCCAATCGGCCAATCCAACACAATTCTGAAATCTTGTGTCATGTAATCATATTACTCTGAATATTTCTTTTATAACTTCATTGAGATTATTTTGGGCTTGGGAATAACCGGAGCACACGATGCCTGATACGTTCCATTGCGTTCCTGGGCCATTGACAGAACTAGTCTATGATGACGCACATCACAAGTTTGTCTAACTGATAGTAGACGGCCAACAGACACCCCACTTCTCAGCCGGAAACGGACACTCGGGAGTTCGCACCATTCCCAAGCTGGAAGGAATGGACTTCGCCGCGCTCCTGCCTCAAGGTGATCCATCCGGCGTCACCCACAAATCCGGCGGCCGCGGCGGATGGCCGGCCGCGCTCTTCCTCATCGGTACGTGCGCGCGCCTTACAAGCTCAACTCTCTAAGGACAAGGTTAACCACAGCTAATGTTTCGCCGTTCTGGCCCTCTGCAGCGGTGGAGTTCGTGGAGCGCCTGGGGTTCTACGGCGTGCACGGCAACCTGATCATGTACCTCACCGGCCCGCTGGGTCTGTCCACGGCGGCCGCGGCGGCCAGCGTGAACGCGTGGGCCGGCACCGCGTCGATGCTGCCGCTCCTCGGCGCGCTCGCCGCCGACTCCTGGATCGGCCGGTACCGGGCCGTCGTGGCCGCCGGCGTGCTCTACCTCGTGGTTAGTAAACCTGCTCTGAATTATTTTTTGGCTTTTAGCTTCTTCTGGGACGTTGATTTGCCGGCGTGCTCTACCTCGTCATTGTCGTCGCTGCTGCCCGCCACTAAAATATGTGCAAGTTTGTCACGGTAGGTCTACGATCGTTTTCTTTCCGCACGATTTCACTACTACTAGTACGTCGCTTTCTGCACGAATTTTGCGTTTAGCGTCAGTGTTGTCGTAGTTGATCGATCTGTTAAGCATGATAGGAATCTGTCCTAGTTGATCCGATTGGAATACTGTATATGTTTCGGTACATTAATTGTAATACAAGCAGCTCAAACATTAGTAAAAATAATGGCAGAGCTTTGGGATGCTGACGGTGTCATCCATGGTACCACCGGCGGCATGCCAAGACGCATCCGCGGCCTGCTCGCAGCCAGCGTCCGCTGCCCGCACAGCGTTCTTCTACGGGACGATCTACTTGGTGGCGCTGGCGCAGGGCTTCCACAAGCCCAACGCGCAGGCCATCGGCGCCGACCAGTTCTCCACGAGCGAGCCGGAGGGCGTCGCGTCCCGGAGCTCCTTCTTCAACTGGCTCCTCTTCTCCATGTCCTGGGGCCACATCGTCGCCGTCGTCGCGCTGAGCTACGTGCAGGACAACGTCGGCTGGGCCGCCGGGTTCGGCGCGTCCTGGGCTATGATGCTCGTGTCCCTCTCCGTCTTCTTGCTCGGCACGAGAACGTACCGCGCGGAGCGCCCACGCGACCGCCGTGCTCTCGCGCGGCTCACAAAAACGTTCGCGGCCATGGCGCGCTCATGCATGGATTGGATCTTACGTCGCAGGGGCACCATGGATACTGAAAGGTGATCGTGCATGCTCTGTTCGATTTCCACTTATGTTGCCACAATGCACATGCCATTATTACAGTCAAATCAACTGACATTTTGGTTCTACTAATGCAGCAATTTACAGACGCCAAAAGAGCAGGAAGGGAAGAGGGTTCTGATGAAGCTGCTTCCGATATGGATGACAAGCGTCCTGTACGGCTTGGTCATAGCGCAAGTCTCCACACTCTTCACGAAGCAGGGCAGCACCATGGACCGGCGCATCGGCATCACAGGCATCGTGGTGCCGCCCGCGGCGCTGCAGAGCTTCACCGGCCTCGCCATCATCGCCTCCGTCCCGGTGTACGACCGCGTCTTCGTGCCCCTCTCGAGGCGCGTCACCAAGGACCCTTCCGGGATCACGATGCTCCAGCGCATCGGCGCCGGCATGGCCATAGCAACCGTCGCCATGGTCGTCGCGGCGCTGGTGGAAGCCGCGCGGCTCCGCGCGGCCAGGGACGCCGGCCTTGTCGACCGTCCCCACGTGGCCGTGCCGATGAGCCTCTGGTGGATGGTGCCGCAGTACGTCCTGATCGGCGTCGCAGACGTCTTCACCGTCATCGGCCTCGAAGAGTTCTTCTATGACCAGGTGCCCGAAGCGCTCCGGAGCGTCGGGCTCGCGCTCTCCCTGAGCGCCATGGGCGTGGGGAGCTACGCCAGCGGCATGCTCGTCTCGGCCATCGATCAGGTGACAGGGAGCACGGAGGGGCATAGCTGGTTTTTGGACAATCTGAACCGTGCGCACCTGGATTACTTCTACTGGGTTCTGGCGGGGGTTGGTGCTCTGGAGCTGCTCGTTTTCATGTATCTCGCCAGGGGATACGTCTACACTAACAGATACGAATTCGTAGACACGATGACAGAAGTACCTGCCTGATAGAAATGCTAGTCTAGTGTAAACAATCTATCTTGAAATAGTTTTTTGCCCCGTTATATTAATATAGCAATCACACAATACAATCGAACTGCCTCGACGAACAGCACAAGCAAGCCCAAAAAAAAATCAGAGAAAGAAAAAGAAACGAATGCCAACTCCGGCAGATTGGCCAAACAAGGGTGACTCGACATCGTTGCGCCCTCCGAAGTTGTCCTACCGCGCTCCTCGTGCTACGAACCGCCGCATACCAAGCAACACCTTCAAAAAGGAGTGCAACGATGACGACGCTGCTTCCTGGATAGGTCCTAGGGTTTCCCCCGGCACGCTGAGATGAGTGGGAAATGATATCCCGACGCCCTTCAGGAAGGAATGATGGCACCCGCAGGCGTCATCACATCAGTGTCGGCTGAGCCGACGGGATTTTTCCCGACCCCCAAAACCACTACCTGGACTCTCCATAGCACACCACCAAACTTGCCGCCCACCACCATGTGCCACAACGGTCTTAAGATCACCTTGTCATCTCCATGTGGTCATTGTCACGATCCCTAGAAGACGTAAACACGAAACACAGCAACAGTTGCGGGTGGCAGCACCATAGCCGAGCGGGAGGGAACAACCTCCACCGCCGTGACGGTAGCCGATCGGACGCGGCAACAGGGACACACCAGGCCCCCCAAGGGCCTAGCCGGGCCTGATCAGGTCCGTAAAGTCTCCGCCGACACGCTGCAGCAGGCCTGCTGTGCACCGCCGCCAACCAACACCACCGGTACACCATCTCCGCCTCCAAGAGACAACACCGCCACGAGAGGACCTTCTAGCCTACCCAGCCTAGATGGGCCCAAAGAGGCCCAGATCTGGGCCAGACGGGCCCTCTTGCCACCTTACCACGCAGCAGTGCTGCCTCGTCGCCAACGGGGCTACCCATCACCAACCACCACCCAGCCGCCGACGAGAGGCCCTGCTGCCGTGCCGGACCGCCGCCGCGAAAGAACACCTACCGGGGAAGGAACCTCCAGTAGTCCCATGCTACCGAGAGGGGAGAGTCCATGGAGTCGCCACCATCGGCGCCGTCCGGCCTAGGGCCGCCAGCACGCACCAGCGATAGCGTCCGAGCAGAGGGAAGGGAGAGGTTGGTATGGAGGAAGACGGCGCGGGACGCGAGAGACGAAGGTTTTTTTTAGCGAGCGTAGAAGCCAGACGTCCCCCTCGGTCTAGTATAAAAACTCCCATTCAACAATATTCAACTTGAGGTATACTTCGGTCAATACCGTATTTATGCTCGTAATACAATAAAAACTAGCTAGTTGGGTGATGCTTATCACTGAATTATGAATTGCATGTGATGTGTTTATTAGTTTTTTCTTATTTGCACTTTATTTAGCATAGTCGTTTATATAGTGCATCCTCACTCAAATATCAAGTTGTTAGTGTTCTTCCTAGTGTGGCATTGTCAACCCTACTTGTCATATCGGGGTGCACCAAGTCACCTGCACACGCAAGATTTGTAATGTTTGCGACGGATTCGATTGAGAGCATTGAGTAGATATCATTAGGTGGTCTTGACATCCAGGAATGATAGTCATGAGATTGGAACACGTCCATCGAAAGCTGAATGAGAGCTTCATAAATGAAGTAATTGGCAACATGGCATGTCGTGTGAAGAGTATGCCATCCTTGATGTCACATCATTGGCATATCTCCTCCTCGGATCTCGAATCACTTAGTTGCATTAAATTGAGGATTAATGAACTTAGTGGGAGTTATCACTTATAGAATTAAATTGTTTAGTTCACCTAGTGCTTTAATATCTTGATCAGTCGTCTTATAAACTTGTCTTTGACCTTATAGAGAAGATGGATCCTAAGTTCTATAATCACAATATTAGCATGATGATCAACTTTGGAAAATTAACTGCCAATAGGAGTGTTTTGTAGAATGGGTCTACATGCTAAGGATGGTTCTTAGGAACATCGAGAAGGATTACATTTTGGTCACTCCTTCACAAGCACCACCACCACCACCTGACTTTGATAACAAATTCACCAAGTAACAAAATGATGAGATCATGGTTAAAACCCTTATGCTCACATGTATGACTGCTGAGCTAAAAGGAAGGTTTCACGACTCCCACCCGCCAAAATAGTGAGTGAACCGATCTCCCTCTTCCAGAATCAGGGCATATTCGAGCGTCGAATGTTGCAAGTTAACCAAGGCAATCAAATATTGCAAATTAGGCGAAGGGGGTCACTAGCTGATCTTTAATTTAGGCTTGGTCGGATGTTCCGAGATCTTGAAAGTCTTGGTGCAAGAACATTTGTGGAGTACAAAGTCGACATAGTTCTTGCGGCACTTCCACTGGTGTACCATGGATTTATGGTGTGCTACCTTCTGCATAAGGAAGTTAAAGCAATGTGTGAGCTGTTTTCCATGCTAAGGTTGGTGGAGGAAGGGACTGTGGTCTTGCAGAACCACATTGGTCTTCTAGACTAATCTCTTGAAGATCCGGAAAATGAGGTATAACAATTATACGAAATTATTGACAATTCTATTCAGAATTCTCTTTTGAAGTATTTTGTATGCGATGATAATAACATTTCATATGATGCAGGATCAGGGTAAGTCCAAGAAGAGGAAGGCTAGAGATAAGTGAGCTGCTGAGAAGGCAACGAGATGGTGAATGCTTCACTGGTTCTAGCACCTGGAGATGAAGCGCTCAAGGTCAAGCAACAACATGACACTTGAGTGAAACAATTGTTATTTGTACTTTTGTTTTAGAAATGGGTTTTCTTAAAGTGTTGAACAATATTCGATCGTTTTGAGAAAGTATAATGGACTTGAGCTTCTTCTAAGTATATTATATTAGTCATCTTATTACTTGAATGAATGTCTTTAATTTTAATCATTGCTATGTTTGAAATGTTTTAAGCAAACACATGGTGTAAGCGCCATGTTACTTTGGTCATTATCATATGTAAATCACATTCACTAGTTATATTTAAGATGGAATTATGAAATTCAAATTCTCTTGTGCATATTGGAATTGTCCAATGAAATAGCCCAGCCATAATTTACAAGTGTTGTGAATAAGATTGCTAAGTTAATTGAAGAGATACATTATATGTATAAAGTTCAATGAACCTGCATAGATGGATGGCAAAGTAACACTTAGTGAATTCTACTAAAGATTGAATGGCTATAAGTTGATTCAGTTTTTATAAACTTCCGAAACATATTTGAAAGTGTTCAAATATTTTTGGGACTAAGTTGTTCTTTTCATAACTGTGTTATTTGATCCCTGCATATGGATTGCTAGTGTTCAAAAGGAAATATGGAAATACATCATAGTGATTAAGAATTTTTATAATCATGCAATTGTTAGAAAAACACAAGAGTGTGTGTGAACCAATACTTGTAGACAATACATATAGTGACATGTATGTGTCCGCTATGAGCCTCGTAGAAAATGTTGTTTCGAAAAGGACCAGAACATATAAAATAAATCTCTTACTTACTGTATTGTAAGTTTATTATCTATATATATAGTAACAAGATCATACGCGTTATGAAATTGAAGAAATTCAATGAGTTATTATCTAGCACATTTCATTTGATGCTTAAGTAAATAGTTTACAGGTATTAAGATCAAACATATGTCATATGAATTTATTTTGTGGAAATATTTAAAGGAAGTTTGAATTGTACATTCCCATGGTAAAACAAAGTGTTGTTGCCTAGAGAAATGGATTTCACTAGAGAAAGTGGTAGATTAGAAAGGCCAAGGAATAATTTAGGACTATTCAAGAGTGCAAACTCTGGTTGATGCTATAATTATCTCGGATAATGTATATGCATTCTACAAAATATAATGGTTACAAATTTCAAATCAGGAAATTGACTTAAAGTCATACTATCCGACATAAAACCTTGAATGATCCAAAGTTTGATTTGGGGAGTCCATTCAAAAGGACATGTAATCATTCGGTTTTGATGGAACATACAGAAGATGAATGAGAGTTCATCAAAGTCTCAAACTCTTAATGATTTTAGAAAGAAGAATTCAAATGTTGAATGAGATGTTCAGTATGGTTACTTTGAAGATAAGTTGTCTATGAGATATGACAAAAGGATGTTGGAATAATTTTCAGGACCATGTGTTTGACAGAAAACCTGAAATGGTTATGATAAAGTATGGATATTTCAAAGATTTGAAATAATACATAACTTGAGTCAATTTTCAGAAATATATGAAATTAAGTGGGAGTGCAACTTTCTAATGATTTGAGAAATCGTTTGAAAGATCCACAATGGAAGTTATTATATTTATAAAACTTACTCCATGCCATTGATAATTTGCAAGTGACATCTATGATGATATATTAGTTGCAAGTATCTTTGAATGGGAAGTTACGCTTGACAGGATTTTGCAAGAATCAACTTTGATGAGCAAAATAGTGACATTGAGAATGTTAGCAGGTTGTAGTTTTTCTAAAGTATCAGCGAAAACAACAAAGCATTCCAAGATTGGATTATAAATATGGCAATGGATTGAGAATCCATGTTTTCAGTTTTTGTCAAGGAGCGAATACTTTCCAAAGTTCACATATAATAAAGAGTGCATTGTGAAGGTGTTTCACTATGATTTTATTATTGACTTGCACAAAGCGGAATATTTAAGTCCAGGCATATTTTTTTTGGATATTGACACATGTATTAGAAAAGTTCTATACAGTTCCATAGTGATCTCTACACAAGTAAGTATAGTTTTCATGAATGGAAAACAAGTTCGATAGTCGAACAAGTTCGATAGTCGAACTAGGTGCTCTAAGAGTATTATGCTCTAGTATTCAATAATGATAGATGCTATAATCAGTTAAATAAAGATCCAAAGACTTTGTTACAACATTCTCATATTGGTCCAATACTATAGTAGAATGAGAGTATATAAGAAAAGTTTTCTTATAAACGGTTTTGAGTTGGTAAGACCCAAAGGCGAAGTCTATACCACGAGCGGGGCGTGATGAGCACTATAGTTCCACTGGTGCTTATAAATATTCATGCCAAGATAAGTCATTGACTCTACCGCAAATGGGAGACTATTGGGATTGTGCTCTAGAGGCATTAATAATAATGATTATTATATAATCCCGTGTCCAATATATAGGTTCATCAAACTATGATATACCTGTTGTGAACCCTGATTGTGAGAATCAAAGGAAGCATCATATGATACAACCCGACAAGATGTTCCTAGTCTATCCTCTAGGACTCACTCATGCCCATGAGTGATTATCAAGTTTCCTGATCATAGGTAAAAATTATACTACCAACTATGAGAGTACATTGTCTAGAGAGAAAAGGGTATATAGCGGATCTACTAGATGATTTACTATGAGATAGAATCATGTTGTTAATAGCAAATCATCAGACTATTATCTTATGCATGAATCCTCAAGACCATGAGAATGTCAAGCACCCTCATACCGTAAGGTTTGTCCTTGGTCCTATCCCGACGCCATGCTACAATGGTGGTCATAATGACTCTTCTAAGATAATCACGGAAGTATGTTTGGGCATTTGGATAGTTCAATAAGTGGGATCACACTCCTCCTAATGATGGAGCATTATTTTCTAAGCCCACTTGGTATTACGATGTTACCCAATCATCTGTGTTGACACAGCCATGATGAGATCGTGAAGAACGTTGGAATACATATACGAGTTAAAGAAAGTGAAATCATAACAAGGATAACCGATAGTGATCAAGAGTTGATTCATGAGGATACCAATATCTCTCCTCGGATTGTCACATGAATATCGTGAAGCGAAAGGATTAACGAATGTATAATGATAAAGTTCACCTGATGTGATCTTCACGTTGTGAAGTGGGAACCATTATGGGTGTTCATGTACTGTTGTTGGTTATTGATCCGATAGTATTTCTTATTCATGTCCACTTACTACCGATCCTGATCAAATCACATGCTTAAGGTCTTATGATCAAATTGTGCCTATCGTCTATTTGATAGGTACTAGAGAGAAATCTCGGAAAGGAATAGTTCCTGGATTCATTGAGACACCTCGAAGAGGAATCAGGATCGTTCCGGTGACATAACCTAATTCATGAAGGTTGTTCCAAAGTCGTCTGTAGTGATTTTGAGGTTCATCATAATCATCCCAAGACAGTAGTTATGTCGGCGAGCTTTTAGAAAATTCTGAAATATATATCGGATCTAGGTACCAGCAGCATCTGAGAGAAACCAGAATTGAGAAAAAGTGTCGGAAGGGTTTCTGGCAGTCGAATTGGATAAGAGGGGGCAGGCAGGATGGTGCCTAGCCCACCTGGTCCTACCCATCGTCGGCACCCATCTCTCCCAGGGCTGGCGCATGGGGCCAGGGGTGCTGAAGGGAATATGCCCTAAGAGGCAATAATAAAGTTGTAATTATGTATATTCCAAGTATATGATAGATGTTTATTTTGCATGCTATAATTGTATTAATACGGAAAAGTTAATACATGTGTGTTTAATAAACAAATAGAAAGTTCCTAGTTATGCCTCTCTTACAAATTAGCTCGTTGATTAACAAGATGATCAAGGTTTCCTGATCATAGACATTGGATGTTGTTAATAACGAGGTCACAACATTACTAGAATGGTGTGATGAGCATTCATCCGAAGTATAGCATTACGATCAAAGTCATTGAGTTTATATTGCTATAACATCATACAAAGTAATCCTAATGTTTAGACCATGAGATCATGTCAATCACTAACACTGGAAGAGTATCTTGATAACATCAAACGTCACACCGTAATAGGGTGATTATAAAGATGGGTTCAGTGCTACTAAAGTGTTATGTTGAGGCCCATGGATCAAGAATGGAATTTTTTCATCTCGATGACGGATAGATATACTATGAGCCCTATCGGTGATATCACATTGGTTAGCTTGCAAGCAAGTGATTTGATCACTAGAATGTTATATCACGGGAACAAGAAAAGATTACATGTCAGTAACGAGATCAAACTATGAAGATACCGATAATCGATTCTCGGACATGTAATATATCGCGAGACAAAGGGATTAAGATTCTAGTGTAAAAGGTTCTCACGATCACAAGAAAGTCATCATTGAATGTGTGGGAGTTAGTATGGATCTCCAGGTCCCGCTTCTGATTATTGATCCGAGAGGGTTCTCGATCATGTCTGCATTATTCACGAACCGTAGGGTGACACACTTAAGATACATCGACACCATTTGGAACAAATAACTTCATGTCAAAAATATTTACAAAGCGCATGAATTTATTTCACTAGACACCGAAATTGTTTCGGGTGAAATTGTTGAAAGTATTTTTGCATATGAAATGAAATACTAGCAAGGGTTTTTATGCGAATGTTTGTCCATTAAAGTAATTGACAAAATGATAAATAAATAAAAGGAGTTTTATTTAAAAAGTGATTGCATTAATGGTGGAAATTTAATGGGAATATTGAGTGGTATTTTAAGTGGAGAAATGAAGGGTCTAATTTTGAGTGGGAGATCCACCCACATAATGGAGGAAGGGGTGGGGGGGACGCCATGGCAGCCGGCCACACCCCTTGGGGTGCCCCCCTCTCCCTCTCTCTCACTCACACCTCCTCGTGAAGGATCTCTCTCCCCCTCTAGTTTTTACCAACCATGGTCTCAGACTAGCGAGATACATGTTCCGGTGGCTTTTTGGCAATAAATAGTTGTTTCTTCCGCTGGATCACTGGAGCGAGGAGGCGGAGGTAACTCAGTGGCTTGGACGTGTATGCGAGCACGGATGCACTGCTGATTTGTGGTGCTGGACTTCTTCTCGATCTTGAGATCGGTAAGCGTTCGTATACATCATCCACGAGTACAACCTCGTTAAACTTTGTTGGTCTTCAAGGGTATATTCTCTATGGATGTATATCCACCCGTTGCTTGTATCAAGTAGATATATCTTGGTACAAAGTTGTTCCCATTGTAGGAATTTTTTTGTTTTCTATGTTGCGAACCCTATAGGTGCCACCTCGATTTTCCTAATTGGTGTGATGTATAAAAGAGGAAGGTATCCAATTAGATCTCCATTCATGGAAGGTTTTGATTTTATCATGTGAATAAGTAATAAGTTGATATTAGTCATTATTTCCAAGATTGCAATCAACCAAAGAAGTAAGGAGATGATCTCCAATTAAGGAGGAGATCAAAGACCTGTCAAAAGGAGGGGGATCCTCCCCTCCTTGGCCTCCGCCACCTCTACCTGGCCACGTCCCCTCGAGATGGAACCCTAGCAAATGTGCCCCTCCCCTCTCCTTCTATATAATGGCCCCAAGCCCCACCTCCCAAGGACACACGACAACTACACAAAGTTCTCTCTCTAATGCTACACCATAGTAGTATTCTTCAGAAAGCTGCAGGACGAGCACCGTTTGCGTCGAGCTCTACACGGAAAAACACTAACGGATCAGAGGACTGTATGCATGCAATCAACAGAGGGAACGCTTGTTCGATCCTATCATCGAGTGTACATTCTACTCTCGGCGAGGAGGGATACACCTAGTTGCGGGGATCGACTCGTTCGTCATCAACATCTACATCAACTTAAGTCCTCTTCCGCATCAACACCGGTATGAGATCTATATTTGTTTTTGCTAGTGTCTTCATGGTTAGATCTTAGTTTTTCATGTACGACGATTTTTTTGTTTTGCATACACAAACCCCAATAGCCACCTCCACTGGATGGCATTAACATGATTAGTTGTAACATTTTAAAATTTAGTATGATTTATTTCCAATACCATGAATCCCATTAGTTATTTGTTCTCATAGTTAAGTTTATCTCGGCGAGATGTCCAAAACAAGATCCCTTTTATTATGTTCCAATGTTCCTTTATGCCACTAGCCATTAGGTTATAATGTGATGAATACCGTATTAATATTGAATGATTAGCACCTAAATAGTGTATGGTTACCAAGTATAATTTATACGATTATTTGACATTGTGATGTTGTGCAAGGCTAGAGAGTGAATGTTGAAGTGTTACCAACAAGTAACAGATGGGTTAAGCCATAGAAGTACCATCATGCAAGTCTTCATGTGTAGGGATTTATGTTCAACAACATGCTAAACAAGTGGATATAGGATGCATATAATCTCGTAAGCATGTGACAATTACTCCGCTAATTATTGAGAAACATTGTGGAATATATCAAAGTTTCAAAAAATGTACTGCTTAATTCCTTTCTAGAGAGGGGGTTCGGTGTCCATGTTTGATCCTTCATGACGAAGTTGCTAAGTTGGTATGACATTTAGCGATACCACCTCACCCCCATCAATCTTACGTACATGGAACTCTTCATGGCGTTTTCTGAGGGTTACATGGGCATGTGGCCCCACCTAGGCCTCTAGGTTTCCCTCTTTCGAATAGATGGGCGCATCTTCAGTGAAGTAGACAATATGGCATCATGCGACCATTAGAGTATCCTGATTTGCAAATGCAGCCAAATCCAGAGGGCTGGTGGCGCACATTCTTATACTATGATGATCTACTGGTCAAAGAAGGGGCAATGTGCTTTCCCTATTTTCCATGTATCCTCTAGCTAGTCCAGCTAGGATATGGCAGTATTTCGCGAGTTGGATGAGGTGAACATACTACACATACGTTTGTTCGAGATGGTTCGGAGCGGCTTGACCAGTTTGGACCTCTATCCTACTGGAGGTTGCGCCGAGTTCAGCCTCTTCAGGCTCGGGCACCCAAGCACTGCCACTGGTCTGGCTTCATAGATCCTACTTGGATCTCTTAATGGGGTCCCTGTCCATGGGAGGTGGAGAACTGGTCATGAGTTCGGTTGGATGATGACTTCAAGTGCATATGTTGTATGTAGCTAGTTTTAAAGTAAGAGTATCGAACCACAAAGAGATATTGGTAGAGGTCTTTATGACCATCATTAATAATCACTAAATAGTACTTGAAGATGTTTATGATTTTAAGCAAGTGTGTTTTGGGGTGTTTGTCTTGTGAACAAAGCAATGTTTTAAAGACTAAAGAAATGCAAACAAACAGAATTGCGTTGTAAGTGATATGAAACTTCAATAGGGCTAAAACGTTATAAGGGGGTGTTGGATACACCACAAGTAATTGGATTAATCATGATTAGGATAAGTGTATGTCTTTCATTATGTGTATGTAATTGAGAAGCTCCAAATTGGAGGATCATAGACAACCATATGCTATTTCATCCCCCACAACCGCAATAGGTGATCATAGGACAAAGCACACTGATCCACTAGCAATTAATGGTTAACCCTATCGTCATGGACATGACCTTTGTGAATCCCCTCTTATCCCCGTTGTCCACATGAATTATGATCCGACATGACATGTCACTTAACGCCTTCACGCCACCACATGTACAATAGTAATTCCCTCTCAAGTCCCAAAGGAAAATGTTATGTGGTTGACATTCACATAACATTAAGAGAGTTAATTAACACATACTCATAAAATAAAGTTATAGATCATCTTTATTTCAATTTATAATATTGTTAGGGTTTCTCCATTGCCCCAAGAACAAGGAAAACTACTCACACATGGAGGCAATAAACATCATCATAGTAATATGAATGGGGTACAAATGGATAGATTGATACTCATGCAAATCCACACTAGAGTTTAGTAATTACAACAATATTAACGTAAACGAGATGTAGGGGATGTTGGTTTTGGTGGATATGCAACAGTTTATGATGAGGATGATTCCTAGGCCTCCAGTGATCTTCGTAACAATGAGGATGAATACCCTTCTGTGAATTCCCTCTCCAAATCTCTTTTATAGGTGGGGTTTCTGCGAGTTCTTATGTCTCTGAATGTCGGATCTCAGATTCATATGCATGGGGTGAAAGTATTTGACGAGGTAGAGGTGACGAAACATGGTACGTCTGGGTGATACAGGTGGGCCCCTGTCGTACCTATAGTCGTTAAACCTCCTAAACGCCTCAAATGCATTGTTCTTTTTGGCTTTTCATCCAAGTGTGTGAATAATTGTTTTGAAGGCTTTATTGGATTCCAATTTGCATATGTGTGCCGAAAAATGATTACTCCAATTGATTTATCCATCAACTCCTTTAATTCTGCGATCCTGGTGAAACAAGCATAAAGGTGCGTATGGGGCGCTATAAAATACCAAAATCATATCACTACTAAAGCAAAATAATAAGGTAAATATGCTGCAAAAAATACACTCAACTTCCCTAAGCTTAGACTTTTTCTTGCCCCTAGGCAAGACAATGGCTTAATGGACAAGTTCATCATGTTTATGAAGATCGATTCGTTAAAATATATGAGGCGTTGCAGCGAATATTTATAATAAATGATATAGAACCAACTTATGGGTTCTATCACACTTCCACATATCAAGTAACTTAAAAGGACTCTACACCTTGGTACTGATCATTATGTGAAGATCAATTAACAATATAATATAGAACAATAAGTTTAACCGGAAGATTTTTGTGAGGTGATATCAAACATGCTTAGAACTTTGCACATTCTCATAGGATTCAAAACTTCGAACGGTCTTTTTTTGTTTCCTCTCATGATTATCTTACATGTATATTCGCTCTTTGCACATATTTTCTTACACTCTTTATTTCATAGTATTGTGCAGATGATATAGACATATTTTAAATTCTCAGAGAAGACTGAAAATAGATCAATACTTAGCATCAACGTCCAAAAGCAGAGTATGAAGCAATTCACGCTTACGGTTTGAATATCGACCTCATCTTGTACTCGCTCTAAATTTTTGATAGCATCATTTTTTTGTTTTTCTTATTTTTTCTTCTCTTATTTATTTCTTTCTCTGACCGGATCTTTTATGTTTATAACAAAATCAATGACTTATAGCAAACTAGCAAAAACTCTTCAACTTTCAAATTAGCACTAATGGTGTGGACGATTCTAAAACCATTACAAAGTACAAGTATAATAGAACCCGTCCTAATTCATACATCTAATAAAACAACCATAAACTGAAAAATTCCAATACAATAATAACTCAAAATCCAATGGATACAATTCATTCCTTCCTCTAAGGGAGCTAATATTGCATAACATGTAAGACTTTCGGATAGAAAGCTAATATGAATGCGAGAAAGTAAACATGCCAAAACTATAAGATAGATTATAAGATCTTAAAGTTATTCTCAAGTTTGGAATCAAATAATCCCTCGCCATTATTTGATACCGTGCTCTTGTTATTCGGAAGGTGAGGCTCTAATAGAACGATTGAGTCCAGGAAGAAGGATCTTGTTTGTTGCCTCAAGAGAGAGATATGGCGTTGTCATCTCCATGGAAGTGGAGGTGTGCATGATTACTTCAGGTGTGTGTCAGGCCCAGCGTGGATAATCCCTGAGATACCGTTCCATCTGGACTTAAGGACCATTTTTGTATTAACTAAGTTGTAATAAACAATCTTTGAAATCTAGCTTGTAAACTTGCGTGGTCCTGCCTTTTCGATATAAAAGGGCAGGAGAGGGTGGAAGGGTGGCACGCAATGAAAAAAACAAAATTATCTCCTTTACTGTTTTCCCTAGCTTAGTTTTTCCCTTGTAGATCTGAGCCACCCGGAGCTCCTCCTTCTTCCTCCTTCGTCGGCAGCGTCAGCGACCGCGAGGTCCTGACAAGGTGGTATCAGAGCGAGTTCGATCGCTCCCTCCCTCCTCCCCCTTTATCTCCTCCAAATCCCCACCCTCACCCCCCAAATCCCCACCCTCACTCTAGCTTCCCTCCCAACCCTCCCTGAATTCCGCCCGCTCCCAACCCCGAGGTTTCCTGGTCATCTTGAACAGGCAGTAAAATCCCTCATCGTTACCATGCCCAAAGGTGCAGGATCCCGTTCGTCCTCCCGCGAGCACACCGGTGCTGCCGACAACGTCTTGGCCTCGTCCCCCTTCACTACTGATGATGAACGCGGTGAGGATCGCCAACAGAAGAACCTACCTCGGAAGATCCGTCACATCGCGCACCGTCTGGACCGCCACCAAGCGGACGCCGTTGTGGCTCTACATCATCAACAAACAGAGTCTATAGCTGCCATCAACTCGCTCCAAGGTGAGATGGTTCGCATGACTGAGATGATGTCTAACATGGCCGCAAATTTCTCGCGTTTCGTAGTGTCTGATAACAGGAGCTCGGCAGATCCGTCGCAGCCCATGAACCAAAACCCCAACTTTTCCACACCACCACCCCCCAACCAACAACACCTATCACCAATCCCTGAAACAACTACTCCTCAGCCCACTCCAACGCCCACCCATGGCAATATCCCTCCCAAATTTGGCCAGGCACCACCAGATAAACTCCCACACCCAGATTACCCACCAAATTCCCAACCTTTCAGCCAAACCACACAACACCACCCTATATACACTGAAACAGTGTAACACCCTCAGAATCGGCCCTATGCAAGTCTTAGCGAATCCCGCCAAACCCGCATAGAAACGATTCAAAGGTGCCCACCAGGCACTTGCGTGCGGGTGGAAAACGAAGTAATATCATTACACAATAGTCCACTATGGAACCCACAGAATATATATATACAACAACGAATCCATGAGTCAAGAATACAGATTTACAATACAGAGATCCAAATCACCTTGAAAACGATACAACGTCCGACTACGGACAAGACGCAAATGGGGCTAAGAGCCCTGGAGAATAACCAATGGCGTCCATAACCCTGCCCAGGCCAAGCCGGAAGGGTAACCCTGCTAACGACGTCGATCTTAGAACCTGCTTAAACAAAAGGGTGCCGACAAAGGGCAAAGGAAAAAGAAAGCGGTCAGTACTGAGGCCAGTACACGGCGAGACTAGAATTCGGCGGTCCTCGCCTACATAGGTATGGTGGACTGAAGCGGCAGCGCAGCATGCACTAAACAACCTATAGAGACTCAATACAACTGGAGGCTATCAGATAGGGGTAAGAAAGACCTATTCGGTACCAACCTGAAACTACACCAAGCATACCCATCCTAGTATTTCCCCCTCGAGACCAAACAAGGAAGTCAACCGAGGAACTCACGTAGTTGGTAGTTTTATTCATTCCGTTATAGTTGCGGCATTTACTAGTCAGATATAGATAGCATGAGTCATCCTGATATAATAAGCAGTGGACAGTTATAGTTAACCATTCCGTTGTAGTTGTAGTACTTACTAGTCAGATACATATAGCATGAGGCATCCTATAACCCAGCAGTTGTTGGTACTTTTATTTAGCCATTCCGTTGTAGTTGCAATACTTACTAGTCAGATACAATGGTAACAGATGACAACTCAAACCAGCAATTGTTGGCACTTTTATTTAGCCATTCCATTATAGTGAAGCTGATTACTAGTCATTTCAAAGTCAAATTTATAACACTACTTTAGTTATAGTTGTCTATGATCGAGATACTGTGCTCCAAGTCGTCCATAACCGTGGACACGACTTTCAGAAAGTTTTACCCTGCAGGGGGGCACAAATAGCAACACACGCACGATCAACCTCGAGAAAAACCAATAAAAACCCAACGAGGCATCTCGACAGAGCAATTGCAAGATTCATATAAATTTCAGGGGGCCACCCCACTAAGCAACCCGCGACGAAGTTGGCCGGCTCCGAGACGGACCCAGAGGTTTGTGTCAATGGCTGTAAACGACTGGAAACCCGAAAGTGTGACTGGGCTTGTCGATACCGCGGAAACATTCCACTTACCTAAACAGTACAGGCGCTCCACGCGCAATCGTAAATAAAGCAGTAAAGCATGGCATACGTACAAGATAGTAATAAATCCCCAAACTACTTTGTGGCCCCAAGAAATAAATATGACTCAAGCTCTGGCTAGGGGGATTCATGGTCCCACATGCGGATAGTGCGAATATTCAAAGAACAGGTATCAAGTACTCGGGGTCCTACGGGACACAAGTGGACGGTTAAAAACCAAATAATATCTATTTCCCACCTGTGCCTCTGCATTATTTACCTATTTCAATTTTAGTTATTAAACGATAATTAAAGCCATGATCATCTCCAACATAAAGCAGAAGGCAATTCTCCAACAATTGTGGTACTTGACAACACGCAACAGCACTTGAGCAAGCGACTACGACACGCAAGTCCAACTATCTACCAACCAACAGGTAATAGGATGTGTCCAAGGCAATATAAGGCTGCAAGGGATATCACGGGTACGAACACTAGATCATCGCAACACAGATAGCAATAGATCAACAGGAGGAAATAAAGACTATAAAGTAAGATAGGTAGAAAGGGGGAGAATGCTCGCCTAAAAACATTGCCGAAGGTTTATCCAAAGATCGGGTCGACACTCGCATCAACTCATCGGCCTAATCCGTGAAGAAGCAAAGCACTAGCAGAAACACCGGATGCAATATTTAATACTACGGCAGAAGATCTGGCATGATGCATGTATGATGTATGACATGGCAAAGATGCGATGCAACTAGGCCATATTAAGCGGAACTGGGGTCCCGACAACTAATTAGTAAGTTCATGTTATTTAGATACCCCGCAATTTAAATGTTGTCTTAACATGGCAAAACATAGCATCGGTTCGCTACACAAATTTAAATGGGGCCATTATTAGACTAGATAAGCCTGCATATGCTCTCCATATTAATTATGAGGTGAATCGGCATAACCCCAAACCACATGATGAGATGCAAGCATGAATAATTGAATATGCAACAAGTTGTATTATATTATCAAAATAGGGGCTCGGAGAAAGGTCACACATTGGTGTTTGAAGGTCTTGGGTGCCGATGGTTCGACGGGGTTCGGGCTTCGGATCCAAGATCAGTCTTCAAGGTCTCGGCATCGGATCCGTGTGGGCGGTCTTGGTGTCCGGGGTCTTGGCATCTTCGGGTCCTAGGTCGGAGAACTTGACATCCAGGAAGAAGACCTTGTCGATCTGGTGCCATCAACTCCGGGTCTCATGTTGGGGTTCTTATCGTCCCTCTTTTAGAGGGTGGCGAACTTGGATCCACGTTGGTAAACTTCGAGTGAGGCGTGCATCGTGTGCTCCAAGGTAGATCAGCACCAGTAAAGGCTACACGAGCATGCAGGCACATGGGAGGGTGTGCCCCAGATGGTACAAACACACCACCTGCATACACGCACGCCCAACAGAGAGCACACCGGGAACGGGGAGCATAGGGGCGAGCTTGGCGTGGCAGAGGTGACCCGCGGAGGCGGTTTCCGGTTGGGAAGCTGGGAGGGGAGAACCCGCGGTGGCTCAGAGAAGCACGGCGAGGAGGCGGAGGCCGGAGCTTCAGGGCGGCGTCCTGCAACGAGGCAGACGGGAAGGTGACGGCCGGACTTGGCCACGGGACAGGGCAAGCTCGGGCGGCCGGACCGAGGCGGAAGGACCCGGGCGACATGGCCTAGCTCGAAGGGAGGAGGCAGAGAAGGGTTGCCGCGGCCTGTGAGGTCCCTGGCGACGGAGGGAGGTCGCGGCATGGAAGGCTCGGTGGAGAGGCGGCGGACGAACGGGTCGGGAACGGGGATCCCGACGCGAGGTGGGCGCGGTCGCGGCCTGCGGGGTGGAGGTGGCTGGCGGAAGGAAGCGAGGCCGCTGGCGGCAGCGAGCAGAGCGGAGGGGAGAGGAAGATTGGGGATCGCGGGGTGGTTGGTGAGCGACGAGGCGGAAACAGGTGGATGGGTTCGCATCCAGGAAGCGGGGCTGCAGGGTGGGCCAGCGGGGTGTCGCGTGCGTACGTGTTGTGTGTGCTGCATCGCTGCAGGTGCGTGCGTTGAGATGAGTGGGTGGCGGCGGCTGGTGGAGGGGTGGGGTGAGAGAGATGGTTAGGGTTTGGGGTAGGTTAGATTAGGGTTTGCTAGGTAGGATTTTACTAGGCCCGGTAGTAGGTAGTCTGGCCCGGTTGGGCCTCTGGCCTGACCGATCGGACTGTCTCCCCGAACAAAATGTTTTTATTATTAATTTTATTTTTAAAACATTTTTGTAATTGCTTTTTAGACAAATAAAAGATCTGAACAGACCGAGGTTTTAGTTTGAGATTAAAGGAAAGGGATAATTAGAAAACAACTTAGGCTTTAACGAAAATAGTTTTTTTTATGCAAAATATATGCATGATGTTATGATGATGCAAAAATATAAACAACAGACGATTTTATAGTAGTGGTTTTACCCGGGGTGCTACAAACAGGTTGTCGAGTCACATCTCATATGCAATACTCACAGCCGAACCAATCAGACCAGTACCACCAGTACACCAACCCAACCACCAATCCATCCATGTACCAACCCCATCCACCCCACTTCCAGAACAACCAAAACCAAAGCCAATCCTACCAAAATTTCATTCCTATGACACAAAACACCTCCTCTCACTTCCAGCCACCACCATCATACCAATTCAACCAAACCAACCCTCACTACTCTCAACCAAACCACACCCAACAATACTACCCACCAGCTTCAAACCAACTCATCACATACTACCCCCAGGCCAGTCCACAGGAAACTAGCTGTCAACACCAATGCCAGCACCAGGGAAAGCAACAGCAAAACACATCTCCCCCTATGATGGACAAACACCACCAAGACCACAACCGACAAGCTGGTCACCTACATCACAATCCTACCAACCACGAAGTGCAACTGAGAACACCACATGTGGAACTACCCTTATTCACAGGAGAGAACCCAAGAGCTTGGCTACTGGAATGTGAAGACATTTTTGAGTTGGTCAGCATCCCCCTGAAAATAGAGTGAAATGGGTATTAGCTCACATAAGAGGACAAGCAAAATCGTGGATCAATAGTGCTGGCCTACCATTGCATACTATGTCTTGGCATAATCTAAGCAAAATTTTGATTGAAAGATTCCCAGACAATGTCTCTCATGATCCCATGGATCAACTGCAATTACTGAAACAAGTTTCCTCTGTAAATGCCTATATTGATCTCTACGAAACCTGGATGACTCAAATGAAGAGGGAAAGGAGCTACCTCCCACAAGATTTCTTCGTTGATCGTTTCATTAGTGGACTGAAGGAAGGCATCAAGCATACTGTTCAATGCCAAAAACCCACTACCTTACTGTCTGCGTGTTGGTATGCGAGGCAGTATGAGAAAGCATACTTATCCACCAACAAGAAGCCTACTGTGGCAACCCCAAACCAACGATCTTCCCATGTCCAGGTGAACAGACCTGCAATAGCCAGAGACACCAGACCCCGCAATTCTCAACCAAGAAAATGCTGGTACTATCCTAAAAACTGGTCTCTGGAACACAAATGCTCACAAATGCTCAGAGCTCTGAACAACATTGAAATGCAAGGAAACGACAATGAGCCACTGGAAGAAGAAGAAGTCTAGAAATTACTGGCCATTCCTGATCCTCCATCTGCTCCTACAGCAGCTCAGATTACAGAAACAGGACAAGACAACTTGCTCAATATTTCAGCTGCTACATACAATGGGTGTCCTACTGATTCCACAATCTCCCTGCTCCTATCCTTGCACAATACAACTGTAATTGCTCTGGCAGATACTGGTAGTACCAACACCTTCATGGACCTTCAGTTTGCTCTTAAACATAAGATACCAATGTAAGGGTCCACGAAGAGAGAGGTAAAAGTGGCAGGCGGTGGAATCCTCTCCTCCACTGCCATTGCATATAACTGCACCTTTTCAATTCAGGGGCAAAAATTCACAACAGATTTCAGAATTTTGGAACTCCAAGGTTCAAACATTATTTTGGGTGTCAACTGGTTTAAGATCCATAACCCAGTGACTTTTGATTTTGTCGGCAGACAGCTCACAATGGGGATAAAGGGCAAACTCTATACATTCAAGGACCACTTGTTCCCCAAAGATAAACTGCTCATATCCTCGGAAGAATGCAGCAAATTATTGACAAAGGAGCCCAAGGTTATATCCTCTTTGGGGCTGATGATGACAAGGAAGCAGCTGAACCTAAGGAGCATCCACCAGTTCCAGATGAAATTGCCAATGTACTCCACCACTTTCAGGATATCTTCCAAACACCTTCTGGGCTACCACCACACAGAGACTGTGACCACCACATTCCCTTGCTCCCTGATGCAAAACCCCCCAACATACGTCCCTATAGAATGTCTCATAGTCAAAAGAATTCTATTGAGTTACTCATCAAAAAAATGCTGCAAAACTCTGAAATTAGACCTAGTAAAAGTCCTTTTTCATCTCCGGCTATCCTAGTCAGGAAAAAGGACAAATCTTGGAGGCTCTGTGTGGATTTTCGAGGACTCAATGAACTCACAGTCAAGAACAAATTTCCAATTCCAGTTATAGAGGATTTGCTAGATGAGCTGAATGGGGCCGTCATATTTTCCAAGTTTGACCTCAGGTCAGGTTACCACCAAATAAGGATGAAAGATGAAGATATCCATAAGACAACATTTTCTACCCACCTAGGCCACTATGAATACTTAGTGATGCCTTTTGGACTGTGTAATGCCCCGGCTACATTCCAGGAACTAATGAACAGCATCTTCTCACCATACCTGAGAAAGTTTGTATTGGTTTTCTTTGATGACATTCTGGTCTACACCAAATCTCTTACTGAACATGTGCAACATCTGAAGGCAGTGATGACAATCTTCAGGACACATGAGTTGAAGGCTAAACCGACAAAATGCAGATTTGCCCAGCCCCAACTAGAATATTTGGGTCACATCATCTCTAGCTCTGGAGTGCAAACAGATCCTACTAAAATTCAAGACATCCTCAAATGGAAGACACCAGTTTTTGTCACCAAATTGAGAGGGTTCCTGGGTTTGACAGGATATTACAGGAGGTTTATACCCAAATATGCTCAGATATGCCAACCCTTACATGCAGTCCTTAAGAAGAACTCATTCCACTGGGTCCCAGAACAACAAGAGGCTTTTGAATGCCTGAAATCAGTAATGTCAAAACCTCATGTGCTAGCACTACCTGATTTCTCCCTCTCTTTCACTTTGGAAACAGATGCATGTACTACATGTCTGGGAGCAGTCCTTATGCAGCAATCTAAGCCCATAGCATTCTTCAGCAAAAGCTTGGGTCCGAACACTAATGCTAAGTCAATTTATGAGAAATAAGCCATGGCCATATTGGAAGCTTTGAAGAAATGGAGACATTATTTTCTGGGGAATAAACTGATTATCAAAATAGATCAATCTAGTCTCAAGTACTTGGCAAGCCAGAAACTTTTAGAAGGCATACAACATAAGCTGATGCTTAAACTATTGGAGTTTGATTTCCACATTGAATACAAAAAAGGCATTGAGAACAAGGTTGCAGATGCCTTATCTAGACAATATTAGGCAGGGGAACCCATACAATCCAGTGATTCTTGTGTAGCAACAGCAATTGCTATTCCCTCTTGGACTCAAGACATAACTGCCTCATATATATATGATGAGCATTGTACCAAGCTTCTACAAGATTTGATCTTGGATAGTTCAGCTCACACAAATTTCTCTGTCAAATCTGGCGTTCTGAGATTCAAGGGTAGAATATACATTGGGTCTAGCACTGACCTCAGAGAAAAGGTTTTCCATTCTCTCCACTCATCACCAATTGGAGGTCACTCAGGAGCAAGGGTTACTTATCACGGGATTAAGCAACTATTCTTCTGGCCAAAATTGAAAGAGTACATTGAAACAAGGGTGGCCCAATGTCCCACATGTCAAATATCTAAGACTGAAAATTTTCCATACCCTGGACTTCTGGATCCTCTTCTAATCCCTAAGGCAAAGTGGTCAGAAATCAGCATGGATTTTATTGAAGGCCTCCCTAAATCCAAAGGGAAGGATGTCATATTAGTGATTGTGGACAGGCTCACTAAATATGCTCATTTCATCCCTCTGTCTCACCCATACATAGCTCAAAAGGTAGCAAACCTCTTCATGGATAACATCTTCAAGCTGCATGGCCTCCCTACAATCATCACAACTGACAGAGACACCATATTCACAAGCAAAGTATGGCAGGAAATCTTCTCTGCCATGAAAGTATCCATGCATTTCACCACAGCCTATCACCCGGAGACAGATGGCCAAACTGAAAGAATCAACCAGTGCTTGGAACAATATCTCAGATGCATGGCTTTCTCTGAACCAAAAAAAATGGAGTGACTAGCTTCCCACAGCTGAGTGGTGGTACAACAGCTGCTATCACACTACCATCAAGATGTCACCCTTCCAAGCTCTATATGAATATCGACCAACACAGTTTTCAGAACTGGCAATCTCCGACACAATTTCGGCTGAAGCCCAGTCCACACTACAAGAAAAAGAAGCAATGTTGACAACACTGCAGAGAAACATGGCTAAGGCACAATCTTCCATGAAGAAATATGCAGATAAACACAGGACAGAGCGCTCATTCGAACTGGGAGACATGGTTTACCTCAAAATGCAGAATCATAGGGAACACGCTCTGGGCAGAGGAAACCCCCTAAAATTAGCATCCAAGTGGTGTGGACCTTTCAAAGTGTTACAGTGTGTGGGTAGTCGAGCATACAGATTGCAATTACCAGCTGGAACACTTCTTCATGACGTCTTCCACGTCAGCCAGCTAAAGAAGCACCTGGGTCCCTTGGCAATTCCAAATGCTACTCTACCGCTGGTAACTCCTCAAGGTAAAATCAAAACTTGCCCGCTTGCCATCCTCGATCGTCGTCAGGTGCCTCGCAACGCAGGTACCTATGATGTTGTTGTTCCACAATGGTTGATACATTGGGACACTATGTCACCAGAGGAAGCCACCTGGGAAGACGCTGCATTCATTCGAGCGACGTTTCCTTCGTTAAATTCCTGAGGTATTGTCTCAAGGGGGGAATTGTCAGGCCCAGCGTGGATAATCCCTGAGATACCGTTTCATCTGGGCTTAAGGACCATTTTTGTATTAACTAAGTTGTAATAAACAATCTTTGAAATCTAGCTTGTAAACTTGTGTGGTCCTGCCTTTTCGATATAAAAGGGCAGGAGAGGGTGGAAGGGTGGCACGCAATGGAAAAAAAACCAAAATTATCTCTTTTACTGTTTTCCCTAGCTTAGTTTTTTTTCCTGTAGATCTGAGCCACCCGGAGCTCCTCCTTCAGCGTCAGCGACCGCGAGGTCCTGACAGTGTGGTATGCCCGTCTGCGGACTATTGGACATCCCCAACCCGGGGACAACAACCAGTATAGGGATAACCTCGGAAGAACTCCAAGAATGAGCAGCATGCATATCTTGGTCAAGAACCTCTTTCAAAGGTACGAACCACCGCGAAAGAAGATGGATCACCCAGAACGAAAGGTCGTCCCGTGGCCAGCCTGCGGACCCTCAGCGCCACCCGTCCAACGACCATGGATGAGCCTGGGCCAATTCCGTGGACACTAACTAAATTAATAATTGGATCAATTCGTGAGCAACCTGCAGCCAGCATAGGAAAGCGGAGAGGGAATGATCTTGGGAGCATAACTTCCTGAGCGGGTGGCAAAGTGAAGTGTTCTGGGCACCGCAAGGAACGAGACCCGAGTCCTCAAGATTACTAAATGATAAAAATTGGATGATGTACCAAACGATAGATTACTAGATGATAAAAATTGGATGATGTACCAAACGGTCTCTCGAGGGCGGCTTCGAAAATTTACGGATTCTACCATTTTGTCTTCTGATATTTTGGCCCGTAACCGTGTTAAAAATGATCTTGTGTTTTTGGCTTTTTCTCTACAGTAGTTTTTTCTTTTCCAGTAGCCGGTCTAAGGGCGCTGGGAGTTAGATTAGTGAACTCTTTTCATTTGATGTTGGTCATTGTAGAAAAACATATTGGTTTCTATTACTAGAGAGGAAACTCTCCTTATCGATAAAAATATACTTTCTTTGTTTAAAAATAAGTGAATTTGGTTTATCTAGATTCGTATCTATCTAGATACGATTTAGATAAGTACGAATCTAGCAAAATCAAGTCATCAGGACGGAGGGGTACTACGTACCGTGGGACTCTCGGCATGCATCTACCATGACGCGCTGGTTCTCCCAATCGGCCAATCCAACACAATTCTGAAATCTTGTGTCATGTAATCATATTACTCTGAATATTTCTTTTATAACTTCATTGAGATTATTTTGGGCTTGGGAATAACCGGAGCACACGATGCCTGATACGTTCCATTGCGTTCCTGGGCCATTGACAGAACTAGTCTATGATGACGCACATCACAAGTTTGTCTAACTGATAGTAGACGGCCAACAGACACCCCACTTCTCAGCCGGAAACGGACACTCGGGAGTTCGCACCATTCCCAAGCTGGAAGGAATGGACTTCGCCGCGCTCCTGCCTCAAGGTGATCCATCCGGCGTCACCCACAAATCCGGCGGCCGCGGCGGATGGCCGGCCGCGCTCTTCCTCATCGGTACGTGCGCGCGCCTTACAAGCTCAACTCTCTAAGGACAAGGTTAACCACAGCTAATGTTTCGCCGTTCTGGCCCTCTGCAGCGGTGGAGTTCGTGGAGCGCCTGGGGTTCTACGGCGTGCACGGCAACCTGATCATGTACCTCACCGGCCCGCTGGGTCTGTCCACGGCGGCCGCGGCGGCCAGCGTGAACGCGTGGGCCGGCACCGCGTCGATGCTGCCGCTCCTCGGCGCGCTCGCCGCCGACTCCTGGATCGGCCGGTACCGGGCCGTCGTGGCCGCCGGCGTGCTCTACCTCGTGGTTAGTAAACCTGCTCTGAATTATTTTTTGGCTTTTAGCTTCTTCTGGGACGTTGATTTGCCGGCGTGCTCTACCTCGTCATTGTCGTCGCTGCTGCCCGCCACTAAAATATGTGCAAGTTTGTCACGGTAGGTCTACGATCGTTTTCTTTCCGCACGATTTCACTACTACTAGTACGTCGCTTTCTGCACGAATTTTGCGTTTAGCGTCAGTGTTGTCGTAGTTGATCGATCTGTTAAGCATGATAGGAATCTGTCCTAGTTGATCCGATTGGAATACTGTATATGTTTCGGTACATTAATTGTAATACAAGCAGCTCAAACATTAGTAAAAATAATGGCAGAGCTTTGGGATGCTGACGGTGTCATCCATGGTACCACCGGCGGCATGCCAAGACGCATCCGCGGCCTGCTCGCAGCCAGCGTCCGCTGCCCGCACAGCGTTCTTCTACGGGACGATCTACTTGGTGGCGCTGGCGCAGGGCTTCCACAAGCCCAACGCGCAGGCCATCGGCGCCGACCAGTTCTCCACGAGCGAGCCGGAGGGCGTCGCGTCCCGGAGCTCCTTCTTCAACTGGCTCCTCTTCTCCATGTCCTGGGGCCACATCGTCGCCGTCGTCGCGCTGAGCTACGTGCAGGACAACGTCGGCTGGGCCGCCGGGTTCGGCGCGTCCTGGGCTATGATGCTCGTGTCCCTCTCCGTCTTCTTGCTCGGCACGAGAACGTACCGCGCGGAGCGCCCACGCGACCGCCGTGCTCTCGCGCGGCTCACAAAAACGTTCGCGGCCATGGCGCGCTCATGCATGGATTGGATCTTACGTCGCAGGGGCACCATGGATACTGAAAGGTGATCGTGCATGCTCTGTTCGATTTCCACTTATGTTGCCACAATGCACATGCCATTATTACAGTCAAATCAACTGACATTTTGGTTCTACTAATGCAGCAATTTACAGACGCCAAAAGAGCAGGAAGGGAAGAGGGTTCTGATGAAGCTGCTTCCGATATGGATGACAAGCGTCCTGTACGGCTTGGTCATAGCGCAAGTCTCCACACTCTTCACGAAGCAGGGCAGCACCATGGACCGGCGCATCGGCATCACAGGCATCGTGGTGCCGCCCGCGGCGCTGCAGAGCTTCACCGGCCTCGCCATCATCGCCTCCGTCCCGGTGTACGACCGCGTCTTCGTGCCCCTCTCGAGGCGCGTCACCAAGGACCCTTCCGGGATCACGATGCTCCAGCGCATCGGCGCCGGCATGGCCATAGCAACCGTCGCCATGGTCGTCGCGGCGCTGGTGGAAGCCGCGCGGCTCCGCGCGGCCAGGGACGCCGGCCTTGTCGACCGTCCCCACGTGGCCGTGCCGATGAGCCTCTGGTGGATGGTGCCGCAGTACGTCCTGATCGGCGTCGCAGACGTCTTCACCGTCATCGGCCTCGAAGAGTTCTTCTATGACCAGGTGCCCGAAGCGCTCCGGAGCGTCGGGCTCGCGCTCTCCCTGAGCGCCATGGGCGTGGGGAGCTACGCCAGCGGCATGCTCGTCTCGGCCATCGATCAGGTGACAGGGAGCACGGAGGGGCATAGCTGGTTTTTGGACAATCTGAACCGTGCGCACCTGGATTACTTCTACTGGGTTCTGGCGGGGGTTGGTGCTCTGGAGCTGCTCGTTTTCATGTATCTCGCCAGGGGATACGTCTACACTAACAGACACCTGGTCATAGAAGCATTTTAGATTGTTGGTACTAGGATCATCCCTCAGGTTCTTCTTTCGATCCTATTCCTTGCTCTATCACAAAGTAAAGAAGCACCAATTATTTATCGCGGAAAGTATCTTTGCCTCCCGAGCACCAGTGATTTCTTCGTTTAAAAATAAAAAAACATATTTTATAGGTTTTAGAAATATCTAAAAAAATCCGGACATAACCAATGTTGTACCTCACAAGCATACAAAACCGTGAAGTAAAACTCTTTGTATTTTAGCCTAAACAAAATTGCAAATCTGATAAAATTTAGAAATTTGAAAACATACTGCACAGATCTACGCTCTCTTATCACCGTAGCCACGGCTTGGAAAACGGTTGACGGCGACCATGGCCCCTTCCGTAGGCTTGGCGCCAAGCTATGCACATCAGTTGATGAGCTGGGCTGGTAAGAAGGTTGGTTCGGTCAAGTTGCAGCGCTCGTGAGGTAGTCTACCGCCTCGACATGGCTATGGAATCTAGTCCGCTATCCCCGGACGAGTGTGCTCTTCGCGCTAGGCTGAAGCAGACTTACCTTGGTTTGGCATTGTTGGAGCGCACCATGGTACGACAACGCGCCAAGGTGAGATGGCTGAGTGAAGGGAACACAAACACGGCCTTCTTTCACCAGCACGCTTCTTACCGAAGGCAGAAGAACGTGATTTGAAGCATGCAAGTCAATGGCGCGATTATAGTAGAACACGCTGCCACGACTGAAGTAACTTATGACCACTTTTCCAGGGTGTGCTCGGCGTCGCAGACCAACGACAGTTCTTGCTGGACTTGGACTTCCTTGAAGCCAACTGGGAGGACCTATCGGACTTGGATGCACCCTTCTCCAAGGAGGAGGTGTGAGGAGTGAATAAGCGACTGACTCACGGCAAGGCGTCGGGCCCTGACAGGTTCACTGCGGAATTTCTACAGCGTTGCTAGGGTGTGCTGAAGGTTGACTTCATGGCCACCTTCGACAAGTTTCATTCCATGAACGGGCGCAGCTTGAAGGGCCTAAACCAGGCCTTGATCATACTGCTCTCCAAGCAGAGCGATGCATCCGCCCTGGGTGATTACAGGCCAATTAGCCTGATTCACATCTTCGCCAAACTCGGGGCGAAATTGTTCGCCACTAGGCATGCTGAAAGAGCATGTGGGCCCCATGTGTGATTTTGGTAATTAATGACAATCTCTATGGACTAATGTTTGCATTAAGTTGCTCTTGTAGAAATTGTCTATTGGCATCGATTGGAGCATGTGTTGGCTTCATCGTAGAAGAAATAAAAAAGAAGAAGAAGAAGAAGAAGAAGAAGAAGAAGAAGAAGAAGAAGAAGCAATGTCCAAGGATTTTGAGCCTATTGGAATCATGTAGAAGAAGAAGAATAAAGAAAAGAAGATCAAGAGTGACTTGGAGAAGAAGATGGAGTTCCTCATATGTATCTTCAAGACATCATCCAAATGAAGTTAGAAGAAATGATGTGCAAGCTCAAGATTCGCCATCTCTAGAAGATTTTATGCTTATAGCTTGCCACCCTCGGTGATCATGGTTCGATGAAGATAAGTTCAAAGAAAGAGTTTCCCCATGTGAATGGGGGATCAAGTTGCAAGTCTTCATCAAGAAAGCACGAGCAAGAGAAATTAAAAAAGGTGTTCTATCTTGAGGAGGACAAGATGTCAACACCCAGATTTTTCAATCCTAGATGCCTGTTATGCCATACATCGCAATCCTAGGATTACCATTTTTGCGAGACATAACAGAATTGGATACCATAGTACTTCATCCATTACAAACGATACATAAGTTCTTACACAAATAGGGATCTCATGATCCAGTCCTTAATACAACATCAAGCAGCAGAATACGTAATAATAACGGTAGCGTAGGCGAAGCTCCATCTTCGGGGTCACAGGCAATGCTGACGATGGGAGATGATCCTAGTTGTCGTAACCTTCCTGGGATCCATCTTTCAGGTACTCCTCTTCATAGTCTGTCCATGGGAATAGCCAGGGACAAAGCCATGAGTACTCTATAAGTACTCGCAAACTAATACTAACAAGAAAGGGGTTTTTTAGATAATAGGGCACTAGGCTCTAGGGTTGTTTTGCAAAAGCCAGATTTATCTCTACTAGGTTCTGAAGCTAGTCATAATTTTATAAATCCTAAGTGGGAACTTGTATTTCAGATCATAACTCTGTGGTGGTCAAGTCAAAGTCTCAATTCATTTCACAAGTCATTTTGAAAAGTCTGACGGGGGAACAGTATGGCCACTTCAACTGTCCATAACCGCGGACGCGGCTATTCGAATAGTTTGACACTCTGCAGAGATTGTACACTTTCACCACAACATTCGATACATCCGTCAGGAACAAATCCTGAATTCACCATACTCAGTATGCGGATAATCAATCCTAACCTTTCAATTACACGCCCTAGTATAAGCACCTCTCCTGTGAGTTTGGCCTCCCAACCATGACCAGCTGTCATCTTGGGTACTGCACAGGTGGACAATCTTCACAAGGTAGCCTCAGCTCAAACCTTGGCCGTGAGGGAACTAATACTAAGGTATATAAGTTTCCAGTCAAGCCCTACCCAATATTCGGGTATTGTGGTTATACGCTAAAATTGGAATGGTATCGCATCCAGACAACCATCAGTTTTATAAAGGGCTGAGGCTCATGCCTCAACATTTTTATCACCAGAATCATCAAGTGTTTGGAAACACATGTCCAAAACATTTCAATAGAATGATCCATCATTCCAAGGTTTTCATAACCATTTTTTCACCAAGTATTCCCATCTAAAAGTTGATCAAGTTTTATGCTTAGCACTAGCATCTACAGGTGGGGGTAGTACTAATGAGGGGTGGTAACTAGTGGAGTTTCACTAAGTCCAACCTTATATCTTAGGCTGATATCAAGGTTTCTAGCTTAGGCCAAATTTTATGCTCTTTATGCAACCTTCAGCATCTTTCCAAAATCTACCAGTCACTTAAGTAAACTCTAAGTAAGCTTTGATAAAGAAAATAAAGTGAGAAGCTTGCACATAAAACTAGGATTGGTTTATCAAATGGGTATGATCACATATGCTTAAGGCATAGTAACAAGTAGGGGTTTGTTGCATCAGTAGGGTATCTTGCAAGTGTTAGCTTGCATCAATGTCAATATAAGCTTGCCTTGTGCAGAGCAGTGGTTGAAGTTCTCCTCGGCTTCTTCTTCGTAGTATCCTCCTTCCTCCTCGTAGCCTTGGTCGGTACTAGCGTCTATGAATAAATACGAGGTACACAATCACCAAACAATACTTAACTACTTGCAATCATCACACACAAGGTACACAACAGGCTTGGATTCAGCATTCATAGACCTTTCCAACAAAATTGGTCTCATCCAATTTGGTGCACTTAATCGGTCTCGGTTGATTTTTGAAGTTGGGTACAGAAGTGTGTTTGAATTTTAAAAGAAAAAGGTTTAATTTGAATCGCTGGGCTGCGCGGGAAAAAGTACTGGGCCGGCCTGCTAAGCGCAGTGCTCCCGCGGGCTGCTTAAGTGGGTGTCCCCACTCGTCAGTGACGCGGGGCTGGGCGAAGCGGTATGGGGCAACGTGGATCATTTGATCTAGTTCAAATCCAACAGCTGAGGGTCATCGTCGACGCGAGACAACTCCGGCGAGAACGAAACCTAGCACGGCCAGTGAGGGGTGCTGGGGGCTCACCGGGGTACGGGCGAGGGTCGGCGAGGCGGGCGAACGACGAAGTCGACGACGGCGAATCTCCTGGTACCGGTGGCTTCTCCTGGGGCGGCTCCAATCGCTGGCTCCCTTCTTCTCCAAAGGTGGCGGGCTCCGGTGAAATTCCGGCGAGGTGGTGCTCGCCTTGCTCTGAGAACGGTGTGGCACGATCAGTGAGGAGAGGGGAGTGAGATGGTGTGAAGAAATCGTGCGGGGGTGGCCTCTATTTATAGTCGAGCGAGGGGACCATTGGGGCGCACGGTGAGCTCGTCGGGGGCGAGGTTACAGGCGGCTAAAGGCATGGGCAAGGGTAGGGGACGGTGCGGTGTCTCCTGGCGATGCTCAACGACATGGTCTCGAGGCATGGAGCGGTACGGCTTGGTCTGGAACGGGCGGTGCTCTGCGCGGCAGAGGCGGCGTCTTCGACGGCGGGCGGTGGCTGTATGGCACGGGCGGCAAACGGGGATGTCTGGCGGTCTCCTGGGTCGGTGGTGATCGTGTGTGCACGCGGTGAGGGCGGCGCGCGGTCTGTGGACGCTGGTCGAGGGTGGCGCTCTGGCGCATGCTCGGCATGGTCTGGGCGCGGCTTGTGCGCGTGGTCCAGGTCTTGGCAACGCTCGTGGCTGGGACAGGGAGTGGCGGTGGACGGTGGGCTGCCTCCCAGACAAGGTTGGCACGGCTAGTTCTTCCTCTAGCCTGCTGTCCACAATGGGGTGACAAGGGGGTGCTCGGCTGTTCACCATTTATGGCAATGTCAAGCTCACAGGGGTTCTAGTCCTTAGCTAAACTTCCTAGATGATCTACTGAGCTGTGTGTGAGCTAACTAGGGAACAAGTTAGGCCAATTTTACTGCACACTATAGTGTTTGATGTTTGTTTGATTTGTGTCTGCAACCTGTTTGATGAAATGGCCGCATGAAATCAAGTTTTGAATTTTGAAATGAATTTTGGGGGGGTTTGCTAGATTGGTGTTGGTGAGTCTGCAGATGCTTTGGTTTTGAAAGTTGAGCTTGTTTGAGTGGTTTTTGAAAAAGTGGGATCTTCCCATATGATAAAGATTCAATTTTGAATTGTCATTTAAACTATGCATTTGAAAGTTTCTGGATGATCACAAAGTGGGCCTTGATACCTTGTTATGAGTACATTCAAGGGGTGCAAAGATCCAGAAAAGTTTCTGTTAGGTTTTGAAAGTTTGAGACAGCCAAAGTAGGCATGGGAGTTAAATTGGTCAAAGTGACCATTCACTTCATATATGTGTTTTGATTTACTTGTCTTTAGGAAAAGTGTGGAAAATGTTTTAGATGATGTTTATTTCACCTAAGAAACATTTTACAAGCAATGAAACAAACAAACAAGGTGGGTTTAAAAGAATTCAAAATCAATGCATACACATATGCATGCATTCATAATTTTATTTAGAAAAGTTTTTGTTAACCCTAAATGTGAGGATTAGAATTTGATGATCCAAGTTTAGTATTTTTGGGATGTTACTAACCTTCCCCCCTTAAACAAAATCTCATCCCGAGATTTGAAAAGGACGAAAAGATTACCTAGGATTTGAAGAGATCTGGAAACTCCGTCCTGATGTGATCTTTGTGCTCCCAGGTAGCTTCCTCTTCTGTGTGGTTGCTCCACTGAATCTTGAGAAACTTGATGCTTCAGGTTCTGGTAGTTCGAAAGGCTTCTTCCAAAATATGGATGGGTACTTCGGGATAGGTTAGGTCATCGTTGATCTCTATGGTCCGGTGATCGATATTCTTGAACACTTCGGTCTTCTCGGGGACTTCGAGACACTTGCGAAGTAACGAGATATGGAACACATTGTGCACAGCTGACATCTCTTCTGGTAGTTCCAATTGATATGATACTTCTCCTCGACGGTTCAGAATTTTGAAAGGTCCGATATATCTGGGGGCTAACTTTCCCTTGAGTTGGAAACGCTGCATTCCCTTCAATGGCGACACTTTCAGATAAACAAAATCTCCTATGTTGAAGGCGAGGTCTCTACGTCTCTTGTCGGCGTAACTCTTCTGTCGGGATTGGGCTGTCTTGAGGTGCTCACGAATCTTGTGAACCTTCTCTTCTGCTTCTCGTAGGATGTCGGGTCCGAAAATCTGACTCTCTCCTACTTCCGACCAGTTCAAAGGGGTGCGACACTTTCTTCCGTACATGAATTCAAATGGGGCCATTTGCAAACTGGCTTGGTAACTCTTGTTGTATGAAAATTCTGCAAACGGCAGACAGTCTTCCCACTTGGATCCATATTCTAGCACACATGCTCTAAGCATATCTTCGAGTATTTGATTTACTCGCTCCGTTTGTCCATCGGTCTGAGGGTGATACGCGGTACTGAAATCTAGGCGGGTTCCTAAACCTTCTTGGACTTTCTTCCAGAATCTCGAGGTAAACTGAGTTCCTCGATCCGATACTATGTTCCTGGGGACTCCATGCAAACTAACGATTCTAGCGATGTACAACTCTGCTAGCTTCGAACTCTGATAGGTGGTTTTGACGGGCAAGAAATGGGCGACTTTGGACAATCTGTCCACTATGACCCAAATAGAGTCATTTCCCCTACTAGAAGTAGGTAGTCCAGTGTTAAAGTCCATTCCTACAGAATCCCATTTCCATTCCGGAATTTGCAAAGGTTGCAACAATCCAGCGGGTCTTTGATGTCCGGCCTTGACTCGCTGACATATATCACACTTGGCGATATAGCTTCTGATTTCTCTCTTCATCTTATTCCACCAAAATTGCTCTTTCAAATCTTGATACATCTTAGTTCCTCCGGGATGGATAGAATAAAGAGTATCATGAGCCTCCTTCAAGATAACTTCTTTTAACTTAGAATCTGATGGTACACAAGGGAGTCCTTTGTACCACAAAACTCCTTCTTCGTCCTCGGTGAATCCGGGTACTTTGCCTGTACCGATACGACGCTTGATTCCGTCGATACTGGCATTTCCCTTCTGCGCCTCTTTAATCTGACTGATCAAAGTGGGCTGAAGTTCTATGCTAGCCAAAAATCCTTCACTTACTAATTCCATTCGAAAATCTTCCATCTCTTTGTGCAAACTTGGTTGCTCCTTCAAAATCATGGAGTTCAAGCAGCACGGCAATCTGCTAAGGGCATCGGCTACCACGTTGGCTTTACCAGGGTGATAGTGAATGTCCAGGTCGTAATCCTTGATTAGCTCAATCCATCTTTTCTGCCTCATCTTCAGCTCCTTCTGAGTGAATATATACTTTAGGCTCTTGTGATCCGAATAAATCTCACAACGGTTTCCCATCAGGTAATGTCTCCATGTCTTCAGGGCTAGAACTACGGCTGCGAGTTCGAGGTCATGGGTTGGGTAATTTTGTTCATGTTGGTTCAATTGTCGCGATAGATAAGATATAACTTTGCCTTCTTGCATTAGCACACATCCGAGACCAATCTTGGATGCGTCACAATACACATCGAAGGGCTTCGTGATATCCGGCATGATCAAGATTGGGGCTGAAATCAATCTCCTTTTGAGTTCTTGAAAACTCGCTTCACATTTGTCGGTCCATTCAAACTTCTTGTCCTTCTTCAGCAATTGGGTCATGGGTCTGGCGATACTAGAGAATCCTTCTACAAATTTGCGGTAATATCCCGCCAATCCTAGAAAAGCACGAACTTGGGTTTGAGTGGTTGGGGCTTGCCAATCTTCTACATATTTCACTTTGGCAGGGTCAACGGCAATTCCTCCGGCTGATACAATGTGACCGAGGAATCCTACTTCCTGTAACCAGAATTCACATTTGCTAAACTTTGCATACAGCTGATGCTCTCTAAGGGTTCCAAGAATGGTCCTTAGGTGTAGCTCATGTTCTTCTTCTGACTTGGAATAAATCAGAATGTCATCGATGAAAACAACAACAAACTTATCCAGGAAGTCCATAAAAATCTTATTCATGAGGTTCATGAAATAAGCGGGGGCATTGGTTAATCCAAAAGACATGACTATATACTCATACAATCCATATCTGGTGGTAAAGGCAGTCTTTGGAATATCCTCTGCACGAATTTTGAGTTGATTGTAGCCAGTCCTAAGATCAATCTTAGAAAACACTTTGGCACCGGTCAACTGATCAAACAAATCTTCTATCTTAGGCAAGGGGTACTTGTTCTTGATGGTGACATCATTCAATTTCCGATAATACGTACACAAACGGTTACCTCCATCCTTCTTGTCCACAAACAAGACAGGTGATCTCCATGGGGACGCACTTGGTTGAATCAATCCGATTTCCAACATGGAATCCCGTTGCTTCTTCAGTTCTTCTAGTTCTGACGGGTTCATACTATAGGGTCTCTGGGCTATGGGTCCTGTTCCGGGGATTAGTTCGATGATAAACTCGATATCCCGATCTGGGGGCATACCGGGCAAAACATCTGGAAATACATCGGGGTATTCGCAGACTATCCGGACTTGGTCAATGGTAGGTTGGGCTATACTCTTGTTACACTTGAATTGGTGAGGTAAGGTTTCAGATATATGCTCGACTGATATTCCGGTGGTACTGGTCATGGTGATGGCTTTCTTGGCACAGTCAATCAATCCTTTATGTTTGGACATCCAATCCATTCCTAGTACTACTTCCAAACCTTTAGTTCCGAGTACTATTAGGTTAGCATAAAAATCTATGTCATGGATTCAGATAGGGACGGCCTTGCAAATTTGCCTAGCCTTGGTGGTTGATCTGGGAATTTGTACAATCATCACATGCTTCAATTTGGTTGGTTGAATTTTACTAGTGCAGGCAAATTCTTCGGTGACAAATGAATGCAATGCACCAGAGTCAAACAACACTCTTGCAAGTACTGAATTAACAGAAAACATACCTAGCACGACGTCTAGCGCTTCCTGAGATTCTTCAGCATGCATGAGAAAAAGACGGCCATTGCGGTTGAGTGAATTCCCTGGGGCAAATCTTCTCCCTGGCTGGACACGATGTTGCTGCTGAGCTGGGACATTGGCGTTGGGGGTTGTAGCATTTTTCTTGTTGGGGCACTCGTTGGAATAGTGGCTTTTATTTCCACAGTCATAACAGGTCACTTGTGACTTGTCCTTGGCTGCGACAGGCACAACATTGCTTCCAGTCCTCGGGGCAGTGTTGGGGTTGGCGGTAGCATTGTTGGTGTTGAACTTGGGTGGGGCACGGGTGAAATTGCTAGAGTTGTCGGGGTTGTTGTGATTTCCTCCGGGTCTAGGGTTTCCACGGTTGGGGTAGGTCGGACGGGTCATAGGGGGTCTGTTGGTTCTTGGGGCAAATCCTGGAGATGGGTTGGGGCGATACTTTGGGGTCTGATGGGTTCCTGGTTGATGCATCATGCGACGCTTGTGGTTCTCATTGGCCTGGTTGATCTTTCCTTCCATCTGGATAGCAGAGTCGACAAGGGCTTCAATATCAACAAAGGGGATATTGACTAACATTGTCTGCATCTCGTCATGCAGACCATTCAGGAATCTTTCTTTCTTCTTGGCTTCGGTGTCTATCTCGTCCAGGGCATACCTAGCTAATGACAAAAATTTGTCACGGTATTCCACTACAGTCATCCTTCCTTGCTTCAACTCTCTGAACTCGTCTCTCATTCTCTTGATCAAACCTGGTGGCACATGGGTTCTGCTGAACTTGACCTTGAATTCCTCCCAGGTCATCATCTGGCCTCCGGTCATTGCACGAACACTGTTCCACCATGCCCTGGCATCTCCGGCTAGATAATGGGTGGCGAACAGGACTTTCTCGTTGGCTTCCACTCCGGCGACTTCTAGGTTGTTTTCCATGGTTTGCAGCCAATCATCAGCATCTAGGGGTTCTTCTGACTTGGTGAAAATGGGTGGGTTGGTATTCAGGAAATCCTTGAGCTTAGATCCGTGGTTGTCCTGATTTCCGTGGCCTTGGTTGTTGTGGGGTAGCTGGGCTATCTGTTGCAGAGTGGCTAGGTTGTCTTGACGTTCCGCTCTTTCAGCTTCGCGGTCAGAAGTCAACATTTGCAGGATCTGCAACATCGGGTCCGGGGCTGAACCACTTCCTCCACGTGGCATCTGAAGATTGATATAGATCATGAGAAAAAGAGGGAAATTTCTAAGGTTCTGGGTTTTTGAAAAGTTTTTTTTTTAGAGTTTGACTCAGGTTTTTCTAGCAACTTGCTTTTTCATTCATTCATTCACTCGATACAACGCACACCACAGCAAGGAAAAACAGATGGTTTTAAGAACCATTCTGGAAACTACGATACAGTGGGACCGACTACTACTCACTACGCTAGTGCTCAGTGCTACTACTCCTCGGAGTATGTGGCTTCATCATCTTCATCGTCATCGATGAAGGAAAAATCATCCTCATCGATGAAGAAGTCCATGGCCTGATCCTCCACAAAATCATCGTCATCGCTGAGATAGGAATAAGGGTCTCCACGAAGATCCTCTCCGGCATTCTCCCTTTCCTCTAACTGCATGTCTCTCTCGTGGATGGTCTCCTCCAGAGATGAGATGCGATGGAGAAGACGGGCAATAATGCGCTCCTTCTTGTCGATCTGACGGCAGCGAGACTTGCGATCTTTTGCTAGCATGGCTATGGTCTGATCCTTCGTCTTGATGATAGCAGACTTGTGCTTGCAATAGTCACGGCAGTTGTCCAATTCCTGCTGACGATCATACATCATGAAGCTAAGGTGGTCCAATTGAGTCTTCAGCTCGGGGTGGTATGGGGCTTCCAATGGTTGTCCATTTGCATCACGTCTTGGTCAAAACTCAAAGCGAGTACCCTTGATCTGATTGATGCTCTGCCCACACAGATGGGAAAGAGCTTCCTGCATTGCTCTGGCAAGTCCATCGAGACAGTTGTTTTCCCTCAAGGTAAACTGAATTCCCTCCGCAGTGGGAGGTTCAATCTTTCCTCAGAGACTTGCAACAATTAGCCACTGCAGATCTTCTCCTCCTTGATCATTGAGCTGATCTCCGAAGAACTCGGGATGCGGACGTTCCAGAAGTTCCGAAAGCTGATCCAGATCCCTCTCAAAGATAAGGTATCCTCCATTCCCAAGTTGGTAAAACTTGCTGTACTTCACGTCCATCTATAAAAATAGAGGATGAGTAGATTAGCAGAGTGATCAAGTGTGTCAAAATTTTATCTATTTTGCAAGAGTTTTTGAGGAACATGAAGTTTTATTAAAGAATTAAAGAGGTAAGAATGAGAATAAGTTTTCGTAAATACTTTTGTTCTTTGGTTTTGAAACTAAGTTTTTGGTTCAACGTCCAATCTAACTAGGGTCTCCTATGGTCAGGATGGCTCTGATACCAACTTGTCAACACCCGGATTTTTCAATCCTAGATGCCTGTTATGCCATACATCGCAATCCCAGGATTACCATTTTTGCGAGACATAACAGAATTGTATACCATAGTACTTCATCCATTACAAACGATACATAAGTTCTTACACAAATAGGGATCTCATGATCCAGTCCTTAATACAACATCAAGCAGCGGAATACGTAATAATAACGGTAGCATAGGCGAAGCTCCATCTTCGGGGTCACAGGCAATGCTGACGATGGGAGATGATCCTAGTTGTCGTAACCTTCTTGGGGTCCATCTTCCAGGTACTCCTCTTCATAGTCTGGCCATGGGAATAGCCAGGGACAAAGCCATGAGTACTCTATAAGTACTCGCAAACTAATACTAACAAGAAAGGGGGTTTTTAGATAATAGGACACTAGGCTCTAGGGTTGTTTTGCAAAAGCCAGATTTATCTCTACTAGGTTCTGAAGCTAGTCATAATTTTATAAATCCTAAGTGGGAACTTGTATTTCAGGTCACAACTCTGTGGTGGTCAAGTCAAAGTCTCAATTCATTTCACAAGTCATTTTGAAAAGTCTGACGGGGGAACAGTATGGCCACTCCAACTGTCCATAACCGCGGACGCGGCTATTCGAATAGTTTGACACTCTGCAGAGATTGTACACTTTCACCACAATATTCGATACATCCGTCAGGAATAAATCCTGAATTCACCATACTCAGTATGCGGATAATCAATCCTAACCTTTCAATTACATGCCCTAGTATAAGCACCTCTCCTGTGAGTTTGGCCTCCCAACCATGACCAGCTGTCATCTTGGGTACTGCACAGGTGGACAATCTTCACAAGGTAGCCTCAGCTCAGACCTTGGCCGTGAGGGAACTAATACTAAGGTATATAAGTTTCCAGTCAAGCCCTACCCAATATTCGGGTATTGTGGTTATACGCTAAAATTGGAATGGTATCGCATCCAGACAACCATCAGTTTTATAAAGGGCTAAGGCTCATGCCTCAACATTTTTATCACCAGAATCATCAAGTGTTTGGAAACACATGTCCAAAACATTTCAATAGAATGATCCATCATTCCAAGGTTTTCATAACCATTTTTCCACCAAGTATTCCCATCTAAAAGTTGATCAAGTTTTATGCTTAGCACTAGCATCTACAGGTGGGGGTAGTACTAATGAGGGGTGGTAACTAGTGGAGTTTCACTAAGTCCAACCTTATATCTTAGGATGATATCAAGGTTTCTAGCTTAGGCCAAATTGTATGCTCTTTATGCAACCTTCAGCATCTTTCCAAAATCTACCAGTCACTTAAGTAAACTCTAAGTAAGCTTTGATAAAGAAAATAAAGTGAGAAGCTTGCACATAAAACTAGGATTGGTTTATCAAATGGGTATGATCACATATGCTTAAGGCATAGTAACAAGTAGGGGTTTGTTGCATCAGTAGGGTATCTTGCAAGTGTTAGCGTGCATCAATGTCAATATAAGCTTGCCTTGTGCAGAGCAGTGGTTGAAGTTCTCCTTGGCTTCTTCTTCGTAGTATCCTCCTTCCTCCTCGTAGCCTTGGTCGGTACTAGCGTCTATGAATAAATACGAGGTACACAATCACCAAACAATACTTAACTACTTGCAATCATCACACACAAGGGTCTTATAGATGATCTAACATCATCTCTAACCTTACAAGGTTAAGGCTTGATTTGATTCTTTTTATTTTTAGAAAAGTAATTTCTACTCATTGGAAAACTACTTAAGATTTAATATTCTCCAAACCAAATATGGGATCATGTTGATGCATGTCATCACCACATATTGTAGTCCATGGGAATGTGATTTAAAGTGGTGTCACAATTTAATAAGGTTTTACCCTTTTATTTTAATTAATTAAAGTGGCTAGAAATGCTTATGTAGCATTATTTTATTACTTGAACATTATTTCTGCAAGTAAACCTATATATTTTTATATATTCTGAAAGGTATGGTTAAATGTGATTTTTGAGAGTTGGAAACAACTCAAAAGCTTTTATGGTTTAAATTTGAAAAATGTTTGAATGCAGAAAAGCTTCTGCCTTGTTATTTTTACTATGGGTGATCTACAGATCCAAATGACTTGAATCCAATGGGCTTGGATTCAGCATTCACAGACCTTTCCAACAAAATTGGTCTCATCCAATTTGGTGCACTGAATCGGTCTGGGTTGATTTTTGAAGTTGGGTACAGAAGTGTGTTTGAATTTAAAAAGAAAAAGGTTTAATTTGAATCGCTGGGCTGCGCGGGAAAAAGTACTGGGCCGGCCTGCTAAGAGCAGTGCTCCCGCGGGCTGCTTAAGTGGGTGTCCCCACTCGTCAGTGACGCGGGGCTGGGCGAAGCGGTATGGGGCAACGTGGATCGTTCGATCTAGTTCTAATCCAATGGCTGAGGGTCATCGTCAACGCGAGACAACTCCGGCGAGAACGAAACCTAGCGCGGCCAGTGAGGGGTGCTGGGGGCTCACCGGGGTACGGGCGAGGGTCGGCGAGGCGGGCGAACAACGAAGTCGACGACGGCGAATCTCCTGGTACCGGTGGCTTCTCCTGGGGCGGCTCCAATCGCTGGCTCCCTTCTTCTCCAGAGGCGGCGGGCTCCGGTGAAATTCCGGCTAGGTGGTGCTCGCCTTGCTCTGAGAACGGTGTGGCACGATCAGTGAGGAGAGGGGAGTGATATGGTGTGAAGAAATCGTGCGGGGGTGGACTCTATTTATAGTCGAGCGAGGGGACCGTCGGGGCGCACGGTGAGCTCGTCGGGGGCGAGGTTACATGCGGCTAAAGGCATGGGCAAGGGTAGGGGACGGTGCGGTGTCTCCTGGCGATGCTCAACGACATGGTCTCGAGGCATGGGGCGGTGCGGCTTGGTCTGGAACGGGCGGTGCTCTGCGCGGCAGAGGCGGCGTCTTCGACGGTGGGCGGTGGCTGTATGGCACGGGCGGCAAACGGGGATGTCTGGCGGTCTCCTGGGTCGGTGGTGATCGTGTGTGCACGCGGTGAGGGCGGCGCGCGGTCTGTGGACGCTGGTCAAGGGTGGCGCTCTGGCGCATGCTCGGCATGGTCTGGGCGCGGCTTGTGCGCGTGGTCCAGGGCTTGGCAACGCTCGCGGCTGGGACAGGGAGTGGCGGTGGACGGTGGGCTGCCTCCCAGACAAGGTTGGCACGGCTAGTTCTTCCTCTAGCCTGCTGTCCACAATGGGGTGACAAGGGGGTGCTCGGCTGTTCACCATTTATGGCAATGGCAAGCTCACAGGGGTTCTAGTCCTTAGCTAAACTTCCTAGATGATCTACTGAGCTGTGTGTGAGATAACTAGGGAACAAGTTAGGCCAATTTTACTGCACACTATAGTGTTTGATGTTTGTTTGATTTGTGTCTGCAACCTGTTTGATGAAATGGCCGCATGAAATCAAGTTTTGAATTTTGAAATGAACTTTGGGGGGTTTGCTAGATTGGTGCTGGTGAGTCTGCAGATGCTTGGGTTTTTAAAGTTGAGCTTGTTTGAGTTGTTTTTGAAAAAGTGGGATCTTCCCATATGATAAAGATTCAATTTTGAATTGTCATTTAAACTATGCATTTGAAAGTTTCTGGATGATCACAAAGTGGGCCTTGATACCTTGTTATGAGTACATTCAAGGGGTGCAAAGATCCAGAAAAGTTTCTGTTAGGTTTTGAAAGTTTGAGACAGCCAAAGTAGGCATGGGAGTTAAATTGGTCAAAGTGACCATTCACTTCATATATGTGTTTTGATTTACTTGTCTTTAGGAAAAGTGTGGGAAATGTTTTAAATGATGTTTATTTCACCTAAGAAACATTTTACAAGCAATGAAACAAACAAACAAGGTGGGTTTAAAAGAATTCAAAATCAATGCATACACATATGCATGCATTCATAATTTTATTTAGAAAAGTTTTTGTTAACCCTAAATGTGAGGATTAGAATTTGATGATCCAAGTTTAGTATTTTTGGGATGTTGCACAAGATCATCTATATAATGCTCAAGTGAAATGCTCAAGGCAAAGGTATGTTCTTGATAGGTTTTTCCTTTTACCAGTCTCATGTTGTTAGTTGGAAGACCAGGTTTAGGATAGATAGCCATACTATCAAGAGGGGCTCTCGAGTGAGTAACTCGATCGTATCTTTTGAAGAGAGTTCAAACCTTTGCATACTTAGCATCATATTTCTTGGTTGTTATTTGGGTCTTATCCAGGTGTGGTTCTAGAACTTGTGGCAATCTTCATAACAAGCTCTAGTTCATCAAAAATGGTTTTCCCTTGTATATCTTATTGCATTTTTTATCTTGCGGGTTTTCTGGATCCACGCCTTGGATGATATATCACATATATATTATAGATATTTACTCCCTTTGTTGGATTCTACTCGTCATTATCTTTCCAACAAAATTGGTTTCATCCCATTCGGAGTTCGGTTGCTCGAGTTATTTGCGTTTTGATGTTGCTGCATGCACTGTATGTGCCACCCGGTAGTACCGGAAATTACATCCGGTACTACCTCTTGGCGGTACCGAACGGGCCTGAGCTCATCTGCGAGCATTGGCTCCTCCTCAGGCCCGGCCGGTACGTCCGGCCCGGCACTACCGCTCCCTTTGGTAGTACCGTTGTTGTTTTCGGTACTACCGATTCTTGAAGTGTGTCCTATCGTAGGAGATAGAGATTTTTAGTCTCTGCTCTTTTTTGCTCAGTACCGCTTCCGATACCTGTCCGGTCGTACTGGTCATTTCTGGTACTACCGTTCCCAGGTCTGGTATTACCGCTTCTCATAGTAGTCAACGATCAGATTTCAATCCCCCTTATAAAAGGGGCCCTTCTTCTCCATTGGACTTATCCATTTTGAGCTCCTCCCCCCTCCATGGTTGATTCTCTTGAGCTTTCTTCCTCCCTCTCCCTCCCATGATTCTTGCATCTATTTGAGGGAAAAGAGAGAGGAGATCTAGATCCACAATCTCACCAATCCATCTCTCCTCTGAGTGAGGGAAACATAATGGGATCTAGATCTTGGAGAATTTTGTGGTTTTCCTCTAGTGTTCTTCCTCTCTTATTCCCCTAATAGCTTTTGTAGCTTTGGTGGAATTTGGGAGTGAAGGACTTTCCATTGCATTAGGTGCATCGATTTGAGTTCTCCTCGGAGGATTTGGTTGGTGAAAATAAGAAGCTTGTTTCTCTTAGATTCTTGGAACCCTAGATGGTTGTGTGGCCTTTGTGGCGAGTTCTTGGGGTCTCAAATTAAGTTGTGGAGCTCTCCCCAAGTTTGTGGCCTTGGTGGTGATTATTGGGAGCCTCCAATTAAGTTGTGGAGATTTCCCCAATCTTGTACAAGTTTGGTGACCGCCCTCAAGTGTCCCATAGTGGATCGGGTGCTTGCCGTGCGGCGGGTGCTCGGGAGAATAGGGTGAGGCCTCTTGTGGTGTTGGTTGTCTTAGTACCGCTCACCCCTCCAACGAGATATACTCCCTTGTAGTGAAGAATTCGGTAAAACATCATCGTCTCCACGTGCCTCGGTTATCTCTATACCCGAGCCCTTTACTTATGCACTTTACATTGTGATAGCCTTCATGCTTGAAGTAATCTACCTTTCTATCACCTTGTTGTTTGTCTTGCTTAGTGATACGCCCAATTTGCATCACCTTTCTATATCATAATTTACCTCTATTCATTGATATATGTCTTATTATGAGGTATTACTTATGGCTTTTCATCTGTTTATGCATGTTGGATGATTCTTGGAGGATGAACTGCCGGAGTCTGGATTCTGATGGAAAAGAAGGCGTTTCGGTGCAATTTCGCGAAGATCAGAAAAATACCAGAAAAATATGGGAAAATATTATTTTTCCAGAAGATTGAGGAAGCCAGAAGGAGGAGCGAAGAGGGGCCGCAGGGGGGCCATGTAACACCCTCAGAATCGACCCTATGCAAGTTTTAGCGAAACCCGCCAAACCCGCATAGAAACGATTCAAAGGTGCCCACCAGGCACTTTCGTGCGGGTGGAAAACGAAGTAATAACATTACACAACAGTCCTTGATGGGACCCACAGAACAGATATATATACAACAGCGACTCGAAGAGTCAAGAATACAAATATAATATACAAAGATCCAAATCACCTTGAAAATGATAGAGCGTCCAGCAACGGACAAGATGCAAATGGGGCTAAGAGCCCTGAAGAATAACCAATGGCGTCCATAACCCTGCCCAGGCCAAGCCGGAAGGGTAACCCTGCTAACGACGTCGATCTCAAACCTGCTTAAACAAAAGGGGTGCCGACAAAGGGCAAAGGAAAAAGAGGAGCGTCAGTACTGAGGCCAGTACACGGCGAGACTAGAATTTGGCGGTCCTTGCCTACATAGGTATGGTGGACTGAGCGGCAGCGGCAGCATGCACTAAACAACCTATAGAGACTCGATACAACTGGCGGTTATCAGAGGGGGTAAGAATGACCTATCCGGATCCAACCTGAAGCTAACACCAAACAAACCCATCCTGGTGTTTCCCCCTCGATACCAAACGAGGAAGTCAACCGAGGAACTCACACAGTCGGCAGTTTTATTTATTCAGTTATCGTTGCAGCAATTACTAGTCAGGTATAGGTGATCATCCTGATAAAATAAGCAGTGGGCCGTTTTAGTTAACCATTCCGTGGTAGTTGCGACACTTACTAGTCAGATACAATTAGCATGAGATAACCCAAAACCCAGCTGTTGTTGGTACTTTTATTTAGCCATTCCGTTGTAGTTGCAATACTTACTAGTCAGATACAATTGTCGCAAACGGCAAACCAAACAAGCAATTGTGGGCAGTTTTAGTTAGCCATTCCATTATAGTGAAGCTGATTACTAGTCATTATAAAGTCAAATTTATAGCACTACTTTAGTTATGCTTGTCTATGGTCGAGATACTGTGCTCCAAGTCGTCCATAACCGTGGACACGGCTTTCAGAAAGTTTTAACCCGGCCGGGGTGCACAAATAGCAACACACACACGATCAACCTCGGAAAAACCAAATCAAAACCCAACGAGGCTTTCACGACAAAGCAATCACAGGATTCAGAAATATTTCAGGGGGCCACCCCATTGAGTAGACCCGCAACGAAGTAAGCTAGCTCCGAGACGGACTCAAGGTTTGCGACAATGGCTGTAAACGACTGGGAACCCAAAACTGGGATTGTCGATACCGCGAAAACACTCCGCTTACCTAAACAGTACAGTGTGCTATCCATCGCACAATCGTAAATAAAGCAGTAAAGCATGGCATAAGTACAGGATCGTAAATAAAACCTCAAACTAGTTTGTGGCCCCAAGAAATAAGACTGAATCAAGCTCTGGCTAAGGGGGGCCCATAATTCCCCGTATGTGGATAGCGCGATAAATCAAGGAACAGGTATCAAGTACTCGGGGTCCTACGGGACACAAGTGGGCGGTCGGAAACCAAATATTATCTATCACCCACCGATGCCTCTGCTTACTTACTTCAATTTTAGTTGTTAAACAGGAATTAAAGTGAACGATAAGTAAAACCATGATCATCTCCAACATCAACATGCGGCCATACACCAACAACTGTGGCACTTGACGACACGCACCAGCACTTGAGCAAGCGACTACGACGCGCAAGTCCTACTATCTACCAAACGACAGGTAATAGGAGGTGTCCAAGGCAATATAAGGCTGCAAGGGATATCTCGGGTACGAAAACTAGAGCATCGCAACACAGATAGCAATAGATCAACAGGAGGGACTAAATACTATAAAAGTAAGATAGGTAGAAAGGGGAGAGATGCTCGCCTGAAAACATTGCCGAAGGTTCAACCGAAGATCGGGTCGACACTCGCATCAACTCAACGGCCTTATCCGCGAAGAAGCAAAACACTAGAATAAACACCGGAGGCGCTATTTAACATTATGACAGAAGATCGGCATGATGCATGTATGATGTATGGCATGGCAAAGGTGCGATGCAATTAGGTCATATTAAGTGGAACCAGGGGTCCCAACAAATGATTATATGGTTCAAGTTGTTTATCTACCCCGCACATTAAATGTTGTCTTAACATGGCAGAAGATAGCACCGGGTTCGCTACACAAATTTAAATGAGGCCAATATAAGGCTAGATTTGCCCGCATATGGGCCCCATATTTAATTATAAGGTGAATCGGCATAAGGCCCCCAAACCACAGACAAGTATGCATGCATGATCAATTAATATGCAACAGGTTATATTATGTTATAAAATAGGGTTTTTCGGGAAGGGGTTCACACATTAGGGGGTCTCGACGCACTTGGGGTTCCGGGGTTCGGGGTTCGACAGGGTTCAGGGTTCGACGGGATTAAGGTTCGGACTCCGGGATCGTTCTCGGATTACTAGGGTAGATCTTGTCGCGTCCGGGAAGCAGGACTTGTTTCGGCGTCAGGGGCGCATCGGACTCGCCCTGGTCGGTGTCGATCTTGTCGCATTCGTGGAGACCTTGTCGGGTCCGCGGGTCGGGTCGGACTTGGTGTTCCTTTCGGTTCGGGTGTTGGCGTCCGAGGCAGTACTTGGCGTCCGAGGGTTTCTCCGCGTCCGGGGTGCGTCCGTGATGTAGATCTTGTGATACCGGTGTCATCGGGTTCCACCTCACGCATAGGTCGACGAAGCCCGTAACGATGCAGATCTTGGTTTACGGCTTGGAGGAGGTCTTGTCGGTGTCGATCTTGGGGTTCTCGCCTCAACCATCGATGGCATACTTGGATCAGCGCCTCAGTACATCGGGATTATCTGGGTCACTGTCGATCTTGTCGTCAGGAGGCAACATTCAACACCACACCATCTTCTCGGGTTTGACTTCATGGTACCACCACACCACACGAACAAAACTTGTGTCGAGCCTCTTCACATCACACCAACGGATTAGCAACACCTTGAACAGGAACCAGCGTCAGAGGATTGAGGCGGGTGCTGATGACGGGGTCGGGTCGGGGCCTCCCGTGGCGGCGGTTCTGCCAAAGAGGAGGGCAAGGAAGCAGCGGTACTCGGGGACGTGCGGTTGTGCGCCGGAACAAGGGCGGGCTTGGGGTAGCAGGCGATGCGCAGGGCCGAGACGGCTCTGGCTCAGGAGGGCGGAGACGCGGCCGGTGCAGACGGAGGTCGAGGGCGGGGCGCCTCTCGGGAGCGACGGCGCCCAGAGGAGGACCCGGCGGCGGAAACGGGGATGCGCGGGGTCGGGGACAGGAGCCGGAGAGCGGCGGTCGACGCGGGGGCGAGCCGGGGCCGGGCGCGACGGCGAGGGCGCGGGGAGAGGAGCGCCGGGAGAGGAGGAGAACGAGGGAGCGAGCGGCGGGGCGGAGCTCGGTGGAGGCCGACGGGAGCGGAGGTCGACGCGAGCTGGCGAGGCGGGGAGGCGGCGGTCCGGCGGCGCGGCGGCCGCGGAGGAAGGGAAGGCGGTGGGGGCGAGGGAGGCGCGGTCGCACGGGCAGCGCCGGCGAGGGTGGCCGGAGGACGGGTGGGGGAGAGGCACAGAGAGGAGGGAGAGGACGCGGGGAGAGAGAGGGTGAGCGCGGGCCGCGGGGAGGAGAGGTGGGACCGGGGCCAGGGGAGGTTGGTCTGGGGAGGTGGGATCCGGGGGGGGAGATGGCGCGCCCAGGTGGGTGGCCTGGGTCTGTCGGGGTCAGGGGTGGGGCCAGATAGGTGAGTGGAGGGAGTGGGTCCCGCACGTCATAGGGGAGTGGGGCTGCTGTCTAGGCCGGGGGTGTGTGTGTGTGTGCTGGGAAGTGAGGTGGTAGTTCAGGGCTGGGTGAGTTGGCAGCATAAGAGTGGTGGGGAGGAGGGAGAGAGGTGAGGTGGCGACCTAGGATAGGTTGGGGTGAGGTGGAGGTAGGGTGGGTAGACTAGGATTGGTATAAAAAGGGTTTGTGGTGGACCGATTTAATTTCTGGGGGTGGTCGTTCGGGTCGAATCGGCCCGTTCGACTGCCCCCACTAAAATAATTTAAATATTTTATTTGTTTCAAACATACTTTTGCAAACCGACAGCGGACAAAACAAAATAATCCGGAGGCCCGGGTTTTGCGTTTGAATAAAGACGCGGCGTTTAGAAAACTAATTAGATTTTTCTGCAAATAGTTTTATACAAACAAATGCAGGATGATGACGATGCTCAAATGCAATGCGGCATGATGACATGAGCATGCGGTCATGATGATGCAATGCACAAAAACAACGCGATTTTCTAGTAGTGGTTTTGCGGGGTGCCACAGGCCACACCCCCCCTAGGCGCGGGTCCCCCTTGAGTCGCGCCTAGGGAAGGTGTGGCCCACCTGCCCAGCTCCCGACTCCGCCCCTTCGCCTATATCTTCCCTACGAAACCCTAAGGCCAAGGGGCGACCACAGATAGATTTCCGCCGCCTCTGGGGGGCGGAAAACACCGAGAGAGTAAGATCTCTCCGGCAGACAGATTTCTGCCGGGGGAATTCCTTCCCGGAGAGGGGAGACCATCGCCATCAACACCATCATCAATCTAGGCTTCATCGGGATCATCATCATCATCCACACCATCATCTCCACCAGCACCATCATCACCACTCCATCCCGCTGTAACAATTGTGTTGGATATTGCTTTAGTTCTTAGGGAAAACTTTCCCGGTGTTAATTATTATTGTAATTGATGCTTGTGAGTGGAACCATTGGATTATTATTTATGTTCAGACTGTTATCCATTACCATATCATATTTGATCTTGATCCATATGATGTCTTGTGAGTAGTTCGTTGTGTTATTGGGTACATGGGAGAAGCCATGTTGTTAGTAGTGGATTTGTGTTGAGTTATTATTCAATGGTTTAGTATTTAAGTTGTGGTGCTATTCTTCTAGTGGTGTCATGTGAACGTCGACTACATGATACTTCACCATTTATGGGCCTAGGGGAATGCATTGTGTATTTGGCTACTAATTGTGGGGTTGCCGGAGTGACAGAAACTTGAACCCCCGTTAGGACACCTTTGCACAAGGGAGTGTAGGATCTAAGAGTTTAAGCCTGTGGTTAGATTTATATCTTAATTACTTTCCTATAGTATGTATGTTTGCAGGGGGTTTAATCACAAGTATGTATTAGTCCAAGTAAGGTCGGTATGTTAGCATAGGTTCACCCACACAACACTTACAACACTAGAGAAGAGTACTCAGCTATTTGAAGCGAAAGCACTTGATAGAATTCCCATGTATCCTCGAGAACGTTTGGTCCTTATAAGCCGTTTGCTAAGAAAGGATTGGGCCACTTGATCTGTTTGCTTGTTGTCTTTGTTACTTGCTCTTTGTTTTGTTGCCTTATCAGAAAACCACTAAAAACCGTTTGCTAAGTATTCACATGGATTTCCTGCTCCATACCACTATTCAGCACCTTCCGCTCCTCGTTGGGATCGACACTCCTATTTATCAAAAGTACTGCGATACACACCCTATACTTGTGGGTCATCACTTAACATAAGTTGTTGGTGCACATAGGTAAACCATAGTATGCATAGGCTTTGTGCTTGACAAAAGAAAACGCTAGTTTTATTCCGCCTTTATTAAGACCATCTCATAAAAGTTTTTAACCGCCTATTCACCCCCCCCCCTCCTCTAGGCGGCATCTGTGATATTTCACTTGCCCCCCTAACTAGGGGACCTAGTTGATCTGAACCAATGCGCCTTCATTCAGAAGTGCTGCATACATAACAACTTCATGTTGGTTCAGCAAATGACACGCCTTCTACATAAGTTAAAGGAACCTTGAATCATGCTAAAGCAGGACATATCAAAAGCCTTTGATTCGGTCTCCTGGGCGTTGTTGTTAGATGTGCTGATACGTCGTAAACGTATCTATAATTTTTGATGCTCCATGCTTGTTTTGTATCAACTTTCTTATGTTTTGTCTACACTTTGAGGTATTTTTATACATTTTCTAGAACTAACCTATTGACAAGATGCTGTAGTGTCAGTTGCATGTTTTTTGCTGTTTTTGGTTTTAGAAAATCCAGAAAATAAATATTCTCAGAATTGGACGGAACAAAAGCCAAAGTCGATATTTTACCCGATACGACACGGAGCCCGAAGGAGAGACGGAGGAGGGCACCAAGGCGTCCACACCATACGGTGGCGCGGGCCCCCTCTGGCCGCGCGACCACATGGTGTGGGCCCCTGGCCCTCCATCGACCTTGCCCTTTCGCCTATATATACGTCTCCCTGAGACGTAAACCCTAACGTGGGCAAAAATCCACGAAAAGGTCCGCAGCGCCGCCGCCACAGAAGGGGAGATTCGGGGGACAGAAGTCTCTATTTCGGCACCCTACCGGGATGGGGAATTGCCAGCGGAGCCATCTCCATCGACTTCACCGCCATCTCCATCGCCATTGCTGACTCCCATGATGAGGAGGGAGTAGTTCTCCCTCGAGGCTAAGGGCTCTACCAGTAGCTATTTGTTCATCTCTCTCTCTCTCTCTCTCTCTCTCTCTCTATGCGTGACCTTATTGTGACCATAAGCTTTGTAATCAAGTAGATCTACTCTGCTATTCAAGTGCTTTAATCGTAATCTCCGGTTATCCCCACGTGTGTGAAGGTGACAGTGTGCACACCATGTGGCACTTAGGCTAAAGATTACATAAATACTTATCATGAGTTATATTTGGAGTTGGATGTCTCTATGAAATTGTGGTATTTGTAGGAACCATCTACCGCTCAAGGTGACAGTGTGGGGTTATCTAGATGGGGAATACGGATTTTAAGGAGTGATTTTGTAGCCCTACCGTGGATTAGAGTTGTCCAACCGTAGAGTAGTTCAGAGTAGTATCCTGAAGAGAAGATATTTATATGAGAGTGTTCACTAGTGGAAGTATGATCCCTAGGCCTTGTTTCTAAGCATTGAAACACCGTTTACAACTAGTCCTGCTACATGTTTGCTTGCTTCCATCTTTATTTCAGATTACCTTTAGTCTCTTCCTCCCCGTCAAGCTCTTTTCTGGTGCCGTTGTATTATAATTATACATACTACTTGTATTTTACTATCTTTTCACCGAACTAGTGCACTTATACACCTAACAAGTGTATTGGGTGTGTTGGGGACACAAGAGACTTCTTGTATCTTAATTGCAGGGTTGCTTGAGAGGGAAACTTGCTACTGTTCTACAAACCTCTGCACTTGGAGTCCCAACAACTGTCTACAAGAATAGAAGTGCATAGACATCAGTTGCTTCAGAAGGGAGGGTTTGGACCCCGATTCAGGGAGTTGGTTGCCATCCTAATTTTGATGGCTAGCACCAAGGTGATGCTCAATAGTGAGTCGGGCCCTCCCATATGGCATCGGAAGGGTTTGAGACAGGGTTATCCCTGTTGTCGATGTTGTTCGTGTTATTCATCAACACGCTCAATAGGGTGATGTCTAAGGTTGTTGAGTTTGGTATGCTAAAGCAGATTGCGGCGCGTGGGTTGGTGACTTCCGTCTCCCTATACGTGAACGGCGTGGTGATCTTTTGTCACCCAGATGGGGCTAAGCTACGCAAGGTATGCGCGCTTATGGCCCTCTTTGGGGAGGCATCTAGACTCCACACCAACTATGCCAAATGCTCTATTTCCCTGATTGCCTACCAGACTGGGGACATGCTTCAGGCGACGACGTTCATGGAGTGCCAGGTGGCACCCTTCCCCGCCAAATACTTGGGGATCCCTTTGTCGCTCTGGTGGGTGTCTACGGCCACCCTCCAACCCCTGGTTGATAGCATCGCAAACTGCCCGCCTACCTGGAAAGACGGTATGATGACTAAGGTTGCCCACCTTGCACTAATCAAATCGGTGATCATGGTGATACCACTGCACCAGGTAATTGTGATGGGGCTTAACAAGCAGACACTCAAACAAATCCAACGGATGGTGAGGAGCTTCTTGTAGGCTCGGAGGGCAAATGCCAATGGAGGGCACTACCATGTGAACTGAGACAAGGTGAGCAGGCCAAAGTTTTTTGATATCTTGGGAGTTCTCGACCTTGCTTGCATGGCGATCAGTCTGAGGAATTGCTGGATCTAGAGGATGTGCATTGGCCCGCTGTGACCTTGGCATGACCTAGACATGCACTTCTCTAGGACAGAACTCCAGGTATTTGACACCTCCACCAAGATGCAGGTGGGGGACGGTGCCACTGCTCTATTCTGGATGGACATATGGTTGGATGGGAAGACCATCAAAGAGACATCCAGGTATCTTCCCGCTAATCCCCGAGCGTGCTAAGGAGCGCCGCACGGTGAGGGGGTCTCTGTTGGAGCGCCAGCGGATCATGGACATTCAAGACACGCTAAGCCCGCTTGCCCTCTGGCAGTACGCCCAACTTTATATCTGGATACATGAGTATGAGCTGATGGACGTACCCGACTCGCTCCTTTGGAGATGGACTATGGATATCCAATACTCCTCCAAATCTTGCTACGAGTTTCTCTTTCAGGGATCCATCATCTCGCGATCTTGGAACCTGAATTGACAAGACTGGGTGTCCCTACAAGTCAAGTTCTTCATCTGGATGGCCTGCCAGGACCGCTGATGGACGGCTGAGCGTCTAGCGCGATGGGAGAGTATGACCTGAGAGTGGTCACCAGAAATGCTAAAACTTGGTAACAACTATTTTGCTATACATCAAGGACTTCTTGTTGTACCAATTTGTTAAGGAACCATCGGGTTGCTCAATGTGATCTCTACAAGGTTGGTGGAAAAGTATCCATGTAGCAACCGGTGGCCCGATTGTTTGGAGAAAGTGAAGAATGTGTCGCGACTAGTTGCACCATTGATGACTGGAGTGCTCAAATTTTTGCATGTTCACGTGTGGTCATCTTTTGTTTATGCAACCATCTTCTTTATTGTTTATGAATGTTTCAAAACCGAATTGCACAAGAGTTATGAACAAATGCAAGAGTCCAAAGGCAAGCCATTTTTGTACAGACATTGTTGGAGATTTATGTAAAAAACATTGTTGGAAATTGCTTGAACACACTGAGAAGTTGAAAAATAGGGACGGTGAAGCTTCTCCCTTAAAGAGACTGAGATCAAGATCCACAAACACTCTCGAGAAGAAGACTATGTATAAGGGCCAAGTCCGACTCCAGGGACAAAGAAAGGGGAAGCGAGATGCAAGAAAGAAGTCAGACGATAAGATGAAGAGAGATGTCGAGGTTGCAAGCAAGAGAGAGAAGCTTGACGATGTGATAAATACAAGGAAGGAAATGACAACTCTAGATTTGCAATTCAAGACGAGAGTTGGTCGAGAAGAATCAACAAGAGAAATTAGCGAGGTCACGGCAAGTGAAACAGAATGACAATACTAAGTTGGAGAACAAACAAGCACAAGGCTGGCTTCGATGAGGCTTCTTCTCGAGGAGACTCGGTTGCAGAAATTGATGATAGCCGAGGAGAACCAAATTATGATGATGGATCTAAATAGAATTGATGAGAAGGCAAGGGCATATTGGAAGATTAAGAAAGCGGAGACCTTGCAATTGAGGATGGGTTGGCAAGGCCACAATGGGAGATGATGGATCTTTGGATGTCTGCTATGTTGTTCATGTTTAATCTGCATTTATTCATGAACTTGTTATATGTTTCGTGATGCATTTGTACCATGAATTATGTTTAAATGTGAATGTTTATATATCATATAAATGTGTCAAATAAAGGGACACTCCTTTCAATACGTGCCCTCTTACAATATTCAGTACTCTCCTATTTATATTAATTGTCTTTAAATCGAATGTATATAGCACTAAAACATATCTAAATATATCCACTTTATCAACAATTAATATGGATCGGAGAGAGTACCAAGAGCTAGAGTTTTTTTTTGCGAAAACCAAGAGCTAGAGTTGCTCTAAAGATATACTCTAGCTCTGGAAAAGATAACAATAATGACATAGAGCCCGTTCGGCAACGCTCCAGATCTTGGCTCCACGGCCGGAACGAGCGAAGCGGCCCCGAACGCGTGCGCTCCATGGATCGGAAAGAGCGAAGCGCTCCGGTCTGTACACCGATTCTGCAGAGCGAGTCTTTCGTCGATCCACGGAACGGTAATACGAGGAGCGGCTAGATATTACTAGAGATTGCCACCGATAAGTGAACAAACCGAACAAGCTCTGGTCTCTCATCTCTCTCTCCCGTACGTCCATGGCACCAGAACCCTAGCGTCTCTCAGATTCAACCTGCGCCGCCGATCGAATCACGACCACTGAACACGAAACAAGACCGCCTCTCCACCAGGATCCGATTCCACCCGCTGCAAGGAGCTCGTGTTGCCGTCTGCTGTCCGCCTCGCCGTGAACAGCTGCTGCTGCGATGATTTTCCGGCCGCTGCCTACAGGTTGTACGCCGCCACTGTATGCCGCCGCAACGACGACCACTCCGCCAAGTCCAAACATCCACGGTTAGTATCCTGGTCCTTGGCGATCCTACTAGACCCGATATCTGACCGATCTTGATTTCTGTAGTTCATTCAGTTTTTTGTACGGAGATAGCCAGAAAGTTTGCTTGGTGTGTGCGTGTGCGTTAATCTCATGCTGCCATGCACTTGCGTACGTGATAGCTAGAAAGTTTGCTTGCTGTGTGCGAGTATTCATGTCTACAGTGTGTGTTCCTGTCCATAGTTGTCTGTGTTACTTGCTATGCGTGTGTTGCCGTATGATAAATTTGTTAAAGTCTATATTTATATTATTGACAATTTCCGGTAGTACAAACAAGTGACATGGATTTTTATAGATGAGTTTCGATCATGACCGCTGAATGGACTGATGACAACACTCGGATTGTCACCGAGTTGTTTGCCTAGCAAGTGAGGATGGTAAATAGGCCGACCACTCACTTGACTCCCAATGCATATGAGGAAGTAGCAAAACAATTCACAATAAGAACAGGTTTGGAGTACAAGAGAGACCAATTGAAGAACAAGTGGGACAAACTGAAAATTGATTACAACTTGTTCAAGAAACTAAGGTTGGGGGAAACTGGAGCTGGATGGGATTACGAGCGAAACACTGTGCAACAAGACGATGAGTGGTGGAAGAAGGCAAGAAAAGTTGTTCAGGTGCATCAAACATAGTTGGGAAATATTGTGAGAATTGGGTGATGAAGGCCTCGCGTAGGACATCTATCTTGAGTGGGTTTGGATGGTTGCAGGAGACTATTGACACGCCAGGAGAGACCTACACGATGCTAAGAATGAGTGTGAAGGTTTTCTTTGATCTTTATGACATGTTGGTTGAGCGGTATGGCCTCAAACATTCCTCCTTTGTTAGCAGTTATGAGTCTCTTGCTATGTTCTTGTGGATCTTCAGGGGTTGTGAATCAAATAGAAGAACCCAAAACCGTTTCAAACATTCACCAGATACCATCCACCGCAAATTTCATGAGGTACTCGTTTGTGTGGTTAAGATGGCAGCGCACTACTTGAAGCCTAAGGACCCAAATTTCCGCATCGTGCATCCTAGGATTAAGAATGATAGGCGGGCATTTCCACATCTCAAAGATTGCATTGGTGCAATCGATGGGACACATATTAGGGCTGTTGTTCCCGAGGATCAGAAAGTTAGGTACATAGAAGAACAGGCGCGGTTACTATGAATGTGATGGCAATATGTGATTTTGATATGCATTTTACTTACGCTGCAATTGGACAACCTGGTGCTATGCACGACACGAGTGTGCTCTATCATGCAATCGATAAGGACCGGGCCATCTTTCCCCATCCTCCAAAGGGTGAGCTTTTCTATATTCATCACAACTAATTTCATGTATCATAAAACTTATATGAATTATTCTCTTTGTTTTGTTTAGGCAAGTACTACCTTGTAGATGCTGGCTATCCAAACAGGTTTGGATACCTCGCACCTTACAAAGGAGAAAGATATCATGTCCCGGAGTTCCATAGAGGTGTAGCACCAACAACTCCTAAAGAGAAGTTTAATAAAATCCACTCGTCCAAGCGCAATAGCATAGAGCGAGGCTTCGGAGTTTTGAAGATGAAATGGCAAATTTTACTCAAGATGCCTAGTTCCTCAATTGAAACCCAAAAGATGATCATTGCTGCATGCATGACATTGCACAATTATATTCGTGCACATGACAGAGAAGATGTTCATTTTGAACGGTGTGACAGAGACCCAAATTATGTGCCAACAATCCCAGAACGATATAGGCGGTATGCAGTTCCACAAGGTGCATCCGATTCATCGACTACTGAGGCAAGTGGTCGTGACATGGATGAGTTTAGAGATCGACTAGCTACTGCCATTGCTCTAGGTTGGTGATTTTCAAATTATGTTAGCAATAAAGAACTCTGAATGTTGCTATTTAAATTTGTAAACATATGCAAATGTGGTACTTTTGGTGCAGATATGTGTGATTTTGCAACTCTCTCCGTCCGAAAAAGTATGTCAAAAATTTGAATGTATTTATACACAATACGTCTAGATATATGTAAAATCTACGACATCCTTTTTCAGACAGAGAGTATAATATTTGATTCCTCGCAAATTTGTCTTCATTTTGATTTGTTCCACATCATGAGCTAGGTAGCATCATGATCGATCAACCTGTGTAGTTTTTGCTTAGCTACTAGTACGTGTGTGGAAAACTTGATAAAAAAATCACCGATCAGATAAAGAATATAGCCAGTCACCTTTTACAGCGCTAAAGGGCTAAGCCAATTATACTACTAGGCCAAAACATGCCGGACGGGCTAATTTAACTCAAATAGGCAAACAGCCTTTTGCTCACCGGAGCGGAGCCTCACCGAAGGCAAACTGCTCAGCAACCTCGATCAGCAGAGCGATAGAAACACGGAGCGGAGCGGAGCCGGTAATTTTTTAGGAGCGGTGGGTTACCGAACGGACCCATAAATGATAGTATGACGAGCCCATGGTTGTTCATTGCAATAACGCAGCCAGGTTCATGTTATGGGATTCAATCTTCGCCATGTGGATGACCGTGAAAGATCGCCGCTGCAGCCGGCACGCCACGTCAACTCCTCCACGTCGGCCAGATACAAGTGCGAGTGGTAATTTGGATCATATTTGCTTGTCCAAGCAAAATGTATGGAGTATGGACTAAACTGCTCGCGCTTATTTTTTTTCTTCAGACGGAGGTCATTGACTCTACAGAATCTTGAAGATTTTGCAAAAATAACTACTCGCAAAATATCTGCTCTCCATCTCCTCCGAGCTGTCTGTAATAGAAGTTCCCCATCGTCCCGTCTCCCGTGCCTTTCTTCTTGTTCCTCTCCCGAGTCCTGACCTACCCACCGGCCACCGCGGCCCTGCATCCGCCCCGACGTGCCGTAGCTTACCGTCGCCGCCGACGCCCCAACCCCCACATCCACCTCTCAAACGCCGTTCCGTTCATCCCCCTAGCGACATCGCGTCCCTGCTGTCTCCACCCCGTCCGCGACCTTGGGCCATTGGGTTTTCAGGTACGAGCTTCTTTTCATCCAGTGACTTCTTAAATCCCACTGACCTCAATAATCTCTGGGTGTACCGGTGCGCACTAGTCACAACATCTGGATCCGCCCCCGCTCGAGTTTCTGAATGATTTGATTGTGAAAATTTCAACGAGTCACAATGACAGTAGCTTCCTGTTTTTCCTCGTCGCAAGGAGCAATGGAGAATTGTATACTCGCGTAACCTGACTTGAGTTGTGGAACTTGGGATAGGTTAGAAATTTATGTAAATTATTGTGTTCATCGTCGCTGAATAATTTATGCTTTGTTGAAAACTACTCCGATTCTCACGTTGTAGCTAGTTTGATTCTCCTACTCATGTCATATGCCTACTTTTTGTTGGCGCTAACTTAAGGGTGGATCCCCGATTCTCTCAACTATATGCTTGTAAAATTTTCATTCCCGTTTTATCCATCAAACTTCCAGGAGCTGTTATTTATGTGGTTTTCACGCTGGCTTGCATCTGGATTGAACAATATAGCACAATAGTTTAACTCTTCTAAACTTTTGAACTTGCATAGCAGTGATTATCTGATTGTCATATGTTGCCGTTTCCAATGGTTGAGCTAGTGCAATCTGGATTATACTAATGCTGCAACATCATGACCAATTGACTGTAATATGCATACATGTCATTATCAAAATGCAATTTGAATTGCCCGATATCCTTTATTATTTTCTTACTGAAACAAAAAAATTGCTAAATGACCTTCTTCAGCTTGCTGTTTTTGGTTTCTTCTGTTTGTTACAGACTTCATTCCGAGTGTTTGTTTATACTTCAGGGATCGTTCGAGCAGTCAGAAAATATATATTCAGTCATGAGATGAGAGCGCAAGTTCCAAATCAATTACTGGATTCTAGATAATTTGACAGAAAAAAATATTTCGTCATGGGATGAGAGGGCTGGTTTCTTAGTCACTAGATTCTAGATGATTCAACAAGATAATGAGTTGGGTAACTAAAAAGGGAGACCACAACCCTTCTTGGCCTCATAAGAGCTCCTCTAGTCGTTCTTTGTTTTGCCTGTCGTCACTTGTCAGATGCTACAACACAAGCCTTGAATTTGATTAAATTGCTTACTTATACTGAAATATATTTCTCATAGTTGCCTCTCCTGTTGCAGTAATTGGCAATTTCAGCACTACCATAATCATGAGTCTAGCTTGTCTAGTATGCCATGGCATGAGCAGCCCCTCAAACTCTTTCAGAAGTTATTCAGCCTCAAGCTCAGAGGGTGAAAACAGGTGTGGAGCTATGGTTGCCTGCCTATCGCGGCAAATTATGGCTACGGGAGCTGCTAACCGTGTGGGAACGTCAAAGGTGACCCCTGCAATGGCTACTGGCCAAGGCATTGAGGGTGCTCCTCGCCTTCAACGGAGCCGTGCTGTTTCAAGGGATCTTGTTAGAGACTGGAACTTCGATGAGATAGTTGTTGGGAATTAGAGTAGGGTGCCAGTAGTTCTTCCCAGGCTGGACATTGGACTATTATCTGGCAGGAGCACTTGATGTACATTATCTAGTATAATATCAGTACGTATTCAATCAGTGAGCAAATTATATATGAAGACTGTTGGTTACTTACAGAGACAACACCTGGCATGTTATATCATTGCAACCTTTTGTAGTTATTACAACAAAATTTTCAGGGTTTTCCTTTTGTTACCACATATGAACGATACATCGAGTTTTCTTTTATAACTATAGATGTCAACTGGTGCCGTTTCAATTATCAAGTAAACAGACTCTTACAGGCTTTGGATGGTGGTGTAACCTTTTATTTAGATAGGTGTAACCTATTGATGCATTGATGCCGTGTGTCTGTCCATAAGAAATCCAGGTGCATTGTTTCATTTTATTTTATCTGTGGCCATATGAGAGCTTTGTATGTTCATCTTGGTGTGGTTACTTGCCCTGCTAAATATCCTGGCCGAGGGTGCTGATGTGTTGCTGATGTTCTTTTCGTCAAAACGTGACGAACGGATTTCTCTAACTGAAATGTATAGAAGAGAAATCTCCACTATATGGACACAGTTTTTTTTATTTATAAACAATAAACATGAAAATTGCATCTAACCAATCCATAACAGTGCAGATACAAACAAGATCAAGTCTGTCAGAACAATGCCCTCGTTTTGTTTCAAGATGGTTCAGAGGTTCAGTTGATAGTGCCTTTGGTCAATTTATAGTGATTTCATATTTTCACTGAGGTCAGAGCAACTGATTCTTCAACTTTCGACATAGCAGTTTGTAAGGTACATAGCGCTGCAGTATATGAAATGCAAACACATGTTGCGTCGCCAAATGCGTCGCCTGGGACGAGCATGACCGTAGTGCAATCCACAAACAGCGATTGGCGTTCCAGTAAGCTTCACTGAAGAATGCATACAAAATTATACGGAGTACATGAATTTTTTTCACTGTAAAATATTGTTATTATACATGAACTGCTGACTGATGCCTGGGTTCTGTCCAAGAGAGAACACATGTAAACTTCGTTCTTACCTGAGGCTCCGGTGGTGGGCGCGCAGTTTTTCGTATATACTAGGAAAAATGCCCGTGCGTTGCACCGGATAAAAAACTGCACCACAAAAGATAAATATATTTATTGAATACTTTTAGACCCTAGAGAATTTCACAACTCGGAAACATTTTCTGTCAAGAAAAAAACATTAGCCTATCCTTAATATGACTCTCTATTGGACATTGTTGGGCTTCTACAAAACCCTATAGAATAAAAAATTATCAAAAAGGGGATAAAAGGTAGACTGTTCCTTCTATAAAATCGCAAAAATGAAAAGAATGTCACATTTGTAAGTTAGTGCTACAAACAAAAACTTAGATTAACCTATTATGGTTGAGTGAAGTAATTAAGTTTTTAGTTAACTCTTAAGAAAGTATCATCACATAGGTTTGGACAGTTTTGCGGTTTTACAAAAGATATTAATCGGTTACTTAAGCTAAAGATCAAATGTACAAAATTCAACAGTGTTGTATGGTTCTAAAAATATACTCTTGCAATGGAAGAACGGGCACAGAACTCCGGAAAGAGAAAACAATCAAAAATTACTCACATGCCTATGCTAGTACCATCTCGCTTGCTGTGTACAATTTTTTTTAGAACATTGTATCCATCTGATTGATTACAAACCGCTCTAAAGAGCAGCCGTGCTCTGTTGTCGACGTTGCAACAGACCCGGTTTTACAATATATATAAAGAACATTGTATATATATATATATATATATAAAAATATATATATATATATAAAGAACTCATAAAGGCATCTAAGCCAGACAACAACACTACTCATTTAGATATACTATTCGATAGTGTGCTGGAGTACCGAAGATTCGAACAAAGGCTGAACAGATCTCCTCGATCTAACACTTTAGAGTCCACCAAGGTTGCTGATTTCTGTACTAACAATTTCAGCGTCGCATTGAGTCAATCAGACCTTGTCTCCAGAAATTACAACACCAATCCTCGATCTCCGTCGCACCCTCGCCGTGATGCTGCCGCTCTAGACCACCAGCACTGCTCTAAACCTCCTGGAATCTGTGCTCCCTAAACTGATGCAGTGTAGTGTAGCAAGCAGCTCTTTCCCGTCCAGCTCCACCCCTCTCTAACCCGTCTATCTGTAGCATCATGTGCAGGACCCAGGCAGAGGAATGTGCAAGGGAGCCATGGAAGAAGGGATGATGAGGCAGAGCGCTGTAGAGGCCCTCCGACCCGTCGGTTGTGGAAGAAGGGCTGATGAGGCAACAGATGGTGCCGCTCTTTTCCCAGTGGTGTGAGAGTGAGACCAAGGAGAAGCCAAAAGGGGGAAGAGGACGGGTATGTGCAAACTTCACAAAGGTAGATGAGCTGGAGGGGGCCGTCGGCAAGCCGGCCGGTGCTGACCAGGTCGCGCGTGCGGGTCGAGGCCTGGCCGCCTGGGGGTGAGTTGCGGGGGAGGAGGAGGAATGGGCCAGGCGGAGGGACATTGAGGTAGCGCGCTCGGACCATCCTCCTACGGTGGGATGGACACCACGAGCTAGAATCAGACTGTACTCTGTTATCCAGGTGGCATCTCCGCTACGGGGCAAGGCGCGCCTCTGGGATGGAAAGCTAGCGAGTCAGAGAGGGGGGTGGGACGGCAGGAGGTGGGCTGAGAGCCGGAGAGGGGATGGGAGATATCATCACGCGTTCTTTTTCCCGTCACAAAAAGAATAATGTTTCAGACGTTTTAATTAAGGGGTGGAGTTGGCGTTTGTTCTTTTTTTCACGTCACAAAAAGAATAATGTTTCAGACGTTTTAATTAAGGGGTGGCGTTGGCATTTGTTCTTTTTTTCCCACATAGGGGTGGCACGTGGCTAATATGTGATTTACTGTAATGGTAAAGCCGTCCAAAAAAATATAGGTACTATAAGAAAATCCTTTATTATTATTCGTATATATTGGACGGAGAGTGATGGAAGAAATTGCTTTCCAGGTGTTGAGGTGTGCAGAAGCCAGAGACGAATAAGGAGGGAAATAGAAATTCCAGAGGATACAGGTGAAATTTCCACACCAGTCAGAAAATTAACAGAAACAGAAGATGGACCAACGTTAATTAACTGTTCAATTCTCTTCTTAATTAATAGAAATAGATTGAGGCAACACTTTTGCCCCCGTTTCAAAAAAAAAACATGATACATCAAGCTAGTCTTTAGACGGAGAGAAAAGTTTTTAGTCTACAACTTTGAACACTCAATTTGCTTCTACTGGGTAACTTCTGGCAGCTTAGTTTTCCGTCAACAATGTTGCCAACACATACAGATTTCACACTTTGCAACTGACATCCTCTCTTTGCTTAGTAGCCTTCATCATATTGTCCCTTCGAAGATGAGGTATGTAAAGATATTTTTATTCAGGAACAGCATTGTTCTCTTCATTCGAGGCAGCTCGATCTGAAGATAAGGCGGTGTTCCCTACATCTGTACTAGTAGCACCAGTCGCAAGAACATCCTGACTACCAGTATCAACATCCATGCTACTACCTGCATTCTCAAGACCATCTGATTTTGACAAGTCAACCTTGTCACAAGTCTGGCCTGAGTCACAAGCCCCATCCTTCGTTGTAACATCATCACCACTCTGAGCATTGGAAGTACTCTGTTGAACTGAAGCCTCATCGTTAGTCACTTGAGTGTCGGGTACTGCAGGAGTAGGGCCCACGAGTTCACAATTTACATCCGCATTGTCCATATCCATCTGATCCCCATTGTCTTCTTTCCTTCCTGCAGGTTCTTCATCAGTAACCCTAGTAATCTGTGCTGATTCCTCGTCAACACTATGACTCTTCCGCTCATTTTCTTCCTCTGCAGCATGATTTTGAGCTGCAGCCTCCTCCTCTTTAGCACGATTCTCTGCCTCCATTGCCTCCTCTTTAGCACGATTTTCTGCCTCCATTGTCTCCTCTTTAGCACGATTTTCTGCCTCCATTGCCTCCTCCTGTAGCTTAAGCTGCTTCTTGTGCTCTTCGAGTTGTTCTTGGATCATCTGGTAACCAGACAACAGATCACCGTAGCGGCTTTGGAGAGTACGCTCTAATGCTTTCTGTTTATTCACTTCTTCAGCCAAATTTCTCACACGATAGGCACCAGCCATCTGTTCTTGTTTCTGTAACTCTTGGAAGCATTCAAGTTCCGTTGCTGCAGTGTTCATCTGCTTAAAGGTGTCTTGGATCTGTGACCCCAATTTCACAGCCCGAGCCTAACAAATCAAAGAGCAAGTAAAGCAAACCATCAGTATTGCAAATCAAGAAGGAAAAGCTAGTAATGGAAGTTCCAGTTCAAGGAATAACGGGTTAGCTAAAAAGAAAGACAGCATTGACAAGGTTACCATCAACCAATCACTGGTATGCTACATATTCAATGCCATGTTTCGGAACAAATCTTTACTATTAAATGGGAGTTGGTGGCTCACTTTGGCATTAAACATTGAGACAATCTGGACCGTTAATTTGCCTCAAACACATCCGCCAAAACATTAGGAGCATCAGCAGCGTCTGATCCCCCCTCCACACCCTCACGTTTATTCCATCTGATGATGATGATTCCCAACCTTCCTCTCTCTTTCCAGGGTTCCTCCACTTCAAACCCCGCCGCCACCACATCTCACTTCAGCCGCCGCCTCCCCTATCACATCAGTCCACGCCGCCGGTAGACTCCATGGCCGACCTACGTATAATTTCATGGCAGGGAGGTAGCCAACGGCCACCCCAAGCTCAGCGGCCGACACAGTCGAGCCGCTGCTTTTGTGGCCTGACACCTGGCTGCTCCTTCGTCAAATGCTACTACGGCCTAGGGCGACGCTGCCCCGACGCTCAACCCATCCGCTCGGCAGATGACAGACGACAATCGCTCGGGTAGTCTAGCTGCTAAGGCATCCAATTGCTCGTTACTCCTCCAGACTTAATTAGCACAAGGTTCACGTGTTCTCTTACCTGGTCTAGCACGGTTTGTCTCCACTGCCCAGGTCCCGTTTGTACTTTTGTACCTGATTATCAAAACGTTTTCATAGGCAAATGGTTGTCGCCACTTCTACTTGTTTATAGAATCAGAGTAGAAACTTTGTATGCTGACTTATTCGGTGTATATATAGAGGAATTTGTATGGAATAAAATGAAATTCCAAACTTAAAAAGGACCTAACAAATGGCATGGATAAAGCTCTCCTTTCTTCAGGTTGGGGGAAAGTTTTCTTGAGCAGTTGTCGTGTCCTGTTTCTGATGCATTTGCTCACAATCCGTCATGGCGGTCTGGTAACAGTGGGCCCAGAATTAGATGGACCAAAGAAATGAGGGACTGGAAGTATGGAAGAGACACACATGTTTGGAACACCTCCTTTTCTCACTCCCAGTAACATGTCAAGTTGGTTCTTGTTGTCAAAATTGTGAGTGTGAAACGTGTGTAACATTTAATTTGATCAAATGTTATATGTTCGATGTGTATTGCACAGGTGGTGTGAAGAGATTATATTGATGTGAGGCATGTTCCAAAATAGCACCTAATTGTCATCAAAATTGTTGGCTTTTTAATCAATTCTCTACTTGTGTCCTGTTTATATTGTGTCACGTAGCTCACTTTTTTATTCAGTTCTAGAACCTCTTTGGGTAAACTATCTGGTTTTGCTTACATGTCCTTTGTACCTGATCTAATAGAGTTTTATTTTCTACATTGTCAATGGAGCTTAGGTGATATGAATACTACAGTAGAGCTACAACCAGTTGATTTAGATGGATAAGTAGGGTATGCGACCTATTGTTTATACTTTTGTTCTTTTTAGGACAGTTGTCTGATGGATAAGAGGAGGAGGATGGGTTGGAGGATAACGATGGGCTCCTCTGTACGGCTAGGGACGACACCTCCAGCCCTCTGTGGCACTTGTTGGACATGGTGTACGCCTATGGTCTTAGTAAGGTCTCTACTCTGTGGTAGTGAATCCATGCACCTTTTCTGGGGCATGTCGTGGCATGCACCGGTCTTGTGCATCCCAACTCCAACTCATGATGGTTAATCTGCTATTGTTATAATTAGTTCCTATGTGATTTCAGATCAATAGTTGGTTCATGTGTTCTTTTTGTTTCATGGAAGCATGGCTTTAGATTGCGTAATGGACAATATGCTACTTGAATAAAAGTTTAAGAATACATCAATATGAGTTTGACGGTAGCTGGAAGTGTCTTTGCCTATCAGCTTAGTGTACTTTTGTGGTTTTTCTGCTACTATGATCCTCTCTCATGGGCATTTTCAAGAATTTAATACTGGAATTCTATCATAGACTAAGAGGGCAAGCATCTGAGTTTAACTTTGGAAGGATGTGAATGAACATCATATAATATAGGTATGGATTAGTAGACTTGGCAGATAAGCATGTTAAGAAAATACACATGGTTCTTTTGTTCACAGTATTATACATACTTCCTCCATCCTAAAATAATTGACTTGAGTTTGTCTAGATTCGTATGTATCTACTAATTGAAACGTGTCTAGATACATCCAAATCTAGGAAAACTCAAGTTATTATTTTAGGACAGATGGAATTTAAGAGATTCTGTCAAGCTGTGCAGGATGCTAAAGGGAGTAGTACACCCTTCAAACAAGTATAAACTACTCTACTTTACTTTTTTGTTCATTTTATTCAGTGAAGTACACTAATTGGAAGAATGCTATGTTTATTGTTTAGTACCGACATATGAAGCAAGAGGTACATCTGCTCATGTTGTTGCAGACAAGGTTTGCTCCAACGAACTGAATGACTTGATTCATGGGGCTTGTATATTGGTTATTTTACCTGATAAAAGCCAAAGGTATGTACACATAACTATCTGCAGAAGTCAATTGCCATGTTTTATTGCTTGATGAAATGCCATATCTGCATGTAAGATTCATATACATATCTTGCACAACACTTCGTAATCAAAATAGTGGCTGAACGTCAGTCCTTGCAGGTTCAGAATTCCACACCATTTAACAAATTTGTATGGTTAAAGGAGAGGATGAACTTTTACAATTGTTTCCATTTTTGCAAGAGATCGTCTTGGATCACTTATGATAATATGTGCAGGTGGTAAATTTCTCATGTATTCACTGGACCAAGAAAATGAATTCTTTTGACAACATAAATTCACGTAATTCTAGAGCTACATATGTAGATTTAATTCATGAATGGCGTAGGACCAATGAGGAAATGGCGCAGAGCTACTCGAATCAAATGTGCTTATGTCTAGAAATATACGGATTTTTTCACTCTTTGTTTCTGCCAATTGAGTAAGCTTATCTCCTATCTTCTTTAGTTCCATTGTTTACTTGCATCTTGAAACAATGCCCTAATTGTGAAGCAAGAGAATTATACATATAATGTTGTGGCTATGAAGACTGTTAATAGTATATTCACTTGGTCAATAAGTTATCGGCATGCCAACGATTTGCTCCATCTTGATTAAGCCTCGTCTTAAATGATATTTGCATATTGACCCTGATAGGTTGGAGGAGAGGAGCGATAAACATATGACTCCCTTTTGATTCGAAAAATTGCACCAAGGTAGATAGACAAGGCACCGTGGTTAACCTCAGTAGCTATATTTGGTTCTTATTGCAACAAACTATATTGTCCGTTGTATGTTTAGTTTTAGTTTTCTTCAAATTTCTTTAGTAGCATACACGAAACTTAGATCATTTTTTATCTAAAAGGTTTGATACTTCCAATAGGGTTTACTCGAAATTACTTTGCTATTCTTTTGAAAACAATTCACAGAAGATTAGGGATATGTTGATCCTCCTTTTGAGGCAACATGTACTATCTGAGCTCTCTCTAACCAATATACTATCAAGAAATGTAGTATTGTAGTTGGCTCATGCAATATGTCGTCATCCTTCTCATGCCTCCTATGCATTGCTCACCAGTTCTCATCTTTTTTGGTTTCTAAACATCCTGCAATATATTTTTAATTCTTATTGTTATTGGTGTATCCTTTTTGTAAAGAAACTTTCATGAGATCTTGACCTTTAACTATGTTGATTGTTAAAATCTTATTGTAATTATTTTTCTGTGAAATTTCTGCTTCTTCATTAAATTCCAGCAACTATAACATTTCCATCCCCAGCAAACTAGGACACTAAGTAATTTTGATCATAAGTAGGGGTTGAAACTGGTAGTGGATAATCAGAATTATCCTACATTCGTATTCGGAAAATTGAAAATGGTATGGTAACATCCGAATTCTTACGAACTTAAATATGGATGTGGTAAATATCTGGATTCGTTTTACAGATACAAATATGAATGTGGTATTGAATTTTGAAGCAAATGTGGATATGGAAATGGATATATCTGTATCTGAAAAAAAATTATTAGCTTATTTTAGTAATTGTAGTATGATGCCAATTATTAAACCTAATCATAAGATTAGTTATTGGATTTTAAAAAACTAAACTATATAGTTAATATGTTTATGAAAATAGTACATACCTGACTTACTTGAAAGCGAGGATATGTATAAGGAATAATATTTATTTATTTTGTTTATATTGTATCAGGTGGAGCTAAGACCAAGTAGAATGAACAAGTGATGAGCATTTGGAGAAGGATTAGTAGATAGTATATTTGTCTGAAGTCATACTGTTGCCTGAAGAGAAGTCAAATTTTAATAGAGATACTACAAAGAAGACACGCATCATCCCCCGCTAACCTGGTATCCTTGTGTCAGCACTTTGATCTTCTGCTCAAGCCGAGAAGCTTTCTTTGCTTCATCATCCATTCTCTTCTTCACAATTTCAAACTCATGTTGCAAAGCAGAAATCTTATCGGCATTTCCAGCAACACTGGCAAGACCATAGCTGTTATTCGTCGGGAAAAACATAAGGTCCTCTTGGCATGCATCATGTGACTTCACGAAATCCTCAAAAGATTCATTTGCATGGCCCATGGCCACACGAAGATACTGAATCTCCTCCTCAACCATAGAACTTGCCTGTCAACAAAGAAATGAAGAGATTTGAAAAACGGTAAACAGGACTGTCACAAAGGCCATGTGCCCAGGTGCATAATGGCAATTCTAACCCACACATTTCAAATTGTACAATCTACACATTAATCATTCCAATGGTTGAGACAATCAGACTTGTAAAGTCAGTTCCAACTTTCAGTTCACAACCTGGAAGAGGTTATATCTCAAGCAATCTTATACCCTCATTGCCTTTTGGATATATATGTGTATCTAATTGCGGATAGCACAATTTTCAAGCAACCAAATACTCTACAGAGATCAGTGGAAGACAATGTTACATTTTTACAACACCGCTATGATTCCTAACCTCCTACAACAAGAATCTGCAATTCTGCACATTATCAGATGATGGCAGGGCTATTTGAAAAACTAAGGGGTATTAATGTTAATTTAAGTTGAGTCCATAGCTTGAAAATCTAAGTTGATGTAAATACAAATTTAGTTAAGTCTAAAGAAGGCATTAAGATACTTCATGGAATGTTCTTTTGTTATTATGACTATCCAACAAAAGTTCACAAAAAATATCCAAGGAAAAAACCATAGTGCATGCACAGTAAGAATTGAGTAAAATACTAGCATAGCTCCTCTATGAATACAAAATCTAAGCAGTCATCTTGTTAGTGCTGTGCTGTATACAGCTCCCACTATGCAAATTAATTTGTCCTCCCTTGAAATTTACTACAGGATAGCATTCAATGCCAACGGATTAGTTATAGCCGACAGCCCGACACTGAAAATCAATAATACAGTTTGGTAAAGGAATGGTTTAGACTTGCTGCTATGATATTACTGAGGTATATATATGACATACCAACATGATTTCAAGTTATTATGGATGTACCTAATCTATACCTAATAATAAAGGAAGGAGTGTTTCTTGTAGTACCTACACTTTTTTGGACGACTTTACCCTTTGACAAAAAATAAATTACCCACCAATGCCACCGGTAAGTGAAAAAGAAAAAATCTATACCTAATCTATACCTCTATAAACATGTGTACAAGTCGACCACATAATAAGACATCTAGAACGATGGGTCCTACTCAAATTAGGTTTACCTATCTCTGAGCGCACGGTGTGTTACCGGCCACTACACGGCGAGACGCCTCGATTTGTTCGAAGCCACCGTCGGCCGATAGGCATGGCCATGGACAAACTACTGATCAAACCATGGACAAACCAGCCATGACTGCTGCAGTGCATCGAGCACCCCTAGAGAAGCCATAACAGGTGCTTGTTCGATTTTGCCTTGCAAGTCGTGCACGTGGTCAGGATATGCCGACTCGTGGGTTTAGACCGCCGGTGGTCTGGACGGGCACACGGAGCAGAACTGTATATGCCACACGGTGAGAAGAACTCCAGATCGATTGCAAAAAAGAAAACGTGCAGATTGCCCCACGAGGTGAAGTTACGAGAATCTCAGACCCGAGGAGCCGGTGACGAGCACCGGCCAAGGGCAGCTTCGCAATATTAATTTGGCATTTGGTGCCTCTCGGCCATGCAGGCAAAGGTAATTTTACCAACCAAATTTGATCTATATACGTGCCCCCAGTGTTTGATTCTACTGTTCCTATATTTGTAATAGTGATCAATTAATTAATGGCCTCTGTATCATTGGGAAAAACATCAAGAGGACTAAGCGACGCGAGACCACGACATGAACGACATCACCTGGCAGCACCGAATGGAGTCCAGCAATGCAAAGGTTATTATCCATGTTTTGTTCTTTCAATGGTAAATTCTTATATATTTCTAATATATTTAGAGGTAACCTACTCATGGTGTCCTCACGGTCATGTATTCAGTCCGGTATCAAAGCCAGGTTGCTCTCAGTTTACGAGTTGATCATAGATTATGTTAATTCAGTCTCCATGGCTTGCCTTATGCTAAGTCTTTCATTTAGTGGAAGAAGTAACCATCTAGCTGGAGTTAGTCATATATGGGACTGCAGTCCAAGGTAAGAATAACCTTATGTTCGTGTCCAAGAATAACGGGATATTTATTACTGAAGTAGTACTATTGACTATTTATGTTATTTTGCAAACTTGTCCTTAGTTCTTACTTCATAAGAATAACACAGAGTTTTTCCCTCTCGGTGCAACGCACGGGCATGTTTCCTAGTACTATATAAAATTGGAAGAATGTTCACTAAATTGGATATACAGTTCAACATGAATACCAATAACAGGAGGAGAGCGGAATAGAAGTGTACCTCTTTCAATTCATGCTCATCGAAACTTTCAATTTCAGGAATTAAAGCTGCCCCATTCACCTGTCGCTTGTTCCCTTTCTTTTTCTCTCTTTGAGTTTGTTCTTCAAGAGGATATTTAGCATTATCATGCTCAAGGAGCCTAAGGAGCTCCTCATTTATTAGCTCATCAGCTTGTTCAAGTGATGTAGGAGGCACAAAAGTACTTCTGCTTTCTCCACCTTTAATCAGAGATTGCCGGAGAATCTCCATTGAAGCAGCAGGTGGCCTAGGCAAACTCCGCTGCAACACTTTTGATCTCTTCCTGAGCAATGCCTCCTGCCTTGCTTCTTCCTCAGCCCTCTCTCGTGCTAACATGTCTGACATATCCTCTTCAATTTTCTCTTCAGCTTCTTCTTTCTCCTCTGTGATGGGTGGCATAACTAGCTGGTACTCATTCTTAGGCTGTGGAATTGAAGCAAAACCAGATCGCAGACCTCTTCTCAACTCAGCTTGCCTGCGAAGCTCGAGCTGAGCGCTGTCCTGCATTTCCACCTCTTCATTTATGCGGAGCTCATCCCGGAAAGGGGTACCTTTTGGAGTTAAACCAAAGGAATTTCCATCTCTGGAGGGTGTCATACCAATCCTTGGGGTAACACCAGGGCCAGGGCTAGCCAGAGGTGTTGCCATGGGATTCGGAGTCTGTATCTCCCTCTTACGTGGTGTAACGCCAGAGAAATCTGATGGATGAAGCTCTGGGTTATCGCCTCCTAAAAGAGGTGTTTGTGATTCCCTTAGACGTGCAAGATTCTCTGCCTCCATCATAATAGCGTCACCTTTCCCACCTGGAGTTCGTTGTGGTGTTCGCAATGGTGTCATACCAAGCCTTGGAGTCTGGGAGTAATTTGCAAGCAGTGTCCTAGTAGCAGTACTTCCTTCACCGAGCTCCTCAGCTAGAGCAGGATCACCGGCATTACCCATCTTTGCAATCTCCTCCAATTCATGATCAGAAATTTGGGGTGGTGGAAGCATTAGTTTGGACCTTCTTGTGACTGCTTCTGGGTCATTGAGTTTATTTGCTTGCATTATTGCGGCAGGGGCATCCTGCCTCTGCAGAATCTTGTTCCTGGCAACGTCCTGCTTTCTTAATTGAGCCTCTACATCCACTCTTCTCTTCCCTTCGAGCTCCTCAATAGTAGTTGGAAACTGTACATTCTCAAGTGGCCTGTCTTCACCCACCGTATCATAGAAGCCTGGAGGAGGTCTCTTTTCAAAAGGGATCTCAGCATTATAGTCAATTCCCTTTCTCTTTCTTTTTTTGTGCCGGTTGTCAATACCAGCTGCCTTCAGTTCCCTCCTTTTTTGCAGTGATGCAAGCCGCCTCGCCTCTTCAAGCTGTTTCTCTCTTGCCTTTCGTTTTGCCTTTTTTCCCCTGGTGTTAGCTAAGCGAGCCCTCGCCTCAGAAAGCATTTCCTTTTCATCTTCGTCCATGTCAACAGGATCTGGACGTGCAGGTTTTGACTCAGGGTTTGGATCGATCTCCCCAGGACGCAACTTTCTTGGGTCATCATTAGGCTCGTAATTCTCATCCTTGGCACAGGCGGCGTCAAGCAGTTTTTCATAACGCTCGAGGCACTGAGATGGCGTCCGACCTACAATAGGTGCAATAGTCCTCCATTGAGTAGGCATGAGCTTAGCAAGGTGGAGTAGCTTCTCATCTTCTTCCCTTGTCCACTCAGTCTGGATTCAACAGATACGAGTTAGTTAAGTGAAAGAAATGGCAAAACCCTTATTACACTAAAGTCAACTAAAAACATGGCAGATCTTCTGTGTCATAATAGAGCAGATAATCAACTACAAGAAACATGAAGCATCATATCACATGTGAAGATTGGCGGCTATTTTGGAAGGTTCAATTCAATTTGTATGCAAACCACAGAAACTCAAATACAGTTCAGTTCAGTTTTACATGGTTTTTACTAAATGTTGAAGTTTCAAGAATTAGATGACAATGTAAATACAGAACTGAATGTCCCATTAGTTGTCAACTGGGGTGTATTAACATCGTTACTATAACTTTAACAACTCACTGTTCATATTTCAATGATACAGTATGACAGAAAACATGCTAACAGCTTAGCGCCGTGCAAAGACAAATATTCATCGCCACAAAATCAGTATATGAGACAACCCAAAGATGATGTACTTTGTCCATAGTATTAACCTTCCTGACAAGAATATTAGACACAATACAAATATTTCAGTTGGCTCCCATTGGTGGAAATATACTGCACAACAGTTCATGATATGTATATCACTAGATTTTCACAGGTAGTGTATAGGCTAATAGCGTGGTGTGACATATAATAGAGAAGATCCGAACCTCAAAGTGTATGTGTGAGTTGTATTTTCAAAGTGGCCGTAATATTACTGAGGTATTTCAAAAAAAAAACAGAGCAACATATGCAGGGAAAAGGTCCAGTATACACTCAAGCTGAATAGCTATTCCACAGGGCTATATATGAAATTGGACTTTCACATCACCACATCACAACTACGGATCCTTTCAAATCACTCCACATCACAATTACGGATCCTCTAATTTCTATTAATTAATTCACAGCGGCATCCAATAGCACTTCACACGCTAACAAAGCACCACAAACATCGCAAAATCCAAGGAACACGCGGAGCGTCGAGCAAAATAGGGTTCCGGGCGCGGGGGGGGCATTACCTTCTTGATGGAGGGGTCGAGCCACTCGTACCAGCGGGCCTTGCACTGCTTGGCGGACTTGCGGACGAGCAGCGAGGAGATACGCGCCCACTGGTTCTTGCCGTACTTCATGACGGCCGCCTTGAGGATCTCATCCTCCGTGTTCTTCCACACGCCGCCCTTAATCATGATCCTCATCTTGGCTCCTCCCTTGCGGGCTCGCTCGGCCGACTAGATCTGCTCTCCTCCGCAGAGGGCCACCGTTGTTCTGCTTCCGCCGCGCCCCCGGGCGGGCGGCGCCGGCGAGACCTGGTCCGTCCTAGGGTTCGAGGGGAAGAGGGAGGAGAGGGGGTTTAGGGTTGGGTGGCGAGGCCGGGGAGATGGGGGAGCGTATCAGGTCAGGTGAAAACGTAGGGTGTGTTCGGCAATAGCCTCGCTTCTCAGAAATCCTCAAATCCAGCTTTCCGAACCAGTGCCAGCTTCCCGTGGGGAGCTGAAAACGTTCGGCAGTTGTGTTGATCGCTCCGCTCCCGTTCGGCTGGGCTTGTGGCCCGTTTAAGCTGGGCTGGCCTGCTGGGGCGGACAGGCTTGGTCAATGTAGTCTTTTTTTTCAATGATTTTATTCCTTTTTCATGTATTATTGATGTACGCTTTTCTATACGTGTTTGGTGCGGTATGATTTTCCTGTACGTGTTTACCAGTACTGCTATAAAAAAAAGTCACACGATTTATTTTATGATCCAACAAGCAGTACCAAATTTCAGACCATAAGCCCACACGAGCAATACAAAATTGACAATACCAAAACCAAATACAGTTCGCTCACAGTAGTAGTACCAAATCCAATATACAGTAGCGATAGGGAATTCGATCGACAATACTAGCAGATAATTGCACTTGTGTTTCCAGGTTCACCTTGACCACACTGTTTAGGAGGACGGCGGCTCTTCGGTGGAGCTTGGGGACGGACTGAACCGACTGCTCCTCCTGTTTCTTGACCGGACGGTCGAGGTGGAGGTCGGGAATGGGGGGAGGAGGGTGGCCCAGCTTCTGCTCTTGCTTGAGGCAGGGTAGAGGAGGAAGTCGGCAACCGACTGCTCGGCGTGCGGAGCTCGGGGCGCAGGCAGAGAAGAGGCCGCGTTGTGGCAGAGATGCAGTAGGTGGCGACGGCTGGAAGAGGGGGAATGGCGGGGTAGGGAGGTGTATGGAACTGAGGGGAGACGAGGATACTACATGCTCGCCGGCGGTGAGGTCTGGCCGCGGCGCGGGTGAGCTCAGGTGGCGGCGGCAAGGTCATGGGCTCACTAGTGCAGGCCTCCCCTTTAACTCCGGTTGGGAGGGCCCTCTAACAGCGGTTCCCCAACCGCTGTTGAGGGTTCGGTGTTAGAGGGGGCCCTTTAACACCGGTTCTTATACGAACCGGTGTTAAAGGGTGGCGCACGTGGGGCTGCCGCAGGCCTCAGGCACCCCCCCCCCTTTAACACCGGTTCATATCTACAACCGGTGTTAAAGGTTCTTCTGCCACGGCAGAGATTTAGGCCGTTTTCCTGCCGCGGCAGAAAACGGCTTAAATCTCTGCCGCGGCAGACTTCTGCCTCTGCCCCGTTCTGGGCGTATTTCTGTGGGAGGGGGGAAGCGAGGGGGAATCGATCGGGAGCGGTATACACATAAATCGTCATCTGTACATACGAGTACATGAATAATTAAGCAACTATTATTATACACAAACATCGTCATCGGCACATACATCGCCATCGGCACATACATCGTCATCGTTCATTTTGGTGGATATCTAAAGAGTTCTCCGCCAGGCGTGACGACCTCATCAAGTATGAACGCCGCCAATTCCTCTTGAATGGCTCGTATGCGTTCAAATGGTAGGAGTTGGTCCCGCATCCGTTCGATCTGAATATATATGAAGAATGGGACGTCAATATATATATATATATATAAGAATAAAACTCAAAACAATTGATGGTAATAAAATAATGTTGTGGACTTTGTTTACTTACTCTAAGTTGTTCTAGTGCGGCTTGGCCCGTCGCACATATCGTGTTGCGAATGAATTCGCAAACATAGTACCCACATAAGTTATTGCCGTGTCCCTGATGCGCGCACTTTACGAGAATAGAGGGTTCAATCAAAATAATAATCAATAAAGCATGATATAATAGAATTGGAAGCTATCTAGTATTACTTACATTTTGGTCTACAAATTTTAGTTCTTCTGACCATTCACCCACGGCCCTGCCCGTGAACCTTTTCCAAACCCTGTCCGACAAAGAAAATGGATAAAGGAGTAATTAATTACTTATTGTCACGAAAGTTGCCGATCTAGTGCGATAATATGATTGAAATTACCTCTGGAGCATCTCTCTAAAGTTTGCCCATATCTCTTTTTCTTTTCGTAACGAGTCCATGACAAGGACTTTTCCTGAGTCGGGTTGAATGACTAGCAGAATAAAGTGGAACCTACGCACGCATAACTCATCATCAGTTACACTTAACATCGAGTAAGCTGAAATAGAATGTGTACAAGAGAGAGGGTAACAGTACTCACGAGAAGTTGTAAGGAGTATGGGAAGAATCTCGTCAAGAAAGAGGAGCTCAAGACTCTACCAACAAAGATGCGAAAATTGCACAAGTGGTACCTTCATTTCTGCAAGACGAGAAAGGTAGAATGGATCATGGCTTGGCGGAAGGCTGCGGGACGTAGTTTTTTGAACTCTTGGGCGTACGGTTTCCTGTGGATTTCTTTGTGGCAGTGCTACTGATGCTCCTCGTGGCAGTGCTCTTCCGCTTACGCTGAGGAGATGGCTGAAGCACCGGAGATGGCTGACGGGCCGGAGATGGCTGCCGCGCAGGAGATGGCTGATGGGCCGGAGATGGCTGACGGGCCGGAGATGGCTGCCGCGCAGGAGATAGCTGAAGCGGCTCAGACTGCTGACGCTGCGGAGACGGCGGGGGTGCCAGTGACCTCCAATTTGGAAGCACAATGTGTTCCTTCTTCCAAAGAATGGTTGTTTTCACTGCAAATTTGAGTTGAGTTTCCCCTTCACCTGTAGCATGGTCAAGCTGTGCTTCCTCATATTCCTTCACAACCTCATCCACCCCGACAATAGCATAGCCATCTGGAATCGGTCGGCAGTGGTAAGTTCCACCAGCTACAGGAGGTAAGGCATAGCCGACAGCCACCTTAATGGATAAGCCCATTAATCTCACATGCAGCTCAGCGTGTTCGCTCTCCGTGATCTCATCCACGGGGTATCGAGGACCCGTCATTTCAAGCGTGGGCTGCACGTTCTCCGTGGAAGCCACACTGCTTTTCCGCGCAGAGTCTGGGCCGCGGGCAGCTTCCAATGCAGGCTCTTCGTGTCGCTGAGATGGGCCGGTAGCTTGATGGCTCTGTTGTGCATTCACTTGCGCCTGCAGCGCCGCAAGTGCATGTTCTATCTGTGTCATCCGCTCTGTACGCTCTTTTTCTTTTCTGCCGCGCCATCTGTAAGAGTCGCTCCAGTCGGCAAACCCATCCTTCCACGTCATACCCCCTGTGCCTCGTGCATGTCCAGGGTGTTCTTTTTTACCGATGGCGCGTGTGAGCTGGTCATTCTCTCTGTCGGGATGGAAGGTCCTGGCGGATGTTTCCTCGTATGCCGTGATGAGTTCAGTGACGGGTTTGGCAAGGATGGTTGGAAAGATACACAATCATGTTTCTGGGTCCAACCTTGCCCCGATTCCGTAGAACCAAGTCTTTGCACGTAGGTCCCACCCATCTGTCTGGGGTGTGATCCCTCTCTCGCGCAGGGCCTTCTCAGCTTCCTCCCACTTAGGCCTCTGAGATATGTAGCCACCTGACCCCGTCCTCTGGTGATATTCCTTCTTCAGGGCATTAAGCGTATTGGTTTCTGACCTCTTTTTAGCTATAGCACTTTTTTATATGTCTCAAATTCGGGCCAGTGAGGTCTTATCTTCGCATAATATGCGTCTTCGAAATTTGGAGTCTCGCCAAATTTGACAAATTTGTTCAATTTTGTCTTCCAGTCGTGGAAAGCGTCAGCCATCTTCTTTAGAGTCCACTCTTTGACCTTTTCCTTTATAACCGGGTTGTTTTTATCCTCCTCTGGCGGAAGGGTGAAATTTACCAACAACGAATTCCAAAGCGTTTCTTTGGATCTGTCATCGACAAAGGTACCGTCGCCCTTCTTTGGCTTATTCCAATTTTCAATTGTGATTGGGATTTGGTCCCTAACAAGAACTCTAGCCTGACGTACAAATTTGTCTGCGGCCTTCTTGGGCTCCATCGGCCTGCCATCAACACGGACTGCTTCGATCGTGAACTTTGCACGATCTTTCAACCGTTGGCTCGCGCCTCGCTTGCTCTTTTTCGTAGAAGAAGATGGTTGCTGGCTGGTCGATCCAGAGGGCTAAAAGAAGAAAGAAGCGTTAATTAATACATGTAGAAGAAGATTGTTTGTGGAAGTCAGCAGAGGCTTAATCAATGCATATACCTCGCCGGACTTTGTAACCATTAAATTGCGTTCACCGGAGTCTTCATCTTCTCCATGACTAGTACTTGAGCTGTCGTCATCATGTCCCTCCAAGTTCAGATATTGTGAGGTGTCCTCATCAATAATGTTCTCCATTATTTCTTCTTCTTCAAGGTTTCTACTAAGTGGATCCATAGTTTCTAAAACAATAATATTATCTAGAGTAGGAGTGTAAACATTCAAGTAGACTTGGATTCATAGACAAATATACATATTATTCATACAAAAATACACAAATGAAATTAAAACCCTAAGGATGCTTGATCATTTTAAACGAGTTTCGAGGGGTCCAAACCCTAATTCGGAGAAATCCCGGATGCATATGAGAGGGGCTAGCTACAGTGGCTGACCGGAGGCTGGCGGCGTTGGAGAGCGACCTAGGGAGCGCGAGGTAGCGTGATGCGGCCTACCTAAAACGGGCGTTGTTCGAAAGAGGAGGCCGAGGCAAACATTATAGCGACGGAAAACAACTTGGCAGAACAGATACAATGTGGAGGGGATGTCCCCAAGATAGGCCCCAGACCGAGGGGGGATGCCACATCGGAGCTCGCACCCCACCTAGGCCGCATCGCGAGCTCGCACCCCATGGCCACCACCGGAGCTTGCACCCCACCTAGGCCGCCCCCGCAGCCGAGAGGGGAGGCCGTCCCCGTACCGCGCCTGGGCCCTGGGCCTCCCCGACGAATCCGCCTCCCTGACCCATCCCCTCCACTTCCCTGTCATTGGCCCCAATCCGTGGACGCGCTCGCGTAGCCGCTCCTGCACGCCACACCCGATGACGCGAGCTACCACGTCAAAGATGTCCTCGTGTCCGATTTGATCCTTGCTACTACTAATAAGTACAATGGTTTGAAATCATACTTTCTACAAAGCTTGTTCGATTTCATCTTGGTACATCTGTTCGGAGGGGTTCGATTTCATCTTGGTACATCTGTTCGGAGGGCCCCAATCCGTGGACGCGCTCGCGAGAGAGCTCGCGTGGGGAGGCCGGCTCCGGCGAGGAACTGCTCGGGGGCGAGCACGGGGAGGCACGGGCGAGCACGGGGGCGAGCACGGGGGCGAGCACGGAGAGGCAACGGGCGAGCACGGCGACGACGGGCAGCTGCTACGGCGGACAGAGGCGGCCAGCGACGTGGCAGAGCGCAGCCTGCAAAGGGGGGCGCCGGCGACGAAACAGAGAAGGGGAGGAAACAGAGGGGACGACCAGGCGCGGTCCGCTAGCTCACCACGGCGTCGGGGTTCTTGTAGGCGTCGGCGGCGGCTTCGGTGGCGCGTGCGCGGTGGCGGTGGCGGTCGTCGGCTTCGGTGGCGCGCGCGCGGTGGCGGTGGCGCGCACGTGGTGGCGAGGGCGGCGACGGCGAGGGCTAGCGAGGACGACGGCGAGGGGTTCGGGGCTCTGGGCGGTGGCGCGATCTGGCTCTGGGGGGAAGAAAGGAGCGAAGGGGATGGCGCATTTAATACCCCCCCTTTAACACCGGTTCGGGGCTGTAACCGGTGTTAAAGGGGGGGGAGAATTCGTTTCGCGCGCGTATTTATTACCCCCCCCTTTAACACCGGTTCCAGCCCCAAACCGGTGTTAAAGGGGGGGTGGTGCGCGCGGGAAACGAAATAAATGCCCCCCCTTTAACACCGGTTCCTGTCTGGAACCGGTGTTAAAGGGGGGGCATTTATTTCATGCATTAAAGGGGCTTTTTTAATTCAAAAAATATGATATGAATTTAGAAAATTCATATCTTTTTCATTTCAACTCAGAAAAATATGAATAATATATCATAATTTTCAGAAAAATAATATCTATCCATTCATGTAAATCATTTTATATTTACTTTACATGAATTTTTTTAAAATAATTAAAACACTTACATATAAATTTTGATTATTCAATTCAAACAAAAATAAATTGTTAAATCCTAAAACTTTGAACATAAGAAATATTAAGCATCTAAAAAATGATTTTTATTAGATCAAATCATATTTTAATGCCGCATCTTTTGTATTAACATTTTTTAATTGATTGGATATTTAAATGTCGCATCTTTTGTATACACTTGAATCTCACCAAGCCTCGCTCAACTTGCATTGTTTTTTGATAAAATAGCATATTGTGAACCTAAAAATGATTTTTGTAAAAAATCATGAGCATCGTATCATGTACTTGTAGTTCATATGTGACCCACTTCCTGCCGATTCGGTAGGAATTTGTCTTTTTCACCAGAGGTGGACGGAAAAGTTTCAGATCCCCCTGTTGGTACATTGTGCATATAAGGTGGTCTAGTATTTTTGTAAAATGTGTTGGTGGTTTTTTGAATTAGCCATTTGGTGGTTGCTTCACAAAACCGTCCGTTTTTTATGCTCGGAAAATGGAAAATGCCTTTTTGGTGCGATAAAAAGGAAAACTTCCTCTTGCAACATTGTTTGCCATGCCATGATGCACATGTATGCACAATATGGCCATATTATCACAAACTATGCCTTGATTCTAGCCATAACATTGGTTATTTGACCCAAAAGCCAAGAAACCTCGAATGAGATAGGTCATTTTGAGACAGTTACATAAAGCCGAACTGGAACTAAAAATTAAGATACATAAAAGAACTGAAAATTAAGATACATGGCCAGATTAAGTAACAATCGGCCGAACTGGAACTGAAAATTAAGATACATAAAAGAACTGAAAATTAAGATACATGGCCAGATTAAGTAACAATTGGCCGAACTTGTTTCGGAATGTTGGAGTGATTCAGTCATGCTCCTGCCTACACATGTAATACTCGCCACTGTAGTAATCGTACTCGCCGCCGCCGTCATCGCTGTCGTCGTCGGGGTCGCCGTAATTGAACCTCTGGAGAGTACGCGTGGGCTGGACTTGAGGGTAGCGCGTGGGCTGGACTTGAGGGTAGCGCAGACGGGGGTTAGAGTCGGCGGCAGTGTCATAGGCCATGACGCTCTGGAGAGTCCGACCGCGCCACCATAGCCGACGGCCGGCCTCGTTGAAGTTAGGAGGAGGTGGGCCGTCCTCCTCGTGCCTGGCGAGCGCCCTCTCATGCCGATCCACGAAGAAGGCTTCCCAAGTAGGGAAATAGTCAGGATGCCATCTGGGATTCCTCCGCTGCTCCGGCGTGAGCTCGAAGTAGTAGTGGTTCGTGATGGCCATCCGGCGCGCCACACCTAGAGGGATAGGAGGAACCGGCACGCCTCCGACGCTCAGCATCCAGCCGACGGGGACACAGTAGCCCGGCGGGCAGGGGTAGTTCGAGGCGCAAAGCGCCTCTGCCTCCCTGGGGGTTAGTGCTACGGTGGAAGCCATGGGAAAGAGTGATGAGGTTGCAGATATGAGTCTAGAGATGTGCAATGACAATGGAGGCCAACCCCCTACATATATATAGTGAACTAGCGGGAAGAACTGGAGGGAAGAACTGGCGGGAAGAAAAATGGCGGGAAAAAATGGCGGGATGAACCTTTAGTCCCGGTTGGAGACATTCCAACCGGGACAAAACACGAGTCAACACTAATAATAGGGGTGAGTGTCGACATTATGTCGTGCGGCGTGTACCTTGTCCCGGATGGTGTCACCAACCGGGACTAAAGATGAACCTTTAGTCCCGGTTGGAGACACCAACCGGGACAAAACACGAGTCAGCACTAATAATAGGGGTGAGTGTCGACATTATGTCATGCGGCGTGTACCTTGTCCCGGATGGTGTCACCAACCGGGACTAAAGATGAACCTTTAGTCCCGGTTGGAGACACCTTTAGTCCCGGTTGTAGACACCATCCGGCACAAAACACGAGTCAGCACTAATAATAGGGGTGAGTGTCGACATTATTTCGTAAGTGTCAACACTATGTCGAGCTGCTTGTACTATAAATAGGCATCCTTGTGAGTCCAATCCTCCAGCCAGTTTGAGGCAGGGACACCACTACGGCCAGTTTCAGGGAGATGCCGACGGAGCCCAGTCCTCCGGCATCTCCGAGAAACTGGTCATAGAGGCACTCCCTAATATGTGAAATTAGTTAGCTCCCAGGTGTATTGATCTAGTTAGAGAAGTTACAGAGCTGCAAGATGGTTTTCGAGAGCAGGGACACCACTACGGCCAGTTTCAGGGAGATGCCGACGGAGCCTAGTCCTCCGGCATCTCCAAGAAACTGGTCATAGAGGCATCCCTAATATGTGACCGCGCGCGTTTGGAGATCAGATCTTAATGGTAAGTACGAATCGGGACAACTTCTTCTCATAGTCCCGGTCCATCCAAAAAACATGACTAACACTCAAGACATGTATTAATATTAAAAACATGAACTAGAGTTACATAATATGAGCATGAACTTCTTGGCATATGTCCTTCCTTATGATCGCTTCAGACGTAACCATGGAGCATCTTCTTTACTTAACGGAATGCTTGGGTCAGTTTTCACTGTGAAGGGCGGAATTTCATCAAACTTATTATAATCTTCTGACATGTCTGTCTTGTCCTCGATTCCCATGATGTTTCTTTTCCCTGAAAGAACTATGTGATGCTTTGGCTCATCATATGATGTATTCGTTTGCATATTTTTTTCTTTTTTTTGGTCTGGAGGACATGTCCTTCACATAGAAAACCTGAGCCACATCATTGGCTAGGACGAATGGTTCGTCTAAGTTCTTCATAAGATTGTTGAGATCCACCATTGTCATTCCGTACTTCTTGTCTACCTCAACCCCTCCTCCTGTTAGCTTGACCCATTTGCATCGAAACAAGGGGACCTTAAAATTAGGTCCATAGTCAAGTTCCCATATCTCCTCTATGAACCCATAATACGTGGTCTTTTGCCCATTGTCTTCTGCTGCATCGAAGCGGACACCACTGTTTTGGTTGGTGCTCTTTTTATCTTGGCCTATCGTGTAAAATGTATTCCCATTTATCTCGTACCCTTGGAAAGTACATACAGTCGAAGACGGTGTCCTGGCCAACAAGTACAGCTGATCCCCAACAGTGTGTCATTCGTGAGAAGTCTTTGCAGCCAGCCGCCAAAACTCTCCATGTGTTCACTTATAATCCATTCATCAGACTGTCCCGGGTGTTTGAGGCGTATTAAATTCTTGTGTTCATTGATATACGGGGCAACCAAGATAGATCTTTGTAAAACCGTGTAGTGTGCTTGATTGAGAGAATGTCCGTCCCTACATATCATTGCTTTACATCCTAGGGTGCCTTTTCCACGCAGTCTCCCCTCATGTCGTGATTCTGGAACACCAATCGCCTTAAGGTCAGGAATAAAATCAACACAGAACTCAATGACCTCCTCTGTTACATAGCCCTTGGAGATGCTTCCTTCTGGCCTAGCACGGTTATGAACATATTTCTTTAAGACTCCCATGTACCTCTCAAAGGGGAACATATTGTGTAGAAATACAGGACCGAGAATGGCAATCTCTTCTACTAGGTGAACCAGGAGATGCGTCATAATATTGAAGAAGGATGGTGGGAACACCAACTCAAAGCTGACAAGACATTGGGCCACATCTGTTTGTAACCCTGGTAGGCTTTCTGGATCGATTACCTTCTGAGATATTGCATTGAGGAATGCACATAGCTTCACAATGGGTACTCGAACATTTTCAGGTAGAAGCCCCCTCAATGCAATCAGAAGCAATTGTGTCATAATCACGTGGCAGTCATGAGACTTCAGGTTTTGGAATTTTTTCTCTGCCATATTTATTATTCCCTTTATATTCGACGAGAAGCCAGACGGGACCTTGATACTGCTCAGACATTCAAAAAAGATTTCCTTCTCTGCTTTGGTAAGAGCGTAGCTGGCAGGAGTTAAGTGGCATCGTTTACCCTTCTCGTTCTCAGGATGCATAGGCTCTTCAGGGGCCTTCAGACGTTGCTGGTCCTGTCGTGCTTCCGGTGTATCTTTTGTCTTCCCATACACTCCTAGAAAGCCTAGCAGGTTCACGCAAACATTCTTCGTCACGTGCATCATGTCGATTGAAGAGCGGACCTCTAAGACTTTCCAATAGGGTAGGTCCCAAAATATAGATTGCTTCTTCCACATGGGCGCGTGTTCGGCATCGTCATTCGGAACAGATAGACTGCCAGGACCTTTTCCAAAGATTACTTCTAGGTCCTTGACCATGCCAAATACCTCCTCACCGGTACGGAGGACAGGCTTCCTCCGGGGTTCTGCCAGACGTTTGAAATGCTTGCCTTTCTTTCTTACTGGATGCAGGTTCAGAAGAAATCGGCGATACCCTAGGTACACAACCTTCTTACATTTATCCAAATATACACTTTCAGTATCATCTAAACAGTGTGTGCATGCATTGTATCCCTTGTTTGTCTGCCCTGAAATGTTACTAAGAGCAGGCCAATCATTGATGATTACGAAAAACAATGCTCGTAGGTCAAATGGCTCCCCTTTGTGCTCATCCCACATACGTACACCTGGTTTGGCCCACAGCTGTAAAAGTTCTTCAACTAATGGCCTTAGGTACACATCAATGTCGTTGCCGGGTTGCCTCGGGCCTTGGATGAGCACTGGCATCATAATGAACTTCCTCTTCATACACAACCAAGGAGGAAGGTTATAGATACATAGGGTCACAGGCCAGGTGCTGTGACTGCAGCTCTGCTCACCAAAAGGATTCATGCCGTCTGTACTTAGACCAAACCTTAAGTTCCTTGCGTCATGTGCGAAGTCCGGGTACTCTCGCTCGACTTTTATCCACTGTGACCCATCAGCGGGGTGTCTCAACATCGCGTCTTTCTTACGGTCTTCCATGTGCCATCGCAACAACTTGGCATGCTCTTTATTTCTGAAGAGACGTTTTAACCGTGGTATTATAGGAGCATACCACATAACCTTGGCGGGAACCTTCTTCCTAGGGGCCTCGCCCTCAACATCGCCAGGATCGCCTCGTCTGATCTTATACCGCAGTGCAGTGCATACCGGGCATGCATCCAAATTCTCGTACTTGTCACCACGGTAGAGGATGCAGTCATTAATGCAGGCATGTATCTTCTGCACGTCTAATCCTAGAGGGCAGACAACCTTCTTTGCTTGGTATGTACTGTCGGGCAACTCATTATTTCTTGGAAGAAGATTCTTCATTTTTACCAACAACTTTGAAAATGCGCTGTCAGTCACACCATTCTCTGCCTTCCATTGCAGCAAATCCAGTGTGGCACCTAGCTTTTTGTGGCCATCTTCGCAAGTTGGATACAACAATGTTTTGTGATCCTTTAACATCTGCTCCAGCTTCTCCTTCTCCTTTTCAGTTTCACATTCTTCCTTTGCATCAGTAATGGCCCGACCAAGATCGTCATCAGCGGGCCCATCTGCTCCCTCTTGATCTTCATTATCTACCTCCGTTGCATTATCATCATATTCAGGATACATATTATGATAGTTTTCATCATCCTCTTCTTCTTCGTTGTCTTCCATCACAACCCCTTTTTCTTCGTGCTTGATCCAACAATTATAGCTGGGCATGAAACCGGATCGAAGCAGGTGGGCGTGAATGGTTCTGGTATTTGAGTAGTCTTTCTTGTTCTGACAGTGAACACACGGACAACACATAAAACCATTGTGACCACAGTTTGCATTAGCCACAACGATGAAATTTTGGAGGCCCGTAATGTACTCGGAAGTGCGGCGGTCACCGTACATCCATTGCCGATTCATCTGCATTAATATGTAGTATATATCAAAAAATAATAGGGAGATGACCATTTATATATATAGTACATCAATGACACATGAAACTATAGTTGCCGACCTCGACCGAGACGGAAAGAGCAACAAGAAAGCTTATTTTGAGCTCTCGGGCATTTCACCGAACACCTCTAGTGCATATGAAAAAAACACAAACTAGCACTCTTCACACCCTCTTGCTAGGCTCCAAAATGTGAAAGAATGGAAGAGTGGGGTGTGTGTGGGCTGGGGTGGTGTCTTATATAGCCCCCCTTTAACATCGGTTCATGCCACGAACCGGTGTTAAAGGGGGGGGGTGCGCGGGCCACTGGTGCAGGGACCTTTAACACCGGTTCGTAGAAGAACCGGTGTTAGAGCCCCTTTTCGGGATCAACAAAAGACCTCGTTTCCACTAGTGGCTCCATGCTCCAGGGAAGTGATGGCCTTTTTTTACTTGGGGAAGTGAGGGCCTGATGCGGGCATGGTCGACGGGGGAGCAATGCTACACTTACAGAATAATTCTACGGAAAAGGTTTACGGACACACCATGGCATCGTTTAATTGGTGCGGGTTTAAGCAGTTGCTCCGAGAATCAAGGCCACGATCAAGTGATGTATGCCACGTATGTCCGTAAGTAGATTTCCGTAAGAGCCCGTGCTCCGCGATTCGTGAAGAAAATTAGTCTGGCTTCTCGAATCTGGCTCCACGGAGTTGGAACGTTCGGTGATACTCCACCGTGGATTTCCGGGAAGCTGGAAGCCAGGGAGCTGCCGAACACGTCCGTACTTGTTCCCTTCCTCCCTGAGTCGCCTTGAGCCGGTTGGTTTTTCGCAACCGCAAAAAAACCACCGGCTTGCAAAGAAACCCTATATCTCACACCCAATTAATTAACCTGGTATTAGGATCAGGAATTCAGGATATCCTATAGCCTATACTGCTCGGACACACGCTCCCGTGATCCAATCTTTCCATCGATCAGGGCAAACAAATCTGTTCTCTTCTCTTCTCTTTGGTTGCAGGCATCTTATGGCTTCCTACAAAAGGCTCTTCGTTTTCCTGACTCTCGTGGCGGCTCTCCTCGCCGCGCCAGCGATGTTAATGGCCAGGACAACGCCCCTGGAACACTCATCTGCCATGGCGTCGGCCATGCCGCCGCCTACGACGGCGTCCCCGGGGTCGTGGATACCGGACAGCGCGCCGTCACCCGACGATGGCACAATCGGGCCAAGACAAGATGTCGTGACCACGCAAAAGGACTTTATTTATACTAGGAAAATGCCCGCGCGTTGCGGCGGATTCTAAATATAGCCATAACAAAAAGAATTTAAATTCTCGAGAGAGGCTCATTGTCACAGTTGGCAAAAGAGGGAAGCTGCATAGTTCAGAAAATTATATTAACACATTCTAACCACAACTAATCAAAATTTTAGTATCAAGAAGACTGAGCACTCGAAACCTAAGTCTCGGTGACCACCATCTCCGTGTACAACTGGGCGTGCCTTGATATCAGCCACGCGAGCGTCTTATAGTGGTTATTTGTTCAATCCATCATCGGCGCCACGCTGCAAGGGTGCTAAGACACGCATCAATCAGCTCAACCGATATTAATGGAGGGAACAAATACAACATGTATATCGGCAACAGATCTTCAATTAGTTTTAGCATTGAGAGTTGAGTCTCAGCAGCACGCACGTAACAGTGACTCACCAACAGCAAATATTGAGAAATAAAGAGTGCGGAGCAGCAGAACAACCTAAGATCCTACCAAAGTTATGCATTGCTACTGAATAAACTTACTGAATTTTTTGAATTAATGTGCCGCTAGGTTCTGATGCTGCATGGAATATCATTTGGTGGAATACTGGGATTAAAGATGAAAAATATCAACACCGTCCAAAGTAAATTGTAAGAAAGAGGTAGGTTACCTTCAATTGATCCAAGAAAACCGACTACATAATAGAGCCATTTGTGGTGCAAGCCTGTTTAATCCACTGCCTTACCCTGTTGTAAGACCAATTTCTAAGAGAAAATAGTTTCAGTAAGTATAGCCAAATATATTCAACATGCATGTAAAGTAGTACTTTGTAGTACTAAATTTTTTTTGCTCAGCTTGCTTTGTACGCTGCAAGATGCATGCTAGAATCCTGATAATCCATCGACTTGCTTCTACCAGCTATGCGTCTTCAAGGGGCATTGCGGTCTGCCATCTCTGGGTTAGTGGGCAAAGACATATACTACAGCTTCGGCCTCTTCACCTTCAAGTCATAGAAGATATATATGTTGTGATACTGATCGATCCAACATAGGAACCTGTCAGCAATGGGGATGGCGGTGCCGGTCTACCAGCGAGAGAGCTGCGTCTCCTGGCCATTGGGGAGGCGAGATCGCCCGTGAGCTCCAACTTGATGGAGTGAAGCATGCAGAGCCTGGTTCCCAACACCTGCAAGGTTCCGGTCTCGCCGTATGCTAATCCATGCCAAATCATAATGACCTATTGTGTCTTTAGGACGGTAGAAGATAGCAGTAGCAACAAGAACGACACTTGTTCTCTCGTTCAAAAAAAAACCTTTCTCCTCGAATCCTCTCCTTTCACCCTAAGGCCTTGTTCGTTTAAATCCACTTCCCTAGTGGATTGGAGTGGTTTGGAAGGGATTTGGAGGGATTTTGACTGAGATTAGATTTATTCCCTCTCAATCCCTGCCAATCCCATTCAGAATTCATGAAACCGAACAAGCCCTAAAGAAAATCCTCTTCTTCTCCCTCAAATCTCTTGTTCCTTAATTCTCTAAGGGAAACAAAGCAGCAGCGATGGCATAGGCCTACACAAGGCTGCCTTCCTGCTCCTTCCGTTACACCTCTTTCCCATCGATGAAGATCACAATATGCTAATGCTCCTACACTTGTCTGTCTCTCTTCCCATGGCGACGGCCACCACCGCCATCTGCTCCTTTACATGATCATCTGTTCCCGTAGCATGGTCCAAGAGGACAGGGTCCTCACATAAGCTTTGTGACAAACCGAACGGCACAACACGATCGGGACCGCCTGCTCAGATCCGCCACGTGGTGTTCCTCTCCAACGCCGCTCGTGTGGGGATCCTCTCCAAGCGTCGCCTGCTCACGCCGCCCGCCGCCCGCGTGGGGTTCCTCTCGATGGTTAATGTAGGTCAAGACGTCAAGTGGATGAGGACGGAGTCTCCATGTAAATGTCTATTGGATTCAGATGGGACTCTCCGCGATTGCCGAGTAGAAAAAACTCTCCGTGATTGCCGAGTAGGAAAAAACTGGCTGGGTGAGCGACGAACGTCTCTGGAAAAAAAACAGATATTTCACTTACGGATGGTATGGGTAGTAATACGGGGTTTGGTGGGAGGGTAAACCCGTCACGTCTCTAAAAAACGATATTTCACTTACGGGTGGTATGGGTAGTAATACGGGTTTGGTGAGAGGGTAAACCCGTCCAAAAAAGTGTAGGTACTACAAGAAACACTCATTCCTTTATTATTAGTATATATATATAGTATGTATATATATATATATATATATATATATATATATATATATATATATATAGATATAGATATAGATTTCCCCCAACCTATGGTTATTCACTCCTGACACGACGCTATATGACGAAGACAGTCCGTCCAGCGCCACGGCTGGTGTGTCGCACGCCGCCGGGACTGCGGCGGCGCTGTCGGTCGCTGGCGTGATGGCCATGATGCTGCTGTAAGTTCGTCGATCAGTTTGATATCCTAGTTTAGTCGGTACCGTAAGATTTTTCCGTGTGGGCATCCGTATGTAATCTAGTTCTAATCTATTAGGGTACCAGTAAGTTTTTGCCTGCTACTCCTCATCCCAAGTTTGTGTAATCTGCAGTTATTGTAAAGTTACTGAAATCAACGATTGTTACTCCACACGATCAAGATGTTCAGTGTGCCCATCACCACATAAACTGCACAGCCGAATTACGATAATAGTGACAAAACAGTCTGCATCGGTGCATAGATTCTGCAGCTCATACACAAAACACATCAGATCTGAACAAATAGTCCTGGTCTCGTGGGTCTGCTTCTGTCAAAATCACAACACTATCAAAGTAAACACGGTCACACAACAACCATTGCTCTTTTTTTTCTAGTAAAACGAGCTTTTATTATCTTGAAAGTTCACATCAACATCCATACTCCCAAAAGAGTATACAATCGGCTACATATTTGTTTTTGTTTTTTCATACTCGGAAATATGACTCCAGAGCAGCCTAGGATGTTTAATCCTTATACTACGTCATCATCCATGCTCGATAACAATCTTCTTTCCACATTGTACACTACGGTGCATGCTACGGTGAAAAACTCCTTGTGCTCCACTCGCTGTTGATAGGGCCAAGCACGGAGTCAATACATGCGCCTGTAAGGCCCAGTTCTTTTGACGGCTTCTTCGATAAGCCGTCTTATCCCTAGCTTTCTGGGGAAGCCAGTTCCAAAATTCTGTGAGGCTTCCAAGTTAGTTTAGCCTTAACAACTTTGGAAGCCTTGTAAATTTTTTGAACCGGTTTCCCAGGAAGCTGGGGGTAGGGCGGCTTCTCGAAGAAGCCGCCAAAAGAACTGGGCCTAAATAACCTTTTTTTTACCTTCACAGGTAAATAACCGGTAGTGTAGAGATTATCTTGAATTGAGCTTCCATGCATCAGAATAAGCAAACCTTTATTGTAATGGTTGCCTAGTTTTTCTTACTTTGTTATTTCAAATTATTGTCGGCTGTGTGCATCATGATTATGCAAAGGTCGGGTGTAAACATTACTATTGGTAATAAAGCGCTCATTTTTTAAAAAAGGTGTAGAGATTATCTTCATTTTTGGTCGAGCACACCATAATTCATGCAAGGCCACAAGGAGCGAGAGAGAGCGTGAGCGAGAGTAGGAGCATCGGGCGCCCCTCAGCGCGGCCTCCGCAGCCGCCCGTCCCTCCTACGGCGACGTCCACCTTCCCCTCGCCGATGACCACTATGGTCTCGGCGCCCACCTCCTCTCCATGTTCCCTCCCCTATGTCCCCATGGCTCCGCACTTCTCGCGCAAGATCTAGACGATGGCCCGACATGGTGGAAGAAGAGGAGGAGGTGATGGCCTTGAATTCCTTCTCCACCCGCTCCTACTTCAATGTTGTTTCGTGACAGATCTCCCACCCTCATTGGCGTCGTCCCATGTGTGTGCTCCTCCTCGAATGAGTCCCCTATAGGCCTCCAGCTCATGCACCTGCTTGTCGCATGGCCTCTATGGTACAAGGCCTGCACCGGCCCGGAACGCGCCGACATGGGCATGCCAGGAAGCCGGTCGGAAGAGTAAACACAAGCATCAGTGACGGGACCCTACCATCCTTCTATGATGGATGGCGTACCGCTCAAGCTAGCCGTGTTGTGCTTCAACTGCCTTTGTGTTGCCCATGGGTGCTCTACAGCCTTCATGCTACCCATGGGTGCTCTACAACCTTCATGCTGCCCATGGGTGCTAAGATCGGATGGGGATGGAGGCGAAAGGATAAAAAAGGAGCGGTTCAGGGAAGAAGATGTCAGGTGTTATGAAAAGCAGCGGATAGATCTGCCCAAGGAAGCATGCCCATCACTTAAGGGTTCAAGGCAGCCAACCACCCTTAGCAGCTACTGCCGCATCGGTCACCTCGCCCCACGTAGGATGATTCAGCTCTCACTAGCCAAAAAATTGTGCTAGGCGTCAGCAGGACTCCGGCGTGTCCCATCAACCAAGGAAACAATAAAGGTCAGATGCACCACGAGCCACACTTTTTGGGGGCATAGTGCCGAGAATCTCACTTTTCCCGACCCCATGCCCGGGGGCTTCTGTCGTATCCATGGGAACCGGGGTGTCCATGATCCTTCTAAGAGCATCTCCACCGGGACACCCCAAAGGGTGTTTGGCAACGCTGCCGACAAGCAGTATGGGGTGCAGCGGCAAGTTTCCGGCAATTTGGGGAACATTTCTCCCACCGGTTGCCTACAGCCGCCCCCCAAAACTCCTCAACCGATCGGTCATGCTCGTCGATGCGTTGCTCAATCGTGGTCGTGCTCGGCCACATCATCGATGGAGTCGTCGTGGTGGCCTCGTTGGTGGCGCTTGCCGAGGACTATGAGGGCCACGAGCTCGTCCCCAACTCCTGCTCTAGTCCCCACACGCGTTGGAAGCGACAACAACTTCCAAGGACGTCGGTGACGCGCACAGCTCCGAGGGGACAAGCTGTCGCACTGCCGCTCATCGTGAATTGGGGAGAAGGCAGGCCGCCGCGCACAGGGGAGGAGGCGGGTCACCGCTCCTAGAGCTAGATGTCATCTTCGTCCATCTCGAAGGTCGGCAAGCCGTGGGTCAGAGCACGGGGGAGAAGCATGGCAGCATGGACAAGGGAGAAGTAGGGGATCATGGGTGCGCGCTACCAGGGAAGAAGCGGTGGTCTCGCTGGCGGCGCCCATGCCCTGAGTGGTAGGTGGGAATTGGGGGCAGGTGAGAGGAAATAAAGAAGAAAGGAGTGATGCGTAGGTGGGAGGGGCTGACGGGTAGGCCTGTCTCTCCTTGTCCTACGTGAGTCACTGTCGCACTCCCAACTCGGCCCTGGTTGCCGATGGTGGGGAGGGGTTACCGGACAAAATATTAGGGCTCTAGAACTGTTGTCACTGCTTGGGTGCTCTCGATGGGGAGTGTTTTTTGCATGCCACCCCCAACCCGGGTGGGGGCGGGTTGGGGTGTTGGTGGAGATGCTCTAAGCGCGGGCCACGACGTTCCTCGTGTCACATGGCCATCCCGCGCCTTGTACGACAGACAAGAGCCGAGAACCATCTCATGGCTTAGTCCACGGGAAGGGTGCATAAGCAGTGAGTATCCTTCTCTGGGCTTGGAGAATATGCCCTCGGGGCACGTGGGGGATGAACAGGAAGAGCATCCAAGGCTATCAACAAAGAACCCCGATGACCCATGGCGTGTAGTGGGAGGGTCCTAGTGGCCCTCGCAAACAAGGATGTCACACGATGTTCCTAGGCATAGGCTAGTGCAGTGTCATGAATGGCAGGCTTGTAAAGGCAGGCCACCCAAGCCCAATAAGGAAGGGATTGGTTGATACAAGCGCTCTCAATGGGACAGCAAGCCCCTCCAGGGAAGGGTGATCTCTTTAGTTCATTGCGCGCGTCCAAGACCATTATGGTAAACCTTTACAGTATAAAAGGATGGGCCATAGCATAGGAGAATAGAGGTTGAATTCGAGAGGGACGGGCAAAGATGAGAGAAAGAGAGAAGAATAGGAGGGAAGCCATGGCCGATCGCCATCGCGGTCGGTATATCATACACTAGCAGACCCGACAAGAGCCAGTTTCATGTAGTGTGTACTCTACTTCCCTCCACGATAAGCAATACAATCATACATGCATGACATAGGGATGTTAGCCTTGTCTAAACCTGGGTAAACACCTTGTGTCCGCGTGCTTGAATCATCTACGAAGGTCACGAGAAGGGATCTTGGACGTGGTTGCCACCCCACGGTCGAACAACTAAAAGGGGTACGCATTACCCCTGATATTCGTGTTCCCACACACGACATGGGGATATTCTTCCTAAATCCAACCTTGTTAAGCGAAATTGGCATGAGAATACGAAATATGCTTTTTTATATCAGATGAAACAATTAAACATTTATTGTTTCAATAATTTTATCGTTCTATATGGTTAGTCACCCAAATAGGTTCAGGCTTGTATCCACTATATAGTGTTGCCAATATTTTTGGAAACTCGTTATATGACATAGATTACAGGTACATAATTCTTCTTAGGATGGGAGTGATTGTTATTGTTTGGTTGCAATGCTACGTAGAAATGATAAAATGTTTAATGATAAAAACTCTTCTATTTTGCAGGTTATCTACCGATGTATCGGTACTATGGTTGCCCTACATCGTGTGGAGTTTCACGTCCTTTTTACGGAGTTGTGTACACGTTTGCAAGATACAATGATAGAATTCTTTATCCGACATGGATGACAGCACAATGTTCGGATTGACCATCCACCCCCTTAGACGCTTTGCTTTTTTTATTATGATACGTAATTCGTCAGTTTTCATTTTTGTTATGTGACTGTGGATTTGTATCGGATGTGTACATCTTAGCTATACAGAGACCGAGTATAATATTTAAATTTTACATAATAAAAAGTTCTATATAAAAAACGTGTTAAAAATTTAAACATCTTATATTTTGAAACAGAGTGAGCGGTTGCCGGCGTAATAATGTTTTCTTCTTATACCGTGATGATGTGACTTTTCAGCTAATAAGAACTTCTAATATCTCCTCTTGTAAGAAAAAGAGAGGCGACGGCTAGGGTGAAAACCCTAGCAGCCGCCGCAATCTATTTCATCCTCGCCGTCTATGTCTGGGAATCGACGGGTCCCCGTCTCCTTTGCTTGTCGCTCTGGCGACGGGAGGGGGTGGGGACCTCGGACCTACGCTCGGTGTTATAGAAGGTCCCTAAAGTTAGAGTTTGGTCAACCGACATCGACGCTATGGTAGCTATGGGGGCGTTGAGCGGGACAAGAATAAGGTATACCCGTCTCCTCTTCCACCTGGTCCGTGACGATCTTGCCGCTGGCGTTGAGGAGGGCGGGGATTCGTCTGGTCACCGCTTTCATGGAGTGGTGGATCTCGAGTCTACGTGTGTTCTAGGTTAGGTGTTACAGTTTCAGATCAATTCAATGGCGACTTCTTCAGCTCTGAGACGCTGGTCCTTAGAAGCACGTGCACGAAGACTTCCCGACTGTTATCAAATTCCAGGCCGGCTCAGGTAAGGGAGCAGCGAGCGCGTCGGCGGCTCGCTCTGGCGGCAGTAGTGGTCGTTAGGTGGCCCAAAGACCTCGATGTAATTTTTATTATGTTTGGGGTGCTTTGTACTTATTGTGAACTCATAAAATAGACCCCGATCTTTTCCGCAAAAAAAAGAACTTCAAATATTGGAAAACAGACCATGTAGGACATGTTTGATTCGTATCATAGGAAAATATAGATTAGAAAAATATAAAATTCAAGTGTCATGTCCAGTTGAATCTTATATGATTTGAAAGCTACAGGACTTTTTCTCATATATATAGTGTTCGAATGTGAGAAAAAATTAAGAAATTGTAACATAAGGTTTAAGTGAATGGATTTTTTCCCTCTAAAATATACTTCAATGCAGCCATATGGAAAAAAAATTCTGAGAATCTAATCCTATGAATCAAACGAAGTTCATAGGAAAATTCCTAAGGCCCTGCTTGTCCATCGTATAATATACCGGCCAGATCTTAATGTTACGAAGTATGCTTAGGTTTTAGTGGGATCTGCTCCCTCCGTTTAGAAATATAAGATGTTTTAGGTTTGTGAAGAAGATGTATCTAGACATGTTTTAGTGTATAGTTTTAAATAAATCTAGACACTAAAAGATGTCTAGATACATCTTATTTATAAACCTAAAACATCTTATATTTCCAAACGGAGGGAATAGATTAGTCCATAATGTTTACCCCGTTTTTAGCTAGAATACACGAAACCAAAACCAAGCGGGGCGTAAGGACTAAAATCCCGGCATTGTTTCGTGTCTTCTTTCATGCTTTCGATTGCCGTCTCAATCACGCGGGGCAGGTGCTACTAATAAATACCGGTACTCCTACTACTACCATGGTCAACTGTAAGCTCGAGCTAGCAAGGTGCTGCTGCGGACAACACAAACTGAACCAATCACGCACCGGCACGACCTCTCGGCCGGAGCCGGAGGCGATCGAAGGTGCGAAGCGATGGAGTCGGGCGGGACACCCACACGTTCAGGCCCAACCGACGGCCGCGGCGGCTGGCCCGCCGCGCTCTTCATCATCGGTAATCTCGCCGATCTTTTACAAGTTTTGGACTAAAACGTCTCTGAATTGTGAACTCTGAACTGCTCCGCCCCGTGCACGCGCAGTCGTCGGCTTCTTCGAGCGCATCGGGTTCATGGGCTTGGGGGGCAACCTGATCACCTACCTGACCGGCCCGCTGGGCATGTCCACGGCGGCCGCCGCCGCCAGCGTGAACGCGTGGTCCGGGACCGTGATGGTGCTGCCGCTCGTCGGCGCGCTCGCCGCCGACTCGCGCCTCGGCCGGTACCGGGCGGTCCTGCTCGCCGGCGTGCTCTATCTGCTGGTCAGTGCCGCTACTTCTCGCTCCATCCCTCTCTTCTAAAGCAAAGCATCCTGTCCCTGTCCGTGTCGTGCTTTAATAATCCCCTTGCCATTGCGCGGTAGAGAGTTTGTCGTGGAGCTCATTGCCATTTTACTAAGATGGAATCTGGAGACATGATTTTGATTCTGGCGTTGCTGTCTACAGTAGAACATTTTGGAGCTGGTATCCTGTACGATGTCTGCTTTAATCGCTGTCCGATGGCGCCATCCCTGCATTGTCACCCATTTTTATTTTCCTCATCTACACAACGAAAATACCCCGATCAAGGATCTTGTCGACATTTCCTCTATCGCAATGAATATAGCTGTTCTCCTACTGTTATTAAAAAAAAAAGATCTTGTCGACATCCAGGACCTTGCGGTGGTGGTAGTGGGGTGTGGGGAAGCAATTGGACACGGGTAGATCACCCTTGCATATGACCAGTACTGTAGACAAGCTGTGACAGAAAAATAATGCAAAAACGACATTGTAGGGCTCGATTGAGCCAATTCAGTAGCCAGTAATTAGCAATTCCGGCTACACGCTAGTATATCTTAACTTGTAGTACTACTTCGAGCTAATTTTTTTTAAATAATACATTTTTTTTATTCATTTTCACAAATAATACGCAAAACTGGAAATTTTCAAATCTGTATGTCCGTCGTCCGTTGAACGGACGACAGAGTGAGTCGTTGCTTGAACGGACGACAGAGTGGGTCGTCCCTTGAACAGACGACAGGGCGTGTCGTCCTTTGACAAGACGACTACCCAGTGCTCCCGCCGCTACATAATCTTCGCTAAATAATCGTCCGCTCGGCAATCCTTCGCGCCGATTTTTTCCGCCGGTACTCCCCGCCATTTTTTCCCGCCGTTACTCCCGGCAAATTTTTCACGCCAGTAATCCCCGCCCTTTGTTCCCGCCACGACTTCCCGCCCTCTTTTTCCCGCCATGACTTCCCGCCCTTTTTTCCCGCCTATTCGGTTCGGTGCCTCTATAAATCCGGGCAACGGGATGTATCCTTTAACCCAGTTCATCTCTTCCTCCTCTTACTCTCTCATTTCCCTCTCTCCTTTTGCTCTCGCATTTTCCTCCACTCCTCTCCACTATGACCGACGCGTCTCCCTGGCCTGTAGATATGTCCATTGGGCTTTTCTTCATAGCCAGAACTGTTGAGATAGGCCATAAACCAGCCGACTGGGATATGTTGGTATCGAACCATGATGCTCTCGTTACACTTGGTAAGTCACTTTATCTAAGAGGGTGGAAACTGAAGACCCCAAATCAGGTACGAGCAGAGCTTCTCAGGATCAAGGCAAGGTGGGACAAGCTCACCTTCAAGAGTGAAGCTCGCATGATGGAGGTGGCTAATACACCTTGGTCCTGGATAGAAGAAAGTGAAGATGAGGATGATATCTTCATGCCGCCACCGGTTGGAAGCAAGGCAAGAGCTGAGTGGGACAAGAGACAGGAGAAGAAGAAAGAGCAGGCCAAGAAGAGCAAGTGCGAGGGATCGTCCAAGGGAAAGGGCGAGGCATCATCGAAGGGAAAGGGAAAGGCATCATGCTAGGGATAGATAGGACTCTTATTTATGTACCGCAAGTTATGTTGAACTATGTTGCAAGTTATGTTGAGTAGTTTGTCGAATAAAATCATGAAATAATAGAACGATGTCTCATACATAGATAGGTAAATGACTGATACATAAGTAGATATCACTAGTGTCGACGACGAGGTGGCGGAGGCCTCGGTGTACTCCATCCATATCTGTGGGGTGGAATCACATCACGGCGAGGTGCAGTTGACCCTTCACCTTGATCCTGTGTATTCTGTGTGGGGATAGGTGGTGGAGTACCTTGCTGATACTGACTAAACCAGTCTACCTGCTCGTGCTGTGTCTGCTGATGACGGTCGTCAGTACTGTCCCATGTAACGGAGTCTCCTGCTAGTGTACAAGAAATTAAGTACTGAACAATGACATACTGCATCTAATAATAGTAGGAAGGGACACGCTTACCCTGAGGATGAGATTGTGGTCGATAATCAAAGTCCATGTAGGGGATCGGCTGCTGATACTGCCATTGTTCGAAAGTAATCTGGTTCTGCTGCAACTGGTCGAAAGTAAACTGTGATTGCTGCCACCCCGAGCCTCCAGCCTGGTCTGGAGGTGGTGCTCTCGGCGGCGCCTGCTGTGAGAGTCGTGGACGAGGCTCGTGGCGGAGTGGTGGAGAAATATGCTCCTCGTGCCGTCCCGATCCTCCAGCATGGTCTGGAGAAGGTGGCTGCTCCATGGATCGACGTGGGGCGCGCTCCTCCACCGAGTGACGCGGTGGGCGCTGCTGTGTGGATCGACGTGGGGCGCGCTCCTCCACCGAGTGACGCGGTGGGCGTTGTGCTTCTCGGTGTTGAACGACGTCTAAGACGCTGGTGCACGTGATGGCCGCGTAGATACGCCGCAGCTTCTCCTCGACCCGCCGGGCAAAGGACTGAACCTGCTGACGGGGCACAAGAGGAACGGACGAAAGCGATCGTCCGTACTGAGCCACCTCAGTCTGTAGCTCCCACGTCATGTCGGCCTGCATTTTTCTCATAGTTAGGTATGCACTACATAGGCACTCATGTTTATTATACTCTAAATAAAGTACTTACCGCTGACTGTCTGGACTCCAGTGTTGACTGGCTAGGGTATATCTCATCGTCATGTGCGTGTGGAATGGGACGTAGCCGTGTCATCGACATGTACCTCTGTAGGTATCCGTGGAATAGCTCCATATCAAACGGGCCAGCGTGCCACACTTGTGTTGGTGCATTCTGCCACTCGTTGACGTAAATCCCCACCCGTTGGAGCCATTGAGTGGCAGTCTTGCTACTTCTCCGAGAGTACCTGTCATTAGAATTTGTTAGACCATCATTAAAGAACATAGATGAAGTATAAGATGCATTCCTTATGTACATATATTTACTTACGCGTGCACGACATCTGGAAGGGGAACATCCGGACGCGGGGGATCTACCATCTGGCAAAGACCAAACTGTCGCATGACCCTCTGTTGAGACATCTCCTCAACTTGGCAATCAAAGATGATCTTGGATGTAGTCAGCCAGTACTCTCGATCTCTAGTGCACATAATAGATATTCCTCCAGGATATCGTGCGTGTCGTGTCTGCAGGGTGTACGGCTCCCAAATCACGACATCCTCTTTCAGTGTGTCGAACTGCTCGCTGAACGATGGATAGCATCTAACGACTTGCTCTCCCGCGAAACGACACTGCATGACAAAATAGTTGTTAGTAACTTTCATATTGTAGTACCAGAAGTGCAATTTATTAAGACATTACACTGACCTTGCGACGGGTCCAGTGAGTGCCAAATGTAGGCAAATCAATTTGCTCTTCGTCGAACAGCAGGTCAGATTGGTAGACAATTGTTTCATGTTCCTGGTTGCCGACTATTTGGTTGACACTTACATCTGGACGGCCGATAGGGAACCTCTCCCACGACCACAGTTGCAGCAACAATGGACATCCTAGCAAGGCAGAACTGTCCTTGGTTAACTGGCAAGCATTGCACATACCTCGGTACGTAGCTGCTAAGACAGCTGAACCCCAACTCCACTGTGTGCATTCTTCCTGGCACGTCGCCTCCGCGATCCCTCTAGCAAAATGGATGTATCGCGCACTAATGGTCGACACGTGGTTCTCAGTGAACATCACCTTCCCGAGCAGCCACATAAGGTATGCCTCCAGGCTTCGTGTAATCTGTGGGGCAGTCATCGGAGTGGCCGGGAACCCAAACCTCTGTATCTGCATTGGCAAATAGAACAATTTTCAGTACATGATACTTCTCCAACAAAATAGAACAAATAAATGAAACACACCTGATACTGCTCCAACCATCCAAATTTTGGCCCATGATTGTCATGGCCAAAGGCCAGAGCTCCATCGCGGATGCCAAAGAATCGCAGGGCCATCTCTTGGGCCCAATTTGCCGGTGGATCCACTGGGCCTATGGGCACGCCAGCCAACGGAAGTCCCAGCAAGTACGAGACGTCCTGAAGGGTAGGAGCCATCTCTCCCCATCGAAAATGGAAAGTGTGAGTCTCGGGCCTCCATCGATCCACCAAGCACGTGAGTAAAGACGAGTCGTACTGTAAGCGACTAGTCTGGAACCCAAGTTGTCGCCCTTCTATCTCCTCCATATGAGTGGCCTCAACCAAACGAACGAATGGTAAGAGCCCAGCCCACTTCAATCTACATAAGAAGAAAGCAGAACAGTTTAGTCACATTGGCCCATAAATATCCCAACAACAAGAGAAATAAATGTCACATGCCTCTGAAGCCAATCAGGATGTATGCACCAGTTCGAAATGGGAGTGCGAGTCACTAGGTGCTTCAAGGACCCCGGGTTAGCATCCAGTACCGTTGATCGGTGCTTTCTATCTATGTCAGCATTCAGCAAAGATCCCGCCATCTGCACATTAGTTCCACACATATTACAAATTTAAGACATAGTTCCACACATATTACAAATTTAAAACATAGTTCCACACATATTACAAATTTAAGAGATAGTTCCACACATATTACAAATTTAAGACATAGTTTCACACATATTACAAATTTAAGACATAGTTCCACACATATTACAAATTTAAGACATAGTTCCACACATATTACAAATTTAAGACATAGTTTCACACGTCTAGTTTCTTCCTCTGCCTCTTCTTCCTCTGCCTCTTCTTCCTCGGCTGCCACGTCCACGAGGAGCAGCTCCACCAGTCCCGAAGATGTGGCAACTGGTGTCTATATGACCAAATTGATTACACAGAAAACATTGCCTAGTAGGGCCTCCGGCTTCAGATTCATCCATATCATTACGGATGCGGACACATTGTCGCCTTCCTCTTCCTGTCCTCATCAGTACAGGATCTGGGATGTAAACCCTTTCACCTGGATTTACTTTATTGAAATTTCCCCATGCCCTATATCCCATCATCTCGCCTGTCCACGTATTGACCACCGCGTCCTTAAGGAAATAAGGAGACACAAACGAGATCGCATCCATACCCATCAGCCCGCATGCAGCTAGTACATGAGAGCAAGGCAGATGCAACAGCTTGGGTTTATTGCACGTGCACTCACACGTTGGCCAGGCTTCGTTGCCTATCCTCACCTCCTGTGTCTTTACCTCATCTCCTGTTCCAATCCGGTTGGAAGGGAGGCGTACCTCGAACCTTCTTTCCTGATTACCGATGGCGATGACATGCATGGACCGAGCCTTCTCCATCTTGGCATCCATGTAATGCATGATCTTTGAACAATACCTCGTGTTTGGGTTGTTCATGATATGCATCTGAGCCATCTGGAGTCTGTCTCTGAAATACTTCAGAGTTCCCGTGAAAATACACTCCACAATTGCTGTTAATGGTAGAGCCCTACTTCCTCTCAAGACAAAGTTGTAAGTTTCAGCCAGATTTGTAGTCATGACGCCAAACCTAGCACCATGACTGTCATGCAGCAGAGACCACCTCTCTACAGGCTCGTGTTGTATCCATTCCTGAAAATTTTTAATCCTTCTGCTAGGCCTTCTCCTAGTACCGGGTTGGTCAAATCCTGGCAAGTCACAAAGGGCAATGGGTTCTTCCTCCTGTGGTGCTACTCCTGTTGTTGCCTGTGCAGCTAACGCCGCTGCATGAGCCGCGACCGCTGCTGCTCTAGCTGCTCTCCTCTGAGTCACATGTTTTTTAGTGAAGTCATCAAGATAGCCACGACACTTGATATACTTCCACTCTTGGTTCTGCTTGCAAAGCTTCTTGAATAGGTTCATAAGAGCCTTGTTCCTGAACTGTGAGAAAAAATTGGCCCCTAGATGCCGCATGCACCAACGACTCTGCATGTCCAGCCATGGAGTTACTTCATCAGGAGTGGGCTGTGTGAGCTTCTTTATCGCGCTTAGTATACCTGGATGCCTATCATGAAGCACGCATACATTCGGTGTATCTCTCACAATTGCTATCTTCAGCTGCCTGAAAAACCATACCCAACTCTCTGTGTTCTCGCTCTCCACGAAAGCAAAAGCAAGTGGAACCACTTGATTGTTTCCATCTTGGCCTATGGCAGTCAATATCTGACCCCTATACTTGCCAGTGAGAAATGTACCATCCACACAGATGACTGGTCGACAGTGAGTGAAAGCTTCTATGCATATAGCAAATGAGAAGAACACTCGATGAAGTACCCTCAAATTAGGTTCGTGTGGCAATGTAAAGTGTTGGATGTCCACGTAGGTGCCTGGATTCCTAGCCTGCAGTGTCTGGAGCATCCTAACAACACAGTCATACCCGTCTCGAAACGAACCAAACCTTGCCTCCAGTGCCCTTTGCTTAGTCCTCCAAGCCTTCCCGTATGAAATATTGTAGCGGAATCTGACAGAAACTTTGTGAATGATAGCATTCACCCCCATGGCTTTGCCCTCCACTATCTCTGTGTACAACAGTCTAGCCAGGAGGGTTGACGTGAGGTTACGATGGTCCTGAAGGACACTTTCAAGTGTGCATGTGTGCATCACAACATCGGTGACCTTCCAGTTTGTGTCATACCTAGGGACATGGGCATGCACCCTTGCAGGACATCCAGCTTCCTCGCAAACCAATGTCAAATATTGTTGTGATGACACCTTCGTTTTCATGACCCGTTGCATGGACATTGACCACTCAACAATTGCTTCCTGCAGATGTCTCTTGCTAGGATATAATGCACCCAGAGAGATGCTGTTCGCGTGATAATGCCACGCCGAATCATGCCCATCGTTCACAGTCATTGCTGATGTGTTGTCATTATTCCATGATGCCGGAATAGGTTGGCCGATCTCTTCTTGATCAGACTCGCCAGAATCATCAGCCGTATCACTGTTGCCTTCTGAGTCTTCGGCTTCCATTTGATGTTGCAACAAACCATCATATATCTCGTCCTCATCAGCTTCGCCACTGAATATGTTTTCCCCTAATCCTTCACCACCGTCCTCTGATACATAACCATCACCCCAGGTGTGTGCATAGCTACTGTGACCTGATTCATATCCGCCGCCACCCTCTTGGCCCTGACTACTCTGGCTATGATCATAACTACCTCCAGCATGACCGGTCCGACTACTCTGGCCATGATCATAACTACCTCCAGCATGACCGGTCTGACTACTATGGTCATGATCATACCCAGCCTCTTTCACCACAGGTAACACTAAGAGACTGGGGTTAACTTCTCTTTTCTGGCAAGCTTGCACAAATTTGACCCATTTCTGTTGCGCTTCTATTGGCCTTAAATAAAAATTAGGGGTTTGCCTTGACTTAGTCCATAAAGCATGCACACCGACAGTATGGGTAGGAGGGAGCCCTAAACGAACACATAACCAATCCTTCAACTGAGTAACGGGCACTGTTTCAGGATTCTGAAGCACTTCATCCATAAATCTAAACTCGCTCAAATCAACTCCGTGCTGGTTCATTCTGACGGAACCAGGACCATACAAGAACCTAAACACTACATTATTTGACATGATTTTCGACCTAAAAAATACCAAAAATAGTCAAAAACAGGTACATTGACACATAATACTCTACAAATATCTTGCATCTAACAGACCCCATCAAACGCTACCTATGAACATACACACATGACTGCAATAAGCAAGAAATTAGGGTTTACCCTTGAAGCGTGCGAAGTCCTGCCGTGCAGCTGCCTCAGGTCAACGGATCAGCACCTCCACCATGCACCTTTCTCAAGTCCCAGCACCAGCCTCCACCATGGCCATTGCTCAACAAGAAGCTAAGAACACCACCAGATCTCTCCACCAAAACGCTTCAAATCACAACACCAGGCTATCCCATTAGTAGATCGGGACTCTACTAGCTTGCTAATGTGTTAGAGCAAGCGAGAGAAAAAGAAGAGCTAGCAGACGAGAGAAAGAAGAGCTAGCAGACGGGCGAGCTAGCAGACGGGCGAGCTGGAAATGAGAGCGAGGGACGATGGGCACGGCCACGCGAGCTAATATAGCCGGGGCTCGTCGTCCGTTCAAGGGACGAAGCGGCTGTCGTCTGTTCAACAGACGACGCGGCTGACCCCTGTCAGCCGACAGCGCCCATCGTCCGTTCAACCAACGACCGGGCCGACCCCTGGCAGCCGACAAACTGGTCGTCTTTTGAACAAAAGAAGACAACCTGGTCGTCTTTGCAAGAAAAGAAGACATGTTGGTCGTCTCGTGAACAGACGACGAGGCTGTTTCGTCCGCCCAACGGACGACGGACAGACAGATTTGAAAATTTTCTGTTTTGCGTATTATTTGTGAAAATAAATAAAAAAAATGTATTATTTAAAAAAAATTAGCCTACTTCGATCCGTTCAAAATTAATTGACTTATACTCTCTCCGTTTCGTAATATAAGATGTTTTACATTTCTGAAAAGAGTGTATCTAGACTACTTGGATTTAGTGTATAGATTCATTTCGGACCTATACACTAAAAAAAAAAATTAGATACACTCATTTCACAAAACTAAAACATCTTATATTATGAAACGGAGGGAGTATGTATTTAAACACTAAAATACTTCAAAATATGTATTTGAATCTAGAAAATCCGAGACAGTAATTTGAAACTGAGCTGCGAAGCTGGAATAAACGGCTCATAATTAAATCGGACGACCCATATTTATGATGTCTGCGAAACATTTGACGACCCCTTACTAATATGCACTGCACTGATGAGCAGAGCCTGGGAATGCTGACGGTCTCATCCATGCTGCAAACATCGGGCTCTCATCCCTCGAGCTGCCATGGAACGGCCACCGCCTGCTCGCCGCCGCTGCCTTCGACGCCGTCATCTGCCTGGCTCGCCTTCTTCTACGCCGCGCTCTACCTGCTGGCTCTGGCGCAGGGTTTCCACAAGCCGTGCTCCGAAGCCATGGGCGCGGACCAGTTCGACCCCACCGCGCGTGCGTCCCGGAGCTCCTACTTCAACTGGTTCCACTTCTCCATATCGTGGGGCTACGCCGTCGCGGCGACTGTGGTCACCTACCTCGAGGAGAACGTCGGCTGGACCGTCGGGTTCGCCGCGTGCTGGGCCACCATGGTGGTCTACCTCGCCGTCTTCTTGCTCGGCACGGGAACGTACCGCGCCGAGCAGCCCGTCGACGGCAGTTCGTTCGCGCGGCTCACCGAGAAGTTCGCCTTTTCTCGCAAGGTCGTTGCCGCTGACACAGAACGGTGAGCCATGGTCACGGCTACAGATTGCATCAATTCCCCTGCACGGACGTGAGTGATAAGTGTACCTGTCTTTTTTACCGTGCAGGCTTCTGACGGCAGAACCGGAGGAAGGTAAAGGATTCCTGGTCAAGCTGCTGCCGATCTGGCTGTCGAGCCTGGTCTTCGCGGCGGCCGTCGCGCAGATCACCACCCTGTTCACAAAGCAGGGCAGCACCCTGGACCGGCGCATCGGGAGCCTCGTCGTGCCGCCGGCGGCCCTTATGGGCTTCATCAGCGTCACCTTCGTCACCCTGCTCCCCATCTACGACCGCGCCCTCGTGCCCCTCGTGAGGCGCCTAACCGGCCACCCCGCGGGTATCACGACGCTCCAGCGCGTCGGCGCCGGCATGGCCATGTCCTGCGTCGCCATGGCCGTCGCCGCGCTCGTGGAAGCCAAGCGCCTCCGCGCGGCCGAGGCCGCAGGCCTGCTCGACCGCCCCGACGTGGCGGTGCCGATGAGCCTGTGGTGGCTGGTGCCGCAGTACGTGCTGATCGGCCTCGCGCAGGTGTTCAGCTACATCGGGCTGGAGGAGTTCTTCTACGACCAGGTGCCCGACGCGCTCCGCAGCGTGGGGCTGGCGCTGTCCCTGAGCATCTTGGGCGTGGGGAGCTACGCCAGCGGCGTGCTCGTGGCGGCGATCGATTGGGCGACGACGAGGGGCGGGGGAGAGAGCTGGTTCTCCGACAACCTCAACCGTGCGCACCTGGATTATTTCTACTGGCTCCTCGCCGGCCTCGGCGCTTTAGAGGTGGCTGTGTTCTTGTATTTTGCAAAGCGATATGTGTACATCAATAAAACAGAGCAATGATTCTTTCTCCATTAGTTTTAGAGGCTATTGGTTCAGTTGCACATATGTTTAGCAACAAATGAAGTGAAAAGAGACGAAAAAATCATTATACAAGATTATACTCCCTTTGTTTAGAAATATAAGATGTTTTAGTTTTTTGAAGTAAATGTATCTAGACACATTTTAGTGTATAGTAAAAAAATATCTAGATACATTAGCCTTACTAACCTACAACATCTTATATTTTCAAACGGAGGGAGTATAATACTAAAACGGAATTGCTAGCTAGCCAACACACCGATCGGAAGCAGCGACGGCCCATACAGGAGGCCCACACACCGAAACGATAGCACAAAAACAACGCACATAGACCAGCTCAACACAGCATATGGACCACACCAATCTCGATGACCGAAAAAAATCAACGGTACACAAGCTAGCTGCGACATAAACTACGTCATATCTAGCTGTGTTTTAGCAATTCCGTTTTAGTATTGTATAATCTTGTATAATGAACTTTTTGTCTCTTTTCACTTCATTTGTTGCTATATAAACATATGTAGCAAAACTGAACCAATAACCTTTAAAACTATTGGGGAGTGTTGGAGTCTGGGTTAGCGTAGAAGTGGTGTTCTAGGAGAGTCTGAAATGTTCCAGTGAGTGTAGTAGTACTACTCTGGTAGAGTCTAGAGTATTTTAGAGAGTGTTAGTAGATTAGTAGTAATGTCCTACTAGAGTCTAGATCATTCCAGTGTATAAGTGAAGATGTAAGGCTAGATTGTGCTATATATAAGAGGGTGTGGAGGTCCAAGGAGCCAAGCACATCCAGAAAATTTCTTCCAAATCCTACATGGTACCAGAGCTAGGCTCATCCTCCTAACCCTAGCTACCACCGTTCCACTACTGCAGCATCCTCTCTGGCTCTTGTTGTCAACAACACCGGGTGCATTGTAGTCACCTAGGCGGCGGGAGGTCGCACCCTGTTGCTTTGTGCAGACAGTAGCCATCTCATGTCGCAAGGTGCATCACGTGAGGCTTGGTTGCTGCTCTGCATGGGTGGTTGCTCAGGAAGCTAGTTAGAATGGTACAATTGGGGTGCTGATAGGAGGAGGATAAGTTAGATTGGTTGGATTTGGTAAGGAAGAGAAATTGGAGGCAGAGGAGGACCTCTGACCTTGCCGGAGATGGGCAGATGCAGAGGCGATGCAGGCGGTTGTGAAGGAGCTGGGCATCTATGTTATGGAGATGATGGCTGAAGCGGCAGTGAGTTGTGGTGGTGAAGGGAGACAACTGGGTGAGGTCTCCTATGTTGGTTATTCTTGGGCTACGGGAGAAGAGAGGTGATACGTCATAAATGTATCTATAATTTTTGATGTTCCATGCCTATTTAGTATCTACTTTGCTTTGCTTTGTCTACACTTTGAGGTGTTTTTATATGTTTTCTGGACTAACCTATTAACAAGATGCCACAGTGTCAGTTGCATGTTTTCTTCTGTTTTTGGTTCTAGAAAAGGCAGAAAATCAATATTCTCGGAATTGGATGGGACAAAATCCATTGTCAATATTTTACCGTGGGGAACACGGAGCCAGAAGACGAGACGGAGAGGAGCCACCAGGGGGCCACACCCCCGGCCTGGCCTGGCCCGCGCCTGGCGGGGGTGCGGCCACCCTAGGTGCCCTTGCCTCGCCTCTTCGCCTATAAGAAGACCCCGATACCAAGACCCTAAGTACCCGATCAATCTTCCACGAAACAGTACGTAGCCGCCGCCACCATCGTCCCTAGATCGGGGGTGATCTGAAGTTCTTCCCGGCACCCGGCCGGAGGGGAGATCATCCCGGAGGCCTTCTTCATCATCATGCCAGCCTCCGGTATGAAGCATGAGTAGTTCCACCTTGTACTACGGATCCATGTAGTAGCTAGATGGTTGTTTCTCCTCCTTTGTGCTACCATGTTTAGATCTTGTGAGCTCCGTTCATGATCAAGATCATCTATTTGTAATCATGCATGTTGTGTTTGCAGGGATCCGATGGATACTGAGATTACTATGTCAGATTGATTAATGGTTCTATCTTATTGGTTCTATCATGTCTGTGTTGTTTGTGATCTTGCATGCTCTCTGTTTCTAGTAGCTATCTTGGCCAAGTAGATGCTAGTGACTCCAAGAGGGAGTATTTATGCTCGATAGTGGGTCTATTCCTCTATTTAATCTGGGAAGTGACAGAAATCTCTAAGGTTGTAGATGTGATGTTGCTACTAGGGAGAAAACAACGATATCTTATTCATGGAACAAGTGGATTGTTTACCTTACACACTTTGCTTAAAGCAGTTATCCGTTGGTTGCAACTTAATACTGGAGGGGGTTCGGATGATAACCTAAACGTGGATTACTAGTCATAGATGCAGGTGGATGGCGGTCTATGTATATTGTTGTATTGCCCAATCAAATCTCATAGGATCATGAATGTCTAGTATTGCATTGTTATACCTTGCTCTGTCCTGTCAATTGCCCCACTGTAATTTGTTTACCCAGCATGCCATGTTTGTTTATCTTAAGGAGAACACCTCTAGTGAACTATGGACCCCGGTCCAATCTTTACCATTGATACATCTTCCACTGTTACTGTTTTTAGCAGACCGGTGAGATTGACAACCTCACTGTTCGTTGGGGCAAAGTCTTGAGTTTGTGTTGTGCAGGTTTCCAAGTTGCTAGCAATACCTTTGGGTCGTTTCCTTCCTCCTACTGGTTCGATAACCTTGGTTTCTTTCTGAGGAAAGACTTGCTGGTGTGCTCATTATACCTTCCTCTTGGGGTCTCCCAACGAAGCTCTACATTGATATGAGCGCATCAAGCTGTTTTCTGGCGCCGTTGCCGGGGAGGATAAGGATGGCTTCACAAGGGGAGTCCTTCACAACCTTTCTCTTTACTTTGTTTTTGTTTTGATTAGTTTCTTTTGCTTGGTTTTGTTTGCCTCTTTTTATCAAAAAACTCCAAAAAATTTAGTTTCATTTGGTTTGCCTTTTCTTATAAAAAACACACAAAAATTAGTTTCTACCCTAGTTCTCACCTTGCTCTAGCTCACCATGTTGATCCCTAAGTTCACCCTGAAAGACCTTTCAATAGGTAGTTGATGATGGCTAGCACGGTTGACATGGAGCCTGTTGGGAACCCCAAGAGCAAGGTGTAGCAGCACAGCAGCAAGTTTTCCCTCAATAATAAACCGGGGTTACCGAACCAGTAGGAGGAAGGAAACATCACACAGGTGTTGTTGGGCCACGTAGAGATAAAACAAAATTTTCTCTCTAACGTGGTGGTCCCAAGATCCAGCTTAGGTAGAAGGCTACGAGGTTTACCACTAGACGCACAGTTGCGGATTACTGATGAAGCGCGTCAGTTGATGCAGTGCAGTCCTCACAATTCGATCGTCCTGGTGTTGATCGTACAACACCTCTGCTAGTATCCACACGTACAAGGAGGAGCGCTGGCGGCGAACTGTTAGGTTCGGTACGTCGGCAGGACTGCTGTGGAGCTAGGGTTTCCAACACATGGAATGACCTAACCAATCAACAATTAACCCTTCTGGGTTACTGTGCTCCACTATATATAGGGAGTGAACATGGGCTCCACTATCGTGGCCCATTCACTAAAGCCCATATAACAATAGTCATCGCGAGTCCGACTCACTAACTCAGTCCTAATCCGGCTCGGGTCCAACCCGACCAGATTTCCGATTCAGATCCAATCCGAACTTGCTCCCGCTCTTAAGTGTGTGACCCGGCAGGCACATGGCTACTCGGACACGATTGGAGTCCGACTCTCAATCGATCAGTCGGCAGCGGCTCCTAGCAGAACGTGCCGACTCCCAAGTACCAATGAGTCATGACGACTTGCCTTTCCAATGCGACTTACGTCCGAGTCCCTTTTGCCTCACGATATACCTTGTCAGACTATAGGCGAATATTCGTCATCCCTTAAATAGTCCGACTCTCTTCTCGATCCGAGATAAGTGATTCACCCGACTAACTCTTAGTCGACCGCCTCGGTTAACACTTAACCGAGTCGTGCATGGCCATGCTTTCCGAATCATATCTTCCGAGAGGGCCCAGATAATATCTCTCCAAATGGAGGGGCAAAATCCCATCTTGGTTATTCACATCATGCAGTTTGATTCTCAGTCGACCCGAACTCTGCCTTTATAACTGCCCAGTTACGGATCAGCGTTTGACAGAACCTAAGTCGGTGATCGTCAACTCGGACTATGCAATAACCTCAGGTCTAAGGATTACATTGATTGAGATATACAAGTGACAACTTGTTCGTTGTACCTCAAAATGGGTCAATCCGAATCGCAAAACTCTTTAGCCGAATCTGTGTAAGTTGGAATGGCATCACCATGCCCATGACAAGTGGAACCGAGTCATCAAGCCGACTTTCACATTGGTCTAAGTTGTGTGTCCAGCACAACCTCAATGACCAAGGACATTTAGTACAAGCAACATGAATGCATAGTTCCACAACCGAATCACATATTCAATGATACACATCAGATGTTTATACAAGGACAACTTTATATCTTTATGAATACAATGGGAAATATCATCATACATGATTGCCTCTAGGGCATATTCCCAACAGTCTCCCACTTGCACTAGAGTCAATCTTCTGACATCACATGTCTAAGCATCTAATGCCCATGGCTCTCAAATGCGCCTCATGCTTCGGCTGTGGTAACGGCTTTGTCAACGGATCCGCAATATTTGCATCCGTGTGTACCTTGCATAACTTGATATCACCCTGATCCACGAACTGGCGAATCAGGTGGTACCGCATGAGTATGTGCTTGTTCTTCTGGTGTTGTCTAGGTTCCTTGGCTTGTGCAATAGCACCATTGTTGTCACAATACACGTCTAACGGATTGGACGATCCATGAACCACACCAACATCCATGAGAAAATTTCTCATCCAAACAGCTTCCTTTGCTGCCTCCGAGGCGGCAATATACTCAACCTCTGTTGTAGATGCAGACACAGTCTCTTGCTTGGAACTCTTCCAGCTCACAGCACCTCCGTTTACAATAAACACGCATCCGGATTGCGAACGAGAATCATCAGAGTCGGTAAGATAACTCGCATCCGTGTAACCCTTTACACTGAGTTCATCTTCACCACCATAAACCAAAAACATATCCTTAGTACTTCTCAAGTACTTTAGGATATTTTTAGCCGCTGTCTAGTGGATTTCTCCAAGATCAGCCTGGTATCTGCTCACAACACTTACAGCATATGAAACATCCGGCCTAGTACAAATCATGGCATACATGATGGATCTGACTACAGAAGCATACAGAATCGCACTCATCCGACTTCGCTCATCAGTTGTCGAAGGACACTGAGTCTTGCTAAGTTTACACCATGGTACATCGGTAAACCCCTTCTTAGACGATTCCATGTTGAACTTCTTCAACACTTTGTCCAAATAAGTACTCTGACTCAATCCAATGAGCCGTCTTGATCTATCTCTATAGATTCGGATTCCGAGGATGTATGTTGCCTCACCCAAGTCTTTCATTGAGAAACTCCTTTCCAATGATTCCTTGGTTTCTTGCAACATCTGGACATCATTTCCAATCAGTAATATGTCATCCACATATAAGATTAGAAAGTTTACTTTGCTCCCACTAAACTTCTTGTATAAACAAGAATCATGATCACTCTTGATGAAGCCAAATGATTTGACTACCTCATCAAAGCGAATATTCAAACTCCGAGATGCTTGCTTCAACCCATAAATGGATTTATGAAGTTTACATACCTTGTTAGCATTAGCCGGATCGACAAAACCCTCGGGTTGTATCATATACACGTCCTTGGTTAAATTTCCGTTAAGGAAAGCCGTTTTGACATCCATCTGCCATATCTCATAGTCGAAATAGGCTGCTATCGCTAACATGATCCGAACTAATTTAAGCATCGCTACGAGCGAGAAAGTCTCGTCGTAATCAACTCCTTGAACTTGTCGGAATCCCTTTGCGACAAGATGTGCTTTATAGACGGAAACATTTCCATCCATATCAGTTTTCTGCTTAAAGACCCATTTGCACTCGACGGGTCTTGCACCGTCTGGCAGATCAACCAAGTTCCAAACTTGATTTTCATCCATGGACTTTAACTCCGATCTCATGGCTCCAAGCCATGACTCGGAATCAGATCCCACCATCGCTTCCGAATAATTCTGGCTCATCACTGTCTAACAGTAACACATCACAAACACTTCGTAATCTCGCCGATCTTCGTAGTACAGGTGCTGCTTCTGGCTCAGTTACCACGACTGGTTCAACCTCCAAGGTTGTTGCCGACTCGCTACGGGCCGGTTCCTCTCGAATATCTTCAAGCTGCACCGTGCTCCCACTTACTCCCTGACTGAGAAACTCTTTCTCAAGGAAGACACTGTTCCAAGCGACAAACACTTTGCCCTCTTCTCGGTTGTAGAAGTAGTAACCCAAAGTTTTCCTCGGATACCCCATGAAAATACACTTATCTGACTTGGCCGTAAGCTTGTCCGACTGAAGTCCCTTGAAAAATGCTTCACAACCCCAAATCTTAAGAAAAGACAAGCTCGGCTTTTTGCCTATCCACATCTCATACGGTGTCTTCTCTACCGATTTTTATGGTACTCTGTTTAGTGTGAACGCCGCTGTTTCTAGACAATAACCCCAAAATGATAAAGGCAAATCTGTCCGACTCATCATTGATCGTACCATGTCCAACAAGGTCCGATTCCGCCTTTCCAAAACACCGTTCCTTTGCGGCGTTCCTGGCGGAGTAAGTTGAGGAACTATTCCACAACTTTTAAGATGGTCATCAAACTCATTGCTCATGTACTCGCCTCCTCGGTCCGACCAAAGAAACTTTATTTTCTTGCCGAGTTGATTCTGTGCTTGATTCTGGAATTCTTTGAACTTTTCAAAGGCTTCCGACTTATGTTTCATAAAGTAGATATATCCATACCTACTGAAATCATCAGTGAAGGGTTTCGCGGCATAGTAAATCAAAATTTTCTACGGATGCGAACAGAGGAAAAGCCAAGATCTAATCTAGGAGATGCAAACAACGAGAGAGATTGGATTAGATCTTCATACCCTTGAAGATTCGCACAGCGGAACGTTCGTCGGAACGTGGGTGATGTAGTCGTACTCGCTTCTCCTCCTCGCGATCCGATCCGATCTAGCACCACAAGTGGCGGTGCCTCCGTGAGATGCACACGTGCAGCACCTCGACGTCTCCTCCTTCCTCGGACCAGCAAGTATGGTGGAGAGACGGATTGGATCTACAACATGACGGCGTGGTGTATATGGTGGAGAATTTCTGCAGCAGGGCTTCGCCTACAAACAGTCGGGAGGGAGAGAGGAGGGCAGCAGGGCGGCTAGGGTTGGAGGGGAAGGTGTGGGGGGTGGTGCGCCCCCATCCCTCTTTATATAGAGGGGTGGGGCGGCAACCCTATCCCCCTCCCCCAAGCCAAACCGGCGGCCCCAAAGGAGGAAGAGTGGGGGGCAAGGAAACCCCCCCTTCTAGAAGCTCTATCTAGGGTTTAAACCCTCTTTGGCCGGCTGGGCCCTATGGGGCCTTGTGCCCCTGGCCCAATGCGGCCAGTACACTCCCTCATAGGCCCATGCCCCCTCCCGGAATGTGGGGCCACGTTGGTCCCCTTCCGGAAGGTTCTAGAAGCTTCCGGTATAATACCGATTAACCCGGAACAATTTCGAACTCCAAAAACTGCACTGCCTTATATGAATCTTATTCTCCGGAACCTCTCGTGATGTCCCGGATCCCATCCGAGACTCCGAACAAAAACTCATAAACCAATTATCCAATCTATCCTAGCGTTGAGACACGTTAAGTGTGTGACCCTGCGGGTTCGAGAATATGCAGACATGATCTTCTATCAATAATCAACAACGGGGTCTGGAAACCCATATTGACTCCCACACATTTATCGATGATCATATCGGATGAACCACGATGCCAGGATTCAATCAATCCCATATATATATTCCCTTCGTCTCGTGATATTTTACTTGCCCGAGATTTGATCGTCGGTACCGTCATACCTAGTTCAATCTCGTTCACAGCAAGTACTTTACTCGTTCCGTAATCCGATATCACTTTGTGATTAACTCCTTAACCACATGCTTGCAAGCGGTGTTGATATCGATTACCGAGTGGGCCCGAAGTATATCTCTCCGACTTGGGAGGGACAAATCCCATCTTGATACATACAACCCAACAGATACTTTCCGATCACCCGAGAGACACCTTTATGATCACCCTCTCATATGATGACGTTTCATGACCTCAAAGCTTTCTTCCGATACTAGGGATTTGTATTATCTCATGGTCCAAGGAATACAATATTTGACATAAGAAAAGCTTCGCAAAGATGAACACGATGACACTATCTAATTGCTTCACTTAGTTTGGGTCTGTCCATCATATCATTCTCCCAATGATGTGATCTCATTATTAATTGACAACTCATGTCCATGGTTAGGAAACCTTAACCATCATTAATCAGTGAGCTAGTCTATAGAGGCGTACTAGGGACACAGTGTTGTTCACAAACCACATAAGTATTAAAGTTTCCGCTTAATACAATTCTAGCATGGAATATAAACATTATCATGAACAAGAATTATAATAATAACATCTTTATTATTGCCTCTAGGGCATAATTCCAACAGTCTCCCACTTGCACTAGAGTCAATAACCTAGTTTACATCTGACAACAATCTCACACCCATGTCACTGAGGTGCTGATCATGTTTTACACGTGGAAGAGGTTTAGTCAATGGATCTGCGACATTCAGATCTGTATGTACTTTGCTAATCTTCAGATCTCCATCTGCTATATAATCTCGGATTATATGAAACTTGCGGTTGATATGCTTGGTCTTTGGATGATATCTTGGTTCCTTAGCGAGTGCTATGGTGCCAGTGTTGTCACACAATATCTCCAGTGGCTCCAATGCACTTGGAACCACGCCAAGCTCAGTGATGAAGTTTCTGATCCAAAACTCCTTCACTTGACGCTTCTGCAGCAGCCATGTATTCCGCTTCTACTGTAGATCCCGCGATCACGCTTTGCTTGTAGCTTCTCCAGCTCACAGCTCCTCCATTAAAAATATACACGTATCCTGTCTGAGATTTAGAATCATCCTTGTCGGTGTCGAAACTAGCATCGACGTAACCTTTTACGACAAGCTGTTCATCACCGCCATAGACTAAGAACATTTCTTTAGTACTATTTAGGTACTTTAGGATGTTCTTCACGGCTGTCCAGTGTTCCACTCCTGGATCACTTTGATATCTGCTCGTCAAACTAAGAGCATTGGACACATCCGGTCTAGTACACAGCATGGCATAGATGATAGAACCTATGGCCGAGGCATAAGGCACTTTGCTCATAGCTTCCCTATCATTTACCGTAGCTGGACATTGAGCCTTGCTCAATATCTTACCTGACAACATAGGCACTGAACCTTTCTTTGCCTTATCCATTCTAAACCTTTTCAGAACTTTGTCTAGGTATGTACTCTGGCTTAAAGCTATCAAGCGTCTTTGTCTATCTCTATAGATTTTGATGCCCAATATATAAGCAGCTTCACCTAGGTCTTTCATTGAAAAACACTTGTTCAAATAACTCTTCACATCGTTAAGCATGTTGATGTCATTTCCAATAATCAATATGTCATCCACATATAGTACCAGAAACGTCACCGAGCTCCCACTCACTTTCTTGTAGATGCAAGCTTCGTAGCAATTTGGAACAAATCCAAAGCTCTTGATCACTTGATCAAAACGAAGGTTCCAACTCCGAGATGCTTGCTTTAGTCCATAAATGGAACGCTGAAGTTTGCATACTTTATCAGCATCCTTAGGATCGACAAAACCTTCGGGTTGCATCATATAAAACTCTTCATCAATGTTGCCATTGAGGAACGCAGTCTTGACATCCATCTGCCATATTTCATAATCATGAAACGCAGCAATTGCTAATAAAATCCGAATGGACTTAAACATCGCTACGGGAGAGAAAGTCTCATCGTAGTCAACACCTTGAACTTGTCGAAAACCTTTCGCGACAAGTCGTGCTTTATAGACGGTAACATTACCATCCGCGTCCGTTTTCTTCTTGAAGATACATTTGCACTCAACGGCCTTACGGTCGCTAGGAGGGTCCACCAAAGTCCATACTTGGTTTTCGCTCATGGATCCCAATTCGGATTTCATGGCTTCTAGCCATTTCTCAGAGTCTGGGCTCATCATCGCTTCCTCATAGTTCGTAGGTTCACTGTCTTCTACTAACAAGACAGTCAAGACAGGGTTGCCGTACCACTCAGGAGGGGCACGTGACCTTGTCGACCTGCGACGTTCAGTAGCAGCATCGTCCAAAGCTTCATGATCCTTGTCATTAGCTTCCTCTATTGTTGGTGCAGGCGGCACTGGAACAATTTCAGGTGCTGCGCTACTCTCCAACTCAAGAGAAGGTTCAATAACCTCGTCTAGCTCTACTTTCCTCCCACTCACTTCTTTCGAGAGAAACTCCTTCTCAAGAAAGGAACCGTTCTTTGCGACAAACACTTTGCCTTCGGTTCTGTGATAGAAGGTATACCCAATAGTTTCCTTAGGGTATCCTATGAAGACGCATTTCTCCGCTTTGGGTTCGATGTCCGACATCAACTTCTTGACGTAAGCTTCGCATCCCCAAACTTTAAGAAACGACAACTTAGGTTTAGCACCAAACCATAGTTCATACGGTGTCGTCTCAACGGATTTAGATGGTGCCCTATTTAAAGTGAATGCAGCGGTTTCTAATGCATAACCCCAAAATGATAACGGCAAATCAGTAAGAGACATCATTGATCGGACCATATCTAATAGGGTTCGATTCCGGCGTTCAGACACACCATTGCGCTGTGGTGTTCCGGGTGGCGTGAGTTGCGAAACGATTCCGCTTGCTTTAAGATGCATGAGAAAATCATAACTCAAATATTCGCCTCCACGATCGGATCGTGGAAACTTAATCTTTCTGTTACGATGGTTCTCCACTTCATTCTGAAATTCTTTGAACTTTTCAAACGTTTCAGATTTATGTTTCATTAAATAGATATACCCATATCTACTTAAGTCATCGGTAAAAGTGAGAAAATAGCGATATCCACCGCGCGTCGAAACACTCATCGGTCCGCATACATCGGTATGTATGATTTCCAACAAGTCCGTTGCTCGCTCCATCATACCGGAGAACGGGGTTTTGATCATCTTGCCCATGAGGCATGGTTCGCATGTGTCAAATGATTCAAAATCAAGAGACTCCAAAAGTCCATCAGAATGGAGTTTCTTCATGCGTTTTACATCAATATGACCTAGACGACAGTGCCACAAATAAGTAGTATTATCACTAACTACTTTGCATCTCTTAGCCTCAATGTTATGGATGTGTGTTTCATCCCTTTCGAGATTTAGAAGAAATAAACCATTCACAATAGGTGCATGACCATAAAAGATGTTACTCATATAAATAGAACAACCATTATTCTCCGATTTAAATGAATAACCGTCTTGCAATAAACAAGATCCAGAAATAATGTTCATGCTCAACGCAGGCACATAATAACACTTATTAAGGTTTAAAACTAATCCCGAAGGTAAAACTAAGGAGAGCGTGCCGACGGCCATCACATCAACTCTTGATCCGTTGCCAACGCGCATCGTCACCTCATCCCTCGCAAGCCACCGTCTATTTCGTAGCTCCTGTTTCGAGTTACAAATATTAGCAACTGAACCAGTATCAAATACCCAGGCACTACAACGAGGGCTAGTAAGGAAAACATCAATAACATGTATATCAAATATACCTTTGATGGTGCCAGCCTTCTTGTCCGCTAAGTACTTCGGACAGTTGCGCTTCTAGTGACCCTTGTCCTTGCAATAGAAGCACTCAGTGTCCGGCTTAGGACCGGACCTGAGCTTCTTCTCAGCAGGGGCAATGCGCTTGCCGCCTTTCTTGAAGGGCTTCTTTGCACCCTTACCTTTCTTAAAGGTGGGCTTGTTGACCATCAACACATGATTATCCTTTTTGATGTCCACTTCCGCGGCCTTCAGCTTTGCGAAGAGCTCGGTGATCGTATCAGTGGAACCAATCTGATTATGAGTCACTACAAAACTTTTGTAGCTGGGAGGGAGTGATTGCAGAACCCTATCAATCTTGAGCTCCTCTGGAATCGTGCATTCCAGTTGCTCAAGACGTTGAGTGTAGCCCGTCATCTTAATGGCGTGCTCACTAACGGAACTCCCTTCCTCCATCTTGCAGTTAAAGAACTTCTCAGAGATCTCATATCTCTCAAAACGGGCCTGAGTCTGAAACATGGTTTTCAGCTCTTCGAGAATCTCAAAGGGCCCGGGATAGTCTTCAAAACGATTTTGAAGTTTCGGTTCCATAGCAAACAACATGGTGCTCTTAATCACACCATAATCATCTTTGCGCGATTGATAGACAACTTTCTCATCAGCCGGTGCAGTTGCAGCAGGGGGGTCACCTAACGCTTTCCCAAGGACATAGTCCTTTTGACTGCCAGAGAGAATGATTCTTAGATTGCGAAACCAATTGGTTAAGTTAGACCCATTGTTTCTAAGCTTTTCCTTCTCAGCGAAAACGTTGAAGTTGAAGTTGGATTTAGCCATTTGATCTACAATATTTGCAAGTATAAATTAGACTATGTTCATGATAACTAGTTCAACTTTTAATCAAATTACTAGATGAACTCCCACTAAATTCAACATCCCTCAAGTTGTTTAGTGAACACGATCCAAATTCACCACACCTAATCCGATCTTCACGAGAAGAGATGTGGTTTCAATGGTGGACAACAAAGTGTCGATCATATCATTCATATGACTCATGCTTAAACTTTCGGTTCATGTGTTCCGAGGCCATGTCTGTACATGCTAGGCTCGTCAAGTTAGACCCAAGTATTTCCGCGTGTGAAAAACTGGCTTGCACCCGTTGTATGTGAGCGTAGAGTCTATAGCACCCGATCATCACGTGATGCTTGGACACGACGAACTTTCGCAACGGTGCATACTTGGGGAGAACACAGTTTTTATCTTGATCTTTAAGTGAGGAATCATCTTATAATGCTACCGTCGCGATCTAAGCATAATAAGATACATAAAAGGATAAACATCACATGCGTATAACTTTATGTGACATGGTATAACCAATCTTCGCGCAATGATCTCCATCTTGTGCGTTCCGGCATGATCTCCATCACTCCACCATGATTGCCTCCACCATGAATAGCAACTACAACTATTGCTAACTATTTAGCGATAAAGTGAAACTATTACATGGCGCATAAGAAGTTGACACACAGGTCATACACAATTATAAAGACAACCATATGGATCCTGCCGGTTGTGTACTCATCGACATGCAAGTCATGAAACATTACAAAACATGATCATCGCATACATTATACACATCACATCTTGGGACATACCATATCACAGAAAACACTCCCTGCAAAAACAAGTTAGACGCCTCTACTTTGTTGTTGCATGTTTTACGTGGCTTATGGGAGTAGATGCTAAGAACGATTCTTACCTACGGAAAGCCACAACGGTGATATTATGGTTGCCAAACTCCGGTGTTAATCCCATGACAACTATAGTGAGAGAAACTGACATCCACCAGCCGCATGTGTGGAACAAGCCACACGTCAAGTGCGGAGCCGGTCTCGCGAACGACGTCGCGTAAGGTTGGCCTGGACCGCTTCAATCTCACTATCCCGCGTCATAAGAAGAACACAAACAAGAGGCTTGCAATAGAAAACATCAACGCCCGCAACAACCATGTTGCGTTCTACTCGTGAAACACATCTACGCATAGATCTAGCTCTGATACCACTGAAGGGTTTCGCGGCATAGTAAATCAAAATTTTCTACGGATGCGAACAGAGGGAAAGCCAAGATCTAATCTAGGAGATGCAAACAACGAGAGAGATTGGATTAGATCTTCATACCCTTGAAGATTCGCACAGCGGAACGTTCGTCGGAACGTGGGTGATGTAGTCGTACTCGCTTCTCCTCCTCGTGATCCGATCCGATCTAGCAACACAAGTGGCGGTGCCTCCGTGAGATGCACACGTGCAGCACCTCGACGTCTCCTCCTTCCTCGGACCAGCAAGTATGGTGGAGAGACAGATTGGATCTACAACACGACGGCGTGGTGTATATGGTGGAGAATTTCTGCAGCAGGGCTTCGCCTACAAACAGTCGGGAGGGAGAGAGGAGGGGCAGCAGGGCGGCTAGGGTTGGAGGGGAAGGTGTGGGGGGTGGTGCGCCCCCAGCCCTATTTATATAGAGGGGTGGGGCGGCAACCCTAGCCCCCTCCCCCAAGCCAAACCGACGGCCCCAAAGGAGGAAGAGTGGGGGGCAAGGAAACCCCCCCTTCTAGAAGCTCTATCCAGGGTTTAAACCCTCTTTGGCCGGCTGGGCCCTATGGGGCCTTGTGCCCCTGGCCCAATGCGGCCAGGACACTCCCTCATAGGCCCATGCCCCCTCCCAGAAGGTGGGGCCACGTTGGTCCCCTTCCGGAAGGTTCTAGAAGCTTCCGGTACAATATCGATTAACCCGGAACAATTCTGAACTCCAAAAACTGCACTGCCTTATATGAATCTTATTCTCCGGACCACTCCGGAACATCTCGTGATGTCCCGGATCCCATCCGAGACTCCGAACAAAAACTCATAAACCAATTATCCAATCTATCCTAGCGTCGAGACACGTTAAGTGTGTGACCCTGCGGGTTCGAGAATATGCAGACATGATCTTCTATCAATAATCAACAGCGGGGTCTGGAAACCCATATTGAATCCCACACATTCATCGATGATCATATCGGATGAACCACGATGCCATGATTCAATCAATCCCATATATATATTCCCTTCGTCTCGCGATATTTTACTTGCCCGAGATTTGATCGTCGGTACCGTCATACCTAGTTCAATCTCGTTCACAGCAAGTACTTTACTCGTTCCGTAATCCGATATCACTTTGTGATTAACTCCTTAACCACATGCTTGCAAGCGGTGTTGATATCGATTACCGAGTGGGCCCGAAGTATATCTCTCTGACTTGGGAGGGAAATCCCATCTCGATACATACAACCCAACAGATACTTTCCAATCACCTGAGAGACACCTTTATGATCACCCTCTCATAGGATGACGTTTGATGACCTCAAAGCTTTCTTTCGATACCAGGGAGTTGTATTATCTCATGGTCCAAGGAATACAATATTTGACATAAGAAAAGCTTCGCAAAGACGAACACGATGACACGATCTAATTGCTTCGCTTAGTTTGGGTCTGTCCATCATATCATTCTCCCAATGATGTGATCTCATTATCAATTGACAACTCATGTCCATGGTTAGGAAACCTTAACCATCATTAATCAATGAGCTAGTCCATAGAGGCATACTAGGGACACAGTGTTGTTCACAAACCACACAAGTATTAAAGTTTCCGCTTAATACAATTCTAGCATGGAATATAAACATTATCATGAACAAGAATTATAATAATAACATCTTTATTATTGCCTCTAGGGCATAATTCCAACATGAAGTACTCATAACCACCCCTGGCTGTCATGCTCATTGGTCCACATGCATCACTATGTACTAGTCCCAACAAGTCGGACGCCCTTTCACAACTCTTTGCAAAAGGTGTCTTGGTCATTTTGCCGAGTAGGCAAGATTCACATGTCTCGAACGACTCCAAGTCGAACGAAGTTAGGAGTCCATCATCATGGAGCTTGTTCATGCGTTTCCAACTTATATGACCAAGCCGACAGTGCCAAAATTAAGTCATATTCAGATCGTTTGGTCTCAACCTTTTAACATTTATGTTATAAACCGACTCACCATCAAGATTCAAAATAAATAACCCGTCCTGGACGGGTGCAAAGCCATGAAACATATCATTCAAATAAAAATAACAACCATTATTCTTGATATTTGTCTCATAGCCTTGCCTCATCAAACATGAAGCAGAAATAATGTTTCGACTGAGCACTGGAACATAATAACAATTATTCAGTTCCATAATGAATCCGGAAGGTAAATGAAGTTGCATCGTGCCGACTTCCAACACAGCAACTCTTGCTTTGTTGCCGACTCGAATATCAACCTCGCCTCTTGCTACACTCCTAGTTCTTACGAGTCCCTACAACGAGTTGCAGATGTGAATAACTAATCCAGTATCATATACCCAAGAACTATTAGGTGCATCAGCAAGATATATGTCTATAACATTGCAAACAAGTGTACCTGAGTCGGAAGTCATACCTCCACTCTTGGCTTTGTCGGCCAAATACTTGCTGCAGTTCCTCTTCCAGTGGCCATCCGCCTTGCAGTAGAAGCAAGTGGATCCGGATGAAGGAGATGGCTTAGTCCCTGAGGAAGCGCTTGGGACCAGGTCCTGAGCCTGTTTTCCTCCTAACTTAGCATTCTTCTTAGTCCAAGAACTCTTCTTGAACTTAGCCTTATTCTGCACCATCAACACTTGACTAGCGTCCTTCTTGAGATCCGCCTCTGCCTGCTTGAGCATCCCATGCAATTCAGTGAGCTTCTTATCCATACCATGCATGTGGTAGTTCGAAATGAACTGTCCATATGCACTAGAAGAGAGTTCAGAATTATATTCATAGCGAACTCTTCGCTAATGGGGTAGCCAAGCCTCTCTAGAGACTGCACATAACCAACCATTTTGATCACATGCGGACTCAGTGGATCACCATCCTTAAGCTTGCAACTCAGCAAAGCCTAAGAGACTTGATACCTCTCAGTCTTCGTGTGAGCCTGGAACATACTTTTGAGGTTTTCGATCATATCATAGGCCTCAACATGCTCGAACTGCTTTTGCAAGTCCGGTTCCATGTGAGCAAGCATAAGACAGCTAATATCCGTGGACTCATCCTTAGCCCAACGGTAGGCATTGGTGGCAGCGACAGCCGCATTCTCATTCGGCTCATCTGGAAGTGGGTTGTCTAGGACATGGTCCTTCTTTTCTTCTTTGAGAACAATTCTCAGATTTCGATACCAGTTGGTAAAATTAGTGTCGTTCAGTTTATCTTTCTCAAGAATAGTTCTCAACACAAAACCGGATATTTGAGAGTGACTACTACTTGGTGCCATGATCTACAACAGAAATATGCAAAACACTTAAGACATGTATTCATAAAAGAGCAAGCATATTAAACACTTTAATATTTTATGCTCCCACTAGAACCAACACCCCTCTGATGGTTACTTAGTGATTCAGGATCCTAAATAAGCAAGTCGGCTAGCGAGCTTTAGCATCACCGCTAGCCGCCAAGTGATCTAGGTAGACAACTCCTTGTCAATCACATCTCATACGACTCATGTTGGACGGGTGGCATCACATGCCCCGGCTCCCATCCATCTTTTCCCGAGTCCCACAACCGTTGTGATAAACCCGTCTAGCTTACCGAGTGTTTCTGCAGTAAGAGTCCGACTCGAACCCACCTAGTCAGAAAGAATTGGCAGCACCTCAATTTTATGAGCCCACTACCAAAAATGTCCGACTTGTGATGGTGCAAACACTTGCGGGAAACCGACTAGACCTTCTTTGAGGGATTAAATTTTATCGATTATCTAATAGAGGTAAAACAGAGACATATCAATAACACAAAATAAAGCAATTATAATGTGAAATGGTATGGCTCTCTTCATGGCGATCTCCATATCCACAAAGCCTGTAATCCGACTCGTGCCAACTCTTGTCACTTGCCGTCTTACTCCATGTCGCCGACATGTACAGTCCACATGTTCCATGAACAACAGACCGTTGTTTTCTCCCTAGTAGCAATAACACATCTACAACCGAAGAGATTTCTGTCACTTCCCTTGGAAACTAGAGGCATGAACCCACGATCGAGCATAAATACCCCCTCTTGGAGTCACTATCAACTACTTGGCCAAGATTGAAGGGATACGGGTAGGCTACACTAGCGCAAATCAAAAATTTCTACCGCGTATACCAGGATTACTGTTTTGTCATAGATCACGGGATTACCACTAGACGCACAGTTGCGGAATTTATGAAGGGCGTTGAGCCAGTGCAGACGATCTACGTCGTCTCCTCCTCGTTCTTGTCCCACGAGCAGCTCCCCTTGCGTGGCTTGTCCAAGCGCTACAGATGCAGCGCCGCCGAGGTATCCACACGTACAGGGTGGAAGCGTGAAACGCCGGACTGCTAGGTCCGCGCGTGCAACATAGGCATGAGGAGTGGCGGCTGGGTGGAATGGTCTAACCCTGGTCAGCACGCCCCACCCTCTCTTATATAGGCATCCCTCATGGGCTTCTACATTAGCAGCCCATTAGTAGCCTATGCCTGGTCTAATTCGGATCCAATCCTCATTAGGCTTCCAGCCCCTTAAGTGTGTGACCCTATAGGTTCGTAGACGTATAGACATGACACAAATACACTTATTCTGTCAATAGTTGGTAGTGGCCTCTAGCAAGACATGCCAACTACTAAACGCATACAAAGATCATATCAGACGAACCATCACAAGGTTTAGTACATGTCTTTCCCTTTGCCTCACGATATTTGGTCTAGCTCCAAGCTGATCTCCCTTTCTCGATACTGTGATTCGGAATCCCTTTACTAGGTTAACTCTTAACCATATGTAGCATGGCCATGAATTTCTGGATCCGATCACTCGAGGGCCCCAGAGATATCTCTCTCAAGTAGAGAGGGGCAAATCCCATCTTGATTGACCATGCCTTGTAGCATGCTTCAGGACAAACCCGAAAGCTACCTTTATAACTACCCAGTTACGGAGTAGCGTCTGATAGCCCCAAAGTATGTCGATCCACATCTCAAGTACATGCGACAATCTCAGGTCTAAGGACAAAATGTACACGATGTGTAGAGAGAGAGCTGCAACTAATTGCCAGTCTCAAGTTGGGTCAGTCCAACCCCATGTTCATAACATGTGTCCACGTCATTGGTTTGACATGTCCATGTCTATGACTTGCGAAACATAGTCATCAACCAATCGATGTGCTAGTATAATATTCACGTGTGTCCTCACATGAACTCCGGCTAGGGACAACTCTTAAATAACCATACAAGTATATAGTTTCACAAACAATTCACATAATTGCCAATCAATACAAGTTGCCTGATATGGATATTCAAGGAACATTACAATAAATCATGGATACATAATAAATATAATCATCTCTATGATTGCCTCTAGGGCATATTTCCTTCAGTCTCCCACTTGCACTAGAGTCAATCTAGATTGTATCTAATACTTATTGCTCTTGCGTGCGTCTCATGCGCAGGCTGCGGGAGTGGCTTTGTAAAAGGATCAGCAACATTTGAGTCCGTATGTATTTTGAATATCATGACACTACCATCCTCAACGAACTCATGAATCTGATGGTAACGCATGCGAATATGTTTGTTCTTCTGGTGCTGTAGAGTTCCCAACCTTTAATAAGGTAGAGATCCCTGTGTTTACAATGCTAGTCCCTGGATCAATAGCTAGTATCCACAGTTAAGATGTAATATCAAGAAACAAAGGTCATAATACAACTTTATAACCAGGAATAAAATAATTCATTACATCTTACATAGCTCATTTGGCTATCACATTACAATGCAGCAGAATATCTATATAGCATGGAGTCCTTCATCTTCAAAGTGCCACAGGCAATCATGTTGGTTGTAGCCTTGTAAACCTATTCAACACACTTCACTAACATCAAACAAACCTGCAACATATAAAGTTGTAGCCACAAGGGTCAATACATTTGAATTGTATTGGCAAGTTTCACTATTATGTAGAAGTAAGTGGATCCTATCATTACATGCATATTTGGCTAAGTAGGGTTTAGGCTCTTTTGCAGAAAGCAATATAGTTTTATCCTATCTTTTCAAAATAGTTTTGATCTTTTGTCAAATCTTTCTGAACTCCTTGGAAAACTCCAAGTGCTTCTAATCCCTTGTTGTCATCATCAAGTTTTACTTTGAGAAATTGGAATGTCGAGATCTTCCATAGCTTCAGGCCTTAGTTGCTCAGAGTTGGCCATAACCGGGGACACGGCTAAGTACTTAGAATTTTTGATCTTCTGCAGAAGTTGTACACTTTACCCACATGACACAATCTCGTCTTGATTCCACCAGTGGCCGCTGGATAAGTACTCACCAAAATGGAGTACTGGCAGATCGAGAATGTGACAAAGTCTTTCCATAGAAGTCCTCCCAATACACAATGCTAGCTTGTCTACCAGGCACCAATGTAGGGATAAATTTCCCTTACACAATTCTAGTTAACCTGAAGATGCCAATGCATGGGTTTTCCACTATGTAGTTGACTAAGCCAGAGCCCATTTAGCATGTGGCTGTACACGAAAGCCACTGTACGAGAAACATGTTCAATCTCTAAATACCTGGGTGGTTTTCTTCTAGTGCACATACAAAAAGATAGCCATATAAACATGGTTCCCTTGTTGCCACCTTGTCCAAAACTTGAGTATCCTTGTCCACCCAGGTGGTTCATTGAGTACTTGTTTTATTATATAAAACATATATCTTTTCCACACTTCATATAATCATATCATGTATCCCATCCCAAATATATAGCAGGGCTAAGCATACTACAACTACAATGTTTTCACTAAGGAATATGTAAGGGTATCCTATTAGGATTTAGCATAGCATAAAATATAGTAGTCCTTATCATGCATGTTACAAAATCCACTAAGTGTAAATGAAAATAGTAGGACTTGGATGATAGTGTCACTTGCCTTTTTGGTAGATAATGTTGGTTCACTTCTTGATCTTGCAAATATCACACTCTTCTAATTCTTCTACAATTCAATCAAGCAAACACAAATTCAACTAGCATTCCAACCAATTTATCACACATAAAATAATAGAAACAAGGTCATGCATGCAAGCATGCAAAAGATAGTTTTATTTATAAAAGTGGTTTCTACTAGGCTCTAAACATTTTCTGGTTCACATTATTCATTTACAAAAGTGGTAAAACTATTTGCAAAAGGTTTTATCTATAAACCATTTTTAAATCAAATCAATATTTTATGTGGTTGAAAATGCTTTTAGCAAAGCAATATTCTTTAAAGGGTTCACCAAATACATTTTAATTCTCAAAACTTGGTGTTTAGGGTCAGAAGGTTTGTATCACAACATTTCCCAAAGGTTTTACTCAAAATTCATTTCTAAACCATAAACAATATTTTTATTTGACTAGAAATGTGCTAATTCAAATATTTATTCTTTTGCTTCACCAAATACATTTTTAAATCCATAAGTTGGTTCCTATGGTCAGTAGGTTCAAAACAAACCGATTAGCAAAGGTTTCATCTTAAAAAATATTTCTAGAACAATTTTTATATTCAAATTATGCCTACACATGTTTCTGCAATTTCAACCAATTTTCCAGAAGCAAAATATTAAACAAAGTGTATGGTTGGGTAGGATTTGTCTTGTTGATTCCATTGATATAAAATTTGCAAAATTTGTACGTGTGGTTTGAAAGTTATGAATTTTACAAAATCTAGCATCTAATAGATCATATTTCTGTTTTAATTCAAAACCCTGTCCACGCGGCTTGATTCTATTGGACGGTACCGCTTCATGCGGATCAGCCTCTGCGAGTCATTGGATCTAAATGAAATCGTGCGGTTCTGGTTCAATATTACCCCTTCGTTAAGTCATCTGTTTCTACGCGTCAGATCTAAATCGAACGGTGCAGAATCACTCGACCACAAAGTGGCGGCACTGCGACGGCGACAGGCGGCAGAGCGCTCTGGCGGTGAGATTTCCGACGATGCAGGAAGCGAGGGAGAGGGAGGATTAGCTCATCGTGTTCGTGTGGTCGCGGTGAAGCTCGTGGTGTGGTCTGCTTGACGAGGGGCGCTCAGGAACGGAGGGGATTGCTCGCCGGAGTGTGCAGCGGCGTCGGGTGTCTCTGGATGTCGTCGGGGGCGAGGCTTGAGAGCGAGCTAAGACGGACGGGGCATGCAGTTAGATGCGGGAGAGTGCGTAGATGATAGGAGCATCAATGGGAAGGCTGGGGGCGGTCGGTGCTTACCAGGGGAGTTCGCCGGAGCAAAGGCAGACGCGGCGGAGTTCAGATGTTCGAGGTTGCCGACGTTCTGGAACGAGCGCGGCCGAGTTGGAGGTACTGGTGGATGCGCCTGGTGCTGGCGAGCAAGCTTGCGTGCAATGGGAGGCGAGGGGCGGCTGTGGTTCGCCGAAATTGGCCGGAAACGTCGTCGGAGATAGAGGTGGTGTGGGGACAAATTGGAGCAGCCTAGGGGCAGAGAAGGTGGGGTGAGCGAGGGGAATGAGAGATGAGAGGCAGGCGCTTAAGTACGCGTGGTCGGGGGCGAGATTAACGCAGGCAATAACTCGAATTCATCGCCGCAATCAAGGTCAGCAACATCGAGGGGACGTGGTCGCGAGGTTGATGACGCTGCGCTGGCGGTGGGGCCGTGCTATCTGTGAGGTAGAGAGAGGGGAGATGGGGTCCAGTCGTCAGCGTCTGTGTGGGTGAGTTTCTCAGTAATAAGAAAACGGTTCGGGGGTGAGAGGGAGTGGGCTGTTGGGCCAGATGGGCTTGGTTGTTTTGATTCATTTTTTTCTACTGATTGCTTTTTCTTTTTCTGTTTTGAATTTTTGTTTTGATTTCATTTCAAACAATTCAAACACCAAATCAAATCAAATCACCACCAAACTTTGTGTTAATTTTAATTCTGTTTACCAACACATTCCAAAGTCCAAAATAAAATATTTTTTATTCTTTTAGGATCTATTAATAATTAAATAAATATACCTTAGTCTTTAATTCAAATAGGTTTTAATTTATTTTTAAACTCTATTTGAAATCTAAAATAATACCAAACCTTTTCAGTAGGTTTCATTTGAAAAACAAAACACTTTGGAAATCTTATTCAAAATATTTTAACAAGTTTTAGTGTTTATTTTAAAAGGGAAAAAGCCTTTACTTAAATAAAATTGGATATTAATAAATCCTTATTATTTTATTTAAATAAACCTTCACTCTTTTTATGAAATAGAAATATTTTATTTCAAAAGCTTGGCCAATATTTAATTTGGCTCTATAAAATCATCCTTATTTATATTTCTTCCTTTGCTTTTGAAAACCATATCTTTTTATTAAAAGATCCAAAAATAGTGATTCCAACTATTATAACTTTATTTATTAATTGTTTATCTTTTTAAATCCCTTTAGGATTTTATTTGATCAAATTAGGTTTTGATGTTTCCAATTGGAATCAAAAAGTTTCTTCTCACCCTAAATTTCAACAAAATTTTATTTTATTTATTTATTTTTCACATTTCAAAATTTGGAAAATTTTGGGATGTGACAGGCTACCACCCTTAAAATAAATCTCGTCCCGAGATTTGGGAAGGCTAGGGTTACAAGTTGGCTTCAAGGCAACTAGGGTACTATCACCCTTAAAAGAAAGTCTCATAGGGTTACATTGATGGTTCACTTGACTATGGGTTCAACACTTAATATCCAGACAAGGAATCCTTATTTGACTCTTCTGAGTTAACTAGTTTCTGACATCCACTTCTTCTATCTCTTCAAAGTTTCCATCCATGTCAATGTGGTTCACATGTCCCTTCTAGGTCACATTGGAGTCATTTCCATTGGATCTTCTAGCATCCTTTTTCTTTTTCTTCTCAGGACAGTCTGATGCATAGTGTCCAAGTTCCTTACAATTATAGCACTACAACTGGCTAATGTCTTTCTTCTTGAAAATGTCATGTTGGCTCTGACCAAGGTCATCTCCATTGACAATATCATTTCCATTATTATCACTTCCATTGTTTTTGTGGTGATTGTAGGGTTTTGTAGCATGGAAAACAAAAAATTTCTACCGCATACAAACAAACAAGCCAAGATCTATCTACTAGATTGTAGTAACGAGTCGATGGAGTAACTCACCCTCGAAGATTCCAAAGTGTTTAACGAGAGCGGATTCTCGTGGGTGATGTAGTCGTACTCTTCCCGATCTCAAGATCATGTAGACGATCCTTCCGGCGCTGCGTTCCGGCAGCGCTTCCGCAGTCGGTCACACGTTCGGTACTCGACGAAGACCTTCCTCTCCCTTGTTCCAGCAGGCAGCGGAGGTTGTAGCACTCTCCTCACAATTCCGGCAGTACAACGGCGTGGTACCGGAAGTAGAGGGGAGATCTCGCAGGGCTTCGCCTTAAGCCGGAGCGAGTATGGTGGACTATGAGAGAGCCCTCAGTGATCTAGGGTTTAGACACACCAAGGAGGAGATAGGCCGGTGGCTAGGGTTTAGCTAGGCGGCGGCGGCAGCAGGAGGTGGCGGCGCCGGGGCTAGAGTTTGCGGGTGGAGGTGTTGTGTGCTTGGAGGGGCAGCCCTGCCCCTCCTTATATAGGTGGAGGGGGCACGCCAGGGGAGGGGAGTCCCTCCCCAACTCGGTTTCCCAAGTGGGCCGGCGGTGGAGGGGAGGAAGTCCTCCCCAAGTAGGTTTCCTACTTCTCCTCTACCTTCCAAAATAGCCGTTTGACTTTTCAAATTGGCGTTTGACTTTTCAAACTAGGATTTGATTAAACCCTTTATTTTGTTCAGCGATGACACCTAGTACATGATGCAATCATTCCAACTTGTTATGACACATTCATGTACCCATCCCCTCCGGAGTGCCGGACATTCCGGAACTTCTAGAACATTCCCGATGAAAACACCGGAACAATTCTCCAACCCCGAAACAAGACTTTCCTTATATGAATCTTATTCTCCGGACCATTCTGGATCTCCTTGTGATATCCCGGATCCCATCTGAGACTCCGAACAACATTCGGTCTCTTACTTATCATTCCATAACTACTCAAACAACGTCGAATCCTTAAGTGTGTCTCCCTACGGTTCGTGAATTATGCGGACATGATCGAGACACTTCTCCGAACAATAACCAATAGAGGAATCTGGAAATTCATATGGCTCCCACATATTTCTACGATTACTCGAATGAACCACTTACATACGATACCAATTTCCCTTTGTCTCACGATAGTTTACTTATCTGAGGTATTGATCGTCGGTATCTCTGCATACCTAGTTCAACCTCGTTACTGATAAGTACTCTTTTCTCGTTCCCGTGATATGTGATCCCTTGTGAGCCAGTCACATGCTTGCAAGCTAATTGGATGACATTTCACCGAGAGGGCCCAGAGTATATCTATCCGTCATATGGATGGACAAATCCCACTCTTGATCCATGTGTCTCAACCAATACTTTCCGAACACTCAATGCCACCTTTATATCCACCCAGTTACGGTGTGGTGTTTAATGTCATCAAAGCATCCTTCCGGTGAAGGTGATATGCATGATCTCATGGTCGAAGGAATTAGGTTACTTTGTATCAGAAAGCATATAGCAATTGAACTATAAAAAATGACTTGATCTTTATGCTACGCTTATCTATAGGAGTATGTCCACCATATCATTCTCCTAACGATATGATCTTGTTGTTAATAACATCTCAATGTTCATGATAGGGAAACCACAATCATTTATTAACCAACAAGCTAGTATTATGAAGAGGCTTTACTAGGGACTTCAATTTAAGTTTACAAATCACACAAGTATTAATGTTTCCTTGTTAATACTATTATAACATGAATGTAAACATTTATCATAAACACAAAGATATAATAATAACTACATTTATTATTGCCTCTAGGGCATATCTCCAACAGTCTCCCACTTGGACTAGAGTCATCTAATCTAGATTACATGGTAATATACCGAACACCCATGGCAGTTTGGTGCTGGTCATGTTTTGCCCTCGGGAGAGGTTTAGTCAATGGATCCGCCACATTCAGATCTGTGTGTACTTTGCAAATCTTTATGTCCCCATCTTGGACATGTTCTCGAATAGCGTGAAAACGTAGCTTGATGTGCTTCAGCTTCTTGTGTGACCTTGGTTCTTGCGCATTGGCTATGGCGCCCAAGTTATCACAGTAGATAGACATTGGGTCCAGCGCACTTGGAACCACACCCAGCTCTGTAATGAACTCTTTCATCCATATCGCTTCTTGTGAAGCCTCCGAAGCAGCCATGTATTCCGATTCAGTTGAAGATCTCGCCACAACGCTTTGCTTTGCACTCCTCCAGATAACTGCTGCACCATTCAAAGTAAATACGTATCCAGATTGTGATTTAGAATCATCCGGATCGGTGTTCCAACTAGCATCAGTGTAAACATTAACAACGGGCTGTTCATCACCTCCATAAGAAAGAACCATATCCTTAGTTCTTCTCAAGTACTTAAGGATGTTTTTGACCGCTGTCTAATGATCCACTCCTGGATCACTTTGATATCTGCTAGTCAAACTAACAGCATATGCAATGTCGGGTCTAGTACATAGCATGGCATACATTAGAGATCCTATGGCTGAGGCATAGGGAGTCTTACTCATCCTTTCTCTATCTTCTGCCGTTGTCGGACTTTGAGTTTTACTCAAGGTCGTATTGGGCAACATGGGCAAGAACCCTTTCTTGCTATCTTCCATTCCAAACCTCTTTAGAACTTTGTCCAAATATGTACTTTGTGACAATGATATTAGGCGTCTCGATCTATCTCTATAAATCTTTATGCCTAATATGTAAGCTGCTTCGCCAAGATCCTTCATTGAAAAACTATTATTCAAATATTCCTTGACACTATTAAGAAGGTCTACATCATTCCCAATCAACAATATGTCATCTACATATAGTATTAAGAATGCTACAGAGCTCCCACTCACTTTCTTGTAAATACAAGCTTCTCCATAAGTTTGTATAAAACCAAAACTTTTGATTACCTTATCAAAACGTTGATTCCAACTTCGGGATGCTTGCTTCAATCCATAGATGGACCGTTGAAGTTTGCATACCTTGTTAGCATCTTTAGGATCGACAAAACCTTTGGGTTGCATCATATACAACTCTTCATCAATGTCTCCATTGAGGAATGCTGTTTTGACATCCATCTGCCATATTTCATAATCGTAATATGCAGCGATTGCTAACATAATCCTCACAGACTTTAGCTTCGCTACTGGTGAGAAAGTCTCATCGTAGTCAACTCCTTGAATTTGTCAAAAACCTTTTGTGACAAGTCGAGCTTTATAGACAGTAATATTACCATCAGCATCTGTTTTCTTCTTGAAAATCCATTTGTTCTCGACAGCCTTCCGGCCATCCGGTAAGTCCACCAAAGTCCATACTTGGTTTTCGTACATGGATCCAATCTCGGATTTCATGGCTTCTTGCCATTTATTGGAATCTGGGCTCATCATCGCTTCCTCATATGTCGCAGGGTCATCGGTGTTGTCCACCAACATGACATTCATAACGGGATCATACCAATCAGGAGTGGTACGAGTTCTCGTTGACCTGCGAGGCTCTGTAGCAACTACAACCGAAGTTTCATGATCATCATCATTAGCTTCCTCTCTTATTGGTGCAGGCACCACAAGAACTTCTTCTGGTGCTGCGCTACTCGCAAGTTCGAGAGAAGGTTCGACAACCTCGTCGAGTTCTACTTTCCTTCCAGTCACTTCTTTTGAGAGAAATTCCTTCTCTAGAAAGGATCCATTCTTGGCAACGAAGATTTTACCTTCGGATCTACGATAGAAGGTATACCCAATAGTTTCCTTCGGGTATCCTATGAAGACGCATTTTTCCGCTTTGGGTTCAAGCTTGTCCGGCTGTAACTTCTTTACATAGGCTACGCAACCCCAAACTTTAAGGAACGACAATTTAGGTTTCTTCCCAAACCATAATTCATACGGTGTCGTTTCAACGGATTTAGATGGTGCCCTATTTAAAGTGAATGCGGTTGTTTCTAATGCATAACCCCAAAATGATAGCGGTAAATCTGTAAGTGACATCATAGAACGAACCATATCTAAGAGAGTTCGATTACGACGTTCAGACACACCATTACGCTGTGGTGTTCCTGGCGGTGTCAATTGTGAAAGTATTCCGCATTTCTTCAAATGCTCGCCAAACTCGTAACTTAGATATTCACCTCCATGATCAGAACGTAGAAATTTAATCTTCTTGTTACGTTGATTCTCAACCTCACTTTGAAATTCCTTAAACTTCTCGAAAGTTTCGGACTTATGTTTCATTGAAATAGATATACCCATATCTACTCAAGTCATCCGTGAAGGTAAGAACATAACGATAACCACCGCGTGATGCTACACTCATTGGACCACACACATCGGTATGTATGATTTCCAATAAGTCCGTAGCTCGCTCCATCTTACCAGAAAATGGAGTCTTAGTCATTTTACCCATCAGACATGCTTCGCATCTTTCAAGTGATTCGAAATCAAGTGATTCAAGAAGTCCATCGGAATGGAGTTTCTTCATACGCTTCACTCCAATGTGACCAAGACGACAGTGCCACATATAGGTCGAGTTATCGCTCGATTTCAAACATTTAGCCTCAATGTTATTAATATGTGTATTTCCACTATCGAGATTCAATAAGAATAGACCATCTATCAAAGGTGCATGTGCATAAAACATATTACTCATATAAATCGAACAACCATTATTCTCGGACTTAAACAAGTAACCGTCTCGCAATAAACAAGATCCCGATATAATGTTCATGCTTAACGCAGGCACCAAATAACAATTATTTAAGTATAAAACTAATCCCGATGGTAGATGAAGAGGTAGCGTGCCGACCGCGGTCACATCAACCTTTGATCCGTTTCCCACGCGCATCGTCACCTCGTTCTTCGCTAGCTTCCGTTTATTCTGCAGCACCTGTTTCGAGTTACAAATATGAGCAACCGAACCAGTATCAAATACCCAGGCACTACTACGAGTACTAGTGAGATACACATCAATAACATGTATATCGGATATACCTTTATTCTTGATGTTGCCGTTCTTCAAATCCGCCAAGTACTTTGGGCAATTCCGCTTCCAGTGACCTTCTCCCTTGCAGTAAAAGCACTCAGTATCAGGCTTAGGTCCAGCCTTGGTCTTCTTCTTCGGCGCGGTAACTTTCTTACCACCCTTCTTGAAGTGTCCCTTTTGCTTAGACTTGCCTTTCTTGAATTTGGTGGTCTTATTGACCATCAACACTTGGTGCTCTTTCTTGATCTCCACTTCTGCAGATTTCAACATGACCAAGAGTTCTGGCAACTGCTTGTTCATGTTTTGCATATTGTAGTTCATCACAAAGTTCTTGTAACTTGGTGGTAGTGATTGGAGGACACGATAAATCCCCAAAGCATTAGGAATCACTATACCCAAGCTTTGAAGTTTGTTTGCGTGCCCATACATCTTAAGCACATGCTCACTGACGGAGCTACCCTCTTCCATCTTGCAGTTAAAGAACTTTTCAGAAGCCTCATAGCTCTCAATTGCCGCATGAGTCTCAAAGATCAATTTGAGATCACGGACAATATCATGTGGGTCTGAATTCTCAAACCTTTTCTGAAGCTCTGATTCTAAACCATACAAGATAGCGCACTGAACTGTGGAGTACTGCGTCTTCCAAGCGAGGTAAACATTCTTTACTTCATCGGTAGAAGTAGCTGCAGGTGGGTGACCCAGCGATGCATCCAGCACATAGGTCAAATTACCAGCTGTGAGGACAAACCTCAAATTGCGGAACCAATCCGCGAAGTTGCTTCCATTGTTTTTCAACTTTTCTTTCTCTAGGAACGCATTAGAATTGATGGTAGGGGCCGCCATTGATCTACAACATATTTGCAATAGTTTAGACTAAGTTTATGACAAATTGAGTTCTAATTAATAGTTAAATTAATCTAGGTGAACTCCCACTCAAAACAACATCCCTCACATTGTTTTAGTGATCACACGAACCAAATCCACCACATCAACGCCGATCATCACGAGAGTTGATGTAGCTTCAATGGCGAACAATCGACATGTTCATCATATCTACTATATGATTCATGCTTTACCTTTCGGTGATCCGTGTTCCAAGACCATGTCTGTACATGCTAGGCTCGTCAAGACCAAACCTAGGTTCCGCATGAGCAAATCTGGCTTGCTCATGTTGTATACACTTGAGGAATCTAACACACCTGATCATCACGTGGTGCTTCGAAACAACAAGCTTTAGCAACGGTGCTTACTAAGGATGAACACTTTAGAACTTGAAATTCATGTGCATGCGGGATCATCTTATAATGCTACCGTCGTTAACTAAGCAATACAATATGCATAAAGGATTAAAATCACATGCAATTCATAATACGTGATATGATATGGCCTTTCTTCTTTGTGCTTCCGATCTCCATCTTCAAGCACGAACATGATCTCCATCATCACCGGCATTGCATCAAGGTCAATGACGTTGCTCCATGGTTGTCGTCCACCGGCTTCAACTATTACAACTACTTTGAATAGACACGCGGGTCTTAACAGAATTTAAAGACAACCATATGTCTCCTGCCGGTTGCCAACTTACAATAAGGAACATTGCATACATCAAATATAATCACAATCATGGCCATATCACATCACAGCACACCCCTGCAAAACAAATTTAGACGCCTCTACTTTCTTTGCATATTTTACGTGGTTTGGGGCTTTCAATAAGTGTCGTTCTAACTTACGAACAAGAACCACAACATTGATACTAGCATTGTTGATCACCCGTTGTAAATTGGATCTTAACTATGCTAGGAGAAACAGGCACCCGCAAAGCCACTTATGCAATACAAGTTGCATGTCAAGCGTGGAGCAAGTCTCATGAATGATGTCATGTAAGGTTAGCCCGGGCCGCTTCATCCCAACATACCGCAAGATGCAAAGTACACAAGAAGCAATCGACAATAAAAGCATCAACGCCCACAATGACCATTGTGTTCTACTCGTGCAACAGATCTACATATAGACACGGCTCTGATACCACTGTAGGGGTTCGTAGCATGGAAAACAAAAATTTTCTATCGCATACAAACAAACAAGCCAAGATCTATCTACTAGATTGTAGCAACGAGTCGATGGAATAACTTACCCTCGAAGATTCCAAAGCGTTTAACGAGAGCAGATTCTCGTGGGTGATGTAGTCGTACTCTTCCCGATCTCAAGATCGTGTAGACGATCCTTCCGGCGCTGCGTTCCGGCAGCGCTTCCGCAGTCGGTCACATGTTTGGTACTCGACGAAGACCTTCCTCTCCCTTGTTCCAGCAGGCAGCGGAGGTTGTAACACTCTCCTCGCGATTCCGGCGGCACAACGGCATGGTACCGGAAGTAGAGGGGAGATCTCGCAGGGCTTCGCCTTAAGCCGGAGCGAGTATGGTGGACTATGAGAGAGCCCTCGGTGATCTAGGGTTTAGACACACCAAGGATGAGATAGGCCGGCGGCTAGGGTTTAGCTAGGCGGCGGCGTCGGCTTGCCCTAGGCGGCGGCAGCAGGAGGTGGCGGCGCCGGGGCTAGGGTTTGCGGGTGGAGGTGTTGTGTGCTTGGAGGGGCAGCCCTGCCCCTCCTTATATAGGTGGAGGGGGCACGCCAGGGGAGGGGAGTCCCTCCCCAACTCGGTTTCCCAAGTGGGCCGGAGGTGGAGGGGAGGAACTCCTCCCCAAGTAGGTTTCCTACTTCCCCTCCACCTTCCAAAATAGCCGTTTGACTTTTCAAATTGGCGTTTGACTTTTCAAACTAGGATTTGATTAAACCCTTTATTTTGTTCAGCTATGACACCTAGTACATGATGCAATCATTCAAACTTGTTATGACACATTCATGTACCCTTCCCCTCCGGAGTGCCGGACATTTCGGAACCTTCTAGAACATTCCCGATGAAAACACCGGAACCATTCTCCAACCCCGAAACAGGACTTTCCTTATATGAATCTTATTCTCCAGACCATTACGGATCTCCTCGTGATATCCCGGATCCCATCCGAGACTCCGAACAACATTCGGTCTCTTACTCATCATTCCATAACTACTCAAACAATGTCGAATCCTTAAGTGTGTCTCCCTACGGTTCGTGAATTATACGGACATGATCGAGACACTTCTCCAAACAATAACCAATAGAGGAATCTGGAAATTCATATGGCTCCCACATATTTCTACGATTACTTTGCGATCGAATGAACCACTTACATACGATACCAATTTCCCTTTGTCTCACGATAGTTTACTTATCCGAGGTATTGATCGTCGGTATCTCTGCATACCTAGTTCAACCTCGTTACTGATAAGTACTCTTTTCTCGTTCCCGTGATATGTGATCCCTTGTGAGCCAGTCACATGCTTGCAAGCTAATTGGATGACATTTCACCGAGAGGGCCCAGAGTATATCTATCCGTCATATGGATGGACAAATCCCACTCTTGATCCATGTGTCTCAACCAATACTTTCCGAACACTCAATGCCACCTTTATAGCCACCCAGTTACGATGTGGTGTTTGATGTCATCAAAGCATCCTTCCGGTGAAGGTGATATGCATGATCTCATGGTCGAAGGAATTAGGTTACTATGTATCAGAAAGCATATAGCAATTGAACTATAAAAAATGACTTGATCTTTATGCTACGCTTATCTATAGGAGTATGTCCACCATATCATTCTCCTAACGATATGATCTTGTTGTTAATAACATCTCAATGTTCATGATAGGGAAACCACAATCATTTATTAACCAACAAGCTAGTATTATGAAGAGGCTTTACTAGGGACTTCAATTTAAGTTTACAAATCACACAAGTATTAATGTTTCCTTGTTAATACTCTTATAGCATGAATGTAAACATTTATCATAAACACAAAGATATAATAATAACTACATTTATTATTGCCTCTAGGGCATATCTCCAACAGTGATACTGATGTGGTTCAGAATCTTCATTGCTCTTTTTGAATGAATGCTTCTTTTTTGATGATCCTGAGTGATACTTGAGTTTATGCTTCCTCTTCCTGTTCTCAACTTGATTCATCTTGTTTTCCAAAATGGTGGCTTTGTCACAGAGTGATTGATAAGTTGGTACATAGGCAATAGCTAGCTGTAGGTTCAACTCATCATTAAGTACTTCAAGAAATTTCTCCTTTCTCTTAGCATCTTTGTCAACTTCATCCGGTGCATAGCGTGCCAGATTGTTGAATTCTTCAATATACTCAGCCACACTTAGGTGCGTTGTTTCAGATTGTGAAACTCCTTTTTCTTCAAGTGCATCACTCCAGATGAGATGTGAGCTGTACGGAAACCATCCTCAAAAATAGCCCAAGTCACATCCTCAAGGGGAGTGGTGATCTGAAAGTTGTCCCACCATGTTGCTGCTGGTCCTTCAAGCAGAAATGCTGCAACCTAACTTTTTCCTCGTCAGTGCAGCCAACAGTCACTAAGTCCTTATTCACCGAACGTAACCAGTCATTGGCTTCCATTGGATCAGTTGTGCCAGAGAACCTTGCAGGCCTTAGTTTCAGAAACCTGGTGAGCATATCATGTGCTGGAGGATTATTCTGATTGTTGTTGTTGTCGTTGTTGTTGTTGTTGTCGTCGTCGTCGTTGTTGTTGTTGTTGTTGTTGTTGTTGTTGTTGTTGTTGTTGTTGTTGTTGTTGTTGTTGTTGTTGTTGTTGTTGTTGTTGTTGTTGTTGTTGTTGTTGTTGTTGTTGTTGTTGTTGTTGTTGTTGTTGTTGTTGTTGTTGTTGTTGTTGTTGTTGTTTTGATTCTATATGAACGTGGTCATCTCCTGCATCAGCTGTGTCTGAGCTGTCATCATCTGCTGCATCTCAGGAGTGATGTTGTTGTTTTGGTTGGGGTTGGCACGACGGGGAGGCATCTGTTGGTTGATAGGGGTAAGTAATGACAGATAGGCAATAGGGAGTCCTAACACACAACCCAAATCAATCAAGTTCAATCAATCAAGCAAGCAATCAACAAACAACTATCCACTTAACAACTTATGAGCTTAACTCATGAGTTGAAGGAAACAACAAGTTATCTTGAAATGATTAACTTGGTATAGTCATACCCCATAGGTCAATATGATCCATACACTAACATGATACCAATGTTTTGGTAGGCAATCTAATGTCTCTTGGTTTTTCACTTATAGTCCTTAGTGATGTCTAGGTTGAAGTCCTTGGTGGAACTAAAGTTAAAATCATTGGTCATGGTAAAGGCTTTGTCCATCAAGTTGAAAAGGAAAAGATGTAGAATCAAAACCAAAAGGTTGAGGAAAGAGTTTACAAGTTTGTTTGTAAATAAGTTTTTGGAACAAATACAAATCCTATTTTCTAAGGGGTTTTGTCCAATCCTAGGGTTACAATCCTACAGGCAACACAGTGCTCTGATACCATCTGTAGAGTTCCCAACCTTTAATAAGGTAGAGATCCCTGTGTTTACAATGCTAGTCCCTGGATCAATAGCTAGCATCCATAGTTAAGATGTAATATCAAGAAACAAAGGTCATAATACAACTTTATAACCAGGAATAAAATGATTCATTACATCTTACATAGCTCATTTGGCTATCACATTACAATGCAGCAGAATATCTATATAGCATGGAGTCCTTCATCTTCAAAGTGCCACAGGCAATCATGTTGGTTGTAGACTTGTAATCCTATTCAAAACACTTCACTAACATCAAACAAACCCGCAACATATAAAGTTGCAGCCACAAGGGTCAATACATTTGAATTGTATTGGCAAGTTTCACTATTAAGTAGAAGTAAGTGGATCCTATCATTACATGCATATTTGGCTAAGTAGTGTTTAGGCTCTTTTGCAGAAAGCAATATAGTTTTATCCTATCTTTTCAAAATAGTTTTGATCTTTTGTCAAATCTTTCTGAACTCCTTGGAAAAATCCAAGTGCTTCTAATCCCTTGTTGTCATCATCAAGTTTTACTTTGAGAAATTGGAATGTCGAGATCTTCCATAGCTTCAGGCCTTAGTTGCTCAGAGTTGTCCATAACCGGGGACACGGCTAAGTACTTAGAATTTTTGATCTTCTACAGAAGTTGTACACTTTACCCACATGACACAATCTCGTCTTGATGCCACAAGTGGCCGCTAGATAAGTACTCACCAAAATGGAGTACTGGCAGATCGAGAATGTGACAAAGTCTTTCCATAGAAGTCCTCCCAATACACAATGCTAGCTTGTCTACCAGGCACCAATGTAGGGATAAATTTCCCTTACACAATTCTAGTTAACCTGAAGATGCCAATGCATGGGTTTTCCACTATGTAGTTGACTAAGCTAGAGCCCATTTAGCATGTGGCTGTACACGAAAGCCACTGTACGAGAAACATGTTCAATCTCTAAATCCCTGGGTGGTTTTCTTCTAGTGCACATACAAAAAGATAGCCATATAAACATGGCTCCCTTTGTTGCCACCTTGTCCAAAACTTGAGTATCCTTGTCCACCCAGGTGGTTCATTGAGTACTTGTTTTATTATATAAAACATATATCTTTTCCACACTTCATATAATCATATCATGTATCCCATCCCAAATATATAGCAGGGCTAAGCATACTACAACTATAATGTTTTCACTAAGGAATATGTAAGGATATCCTATTAGGATTTAGCATAGCATAAAATATAGTAGTCCTTATCATGCATGTTACAAAATCCACTAAGTGTAAATGAAAATAGTAGGACTTGGATGATAGTATCACTTGCCTTTTTGGTAGATAATGTTGGTTCACTTCTTGATCTTGCAAATATCACACTCTTCTAATTCCTCTACAATTCAATCAAGCAAACACAAATTCAACTAGCATTCCAACCAATTTATCACACATAAAATAATAGAAACAAGGTCATGCATGCAAGCATGCAAAATATAGTTTTATTTAGAAAAGTGGTTTCTACTAGGCTCTAAACATTTTCTGGTTCACATTGGTCATTTACAAAAGTGGTAAAACTATTTGCAAAAGGTTTTATCTATAAACCATTTTTAAATCAAATCAATATTTTATGTGGTTGAAAATGCTTTTAGCAAAGCAATGTTCTTTAAAGGGTTCACCAAATACATTTTAATTCTCAAAACTTGGTGTTTAGGGTCAGAAGGTTTGTATCACAACATTTCCCAAAGGTTTTACTCAAAATTCATTTCTAAACCATAAACAATATTTTTATTTGACTAGAAATGTGCTAATTCAAATATTTATTCTTTTGCTTCACCAAATACATTTTTAAATCCATAAGTTGGTTCCTATGGTCAGTAGGTTCAAAACAAACCAATTAGCAAAGGTTTCATCTTAAAAATATTTCTAGAACAATTTTTATATTCAAATTATGCCTACACATGTTTCTGCAATTTCAACCAATTTTCCAGAAGCAAAACATTAAAAAAAAGTGTAGGGTTGGGTAGGATTTGTCTTTCTGATTCCATTGATATAAAATTTGCAAAATTTGGACGTGTGGTTTGAAAGTTATGAATTTTACAAAATCTAGCATCTAATAGATCATATTTCTGTTTTAATTCAAAACCCTGTCCACGTGGCTTGATTCTATTGGACGGTACCGCTTCGTGCGGATCAGCCTCTGCGAGTCGTTGGATCTAAATGAAATTGTGCGGTTCTGGTTCAATCTTACCCCTTCGTTAAGTCATCTATTTCTACGCGTCAGATCTAAATCGAACGGTGCAAAATCACTCGACCACAAAGTGGCGGCGCTGCGACGGCGACAGGCGGCAGAGCGCTCTGTCGGTGAGCTTGCCGACGATGTAGGAAGCGAGGGAGAGGGAGGATTAGCTCATCGTGTTCGTGTGGTCACGGTGAAGCTCGTGGTGTGGTCTGCTTGACGAGGGGCGCTCAGGAACGGAGGGGATTGCTCGCCGGAGTGTGCAGCGGCGTCGGGTGTCTCCGGATGTCGTCGGGGGCGTCGGGTGTCTCTGGATTGGACGAGCTCTGAACCACACCAAGAGCGATTAGGAAATTTCTAATCCAAACAGCTTCCTTTGCAGCCTCCGAGGCGGCAATATATTCAGCTTCTGTTGAAGAGGAGGCCACCGTATCTTGCTTGGAACTTTTACAACTCACAGCACCACCATTCATGACAAACACATAACCAGATTGCGATCTGGAATCATCTGAGTTGTTAAGGTAACTCGCATCTGTGTAACCCTTTACACTGAGTTCATCCTCACCTCCATAAACTAGGAACACATCCTTAGTCCTTTTCAAGTACTTAAGGATGTTCTTTACCGCTGTCCAGTGACCTTCACCTGGATCAGCCTGGTATCTGCTCGTAACACTTAGAGCATAGGAAACATCTGGGCGAGTACATATCATTGCATACATGATGGATCCAATAGCCGAAGCATATGGAACTCTGCTCATGCGCTCACGCTCATCAGTAGTCGAAGGACATTGAGTCTTGCTGAGTTTAATGCCGTGAGACATGGGCAAGAACCCCTTCTTAGCCTCTTCCATGCTGAACCGTTTCAACACTTTGTCAATGTATGTACTCTGGCTTAATCCAATTAGCCTTCTTGATCTATCTCTATAGATCTTGATACCCAGAATATATGCCGCTTCTCCCAAGTCCTTCATCGAAAAACTAATTTTCAATGAGGTCTTAACAGACTCGCACATAGGAATGTCATTTCCAATCAGCAATATGTCATCTACATATAATATTAGAAATACCAGCGCTCTCCCACTTTCCTTCTTGTAAACACAAGGTTCTTGTTCGTTTTTGATGAATCCAAACTCCTTTACAACTTCATCAAATCGAATGTTCCAACTCCGAAATGCTTGCTTCAGCCCATAAATAGACTTTAGAAGTTTGCATACCTTTCCAGCATTGTTTGGATCGACAAAACCTTCGGGCTGCATCACATACACGTCCTCAGTTAGGATTCCATTTAGGAAAGCCGTCTTGACATCCATCTGCCATATTTCATAGTCGAAATGTGTAGCAATGGCTAGAATGATCCGTATAGATTTAAGCATCGCTATGGGCGAGAAAGTCTCGTCGTAGTCAACTCCTTGAACTTGTCGAAAACCTTTTGCAACAAGTCGAGCTTTATGGATGTGAACATTTCCATCCATATCAATCTTCTTCTTATAGATCCATTTGCACTCGATGGCTTTAAAACCATCAGGCAGGTCAACCAAGTTCCAAACTTGATTGTCACCCATGGACTTTATCTCGGATCTCATGGCGATCAGCCATTTCTTAGAGTCTGGGTCCACCATCGCTTCTGCATAGGTCGCAGGCTCATCATTGTCTAACAATAATAATTCTCGCGTTTCGCGGAGCCTCACCGACCTTCGTGGTTGTGGTTCTTCTATTGCCACGGGTTCCTCAACTTGTTCTGCTACAATAGCATCACTTGTAGAAGCATCCCCAACTAGCTCATCTTGAACTTCTTCAAGTCGCACCGACCTTCCACTCGTTCCCTTTGTGAGAAACTCTTTCTCTAGGAAAACACCACTACGAGCGACAAACACTTTGACCTCTTCTCGGTTGTAGAAGTAATACCCTAAGGTTTCCCTCGGATATCCCACGAAAATGCACTTATCCGATTTTGGGTGTTAGCTTGTCCGATTGAAGTCGCTTGACATATGCATCACATCCCCAAATCTTTAGAAAATACAAACTCGGATTCTTTCCAATCCACATCTCATATGGTGTCTTAACTACGGATTTAGATGGTACCCTATTAAGTGTGAAAGCTGCCATTTCTAGAGCATAACCCCAAAATGATAATGGTAAATCCGACTGGATCATCATCGATCGAACCATGTCCAACAAAGTTCGATTGCACCGTCCGGAGACCCCGTTCCTTTGAGGCGTTCTGGGTGGCGTGAGTTGTGGAACAATTCCGCAACTCTTAAGATGATTGCTAAATTCGTGACTCAAATATTCTCCTCCACGATCAGATCGCAAGGCCTTTATTTTCTTGCCACGTTGATTTTCTACCTCACTCTGAAACTCCTTGAACCTTTCGAAAGTTTCAGACTTATGCTTCGTCAAGTAGACATAACCATATCTACTGAAATCACCAGTGAAAGTAATGAAGTAGTGATATCCTCCTCTGGCTGTCGTGCTCATTGGTCCACATACATCAGTATGTATGAGTTCCAACAAGTCTGTCGCTCTCTCGGGTAAACCCTAAAAAGGCGATTTGGTCATCTTTCCAAGTAAACAAGCCTGACATGTCTCATATGATTCAAAATCCAACGAAGTTAGAAGACCATCACCATGGAGCTTCTTCATGCGCTTTTCACTTATATGCCCCAATCGACAATGCCATAAATAGTTAGGACTCAAATCATTAGGCCGAATCCTTTTAGCACTAACATTGTAAACATATGCATCATCAAGATTTAAAACAAATAGCCCATTCACAATGGGAGCATCAGCCATAAACATAGCATCCTTAGAGATTACACAACCATTGTTTGCACTCGCGAATGAATAACCATGCCTCATCAAACATGAAGGTGATAAAATGTTTCGACCCATACTTGGAATGTAATAACAATTATTCAACTCCATAATAAATCCTGACGGAAGGTGAAGTTGCATGATGCCGACGAACAATGCAGCAACCCTTGCTTTATTCTGACGCGAAAATCCACTTCTCCTTTCTGCACTTCTCTAGTCCTTATTAGCCCCTACATTGAATTGCAAATCTGAGCAACCGATCCGGTATCAAATACCCAAGAGTTAACATAGGAATCAGCGAGAAGAATGTCCACAACATTTACAACAAGCGTACTTGAGTGGGAAGTACTCTTACTTCCACTCTTCTTCAAAGAAGCCTGGTACCTGCTACAGTTTCTCTTCTAGTGGCCATGTTCATGACAAAAGAAGCACTTAGTGTCTTCTACAGGTCCAGCCTTTTGCTTGGGTGCAGGCTTAGGGATCGTATCCTTAGCCATGCCCTTCTTATTCCAAGAAGTACCCTTTTTCTTGAAGCTAGGCTTATTCTGCACAGCCATCACATGGCTATGCCCTGCACACTTCTTCATGTCACTTTCTGCTGTTTTTAGCATCCCGCATAACTCATTAAGGCCCTTCTCCACCCCATGAATATGGTAGTTCGAAATGAACTGCCCATAGCTGGATGGAAGAGACGCCAAAATGAAGTCAGTGGCCAACTCTTGGCCTAGTGGAAAACCAAGATTTTCCAAAGTCCGACTGTAACCAACCATTTTGATAACATGGGGGCCTACAGCTGCTCCCTTTGCTAGCTTGCATTTGACAAAGGACTTGGCAACATTGTACCTATCAGTCCTTGCCTGATCTTGGAACATGTCCTTAAGCGCAACGATCATATCATACGCATCCTAATCCTCAAACTTCTTTTGGAGTTCAGGTTCCATGCATGCAAGCATAATACAACTAACCTCAAGAGAATCATAACATGCTCTCTTGTAGGCGTTCTTTAGGGCAAAAGATGCATTATCAGCAGGTTCATCGGGGATTAGGGTATCCAGAACCGTTTCCCTTTTATCATACCTGAGAACAATTCTCAGGTTACAGACCCAGTCCGAATAGTTTTTTCCATTTAGTTTATCTTTGTCAAGAATCGAATGCAAAGAAAAAGGTGATGCAGTGTTCGGTCTCATTGATCTACAACAGAAAACATGCAAAATACTAAGCCATGTAACCATGAAAGAGTAAAACATATTAAACAATTTAATAGCATATACTCCCACTTAAATCAATATCCCTCTATTGATACTAAGTGATTCAAGATCCACAATTAACAAGTCGACTAGTGAGCTTTAGCATCACTGCTAGAAGACAAGGTAAATCGATAAGCGACACTTGCTAATCATATCACATATGACTCTTGTTGTTAGGTGACATCTCTATGTAAAAACTAGGCGCCCAACCTTTATGCCCCAAGGTCCTTAACTGTTAAGATGACCTTGTAAAGCTCACCAACCCTTATGCGTGTAGGTATCCGATACAAACCCATCCAGCCAAGGAAAACTGTGGCACCCTAATTTCATAGGCCCACCAATGATTGTACAGGGCATAGGATGGTGCAAGGTTTGGTTGGGAGGGCATGGTTTAACTTAAACTTTGTGAGGGATCGTTCTACTTCTATCATCTAAGCATGCATAGAGTAAAACGCACAAGAATAGCATTCACATAGATGTGACACAGTATGACCCATTTTCTCATGGTGATCTCTATCGCCATAGAACCTGTCCACCATGATGATCTCCATCTTCATGTTACATGCGAGCCATCCTCCAAGTGATCAGTCCTCCAAGAACTAATACAAGCTATTACCCCTAACAGCTAGTAATCAAATTACATAGAATTGGGATAATCACAAGTTGGCACTGTTGGAATTATGCCCTAGAGGCAATAATAAAGATGTTATTATTCTAATTATTGTTCCTGATAAAGTTTATATTCCATGCTAGAATTGTATTAAGCGGAAACTTTAATACTTGTGTGGTTTGTGAACAACACTGTGTCCCTAGTATGCCTCTATGGACTAGCTCATTGATTAATGATGGTTAAGGTTTCCTAACCATAGACATGAGTTGTCGATTAATAATGAGATCATATCATTGGGAGAATGATGTGATGGACAAACCCAAACTAAGCGGAGCAATTAGATCGTGTCATCGTGTTCATCTTTGCGAAGCTTTTCTTATGTCAAATATTGTATTCCTTAGACCATGAGATAATACAACTCCCTGGTATCGGAAGAAAGCTTTGAGGTCATCAAACGTCATCCTATGAGAGGGTGATCATAAAGGTGTCTCTCAGGTGATCGGAAAGTACCTGTTGGGTTGTATGTATCGAGATGGGATTTGTCCCTCCCAAGTCGGAGAGATATACTTCAGGCCCACTCGGTAATCGATATCAACACCGCTTGCAAGCATGTGGTTAAGGAGTTAATCACAAAGTGATATCGGATTACGGAACGAGTAAAGTACTTGTTGTGAACGAGATTGAACTAGGTATGACGGTACCGACGATCAAATCTCGGGCAAGTAAAATATCGTGAGACGAAGGGAATATATATATGGGATTGATTGAATCCTGGCATCATGGTTCATCCGATATGATCATCGAATGAATGTGTGGGTGTCACATCCCAAGATTTTCCAAATCTTGTAATGTGAAAATAAATTAATAAAATAAAACTTTGTTTGAATTTTAGAGCCAGAAGAAACTTTTGGAATTTAAATGGAACCTCAAACCCATTTGAATTAAATAAAATCCTAAAAAGGATTTAAAAAGATAAACATTTTAAAAAAAAGGAAATAAATATTTTGGAAATAAGATTTTGGATCTTCAAAAAAAAAAAAAAAGATTTGGTATTCAGAAGAAAAGATGGATTTAAGATTATTTTATAAAGCCAAATTAATCCTTGGCCAATCTTTGATAATTAAAAACATTTTATTCTAAATAAAATTAGCAAAGGTTTATTTAAAATAAATTAATAAGGATTTAATATCCAAGTTTTATTAATAAAGGTTCTATCATTTATAAACCAACAAAAACTTATTGGTTTAATTTAAATAAGTTTTCCTAAATATTTGATATTCTCTAATAAAACCTATTAAAGTGTTTTGACTTTATTTTAGTCTTTAAAATAAAAAAATCTCAATAAAACAAACCCAAGTGGATGTAATAATAAAAGTCTATGTTATTTATTAATGGACTCTAAAATAAAATGTTATTTTAAAACAAATCTTTCAAATATTCTTTATTTTCAAATAAACCTACTGTTTTAGTTTTGAAAGTGTTTTCAAATAAGAATTATTATTAAATAAATCAAACCATGTTAAATAAATAAAACTCCATTTTATTTAATTAAAGAATGGATTAATAAAGTTATTATTAATTCATTTTGAGCTTTTGACCATATCACTAAACAGAACTAATTTCAGTATTACAAATTTGAGTGTTGTTTGAATTAATTTGGTTGATGTTTGTTTGATTGGAATTTCAAAACAGAAATTCAAATTAGAAAAAGAAAAGGCATTCAGTATAAAAAAAATGAAACAAAGCAGCCCAGTCAAACAGGCCCAGCTCCAGCCCATCTAGCCCACCTCCTCTCCCGAACCGTTTTCCTACACCGCAAAAGAAACCCGCTGAACCACTGACATGTGGACCTTTCCCCTCTTCCCTTTTTCCACTGACAGGTAGACCCACTTGTCACTGTTCTTCTTCCCACCCACACGACCTCTTCTCCCTCCTTCGACACCGCTCCTGCCGATGATTTCTCGGCCTTAATTCGCTTTAACTCGACCACCGTTACCAGCTTTGATCACGCAGGTTGAAACGCCCAAGCCTCCTCTATAATTCCCCTCTGACACCTCGCGCTCGCACGCCTTAGACCACCTCAATTCCCTCCTCAAGCTCCTCTGTTCTGACCGCCGTCTCCGGCCAATTCAGGCCAGTACAGACCACCTCCCACCTTTCCGAGCACGCTAGCAACTTCCCCACTCCCAGACGCCTCTCCCCGTGCCCTTCTTTCAACCGCGGGCGCCCCGGAGCATCGGCTTCGACAAGCTCCGACAGCGTCGCCGTCCGTTTCTACTCCGGCGACGACTCTCAGGTGAACCAGACCGCCCCGACCCCTCTCGTTCACGCACCCAGCATCGCCTTGTTCTTGCGCACCTAAATGTGCTCCTGTTTTACCTTAGGGCAATCTGCAGCGACGACTCCTACCACCACCATCGTCTGTCTCAACTCCGACGACGCCCACAGGTTAATTCCGACCACCCCGTACCCTCTGGATCACGCACACATCCTTGCCATGGTCCTACGCAGCTAACCCAACCCTCCGTTTGTCTTCTCGTAAACCACAGAGCCGTCTTCGACCTCGACCGAGCGCGTCCGTCGCCAGAACCAACTCCGGCGAGGAATTCTGCCCTACCCCGAGCGCCCCTTGCCTCGTCAACCGCACGTTGAGAATCGCCGTATCCTCCTGAGCCTGGTGAGCATCCTCCCCTTCTTCCTCGCGTCCTATTTCATCAGCGCCGCCGCCGACTGACCTCGCCGCCGCCAGCAACCGTCGCTACGCCGCCCAAGTCTGGTCCGTGCAAAGACAACCGTCCGATCTAGATCGCAGCGTTACGATAGAATCACTTAACGCTGAAAGGGTATGCGTTCAGAGCCGCAGGATTAGACTTAATCCAACGCACCAGAGCGTGATCCGCAGCGAACCGGTATCGCCCAATCAGAGTGTGCCGCGTGTCACCTGTCTGTTTAGAACAGATTTTGAAAACAGATTTAAATGCCAATTTCAAACCCTCATAACTTTTGATCCACACGTCCAAAAATTACAAATTTTATATCAATGAAATCAGGAGAACAAGCGCTAGCTAATCATGGCCTTAGTTTTGAAAATAGTATCTGTTAGCTTGTTTGAAATTACAGAAACATTTGTGTACTTGTTTAGAGTATAAAAATTGTTTAAAATTGATTTTAGGATTAAATCTTTTGCAAAATGGATTTATGTGACCCTACTAACCCTAGGAACCAACCCATAGTGTTAAAAATGATTTTATGTAATTTAAGTTGAATTAGTTAACTTAGTCATTTTCTAGCCAAATAAAACTCATTGATTTTATTATGGAAAAGTTTGTGCAAGGAAAACTTTGGGAAAGTGTTATGGACAAAACTTACTGACCCAAAAACACCAAACCTTGCCAAGAGCAACTTACTTGGTGCAAAACCTAAAGTTTTGCTTGGATAAGAATAATTTTCACCACATAAAATGATCAATGAATTTTAAAATAGTCTTAGGATAAAACCCAATTGCAAATGACTTTGCCATTTTGGTAAATGACCAATGTGGACCTTACAAAATTTATAAACCTAGTAGAGACCAACTTTGCAATAGAACCCTCTTTTTACAAGACTTAGGAACCATTGCTTTGTGTATGTGAATTATTGTTTGAATGGTGGAATGCTACTTGATACTATGCTTATTTGATTGTAGTAAAATTAGCAAAGTGTGAGACTAGCAAGATCAAGAAGTGACTATCATTCCCTAAACAAAAAGGCAAGTTACACTATCATACAAAAGTCCTACTACTTTCATTACACTTAGTGGATTTTGAAAATATGCATGAAAAGATATTTCTGTACTTATGCTATGCTAAATCCTAATAGGATTCCCTAAACACTCCTTAGTGAAAATATTAAAGTTGTACATGCTTAGCCGTGCTATATGCTATAATTTGAAAAAGAGATACATGTTGAGATTTTACAAAGGTTGAGAAAAGGACTTGTGTTTTACATAATAAAACAAGGACTCAATGAACCACCTAGGTGGAGGCTACTTAAAATTTTGGAGAGTGGCAACAAAAGGGAACCATGTCTATGGCAATCACTTTGTGTTGTGCTCCAAAAGAAAAACCACCTAGGAAACTTAGAGATCAAACATGCTTCTCCAATTGTGGCTTTCGTGTGCAACCACATGCTATTATGGCTCTGGCTTGGTCAATTACATTAGGAAGACCCATACATTGTCTTTAGTTACTGGACATGGGGATCTGGAATGCTTCATGGGGGCTGAAGACAAAGCTAGCAATGATGTATGGAAGGACCTTTTGGAAAGACTTCGTCACATTCTCAATCTGCCAGTACTCCATCTTGGTGAGCACTAATCCAGTAGGCCACTGGTGGCAAAAGGATGGGATTGTGACATGTGGGTAAAGTGTACTCCTTCTGCAGAAGTAAACAAAATCTAAGTACTTAGCCGTGTCCCCGGTTATGGACAATACTGAGCAACTAAAGTTTGAACTATGGGAGATCTCGACATTCCAACTTCAAATATAAAAACTTGATGCCCTTGTGTGTCTACCAAGGAATTCAAAGAGATTTTGTAAAGCTTGTTGCACTTGGGGTTACCAAGGTGCTCAAGAGCATGATGTACTTGGGGCTTTACCAAGGAACTCATGAGTTTTGATAAAACTTGTTGCACTTGGGGTTACCAAGGTGCTCAAGAGATTTTGAAAAGGACTTGAACACTTGAGTTTCTACCAAGGAGTTCAAGGAACTTGGAAAAGAAATTTGACAAAGGACTTTAAAACCCTTTTTGAAAAGATAGGATAAAACAATGCTTTATGCAAATAAGCCTTAAACTCTACTTAGCCAAATATGCATATAATGATAGGATCCACTCTTATTATACCTAAAAGTGAAACTTGCCAATACAATTCAAAATGTATTGACCCATGTGGCTGTAACTTGTAATGTTGCAGGTTGATTGTTTTAAAAATGAAGATTGTTTGATTGACTAGGACTACAAAGTCTACAACCAACATCTGCCTGTGGCACTTTGAAGATGATGGACCCATACTTATAGTTATTTCGCTGCAAATGTAATGTAATAGCCAAATGAGCTATGTTTGATGTAATAAACTTATGTTATTCCTGGTTATAAATTTATATTATGACCTTTGTATCTTGATATTACATCTTAACTGTGGATGCTAGCTATTGATCCAGGGACTAGCATTATAAAACACAGGAGGACCCTACCTTATTGGGTTGGGACCCCTTACAGTGGGAGTCAATATGGGTTTCCAGACCCCGCTGTTGATAATTGATATAAGATCATGTCTGCATGTTCTCGAACCCGAAGGGTCACACACTTAACGTGTCTCGACGCTAGGATAGATTGGATAATTGGTTTATGAGTTTTTGTTCGGAGTCTCCGATGGGATCCGGAACATCATGAGAGGTTCCGGAATGGTCCGGAGAATAAGATTCATATAAGGCAATGCAGTTTTTGGAGTTCGGAATTGTTTCGGGTTAATCGGTATTGTACCGGAAGCTTCTAGAACCTTCCGGAGGGGGACCAACGTGGCCCCACCTGCCGGGAGGGGGCATGGGCCTATGAGGGAGTGCCCTGGCCGCATTGGGCTAGGGGCACAAGGCCCCATAGGGCCCAGCCGGCCAAATCTAGGGGAAACCCTAGGGGAGCTTCTAGAAAGGGGGGGGGAACTTGCCCCCACTCCTTCCTCCTTGGCCGCCGGCCTAGGGCTTGGGGGAGGGGATAGGGATGGCGCCCACCCCTATATATATAGAGGGATGGGGCGCACCCTCCCCCCACACCTCCTCCTCGAGCCCTAGCCGCCCTGCTGCCCTCCTCTCTCTCTCCCTCCCGACTGCACGTAGGCGAAGCCCTGCTGCAGAAACTCTCCACCACTTGCACCGCGCCGTCGCGTTGTAGATCCAATCCGTCTCTCCACCATACTTGCTGGACCGAGGAAGGAGGAGACGTCGAGGTGCTGCATGTGTGCATCTCTCGGAGGCATCGCCACTTGCGGTGTTAGATCGGATCAGATCGCGAGGAGGAGAAGCGAGTACGACTACATCACCCACGTTCCGTCGAACGTTCCGCTGTGCGAATCTTCAAGGGTACGAAGATCTCATCTAATCCCTCTCGTTGTTTGCATCTCCTCGATTAGATCTTGGCTTCCCCGTTCGCATCCGTAGAATTTTTTTGATTTACTATGCTGCGAAACCCTTCAGTGGTATCAGAGCTAGATCTATGCGTAGATGTGATTCACGAGTAGAACGCAACATGGTTTTTGCGGGCGTTGATGTTTTCTGTTGCAAGCCTCTTGTTTGTGTTCTTCTTATGACGCGGGATAGTGAGATCGAAGCGGTCCAGGCCAACTTTATGCGACGTCGTTCGCGAGACCGTCTCCGCACTTGACGTGTGGCTTGTTCCACACATGCGGCTGGTGGATGCCAGTTTCTCTCACTATAGTTGTCATGGGATTTACACCGGAGTTTGGCAACCATAATATCACCGTTGTGGCTTTCCGTAGGTAAGAATCGTTCTTAGCTTGCTACTCCCATAAGCCACGTAAAACATGCAACAATAAAGTAGAGGCGTCTAACTTGTTTTTGCAGGGAGTGTTTTCTGTGATATGGTATGGCCCAAGATGTGATGTGTATATTGTATGCGATGATCATGTTTTGTAATGTCTCACGACTTGCATGTCGATGAGTACACAACCGGCAGGAGACATATGGTTGTCTTTATAATTGTGTATGACCTGTGTGTCAACTTCTTATACGCCATGTAATAGTTTCACTTTATCGCTAAGTAGTTAGCAATAGTTGTAGTTGCTATTCGTGGTGGAGGCAATCATGGTGGAGTGATGGAGATCACGTCGGCACGCACAAGATGGAGATCATTGCGCGAAGATTGGATATACCATGTCACATAAAGTTATATGCATGTGATGTTTATCCTTTTTATGTATCTTATCATGCTTAGATCGCGACGATAGCATTATAAGATGATTCCTCACTTAAAGATCAAGATAAAACTGTGTTCTCCCCATGTATGCATCGTTGCGAAAGTTCGTCGTGTCCAAGCATCACGTGATGATCGGGTGCTATAGACTCTACGTTCACATACAACGGGTGCAAGCCAGTTTTGCACACACGGAAATACTTGGGTTTGACTTGATGAGCCTAGCATGTACAGACATGGCCTCGGAACACATGAACCGAAAGGTTAAGCATGAGTCATATGAATGATATGATCGACACTTCGTTGTCCACCATTGAAACCACATCTCTTCTCGTGAAGATCGGATTAGGTGTGGTGAATTTGGATCGTGTTCACTAAACAACTTGAGGGATGTTGAATTTAGTGGGAGTTCATCTAGTAATTTGATTAAAAGTTGAACTAGTTATCATGAACATAGTCTAATTTGTACTTGCAAATATTGTAGATCAAATGGCTAAGTCCAACTTCAACTTCAACGTTTTTGCTGAGAAGGAAAAGCTTAGAAACAATGGGTCTAACTTCACCAATTGGTTCCGCAATCTGAGAATCATTCTCTCTGGCGGACAAAAGGACTATGTCCTTGAAAATGCGCTAGGTGATGCCCCTGTTGTAGATGCGCAGGCTGATGAGAAAGCTGTCTATCAGTCGCGCAAAGATGATTATGGTGTGATTAAGAGCACCATGTTGTTTGCTATGGAATCGGACCTTCAAAATCGTTTTGAAGACTATCCCGGGCCCTTTGAGATTCTTGAGGAGCTGAAAACTATGTTTCAGACTCAGGCCCGTTCTGAGAGATATGAGATCTCTGAGAAATTCTTTAACTGCAAGATGGAGGAAGGGAGTTCCGTTAGTGAGCACGCCATAAAGATGTCGGGCTACACTCAACGCCTTGAGCAACTGGACTGCAAGATTCCAGAGGAGATCAAGATTGACAGGGTTCTGCAATCACTCCCTCCCAGCTACCAAAGTTTTGTAGTGACTCACAATCAGATTGGTTCCACTGATACGATCACCGATCTCTTCGCAAAGCTGAAGGCTGCGGAGGTGGACATCAGAAAGGATAATCATGTGTTGATGGTCAACAAGCCCCCCACCTTCAAGAAAGGTAAGGGTGCAAAGAAGCCCTTCAAGAAAGGCGGCGGCAAGCGCGTTGCCCCTGCTGAGAAGAAGCTTAAGTCTGGACCCAAGCCGGACACTGAGTGCTTCTATTGCAAGGACAAGGGTCACTGGAAGCGCAACTGTCCGAAGTACTTAACGGACAAGAAGGCTGGCACCATCAAAAGGTATATTTGATATACATGTTATTGATGTTTTCCTTACTAGCCCTCGTTGTAGTGCCTGGGTATTTGATACTGGTTCAGTTGCTAATATTTGTAACTCGAAACAGGAGCTACGGAATAGACGGCGGCTTGCGAGGGATGAGGTGACGGTGCGCGTTGGCAACGGATCAAGAGTTGATGTGATGGCCGTCGGCACGCTCTCCTTAGTTTTACCTTCGGGATTAGTTTTAAACCTTAATAAGTGTTATTATGTGCCTGCATTGAGCATGAACATTATTTCTGATCGTGTTTATTGCAAGATGGTTATTCATTTAAATCGGAGAATAATGGTTGTTCTATTTATATGAGTAACATCTTTTATGGTCATGCACCTGCTATGAATGGTTTATTTCTTCTGAATCTCGAAAGGGATGAAACACACATCCATAACATTGAGGCTAAGAGATGCAAAGTAGATAGTGATAATACTACTTATTTGTGGCACTGTCGTCTAGGTCATATTGGTGTAAAGCGCATGAAGAAACTCCATTCTGATGGACTTTTGGAGTCTCTTGATTTTGAATCATTTGACACATGCGAACCATGCCTCATGGGCAAGATGATCAAAACCCCGTTCTCCGGAATGATGGAGCGAGCAACGGACTTGTTGGAAATCATACATACCGATGTATGCGGACCGATGAGTGTTTCGACGCGCGGTGGATATCGCTATTTTCTCACTTTGACCGATGACTTAAGTAGATATGGGTATATCTATTTGATGAAACATAAATCTGAAACATTTTAAAAGTTCAAGGAATTTCAGAATAAAGTGGAGAACCATCGTAACAGAAAAATTAAGTTTCTACGATCCGATCGTGGAGGTGAATATTTGAGTTATGATTTTCTCATGCATCTTAAAGCAAGCGGAATCATTTCGCAACTCACGCCACCCGGAACACCATAGCGCAATGGTGTGTCTGAACGCCGGAATCGAACCCTATTAGATATGGTCCGATCGATGATGTCTCTTACTGATTTGCCGTTATCATTTTGGGGTTATGCATTAAAACCACTGCATTCACTTTAAATAAGGCACCATCTAAATCCGTTGAGACGACACCATATGAACTGTGGTTTGGTGCTAAACCTAAGTTGTCGTTTCTTAAAGTTTGGGGATGCGAAGCCTACGTCAAGAAGTTGATGCCGGACAAGCTCGAACCCAAAGCGGAGAAATGCGTCTTCATAGGATACCCTAAGGAAACTATTGGGTATACCTTCTATCACAGAACCGGAGGCAAAGTGATTGTCGCAAAGAACGGTTCCTTTCTTGAGAAGGAGTTTCTCTCGAAAGAAGTGAGTGGGAGGAAAGTAGAGCTAGACGAGGTTATTGAACCTTCTCTTGAGTTGGAGAGTAGCGCAGCACCTGAAATTGTTCCAGTGCCTCCTGCACCAACAATAGAGGAAGCTGATGACAAGGATCATGAAGCTTCGGACGATGCTGCTACTGAATGTCGCAGGTCGACAAGGTCGCGTGCCCCACCTGAGTGGTACGGCAACCCTGTCTTGACTGTCTTGTTGGTAGAAGACAGTGAACCTACGAACTATGAGGAAGCGATGATGAGCCCAGACTCTAAGAAATGGCTAGATGCCATGAAATCCGAATTGGGATCCATGAGCGAAAACCAAGTATGGACTTTGGTGGACCCTCCTAGCGACCGAAAGGCCGTTGAGTGCAAATGGATCTTCAAGAAGAAAACGGACGCGGATGGTAATGTTACCATCTATAAAGCACGACTTGTCGCAAAAGGTTTTCGACAAGTTCAAGGTGTTGACTACGATGAGACTTTCTCTCCCGTAGCGATGTTTAAGTCCATTCGGATATTATTAGCAATTGCTGCGTTTCATGATTATGAAATATGGCAGATGGATGTCAAGACTGCGTTCCTCAATGGCAACATTGATGAAGAGTTGTATATGATGCAACCCGAAGGTTTTGTCGATCCTAAGGATGCTGATAAAGTATGCAAACTTCAGCGTTCCATTTATGGACTGAAGCAAGCATCTCGGAGTTGGAACCTTCGTTTTGATCAAGTGATCAAGAGCTTTGGATTTGTTCCAAATTGCTACGAAGCTTGTATCTACAAGAAAGTGAGTGGGAGCTCGGTGACATTTCTGGTACTATATGTGGATGACATATTGATTATTGGAAATGATATTAACATGCTTAACGATGTGAAGAGTTATTTGAACAAGTGTTTTTCAATGAAAGACCTAGGTGAAGCTGCTTATATATTGGGCATCAAAATCTATAGAGATAGACAAAGACGCATGATAGCTTTAAGCCAGAGTACATACCTAGACAAAGTTCTGAAAAGGTTTAGAATGGATAAGGCAAAGAAAGGTTCAGTGCCTATGTTGTCAGGTAAGATATTGAGCAAGGCTCAGTGTCTAGCTACGGTAAATGATAGAGAAGCTATGAGCAAAGTGCCTTATGCCTCGGCCATAGGTTCTATCATGTATGCCATGCTGTGTACTAGACCAGATGTGTCCAATGCTCTTAGTTTGACGAGCAGATATCAAAGTCATCCAGGAGTGGAACACTGGACAGCCGTGAAGAACATCCTAAAGTACCTAAATAGGACTAAAGAAATGTTCTTAGTCTATGGAGGTGATGAACAACTCGTCGTAAAAGGTTACGTCGACGCTAGTTTCGACACCGACAAGGATGATTCAAAATCTCAGACAGGATACGTTTATATTTTGAATGGAGGAGCTGTGAGCTGGAGAAGCTGCAAGCAAAGCGTGATCGCGGGATCTACAGTAGAAGCGGAATACATGGCTGCTGCAGAAGCGTCAAGTGAAGGAGTTTGGATCAGGAACTTCATCACTAAGCTTAGCGTGGTTCCAAGTGCATTGGACCCACTGGAGATATTGTGTGACAACACTGGCGCCATAGCACTCGCTAAGGAACCAAGATATCATCGAAATACCAAGCATATCAACCGCAAGTTTCATATAATCCGAGATTATATAGCAGATGGAGATCTGAAGATTATCAAAGTACATACAGATCTGAATGTTGCAGATCCATTGACTAAACCTCTTCCACGTGTAAAACATGATCAGCACCTTAGTGCCATGGGTGTGAGATTGTTGCCAAATGTAAACTAGATTATTGACTCTAGTGCAAGCGGGAGACTGTTGGAATTATGCCCTAGAGGCAATAATAAAGATGTTATTATTATAATTCTTGTTCCTGATAAAGTTTATATTCCATGCTAGAATTGTATTAAGCGGAAACTTTAATACTTGTGTGGTTTCTGAACAACACTGTGTCCCTAGTATGCCTCTATGTACTAGCTCATTGATTAATGATGGTTAAGGTTTCCTAACCATAGACATGAGTTGTCGATTAATAATGAGATCATATCAGTGGGAGAATGATGTGATGGACAGACCCAAACTAAGCAGAGCAATTAGATCGTGTCATCGTGTTCATCTTTGCGAAGCTTTTCTTATGTCAAATATTGTATTCCTTAGACCATGAGATAATACAACTCCCTGGTATCGGAAGAAAGCTTTGAGGTCATCAAACGTCATCCTATGAGAGGGTGATCATAAAGGTGTCTCTCAGGTGATCGAAAAGTACCTGTTGGGTTGTATGTATCGAGATGGGATTTGTCCCTCCCAAGTCGGAGAGATATACTTCGGGCCCACTCGGTAATCGATATCAACACCGCTTGCAAGCATGTGGTTAAGGAGTTAATCACAAAGTGATATCGGATTACGGAACGAGTAAAGTACTTGCTGAGAACGAGATTGAACTAGGTATGACGGTACCGACGATCAAATCTCGGGCAAGTAAAATATCGCGAGACGAAGGGAATATATATATATGGGATTGATTGAATCCTGGCATCGTGGTTCATCCGATATGATCGTCGAATGAATGTGTGGGAGTCAATATTTATAGACCCCGCTGTTGATTATTGATATAAGATCATGTCTGCATGTTCTCGAACCCGAAGGGTCACACACTTAACGTGTCTCGACGCTAGGATAGATTGGATAATTGGTTTATGAGTTTTTGTTCGGAGTCTCGGATGGGATCCGGGACATCACGAGAGGTTCCAGAATGGTCCGGAGAATAAGATTCATATAAGGCAATGCAGTTTTTGGAGTTCGGAATTGTTTCGGGTTAATCGGTATTGTACCGGGAGCTTCTAGAACCTTCCGGATGGGGACCAACGTGGCCCCACCTGCCGGGAGGGGGCATGGGCCTATGAGGGAGTGCCATGGCCGCATTGGTCTAGGGGCACAAGGACCCATAGGGCCTAGCCGGCCAAACCTAGGGGAAACCCTAGGGGAGCTTCTAGAAAGGGGGGAAACTTGCCCCCACTCCTCCCTCCTTGGCCGCCGGCCTAGGGCTTGGGGGAGGGGCTAGGGCTGGCGCCAACCCCTCTATGTATAGAGGGCTGGGGCACACCCTCCCCCACACCTCCTCCTCAAGCCCTAGCCGCCCTGCTGCCCTCCTCTCTCTCTCCCTCCCGACTGCACATAGGCGAAGCCCTGCTGCAGAAACTCTCCACCACTTGCACCGCGCCGTCGCGTTGTAGATCCAATCCGTCTCTCCACCATACTTGCTGGACCGAGGAAGGAGGAGACGTCGAGGTGCTGCACGTGTGCATCTCTCGGAGGCATCGCCACTTGCGGTGTTAGATCGGATCGGATCGCGAGGAGGAGAAGCGAGTACGACTACATCACCCACGTTCTGTCGAACGTTCCGCTGTGCGAATCTTCAAGGGTATGAAGATCTCATCTAATCCCCCTCATTGTTTGCATCTTCTAGATTAGATCTTGGCTTCCCCGTTCGCATCCGTAGAATTTTTTTGATTTACTATGCTGCGAAACCCTTCAGGCACGCATGCCATTACAATAATTGACAACACATATGGCTGCATCTGTGTTGCCCTACTCACGACACGCAGGTCGTGATAAATTTCATACATGCATCACATACACATATGGGCCATACTGATCACATACATCCCGCAAAACAAGTTATGCATAGAATCGCATTCTACCGGATCATGTGACCTCACAACACCTAGTTACCTTTACGAGATACAAAAGGTGCTATGACTAGGGGGTCTAGGAGGTCTCCCCCTGTGGGGTTCGAAGGGGCAGCGCCCCTCGTGGTATCTTCGGGCGTCCGAAAAACTGTAAAAAATGAGAGATCGAATCTACACAATTTTCTTTAAGGATTTTGATCGGCAAATCAAATTTTACCATAAACCGTCTGTTGTTCCGATCTGATCAAACTCCTTTGATCACGGTACATCGATTTTAGATCTAGGTTCCGATTCGATCAATCATATTGATCTTCGCGTTATTCAATAGGATTTATGTGTCACTATCTACCCCGATGGCGGAAACCGACCGGTAGGGGTAAGTCGTTCGACTACCTCAGAATCACGATCACAGAAAGTAAGATCATAGATCAATCCTGAACCACCACAATATAAACGATCACATCATTCATATCAATCTGCATATCACCATATGCAACCATCCCGAACCTATAACTGAACAGCATCGGCTTTGATACCACTGAAGGGATACAGGTAGGCTACACTAGCGCAAATCAAAAATTTCTACCGCGTATACCAGGATTACTGTTGTCATAGATCACAGGATTACCACTAGACGTGCAGTTGCGGAATTGATGAAGCGCGTCGTGGCATTGCAGACGATCTACGTCGTCTCCTCCTCGTTCTCGTCCCACGAGCAGCTCCCCTTGCGCGGCTCGTCCAAGCCCTACATATGCAGCGCCGCCGAGGTATCCACACGTACAGGGTGGAAGCGTCAGACGCCGGACTGCTAGGTCCGCGCGTGCAACACAGGCGTGAGGAGCGGCGACTGTGTGGAATGGTCTAACCCTAGTCAGCACGCCCCACCCTCTCTTATATAGGCGTCCCTCGTGGGATTCTACATTAGCAGCCCATTAGTAGCCTATGCCTGGTCTAATTCGGATCCAATCCTCATTAGGCTTCCAACCCCTTAAGTGTGTGACCCTATAGGTTCATAGACGTATAGACATGACACGAATACACTTATTTTGTCAATAGTTGGTAGCGGCCTCTAGCAAGACGTGTCAACTCCTAAACACATACAAAGATCATATCAAACGAACCATCACAAGGTTTAGTACATGTCTTTCCTTTTGCCTCACGATATTTGGTCTAGCTCCAAGCTGACCTCCTTTTCTCGATACTGTGATTCAGAATCCCTTTACTAGGTTAACTCTTAACCATATTAGCACGGCCATGCATTTCTGGATCCGATCACTCGAGGGCCCCCAAGATATCTCTCTCAAGTAGAGACGGGCAAATCCCATCTTGATTGACCATGCCTTGCAGCATGCTTCAGGACAAACCCGAAAGCTGCCTTTATGACTACCCAGTTACAGTGCAGCGTTTGATAGCCCCAAAGTAGGTCGATCCACATCTCAAGTACATGCGACAATCTCAGGTCTAAGGACAAAACATACATGATGTGTAGAGAGAGCTGCAACTAATTGCCAGTCTCAAGTTGGGTCAGTCCAACCCCATGTCCATAACATGTGTCCACGTCATTGGTTTGACATGTCCATGTCTATGACTTGCGAAACATAGTCATCAACCAATCGATGTGCTAGTCTAATATTCACGTGTGTCCTCACATGAACTCCGACTAGGGACAACTCTTAAATAACCATACAAATATAAAGTTTCACAAACAATTCACATAATTGCCAATCAATACAAGTTGCCTGATATGGATATTCAAGGAACATTACAATAACTCATGGATACATAAGAAATATAATCATCTCTATGATTGCCTCTAGGGCATATTTCCTTCAAAGATAGATACTAACAACGCAGAGCATGCAAGATCACAAACAACACAGACATGATAAAATCATAAAGACAAAACCATTAACCAAACCAACATAATAATCTCAATATCCATCCTCGAAAACACAACATGCATGATTGCAAATAGATTAGATCTTGATCATGAACTGTAACATCCTCAAAATCATGTTTCAAACTTATACATACCATCCATGCATCCATGAGCATATGAATTTCATTTCAAAACAAATCAATTCAAAACAGAAGCATTTGTGCTTATTATTTTATGTGAGCTTGCCCTAAGCCTCAGTGGTATCTTCCAATGAGAAGAATACTTGTTTTGATTCAGTAAAGTTTGTGTATTCAAACTTAGGCACCACCAAAAGTTTGAACAAGTTTCAAAACAAAATGAATAATAAAAAAAACCAATATTATGCCTATTGAATATATATCATAAAGGCTTGGTTTTATTTTATTTTCACTTGATCAAAGTGTTTGGATTGGACAGTTGTGTTTAAACACACATTGGAATGCAAGGTTTGCAGTATAAAAAACTAGAGAAGTTTTGAATTCAAACTCAATTGATTTGGATTTGAAAATCATTCCATAAAATCAAAACAGAAAAAGAAAAGGAGAAAAGAAATAGAAAAAGGCCAGCGCCAGCAATTGAGCCCAACTACTAATCCAGCCCACTAAGCCCACCTGTGGTCCTTCTCTCTCTCGCTCACCCACAGACGCACCCCCAGAGTCACTGACCGCATGACCCCACCCCCTCGCTGTTTAAACCCGCTGACGAGTGGACCCTGCGACCACGTCGCCTTCGTCATCAATCACGCGCGCCAACGCCACTCGCTCCGCCGTTACCTCGTCGTTGTTACTGCGCGCTTAATTACCATTGATACGCCGCGCGATCCTCGCCCCTGCTCCGCCTACTTAACCCCCACCTCTCTGCGACCATTTCCCCTCACTCAGTGCTTCCACATCGCCACCAGGCTGCCCACAATCGCACTTGCGCCGCCGAGACAGACGCGCTCCGGCGACGAATATCGGTAAGCACGGACCGCCCCTTTGCCTCTCGTTCAAACCACTGCGACCAGCATGATCTTGCGCATCTGCTAATGCCCTCCGTTTGCTTTCCCATGACCCAGAGCGACGTCCTCGTTCTCACCCGCAAGCACCTGCGCCACCGCTCGACTCCGACGTGCGATTCAGGTAAAGCCAGTGCGCCCCTTGCCTTCCCTTTAGTACTGACTTGATCGCCAGATCCTTGCGCATCTCCTGAACCATCTGGTTTGTGTTGGGTCGACGCAGAGCCTCGGCGACGACCTCGACAGCAAGCAGCAGACGCCGCCCGCAAATCCGACGAGCTCCAGCGACTGCGTCCGTGCGCCACTTGCCAAGCCGTCGCCAGGTTGAGCTTCAGCACGCCGTCACCGTTCTGGTAAGCCCCTCCGACGACCCTAGGAACACCTGTAGCGCCGCGCCGCTGTAGGCAGAGCTCGCCGCCCCAGTAGCCACCGCCAGCGCCGCCCAACTTTGGTTGTTTGATCCAGAGCCGTCAGATCTGGATCCAGCGTACAGGATTAGATCACTTAACGAATCATTACGAGTAGATCTGAGCCGTGCGGTTTAAGTAGATCTAACGGCTCAGAAGCGTGATCCTACGCGAAGCGGTACGGGCCAATTAGAACAAGATGCGTGGCAGCAGTTAGATTTAAAAGACAGAATTTGAATCTATTAGAAGTTTGATTTTGTTTTGGCTATAACTTTTGATCCCCACGTTAGAATTTGACAAATTTTATACCGTTGGAATCAGGAGAGCAAGCTCTTTCTAAATATGCAATGTGTTTAATGTTTTTCTTCCGTTAAAATGGTTTTATTTGCAGAAACTTGTGTAGGGCTAATTTGAGTATATGAAATGTTTAGGAATTGATTTAGGGTTTAAATAAATGTTGTTTGGCAAATTTTAACTTGTTTTTGAATCAGTACTGTTTACTTGCTTGGTTGAGTTTTAAAAATCATCACATACCATCTTGCATGCATGCATATATTTTTGGTTGTATATGTTTTGTATGTAATTTGTTGCTATAATTCTTTGTGTAGATTTTGGTGCTAGTGATTGTGATTGTGAAGAGTGTAACTACTCTCCAAAATACCAAGGCAAGTGGTACTTCATGAATATTATTATTCCTATGTTTTACTAAGCATTAGAAATATTTTGTGGACTTGCATGTTATATTTTGCTTATATGCCATGTTGGGGAAATCCTAGTAGATGTAGTGTAACATCCCTAAATTCATATTCCAAAACTCATTCATATCATCCTTGCATCCATCATCATTTAGGGTTTTTCTCAAAATCATTTCAGAAACAGGAGCATTTGTGGCTCATTATTTTATGTATGAAAACCCTAGCCTTTGTGCTACATGCTAATGAGATAGATGCTTTTATTCATTCAGGATGTTTTGAATTCAAACTTAAGTGGTCTCAAAAGCTTGAGCAAGATTTCAAAACAAAATATGGAATAAAACCAAAGTTTTGCCTATTATTATATCTCCTAAAAGGCTTGGTTTTATTGGATTATTTTCAAATAACCTAAGTAAGTCTGAGTGAACAGATGTGTGTTACACCTATTTAAATGCAAGGAACACTGTACAAAAGGCTGGAGCAAGTTTGAATTCAAACTTAATTGAAAAGAGGTTTGAAAACCATTTCTAGAAATTCAATCAGAAAAAGAAAAGGAATAAAGAGGAAAAAAAATAGACAACCAGCCAATCTGGCCGACCCAGCCCAACACGGCCCAGCTAGCCAGCAGCCCCCACCCCCGCGAACCGTTTTCTTTCACTCACCCCCACACCCACCGAGTGACCGACGGGCAGGACCCACTCCCTCTCCTTTCCTCTCGCTGACAGCCGCGGCCCACACGACGTCGTCGTCTCCACCCGCAGACAGCTCAATCCCCAAATCACGCCGGCCGTTCCCAGTATTGATTCGCGGCGTCAATTCACGATGAATGCCGGAGTAAATCTCGCTCACGACCAGGCTACTTAAACCCCCTCTGTCCCCTCTCCCTTCTCCCCCAAACCCCGAACCCAGAGCGCCACCAGGCTGCGTGAATTGCTCCCTGCAACCCCGCCGTCTCCGACGAGCTGCAGCCACGATTCCGGCCAACTCCGACCACCCCTCTGCTTCTGCTTCACACGAGCAGACTCCGCTTGGCCTCACGCATCTCCTAGTACCTCTGGTTCGCCCGCACGTGACCCAGAACGTCGGCAACGCAAACGACTGAGTCGCCACCGTCTTCGGCTTCAACTCCGTCGAGCTCCTCCGGTAAGACCAGACCGCCCCAAGCCTTTTTCTTCACGCACGCGTATTCTCCGTTAACTCCTGCATCTAACCACATCCTCTGCTTGCCTTCTCGTGATCGACAGCGTCGCCTTCGACCTCGAACTGAACCATCCGTCGCCAGACCCTACTCCGACGAGCAATCCACCGCAACCCTGAGCGCCCCTTGCCGAGCTGACCACACGTTGAGCATCCCCACGTCCTTGCGATCACGGTGAGTACCTTCCCTACCCTTCTAGCGTCCTGTATCGCCGGCGCCGCCACCGTCTGACCGTCGCCGCCGCGCGCAGCCGTTCAGCGCCGCCATTTAGTGGCTCGCTGATTGAGTCCGTTGGATCTGTATCGTAGGGCTAGGATAGATCTTAAACGAAGAGGTACGCGCGCATCTGAGCCGCCAGATCTAAGTTAGATCCTACGGTCCGCATCTGTCGATCCGACCGAATCGGTACGCGCCAGTAGTTTTGCGACACGTGTCTAGGGTTGGATCTGAAATAGAAATTCAAATCAGATTTAGATCAGATTTTCAAATGGCTATAACTTGAGATTTCCATGTTGGAATTTTGCAAACTTTATACCGTTGGATTCAGTGAAACAAGGCCTTTCTGAATCTACAATGTGTTTAACAAATAGTATCTGATAAAATGACTTTTTATACAGAAACATGTTTAAGGCTATTTTGAGTATAGATTTAGTTTAGTAATTTGTAATAGTACCAAATAAGTTTAGTTAGCAAACTTTGGGACTTGTTATGTTTCTGTATCATGCACTTGCTTGGTAGAGTTTTCAAAATCATCACTTAGTAAATTCTTGCATGCATGCATTCATATTTCTGCTTGTATATAAATTGTGTGTAATTGTATGCTACAAATTTTTGTGTAGATTTTGCTAGTGACTGTGATTGTGAAGAGTGCTACTCTTCCCATTACCAAGGCAAGTGATACTTCATGATATTTCCACCCTTTATTTTGAATAAGCATTAGAATTATTTTGCTAAGTCTTGCATGTTACTTTTGCCAAATGCTATGTTGGGAAATCCTATGTAGTGTAGAATTGTAGAATTGCTAGGGATTTTCCTAAGTTAAGTTACTATGCCATGCTTAGCCTAGCTAGTAGAAAACAAGGGTTGGTAAAGAATGTACATGCTATGATGAAATAATTCTAAGTCCTTTTGGAATCATGCTTTTCTTAATAAAACAACTAAGTTAATGAACTTCCTGGGTGGAATGGGACTTGAATGGTGGTTTTTGGTTGAGTGGTTACACAAGGCCATGGATTTGGCTTGTGTATCTCACTTGTGGTATGCCACCCAGGCACAAAGGGATTTGGAGGCCAAGTGTTGAGAAAGCTTACAGTGCAACCACTTGGCAATATGGGCTCTGCCTTGATCATATAGGTTGCTAGAACTTAGTCATTTGGACAGTTGGTGGTAGTGGGATGATAGGTTGGAACGCGTCCATTTGACTAAGGAAAGGCTTCTGAAAGGTCCTGTCTTGGGAAACCAAGTCTGGTGGGGAAAGTGCACAACCTCTGCAGATGGAAAATCTAAGTACTTAGCCAAGTCCATGGTAATGGACAATTTGAGCATCAAGACATGGAAGCTACAAGAATCTCATCACTCCAACTTCTAAGTAAAACTTGTGGGTGAACAAGGGTGAAGGACCCCAATGTCTATTGGTGGTTTCTTGGGAAAGTTTTTGACAAAGAAAAACTTAGCAATTTCAACTAATAGGAAAAACCTATTTTTAAGCAAAGCAAACCAAGCTACACTTAGCCAAAATGCATATAGAAATATAGTCCACTTAAAATTTACTAAGGTATCACTTGCCAATACTATTCCAAAGTATTGACCCACTGTGGCTGTAACTTGTGATGTTGCAGGTTACTCCGATGATGAGTAGGAGTCATGAGTCTACACTCAACATGCTTGCCTGTGGCACATGAAGATGAGGACTTGTGTTTATTTACTCATTCCATAAACTCTTGTATTAGGCCTTTGGCCCTGAGTTGTAAAAGACTATGTTTTATCTCTGGAATGAATGTAATAAACGACCCTTTGTATCTGCGTACTTCATCTTAAACTGTGGATGCTAGCATTGATCCAGGGACTAGCATTGCAATCACAGGGATCCTTTTCCTTTACAAAGGAGGGGTCCTACATGTAGAATTGCTAGAAAATTTCTAAGTTAAGATACTATCTATGCCATGCTTAGCCTAGCTAGTAGCAACCAAGGGTTGGTGAAATATATACATGCTATGATGAAAATATTTCTAAGTCTTTGGACTTGTGTTTTGCCTAATAAAACAACTAAGTAAATGAAACACCTGGGTGGAATGGAAGGAATGGTTTGTGTTGAGTGGTTACACAAGGCCAGGGGACTGGTGAACCTTGTGTATCTCACTTGTGGAAAGCCACCCAGGAACAAAGAGATTTTAGTGGCCAAGTGTTGAGAATCTTCTAGTGCAACCACTTGGCAATATGGACTCTGCCTGGATCATATAAGTTGCTAGAACTTAGTCATTTGGACAGTTGGTGGTAGTGGGATGATAGGTTGGAACGCGTCCATTTGGTCTAAGGGAAGGCTTCTGAAAGGTCCTGTCTTGGTGAAAATCAAGTCTGGTTGGGAAAGTGCACAACCTCTGCAGAAAAAATCTAAGTACTTAGCCATGTCCCTGGAAAAGGACAACTTGAGCATCAAGACATGGAAGCTATCAAGAATCTCCTCATCCCAATTTTCTAAGTAAAACTTGTGGGTGAACAAGGGTGAAGGACCTCAATGTCTATTGGTGGTTCCTTGGGAAAAGTTTTGACAAAGAAAAAACTTAGTGATTTCAAACTAATAGGCAAAACCTATTTTGAGCAAAGCAAGCCAAGCTACACTTAGCCAAATTGCATATAGAAATATAGTCCACCTAAATTATACTAAGGTATCACTTGCCAATACTATTCCAATGTATTGACCCACTATGGCTGTAACTTGTGATGTTGCAGGTTACTCTGATGAGGATTAGGAGTCATGAGTCTACACTCAACATGTTTGCCTGTGGCACATGAAGATGAAGACTTTTATTTATTTACTTATTCAAACTCTTGTATTAGGCCTGTGGCCTTGGAGTTGTAAAGACTATGTTTGTCTCTGGAATGCCTGTAATAATGACCTTTGTATCTGTGTACTTCATCTTAAACTGTGGATGCTAGCAATGATCCAGGGACTAGCATTGCAATCACAGGGATCCTTTTCCTTTATAAAGGAGGGATCTTACATATGGTATCAGAGCACTGTGTTGCCTGTAGGATTATGACCCTAGGATTGGAAACCACTAAGGAAAATTTTTCAGCAACTTCTACACTTGTCTATTCTTCTCGTAAACTTTTCTAATCTTCTTCTCATCTCTATTTGTAGATGAACTCCATCAACAAAGCCGTAAGGAAAGGACCACTCATGACAATGACCTTGGAGTGTGAGACAGAATTTCCCAAGGCTCTCAAGGACCGCATGGTTGCATTAGAGATACAAGGTGCAGCTGTGTACAAAGGATTTCCTGTGATGGATGAAGGAGTTGAATACTGGTGGGTGCAACTTCACTTGTATAAAAACAAGGAAGACAACCACCAGGAAAAAGGATTCTGCATGTTCACCAATTCAGTGGTGCACACTACATTCTTTGAATCAGCAAGGGATGCAGCTTGGAATACCATCAAAGAACTTGGTGATAGAGTCAAGTGCAGAATGCTCAACCTCCAAAATGATCTAAAGGAAGAGAAGAAACACACCCAAGAGTTGGAAGCTACCAACCAAACCTTAAGAGGAGACATTATAGACTTAGTGATGGAGTCATGTGAGCAAGATAGGCTGATTGATTCTAGAAACATTGTTTTAGCCAACAGATCCAGTGAGATAGGATTGTAAACGTACTACGTTAGTTGCACCACCACTTATCACCTTATTTTCCAAAATGTTGCTTTAAAATAAGTTGAACCTTGGTTGTTGTAATGGATCCATGTATGCCATGACTTGTGTGTTTTGATTTCCAAGGATATGTATGTGATGTTTTGTCTTTTGTTTTATCTTGAATTGTGTTGTTCTAACTTTTCTATCTTATAAATAGATGCCTAATGTTACCATCAGCACTGTTGAGGAGTTCCAGGGAACTCGCTTTGGTCCTCGTATTGTTGAGCTTACTACTTTGCTCAATCTCCCTCTTCCTACCATCATGGTGCTTCCCCTCACCAAGTTTCAGAGGAAGGACCTCTGGGGTTTCAAGGTCAACCAGCCTGGACGCCAGACTGAGCCTACCACGGAGGCCATCGTCTTCAAGCTCATGCACGATGACAAGGAGAGAGGCCTTGAGGTAGTCATGCAGGATCTGATAGGACGTCTGCTGGGGAGACACTCCCGACAGGTTAGAGGTACTCACTTCCACGTCTTCGGTAGACGTGATGAGGATGGAGAGTCCATCGACTTCGAGGACACTGCGAGGGATACAGCCGAGCCGATTCGTCTATACCTCTAGGACTTAGAGGCTCTCATTAGGCACGTGGACTCCGATAGGACCAACGTCATGCTCAGTAATGACGAACTCCAGGTGCAGCTTCACGAGAAGGACAAGCTCTTCGCGGAGCAAGACGAGATAGTCAAGGAGATGGAGGCGAAGTTCGAGAGCCAGGACAGAAAGTTCAAGAGTCAGGAGAAGCGAGTCCAGGATAGAAACAAGAAGATCCGGGACATGACTGAAGAACTGCAGGCCAAGGACTTCGAGCTCGAGCATCAGCAGACGGTGATTGAGAGGCTTCATTCCCAGAAGAGGGCTCTCAAAGCCAAGATAGAGACCTTGACCACTAGTGTCGAGGAATACAAGACCGCGATGGAGAACGCAGGTCTTACCTTTGTCGAGGAGGAGGTTGATGCCGAGGAGTAGATTTGACTACTCATTTATCGTTTATTATCATACTTGTCGTTGAGAACTTGTTATTTGACCATCCAACATGTGGATGGCTTGTTAATTGTGTGTGTTTTACTTTGCGAACTTGTTATCTGGTTGTTGAATCTTTATCATTATGTTGCATGCTTTGTGATTGTTTATGTGATGTATTGTGCATGAAAGCATCTATGGGTATCTCATTCTCATCTCTATTGAACAAACCACAAATGCCTCTCCGTCGTGCAAACCCCAACCCCAACAACAACAACAACAACATCACTCCAGAAATGCAACAAATGATGACTGCACAGACTCAGCTGATGCAAATGATGACGACACTCATCCAGAACCAAAACAACAACAACAACAACAATAACAACAACAACAACAACCCACCAGGTTTTGACATGCTTACCAGGTTCTTGAGATTGAGGCCAGCAAAGTTCTCAGGAACGACTGATCCCATGGTGGCCAATGATTGGCTACGCTTGGTGAACAAGGACTTGGTAACTGTGGGCTGTACTGATGCAGAAAAGGTCAGATTTGCAGCACATTTGCTGGAAGGACCAGCCGCCACTTGGTGGGATAAATTCCAGATCACCACTCCCATAGAAGATGTGACATGGGCTATCTTTGAGGATGGCTTTCGCACCGCTCATATCTCATCTGGAGTGATGAGTCTGAAAAAGAAAGAGTTCCATAATCTGAAGCAGCGCCACCGCAGCGTGGCTGAATATATTGAGGAGTTCAACAATCTGGCGCGTTATGCACCGGATGAAGTTGACACCGATGCTAAGAGAAAGGAAAAATTTCTTGAAGGCTTTAATGATGAGCTGAACCTGCAGTTGGCTGTAGCATATGTTCCCACATACCAGTCTCTTTGTGATAAGGCTGCTATTTTGGAGAACAAAATGAAGCAAGTTGAGAGCAGGAAGAGAAAGCACTCGGACAAGCAGAGCTCGGGATCGTCTCACAAACGTTCCCATTATGATGACAGTGGAAGCTCAGGATCCCACAAGCATGGGAATTTCAACAAGCACCACCACCACAACCGTCATGACAACAAGCATCACCGTAATCATGACAATGACAAGTACAAGAACCACAAGGGTGGATATAAGAGCCACCACAGTGGAAATGGAAGTGGCAGTGGAAGCCAGCCTGTCAAGAAGGACATCAGTCAGGTTGAATGCTTCAAGTGCAAGAAGATGGGGCATTATGCAAATGAATGCCCAGAAAACAAAGTTGAAGGACCCAACAAGCCCAACCCTTTTCAGAAGGGACAAGTTAACCACATCAATGTGGAGGAAATCTATGAGGAGCCTGATGCTGTTGCTGGTAAGTTCAAACTCAATTCTGTTCCAGCATTTGTTCTCTTTGATACTGGTGCATCTCATTCATTCATATCAAGAGCATTTGTTGAAAGAAATGAACTGCCAGTAGAAACTATTGGGTGTCCTATAAAAGTAAGTTCTCCTGGCGGAGAAATGATAGTGAATTCAGGATGTCATGATCTAGTTATAGAGTTTGGGAAGTATAAGTTTCCCGTTAACTTGATAATCCTAAATTCCCAAGGATTGGATGTCATTTTGGGAATGGACTGGATGACTAAACACAAGGGAGTGATAGATTGTGCCAACCATACTGTCTCACTCACAACTCCTGAAAATAAAAGGATCAGATTCAAGACCAACTTTGAAGCAAGAAGGTGTATGCTAAATTCTCTTAAGGGGGTTAACATAGATAGTGTGCCAATTGTGAGTGAGTATCCGGATGTGTTTCCGGAAGAATTACCGGGAATGCCACCAGATAGAGATGTGGAGTTCCTTATTGATTTGCTACCAGGATCTGGACCAATAGCAAAGAGACCGTACAAGATGTCAGTGGATGAACTGAAAGAACTCAAGAAACAACTTGGGGAACAGCTACAGAAAGGATTTATTCAACCAAGTTCTTCATCTTGGGGAGCCCCAGTTTTGTTCGTGGAGAAGAAGGATAGAAGTCAAAGGTTGTGCATAGATTATCGTTCACTCAATGAGGTAACTATCAATAACAAATATCCTTTGCCTAGAATCAATGACTTGTTTGATCAGCTGGAAGGAGCTTGTGTGTTCTCAAAGATTGATCTCCGGTCAGGCTATTTTCAACTCAAGATAAGAGAACAAGACATACCTAAAACAGCTTTCACCACAAGGTATGGATTGTATGAGTATACCGTGATGCCATTTGGTTTGACCAATGCTCCAGCATACTTTATGAATATGATGAACAAGGTGTTCATGGAATTCCTTGACAAGTTTGTTGTCGTTTTCATCGATGACATTTTAATCTACTCCAAGAGCAAGGAAGAGCATGAAGGACATTTGCGTTTGATACTCGAGAAACTTAGAGAGCATAAACTGTATGCCAAATTCAGCAAGTGTGAATTCTGGTTAAATGAAGTTGGTTTTCTTGGACATGTTATGACAAAGGATGGTGTAGCAGTTGATCCTGCTAAGGTTTCAGCTGTAACTGAATGGGAATCTCCCAAGTCAGTGAAAGAAGTTCGTAGTTTCCTTGGCTTAGCAGGTTACTACAGAAGGTTCATTGAAAATTTCTCCAAGGTAGCTAAGCCCATGACGGAATTGCTAAATAAAGACAAGAAGTTTGCTTGGTCTGAAGGTTGTGAACTCAGCTTTCAAGAATTGAAGAAGAGACTTGTGACAGCACCAGTCTTGTGTCTACCAAACTTGAAAAAGATTTCCAAGTATATTGTGATGCATCTCATCATGGTTTGGGTGCAGTACTTATGCAAGAAGGAAAAGTTGTGGCATATGCCTCGAGACAACTCAAAACTCATGAAGTGAACTATCCTACTCATGATCTAGAGTTAGCCTCTGTTGTCCATGCACTCAAAACATGGAGGCACTATCTTTTGGGAAAACGTTGTGAAGTGTTCACAGATCACAAGAGTTTGAAGTATATCTTCACCCAGAAGGAAATTAATATGAGACAAAGAAGATGGCTAGAACTCATCAAGGACTATGACTTAAGTTTGCAATACCATCCCGGTAAAGCAAATGTTGTAGCTGATGCCTTAAGCCGTAAGGTTTTTGTGAATGGCCTTACCAAAGGATAATTGCCAGATGATTTGTGTGCCCAATTTAGAGATCTCAGATTGGAGATTGTGCCTGAAGGACATCTCATGTCTTTGGATGTTCAACCCACTTTGTTGGACAAGATCAAAGAAGCCCAGAAGATTGATAAGGAAATTGAAGAGATTAAAGAAAAGATTGGCAAAGGAAAAGCCAAAGGATTCCATGAAGATGAACAGGGAACTTTATGGCATGGGAAACATATCTGTGTTCCACAAGATCCAGAGCTTCGGAAACTGATTTTGCAAGAAGCACACAACTCACCGTATTCCATTCATCCGGGTAACACCAAAATGTACATGGATATGAAAGAAAGATTTTGGTGGAATAATCTCAAGAAGGACATCGCCGAACATATTGCTTTGTGTGATGTGTGTAGTAGAGTGAAAGCGGAACATCAGAAACCAGCCGGTTTGCTTCAACCACTACCTATACCTGATTGGAAGTGGGACAAGATTGGTATGGATTTCATTACCGGATTACCAAGGACCAGATCGGGATATGATTCTATTTGGGTAGTAGTGGATCGCCTAACTAAAGTGGCTCATTTCATACCCGTGAAGACAACCTATACAAGTGCTAAGTTGGCCAAAATCTACATGAGTAGAATTGAATGTCTACATGGAGTGCCCAAGAGTATTGTATCTGATAGGGGAACTCAATTCACCTCCCATTTTTGGAGACAGTTACATGAGTCATTGGGAACGAGGTTGGAATTCAGCACTGCTTTTCATCCTCAAACTGATGGACAGACAGAAAGAACTAATCAGATTCTTGAAGAGATGTTGAGGGCATGTGCCCTAGACTATGGAGCCAGTTGGGATGAAAGTCTGCCTTACGCAGAATTTTCTTATAACAACAGCTATCAAGCCAGCATTGAGATGGCACCATTTGAGTTTCTCTACGGAAGAAAGTGTACCACCCCATTGTTATGGAATGGTGTGGAAGAAAGAAGTTTGTTTGGGCCAGAACTTATCAAAGAAGCCAAAGAGAAAGTCAAGTTGGTTAAAGACAGATTGAAGATAGCACAGTCCCGACAGAAAAGCTACGCGGATCCTAAGCGTAGAGAAGTCACCTACGAAGTTGGTGATAGAGCTTATCTTAGAGTGTCCCCACTTCGTCGAGTGAAAAGGTTTGGAGTCAAAGGAAAGTTGGCCCCAAGATATGTTGGGCCATTCAAGATTCTAAGTCGCAAAGGAGAAGTTGCTTATGAAATTGAATTGCCGGAGTCTTTGTCAGCTGTTCATAATGTATTTCATGTGAGTCAGCTTAAGAAATGTCATCCAGAAATGGAAGAAACTTCTTTGAAGGATACTATACCTTTGGAGGAGGTTCAATTGGAAAGTGACCTCACTTATGAGGAGAAGCCTATCAAGATTCTTGAGACTGTAGAAAGAGTCACAAGGACTAAGACTATCAGGTTTTGCAAGGTTCAGTGGAACCATCATTCCGAAGAGGAAGCCACATGGGAAAGAGAAGATGATCTTCAGAAAGACCACCCTCACCTATTTGCTAGCCAATCCGAATCTCGAGGGCGAGATTCACCTTAAGGGGGTTAGATTTGTAACATCCTCAAAATCATGTTTCAAACTTATACATACCATCCATGCATCCATGAGCATATGAATTTCATTTCAAAACAAATCAATTCAAAACAGAAGCATTTGTGCTTATTATTTTATGTGAGCTTGCTCTAAGCCTCAGTGCTATCTTCCAATGATAAGAATACTTGTTTTGGTTCAGTAAAGTTTGTGTATTCAAACTTAGGCACCACCAAAAGTTTGAACAAGTTTCAAAACAAAATGAATAATAAAAACCAATATTATGCCTATTGAATATATATCATAAAGGCTTGGTTTTATTTTATTTTCACTTGATCAAAGTGTTTGGATTGGACAGTTGTGTTTAAACACACATTGGAATGCAAGGTTTGCAGTATAAAAATCTAGAGAAGTTTTGAATTCAAACTCAATTGATTTGGATTTGAAAATCATTCCAGAAAATCAAAACAGAAAAAGAAAAGGAGAAAAGAAATAGAAAAAGGCCAGCGCCAGCGATTGAGCCCAACTACTAATCCAGACCACTAAGCCCACTCGGGGTCCTTCTCTCTCTCGCTCACCCACAGACGCACCCCCAGAGTCACTGACCGCACGACCCCAACCCCTCGCTGTTTAAACCCGCTGACGAGTGGACCCTGCGACCAGCGCCGCTCGCTCCGCCGTTACCTCGCCGCTGTTACTGCGCGCTTAATTACCATTGATACGCCGCACGATCCTCGCCCCTGCTCCGCCTACTTAACCCCCACCTCTCTGCGACCATTTCCCCTCACTGAGCGCTTCCACATTGCCACCAGGCTGCCCACAATCGCACTTGCGCCGCCGAGACAGACGCGCTCCGGTGACGAATCTCGGTAAGCACGGACCGCCCCTTTGCCTCTCGTTCAAACCACTGCGACCAGCATGATCTTGCGCATCTGCTAATGCCCTCCGTTTGCTTTCCCATGACCCAGAGCGACGTCCTCGTTCTCACCCGCAAGCACCTGCGCCACCGCTCGACTCCGACGTGCGATTCAGGTAAAGCCAGTGCGCCCCTTGCCTTCCCTTTAGTACTGACTTGATCGCCAGATCCTTGCGCATCTCCTGAACCATCTGGTTTGTGTTGGGTCGACGCAGAGCCTCGGCAACGACCTCGATAGCAAGCAGCAGACGTCGCCCGCAACTCCGACGAGCTCCAGCGACTGCGTCCGTGCGCCCCTTGCCAAGCCGTCGCCAGGTTGAGCTTCAGCACGCCGTCACCGTTCTGGTAAGCCCCTCCGACGACCCTAGGCACACCTGTAGCACCGCGCTGCCGTAGGCAGAGCTCTCCGCCGCCAGTAGCCACCGCCAGCGCCGCCCAACTTTGGTTGTTTGATCCAGAGCCGTCAGATCTGGATCTAGCGTACAGGATTAGATCACTTAACGAATCGTTACGAGTAGATCTGAGCCGTGCGGTTTAAGTAGATCTAACGGCTCAGAAGCGTGATCCTACGCGAAGCGGTACGGGCCAATTAGAACAAGACGCGTGGCAGCAGTTAGATTTAAAAGACAGAATTTGAATCTATTAGAAGTTTGATTTTGTTTTGGCTATAACTTTTGATCCCCACGTTAGAATTTGACAAATTTTATACCATTGGAATCAGGAGAGCAAGATCTTTCTAAATATGCAATGTGTTTAATGTTTTGCTTCCGTTAAAATGGTTTTATTTGCAGAAACTTGTGTAGGGCTAATTTGAGTATATGAAATGTTTAGGAATTGATTTAGGGTTTAAATAAATGTTGGTTGGCAAGTTTTTAACTTGTTTTTGAATCAGTACTGTTTACTTGCTTGGTTGAGTTTTAAAAATCATCACATACCATCTTGCATGCATGCATATATTTTTGGTTGTATATGTTTTGTATGTAATTTGTTGCTATAATTCTTTGTGTAGATTTTGGTGCTAGTGATTGTGATTGTGAAGAGTGTAACTACTCTCCAAACTACCAAGGCAAGTGGTACTTCATGAATATTATTATTCCTATGTTTTACTAAGCATTAGAAATATTTTGTAGACTTGCATGTTATATTTTGCTTATATGCCATGTTGGGGAAATCCTAGTAGATGTAGAATTGCTAGAAAATTTCTAAGTTAAGATACTATCTATGCCATGCTTAGCCTAGCTAGTAGCAACCAAGGGTTGGTGAAATATATACATGCTATGATGAAAATATTTCTAAGTATTTGGACTTGTGTTTTGCCTAATAAAACAACTAAGTAAATGAAACACCTGGGTGGAATGGAAGGAATGGTTTGTGTTGAGTGGTTACACAAGGCCAGGGGACTGGTGAACCTTGTGTATCTCACTTGTGGAAAGCCACCCAGGAACAAAGAGATTTTAGTGGCCAAGTGTTGAGAAGCTTCTAGTGCAGCCACTTGGCAATATGGGCTCTGCCTGGGTCATATAAGTTGCTAGAACTTAGTCATTTGGACAGTTGGTGGTAGTGGGATGATAGGTTGGAACGCGTCCATTTGGTCTAAGGGAAGGCTTCTGAAAGGTCCTGTCTTGGTGAAAATCAAGTCTGGTGGGGAAAGTGCACAACCTCTGTAGATGGAAAAAAAATCTAAGTACTTAGCCATGTCCCTGGAAAAGGACAACTTGAGCATCAAAACATGGAAGCTATCAAGAATCTCCTCATCCCAATTTTCTAAGTAAAACTTGTGGGTGAACAAGGGTGAAGGACCTCAATGTCTATTGGTGGTTCCTTGGGAAAAGTTTTGACAAAGAAAAAACTTAGTGATTTCAAACTAATAGGCAAAACCTATTTTGAGCAAAGCAAGCCAAGCTACACTTAGCCAAATTGCATATAGAAATATAGTCCACCTAAATTATACTAAGGTATCACTTGCCAATACTATTCCAATGTATTGACCCACTATGGCTGTAACTTGTGATGTTGCAGGTTACTCTGATGAGGATTAGGAGTCATGAGTCTACACTCAACATGTTTGCCTGTGCCACATGAAGATGAAGACTTTTATTTATTTACTTATTAATACTCTTGTATTAGGCCTGTGGCCTTGGAGTTGTAAATACTATGTTTGTCTCTGGAATGCCTGTAATAATGACCTTTGTATCTGTGTACTTCATCTTAAACTGTGGATGCTAGCAATGATCCAGGGACTAGCATTGCAATCACAGGGATCCTTTTCCTTTATAAAGGAGGGATCTTACATGAACGGAGCTCACAAGATCTATACATGAAAGCACAAAGGAGGAGATACAACCATCTAGCTACTACATGGAACCATAGTCCAAGGTGGAACTACTCACGCATCATACCGAAGAGAAGGCCTCCGGGATGATCTCCCCTCCGGCAGGGTGCCGGGAAGAACTTCAGATCCCCCCGATCTAGGGACGACGGTGGCGGCGGCTACAGAAGGTTTCATGGAATATTGATCGGGTTCTTAGGGCTTCTGCATCGAGGGCTTCTTATAGGCGAAGGGGGAGGCCGAGGAGGCGGCCAGGGGCCCCACACCCTGCCTAGGTGTGGGGCAGGGCCCACCTGCGCCTAGGAGGGTCTGGGCGCCCTAGCCTGCTTCTCCGTCTCCCCTATGGACTTCTTGTTCCCCATGGAAAGTTATTGACTTTGGCTTTTTTCTCGTCCAATTCCGAGAATATTTCCTTACTAGCTTTTCTGGAACCAAAAACAGTAGAAAACAGGCAACTAGCACTATGGCAACTTGTTAATACTCCCTCTGTTTCAGGGCTTAAGGCGTCCTCGTTTTGCGTGTTTTTTCTTTGACCAAGAATTACTCCAAATACGTAAAGAGTTTTGGTATAAAACTAGTATCACTGTAAAGTATTTTTCAATACAAACCCAACGGTACTAATTATGTACAATATAATCAAGATTTTGTTGCTCAATTCTTTTGGTCAAACTTTGCTTTGGAAATCGTGTGCGCCTTAAGCCTTGAAACAGAGGTAGTAGGTTAGTACCAGAAACATGTAAAAAGCACCTCAAAGTGTAGACAAAGCAAAGCAAAGTAGATACTAAACAAGCATGGAGCATAAAAAATTATAGATACGTTTTCGACGTATCAACATCCCCAAGCTTAACTCCTACTCGTCCTCGAGTAGGTAAGTGATAAAAGAATAATTTTTGAGGTTACAGACACCCTCACAATAAAGATCAAACCATTTGCAAACATTGAAATCTGGGATCAAAGAACTCTAAACATCTTCATGAAAGATGGAGTTTTAACAATAGGACATAGTAACTATGCATGCAACATGACAAGCTACAAACAAAGATCATAAATAATATGAATTGAAAAACGTTTGTTTGTTTCACATACAAAAAACATGGCATAGTGGCAATCAGCTTGTCCCTCATAGAGTAGAAATATAGATGCATAGGACACCTTCAAAGTTCACAAGGGTGAATAGAAACAAATAGCACAAGAACAAGTAATATCACAATATGCATCAATCAATAAGCTTTGGGACACTACACACAGAATGGCAACTATGCTCTCTTAATGGTGCCTAAAGGTAGAAGGTGGAGACTCAGCAATGGTGGAAGAAAGACCTTTTTATAAAGGAAACAGGGATTTCAAGTTTCAAAAGGAGCTTCCAAAAATTATGGTACTCGTTAGCTTTTAGCCCTCATTGCCCCTATCATAAGCATCTTGAAGTGATTAAGCTTAAAGTGAACAAAGATGGAGTATATGATTGACAAACTATAAGTTAGCAATCTATTAACAAGATGACATAGTGTCAGTTGCCTGTTTTCTTCTATTTTTGGTTCCAGAAAAGGCAGAAAATCAATATTCTCGGAATTGGATGGGACAAAATCCATTCTCAATATTTTACCGCGGGGAACACAGAGCCAGAAGACGAGACGGAGAGGAGCCACCAAGGGGCCACACCCCCTGGCCGCGCGGCCTGGCCTAGCCCGCACCTGGGGGGGTGCGGCCACCCTAGGTGCCCTTGCCTCACCTCTTCGCCTATAAGAAGACCCCAATAAACAAAACCCTAAGTACCCGTCAATCTTCCATGAAACAGTACATAGCCCCCGCCACCATCGTCCCTAGATCGGGGGTGATCTGAAGTTCTTCCCGGCACCCTGCCGGAGGGGAGATCATCCCGGAGGCCTTCTTCATCATCATGCCAGCCTCCGGTATGAAGCGTGAGTAGTTCCACCTTGGACTACGGATCCATGTAGTAGCTAGATGGTTGTTTCTCCTCCTTTGTGCTACCATGTTTAGATCTTGTGAGCTCCATTCATGATCAAGATCATCTATTTGTAGTCATGCATGTTGTGTTTGCAAGGATCCGATGGATATTAAGATTACTATGTCAGATTTATTGATTGTTCTATCTTATTGATTCTATCATGTCTGTGTTGTTTGTGATCTTGCATGCTCTCCGTTTCTAATAGCTATCTTGGCCAAGTAGATGCTAGTGACTCCAAGAGGGATTATTTATGCTCGATAGTGGGTCTATGCCTCTATTTAATCTTGGGAAGTGACAGAAATCTCTAAGGTTGTAGATGTGACGTTGCTACTAGGAATAAAACAACGATCTCCTGTTCATGGAACAAGTGGATTATTTACCTTACACACTTTGCTTAAAGCAGTTATCTGTTGCTTGCAACTTAATACTGGAGGGGGTTAGGATAATAACCTGAAGGTGGATTACTAGTCATAGATGCAGGTGGATGGCGGTATATGAACTTGTTGTATTGCCCAATCAAATCTCATAGGATCATGAATGTCTAGTATTGCATTGTTATACCTTGCTCTGTCCTATCAATTGCCCCGCTATAATTTGTTTACCCAGCATGCCATGTTTGTTTATCTTAAGGAGAACACCTCTAGTGAACTATGGACCCTGGTCCAATCTTTACCATTGATACATATTCCACTGTTACTGTTTACTTTCTGCAAACCACCATTACCTTCCACACCATACAGTTAATCCTTTGTTTTCAGCAGACCAGTGAGATTGACAACCTCACTGTTCGTTGGGGCAAAGTCTTGAGTTTGTGTTGTGCAAGTTTCCAAGTTGCTAGCAACACCTCTGGGTCATTTCCTTCCTTCTACTAGTTCGATAACCTTGGTTTCTTTCTGAGGGAAGACTTGGTGGTGTGATCATCATACCTTCCTCTTGGGGTCTCCCAATGAAGCTCTACATTCATTTGAGCGCATCAAGAGGCAAGCTACGGAGAAGGGGTGTGGAATCCTGCAGTATCAAGTGAAGGTACAGGGGAGTGTTCTCTGCATGTTGTTCCTTTGGTGTTTCTAGAAAAGATTCGTCTTCAGGAGGAAGAAAGTGTTGCTGTTGTGTTGCAGCAGGGAAAAGAGGAGTCTAGGAGGGAGCAGACCGGTGAAGCTGATTTGGGTGGGGCATAAGGAGCAAAGGGAACAGAGCTTGCGGCTAGGAGAATAGGAGATAATGTAATGGGTCTGAGAGAGAGAGGTAGAGGGCATGGGGATGAGGTGAAGATGGTTGAGGCAAGATGGTTGGAGGGTTGATGGAGAGGAGGTAGAGGTCAAGGCTGTGACTGTGTGGGAGAGGTGGAAGTCATGTGGAGGTTAGGAGTGTTGGACTATGGATAGCTGACCAGTGGGGTGAGGCGGTTGTGGCTCTGTAGGATCTGATGTTGAGGTGAGGCAGCCGTGGTTCTGCAGGAACTGGAGTTGATGAAGAGGCAATGGTGATGCTCAAGATGGTGATGGAAGGCGTGTGGTGCCATCATTGTAGGCGCTGGTGTGAGAGGTCGTATGGTTGGAGAGGAAATAGTGGACCAACGTAAGAAGGATTGGAGGTGTCCAACTTGATTCAGAGTTGTTGCACGGTGTTGGTGATGGCTCGCACGATCGGAGCTGGATGGTCGGAGTTGATTGGTTGCTTGAAGACCACTGGAGCAAGATCTAGAGTAAAACACTCTCATGTATCTTTGTATGCTTGCAAGCTAGAAGTGTAGTGGTCCTAGTAAGTGTCATGGAGTTGTAGCAAGATGGTCATGGTGACTGACCCATGCCCATCTTGAGGGGGAGTGTTGGAGTCTGGGTTAGCGTATAAGTGGTGTCCTAGGAGAGTCTGGAATGATCCAGTGAGTGTTGGAGTCTAAGTTAGTGTAGTAGTACTACTCTGGTAGAGTCTAGAGTATTTTGGGGAGTATTAGTAGATTAGTAGTATGTCCTATTAGATTCTAGACTATTCTAGTGTATGAGTGGAGATGTAATACTAAGCTAAGCTATATATAAGAGGGTGTGGAGGTCCAAGGAGCCAAGCACATCCAGAAATCCCCCCCCCCCCCCCGCCCCCAAATCCTATAGGGACACAACTTATCCCCATAGCCTTTCCTAGGATACCCTAGACTACTCTGGCCACATGACCGGTAAAGAAAAGATGGGCATTAGTCTCGACTTGAGAGCAAAAAGAACAGATAGGAGAACATGGCCATCTCCTTTTTCTCATGTTTTGCCTAGTCAGGACAGCATCCTGACACATTTGCCACATAAAAATCTTAATCTTAAAAGGAATCTTAGCTTTCCAAATCCAGTGGTTGTTTGAATCTAAAATGTTCCTCTCCAACCATTGGTAAACATATTTGGTAGTAAACCCCCCCTTGGGGTTAAGGGATCAAGAGATCTCATCCTCAGTTGCAGAAAGGTTAAGAGAGAGAATAGTCTCATGAATTTGATTCCAGTGATTAAGATTATCACCTCTAAGGGTTCTACGAAAGGGAATGTTAAAACTGGCATCCACCAGCTGCCTGATTATGCAATCTTGTTCATGACAAAGATCAAAAAGCATAGGAAACTTTTCACAAAAGGGATCTCCTCATTGATTTTATACTTCCAAACTCTAGTAAGGTTACCATTTCCAATCTTAAGTTGTATCCCAGCCATGTATATTTGACCTTGAGAAGGTCCTTCTAACATGGAGAGTTAGAGACCCTCTCCTTAACATTAGCAACAGAGTGATGTCTCGGATATTTGGTTTTGACAATTTTCTGCCAAAGACCATCACCATTTTAAAATTACTGTGTTGTTTGCCCAAATTCATATAACGCATGTCATGTAAATTATACCACAACGCGTTGTACACATAGCAAAATGACCGAAAAGTGCAAGTATAATCGATCAGATGACGTAGTCAAGTAAATCACAAGCAAATGGTCTGCATTCGACAAAATTGCGTCATTCGAATTACCACGCAGCCCTCCCTGTCGATGTTCCCTCCGCCATCATATCAGCCATCTTACTCACCACCATGACACACATAGAAAACATTATGAAGAAAATCATAGACGTAGTGCCAACGAGAAATATGGACCATCCGTGCGCAAAACCGAAATGAATTCGTTGTTAGTCGATTTTTTTTCTTGCTTCAACCTACTGGTTGTCCGTAGAAAACCGATGTACGGGGGAGAGAGAGAGAGAGAGAGAGAGAGAGAGAGAGAGAGGGAGAGGGAGAGGGAGAGGGAGGGAATGCCTTGCGGGTGGCGGTGAAATTCTTGGCGACATGGCGGCGGAGGAAATAGCTCAAACCATAGGTGACGGCGGGAAGCTTTTGGACAATGTTTTCAACTTTGGAGGGGAACTTTAAAATTCTTCTGCAGATATGTGTCGCATGGATCTCAATTTAGAGTTTACTTGTCCATCTAATTTACGAAATTTGAATGGACATTTTTTGCTAAGAACCGCAAAATAGATGTTATTCTACTAGATCTGTTAGAGATGCTCTTAGTATCTGAGTTACATTTTGTTGACTTTGTTTTATCAAAATGTGATGCTCTTAGTGATCAAAGAGACATATGGTTCCTTGTTTCATTAAGAAATCGGATGTTGGTAATGTTTACAACGTCATTACAAACTTGCATCATATTTCTTCAAATGATTCCATAATTAACAAGCCAACAACTACCATGAACGACCAAAGCAATATATAAACAACTGACTACAAGAAACGAAGAGTCCTACAGATCATCCCGCTCTCAATTTAGTTGAACTCCAAGGCTTTGCCCTAAATCAACTAGCGCAAATCCATTGAGTCCTAGGTGCTCAACTTAGATGACACAATTATTTTTATGGAATACGAATTAGATAAAGTGAATTAAATTAAATTAATTTTGTGTATTTTGATCAACTGCCCAATCTTAAGATTAGTCTCTACAAAAACGATATTTCCTGTTTTAGAAAAAAAAAAAACAAGAAGCACCAATATAAACTAATCGTCGGTACCTCAGGGTACCAGTCCATTTATAGAAACCTCAAAAATCATAATGGGATCTAGTAGAAAGCCTCTTAAAAAAAAAGCTTGGATGCTGGTAGAGTAAAATACTTTCATAGGATGATCATCTTATTCTGATCAATTCGGTTCTTGCAAGTTTGCTTATATTTATGTTATCACTTTTTTGAAATACCAAAAGGGGTAAAAAATATTAGACTTCTATACATCTTGTTTCTTTTGGGAAATGACGAGAATAAGAAGAAAAATCATCTCACTAAGTGGAACATTATTTGAAGACTTAAGGACCAAGGTGATCTAGGTGTTGAAGTAAAAAAACAAATATGTACTTAGCGAATGGTTATTTTAATTGTTAATGAGGAGTAAGTGTGGCCAGAGTTTCCCCAGAATCAATACCTCAAGAATACCGCCTTATCACAGGTTCAAGCCAAATCAACTGATTCTCCTTTTCGAAAAGGCCTCATGTGTGTTAAGGGGGACTCTCTTTTAGCATGGGTCTTTTAAAATTGAATGGTAAAAGTACCCGTTTCTCAGAAGATATATGGTTATGAGACACTTCTCTATCGTATCTATACCATCACTCTATAACATTTTACATCGGAAGATGTTTCTGTAGCCAATGTTTTATTCCGAGTCCGGTTGAATATAGCTAAGGTTTTGCAGCACCCTCGCTCGTACTAAGTGAAACACAATGTTATACTTATGCCAGCGAATAATGATGGTGCAATTAAAAGATGAGCAAGATAGTTTTATAAAAAAAATTGTCTAGTGGAAACTTTTAGGTAAAGTATAAAACTTAAGAATGGTCATACAGATTTTCCCTGAAAATATTTGTGGAGGTTAAAAATCCCACAAAAGATTAAATTTTTATATGGTTCTTAAACGGAAGGTCTCGGTCACCAAGGACAATTTGGCAAAGGGAAACATGTGTGTAAAAAATGTTTCTTTATGACTCTGATTGGGACCATTCAACATTTATTTCTATCACCATGTCGGTTGGCTCGTATTATATGTTTGGCATATTGTGTACTACAGTATAATTCCTTTTATAGCTGAGTAGGATTGATCGTGGGCCTACACAAGTTGCGCTCGCGTCATTCCCGCCGTTCAACCTAACCCACGACATTCGCGCTGTATTGGGCCCATAATTAAATATTAGCAAAGCTCATATGTACGCCTCTGGACTGAACGACGGCATCACGCATCGGCACCACCTCTTGGCCAGAGGCGAAGGTGCGAGGCAATGGAGTCAGGCGGCGGCCCGCTCCCACGTTCAGAACCACGAGACGGCCGCGGCGGCTGGCGCGCCGCGCTCTTCATCATCGGTAACCAACCTCGCCGACCACTCAACATCGTCCTCGTCCTGCCTGTTAGTTTTGGCTTAAGCGTCTCCGAAGTCTGAACTATGCTGCTACTGTGCGATCTCCAGTGGTCAGCTTGTTCGAGCGCATCGGGTTCACGGGCGTGGAGGGCAACCTGATCACCTACCTGTCCGGCCCGCTGGGCATGTCCACGGCGGCCGCGGCCACCGGCGCGAACGCCTGGTCCGGGACCGTGCAGGTGCTGCCGCTCGTCGGCGCGCTCGCCGCCGACTCGCGCCTCGGCCGTTACCGGGCCGTCCTGCTCGCCGGCGTGCTCTACCTGCTGGTGAGTGCTGCTACTTCCTCGCTTCCTTTTGTTTCAAGCATCTTATCATTCTTATCCATGGCGTCTTCCGATTCCCTGGCCAAACATCGTAATGGATACCAGCTCCAAAAGGTTCCACACACATCAACACCAGAATCAGATGATCGCAAAATTTGAATATCCTGGCCTTATCAAGCATCCTATCCCAGCTTAAAGTTTGCTTATTCAGCAGGCTCTACTTTTTATAGGAACTAGCACGGTGGCTCTCTTTTGAGTCTCAAAAATTATTCAATTTTTTTTTACATATTGTTATCAAATATTGCCAAAAGCATCCTAAGTGCTACGCTAATAAATGTGAGTGTAACATTCTAATCATCTCACGTGGTACTTTTATCTCACGAAGATTTTAGCCCTATTTTATTTTGATACTGTATGGCGATTATATTATCCAAGAAGACACAATAGTACCGACTCTCTGTGTATTTTTTATTGCATCACTACAATATGTTGAATTAAAATTCCGACAATGAGTTGGCGATGGTTCCTATGTCGTGGTCTCAATATCCCAATTTTCTATATGTTTTGGTCCAAACATTCCTAAACAAGAGATGGGTCCCTCAACAAAGACTCACTTAAAGATCCTAGGGTCCACATTTTGGTGGGTGTCGTGACGATATTCAAACTTTATGTGGGCACTTTACTTTTTTGCATATCTTATTGTATGCATGCTTCTCGTGGGATACATGGTTAAAGATATGGGGAATTTGTTGACTTCAATCAAACATTGAAGGAGATTTTGTTTCATCGGGAATCTTCTTTGTTGGCCTTATTTTTTTGTTTTTATCGACCAAATATGTTTTAATAATGCATGAAATGGCTTGTTTTTTTGTCCTCCTTATTTTTCCCTCTTCAGCCGCATGCCTGGCAAGAGATGTGTCCTTAGACTTAGGAGCTCAAAGATCTTATGGTCCACTTCTAACATTTCCTTAGACGAGATGGGTCCACCGACAAAGTGCGATTGGAGATCTTAGGTTGTCCATATTAAAGGTGGGCGACTCTTATGGCTTTTAAAACTTATGATGTTAGTCTAACTTTTGCTTATATTTATTTTTGTAAATTCATCACCAGAGGCATGAAGAACTTATAATTGAAAAAAATACAGGTGTTAACTTTGAGAGACCTTTACAATGCTTTCGTTTCTATCAAGATTTTTTGTTTGCATCTATTCTATTTTCTTTATCCAAGATAAGTTGATCTACAAATTGTTACAAAAATAAGAGAAGAGGTTTGGAGAGAGCACTATACAAAAATATTTTCACAGATGCTCTATATATTTCACTATTTATAGTCTAATTAGAAATATAGCTCAATCTTCATTATTTTTGTGTACTCGTTCGCATTTGCACAAATACGCGCGTATGCTTTCCACTCCACGTTCGTGTAGCTCCTTCAAACGCATATACTTTTGTAAGGAGACAGCCAGATACTATCGATCAAACTTTTTATTTGCAGCGAGTGTGATCAAAATTTGAATATATTTTCCGTGTCAATAGTTGGCACGCATCAATATTTCATACAAACTCTTTTTACTAACATGTACTCCCTCTGTTTCAAAATATAAGATATTTTAGCTTTCTGAAGAAAATGTATTTAGACTATTTTTAGTGCGTAGGTTTACTCAAGTTTGGAGTCAATCTATACACTAAAAATGTTTAGATACATTTTCTTTACAAACTTAAAACATCTTATATTTTAAAACGGAGGGAGTACTTGGAAGTAGTATTTGTTTGTTTTGTAGAAACCGTTGATCAAAGTTTGATGATTTTTCCCGTGTCAGTATCTGACACGTGAGGATATTTTGTACTGACACCTTTTCAAACAATATCTCACACGGACTCCACGCAAATCCCAAAGAAAAAAATTTATCGTGACTTGTGTTGACAGTCCAAATAATTTTAGTGGTGAGGACTAATCTGACTGTTGTCAGAGTTTAACCTTTGGAGGACACTCCTACGCATCCTCCGGGATCGATCGTTTTCATTCCAGGTCCAGCCAACCATATGTCCTTTTTTTCTGACTTAAACACGATTTTACTATAAAACACCTGATTTTACTATAAAATAATCCGTTTTGCTACATGTAGCAAAAAACGATTCATCCTCGAAAAAAGAAAAAAAGACTAGACCTCGCCGACGACCGTGTAGCAAAAAAGTTGTGCTAATGTAGCAAAACCGACATCACCGGAGACTCGCCGAAGACTTTCGTCGGAGACTTCGCCGGAGACCTTGTAGCAAAAATCTTACGCTAATGTAGCAAAATAAAAAAACATATATAGCAAAATAATTATGCTAATGTAGCAAAAGACGACTTCGCCGGAGACATCGTTGGAGATGTCATAGCAAAAACTTGTAGCAAAAAAAAAATATCACATTGTAGCAGTGTCGTTCGCCACAGGTAGCAACATCGGAAACCGTATGTAGCAAATTCAATCGCTGCGTGTAGCATGGTCGCTTGCCACATGTAGCAGCGTCGGTTGTTGTGTGTAGCAGCGTCGCTCGACGTAGGTAGCATCTCTGGATGCCACAGGTAGCACCTCCCCTTACTTCTCTTAGCGCCGAAGTCCCATGGTGGCTTCGCCGCGTGGAGACCTCACCGGCAGCAGCTCGTTGGTCACCGTGGGGCTATGCCATGGCCATGGTGGAGCAGCGTGGGTGCGAGATAGGACGAGAAGAGAGCTCCATCTCCGGCTCCGGTGATGGCAGAGATGGCGACCACCATAGGCCGTCGACCTTGTTGCCGGCCGTCGTGGGACGACGAAAGGAGAGGTTGGGGACGACGGCCGGCATGGCGGTGCTGCGCAGGGCCTCGAGGGTGAGGGAAAGCGAAGCATCTGGGAGCATAGGAAGCGGCGACTGCAGCCCATCACGAGGAGGAGGAAGCGGCAGCCCATCAGGGATGGCGGCGGTGAGGCGATGGCGGCGCGAGCTGTAGGGATGGGCGGTGCGGCGCGCGAGTTGTAGGCGGAGGCGCGTGATGCGATGGCGTAGAGGCGAGGCGCAGGCGGAGGCGCGCAATACACGCAGGCAACACGAACGCAAAGCAACCGCCTGGAGGATCTTTTCGTTCAATCTTTCGTTCGATCTCCGGGGAAACAGTATCCTTTTCCAAAGGGAAATACAAAACAGACGCATGGGTGTTTTTGAATTTTTCATAGAGTCCGTATCGTGGATGTGTAAGGGAGGTGATTATTTTTCCTGAGGAAAGCAAGGGGAGGATATTAGTACTCCCTCAGTCCAAAAGGGTTTGTCTAAATTCAAATGTATTTATACCCTAAAATATATCTAAATACATTTAAATTAAGATAAATCTAAGTCAATTATTTCTGGACGAAGGAATATTTTCTAATGGAGACAGATTAAAGGATGTGGTGTCAAAGAGAAAAACAGACTCCCATTTTGTTGGACTACTATATAACCTGACCTGGTATTAACTAAATACTACGTACTACCTCCATTCCGTCAAGAAAGTAGTTTGATCGTAAATTTGGTTAATAAAATATAAACTATATTTAACAAAATTATGCCATTAGATTTGTATTTAAAATATGTTTCCGATGGTACAATTTTTGTGACATGCGATTCATATTTTCTTAAAGTACGTAACCGGAATGGAGGTAGTAACATTAATTAGTTAATAAATCCTAACAGTAGATTTTACATATTAATGTGGTGCTTCGAAAAACCTCTTTATATTGCTTTTAGTATATAGATTTGGACGAATTTATTCATTACAAAAGTTGAAATCAACCAGAGTACTATTATAAAAAGCTTCTACGGATGGTTGTACTCATGGACGTTCAAAATTGACGAGAGAAGGAGATGATAAAGAAGAAACGTTTTGAGATTAAGAAAACACTTGTTGGGAGCTTGTACGTACAGTATATAGTAGTGTGTAACCTTTCAGGTTTGAATCGGAGACCCGGTCCATTTGTAACATGTTCGCGTGCCATTTGATGACCTCTTGCTAATATGCGATGATGATCAGAGCTTGGGAATGCTGACGGTGTCCTCCATGCTGCAAACGCGGAGACCTCGACCCTCGAACTGCCACAACACATCCGCCGTGTGCTCGCCGCCGCTGTCGACGCCATCACCTGCCCAGCTCGTCTTCTTCTACGTCGCTCTCTACCTGCTGGCGCTGGCGCAGGGCTTCAACAAACCGTGCTCGGAGGCCCTGGGCGCGGACCAGTTCGGTCATGGCGACTCCGCGTCCCGGAGCTCCTACTTCAACTGGTACCACTTCTCCATATCGTGGGGCTACGCCACCGCGGCGACCGCGGTGACCTACGTCCAGGAGAACGTCGGCTGGACCGTCGGGTTCGCCGCGTGCTGGGCCGCAATGGCGGTGTACCTCGCCGTCTTCCTCCTCGGCACGGCGACGTACCGCGCCGAGCAGCCCGTCGACGGCGGCAGTTCACTCGCGCGGCTCACCGAGAAGTTCACCTTTTCTCGAGAGGTCGTTGCCGCCGACACGGACACACAACGGTGAGCACGAGTGCACGACTGCAAGCTGCATTCCTCTGAACTGCACTGACATGATTGATAAACGACTGCTTTGCTACCTGTGCAGGCTTCTGACGGCAGAACCGGAGGAGGAAGGTAAAGGATTCCTGCTCAAGCTGCTACCGATCTGGCTGTCGAGCCTGGTCTTCGCGGCAGCCATCGTGCAGGTCAACACCCTGTTCACCAAGCAGGGAAGCACGATGGAACGGCGCATCGGGGGCCTCGTCGTGCCGCCGGCAGCGCTGCAGTGCTTCATCAGCATCACCTACATCATCCTGGTGCCCGTCTATGACCGCGCCCTCGTGCCGCTGGCGAGGCGTCTCACCGGCCACCCCGCCGGCATCACCATGCTCCAGCGCGTCGGCGCCGGCATGGCCATGTGTTCCGTCGCCATGGCCGTCGCGGCGCTCGTGGAAGCCAGGCGCCTCCGCGCTGCCGAGGACGCCGGCCTGCTCGACCGCGCCGACGTGGCGGTGCCGATGAGCCTGTGGTGGCTGGTGCCGCAGTACGTGCTGATCGGCCTCGCGCAGGTGTTCAGCTGCATCGGGCTGGAGGAGTTCTTCTACGACCAGGTCCCCGGCGAGCTCCGCAGCGTGGGGTTGGCGCTCTGCCTCAGCATCTTCGGCGTGGGGAGCTACGCCAGCGCTGCGCTCGTGGCGGCGATCGACTGGGCGACGACGAGGGGCGGGGGAGAGAGCTGGTTCTCCGACAACCTCAACCGTGCGCACCTTGATTACTTCTACTGGCTCTTGGCCGGCCTCGGCGCTCTAGAGGTGGCCGTGTTCTTGTATTTCGCAAAGAGATATGTGTACAGGAACAAATCCGAGCTATGATTCGTTGTCCATCAGGAGTAATATATTTCGATTTTTTTCTACCAATGCCGAGTATCTCGTAATTACGCAATTGATTTGCGAACGGTAAGTAGGACAGAGATTGGTAATCACCTAGCATAATAGAACGAACACTGCCACAACCTAAAATGATCTGAATGAGATTATTTAACCAGTCCCTCCTAGCTAGACAAGCCTGGCGTCTCATTCAATTTCCAGAATCTCTTTGTGCCCAACTCCTGCGTGCAAAGTACTACCCTAATAGGAACTTGTTGGATATGGTGTTTACAGGAAATGAATTATCTACATGGCATGCTATTGAGTATGGACTGGAACTGATAAAGAAAGGAGCCATATGGAGGATTGGGAATGGTTCGAAGGTGAGAATATGGAGAGATCCATGGATACCTCGATACCATCAGCTCACGCCAATTTCGCCAAAGAAACGATGTAGATTAAAATGGGTCTCACAGCTTTTGAACCCTGATGGCACATGGAATATGCAGTTGCTGCACAAGTGGTTTTTACCAATTGATATTGAGAAGATCATTCAGATCAAAACGTCACCGAGGAATGATGACGACTTCATCGCAAGCAAAGGCCTATTCTCGGTTGGCAGTGCGTACAAATTGGAAATGGAGGAGAAAACAAGGGAGGATGACAAAGGAATTACTAGCGCCAGACCCTATGAAGAGAATAATGAGTGGCGACTCATTTGGCATAGCATAGCTCCACTGAAGGTTAAATTTTTTGCCTGAAAGCTTGCTCGGAACGGCCTGGTCACAAGATCAAACATGAAGAGGAGGAAGATGATCATTGACAACACTTGCCCGATCTGCGGGCGGGAAGATGAGGACTCCTTTCATGCTCTGATCACATGCCGCATGCGCGAAGTTTATGGCAAGGAATGAGGGCCAGCTGGAATCTGCCTAATGAAACCGAAATTAAAAGAACTTGTTATGGGGTAACCCCTTGGGGTGGCCCGATCTTTCACGAATCTCTGCGGGAATCGAGGGGAAAGCGGTGGAAGGGGGTGAGGGGACGAAATCCACGAACGCACGCACACTAAGATCCCGATGAACTCACGCACACAAATCACGATACACGCCGATAACTCACGCCGGTGGCAACCGGTCCAACATAATCCCTAGGATCGGTGTTGGGCGAAGCTCTCTCTCCACGACCAACAACGGGGGCAAGATGCTTGGTGAGATCTTGACGACTTGGGGGCGAGAAACCGAGAACCCAAGGCCTTGTACAACTTGAACGCACTAGGCAAGATCCAAGAGGGGTGGATAATAGGGTGCCCCTTGGTAGGAGCATGAGATCAATAGATGAAAGATCCTCAAAGGGGTGTCCTTAATCTATTATTATCCAAGTCTAGGGTTTACAATAGAGGGTGGGGGCTATTTATAGGCCAACCACATAAACAGGGGTATTTTAGGAACAAATAGCGAAATATAGAGAGGGTTACAGGACGCTGGGCCGACTTAACACGATCAGGTTCACTCACGTCCGGTAGTACCGGCCTAGATACCGGTAGTACCGGTCTCATCCGGTAGTACCGCTTCCGGGCCCGGTAGTACCGCTCGCGCCCTAGGACTTCCGTTAGCGTCTTCAGCGGGAAGCGGTAGTAGGGGGCGGTAGTGCCGCGGTCCGGTAGTACCGGTTCCAGATCCGGTAGTACCGCTGGAGACAGAGAGTATTTGGCTTCTGTTGGCGTTGTCTGTAGGGAGCGGTAGTAGGAGGCGGTAGTGCCGCTGGAGACAGAGAGTATTTGGCTTCTTTCGCTGGTGCTCCTCCGTTCACTAGATCCTTCTCTTCGTACCTGATGATGCACAAGGAATGATATGAAGTAGCAGGCCATCCAAGGGTGTATCGAAGTCACACAAGGAAAGGAGCGAGTTCACCTTAGCTTGTAGGAGTTTGGCTCGGGCGCGAGTCATGGGTCCACTTGGGGAGCTCGTGGAGGTAGATGTAGTAGCGTTCGTAGGACGGGCTGCATCAGCTCCCCCCCTTGGGAAAGAGTCGTCCTCGACTCTTCAACCTTCTCAACTTCATCTTCTCCATGGTAGGGTGAGAGGTCCTTGACATTGACTGTCGAGCTCACAAGATACTTTGATGTTGGGATATCGATGATGTAGGCGTTGTTGTTGATCCTCTTTAGCACTTTGAATGGTCCATCACCTCTTGTCTTGAGTTTGGAGTCGCGTTCCTTGGGGAAGCGGTCTTTACTTAAGTGTATCCACACAAGGTCGCCTTCTTCAAAGATCATCTCTTTCTTGTTCTTGTTCAGCCTTGATGCTTGGCGAAGGACTTGTTGCTCGATCGTAGCTCTTGTGTCTTCATGGAGTTTCTTCATTGTTTGGGCACGCTTGACAACGTCCATATTGGCACGTTCATGAAGCGTTAGTGGAAGGATATCGAGCACGGTGAGAGGCTCGAAGCCATAGACGATCATGAACGGGCTCCTCATGGTGGTGGAGTGCTTGGCGCGGTTGTAGGCGAACTTGGCGTGTGGAATACATTCCTCCCAGTCTTTAAGGTTCTTCTTTATCAACACCCGGAGGAGTGTGCCAAAGGCTTCGATTGACGACCTCGGTTTGTCCATCGGTTTGAGGATGCGAGGCGGACGAGAAGAGGAGCTTGATGCCAAGCTTGGCCATGAGAGTCTTCCAGAAGTAGCTCATGAATTTGACGTCGCGGTCGGAGACGATTGTTCTTGGTACACCGTGTAGCCGAATTATTTCCCTGAAAAACAAATTTGCTACATGTGAAGCATCATCGGTCTTATGGCACGGAATGAAGTGTGCCATTTTTGAAAAGCGATACACTACCACAAATATAGAATCATGTCCATGTTTAGATCTAGGCAAGCCTAACACAAAGTCCATGCTAATGTCCGACCAAGGTGCATGAGGAATAGGCAATGGCATATAAAGACCAAAGGGGTTAGACTTAGACTTAGCTTGGATACAAGTAGTGCATCGTTGGACGTGGCGCTCCACGTCGCGTTTCATCTTTGGCCAAAAGTAGTGAGTGGATAGCATGTCATACGTCTTGTCACGGCCAAAGTGACCCATAAGGCCTCCACCATGGGACTCTTGAAGAAGCAAAATTTGGAGAGACGACTTCGGAATGCAAATCTTGTTTTGTTTGAAAAGAAAACCCTTATGCAAATAGAAATCATCAATCCCTTTGTCTATTGAACATTTTGCAAAAACTGGTCCAAAGAAAAGGTCGGACGCGTACAAAGATTTGATGTCATCAAGACCCAAGACATTTACTTCGAGCCACGTAAGAAGGTTTGTGTTTTTGCGAGACAAGGCGTCCGCTACCACATTTTCTTTGCCCTTCTTGTATTTGACAATGTAAGGAAAAGACTCCATGGACTCAACCCATTTGGCGTGCCTTTTACTCAAATTGGCTTGGCCCTTAAGATATTTCAATGACTCATGGTCGGAATGGATGATAAATTCTTTGGGCCAAAGATAGTGTTGCCACACTTGAAGGACACGAACCAAGGCAAAAAGTTCTTTGTCATAAATGGGGTAATTTAGGCGTGCGCCATCAAGTTTCTCACTATGGTATGCAATGGGACGCCCATTTTGCATAAGGACGCCTCCAATGCCAATTCCACTAGCGTCACATTCAATCTCAAAGGTTTTTGTGAAGTCCGGTAATGCAAGAAGTGGTGCTTCGGTGAGCCTCTTTTTGAGCTCATCAAAAGCCTTTTGTTGTTCTTTTCCCCAAACGAACGTGACATTTTTCTTGGTCAATTCGTTGAGGGGGCAAGCAATGGTAGAAAAGTCTTTCACAAAGCGACGGTAAAAGCCAGCCTACCCATGAAAACTACGAAGTTCACTAACATTGGTCGGTATGGGCCAATCTCGTATGTCCTTAACTTTCGAGACATCGACTTCAATGCCATTAGAAGACACAACAAAACCAAGGAAAATGAGCTTGTATTTTGCAAAAGTGCACTTTGGGAGATTAGCATAAAGCTTTTCATGACGAAGGATTTGAAGGACCTCCTTAACATGAGTAACATGCTGCTCTAGTGACTTGCTATAGACAAGGATGTCATCAAAGTAAACAACGACACTCTTCCCAATGAGAGATCTCAAAATATGGTTCATGAGGCGCATGAAGGTAGATGGGGCATTTGATAAGCCAAAAGGCATAACCAACCATTCATAGAGACCAAGCTTGGCCTTGAAGGCGGTTTTCCACTCATCACCTTCGGCCATGCGAATTTGATGGTAACCACTACGAAGTTCAATTTTCGAAAATATAGTGGCTCCACATAACTCATCAAGCATGTCATCAAGACGCGGTATAGGATGTCGATAACGCACGGTGATAGCATTGATTGGACGGCAGTCCATGCATAACCGCAACGTATCATCCGTTTTTGGAACGAGAATAACGGGGACCGCGCTTGGGCTAGTGCTTACTTGGATCAAACCTTTGGAGACGAGTTGGTTGATTTGTCGTTCTATCTCCTTTGTCTCTTCCGGGTTCGTGCGATACGCGGCGCGGTTTGGGAGTGGGGCGCCGGGTATGAGGTCGATGCGGTGCTCGATTCCACGAAGAAGAGGTAGGCCATGAGGAAGCTCTTCGGGAAATACATCATGGAATTCCTGCAAAATAGCCATCAAAGAAGGAGGAACATTTGTCAAGTCATTAGTTCCTTGCGCTAGTCCCTTGCAAACAAGGACATAGTGCAAGATGGATGGGTTGTTCCGCACTTCTCTCATCTCACTTTTGGTGGCAAGAAGAACACTCTTAGTTTTTCCACTCGAGTTTGGCTTGTGGCACTCACTCACTATGGTGTGGTTCTCTCGCTCACCACTCTTCTCACAAGGTGTTTTTGTGTATTGCGCCCTCGCTAGAGCCTTTGCATTGTCCGCAATTATTTGGCTAGGAGTCATTGGTTGCAACACACAAGTTTTATCAAGCCATTTGAAGGTATAAGTGTTTGAGTGACCATCGTGCAAGGCACTCTTGTCATATTGCCATGGTCTTCTGAGCAACATATGGCAAACCGTCATTGGGACCACGTCACATTCCACCGTGTCCTTGTAGGGTCCAATTGAGAACGTTACCGAGACGGTGTGCTTGATCTTGACGGACCCTTGGTCACTTAGCCATTGTATATGGTAGGGGTGTTTATGCGGATGGAGGGTGAGGTTGAGTTTCTCACACAATTCCGTGCTTGCAAGATTGTGGCAACTCCCTCCATCTATGACAACTTTGATGGACTTCCCATTGATGTCGGCACGAGTTTGGAAGATGTTCGAGCGTTGGTCTTCATTCTCATTGGCTTGGGTAGTTAAGACCCTTGTGACCACAAGCGACGGACTTGCGTCATGCTCACACACAAGAAGTTCTTGGTCCTCTTCCAAATGTTGCCTTGCCATGGCTTCCTTGACCCTTGCATCAAACTCTTCTTCACTCAAGTATTCTTCATTGTCGTTGCCATGGATGAACAAAACTTTCGTGTTTCCACATGCGGCCGACTTGTGTCCTTTGCCTCCACACTTGTAGCATTCACCATTGAATGGTTGATCATCCCTTGTGTATTTGCCACCTGGGGGCTATTTTCCTTGAGGGAGTGTTGGCTTGAAGGGAAGCTTGGTGGTACTTGAGGAGCTTCCACTTGGTGTTGTTGGAGTAGTGGTTGGTGCTTGCTTGTAGGTGAAGTACGTCTTTGGCTTGTTGTACTTGATGTCCTCTTGCACTTGACGCTCGGCCTTTGATGCGATGTGCACAAGCTCAACCATGTTGTTGTACTTTTGGAACTCGGTGATGCGCTTGATGGGATGGTTCAAGCCATTGAGGAAGCGTGCCATTGTTTGTTCATCACGCTCTTCAATGTTGTCACGGATCATGTTGAGCTCCATTTGCTTGAAGTACTCTTCCACGGTCTTTGTCCCTTGACTAAGCATTTGAAGCTTGTTGAAGAGGTCACGCGTGTAGTGCGAAGGAACAAAGCGGGATCTCATATGGGCCTTCATATCTTGCCAAGTTGAGATTGGAGGCTCGTCTTTTGCTTCTCGAGCGAGTTGGACTTGTTCCCACCAAAGGTTGGCATACTCATCAAACTCGAGGGATGCCATGGCCATCATCTTCTCATTGCTATAGTTGTGCATGCGGAAGATCTTGTCAACCTTGAGTTCCCATGAGAGATATTCTTCGGGTTCATTGGAACCGGTGAACTTGGGCATGGTGAATTTGAGCTTGCCGAAAGTTTCTTCTCCATTGCGGTTCCGGTTGCGGCGGTTGCCATTATTTTGGCGGTCATCATAATCATCCGAGCTCTCATGTCTTGCTTGGTGATGGTTGCGTTGCCCTTGCGGTTGTTGAGGTGTCGCGTTTGGTGGTGGAACTTGGTTTTGACGACGAGCTTGGGGATCTTGCTCGTGTTGTTGGCGCGGTTGAGGACGAGGAGGAGGTTGATGGTCCTCACGACGAGCTTGGGGAGCTTGCTCTTGTTCTTGTCGCGGTTGATGCCGAGGAGCATTGTCTTGCGCCATGTGGCGAGGAGGACGTCGAGCCGCATGCGCAATGGGCTGTTCTCCTTCTTCTTGATGTGGAGGAGGCTCGTCATGATGATCATGTTGTCAACGTTGAAGATCACGTCGATGATGACGCCTTGGTGGATCTTCGAGTGCTTCACGTCGACGGTGATCTTGTTCGTCCTCTGCGGATGCTTCACTTGTTGTTGAAAGAACATGTCGACGGCGATGGGCTTGGTGGTCCATGTGAGGTTGCTCTTGTTGAATCACAAGTGCCCTTGGTTGTGGCCGGTTCGCTTCACGTCTTGGAGGTCTTGCGGAGAGGTCACCATCATAGCTTGACGTTGCGGCATGTCGCGGAGATGGTACCGCTTGAGAAGAGCTCATGGATTGAAGGACGGGTCCATCCCGGTGCCTTGAAGCGTGACGGCGAGGTGCACTTGATTCACTTGAGGAGTGCCGAGATGAGCTTGAGTCGCGCGAGCGTGGCCTTGCTAGCCCATCAATGAGGCGTTGAAGCTTCTCATCCGTTGAGGCGAGGGCGCGACCAAGAGCTTCATTTTGATGACCGAGGTTGTGTTGCATGGCATGCATTTGGCCTCGGACTTCTTCAAAGCGGTTGTCGATGTTCTTGAATTCCACGCGGGCTTCGCTAAATTGTTCATCTTGGCGCCGCTCAAGAGCTTCACAACGGTAGTTGAATTCTCCTCGGACCTTCCAATGGTCCCATCTTGTCATGTATTGTGTGTCGTCCTCCGGAGGTGGTGGTGGTTGGGACGGCTCGCCATTCCTGTCCATGATGCAAAGCCGACAAGGGTTGTATATGAAGAATAAGGGTGCGTAGAGTTAGCCTTTTACCTCACCTTGGAGATTATATCAAACCAATTGCCACACAAATGAGCGAACAGCATGCAAAGTGAAATGGCAAAGAAACTCACACACAAATAAGCTACAACTCTCAAAGGCTTTTGGTGGAAGGTTAGGATTGTGGAAAACCAAACGAAACGATCCAAGAAAAAGGTTATTGTTCTACGTGGTAAAGAACCAAAGATCAAAAGCAAAAGGACACGATCTACAAAAACATGGAAGAACGCACACGTGGAGAAAAACGGGGTTAGCACGACTATGAAAATGAGCACAAAAGGTCCTAACGAAGACTACGCTCAGTTGTGGTGCCAACTCAAGGAGAGACCACAACTCGTTTGCCAAAAGAGGATAAGCAATAGATTTGTGCACTTGCCTTGGTGCGCTCTTTCCTCTCTCTTTTTGGCTGACAAGCTTGGTATTCTCTTTGTATTGGGAGACTATGTATCTTTTTGATTCTTTTCCTCTTTCTCCCTTTCTATGCTACTATGTTAACTTTTTGTATTTGGCCTCACACTCTCACTTTCCAAAGGCAAGTGCACAAGACTTAGACAAACACAAAATGAGTTGCTCTCATAGGATAGATACACACAAAGGAAGATATGGGGCTGTCAAAGTGGCGCAAGTTATACCTTTGGTATTGTTGACGACTTGCAACCGTTGGTGGGGGTGATGTTCGAGTGTCACGGTGTCGTTGAGCGCGTGGTGAGTTTGATGCGGAATCTTGTGTTAAAATGGCGACAAGCACGCGAAACACGAACAAGTTAAAGAGGGAAAGTCAGTAAACGAAGTTGAGGCGTCAAGAGAAGAAGAAAAACTGTCTGTGTCGCGCAGTAGTACTGCCAGGTACGACCGGTAGTACCGGAGGGCGGTAGTACCGCCTGCGTGACCGGTAGTACCGCCGGGCGCAGAACAAGAACGAGATCCACTTGACACAAACCTCAAATTCGTGGTAATCTGACCGAAAGGCTGGGTTAGGAACAGAAAAAGGCTATAGATCGACTCCGAAAGCAACATATCTATGGACCAAAACCACGAAAAACTCACCAAATCCAAAGATCGATCCGAAGGCAAATTGGGGCTCTTTTTGGTGGGATTTTCAATTTTAAGGGGGATAGAAGAAAAATTGGTGGGAGATTCGTGATCACCCTTGCTCTTGATACCAATATGTTATGGGTTAACCCCTTGGGGTGGCCCGATCTTTCACGAATCTCCGCGGGAATCGAGGGGAAAGCGGCGGAAGGGGGTGAGGGGACGAAATCCACGAACGCACGCACACTAAGATCCCGATGAACTCACGCACACAAATCACGATACACGTCGATAACTCACGCCGGTGGCAACTGGTCCAACATAATCCCTAGGATCGGTGTTGGGCGAAGCTCTCTCTCTCCACGACCAACAACGGGGGCGAGATGCTTGGTGAGATCTTGACGACTTGGGGGCGAGAAACCGAGAACCCAAGGCCTTGTACAACTTGAACGCACTAGGCAAGATCCAAGAGGGGGTGGATAATAGGGTGCCCCTTGGTAGGAGCATGAGACCAATAGATGAAAGATCCTCAAAGGGGTGTCCTTAATCTATTATTATCCAAGTCTAGGGTTTACAATAGAGGGTGGGGGATATTTATAGGCCAACCACATAAACAGGGGTATTTTAGGGACAAATAGCGAAATATAGAGAGGGTTACAGGGCGCTGGGCCGACTTAACACGATCAGGTTCACTCACGTCCGGTAGTACCGGCCTAGCTACCGGTAGTACCGGTCTCATCCGGTAGTACCGCTTCCGGGCCCGGTAGTACCGCTCGCGCCCTGGGACTTCCGTTAGTGTCTTCAGCGGAAAGCGGTAGTAGGGGGCGGTAGTGCCGCGGTCCGGTAGTACCGGTTCCAGATCCGGTAGTACCGCTGGAGACAGAGAGTATTTGGCTTCTGTTGGCGTTGTCTGTAGGGAGCGGTAGTAGGAGGCGGTAGTGCCGCTGGCCGGTAGTACCGGCCGCCGGATCCGGTAGTACCGCTGGAGACAGAGAGTATTTGGCTTCTTTCGCTGGTGCTCCTCCGTTCACTGGATCCTTCTCTTCGTACCTGATGATGCACAAGGAATGTGTATGAAGTAGCAGGCCATCCAAGGGTGTATCGAAGTCACACAAGGAAAGGAGCGAGTTCACCTTAGCTTGTAGGAGTTTGGCTCGAGCGCGAGTCATGGGTCCACTTGGGGAGCTCGTGGAGGTAGATGTAGTAGCGTTCGTAGGACGGGCTGCATCAGAACTGGTACTGATTGGATCCTACCTCTCCTTGCTGGCTTAGACGATGAAGGTAGATTGAAGGTGTTAATGATACTTTGGCGGGCTTGGCATGTCCATAATGAACTAACCCATGAAAATCCAGCACCTCCTGTTGAGGCCTCTCGACGTTTCTTGTGTAGCTACATTCAAACGTTAACATCCTTTAAGCTCTTTTCGCGGGCGGATCATATCAAAGGTAAACAAGTCATTGGAGCTACGCTGGGTATGAAGTCGGGGAAGAAACAAGATACAGGAACATGCGTTAAAGGGAGTTGGAAGAAACCAGATTCTGGAAGAATGAAACTGAATGTTGACGGTAGCTTCAAACCGGAGACTAAGGCGGCGGGTACGGGCATGATTCTGCGCAACCACGAAGGAGAGGTGTGGTTCAGTGCGTGCAGATCCTTGCTGAACTGTTCGTCGGCACTGGAAGCTGAAATTGCAGCTTGTGAGGAAGGTCTAAAACTAGCTTTGAATTGGTCTGACGAACTAATTGACATTGAGATGGATAGCTCGATTGATGTCACCATGATCACGTCGAAGGAAAGGGATCGGTCAAGTCTGGTGCATTCTGAGCTTAGTATAAAGCTTTGTTTGGAAAAGAGATATGTAACGATCAAGAAGATTGACCGAGATTGGTGCTAGTCATAGTTTAGCCCACATGGGAAGATCTTTAGATAAAACCCAGTTTTGGATTAGGAGTTATCCTGAACAAATTCATGAGCATGTAATCGCCGACGCGAATATTACTATTATTTAATGAATTTTTTCTTTGCAAAAAAATAAAATAAAATAAAATGGCTGCTTCACCGAGAACCAACCTGTGGTTGGATGGTTACAAAACAGTATTATATCTAGCTCACTAGAGTTTTAAAACGCTAGTTTTGACGCTTTGATGTCTCATAAAAGGAGGAATATATTTCAATGGGAAGTGATGTTTCAGTCAATAGCGAGACGATCTGGGTCGCTCGCACGAGGCGACCCTGGGGCACCTGATGTCTACACACGCTTCTATTCTTGTAGACAGTGTTGGGCCTCCAAGTACAGAGGTTTGTAGAACAGCAGCAAATTTCCCTTAAGTAGATTTCCCAAGGTTTATCGAACTCATGGAGGAAGTGGTCAAAGGTATTCCTCTCAGGCAACCCTGCAATCAAGATACAAGAAGTCTCTTGTGTCCCCAACACACCCAATACACTTGTCAGGTGTATAGGTGCACTAGTTTGGCGAAGAGATAGTGAAATACAAATAATATGGATGACTATAAGTGGTAATTGCAATCTGAAATAAATATGGCAGCAAGCAAACATGTAATAGGTCTAGTTGTAAACGGTGTTTCAATACTTAAAAACAAGGCCTAGGGATCATACTTTCACTAGTGGACACTCTCATATAAATATCTTCTCTTCATTATGCTACTCTGAACTACTCTCCGGTTGGACAACTTCAATCCATGGTAGGGCTACAAAAGCTCTGCTTAAAGTTCTCATTCCCCATCTAGGTAACCCCACACTGTCACCTTGAGCGCTAGATGGTTCCAACAAACACCACAATTTCATAGAGACATGCAACTCAAAATATAACTCATGATAAGTATTCTGTAATCTTCAGCCTAAGTGCCACATGGTGTGCACACTGTCAACTTCACACACGTGGGGATAACCGGAGATTATAATTAAAGCACTTGAGTAGCAGAGTAGATCTACTTGATTACAAAGCTCATGACCACAATAAGATCATGCATAGAGAGAGAGATGAACACATAGCTACCGGTAGAGCCCTTATCCTCGAGGGAGAACTACTCCCTCCTCATCATGGGAGTCAGCAACGACGATGGAGATGGCGGTGGAGTCTATGCAGATGGCTCCAGGGGCAATTCCCCGTCCCGACAGGGTGCCTGAACAGAGACTTCTGCCCCTGAATCTCCTCTTTGGTTGCGGCGATGTTGCGGAACTTTTTGTGGAGATCTAATCCGCGCTAGGGTTTACATCCCGAGGAGACATATATATAGGCAAAAGGGCAAGGTCGGTGGAGCCTCGAGGGACCCACGCCATGGGCTGGCGCGGCCAAGGGTGGGCCGAGCGCCACCCTATGGTGTTGCCGCCTCGTGGCTCCCTTTCGTATCTCCTTCAGGATCCGTGTTGCTTCTGGAAATATAGGGACTTCGGATTTTGTTTCGTCCAATTCCGAGAATATTTCCTTACTAGCTTTTCTGAAACAAAAAACAGCAGGCAACTGGCACTATGACATCTTATCAATAGGTTAGTTCTAGAAAATATATAAAAGTACCTCAAACTGTAGACAAAACATAAGGAAGTTGATACAAAACAAGCTTGGAGTATCAAAAATTATAGATACATTTACGACGTATCAAGCATCCCCAAATTTAACTCCTGCTCGTCCTCGAGTAGGTAAGTGATAAAAATAATAATTTTTGAGGTGACATGCACCATCACAATCTTGATCAAGGTATTTGCAAAAACATTGATAGCTGGGATCAAAGTACTCTAAACATGAGCATGAAAGATGTAGCTCTAGCAATAAGACATAGCAACTATGTTGTAACATGAAAGGTAACACAAACAAAAGATCACGAATAACAATGCATTGAAAGAATTTTGTTTGTTTCACATATAGAAAACATAGCAAGAGTGGTATTCAGCTTGTCCTTCATCGAATAGCAAAACATAATGCATAGGACACCTTCAAAGTTCATAAGGATGACTAGATACAAATAATTTAAGAACAAGCAATATCAATATTATGAATCAATCAATAATTTTTGGGACAATGCACATAAAACTAAGAATGACAACTATGCTCTCTTAATTGGTGCATAAAGATAGAAGGTGGAGACTCAACATAAAAGTAAGAAGAAAGGCCCTTCACGGAGGGAAGCAGGGATTTCAACTTTCATAAAGAGCTTCCAAAAATTATGGTAATTATTAGCTTTTAGCTCTCATTGCCCCTATCATAAGCATCTTGAAGTGATTAAGGTTAAAATGAAACAAATATGGAGTATATGCTTGACAAATTGTAAGTTGGCAATCTCATGTCCCTTCAGTACGAGGGTCGTTGCTCATGCTACTTAACTTTAGTCACAAGCAAGTTCTTGTCATTGTAAGTACATGTGTATCATAGAGAACCGCCAACGGGGTACCCCTTACCCCGTGACACAGGAGCTATCCCATATCAAAATGACAAGGCAACAGATAGTGAGCATCTCAGCAATCTTATTATTTACCATGGGTATGGTGCTATATTTTTTTTCCTTTTTCATTTTTTTATATATTTTTTCTAAAGATGCTTCATGGATTGCTCACTATCGTTATTCTGCAAGTTTCCACCATGATTAGGCATGGCTTAGACTAGCCGCCCAGGCGTTTCTCTAACACATATATAATACTCCATAAACTTACAAGCTCCCCTTTTATTTCACACTGTCGACATTCATAAACAAAAGATCATGATATCATTGTTGGAGATATGCCCTAGAGGCAATAATAAATGTAGTTATTATTATATCTTTGTGTTTATGATAAATGTTTACATTCATGATATAACAGTATTAACCAGGAAACATTAATACTTGTGTGATTTGTAAACTAAATTAGAGTCCCTAGTAAAGCCTCTTCATAATACTAGCTTGTTGGTTAATAGATGATTATGGTTTCCCTATCATGAACATTGAGATGTTGTTAATAACAAGATCATATCATTAGGAGAATGGTATGATGGACATACTCCTATAGATAAGCGTAGCATAAAGATCAAGTCATTTTAATAGTTCAATTGCTATAAGATTTCTGATACATAGTAACCTAATTCCTTCGACCATGAGATCATGCTTATCACCATCACCAGAAGGATGCTTTGATGACATCAAACACCACACCGTAACTGGGTGGCTATAAGGTGGCATTGAGTGTTCGGAAAGTATGGGTTGAGACACATGGATCAAGAGTGGGATTTGTCCATCCATATGACGGATAGATATACTCAGGGCCCTCTCGGTGTAATGTCATCCAATTGGCTTGCAAACATGTGCCTGGATCACAAGGGATCACATACCACGGGAACGATAAAAGAGTACTTATCAGTAACGAGGTTGAACTAGGTATGCAGAGATACCGACGATCAAAATCTCGGATAAGTAAACTATCGTGAGACAAAGGAAAATTGGTATCGTATGTAAGTGGTTCATTCGATCGCAAAGTAATCGTAGAAATATGTGGGAGCCATATGAATTTCCAAATTCCTCTATTGGTTATTTATCGGGGAAGTGTCTCGGTCATGTCCGCATAATTCACGAACCGTAGGGAGACACACTTAAGGATTCGATGTTGTTGAGTAGTTATGGAATGATGAGTAAGAGACCGAATGTTGTTCGGAGTCTCGGATGGGATTCGGGATATCACGAGGAGATCCGAAATGGTCCGGAGAATAAGATTCATATATGGAAAGTCCTGTTTCGGAGTTGGGGAATGATTCCGGTGTTTTCATCGGGAATGTTCTAGAAGGGTCCGGAAGGTCTGGCACTCCGGAGGGGAAGGGTACATGAATGTGTCATGACAATGTGGAATGGTTGCATTATGTACTAGGTAACATGGCTGGGCAAAATAAAGGGAGAAATCAAATCCTAGTTTGAAAGTCAAACGCCAATTTGAAAAAGTCAAACAACAAGTTTGCTTGGTGGAGGAAGAGTAGGAAACCTACTTGGGGAGGAGTTCCTCTCCCTCCACCCGCCGGCCAAGGAGGACGACTTGGGGGAGGACTCCATCCTCCCAAGCCGCGCCCTCCCACCTATATAAGGAGGGGCAGGGCTGCCCCTCTTCCCTACACCCAACTCACCCAAAACCCTAACCCTAGCCGCCGGCCACCTCCAAGTCGCCGCCGCCCCTAGGGTTTCTCCAAGTGGCCGACTTGGGGCTTCCCCAAGCCCTAGCTGCCGTCCAAGCTCCCCCCTTGGTGCCCTCTAAACCCTAGATCACCAAGGCCTCTCTCATAGTCCACCATACTCTCTCTGGCTTAAGGCGAAGCCTTGCGATATCTCCCCTCTACTTCCGGTACCACGCCGTCGTGCTGCCGGAATCGCGAGGAGAGTGCTACAACCTCCGCTGCCTGCTAGAACAAGGGAGAGGAATGTCTTCATCGAGTACCGAACATGTGACCGACTGCGGAAGCGCTGCCGGAAGGATCGTCTACATGATCTTGAGATCGGCAGGAGTACGACTACATCACCCACGAGAATCTGCTCTCGTTAATCGCTTTGGAATCTTCGAGGGTGAGTTCCTCTATCGACTCGTTGCTACAATTTAGTAGATAGATCTTGGATTGTTTGTTTGCGGTAGAATTTTTTTGTTTTTCATGCTACGAACCCGTACAGTGGTATCAGAGCCGTGTCTATATGTAGATCTGTTGCGCGAGTAGAACACAATGGTCATTGTGGGCGATGGTGCTTTTATTATCAATTGCTTTTTGTGTACTTTGCATCTTGCGGTATGATGGGATGAAGCGGCGCGGGCTAACCTTACATGACATCGTTCATGAGACTTGCTCCACGCTCAACATGCAACTTGTATTGCATAAGTGGCTTTGCGGGTGTCTGTCTCTCTCATTATAGTATAGATCCAATTTACAATGGGCACTTGATAGTTCAAACATCAACGTTGTGGTTTTTGTTCGTAAGTTAGATCGACACTTATTGAAAGCCCCAAACCACGTAAAATATGCAAAGAAAAATAGAGGCGACTAACTTTGTTTTGCAGGGGTATGCTGTGATGTGATATGGCCATGATTGTGATTATATTTGATGTATGCAATGTCCCTTATTTTAAGTTGGCAACCGGCAGGAGCCATATGGTTGTCTTTAAATTCTGTTAAGACCCGCGTGTCTATTCAAAGTAGTTGTAATAGTTGAAGCTGGTAGACGACAACCATGAAACAGTGCCATTGACCTTGACGCTATACCGGTGATGATGGAGATCATGTTCATGCTTAAAGATGGAGATCGGAAGCACAAGAAGAAAGGCCATATCATATCACATATTATGAATTGCAGGTGATGTTAATCCTTTATGCATCTTGTATTGCTTAGTTAACGACGGTAGCATTATAAGATGATCCCTCAAGCACATAAATTTCAAGTTCCAAAGTGTTCATCCTTAGTAAGCACCGTTGCTAAAGCTCGTTGTTTCGAAGCACCACGTGATGATCGGGTGTGTTAGATTCTGCGAGTGTATACAACGTGAGCAAGCCAGATTTGCTCATGCGGAAGCTAAGGTTTGATCTTGACGAGTCTAGCATGTACAAACATGGTCTCGGATCACCGAAAGGTAAAGCATGAGTCATATAGTAGATATGATGAACATGTTGATTGTTCGCCATTGAAGCTACATCAACTCTCGTGATGATCGGTTTTGATGTGGTGGATTTGGTTCGTGTGATCACTAAAACAATGTGAGGGATATTGTTTTGAGTGGGAGTTCACCTAGATTAATTTAACTATTAATTAGAACTCAATTTATCATAAACTTAGTCTAAACTATTGCAAATATGTTGTAGATCAATGGCGGCCCCTACCATCAATTTTAATGCGTTCCTAGAGAAAGAAAAGTTGAAAAACAATGGAAGCAACTTCGCGGATTGGTTCCGCAATTTGAGGATTGTCCTCAATGATGGTAATTTAACCTATGTGCTGGATGCACTGTTGGGTGAACCACCTCTAGCTACTGCTACCGATGAAGTAAAGAATGTTTACCTTACTCGGAAGAATCAGTACTCCATAGTTCAGTGTGCTATCTTGTATGGTTTGGAATCGGAGCTTCAGAAAAGGTTTGAGAACCAAGACCCATATGATATTGTCTGTGAACTCAAAATTATTTTTGAGACTCACGCGGCAGTTGAGAGTTATGAGGCTTCTGAAAAGTTCTTTAACTGCAAGATGGAAGAGGGCAGCTCCGTTAGTGGGCATGTGCTTAAGATGTCTGGGCACGCAAACAAACTCCAAAGTTTAGGTATAGTGATTCCTAATGCTTTGGGGATTTACCGTGTCCTCCAATCACTGCCACCAAGTTACAAGAACTTTGTGATGAACTACAATATGCAAAACATGAACAAGACGTTGCCAGAACTCTTCTCCATGTTGAAATCTGCAGAAGTGGAGATCAATAAAGAGCATCAAGTGTTGTTGGTCAACAAGACCACCAAATTCAAGAAAGGTAAGTCTAAGCAAAAGGGAAACTTCAAGAAGGGTGGTAAGAAAGTTACCGCACCGATGAAGAAGACCAAGGCTGAGCCAAAGCCTGATACTGAGTGCTTTTACTGCAAGGGAGAAGGTCACTTGAAGCGGAATTTCCCAAAGTACTTGGCGGATTTGAAGAACGGCAACATCAAGAAGAAAGGTATATCCGATATACATGTTATTGATGTGTATCTCACTAGTACTCGTAGTAGTGCCTGGGTATTTGATACTGGTTCGGTTGCTCATATTTGTAACTCGAAACAGGTACTGCAGAATAAACGGAAGCTAGCGAAGAACAAGGTGACGATGCACGTTGGAAATGGATCAAAGGTTGATGTGATCACGGTCGGCATGCTACCTTTTCATCTACCATCGGGATTAGTTTTATACTTAAATAATTGTTATTTGGTGCATGCGTTAAGCATGAACATTATATCTGGATCATGTTTGTTGCGAGACGGTTACTTGTTTAAGTCCGAGAATAATGGTTGTTCGATTTATATGAGTAATAAGTTTTATGCACATGCACCTTTGATAGATGGTATATTCTTATTGAATCTCGATAGTGGAAATACACATATTAATAACATTGAAGCTAAACGTTTGAAATTGAGCGATAACTCGACCTATATGTGGCACTGTCGTCTTGGTCATATTGGAGTGAAGAGTATGAAGAAACTCCATTCCGATGGACTTCTTGAATCACTTGATTTTGAATCACTTGAAAGATGCAAAGCATGTCTGATGGGTAAAATGACTAAGACTCCATTTTCTGGGATGACGGAGCGAGCTACAGACTTATTGGAAATCATACATACCGATGTGTGTGGACCAATGAGTGTAGCATCACGCGGTGGTTATCATTATGTTCTTATCTTCACGGATGACTTGAGTAGATATGGGTATATCTATTTCATGAAACATAAGTCCGAAACTTTCGAGAAGTTTAAGGAATTTCAAAGTGAGGTAGAGAATCAACGTAACAAGAAGATTAAATTTCTACGTTCTGATCGTGGAGGTGAATATCTAAGTTACGAGTTTGGCGAGCATTTAAATAAATGCGGAATACTTTCACAATTGACACCGCCGGGAACACCACAGCGTAATGGTGTGTCCGAACGTCGTAATCAAACTCTCTTGGATATGGTTCGTTCTATGATGTCACTTACAGATTTACCGCTATCTTTTTGGGGTTATGCATTAGAAACAGCCGCATTCACTTTAAATAGGGCACCATCTAAATCCGTTGAAACGACACCGTATGAATTATGGTTTGGGAAGAAACCTAAATTGTCGTTCCTTAAAGTTTGGGGTTGCGAAGCTTATGTAAAGAAGTTACAGCCGGACAAGCTTGAACCCAAAGAGGAAAAATGCGTCTTCATAGGATACCCGAAGGAAACTATTGGGTATACCTTCTATCATAGATCGGAGGGCAAAATCTTCGTTGCCAAGAATGGATCCTTTATAGAGAAGGAATTTCTCTTGAAAGAAGTGACTGGAAGGAAAGTAGAACTCGACGAGGTTGTTGAACCTTCTTTCGAACTTGCGAGTAGCGCAACACCGAAGTAGTTCCTGTGGCGCCTTTACCAATAAGAGAGGAAGCTAATGATGATGATCATGAAACTTCGGTTGAAGTTGCTATAGAACCTCGCAGGTCAACAAGAACTCGTACCACTCCTGATTGGTATGATCCCGTTATGAGTGTCATGTTGGTAGACAACACCGATGACCCTGCGACATATGCGGAAGCGATGATGAGCCCAGATTCCAATAAATGGCAAGATGCCATGAAATCGAAGATTGGATCCATGTACGAAAACCAAGTATGGACTTTGGTGGACTTACCGGATGGCCGGAAGGCTGTCGAGAACAAATGGATTTTCAAGAAGAAAACAGATGTTGATGGTAATGTTACTGTCTATAAAGCTCGACTTGTCGCAAAAGGGTTTCGACAAATTCAAGGAGTTGACTACGATGAGACTTTCTCACCAGTAGCGAAGCTAAAGTCTGTGAGGATTATGTTAGCAATCGCTGCATATTACGATTATGAGATATGGCAGATGGATGTCAAAACGGCGTTCCTCAATGGAGACATTGATGAAGAGTTGTATATGATGCAACCCAAAGGTTTTGTCGATCCTAAAGATGCTAACAAGGTATGCAAAATTCAACAGTCCATATATGGATTGAAGCAAGCATCCCGAAGTTGGAATCAACGTTTTGATAAGGTAATCAAAAGTTTTGGTTTTATACAAACTTATGGAGAAGCTTGTATTTACAAGAAAGTGAGTGGGAGCTCTGTAGCATTCTTGATACTATATGTAGATGACATGTTGTTGATTGGGAATGATGTAGACCTTCTTAATAGTGTCAAAGAATATTTGAATAATAGTTTTTCAATGAAAGATCTTGGCGAAGCAGCTTACATATTAGGCATAAATATTTATAGAGATAGATCGAGACGCCTAATATCATTGTCACAAAGTACATATCTGGACAAAGTTCTAAAGAGGTTTGGAATGGAAGATAGCAAGAAAGGGTTCTTGCCCATGTTGCCCAATACGACCTTGAGTAAAACTCAAAGTCCAGCAACGGCAGAAGATAGAGAAAGGATGAGTAAAACTCCCTATGCCTCAGCCATAGAATCTCTAATGTATGCCATGCTATGTACTAGACCCGACATTGCATATGCTGTTAGTTTGACTAGCAGATATCAAAGTGATCCCGGAGTGGATCATTGGACATCGGTCAAAAACATCCTTAAGTACTTGAGAAGAACTAAGGATATGGTTCTTTCTTATGGAGGTGATGAACAACTCGTTGTTAATGGTTACACCGATGCTAGTTGGAACACCGATCCGGATGATTCTAAATCTCAATCTGGATACGTATTTACCTTGAATGGTGCAGCAGTTAGCTGGAGGAGTGCAAAGCAAAGCGTTGTGGCGAGATCTTCAACTGAATCGGAATACATAGCTGCTTCGGAGGCTTCACAAGAAGCGATATGGATGAAGGAGTTCATTACAGAGCTCGGTGTGGTTCCAAGTGCGCTGGACCCAATGTCTATCTACTGTGATAACATGGGCGCCATAGCCAATGCGCAAGAACCAAGGTCACACAAGAAGCTGAAGCACATCAAGCTATGTTTTCACGCTATTCGAGAACATGTCCAAGATGGTGACATAAAGATTTGCAAAGTACACACAGATCTGAATGTGGCGGATCCGTTGACTAAACCTCTCCCGAGGGCAAAACATGACCAGCACAAAACCTCCATGGGTGTTCGGTATATTACCATGTAATCTAGATTAGTAGACTCTAGTGCAAGTGGGAGACTATTGGAGATATGCCCTAGAGGCAATAATAAATGTAGTTATTATTATATCTTTGTGTTTATGATACATGTTTACATTCATGCTATAACAGTATTAACAAGGAAACATTAATACTTGTGTGATTTGTAAACTAAATTAGAGTCCCTAGTAAAGCCTCTTCATAATACTAGCTTGTTGGTTAATAGATGATTGTGGTTTCCCTATCATGAACATTGAGATGTTGTTAATAACAAGATCATATCATTAGGAGAATGGTATGATGGACATACTCCTATAGATAAGCGTAGCATAAAGATCAAGTCATTTTAATAGTTCAATTGCTATAAGCTTTCGGATACATAGTAACCTAATTCCTTCGACCATGAGATCATGCTTATCACCATCACCGGAAGGATGCTCTGATGACATCAAACACCACACCGTAACTGGGCGGCTATAAAGGTGGCATTGAGTGTTCGGAAAGTATGGGTTGAGACACATGGATCAAGAGTGTGATTTGTCCATCCATATGACGGATAGATATACTCAGGGCCCTCTCGGTGTAATGCCATCCAATTGGCTTGCAAGCATGTGACTGGCTCACAAGGGATCACATACCACATGAACAAGAAAAGAGTACTTATCAGTAACGAGGTTGAACTAGGTATGCAGAGATACCGACGATCAAAACCTCGGATAAGTAAACTATCGTGAGACAAAGGGAATTTGGTATCGTATGTAAGTGGTTCATTCGATCGCAAAGTAATCGTAGAAATATGTGGGAGCCATATGAATGACAATGTGGAATGGTTGCATCATGTACTAGGTAACATGGCTGGTCAAAATAAAGGGAGAAATCAAATCCTAGTTTGAAAGTCAAACGCCAATTTGAAAAGGTCAAACAGCAAGTTTGCTTGGTGGAGGGAGAGTAGGAAACCTACTTAGGGAGGAGTTCCTCTCCCTCCACCCGCCGGCCAAGGAGGCCGACTTGGGGGAGGACTCCTCCTCCCAAGCCGCGCCTTCCCACCTATATAAGGAGGGGCAGGGCTGCCCCTCTTCCCTACACCCAACTCACCCAAAACCCTAATCCTAGCCGCCGACCACCTCCAAGTCGCCGCCGCCCCTAGGGTTTCTCCAAGTCGCCGACTTGGGGCTTCCCCAAGCCCTAGCCGCCAGCCAAGCTCCCCCCTTGGTGCCCTCTAAACCCTAGATCACCAAGGCCTCTCTCATAGTCCACCATACTCGCTCCGGCTTAAGGCGAAGCCCTGCGAGATCTCCCCTCTACTTCCGGTACCACGCCATCGTGCTGCTGGAATCGCGAGGAGAGTGCTAAAACCTCCGCTGCCTGCTGGAACAAGGGAGAGGAAGGTCTTCATCGAGTACCGAACGTGTGATCGACTGCGGAAGCGCTGCCGGAACGCAACGCCGGAAGGATCGTCTACACGATCTTGAGATCTGCAAGAGTACGACTACATCACCCACGAGAATCTCCTCTCGTTAACCGCTTTGGAATCTTCGAGGGTGAGTTCCTCTATCGACTCGTTGCTACAATCTAGTAGATAGATCTTGGCTTGTTTGTTTGCATGCGGTAGAATTTTTTTGTTTTCCATGCTACGAACCCCTACAATCATCTGGGTAATTTGTACAGGTGTTGAAAGCGTTCCCCATGACAGCATGGTTATGCTAATTCCCAACTTATAAGTGCAAGCATATACAACATATATGACACAATGGTTCAAGTTTATTAGGTGCAAGAAATAAAGTGTGCCATCAAGTTTGCGAGAGCTTTAATCACTAATTTTCACATAACAAGTTTAATTTGGAAGATAGATAAAACATGAATATACTTGGAATGGTGTAACACACCATGCATAAGAATTTATAGTGGACTCTTTGGAATAACTTGGTTTCTTGGGAGTTGGATGCATGAGTAGAGCTTACTTAGTACAAGTGGAGGCTAGCAAAAGACTGGGAGCGACCAACTAAGAGAGCAATAATGTCCATAATCATGCAGAGCGACAAAACATTATTAATCAAAGCATAAAGTGGTATCATAAGTCAAAAACTAAATGATCATAGAGGCTAAGGTGACTTTTTCATAGTCATAACATGGTGTAAGCATGTGCCAAGTCAACCCAAATAAAGCATCAAAGGAGAACACCACAATGTTATGCTTTTATATGCTAAAACAACGCATGATTCTTTTAAGGCACATTAAGCAATCTCAATTGTTTGGAACAAGTCGTGCTACAACAATAATCACTAAGAATAAGGTCAGAGAAACATGTAGCATGACATGGTAAAGTCTAAGCTATAATCAAAGCAAGCTCCTTTTTATACCACCTAAGCATGAAACTTTCCTACTCTTCTCCAACACCAATCAACTTATTTGAAACAAAATATGAATGCGGGGGTCCAACTAATTTATTCAAGCAAACCAAACAAAAAAATTAAAAGCAAAAAACAAAGACTCTCCAAGAACAACACAAAAGTGCATGAAGCAATAAAAATGAAGTGTCTAGAAAGAAACCTGATATTTTTATTGCTGAAGAAGGGGATGCCTTAGGCATTCCCAAGCTTTGACGCGTTTACGTCTTGAATATTTCTTGAGGTGACACAGGTGGCATCCACAAGCTTGAGATTTTGTCCATTCTTTATCTCATCACATCATTATTTCCCTACACTTGAAAGTTTCCTTCATAGAAAACTTCACACAATCTTCATTAGCACATTAGTGTATTTAAGATAATAAGTCTTTGGGTTTAGTTTCAACACAAGTAAAACTTTCATTAGAACATAAGCTAATGTAGAAATTCATTTTAAAATCTCAAGTGATCAAAGAGAACTCAAAAAGAAACCGATAAAAGGCAAATGCAAATAATGGCAGAAATCTGTCAAACAGACCAGCAGGTAAAAAATGATTTTTTCGAAGACCTTCTGTTGCTCAAATTGAAAAGTGTTGAACTAATGAAAGTTAGATAACAACCTGGTGAAGGGTTTCGCGGCATAGTAAATCAAAATTTTCTACAGATGCGAACAGAGGGAAAGCCAAGATCTAATCTAGGAGATGCAAACAACGAGAGAGATTGGATTAGATCTTCATACCCTTGAAGATTCGCACAGCGGAACGTTCGTCGGAACGTGGGTGATGTAGTCGTACTCGCTTCTCCTCCTCGCGATCCGATCTGATCTAGCACCACAAGTGGCGGTGCCTCCGTGAGATGCACACGTGCAGCACCTCGACGTCGACTCCTTCCTCGGACCAGCAAGTATGGTGGAGAGACGGATTGGATCTACAACACGACGGCATGGTGTATATGGTGGAGAATTTCTGCAGCAAGGCTTCGCCTACAAACAGTCGGGAGGGAGAGAGGAAGGGCAGCAGGGCGGCTAGGGTTAGAGGGGAAGGTGTAGGGGTTTGGTGCGCCCCCAGCCCTCTATATATAGAGGGGTGGGCGCAGCCCTAGCCCCTCCCCCAAGCCAAACCGGCGGCCCCAAAGGATAAGGAGTGGGGGGCAAGGAAACCCCCCTTCTAGAAACTCTATCTCGAGTTTAAACCTCTCTAGGCCGGCTGGGCCCTATGGGGCCTTGTGCCCCTGGCCCAAAGCGGCCAGGGCACTCCCTCATAGGCCCATGCCCCCTCCCGAAAGGTGGGGCCACGTTGGTCCCCTTCCGGAAGGTTCTAGAAGCTTCCGGTACAATACCGATTAATCCGGAACAATTCCAAACTCCAAAAACTGCACTGCCTTATATGAATCTTATTCTCCGGACCACTTCGGAACCTCTCGTGATGTCCCGGATCCCATCCGAGACTCCGAACAAAAACTCATAAACCAATTATCCAATCTATCCTAGCGTCGAGACACGTTAAGTGTGTGACCCTGCGGGTTCGAGAATATGCAGACATGATCTTCTATCAATAATCAACAGCGGGGTCTGGAAACCCATATTGACTCCCACACATTCATCGATGATCATATCGGATGAACCACGATGCCAGGATTCAATCAATCCCATATATATATTCCCTTCGTCTCGCGATATTTTACTTGCCCGAGATTTGATCGTCGGTACCGTCATACCTAGTTCAATCTCGTTCACAGCAAGTACTTTACTCGTTCCGTAATCCGATATCACTTTGTGATTAACTCCTTAACCACATGCTTGCAAGCGGTGTTGATATCGATTACCGAGTGGGCCCTAAGTATATCTCTCCGACTTGGGAGGGACAAATCCCATCTCGATACATACAACCCAACAGATACTTTCCGATCACCTGAGAGACACCTTTATGATCACCCTCTCATAGGATGACGTTTGATGACCTCAAAGCTTTCTTCCGATACCAGGGAGTTGTATTATCTCATGGTCTAAGGAATACAATATTTGACATAAGAAAAGCTTCGCAAAGACGAACACGATGACACGATCTAATTGCTTCGCTTAGTTTGGGTCTGTCCACCGTATCATTCTCCCAATGATATGATCTCATTATTAATTGACAACTCATGTCTATGGTTAGGAAACCTTAACAATCATTAATCAATGAGCTAGTCCATAGAGGCGTACTAGGGACACGGTGTTGTTCACAAACCATACAAGTATTAAAGTTTCCGCTTAATACAATTCTAGCATGGAATATAAACATTATCATGAACAAGAATTATAATAATAACAGCTATATTATTGCCTCTAGGGCATAATTCCAACAGTCTCCCACTTGCACTAGAGTCAATAATCTAGTTTACATTTGGCAACAATCTCACACCCATGGCACTGAGGTGCTGATCATGTTTTGCATGCGGAAGAGGTTTAGTCAACGGATCTGCGACATTCAGATCTGTATGTACTTTGCTAATCTTCAGATCTCCATCTGCTATATAATCTCGGATTATATGAAACTTGCGGTTGATATGCTTGGTCTTTGGATGATATCTTGGTTCCTTAGCGAGTGCTATGGCGCCAGTGTTGTCACACAATATCTCCAGTGGGTCCAATGCACTTGGAACCACGCCAAGCTCAGTGATGAAGTTTCTGATCCAAACTCCTTCACTTGACGCTTCTGCAGCAGCCTTGTATTCCGCTTCTACTGTAGATCCCGCGATCACGCTTTGCTTGCAGCTTCTCCAGCTCACAGCTCCTCCATTCAAAATATACACGTATCCTGTCTGAGATTTAGAATCATCCTTGTCGGTGTCAAAACTAGCGTCGACGTAACCTTTTATAACGAGCTGTTCATCACCCCCATAGACTAAGAACATTTCTTTAGTCCTATTTAGGTACTTTAGGATGTTCTTCACGGTTGTCCAGTGTTCCATTCCTGGATCACTCTGATATCTGCTCGTCAAACTAAGAGCATTGGACACATCCGGTCTAGTACATAGCATGGCATACATGATAGAACCTATGGCCGAGGCATAAGGCACTTTGCTCATAGCTTCCCTATCATTTACCGTAGATGGACACTGAGCCTTGCTCAATATCTTACCTGACAACATAGGCACTGAACCTTTCTTTGCCTTATCCATTCTGAACCTTTTCAGAACTTTGTCTAGATATGTACTCTGGCTTAAAGCTATCAGGCGTCTTTGTCTATCTCTATAGATTTTGATGCCCAATATATAAGCAGCTTCACCTAGGTCTTTCATTGAAAAACACTTGTTCAAATAACTCTTCACATCGTTAAGCATGTTAATGTCATTTCCAATAATTAATATGTCATCCACATATAGTACCAGAAACGTCACCGAGCTCCCACTCACTTTCTTGTAGATACAAGCTTCATAGCAATTTGGAACAAATACAAAGCTCTTGATCACTTGATCAAAACGAAGGTTCCAACTCCGAGATGCTTGCTTCAGTCCATAAATGGAACGCTGAAGTTTTCATACTTTATCAGCATCCTTAGGATCGACAAAACCTTCGGGTTGCATCATATACAACTCTTCATCAATGTTGCCATTGAGGAACGCAGTCTTGACATCCATCTGCCATATTTCATAATCATGAAACGCAGCAATTGCTAATAAAATCCGAATGGACTTAAACATCGCTAAGGGAGAGAAAGTCTCATCGTAGTCAACACCTTGAACTTGTCGAAAACCTTTCGCGACAAGCCGTGCTTTATAGACGGTAACATTACCATCCGCGTCCATTTTCTTCTTGAAGATCCATTTGCACTCAACGGCCTTTCGGTCTCTAGGAGGGTCCACCAAAGTCCATACTTGGTTTTCGCTCATGGATCCCAATTCGGATTTCATGGCTTCTAGCCATTTCTTAGAGTCTGGGCTCATCATCGCTTCCTCATAGTTCATAGGTTCACTGTCTTCTACTAACAAGACAGTCAAGACAGGGTTGCCGTACCACTCAGGAGGGGCACGCGACCTTGTCGACCTGCGACGTTCAGTAGCAGCATCGTCCGAAGCTTCATGATCCTTGTCATTAGCTTCCTCTATTGTTGGTGCAGGCGGCACTGGAACAATTTCAGGTGCTGCGCCACTCTCCAATTCAAGAGAAGGTTCAATAACCTCGTCTAGCTCTACTTTCCTCCCACTCACTTCTTTCGAGAGAAACTCCTTCTCAAGAAAGGAACCGTTCTTTGCGACAAACACTTTGCCTTCGGTTCTGTGATAGAAGGTATACACAATAGTTTCCTTAGGGTATCCTATGAAGACGCATTTCTCCGCTTTGGGTTCGAGCTTGTCCGGCATCAACTTCTTGACGTAAGCTTCGCATCCCCAAACTTTAAGAAACGACAACTTAGGTTTAGCACCAAACCACAGTTCATACGGTGTCGTCTCAACGGATTTAGATGGAGCCCTATTTAAAGTGAATGCAGTGGTTTCTAATGCATAACCCCAAAATGATAACGGCAAATCAGTAAGAGACATCATTGATCGGACCATATCTAATAGGGTTCGATTCCGGCGTTCAGACACACCATTGCGCTGTGGTGTTCCGGGTGGCATGAGTTGCGAAACGATTCCTCTTGCTTTAAGATGCGTGAGAAAATCATAACTCAAATATTCACCTCCACGATCGGATCGTAGAAACTTAATATTTCTGTTACGATGGTTCTCCACTTCATTCTAAAATTCCTTGAACTTTTCAAATGTTTCAGATTTATGTTTCATTAAATAGATATACCCATATCTACTTAAGTCATCGATAAAAGTGAGAAAGTAGCGATATCCACCGCGCGTCGAAACACTCATCGGTCCGCATACATCGGTATGTATGATTTCCAACAAGTCCGTTGCTCGCTCCATCATACCGGAGAACGGGGTTTTGATCATCTTGCCCATGAGGCATGGTTCGCATGTGTCAAATGATTCAAAATCAAGAGACTCCAAAAGTCCATCGGAATGGAGTTTCTTCATGCGTTTTACACCAATATGACCTAGACGACAGTGCCACAAATAAGTAGTATTATCACTATCTACTTTGCATCTCTTAGCCTCAATGTTATGGATGTGTGTTTCATCCCTTTTGAGATTTAGAAGAAATAAACCATTCACAATAGGTGCATGACCATAAAAGATGTTACTCATATAAATAGAACAACCATTATTCTCCGATTTAAATGAATAACCGTCTTGCAATAAACACGATCCAGAAATAATGTTCATGCTCAACGCAAGCACATAATAACATTTATTGAGGTTTAAAACTAATCACGAAGGTAAAACTAAGGAGAGCGTGCCGACAGCCATCACATCAACTCTTGATCCGTTGCCAACGCGCATCGTCACCTCATCCCTCGCAAGCCGCCGTCTATTCCGTAGCTCCTGTTTTGAGTTACAAATATTAGCAACTGAACCAGTATCAAATACCCAGGCACTACAACGAGGGCTAGTAAGGAAAACATCAATAACATGTATATCAAATATACCTTTGATGGTGCCAGCCTTCTTGTCCGCTAAGTACTTCGGACAGTTGCGCTTCCAGTGACCCTTGTCCTTGCAATAGAAGCACTCAGTGTTCGGCTTAGGACCAGACTTGAGCTTCTTCTCAGCAGGGGCAACGCGCTTGCCGCCGCCTTTCTTAAAGGGCTTCTTTGCACCCTTACCTTTATTAAAGGAGGGCTTGTTGACCATCAACACATGATTATCCTTCTTGATGTCCACCTCCGCAGCCTTCAGCTTTGCGAAGAGCTCGGTGATCGTATCAGTGGAACCAATCTGATTATGAGTCACTACAAAACTTTTGTAGCTGGGAGGGAGTGATTGCAGAACCCTGTCAATCTTGAGCTCCTCTGGAATCGTGCATTCCAGTTGCTCAAGGCATTGAGTGTAGCCCGTCATCTTAATGGCGTGCTCACTAACGGAACTCCCTTCCTCCATCTTGCAGTTAAAGAACTTCTCAGAGATCTCATATCTCTCAGAACGGGCCTGAGTCTGAAACATGGTTTTCAGCTCTTCGAGAATCTCAAAGGGCCCGGGATAGTCTTCAAAACGATTTTAAAGTTCCGGTTCCATAGCAAACAACATGGTGCTCTTAATCACACCATAATCATCTTTGCGCGATTGATAGACAGCTTTCTCATCAGCCGGCGCAGTTGCAGCAGGGGGGTCACCTAACGCTTTCCCAAGGACATAGTCCTTTTGACCGCCAGAGAGAATGATTCTTAGATTGCGGAACCAATTGGTGAAGTTAGACCCATTGTTTCTAAGCTTTTCTTTCTCAGCAAAAACGTTGAAGTTGAAGTTGGACTTGGCCATGTGATCTACAGTATTTGCAAGTACAACTTTAGACTATGTTCATGATAAATAGTTCAACTTAATCAAATTACTAGATGAACTCCCACTAAATTCAACATCCCTCAAGTTGTTTAGTGAACATGATCCAAATTCACCACACCTAATCCGATCATCACGAGAAGAGACGTGGCTTCAATGGTGGACAACGAAGTGTCAATCATATCATTCATATGACTCATGCTTAACCTTTCGGTTCTTGTGTTCCGAGGCCATGTCTGTACATGCTAGGCTCGTCAAGTAAAACCCAAGTATTTCCGCGTGTGCAAAACTGGCTTGCACCCGTTGTATGTGAGCGTAGAGTCTATAGCACCCGATCATCACGTGATGCTTGGACACGAAGAACTTTCGCAACGGTGCATACTTGGGGAGAACACAGTTTTATCTTGATCTTTAAGTGAGGAATCATCTTATAATGCTACCGTCGCGATCTAAGCATAATAAGATACATAAAAGGATAAACATCACATGCATATAACTTTATGTGACATGGTATAGCCAATCTTCGCGCAATGATCTCCATCTTGTGCGTGCCGGCATGATCTCCATCACTCCACCATGATTGCCTCCACCACGAATAGCAACTACAACTATTGCTAACTACTTAGCGATAAAGTAAAGCTATTACATGGCGTATAAGAAGTTGACTCGCAGGTCATACACAATTATAAAGACAACCATATGGCTCCTGCCGGTTGTGTACTCATCGACATGCAAGTAGTGAACATTACAAAACATGATCATCGCATACAATATACACATCACATCTTGGGCCATACCATATCATAGAAAACACTCCCTGCAAAAACAAGTTAGACGCCTCTACTTTGTTGTTGCATGTTTTACGTGGCTTATGGGAGTAGATTCTAAGAACGATTCTTACCTACGAAAAGCCACAACGGTGATATTATGGTTGCCAAACTCCGGTGTTAATCTCATGACAACTATAGTGAGAGAAACTGACATCCACCAGCCGCATGTGTGGAACAAGCCACACGTCAAGTGCGGAGCCGGTCTCGCGAACGACGTCGCGTAAGGTTGGCCTGGACCGCTTCAATCTCACTATCCCACGTCATAAGAAGAACACAAACAAGAGGCTTGAAACAGAAAACATCAACGCCCGCAACAACCATGTTGCGTTCTACTCATGAAACACATCTACGCATAGATCTAGCTCTGATACCACTGAAGGGTTTCGCGGCATAGTAAATCAAAATTTTCTACGGATGCGAACAGAGGGAAAGCCAAGATCTAATCTAGGAGATGCAAACAACGAGATATATTGGATTAGATCTTCATACCCTTGAAGATTCGCACAGCGAAACGTTCGTCGGAACGTGGGTGATGTAGTCGTACTCGCTTCTCCTCCTCGCGATCCGATCCGATCTAGCACCACAAGTGGCGGTGCCTCCGTGAGATGCACACGTGCAGCACCTCGACGTCTCCTCCTTCCTCGGACCAGCAAGTATGGTGGAGAGATGGATTGGATCTACAACACGACGGCATGGTGTATATGGTGGAGAATTTCTGCAGCAGGGCTTCGCCTACAAACAGTCGGGAGGGGGAGAGGAAGGGCAGCAGGGCGGCTAGGGTTGGAGGGGAAGGTGTAGGGGTTTGGTGCGCCCCCAGCCCTCTATATATAGAGGGGTGGGCGCAGCCCTAGCCCCTCCCCCAAGCCAAACCGGCGGCCCCAAAGGATAAGGAGTGGGGGGCAAGGAAACCCCCCTTCTAGAAACTCTATCTCGAGTTTAAACCTCTCTAGGCTGGCTGGGCCCTAAGGGGCCTTGTTCCCCTGGCCCAAAGCGGCCAGGGCACTCCCTCATAGGCCCATGCCCCCTCCCGGAAGGTGGGGCCACGTTGGTCCCCTTCCGGAAGGTTCTAGAAGCTTCCGGTACAATACCGATTAATCCGGAACAATTCCAAACTCCAAAAACTGCACTGCCTTATATGAATCTTATTCTCCGGACCACTTCGGAACCTCTCGTGATGTCCCGGATCCCATCCGAGACTCCGAACAAAAACTCATAAACCAATTATCCAATCTATCCTAGCGTCGAGACACGTTAAGTGTGTGACCCTGCGGGTTCGAGAATATGCAGACATGATCTTCTATCAATAATCAACAGCGGGGTCTGGAAACCCATATTGACTCCCACACATTCATCGATGATCATATCGGATGAACCACGATGCCAGGATTCAATCAATCCCATATATATATTCCCTTCGTCTCGCGATATTTTACTTGCCCGAGATTTGATCGTCGGTACCGTCATACCTAGTTCAATCTCGTTCACAGCAAGTACTTTACTCGTTCCGTAATCCGATATCACTTTGTGATTAACTCCTTAACCACATGCTTGCAAGCGGTGTTGATATCGATTACCGAGTGGGCCCGAAGTATATCTCTCCGACTTGGGAGGGACAAATCCCATCTCGATACATACAACCCAACAGATACTTTCCGATCACCTGAGAGACACCTTTATGATCACCCTCTCATAGGATGACGTTTGATGACCTCAAAGCTTTCTTCCGATACCAGGGAGTTGTATTATATCATGGTCTAAGGAATACAATATTTGACATAAGAAAAGCTTCACAAAGACGAACACGATGACATGATCTAATTGCTTCGCTTAGTTTGGGTCTGTCCACCATATCATTCTCCCAATGATATGATCTCATTATTAATTGACAACTCATGTCTATGGTTAGGAAACCTTAACCGTCATTAATCAATGAGCTAGTCCATAGAGGCGTACTAGGGACACGGTGTTGTTCACAAACCATACAAGTATTAAAGTTTCCGCTTAATACAATTCTAGCATGGAATATAAACATTATCATGAACACGAATTATAATAATAACAGCTATATTATTGCCTCTAGGGCATAATTCCAACAGTCTCCCACTTGCACTAGAGTCAATAATCTAGTTTACATTTGGCAACAATCTCACACCCATGGCACTGAGGTGCTGATCATGTTTTGCATGCGGAAGAGGTTTAGTCAACGGATCTGTGACATTCAGATCTGTATGTACTTTGCTAATCTTCAGATCTCCATCTGCTATATAATCTCGGATTATATGAAACTTGCGGTTGATATGCTTGGTCTTTGGATGATATCTTGGTTCCTTAGCGAGTGCTATGGCGCCAGTGTTGTCACACAATATCTCCAGTGGGTCCAATGCACTTGGAACCACGCCAAGCTCAGTGATGAAGTTTCTGATCCAAACTCCTTCACTTGACGCTTCTGCAGCAGCCATGTATTCCGCTTCTACTGTAGATCCTGCGATCACGCTTTGCTTGCAGCTTCTCCAGCTCATAGCTCATCCATTCAAAATATACACGTATCCTGTCTGAGATTTAGAATCATCCTTGTCGGTGTCAAAACTAGCGTCGACGTAACCTTTTACAACGAGCTGTTCATCACCCCCATAGACTAAGAACATTTCTTTAGTCCTATTTAGGTACTTTAGGATGTTCTTCACGGTTGTCCAGTGTTCCACTCCTGGATCACTCTGATATCTGCTCGTCAAACTAAGAGCATTGGACACATCCGGTCTAGTACATAGCATGGCATACATGATAGAACCTATGGCCGAGGCATAAGGCACTTTGCTCATAGCTTCCCTATCATTTACCATAGCTGGACACTGAGCCTTGCTCAATATCTTACCTGACAACATAGGCACTGAACCTTTCTTTGCCTTATCCATTCTGAACCTTTTCAGAACTTTGTCTAGATATGTACTCTGGCTTAAAGCTATCAGGCGTCTTTGTCTATCTCTATAGATTTTGATGCCCAATATATAAGCAGCTTCACCTAGGTCTTTCATTGAAAAACACTTGTTCAAATAACTCTTCACATCGTTAAGCATGTTAATGTCATTTCCAATAATCAATATGTCATCCACATATAGTACCAGAAACGTCACCGAGCTCCCACTCACTTTCTTGTAGATACAAGCTTCGTAGCAATTTGGAACAAATCCAAAGCTCTTGATCAAAACGAAGGTTCCAACTCCGAGATGCTTGCTTCAGTCCATAAATGGAACGCTGAAGTTTGCATACTTTATCAGCATCCTTAGGATCGACAAAACCTTCGGGTTGCATCATATACAACTCTTCATCAATGTTGCCATTGAGGAACGCAGTCTTGACATCCATCTTCCATATTTCATAATCATGAAACGCAGCAATTGCTAATAAAATCCGAATGGACTTAAACATCGCTAAGGGAGAGAAAGTCTCATCGTAGTCAACACCTTGAACTTGTCGAAAACCTTTCGCGACAAGCCGTGCTTTATAGACGGTAACATTACCATCCGCGTCCATTTTCTTCTTGAAGATCCATTTGCACTCAACGGCCTTTCGGTCGCTAGGAGGGTCCACCAAAGTCCATACTTGGTTTTCGCTCATGGATCCCAATTCGTATTTCATTTCTCAGAGTCTGGGCTCATCATCGCTTCCTCATAGTTCGTAGGTTCACTGTCTTCTACTAACAATACAGTCAAGACAGGGTTGCCGTACCACTCAGGAGGGGCACGCGACCTTGTCGACCTGCGACGTTCAGTAGCAGCATCGTCCGAAGCTTCATGATCCTTGTCATTAGCTTCCTCTATTGTTGGTGCAGGCGGCACTGGAACAATTTCAGGTGCTGCGCTACTCTCCAATTCAAGAGAAGGTTCAATAACCTCGTCTAGCTCTACTTTCCTCCCACTCACTTCTTTCGAGAGAAACTCCTTCTCAAGAAAGGAACTGTTCTTTGCGACAAACACTTTGCCTTCGGTTCTGTGATAGAAGGTATACACAATAGTTTCCTTAGGGTATCCTATGAAGACGCATTTCTCCGCTTTGGGTTCGAGCTTGTCCGGCATCAACTTCTTGACGTAAGCTTCGCATCCCCAAACTTTAAGAAACGACAACTTAGGTTTAGCACCAAACCACAGTTCATACGGTGTCGTCTCAACAGATTTAGATGGAGCCCTATTTAAAGTGAATGCAGTGGTTTCTAATGCATAACCCCAAAATGATAACGGCAAATCAGTAAGAGACATCATTGATCGGACCATATCTAATAGGGTTCGATTCCGGCGTTCAGACACACCATTGCGCTGTGGTGTTCCGGGTGGCGTGAGTTGCGAAACGATTCCGCTTGCTTTAAGATGCGTGAGAAAATCATAACTCAAATATTCACCTCCACGATCGGATCGTAGAAACTTAATCTTTCTGTTACGATGGTTCTCCACTTCATTCTAAAATTCCTTGAACTTTTCAAATGTTTCAGATTTATGTTTCATTAAATAGATATACCCATATCTACTTAAGTCATCGGTAAAAGTGAGAAAGTAGCGATATCCACCGCGCGTCGAAACACTCATCGGTCCGCATACATCGGTATGTATGATTTCCGACAAGTCCGTTGCTCGCTCCATCATACCGGAGAACGGGGTTTTGATCATCTTGCCCATGAGGCATGGTTCGCATGTGTCAAATGATTCAAAATCAAGAGACTCCAAAAGTCCATCGGAATGGAGTTTCTTCATGCGTTTTACACCAATATGACCTAGACGACAGTGCCACAAATAAGTAGTATTATCACTATCTACTTTGCATCTCTTAGCCTCAATGTTATGGATGTGTGTTTCATCCCTTTTGAGATTTAGAAGAAATAAACCATTCACAATAGGTGCATGACCATAAAAGATGTTACTCATATAAATAGAACAACCATTATTCTCCGATTTAAATGAATAACCGTCTTGCAATAAACACGATCCAGAAATAATGTTCATGCTCAACGCAGGCACATAATAACATTTATTGAGGTTTAAAACTAATCACGAAGGTAAAACTAAGGAGAGCGTGCCGACGGCCATCACATCAACTCTTGATCCGTTGCCAACGCGCATCGTCACCTCATCCCTCGCAAGCCGCCGTCTATTCCGTAGCTCCTGTTTCGAGTTACAAATATTAGCAACTGAACCAGTATCAAATACCCAGGCACTACAACGAGGGCTAGTAAGGAAAACATCAATAACATGTATATCAAATATACCTTTGATGGTGCCAGCCTTCTTGTCCGCTAAGTACTTCGGACAGTTGCGCTTCCAGTGACCCTTGTCCTTGCAATAGAAGCACTCAGTGTCCGGCTTAGGACCAGACTTGAGCTTCTTCTCAGCAGGGGCAACGCGCTTGACGCCGCCTTTCTTAAAGGGCTTCTTTGCACCCTTACCTTTATTAAAGGAGGGCTTGTTGACCATCAACACATGATTATCCTTCTTGATGTCCACCTCCGCAGCCTTCAGCTTTGCGAAGAGCTCGGTGATCGTATCAGTGGAACCAATCTGATTATGAGTCACTACAAAACTTTTGTAGCTGGGAGGGAGTGATTGCAGAACCCTGTCAATCTTGAGCTCCTCTGGAATCGTGCATTCCAGTTGCTCAAGGCGTTGAGTGTAGCCCGTCATCTTAATGGCGTGCTCACTAACGGAACTCCCTTCCTCCATCTTGCAGTTAAAGAACTTCTCAGAGATCTCATATCTCTCAGAACGGGCCTGAGTCTGAAACATGGTTTTCAGCTCTTCGAGAATCTCAAAGGGCCCGGGATAGTCTTCAAAACAATTTTAAAGTTCCGGTTCCATAGCAAACAACATGGTGCTCTTAATCACACCATAATCATCTTTGCGCGATTGATAGACAGCTTTCTCATCAGCCGGCGCAGTTGCAGCAGGGGGTCACCTAACGCTTTCCCAAGGACATAGTCCTTTTGACCGCCAGAGAGAATGATTCTTAGATTGCGGAACCAATTGGTGAAGTTAGACCCATTGTTTCTAAGCTTTTCTTTCTCACCAAAAACGTTGAAGTTGAAGTTGGACTTGGCCATGTGATCTACAGTATTTGCAAGTACAACTTTAGACTATGTTCATGATAAATAGTTCAACTTAATCAAATTACTAGATGAACTTCCACTAAATTCAACATCCCTCAAGTTGTTTAGTGAACATGATCCAAATTCACCACACCTAATCCGATCATCACGAGAAGAGACGTGGCTTCAATGGTGGACAACGAAGTGTCGATCATATCATTCATATGACTCATGCTTAACCTTTCGGTTCTTGTGTTCCGAGGCCATGTCTGTACATGCTAGGCTCGTCAAGTAAAACCCAAGTATTTCCGCGTGTGCAAAACTGGCTTGCACCCGTTGTATGTGAGCGTAGAGTCTATAGCACCCGATCATCACGTGATGCTTGGACACGAAGAACTTTCGCAACGGTGCATACTTGGGGAGAACACAGTTTTATCTTGATCTTTAAGTGAGGAATCATCTTATAATGCTACCGTCGCGATCTAAGCATAATAAGATACATAAAAGGATAAACATCACATGCATATAACTTTATGTGACATGGTATAGCCAATCTTCGCGCAATGATCTCCATCTTGTGCGTGCCGGCATGATCTTCATCACTCCACCATGATTGCCTCCACCACGAATAGCAACTACAACTATTGCTAACTACTTAGCGATAAAGTAAAGCTATTACATGGCGTATAAGAAGTTGACTCGCAGGTCATACACAATTATAAAGACAACCATATGGCTCCTGCCGGTTGTGTACTCATCGACATGCAAGTCGTGAACATTACAAAACATGATCATCGCATACAATATACACATCACATCTTGGGCCATACCATATCACAGAAAACACTCCCTGCAAAAACAAGTTAGACGCCTCTACTTTGTTGTTGCATGTTTTACGTGGCTTATGGGAGTAGATTCTAAGAATGATTCTTACCTACGGAAAGCCACAACGGTGATATTATGGTTGCCAAACTCCGGTGTTAATCTCATGACAACTATAGTGAGAGAAACTGACATCCACCAGCCGCATGTGTGGAACAAGCCACACGTCAAGTGCGGAGCCGGTCTCGCGAACGACGTCGCGTAAGGTTGGCCTGGACCGCTTCAATCTCACTATCCCGCGTCATAAGAAGAACACAAACAAGAGGCTTGCAACAGAAAACATCAACGTCCGCAACAACCATGTTGCGTTCTACTCGTGAAACACATCTACGCATAGATCTAGCTCTGATACCACTGAAGGGTTTCGCGGCATAGTAAATCAAAATTTTCTATGGATGCGAACAGAGGGAAAGCCAAGATCTAATCTAGGAGATGCAAACAACGAGAGAGATTGGATTAGATCTTCATACCCTTGAAGATTCGCACAGCGGAACGTTCGTCGGAACGTGGGTGATGTAGTCGTACTCGCTTCTCCTCCTCGCGATCCGATCCGATCTAGCACCACAAGTGGCGGTGCCTCTGTGAGATGCACACGTGCAGCACCTCGACGTATCCTCCTTCCTCGGACCAGCAAGTATGGTGGAGAGACGGATTGGATCTACAACACGACGGCATGGTGTATATGGTGGAGAATTTCTGCAGCAGGGCTTCGCCTACAAACAGTCGGGAGGGAGAGAGGAAGGGCAGCAGGGCGGCTAGGGTTGGATGGGAAGGTGTAGGGGTTTGGTGCGCCCCCAGCCCTCTATATATAGAGGGGTGGGCGCAGCCCTAGCCCCTCCCCCAAGACAAACCGGCGGCCCCAAAGGATAAGGAGTGGGGGGCAAGGAAACCCCCCTTCTAGAAACTCTATCTCGAGTTTAAACCTCTCTAGGCCGGCTGGGCCCTATGGGGCCTTGTGCCCCTGGCCCAAAGCGGCCAGGGCACTCCCTCATAGGCCCATGCCCCCTCCCGGAAGGTGGGGCCACGTTGGTCCCCTTCCGGAAGGTTCTAGAAGCTTCCGGTACAATACCGATTAATCCGGAACAATTCCAAACTCCAAAAACTGCACTGCCTTATATGAATCTTATTCTCCGGACCACTCCGTAACCTCTCGTGATGTCCCGGATCCCATCCGAGACTCCGAACAAAAACTCATAAACCAATTATCCAATCTATCCTAGCGTCGAGACACGTTAAGTGTGTGACCCTGCGGGTTCGAGAATATGCAGACATGATCTTCTATCAATAATCAACAGCGGGGTCTGGAAACCCATATTGACTCCCACACATTCATCGATGATCATATCGGATGAACCACGATGCCAGGATTCAATCAATCCCATATATATATTCCCTTCGTCTCGCGATATTTTACTTGCCCGAGATTTGATCGTCGGTACCGTCATACCTAGTTCAATCTCGTTCACATCAAGTACTTTACTCGTTCCGTAATCCGATATCACTTTGTGATTAACTCCTTAACCACATGCTTGCAAGCGGTGTTGATATCGATTACCGAGTGGGCCCGAAGTATATCTCTCCGACTTGGGAGGGACAAATCCCATCTCGATACATACAACCCAACAGATACTTTCCGATCACCTGAGAGACACCTTTATGATCACCCTCTTATAGGATGACGTTTGATGACCTCAAAGCTTTCTTCCTATACCAGGGAGTTGTATTATCTCATGGTCTAAGGAATACAATATTTGACATAAGAAAAGCTTCGCAAAGACGAACACGATGACACGATCTAATTGCTTCGCTTAGTTTGGGTTTGTCCACCATATCATTCTCCCAATGATATGATCTCATTATTAATTGACAACTCATGTCTATGGTTAGGAAACCTTAACCATCATTAATCAATGAGCTAGTCCATAGAGGCGTACTAGGGACACGGTGTTGTTCACAAACCATACAAGTATTAAAGTTTCCGCTTAATACAATTCTAGCATGGAATATAAACATTATCATGAACAAGAATTATAATAATAACAGCTTTATTATTGCCTCTAGGGCATAATTCCAACACCTGGGGCATAATCTCAAAAATTATAGCTCAATCCAACTTACGAGGATTGTTCACGAATTTTTACAGTGAAGCACAGAAATTTGTTTCGGGACAGCAACTTCCCCAAATCTTACTTCTCTCTCATTAGAGGTTATTCTTGGCACAAAAACCACATGAAAAGGATAAGAAGAAGTTATTACAAAGGCAATAACTTAGAAGACTCAACAAAAGAAAAACTTACTGAAAGCAAAAAATATAATGGGTTGTCTCCCAAAAGCTCTTTCTTTATAGCCATTAAGATAGGCATGATATTTTTGATGATGCTCACATAAGAAATATGAATTGAAGTAAAAGAGAGCATCATGAAGCAAATATAAAAAAATTAAGTCTAACCCACTTCCTATGGGAAATAATCTTGCAAATAAACAAGTCATGAAAGCATAAAGCAACAAGCGTAGGAAAGCAAAAGAAGTGCAACTTCAAAATTTTCAACATAAAGAGGGGAAACTTAATATTTTTGAGATGCATAAAACCATCTCTCTCATAATAAATTTCAGGACAAACATGAATAAAATTAACAATATAACTATCACATAAAACATTCTTATCATGAGCCACATGCATATAATAATTATTAGTCTCCATATAACCATAGTCATTCTTATTAATCATAGTGGGAGCAAATTCAATAAAATAGCTATCATTATTATTCTCATCACCATAGTCATCAAATATAGGAGGCATATTGTAATCATAATTAATTTCCTCCTCAATAGTAGGTGGACTGAAACTATCATATTCATCATTGTAATCATTATATGTTGGAGGAATAGTATCATCATAGCAAATTTTCTCCTCTAAAGCTAGGGAACTAAAAAGATCATTTTCATAAAAACTAGCTTCCCCAAGCTTAGACGTTTCCATAGCATTAGCAATAATGGTGTTCAAAGAATTCATACTAATAACATTGGTATTAGCATGCAAATAAAGTTCCATATGTTTTTTTTTAATTTTCTCTTCAAACACTTCATGTCCTAACTCATGGTAAATACTATAAATCTCTCTAATTTTTTTTGTTTTCCATTAAGCCTAACTAGTGAAAATAAAAACAAGAAACAAAAAGATATAATTGCAGAATCTAAAGAAAATAACTTCAAGCACTCACACACCAGCAATAGTACTAGAAAATAGCTTAGTAGCCAGAGGATGTGAGTACCTTTTACCTTACCTCCCCGACAACGGTGCCAGAAAGAGCTTGATGGGGAGGAAGAGACTAAAGGCCTTATGGTTCCCGTCAACGGCGCCAGAAAAGAGCTTGATGTCTACACACGCTTCTATTCTTGTAGACAGTTGTTGGGCCTCCAAGTGCAGAGGTTTGTAGAACAGCAGCAAGTTTCCTTAACTGGATTACCCAAGGTTTATCGAACTCAGGGAGGAAGTGGTCAAAGGTATTCCCTCTCAAGCAACCCTGCAATCAAGATACAAGAAGTCTCTTGTGTCCCCAATACACCCAATATAGGTGCACTAGTTCGGCGAAGAGATAGTGAAATACAAGTGGTAACGGTGTCAAAAAATAGCTTCTGACTTGTTGTTGACGTGGGGTAACGGTGCCAGAAAAGAGCTTGACGGTGAGGCAAAGACTAAAGGCAACAAGAAGGAAGCAGGCAAACATGCAACAGATCTAGTAGCAAACGGTGTTTCAATGCTTAGAAACAAGGCCTAGGGATCATACTTTCACTAGTGAACACTCTCTCATATAAATATCCTCTCTTCATGATACTACTCTTAACTACTCTCCGGTTGGACACTCTAATCAGAGGTAGGGCTATGACAGTACACCTCAAAGTCCGCCTCCAATCTAGATAACCCCACGCTGTCACCTTGAGCACTAGATGGTTCCAACAAACACCACAATTTCATAGAGACATCTAACTCCAAATATAACTCATAACAAATATTCAATCTATCCAAAGTGCCACACATGGTATGCCCATTGTCACTTTCACACACGTGGGGAAAAGCATAGATCTATTAAAGCACAAAGAGTATTTATGTAGACTCTAGCCTAAGTGCCACCATGGCGTGCACGCTGTCACTTTCACACACATGGGGAGAGCAGAGATCTAATGAAGCACTTGAGTAGCAAGGTAGATCTACTTGATTACAAAGCTGTTAGACCCCTCCTTTATAAAGGATAGGATCCCTGTGATTGCAATGCTAGTCCCTGGATCAATGCTAGCATCCACAGTTTAAGATGAAGTACACAGATACAAAGGTCGTTTATTACATTCATTCCAGAGACAAAAACATAGTCTTTTACAACTCAGGGCCATAGGCCTAATACAAGAGTTTTAAGAAATAAGTATATAAACACAAGTCTTCATCTTCATGTGCCACAGGCAAGCATGTTGAGTGTAGACTCATGACTCCTATTCATCATCGGAGTAACCTGCAACATCACAAGTTACAGCCACAGAGGGTCAATACTTTGGAATAGTATTGGCAAGTGATACCTTATTATATTTTAAGTGGACTATAATACTATATGCATTTTGGCTATGTGTAGCTTGGCTTGCTTTGCTTGAAAATAGGTTTTTCCTATTAGTTGAAATCACTAAGTTTTTCTTTATCAAAAACATTCCCAAGGAACCACCAATAGACATTGAGGTCCTTCACCCTTGTTCACCCACCAAGTTTTATTTAGAAATTGGAGTGATGAGATTCTGTAGCTTCCATGTCTTGATGCTCAAAGTGTCCATTTCCTTGGACATGGCTAAGTACTTAGGTTTTCCATCTGCAGAGGTTGTGCACTTTCCCCACCAGACTTGGTTTCCCAAGACAGGACCTTTCAGAAGCCTTTCCTTAGTCAAATGGACGCGTTCCATCCTATCATCCCATCTACCACCAACTGTCCAAGTGACTAAGTTCTAGCAACCTATATGATCATGGCAGAGCCCATAAATGCCAAGTGGTTGCACAGTAAGCTTTCTCAACACTTGGCCTCCAAATCCCTTTGTGCTTCGGTGGCTTACCACAAGTGAGATACACAACCCAAGTCCATGGCCTTGTGTAACCACTCAACATAACCCATACTTTCCATTCCACCCAGGAGGTTCATTTGACTTAGTGGTTTTATTAGAAAAGTATAAGTCTCTTGACTTAGAAATATTTTCTTTATAGCAAGTGTAGTTTTTCACCAACCCTTGTTTTGCTATAAGCTAGGCTAAGCAAAGTATGGCAACATATCTTAGGGATGATTCCTTAGCAAATCTACTAGACTACTTAGGATTTCCCCATCTTTTACATTAGACAAAAATAGCATGCAACACTATAACAAAATATCTAATGCTAATTCAAAATATAGGACAAATTTATTCATGTAAATATCACTTGCCTTGGTAGTGGGGAGAGTAGCACTCTTCACAATCACAATCACTAGCAAAATCTACACAAGAAACAATAGCATACAATTACACACAAATTTATACAACCAAAAATAATATGAATGCAGGCATGCAAGAATTTACTAAGTGGTGATTTTTGAAAATTATACCAAGTATGTTCATGAGTACAGAAACTTAACATGTCACAAGTTTGCCAACTAAACTTATTTGGCCCCAAAATAATATACAAGAATAAAACTATATCTAAAATAGCCCTAAACTTGTTCTACAAATAAAATCATTTTTTTAACTGTTACTATATGCTAAATAAAGTGGATATTCAGAAAGGTCTTGTTTCACTGAATCCAACGGTATAAAATTTGCAAAAATCCAACGTGGCATTCAAAAGTTATAAGCATTTGAAGTTTGAATCTAAATCTGGTTTTAAATTCTGTTTTTAGTTTAAACCTTGCCACGCGTCGCGTTATTACTGGCGCGTACCGGTTCGCTCCGGATCACCCTTCTGTGCCGTTGGATCTAACTAACGCTGCACGGCTCAGATCTGTCCATACCCCTTCGTTAAGTGAAGTGTTTCTACGCGTAGGATTCAGATCTAACGGCTAAAAATCTCCTAACCAAAATCGAGCGGCGCTACCGGCGGTGACAGGCGGCGGCGCGTCAGTCGGTGGCGGTGCCAGCGTTCTAGGTCGCCCGGGGAAGGGAGGAGATGCTTACCAGAACCGCAGGAGGCTGCTGATGCTCAAGGTGGCAAGGGCTTGGGAAGGGGCGCACGGGGTCGTCGGGGATTCCTCGCCGGAGTTCGCGAATGCGTCAGCCACGGTCAGTCGTCGACGTTGGCGAGGTTCCTCGTCGCGCTAAGCCAAAATAGGGATACTGTCAGATGCGCAAGGCGATGAGGATTCTAGGCGTATCAGTCAGAGGGCAAGGGGCGGTGGCTACTTACGGAGGGAGGTCGCCGGAGTTCGTGCAGAAGACGGTGGCGGTCCAGTCGTCGACGTTGCCGAAGCTATGGGTCATGCGAAGGCAAACGGAGAGTGTCAAAAGATGCACAGAGGTTCACTTAACAAGATAGTGTGAATGCGAGACCGAGGGGAACTCGAGGCTCACCGGAATTCGCCGGCGCAGTCGTCGGAGACGGCGGGGTTGCAGAGAGAAATGCGCGCAGCCTGGGGGCGTTCTGTGCTTGGGGTTTGGGGGAAAAGAGAGAGGGGACAGAGGGGGTTTATATAGCCTGGTCAAGCGCTAGAATCACTCGGCCATTGATTCGAATTGACGCCGCGATTAACACACAGGAAACAGCCGCGTTGATTGGGGACGAACAGGTCGTGCGGGTGGAGACGACGCTGGCGTGGAGATGGCCCGCTTGTCAGCGAGATGCGCGAAATGCAGGTGGGGTCTGCTTGTCAGCGGCTCAGCGCGTGCGCTCGCGCGTGAGAGAAGAAATGAAAGATCCCGGGTGGGCTTGCTGGGCTTGATCCGTTGCTGGGCCAGATTCTGGCCGCGCGGCCCTTTTTTTATTGTTTATTTCTTTTCTTTTTCTATTTCTATTTTCTGGAATGGTTTTTGATATGAATTCAAATCCTTTTGAATCCAAACTGTTTTGGGACTTTTTGCAGGGTTTTGTGGTTTCAAAAACAGTCATTCTAACTAAGTGTTTATCCTGCAAGGCTTGGTCAAGCTTGGTTTTCAAAGTAAACAGAGATTTGCTCTAGTTTGCAAATATTTGAAATAGGGTTTTGAAACCATTTCTAAATTTTGAATCTTGGGTTAAAAGCTTCACCTAATCTTTCCATCAATGGAGTCAAGCAAACAAGTATTTAAACTTTCAAAATTCAAAGGGTGATGGTCATTTGGGATAAATTGTCCACATGAAATCATAGCTCCAACTTCTGTCTCTAATTGATTTTTAAGAAAGCTCTAGATGGATGAATGATGCAAAGGTGATATGGATGAGTTTTGAAACTATGATTTTTGGGATGTTACAAATCTAACCCCCTTAAGATGAATCTCGCCCTCGAGATTCGGTTTGGCTAGCAAATAGGTGAGGGTGGTCTTTCCGAAGATCATCTTCTCTTTCCCATGTTGCTTCCTCTTCGGAGTGATGGTTCCATTGTACTTTACAAAACTTGATAGTCTTAGTCCTGGTAACTCTTTCTGCGGTCTCTAGAATTTTGACAGGCTTTTCCTCATAAGTGAGATCACTTTCTAGTTGAACTTCTTCCAAAGGTATGGTATCCTTCAAAGAAGACTCTTCCATTTCTGGGTGACATTTCTTAAGCTGACTCACATGAAATACGTTATGGACTGCTGATAGAGATTCTGGCAATTCCACTTCATATGCAACTTCTCCCTTGCGACTTAGAATCTTGAATGGCCCAACATATCTTGGTGCCAACTTTCCTTTGACTCCAAATCTTTTCACTCCACGAAGTGGTGATACCCTGAGATAAGCTCTATCCCCAACTTCGTAGGTGACTTCTCTACGCTTAGAATCCGCGTAGCTTTTCTGTCGGGACTGTGCTATCCTCAATCTGTCCTTAACCAATTTGACTTTCTCTTCGGCGTCCTTGATAAGATCAGGTCCAAATAAGCTTCTTTCTCCCACACCATTCCATAATAATGGGGTGGTACACTTCCTTCCGTAGAGTAACTCAAACGGTGCCATTCCAATACTTGATTGATGGCTGTTATTGTAAGAGAACTCCGCGTAGGGCAAACTTTCATCCCAACTTGATCCATAATCTAAAGCACAGGCTCTCAACATGTCCTCAAGAATTTGGTTGGTCCTTTCTGTTTGTCCATCCGTTTGAGGATGAAACGCAGTGCTAAACTCCAACCTCGTTCCTAAGGATTCATGAAGCTGTCTCCAAAAGTGAGATGTGAACTGGGTTCCTCTATCTGACACAATACTCTTTGGCACCCCGTGAAGGCATACAATCCTGCTCATGTAAATTTTTGCTAACTTGGCACTTGTATAAGTTGTCTTCACGGGTATAAAATGAGCCACTTTTGTTAGGCGATCCACTACTACCCATATGGAATCATACCCTGATCTGGTCCTTGGTAATCCGGTAATGAAATCCATACCAATATTCTCCCACTTCCATTCAGGAATAGGTAGTGGTTGAAGCAAACCTGCTGGTTTCTGATGCTCCGCTTTGACTCTGCTACACACATCACACAAAGCAATATGTTCGGCGATGTCCCTTTTGAGATTGTTCCACCAAAACCTTTCCTTCATGTCCATGTACATCTTGGTATTTCCCGGGTGAATAGAATACGGAGAGTTGTGACCTTCCTGTAAAATCAGTTTCCGCAATTCTGGGTCTTGTGGAACACATATACGTTTCCCGTGCCATAAAGTACCCTGTTCATCTATATGGAAACTCTTAGCCTTCCCTAGACTAATATTTACCTTAATCTTTTCAATTTCCTCATCAGTCTTCTGGACTTCTCGGATTTTGTCCAATAAAGTGGGTTGAACATCTAAGGACATGAGATGTCCTTCTGGTACAATCTCCAATCTGAGTTCTTTGAATTGTTTACACAAGTCATCTGGCAATTCCCCTTTTGTAAGGCCATTTACAAATGTCTTATGACTTAGAGCATCCGCTACTACATTTGCTTTACCGGGGTGGTATTGCAAACTTAAGTCGTAATCTTTGATAAGTTCTAACCATCTCCTTTGTCTCATGTTGATTTCCTTCTTGGTGAAGATATACTTCAAACTCTTATGATCGGTGAATACTTCACAACGCTTTCCCAAAAGGTAATGCCTCCATGTTTTGAGTGCATGGACGACAGAGGCTAACTCCAAATCATGAGTAGGATAGTTTACTTCATGAGTTTTGAGTTGTCTCGAAGCATAGGCTACGACTTTACCATCTTGCATAAGTACGGCACCCAAACCTTGATGAGAAGCATCACAATACACTTGGAAATCCTTTTCCAAATCTGGCAGACATAGAACTGGTGCTGTTACAAGTCTCTTCTTCAATTCTTGGAAACTGACTTCGCAACCTTCATACCAAGCAAATTTCTTGTCCTTCTTTAGCAATTCTGTCATAGGCTTAGCAACTTTCGAGAAATTTTCAATAAACCTTCTGTAGTAACCTGCTAAGCCGAGGAAACTACGAACTTCTTTCACATTCTTGGGTGATTCCCATTCTGTCACAGCTGAAACCTTAGCAGGATCAACTGCCACACCATCTTTTGTCATCACATGACCAAGAAAACCAACTTCCTCCAACCAGAACTCACACTTGCTGAATTTGGCTTATAGTTTATGTTCCCTCAGTTTCTCAAGTATCAAGCGTAAGTGTCTTTCATGCTCTTCCTTGCTCTTGGAGTAGACCAAGATGTCATCGATGAAAACGACAACGAACTTGTCAAGGAATTCCATGAACACCTTGTTCATCATATTCATGAAGTATGCCGGAGCGTTGGTTAATCCAAAAGGCATCACAATATACTCATATAATCCATACCTTGTGGTGAATGTTGTTTTTGGTATGTCTTGCTCTCGTATCTTGAGTTGAAAATAACCTGACCGAAGATCAATCTTCGAGAATACACATGCTCCTTCTAGCTGATCAAATAAGTCGTTAATTCTTGGCAAAGGATACTTGTTCTTGATGGTAACCTCGTTGAGAGAACGGTAGTCAATACATAACCTTTGTGTTCTATCCTTCTTCTCCACGAACAATACCGGGGCTCCCCAAGATGATGAACTTGGTTGAATAAACCCCTTCTGTAACTGCTCTCCTAGCTGTTTCTTGAGCTCTTTCAATTCATCAACTGACATTTTGTATGGTCTCTTAGCTATTGGTCCCGATCCTGGCACCAAATCTATCAGAAACTCCACATCTCTATCCGGTGGCATTCCTGGTAATTCCTCCGGAAACACATCCGGATATTCACATACTATTGGTACGCTGTCCATGCTAACCCCCTTAAGAGAATTTAACTTACCTCCTTTGGATTCAAAGTTTGACTTGAATTTTATCCTTTTACCTTCGGGGGTTGTGAGGGTAACTGAACGGTTGGCACAATCTAATACTCCTTCATACTTAGTCATCCAATCCATTCCCAAAATCACATCCAGTCCTTGGGAATCCAGAATTATTAGATTCACTGGAAACTTATATTTTCCAAACTCTATGACTAAGTCATGACAACCTGAGTTTACTATCATTTCTCCCCCCGGAGAACTTACTCTTATAGGACACCCAATGGTTTCTACCGGCAGTTCATTTCTTTCAACAAATGCCTTTGATATGAATGAATGAGATGCACCGGTATCAAAGAGTACAAATGCTGAAATTGAATTGAGTATGAACTTACCAGCCACGGCGTCAGGTTCCTCATAGACCTCCTCCACATTGATGTGGTTAACCTGTCCTTTCTGGAAAGGATTCGGCTTGTTAGGTCCTTCCACCTTCTTTTCGGGGCACTCATTTGCATAGTGTCCCATCTTCTTGCATTTGAAGCATTCAACCTGACTGATGTCCTTTTTAGGAGGTTGGCCTCCACTTCCACTACCATTTCCACTATAGTGGCTCTTATGTCCACCCTTGTGGTTCTTGTACTTGTCCTTGTCATGACTGCAGTGATGCTTGTTGTCATGACGGTTGTGTTTTCTAAATTTCCCATGTTTATGGGATCCTGAGTTGCTACTGTCATCATAGTGAGATCGTTTGTGAGACGATCCCGAGCTGTGTTTGTCGGAGTGTTTCCTCTTCCTACTCTCGACTTGCTTCATTTTACTTTCCAAAATAGCAGCCTTGTCACACAACGACTGATAGGTTGGAACATATGCCACAGACAACTGTAGGTTCAGTTCATCATTCAAACCCTCCAAGAACTTTTCCTTTCTCTTGGCATCTGTATCAACCTCATCCAGTGCGTAGCGCGCCAGATTGTTGAATTCTTCTATGTATTCTGCCACGCTGCAGTGGCGCTGTTTCAGGTTGTGAAACTCCTTCTTTTTCAGACTCATTATCCCTGATGAGATATGAGCCGTGCGAAAACCATCTTCAAAGATAGCCCAAGTCACCTCATCAATAGGAGTGGTGATTTGGAAGTTGTCCCACCATGTGGCGGCTGGTCCTTCCAACAGATGTGCTGCAAACCTGACCTTTTCAGCATCCGTGCAGCCCACGGTCACTAAGTCTTTGTTCACAGAACGTAACCAGTCATTGGCTACCATGGGATCAGTTGTTCCCGAAAACTTTGCTGGCCTCAGACGCAGAAATCTGGTGAGCATATCGAAACCCGGAGGGTTGTTGTTGTTGTTGTTGTTGGGGTCGTTGTTGTTGTTGTTGTTGTTGTTGTTGTTGTTGTTGTTGTTATTCTGGTTTTGGATGAACGTTGTCATCATTTGCATAAGCTGTGTTTGCGCATTCATCATTTGTTGCATTTCCGGGGTAATGTTGTTGGGGTTGGGGTTTGCGCGACGGGGAGGCATCTGTGGTTTGTTCAAATAGATAAGAATGAGATACCCATAGATGATTCATGCACAATACAAAATAAGCAAACACATAACAAGCAACATAAGAACAAAGGTTCAACAACCACATAATAAGCTCATGAAGTAGAACACACAAGTGGCAAGCCATCCACATGTCGGATGGTCCAATAATAGGTTCACAATAACGAGTATGAATATGAAAGGTAAACAAGTAGTCAAGTCTACTCATCAGCGTCAATCTCCTCCTCGACGAAGGTAAGACCTGCGTTCTCCATCGCGGTCTTGTTCTCCTCAATCGTAGTGGTCAAGGAATCGACCTTGGCCTTGAGAGCCCTCTTCTGGGAGCGAAGCCTCTCAATGACCATCTGCTGCTGCTCAAGCTCGAAGTCCTTGGACTTCAGTTCCTCGGTCATGTCCCGGATTTTCTTGTTCCTGTCCTGGACGCGTTTCTCCTGACTCTTGAACTTGCGATCCTGAGCCTCGAACTTCGTCTCCATTTCCTTGATCATCTCATCCTGTTGTGCGAAAAGCTTGTCCTTCTCGCGTAGCTGCACCTGAAGCTCGTCATTGCCAAGCATGACGTTCGTCCTATCCGTATCTACGTGCCTGAGAAGAGTCTCTAAGTCCTGAAGATAGAGGCGTATCGGCTCTGCAGTGCTCCTCGAGTCGTCCTCAAAGTCGATGGAATCTCCATCAACATCACGCCTTCCGAAGGCGTGGAAGTGAGTGCCCCTAACCTGTCGGGAGTGACGGCCTAACAGTCGTCCTATCAGGTCCTGCATGACTACATCCATGCCTCTCTCCCTGTCGTCGTGCATCAACTTGAAGACGATGGCCTCCGTAGTAGGCTCAGTCTGGCGTCCGGGCTGGTTCACCTTGAAGCCCCAGAGGTCCTTCCTCTCGAACTTGGTGAGTGGGTACACCGTGATGGTAGGAAGAGGGAGATCGAGCAGAGTGGTAAGCTCAACGATACGGGGCCCGAAACGAGTAACCTGGAACTCCTCAACAGTGCTGACGGCAATAGGCATCTATTTATAAAATTGAAAAGTTAGAACAACACTTATGAACACAAAACAATCATCTCATACATAACCATGGAACACAATTTCACACAAGTCATGCTTACATAAATCCATTACATCAAACAAGGTCCAACTTATTTAAGGTATCATTTTGGAAAATAAGGTGATAAGTGGTGGTCCAGCTAACGAAGTGTTCTTACAATCCAATCTCACGGGACCTATTATTAAACACTATGTTTCTAGATGCAATCCACCAATCTTGCTCTCTTGACTCTATCACTAAGTCTATAACATATCCCCTTATCTCTTGGTTGGTGTCTTCCAACTCTTGAGTAAGCTCCTTCTCTTTCTCTAAGTCCTTTTGGAGGTTGAGCATTCTGCACTTGACTCTAGCACTTAGTTCTTTGATAGTCCTCCAAGCTGCATCCCTGGCTGACTCAAAGAATGTGGTGTGCATGGTAGTGTTGGTGTACATGCAGAATCCCCTTTCTTTGTGGTTTTCTTCCTTGTTTTTGTACAAGTGAAGTTGCACCCACCAATATTCCACTCCTTCATCCATCACTGGAAAGCCCTTGTACACGGCTTCACCATGTGCATCCATTGCCTCCATGAGATCCTTGAGAACATTGGGAAACTCAGTTTCACACTCCAAGGTCATGGTCATGAGTGGTCCCTTCTTCACGGCTTCGTTGATGGAGTTCATCTACAAAGGAAGTTGAAAAAGATTAGAAAAGTTTTACGAGAAGAATAGACAAGTGTAGAAGTATTTGAAAAACTTTTTCCTTAGTGGTTTTCCAATCCTAGGGTCATAATCCTACAGGCAACACAGTGCTCTGATACCATCTGTTAGACCCCTCCTTTATAAAGGATAGGATCCCTGTGATTGCAATGCTAGTCCCTGGATCAATGCTAGCATCCACAGTTTAAGATGAAGTACACAGATACAAAGGTCGTTTATTACATTCATTCCAGAGACAAAAACATAGTCTTTTACAACTCAGGGCCATAGGCCTAATACAAGAGTTTTAAGAAATAAGTATATAAACACAAGTCTTCATCTTCATGTGCCACAGGCAAGCATGTTGAGTGTAGACTCATGACTCCTATTCATCATCGGAGTAACCTGCAACATCACAAGTTACAGCCACAGAGGGTCAATACTTTGGAATAGTATTGGCAAGTGATACCTTATTATATTTTAAGTGGACTATAATACTATATGCATTTTGGCTATGTGTAGCTTGGCTTGCTTTGCTTGAAAATAGGTTTTTCCTATTAGTTGAAATCACTAAGTTTTTCTTTATCAAAAACATTCCCAAGGAACCGCCAATAGACATTGAGGTCCTTCACCCTTGTTCACCCACCAAGTTTTATTTAGAAATTGGAGTGATGAGATTCTTGTAGCTTCCATGTCTTGATGCTCAAAGTGTCCATTTCCTTGGACAAGGCTAAGTACTTAGGTTTTCCATCTGCAGAGGTTGTGCACTTTCCCCACCAGACTTGGTTTCCCAAGACAGGACCTTTCAGAAGCCTTTCCTTAGTCAAATGGACGCGTTCCATCCTATCATCCCATCTACCACCAACTGTCCAAGTGACTAAGTTCTAGCAACCTATATGATCATGGCAGAGCCCATAATGCCAAGTGGTTGCACAGTAAGCTTTCTCAACACTTGGCCTCCAAATCCCTTTGTGCCTGGGTGGCTTACCACAAGTGAGATACACAACCCAAGTCCATGGCCTTGTTTAACCACTCAACATAACCCATACTTTCCATTCCACCCAAGAGGTTCATTTGACTTAGTGGTTTTATTAGAAAAGTATAAGTCTCTTGACTTAGAAATATTTTCTTTATAGCAAGTGTAGTTTTTCACCAACCCTTGTTTTGCTATAAGCTAGGCTAAGCAAAGTATGGCAACATATCTTAGGGATGATTCCTTAGCAAATCTACTAGACTACTTAGGATTTCCCCATCTTTTACATTAGACAAAAATAGCATGCAACACTATAACAAAATATCTAATGCTAATTCAAAATATAGGACAAATTTATTCATGTAAATATCACTTGCCTTGGTAGTGGGGAGAGTAGCACTCTTCACAATCACAATCACTAGCAAAATCTACACAAGAAACAATAGCATACAATTACACACAAATTTATACAACCAAAAATAATATGAATGCAGGCATGCAAGAATTTACTAAATGGTGATTTTTGAAAATTATACCAAGTATGTTCATGAGTACAGAAACTTAACATGTCACAAGTTTGCCAACTAAACTTATTTGGCCCCAAAATAATATACAAGAATAAAACTATATCTAAAATAGCCCTAAACTTGTTCTACAAATAAAATCATTTTTTTAACTGTTACTATATGCTAAATAAAGTGGATATTCAGAAAGGTCTTGTTTCACTGAATCCAACGGTATAAATTTGCAAAAATCCAACGTGGCATTCAAAAGTTATAAGCATTTGAAGTTTGAATCTAAATCTGGTTTTAAATTCTGTTTTTAGTTTAAACCTTGCCACGCGTCGCGTTATTACTGGCGCGTACCGGTTCGCTCCGGATCACCCTTCTGTGCCGTTGGATCTAACTAACGCTGCACGGCTCAGATCTGTCCATACCCCTTCGTTAAGTGAAGTGTTTCTACGCGTAGGATTCAGATCTAACGGCTAAAAATCTCCTAACCAAAATCGAGCGGCGCTACCGGCGGTGACAGGCGGCGGCGCATCAGTCAGTGGCGGTGCCGGTGTTCTAGGTCGCCCGGGGAAGGGAGGAGATGCTTACCAGAACCGCAGGAGGCTGCTGATGCTCAAGGTGGCAAGGGCTTGGGAAGGGGCGCACGGGGTCGTCAGGGATTCCTCGCCGGAGTTCGCGAATGCGTCAGCCACGGTCAGTCGTCGACGTTGGCGAGGTTCCTCGTCGCGCTAAGCCAAAATAGGGATACTGTCAGATGCGCAAGGCGATGAGGATTCTAGGCGTATCAGTCAGAGGGCAAGGGGCGGTGGCTACTTACGGAGGGAGGTCGCCGGAGTTCGTGCAGAAGACGGTGGCGGTCCAGTCGTCGACGTTGCCGAAGCTATGGGTCATGCGAAGGCAAACGGAGAGTGTCAAAAGATGCACAGAGGTTCACTGAACAAGATAGTGTGAATGCGAGACCGAGGGGAACTCGAGGCTCACCGGAATTCGCCGGCGCAGTCATCGGAGACGGCGGGGTTGCAGAGAGAAATGCGCGCAGCCTGGGGGCGTTCTGTGCTTGGGGTTTGGGGGAAAAGAGAGAGGGGACAGAGGGGGTTTATATAGCCTGGTCAGGCGCTAGAATCACTCGGCCATTGATTCGAATTGACGCCGCGATTAACACACAGGAAACGGCCGCGTTGATTGGGGACGAACAGGTCGTGCGGGTGGAGACGACGCTGGCGTGGAGATGGCCCGCTTGTCAGCGAGATGCGCGAAATGCAGGTGGGGTCTGCTTGTCAGCGGCTCAGCGCGTGCGCTCGCGCGTGAGAGAAGAAATGAAAGATCCCGGGTGGGCTTGCTGGGCTTGATCCGTTGCTGGGCCAGATTCTGGCCGCGCGGCCCTTTTTTTATTGTTTATTTCTTTTCTTTTTCTATTTCTATTTTCTGGAATGGTTTTTGATATGAATTCAAATCCTTTTGAATCCAAACTGTTTTGGGACTTTTTGCAGGGTTTTGTGGTTTCAAAAACAGTCATTCTAACTAAGTGTTTATCCTGCAAGGCTTGGTCAAGCTTGGTTTTCAAAGTAAACAGAGATTTGCTCTAGTTTGCAAATATTTGAAATAGGGTTTTGAAACCATTTCTAAATTTTGAATCTTGGGTTAAAAGCTTCACCTAATCTTTCCATCAATGGAGTCAAGCAAACAAGTATTTAAACTTTCAAAATTCAAAGGGTGATGGTCATTTGGGATAAATTGTCCACATGAAATCATAGCTCCAACTTCTGTCTCTAATTGATTTTTAAGAAAGCTCTAGATGGATGAATGATGCAAAGGTGATATGGATGAGTTTTGAAACTATGATTTTTGGGATGTTACAAATCTAACCCCCTTAAGATGAATCTCGCCCTCGAGATTCGGTTTGGCTAGCAAATAGGTGAGGGTGGTCTTTCCGAAGATCATCTTCTCTTTCCCATGTTGCTTCCTCTTCGGAGTGATGGTTCCATTGTACTTTACAAAACTTGATAGTCTTAGTCCTGGTAACTCTTTCTGCGGTCTCTAGAATTTTGACAGGCTTTTCCTCATAAGTGAGATCACTTTCTAGTTGAACTTCTTCCAAAGGTATGGTATCCTTCAAAGAAGACTCTTCCATTTCTGGGTGACATTTCTTAAGCTGACTCACATGAAATACGTTATGGACTGCTGATAGAGATTCTGGCAATTCCACTTCATATGCAACTTCTCCCTTGCGACTTAGAATCTTGAATGGCCCAACATATCTTGGTGCCAACTTTCCTTTGACTCCAAATCTTTTCACTCCACGAAGTGGTGATACCCTGAGATAAGCTCTATCCCCAACTTCGTAGGTGACTTCTCTACGCTTAGAATCCGCGTAGCTTTTCTGTCGGGACTGTGCTATCCTCAATCTATCCTTAACCAATTTGACTTTCTCTTCGGCGTCCTTGATAAGATCAGGTCCAAATAAGCTTCTTTCTCCCACACCATTCCATAATAATGGGGTGGTACACTTCCTTCCGTAGAGTAACTCAAACGGTGCCATTCCAATACTTGATTGATGGCTGTTATTGTAAGAGAACTCCGCGTAGGGCAAACTTTCATCCCAACTTGATCCATAATCTAAAGCACAGGCTCTCAACATGTCCTCAAGAATTTGGTTGGTCCTTTCTGTTTGTCCATCCGTTTGAGGATGAAACGCAGTGCTAAACTCCAACCTCGTTCCTAAGGATTCATGAAGCTGTCTCCAAAAGTGAGATGTGAACTGGGTTCCTCTATCTGACACAATACTCTTTGGCACCCCGTGAAGGCATACAATCCTGCTCATGTAAATTTTTGCTAACTTGGCACTTGTATAAGTTGTCTTCACGGGTATAAAATGAGCCACTTTTGTTAGGCGATCCACTACTACCCATATGGAATCATACCCTGATCTGGTCCTTGGTAATCCGGTAATGAAATCCATACCAATATTCTCCCACTTCCATTCAGGAATAGGTAGTGGTTGAAGCAAACCTGCTGGTTTCTGATGCTCCGCTTTGACTCTGCTACACACATCACACAAAGCAATATGTTCGGCGATGTCCCTTTTGAGATTGTTCCACCAAAACCTTTCCTTCATGTCCATGTACATCTTGGTATTTCCCGGGTGAATAGAATACGGAGAGTTGTGACCTTCCTGTAAAATCAGTTTCCGCAATTCTGGGTCTTGTGGAACACATATACGTTTCCCGTGCCATAAAGTACCCTGTTCATCTATATGGAAACTCTTAGCCTTCCCTAGACTAATATTTACCTTAATCTTTTCAATTTCCTCATCAGTCTTCTGGACTTCTCGGATTTTGTCCAATAAAGTGGGTTGAACATCTAAGGACATGAGATGTCCTTCTGGTACAATCTCCAATCTGAGTTCTTTGAATTGTTTACACAAGTCATCTGGCAATTCCCCATTTGTAAGGCCATTTACAAATGTCTTACGACTTAGAGCATCCGCTACTACATTTGCTTTACCGGGGTGGTATTGCAAACTTAAGTCGTAATCTTTGATAAGTTCTAACCATCTCCTTTGTCTCATGTTGATTTCCTTCTGGGTGAAGATATACTTCAAACTCTTATGATCGGTGAATACTTCACAACGCTTTCCCAAAAGGTAATGCCTCCATGTTTTGAGTGCATGGACGACAGAGGCTAACTCCAAATCATGAGTAGGATAGTTTACTTCATGAGTTTTGAGTTGTCTCGAAGCATAGGCTACGACTTTACCATCTTGCATAAGTACGGCACCCAAACCTTGATGAGAAGCATCACAATACACTTGGAAATCCTTTTCCAAATCTGGCAGACATAGAACTGGTGCTGTTACAAGTCTCTTCTTCAATTCTTGGAAACTGACTTCGCAACCTTCAGACCAAGCAAATTTCTTGTCCTTCTTTAGCAATTCTGTCATAGGCTTAGCAACTTTCGAGAAATTTTCAATAAACCTTCTGTAGTAACCTGCTAAGCCGAGGAAACTACGAACTTCTTTCACATTCTTGGGTGATTCCCATTCTGTCACAGCTGAAACCTTAGCAGGATCAACTGCCACACCATCTTTTGTCATCACATGACCAAGAAAACCAACTTCCTCCAACCAGAACTCACACTTGCTGAATTTGGCTTATAGTTTATGTTCCCTCAGTTTCTCAAGTATCAAGCGTAAGTGTCTTTCATGCTCTTCCTTGCTCTTGGAGTAGACCAAGATGTCATCGATGAAAACGACAACGAACTTGTCAAGGAATTCCATGAACACCTTGTTCATCATATTCATGAAGTATGCCGGAGCGTTGGTTAATCCAAAAGGCATCACAATATACTCATATAATCCATACCTTGTGGTGAATGCTGTTTTTGGTATGTCTTGCTCTCGTATCTTGAGTTGAAAATAACCTGACCGAAGATCAATCTTCGAGAATACACATGCTCCTTCTAGCTGATCAAATAAGTCGTTAATTCTTGGCAAAGGATACTTGTTCTTGATGGTAACCTCGTTGAGAGAACGGTAGTCAATACATAACCTTTGTGTTCTATCCTTCTTCTCCACGAACAATACCGGGGCTCCCCAAGATGATGAACTTGGTTGAATAAACCCCTTCTGTAACTGCTCTCCTAGCTGTTTCTTGAGCTCTTTCAATTCATCAACTGACATTTTGTATGGTCTCTTAGCTATTGGTCCCGATCCTGGCACCAAATCTATCAGAAACTCCACATCTCTATCCGGTGGCATTCCTGGTAATTCCTCCGGAAACACATCCGGATATTCACATACTATTGGTACGCTGTCCATGCTAACCCCCTTAAGAGAATTTAACTTACCTCCTTTGGATTCAAAGTTTGACTTGAATTTTATCCTTTTACCTTCGGGGGTTGTGAGGGTAACTGAACGGTTGGCACAATCTAATACTCCTTCATACTTAGTCATCCAATCCATTCCCAAAATCACATCCAGTCCTTGGGAATCCAGAATTATTAGATTCACTGGAAACTTATATTTTCCAAACTCTATGACTAAGTCATGACAACCTGAGTTTACTATCATTTCTCCCCCCGGAGAACTTACTCTTATAGGACACCCAATGGTTTCTACCGGCAGTTCATTTCTTTCAACAAATGCCTTTGATATGAATGAATGAGATGCACCGGTATCAAAGAGTACAAATGCTGAAATTGAATTGAGTCTGAACTTACCAGCCACGGCGTCAGGTTCCTCATAGACCTCCTCCACATTGATGTGGTTAACCTGTCCTTTCTGGAAAGGATTCGGCTTGTTAGGTCCTTCCACCTTCTTTTCGGGGCACTCATTTGCATAGTGTCCCATCTTCTTGCATTTGAAGCATTCAACCTGACTGATGTCCTTTTTAGGAGGTTGGCCTCCACTTCCACTACCATTTCCACTATAGTGGCTCTTATGTCCACCCTTGTGGTTCTTGTACTTGTCCTTGTCATGACTGCAGTGATGCTTGTTGTCATGACGGTTGTGTTTTCTAAATTTCCCATGTTTATGGGATCCTGAGTTGCTACTGTCATCATAGTGAGATCGTTTGTGAGACGATCCCGAGCTGTGTTTGTCGGAGTGTTTCCTCTTCCTACTCTCGACTTGCTTCATTTTACTTTCCAAAATAGCAGCCTTGTCACACAACGACTGATAGGTTGGAACATATGCCACAGACAACTGTAGGTTCAGTTCATCATTCAAACCCTCCAAGAACTTTTCCTTTCTCTTGGCATCTGTATCAACCTCATCCAGTGCGTAGCGCGCCAGATTGTTGAATTCTTCTATGTATTCTGCCACGCTGCAGTGGCGCTGTTTCAGGTTGTGAAACTCCTTCTTTTTCAGACTCATTATCCCTGATGAGATATGAGCCGTGCGAAAACCATCTTCAAAGATAGCCCAAGTCACCTCATCAATAGGAGTGGTGATTTGGAAGTTGTCCCACCATGTGGCGGCTGGTCCTTCCAACAGATGTGCTGCAAACCTGACCTTTTCAGCATCCGTGCAGCCCACGGTCACTAAGTCTTTGTTCACAGAACGTAACCAGTCATTGGCTACCATGGGATCAGTTGTTCCCGAAAACTTTGCTGGCCTCAGACGCAGAAATCTGGTGAGCATATCGAAACCCGGAGGGTTGTTGTTGTTGTTGTTGTTGTTGTTGGGGTCGTTGTTGTTGTTGTTGTTGTTGTTGTTGTTATTCTGGTTTTGGATGAACGTTGTCATCATTTGCATAAGCTGTGTTTGCGCATTCATCATTTGTTGCATTTCCGGGGTAATGTTGTTGGGGTTGGGGTTTGCGCGACGGGGAGGCATCTGTGGTTTGTTCAAATAGATAAGAATGAGATACCCATAGATGATTCATGCACAATACAAAATAAGCAAACACATAACAAGCAACATAAGAACAAAGGTTCAACAACCACATAATAAGCTCATGAAGTAGAACACACAAGTGGCAAGCCATCCACATGTCGGATGGTCCAATAATAGGTTCACAATAACGAGTATGAATATGAAAGGTAAACAAGTAGTCAAGTCTACTCATCAGCGTCAATCTCCTCCTCGACGAAGGTAAGACCTGCGTTCTCCATCGCGGTCTTGTTCTCCTCAATCGTAGTGGTCAAGGAATCGACCTTGGCCTTGAGAGCCCTCTTCTGGGAGCGAAGCCTCTCAATGACCATCTGTTGCTGCTCAAGCTCGAAGTCCTTGGACTTCAGTTCCTCGGTCATGTCCCGGATTTTCTTGTTCCTGTCCTGGACGCGTTTCTCCTGACTCTTGAACTTGCGATCCTGAGCCTCGAACTTCGTCTCCATTTCCTTGATCATCTCATCCTGTTGTGCGAAAAGCTTGTCCTTCTCGCGTAGCTGCACCTGAAGCTCGTCATTTCCAAGCATGACGTTCGTCCTATCCGTATCTACGTGCCTGAGAAGAGTCTCTAAGTCCTGAAGATAGAGGCGTATCGGCTCTGCAGTGCTCCTCGAGTCGTCCTCAAAGTCGATGGAATCTCCATCAACATCACGCCTTCCGAAGGCGTGGAAGTGAGTGCCCCTAACCTGTCGGGAGTGACGGCCTAACAGTCGTCCTATCAGGTCCTGCATGACTACCTCCATGCCTCTCTCCCTGTCGTCGTGCATCAACTTGAAGACGATGGCCTCCGTAGTAGGCTCAGTCTGGCGTCCGGGCTGGTTCACCTTGAAGCCCCAGAGGTCCTTCCTCTCGAACTTGGTGAGTGGGTACACCGTGATGGTAGGAAGAGGGAGATCGAGCAGAGTGGTAAGCTCAACGATACGGGGCCCGAAACGAGTAACCTGGAACTCCTCAACAGTGCTGACGGCAATAGGCATCTATTTATAAAATTGAAAAGTTAGAACAACACTTATGAACACAAAACAATCATCTCATACATAACCATGGAACACAATTTCACACAAGTCATGCTTACATAAATCCATTACATCAAACAAGGTCCAACTTATTTAAGGTATCATTTTGGAAAATAAGGTGATAAGTGGTGGTCCAGCTAACGAAGTGTTCTTACAATCCAATCTCACGGGACCTATTATTAAACACTATGTTTCTAGATGCAATCCACCAATCTTGCTCTCTTGACTCTATCACTAAGTCTATAACATCTCCCCTTATCTCTTGGTTGGTGTCTTCCAACTCTTGAGTAAGCTCCTTCTCTTTCTCTAAGTCCTTTTGGAGGTTGAGCATTCTGCACTTGACTCTAGCACTTAGTTCTTTGATAGTCCTCCAAGCTGCATCCCTGGCTGACTCAAAGAATGTGGTGTGCATGGTAGTGTTGGTGTACATGCAGAATCCCCTTTCTTTGTGGTTGTCTTCCTTGTTTTTGTACAAGTGAAGTTGCACCCACCAATATTCCACTCCTTCATCCATCACTGGAAAGCCCTTGTACACGGCTTCACCATGTGCATCCATTGCCTCCATGAGATCCTTGAGAACATTGGGAAACTCAGTTTCACACTCCAAGGTCATGGTCATGAGTGGTCCCTTCTTCACGGCTTCGTTGATGGAGTTCATCTACAAAGGAAGTTGAAAAAGATTAGAAAAGTTTTACGAGAAGAATAGACAAGTGTAGAAGTATTTGAAAAACTTTTTCCTTAGTGGTTTTCCAATCCTAGGGTCATAATCCTACAGGCAACACAGTGCTCTGATACCATCTGTTAGACCCCTCCTTTATAAAGGATAGGATCCCTGTGATTGCAATGCTAGTCCCTGGATCAATGCTAGCATCCACAGTTTAAGATGAAGTACACAGATACAAAGGTCGTTTATTACATTCATTCCAGAGACAAAAACATAGTCTTTTACAACTCAGGGCCATAGGCCTAATACAAGAGTTTTAAGAAATAAGTATATAAACACAAGTCTTCATCTTCATGTGCCACAGGCAAGCATGTTGAGTGTAGACTCATGACTCCTATTCATCATCGGAGTAACCTGCAACATCACAAGTTACAGCCACAGAGGGTCAATACTTTGGAATAGTATTGGCAAGTGATACCTTATTATATTTTAAGTGGACTATAATACTATATGCATTTTGGCTATGTGTAGCTTGGCTTGCTTTGCTTGAAAATAGGTTTTTCCTATTAGTTGAAATCACTAAGTTTTTCTTTATCAAAAACATTCCCAAGGAACCACCAATAGACATTGAGGTCCTTCACCCTTGTTCACCCACCAAGTTTTATTTAGAAATTGGAGTGATGAGATTCTTGTAGCTTCCATGTCTTGATGCTCAAAGTGTCCATTTCCTTGGACAAGGCTAAGTACTTAGGTTTTCCATCTGCAGAGGTTGTGCACTTTCCCCACCAGACTTGGTTTCCCAAGACAGGACCTTTCAGAAGCCTTTCCTTAGTCAAATGGACGTGTTCCATCCTATCATCCCATCTACCACCAACTGTTCAAGTGACTAAGTTCTAGCAACCTATATGATCATGGCAGAGCCCATAATGCCAAGTGGTTGCACAGTAAGCTTTCTCAACACTTGGCCTCCAAATCCCTTTGTGCCTGGGTGGCTTACCACAAGTGAGATACACAACCCAAGTCCATGGCCTTGTGTAACCACTCAACATAACCCATACTTTCCATTCCACCCAAGAGGTTCATTTGACTTAGTGGTTTTATTAGAAAAGTATAAGTCTCTTGACTTAGAAATATTTTCTTTATAGCAAGTGTAGTTTTTCACCAACCCTTGTTTTGCTATAAGCTAGGCTAAGCAAAGTATGGCAACATATCTTAGGGATGATTCCTTAGCAAATCTACTAGACTACTTAGGATTTCCCCATCTTTTACATTAGACAAAAATAGCATGCAACACTATAACAAAATATCTAATGCTAATTCAAAATATAGGACAAATTTATTCATGTAAATATCACTTGCCTTGGTAGTGGGGAGAGTAGCACTCTTCACAATCACAATCACTAGCAAAATCTACACAAGAAACAATAGCATACAATTACACACAAATTTATACAACCAAAAATAATATGAATGCAGGCATGCAAGAATTTACTAAGTGGTGATTTTTGAAAATTATACCAAGTATGTTCATGAGTACAGAAACTTAACATGTCACAAGTTTGCCAACTAAACTTATTTGGCCCCAAAATAATATACAAGAATAAAACTATATCTAAAATAGCCCTAAACTTGTTCTACAAATAAAATCATTTTTTTAACTGTTACTATATGCTAAATAAAGTGGATATTCAGAAAGGTCTTGTTTCACTGAATCCAACGGTATAAAATTTGCAAAAATCCAACGTGGCATTCAAAAGTTATAAGCATTTGAAGTTTGAATCTAAATCTGGTTTTAAATTCTGTTTTTAGTTTAAACCTTGCCACGCGTCGCGTTATTACTGGCGCGTACCGGTTCGCTCCGGATCACCCTTCTGTGCCGTTGGATCTAACTAACGCTGCACGCTCAGATCTGTCCATACCCCTTCGTTAAGTGAAGTGTTTCTACGCGTAGGATTCAGATCTAACGGCTAAAAATCTCCTAACCAAAATCGAGCGGCGCTACCGGCGGTGACAGGCGGCGGCGCGTCAGTCGGTGGCGGTGCCGGCGTTCTAGGTCGCCCGGGGAAGGGAGGAGATGCTTACCAGAACCGCAGGAGGCTGCTGATGCTCAAGGTGGCAAGGGCTTGGGAAGGGGCGCACGGGGTCGTCGGGGATTCCTCGCCGGAGTTCGCGAATGCGTCAGCCACGGTCAGTCGTCGACGTTGGCGAGGTTCCTCGTCGCGCTAAGCCAAAATAGGGATACTGTCAGATGCGCAAGGCGATGAGGATTCTAGGCGTATCAGTCAGAGGGCAAGGGGCGGTGGCTACTTACGGAGGGAGGTCGCCGGAGTTCGTGCAGAAGACGGTGGCGGTCCAGTCGTCGACGTTGCCGAAGCTATGGGTCATGCGAAGGCAAACGGAGAGTGTCAAAAGATGCACAGAGGTTCACTGAACAAGATAGTGTGAATGCGAGACCGAGGGGAACTCGAGGCTCACCGGAATTCGCCGGCGCAGTCGTCGGAGACGGCGGGGTTGCAGAGAGAAATGCGCGCAGCCTGGGGGTGTTCTGTGCTTGGGGTTTGGGGGAAAAGAGAGAGGGGACAGAGGGGGTTTATATAGCCTGGTCAAGCGCGAGAATCACTCGGCCATTGATTCGAATTGACGCCGCGATTAACACATAGGAAACGGCCGCGTTGATTGGGGACGAACAGGTCGTGCGGGTGGAGACGACGCTGGCGTGGAGATGGCCTGCTTGTCAGCGAGATGCGCGAAATGCAGGTGGGGTCTGCTTGTCAGCGGCTCAGCGCGTGCGCTCGCGCGTGAGAGAAGAAATGAAAGATCCCGGGTGGGCTTGCTGGGCTTGATCCGTTGCTGGGCCAGATTCTGGCCGCGCGGCCCTTTTTTTATTGTTTATTTCTTTTCTTTTTCTATTTCTATTTTCTGGAATGGTTTTTGATATGAATTCAAATCCTTTTGAATCCAAACTGTTTTGGGACTTTTTGCAGGGTTTTGTGGTTTCAAAAACAGTCATTCTAACTAAGTGTTTATCCTGCAAGGCTTGGTCAAGCTTGGTTTTCAAAGTAAACAGAGATTTGCTCTAGTTTGCAAATATTTGAAATAGGGTTTTGAAACCATTTCTAAATTTTGAATCTTGGGTTAAAAGCTTCACCTAATCTTTCCATCAATGGAGTCAAGCAAACAAGTATTTAAACTTTCAAAATTCAAAGGGTGATGGTCATTTGGGATAAATTGTCCACATGAAATCATAGCTCCAACTTCTGTCTCTAATTGATTTTTAAGAAAGCTCTAGATGGATGAATGATGCAAAGGTGATATGGATGAGTTTTGAAACTATGATTTTTGGGATGTTACAAAAGCTCATGACCACAAGATCATGCATAGAGAGAGAGATGAACACATAGACACAAGTAGAGCCCTTAGCCTCGAAGGGGAACTACTCCCTCATCATCATGGGAATCAGCAACGGTGATGGAGATGGTGGTGGAGATCGATGGAGATGGCTCCGGGGTCACTTCCCCATCCCGACAGGGTGCCGTAACAGAGACTTTCTGTCCTCTGAATCTTCCCTTCGGTGGCGGTGGCGCAGCGGAGGTTTTCGTGGATTTCTTCTAGATGCCCTAGGGTTTTTGGGTCAGAGGCTTCTTATAGGCGCAGTAATCAAGGTCGGTGGGGGTCCAGGGGTCCCACGCCCCCTGTGGGTGCCCCCAGGGCTTGCCCGCGCCTAGGGGGGTACGGACACCCTGTGGCCCCCCTCTGGCTCTGCTTCGTGGTTCCGTGTTGCTCCGGGAAAATAATAACTTTGGCTTTTGTCCCATCCAATTCCGAGAATATTGATTTTCTGCCTTTCTGGAACCAAAAACAGAAGAAAACAGGCAACTGACACCGTGGAAACTTGTTAATAGGTTAGTTCCAGAAAATATATAAAAACACCTCAAAGTATAGACAAAGCAAAGCAAAGTAGATACAAAACAAGCATGGAACATCAAAAATTATAGATACGTTTCCGACGTATCAAGCATCCCCAAGCTTAACTCCTGATCGTCCTTGAGTAGGTAAGTGATAAAAAGAATAATTTTTGAGGTGACATGCACCATCAAAACCAATTGCAAGCATTGAAAGCTGGGATCAAAGAACTCTAAACATGTGCATGACAGAATGGAGTTCTAACAATAAGACATAGTAACTATGCATGCAACATGAAAGGCTACAAACAAAGATCATGAATAACATGCATTGAAAAGCATTTGTTTGTTTCACATACAGAAAACATAGCATAGTGGCAATCAGCTTGCCCCTCATAGAGTAGCAATATAGATGCATAGGAAACCTTCAAAGTTCACAAGGGTGACTAGAAACAAATGGAACAAGAACAAGTAATATCACAATATGCATTAATCAATAAGCTTTGGGACACTACACACAGAATGACAACTATGCTCTCTTAATGGTGCCTAAAAGTAGAAGGTGGAGACTCAATAATGGTGGAAGAAAGGCATTTTTTATAAATGAAGCAGGGATTACAAGTTTCAAAAAGAGCTTCCAAAAATTATGGTACTTGTTAGATTTCAGCCCTCATTGCCCCTATAGTAAGAATCTTGAAGTGATTAAGGTTAAAGTGGCAAAGATGGAGTATATGCTTGACGAAGTATAAGTTGGAAATCTCAAGTCCCTTGAATACGAGGTCCACACCTCATGCATACTCAACTTTGGGCATACGTAATTTCTTGTCATTGTAAGTATTTGCATATCATTAGAACCGCCAATGAGGTACCCCTTGCACATGGTACATGAGCTTTCCCATAACCAAAATGACAAGGCAAGCAGACAATGAGCATCTCAACAATCTTTTTATTTACCATATGCATAGCTTTTTATTGAGGATGCTTCATAGATAGCTCACTATGGTGATGCTGCAAGTTTCCACCATGATTAGGCGTGGCTTAGGCTAGCGGCTCAGGCGTTTCTCTAACACAGAATACAAACTCCATGAACTTACAAGTTCCCTCTTTATTTCACACCGGTGACATCCATAGACAAAAGAGCATGATATCAACTGAGTACAAAGTACAAGTGCAATGTTCAAAACGTTCCCTGTGATAGCACGGTTATGCTAATTCCAATGTATAAGTGCAAGCATATACAACATAAATGATACAATGGTTCAAGTTTATTAGGGGCAAAGAATATAAAGTGTGCCATCAAGTTCGTGAGGGCTTTAATCACTAATTTTTCACATAACAAAATAGTTTTAATTGGAAGATAGCTGAAAACAAGAATATACTTGGAATGGTGTAACACACCATGCATAGGAGTTTATAGTGGACACTTTGGAATAACTTGGTTTCTTTGGAGTTGGAAGCATGAGTAGAGCTTACTCATACAAGTGGAGGCTAGCAAAAGACTGGGAGCGACCAACTAAGAGAGCAATAATGGCCATAATCATGCAGAGTGACAAAACATTACTAATCAAAGCATAGAGTGGTACTACAAGTTAAGGACTAAATGATCATAGAGGCTATGGTGACTTGTTCATAGTCATAACATGGTGTGATCATGTGCCAAGTCAACCCAAACAAAGCATCAAAGGAGAATACCACAATACTATGCTTTTGTATGCTCAAACAACACATGATTCCTTCAAGGCACACTAAGCAATCCCAATTATTTGGAACAAGACATGATACAGCAATAATCACTAAGCATAAGGTCAAAACAACACCTAGCATGTCATGCTAAATTCTAAGCCACAGTCAAAACAAACTCCCTTTGTACCACTTAAGCATGAAGCTTCCTACTCTTTTCCAACACCAAACAACTTATTTGAAACAACTCACAAAGATAATAATCAATAAAGATCAGTGAGCATGTCTCACAAATCCACAAAGAAGAACTAAAAAGTTCTAAGCTGAAAGCACAAGAAAACTAAGGCTGAACGCAGTGCTAGCAAAAGTGAACACTCACAAAACAATAAGAGTGAAAACTAGTGTTCTAGGCAATGAAAACAAAGTGTGTCTCTCTCCAAAAGAAGTGTGGTGTAACCAACCAACTTACTCAAGCAAACTAAGCAAACGAAAACCAAAAACAAAAACTAAGATGCTCCAAGAACAACACAACTATGCATGAAACAATAAAAACAAAGTGTCTAGAAAGACCTGAGATTTTTATTGATGAAGAAGGGGATTCATTGGGCATCCCCAAGCTTTGAAGCTTGTACCTCTTTGATATTTCTTGTGGTGACACCGGGGTGGCATCCCCAAGCTTGGGCTTTTGTCCATTCTTCATCTCATTACATCATTCTCTCTCTACACCTGAATTTTTTTTCCTTCATACAAAACTTCACACAATCTTTATTAGCAATATTAGTGTATTCAAAAGATATTAAACCTCTGGCAAAGCTTTGGAACAGCAAGACTTTTCACTAAAAACACAAGCTACTGTAGTAACTCCTTCAAAAAGCTCAATTCCCCAAAAGAGAACCCAAAAAGGAATCAATAAGAAGCAAATGCAAATAATGGCAGAAATCTGTCAAAACAGACCAGCAGGTAGAAACCTATTTTTTAGAAAATCTTATGTTGCTCAAATTAAAAAATGTTGAACTAACGAAAGTTATCTAACATACTGGGGGATTTAATCGTAAATTTTCAGCTCAATCAGAGTTACAGAGGCTCCTCACAAATTTTTATGGCGGAGGACAGAAATCTGTTCCAGGACAGCAACTCCCCAAATCTTACTTCCCTCTCATTAGAGGTCATTCTTTGCACAAAAAGCAACAAAAATGGATAAGGAGAGGTCATTACTGAAGGAATAAATTCCATTACTCAAGAAAACTCTTGGGTTATCTCCCAACAAGTACTTTTCTTTAATGCCTTTAAGTTAGGCTTGATAGCTTGAGAAGATGCTCACATAAGAAATATGAATTGAAGTAAAAGAGAGCATCAAGAAGCAAATTCAAAACACACCTAAGTCTAACCCACTTCCTATGTACAGAAATCTTGTAAAGAAACAAGTCATGAAAGCACAAAGCAACAAGCATAGGAAAGCAAAACAAGTGCAACTTCAAGACTTTCAACATAAAGAGGGGAAACTTAATATTATTGAGATGCATAAGTCCATGTTTCCCTCTCTCATAATAACTTTCAGTAGAAACATGGACAAAATTAACAATATAACTATCACATAAAACATTTTTATCATGATCCACATGCATAAAATGATTATTACTCTCCATATAAGAATTTCCATTCTCATTAATTGTAGTGGGAGCAAATTCAACACATAGCTATCTTCCCCAGTGTGTTCATTTGGAAACATAACATCATTGGAAGGAACATGGATAGCACTAATAGCACAACAATTATTAATATTATCATTTTCAGAATTGGTGCCAAAGATATTTTCAATATCAAAAGTAGTGTGCTTTTCCCAATCATGATCACTAATATAGGTAACAGACATAGGAACATCATCTAGTTCAGACTCATCAGCAAAAACTATGATAGGAGCAATATGCTTAGGGGAAGATACTGTTTCCTCTCTCCTTATACTCCTCTTCTTCTTCTCCTCCTATTTAGGAGGGAGAGGCTTGAAAGGAAGCTTCTCCACATACCCTGGTTTATTGTTAGAGATAATAGAAGAAACTTTGGAGGATCCCCCCTTTTCATTAATAAGAACAAAACTCATATCAGTCATGCCATATTTTGGTAAAATATCATATTTTATACGATTTTTTATGTAAGTATTCGTGTGGCAATTATCAACACAATAAAGATGACACCCATGCAGGACACAATTCATACCAAAAGCACTCATGTCTACCAAAGAAGTTTTTCTTGATAACTCTTCACACCCCAAAAACAAAGTAAGATCATCATGTTGATTATAAGTGATCGCGTTATCACAATACAAGCTTGCAGTACTCATCTCGATTAGAAAGGTCATTAGTATGGCCTGAGCATTGCAAATTTAAATGACCCACTTCATAGCAGAGTTCACAAATAAAAGGATAGAGGGCACACATTTTTTTACCAAGATCATTTAGAGCTTTATACCACGTTCTGGTTTTTTCATTCCAGTGTGTGATACAATATTCTTATTCTATTTGATTCTTCTCACAAGGTCTATGCATACCACAAAAATTAACATGCTTATAAGAAATAGTACTTTTAGAAGTTTGAGCATGTTTATTGTAATCATTAATAACATTTTCATTTTCCATGTAAGTGTCTTTAAAAGGTTCATGATACATGTCCCACCTTTCTTTAGGAGCATTAATATGGGAAACAAAGGCTCTATAATATTTACCAAGAATTTGAGGATTAATACCATATCTAGCACTAAGCTCTTGAAAATTAGCAGTTTCAGCGAAAGACTTAATGCAATCATACTCATAGTTTATACCTGGTTTTTTACCTTTGTCGTTATCCAAACCTTCGGTATTGCTTTGAATTGTTTCAAGAAGATCCCACTTAGCCTTGACCTCCTTACTTGTGAAGGATCCCTCTAAACAGGTATCCAGATAGTCCTTGTAATGTCATGAAAGCCTTGCATAAAAATTATTGATAACAACATTACTGGGGAGCTCATGAATGGGACATTTGAGCATTAGTGAATTCATTCTCCCCCAAGCTTGGGAAATACTTTCTCCCTCATGAGGATGAAAATTATAAATATAATTCCTATCTTTATAAATTTCATGAGGAGGATAAAATTTAGAATAAAAGAGAGATTCAAGTTCCTTCCAGTCCAAATGATGAGGATCATCTAGTAGCTCATACCACTCCCTTGCTTTGTCCCTAAGTGAGAAAGGGAATAGATTCCTCTTAACTTGGTACATTGAAATACATGCACACTTGAACAACTCACATAATTCATGTATAAAGAGCAAATGATCACTAGGATGGACAGTTCCATCTCCAAAATAGCAGTTATTCATAACACGTTCAACAATTTCAATAGGTATTTTAATAGGGACACTTTCAGTATGTGGATTTAAAATATCATAAGTATCATTAGAATTACCACATATGGGAGATAAAGTATCATAAGAGCAATTTTTCTTCCCTAAAGCTGGGGAACTAAAAAGATCTTTCTCATAAAAACTAGCTTCCCCAAGCTTAGATGTTTTCATACCATTAGTAACAATGGTGTTCAAAAAATTCATACTAATAACATTGCTATTAGCATGCCAATAAAGTTCCATAGGTTTTTTAATTTTCTCTTCAAACACTTCATGTCCTAACTCAAGATAAACACTATAAAGCTCTCTAATTTTGTTGTTGTTTTCCATTAAGCCTAACTAGTGAAAACAAGAAACAAAAAGACAAAATTGCAGAATCTAAAGGAAATAACTTCGAGTACTCACACCGGAGGATGTGAGTAGCTTTTACCTTACCTCCTTGGCAACGGCGCCAGAAAAGAGCTTGATGTCTACGCACTTCTATTCTTGTAGACAGTTGTTGGGCCTCCAAGTGCAGAGGTTTGTAAAACAGTAGCAAGTTTCCCTTAAGTGGATTACCCAAGGTTTATCAAACTCAGGGAGGAAGTGGTCAAAGGTATTCCCTCTCAAGCAACCCTGCAATCAAGATACAAGAAGTCTCTTGTGTCCCCAACACACCCAATATAGGTGCACTAGTTCGGCGAAGAGATAGTGAAATACAAGTGGTAACGGTGCCAGAAAATAGCTTCTGACTTGTTGTTGACATGGGGTAACGGTGCCAGAAAATAGCTTGACGGTGAGGCAAAGACTAAAGGCAACAAGAAGGAAGCAGGCAAACATGCAACCGATCTAGTAGCAAACGGTGTTTCAATGCTTAGAAACAAGGCCTAGGGATCATACTTTCACTAGTGAACACTCTCTCATATCCAAACCTTTTATGTAGGATTGAATTTTTCTTCAAGAAATTTGTTGGATTTGGCTGCTGGAGGTACCTTTATGTCCATCACTTTGGGTGCTGCAACAAAGCTCCTGGATGATATGATGATTAATTATTCTGAATGGCACACTGAGAGCGCTCCACAAGCTAAGAAGGTAAATTCTGTTGAAGAAACCTCCTCTTTGAGTGATAAGATTGATACTATTATGTCTATGCTTGTTAGTGGAAACGCTCATATTGATCAAAATAATGTTCCTTTAGCCTCTTTGGTTACTCAAGAAGAGCAAGTTGATGTGAACTACATTAGAAGTAATAATTTTAGCAACAATGCTTATGGTAATAATAATTATAGTCCATATCCTTCTAATAATGGTAATGCTTCTGGATATTCTTATGGAAATTCCTACAACAACAATAGAAGTGCACCCTCTGAACTTGAAGTCATGCTTAAAGATTTTATTAGTAAACAAACTGCTTTCAATAAAACTGTTAAGGAAAAGCATGGAAAAATTGATGATCTTGCTTCTAAAGTTAATAGCCTTGCCCTTGATGTTGAACTTCTTAAATTAAATGTTATGCTTCATGATTTTTAAGAAAGCAAGACTTTGAATGCCATTCAAGTTAGAATTGATGAAAATGTTAGGATGTTAGCTGAATTGCATGCTAGGTGGGAAAGATGAGTTGAAATTGCTAGAAATAATAGTATGACTAAGGTTTGTACCATTACAACCACTAGTGATGCTGAAGTTTCAAATGCTATCAAACCTCCTACTATTGATGGTAAAATAATTGGTGTAGACAAAGTCCCCATTCCTTTTGCAACATTGCCTAAACCCACTGGAACTTTTTCCAATAAAAATGCTGAAATTTTTCGAAATACGGGAGACAATAGTTCTACTACCTTGAATGATAATTTTGATTTTGATCTTGATGGTTGCAATATTTCTGAAGTAATTATGTTTTTGCAAAAGCTTTTCTAGAAGTCCAAATGCTAGTTCTATGAATATGGATTTTACAAAACATATTACACATGCTCTCATGAAAATTAAAGAAGAAAAAATGAAACATGAAGTTTCTATTCCTAGGAAATTAGAAGATGGTTGGGAGCTGTAGAGGTTAGGTTCCTCCTGTGTTTTACAATGCTAGTCCCTGGATCAATAGCTAGCATCCACAGTTAAGATGTAATATCAAGATACAAAGGTCATAATATAAATTTATAACCAGGAATAACATAAGTTTATTACATCAAACATAGCTCATTTGGCTATTACATTACATTTGCAACGGAATAACTATAAGTATGGGTCCATCATCTTCAAAGTGCCACAGGCAGATGTTGGTTGTAGACTTTGTAGTCCTAGTCAATCAAACAATCTTCATTTTTAAAACAATCAACCTGCAACATTACAAGTTACAGCCACAAGGGTCAATACATTTTGAATTGTATTGGCAAGCTTCACTCCTATGTATAATATGAGTGGATCCTATCATTATATGCATATTTGGCTAAGTAGAGTTTAAGGCTTATTTGCATAAAGCAATATTTTATCCTATCTTTTCAAAAGGGTTTTAAAGTCCTTTGTCAAATTTCTTTTCCAAGTTCCTTGAACTCCTTGGTAGAAACTCAAGTGTTCAAATCCTTGTCAAAATCTCTTGAGCACCTTGGTAACCCCAAGTGCAACAAGTTTTATCAAAACTCATGAGTTCCTTGGTAAAGCCCCAAGTACATCATGCTCTTGAGCACCTTGGTAACCCCAAGTGCAACAAGCTTTACAAAATCTCTTTGAATTCCTTGGTAGACACACAAGGGCATCAAGTTTTTATATTAGAAGTTGGAATGTCGAGATCTCCCATAGTTCAAACTTTAGTTGCTCAGTATTGTCCATAACCGGGGACACGGCTAAGTACTTAGATTTTTGTTTACTTCTGCAGAAGGAGTACACTTTACCCACATGTCACAATCCCATCCTTTTGCCACCAGTGGCCTACTGGATTAGTGCTCACCAAGATGGAGTACTGGCAGATTGAGAATGTGACGAAGTCTTTCCAAAAGGTCCTCCCATACATCATTGCTAGCTTTGTCTTCAGCCCCCATGAAGCATTCCAGATCCCCATGTCCAGTAACTAAAGACAATGTATGGGTCTTCCTAATGTAATTGACTAAGCCAGAGCCATAATAGCATGTGGTTGCACACGAAAGCCACAATTGGAGAAGCATGATTGATCTCTAAGTTTTCTAGGTGGTTTTATTTTGGAGCACAACACAAAGTGATTGCCATAGACATGGTTCCCTTTTGTTGCCACCTTCTCCAAAACTTAAAGTATCCTCCACCTAGGTGGTTCATTGAGTCCTTGTTTTATTATGTAAAACACAAGTCCTTTTCTCAACCTTTGTAAAATCTCAACATGTATCTCTTTTCAAATTATAGCATATAGCATGGCTAAGCATGTACAACTGTAATATTTTCTCTAAGGAGTGTTTAGTGAATCCTATTAGGATTTAGCATAGCATAAGTATAAAATATCTTTTCATGCATGTTTTCAAAATCCACTAAGTATATAATGAAAATAGTAGGACTTTGTATGATAGTGTAACTTGCCTTTTGGTAGGGAATGGGGGTTCACTTCCTTGATCTTGCTAGTTTCACTCTTTGCTAATTTCACTACAAGTCAATCAAGCAATTCACCAAATCAACTAACATTCCAAACCAAGGTTAAACAAACAATTTCACACACATAGCAAAGGTGTCTAAGTCATGCAAAGGTGGGTTCTTCTTGCAAGGTTGGTCTCTACTAGGTTTATAAACTTTGTATGGTCCAAATTGGTCATTTACCAAAATGGCAAAGTCATTTGTAATTGGGTTTTATCTTAAGACCATTTTAAAATTCATTCATCATTTTATGTGGTGAAAATTATTCTTATCAAAGCAAAACTTTAGGTTTTGCACCAAGTAAGTTTCCCTTGGCAAGGCTTGGTGTTTTGGGTCAGTAGGTTTGGTCCATAACATTTTTCCAAAGTTTTCCTTGCAAAAACATTTTCCATAACAAAATCAATGAGTTTGTTGGGCTAGAAAATGACTAAGTTAACTAATTCAACTTAAATTTCACAAAAATCATTTTTAACACTATGGGTTGGTTCCTAGGGTTAGTAAGATCACACAAATCCATTTTGCAAAAGATTTAATCCTAAAATCAATTTTAAACAATTTTTATACTCTAAACAAGTACACAAAAGTTTCTGCAATTTCAATCAATCTAACAGATACTATTTTCAAAACTAAGGCCATGGTTAGCTAGGGCTTGTTCTCCTGAATCCAACGACATAAAATTTGTAAAATTTGGACGTGTGGATCCAAAGATATAAGGGTTTGAAGTTTGCAAAAGTTTCCGTTTTTCAAATCTGTTTTAAATCCAATAGGTGACACGCGGCGTGTTCTTACTGGTCGATACCGGTTCGGGTGGATCGTGTGCTGCGGAGCGTTGAATTTAAGTTGGATCGTGCGGCACAGAACGCGTACCTCTTCGCGGTAAGTGATCTAATCGTACTCGTTCAAACTAGATCCTACGGTACTGGCTCGTTGGACCAAAAGTGAGCGGCGCTGACGGCGGCTAGCGGCGGCGTACGGCCAGGCGGTGACGCTACGGCGGCTACAGGAAGCAAAGAGGAGAGAAAAAGTGCTCACCAGAATCGCAGGGCTGTGGTGATGCTCGACGTGCTGTTGGCTTGACAAGGGGCGCTCGGGTACTGCGGTAATTGCTCGCCGGAGTTGGTTCTGGCGACGGGCGGCTCTGGTCGAGGTCGAGGACGTCACTGGAGAGCGCCCTAAGGCAAAACGAAGGCGCGGTCAGATGCGTGGGATCAAGACAATGATGTGTGCGTGATCGAGAAGTGAAGGGGCGGTCTGGTTCACCTGGTAAACGTCGTCGGAGAGGTTGCAGATGGCGGCGTCGTCGGAACTTGTCAAAGCCGATGCTTCGGGGCGCCCGCGGTCGAGCTGGTGGTACGGGGAGGTGTGTCTGGGAGAGGGGAAGCTGTGAGTTTGGTCGGGGAGGCTCGGGAAGGTGTGGCTTGGCCGGAATCGACAGAGGATGCTCGTCGGAGCGGCGGCGGTATAGAGAGAATTGGAGGCAGCCTAGGGGCAGAGAGGAGGAGTGATCTGGGGAAAAGAAGGAGGAGGCGTTGGCGCTTAATAGCGTGCATTCACGGCGAGGTTTAAGGCGCGGCATCACTGCGAATTGATCGCGGCTTTGAATGGCAGCAACGGCAGCGAGGGAGAAGGCGTGGTCTGCGGGTGGGGAGGAAGAACAGTAGCGGTGGGGTCTACCTGTCAGCGGGGAAAGGGGTAAGGGAGAGGTCCACCGGTCATTCTCTCTGAGGGTTATTTACTGAGTGCGAACCGTTTTCTTGCGGGGTGAGGAGCTGGGCTGGTTGGTGGGCTTATTGGGCTGCCTGGGCTGGGTCGGTTTTCTTTTTATTTTTTTCTGTCTGCTTTGCTTTATTCTTTTCTATTTTATTTTCTGATTTGATTATTCAAACACATGATTCAAACAATCAATTAAATTCAAACCAACATCACACTTCACAACTTTTGAACTTGATTCTGTTCAGTAACAAATACCAAAATTCTAAAATAAAATAATATTTTAAATTCTTTTTAGGTTTTATTTATTAATTAAATAAAATGACTATGGTTTATTAATAAAATAGGGTTTGGTATTAATAAAATCCCCATTTAATCCAAATATTTTCAAAAACCAAAACAGTAGGTTTTATTTGAAAGTATAAAATACTTGGATTACTTATTTTAAAAATAATATTTTATTATAGGGTCTATTAATATTAAAAATAAGGTGGGCCTTAGTTATTATTTCAAATAGGATTTTATTCAGACATTTATTTTGAAATCTAAAATAAAACAAAAAACACTTTAATAGGTTTTATTTGAGAATATAAGTACTTGGGAAAACTTATTTTTAAAATAAATAAATAGGTTTTAGTGTTTTATTTAAAATGGAATAAGTGTTTACTTAAATAAAACTTGGATATTAAATCCTTATTAATTTATTTAAATAAACCTTTACTATTTTATTTAAAATAAAATGTTTTTAATTCTCAAAGCTTGTCCAAGGATTAATTTGGCTTTATAAAATAATCTTTATTTATAAATCCATCTTTTCTTTTGAATACCAAATCTTTTATTTTTAAAAGATCCAAAATACTATTTCCAAAATATTTTATTTTCCTTTATTTAAAATGTTTATCTTTTTAAATCCTTTTTAGGATTTTATTTGATCAAATGGTTTGAGGTTCCTTTTAAATTCAAAAAGTTTCTTCTGGCTCTGAAAATCAAACAAAGTTTTATTTTATTCATTTATTTTCACATTACAAGATTTGGAAAATCTTGGGATGTGACAGGAGCCCATCATTAATGTGAAAGTGAATTATTTTGATTTCAAAGCTTTATGTGATCTTTGTGTAGTGTCTCTATTATGCCTAGAAAAATTTATGATATGCTTGATTTACCAACATTGGAAGATTGTTATTTGGATGTCCATCTTGATGAAAATGCTAAGAAGAAACTTATGGGGAGAATTAATGATGTTCTTATTATGGTTAACAATACCTTTATCCCTGTTGATTTCTATGTTTTGGATGTTGAATGCAATGCTTCTTGTCCTATTATTTTGGGAAGACCTTTTCTTAGAACTGTTGGTGCCATTATTGATATGAAGGAAGACACCATTAAATATCAATTCCCATTCAAGAAAGGTATAGAACACTTCCCTAGAAAAATAAAGAAGCTACCTTTTGATTCTCTTATTAGAACAAAATTTGATGTTGATGCTTCTTCATTCGAAAATACTCGATTCTTGCTTTCTGTGCCTTGCCACACACGGTATGCCCGCTGTCACTTTCACACACGTGGGTAAAAGCATAGATCTATTAAAGCACAAAGAGTATTTATGTAGACTCTAGCCTAAGTGCCACCATGGCGTGCATGCTGTCACTTTCACACACATGGGGAGATCATAGATCTAATGAAGCACTTGAGTAGCAAGGTAGATCGACTTGATTACAAAGCTCATGACCACAAGATCATGCATAGAGAGAGATGAACACATAGCTACCGGTAGAGCCCTTAGCATCGAAGGGGAACTACTCCCTTCTCATCATGGGAATCAACAACGGTGATGGATATGGTGGTGGAGATCGATGGAGATGGCTCCGGGGGCACTTCCCCGTCCCGGCAGGGTGCTGGAACAGAGACTTTTTGTCCCCCGAATCTCCCCTTCGGTGGCGCAGCGGAGGTTTTCATGGATTTCTTCTAGATGCCCTAGGGTTTTTGGGTCGGAGGCTTCTTATAGGCACAAGAATCAAGGTCGATGGGGGGTCCAGGGGGCCCACACCCCCTATGGGCGCACCCAGGGCTTGCCCGCGCCTAGGGGGTGTATCCACCATGTGCCTCCCCCCCTCCGGCTCTGCTTCGTGGTTCCGTGTTGCTCCGAGAAAAATAATAACTTTGGCTTTTGTCCCGTCCAATTCCGAGAATATTGATTTTCTGCCTTTCTGGAACCAAAAACGGAAGAAAACAGGCAACTGACACTGTGGCAACTTGTTAATAGGTTAGTGCCAGAAAAGATATAAAAACACCTCAAAGTATAGACAAAGCAAAGTAAAGTAGATACAAAACAAGCATGGAGCATCAAAAATTATAGATACGTTTCCGACATATCATAGACAGTGTTGGGCCTCCAAGTGCAGAGCTTTGTAGAACAGCAACAAGTTTCCCTTAAGTAGATTTCCCAAGGTTTATCGAACTCAGGGAGGAAGTGTTCAAAGGTATCCCTCTCAAGCAACACTGCAATCAAGTTGCAAGAAGTCTCTTGTGTCCCCAACACACCCAATACACTTATCAGGTGTATAGGTGCACCAGTTCGGCAAAGAGATGGTGAAATATAAGTAATATGGATGATTATAAGTGGTAATTGCAATCTGAAGTAAAGATGACACCAAGCAAACATGTAATAGGTCTAGTTGTAAACAGTGTTTCAATGCTTAGAAACAAGGCCTAGGGATCATACTTTCACTAGTGGACACTCTCATATAATATCTTCTCTTTATTATGCTACTCTGAACTACTCTCCGGTTGGACAACTCCAATCCATAGTAGGGCTACAAAATCTCTCCTTAAAGTTCGTATTCCCCATCTAGGTAACCCCACACTGTCACCTTGAGCGCTAGATGGTTCCAACAAACACCACAATTTCATAAAGACATCCAATTCAAAATATAACTCATGATAAGTATTTATGTAATCTTTATCCTAAGTGCCACACGGTGTGCACACTGTCAACTTCACACACGTGGAGATAACCCGAGATTACAATTAAAGCACTTGAGTAGCAGAGTAGATCTACTTGATTACAAAGCTCATGACCACAATAAGATCATGCATAGAGAGAGATGAACACATATCTACCGGTAGAGCCCATAGTCTCGAGGGAGAACTACTCCCTCCTCATCTTGGGATTCAGCAACAGTGATGGAGATGGCGTTGGAGTCGATGGAGATGGCTCCGGGGGCAATTCCCCGTCCCGGCAGGGTGCCGGAACAGAGACTTCTGTCCCCCGAATCTCCTCTTTGGTGGCGGCGGCGCTGCGAAACTTTTTGTGGAGATCTGATCTGTGCTAGGGTTTATGTCCCGAGGAGACGTATATATAGGCGAAATGGCAAGGTCGGTGGAGCCTCGAGGGGCCCAAACCATGGGCTGGCGCGGCCAAGGGTGGGCCCGTGCCATCCTATGGTGTGCCTGCCTCATGGCTCCCCTTCGTCTCTCCTTCGGGCTCCGTGTTGCATTTGGAAAAATAGGCACTTCGGCTTTTGTTTCGTCCAATTCCAAGAATATTTCCTTACTAGCTTTTCTGAAACCAAAAACAGCAGAAAACAGGCAACTGGCACTATGGCATCTTGTCAATAGGTTAGTTCCAGAAAATCTATAAAAATGCCGCAAAGTGTAGACAAAACTTAAGAAAGTTGATACAAAACAAGCATGGAGCATAAAAAATTATAGATACGTTTACGACGTATCAACTCTCCCATCCGAACCCTAGCTAGCCGCAGGCGTCACTCTCCCGCCGGCTGCTACTGTCGCCCTCGGCAGCGGTGGCGGCCACGCCTAGGCTGCCAAAGACGACGGGCGATCTGTGCGGCCCTGTCGATCCTATTCGCGCTAGGGGGTGGACACCAAGGAGCGGTGCCGGTGGATCCAAGCGGCGGGCGACAACGCTCGCCCGAGCGGCGTTTACCAATGGCCACGAAGGGAGGGGCAGAGGAAAATATGGGGGCAATGGTGCAGGCTTGGAAGCGACGTGGTGGTTTCCTTAGGCAGCAACGCCACATCTCGGTCTCTTTGTAACCAATCTGTGGGTTTAGCCATGGCCTCGAAAGGGCTAAAGGCTAACTAGCTCGTTCCGTTCGCCGGAAGCCGACCGACGGTGTGGGGCTATTGGATCGGCCTGAATAATCGCGGCGGTTCTAGGGTTCCTTCCGCGCGAAGAAGAATATCTGTTGGATGCTTGTCCTTGATGATCTGGTCTAGAGCGGCGAGTTCCGGAAGGCTCCGTCGGCGAACTCCCATGGACGACTATGCCTGGAGATTGCTGGATCAGATTAAATTCGGTCAGGCATACCCATATTTTTTCTGGCTGTTTGGTTTCAGTGGGAGCATTGTGAAGCTGTGATATCTGTTACCATCATGTTTCATGTCTTCGACAACCCATGGTGAAGTCATATGCGGAGAATGTCAGAAAAGCTTGAACATCGGGGATTTGAATCTTTGTGGCGACGAGGAACTGGCTGCGTGATCTGTGACTCGCAACAACGACTGTTTGTGGGAGCGACAACACATGAGGAGTTCCTAGTCTTACCTTGCAGGATGAAAAATTCAATGTCTGGCCTTAATTGGTTGTGCCTGGCAATGACCTTGTTGAAGGAATTGTTTTGCGAGTGAGAACTTTCTTCAGGATGAAAACCTATGATCTTTGATCGGGCGACGATGGTGTTTATGCACTATTTTCTTCTTGAAGTCGTCGCTATTAGAGTGGTTGGACTACTGATGTTGTTTTAGTGATGTTAGTGCTATTGCTTCGAGGAATCATTCTCTACTAGACGGAAATGCGCGCTTCGCCGCGCCGTCTGCATGGCGTTGTCATACAGCGTGACTGTTGCGGCACACTAACCGATCTTTAATTTCTAATATCGTTGGATAAAACATATGTGTCATCAATAGAGGTGAGACAACGCTACCTCCTTCGCAGTCGTTGGCGGCTGGGATGGCTGCATGGAGGTTGCGATGGCTAGAATTGGCCGGTCGCATGCCCTGCCGGAGGTTTATTGTGCGGACCCACGTTGATCTTGCCCTTCTTCTGGCCAGGCACCACCGCAGATGTCAGCCGCTTGGGCACGACATTCCTTGGCTTCAAGGCGGGCGACAGACGACAGCATGCACATTCGCCGACCGTGGTGGCGCAAACATCTAATCACAAACAATGTCGGCGTTAGGGTTGGGTGTGGTGGCGGGGTCGGGGTGTTGCGAGCGGCGGCAAAACTTCTCCTTCGGGGGACGTGGGGATGGAGGATAAGGGGGGTTGGGGGAGGCGGAATAGCCGTCCATGCCCGGGATTTCGTCGGCGGCGCTCGAGGCGGAATGCAAGAGGTCACGTGTGGAAGTTTCAGTTTGACGGTTGGGCAGCACAGACCGATACACCAAATTTGCAATGCAGAATTATAATTTTTTTGTGTGCCCTAAATTGTTTTGTGCGCAACCTATTTTTGAGCGTATGCTGGTGCACAATTTTGCCCCGCCGCGCTCAATAATATTGTTTTTTGTGCACCGTCGGATTTTTTTTGCGTCTGCTAGATATGCTCTAACTATGTTCGTTAGTTTTTTTCCAATAGGCCTTGACAATAATCTGTATTTTCTTTGAGCTGTCCCATGTTTGATTTTTTTTTTGGGTCCACATGCCATACACACGTACTCTCACGTGGTCTAAGAATGCTTCATTCTCACCAGACTTAAGTCTATATATAGTTAATAACGGGACTTTTCTTTATTGTAATTTTTTTATGAGCAGTGTGCATATGTAAGCTACTAGAGCAATGCGTTGTTGCAAAAGTTGGATGTAGTTAATATCTCATGATATTAATATATACTCTTTTCTAAAAATAGCGAGATTATCAATCGACCCGCCGTACCAGTCTTAGACTCCGTCTTTCAAAAGCTCATACCCGTACGCGTAGGATATGCATATGTGTGCGTTTATAGAGATGAGTATATGTATATATTCTTGAGCGTCCGCCTTTGGGTTTTAAAGAAATGGCAGCACCAAACGCCACTTTACTAGCAAAGACTTGAAAGAGAGAAGACTGAAAGAAGACAACAACACTGTTCCTTTCGTTCCAAACTAATTGACACATAACTGACATATGTTTGTTTAGAAATTTTCTCGAAACAGAATTTCACCCCAGTTGATGAATAAAGCCACAAACGGAAGAATCAATACGTACGAAGTGGTGAGAGAACACCTTTACAAATCAGATCAAAGATAAACATGATAACATGAGTATACACACGCTAAAGAGACACTCGAAACTAGTAACTAGAGGATCCACCATGCCTCCTTGAGAAACCATCGAACATTGTCGCACCACATCCACCAAGTCATCAGCAGAGAGGGTTACCTGCCCTCTCACTCCGGGCTGTGGAGGGCCAATCTTGCCAGCGAACAACAAGAATGGAAAGCAGTGAAACAACGTCATGTGTATAAGATAGGAGGTCGCCGTGACCGTGCATGCCAACACCGGAAGATCCTCGAGACAGGATCTGAGCTTGTCTACCAATGACAACACATAATACCAAGAGGTACTGGGGCTCCACCGATGTTGAGACCTAAAAGATCAAGGGTCTTCACCTGGAGCGCTGCACGGGAAGGTAAACACAACGGCACCCCAAGAGGGTGATGACACCTACAAACGTCAGAGCATAGATATTTCACCCAGATAAACCTTCGCACCACAACCGGTACATCGGACCGCCCGTTGTCACCAACCCAGATCTCCATAGAGCGATCTAGGAGTCGCCTTTTCCGAAGTGCCACCAACGCCAGAATCCCCGCCGCCCACTCCTCGCCACCCACATGGACAAAGAGACAAGCCACCACCGACGTCACATCGCTCGCCGAAGAGTCGCCCATCTAGTCCACCTTCCAGGGACGTCGCCTCGACATCCATGATCTCACACCCATGAAGGAGCAACTACCACCATGACGGATCCAACATCACATACGAGGTAGGCCAACGCGAGCCAACACTTAGCAACAGAAGGTCGACGAACACGACATCCATGGCACCTCCACGCCACCTGTCAGTCAAACCTCGCAGATTCCTCGAAGGACCTGCAGGCAGCCACTAGACCTTGGCCCGCTCGGCCCAAATCTAGAGCCCCAGCACCACATGACCAGGGATCGTGCTCAGCATCCAAACATGGAGTGGCAACCGCAGTATGGTAGGCCTAGATCGGGCCTATGCCACCCGACCCTTGCTGAGCAAACCGCTGTTGTCCACACCGTGCTGCACCACGACCTCCCATCACCGCTGGCAGGACGCTATCACCGTAATCACCCACCGCCGCCAGGTCAGAATTCTGTGTCGTCGTCGCACCGCCGCCGACCAGAAGACCTCGTGCCTCCGTTAAAACGCATGTGTAAGGTCATGCCCCTGCCGCTGGCACCGCTTAGGATTTGCCCGACGACGGCGACGACGGCGTGAGAGGAGGGGCCTATTACGGGCAGAGCTAGGGTTTGCCCCATTGTCCGCGGGAAAGGAGCATAGCAAAAAAGTCTCCTTTCTTCAATTGTTTAGAACTTTAGATGCGGATGTATCTACACATTGAAACACGTATAGATATATTCGTATTTAGACAGAGTTGTGTCAATATTTTGGAAAGGAGATAGTACCGATGATGTTCATGGGACCACTAAAATGTTCCTAATCAATTTTTGCAAACAAAATGAAATCCTCGTATACAACAAAAGACGAGAATCCGCCCTCTCCTCCCAATGCTGGTGCGGCTGCTGAAGGCGAATAAAATTAAAACCCTGTGGTATTTTATTAAATGAGTAGTGAGTCTCGAACCATGTGCATCTAGCACACCACCTCATGTATCAGCCAATAAGACATAGGGTCTTTCTCTTGTTGAATGTGAAGAGTGGTGGTCATAGCGACGGTGGCGCTAGGGTTGAGGAGCATGCGATTATACTACATATCGGCCCCTAAAATGGGGGTAGTTATTTTTACCATTAAATCACGTGAGTTAACAATGTGCTATTGCTTTCACGTCATGATATAGGATCGCATGAATCTTGGAGTTGCACAATATCTCAATGCAAAGTTATAGACACGATATGTTTCTTATATGTTTTCTTCTTATTGTATGCTTTATGGTAGTGCATTATAATATGATGCTACAATCCTATGTCTTGTTATAATAGTGTGATTAGTATCACTAATTGCTACTACAGTCCTGCATTTTTCATTAACTATAGTGCCATGTCATCTTAGTGCCACACCATCTTGTACTTAGATGGTGTTGCCGATGCTCATCCGAGTACAACTCAAATAGTTCCTCCGATTCAGTTAGTTTGCTAAACCATTTTTCAACATAGGGAGTACTCACTGGAGGCGGAGAGATTGTGAAATGTTTTTGTTACCGTTGTAATTTCCCTAAATTAACTAAATTTTGAATATCTATTCAGTGAATTTGTGGATTTTTTTTTGGATGAAAATAAAGTCCAACCAAATTTTCATGAAATTCGGTAAACAGAGTATCAACGTGTTCACTCAAGCCTTATCTGTTGGATGGAATTACGGAGGAAGATGCTTATCTCGCCACCAAGCGGTGCTCTAGTGCCATTAGTGACGTCAACAGGACCACATGGGATATGTGGTAAGCTAACTAAACAAATCAATAAAATAGTGAGGTCAACAGGAAGTCAAAGCCGCGAGCCGGTACTCCTACGGGAGAGGAGGGGAACAGGTGAGGCAGCCATGGACGCGGCGGTGGAGCCCCTGCTGCCGCAACCGGCAACCGCCGTGGACCATCTCGGCCGCCCAGTCTCCCACCTCACCTCCGGCCGCTGGCCCGCCGCGCTCTTCATCATCGGTACCCCAAGTCCCAAGGAAACAGCAAGCCAAACTACGTTCCACTCCTCTTTGATCCGCGTGTTGTCTTTGTCGCAGGGGTGGAGATCTCGGAGCGGTTCGCCTACTCCGGCATCTCGGGGAACCTGATCACCTACCTCACCGGCCCGCTCGGTCAGTCCACGGCGTCGGCCGCCGCGGCCATCAACGCGTGGAGCGGCGCCGCGCTTCTGCTGCCGCTGCTCGGGGCGAGCGTCGCCGACTCCTGGCTCGGCCGCTATCGCACTGTAGTCTGCGCCTCTCTCCTCTACATCTTGGTATGTATACGTCGTACTGTTGAAGACTTCTCTTCTGGTGTGTTTGCAGCCAGTAGCATGTAGTCTGCAACTCTGGGTTACCTCAGCTGCTACTTTGATGCTAACATCTGAAAATTGTTGAGCATCCGCTACCCCGATTTTGTGAGTAATTTTCTTGAGCATCTTCAGATTCGAAAATATAGTGCTGTTGATCGGTAAATGGTAGTCTGAACCTTCTTTTTTGGTGGAGTATAGCCTTAGATGGAAGTATTTTAGATATGCACATCAATATTCTGAATTGTGAAGTTACTAAGTCAATCGATCATAAAATATTTAACTATTGATATAAAAGGACAAAACTCTGTGACTCCATTGCGATTTTTGGTGCAAGGTTGCACTTCACGGTCACCTAAAAGCATGGTTCAAAAAAGGGAACGGGGATGAACACTAAACAGTTACATAGAAGGAAGTTGTTTACATGTTCACATCCTTGAAGACAAGTTACAGAGAAACATACAAATATGCAAAAGAATGTATATTGAATGTCATTTATAAGCATATACTGATGCAAATATATTATTGATGATAGACATTTATGGTAAGGGAGCAACTCGTGCAATTTTTAGCTTCACCGAAAATACACCTAATCATATCAATAGATTAATGCATTTACAAATATGATGCTACCATGTTGAGTCGTATGCTAGATTACTAGCATAACCAAGAAAATTTAAGTGCACGTAATAGCAGGTTCCAATGAACGCATCAAGCCATTGCAATCCGATACTAGCTCCTCCTGTCAATAATAAATAAGATTGTGAATTAGTAGAACTTGATCTGATGCAATATCTGAAGTTTCAATTTTACAAATAATCAAATTATGCAACATTTATCCAAAGATGCTTGTTTGATCTCTTTAAATCAGAAACAAGGAATACCTCCACCAAATAATTCAGTTCATATTTTTTGGATACATACCCAGACATCGTAGTGGGCAGGGGCGGATCTACATGCATTCAGGGGGGTACACAGGACACCGGGTAGGAAAACATGGTAAAATAGCAACATTTCACCATATATGCACCCCAAAGATGATTTTTCTCTCTTGGTGCACCGATAGGCACCACGGTGCTATATGCTCTAGCTCCGCCCTAGTGGCTACTTGATGTTTTGCATGTAGGATGCTGCAAGTTTTATGAACCTCAAAATAATTAGATTGGCACACTTAAACACTTCTTTGACTGCATTTCATCCACCACCCAGGGTCTGGGCATGCTCACACTATCATCAGCTACTGCGCCACAACAAGCAGAAAAATTTGGAGGACACATGGATTCAACTGTATCCTCGACTTCGACTATCCACTTAGCTTTCTTCTACCTCTCCCTATATTTGGTCGCCTTTGCTCAGGGCGGGCACAAACCTTGCGTGCAAGCATTTGGGGCAGACCAATTTGACGAGAACGATCCTGACGAACGTGCCTCAAGGAGTTCCTTCTTCAATTGGTGGTACTTTGGGACGTATGGAGGTAGTATTGCATTGGATTATATCCAAACATCCAAGAACCTGGCAGATCCCTTCACAAAGGGACTATCACGCAGTGTAATAGAAAATGCATCGAAGGAGATGGGTATGAGACCCACACTATGAGTTTTCCACAGTGGCAAACCAATCTATGTGATCGGAGATCCCGTGAATTAGAATTGGGAGACAAACTGTTGGTAGACTGAGAGGAAAGTATTCCCACTTTAATGAACACCACTCCGTGAAGATGCAATACTTTCCTATTCTGCACGGCAGGTTGATTTTATCTTAATGTGTTTTAAATGGCTTAATCTTAAGTAGAGATGTTGTGCTGCAGAACATCTATTGAAGAATACACATATATGAGTCTGACTGTCAAACGTCGCAGTCTATGAGAGTTGGGTGCTCTCTAATAAACTCATGAAAGGTCATGTAGCATGACGTATAAGCTTCACCCGCGAAGAAGTCCCACGGTAGCCTAGTATCGGTCAAGACTTTTTGTGAAGCTAGGTTCGCAGCAAACTTGCAGTTCAAGGCATAGTCCACTATACAAGTTGTAGCCTGGTATAACATAAAGTTATAGGTGGAAGTTCAACTTAACAGTCTCTACTACAGTACTGGTATATAAACAATGTTTTGAAACCAAAGGCAAACTTCTTGTGCCTCTAGGATCTGGTGGGGGATTGTTGGAATTTTGCCTAAATAGGCCCGGTCCATTTATTATATGTCAATAAATTTCTGAAATCCTAGAGGCCCATTTGGCCCATTCATGCAAGGCAAGAGTTGGGACAAATGTTTAGTTCCACGTTGCTAGTTGAGTGGAAGTTGGACCAGCTTATAAGGTGAGCTCTCATACCACTTGGTAAAAGGATAAGAAGGAGAAGGAGAGAGTTCCACACGCGCGCTCCTCCTCCTCGCTCGCCTCGCCACGCCACGCCACGCCTCGCCCCGCCTCTTCACGACGCGCGCGCGCCGCGGGTTGCGGGAATCTCGCCAAGCCGAGCTTTATTTTGCCATGCATGAATGGTATATGAACAGTCGTACAGAAGTTGAAACGTTTTGCTCGAGTGGACTTTTAATACGAACTGAGTGGAGGCTGTCCGATGGGCTGCCGCATGTTCGCTTCAACTCCCGTCCGTTCGTTTCATCTTCTGCGCAGCCTGTCTGCCTACCCGTCTGTGTCTATATAAGAGAGAGGTCGCGCCTCTTCTCAGACACACTGCAACACATCGTCGCATACTCCTTTGCGCCTCAAGTTCTAGAGCACTGCGCTACCTAGATCTTCCCCATCCCGTCTTGCGGTGTGCACCGCGAGCCGGGACAGTAGGCCTCCGAGACCCCGCTGCTTCGAGTCCTGGACGGGAGAAGGGCGATAAGGTTTTTGGGGAGCGCTATCGGCGCGACTACTGGCTTCGTCACGAACTCCCACACGGATAGCGACTGCGGCGACGTCTTTCCCGACGAGGACTTCTTCCCCGACATCAGCACCTTCTTCCTCAACGACATGGCTAACGACGGTGCCAACACGAACACCGGTGGTTCCTCTTCTGCTGCCGCTGTGTATGTTTTCTTTATCAATCTTGTTCTGATCGCATCTCAAGACTTATGTCTTGCAGTCTGTTTGGTTACCTGTCTTAATATGTTTTCGCTATTTCACATGATTAGTATTTTATCTTTTATTCTAATCATGTTTTATCTAGCGTTTATTATGGGTAATTCGCTTGGTAAATTGCTCTATTATTCAACAGATACTCCCTCCGTTTAGAAATATAAACGTGTCTAGATACATCTCCTTCACAAACCTAAAATATCTTATATTTCTACGGAGAGAGTAGACGTTTGTTTAGAACTTCTGCCGAAACAGAATTTCACCCGGTTTATGAATAAAGCCACAAACAGAAGAATCAATACGTACAAAGTGGTGAGAGAACACTCTTACAAATCAGATCAAAGATAAACATGATAACAAGAGTATACACACCCTAAAGAGACACTCGAAACTAGTAACTAGAGTAGCCACCACGCCTCCTTGAGAAATCATCGAACATTGTCGCACCACATCCACAAATTCGTCAGCGGAGAGGGTGGCCTGCCCTCTCACTCCGGGCTGTGGAGGGCCGATCTTGCCAGCGGACAACAAGAATGGAAAGCAGTGAAACAACTTCACATGTATAAGATAGGAGTTCGTCGTGACTGCACACGCCAGCACCGAAAGATCCTCGAGACAGGATATGAGCTTGTCTACCAATGACAACACATAATACCGAGAGGTACTGGGGCTCCACGATGACGCAACAAAGATGGTAATGACGCATCGCGTCGCCGATGTTAAGACCTAAAAGATCAAGGGTTTTCACTCGGAGCGCTGCATGAGGAAGGTAAACACAACGGCGCCCCAAGAGGGTAATGACACCTACAGATGTCGGAGCACAGATATTTCGCCCAGAAAAACCTTCGCACCACAACCAGTACATCGGACCGTCCGTTGTCACCAAGCCAGATCTCCATAGAGCGATCTGGGAGTCGCCTTTTCTGAAGCTCCACCAACGCCAGAATTCCCCGATGCCCACTCCTCGCCACCCACATGGCCAAAGAGACAAGCCACCACCGCCGTCACATCGCTCGCCGAAGAGTCACTCGTCTAGTCCACCTTCCAGAGACGTCACCTTGGCATCCATGATCTCGCGCCCATGGAGGAGCAACTACCACCATGTTGGATCCAACATCACATACGAGGTAGCCAGCGGGAGCCAACACTTAGCAACAGAAAGGTCGACGAACACGACATCCATGGCACCTCGCAGATTCCTCAAAGGACCTGCAGGAAGCCACTAGACCTTGGCCTGCTCGGCCCAAATCTGGCGCCACAGCAGCACATGGTCAGGGATCGTGCTCATCATCCAAACATGGAGTGGCAACCGCAGTCTGGTAGGCCTAGATCGGGCCCCCATTGGCCTAGATCGGGCCTATGCCACCCGACCCTTGCTGAGCGAACAGACGCTGCCCTCACCGCGCCGCACCACGACCTCCCATCACCACTGGCAGGACACCATCGCCGCAATCACCCACCGCCGCCAGGTCGGAATCCTGCGTCGTCATCGCACCGCCGCCGACTAGGAAACCCCGTGCCTCCGCTAAAACGCACGGGTAAGGTCATTGTAGGGGTTCGTAGCATGGAAAACAAAAATTTTCTATCGCATACAAACAAACAAGCCAAGATCTATCTACTAGATTGTAGCAACGAGTCGATGGAATAACTTACCCTCGAAGATTCCAAAGTGTTTAACGAGAGCAGATTCTCGTGGGTGATGTAGTCGTACTCTTCCCGATCTCAAGATCGTGTAGACGATCCTTCCGGCGCTGCGTTCTGGCAGCGCTCCCGCAGTCGGTCACACGTTCGGTACTCGACGAAGACCTTCCTCTCCCTTGTTCCAGCAGGCAGCGGAGGTTGTAGCACTCTCCTCGCGATTCCGGCAGCACAACGGCGTGGTACCGGAAGTAGAGGGGAGATCCCGCAGGGCTTCACCTTAAGCCGGAGCGAGTATGGTGGATTATGAGAGAGGGCTATTAGTGGTCTAGAGATTAGACTCACCAATTAGAAGGCTCTAAACCGCAGACTAAAGCAATTAGAAGCTCTAAACCAAAACGGCTCTAAACCGGAGATTAGAGGTGGAAACTTGTGTGTCTAGAGGAGGGAGCCCTGCCCCTCCTTTTATAGGTGGGGAGGCACGGCCAGGGGAGGGGAGTCCCTCCCCAAGTCGGCCTTGGGTGGCGCGCCGGCTTGGGGAGGAGACTCCTCCCTCAAGTCGGTTCCCAACTCCTCTTGCTTGTTTCCCACAGTTTCTTGTTTTGGCCGTTTGACTTTCAAACTGGACATTTGACTTTTCTGTTTTAGGATTCAATTTAATCCTTTATTTGGGACAGCAAGAACACTTAGTACATGATGCAATCATTCAATGACACACTCATGTACCCTCCCCCCCGGAGTGCCAGACAATCCGGAACCTTCTAGAACATTCCCGATGAAAACACCGGAATCATTCCCGAACTCCGAAACGGGACTTTCCTTATATGAATCTTATTCTCCGGACCATTCCGGATCACCTCGTGATATCCCGGATCCCATCCGAGACTCCGAACAACATTCGGTCTCTTTCTCATAATACCATAACTACTCAAAACAACGTCGAATCCTTAAGTGTGTCTCCCTACGGTTCGTGAATTATGCAGACATGATCGAGACACTTCTCCGAACAATAACCAATAGAGGAATCTGGAAATTCATATGGCTCCCACATATTTCTACGATTACTTTGCGATCGAATGAACCACTTACATACGATACCAATTTCCCTTTGTCTCACGATATGTTACTTATCCGAGGTTATGATCGTCGGTATCTCTGCATACCTAGTTCAACCTCGTTACTGATAAGTACTCTTTTCTCGTTTCCGTGATATGTGATCCCTTGTGAGCCAGTCACATGCTTGCAAGCTAATTGGATGACATTTCACCGAGAGGGCCCAGAGAATATCTATCCGTCATATGGATGGACAAATCCCACTCTTGATCCATGTGTCTCAACCAATACTTTCCGAACACTCAATGCCATCTTTATAGCCACCCAGTTACGGTGTGGTGTTTGATGTCATCAAAGCATCCATCCGGTAAAGGTGATATGCATGATCTCATGGTCGAAGGAATTAGGTTACTATGTATCAGAAAGCATATAGCAATTGAACTATTGAAATGACTTGATCTTTATGCTACGCTTATCTACAGGAGTATGTCCATCATATCATTCTCCTAACGATATGATCTTGTTGTTGATAACATCTCAATGTTCATGATAGGGAAACCACAATCATTTATCAACCAACAAGCTAGTGAAGTATAGAGGCTATACTAGGGACTTCAAATTAAGTTTACAAATCACACAAATATTAATGTTTCCCTGTTAATACTATTATAGCATGAATGTAAACATTTATCATAAACACAAAGATATAATAATAACTACATTTATTATTGCCTCTAGGGCATATCTCCAACAGTCTCCCACTAGCACTAGAGTCATCTAATCTAGATTACATGGTAATATACCGAACACCCATGGCAGTTTGGTGTTGGTCATGTTTTTCCCTCGGGAGAGGTTTAGTCAACGGATCCGCCACATTCAGATCTGTGTGTACTTTGCAAATCTTTATATCCCCATCCTGGATATGTTCTCGAATAGCGTGAAAACGTAGCTTGATATGCTTCAGCTTCTTGTGTGACCTTGGTTCTTGCGCATTGGCTATGGCTCCCATGTTATCACAGTAGATAGACATTGGGTCCAGCGCACTAGGAACCACACCCAGCTCTGTAATGAACTCTTTCATCCATATCGCTTCTTGTGAAGCCTCCGAAGCAGCCATGTATTCCGATTTAGTTGAAGATCTCGCCACAACGCTTTGCTTTGCACTCCTCCAGCTAACTGCTGCACCATTCAAAATAAATACGTATCCAGATTGTGATTTAGAATCATCCGGATCGGTGTTCCAACTAGCATCGGTGTAACCATTAACAACGAGCTGTTCATCACCTCCATAAGAAAGAACCATATCCTTAGTTCTTCTCAAGTACTTAAGGATGTTTTTGACCGCTGTCCAATGATCCACTCCTGGATCACTTTGATATCTGCTAGTTAGACTAACAGCATATGCGATGTCGGGTCTATTACATAGCATGGCATACATTAGAGATCCTATGGCTGATGCATAGGGAGTCTTACTCATCATTTCTCTATCTTCTGCCGATGTCGGACTTTGAGTTTTACTCAAGGTCGTATTGGGCAACATGGGCAAGAACCCTTTCTTGCTTTCTTCCATTCCAAACCTCTTTAGAACTTTGTCCAAATATGTACTCTGTGACAATGATATTTGGCGTTTCGATCTATCTCTATAAATCTTTATGCCTAATATGTAAGCTGCTTCGCCAAGATCCTTCATTGAAAACTATTATTCAAATATTCTTTGACACTACTAAGAAGGTCTACATCATTCCCAATCAACAATATGTCATCCACATATAGTATTAAGAATGCTACAGAGCTCCCACTCACTTTCTTGTAAATACAAGCTTCTCCATAAGTTTGTATAAAACCAAAACTTTTGATTACCTTATCAAAACGTTGATTCCAACTTCGGGATGTTTGCTTCAATCCATAGATGGACCGTTGAAGTTTGCATACCTTGTTAGCATCCTTAGGATCGACAAAACCTTTGGGTTGCATCATATACAACTCTTCATCAATATCTCCATTGAGGAATGCTGTTTTGACATCCATCTGCCATATCTCATAATCATAATATGCAGCGATTGCTAACATAATCCTCACAGACTTTAGCTTCGCTACCGGTGAGAAAGTCTCATCGTAGTCAACTCCTTGAATTTGTCGAAACCCTTTTGCGACAAGTCGAGCTTTATAGACAGTAACATTACCATCAGCATCTGTTTTCTTCTTGAAAATCCATTTGTTCTCGACAGCCTTCCGGCCATCCGGTAAGTCCACCAAAGTCCATACTTGGTTTTCGTACATGGATCCAATCTCGGATTTCATGGCTTCTTGCCATTTATTGGAATCTGGGCTCATCATCGCTTCCTCATATGTCTCGGGATCATCGGTGTTGTCCACCAACATGACACTCATAACGGGATCATACCAATCTGGAGTGGTACGAGTTCTCGTTGACCTCCGAGGCTCTGTAGCAACTTCAACCGAAGTTTCATGATCACCATCATTAGCTCCCTCTCTTATTGGTGCAGGCACCACAGGAACTTCTTCCGGTGTTGTGCTACTCGCAATTTCGAGAGAAGGTTCGACAACCTCGTCGAGTTCTACTTTCCTTCCAGTCACTTCTTTCGAGAGAAATTCCTTCTCTAGAAAGGATCCATTCTTGGCAACGAAGGTTTTGCCTTCGGATCTATGATAGAAGGTATACCCAATAGTTTCTTTTGGGTATCCTATGAAGACGCATTTTTCCGCTTTGGGGGGTTCTAGCTTGCCCGGCTGTAACTTCTTTACATAGGCTTCGCATCCCCAAACTTTAAGGAACGACAATTTAGGTTTCTTCCCAAACCATAATTCATACGGTGTCGTTTCAACGGATTTAGACGGTGCCCTGTTTAAAGTGAATGCGGCTGTTTCTAATGCATAACCCCAAAATGATAGCGGTAAATCTGTAAGTGACATCATAGAACGAACCATATCTAAGAGAGTTCGATTACGACGTTCGGACACACCATTACGCTGTGGTGTTCACGGCGGTGTCAATTGTGAAAGTATTCCGCACTTCTTTAAATGCTCGCCAAACTCGTAACTTAGATATTCACCTCCATGATCAGAACGTAGAAACTTAATCTTCTTGTTACGTTGATTCTCTACCTCACTTTGAAACTCCTTAAACTTCTCGAAAGTTTCGGACTTATGTTTCATGAAATAGATATACCCATATCTACTCAAATCATCCGTGAAGGTAAGAACATAACGATAACCACCGCGCGATGCTACACTCATTGGACCACACACATCGGTATGTATAATTTCCAATAAGTCCGTAGCTCGCTCCATCATACCAGAAAATGGAGTCTTAGTCATTTTTCCCATCAGACATGCTTCGCATCTATCAAGTGATTCAAAATCAAGTGATTCAAGAAGTCCATCGGAATGGAGTTTCTTCATACGTTTCACTCCGATGTGACCAAGACGACAGTGCCAGATATAGGTCGAATTATCGCTTGATTTCAAACGTTTAGCCTCAATATTGTTGATATGTGTATTTCCACTATCGAGATTCAATAAGAATAGACCATCTATCAAAGGTGCATGTGCATAAAACATATTACTCATATAAATCGAACAACCATTATTCTCGGACTTAAACAAGTAACCGTCTCGCAATAAACAAGATCCCGATATAATGTTCATGCTCAACGCAGGCACCAAATAACAATTATTTAAGTATAAAACTAATCCCGATGGTAGATGAAGAGGTAGCGTGCCGACCGCGATCACATTAACCTTTGATCCGTTTCCCACGCGCATCGTCACCTCATTCTTCGCTAGCTTCCGTTTATTCTGCAGCACCTGTTTCGAGTTACAAATATGAGCAACCGAACCAGTATCAAATACCCAGGCACTACTACGAATACTAGTGAGATACACATCAATAACATGTATATCAGATATACCTTTCTTCTTGATGTTGCCGTTCTTCAAATCCGCCAAGTACTTTGGGCAATTCCGCTTCCAGTGACCTTCTCCCTTGCAGTAAAAGCACTCAGTATCAGGCTTAGGTCCAGCCTTGGTCTTCTTCGCCGGTGTGGTAACTTTCTTACCATCATTCTTGAAGTGTCCCTTTTGCTTAGACTTGCCTTTCTTGAATTTGGTGGTCTTATTGACCAACAACACTTGGTGCTCTTTCTTGATCTCCACTTCTGCAGATTTCAACATGGCAAAGAGTTCTGGCAACGTCTTGTTCATGTTCTGCATGTTGTAGTTCATCACAAAGTTCTTGTAACTTGGTGGTAGTGATTGGAGGACACGGTAAATCCCCAAAGCATTAGGAATCACTATACCCAAGCTTTGAAGTTTGTTTGCGTGCCCAGACATCTTAAGCACATGCTCACTGACGGGGCTGCCTTCTTCTATCTTGCAGTTAAAGAACTTTTCAGAAGCCTCATAACTTTCAATTGCCGCATGAGTCTCAAAAATCAATTTGAGATCCTCGACAATATCATATGGGTCTGAATCCTCAAACCTTTTCTGAAGCTCCGATTCCAAACCATACAAGATAGCACACTGAACTATGGAGTACTGATTCTTCCGAGCGAGGTAAACATTCTTTACTTCATCGGGAGCATCAGCTGCAGGTGGGTCACCCAGCGGTGCATCCAGCACATAGGTCAAATTACCAGCTGTGAGGACAATCCTCAAATTGCGGAACCAATCCGCGAAGTTGCTTCCATTGTTTTTCAACTTTTCTTTCTCTAGGAACGCATTAAAATTGATGGTAGGGGCTGCCATTGATCTACAACATATTTGCAATAGTTTAGACTAAGTTTATGACAAATTGAGTTCAAATTAATAAAGAAATTAAACTAGGTGAACTCCCACTCAAAACAATATCCCTCACATTGTTTTAGTGATCACACGAACCAAATCCACTATATCAACACCGATCATCACGTGAGTTGATATAGTTTAAATGGCGAACAATCGTCATGTTCATCATATCTACTATATGATTCATGCTTTACCTTTCGGTGATCCGTGTTCCTGAGACCATGTCTGTACATGCTAGGCTCGTCAAGATCAAACCTTAGCTACCGCATAAGCAAATCTGGCTTGCTTACGTTGTATACACTTGCAGAATCTAACACACCCGATCATCACGTGGTGCTTCGAAACAACAAGCATTAGCAACGGTGCATACTAAGGGTGAACACTTTCGAACTTGAAATTCATGTGCATGAGGGATCATCTTATAATGCTACCGTCGTCTACTAAGCAATACAAGATGCATAAATTAAAGACAACCATATGGCTCCTGCCGGTTGCCAACTTACAATAAGGAACATTGCATACATCAAATATAATCACAATCATGGCCATATCACATCACTGCACACCCCTGCAAAACAAAGTTAGACGCCTCTACTTTCTTTGCATATTTTACGTGGTTTGGGGCTTTCAATAAGTGTCGTTCTAACTTACGAACAAGAACCACAACATTGATACTATCATTGTTGATCACCCGTTGTAAATTGGATCTTAACTATGCTAGGAGAAACAGGCACCCGCAAAGCCACTTATGCAATACAAGTTGCATGTCAAGCGTGGAGCAAGTCTCATGAACGATGTCATGTAAGGTTAGCCCGGGCCGCTTCATCCCAACATACCGCAAGATGCAAAGTACACAAGAAGCAATCGACAATAAAAGCATCAACGCCCACAATGACCATTGTGTTCTACTCGTGCAACAGATCTACATATAGACACGGCTCTGATACCACTGTAGGGGTTCGTAGCATGGAAAACAAAAATTTTCTATCGCATACAAACAAACAAGCCAAGATCTATCTACTAGATTGTAGCAACGAGTCGATGGAATAACTTACCCTCGAAGATTCCAAAGTGTTTAACGAGAGCAGATTCTCGTGGGTGATGTAGTCGTACTCTTCTCGATCTCAAGATCGTGTAGACGATCCTTCCGGCGCTGCGTTCTGGCAGCGCTCCCGCAGTCGGTCACACGTTCGGTACTCGATGAAGACCTTCCTCTCCCTTGTTCCAGCAGGCAGCGGAGGTTGTAGCACTCTCCTCGCGATTCCGGCAGCACAACGGCGTGGTACCGGAAGTAGAGGGGAGATCCCGCAGGGCTTCGCCTTAAGCCGGAGCGAGTATGGTGGATTATGAGAGAGGGCTATTAGTGGTCTAGAGATTAGACTCACCAATTAGAAGGCTCTAAACCGCAGGCTAAAGCAATTAGAAGCTCTAAACCAAAACGGCTCTAAACCGGAGATTAGAGGTGGAAACTTGTGTGTCTAGAGGAGGGAGCCCTGCCCCTCCTTTTATAGGTGGGGAGGCGCGGCCAGGGGAGGGGAGTCCCTCCCCAAGTCGGCCTTGGGTGGCGCGCCGGCTTGGGGAGGAGACTCCTCCCTCAAGTCGGTTCCCAACTCCTCTTGCTTGTTTCCCACAGTTTCTTGTTTTGGCCGTTTGACTTTCAAACTGGACATTTGACTTTTCTGTTTTAGGATTCAATTTAATCCTTTATTTGGGACAGCAAGAACACTTAGTACATGATGCAATCATTCAATGACACACTCATGTACCCTCCCCCCCGGAGTGCCGGACAATCCGGAACCTTCTAGAACATTCCCGATGAAAACACCGGAATCATTCCCGAACTCCGAAACGGGACTTTCCTTATATGAATCTTATTCTCCGGACCATTCCGGATCACCTCGTGATATCCCGGATCCCATCCGAGACTCCGAACAACATTCGGTCTCTTTCTCATAATACCATAACTACTCAAAACAACGTCGAATCCTTAAGTGTGTCTCCCTACGGTTCGTGAATTATGCAGACATGATCGAGACACTTCTCCGAACAATAACCAATAGAGGAATCTGGAAATTCATATGGCTCCCACATATTTCTACGATTACTTTGCGACCGAATGAACCACTTACATACGATACCAATTTCCCTTTGTCTCACGATATGTTACTTATCCGAGGTTATGATCGTCGGTATCTCTGCATACCTAGTTCAACCTCGTTACTGATAAGTACTCTTTTCTCGTTCCCGTGATATGTGATCCCTTGTGAGTCAGTCACATGCTTGCAAGCTAATTGGATGACATTTCACCGAGAGGGCCCAGAGAATATCTATCCGTCATATGGATGGACAAATCCCACTCTTGATCCATGTGTCTCAACCAATACTTTCCGAACACTCAATGCCATCTTTATAGCCACCCAGTTACGGTGTGGTGTTTGATGTCATCAAAGCATCCATCCGGTAAAGGTGATATGCATGATCTCATGGTCGAAGGAATTAGGTTACTATGTATCAGAAAGCATATAGCAATTGAACTATTGAAATGACTTGATCTTTATGCTACGCTTATCTACAGGAGTATGTCCATCATATCATTCTCCTAACGATATGATCTTGTTGTTGATAACATCTCAATGTTCATGATAGGGAAACCACAATCATTTATCAACCAACAAGCTAGTGAAGTATAGAGGCTATACTAGGGACTTCAAATTAAGTTTACAAATCACACAAGTATTAATGTTTCCCTGTTAATACTATTATAGCATGAATGTAAACATTTATCATAAACACAAAGATATAATAATAACTACATTTATTATTGCCTCTAGGGCATATCTCCAACAGTCATGCCCCTGCCGCTGGCACCGCTTAGGATTTGCCCGACGACGACGACGGCGTGAGAGGAGGGGCCTATTATGGGCAGAGCTAGGGTTCGCCCCATTGTCCGCGGGAAAGGAGCATAGCGAAAAAGTCTCATTTTTCAATTGTTTAGAACTTTAGATGCGGATGTATCTACACATTGAAACACATATAAATATATCCGTATTTATACAGAGTCGTGTCAATAATTTGGAAAGGAGATAGTACCGATGATGTTCATGGGACCACTAAAATGTTCCTAATCAATTTTGGCAAACAAAATGAAATCCTCGTATACAACAAAAGATGAGAATACGACGTCTCCTCTCAATGCTGGTGCGACAGCCAAAGGTAAATTAGAACCCCGTGGTATTTTATTAATGTGTAGTGAGTCTCAAACCATGTGCATCTAGCACACCACCTCATGTGTCAGCCAATAAGACATAGGATCTTTCTCTTGTTGAAGGTGAAGAGTAGTGGTCATAGCGACGGTGGAGCTAGGGTTGAGGAGCATGTGATCTTACTACATATCGGTCCCCTAAAATCGGGGTAGTTATTTTTACAATTAAATCATGCGAGTTAACAATGTGCTATTGCTTTCACGTCATGATATAGGATCGCATGAATCTTGGAGTTGCACAATACCTATCTCAATGCAAAGTTATAGACAAGATATGTTTCTTATATGTTTTTATTTTTATTGTATGCTTTATGATAGTGTATTATAATATGATGCTACAATCCTCTGTCTTGTTGTAATAGTGTGATTAGTGTTACTAATTACTGCTACAATCTCCTATTTCTTTATTAACTATAGTGCCATGGCATCTTAATGCCACACCATCTTGTCTTGTACTTAGATGATGTTGGCGATGCTCACCCGAGTACAACTCAAATAGTTCCTCCGTTCAGTTAGTTTGCTAAAACATCTTTCAACATTGGGATTAGTAATAATTCTTAGATTCTCACAGGAGGCGGAGAGGTTGTGAAATGTTTTTGTTCCCGTTGTAATTTCCCTAAATTAAATAAATTTTGAATATCTATTCAGTGAATTTGTGGATTTTTTTGGATTAAGATAAAGTCCAACCAAATTTTCATGAAATTCGGTAAACAGAGTACTCCCTCCAGCCCATATTAATTGACTTGGATTTGTCAAATTTTAGATGAACCTATATACTAAATAGTGTCTAGATTCATTCAAATTTTAACAAATCTAAGTCAATTAATACGGGTCGGAGAGAGTATCTACGTGTTCACACAAACTTTATCTGTTGGATGGAATTACAGAGTGCCATTAGTGAGGTCAACAAGACCACATGGAAAATGTGGTAAGCTAACTAAACAAATCAATAAAATAGTGAGGTCAACAGGAAGTCAAAGCCGCGAGCCGGTACTCCTACGGGAGAGGAGGGGAACAGGTGAGGCAGCCATGGACGCGGCGGTGGAGCCCCTGCTGCCGCAACCGGCAACCGCCGTGGACCATCTCGGCCGCCCAGTCTCCCACCTCACCTCCGGCCGCTGGCCCGCCGCGCTCTTCATCATCGGTACCCCAAGTCCCAAGGAAACAGCAAGCCAAACTACGTTCCACTCCTCTTTGATCCGCGTGTTGTCTTTGTCGCAGGGGTGGAGATCTCGGAGCGGTTCGCCTACTCCGGCATCTCGGGGAACCTGATCACCTACCTCACCGGCCCGCTCGGTCAGTCCACGGCGTCGGCCGCCGCGGCCATCAACGCGTGGAGCGGCGCCGCGCTTCTGCTGCCGCTGCTCGGGGCGAGCGTCGCCGACTCCTGGCTCGGCCGCTATCGCACTGTAGTCTGCGCCTCTCTCCTCTACATCTTGGTATGTATACGTCGTACTGTTGAAGACTTCTCTTCTGGTGTGTTTGCAGCCAGTAGCATGTAGTCTGCAACTCTGGGTTACCTCAGCTGCTACTTTGATGCTAACATCTGAAAATTGTTGAGCATCCGCTACCCCGATTTTGTGAGTAATTTTCTTGAGCATCTTCAGATTCGAAAATATAGTGCTGTTGATCGGTAAATGGTAGTCTGAACCTTCTTTTTTGGTGGAGTATAGCCTTAGATGGAAGTATTTTAGATATGCACATCAATATTCTGAATTGTGAAGTTACTAAGTCAATCGATCATAAAATATTTAACTATTGATATAAAAGGACAAAACTCTGTGACTCCATTGCGATTTTTGGTGCAAGGTTGCACTTCACGGTCACCTAAAAGCATGGTTCAAAAAAGGGAACGGGGATGAACACTAAACAGTTACATAGAAGGAAGTTGTTTACATGTTCACATCCTTGAAGACAAGTTACAGAGAAACATACAAATATGCAAAAGAATGTATATTGAATGTCATTTATAAGCATATACTGATGCAAATATATTATTGATGATAGACATTTATGGTAAGGGAGCAACTCGTGCAATTTTTAGCTTCACCGAAAATACACCTAATCATATCAATAGATTAATGCATTTACAAATATGATGCTACCATGTTGAGTCGTATGCTAGATTACTAGCATAACCAAGAAAATTTAAGTGCACGTAATAGCAGGTTCCAATGAACGCATCAAGCCATTGCAATCCGATACTAGCTCCTCCTGTCAATAATAAATAAGATTGTGAATTAGTAGAACTTGATCTGATGCAATATCTGAAGTTTCAATTTTACAAATAATCAAATTATGCAACATTTATCCAAAGATGCTTGTTTGATCTCTTTAAATCAGAAACAAGGAATACCTCCACCAAATAATTCAGTTCATATTTTTTGGATACATACCCAGACATCGTAGTGGGCAGGGGCGGATCTACATGCATTCAGGGGGGTACACAGGACACCGGGTAGGAAAACATGGTAAAATAGCAACATTTCACCATATATGCACCCCAAAGATGATTTTTCTCTCTTGGTGCACCGATAGGCACCACGGTGCTATATGCTCTAGCTCCGCCCTAGTGGCTACTTGATGTTTTGCATGTAGGATGCTGCAAGTTTTATGAACCTCAAAATAATTAGATTGGCACACTTAAACACTTCTTTGACTGCATTTCATCCACCACCCAGGGTCTGGGCATGCTCACACTATCATCAGCTACTGCGCCACAACAAGCAGAAAAATTTGGAGGACACATGGATTCAACTGTATCCTCGACTTCGACTATCCACTTAGCTTTCTTCTACCTCTCCCTATATTTGGTCGCCTTTGCTCAGGGCGGGCACAAACCTTGCGTGCAAGCATTTGGGGCAGACCAATTTGACGAGAACGATCCTGACGAACGTGCCTCAAGGAGTTCCTTCTTCAATTGGTGGTACTTTGGGACGTATGGAGGTAGTATTGTTACGGTTTCCGTCTTGAACTACATTCAAGATAACATAAGCTGGCTGTTTGGGTTTGGAATACCTTGCATTGTTATGTCACTTTCTCTTGCGGTTTTCTGGCTTGGGACCAAGACATATCGATTTTATCCTGTAAGAAGTGGTGGAAGTCTATTCGGAATGGTTGGCAAACACCTTCTATCATCCATCAGAGTCTGGCATGCATCATGGTATTCAAAGTAAGCTGCCTTTGAAACTGTGTACCACTGTATGGAGTTAGTTCTTCAGAAACACTGACATTATTTGTTCTCTGTTTTATCTGTGTTCTGTGTCTTTGTTTGGCAGATCATCTGATGATCTTAACTGCATTCCAACATCGTCATCCGACGGAGTCAAAGATAATGCAGAAACGACATGTTTTCCTGAAGAAGCCAAGGCAGTGCTTAAGCTGTTTCCAATAGGGGCATCCTGCCTGATTTATGCAGTTGTTTTTGCCCAGTGGATGACGCTGTTCACTAAACAAGCAAGTACACTAGATAGGTGGATAGGTAGCTTCCAGGTTCCAGGTGCTGCCCTACAAAGCCTGATCAGTGTGTCGATCGTCATCTCTGTTCCCATATATGACCGGATCCTTGTTCCGCTAGCCAGAAAGTACTCAAAGAACCCTCACGGCATCACAGCCTTGCAAAGGATTGGAACTGGATTAGCCATCTCTGTGATCTTGATGGTTGTTGCAGCACTCGTGGAGATGAGAAGGCTCAGGACAGCGAGAGAATATGGCCTAGTGGACAAACCTGAAGCGACGATTCCGATGAGCTTTTGGTGGGTGGTGCCTCAGTTTGTTCTGACTGGCTTAGCGGACATGTTCGTGATGGTCGGCTTGCAAGAATTTTTCTACGACCAAGTGCCAGATGGCCTGCGCAGTCTCGGCCTTGCCTTATACCTGAGCATATTTGGAGTTGGGAGCTTCATCAGTAGCTTTCTGGTGTATGCGATCGGCAGGGTAACCAGTGCCGGTGGAGATAGTTGGTTCTCGGACAATCTGAACCGAGGTCATCTCGATTACTTCTACTGGCTTCTGACCGTGCTCAGTGTTCTTGGGCTGGCTGCTTACCTGCACTTTTCACGAGTGTATGTCCAGAAGAAGGGCATTTCACTGCAATGATGTTATGGGTCAACTGAGATGCATCTGATGAAATGAAACCCATGGCTGATCTCCTGCAAGGTAGCTTGAAGCTTGCTGACAGATTGCCTGCCTGGACGCTGCACTGCTTCAGTCAGGCAGAGGTGAGATGTTTGGTTCTCAAGCGGCTGTTGCTGTCTTCGGTCTGTAACTTGTACAAGGTGAATTAGGCCTTGAAAATCTGAAAGGCAATTTTCTCCGATGTGCTACAATTGCAGTCGATGTGCTGTGTTTATCTGTTTCCTTCAGTAAAGTGAAAGGCAGTACTATCAAAAAGAAATAGAGTATATGTGAAGTGGAAGGCAATGTCGTTTCCTGGTAGACTGACCGCCGAACAACCGCAAACAGTTGAGGCGGAAACTAAACTATATACCCGCTGTCGCTTTGGCACTTTTCAGTTTGCACGTATTTGTCAAGAGGGGTATCTTTTTAGTTAATCACCCCCAGATATTTTATTCGGGGATTCCATTGTATTGACACCTTCGATAAAAAAATATACAGTAGAAAGGGACAAGCTTGTGCCGGCAAACGACCGTAGCGAGCTATCTTCTCTATTTCTTTGATAATGTTTTGCGTTTGTGATTCGGATTGAACTTGAAAAGTCAAGCAAACGTTCCAGGCAGAGTAGAGAAGGCCGGCAATGGAGGCGGAGACTGCAGAGACGCTCCTCCCGCGGCCGGAGCAGACGGTGTCCGCCGTGGATCACCTCGGCCGTCCGGCCTTCCGTGGCAGCTCCGGCGGGTGGCCCGCCGCGCTCTTCATCATCGGTACGTACGCCACAGGAAGAGACGTACAGTAGGTAGCACACAATTCTTGCTTTATCTGTGTCTGAAGTCTGAACCTGAACGTCGTGTATGGTTCTTCCTAGGGGTATAGTACTTTCTTGCTTGTTTTACCTGCGTCTGAACCTGAACGTTCTTCGTAGGGGTGGAGGTCGCGGAGCGGTTCGCCTTCTGCGGCATCGTGGGCAACCTGATGATCTACCTCACCGGCCCGCTCGGCCAGTCCACGGCGGCCGTCAACGCGTGGGTCGGTGCGGCCATGTTGCTGCCGCTGCTCGGCTCCGCCGTCGCCGACTCCTGGCTCGGTCGCTACCGCACCGTCGTCTGCGCATCACTCCTCTATATCGTGGTACGACACAGTATATGCATTGCCTCGCCGCTTCCATGTTACTAGATCATTTTGTTTCATCGGAAGCTATACTTTTACTGCAAAATCTGCACTTATTTTGTTCAACTGCCATGCAGGGGCTTGGCATGCTCACCTTCTCAACGATGCTCGCGCCCGGAGTGCGAGCAGGATGCACCGGCAAGGCGCCGGGCTCAGCCGGATGCTCGACGAGTTCATCCGCTCAGGTGGCTCTCTTCTTCTTCTCCCTGTACCTGGTGGCGTTCGCTCAGGGAGGCCACAAGCCCTGCGTCCAGGCATTCGGCGCCGACCAGTTTGACGAGAACGACCCTGGCGAGCTGGCCTCCAGGGGTTCCTTCTTCAACTGGTGGTACTTTGCCTCATACGGCGGCAACACCATCACCGTCTCGCTCCTGAACTACGTGCAGGAGAGCATAAGCTGGCAGCTCGGGTTCGCCATCCCGTGCGCTGCCATGGCTCTCGCTCTTGCCGTCTTCTGTCTAGGAACCAAGACATATCGCTTCCCTCCGCCGCCAAGTGCTAAAAAGTAAGATGGTTCTGAACACTTCCTGTTCAGGGTAGCACAATCTTCTAAACCTGAAACAATATACGCATTTTTGTTTTGCATTCAGAATGCCTGATGATCCTGAACACTCGCTCTTACTGACGCCAACGCTAAGGCGGGATCATGGAGCCACTGCCCTGGTCAAGCTGTTCCCCATATGGGCGTCCTGCCTGATCTATGCCTTTGTCCTCTCACAGTTCACTTTCTTCACCAAACAGGCAAGCACGCTGGACAGGAGGATTGGCACCTTGGTCGTACCAGCCGCTTCCCTGCAAAGCCTGGTAAATGCGTCGCTCATGATCTTCCTGCCGATCTACGAGCGGGTCTTGGTCCCACTTGCCAGGAAGCACACCAAGAACTCTTCCGGCATCACAACGCTGCAGAGGATCGGTGTCGGGTTGGCGATTTCGATCATCATGGTGACCGTTGCTGCTCTTGTGGAGATGAAGAGGCTCCGGGTGGCGACAGACTATGGCCTGCTGGATAGACCTGAGGTTACTATCCCCATGAGCGTCCTGTGGATGGTTCCCCAGTACATGCTGATGGGGTTGTCCGACACATTTGCGATCGTCGGCTTGCAGGAGTTCTTCTACGATCAGGTGCCCGACGGTTTGAGGAGCTTGGGCCTGGCTCTGTTCCTGAGCATAGTAGGGGTTGGGAACTACATTAGTAGCTTCGTTGTGTATGCCATTGACAGGATGACCGCAAGCGCCGGAGAAAGCTGGTTCACCAACAACCTGAACCGAGGGCATCTTGATTACTTTTACTGGCTTCTTGCCTTGCTCAGTGCTATAGGCCTGGCTGCTTACATGTACCTTGCGCAAGTGTATGTGCCTAAGAAAAAAGGTCTCTCGGTGCAGTGATTTTCAGTTCTATAGTTGGTGCAGCTGACGTCTAGCCGACTATTCTGCCATGCAAGAATTGGCTACATATTTACATTTGGTGATCCTAAATAAAAAATGGAGGAGTCTCCTAATTTGCCGATGTTTATACATAATGTACATGTAGGATGCCACACATACAACAACATTAAAAGGGTGTGTGCATCTATCGATGCAGAGGCGGGCCGTTCCACATTTTGAAAGAAAAGACATCACTAAAATTACAATCAATTTTATAAAGGGAATGCTAGATATAAGAGAAGAAGACACAAAATTATCCATGTTTGCTACACATGTATATCTGATAGACAAGCTTCAAACCAACTTTGACTCAAGTTTGATTTTGGGGATGAAATCAATGATTTTAGAAACAAGGAAAAAAATTAAATAGCGATGCATTGAGTTTTCTTAGTGCGTAAGAGGAAGGGCACCTATCCGATTTCAGATGACGACAAATAATAATAGATGGCCTTTCACCAGTCAAGAAGAGATTAAATTAAGTCGTCACAAGTTAATCTTACGAGTATGTATGTAGGCACACCATAATAATGTTCACTCACAATAAACCGTAATTGTGAGTTTAGAAGTTAAATGATGAAGAAAATACTAATCAGTGCATATGCCCATAAGCCGTGCTGTATAATTTATTCAATAATATATTAAGTCCTATACATCTTTCCATATATTACATTATAGATTAGCAAGGTGTTTTCTTGTAATCGTCTTATTTGACAACCCTTATATTTTTTGGTTTGCTTATTTTTTATACTAAACTATTAGACTTTGATAGCTAATTTTTTTGAACTATAATGATATATACAATATTTGTACATCACATAGTTAGCACTATTAACCTCATAAGAATATAGCTAAATTTTTATTGTGATGATTTTTGTTAAATAATTCGCACACATATCATTAAGAAATAGGCTTGCGTTGCTCTATCAAAAGAATGAAATAAAATTACAGTTTCAAAGTTAATCCTTATAAGAACTTTAAGTACAATCTTCTTAAATGTGAAAAAAACATTTAATATCTTGGTAAAGATATGTATACAAATATTTTAATATCTTGGTAAAGATATGTAAAGTGTACAATATATCCTAGTAGTGGTCGAATTAGTACAAAATGGCCGCCGACGGTACATACACCCTCTATCCAAAATTTTACCACCGGGAACTACAATCATTAACATATTTCTAGACTCAAAACTGACGATGGAAGAATTGTGACAGATCATGAGAAGAAAGGCAACTCTATATGATTTTTTTTGCGGGTAAAAGAAACTTTATTAAACAGGAAGGCTCCTGGAGAATAAAATCAGATCCAGAGCTTAACTAAGTAGCAGTATGGCGTTCCGCCCTATTAAAGTTTTCAAGGCAGTGGCTAATTCTAATCTGTGACCATTCTACTTTTATAAATTGACACACTCTATTTTAACTAGACAAGGTTTTTATTTCTACAATAAGATAAAAAAAAGGCGGTTTGTCTTGTGCTCTTGACTTTACTGCTTCAATCATCTGGACACAATCTAGCTCACTTGAATCCCCTTTCGGTAAGGAGGAAATTGATGATGTCATCAAACTTATGCCAAATGACAAAATCAAACTAGACCTGATGGTTTCAAACTTTCGACGGTCCCTTCATGAAAAAAATGGTGGCAGACATGAAGGTGCATTTTCTACTAATTATTATGTGGTGATTTTTAAGTACCCAAAAGGACGGGAGGGTTAATTATTGTCCTACTACAAAAGGGCGGACCCAGAACCAAAAGAGCCCGGTGTCATTGTCTTAGCCCCACATTTTTCAGCTAGAGTTAGGGGTGTCACACACTATAAATTAATAAAATATATGAAGCAAATCATTTTTTAGGGTGTCCTGTGACCCCTGGAAGCAAATATATGAAGCAAATCATTTGTTATTTACTTAGGAGAGGCTGAGCCCTGAGCGTTAATTTTTTTTTGCATTAAAGCCCCTAATGGCTAATGGGCATTTTACCAGTGGACAATGAACACTTCTTGTAAATAACAAATTTTGTTCCTCCGCAATCAGAAGAAGGATACACCATGCCTGTCCGGCGCAACCATCGCCGTCACCGGCGCGCGAAGGCGGAGGCAGCTCTCTCGAAGCTCAACGAGGAAGAGGAGAAGACACGGAGGATTCTAGATATTCGCGCACTGCGGCGGAGCCTGCACGGCCAGATCCGCGGCTACTACCTCGACGCCATCTCAAGGCTGCCCACCGCCGAACTCAATACTACCCTAGCGCGCAGCCTCCTCATCGCCGGCCACTGCTACGGCCCTCTCCACCCCGTCCACAACATCCTCCTCAACTCCATCTGGTACTCCGCCGCGTTTCCCTTCCGCCCCGGCGACCGGATCGATGTCAACGTCATCAACGACACTGCCATAAGCCGCATTGTTCAGCGCTCTCTCGATGGATTGGTGTCCTTCCTTCGCCATCACTGCCCCGGCCTCTCCCACGAGGACGCCCTTTGGCACCTCAGTATCTCCGGCGCCGACCTCTGTGCCGCCGTTGCGTGCGCACGCGGAGCTGCACCTTCCTTGCTCCCTCCCACGGAAACGGAGGCCTTTCAGGCTGCTGCCAAGGCGGCGCGGCATCCGAAACCTGCAGCACTCAGCGCTCTTCGCTTCTTCCGTGATCCCCTCCGTGGAACCTGAAGCCGTCTCGCTGCTCAACAGCAAGCGCATGCTTTCCTCGGCTGACATTCTGCGCCTCTCCGCCATGCTGCTGCCTTCCCCAGTAACAAATGGGCTGCCACACCCTCCACTCCAGGATCGGTACACGGCGGCCTTCAAGCTCATCGCTAGGAGGAGGACACTTCTTATAAGATGGTATCAGAATGGGTTCAGCTAGCGGAAGCAGCGTTGCGCAAGTATTCCCAGCAAACCGGGGCTCATTACCAGCTTCATATCATCTATGGCGTAGGTGCCCTGCAGGATGAATTCGACAGGGATGAATCTTACCATATCAGTTTCATGGCGTGGCCAAAGGATCCTAATTGTTCTGCTAGTTCTGAAGCTCCTGTGTTTTTCTTTGCTGAAGCACTTTATCCGTCTGGCTCTGAATTTTCTGAAGAGGACATCACCTTGTGTTGTATAGTACAGCCATCCCCAACTGAAGTTGGTATGTTCTTCACCTCCAATCCATTCTGGCTTTTCAGCGGAGTACTAAAACTTATTATATGCTACTCATGACATCTGATCATCTCATGGCTTAACTTTGTGGCATACGAAATCCAACTAAGAGTTTTATGACTAGTCGCTGTTATTACTGTTAATTTTCATTCACTAGTTGGTTGGGGGCTGTTCAGATAGCTAATCTGAATCATACTAGTTGCTTCTGGCCTAGCAGAAATACATACTCCTGACATGTCGGCATTTTTTTTCTATGTTCTTCAATTGAATCATCTTTCTCATCCTTATTCTGCAAAATGAAAAATGCAGATAGTTGCCAGGAATGTCTGACTGAGAACATCCAAGTGGATCACCCTGATGATTCTGAGAACTTTGGTGGTGGGCAGTACTACAACATCGATGGAACTGGTAAAGACCTGGATTGCGGAATCACAAGTGATATGGACTATAGATGTTTTGATCCTGACAGAGACATTGATTTCGTGGAGTATTTGGAACAAGACTTTACCAGTTACATATCGGCTTCACCCTGGCATCGTCGCCATAAAGATGATATCGATTCAGCTATCTTGTACTATTGCAAGAGATATTTGCGATAAATAAGACCTGTATTTGTTGGAACGAAGGTAGTATAGTGTGTTTTGGCAAACTAATTTTGTGGAACAGGGGATGTAGCATCTAATTATTAACGTTGTTCTGTCCCTTCTCGCACTTCTATAGATATACATATACTCTTGACATGTGGGCAATTTCTCTTTTCATGTTCTTCAAATGAATCACCTTTTTCATCCTTCTTCTGCAAAATGTAGTGAAAGGACATTTATTGTCATAATCACTTTTGGTGTTCGTTAACAACAAGTAGATCATTTTACAGTTTGTTATTGTCCACAGGTTGGTATTATCATAGATAAACATCACACACACTCTTTGGAAAAGACCACATACATTTGCCACTGTTCTGGAAACTCCAGACCAGAGTCTCCAGTCTGCCAAGACCGGAGTCTCCGGTGTGGTCCGGAGTTTCCGGTGCTGGCTCCGGTGGTGCCTCCCAGGACTTGGCTGGGTTAGTCAGATGGCCTGTCCGGAGACTGGTCCGGAGATTGGCCGGAGTCTCCGGACTTTGGTCAGACCGGAGTCTCCGGTGTTAAAAGTCCGGAGTCTCCGGTGTTGCTGGTGAAGAAATGGGCTGGGTCAGTCAGATGGCCAGTCCGGAGACTGGTCCGGAGATTATCCGGAGACTTTGGTCGGACCGGAGTCTCCGGTGTTGGAAGTCCGGAGTCCCCGGTGTTGCTGGTGAATAAATGGGCTGGGTCAGTCAGATGGCCAGTCCGGAGACTGGTCCGGAGATTGGCCGGAGTCTCCGGTGTAGACCGGAGTCTCCGGTCTACAGATTGGAGTCTCCGGTCTGACTTTTCTACAATGGTCAGAAAACGGTTCGTGGAGGGGGCTGTCTATAAATAGGGACCCTTATCTTCTTCCTCCAGTTGCTCGAGCTGCTCAAGAACACCAACACCATTAGAGCCACCAAATCCACAAGATCTCTTCATCCAACCATCCAAAGTCACTGATCTTTGGAGAATTGAAGGAGGAGGCCTTGATTCACATCTTCACCAAGAGAGGTCTTCATTTCCCCCTCATTCACTTGAGGGCCCCCAAGCTCTAGTGTTTCTTTGGAAACCCTAAATTTGATTTGGTTCTTACAAGCTTGTCTTTGATTTGTCTTGACAGCTTGCTTGTATTTGGGAGCCTCCAATTCAGTTGTGGATGTGTGCCCCGAACTTGTTGTAAAGGTGCCGGCTTCCACCTCGAAGGTTGCCGATATAGTGGAAGGTGAATCAAGCCCTTTAGGGTGAGGTTCATCGGAGAACAAGGGAGGCCTCTCGTGGCGTTGGTGGTTTGAAACCACCCCCTCTCCAAACGTAGACGTACTTCCCCTCAAAAGGAAGGAACTACGGGAAACACATCCTTGTGTCTCCGCGTCCACTCCCTTGGTTACTTCTATCCTTTACCGCACTTTACTTACTTGTTCTTGCTTAGTGTTGTGTTAGTTTGTGCTTGTTTGACATATAGGTAAATTCACCATAGTTGCATATGTTGGAGATATGCCCTAGAGGAAATAATAAATATAGTTATTATTATATCTTTGTGTTTATGATAAATGTTTATATTCATGCTATAATAGTATTAACAAGGAAACATTAATACTTGTGTGAATTGTAAACTTAAATTGAAGTCCCTAGTATAGCCTCTATACTTCACTAGCTTGTTGGTTGATTAAATGATTGTGGTTTCCATATCATGAACATTGAGATGTTATCAACAACAAGATCATATCGTTAGGAGAATGATATGGTGGACATACTCCTATTGATAAGCGTAGCATAAAGATCAAGTCATTTCAATAGTTCAATTGCTATATGCTTTCTGATACATAGTAACCTAATTCCTTCGACCATGAGATCATGCATATCACCTTTACCAGATGGATGCTTTGATGACATCAAACACCACACCGTAACTGGGTGGCTATAAAGGTGGCATTGAGTGTTCGGAAAGTATTGGTTGAAACACATGGATCAAGAGTGGGATTTGTCCATCCACATGACAGATAGATATACTCTGGGCCCTCTCGGTGGAATGTCATCCAATTGGCTTGCAAGCATGTGACTTGGTCACAAGGGATCACATATCACGGGAACGAGAAAAGAGTACTTATCAGTAACGAGGTTGAACTAGGTATGCAGAGATACCGACGATCATAACCTCGGATAAGTAAACTATCGTGAGACAAAGGGAAATTGGTATCGTATGTAAGTGGTTCATTCGATCGCAAAGTAATCGTAGAAATATGTGGGAGCCATATGAATTTCCAGATTCCTCTATTGGTTATTGTTCGGAGAAGTGTCTCGATCATGTCCGCATAATTCACGAACCGTAGGAGACACACTTAAGGATTCGACGTTGTTTTGAGTAGTTATGGTATTATGAGAAAGAGACCGAATGTTGTTCGGAGTCTCGGATGGGATCCGGGATATCACGAGGTGATCCGGAATGGTCCGGAGAATAAGATTCATATAAGGAAAGTCCCGTTTCGGAGTTCGGGAATGATTCCGGTGTTTTCATCGGGAATGTTCTAGAAGGTTCCGGATTGTCCGGCACTCCGGGGGGGGAGGGTACATGAGTGTGTCATTGAATGATTGCATCATGTACTAAGTGTTCTTGCTGTTCCAAAAAAATGAAAGTCAAATTGCCAGTTTGAAAGTCAAACGGCTAAAACAGGAAACTGTGGGAAACAGGAAACTGTGGGAAACAAGCAAGAGGAGTTGGAACCAACTTGGAGGAGGAGTCCAACTCCTCCAGGCCGGCGCCCAGCCCTAGGCCGAGTTGGGGAGGGACTCCCTCCCTCCCCTGGTGCGCCAAGGCCCCTCCACCCATAAAAGGAGGGGCAGGGCTCCTCCTTGAGACACACAAGTTTCCACCTCTAATCTCAGGTTTAGAGCCGTTTGGTTTAGAGCTTCTAATTGCTTTAGCCTGCGGTTTAGAGCCTTCTAATTGGTGTGTCTAATCTCTAGACCACTAATAGCCCTCTCTCATAATCCACCATACTCACTCCGGCTTAAGGCGAAGCCCTGCGGGATCTCCCCTCTACTTCCGGTACCACGCCGTTGTGCTGCCGGAATCGCAAGGAGAGTGCTACAACCTCCGCTGCCTGCTGGAACAAGGGAGAGGAAGGTCTTCGTCGAGTACCGAACGTGTGACCGACTGCGGGAGCGCTGCCGGAGCGCTGCGCCGGAAGGATCGTCTACACGATCTTGAGATCGGGAAGAGTACGACTACATCACCCACGAGAATCTGCTCTCGTTAAACGCTTTGGAATCTTCGAGGGTAAGTTATTCCATCGACTCGTTGCTACAATCTAGTAGATAGATCTTGGCTTGTTTGTTTGTATGCGATAGAAAATTTTTGTTTTCCATGCTACGAACCCCTACAGTGGTATCAGAGCCGTGTCTATATGTAGATCTGTTGCACGAGTAGAACACAATGGTCATTCTGGGCGTTGATGCTTTTATTGTCGATTGCTTCTTGTGTACTTTGCATCTTGCGGTATGTTGGGATGAAGCGGCCCGGGCTAACCTTACATGACATCGTTCATGAGACTTGCTCCACGCTTGACATGCAACTTGTATTGCATAAGTGGCTTTGCGGGTGCCTGTTTCTCCTAGCATAGTTAAGATCCAATTTACAATGGGTGATCAACAATGCTAGTATCAATGTTGTGGTTCTTGTTCGTAAGTTAGAACGACACTTATTGAAAGCCCCAAACCACGTAAAATATGCAAAGAAAGTAGAGGCGTCTAACTTTGTTTTGCAGGGGTGTGTAGTGATGTGATATGGCCATGATTGTGATTATATTTGATGTATGCAATGTTCCTTATTGTAAGTTGGCAACCGGCAGGAGCCATATGGTTGTCTTTAATTTATGTTAAGACCCACGTGTCTATTCAAAGTAGTTGTAATAGTTGAAGCCGGTGGACGACAACCATGGAGAAGCGTCATTGACCTTGATGCAATGCCGGTGATGATGGAGATCATGTTCGTGCTTGAAGATGGAGATCGGAAGCACAAAGAAGAAAGGCCATATCATATCACATATATATTGAATTGCATGTGATGTTAATCCTTTATGCATCTTGTATTGCTTAGTAGACGACGGTAGCATTATAAGATGATCCCTCATGCACATCAATTTCAAATCATAAAGTGTTCACCCTTAGTTAGCACCGTTGCTAAAGCTTGTTGTTTCGAAGCACCACGTGATGATCGGGTGTGTTAGATTCTGCAAGTGTATACAACGTGAGCAAGCCAGATTTGCTCATGCAGAAACTAAGGTTTGATCTTGACGAGCCTAGCATGTACAGACATGGTCTCGGAACACGGATCACCGAAAGGTAAAGCATGAATCATATAGTAGATATGATGAACATGTCGATTGTTCGCCATTGAAACTATGTCAACTCTCGTGATGATCGGTGTTGATATGGTGGATTTGGTTCGTGTGATCACTAAAACAATGTGAGGGATATTGTTTTGAGTGGGAGTTCACCTAGTTTAATTTCATTATTAATTTGAACTCAATTTGTCATAAACTTAGTCTAAACTATTGCAAATATGTTGTAGATCAATGGCAGCCCCTACCATCAATTTTAATGCGTTCCTAGAGAAAGAAAAGTTGAAAAACAATGGAAGCAACTTCGCGGATTGGTTCCGCAATTTGAGGATTGTCCTCACAGCTGGTAATTTGACCTATGTGCTGGATGCACCGCTGGGTGACCCACCTGCAGATGATGCTCCCGATGAAGTAAAGAATGTTTACCTCGCTCGGAAGAATCAGTACTCCATAGTTCAGTGTGCTATCTTGTATGGTTTGGAATCGGAGCTTCAGAAAAGGTTTGAGGATTCAGACCCATATGATATTGTCGAGGATCTCAAATTGATTTTTGAGACTCATGCGGCAATTGAAAGTTATGAAGCTTCTGAAAAGTTCTTTAACTGCAAGATGGAAGAGGGCAGCTCCGTCAGTGAGCATGTGCTTAAGATGTCTGGGCACGCAAACAAACTTCAAAGCTTGGGTATTGTGATTCCTAATGCTTTGGGGATTTACCGTGTCCTCCAATCACTACCACCAAGTTACAAGAACTTTGTGATGAACTACAACATGCAGAACATGAACAAGACGTTGCCAGAACTCTTTGCCATGTTGAAATCTGCAGAAGTGGAGATTAAGAAAGAGCACCAAGTGTTGTTGGTCAATAAGACCACCAAATTCAAGAAAGGCAAGTCTAAGCAAAAGGGACACTTCAAGAAGGGTGGTAAGAAAGTTACCACGCCGGCGAAGAAGACCAAGGCTGGACCTAAGCCTGATACTGAGTGCTTTTACTGCAAGGGAGAAGGTCACTGGAAGCGGAATTGCCCAAAGTACTTGGCGGATTTGAAGAACGGCAACATCAAGAAGAAAGGTATATCTGATATACATGTTATTGATGTGTATCTCACTAGTACTCGTAGTAGTGCCTGGGTATTTGATACTGGTTCGGTTGCTCATATTTGTAACTCGAAACAGGTGCTGCAGAATAAATGGAAGCTAGCGAAGAACGAGGTGACGATGCGCGTGGGAAGCGGATCAAAGGTTGATGTGATCGCGGTCGGCACGCTACCCCTTCATCTACCATCGGGATTAGTTTTATACTTAAATAATTGTTATTTAGTGCCTGTGTTGAGCATGAACATTATATCAGGATCTTGTTTATTGCGAGACGGTTACTTGTTTAAATCAGAGAATAATGGTTGTTCGATTTATATGAGTAATATGTTTTATGCACATGCACCTTTGATAGATGGTTTATTCTTATTGAATCTCGATAGTGGAAATACACATATCAACAACATTGAGGCTAAACGTTTGAAATCAAGCGATAATTCGACCTATATGTGGCACTGTCGTCTTGGTCACATTGGAGTGAAGCGTATGAAGAAACTCCATTCCGATGGACTTCTTGAATCACTTGATTTTGAATCACTTGAAAGATGCGAAGCATGTCTGATGGGAAAAATGACTAAGACTCCATTTTCTGGTATGATGGAGCGAGCTACGGACTTATTGGAAATTATACATACCGATGTGTGTGGTCCAATGAGTGTAGCATCGCGCGGTGGTTATCGTTATGTTCTTACCTTCACGGATGATTTGAGTAGATATGGGTATATCTATTTCATGAAACATAAGTCCGAAACTTTCGAGAAGTTTAAGGAGTTTCAAAGTGAGGTAGAGAATCAACGTAACAAGAAGATTAAATTTCTACGTTCTGATCGTGGAGGTGAATATCTAAGTTACGAGTTTGGCGAGCATTTGAAGAAATGCGGAATACTTTCACAGTTGACACCGCCGGGAACACCACAGCGTAATGGTGTGTCCGAACGTCGTAATCGAACTCTCTTAGATATGGTTCGTTCTATGATGTCACTTACAGATTTACCGCTATCATTTTGGGGTTATGCATTAGAAACAGCCGCATTCACTTTAAATAGGGCACCATCTAAATCCGTTGAAACGACACCATATGAATTATGGTTTGGGAAGAAACCTAAATTGTCGTTCCTTAAAGTTTGGGGATGCGAAGCCTATGTAAAGAAGTTACAGCAGGACAAGCTTGAACCCAAAGCGGAAAAATGCGTCTTCATAGGATACCCGAAGGAAACTATTGGGTATACCTTCTATCATAGATCCGAAGGCAAAATCTACGTTGCCAAGAATGGATCCTTTCTAGAGAAGGAATTTCTCTCGAAAGAAGTGACTGGAAGGAAAGTAGAACTCGACGAGGTTGTCGAACCTTCTCTCGAAATTGCGAGTAGCGCAGCACCGGAAGAAGTTCCTGTGGTGCCTGCACCAATTAGAGAGGAAGCTAATGATGATTATCATGAAACTTCGGTTGAAGTTGCTACAGAGCCTCGGAGGTCAACGAGAACTCGTACCACTCCAGATTGGTATGATCCCGTTATGAGTGTCATGTTGGTGGACAGCACCGATGACCCCGAGACATATGAGGAAGCGATGATGAGCCCAGATTCCAATAAATGGCAAGAAGCCATGAAATCCAAGATTGGATCCATGTACGAAAACCAAGTATGGACTTTGGTGGACTTACCGGATGGCCGAAAGGCTGTTGAAAACAAATGGATTTTCAAGAAGAAAACAGATGCTGATGGTAATGTTACTGTCTATAAAGCTCGACTTGTCGCAAAAGGGTTTCGACAAATTCAAGGAGTTGACTACGATGAGACTTTCTCACCGGTAGCGAAGCTAAAGTCTGTGAGGATTATGTTAGCAATCGCTGCATATTATGATTATGAGATATGGCAGATGGATGTCAAAACAGCATTCCTCAATGGAGATATTGATGAAGAGTTGTATATGATGCAACCCAAAGGTTTTGTCGATCCTAAAGATGCTAACAAGGTATGCAAACTTCAACGGTCCATCTATGGATTGAAGCAAGCATCCCGAAGTTGGAATCAACGTTTTGATAAGGTAATCAAAAGTTTTGGTTTTATACAAACTTATGGAGAAGCTTGTATTTACAAGAAAGTGAGTGGGAGCTCTGTAGCATTCTTAATACTATATGTGGATGACATATTGTTGATTGGGAATGATGTAGACCTTCTTAATAGTGTCAAAGAATATTTGAATAATAGTTTTTCAATGAAAGATCTTGGCGAAGCAGCTTACATATTAGGCATAAAGATTTATAGAGATAGATCGAAACGCCAAATATCATTATCATAGAGTACATATTTGGACAAAGTTCTAAAGAGGTTTGGAATGGAAGAAAGCAAGAAAGGGTTCTTGCCCATGTTGCCCAATACGACCTTGAGTAAAACTCAAAGTCCGACATCGGCAGAAGATAGAGAAAGGATGAGTAAGACTCCCTATGCATCAGCCATAGGATCTCTAATGTATGCCATGCTATGTACTAGACCCGACATCGCATATGATGTTAGTCTAACTAGCAGATATCAAAGTGATCCAGGAGTGGATCATTGGACAGCGGTCAAAAACATCCTTAAGTACTTGAGAAGAACTAAGGATATGGTTCTTTCTTATGGAGGTGATGAACAACTCGTTGTTAATGGTTACACCGATGCTAGTTGGAACACCGATCCGGATGATTCTAAATCACAATCTGGGTACGTATTTATTTTGAATGGTGCAGCAGTTAGCTGGAGGAGTGCAAAGCAAAGCGTTGTGGCGAGATCTTCAACTGAATCGGAATACATGGCTGCTTCGGAGGCTTCACAAGAAGCGATATGGATGAAAGAGTTCATTACAGAGCTGGGTGTGGTTCCAAGTGCGCTGGACCCAATGTCTATCTACTGTGATAACATGGGCGCCATAGCCAATGCGCAAGAACCAAGGTCACACAAGAAGCTGAAGCATATCAAGCTACGTTTTCACGCTATTCGAGAACATATCCAGGATGGGGATATAAAGATTTGCAAAGTACACACAGATCTGAATGTGGCGGATCCGTTGACTAAACCTCTCCCGAGGGCAAAACATGACCAACACCAAACTGCCATGGGTGTTCGGTATATTACCATGTAATCTAGATTAGATGACTCTAGTGCAAGTGGGAGACTGTTGGAGATATGCCCTAGAGGCAATAATAAATATAGTTATTATTATATCTTTGTGTTTATGATAAATGTTTATATTCATGCTATAATAGTATTAACAAGGAAACATTAATACTTGTGTGAATTGTAAACTTAAATTGAAGTCCCTAGTATAGCCTCTATACTTCACTAGCTTGTTGGTTGATTAAATGATTGTGGTTTCCATATCATGAACATTGAGATGTTATCAACAACAAGATCATATCGTTAGGAGAATGATATGGTGGACATACTCCTATTGATAAGCGTAGCATAAAGATCAAGTCATTTCAATAGTTCAATTGCTATATGCTTTCTGATACATAGTAACCTAATTCCTTCGACCATGAGATCATGCATATCACCTTTACCGGATGGATGCTTTGATGACATCAAACACCACACCGTAACTGGGTGGCTATAAAGGTGGCATTGAGTGTTCGGAAAGTATTGGTTGAAACACATGGATCAAGAGTGGGATTTGTCCATCCACATGACGGATAGATATACTCTGGGCCCTCTCGGTGGAATGTCATCCAATTGGCTTGCAAGCATGTGACTTGGTCACAAGGGATCACATATCACGGGAACGAGAAAAGAGTACTTATCAGTAACGAGGTTGAACTAGGTATGCAGAGATACCGACGATCATAACCTCGGATAAGTAAACTATCGTGAGACAAAGGGAAATTGGTATCGTATGTAAGTGGTTCATTCGATCGCAAAGTAATCGTAGAAATATGTGGGAGCCATATGAATTTCCAGATTCCTCTATTGGTTATTGTTCGGAGAAGTGTCTCGATCATGTCCGCATAATTCACGAACCGTAGGGAGACACACTTAAGGATTCGACGTTGTTTTGAGTAGTTATGGTATTATGAGAAAGAGACCGAATGTTGTTCGGAGTCTCGAATGGGATCCGGGATATCACGAGGTGATCCGGAATGGTCCAGAGAATAAGATTCATATAAGGAAAGTCCCGTTTCGGAGTTCGGGAATGATTCCGGTGTTTTCATCGGGAATGTTCTAGAAGGTTCCGGATTGCCCGGCACTCCGGGGGGGGGAGGGTACATGAGTGTGTCATTGAATGATTTCATCATGTACTAAGTGTTCTTGCTGTTCCAAAAAAATGAAAGTCAAATTGCCAGTTTGAAAGTCAAAAGGCTAAAACAGGAAACTGTGGGAAACAGGAAACTGTGGGAAACAAGCAAGAGGAGTTGGAACCAACTTGGAGGAGGAGTCCAACTCCTCCAGGCCGGCGCCCAGCCCTAGGCCGAGTTGGGGAGGGACTCCCTCCCTCCCCTGGCGCGCCAAGGCCCCTCCACCCATAAAAGGAGGGGTAGGGCTCCTCCTTGAGACACACAAGTTTCCACCTCTAATCTCAGGTTTAGAGCCGTTTGGTTTAGAGCTTCTAATTGCTTTAGCCTGCGGTTTAGAGCCTTCTAATTGGTGTGTCTAATCTCTAGACCACTAATAGCCCTCTCTCATAATCCACCATACTCGCTCCGGCTTAAGGCGAAGCCCTGCGGGATCTCCCCTCTACTTCCGGTACCACGCCGTTGTGCTACCGGAATCGCGAGGAGAGTGCTACAACCTCCGCTGCCTGCTGGAACAAGGGAGAGGAAGGTCTTCGTCGAGTACCGAACGTGTGACCGACTGCGGGAGCGCTGCCGGAACGCAGCGCCGGAAGGATCGTCTACACGATCTTGAGATCGGGAAGAGTACGACTACATCACCCACGAGAATCTGCTCTCGTTAAAAGCTTTGGAATCTTCGAGGGTAAGTTATTCCATCGACTCGTTGCTACAATCTAGTAGATAGATCTTGGCTTGTTTGTTTGTATGCGATAGAAAATTTTTGTTTTCCATGCTACGAACCCCTACAGCATATTCTAGAGAATTTACCTTTCTTGTCAAACCCTAATTTGAAAAAGAGTAAAATTTGAAGTAGCACCTATTCACCCCCCCTCTAGGTGCCCATACGATCCTTTCAATTGGTATCAGAGCCTCGGCTCTTTATTCGGGCTTTACCGCCTAAGAGAATATGGGTAGCCAAGAAGGGGATGGTGGTAGTGAGTCAACCCCGATGACCATGGAAGATCTCAGAAACTTGGAAACAAGATTGAGCTCTTCCTTGGTCAACGAAGTCAAGAAGATGCTTGAGCAACTTCTTAAAGACAAAGATGGCTCATCACCCCCATCTCCTCAAGAGGAACTACCATCCGTACCTAAAGGGAATACTCCGGTATCCCCCGAAGGTATGGTGGTAGGGGACAAACTAGACAATGCTAACTCCTCCACACGACTTGATGGGGGGAAGGGTGAGCACCGTGATTCTTGGTACTCCCCCGATCCTCCCATCCCTCACCCTCATGTGTACAATAGAGGTGACCCACCTAAGCTAGAAGAGTCTGCTACTTTTGCTCAATGGCAATCACTAATGAGGACTCATATGTGCAGCTCTTGCATTGAACTATGGAACATCATCGAGCATGGACTCTTTATTGGGGATCCAAACAACTTGACAAGAAGAGAGGTTGTCAATAGTCAACTCAATGCCACTGCTTTGCATATGATTCAACAAGGATTGGGAACAAAGGATTACCCACACATTGAGCACTTTAGTATTGCCAAGGAAGCTTGGGATGCTCTCACTGTGTTGTTTGTTGGAAATGAGAGTATGAGGAGGAACAGATATGATGCTCTAAGCAATGAAGCCGAAGGTTTCTACATGAAATAAGGTGAAGACCACGAAGACATGTATCGAAGGCTCAAGACCACCGCCACCGCTTTTAGAAATGTGGGTGCCTCACATGTGGATGATGCATGGATAAAAAGGAAATATGTGAGTGCACTCATGCCTTTTGAGCCCACCGACTTGAAGAGCTTACAGGGAAGACACGACTATCATCTCATGACCTAGAATGAAGTTATGCAAGAGATGGCCGCTTTCAAGGTCGCCGCCAAGAATGCCAAAGATGCCCGTGCTCGTGCTCTCGGTATGAGCAATGTGGTCAATGTTGCTTTGAAGGCCAAAGCTATGAACCTTGAAGATGAAGATGATAGTGATGAAGGCCTCTCCTTGGACCATCCCGATGACGTCAAGATTACTCATAGTCAATATATGGCTTTCTATGCAAAGAACTTTTGGAAGAACCCCGCCAAGGCCAAGATGGAAATGCAACGAAGAAGCAATCCAAATGGGAAAAGAGAGAACACCACTAGGTTGAGAACTTGCTTCAATTGTGGTGACCGATATCACTTTGTGGCAAGCTGCCCCTATGAGAAGAGAGAAGATAATGGTGGTAAGCTTGTGATGAAGAAGACTCCCAAGGCACCTTACAAGAAACCCTTCATCAAAAGGAATCCCATCAACAAGAAGCCAGGAGAAATTGTCTTGATCACTCATGAAGAGTACTCCTCCGACAATGAAGATGATGAAGATGACGAAGAGGAAACTTCTCATGGTGTGGCTGCTCTTGCCACCACATCTACTCCGACATTCTCACTCTTCGATTCTCCAAATGAGAACTCCTCCACCAAGAACGCCACTTGCCTTATGGCAAGAGGAACGGAGGTATCTTCATCATCCCGCTCTACTCACTTAGATAATGATGAAATTGATGATAAGATGTCACTTGATGTTAAAAAGGAATTAATTGCCTTTGATGAGTTTATGACTAACCTAGAAGGTGATGCTAAGCTACATTTTGGAAACAACTTAGATCAACTATCACATACTCAAGAGCTTCTAGATGTAAGATGTAAACTTGGGCATGAACATATGATTGAGCTAGAGGCCCTAAACAATGCTCTAGAAGAAGAACAAGAAACTAGGTTGTCACTTGAATTAAAACTTGAAGGGCTTGATGAGGCCAATGACATTATTGTTAACAAACTCATCAAAGAGCGTGATCATGCTATTGCTAAATACAAAAGAGCTAAAAAGGACAAGGTTGAGTTTGGTGTGGTTCATGAAAAACTTGCCGAGGACTTTAGCTTCCTTAACAAGGCTCACAAAGCCTTGGAGAGTGAACTCTTGTCTCTCACAAAGTCCCATGAAACGCTTCAAACTCAATTGGCCAATATTCCTTCACCTAGTAACTTCATTCCATCTAGTAGCACAACTATTCTTGAAGAGAATGCTAGGTTGAAGGGAGAGCTTGCTAAGGCCACATTTCCACAAGGCAACAAGTCTATTGATGATCTTTTGAGCAAGCAAAGGCATAGTGATGATAAAGGGGGCATTGGTTTTGTTTCCAAAACAAATAAGAAGAACAATAAGAAGAAGAAGGACAAGCCCGCACAAGAGACCAACAAGACCATTGTGGAAAGTAAGACCACAAGTGGTAAAACTATGTCTCATGATGATTTTGCGGGAAGTGCTAACCCTCACTATGTTCTAATGCGAGATTATTATGGTGATGTGTATGCACAATATGTTGGCCCTTATGATGGTTATATTGCTTGGTCTATTTGGGTTCCCAAGACCCTTGTTGCTAACAAAAGAGGACCCATTGAGAAATGGGTACCTAAAAACTAGCTTGATCTTTTGTAGACTTATGCTTCCGGAGGGTCAAAATGGGTGATCGATAGTGGTTGCACAAGTCATATGACCGGAAGCTCGTCTATTGTCAAGGAATTGGTGTCAAATGAAGATCAAATCACCATCACATATGCCGACAAGTCAAAATCTACGGTAATGGGTTTCGGCAAGGTAGTGGTGGCTCACGACATTACCCTCGTGAACGTCATGCTTGTTGAAACCCTTGGATACAATTTACTTTCTGTCCGTGCTCTTGGAAAGATGGGCTTTGCCGTATTTATTGATAATGATATTGTGGTCCTCATGTGGAGCAAGTCTCTCAAGGTCGCTTTCGTTGGGTACGTCGAAAATGACTTGTATGTGGTGGACTTTTCGGGGCAAGCCACTACAGGTCCGATGTGCTTATACGGGAAGGCCGATGTGGGTTGGCTATGGCACCGCCGACTAGCCCATGTCAATATGAGAACTTTGCAAAGTCTCCATAAAGAGGGCCATATTGTTGGACTAAAAGAAAATGTTTCCTTTGCCAAAGGTCGTGTTTGCAGGGCATGTGTTCTAGGGAAGATGCATGACGCTCCACACAAGCCCACGAACCAAATCAAGTCTAACAAGATCTTGGAACTCCTTCATGTGGACCTATTTGGTCCTCCATCTCATGCAAGTCTTGGAGGGAAGAAATATTGTTTGGTGATTGTTGACGACTTTTCAAGATACTCTTGGGTTTATTTCTTCAAGTTGAAGAGTGAAACTCAAAAGACTTTTATTGACTTCATCAACTTGGTTCAACGGCAACACAATGTTCCCGTATTGGTTATAAGAAGTGACAACGACACCGAGTTCAAGAACTACACCTTGAATGATTTCCTTAGTGATGAGGGGATTAAACATCAATATTCCGCTGCATACACCCCTCAACAAAATGGTGTGGCCGAAAGGAAGAACCGCACTCTTATTGAGATGGCTAGGACCATGTTGGCGGAGTTTAAATCTCCATACAGCTTCTGGGCCGAAGCCATCTCCACCGCTTGCCATGCTTCAAACCGGCTCTACCTCCGCAAGAAAATCAACAAGACTCCATATGATATACTTACCGGTAACAAGCCCAACATATCTTATTTCCGGGTGTTCGGTTGTAAGTGTTTCTATCTCATCAAAGGTGTTCGTTTGTCTAAATTCGAGTCTAAAGCATTAGAGGGTATTTTTGTTGGCTATGGTCTCGAATCTCACACTTATAGAATCTATGACAAGCTCTCCGGAGCCGTGATATAATCTTGTAGTGTGACCTTCGAAGAATATGATGGTCCCCAAGGGGGGCGTGTTGATGCTTGTGATGCATATGATGAAATGCCTCAGGATGCCATAGGAAGAATGGGTGTGGGTTATATCCGCCCCGTTGAGGAACCCCTTATGGCGGATCGAGAAGAACTATGCTCCACTCAAGTGGAGCCCTCATCTTCACAACCTCGACATGCTCCATCTACCGAAGAGGACATTGACTCAAGCCAAAGACAAGATGTGGACCCTCAACATAGTGATCAATGTGTGAACTCTAGTCTAAGAGAGCTTGGTCCATTCGATGGGGTGTCAAGTGGTGCAAAGTCAATTTGCCAAGGAAGATCCATCCAAGCTGTTTTGAGACGTGCTCAAATTGAGGCTAGAAGAGCACTTGATCAAGACCAAGGTCAATCCTTGCCTCCCAGCGTAGAGGATGAATCCAATGATGATCAAGGTCAAGTTGATGGTCAAGACGAGGATCAAAATGATGAAGAGGGTCCGCCAAGAAACAATCAGGAGATCCACACTCGTCGCGAAGCTAGAAAAGAAAGAATGTTGGAAATAAGAGACCACTCTCTCCAAAATGTTGTTGGAGACCTAAGGAAAGGAATTTCCACAAGAGCACAATTGAAGAGGTTCAGTGAACACCAAGCACACATCTCCATGATTGAACCAAAGAAAGTGTGGGAAGCTCTTGAAGATTCGGATTGGGTAGAAGCTATGCACAAAGAGCTCAACAACTTTGAGAGAAACAAAGTTTGGAAGTTAGTTGAGAAGCCAAAGGATTGCCGCAATGTTATTGGAACAAAGTGGATATTCAAGAACAAGCAAGATGAGCATGGAATTATAGTAAGGAACAAGGCAATATTGGTTGCACAAGTGTACTCTCAAATTGAAGGCATTGATTATGGAGAGACTTATGCACCCGTGGCTCGCCTTGAGTCCATCCGTATCCTTCTTGCTTATGCGGCACATCATAACTTTAAGTTGTAACAAATGGATGTAGAAAGTGCATTCCTTTATGGTCCTTTAAATGAATTGGTGTATGTTAAGCAACCCCCGGGATTTGAGGACCCCAACTTCCCAAACCATGTCTACAAACTTGATAAGGCGCTCTATGGGCTCAAGCAAGCCCCACGCACGTGGTATGAGCACCTTAGAGAGTTATTGTTTGACCGTGGTTTTGAGGTTGGGAAAATCGATCCCACTCTTTTTACTAAGAGGGTCAATGGGGAGCTTTTTGTATGCCAAATATATGTTGATGATATTATCTTTGGCTCATCTAACAAAGCTTTTAATGATGAATTCTCAAAGCTTATGACTAGTAGGTTCCGGATGTCATTGATGGGGGAGTTGAAGGTATTTCTTGGCTTTGAGATCAAGCAAGTTAGAGGAGGAACATTCTTCAACCAAGCCAAGTATACTCAAGATATGCTCAAGAGATTCAAAATGCAAGATTTGAATGGAGCTCCTACTCCCATGGCTACAAAGACTCATCTAGAACAAAACCCTAATGGTAAAGATGTGGATCAAAAGGTATACCGGTCTATGATTGGTTCTTTGCTTTACCTTTGTGCATCTAGACCCGATATTGTGTTGAGTGTAGGTGTGTGTGCAAGATATCAAGCTGCTCCTAAGGAAAGCCATTTAATGGCGGTCAAGAGAATCTTTCGTTATTTAGTTCATACCCCATTTTATGGTCTTTGGTACCCTCAAGGCTCAACATTCGCTCTTTGTGGATACACGGATTCGGATTGGGCGGGAGACAAGGATGATAGAAAATCAACATCTAGGGCTTGTCAATTCCTTGGTAGGTCATTGGTATGTTGGTCTTCTAAGAAGCAAAACTGTATATCTCTCTCCACCGCCGAAGCCGAGTATGTTGCTGCTGCTAGTGCTTGCACCCAATTGCTATGGATGAGGCAAACTTTAAAGGAATACGGTGTCCTTTGTGACAAAGTGCCTCTTCTATGTGACAATGAAAGTGCCATCAAGATTGCATACAACCCGGTGGATCACACAAGGACAAAGCATATTGAGATTCGACATCACTTCATTAGAGATCATGTTGCTAGAGGTGATATTGATCTATCCTATGTATCAACCAAAGATCAACTTGCCGATATCTTCACGAAGCCACTTGATGAAGCAAGATTTTGCTACTTGAGGAATGAACTAAATATCGTGGATTCAAGGAGCTTGACTTGATGTTATTGCACTCTCACCTATGCTTCATCTCATATTTGGTCTAGGTGTAGGCATGGATATAGGGGGAGTGCGGTCCTAACTGATTGGACCATCCCTCCCCCCATGATGCCCAAAGCAATCAAAATCATTCCTCTTAATATCATTTAGTGATATGTGAGCTTAATGATGAGTGTTGGTAATGGATCCAAGATATATCTTCGTGGTGCCAAGCCAAGTATACTCAAATATGGTGGCCAAGGCCACCGCCCTCTCTCATTTGAGAGGTTGGCACTTACTCATGTTCGTCATTTGATTATTTTTCGTCTCTTGGAGCTTTTCTGTTTATTTTCGAACTTCCATGGCTCTTATTGGTTCTTCACAGTTTGATGTCTCAACCCAAACCCTTTTCCTATCCTAAAAACCATCTATCTCCCATATATGTCCCCAAACACCTTTCCTGGAATTTTTGGTCGAGGAGGGCCGGAGTCTCCGGTGTAGACCGAAGTCTCCGGTGTAGACCGAAGTCTCCGGTCTGGACGGTTTCTGTCACTTAAAGAAGGGGCACGGGGTGAACTGGAATAGCAGTTCCTCTTTCTTCACCCCGTCCCTTACCTCCAAACCCGTCGCCCCCTCCTCCAAAAATCCTCCCCGGAGGTCAAGAAGCCCCCGGGATCCGCCGTGCAGCCGGCCAACCTCCTCCTCTCCTCCATTGGGTCATTCCCACCGAAGGAATCGATCCCATGGACAGATCTGGTACCTCTCCTCTCCCTTTTCCTCCTAGGGTTCATCCCTAGATGTGTTTTTGAGGATTGTTGCGGATTTGTCCATAGGAATCACTTGTTTGCTTGCACTCTAGTACTTTAGCCTTGTTGCATTGCCCGATCTACTAGATTTACCCTCACTAGCATCTCCCCATCGCATACCCGAGCCTCCTGACCGGAGACTCCGGACTTAGGTCCGGAGACTCTGGTCCCCAGGACCGGAGACTCCGGTCTGAACCAGAGACTCCGGTGTCTGGTGCGGAGACTCCGGTGCTGGGTGAATCAAAGTAGTCCAGAAATGCATCAAAGCTCCTGTACTGCATCTTTGGGACATATATACTCATATCCATGCTATCTCCCTCACTGCTGTTCACAGGTGATGGTTCTAGTCGCCCTCGTCGTACCAAGGCCAAGTCCCAAAGGGGCAATCCTCGCTATGATGAAGCTCAGGGTCAGTTTATCGTGCCTCCATCCAACCGGAAACAGCGGGCACGTGATGCAGCTTACATGAAGAGGGATCAAGAAAGGGCTGAACGGGAGGAACGTGCAAAGAGAGCCAAGTATGACAACCTCCAGTCCCTAAACAAGGTGTCTAAAGAGGAGTTCCGTGAGCTGAGGAAGACAGATTTCTATGCACTACCTCGTACCAGTGATGACCCTCGTTTCTGGAGGAAAGAGCAGAGTGTGTTCATGAAGGATGTGTATGGTGTACTCACCAAATCACCTGTTTGCCCTCAGAAGTTCATGAACATTGAGCAAATGCGCCAGAGTCCGTATTTCAGTGATGCCCTGTGGATCTGTGAGAAGTTGGGTCTCTACAACTTGATGGAGCTGCATGAAGACTACAGTGTGCACCTCGTTCAGCAGTTCTATGCCGCCACTGTGGTGTTTGGGACTGATCTTGATAGGACTATGGTGTGGATGACTGGATCTACTCGCTGCACAGCTACTTTCCATGACTTTGCCAATGTCATCTTTGAGACTTTCCACGGCATATCTACTCCTGTGGGGCTGCGCATGCACTCAGCAGCCTTGGGTGAGAACAAGCGAAAACTGGCACCTCTGTATGATGATGGTGTTGTGGGGGCCTCCAAGGGACTCAAGCCCCTCTACAACCTTATGCTGAGGATTTTCCGTCACACTATTGCTGCAAGTGCTGGAAATGATGATGCTCTCAGGGGAGGACTTGTCAACCTCCTGTACCATACTCACCGGACCTTCAATGCTGGACCAGATGCTGAGGCTGCACCCATTGATGTGATGGACTTCATTTTCGAGGAGATGTTCCATGCAATTCTATTCAAGAAATCTCCTCCATATGCACCCTTGATTATGAGACTAATCAACTCACAGCCGCATGATTCTCCCAATGCCGTTCCACCACACCTCACGACGCACACTCTGGTCTCTCTGCAGCAGAAGGGGCACATGGGGCCAGCTCCAAGGCGCCGATATGGAAATGATGATGAGGATGTAGGGGTTCGTAGCATGGAAAACAAAAAATTTCTATCGCATACAAACAAACAAGCCAAGATCTATCTACTAGATTGTAGCAACGAGTCGATGGAATAACTTACCCTCGAAGATTCCAAAGCGGTTAACGAGAGCAGATTCTCATGGGTGATGTAGTCGTACTCTTTCCGATCTCAAGATCGCGTAGATGATCCTTCCGGCGCTGCGTTCCGGCAGCGCTCCCGCAGTCGGTCACACGTTCGGTACTCGACGAAGACCTTCCTCTCCCTTGTTCCAGCAGGCAGCGGAGGTTGTAGCACTCTCCTCGCGATTCCGGCAGCACAACGGCGTGGTACCGGAAGTAGAGGGGAGATCCCGCAGGGCTTCGCCTTAAGCCGGAGCGAGTATGGTGGAGTATGAGAGAGAACTATTAGTGGTCTAGGGTTTAGACACACCAATTAGAAGGCTCTAAACCGAAGGCTAGGGCAATTAGAAGCTCTAAACCAAAACGGCTCTAAACCGGAGATTAGAGGATAGGAACTTGTGTGTCTAGAGGAGGAGGCCCTGCCCCTCCTTTTATAGGTGGGAGGGCGGCCAAGGGGAGGGAGTCCCTCCCCAAGTCGGCCTTGGGTGGCGCGCCGGCTTGGAGAGGAGGGACTCCTCCCCCAAGTCGGTTTCAACCTCCTCTTGCTTGTTTCCCACAGTTTCCTGTTTTAGCCGTTTGACTTTCAAACTGGCCATTTGACTTTTCAGTTTTAGGATTCAATTTAATCCTTTATTTGGAACAGCGAGAACACTTAGTACATGATGCAATCATTCCAATATGTAATGACACATTCATGTACCCCTTCCCCCCCTCCCCCCCCCCCCGGAGTGCCGGACATTCCGGAACCTTCTAGAACATTCCTGATGAAAACACCGGAATCATTCCCGAACTCCGAAACGGGACTTTCCTTATATGAATCTTATTCTCCGGACCATTCCGGATCACCTCGTGATATCCCGGATCCCATCCGAGACTCCGAACAACATTCGGTCTCTTTCTCATAATACCATAACTACTCAAACAACGTCGAATCCTTAAGTGTGTCTCCCTACGGTTCGTGAATTATGCGGACATGATCGAGACACTTCTCCGAACAATAACCAATAGAGGAATCTGGAAATTCATATGGCTCCCACATATTTCTACGATTACTTTGCGATCGAATGAACCACTTACATACGATACCAATTTCCCTTTGTCTCACGATAGTTTACTTATCCGAGGTTATGATCGTCGGTATCTCTGCATACCTAGTTCAACCTCGTTACTGATAAGTACTCTTTTCTCGTTCCCGTGATATGTGATCCCTTGTGAGCCAGTCACATGCTTGCAAGCTAATTGGATGACATTTCACCGAGAGGGCCCAGAGTATATCTATCCGTCATATGGATGGACAAATCCCACTCTTGATCCATGTGTTTCAACCAATACTTTCTGAACACTCAATGCCACCTTTATAGCCACCCTGTTACGGTGTGGTGTTTGATGACATCAAAGCATCCATCCGGAAAAGGTGATATGCATGATCTCATGGTCGAAGGAATTAGGTTACTATGTATCAGAAAGCATATAGCAATTGAACTATTGAAATGACTTGATCTTTATGCTACGCTTATCTATAGGAGTATGTCCATCACATCATTCTCCTAATGATATGATCTTGTTGTTAATAACATCTCTATGTTCATGATCAGGAAACCATGATCATATATTAACCAACAAGCTAGTTTAACAAGAGGCTTTACTAGGGACTCTTATTTTAGTTTACAAATCACACAAGTATTAATGTTTCCGGTTAATACAATTATAGCATGGTATGTAAACATTTATCATAAGTGTGAAGATATGATAATAACCACTTTATTATTGCCTCTTGGGCATATCTCCAACAGTCTCCCACTTGCACTAGAGTCAATAATCTAGTTTCAAACCTTTGTGTATTCAACACCTATGGCTTTCCGGTGTTGTATGTACACGATTGCTAGTGGTCAACTGATCTCCGGATCTGACACTTCCAGGTCCGTGTGTAATTGCATGTCTTTGCGTCTCTACGCATCACTCATTCTCTAATGAGATGGCTTTGTATAAATTTGGTCTTTCGGTGTGACCTTTAGCTCTTTGGGGTTAAAACATGTTGATAATATTGTCGCACAATATATCTTCATAGTATTATCCCACTGTGAACTACACCTAGTTTGATAACAAACTACTTGACACAAATGCCCTCTTTTGCTGCTAAAATAGCAGTCATATACTTAGCCTTTTGTTGTAGTATCTGTCACAATGTCTTAACTTTGGAACTCATCCAAATCCATTATGGAACTCACTTTCCATTATATTGTGCCACCCTTAGTTTAGATTGAGATAAACTAAATTTGTACTTTGTGACAAAGCTAGTATCAATGTAGTACTTTTACAATGAACTAACCATCTATTTGTCACTTCTACAAATATTATACTCTTAGTTCTTCCAAAAGATCATAAGAATATCCTTACTATTGTCCAATGATCATCTTACGAATCATTCTGGTATATGCTCACAACATTTAGAGCATAGGACGTATCTGGATTTGTACATATCACAGTATGATTGATATAAATACTCTTTGTGATTTCATACATCAAGTATCAATCTATACTTGATTATTTGTTTCACTTTACCAAATGTCAATACACTTGAATATATCATCAACATTGAACTCATTCAATCCTTTCTGTGCGACAAGAACCTCTCTTGTAGTTTCTATATTGAACTCATTCAATATCTTGTCTATGTACTTCTGGCACAACCATATTATCGTCTATAGATGCCAAATATTTGGGTTTTGCCTAAGTCTTTCATCGGGATGAAATTCTTAATATGTGTTAATAAAAGATACATTATTTCCAATCAACAATATGTCTTCCACATAATGTATTAGAAACATGTCTTAGCGCTCCCACTTAATTTCTTGCAAATGCAAGCATCTTCATCGTCTCTAATGAACTTTTAAACTCCTTTAACAGTTTCATCACAGTGAAGATTCCAACTCCGCGATGCTCACTTTAACCATTGAAGTTTGCATATGCTTTTAGCATCCTTTGAATTAACAAAACCCTATGGACCGTGTTATGCACATGTCCTAGGTAACGATTCTATTAGAAGAACTTGTTTTGTTTATTCAACTACCATATAACAAATTATATGTAGTGGTTGCTACATTAATCCGTCTAGACTAAATATCACTATGAAAGATCAAATCTTGTCATAGTCAACCTTTGAACATTTTGTGAACTCTTTCCCAATATGTCGACTATTTCATAGATGTAAAACATCCATGTCTATTTCTTTATAGATCCAGACACAACTGTAAGGTCTTACACCTTTCTCGAGGGTCCTTCAAGTTCAAAACTTGATTTCTCTTGTATGGAACTATCATGGATTTTATGGCTTCATGCCATTTTACGGAGTCAGGGTCCATCATCGCTTCTTTGCATGTAGTTGGTTCATTATTCTTAAATAATGATTCAACCCTCAAATCTTGGTATTTGACTGTTTACCCGACCTACTTGTTTCAATAGAAAATTTGACCTTCGTAACCACAACTTTTGAGGCACGTGAGCCATGAGCATTGTTGCTGCCTCCGGAACACTTTTCGGCGTTGCGCAACTTTGCACATATAGCTAAGGTTCTTTTAACCTTATCAAAGTTCTATTGTCCTCCCACTTAACTTTTCACGAAAAATTCCTTCTCAAAGAAACTTGACGTTCTAAGCGAAAAACACTCTTGTTTCCGGTGTTATGGAGGAATACCTTAACAAAGACAGTTTCATCCGACTTTGGTTGCAAACATCTTTCTTATGCATAGCATACCAGTGTTTAAGAAAGGACAACTTGGGTTTTATCCCAAACCATAACATATGGTGTCATTTCAACGGATTATGATGGAGCTCTTTTCAGTGGAAAAACGGTAATCTCTAAAGCTTTTAATCTTTAAAATATAATGGCAGTTTTATGAATTACACCTTCGATCTTACCATGTCAAACAAGGTTTAATTACATATCTCGAACGCTCCATACTCTTATGGTGTTTCGGGAAATGCAAATCCACGGAACGATTCCTTAAATCTTAGGTATTATGCTAAACTCTGTAACTCAAATATCTTCCTTTATGATCTTTATCATAAACTGTTTATAATTTTGCACTTCATCTTGAAATTCTTTTGAACTTTTCAAATGTTTCACACTTCATCCTTATCAAGTAAATATTCATATATTCACTCAAATTTTCGGAGAAAGCATATGAAGTTGAAATCCATCGCTTTTGACTACACATGATGGACTTTGTACAACAATATGTACAATTTCCAATAAGCTAGTCATTCGTTCCCTTTTGGCCTATGAACGAAGTTTCAATTATCTCTAGGAAAGTTTCACAAGTGTCATTTGATCAAAAATCAAAAGACTCCAAAATTCCATCCACATGGAGTTTCTTCATGTTTTTTTTCAGTATAATTTAAACGACGATGTCACTTCCTAAGTGATCTTTCAATCAATTTGTCTTTCGACATTTTTAGCACTAGTTTTATGGATGTGATTTCTCCAACGAGATTTGTGAATCATCCATCTTTTATGGATTACGGCAATTATTTGAACAACCCTTTTGTTCTCATAATACCTGATAAAACAAATCTTTGAAGGCAAGCTTTGATGTTTAACGAGCAACACAATAACCCTTTATTTGTTCTCGATGAACATCATCACATATTCTTTTGCTATTTACTTAGGCCACTGTACTTCATGAATTCTGTTGTTTCGTATGACGATTCACACCAACAAATTCAGTATCAAATACTTTAAGAACCACTTTCTTTAATAAGCAAAGAATATAGCCATAACATGTATATCATCTATATACTTAAACTGAACAAATCTAGTCTTTTCTTTTCTGCCATATATTTATGAGATTCTCTTTCAGTATTTCCTTTTCTGTTTGAAAGAATCTATCAACATCAATAGTGGAGTCATACATATGACACATAGTCCAAAGCGTGTATAGTTAAATACCAATGTCTTTGGACTTGCACTTTGAAGTAGATTACCATCATCAAATGTTTGGTGTTTATTTCAAATTCCTTTCTTTAGTAATCTCTTGGTGTAGTAAACATTTTACCTACATCAAATATTCACCCTCATCATGGATTTATCCATGATCAAGCTACTTTTAACTTATAACGATGAATTATGAGTATAATGTTGCTATCCAAAACCTTTTGGAGGATTAGGACAACAAGTGTCTCCAACCTTTTGCAAATTCTCATCAAAATATGAGAACATGAACTTTGCCATATTATACTCTATCATGTTGTAACCAAAACTTCGTTTCAGATATCACAATATCTTCCACACATCATGGTTTCTGAAACAACTCTTTCAGATCCTAGATAACCTTGATATTAAGAGAATCCTTTGAATATCAAGAATCATGGAGACAAACATGATACTTATATACTAACACTTGGAATTATTACTCTTGATTTAATACTAATTATTAAACTTCATGGAGTAACCGGAACTTACTGAAAGTTTGCAATAGGACTTCTAAACTTTAGATTAACACTTCAAAACAATACGATACCAGTTCGTAAAGTAACTAACCAGAATTCTATAGTTCTATCATCTCAATTATGACTAAGCGCAAGGTGGTAAACGGATGCCAATGACTACAACAACTATGCAAATTCACTTTGATTTAGTTTATGATAAATTAAGTTCTAATTAATAATTAAATTAATCTAGGTGAACTCCCACTCAAAACAATATCCCTCACATTGTTTTAGTGATCACACGAACCAAATCCACCACATCAAAACCGATCATCACGAGAGTTGATATAGCTTCAATGGCGAACAATCAACATGTTCATCATATATACTATATGACTCATGCTCTACCTTTCGGTAATCCGTGTTCCTGAGGCCATGTCTGTACATGCTAGGCTCGTCAAGATCAAACCTTAGTTTCCGCATGAGCAAATCTGGCTTGCTCACGTTGTATACACTTGCAGAATCTAACACACCCGATCATCACGTGGTGCTTCGAAACAACAAGCTTTAGCAACGGTGCTAACTAAGGGTGAACACTTTATGACTTGAAATTCATGTGCATGAGGGATCATCTTATAATGCTACCGTCGTCTACTAAGCAATACAAGATGCATAAAGGATTAACATCACATGCAATTCATAATATGTGATATGATATGGCCTTTCTTCTTTGTGCTTCCGATCTCCATCTTCCAGCACGAACATGATCTCCATCATTACCAGCATTGCATCAAGGTCAATGACGCTGCTCCATGGTTGTCGTCCACCGGCTTCAACTATTACAACTACTTTGAATAGACACGCGGGTCTTAACAGAAACTAAAGACAACCATATGGCTCCTGCCGGTTGCCGACTTACAATAAGGAACATTGCATACATCATATATAATCCCAATCATGGCCATATCACATCACTGCACACCCCTGCAAAACAAAGTTAGACGCCTCTACTTTCTTTGCATATTTTACGTGGTTTGGGGCTTTCAATAAGTGTCGTTCTAACTTACGAACAAGAACCACAACATTGATACTAGCATTGTTGATCACCCGTTGTAAGTTGGATCTTAACTATGCTAGGAGAAACAGGCACCCGCAAAGCCACTTATGCAATACAAGTTGCATGTCAATCGTGGAGCAAGTCTCATGAACGATGTCATGTAAGGTTAGCCCGGGCCGCTTCATCCCAACATACCGCAAGATGCATAGTACACAAGAAGCAATCGACAATAAAAGCATCAACGCCCACAATGACCATTGTGTTCTACTCGTGCAACAGATCTACATATAGACACGGCTCTGATACCACTGTAGGGGTTCGTAGCATGGAAAACAAAAAATTTCTATCGCATACGAACAAACAAGCCAAGATCTATCTACTAGATTGTAGCAACGAGTCGATGGAATAACTTACCCTCGAAGATTCCAAAGCGGTTAACGAGAGCAGATTCTCGTGGGTGATGTAGTCGTACTCTTTCCGATCTCAAGATCGCGTAGACGATCCTTCCGGCGCTGCGTTCCGGCAGCGCTCCCGCAGTCGGTCACACGTTTGGTACTCGACGAAGACCTTCCTCTCCCTTGTTCCAGCAGGCAGCGGAGGTTGTAGCACTCTCCTCGCGATTCCGGCAGCACAACGGCATGGTACCGGAAGTAGAGGGGAGATCCCGCAGGGCTTCGCCTTAAGCCGGAGCGAGTATGGTGGAGTATGAGAGAGAACTATTAGTGGTCTAGGGTTTAGACACACCAATTAGAAGGCTCTAAACCGAAGGCTAGGGCAATTAGAAGCTCTAAACCAAAACGGCTCTAAACCGGAGATTAGAGGATAGGAACTTGTGTGTCTAGAGGAGGAGGCCCTGCCCCTCCTTTTATAGGTGGGAGGGGCGGCCAAGGGGAGGGAGTCCCTCCCCAAGTCGGCCTTGGGTGGCGCGCCGGCTTGGAGAGGAGGGACTCCTCCCCCAAGTCGGTTTCAACCTCCTCTTGCTTGTTTCCCACAGTTTCCTGTTTTAGCCGTTTGACTTTCAAACTGGCCATTTGACTTTTCAGTTTTAGGATTCAATTTAATCCTTTATTTGGAACAGCGAGAACACTTAGTACATGATGCAATCATTCCAATATGTAATGACACATTCATGTACCCCTTCCCCCCCTCCCCCCCCCCCCCCGGAGTGCCGGACATTCCGGAACCTTCTAGAACATTCCTGATGAAAACACCGGAATCATTCCCGAACTCCGAAACGGGACTTTCCTTATATGAATCTTATTCTCCGGACCATTCCGGATCACCTCGTGATATCCCGGATCCCATCCGAGACTCCGAACAACATTCGGTCTCTTTCTCATAATACCATAACTACTCAAACAACGTCGAATCCTTAAGTGTGTCTCCCTACGGTTCGTGAATTATGCGGACATGATCGAGACACTTCTCCGAACAATAACCAATAGAGGAATCTGGAAATTCATATGGCTCCCACATATTTCTACGATTACTTTGCGATCGAATGAACCACTTACATACGATACCAATTTCCCTTTGTCTCACGATAGTTTACTTATCCGAGGTTATGATCGTCGGTATCTCTGCATACCTAGTTCAACCTCGTTACTGATAAGTACTCTTTTCTCGTTCCCGTGATATGTGATCCCTTGTGATCCAGTCACATGCTTGCAAGCTAATTGGATGACATTTCACCGAGAGGGCCCAGAGTATATCTATCCGTCATATGGATGGACAAATCCCACTCTTGATCCATGTGTTTCAACCAATACTTTCTGAACACTCAATGCCACCTTTATAGCCACCCTGTTACGGTGTGGTGTTTGATGACATCAAAGCATCCATCCGGAAAAGGTGATATGCATGATCTCATGGTCGAAGGAATTAGGTTACTATGTATCAGAAAGCATATAGCAATTGAACTATTGAAATGACTTGATCTTTATGCTATGCTTATCTATAGGAGTATGTCCATCACATCATTCTCCTAATGATATGATCTTGTTGTTAATAACATCTCTATGTTCATGATCAGGAAACCATGATCATATATTAACCAACAAGCTAGTTTAACAAGAGGCTTTACTAGGGACTCTTATTTTAGTTTACAAATCACACAAGTATTAATGTTTCCGGTTAATACAATTATAGCATGGTATGTAAACATTTATCATAAGTGTGAAGATATGATAATAACCACTTTATTATTGCCTCTTGGGCATATCTCCAACAGAGGAGACTGAGACGGAGAGGGCTCCCTCTCCACCCAGAGTTCGGAGGAAGAATGCCTCAAATGTCCCTATGCCTTCCATGACTAGAGACTATGTGCATGAGAAGGTCAAGAAGGCCAGTTTCTGGGAGAGGACTCTTTGCTGCATGAACGTTGACATTCGCAAGCAGCAGCATGCATCTTACCAAAGCAACCACCGCATGGAGAAGCTCCTCAAAGAGATCAAGGACCAGGGTGCTGCTGATACTGAGGAAGGTGAAGATGAATACAATGATGAGCATGGCGCCCAGCAGTCCACAGAGTCTGATCACACTCTCTCATTTGGGGCATGGAACGCCCAACAGGATAGTCTGGTGGACTGGCAGACGTTTGCTGATGTCACCTCTGGGTTTGGATACCAGGGTACTTCCTCCTCTCGCCCTCACGGCAAAGGGCCTGCTATCCCTGAGGATGATGATGATGATGACTATGACCATGATGAGGGTGCGGATGACCAGGATGAGGTTGAGGATGACGAGGACGACGAGGATGACGATGACTACTGAGTCATTGGGGCGTTAGTATAGGTCTTTTCCCTTTTCGGCGTTTCGATGCCAAAGGGGGAGAAGACATTCTCATCCGCTTTGCATGGGACTCGGGATTTGCGACTATCTGCCGTTATTTGCCTGTCTTTTTGTTATTTGGATATTCGAACTTGAACTTTGTGTGTTATCTACTGTTCTTATGTGTGTCTATGACTATGTGCTTGTGTGCAACATCTATTGTAACTCATGTGAGATCTATGTGTGATATCGTTGGTATTATTTTCTTTACATGATTTACTTCATTATCTTGTTGCACATAGTCAGGGGGAGCCACATTTATATGTTATTCCATGCAAATCACTTGTTGTCATCGAACACCAAAAAGGGGGAGATTGAAAGGACATTTATTGTCAGAATCTCTTTTGGTGTTCGTTAACAACAAGTAGATCATTTTACAGTTTGTTATTGTCCACCGGTTGGTATTATCATAGATAAACATCACAAACACTCTTTGGAAAAGACCACATACATTTGCCACTGTTCTGGAAACTCTAGACCGGAGTCTCCGGTGTGGTCCGGAGTTTCCGGTGCTGGCTCCGGTGGTGCCTCCCAAGACTTGGCTGGGTCAGTCAGATGGCATGTCCGGAGACTGGTCCGGAGATTGGCCGGAGTCTCCGGACTTTGGTCAGACCGTAGTCTCTGGTGTTGCTGGTGAAGAAATGGGCTGGGTCAGTCAGATGGCCAGTCCGGAGACTGGTCCGGAGATTATCCGGAGACTTTGGTCGGACCGGAGTCTCCGGTGTTGGAAGTCCGGAGTCTCTGGTGTTGCTGGTGAAGAAATGGGCTGGGTCAGTCAGATGGCCAGTCCGGAGACTGGTCCGGAGATTGGCCGGAGTCTCCGGTGTAGACCGGAGTCTCCGGTCTACAGACTGGAGTCTCTGGTCTGACTTTTCTACAACGGTCAGAAAACGGTTCGTGGAGGGGGTTGTCTATAAATAGGGACCCTTATCTTCTTCCTCCAGTTGCTCGAGCTGCTCAAGAACACCAACACCATTAGAGCCACCAAATCCACAAGATCTCTTCATCCAACCATCCAAAGTCATTGATCTTTGGAGAATCGAAGGAGGAGGCCTTGATTCACATCTTCACCAAGAGAGATCTTCATTTCCCCCTCATTCACTTGAGGGCCCCCAAGCTCTAGTGTTTCTTTGGAAACCCTAACTTTGATTTGGTTCTTACAAGCTTGTCTTTGATTTGTCTTGACAGCTTGCTTGTATTTGGGAGCCTCCAATTCAGTTGTGGATGTGTGCCCCGAACTTGTTGTAAAGGTGTCGGCTTCCACCTCGAAGGTTGCCGATATAGTGGAAGGTGAATCGAGCCCTTTGGGGTGAGGTTCATCGGAGAACAAGGGAGGCCTCTCGTGGCGTTGGTGGTTTGAAACCACCCCCTCTCCAAACGTAGACGTACTTCCCCTCAAAAGGAAGGAACTACGGGAAACAAATCCTTGTGTCTCCGCGTCCACTCCCTTGGTTACTTCTATCCTTTACCGCACTTTACTTACTTGTTCTTGCTTAGTGTTGTGTTAGTTTGTGCTTGTTTGACATATAGGTAAATTCACCATAGTTGCATATTCTAGAGAATTTACCTTTCTTGTCAAACCCTAATTTGAAAAAGAGTAAAATTTGAAGTAGCACCTAGTCACCCCCCTCTAGGTGCCCATGCGATCCTTTCATGTAGATAGTTGCCATCCAAGTCTGAATGAGAATTTGCAAGTAGATAACCCGTATGATTCTGAGAACTTTGGTGGTGGCAGTAATACAATATGGATGCAATCGGTGAAGACCTGAATTGCCCTATCATAAGTGATATTGACAACAGATGCTTTGATCCTAACACAAGGCATCGATTTTTTGTCGAGTACCTAGATAAAGAGTTCACCCATTTTGTATCATCAATACCCTGGCATCATCGTTGATTCAGTTATTGGGGCTTACTACATTCATTATGTATAAATGTTGTCAATTTGAGAGAATCAGTTTTTACTAGCATTGTTGTTGCTGTTACATGGCAATGTGTTACTTGTTGGTTGCTTTGTTTTGTGTTGCTTAAAACGTGAATCTGTGTTACTGCTAATAAATGTACTAGTATAGAATATAACTAGGCTTATAGCAGAGTTGCTTAAAACCGTACTTGTAAGCGAAGTTTCCAAAAACACATATATATAATAACATACACGTACATGCAGCGAAAACCTATTCATGGCTGATGAATAAGTGTTCTTTTTAGTCACACAATTACGTGGTGTAAGACAAGAGAACACCATGGTCCTAATGCTATGCACCCTACCCTAAATTGACATTATAGGGTTCCAATGTGTTCTTTACTTCATTGTCTTATTTCACAACACTTAGGAAAATACTAATTTCTTGGTTTGATACCAAGCTATTATACTTTTTACAATTAATTTTATACTACAATGATCAGTAGTATATATTTATGTCACTTAGTAAGTATAAATAACTACATAGTAATGTAGCTAAATTTTGTTTACGATGTTTTCTATTAAATAGTTCGAACACATATCATTGAGAAATAAACTTGTGTTGTGCTAAATTAAACCTTTTTGTAACAAAACATATAGTTTTGAGACATTATCCTTACACAAGAACTTTAAACATAATATTCTTAAATGTGAGAAAAGGGTACAAAATCGCATGCCTCCATAGACTGTATATACATTTTTGTATGTGTGCACTAATATATTAATATCCTAAAAATATCTTGCTAAGATCGATAAAGTGTATAAGAAATATACTAACATTGATACTTGTTGAAATTGAAGAATAGATGATTAGGGGTGCCTCGATTGGTGTGATTAAGTATCGTATGTTTAGCACTTAGTAGGGGTGTGTATGTCGGCCTTATAACGAAAGTCGCCCTACACTATGTGATAGTTGACACAATGATGTTTTTTTAGTAGGTTGGTGATGACACCAAATCACATGGATATCAATTTGTTGGGACTTCAAGTGCATAGTGATATAACAAAGGGTGTTTTCCCCACAAGGATGATTCGATGTTTACTATTGAACTTACGGGGAAATTGTAGAATCCCTTTCTTCTCATCCTCCTCTAGCAACCTTGTAACGTACCAAAGATTTAGGACATGCAAAGGGTAGAATTAGGATATATGCATTTGCATAGCATGTATCTGAAAAAGTGGAAAACATTTGAACTTTTAGTTTCAGGAGGCAAAGTGATTGAGATTTCTATCTAGTTGATGAATTAGAGTTAAATCATCAAAAGATTGCAACAAATTGCAACGTGATCTTTTTGCATTTTCAAAATTTGGGATTCAAAGAAAATATGAGCGTTTGACTCGTAAAACATCACACACAAGTATTTAAATTAAAGATCTATACAAGAATAAATAGGAAATTGAATTCAAATGGAGTTTAAATTTTAAATTCAAACCAAGATTCAAATAGACATTCAAAATTCACGGAAACCGATATAAGAAAATGAAAGGAAAATACCACAATGATCACAAGAATATTCATATTATTGAGAGTACTTTTACAAGATTTATAAAAAGAAGAAATTAAAGATAAAATTACAAAGATGGAAGAAAAATCCTATGCAAAACTATTAAGAACCTATCACGCTTCTATTCTTCTTATCTTCTTCTTGGTACCTGCAACATGAATGAAGCCAAAGAGAATTTTTTGGTTATGATTAAAAAAATTCCTTCACCACAAGGGTGAGGCAATTGATGTTTGGATTCAACTATTCATTCTAGGAAGAAGAACTAGAATACATGATCAAATCGAGTAAGATCAATAGAAATGCAACATATGGATCTTAAGCAATATTAGTCAATGCATGAAAGGGACACATAGGCAACCATATAAGTGTATTGAGATACATCATCAGATAGTTTAGGAAATAGAAGGCAACAATAATTAACAGAAGGCGACATATCCAACAAATACATCATTAGGCAGCAAGTCACTCAATCTTTGTTGAATCCATTTAAAAGAAAGGCCACAAATAAATTCAAATGGAATGTTATCGACAAAATTGGTCAATAAGATCTTAACCCAACAATTTTTAAGCCAAATTAAGCTTAAAGATAAATCTATAGCTAAAGTAGAAGAAGGCAATCACATAATCCACTTGGCATTGCCAAACTAAGCATCAGGAAAAAAGTACAATGACAAACCGACATGCCAAAATAGAGAAATGACAAACCAACTTGGATCCAACCGACATGGACACCGAACCAGGGTATAAAGACAAACCTCAGAGATGGTTCTCATACAACCAAGCAGCACACTAGGACATACAAGTTATCCATGTGTAAACATGGCAAGGATTCAGCAGCACTATAAAAAGGGTAGACGCATAGGGCAAGAATCACAACTCACAAAGCTCAGTGGCTTATGACCACATAGCACAAGGCTATACAAACCTGGAAGCGTCAATTAGATAGTTCGATAAAGATCTAGAGAGACAGGTGAAGTAGCTAGGAGGAGCAGGCCACCCACAAGAAGCATTCTGTTCGTCCCCGAGAAGAATAAGCTACACTTCAGCAGCAGGTTGCAAGATAAACCGAGTATAGTATCTGCCATATTAGAGTTCATCAGAGAGATCACCCAGATCTACTCTAGCTAAATCAAGGACAGGGATTTTTAAGAGATTAGTCCAAAGATTAATGCAAACGGTTATGAACAACGCGGCCTGCTGGCCACCGAGCGTCGTGTGCAAGCTGATGATCTACCTCACCGGCCCGCTCAGCCGGTCCACAGCGGCCGCCGCGTCGGCTCTCAACATGTGGGTCGGTGCGCCCATGCTGCTGCCTCTGCTCGGCTCCGGCCGTCATCGACTCCTGGCTCGGCCACTACCGCACTCATCTGTGTGTCACTCCTCTATATCGTGGTACGACGTGTGTATGCATAGCCTCACCGCTTCCATGTTACTACTGTAGATCATTTTGTTTATCAGAAGCTATACTTTTACTTCAAAATATGAACTTATTTTGCTCAACATTCTTCAGGGGATTGGCATTCTCACCCTCTCAACAATGCTCGCACCGAGGGAAAGAGAAGGATGTGCCGGATGCTAGCTCTACGAGTTCATCCGCTCAGGTGGCTCTCTTCTTCTTCTCACTCTACCTCGTGGCGTTCGCTCAGGGCGGCCACAAGCCCTGCGTCCAGGCGTTCAGCGCCGACCAGTTTGACGAGAACGACCCTGGCGAGCTGGCCTCCAGGGGATCCTTCTTCAACTGGTGTATGTGCCTAAGAAAAAAAGTCTCTCGGTGCAGTGATTTTCAGTTCTATAGTTGATGCAGCTGACGTCTAGCCGACTATTCTGCCATGCAAGAATTGGCTACATATTTACATTTGGTGATCCTAAATAAAAAATGGCGGAGTCTCCTAATTTGCCAATGTTTATACATAACGTGGATGTACGATACAACAACACTGAAATTGCCGCCATATTATGCTAGATATAAGAGAAGAGGACACAAAATTATTCATGTTTGCTACACATTGATCTGATAAAAATGCAGAGAGTTGTCTGTAAGGAAAATGCGACAAATCTTTCACTGCGCACTCCTTAGCTCATAGGTTTAACATGATAAACTCGGCCAACAAACAAAAGCATACACGGCGGGAGTGGTCACCTTGACGACTTCCTTAAGACTACTTAAGCTCTTGGAAAAACTCACCATCAAATTTTAGAATATAGGAAAAATATTTAAATTTTGATTTTGTAGATGAAATCAATGATTTTAGAAACAACAAAAAATTAATAGTGATGCATTAAGTTCGCTTGGTGCGTAAGAGCTAGGGCACCTATCCTGTTTGAGGTGAGACGTCAAATAATAATATATGGGTTTTCAGCAGCCAAGAAGGGATTAAATAAAATCATCACAGGTTCACATTAGGAGTGTATATAAGGTTCAGTGTCAAACAACAAGGATTTATGGAGTCGCTTGGCTTGCTTGCAACCATTGAGGAGGCCATTGTTGTTCATAGATCGGGATCCACACTACTTGAACATCTGTTATTGACCCAGAATAACGTTTTGCCTGGGTTCAATTTTGGCACTAAGGAAACCATCATAGTGGCATGTTGGTACCTTTGGTGGATTTGACGGCGACGAACTCATGGTGAAACTGTCCTCCCAATTAACAGATGCAGGATGTATGTTCTTTCTCTTACCACCAATACAACAAGGGCTATGAGTAAACCGAAGGGAATACAGGCACGCTAGAGCAAACCCATGTCTAGTCTGGTGAAACTAGATGTGGATGGGTCTTTTCATGTTGATGTTAATGCAAGTTCTACGGGAGCGGTGCTACGGGATTCTAATGGACATTTCCTAGCTGCTTCGACAATTTACCTTCCAAATATTGGCTCAGCGTTGGCCATTGAGGCGATGGCTATGCGGGAGGGGCTGGCCTTGGCCGTATCGGATGTACCAATGAGCAAGCCGAGACACATTCAACTGAAGTTATTCAGGCATGCGCGGAAGAAGAAACATGGTGGCATGAATTTCTGCTATTTTTTGCTGATTGCGTGGACCTGAAGCTGTGATTGGGAAGGTGACCTTCAAGCACTGTCCAAGGGAGGCCAACGAAGTTGCTCACCAACTAGCTAGGGATTGTTTTAATGATAATAATTCTTGTAATTGGGTTGATGAACCCCTAGATTTATTTTGAACAAACTTATAGACAATGTAATATTTGTTGGAAATTAATTAAGCTCCACGACAGGATGGAGTCTGGCTGTTTCCCTTAAAAAGGAGTGTATATAAGGACTCCAGAATAGTGCCCAATCACAATAAACCACAATAATGAGTTTAGAAGCTAGAACAGTGTATGACCCAATGCGTAAGCCGGTCTATTTGCTCTTGATTAATCTTCCAAACAAGTGGAGTAGAACAAACGCGTACATGTAGTGAGGCATATGCACATTGTCATACATTGACATTATAGGTTAGCAAAGTTTATTTCGTCATCGTCTTATTTCACATCCCTTTCTTAGGTAGATATTTTTTTGTTTGCTTATTTTTTATAGTAAACTATTATACTTTGATAGCTCGTTTTTTGAACTACAATGGTAAATGAAATAATTTTATATCACATAGTTAGCCTTATTAATCACATAAGAATATAGCTAATTTTTTATTATGATGATTTTTGTTAAATAGTTTGCACACATATGATTAAGAAATAGACTTGCATTGCTATATTAATTTTTTTAACAAAAGTTACAGTTCCAAAGTTTATCCTTATAAGAACTGCAAATATAATCTTCTTAAATGTGAGAAAAAACAATACAAAATCACATGCCTATGTAGAGTGTATATTTATATTATGTTTGTGTATACGAATATTTTAATAACCTTAAATATCTTGGTAAAGATATGTAAAGTCTATAGTGAATATCCTAATAGTCGGCGTTGATGCATGATGCTATATCAGTAGTAAAAAATGGTCATCAACAGACGGTACATACACCCTCTATCAAAAATGTACTTCCTCCATCTTAAAATAGATGTCTTGAATTTATCAATATTTAGATGAATCTAGAGACTATTTAGTACTCTCTCTCCGCCCTAAATTATAAGGCGCCTAAGGTTTAGTCAAAAGATAATATTTTTTAAGTTTGACCAATATTATACAAAAAAATTAAATATTTACAATACAAAATTAATATCAATAGATTTATCATCAAATATATTTCTTAAGGTGTTCATTCCATAAAATAGATGTACATATTTTTTTATAAATATTTGGTCAAAATTAGTAAAATTTGACTTTTGGCCCGTCCTTAGACGCCTTATATTTTAAAACGAAAAGAATATATAAATACATTTAAATTTTAACAAATCCATGACATCTATTTTAAGACTGAGGGAATAAGACGAATTTTGATTATCATGCGTTCATCTCGGTTCTAATATATAATGGTTGAATCTTTGTTTCGCTAGCCAGGAAGTAATCAAACAACCGTTGTGCTATCAAATGACTGGTACGGGATCCATATACAATGGCGGACCCAGAATTAAAAAAAAAAGCGTGGAGAAACGTGTCTGAACTGGCAAATTTTGTTCGAAAGAAATTGTAAGAGTTGTATTGTCGGCAAGCCTCGGCGACTGCCCGGGCTGGAGGGGCGCCATGTCTGATGAGGTTTTAGACTAAATCATCGAGCAAAATATTCCCTCCTAATTTACTATGTATATAATTTTTTTATGAAATTCCTAAATTATAATGCCTATTGTGGAGAGGAGGCTAAATCAGTGCTAAGCTGACCCGTTTGCCCCTGAGTAGAAACGGTCAGGCATTAAGAAGGGTGGAGACCGAAGGACATGCAAAGAGCTCTGCAATGCATGCATGCATACTAAAGGAGGAGCTTGCTGCGGCGTTGCATATCTATCAATTTTAGGAGGGTATTTCGGTCCACGACTTTCACTCCACAGCATGGGATCCTTGGTATGCGGGTCAGGACTTAGGCCTTTTCCAGTGGGTTGTATCTTAGCACGTTTTTATAGGAGAAATTAAAACTTAAGAAACAACCATGACAATGGGGTGTATCTTAGATGAGGTTTCTTAGAGATGTTGTATTTAATGATTTTGTGCTCATGCATTGTGTGATTGGACTAGCCAAGTTTTTTTGTCTATGGCTGCGTGCAGGAGGTGGAGCTTAGCTAAGATACAACATCATTCTCTTTCTTTATTAACTATGGTGCCACATAAGCAAATTGCCTAGGATATAAAGCTAAGATACACCCATTATGAAAGGCCTTATGCGCATATTAAACTACGAGGGAGGGAGTCCTTGAAAAGTAGATATACTTGAGATGTATCGCCACATATTTAAAACTAGTTGAGTATGTTGTACTTAATATTGGGAAACATGCTACGCAAAATAAAAATTTCTATGGCATAGACCAGATCAAGTTATGCAAGAAGGGAAGGCAACGGATCATACCCTTGAAGGATCGATCTAGCAGAAGTTGTCGATAATGAGGTTAAAACGTGCGTCGATCCCCGCAACAAGACTTGTTAGGTCACGAGGAGACGTCTTATCCCACGAACGGCTCCATGACTATTGATTCCCGCAACCATTCGATTAGCCACGAGAAGATTCTCGTTTGCAAATATCCTCACGATCAAGTGCTCCAAGTGTGACACCTACACTGGTATACACACATACGAGATAAGCAGAACCACATTGAGTTGTGATCAAGCACACAGTTGAAGTGGGAACATGTCGATGAAGATCGGATAGTGCTTCCGCAGTCCGACTAGATTAGATCTAGACAAAAGTAGAACTCGAGTAGCGCTCCGGCATCGTAGTAGAAGAATAACCTAGGGTACGCCCACCCTAGGGTTTACATCACCATTATGGAGGATATGATGACGATAGAGAGGCGACAACGATGCATGAGGGTCAGTGTGGCGCAAGGCGGCGATGGCGTGCAGGTGGCAACGACTAGGGTTTTGGCGACAACGGTGTAGAGGCTTGGGGAGAGGCTATGGCATGGTTTGTGCTGCCTTTGGGGTGCACTTTGGTCCCATTAAATAGGTTCCAAAGCCCCTTGGTTCGTCCACAATCTTGCCCCCAAGTTTGGACAAGTTCTAGTAGGTTTAGGTCAACCGAAACCTACTAGAAAATAGTCTTCTTTGTCTAGTCTGAATTGGGGTAGGAAAACATTTTTTGCCCCTTGTGGCAACGTGGATGTACCTATTATGGAACATTCCAGACATCCTAAGATGGACTAGGTCACCTCGGTACCATTTAGAACCATACGAACCTCCGTAACCTTTTAAAACCTTCCACATATGGTCGGAACCATTTTGAGCACTCTCGGGACCATTCTGGACACTTCGGGATCATCCGATACCTCGCGGAACCTTTCCGAGATCATCCAAGATGCTCTCTGAATCCTTCTCTCATTCTATAAATGCTCATAACTCATTTGAACACTCTAGGCAATATTTCACACACCTCCGGTATACTCCGAGACCTTCCGAACGCATTTAGAATTACTTCTCTACTTAATCTTCATTCTATCTCACATTCTAAATGTCACTAAACTCAAGTGTGCGACCCTATGGGTTCGGATATACGTGGAAATGTCCGTGATACGTTGCAAACGTATCTATAATTTTTTATGCTCCATGCTTATTTTGCACCAATTATCTTATATTTTTGTTTACACTTTGTGGTATTTTTAGGATTTTTCTGGAACTAACATATTAACAAGTGCCATAGAGCCAGTTTCCTTTTTTTTGCTATTTTTGGTTTCATAAAAACTAGTGAAGAAATATTCTCGGAATTGGACGAAACAAAAGCCGAAGTTCCTATTTTTCCCGACACGATGATACATTGGAAACATATCTATAATTTTTGATATTCCATGCTTCTTTAGTATCTACTTTGCTTTACTTGTCCATACTTTGATGTGCTTTTTACATGTTTTCTGGTACTAACCTATTAACAAGTTGCAACAGTGCCAGATGTCTGTTTTCTGCTGTTTTTGGTTTCAAAAAAGTTAGTAAAAAAATATTCTCGAAATTGGACGGGACAAAGGACAAAGTCAATAACTTTCTGTGGGGAACAAGAAGTCTAGAGGGGAGCCCGGAAGGCCAACCAGGGGGGCCAGACCCACCCTAGGCGCGGGTGAGCCCTAGGCCGCGCCTGGCTAGGGTTTGGGCACCCTGGCCGCCTCCCGGTCTCGCCCCTTCGTCTATAAGAATCCCCCGATGCAGAAACCCTGAGGACCCGATCAGAAATCGACAAAACCGTTTTTAGCCGCCGCCACCATCGTCCCTAGATTGGGAGGGATCTGAAGTTCTTCCCGGCACCCTGCCGGAGGGGAGATCATCCCGGAGGCCTTCTCTCCGGTATGATTCGTGAGTAGTTCCACCTTGGACTATGGGTCCATGTAGTAGCTAGATGGTTGTATCTCCTCCTTTGTGCTTTCATGTATAGATCTTGTGAGCTCCGTTCATGATCAAGTCTGATCTATTTATAATCATGCATGTTGTGTTTGCGGGGATCCGATGGATATTGAGATTATTATGTTGGTTTGATTAATGGTTTTATCTTTATGATTCTATCATGTCTGTGTTGTTCATGATCTTGCATGCTCTCCGTTGTTAGTGGTTATCTTGGCCAAGTAGTTGCTAGTGACTCCAAGAGGGAGTTTTTATGCTCGATAGTGGGTTCATGCCTCTAGTTTCCAAGGGAAGTGACAATAATCTCTTCGGTTGTAGATGTGATGTTGCTACTAGGGAGAAAACAATGGTTTCTTGTTCATGGAACATGTGGACTGTTTACCTTATACACTTTGCTTAAAGCAGTTATCTATTGCTTGCAACTTAATACTGGAGGGGGTTCGGATGATAACCTGAAGGTGGACTTCTAGTCATAGATGCAATTGGATGACGGTCTATGTATATTGTTGTATTGCCCAATCAACCTTATAGGATTTTTCTGGCTAGTAATATTGTTATGCCTTGCTTATTTCCTGTCAATTTCCTCGCCGTAATTTGTTTACCCTGCATGCCATGTTGTTTATCTAAGGAGAGCACCTCTAGTGAACTATGGACCCCGGTCCAATCTTTACCATTGATACATTTTCCACTGTTACTTGTTTACTTGCCGCAAACCATTACCTTCCACACCATACGTTTGATCATTTGTTACAGCAAACCGGTGAGCTTGACAACCTCACTGATTCGTTGGGGCAAAGTCTTGAGTTTGTGTTGTGCAGGTCTCCGCGTTGCTTGCAACACCTGTGTGACGTTTCCTTCCTCCTACTGGTTCGATAACCTCGGTTTCTTACTGAGGGAAAACTTGCTGCTATGTTGCTTCACACCTTGCTCTTGGGGTTCCCAACGAAGCGCTCCTACATCAACTCAGCGCTGCATCAAGCTTTTCTGGCGCCGTTGCCGGGGAGGCTAAGGACGTCTTCACTAGAGGAGTCCTTCACTTCCTATCTCTTTACTTTGTTTTTAGTTTGCTTTGTTTCTTTTGCTTGGTTTTGTTTGCCTCTTTTAAAAAAACCCCAAAAAATTATTCTAGCTAGGTTTGCTTGCCTTATTCAAAAACACAAAAAAATAGTTCCTGCTCTAGCTGCTGCTGCTATTTTTGGCTTGCCCACCTTTGACAAAATGAACTCTGCTGAGAACACCAAGTTGTATGACTTCACTAGAACCAACAACAATGATTTCCTAAGCACACCTATTGCTCCACCTGCTCCTGATGCTATCTTTTATGAAATTAAGCCTGCTTTGTTGAATCTTGTGATGAGAGAGCAATTTTCTGGTGCTGGTTCCGATGATCCTACTGCCCGTCTTAATAGCTTTGTTGAACTTTGTGAGATGCAAAAGTATAAGGATGTAGATGGAGATATTATTAAGCTCAGGTTTTTTTCCTTTCTCCTTGAGGGGGAAAGCTAAAGAATGGTTGCTTTCTTTGCCTAAAAATAGTATTAATTCTTGGAATAAGTGCAAAGATTCTTTTATTGGAAAGTACTATCCTCCTGCTAAGATTATTGCTATGAGAAGTGATATTATGAAATTTAAACAACTTGATAGTGAACATGTTGCTCCTGCTTGGGAAAGAATGAAATCTTTGGTTGAAAATTGCCCTACTCATGGACTCGCTGCTTGGATGATTATCCAAAAATTTTATGCAGGTTTGAACTTCTCCTCAAGAAACCTGTTGGATTCTGCTGCTGGAGGTACCTTCATGGGCCTCACCTTGGGTGCTGCAACAAGGCTCCTTGATAATATGATGGTTAACTACTCTGAATGGCATGTTGAGAGAGCTCCACATTCTAAGAAGGTAAATTCTGTTGAGGAAACTTCCTCTTTGAGTGAAAAGATTGATGTTATTATGGCTATGCTTGTTAATGGAAAAGCTCCTATAGATCCTAATAGTGTTCCCTTAGCCTCTTTGGTTGCTCAAGAAGAGCAAGTTGATGTGAACTTCATTAGAAACAACAATTTCAATAACAATGCCTATAGGAATAATTTTAGTAACAACAACAATTATAGGCCTTATCCTCCTAATAATGGCAATTCCTATGGAAGCTCTTACAATAATGCTAGAAGTGCCCCCTTTGAACTTGAAGTAATGCTCAAGGACTTTATTAGTAAACAAACCACTTTCAATAAGACTATAGAGGAAAAGCTTTTAACTGTTGAGAAAAATATATCCTCTTTGTCTGAAGCTCAAACTTCCTTGGTTAATAAAATGGTTGCTAAACCTGAAACTATGGAAAATACCTTTGCTACTGCTCATGCCATACAGGTTACTATTGATGAAAATGTTAGGCTGTTAGCTCAACTTCATGCTAGGTGGGAAAGGGAAGCTGAAATTGATAGAAACAATAGTGTGTGCACTACACCACTAAACCACAAGTAGCCCCTATTCCTCCTCCTACTATGCCTAAGCCTAGTGAGCCTACTACTAGTGATGCTAAGTTTGACTTTGATATTGATGGTTGCAATATTTCTGAAGTGATTATGTTCCTGCAAAATCTTGCTAGAAGTCCTGCTGCTAGTGATATGCATGTTGCCTTTACCAAACATATTACAGATGCTCTTGTTAAGATTAAGGAAGAGAAGCTAAAACACAAAGCTTCTATTCCTAGGAAAGTAGAAGATATTTGGGAACCCATTATTAATATGCAAGTGAATGACTTTGATCTCAAAGCTTCATGTGATCTTGGTTCAAGTGTCTCTATTATGCCTAGGAAGATTTATGAAATGCTTGATTTTCCCCCATTAGAAGATTGTTATTTGTATGTCCCACTCAATGATAATGCTAAGAAGAAACTCATGGGTAGAAGATTGTTATTTGTATGTCCCACTCAATGATAATGCTAAGAAGAAACTCATGGGGAGTATTAATGATGTTCTCATCATGTTTAACAATGCTTATGTCCCTGTTGATTTCTATGTTTTGGATGTTAAATACAATGCTTCTTGTCCTATTGCTTTGGGAAGACCTTTTCCTAGAACAGTTGGTGTCATCATTGATATGAAAGAAGGCACCATTAAATACTATTTTCCATTCAAGAAAGGTATTGAACACTTCCCTATGAGGAGAGAGAAGTTGCTTTTTGCTCCTCCTTTGAAAGCAAGGTTTGATGTTAATGCTTCTTCATTTGAAAATACTTGATTCTTCTTGCTTCTTGTGCCTAATTTAAAGGCGTTAAAAAGTACTTGTTGGGAGATAACCCAAGAGTTTCCTTGAGTCTTGGAAGTTATTACTTCTGTAATGACCTCTCCTTATCCTTTTTGTTTGCTTTTTGTGCCAAGAATGATCTCTAATGAGAGGGAAATAAGATTTGGGGAGTTGCTGTCCCGAAACAGATTTTTGTCCTCCACCAAAAAGAATCGTGAGGAGGCTCTGTAACTCAGATTGAGCTCAAAATTTACGAATACACCCCCCAGTATGTTGGACAACTTTCATTAGTTCAAAACTTTTTGATTTGAGCAACAGAAGATGTTCGAAAAAATTCGTTTCTACCTGATGGTTTGTTTTGACAGATTTCTGCCATTATTTGTATTTGCTTCTTATTCATTCCTTTTTGAGCTCTCTTCAGTTAAATTGAGTTTCTTTGAAGAAGTTACTACAGTAGCTTGTGTTTTTAGTGAAAAGCCTTGCTGTTCCAAAGCTTTACCAGTGGTCTAATATCTTTTGAATAAGCTAATGTTGCTAATGAAAATTGTGTGAAGTTTTGTATGATGATAGCTCATGGCTGCCGCTAAGGCTATCTCTGGTAAGCTGATCTTATCTCCTTCTTTGTGTCTTCCATGTCTTGATTTTTTTTTTGCTTTTCCTCACTCGAATTTCTTCTTCTGCTATTTATGCCAGATGCTTCTAGCGTCACGTTTGACCGCGGCATGCTGGAGCATGGGGATTCCTTGGTAGATGTCGCCACAGTGATCGAGGATCGCTGCTCTTCTGTCGTGAGCTCCCTAGACAAGGCCAAGAAGGTGCTTGCGTGCTTCTACAAGGAGGTCAACCCCAAGGGGGTTGCCCTCGAGGACATCGACTCGCTTGCGGATGCTCTGTCGGAGGATGCTCCAGCGGAGTACAAACGCAAGCAGAAGGGCATTGGTGCCTCCATGGGGCTGGCTATGGCGATGGTGTCCGGAGCCGAGCCGGACCCAGCCTAGGTCATGTCTAGGATGCCGACAATGGCGGATTGCTCCGAGGTAGCTTTCGCCCCTTTTGCTTCCCACTGTAAGCATTATGGGCCTAAGCTCATCGACCTCCTGGCTGATTATGCGGCAAAGAAGCAGCAAGAGGCCAAGAGTAGGCAATCTGGATCCAAGGCTGCTCCGGGTGCTGGCACTTAGGCCCTTGCATTGTAGCTAGTATAGATTTTCTCCTTTTGCTATGTTTGTAACACCTTTTTAAGGAACAAGTATCACTTTTCCACGAGGTGGCTTTATTTATGTATATGAGTCTGTCCTTTAACTGTTGTCAAAAGTGTTTGTGATATTTATGTTTGCCTGTTTACCCATAGGGTCCTTCTAGTGAGGCTCCAGTGATCACCCTTCCTGCGCCTGATACTCGCCCATCTTTGGATGAGGCGTCGTAGTTGGCCTTCCTGCGTGATCGTGTCCGGAGTTTGGAAAAGTACATCCTCGGCATCTGCGGTCATGCGGATGTGTGGAATTCGAAGGCTGAGCGAGCCACTACTAGGGAAGAGTTCTTGCTTGGAGAATTTCTGCAAATGGGTGACCAACTCCAATGTGATTCCTCGTGAACCGACGCCTTTTCGAGTGCGCCATATTTTATGTTGGCTCACCCAATGTTTGTGTAGTTGTGAATCTCATTCCAAAGGAAGAGAAGGAGCGCATCACAATTCGGATGAATTGCCTGACGCAACAAGAGCTGGAGGCCGGTGGCTTCTTTTGGATGGATCGTGATCAAGCAATCATCCTTGTGACGGTGCAAGGTCGCGTACACCAGGTTCTTCAGGTGCTAAAGCAGGCTAGGTCATCACTTGCGGCCATTTGGTCCGTCATGTTTCCTTTAGACGCTGCACCTTCTAGATTTTTGGGTCTTCTTGGGAAGTTTCGGAATGTAGGCCACGTAAAGGAGTTGGTGCGTCATCAGCTGATTGCGGGGGTAAAGGCAGCCTTGTCTCTTGTTCGACTGCATCGTCGTGATGTCAATCTTGCGGAGATAGAGGCTGGGCCACCTCCTCCTCCAGGTGGCAATCTATGGGATATGCGCCCTCATTACGCAACTGTGGCGCAGTATGCCGAAGAGAATGTGGATTTATTTGAGGAGCGGACGAATGTTGTGCTCCAGAACAATTAGGTCATGTAAAGAAAATGAGATAATATAAAATTTGTATTTATTCGAGTGGGCTTGTAATGCCCTTCGTAAAGTTTGTATGTATTGGCACGTGGTGCGCTTGTAATGTACATGTCCTTTTCGTTAGCCTGACGTGGTCTACTCAGGTTGTATGTATTGTTTTCAGTCGACGAAGTCCTAAGGTGAGGTGCAGCCCCCGAGCGTGTTTTAGCGATAAATAATGTAAGGAGAAAAGATATTTGGGCCAAGGAACTTAGCTTTTATTTATTGTAAACGAGGAGGTACATTGTTCGGCTGAGTAGCCTGGCTGAATAGCCTTATTGAAAGTAAAGGGTGACTAAGGGTAGAAGCGTCTCCACACAACCATACCCATCTCAGATCCATCCTAACTCTCTACCCTCACCACCCACTTTTCTCATGTTTTCGAGGATGACCGATGTTCTCGATGATCTTGCCGACAAGAAGAATCTGGAGCCGTTTCTTGATCCTATGTCCATTGCACACCGTCTGGATTTCTCTCCTGGTCATGATTTTCGTGCAAAGGATCGTAACACTTTCTCCACCCCGGTCAATCCTATCGCGGCTGCATCTGGCTTCTCTTTGGTTGTCTCCTTTGGACGTGCATGTTTCGAATTATCAGATCTCAATGTTAGCCTAGCATTGTCTGCATGTTTGGGAGCTGCATATGATGAAATGAGAGTCTCCCATCTCCAAGGCCGTGTTTTCCTCTTTGACGTCTGCTCTAAGGCTATTGGATTTATGATTCATAAAATGAGATCACACATCTCCAAGGAATTCATCTGTTATTTCGATTTATGGGGCAATGGTGGTCCTAATTGGGAAAGAGAGGCACGCATGTGGTATACTGAACAAGATCTGGAGTGGTCTATTGTTCCACCAAGGAAAAGGAATTTTGCCACACAACTAGGATCCCACCATCAACCAAAAGGTACTCCAAATCGCCCTCATGATTATCAGGATGTATCCGATGCAAATACTACTCCCGTTGGACCTAGTCTATCCTACGCCGATGCTGTTAGATCATCAAACCATGTGCCCTCCTTTCAATTCCAGCATAGATCTCTCCATCGGACTCATCACCATAGTCCTGGACTTGATCATGAGAATAGGAGCAGTCAACCGATACAATCTCAACGGCCTAGCGGGAACAATGGTTTTCAAAATATTTTGAATATACCCAATCGGACCACGAGTGCACCCGCGGCCCACCACCGAAAGAGGCTTGAATGGAGACCCCTCTCATGTGCTAAATGCCTATCACCTGGACACCATATCTCTGCCTGCACAAACAAACTCCGTTGCCGTATCTGCTACCATTACGGGCACATTGCGAGGAAGTGTTTATCCAGGCAAAACAAACCTCATAAATATCGCGTTAAATCGAAACAAACTCCTATTGCTATCATAAACCCTTCAGAAACCCCCGCCGACTTGCCCTCGCCGTCTTTACAATCTGTATCATCCACGTTCTTCCCAGAAACTCCACTACCTGCCCTCCTATCACCCATGGCGAACTACCCAGTTGATCCGACCCCCCACGTCCCTCCTGGCTTTACAGCCATTGCTCCTGGACCTCTTCGCACCCAACGTAGCTATGTGTTCCTGGGGGGAGAATTCCCTCTCCACTCCGATGACTGGGCGATCGCAACCCTAGAGCCAGACGTTCCTGCTGAAAACTACATCGCTGCGATCGCAACCATAGGAGAACTCCTCCACGGACTGGACATCCACGTCCGCTCCACCTCCAGATGTGCTATGGGCACTGCCCTGATCAGGTTTGCAACTGTTACAGATCGTGATGCTGCTGTTAGGGGTAGCCCCTATTTTATTGAAGACTCTGTTCTGCGCTTTGTTAACGAAGATAAGGGTCTGAATAGACGTAGCACTATTTTCACTCATGACGTCTGGTGCATGCTCCTGAATTATCCTCAGCAATTATGGGAAACGGAACATGTGATGAACACTTTCACTCCTTTTGGCCGCTTTCTGGTTTGGAACAAGGAGTTATCCAATAGAGCTAGAATTTTGGTGAAATTCAGAGCACACAACGCAGACACTTTACCTCTCAGTGTTGTTGTTGGTAAAAATCTATCTGATGACGGCAGCGGTGATACCTGGACCTGCCCTATGATCCTACTCGACAGAAATATGTTGGGTGGCATTGCCGGGGATGAAGACCCTCTCCCACCCAATGGTGCCAATCCCCATCCTATGCCCTTGGTCCATGGTGGTTTCTGGCACGATGAGCAGATGTAAAACGATATGGAACATGAGGGAATGCAGTTCCAAGGACTGGTGGCTCCTGCTATGGCACCTGCTGGCCATGTAGCACATGCTGCTCACGCTGCACCTGATGATATGACACATGACACTATGATGGAGCACGCAAACCCTGGCACCCCTCCTATCCAAACCAATCTTCAATCTCCTACTGCACCTGCTCTGGATGCAATGGCACACCTCACTGGTTTACTAGCTCAACTCTTGGGTGATGAACAGGAAATGCTTCAGAAACTTGCTGGCAGCAACATCTCAGGAGTCACTGTTAAGATGGTTGAAAATGAGGATCAAGGTGTTCACACGATTCAATGTAATCTTGAGATCAACATCAATAGTTCAGTTGGCACTGTCCTACCAGCCAACAGTCCTAACAGTGAGATTGCTATCATGCCTGAACCTGCAAATTTTCATAAGATGAAAAACAAACGCCAGAAAGCTACACCTAGGACTGACAGTGTTGTGAGAAGGAGCTGCAGACTTGCCCTCAAGAAGAAAGGTTTTGCCACAAAGGAAGACGCTGAAGCCTATGCAGAAAGCTCCAAGAATGTTCAGCCTGTCAACCTATCTGTCCAATTTGATGGAATGGATACTCCTGCAAACCCTGGCCCCCCTCCCATGCTGCCTGCTGTCACCATTCAAGCTATTGGAACCAGGTTTTGTCAGATCCCTCCTAGTTGGGTGTCATCTGCTTCTTTGAACTATGATAGTTCAAATGAAGAATAAAACTTTCAGCAGATGGCCTGCAGGCAGAGGCCACCCAAGTGACTGCCTAGTTATCATCTCCCATTTCCCCCATTTTAGCTTTCGATATGTGTGTTTGCTTCCAGACTATCCCTACCTGTGTGTTTGCTTGATGTACTGCGACAATATTTACCATTTTACTCATTATTAGTTTTTACTATTCTATGATTTTATCTTTGTCTAGAGATGTATGAGTCACACCAAACTATCTGCCAAGCTTATTATTGCAATCTACTTACTGAGTCTGCCATGCATCACTCCCTCCCTTACCACACCCATCAATTTAAGGACAGTACCTGCTCCTTTGGGAAAACAGAGATACAATGTTGCCAATGAATAATAGGACATGGAACATACTTGATTGGAACCTGAGGGGTGTGAACTCCCAGCATAGATGGGATGATCTGGCTGATAAAATTAGTCAAAGCAACTGCAATATCATATGCCTGCAAGAAACAAAGAAAGAACATTTTGATAGTGCTTTCATCGAAAAATTTTGTCCTAGAAGACTCAACCAATTTGCTTATCAACCATCCATAGGAAATTCAGGTGGACTCATCATTATATGGAATGAATCGATGTTTTCTGGCACTGTCATCAGTCAAAGCCATTATCAAATAACTATGGAATTAGTTAGCAATCTCTCATCAGACCATATTCATATTACAAATATATACGCTCCATGCACAAATGAGGGAAGGCTTAACTTTGCAGACTGGTTATTTCAGCTAGACTCATCTCAATATGAATTCTGGATGATGCTTGGTGATTTTAACATGATTAGAAGTAATGAAGACAGAAATCGACCTGGTGGAAACAACAGCAACATCCTTCTTTTCAACTCACTGATTCAGCAACATGATCTGGAGGAAATCCCCTTAAAAGGAAGATCCTACACTTGGTCTAACATGCAGGACCAGCCACTACTTGAAAATCTTGATTGGATTTTCACATCCCATCAATGGTCACATAAATTTCCCAATACTATGGCATCTCCCATGGCTAGACTGGGTTCTGATCACATTCCTATCAATATTCAAATAGGCACTGAAATTCCTAAATCACAAATTTTCAGATTTGAGGAATACTGGCTTGAGTTTGAGGGGTTTACTAATGTGGTGGAAAAATCATGGACTAATAATGGTCTGTACAAAAATGATGCACAAGACATTGCTGCTAGATTCAAATCAATGAGATATGGTATCAATAAATGGAGCAGAAACCTTTCCAAATTATCTATGGTTATTGACCACTGTAACTTTGTTCTTGTCATGCTTGATGGACTTGAAGATCAGAGAGCCTTATCTTTGATGGAAAAAAACTTCAGGAAAATAGTGAAAAAACATCTGGAGAAAATGTTGGAAGCAAAAAGATTATACTGGAGGAAGAGAGCCAATATTAGATGGGCAAAACTGGACAATGAAAACACTAAATTCTTCCATGCTGTTGCTACAAGGAATTACAGGCATAACTATATCTCCATGCTCAAAAATGATAATGAGGTTGAAATCCATGATCATGAACAAAAGGCTACTCTTCTATGGTTTGCTTTCAAAAACAAACTAGGCAAATCTGAACCCACTGAAATGATATTTGATCTTGACAGCATGGTTACATCACATGATCTCATCTCTTTAGAAGTGCCTTTCTCCAATAATGAAATCGATGACATTATCAGACTCATGCCTAATGACAAAGCTCCAGGTCCGGATGGTTTCAATGGGTTGTTTATGAAAAAGCACTGGAATACTATTAAGCACTAGTTCTACAGCCTCTGTCATAGTTTCTACAGTGGACAACTTGATATTCAGAGTATCAATACTGCTCATATTACTCTTATCCCCAAAGTTCAAAATCCAGTTAAACCAAATGACTTCAGGCCTATCTCTCTGGTTAGCATGGCCCTGAAAGTGATCACCAAGATCATTGCTAACAGAATGCAGAAGGAAATCATCCCAATCATCAGCCACAATCAGTATGGATTTATCAAAACCAGAACCATTCATGACTGCCTGGCCTGGGCATTTGAATACCTTCATATTTGTCATAAATCCAAAAAGGAGATTATTATTCTAAAACTTGATTTTGAGAAAGCTTTTGATATGGTAGAATATAAGGCTATTCTCACCATGCTCAGGCATTTGGGATTTGGAGATAAATTTATCACTTGGATATCTAATATTCTGAACAGTGCAACCACTTATGTTATCCTGAATGGGGTTCCTGGTAAGAAAATCATTTGCAAAAGGGGTGTCAGACAGGGTGACCCCCTCTCCCCCCTCTTATTTGTGGTAACTGCTGAACTCCTCCAGATTATCATAAATCATGCCTGGCACAATGGTACTCTATCATTACCCATTGACAACTCATATGGACAGTCATATCCTATACTCCAATATGCTGATGACACATTACTCATTATGCCTGTTGATTGTGACCAACTGGAAGCCTTAAAAAACATCCTGACCAATTTCACCAAAGCTACTGGATTAAAAGTGAATTTCCACAAATCCTCAATGGTCCCTATCAATATCTCCAACAACAGATGTCAAGAGCTTGCTAACTATTTTGGGTGCAGAACTGAATCAATGCCATTTACCTATCTTGGACTACCCATGGGCACCACCAAGCCCAGAATTGAGGATCTGACCCCATTGGTGAGTAAGATGGACAGGAGACTAGCCGGTTTATCCAACCTCATCTCTCATTGCTCAAGAGTGGTAGTGATCAAATCTATCTTTAATGCTATGCCAAACTACATCATGTGCTCCCTTAAAATCCACTTCTCTCTCATTGACCACATGGAGAAATCATCTAGAACTTTCCTATGGCATGGAAAGGACATTGTGAAACATGGCAGATGCCTAGTACAATGGGAAAAATGCTGCCAGAGCAAGGATGCTGGAGGACTGGGTATACTAAATCTGAGAGAGCAAAACAAGGCCCTGCTAATCAAGAACCTTTACAAATTCTATAATTGTCATGACATTCCTTGGGTACAGTTACTGTGGAAGGCTTATTATCAGAATGGTGCAATACCAAAAAATCAAAATAAAAGAGGGTAATTCTGGTGGAAGAGCTGTTTAAAATACCAGGATGAGTTTGATCAGCTAATCACTTGCAAAGCAGGCAAAGGAAACACTATCCTCTTCTGGAAAGACTGCTGGCATAATACCCCTCTGGACAGCATGTTCCCCGAACTCCATTCATTTGCAAAAAAAAAAATGATTACACTGAACAAAGCTAGGGAGCACAGTGAAGAGGAGATCTATAATCTGTTTCAGCTCCCCCTTACAGGACTAGCTAATGACCAACTCACTATCCTATCCCAGATTCTGGAGATCTCGCCAAATAATAACCAAAGGGACGCCTGGTGTTTCCCCTGGAACAATGAAAAATACTCTACCAAAAAAGTCTATTTGGCCCTGACTAAAGCCCCTGATGCACCTACCCCTTTCAAATGGATATGGCAATCTCCATGTTTGCCTAAGCACAAATTTTTCTTTTGGCTTATGATCCAGGACAGAATTAACACAAAGGACTTGATGCAAAGGAAAAACTTCCATGTGGAATCATCCTCATGCGTTCTATGTGATGAAAATACAAAGGAGACCATGCTCCATCTATTTTTTTCGTGTGACTTTAACCAAAACTTCTGGTGGAAATTAGGAGAAGAGTGGAATACCGATATGGAGCTTATTGATATGATACTTGAGGCAAATAGCAGATCTGTCAACCCTTTTTTCAAGATTGCTATGATTACTGGTTGCTAGAGCATATGGATACACAGGAATAATATCATCTTTGAGAATTGTCAGAGGAGTTCGGAAAGCTGCTATAGTACTTTCAAGTAGGAGGTTCAAGACATTAGACATATAGTTAAACCAAGTCTTAAAGAGGGCATGCAAAGCTGGCTTGACCTCTTGTAATTTTATTTTTGTTTACATACTTTTCTTCCCATTGTAATTACCATCCCATTTATTATATATGAAAAATGACGCAGTGGGGGCCTTCCCCACTGTCCTTTGCGTCAAAAAAACGGGTAGAAGCGTCGCAGTCGTGCAATGTTCCAGGGGTTGAAGTATTCGACTCCTGACGCGACGTCCATGAGGCGGTAGGCGCCACCTAGGATGACTTCGGTGACAATGTAGGGTCCTTCCCAGGGCGACTCGAACTTATTGTGCCCTTCTTGCTTGATCCAAGTACTCCACGAAAGTTAAAAGGCGATCCAGGTGTGGGGATGGGATCTGTTTACTCGAGGCGCATCCATTAGATATGCGCCTTGTATATAGGCGCATCTGGTAGATGTGCCTCGAGTGTCTAGTGCGTGCCACCCCCGGGCCTACATCACTTATTCGAGACGCATGTCATAGTGATGCGCCTCCAATATTAAAACATACTCGAGGCGCATATTTGCCGGTACGCCTCCTATATTGTGGACCTATAACCACTGGGCCCACTCACCTTACTTGAGGCGCATCTGCTCCATATGCGCCTCAAGTAGTTGAACTACTCGAGAGGCAAATGGACTAGATGCGTCTCGAGTAAGGGGGCAGTCAGATATGGTCCATACATGCGATATAGGAGGCACATCCTTAAGAATGTGCCTCTAGTAATAATATAAAGGAGTCGCACATACGCCTTGTATATTTAGTGGAGGCGTATGTTTAAGGGATGCGCCTTATATAAGCATGTCTCCTATAGGCTTTCCTAGTAGTGTTGAACCCTAATTAGGGTTTTAGACGTGAATCCATCCCTCTTTTTTCATAAAAAGTCAACCGCTTCTTATATACGTGAGGGATAAAGGCCGATTAAATTAACACCAATCAAATAAATACATCTACTTTTATACGTCTTGTTTGTATCTTTTTTCTTGCTCTTCGTCGTTTTTTAAGATTGGAGGCTCTGATTCCATAGGGTCCTAGGGGCGGTCACCGATTCCATAGGGTCCTAGGGGCAGTCAGGCCCATCTAGGACAGCTCATAGCCGCCATGCCCGGATCCCTTCTGGCCGAGTGGGGTTTTGGGTCTCAGAGCAGAGCGTACGCCGGATTGTCTTGCGTGCCACGCTTTCGACGAGCCTCTATCATGCGTGCCGCACTTTTGACGAGCCTCTCTCGGCACGTGTTGTCAAGGTAAACAATGACGTGTTTGTGTGCAAACAATATGTTTTAGAAAAAAGGTAAAACATTTTATATTTAAGAACGGATGGAGTAAAAATTTAAAGATGTTTATGGCTTTTTTGGAACATATGTATCTAGACGTATTACAATGCGTAGGTTCGCTCATTTTGCTCCGAACGTACGTATTAAAAGCCATCTAGATACAATTGTTTTAGAAAGAAAAAAAATCTTATAATATGAGACGAAGAGAGTATGTACCCATTTTTTCTAGGTATATTAACAACACTCACATTCTAAGCAATAATAATTCAATGCAAGCAGCGAGTCCATACATCTTGGACTAACAACAATTATAAAACATATTCTCTTAAGTTGACAACAATTATACATAAAAATAAGGTGATGTAGGACAATAACAACAACAGAATTACAACCATAACACATCACATATATCTCTTGCAATAATACAAGATAGCTGAATCGATATCATCTTTATGGCTACGATGCCAGGGTGAAGCCGATATGTAACTGGTAAAATCTTGATCCAAGTACTCCACGAAATCGATGTCTCTGTCAGGATCAAAACATCTGTAGTCAACTTCACTTGTGATTGGGCAATCCAGGTCTTCACCAATTCCATCGATGTTGTAGTACTGCCCACCACCAAAGTTCTCGGAATCATCAGGGTGATCGACTTGCAAGTTCTCATTCAGACATACCTGGCAACTATCTGCATTTTGCAGAAGCAGGATGAGAAAGATGATTCACCGGAGGAATATGAAAAAACAAAACAATTGCAAACATGTCAAGAGCATTTATGTCTGCTAGGCCAGAAGCAACTGATCTGAAAGTCTAAATGCAACAGTCAGCAGGGAACACATTCACGTTTCCATATTAGCTTATCATGAACAGACCTCGATCAACTAGTGATGACATTGACCACTGTTCCAAATATCGGCCAATAAATCAGTTAACTGGCCGATTAACTGCAGATCAGAGGCTGGCTGAAATGAGAAGGGCTTATTCTGTGTGTTTACTGGTCTAGCCGATTAAACGGTCTGACAAGCCAATTTATCGGGAATATTCAGTTAACTAGGACTCGTTTTCGGTCTAAATACACATAAAAACTAGATATATGTTGGCAGTTTCCTTCGCCTATGCTTTTTATATGCATACAGTAGTATATTTTTGCCTCTGCTAATTAACGAAAAGGGCTTAGTCAGTTAACATTTTTACCTTTCTCCTATGCTTTGTATATGCAGAGTAGTATATTTTTGTTTAATACAATTGCTGGGTGCAATGGAGTATGGGATAGTACATAAAAACTAGAAATATGTTGGCAGTTTCCTATTTATTCTACCGATTAATGGTCTACCAATAAATTCAATTAATCAGCCGATTAACCGATTAATCGTTTCTCCCAGGCCGACCGAGCAGTTACCAGCTAACAATATCCTGAACATTGACATTGACAATAATCGGGACTAGTCATAAGACTCTTAGTTGGGTTTCACATGCTACATAGCATGCCATGAGATGATCAGATATTATAAGTAGCACATAATAATTGCAGGATTGAAAAGCCAAAATCGATTGGAGGTCAAGAGCATACCAACTTCAGTTGAGGATGGCTGTAGTATACAGCACAATGTGATGTCCTCTTGAGAAAATTCAGAGCCAGACGGATAAAGTGCTTCAGCAAAGAAGAAGACGGGAGCTCCTCTACTAGCACAAGAAGGATCCTTTGGGTACGCCATGAAACTGATATGGTAAGATTCATCCATGTTGAATTCATCCTGCAGGGCACCTACACCATATATGATATGAAGGAGGTAATGTTCCCCAGTCTGCTTGGCGTACTTGCTCAACGCTGTATCCGCTAGTTGGACCCATTCTCTATACAATCTTATGAGAAGCATCCTCCTCCTAGCTATGAGCTTAAAGGCCGCCGTGTAGCGCTCTTGAAGAGGAGGGTGCGGCAGCTGATCTGGTAGTGGGGAAGGCAGCACCATGGTGGAGAGGTGCAGAATGTCCACTGAGGAAAGCATGTGCTTATCGCTGAGCAGCGACTCGGCGTCCCTGATCACAGAGGGCATCACAGAAGAAGCGAAGAGTGCAAGGGCCGCAGGTTTGGGGTGCCGTGCCGCCTTGGCAGCCGCCTGAATGGCGGCTTCCAGAGGTCAGCCCCGGAGAGACTAAGGTGCCAAAGGGCATCGTCATCTGAGAGGCCAGGACAGTGATGGCGAAGGGCGGCAACCAATCCATCAAGTGAGCGCTGAACGACGCGGCTTATGATGCTTTGGTTGATGACGGCGACATCAATCCGGTCACTGGAGCGCATGGGGAACGCGGCGCGGTACCAGACGGAGTTGACGATGATGTTGTCGATGGGATGCAGAGGACCGTAGCAGTGACCGGCGATGAGGAGGCCGCGCGATAGGGTAGTATTGAGGTCGGTGGTGGGCAGGCGGGAGATGGCGTCGAGGTAGTAGCCGCGGATCTGGCCCAGCAGGCTCCGCCGCAGAAGGCGAATATCTAGAATCCTCCGCAGATCCTCTTTGGCTGAAGATTGATTTAACTTGGAGAGAGGGATTTTGCGCTGCACAGTGCGATCTGAAGATGTCCCGGACGAGCCAGACGAGCCGGACGAAGGGGAGGACTTCCCGGGCGAGTGGGCGGCAATAACGGCCTCCGCCTCCACCTCCGGTACCCCCTCCGTCTCCGCCTGTGTCTTAATCCTAGCCTTAGTGCGCTGGCGGCGGATGCGGTTACGCGGGCCAGCCATTGCGGAGGAGTGAGCTAGGTTTTCAGCACACCCTTTTGGGGATCTTTCGGGCACTGCGAGCCGGAGGAGAGGGGATGGACTATGGAGGGGGTGGGGACGTGGGGTGGACGGATGGAGATAATAAAGACAAAAATCGAGTCGATTCCGGACTCTTTTTTCTTTTATTTATTTAACTTTAGTCGATACCGGACTCGAATTGCCTGATGTTGGGCTCTACCTTTCGAGTCCCACAAATAATCAACACGTGCGTGGCATGTACACATTTACTGCCATGAAGACAGCAAAAGATTTCTTTACTAATATGCTAAGTTGAATTTTTTTCATCAGAATTGATAATTCAAAATATATGAGCTAAGTAGAACTTTGCATATAAAATTGTTCTCTTACACATATGTCAAGTCGAAAATAGTAAATCATCGTTTCACGCGTACCTCTTATTACAAAGTTGTATCACACTTAGTACTAAGTTGTGTAGGCCTTTGTGAAGTTAGCTACCTCTCTACACGAGAGTGGCAGCAACAATTTATATCAACAAGTGGTAGAAACTATAGCATGCATCAAATGTACTCCCTCCGATTCATATTACTTGTCATTAAAATGGATGTATCTAGCACTAAAACATGTCTAGATACATCCATTTTAGTGACAAGTAATATGGATCGGAGGGAGTAGCTCACTTGAGAGTACGATTGCAACTAAGACACCACCAACATCAAGTGTTTTTTTATCCCAAGTTGCATTTATTTACTCACTGGGTTGTAGATGAAACAAGGAAAGTTGCTTTATTATGTTAAAAAAACATCTAAAAAAACAAATGCTACGACAAAGAAATTGTTAAGATATTTACAGACCAAACCACTGTTTATTTAAAATGGTACCGTAAGCAAGGAGGGCTGTCCCCAGAGATCACTACCTGGTTCCCCAAGCCCTGATGCAACTAGAGAGAATTATTCTCTTTCTACCAATTGTCTTAGTCATAAAGTGGAAGCTATTATCACACTCCAAAAATTGTAACTCATTATCAATATAGATCTCATTTAAATTAGCTTGCAATTGACTACTGATTCATGCGATCCGCCCTGCTGCCACACATCACAGCTTCCCTTTTTGTTGGGAGGATAAACCAGTGAAAATTCAATCTATAACATAGCATAATGACATGTATTTTAACATGTCTAAAAACTATTTACAAGTGAGAAATCACACATCAATTAGTGCACACAAAGGAACAACTTATGTATCTATCTAATTATCCATCACCAAAATTGAATGAATCCAGATACATACATTATCTCTACACAATACAAAACTTGTTGGACATCTTCCCAATAGCAGGGAACTTATATATCATGTTCTGCTTAAACAACAAGTACAAATGAAAGAACAGAAATAGGACAAACAATTGCTAGTATACAACACTTGCCCCTTGGAAATTTTGCTGCGGCGACCACAAAACTCAAAGATCGCCAGATTTAGCAAATACGGTGTCTACTCCACTTTCTGGTGGTCTGGCAATAATGGCTAGTATACAACACTTCCCCCCCTTGGTATCTTTTATGAGAAAACCAAGAAGCTTGGACATGAACAGACTTAAGCAAATGATGTGTCTATTCCTATACCTGATTTAAGCCAAAGTAAGTTCTAGTAAGTAAAAACCAGGGATAGAACTAATGAGGAAGCAGGCCTAGTGGCGACCCTGACCTGGTGGTCTCCTGTTTGAAGTCCTATCTAAGGTGCCATAGCGGTTTTGTGACTGCTGTGGTCGTGAATTAGGCCTTGCAGAAGGCGCACCGCCTCCAGAATAGGAACTATGAGGTTGTTGCTGCTGCCACTGCTGGGCCGCTCCATATGGTGCAGGCTGGTAGGCCCCACTATACCCCCCAGCATAAGGTGGGGGTTGCCCATATCGTCCATAACCCGATGATGGAGGAGCAGGATGTGAAGGATATGTGTGGCTACTATTCTGATGGTGTCCAGATTGATGCCTACCCACTCCCCTCGAATCACCGTGGCTATCTCTTGCATATGGCTGTTGTCTTCCGCGATTATCTCTTGAATATTGATGACCTGATGGCATTGCACAGGCCGGTCCCTGACCATTAGGCATATCACTAGGGACATGCCAACCAGTACGTCCAGCAGGCTGCTCCATCCTTGGTGGCATTCCATTTGGATAATGCATACCGTTCATTATAGTTTGATATGGCCTAGCCGGAGCATAGTGCCCACTACCACGAACATTCAAGCTGTTTTGAACTAGTCGGTGGGCAGCCTCCCCAAGTTGGTGGCCATGTATCGCTCCTGCGGGGTTTTTCCTGAACCATTTCACAAGTAGGTTAGGCTTTGTGATGTCAAAGCAAGGATTCACCAAATAACGCAAAAGAGCTCATACACTACCTGCCGCTGTTATCATTATACTTCCTATTGTTATTGTCAAAAGGCCTCCTGCCACTGTCCTCATGCCACAGAACAGGTGGTGGTTTCAGATCACCAGCTTCAACAATCTTCAGAGTAGATTAAACAATAAGCCTATCAACCATGAAAGTCCCAGGTGGAATGATATACTCCCTCCGACCCAAATTAGTTGACTTAGATCTGTCTAGATTCGAGTGTATCTAGACATGATTTAGTACTAGATACATCCGTATCTTGACAAATTTGAGTCAACTAATTTGGGTCGGAGGAAGTACCACTAATGTTGCTCTGTTACACGAAAATCATACTGTACCTTCTTGGGTATGATAACACCAGCCGGTGGGTGTGCTATATGTTTGTGGGGATCTGGAAGCTTGTAAATTGAACATCTGGAGAAGGCAAACGTCATAACCTTGAACTAATTGCCACCAGATTATATTAATGATACAGAAAAAGAATGAACATACATCACTTGATTGTCTGTAATATCCTCCAGTCCATCCACGGGAGATCTGAAGACAGGCGGGCTTGGATCCCCACCACAAAGTGAGATGTAACCATTCATTCCTCCACTGCACAAAATAAGCAAGATCAGCTAAGTTTTCCTCTCTCTGTTTCAAAATATAAGATGTTTTAGCTTTATGAAGCAAATGTATCTAGACTTCTTTTAGTATGAGGTTCACTCAGGTTTGGAGTGAATCTACACACTAAAATAAGTCTAGATACATTTTCTTCACAAACCTAAAACATCTTATATTTTGAAACAGAGGGAGTAGTTATGGTAGCCCATTCAGACTTTACCCAAAGGAGAATCTAAAAGGCCAATCAGTACAAATTAAAGCAAAAAAAAATATCTGCAGACAATCAGAACCCTGGTAGGGTTAGCTACCTAGCAGAAGGATTGAGCTGTTCTTTAATTTCATTTCGCTCGTTATCAGATAGATGTCCGAATTTGCTGCTGAGAGAGTAGATATAAGGCGAAATCGGATGGGAGCCATTCACAAAAAGCATATTGTACATGGTACTGTTTCGCCTTGCTTCTTCAGGCTACACAAAAGATGAGGAAAAGGATGAATTTAGAACAAGGTCTTCTACTCCATATGCCGTAAACATAACACACACATCAGAACCCGTTTCATACCGTCAAAGTATGCTCAACTTTTTTAATCTCAGACAGCAACCTAGCTTCATCAATAAAGGGCAGTTTTGCTATCCCCTGCAAAGTATGTATTTTATTTAAACCTGGCAGACATGATGTACAAATTATTCTCACTAAGATCAATGTACCTGCCAAGAAAACCTCTTCCCATTCATATCTACTTCAAAATCTGCATAGTACACAGGTGAAGACGGATTATAATTGGCTCAAGGTTGTAGGAGAATCTGATAAATCCGTGATTGCAAAATCAGCATACCGATTGGGTAAAAATCAATTATAGGCGAACTTGGATCAGTCATCAATTGCCGATACTGTAGAGGGAGTGCATGCGAGCTGAAATATAATGGAACAAGTTATCAAATAACCCACCACATTAAGAAACTAAGATTGAATAAATGTAATATATATTCACCTCGCTGCTGGGAAAACTCCCATAAGCTGATCGAAAGGTTTGAACGGTGACCCGAGTTCGAAAGTTATATCAAGCTGGCCTAATCCTTTTAAATCCGAAGCAAAAGGTGCATAGTGGTAAGGGTAAAACCTACATATGCAAGGAGAAATTAGAAAGGAACATGTATTGGTGGGATGGATAGGAACAATATAAGAATTATCAAGAATTGTGCTAGAAAGATAACTGTGCAAGGTCATATATTTGGACAATTAAAACAGGCTTACCATTGCCATGAGCAGACACCTTCATAGTAGTAGTGCATTACCCAACACAAACCTTCAGTATATTTAAGAACCTAAGGAGCAAAGAGCAGATCATGCAATTAGGAAAACGTTTTTCAAACAATGATCGTGCGACATTTTCTATCGAAGTTGGCACAAATAGAGTAATAGTGTTAACAGTCTCTGGTGTCACTTATTAATCATGAATGTGGTAAACTAGTAAGCAATTCCATTATACTTACAACATCTCTACGTATTTCTTCAATTTGCTCAGGTGTTCTTGCCCCAAACTTTTCTTCATAATACCTTTCCCTCCATCCAGCTTCTCCGAGCTTTATCTGAATTTTAAACAAACATCACTTACGTTCTTTAACTGGTAAAACTATATGAGAACATAGAGCTTCATGAGGTCTAATAAAACAGAAGTATATTTTCAACTCCTGTAGTCCCAGATATCTTCGGTAACTTAGTGTGTGCAACACACTGAAAGTTACAAAAAACAGAGATAGGGCCCTCATCCCCTGGCAGAGCCTAATCCATGAGCGCTCATATTTAAGTGCCAAAATATAAAGTGTGCTTTCATTAAACCTATGGTCTCAAATAGCTTGACTTAGTGTCACATGAAGTGGTTAGTAAGGGTCTGAAGACAAAGGATAGGTAGCCACCCTAATTTATCTGCCTGCAGGACCTAAACCTGAGAACTTCTTTGACATAAAGCAGCCTATTAATTATTCCATTGCTTAATAATAACGGGATATGGCAATGGCACACAGTGAACAGTGTTTCTAAAAATGCCACATCACAATACCAGAATACTGTTGAAGTTACAACCACAAAGACCAATACAGCAGCAGCACAAGGTAAGCACATCATAACCAGAGATATAAGACATACCTTGTCCTCCTCTTGATTTTCAGAATTAAAAAGATCTGATTTCTCTCGAAGTGCATTTTTAAGCATCGACTTCAGTTCTTCTTTGTTTTCTCGTTCCTGTGGAAGACACAGTAGGATTCATAAAAAAATCTTTGAACAAATACAATATCTTCTCAAACAAGATAAATGGAGTACCTGTGATTCAAGGCCAATTTCAGCTTCGACAACAGCAGCAGAAAGGCTGGAACCTGACGTCGACCCGCGCGCTTTCTTAGCACTGCCCTTTTCTGTACTATCTTTACCAGATCCATTTTGTTCGTAGGGTTTAGCCACAGACCCAGAGGCAAGGCGAGACCCTTGGAAACGTGCAACTGGTACGATAAGATCAGTCCTGACATGGGGATCCAGATCATCACCTCGCTTTGCTTGGGCCTTATCCCGTTTTACTCTTTCCGCTTGACGCTACACAGGACAGCATCGTTATAATGTAAATTTTGAGTAAAAACACCAACTACTAGTTGCTAACATTTTGTAACAATTGACCATCAAATGTACAGAAGTAGGTCAGAAACATTTGCATTCAAGAGTCACATACATACATTGTCTAGTTCCAAGAGCTTTCCGTGGCTCAAGGAAATGTGTTAAGCTAAAATTTCATGATAACAAATTTAATTCCAATGCTAAATATGGATAGAAGACCATTGAATGGAAACCTATTTTTTTATTCTGTAAAATTTCATAGAATCCATATTATTCACCATGAATGAAGAGCATCTAACAACCTTCCAGCTTAAAAATAAATAAACACTAAACTACAGAAGCAGATATCAAACTATACGGAGATAATAGATACAGAATATACGAGGAACACAATTATAGAAAGAGGGAGATTAGTTGCCACTTGCCAACATGAGAAAACACAAGATTATGCATATAGAGAAGAAATGGCATATTGGCATAGCCCTCTTCACAACACACACCATGTATAAGTTGATGCTAAGAGCAAAATCAAGCTAGCCATCAATGATTACCTTGTGAATATGAGCTCTTTTCTGAAATATTTTATCCTCGTACGAACCAACTGCTTGAATGAAGTGTTCAACTCTATTCAGATCCGGCTACAACAACAAAAGACATGTTATTGCTGAAATAACCACATGGATCAGCTCCAGTAGAAATGAAATTTAAATACCGTGCAAGAATCAGTTAAATAGCCACCCATTGAAGGAAATTCCTTCTTGTATACAGCCATTAGCAAATTAATAGCTCCCTGCAGACAAATAAGGAAGTTAACACTGTGTGACACTAATTTAAGAGTGAACTACAGGCAGAACTGTGAAACTTCCAAAGAATAAAACAGATCACTCTAGTAACTAGTAACACTACATAACTTGTTAGTTGGTAGTTGCACAGTAACACCAAATTACAAAATAGGAAACAAACCTCACGAATCTCTAGCGTTGGCATGTGTGGAAGAAAATCATTGCCAACAAAAAAGCACATGAAGATGAAATCATCAATGATGCGTTCAACATCAATCTTGAAAGGCGGATTTGGCATTTTAAACTCGTACTCTATGTATTCCCGTAGGGTCCATATATTCAAGAACTGTGGAGACACAGAAGTAAGGTAAGTCCACTGAACAAAACTATTACATACTAAGTTGCAACAAAAGAAATGGATCATCATTACCTGGTAAGGTTTCTTTGGTACAATTTCATCACCCTTCTCATCAAACTCCCCAGCTTTCCGTTTTGCCTTTCCTTCACACTTTGCCGCTAGATGTCCAACTTGACCACACAAGAAGCATTTATCCTGTTGTCCAGGTGTAAAAATCACCTGTAAACACAAAGTATGCAAATAAGATTTCATGGCATAATGTCAAACAAAATGTTCAAGAAAAAAGAATGCTCTGGAAGAAAACATACAACTCATAAATATCAAAAGGTAGTAAAAAAGAAGTAATGTAGACAACAGGAAAATATAAAGCAATTCGCTTTTAGCACAAGCAGTGACATGTATGTATAGTGAGAAGCATAAATTTTCAGCATTTTGAGAAGGGAAGAGAACCTCTCTCAGTATGGAGAAGTGTACTTCATGTGTTGCTAAAGCTAACATGATAAGATCTGCATCCTGCATTTATGAGGATAATTTATACATTAGCAAGACAACTGCAGATGAAATGTTGTCCAACAAGAAATAAAACATTAATCGTAAAGAAAACTTACCAGGCCATACAGGCAATGTCTGGTATTCGGGTTGAATCCAGGGAGATTCCTTTGGCCACGAATATAGGACATAACTTTGTGCTCCCCTTCACCAGGAACATTGGCATCAGAAAGAATAACCTTCAGAAGATTTTAATCAGAACATACATACTTTATACATATTTCTCCAATAGCAAACATATAACGTTTCTGAATCATAAGGAAATATGTGTAGAACATGCTAACAAAAGGTAATACCCAGTAGCAACTCAAATTACAAAAAGGCCATGCTTACTTTAATCTGTTTCCATCCAGGATCATAATTCAATCTGAGATGGATGTAGTACTGCAAAGCAACTGATAGAACAGCCATAAACTCTGTCCCCGGAGTAATAACATTAGAGTCACAGGTTTGCGATTGCAGTTTTGGTGGAAGTTTTCTGCCTTCCCTCTCAAACTCTTCACGCAATTTTTCTTCTTCAGCAGCCTGGAGATAGGACAACAATGACCGGTGAGTGCAGCCATAGATGGCTGCAAATATCTACAAACAGCAATAGATACAACTGTACAGTTACACTTAATATATAATAAGATAATTCCACTAGAATACTCACCGCATCAGCTGCATCTTTGGCAGCTCTGAATCGTCTAGAGCGCTGCTGGTTCATCTTAGCACGGGGAGCCACACCATCTGTGAACCATCGTAGGATAATATAAAATAGAGAAAAATGTGTTTAACCCTAAGTGCATGACAGGGAAGCTTAACAAGCAGAGGAATTATGTCGCCATGTTTCAGACAAGGGGACGCTACAAAAACCTGCTTATGGTGTATCTACTGATATCAATTTGGTATTGCCGATGTTGATATTTTCAACAAACTTGATATAAAATGGAGAAAATGTGTGTAACCTAAGTGCATAACAACGAAGCTTACAAGTAGAGGAATTATGTCCCCATTGTTCAGACAAGGGCCTATTCATTCTAAAGGAATACTACGACTATCAATGAGAATGTATACATCAGGAAAACTACTCCCTTTTTCCGGATAAGAATATATAAAGCATGTCAAAGTTTTACAGGTTTAACCAAGTTCATACAAAAAAATCGCTATGAAAACCTAATTCATGGTGTGTCTCTTGATATTAATTTGGTATTGCAGATGTTGATATTTTCAACAAACTTGGTCAAGTCAAAACTATTTTACTTAGACCATATTCGTTATATTTTGGGAAGAGGCAGTATCATGTGAGCATATACATAGTTGCATTATGTTAAGATGTTCTTCGCAATAGTACCTAACAACAGAGGTAAGTATAGTGAGCACTCCTAATTTCTACTGGTGATCCATAATATATAACCATATGAACCCCATCAGTTCAAGCAACATTAGAAGAGGCAAAGAGGAAAAAGAACAGCAAGAGAAGTCTCTCCATAATAACAGAGATAAAATGCGTACCAATGGCCATGTACAAGAGCCTCCGAGGGCGAACCATGACAAAGAGCCTATCTATGTAATCAAACATGCACTGGAAAACCTCAGCAAATGTTGTTGGCGAGGGCTGTGGCAGAAAATACAAAAGCAGAATGAACCACGGTCGATGCAGAAATTAATAGCAAGTGTAAAACGTTCATATTAAGGGGAAATAAAATGCTTCCGGTAATACTGTTGATAGCAAACTGCAGGGCCTCCTAATAACTAAAATAAGCTCGACTGTTCTTTAGTTTCGCTCGTCCAGAGATTAATTCGCAATACATTTGGACAGAAAACAGAAGACTCGATTTGAATAGTATAACTGCGGCGACAAATTTGCATAGTTGGACCTGCAACATCCTCCAGGCATCTCAGGACGGTTTGGGGACAATTTAGAAGCTCAAGCTTAATTAACTAGACAAAATCATTCTCTGACATTTAATAAACCCAATTATCTTCTCCAAACCAAATCTCGCCTCCGCGTTAGCTCCTCATACATCAACCGTCCAAGCACAAATATATCAAGTATCTAGACAGCCACATCATTCCCCAGCCTTCCCCGTTGGGAGCACCCAAGCTAACCGGCCAATAGAATAATCAAATAACGAGATCGAGTGGGGGGAAAGAGACATAGCAAGCAAGCGAGCGTACGTACCCTATCCTCGGGGTGGAAGCAGGGGTGTATAATCCCGTTCATGTCGAGGTAGAGGTTGTCGTACTCGAGGTTGTTGGGGTTGGGCTTGGAGGTGTCGACGGGCACCTTGACGCCCTCGATCTCGACGGGCTCCTCCTCCACCACGTCCACCACCACCATCGGGTACTTCTCCGCCAGCCACCGGTAGAACGCCGGGACACCCATCTCCGCCGCAGAGGCCGCCGCCGGCCGGAAGGATAGCTCGCCGCAACCCTAACCCTATAAGCGGACGGACGGGGGCAGAGGAGGAGAGACGGGTGAGAGGCGCGAAACCCTAAAAAAAGGAGGGAGAGCGCACGAGGCCGGGACGGTATATGCCCTTCCGCGGCGTGGAAATATCTTCACAGGTGGGGAACGAGGAGAGGCGGTATTGCGGTTTGGACCCTGTGGGAGGCTGGATACTTCCGTAGTTCCGTTGAAGGGGTCGGAGCCGGAGGGGGAAGGGCCGGTCGGAAGAGAGCAGACCTCGTTTGCGCTCTGCCGATGGGACTTATCCGAAATTCTTCCACGCGGACAGAACGTTGACTCTAATGTGAGCGGGCCGTTTGTGGCAAACTGAAACGTGAGCACTAGAACGGCCCAAGATGAGCCGTCTAGCGAAATGCTAAATGACGCTTAATGCGGCACGGGAGCCAACCCATTTTAGCTTCTTTCCCTTCTTCTGTTATTTTGTTTTTGGTATGTCTAGGTAGCAAGGTTGGTTAGTCCAAATCAGCAACCGTCAAAAAAGGAAAGCTTTCCTCGATCCCACCAGCACAAAAAAGGATAAACCACCTGATCATAAACCCGCACGTGTCCCCAGCCCTGCCGACTAGGTTCCTTCCCAAGCACGCGCTTCACCGTTTAATAGGTCGCCCGTAAACCAAGGTTGTTCCCCCATGCCACGTGACGCCCACTCCCCTTTCTCTTCTTCCTCTACAAGACAGGATCACCCATGGTTCTCTTCTTACTCCACATCATCAGTGAGCTTCTCCCCATCCCTCCCAAAAATAAGCTAGTGAATTACAAGACGGTTTTCCACGTGTCAATCGAACATCTGGTCAGATCTTGTGAAGGAAAATAATAGTTCATGTAAAAACACAAGATCAAGAAAATTTTCTCATGACACAATTTAAGAACACATTAGTTTCAATAGCAACCAAAGTATGATTTATGAGACCTCCGAAAGAATACAAATCTGATAAATTGCTTGTCCATCAACTTATCCTAAGCATTTTGATGAGAAACTCCATGTACTTGACAGGTAACACAAAGGAGGAACCCTTGCAGCAACTTAGTTATGTAGGTGATACAACCAAGAAGAACATGCATGATTTATGCAGATATCAAAAGACACCAAAATCATGCAGGTTCCTTTCGGATAGATCTAAAAATAAGGGTAACAACAATAAACCCCATGTTGAGTGCAACAAAAATAAATGGGAACTTATAGCTATTGGAATGCAAAAAATCTGGAGCAACTTAGTGGGCATAAACATGCAACCTACTTGTATGGTGAAACAACTAAAAGACAAACCTAATACAACCTAATTTATAGCCGGGGAATCCCATGTGCACTTTAAGAAGGATATTAGTAGCTTACTGTAGCAATTTAGTTGTACGAAAAACCAAACATAGAGCAAATTCTGAGATAATCTTAGCTAAAATTTACGCTTGAAGATAGAAGTAAAGTAGGCCATTATTGCTTATTTATTATACACAGTACCGACATAGGATACCATTTCTTGTTCCTTCAAGCTGACACGGCCACAGTGGTACTGCATTCCCCTTATGATGCAGAAACCTGCATTTTTTGTGAAAAAGTACAAATCATAAAAAATTGCAATTTGCACTAATCTTCCTATTCAACTTAATTATATTGTAGAACAAGAAACTTACCTATGGTAAAAAAACTTACAAACTAACAAATTAACTCCACATGACAAAAAAGGAAATTACAAAAGCAAAACAACTCCCCCTACAATCAATGTTCAAAAAATGAAAACTAGTCTATGCATTAAACTTAATTGAATATTGCATGCAACTTAACTATGTTGATAGAAACAACTTAACTATGTTGCAAAATCAAGTTATAACAATGTAAATGGATATGATTAACTACTGCCAAACTTAACTAGGTTAGAAGAAACAACTGAAGGAGATGAGATAACCAACTTATTCTAGTGAAGCAGAATCATGGATGTTTCAACAAGACAAAACTTGATAAAAATGAGCAATAACCAACTTAATTAAAGGGTATGTGCAACTTAATTGCCAGGGATAACCAACTTAGGATATAGTGCAAAGCAACTTAAGCATCTCAACAAATAAAACCATTAGGTTCAGCACCAAGTCATTTTGATTCGCAAGAATTCAGCAAAGCGGCATACCGATGGGCCATGGGTAGACCTCAGGGTTAAGCATCTGGTGCCTAGCTCCAAGCATCTTGGTGGTTAGTGTTGACGTTGGGGATGTTGTGTCAGAGTTGATGCTTGCACGGGCGTTGTTATTGGTATGACTCGTACTAGTTGGATTGTTCCTTGTGTGGGTTGCTATTACTTCTGGATTAGTTGTCTCTCATTAAAAATAGTTGTAATCATGCCAGCATGACTTAATTCTGGAATGGGTATCCTCCACCGGTCGTGACAACATGAGTTTCTGCTCTGGGTGTTGCACCCTTTCCTGGAGCTCCATCGATTATCATGAGATGCACTTAGTCATCTGAGTTACAAATTATTTTCTGCTTGACCTCCATGATTCCATGTATACATGTATATACAACTTAATTTGAGTGGGAAGAAAAGCAACTTAACTAAGGCGAAGAACAAAATTATACGAGCAAAACGAGCAAACTATTTGGATGATTTTTTACACAAAAATAAAATGCATAACCTGGGTGAAAAAACAAATTTATTACAATTAGAAAACAACTTACACGAAAGAGCTAAATAACTAATTATTTGGATGATTGCTTACAAACAGAATAAACAAAAACAAAAACATTCATAGGAAAAAAGAAACTAAGTTAATAGGGATAAGCAAAATTTACTAAGGTAGGAAAACAATTAAAATCAAGGAGCTATGACAATTAACATTTGGAAAAGTGAGTGGATAGGACACCTAAAACCCTTGATTAAACAACTTAAGTATGCTAAATAAAATAAATTAATTAGAATCAGTTTACAACTGAGGGGTGATAAAACGCAACTTAATTTAAAAGCATCGGTTTATGCCTTACTTTTTATGAAAAACAACTTAGTGAGATGACAAAAGTCAACCTTATAATATCAGTATATTACTTGGGGGGCATTTGATTCTGTCAAAACTTATATAAAGGGCGAAAACAACTTAAGTATATTGAATAAGACAACTTCATTAGAATTGGTGTACAATAGAGGGGTGAAAAAAGAAAATGTAACATCCCAAAAATATTAAACTTAGATCATCAAACTCTAATCATCAAAATTAGGGTTAACAAAAACTTTCCCAACTAAAAATATGAAAGCATTCATATGTGTGTGTATTCAAAATTTGGATTGTTTTGAATTGCCATGGTTCTATGTTTCTTTGCTTATAAAATGATTCTTAGGTGAAATAAACATCGTCTAAATCATACTCAAACTATTCCCAAAGACAAACAACTCAAAATGAACAAATGAAGTGAATGATCACTTTGGCCAAATTAACTCTCATGCCTACTTTGGCTATTCCATGCACTCAAAACTTAACAGAAACATTTGTGGATCTTTGCACCCCTTGTTAGTACTCATAATAAGGTATCAAGGCCCACTTTGTGATCTTTCAAAAACATTCAAATGCTCAGTTTAAATGACGATTTAAAATTGAATCTATCTCATATGGGAAGATCTCACTATTTCAAAAATCACTCAAACAAGCTCAATTTTCAAAACCCAAGCACCCAAAGAATCCTCAGCACATGTCTAGCACATCCACCAAAAATCTTTTTCAAAATTCAAAAGTAAGTTTCTTGCGGCCATTTCATCAAACACCTTGCAGATTCAAATCAAACAAATCACAAACACTATAGTGTGCAGTAAATTTGGCCTAACTTGTTCCCTCTCTGGTTGCAACTAGGCTTTAGTAGATCATCTAGCTCAATTGTAAACATCTAGCACCATTGTGAGCTTGCCTTGCCATCAATGGTGAGCAGGCCGAGACTCACCATGCCACCCCATTGTCATCGGCCAGATAGCAGCCACCCTAGACTTGCCAACCTTGTCTGGGAGGTAGACAACACCTCACCGTCGCCCACTGTATCCTCCCCAAGCAACTTCAAGCCGTGGACCACCAGGAACGTCGCGCGCCCAGTGCCACTGCGACATGCCGAGCCCGCCCTAGAGCACCGCACTCGGCACGCGTGCACACGCCGCCCCTCGACCGCAGCCCGTGCCCACCGCTTCGCCATGACCCAAGGAACACGCCAGACATCCCCGTTCGCCGCCCAATGCCTCACAGCCACCGCTCGCCGTCGAAGACGCCGCCTCTGACGCGCAGAGCACCGCACGTTCTCGACCGATTGCCACCGCCCCTACGCACGCATTTAAGCTCTAGAGCACTGCCAGGAGACCGCCCGTCGATCGCCAACCTCAGCCATGCCGCTAGCCGCTCGTAGCCATGTCGCCTGCCCATCCCTCTCGGTCTTGCCGTCGAGCCTACAAAAGGAGGCCACCCCCAGCCGTTTGAAGCACGTCATTCCACTCCTCTCACCTAACTGATCGTTCCACCCTCGAGCCGGAGCACGAGGAGCAGCAGCTCGCCGGAATTGCGCCGGAGCAGGCCGCCTCTAAAGAAGAAGGGGGCGTTGATTTCGACCACCCCCGGAGCTGCCTCGACCGTCCCTGAGCTCATCGTCGACCACTCGTTCGTTTGCCCACCTCGTCGTCCCGCTGGAGCCCTGGTATGCCCCCTATGCACCCCCACTGAGCCGCTAGGGTTCGAGCTCGCCGGTGACATGTTCATCGTCGACGACGATCCCCAGCCGTCGATCTCCCTTCTAATCCAACGAACCACACAGCCCCATACCGCTTCGTGCGTTATGAGCCACCGACTGGTGGAACCCCCCTGTCAGCTGAGCCCCGCGTTGCGGAGTGACACTCGGCCGGCCCATTTACCTCTCCCGCGCGACCCAACCGTTTAAATTTAGATTTTTCTATTTTAATTCAAACTCAGTTCTGTACCTAGATTCAAAAATCAACCCAGCTTGATTTAGTAAACCAAAATACATGAAACTAATTTTGTTAGAAAGGTACTGAAATGCTTAATCCAAGGCCGTTGGATTCAAATCATTTGTATCTGTAGATCAACCTTGGTAAAAATAACAAGTCAGAAGTTTTTCTGCATTCAAACATTTTTCAAAATTTAACCATAATAGCTTTTGAGTTGATTCCAACTCTTAAAAATCACATTTGATAATACCTTTCAGAATATATAAAAACATTTGGGTTTACTTACAGAAATAATGTTCAAGCAACAAAAGAATGCCACATAGGCATTTCTAGTCACTTTATTTATTTAAAATAAAAAGGTTAAACCTTATTAAATTGTGACACCACTTTAAATCACATTCCCATGTACTGAAATATGTGGTGATGACATGTGTCAACATGATCCCATGTTTGAGTTGGAGAATATTAAATTTTAAGTAGATTTTCAATGAGTAGAAAGTACTTTTATCAAATTAAAATAAATAAGACAAATGCTTTAATCTTGTAATGATAGGTGATGATGCTAGATCATCTATAGTACATCTTTGTGTGATGATTGAAAATAGTTAAGTATTGTTTGGTGATTGTGTACCTCGTATTTATATATAGACGCTAGTACCGACCAAGGATACGAGGAGGAAGGAGGATACTACGAGGAAGAAGCCGAGGAGAACTTCAACCACCGCTCTACACAAGGCAAGCCTAGTACTACTAGTTGATTTGGCAAGCTAACACTTGCAAGATACCCTACTTATGCAAGCTAATACTTGCTTGTTACCATGCCAACTATATGCCTTAAGCATATGTAATCATACCCACTTGATAACCCAATCCTAGTTTTACTTACAAGCTTTATACTTTATTTCTTTATCAGAGCTATCTCTTAGAGTTTACTTAAGTGACTTGTAGATTCTAGGAAGATAATTGAAGGTTGCATAAAGAGCATTAAATTCGGCCTAAGCTAGATAATCTTGATGTCATCCTAAGGCATGAGATTGAACTCAATTAATCTCCACTTGATTACCACCCCTCATTAGTACTTAACCCCACTTGTAGATGCTAGTGCTAAGCATAAAATTTGACGAACTTTAGATGGGAATAGTTGGTGAAAATGGTTATGAAAACCTTGGAATGATGAGTCATTCTACTAAAATGTTTTGACATGTGTTTCCGAACACCAAATAATTTTGATGATAAAAATGTTGAGGCATGAGCCTTAGCCCTTTATAAAACTGATGGTTGTCTGGATGCGACACCATTCCAAATTTACCGTACAACCACAATACGTGAAAATTGGGTAGGGCTTGACTGTAAACTTATATACCTTAGTATGGGTTCCCTCACGGCCAAGGTCTAAGCTGAGGCTACCTTGTGAAGCTTGTCCACCTGTGCAGTACCCAAGATGACAGTTGGTCATGGTTGGGAGGCCAAACTCACAGGAGAGGTGCCTATACTAGGGCGTGTAATTGAAAGGTTAGGATTGATTATCCGCATACTGAGTATGGTGAATTCAGGATTAGTTCCTGACGGATGTATCGAATGTTATGGTGAAAGTGTACAATCTCTGCAGAGTGTCAAACTATTCGAATAGCCGCGTCCGCGGTTATGGATAGTTGGAGTGGCCATACTGTTTACCCGTCAGATGTTTTCAAAATGACTTGTGAAATGAATTGTGACTTTGACTTGACCACAACAGAGTTGTGATATGAAATTTAAGTTCCCACTTAGATGTTATAACTCTTCAACTAGTTTCTTGCTTCTGAACTTAGTAGGGGTAAATCTGGATTTTTGCAAAACAACCCTAGAGCTTAGTGTCCTACTACAAAAAACCTCCCCTTAACTTGTTAGTATTAGTTTGTGAGTACTTAAAGAGTACTCATGGCTTTGTCTCTGGCTATTCACGTGGCCATACTATGGAGAGGAGTACCAGGATGATGGACCGCAGGAAGGTTACGACAACTAGGATCATCTCCCATCGTCAGCATTGCCTGTGATCCTGGAGATGGAGCTTTGCCTACGCTATCTTTAATATTACGTTATTCCGCTGCTTGAGTTGTATTAAGAACTGGATCATGAGATCCTTATTTGTGTAAGACCTTATGTATGGTTTGTAATGGATGATGTACTGTGATATCCAAAAAAAATATGTCTCGCAAAAATGGTAATCCTGGGATTGCGATGTATGGCATAACAGGCATCTGGGATTAAAAATCCATGTGTTGACAGAAACATTGTTTAAAATTGTCTTAGCTCAAAAAATGAAGACTAGTATACGGAATAAACTTAATTGAATATTGCATGCAACTTAACTATGTTGCTAGAAACAACTTATCTATGTTGCAAAAGCAAATTCAATCAACGTAAATGAACATGATTAACTACTACAAAAGCGAAGTTAATAGTGTTGGAAAGAAACTTAACTAGGTTAGAAGAAACAACTGAAGGACATGAGATAAACAACTTATTCTAGTGAAGCAAAAACATGGATGTTTCAGCAAGACAAAACTTGATAAAAAAGAGCAATAATCAACTTAATTAAAGGGTAGGTGCAACTTAATTTATAGGGTTAATCAACTTAGAATAAAGTGTGAAACAACTTAAGCATCTCAGCAAATAGATCCATTAGGTTCGGCACCAAGTCATTTTGATTCACAAGAATTCAGCAAAGCGGCATACCGGTGGGACGTGGGTAGACCTCAGGGTTAAGCATCTGGCACCGGGCTTCAAGCATCTTGGTGATTAGCGTTGATGCTGGGCCCATTGTGTCAGATTCTTAGTTGATGCTTGAATGGGCGTTGTTGTTGTCATGACTTGGTACTGGTTGGAGTGTTCCTTGTGTGGGTTGCTGTTACTTCTGGATTAGTTGTCTCTCATTAGATATAGTTATAGTCATGCCAGCATGAGTTGCTTCTGGAATGGGTATTCTCCACCGGTCGTGACAACATGAGTTTCTGCTCTAGGTGTTGCACCCTTCTCTTGAGATCCATTGGTAATCGCGAGATGTGCTTAGTCATCTAAGTTACAAATTATTTGTTGGTTCGCCCCATGATTCCATGTATACATGTATAAAACACTTAATTTGAGCAGGGAGAAAAGCAAATTAACTAAGGAGGGGAACCATAGTTATACCAGCAAAATGAGTAAACTATTTGGATGATTCGTCACACAGAAAAAATATGCATAACATGGGTGAAAAAATAACCTTACTAAAATAAGAAAACAACTTAAACAAAAGACCTAAACAACTAATTATTTGGATGATTGCCTACAAACAGAATAACAAAAAACAAAAAAATCATAGGTAAAAAGCAACTAAGTTAATAGGGATAAGCAAACTTTACTAAGGCGAGAAAATAATTAAAATCAAGGAGCTAAGACAATTATCATTTGGAAAACTGAGTGGCTAGGGCACCTAAAACCCTTGATTAAACAACATAAGCATGTTAAATAAAACAACTTAATTAGAATCAGTTTACAACTGAGGGGTGATAAAAACACAACTTAGTTTAAAATCATTGGTTTACACCTTACTTTTTATGAAAAGCAACTTAGTGAGATGACAAAATACAACTTAATAATATCAGTATATTACTTGGGGGCATTTTATTCTGCCAGAACTTATATAAAGGATGGAAACAACTTAAGTATGATGAATAAGACAGCTTAATTAGAATCAGTGTACAATAGAGTGGTGACAAAAAAACCTAGTTTTAAAATCATCAATTCATGTAAAACAACTAAGTGAGATGACAAAAAGCAACTTAATTTAATATGTATGGTACTTCGGGGGCATTTTATTTTAAGAACGCCCTCCGATCCATAATAAGTGTCGCGGAATTTATATAAATTCGTATGTACCTATACACTAAAACATTCTAGATATATATATATGTATCTAGACAAATTAAGACACTTATTATGGATGGAAGGTAGTAAATTGTAGTGCGCGAATAAAATGAAAAGTTTACCATCAATTTGCTTCGCAAATCAACACTGCATGTATGTCCTTCCTCCCAAGTGCAACAAGAGAAGGAATCAAGCTTTGGGAATATACCATCAATCTCACGGCAGAAATGTCGTCAAAAGCTCATCATCGATGGCGACCATCCCATACCCTTTCAAACGCCCAGATCTAGTACCGTAGACTCAGTATCACCAGGAAGCACTTGTGGGACAGAAGCCATTCCATCTACTGAGGGAATGATACGTCGGAAACGTATCTATAATTTTTGATATTCAAAGCTTGTTTAGTATCTATTTTGTTTTGTTTTGTCTACGCTTTGAGGTGTTTTTATATGTTTTCTAGAACTAACCTATTAACAAGTTGCCATAGTGCCGGTTGCCTTTTTTTTTCTGTTTTTGGGTTCCAAAAAGGCATAAAATCAATATTCTCGGAATTGGACGGGACAAAAGCCAAAGTCAATATTTTAACGTGGGCAACACGAAGCCAGAATACGAGACGGAGGATGCTCACCAGGGGGCCACACCTCTTGGCAGCGCAACCTAGGGTTAGGCGCGCCTGGGGGGTGCAGCCGCCCTGGTGGCCCCCCTGCCTCGCCTCTTCGCCTATAAAGTCCCCCCGATGCCAAAACCCTAAACACTCGATCAATATTCCACGAAACCGTCTGTAGCCGCCGCCACCATCGTCCCTAGATAGGGGGATCTGAAGTTCTTCCCGGCACCCTGCCGGAGGGGAGATCATCCCGGAGGCCTTCTTCTTCGGTATGAAGCGTGAGTAGTTCCACCTTGGACTACGGGTCCATGTAGTAGCTAGATGGTTGTATCTCCTCCTTGTGCTTTCATGTATAGATCTTGTGAGCTCCATTCATTATCAAGATCTAATCTATTTGTAATCATGCATGTTGTGTTTGCGGGGATCCGATGGATATTGAGATTACTATGTCAGATTGATTAATGGTTTTGTCTTATTGATTCTATCATGTCTATGTTGTTTGTGATCTTGCATGCTCTCCGTTGTTAGTAGCTATCTTGGCCAAGTAGTTGCTAGTGACTCTAGGAGGGGGTATTTATGCTCGATAGTAGGTTCATGTCTCTAGTTTTCAAGGAAAGTTACAGAAATCTCTTCGATGGTAGATGTGTTGTTTCCACTAGGGAGAAAACAACGGTCTCTTGTTCATGAAACAAGTGGATTGTTTACCTTACACACTTTACTTAAAGCAATTGTCTGTTGCTTGCAACTTAATACTGGAGGGGGTCGGATGATAACCTGAAGGTGGACTTCTAGTCATAGATGCAGTTGGATGACGGTATATGTATATTGTTGTATTGCCCAATCGAATCTCATAGGATCATGATGTCTAGTATTGCATTGTTATGCCTTGCTCGGTTCCTGTCAATTGTCCTGCTGTAATTTGTTTACCCTTCATGCCATATTGTTTATCTAAGGAGAGCACCTCTAGTGAATTATGGACCCCGGTCCAATCTTTACCATTAATACATCTTCCACTGTTACTTGTTTACTTGTTGCAAACCACCATCACTTTCCACACCATACGTTTAATCCTTTGTTACAGCAAACCGGTGAGCTTGACAACCTCACTATTCATTGGGGCAAAGTCTTGAGTTTGTGTTGTGCAGGTTTCCACATTGCTTGCAACACCTTTGAGACGTTTCCTTCCTCCTACTGGTTTGATAACCTCGATTTCTTACTGAGGGAAGACTTGTTGATGTGCTCATCACACCTTGCTCTTCGGGTTTCCAACGAAGCGCCCCACGACAGTACTGGACGCCATCAGGGAACTCATCATCTTCATAGACTACTACCATGTGCACATCTTCCCTTTACCTAAAACTATGTATTAATGTCGGTCTCTGTTTACTGACTCAAATCAAAGTGTAAATGCAGAGCATCACAAAAGCTTTGATCGATAGTTTGCTACTTGTAAGAACCATCAGGTTGTAGCAGTATAACATTTTTTTGAACTAAATATAGTACTAATGTGCTACTAATGCTTATCTATCAGATGGTATCTAGAACTGAGACATAGAATTCAATCGGGTAGTTTGAGTTGAAGCTGTTGTGTTTGATTTAATCAGACACTTATCCCAAATATAAAGAGACTAGTGCATGATACATTAAGTTGTACCGAATCAAGTAGAAGGATTCCTCAACAAAAATCAAGTAGGAGGAGAAAGATAGTTGGGAAAGCTACAACATATGACTTTATAGCATCACACACTTGATCCGTAGAACACGCTGCCACGGCGAGGAAACGTCGCGCCAACACAAAAATCAGCCGGCGTGTTCGTCATTGCCTCGGCTGGATGTCAGCTCCGCACCTACCCACATCAGGCACTACTGGACAACGACCCTGCTCCGCCTTGCCGGCCACATAGGACCTCCTGACCGACTATGATGCGATTCGCCGCCATCGCATGGAATCCAGATTTCGAGTAAATTGCAGATCGAAGTAAACCAGAGTCGGTCTTGTTGGACTTCCAGATCTATGGGAGGTTTTTAGCACTTGTAAGAACCATCAGGTCGTAGCGGTATAACATTTTTTTGAACTAAATATAGTACTAATGTGCTACTAATGCTTATCTATCAGATGGTATCTAGAACTGAGACATAGAATTCAATCGGGTAGCTTGAGTTGAAGCTGTTGTGTTTGATTTAATCGGACACTTATCCCAAATATAAAGAGACTAGTGCATGATACATTAAATTGTACCGAATCAAGTAGAAGGATTCCTCAACAAAAATCAAGTAGGAGGAGAAAGATAGCTGGGAAAGCTACAACATATGACTTTATAGCATCACACACTTGATCCGTAGCACACGCTGCCACGGCGAGGAAACGTCGCGCCAACACAAAAATCAGTCGGCGTGTTCGTCATTGCCTCGGCTGGATGTCAGCTCCGCACCTACCCACATCAGGCACTACTGGACAACGACCCTGCTCCGCCTCGCCGGCCACATAGGACCTCCTGACCGACTATGATGCGATTCGCCGCCATCGCATGGAATCCAGATTTCGAGTAAATTGCAGATCGAAGTAAACCAGAGGCGGTCTTGTTGGACCTCCAGATCTATGAGAGTTTCCACCGCGGCGAGGTACCACTCCACCTCAGCCGAACCGACCGCCGTGGTTGTCACTGTCGTGACTAGACACCGCTCCACCCCCTCCCACATCGGGTGCTCCTGGCCGACGACCTTAATCCCACCCCCGCCCACATCGGGCACTCGTGAAGGACAGGCTTGCTCTGCCTAGTCCACACAGAGCACTCACGTCCGCCACCAAGCGTTTCACGTCGCTGCTTGCGGGTGCTACCAATGGACGGACGGGCTGGATGTCGATGAATCGATGGTGCCACGGCCATTGAAATGGGGAGACATCACGCGTCTTAGCGAGAGAGAATGGGGATTGGGACGGGCGAGGTGGCCCCCCAGGTGAAAGCTGTCGGGACGGAGGCGGGGAGCGCGCGTGATGGATTCAATCTGACGGTCAGGAAGCGATGGCTCGATCGAGCTAACCGGCCACCATGCACTTTTTAGCACTTGGGTTGTTTTTTCTTTTTGTTTTTTATTTTTCTATTTTCTTTTCCCGTTTGCTTTTCTGTTTTATTTCTATGTTTTTTATAAGATTCTGAATTTAATATTTTGTTCATGATTTCGAAAATATTCATGTTTTCAAAAAAAATATGATTTTCGAGAAATGTTCATGTTCTTAAAAATTGTTCATATATTAGAAATTTGGTTCATCAATTTTGAAATTTGGTTCATGATTTTTGAAATTTGATTCATGATTTTTGAGAATTGGTTTATGAACTTTGAATTTGGTTCATGAACTTTGTAATTTGGTTTATGATTTTTGAAAATTTTGGTTCATGATTTTCTAAAATTGGCTCATGCAAATTGTTCATGGTTTTCCAAAAAAGTTTATGATTTTTTAAAAATTCTTTATGATTTTCAAAAAGTAAATGCTAACAATTATTCGAATCTATAAAGTTTTTGTACATAGTTGTTCAACAGATAATAGAAAGTATACCTAAGCTAGCTTTTGTATGGTCTACACCTGAACTAGCTGGCTAAAGCGTTCAGTCAGAAGAAGTGGTACCTGCCACCAATCTAAAAGAAGTCTTGTGGGATGGGCCGACCCATATGGATCCCATGTGGGTGACGCCACTCCTAGGCGTCACAAGGAGCGGCCATTAGCACCTTCCCCTATCCTAACACTAACATAGGAGACAGCCCCCAACCCTTCCCGATCCCTCCCTTGAGAGTCGACTCTCTCCCTCCTCTGCCGCCCCTCTCCTCTCTCCCCTCCGATGGCCATGGCGACCGGCATGGAGATGGAGCAGGTGGCTGGCCTCTTCTGTCTTTGGTAGTATTAGATCTAGCTCTTATGTTTTGTGTCTTTGTGTCGTTTGAGGGTAGGGTGGTGTAACATCCCAGTATTTAGGAACCAGCGAAGGGTAAAATTAGGAATTTATGCATATGCATGCATTCATCTGTAAAATGCAGGTAATTTTTTTGCCAAACTAAAAACCTAAAGTGATCAGAGTTTCTTTCACTCTCTGTGTGTAGGAATAGCTATTAAGAGTGATTGTTATAAATTCTGACATGATCTTTTTGTATAAATGTGTTTTGAGGGGGAGAAATTGAATTCAAAGTTGAAATTTGAATTTATATTTAAAAGTTAAGATTTGGATATTGAATTAATTTTTAAATGATTTAGTAATATCATTTGTTATTAAAAGAGATAATAAATAATAATAGAATTCAATATTAAGTAATTCAAATAAGAAATGACTCTTTATTTCTTATCTTTATTCCATACACAATTTCTTTACAAAAATGAACTTATTAAACCAATGACGGTTTAGTACAGTGAGGGAATTACAACAAATGGAATTCAAATAATAAACTATTATAAAATATTACAAAATTCTTACAAATGAATCAAAGAAATATTACAATAAAAATCTACTTATCTATCTAAACCTATACTAAATCTTGAACACCAGATCTTGTACCTGCAACAAAATTCAAAACTAAACAAAAAGAAAAAGAAAATATTAGTTGTTAGGATACTCTTAGTGGAGAGCGGTGAGGTGCACTGCTCATGTTACATCATTGAGTATTATAAAGGGGCAAATTTCACCAATATGAAAGAAATTGTTCTTTCATAATAAATCAGCCACAAGTCAGATTTTAACGACAAGTAAGGGGGAAAGTTTCACTAGGAAAGTGAAATGTTAAAAGATCAAAAGGTAAAACACCTCATCGATCTGATCCAAACTGTGTACCAAGAACACATGCAGCACAATCACCTAAATGCATGGTGAGAGCTGTCAACACAGCAGTAGCAGCTACACAAGCAAAAGGAAGAGCTTAGCCATGGCAAGGCTCACAGCAGCACCTTTTCACTTCCAAAACCAAACTAGGAGCACACTAGACTTAGTAAGAACCAAGCAAACATTCAGCCAACCACACATAAGATCATCCTTTTACTCACCGGTGGTGACATAAGGAGGGGGTGGATCAGGTGGACAGCAAGGCCAAGTAACAGGAACCAGGAGGTGAAGGGCAAGATCAAGGCCAAGTTACAGGTCCCAGAAGGAGAAGGACAAGCTCAAGCCAGTAGCATCATCAGCAAGATCCAGCCAACCAAATCAACCAACCACAACACCAAAAAAATCAATTATTGTGGTGAGTGAAATAAAACCATCACATGATGTTATTATCTTCTCTAGACTAAGATTCATGTGTTGTTTTATATCTAAATCTCTCAGAAATCACCCAAGTGGGGTGAATCCATCATAGAGGATTTTTGGAATACAAAAGCCATAAGTAAACTATACAGATCAAACCAGGATCTCAGATCAACCTCATTGATCCTGTCTATAAAACTATATTCCATACTCTGAGAATAAACATAGCCAAGATCTGGAATTATGGGCACATCTCTTAAAAGGAGTAGCACATCAGAATTCCTAGACTTTATGGATCCATATAACTTAAGAAGCACACCAATCATTTCACCAACTAGGATTCAAGATCCAGTAACCAATAATAATACCAGAACATTTCTACTAGGGACAACAAGATAGGAAACTAGTTCCTATGCCTCAGACCAACATCACAGACAGTTATGATTCAACTTATCTTTGGCATTTACCCAATTTCAAGCACAGTCAGAATTAAGCCCAGTAGTAGAACCCAGCCACTTGTGTGCCATACTAAGATGGTGTCACAAGAACAAGTTCTAAAAGCCAAGCAAAACCATTACTTAGCTTTCACAAATAAAAAGGAATGCCATTGGATATCATTTTCCTGGGATCAAACCCCAGAAATCATAATCAAGCTTATCTATACATCTTCAGAGCATCACTAGAGTAAAATGATTAATCTCAGTCTGTATAACCATACAAGCCAACATTTATAGATACAATGAATAATCACTGACAGAACTACTGTCAGTACTATAATCTTGACAGTAGTAAATTTCCAAATCAACAGAATCCACAAGTAATAGTTCCACAGGAGCACTATCATCTAAAGCATATCCATTTACCAATTGGAAATCAATACTATAAGGCCACTAGTATCATATAACCAAATGAGAACAGTGAGCAATCTAGTGGAAAAGACCACAATCCTCATCAGTCATCACCACCAATTTCAGTTCATCTTATACAACTAAAACAGAGGGAGGAACCCTAGAACAGAATATGAACCCTAATTAGGGATACATGGTAGAGAAACACAACATAGCTCAGGAGGGGCAGAGGACGGTAATCACAAGGGGGAGTGATACGCCCAATTTGCATCACCTTTCTATACCATAATCTACCTCTATTAATTGATATTTGTCTTATTATGAGGTATTACTTATGGTATCTCAAAAAAAAGGTATTACTTATGGCTTTTCATCTGTTTATGCATGTTGGATGATTCTTGGAGGATGGACTGCCAGAGTCTGGATTCTGATGGAAAAGAAGGTGTTTTGGTGCATTTTCGCGAAGATCACAAAAATACCATAAAAATATGGAAACATATTATTTTACCAGAAGACGAAGGAAGCCAGAAGGAGGAGCAAAGGGCCCCGCACCTAGAGGTGTGGGCCCACCTGAAGTCGTGACTAGGGCAGGTGTGGCCCACCTGCCCGGCCTCCGACTCTCCCCCTTCGCCTATATGTTCCCTATGGAACCCTAAGCCTCGGGGAATGACCACAAATAGATTTCCACCGCCTCTGGGGGCGGAAAACACCGAGAGAGAAAGATCTCTCCGGGAGACAGATTTCTGCCGGGGGAATTCCTTCCCGAAGAGGGGAGACCGTCGCCATCAACACCGTCATCAAACTAGGCTTCATCAGGATCATCATCATCATCCACACCATCATCTCCACCAGCACCATCATCACCACTCCATCCCGATGTAACAATTGTGTTGGATATTGCTTTAGTTCTTAGGGGAAACTTTCCCGGTATTAATTACTACTTTAGTTGATGCTTGTGAGTGGAACCATTGGATTATTGTTTATGTTCAGATTGTTATCCATTATCATATCATCTTTGATCTTGATCCATATGATGTCTTGTGAGTAGTTCGTTTAGTTCTTGAGGACATGGGAGAAGTCATGTTGTTAGTAGTGAATCCATGATGAGTTATTATTCAATGGTTTAGTATTTAAGTTGTGGTGTTATTCTTCTAGTGGTGTCATGTGAACGTCGACTACAAGACACTTCACCATTTATGGGCCTAGGGAGATGCATTGTGTATTTGGCTACTAATTGTGGGGTTGCCGGAGTGACAGAAACCTGAACCCTCGTTAGGACACCTTTGCACAAGAGAGTGTAGGATCTCAGAGTTTAAGGTTGTGGTTAGATTTATATCTTAATCACTTTCCTGTAGTTACGGATGTTTGCAGGGGGTTTAATCACAAGTATGTATGAATCCTAGGAAGGGCGGTATGTTAGCACAGGTTCACCCACACAACCCTTACAAACACCGGAGAAGAGTACTCAGCTATTTGAAGCGAAAGCACTTGACAGAATTCCCATGTGTCCTCAAGAACGTTTGGTCCTTATAAGTATTTCCACCGGCTTGTCCTTTGCTAAGAAAGGATTGGGCCACTTGCTCCGTTTGTTCGTTACTTATGTTACTTGCTCTTTGTTTTGTTGCCTTGTCAGAAACCACTAAAAATCCATTTGCTAAGTATTCGCAGGGATTTCCTGCTCCATACCACTGTTCAACACCTTCTGCTCCTTGTTGGGATCGACACTCCTATTTAGCGAAAGTACTATGATACACCCCCTGTACTTGTGGGTCATCAAGACTATTTTTTGGCGCTGTTGCCAGGGAGTGAAGCACTATTGAAGAGTGGAACTGGTAAGGGAAACTTTCACTATGAGTATTGCTTTTGTTACTGTTTGTTACTTTGTTTCCAATATGGATAACCCACTTGGTTTTTTGTTTGGGAAAACTACTACCACTGCTAGGGTAGTAGATGAACCACCTCCTATTGAGATAGATCCTTTTAAGATACCTACAAGTATTGTTAATCGTGTTATGGATAATTATTATTTTGGGATGGAACTGTCCATCCTGGTGATCACTTGCTTTTTATCCATGAATTATGCGGGTTGTTTAAGTGTGCAGGTATCACAACTGAACAGGTGAAGAAGAAGTTACTCTCCATATCCTTGAAAGGGAGAGCTGAAGAATGGTATAAGCTGCTGAAGAATGGACAATCCATGGAATGGGAGGAGATGTCATCTCTCTTTTACTCTAAATTTTATCCTCCCAGTGAGATTCATAAGGATAGAAATCTTATATATAACTTTTGGCCTCTTGATGGAGAGAGTACAGCTCAAGCTTGGGGGAGATTGAAGTTAGTAATGCTTAAATGTCCTATTCATGAACTCCCTAACAATATTATTCTCAATAACTTTTATGCTAGGCTTTCTCCTCGTGATAAAGATTTACTAGATGCTTCTTGTGATGGATCATTCACACGTATGAAGGAAGAATCTAAATGGGATCTACTAGCCCGTATTCAAGAGAACACTGAAGCTTGGGAGAATGACAAAGGAAGAAAGTCAGGTATAAACTATGATTATGAATGCATTAAATCCTTTACGAGAACTGATAGCTTCCATAATATTAGCAATGAGTTTGGTATTGGTTCCCAAAGTATTGCCAGCTATTTTAAGGCCTTTGCCTCTTACATTGAAATTCCCAAGAAGAAGTGGAATAAGTACCATGCTCCTTATAAAGATGTTGTTAGTCATGTTCCTGTTAGAAGTACTCAAGTTTGTACTACTAATCATATTGTGCCTGAATCCCATGTTGAGAAATGCCTTTCTCAGCAAAGGTAAAGGAGTATTCTATGATTATTAGTGCAAATAGCAAAGGTACAATGAAAACTGTGGAGCCTGGTAAGCATTTGAGTGATGAACCTGTGGTAGCTATTGTGAAAGACACGGTCACTATAAATATAGAGGATGAGCACATTGTCTTCTGTGAAGACGCTTCTAATATTATTTCTCATCCTGTTAGGGCTATAAAAGCTAGTGTCCCTGTGCTTTCTGTTAAAATTGGTGATCATTTGCTACTATGGTTTATGTGATATTGGTGCAACTTCTAGTGCTATTCCTTATGAGCTTTACAAGGAAATTATGCATGAGATTGGTCCTTGTGTGCTTGAGGACATTTATGTGGTTATTCACCTTGCTAACAAGGAGACCATTTGCCCCATTGGCATTGTAAGATATGTGGAGGTTCTCTGTGGTAAGATTAAATATCCTGCTGATTTTCTAGTGCTTAATTCAGTAGCTAGCAAAACTTGTCCTATCATATTTGGTAGACCTTTCTTGAATACTTGTGGAGCTATTATTGATTGTAAGAAGGAAAAAAATTTAACTAAGTTTGATGGAGATTCTTATCAGTTTAACTTTTCCAAATTTGCTAAAGCTCCTTGTGAAAATAGCTTGCCTAATAAAGATTTCAGGATGGAACAACTTGCTTCTATTGATCCAGTCTATGACCTTGGACCTCTTTTTGATGACTGTAAGTATGCTTATTCTGATGATAAAGTCATTTCCAGTGATAGTTATATTGTCAACTTTATTCAAAGTGCTACTGAAAGTTATTTTGAGAGAGGGAAACACGGTTTTATGCATCTCAATGGTGTTAAGTTTCCCCGTTTTATGTTGAAAGCTTTAAAATTGCATATGTTTTGTCTTTCTATGCTTATGAATTTTTGTTTCAACAATTCGTTTTCTCATGATAAACCCATGCATAGGAAGTGGGTTAGACTCAAGTGTGTCGGTTATTTTCTTCTTGATGCTCTCTTTCATTTCAAATATATAAATCCTATGTGAGCATCTTTGGAAGTTTCGAGCCTAACTTAAAGGTATTAAAGAAAAGTACTTGTTGGGAGATAACCCAAGAGTTTTGTCGAGTCTTGGAAGTTATTACTTCAGTAATAACCGCTCCTTATCCTTTTTCTTTTGGTTTTGTGTGTCAAGTTCATCTACTTTTGTGAAGTAGAGGAGTAGTGAAAAGTGGCTGTCCTGGGACAGATGTGTGTGCCGCATTATAAAAATTCGTGAGGAAGCTCAGTATTTCGGATGGAGCTGCATTTTTCTGAGCTTGTTCTCCAGGTTGTTACCCAACTTTCATCAGTTCTGTACTTTTTGATTTGAGCAACAGGAAGTCTTCGAAAAAATCAATCTTTACCTACTGGTCTATTTTGACAAATTTCTTCCATCATTTGCATTTGCCTTTTGTGGAAGCTTTTGTTTTGATGGGTTTTCAGTTGAAGTGTTTACCAAAGGTTTATTGTTTTTGCTTACACTAATGTTGTCATTGACTTTGTGCAAAAGTTTTGTATGAAGGAAATTATCAGGAGAAGGAGAACATGAATCTGCAGAGTTCATCTTTGAATAGGTAAAATGGTGAAAACAGAAGGTTCGTGAAACCTCAATCTTTTTATATTTTTGATGTTTTTAATACATAATGGAAGTTACGAGACGAAACTGAATAGGAAACGGAGCCCGGGGTGGACAAACCCACCCCAGGCACGGGCCCAGCCTGGCCACGCCTGGAGGGGGTTTGCCACCCTCGAACTCTGTCTCCGCCTCGTTTCTGTGTCAAAACCTTCCTTATGCATTGAAACTTCGTAATATATAACCCCCCGGATCCCCCGAGGTTCGTGCATCGTGTTCTCGTCGTGTTTTCGTTTCGATCTGTTTCTGTCAGGAAATCTTCTCGAGGTTAGAGAACTATGGCCTCCGCCGACGAGAAAGGAAAGAAGCCCGAAGAAGAAGAACCTCAAGTTCCAAAGGAGGAGGAGATTCCGGTAGGTTATGAAGGAGACATGGAGGAGGACAAGCAACCGGACACTCGCGCTACCGTCGCAAGCATTGGTTCGGTGGCACGACCTACCAAGCTTAAGAGGACAACACAGATGTCTACAGGAGGGAGAACTCCGCGTCATATCCTCGCTCCGTGCACACTTCCTCCTAGTACCCTTGTTCTAACCGTGCAGGGAAGAAACACTCTAATCTGGAAGAATGGAGAAAGAATAACAAGGACTGGGATCCTCGGTCCGAGTTGATCATGGGTTGCATTGAGCATAATTCGGAGCTAATTCGTACTCTGAGCTTCGATATGGAGGATTTGAAGAAACTTATTGAGGAGCTTATCAAGAGAACACCACCACCACCAAAGGAGTAATTCCTCACCAGGTTTGGCATCCCCTTGGCTTGTTCCAAGCTTGGGGGAGTGTCGCGGTATCACCACCATTATCTTTTATCTTTTACCTTTTTAGTAGATTCATATCCGTGGTAGAGAGGTTATCTTATAGTTTGGTTTGCATGTGGAAGTATCTCTCTTTCATTTGATTATCTATGTATCCCTTGGTGTGAGTGTCTTTATTGGAATATTAATGAGAAGTCTCATCTTTTACTTTTGCACTTCTTATTTTAGTTTGCAATCTCTATTATATGATGGATCTTGTTGATCAGTATGGGCATCACTTTGGGATCATCAAGTGGATCTAAATTGGTTTTGGCAAACCAAGTTCTGGTCATTGGCTTTAGTTTGAAAGAAAAAGCTTACAGGTATTTGGTATCATCTGTTTTATTTCTTGTTGGCTCATAAGCTTAGTATTCTTTATTTAAGATTCTTTTGTGTCTTCAAGGAAGATTGCATGTTTGGCTTTATTACTTGTATGTTTGCTTGTTTCTTTTAACTCTCTTGCTTGCTCCCAGCCTTGCTAGCCAAAAACCTGTTTTGAGAAGACGTACTTCTCATGTTTCCAAAATCCTTTAAACCCAAAACTTTTGCCACTTGTGTCCACTATATCTACCTAGTAGCTTTTGCTATTCCAAGAAAATTCTCAAGCTTCATCTACCTTTCGAATTAAAAAGTATTTTCTTATGTGAAAACTAGTTATTAAAGCTCTCACGAACTTGATGGCACACCTTACTTTCTTGCCCCTAATAGACTTGAACCATTGTGAACATCGAAGTTGTATATGCTTGCATCTATATGTTGGAATTAGCAGAACCGTGCTGTCACGGGGAACGTTTTCAACATTGCACTTGTACTCTGTACACAGTTGATATCGTGTTCTTTTGTCTATGGATGTCAACGGTGTGAAATAAAGAGGGGACATGTAAGTCCATGGAGTCTGTATTCTGTTTTAGAGAAACGCCTGGGCCGCTAGCCTAAGCCATGCTTAATCATGGTGGAAACTTGCAGCATCACCATAGTGAGTCATCTATGAAGCATCCTCAATAAAAAGTTATACACATAGTAAATAAAAAGATTGCTGAGATGCCCATTGTATGCTTGCCTTGTCATTTTGGTTATGGGAAAGCTCATGTACCATGTGCAAGGGGTACCCCGTTGGCGGTTCTTAATGATATGCAAATACTTACAATGACAAGAACTTACCTGGGCCCAAAGTTGAGTATGCATGAGGAGTGGCCCTCATATTCAAGGGACATGAGATTGCCAACTTATATTTCGTCAAGCATATACTCCTTCCTTGTTCACTTTAACCTTAATCATCTCAAGATGCTTATGATAGGGGCAATGAGGGCTCAAAGCTAGTAAGTACCATAATATTTTGGAAGCTCTTTATGACTTGTAATCCCTGCTACCCTCTAAGAAGAGACCTTTCTCCCACTTCCAAGTTGAACAAAAGTATTTTTTATAAGGAACACCGTTTGTCACAAAAAGGGAAACACTTAGTGAACAAATTGATAAATTGAATACTATTGCTAGAGAGGTGTGCTCTACTTATAATGTTACTTATTGCTTTGATAAATCTTGTTGCTGTAGGAGGTATAAACACCTACCTTTTCAATGTGAGTATAATGATAATGTTACCATATCTTCTTATGTTAAAGAAAATTATGACTTTTATGATGTGGAACAAATTGAAGAATTTATTGCTTTCAAGGGTGCATATGAACTTGCTAGTTTGCTTGAAAATACCGATGACTCACCTTATGAATATGAGGTTTATGATATACTTCAATTTTTCTTTGATAATGTAGCACCCCGGGTAAAACAAGTACTATAAAATCGCTGTTGTTTTTATTCTGTGCCTCATCATGACATCATCATGCATTTATTCGTCTAAAACTAGTTCCCAAAAGCCTATTTTGTTTTCTAGATATTCTCCTCTTTGTTCAAATAAAAACCCTAGATACGTCCGGATCTTTTATTTGTCTAAAACCTTTTTACAAATGTTTTATTTTTTTAGAAAAATAATAAATATCAAACTATTTTGTTAGTGGGGGAGACAGCCCAGTCGGCCAGGCCCAAAGGCCCAGCTAACAGGCCACCTACTACCCCACTAGATCAAACCCTAGCCTAACCCTAACCCTAACCCTAACCTGACCCCTCACCCCACTCCCTCTCCCAGCCGCCACCACCAACCCACCCCGTACCCCACTAAAGGCACACCCCCACCTCTTCTTGATCTGGTCAACCCGCAGCCCACCCTCCAGCGACCCCGCGTGCCCCTGCCCACACGCGAGCCTGACCTCGTCGCCTCGCCCTCTCCTCCCACACGCACCTTGCGAACCTTCCTATCGTCCCTCTCGCGGTCCCCTCCCTCAGACCCTGCTCACCTCCCTCTGCTTCGATCGCGCCATCCCTGAGCCGCCTCCCTAGCGCCTCTCCCTCCGCCGTGCTTCCGTCAGGCGCCTGACCCCCTCCCGACGGCCTCCGTCGCCTCCCTCCCTATAGAGCCCCGACAACGCCAGTCCCCGTGAGAGCGCCTCCCCGTGACATCCCCTTCTTTGTGTCCCCCTCCGCCAGGACCTTGTATGTCGTTGTTTCCCCTTGCGAGCTCGCTGGCCGTCGATCCCTGCGATGAGCACCACCGCCTTCTTCACCTTCTATGTGCCTTCACAAGTCTGAGCCCTCATGTCGGGTTGCTCTGTTGCGCCCGCCACCGCCAGGGGCTCCGCCCTCTTCACCTCTGCCACCACCATCTGGTTGCCAGCCCCTAGCGCCTCCTCCTCGCCTAGCACTGCCCTCCATGCCGGCCTGCTTCCCGCCGTGGCCGTCTCCGCTGACCAAGGATGGCGCCGCTATGAAGGCCAAGGCTGTTGCAGCTAAGCCCAAGGCCGCCGCTACAGATGACCCTCTGCTCGCCTTCGTTTTTTCCTGGCCTGGTGACCTCGCGCATGTGTCGAAGCTTCCGGAGTACACCGTCGTACTAGCTCTGCCTCTACCAACAGTATCGCGGTTCACATGTACCTACATTTTTTTATGCCCCGCAAGACCATCGGTTATCCAAGTTCTCCGCGGCTTGACCGTTTGGTGCCAAGTCCATGATCTCCATGCCGTTAACAAGATCTTAGACGCCTCCCGAAGTACATGACCAAGTGCAGGATCACCCCGTATGAAGAGCTCCGATACTCTTTTGTCGCCAAGATCTACCCCCGTTCCATCTTGCCAACGTCATGACCGATGTTTGAGTTGGAGCTCGGTGGCCCAAAGTCCTCCTTTCATGTGGAATCCCCAAGACCTCCCTCAGAACTCCAAAGACCGATCCCGGCGAGCCTGATCCTGAACCCGCGGCGAACCCCACGATCGCCGATACCCTAATGTGATCCCCTTTCCAAGACCCTTATATTTTTTATAATATGACTTTGTCGATTGTTGCATATAAATTGATCATATTGCATACATCTTGTGTGGTTTGGGGGCATTATGCCGATTCACCTCATAATTAAAAATATGGAGACCATATGCGGGCGAATCTAGTCTAACATTGGTTTCATTTAAATTTGTGTAGGGAACTGATGATGTGTATTGCCTTGTTAAGTCAATATTTAAATTGCGGGGTATCTAAACAACATGAACCACCTAATTAATTGTTGGGCCCCCGGTTCCGCTTAATATGGCCTAATTGCATTGCATCTTTGTCATGTCCTACATCATACATGCATCATGCCCGATCTTTTGCCATAGTATTAAATAGTGCATCCGGTGTTTCTTTTAGTGCATCGCTTCTTCATGAATTAGGCCGATGATTTGATGTGAGCTTCGCTCCGATCTTTGGATGAACCTTCGGCAATATTTTCCAGGCGAGCATTCTCCCCCTTTCTACCTATTTTACATTTATAGTCTTTATTTCCTCATGTTGATTTATTGCTATCTGTGTTGCAACGCTATAGATTATGTACCTTGTTATACTTCCCTGCGGCCCTTATATTGCCATGGACACATCCTATTACATGTTGTTTGGTAGATAGTCGGCCTTGCAAGTCGTAGTTGCTTGCACAGGTGGTGTGTCACACCGTCGATCTTCCACCGTTGTTGGATAAATGCCTCATGCTTAATGTTGGAGATGATCATGGGTTTAATTACAGTTTAATAACTAAAATTGAAAGTAGGTAAATAATACAGAGGCACGGGTGGGCAATAGATGTTATTTGGTTTTAATCGTCCACTTATGTCCCGTAGGACCCCGAGTACTTGATACCTGTTCTTTGAATATTCGCACTATCCGCATGTGGGACCATGAATCCCCTTAACCCTAGCTTGAGTCATATTTAATTTCTGGGGGCCACAAAGTAGTTTGGGGCTTTATTACTATCATGTACTTATACCATGCTTTACTGCTTTAATTACTATTGCGCGTGGAGCGCCTGTACTGTTTAGGTAAGTGGAATGTTTCCGCGGTATCGACAAGTCCAGTCACACTTTCGGGTTCCCAGTCGTTTACAGCCATTGACACAAACCTCTAGGTCCGTCTCGGAGCCGGCCAACTTCGTCGCGGGTTGCTTAGTGGGGTGGCCCCCCTAAAATCAAATATGAATCTTGCGAATGTTCTGCCGTGATGCCTCGTTGGGTTTTCATTTGTTTTTTTCGAGGTTGATCGTGCGTATGTTGCTATTTGTGCACCCCTGTAGGGTAAAACTTTCTGAAAGCCTTGGCCGCGGTTATGGACGAATTGGAGCACAGTATCTCGATCATAGACATCTATAACTAAAGTAGTGCTATAAATTTGCCTTTGTAATGACTAGTAATCAGCATCAAGTACCAACAACTACTGGGTTTTTGAACGTCTCATGGTATATGTATTTGACTAGTAAGTATTGCAACTACAACGGAATGGTTATCTAAAACTGCCCACTGCTTATGTTATCAGGATGACTCATGCTATCTATATCTGACTAGTAATTGATGCAACTATAAGGGAATGGATAAAATTGCCAATTGTGTGAGTTTCCTTGGTACGACTTCCTCAATTGGTATCGAGGGGGAAACACCAGGATGGGTATGATTGGTGTTAGTATTAGGTTGGATCCGAATAGGTCTTTCTTATCCCTCTCTAATAGCTGACAGTTGTATCAAGTCTCTATAGGTTGTTTAGTGCATGCTGTGCTGCCGCTTCAGTCCACCATACCTATGTAGGCGAGAGCCGCCGAATTCTAGTCTCGTCGTGTACTGGCCTCAGTACTGACCGCTCTCTTTTTCCTTTGCCCTCTGCCAGCATCCCTTTTGATTTAGCAGGTTTTGAGATTGACGTCGTTAGTAGGGTTACCCTTCCGGCTTGGCCTGGGCAGGGTTATGGACGCCATTGGTTATTCTTCAGGGCTCTTAGCCCCATTTGCATCTTGTCCGTAGTCGGATGTTGTATCGTTTTCAAGGTGATTTGGACCTTTGTATTGTATATATATGTATTCTTGACTCATGGAGTCGTTGTTGTATATATATATGTTATGTGGGTTCCGTCGTGGACTATTGTGTAATGATATTACTTAGTTTTCCACCCGCACGCAAGTGCCTGGTGGGCTCCTTTGAATCGTTTCTATGCGGGTTTGGCGGGAATCGCTAAAACTTGCATCGGGCCGATCCGAGGGTGTTACAGAGTGGTATCAGAGCTCAGAAGTTATGATACCCCACCGGTCCAGCCTGTAGGATAACCTAGCTAATGACCATTGTAGTGTGTCAAAACTATTTGAAAAAATCAGTTGGATAGATCTGATTAGGTCTGCTTTTACTCCTTACCCTCTGCTATTCTCCTCTTACCTCTGTGTGTTTTGAATCTGCTCTCTTATCTTTTCTTCGAGTCCAGGAATTCTCGTGGTTGGGTTTTCGTCGTAGCTTCAGGGTTTCACTTCCATCCTTTGTTAATGGTGCTTCGACAAATGGTCTTCATGCTATCTAATGGATCTCTCATTTGTTGTACCTTTCAGTGGACCGAAGATTCACTAAAAAAAATCTTCGTATCTTCCGGTGTTTTCCTTCGCGATGACTTTATCTTACACCAGATCTGATGAAGAGCCTACATCATTCTTTTGTTCCGAACCTCGCTTGTCGAGATCTTCAGTCTGAATCTTGAGAGTTGGTTGCATAATTCTCCTATTCATGTGTAGAGTAATGCTTTGGGTGCACGTGGACAGATCACCATCCGACTACGCTTATCATTCGCTCTTGTTCATTGAATCGATGGATTAAGCAATTCTACTCATTCCACAGAAGTTAGAGGCGGTCTTCCCTTTTTGAGACCTCGAACTTCTTCTTTGTTTATACGGAGTGTTCTCTCGACAAACATGACCAACAACCTCTTGTTGGTGGTGTCGCCGATTTCAAGACGGAGAAAGAATCCCTGTTAGAGGTGTCGCGAAGATCTACACAAAGCGAGAAGATTCATATCGTCGGCCTTCTTCCCCGTATCATGAGGTAGATCTCGAGGACAAGATCCATTGTTAGTGGTGTCGAATTGTAGCACCCCAGATAAAACCACTACTAGAAAACCGTTGTTGTTTTTTCTGTGCCTCATCATGACATCATCATGCATTTATTCGTCCAAAACTATTTCCCAAAAGCCTATTTTGTTTTCTAGATATTCCCCGCTTTGTTCAAATAAAAACCCTAGATCTGTCCAGATCTTTTATTTGTCTAAAACCTTTTTACAAATGTTTTTTTTAAGAAAAATAATAAATATCAAACTATTTTGTTAGTGGGGGAGACAACCCAGTCGGCCAGGCCCAAAGGCCCAGCTAACAGGCCACCTACTACCCCACTAGATCAAACCCTAGCCTAACCCTAACCTGACCCCTCAACCCACTCCCTCTCCCAGCCACCACCACCAACCCACCCCGTACCCCACTCAAGGCACACCCCCACCTCTTCCTGATCTGGTCATCCCGCGCCCCACCCGCCATCGGACCCGCGTGCCCCTTCCCACACGTGAGCCTGACCTCGTCGCCTCGCCCTCTCCTCCTGCACGCACCTCGCGAACCTTCCTCTCGTCCCTCTCGTGATCCCCTCCCTCAGACGCTGCTCACCTCCCTCTGCTTTGACCGCGTCATCCCTGAGCCACCTCCCTCGCGCCTCTCCCTCCGCCGCGCTTCCCTCAGGCGCCTGACCCCTCCTGACGGCCTCCGTCGCCTCCCTCCCTGTAGAGCCCCGACAACGCCAGTCCCCGCCAGTGCGCCTCCCCGCGACCTCCCCTTCTTTGTGTCCCCTCCGCCAGGACCTTCTCTGCCATTGTTTCCTCTTGCGAGCTTGCTGGCCGTCGATCCCTGCGATGAGCACCACCGCCTTCTTCACCTTCTCTGTGCCTTCACAAGTCTGAGCCCTCCTGTCGGGTTGCTCTGCTACGCCCGCCACCGCCAGGGGGTTCGCCCTCTTCACCTCTGCCAGCACTGTCTGGTCGCCAGTCCCTAGCGCCTCCTCGCCCAGCGCTACCCTCCATGTCGGCCTGCTTCCCGCCGTGGCCGTCTCCGCTGACCAAGGATGGCGCCGCTGCGAAGGCCAAGGCTGCTGCAGCTAAGCCCAAGGCCGCCGCTACAGATGACCCTCTGCTCGCCTTCGTTTTTTCCTGGCCTGGCGACCTCGCGCATGTGTCGAAGCTTCCGGAGTACACCATCGTACTAGCTCTGCCTCTACCAACAGTATCGCGGTTCACGTGTACCTGCGTTTTGTTGATGCCCTGCAAGACCATCGGTTATCCAAGTTCTCCGCGGCTTGACCGTTTGGTGCCAAGTCCATGATCTTTGTGCCGTTAACAAGATCTTCGACGCCTCCCGAAGTACATGACCAAGTGCAGGATCACCCCGTATCAAGGGCTCCGATGCTCTTTTGTCGCCAAGATCTATCCCCGTTCCATCTTGCCGACATCGTGACCGATGTTTGAGTTGGAGCTCGGTGGCCCGAAGTCCTCCTTTCATGTGGAATCCCCAAGACCTCCCTCAGAACTGCGAAGACCGATCCAGGCGAGCCTGATCCTGAACCCGCAGCGAACCCCAAGATCGCCGATACCCTAATGTGATCCCCTTTCCAAGACCCTTATATTTTTTATAATATGACTTTGTCGCTTGTTGCATATAAATTGATCATATTGCATACATCTTGTGTGGTTTTGGGGCATTATGCCGATTCACCTCATAATTAAAAATATGGAGACCATATGCGGGCGAATCTAGTCTAACATTGACCCCGTTTAAATTTGTGTAGGGAACCGATGACGTGTATTGCCTTGTTAAGTCAACATTTAAATTGTGGGGTATCTAAACAACATGAACCACCTAATTAATTGCTGGGACCCTGGTTTCGCTTAATATGGCCTAATTGCATCGCATATTTTCCATGTCCTACATCATACATGCATCATGCCCGATCTTTTGCCATAGTATTAAATAGTGCATCCGGTGTTTCTTTTAGTGCATTGCTTCTTCACGAATTAGGACGATGAGTTGATGTGAGCTTCGCTCCGATCTTCAGATGAACCTTCGGCAATATTTTCCAGGCGACCATTTTCCCCATTTCTACCTATTTTACATTTATTGTCTTTATTTCCTCCTGTTGATCTATTGCTATCCATGTTGCAATGCTATAGATTCTGTACCCTGTTATACTTCCCTGTGGCCCTTTTATTGCCATGGATACATCCTATTACCTGTTGTTTGGTAGATAGTCGACCTTGCGAGTCGTAGTTGCTTGCACAGGTGGTGTGTCGCGCCGTCGATCTTCCACCGTTGTTGGAGAAATGCCTCATGCTTAATGTTGGAGATGATCATGGCTTTATTACAGTTTAATAACTAAAATTGAAAGTAGGTAAATAATACAGATACACAGGTGGGAAATAGATGTTATTTGGTTTTTAACCGTCCACTTGTGTCCCGTAGGACCCCGAGTACTTGATACATGTTCTTTGAATATTCGCACTATCCGCATGTGGGACCATGAATCCCCTTAACCCTAGCTTGAGTCATATTTAATTTCTGGGGGCCACAAATGTAACACCCTCAGAATCGGACCTATGCAAGTTTTAGCGAAACCCGCCAAAACCCGCATAGAAACGATTCAAAGGTGCCCACCAGGCACTTTCGTGCGGGTGGAAAACGAAGTAATAACATTACACAACAGTCCTCGATGGGACCCACAGAACAGATATATATAACAGCGACTCCATGAGTCAAGAATACAGATATACAGTACAAAGATCCAAATCACCTTGAGAACGATATAGCGTCCAGCTACGGACAAGATGCAAATGGGGCTAAGAGCCCTGAAGAATAACCAGTGGCGTCCATAACCCTGCCCAGGCCAAGCCGGAAGGGTAACCCTGCTAACGACGTCGATCTCAAAACCTGCTTAAACAAAAGGGGTGCCGACAAAGGGCAAAGGAAAAAGAGGAGCGTCAGTACTGAGGCCAGTACACGGCGAGGCTAGAATTCGGCGGTCCTCGCCTACATAGGTATGGTGGACTAAAGCGGCAGCGGCAGCATGCACTGAACACCCTATAGAGACTCGATACAACTGGCGGCAATCAGAGAGGGGTAAGAAAGACCTATTCGGAACCAACCTGATACTAACATCAAACAAACCCATCCTGGCGTTTCCCTCTCGAGACCAACGAGGAAGTCAACCTAGGAACTCACACAGTTGGCAGTTTTATTTATTCAGTTATAGTTGCGGCAATTACTAGTCAAGTATAGATAATCATCCTGATAAAATAAACAGTGGGCCGTTTTAGTTAACCATTCCGTTGTAGTTGCGGCACTTACTAGTCAGATACAATTAGCATGAGATAACCCCAAAACCCGACAGTTGTGGTACTTTTATTTAGCCATTCCGTTGTAGTTGCAATATTTACTAGTCAGGTACAATGGTCGCAAACGACAACCCAAGCAAGCAGTTGTTGGCAGTTTTATTTAGCCATTCCGTTGTAGTTGAAGCTAATTACTAGTCATATCAGATACAAGTCAATTTATAACAGTAAACTTTAGTTATAGTTGTCTATGATCGAGATACTGTGCTCCAAGTCGTCCATAACCGCGGACATGGCTTTCAGAAAGTTTTAACCCGGCCGGGGTGCACAAATAGCAACACACACACGATCGACCTCGGAAAAACCAAATCAAAACCCAACGAGGCTTTCACGACAAAGCAATCATAGGATTCATAAATATTTCAGGGGGCCACCCCTTAGAGTAGACCCGCAACGAAGCCGGCCGGCTCCGAGACGGACTCAAGGTTGTGGGGACGGCTGTGAACGACTGGGAACCCAAAACTGGGCTTGTCGACACCGCGGAATCGTGCCACTATCCTAAACAGTACAGTGTGCTCCTCGCACAATCGTAAATAAAGCAGTAAAGCATGGCATAAGTACAGGATCGTAAATAAAACCTCAAACTAGTTTGTGGCCCCAAGAAATAAGAATGAATCAAGCTCTGGCTAAGGGGGGTCCCATAATTCCCCGTATGTGGATAGCGCGATAATCAAGGAACAGGTATCAAGTACTCGGGGTCCTACGGGACACAAGTGGGCGGTCGGAAACCAAATATTCTCTATCACCCACCGATGCCTCTGCTTACTTACTTCAATTTTAGTTGTTAAACAGGAATTAAAGTGAACGATAAATAAAACCAGAATCATCTCCAACATCAACATGCGGCAATACACCAACAACTGTGGCACTTGACGACACGCAACAGCACTTGAGCAAGCGACTACGACGCGCAAGTCCAACTATCTACCAAACAACAGGTAATAGGAGGTTTCCAAGGCAATATAAGGCGGCAAGGGATATCTCGGGTACGAAAACTAGAGCATCGCAACACAGATAGCAATAGATCAACAGGAGGGAATAAATACTATAAAAGTAAGATAGGTAGAAAGGGGGAGATGCTCGCCTGAAAACATTGTCGAAGGTTCAACCGAAGATCGGGGCGAAGCTCACATCAACTCAACGGCCTTATCCGCGAAGAAGCAAAACACTAGAATAAACACCGGATGCAATATTTAATACTACGGCAAAAGATCGGGCATGATGCATGTATGATGCATGACATGGCAAAGATGCGATGCAATTAGGCCATATTAAGCGGAACCGGGGTCCCGACAATTAATTAGATGGCTCCTGTTATTTAGCTACCCCGCAATTTAATGTTGTTTAACAAGGCAGAATTTATCACCGGTTCGCTACACAAATTTAAATGAGGCCAATATAAGACTAGATTTGCCCGCATATGGCCCCATATTTAATTATTAGGTGAATCGGCATAAGGCCCCCAAACCACATGATATGAATGCGAGATGAACAATTAAAATGCAACAAGTTGTTATTTCATTTATAAAATAGGGTTCGAGAAAAGGGGTCACACATTAGGGTTCGACAGATCTTGGGGTTCCGAGGGTTCGGGGTCGGTCTCAGGGTCCGGATCTGGGGTTCGGGGTTCGACGAAAACGTTCTCGGATATCGGAGGTAGGTCTTGTCGTATCCGGGGTGAAGCACTCGGCGTCCTCGAGGGAGTACTTGTCGCACATGTGGCCTTCGGGTTCTATGACGATGATCTTGTTGTTTCGATGCTCTTGTCGGGTCCTCGGGTCGGGTCGGACTTGGCGTCCGGGGTGAAGTGTTTGTCGTCCCTCGGTTCCATGTCGACGGCCTTGGTGTCCTCGATGGAGAACTCAGTGTATCCGTGTCGTGGTTCTTGTCGGGGTTCTCGGCTTCGGGCGCCGGGATCGGTCTTCGGTTTCCACGGGTTCGGGCTCGACAGTCGGACTCCAGGAACGGGGCCTTTGGTCCGTGAAGTTCTTGTTGTTCCCGCTTCGAGAAGATCTTGTCGGTGCCGGTACGGGGTCTCTGCATCGAAGATCTTGACGGCCTTGGGGTGCCAACTGGTACACGCAGCGGAACAGCATGGACTCGCGGTGGCGGCCGGGCTCCCTGGCGGTGTCGGAAAGGAGGAGGCAGCCGACGCTGATGGGAAGAGGCGGGACCCACAGCGAGGAAGGGTCAAGGAGGGCGGCCGAGCTCGCTGCAGCGAGGCAGAGGATGGAGGGACCGGCACGAAGGCGAGGAGGTCGAGCTCACGGGGAGGCAGAGGCGTCCGAGGCGGTGGCGAGCGGGGCTCGTCGGCGTCCGGGCTCGCTGGCGGCCGGCGAGGATCTTGGCGAGCTCCGGCAGCGCTGGCGGGAGGGAAGGTCAGAGAGGGGGCCGCGGCGGCGGGAGGCAGAGCGAGGAGGCGGCGGCGGTTGGAGGGGCGGGGCTCGGGCGACGGAGGTCGGGGTCGAGGAGGAAGGGCCCGGCGGCGCAGAGCGAGCTCGAGGGAGAGGGAGATGGCGACACCGGCGGCGAGCAGAGGAGGGAGGGGGCAGCGGCGCTGGAGCTTGCGGAAGGAGGAGGCGCGCGGGGTGGTTGGTCTCGCGTGGAGGGGGTGGTGGCGGGCAGACGGGGAGGCGGCGAACGCGGAGGGGGAGGAGGAGACCGCCGGCTACGGCGGCGCAGAGGGAGCGAGCGCGCGGGGAGAGAGAGCGGGTGGAGGAGGAAGGGGACGGGTGGGGGAAGCGGTCACGCTAGGGAGGCGTGTCGGTCACGCGTGGGACCCGCGGGGAGAGTGGGGCCAGGGGGTCGGCTGAGTGGGGTGGGGCTGTGTGCGTGTGATGCGTGTGTTGGGGGCAGGGTTGAGAGGAGAGAGAGGGTGGGGGTGAGAGAGGGTGGCCAAGTGGCGAGCTGGGATTGGGTAGAGGGGAGGGGAAGGGTGAGGTGGCAGCCATAGATTGGTGGGGGTGAGGTGGAGGGGTTGTGGGTAGATTAGGACTGGTAGTTTTAGGAATATGTGTGGACCGTTTGTTATTCTGGGGTGGTCGTTCGGGTCGATTCGGCCCGTTCGACTGCCCCACTAAAAATAATTAAGTATTTTTATTATTTACAAACGGGACTTTTGCAAACCGATAGCAGACAAAACAAAATAATCCGGAGACCCGGGTTTTGAATTTGAAAACAAGACGGGGCGTTTTAGAAAACAAAAACAGGCTTTGCGAAAATAGTTTTAGGCAAACAATGCATGATGATGACGATGCAATGCACAAATTCAACGCGATTTTCTAGTAGTGGTTTTGCGGGATGCCACAATTCGACACCACTAACAATGGATCTCGCCCTCGAGATCCGCCTCATGGTACCGGGAAGAAGGGCGGCGATCTGAATCTTCTCGCATCGTGTAGATCCTCGTGACACCACTAACGAGGGTTCCTTCTTCATCTTGAAAACAGCGACACCACCAACAAAGGATTGCTACTCACGTTCGTCGAGAGAACACTCCGGATAACCAACGGACGAAGTTAAAGGTAAGGCCACCTCTAACTTTCGCGGAAGGAGTAAAATCACATTAATTCACCAATTCAATGTACAATAGCGAATGATAAGAGTAGTGGTATGGTAGCTACTCCATCCCGCACTCAAACCATTACTCTACACACGAATAGGCGGATTATGCAACCAACTCTCGAAATTAGACTGAAGATCTCGACAAGCGAGGTTCGGAAACAAAGGAGTGATGCAGACTCTGCATCGGATCTGGCGTAGATGATGTCGTCGCGTCGGAAAACACCGGAAGGCACAAACAAGGAACAAAGAATGGTAACACCGTAGACGGATTCATCAGGCAGCTTGAACACCGGATGGTAGAACACTGTTATCAGAGAAGGAAGCGAAATCCTGAAGGTACGACGGAACCCACCCACGAGAAATCCTGGACTCAAAGAGAGAGAAGAGATCGGATTCAAAACGCGTAGAGGTAAGAGGGGAATAGCAGAGGGGTAAGGAATAAAATCAGACCTAATCAGAGCTATCCAACCGATTTTGCAAAAATAGTTTTGACACTCTACTTCAGCCGTTAGCTAGGTTATCCTACAGGCTGGACTTGTGGGGTATCGCAACTGCTGAGCTCTGATACCACTCTGTAACACCCTCAGAATCGGACCTATGCAAGTTTTAGCGAAACCCGCCAAAACCCGCATAGAAACGATTCAAAGGTGCCCACCAGGCACTTTCGTGCGGGTGGAAAACGAAGTAATAACATTACACAACAGTCCTCGATGGGACCCACAGAACAGATATATATAACAGTGACTCCATGAGTCAAGAATACAGATATACAGTACAAAGATCCAAATCACCTTGAGAACGATATAGCGTCCAGCTACGGACAAGATGCAAATGGGGCTAAGAGCCCTGAAGAATAACCAGTGGCGTCCATAACCCTGCCCAGGCCAAGCCGGAAGGGTAACCCTGCTAACGACGTCGATCTCAAAACCTGCTTAAACAAAAGGGGTGCCGACAAAGGGCAAAGGAAAAAGAGGAGCATCAGTACTGAGGCCAGTACACGGCGAGTCTAGAATTCGGCGGTCCTCGCCTACATAGGTATGGTGGACTGAAGCGGCAGCGGCAGCATGCACTGAACACCCTATAGAGACTCGATACAACTGGCGGCAATCAGAGAGGGGTAAGAAAGACCTATTCGGAACCAACCTGATACTAACATCAAACAAACCCATCCTGGCGTTTCCCTCTCGAGACCAACGAGGAAGTCAACCGAGGAACTCACACAGTTGGCATTTTTATTTATTCAGTTATAGTTGCGGCAATTACTAGTCAAGTATAGATAATCATCCTGATAAAATAAACAGTGGGCCGTTTTAGTTAACCATTCCGTTGTAGTTGCGGCACTTACTAGTCAAATGCAATTAGCATGAGATAACCCCAAAACCCGACAGTTGTGGTACTTTTATTTAGCCATTCCGTTGTAGTTGCAATATTTACTAGTCAGGTACAATGGTCGCAAACGACAACCCAAGCAAGCAGTTGTTGGCAGTTTTATTTAGCCATTCCGTTGTAGTTGAAGCTGATTACTAGTCATATCAGATACAAGTCAATTTATAACAGTAAACTTTAGTTATAGTTGTCTATGATCGAGATACTGTGCTCCAAGTCGTCCATAACCGCGGACACGGCTTTTAGAAAGTTTTAACCCGGCCGGGGTGCACAAATAGCAACACACACACGATCGACCTCGGAAAAACCAAATCAAAACCCAACGAGGCTTTCACGACAAAGCAATCACAGGATTCATAAATATTTCAGGGGGCCACCCCTTAGAGTAGACCCGCAACGAAGCCGGCCGGCTCCGAGATGGACTCAAGGTTGTGGGGACGGCTGTGAACGACTGGGAACCCAAAACTGGGCTTGTCGACACCGCGGAATCGTGCCACTATCCTAAACAGTACAGTGTGCTCCTCGCACAATCGTAAATAAAGCAGTAAAGCATGGCATAAGTACAGGATCGTAAATAAAACCTCAAACTAGTTTGTGGCCCCAAGAAATAAGAATGAATCAAGCTCTGGCTAAGGGGGGTCCCATAATTCCCCGTATGTGGATAGCGCGATAATCAAGGAACAGGTATCAAGTACTCGGGGTCCTACGGGACACAAGTGGGCGGTCGGAAACCAAATATTCTCTATCACCCACCGATGCCTCTGCTTACTTACTTCAATTTTAGTTGTTAAACAGGAATTAAAGTGAACGATAAATAAAACCAGAATCATCTCCAACATCAACATGCGGCAATACACCAACAACTGTGGCACTTGACGACACGCAACAGCACTTGAGCAAGCGACTACGACGCGCAAGTCCAACTATCTACCAAACAACAGGTAATAGGAGGTGTCCAAGGCAATATAAGGCGGCAAGGGATATCTCGGGTACGAAAACTAGAGCATCGCAACACAGATAGCAATAGATCAACAGGAGGGAATAAATACTATAAAAGTAAGATAGGTAGAAAGGGGGAGATGCTCGCCTGAAAACATTGTCGAAGGTTCAACCGAAGATCGGGGCGAAGCTCACATCAACTCAACGGCCTTATCCGCGAAGAAGCAAAACACTAGAATAAACACCGGATGCAATATTTAATACTACGGCAAAAGATCGGGCATGATGCATGTATGATGCATGACATGGCAAAGATGCGATGCAATTAGGCCATATTAAGCGGAACCGGGGTCCTGAAAATTAATTAGATGGCTCCTGTTATTTAGCTACCCCGCAATTTAATGTTGTTTAACAAGGCAGAATTTATCACCGGTTCTCTACACAAATTTAAATGAGGCCAATATAAGACTAGATTTGCCCGCATATGGCCCCATATTTAATTATTAGGTGAATCGGCATAAGGCCCCCAAACCACATGATATGAATGCGAGATGAACAATTAAAATGCAACAAGTTGTTATTTCATTTATAAAATAGGGTTCGAGAAAAGGGGTCACACATTAGGGTTCGGCAGATCTTGGGGTTCCGAGGGTTCGGGGTCGGTCTCAGGGTCTGGGGTTCGGGGTTCGACGAAAACGTTCTCGGATATCGGAGGTAGGTCTTGTCGCATCCGGGGTGAAGCACTCGGCGTCCTCGAGGGAGTACTTGTCGCACATGTGGCCTTCGGGTTCTATGACGATGATCTTGTCGTTTCGATGCTCTTGTCGGGTCCTCGGGTCGGGTCGGACTTGGCGTCCGGGGTGAAGTGTTTGTCGTCCCTCGGTTCCATGTCGACGGCCTTGGTGTCCTCGATGGAGAACTCAGTGTATCCGTGTCGTGGTTCTTGTCGGGGTTCTCGGCTTCGGGCGCCGGGATCGGTCTTCGGTTTCCACGGGTTCGGGCTCGACAGTCGGACTCCGGGAACGGGGCCTTTGGTCCGTGAAGTTCTTGTTGTTCCCGCTTCGAGAAGATCTTGTCGGTGCCGGTACGGGGTCTCTGCATCGAAGATCTTGACGGCCTTGGGGTGCCAACTGGTACACGCAGCGGAACAGCATGGACTCGCGGTGGCGGCCGGGCTCCCTGGCGGTGTCGGAAAGGAGGAGGCAGCCGGCGCTGATGGGCAGAGGCGGGACCCACAGCGAGGAAGGGTCAAGGAGGGCGGCCGAGCTCGCTGCAGCGAGGCAGAGGATGGAGGGACCGGCAAGGAGGCGAGGAGGTCGAGCTCACGGGGAGGCAGAGGCGTCCGAGGCGGTGGCGAGCGGGGCTCGTCGGCGTCCGGGCTCGCTGGCGGCCGGCGAGGATCTTGGCGAGCTCCGGCAGCGCTGGCGGGAGGGAAGGTCAGAGAGGGGGCCGCGGTGGCGGGAGGCAGAGCGAGGAGGCGGCGGCGGTTGGAGGGGCAGGGCTCGGGCGACGGAGGTCGGGGTCGAGGAGGAAGGGCCCGGCGGCGCAGAGCGAGCTCGAGGGAGAGGGAGATGGCGACGCCGGCGGCGAGGGGAGGGAGGGGGCGGCGGCGCTGGAGCTTGCGGAAGGAGGAGGCGCGCGGGGTGGTTGGTCTCGCGTGGAGGGGGTGGTGGCGGGCAAACGGGGAGGCGGCGAACGCGGAGAGGGAGGAGGAGACCGCCGGCTGCGGCGGCGCAGAGGGAGCGAGCGCGCGGGGAGAGAGAGCGGGTGGAGGAGGAAGGGGACGGGTGGGGGAAGCGGTCGCGCTAGGGAGGCGTGTCGGTCACGCGTGGGACCCGCGGGGAGAGTGGGGCCAGGGGGTCGGCTGAGTGGGGTGGGGCTGTGTGCGTGTGATGCGTGTGTTGGGGGCAGGGTTGAGAGGAGAGAGAGGGTGGGGGTGAGACAGGGTGGCCAAGTGGCGAGCTGGGATTGGGTAGAGGGGAGGGGGAGGGTGAGGTGGCAGCCATAGATTGGTGGGGGTGAGGTGGAGGGGTTGTGGGTAGATTAGGACTCGTAGTTTTAGGAATATGGGTGGACCGTTTGTTATTCTGGGGTGGTCGTTCGGGTCGATTCGGCCCGTTCGACTGCCCCACTAAAAATAATTAAGTATTTTATTATTTACAAACGGGACTTTTGCAAACCGATAGCAGACAAAACAAAATAATCCGGAGACCCGGGTTTTGAATTTGAAAACAAGACGGGGCGTTTTAGAAAACAAAAACAGGCTTTGCGAAAATAGTTTTAGGCAAACAATGCATGATGATGACGATGCAATGCACAAATTCAACGCGATTTTCTAGTAGTGGTTTTGCGGGATGCCACAACAAAGTAGTTTGCGGCTTTATTACTATCCTGTACTTATACCATGCTTTACTGCTTTAATTACTATTGCGCGTGGAGCGCCTGTACTGTTTAGGTAAGTGGAATGTTTCCGCGGTATCGACAAGCCTAGTCGCACTTTCGGGTTCCCAGTCGTTTACAACCATTGACACAAACCTCTGGGTCCGTCTCGGAGCCGGCCAACTTCGTCGCGGGTTGCTTAGTGGGGTGGCCCCCTAAAATCAAATATGAATCTTGCGAATGTTCTGTCTTGATGCCTCATTGGGTTTTCATTTGGTTTTTTCCGAGGTTGATCGTGCGTGTGTTGCTATTTGTGCACCCCTGCAGGGTAAAACTTTCTGAAAGCCTTGTCCGTGGTTATGGACGACTTAGAGCACGGTATCTCGATCATAGATAACTATAACTAAAGTAGTGCTATAAATTTGCCTTTGGAATGACTAGTAATCAGCTTCACTATAACGTAATGGCTAAATAAAAGTACCAACAACTGCTGGGTTTTTGAATGTCTAATGGTATATGTATTTGACTAGTAAGTATTGCAACTACAATGGTATGGTTATCTAAAACTGCCCACTGCTTATGTTATCAGGATGACTCATGCTATCTATATCTGACTAGTAATTGCCGCAACTATAAGGGAATGGATGAAATTGCCAACTGTGTGAGTTTCCTCGGTATGACTTCCTCGATTGGTATCGAGGGGGAAACACCAGGATGGGTATGATTGGTGTTAGTATTAGGTTGGATCCGAATATGTCTTTCTTATCCCTCTTTAATAGACGACAATTGTATCGAGTCTCTATAGGTTGTTCAGTGCATGCTGCGCTGCCGCTTCAGTACACCATACCTATGTAGGCGAGAGCCACCGAATTCTAGTCTCGCCGTGTACTGGCCTCAGTACTGACCGCTCTCTTTTTTCCTTTGCCCTTTGCTGGCACCCCTTTTCTTTTAGCAGGTTTTGAGATTGACATCGTTAGCAGGGTTACCCTTCCGGCTTGGCCTGGGCAGGGTTATGGACGCCATTGGTTATTCTTCAGGGCTCTTAGCCCCATTTGCATCTTGTCCGTAGTCGGACGTTGTATCGTTTTCAAGGTGATTTGGACCTTTGTATTGTATATATGTATTCTTGACTCATGGAGTTGTTGTTGTATATATATGTTATGTGGGTTCCGTCGTGGACTATTGTGTAATGATATTACTTCGTTTTCCACCCACACACAAGTGCCTGGTGGGCGCCTTTGAATCGTTTCTATGCGGGTTTGGCGGGAATCGCTAAAACTTGCATAGGGCCGATCCGAGGGTGTTACAGATAATTACAAGGAAGAAAATGGCTATATTCTTGAATATTTTAATAGACGCTTTCCACAAATGGAAGAGAATAATGCCCAGGAGCATATGGAAGAAGAAGATGAACCTGAAATCTCATTGGATGAAAAAGAGGATGAGAGTGATGAACAAAAGGAGGAAGAATGGATTAGCTACCCATGCCTACCTTCTAATGAGAGTAACTCTTCATCCCTTACATTATTTGATTGTCCTCCATGCTTACCAAAGGAGGATGAATGTTATGTTCCCGTGGATTCTTTTGAAATCTCTGCTATAGGTAAAACTTGTGATAATAGTTATGCTCCTGTTATCCATGATAATCCTATATTTGTGCCTAACTTCGAAATGCATGGTACTAAGGAGTTTTGCTTAGAAATTTTTTATGATAAAGCTCTACATGATGGTCCTATATTGAATGATCAGTCACCTCCTTATAAAATTGTTAAAAGTGGGTTTGGTTTTAATCCCACTATTTTGAGCTTGATAGAAATTATGTGTTTGTAGATCATGAAAAGCATGCTTTATGTGATAGTTATATTGTCAAGTTTATTCATGAGGCTGCTGAAAATTATTATGAGAGAGGAAAATATGGTTGTAGAAGCTTTTATGATACTAAAACACGTCTCTATGTGCTGAAATTTTTGAAGTTGCTCTTGTTTTATTTACCCATTATTGTTACTATGTGCTTCTTTGATTTATTCTCTTACAAGATTCCTATGCATAGGAAGTGGGTTAGACTTAAATATGTGTTTGAATTTGCCTCTTGATGCTCTCTTTTACTTCTATTCATATTTCTTATGTGAGCATCTTCTCAAACTATCATGCCTAACTTAAAGGCGTTAAAGAAAAGTACTTGTTGGGAGATAACCCAAAAGTTTTCTTGAGTATTGAAAGTTATTACCTCAGTAATGACCTCTCCTTATCCTTTTTATTTGGTTTTTGTGCCAATAATAACCTCTAATGAGAGGGAAGTAAGATTTGGAGAGTTGTTGTCCCGAAACAGATTTTTGTGCTCCGCTGTAAAAATTCGTGTAACATCTTTGTAAGTCGGATTGAGTTTATATTTTTTGAATAAATTCCCCAGTATGTTAGCTAACTTCTGTTAGTCCAACACTTTTTGTTTTGAGCAACATAAGGTCTTCGAAAAAATCGGTTTCTACCTGCTGGTCTGTTTTGACAGTTTTCTGCCATTATTTGCATGTGCTTCTTATTGATTCCTTTTTAGGTTATCTTTGGGAAATTGAGATTTTTGAGGGAGTTGCTACAGTAGCTTGTGTTTTTAGTGAAAGTTTTGCTTTTCTAAAGCTGAACCCAAGGGTCTATTATCTTTTGAATACACTAATGTTGCTAATGAAGATTGTGTGAAGTTTTGTATGAAGGAAAATTTTCAGGTGTAGAGAGAGAATGATGTAATGAGATGAAGAATGGAAAAAAGCTCAAGATTGGGGATGCCACCCCGTGTCACCTCAAGAAAAATTCAAGAGGTACAAGCGTCAAAGCTTGGGGATGCCCACGGCATCCCCTTCTTCATCAATAAAAAACTCAGGTCTTCCTAGACACCTTGTTTTTATTGTTTCATGCTCTGCTGTGTTGTTCTTGGAGCGTCTTAGTTTTCGTTTGTTTTGCTTAGTTTGTTAGTTTTCTTGAATAAAGTAGTTTGGACCCCCGTTCTCGTTGTGTTGTTTCAAATAAGTTGATTGGTGTTGGAAAGGAGTAGAAAGTTCTTGCTTGTAATAGTGCAAGAGGAGCTTGCTTTGACCGTGAGTTAGACTTTAGCATGTCATGCTAGGTGTTGTTTTGACCTTATGATTAGTGATTATTGTTGTAGCATGACTTGTTCCAAACAATTGGGATTGCTTAGTGTGCCTTTAAGGAATCATGCGTTGTTTTAGCATACAAAAGCATAATATTGTGGTATTCTCCTTTGATGCTTTGTTTGGTTTGACTTGGCACATGATCACACCATGTTATGACTATGAACAAGTCACCATATCCTCTATGATCATTTAGTCCTTGACTTGTAGTACCACTCTACGTTTGATTAGTAATGTTTTGTCGCTCAGCATGATTATGGCCATTATTGCTCTCTTAGTTGGTTGCTCCCAGTCTTTTGCTAGACTCCACTTGTATGAGTAAGCTCTAGTCATGCATCCAACTCCCAAGAAACCAAGTTATTCCAAAATGTCCACTATAAATTCCTATGCATGGTGTGTTACACCATTCCAAGTATATTCTTGTTTTCATCTATCTTCCAATTAAAAAGTATTTTGTGATGTGAAAACTTAGTGATTAAAGCTCTCACAAACTTGATGGCACGTTTTATTTTTTTTGCCCCTAATAAACTTGAACCATTGTGTCATCTATGTTGTATATGCTTGCACTTATACGCTGGAATTAGCAGAACCGTGTTGTCACGAGGAACGCTTTCAACATTGCACTTGTACTTTGTACACAGTTGATATCGTGCTCTTTTGTCTATGGATGTCGTCGGTGTGAAATGAAAGGGGAGCGTGTAAGTCCAAGGAGTTATGTATGTGTGTTAGAGAAACGCCTGGGCCGCTAGCATAAGCCATGCCTAATCATGGTGGAAATTTGCAGCATCACCATAGTGACATCTATGAAGCATTCTTCTTATAAAGAAAGAGACATATTGAGAAAAGAGGAAAGAGAGAAAAAAGCACCATATTCCCATGGTAAATAATAAGATTGCTGAGATGCTCATTGTGTGCTTGCCTTGTCATTTTGGTTATGAGATAGCTCATGTACCATGTGCAAGGGGTACCCCATTGGCGGTTCTCTATGATACACATGTACTTACTATGACAAGAACTTGCAAGTAACTAAACTTGAGTAGAATGAGGAGCGGCCCTAGTATTCAAGGGACATGAGATTTCCAACTTATATTTTGTCAAGCATATACTCCATAGTTTGTTCACTTTAACCTTAATCACTTCAAGATGCTTATGATAGGGGCAATGAGGGCTAAAAGCTAACAAGTATCTTAATTTTTGGAAGCTCTTTTTGAAACTTGAAATCCCTGTTTCCCTTTATGAAGGGCCTTTCTTACACCATTATATTGAGTCTCCACCTTCTACCTTTAGGCACCAGTTAATAGAGCATAATTGCATTCTTAGTTCTATGTGCATTGTCCCAAAACTTATTGATTGATGCATATTGTTGATATTACTTGTTCTTGTACTATTTGTATCTGGTCACTCTTATGAACTTTGAAGGTGTCCTATGTATCTATTTGCTACTCTATGATGGACAATCTGATTACCACTATGTTATGTTTTCTGTATGTGAAACAAACAAACGTTTTTCAATGCATGTTATTCATGATCTTTGTTTGTAGCCTTTCATGTTGCATGCATAGTTACTTTGTCTTACTGTTAGAACTCCATCTTTCATGCATATGTTTAGAGTTCTTTGACCCCAGCTTTCAATGCTTGCAAATGGGTTGATCTTGATTTTGATGGTGCATGTCACCTCAAAAATTATTCTTTTATCATGTACCTACTCGAGGACGAGCAGGAGTTAAGCTTGGGGATGCTTGATACGTTGGAAACGTATCTATAATTTGTTTATGTTCCATGCTTGTTTAGTATCTACTTTGCTTTTCTTTGTCTACACTTTGAGGTGTTTTATATGTTTTCTGGTACTAACCTATTAACAAGATGCCACAGTGCTAGTTGCTTCTTTTCTTCTGTTTTTGGTTCCAGAAAGGCACAAAATCAATATTCTCGAAATTGGACGGAACCAGAAGACGAGATGGAGGAGGGCCTTGAGGGGGCCACACCCCCTGGCCGCACGTCCAGGCCTGGCACACGCCTGGGTGGGTGGGGGTGCAACCGACTCGGGCACCCCCTCGGCCTCCCTCTTCGCCTATAAGAAGCCCCCGATGCCTAAACTCTAAGTACCCGATCAATATTCCACGAAACCGTCTGTAGCCGCAGCCACCATCGTCCCTAGATCGGGGGGTCTGAAGCTCTTCCCGGCACCCTGCCGGAGGGGAGATCATCCCGGAGGCCTTCTTCTTCATCATGCCAGCCTCTGGTATGAAGCGTGAGTAGTTCCACCTTGGACTACGGGTCCATATAATAGCTAGATGGTTGTATCTCCTCCTTTGTGCTTTCATGTCCAGATCTTGTGAGCTCCGTTCATGATCAAGATCTCATCTATTTGTAATCATGCATGTTGTGTTTGCGTGGATCCGATGGATATTGTAAGGTTCCCAACTTTAATAAGGTAGAGATCTCTGTGTTTACAATGCTAGTCCCTGGATCAATAGCTAGCATCTACAGTTAAGATGTAATATCAAGAAACAAAGGTTATAATACAACTTTATAACCAGGAATAAAAATAATTCATTACATCTTACATAGCTCATTTGGCTATCACATTACAATGCAGCAGAATATCTATGTTGCATGGAGTCCATCATCTTCAAAGTGCCACAGGCAATCATGTCGGTTGTAGACTTGTAATCCTATTCCACACACTTCACTAACATCAAACAAACCTGCAACATAATAGGTTGCAGCCACAAGGGTAAATACATTTGAATTGTATTGGCAAGTTTCACTACTATGTAGAAATAAGTGGATCCTATCAATACATGCATATTTGGATAAGTAGGGTTTAGGCTCATTTGCAGAAAGCAATATAGTTTTATCCTATATTTTCAAAAATAGTTTTGATCTTTGTCAAATCTTTCTGAATTCCTTGGAAAACTCCAAGTGCTTCTAATCCCTTGTTGTCACCATCAAGTTTTACTTTGAGAAATTGGAATGTCGAGATCTTCCATAGCTTCAGGCCTTAGTTGCTCAGAATTGTCCATAACCGGGGACACGGCTAAGTACTTAGAATTTTGATCTTCTGCAGAAGTTGTACACTTTACCCACATGACACAATCTCGTCTTGTTGTGGCCACTGGATAAGTACTCACCAAAATGGAGTACTGGCAGATCGAGAATGTGACAAAGTCTTTCCATAGAAGTCCTCCCAATACACAATGCTGGCATCCTGCAAAACCGCTACTAGAAAATCGCGTTGTTTTGTGCATTGCATCGCCATCATCTTGCATTGTTTGTCTGCATTATTTCGAAAAGCCTAGCTCTGTTTGTACAAACACCCCTCTTTATTTCAAAGGCAAAACCCCGATCGTATCGGATATTTTATTTCCTAAAAACTATTTGCAAAGTGTCCTTGTTTTAAAATAAACAACACCAAAACAAACACACATTCTAAAACAGCCCCCCTAAATCCTAGTCCCACCAAATCAATTCCTACCCACCTCTCACAGCTCGCCACCTCACCCTCTCACCCAACTCCTACCCACCTGCCACCTCACCGATCCACCACTTTTCCCCTCTCCCTTTTTCTCACCCAGCTTCACCCTACCCTCTCTCTCTGACCCGCGGGACACACCCCAACCGCGGCCCACACCCCCACTCCCACCACCCACCGCCCCAGGTCCACCTCCCCCTGGGCCCGTCCCCACTTGGCCCCACCACGACCGACCCACCCCTCCTGTTCAACCGCCCGGCCCCGCGACCTCCCCAACCCGACGCGCTCTCCCTCTCCTCCCTCCCACCGCCTGCCTTGCTCGCCGCCAGGGCCTCCTCCCTTCTGGCCGGCTCCGCCGCCCGCCTCCTCGCCGGCAGCCGCGGCCTCTCCTCCCTCCCCCGCCTCGCCGGTTTTCCCCTCTCCCCTCCGGCCGCCGCCTGTCATCTCCCTCGGCTCCGGCTCCCTCCTCGCCCCGCTCGTGAGCCCCCTCGCCGTGGCCGACCCGCCCCGCCTCCTTCGTTCCCCTCTGGCTGCCGCCTGAGCCTCGGCCGCCTCCCGCCGCTCCGCCCCGCCCTGCCTCCTTCGTTCCCCTCCGGCTGCGGCCTGAGCCTCGGCCGCCTCCCGCCGCTCCGCCCCGCCCCGTCCGCGTGCTCGCCGTCCTTCTCCGTCGTCCGCCGCCGCGTGCCTCTCCACCAAGTCGCGCCGTCGGCCCCGCCTCGCCGTCGCGTCCCTCGGCCTCCTCCCGCGGCCCCTCTCGTCGCTCTCCCGCTCGCCGCCGGACCTCGCCACCGCCTCCCTCTGCCTCCACAAGCTCCCGCCCCTCCGACGCCCCCGAGCCCGCGAAGCTCCCCTCCGGCGAGCCTGCGCCGCCGCCGGGCCCTCCGCTTGCTGGCTCGACCGCGCCACCCGAAGCCCGGCCCTGCGCGGACCCGCCCTGCACCAAGCCCACCGCCTCTGCGAGAGCCAGACGCGAGCAGTACCTGGCGGCCTTCAGTTCCCTACTCGTCGACTCCCAGCTACCAAGTACCAAGCTGCCACCACTGAGGCAACCTCCTGTGCGGCTTCACCATGCGTGCCAGTACCCGACGAAACATCGACAAGGTTACCGACAGGAACCTGAAGACCCCGAATCCGAAGGTCATCTACAAGGAACGCCAAGGCCCGAACCGGTGACCCCATGATCTCCGCTGCAGAACAACGAGTCCTTCGGAATGATACCAACAAGATCTACCGCCGTACGCCTAGGTCTTCAATCGGTCCGAGAACACCGAAAACCGACGCGACGAGTACTCCTTCCCGGATCCGAACCCCGGTACCGGACAAGTTCGCCATCGACCTCGAGAACGCCTACACGGAACAAGACCGCCACACGGACGCGAACCCCAAAACCCTGAGGCCCCGAACCGAAGACGATCCGAAGCGCCAAGACCTCCGACAGGGAACCGACGCAGAACGCCAAGCACTACACCCCGGACACCAAGATGACCCGACTCGAGGTCCCGACAAGACCCTCGCAAACGGCAAGATCGACCCCGTGGGACCCGACAAGATCTGCACGACGACAAGAACGACAGCGACCAGGAGAATCCGATGCGTCCCCGGCACCAAACCAAGTCCTGCTTCCCGAATGCGACAAGATCTACCTCAGTTGTCCGAGACCGAACCCTGGAACCCCGAGACCGACCCCAAACCCCTCGGACCCCAAGATCTGCCGAACCCTAATGTGTGAACCCCTGCCCGAAACCCTATTTTTATAATATAATACAACTTGTCGCATATTAAATGTTCGTGCATGCATCCTTATCTGTGGTTTGGGGGCCTTATGCCGATTCACCTTATAATTAAATATGGGGCCCATATGCGGGCAAATCTAGTCTCATATTGGCCTCATTTAAATTTGTGCATCGAACCGTTGTCATATTCTGCCTTGTTAAACAACATTTAATTTGCGGGGTAGATAAATAACATGAACCACCTAAATAATTGTCGGGACCCCGGTTCCGACAATCTGACCTAATTGCATCGCACTTTTGCCATGTCATGCATCATACATGCATCATGCCGATCTTCTGCCTTTGAATTAAATAGTGCATCCAGTGTTTGTTCTAGTGTTTTGGCTCTTCGCGGATAAGGCTGTTGAGTTGATGTGAGCTTCGCCCCGATCTTCTGTTGATCCTTCGACTATGTTTTCAGGCGAGCATCTCCCCCTTTCTACCTATCTTACTTTTATAGTATTTATTCCCTCCTGTTGATCTATTGCTATCTGTGTTGCGATGCTCTAGTTTCCGTACCCTTGATATTACTTGCAGCCTTATATTGCCTTGGACACATCCTATTACCTGTTGTTTGGTAGATAGTTGGACTTGCGCGTCATAGTCGCTTGCTCAAGTGCTGTTGCGTGTCGTCAAGTGCCACAGTTGTTGATGTATTGCCGCATGTTGGTGTTGGATATGATCATGGTTTTACTTATCGTTCACTTTAATTCCTGTTTAACAACTAAAATTGAAGTAAGCAGAGGCATCGGTGGGTGATAGAAAATATTTGGTTTCCGAACGCCCACTTGTGTCCCGTAGGACCCCGAGTACTTGATACCTGTTCCTTGATTTATCGCGCTATCCACATCCGGGAGGTATATGGGACCCCCCTGAGCCAGAGCTTGATTCAGTCTTATTTCTTGGGGCCACAAACTAGTTTGAGGTTTTATTTACTATCCCGTACTTATGCCATGCTACTTCTGTATTTACGATTGTGCGAGGAGCACACTGTACTGTTTAGGTAAGCGGAATGTTTTCGCGGTATCGACAAGCCCAGCCACACTTTCGGGTTCCCAGTCGTTTACAGCCATTGGCGCAAACCTTGAGTCCGTCTCGGAGCTTGCTTACTTCGTTGCGGGTCTACTCAATGGGGTGGCCCCCTGAAATATTTCTGAATCCTGTGATTGCTTTGTCGTGAAAGCCTCGTTGGGTTTTGATTTGGTTTTTCCGAGGTTGATCGAGTGTGTGTTGCTATTGGTGCACCCCGGCCGGGTAAAACTTTCTGAAAGCCGTGTCCGCGGTTATGGACGACTTGGAGCACAGTATCTCGACCATAGACAAGCAAAACTAAAGTTTATTGCTATAAATTTGACTTTATAATGACTAGTAATCAGCTTCACTATAATGGAATGGCTAATTAATACTGGCCACAATTGCTTGTTTGGAGTGTCGCTTGCGACCATTGTACCTGACTAGTAAGTATTGCAACTACAACGGAATGGCTGAATAAAAGTATCAACAACTGCTGGGTTTTGGGTTATCTCATGCTAATTGTATCTGACTAGTAAGTGTTGCAACTACCACGGAATGGTTAACTAAAACGGCCCACTGCTTATTTTATCAGGATGATCACCTATACCTGACTAGTAATTGCTGCAACGATAACTGAATAAATAAAACTGCCAACTGTGTGAGTTCCTCGGTTGACTTCCTCGATGGTCTCGAGGGGGAAACGCCAGGATGGGTTTGTTTGGTGGTAGTATCAGGTTGGTTCCGAATAGGTCTTTCATCCTCCTCTCTGATTGACGCCAGTTGTATCGAGTCTCTATAGGTTGTTTAGTGCATGCTGCCGCTGCCGCTCAGTCCACCACACCTATGTAGGCGAGGATCGCCGAATTCTAGCCTCGCCGTGTACTGGCCTCAGTACTGACGCTCCTCTTTTTCCTTTGCCCTTTGTCGGCACCCCTTTTGTTTAAGCAGGTTTTGAGATCGACGTCGTTAGCAGGGTTACCCTTCCGGCTTGGCCTGGGCAGGGTTATGGACGCCATTGGTTATTCTTCAGGGCTCTTAGCCCCATTTGCATCTTGTCCGTAGTCGGACACTCTATCGTCTTCCAGGTGATTTGGATCTTTGTATATTACATCTGTATTTTTGACTCTTAGAGTCGTGTTGTATATATATCTGTTCTGTGGGTCCCATCGAGGACTGTTGTGTAATGTTATTACTTCGTTTTCCACCCGCACGAAAGTGCCTGGTGGGCACCTTTGAATCGTTTCTATGCGGGTTTGGCGAGTTTCGCTAAAACTTGCATAGGGTCGATTCTGAGGGTGTTACAGAGTGGTATCAGAGCTCAGCAGTTGCGATACCCCACAAGTCCAGCCTGTAGGATAACCTAGCTAACGGCCTTGTCTACCAGGCACCAATGTAGGGATAAATTTTCCATACACTATTCTGGTTAACCTGAAGATGCCAATGCATGGGTCTTCCACTATGTAGTTGACTAAGCCAGAGCCCATTTAGCATGTGGCTGTACACGGAAGCCACTGTACGAGAAACATGTTCAATCTCTAAGTCCCTGGGTGGTTTTCTTCTAGTGCACACACAAAAATATAGCCATATAAACATGGTTCCTTTTGTTGCCACCTTGTCCAACCTTGAGTATCCTTTTCCACCCAGGTGGTTCATTGAGTACTTGTTTTATTATATAAAACATATATCTTTCCAACACTTCATATAATCATATCATGTATCCCATCCCAAATATATAGCAGGGCTAAGCATACTACAACTACAATGTTTTCACTAAGGAAGATATAAGGTTATCCTATTAGGATTTATCATAGCATAAAATATAGTAATCCTTATCATGCATGTTACAAAAATCCACTAAGTGTAATGAAAATAGTAAGACATGGATGATAGTGCCACTTGCCTTTTTAGTAGAGAATGTTGGTTCACTTCTTGATCTTGCAAATATCACACTCTTCTAATTTCACTATAATTCAATCAAGCAAACACAAATTCATATAGCATTCAAACCATTTCACCACATAAAATAACAAAAACATGGCCATGCATGCAAGCATGCAAAATATGGTTCTATTTGGAGAAGTGGTTTCTACTAGGCTCTAAACATTTTAAAGCTCAAAGTGGTCATTTACTAAATTGGTAAAACCATTTGCAAAAGATTTTACTCCATAAACTAATTTTATACCAAAGTGATATTTTATGTTTGTTAAAAATGTATTTTGCAAAGAAATAACTTTATAGGGTTCATAAAAAATGTTTTTAAATCTCAAAACTTAGTGTTTAGGGTCAGAAAGTTTAATTAAAATCATTTCCCAAAGATTTTACTCAAAATTCATTTCTAAACCATAAACAATATTTTTATTTGACTAGAAATGCTCTAATTCAAATATTTATTCCTTAACCTCACAAAATACATTTTTAAATCCATAAGTTGATTCCTAGGGTCAGTAGGTTCAAAACAAACCACTTAGCAAAGATTTCACCTTAAAAATATATCTAGAACAATTTTTATATTTAAATTATGCCTACACATGTTTCTGCAATTTCAACAAATTTTCCAGAAGCAAAACATTAAACAAAGTGCATGGTTGCAAAGTACATGTTCTGCTGATTCCATTGATATAAAATTTGTAAAATTTGGACATGTAGAATTAAAGTTATGAATTTTACAAGTTTGCATATCTAATAGAACAAAAATTCCTGTTTTAAACAGACTCTGTCCACGTGTCTTGTTCTGATAGGCTGAAAACGTTTGGCATGGATCAGCTGCTGTGGGGCGTTGGATTAAAATGAGATCGTGCGGCTCTGGATCAAACTTACCTCTTCGCCTAGATCTAATCCTGGCCAGACAAAACGCATCCTATGGCTACAAAGCGCTTGCCAGGAACTGGCGGCGCGAGCGACGGTGGCTGGCGGCGGCGCGGTCTGTCAGCGGTGTCGCCGGCGATGTAGGAAGCTAGGGAGAGGATGGCGAGGCTTACCAGGCTCGCAGAGACTTGCTGAAGCTCGAGGCGGGGTCAGCTACTCGAGGGGCGCACAAGAGAAGCGGCTATTGCTCGCCGGAGTTGTCGCAGCGTCGGGCACATTCTGTTTGTCGTCGGAGGCGAGGATGGAGGGCACACTAGTACAAAAGGGAGACACCGTTAGGTTCGCAAGGGCACGATGATCATTAGAGTGTCCACGAGGGGGAGAGGGGCGGTCGGGTTTACCGGGGAGATGTCGCCGAAGTTGGAGACAAACGGCGGCACGTTCAGTCGAGGTAGTTGCCGATGATGGGGGGCACGCGCGAGCGAGCTGAGGCCATTGGGAGATGCGCAGGGGTCTGGGGAACACGCTTGTGTGGTCAAGGGGGCGAGGTGCTGCGAGGTATGGCCAGAATTGGAGCAGAGGCTCGTCGGGGCGGTGCAAAGCCGATTCGGGGCAGCCTGGTGGCTCCGGAGGCATGGGGTCTGGGGGGAATTGGAGAGAAAGGAGTGGCGGTTAAGAAGGCGTGGTCGTGGGGCTAGATTACTGCGCCATCAATGCAAATTGATCGTCGTAATCAATGGCAGAAACGGCGAGGGGGACGTGGTCGCGGTGGAGACGATGATGAGGTGGCCAGTGGGTCCCGTTGACAGCGAGGGAGAGATAGGGGACGTGGGGTCCACTGATCAGCGACTGTGCGGGTGTGTTCCTTGGTGAAAATGGTTTGCGTGTGGGTGAGCAGGTGGGCTGCGTTCCTGGGCTGGACTGGGCCTGTTGACTGGGTTGGGTTTGATTCTTTTTTTTTGTATTGAACCTTTTTCTTTTTCCAATTTGAATTTCTGTTTTGATTTTAATTCAAACAATTCAAACTACAAATTAATTGAAACCACCACCAAACTTTGGGTGAATTTTAATTCTGTTTATCAACATATTCCAAAGTCCAAAATAAAACAATTCTTCTATTCTTTTAGGTTAATAATTAAATGAATAGACCTTAGTCTTTATTTCAAATAGGATTTAATTTATTTTAAAACTCTATTTGAAATCTAAACAATACCAAAACCTTTTCAGTAGGTTTCATTTGAAAAATAAAGCACTTGGAAATTTTATTTAAAATACTTAACAAGTTTTAGTGTTTATTTAAAATGGAAAAAAGCCTTTACTTAAAATAAAATTTGGATATTAATAAATCCTTATTATTTTATTTAAGTAATCCTTTACTCTTTTTATCAAATAGAAATATTTTATTTCATTTGCTTGGCCAAGATTAAATTTGACTCTTCAAAAATAATCCTTATTTATAATTCTACCTTTGCTTATAAAAACCATATCTTTTTATTTAAAGATCCAAAAATGGTGATTCCAACTATTATAACTTTATTTATTATTTGTTTATCTTTTTAAATCCCATTAGGATTCTATTTGATAAAAGTAGGCTTTGATGTTTCCAATTGGAAATCAAAAGTTTCTTTTCACCCTAAATTTCAACAATTATTTATTTTTCACATTTCAAAATTTGGAAAATTTTGGGATGTGACGGATATTGAGACTACTATGTTAGATTGATTAATGGTTTTGCCTTTTTGATTCTATCATGTCTGTGTTGTTTGTGATCTTGCATACTCTCTGTTGTTAGTAGCTATCTTGGCCAAGTAGTTGCTAGTGACTCCAAGAGGGGGTATTTATGCTCGATAGTGGGTTCATGCCTCTATTTAATCTAAGGGAAGTGACAGAAATCTCTAAGGTTGTACATGTGTTGTTTCCACTAGGGAGAAAACAACGGTCTCCTATTCATGGAACAAGTGGATTGTTTACCTTACACACTTTGCTTAAAGCAGTTGTTTGTTGCTTGCAACTTAATACTGGAGGGGGTTCAGATGATAACCCAAAGGTGGACTTCTAGTCATAGATGAAGTTGGATGGCGGTCTATGTATATTGTTGTATTGCCCAATCGAATCTCATAGGATCATGAATGTCTAGTATTACATTCTTATGCCTTGCTCAGTCATGTCAATTGCCCTGCTGTAATTTGTTTACCCAACATGACATGTTTGTTTGTCTAAGGAGAACATCTCTAGTGAACTATGGACCCCGGTCCAATCTTTACCATTGATACATCTTCCACTGTTACTGTTTACTCACTGCAAACCACCATTACCTTACACATCATACAGTTAATCCTTTGTTACAGCAAACCGGTGAGATTGTCAACCTTACTATTCGTCAGGGCAAAGTCTTGAGTTTGTGTTGTGCAGGTCTACAAGTTGATAGCAACACCTTTGAGTCGTTTCCTTCCTCCTACTAGTTCCATAACCTCGGTTTCTTACTGAGGGAAAACTTGCTGCTGTGCTCTTCACGCCTTTCTCTTGGGGTTTCCCAACAAAGCGCTCTCAGGCGCCATCACTAGCCTGGCTGCAGAAGAGCTCCAAATCCAAATCAAATTGGACTAGATGAAGGAGCAGAGTCGACATCTACACCATGCACCACGACGGCGGCCAGAGAGGACTACAGTGGCGGGAATCGCACGGCGGCGGTGTCAGCGACCACGGGGTCGAGGAGGAGAAGAGGTAAAATCGAGAGAGAGTTGAGGTAGGGAACTAGGACGATAAGGCCATTACCCCTTCGGGGAAGTCCTTTGACCAGGCCAATTGGGCCAAGATGGGCCCAAATAGCCCAATGGGTTGTCCCAAACCCTAACAGAGATTTTAATAATTAAGTGAAAGACCAAAATATCCCTAGACCTTAATAAATCCTAAAAAATAGTAAAATAAAGTCTTAAAAATACAAACAATATATTTTTAGACTCATAATAAAATAACCTATTAAATTAAATCAAGAAACCATTTTTTAATAAATGATTTTTCGTTAAGGATTTTATAATATATATTACTTATGGAATTTTATAAAAATCAAGAAAATACATAAAAATAAATAAAAATAACTTTTATCATATTTAGTCATTATAGTATTTAGAAAAATATTAAATAAATATTTAAAGTTACCAAAATAAAATCTTTTTGATTTAAATGCTAATTCTTAAAAAGAATTATTAAGAAAATAATTATAAGAGTTAAAATTAAATAAAAACTACTTTTAAACTTTATTAATAATATATTACATTATAAAAATAAGTGAAAATTAATATTTATAAAATAAAGGTTATTCTTTAAAAATGAATTTCCTAAGTTCCTAAAGATATTTTAGAAAACTAAAATATTGGATAAAACACATAAAGACAATAAATAACAAATAATGCATTACACTACTATGCATGTTCATTTTTGCTTCTTTAAATATTGTCCTTACCGGATAATAATGATGTTTTGTAGACATAGAAGCTCAAGGTCTAGTGCAAGCATCCGACTTCACTACCTTGCAATCACAAGGCAAGTTCATCGCTTGCTCATGTCCTTTGAAGAGTCTTTATCAAAATATTTGTAAATTGTGTGTTATCATCTATGTTTCGAGGAAAGAAAAATATTATTTTCTCAAATAAATAAATTGTTGATATCATCCTAAGTGATGATATGGTGGAGCAATAGAACTTAGGTTTCTATTTGCAATAAGGATAATCACCTAGGAATTAACAACCCATGACATCAGTGATTCTAGCGGCGTATATTACGTGTTAACCATGAGATTTGGAATGGGACGGAGAAGTCAGCTGTATCCTTTTCCTTTCGTATGGAGGCAAGACGACCTTAATGTGACGTTGTGATTCCTTGTGCGGATCCAACAAATGGGTGGGAACCCTTAGGCCCCACATTTTTGGTGTCTATATTATCTATGAGTGGCTCTTAGAGGTATAACCGGACCTATATGGTACTTTCCAGGGGCATCACCAGCTCATAGAGTCTTCGGAAACTCATCAGGGTTTTAGCCTGCCCGAAAGGGGGCTTAACGGAGGTGAGCTAGCCCTGAAGGATCGTGTAGACATATGGGGCCACAGAAAGGGCAGTGAATGGCTTGGATCACCTACTGGGCCCCACATCATGGAATTGTGGACGGGAAAGTACATCCGGTTGTGCAACAAAGAGTTGATCTCTCATGGGTAAAGTAACGCACCTCTGCAGAGTGTAAGAATTGTAACTTGTTACTCCCTGTTCCGGGAAGGATCTACGAACGCGGCAGGAAAGGAACTCCATGAAAGTTCTGGTAAACATGTGAAGGTTGATGGACATAGTTTTTAACAATAAAATCAATTTTCGAAGAAAGATTTATGAAAACTGCATAGTACCAAGGACTTATAGTCCGAGGTGGTAGATAGAGCATCAAACTTTCCACCTTGCATATAATGAACTTGATGGGTAACATTGTTACACACCCTTTCTTTTGATCCCCTGCTTAGACCTCTAGGGATCCAGAAGATACCCCAATGTATGAAGCTGAAAGCCAAGAGGAGGTCTTCTATGAGGAGCCAGATTTGTACGGTGCTGTAGAAGGGGTGGACTACGACGTCGACTATGGAGGAGAGAACAATGAGTCAGAATAACTGCCTTAGTAGTAGTAACCAATTGAGCCGAGCAACATGAACAATATATAATAATAAGTTGCTGAGATCAATTCGAAGTTGAACTTGTCACTTAAAAACTTTCGCTGAAACACTTCATATTTGGTTTGTAAGTTGAATCTTTTGAAGTCTTGAACTTCTGGTATTGTAATAATAATAATGTGTGTATGTTTGTAATATGGACCCGCAATGCTTCTGTTGTACCACTCTGAGGGATGTGATGTCATGTCAACGACTATAGTGTACTACACATGCAGTGGTATGCTGGGTCACCTCAGGTGGAGATCACCGGCCTCCAGATCTTCCACGACATCGCCTTGATCTACTCTGCCGTACCTCGTCGGTGGTAGGCGGTGGTGCCTGTGAAGCAGCTCGGGCCTCGCATCCCTCCAAATAAGGATGGCCAACGGAGCTTTGAGTTGAACATCTTTGGTTGTGTTCAACTCATGATGGTCGTATCCAACCTCGCAGCAGTGCTCTCGTAGACAAAGCCGATGTCGACGATGGTGGGGAAGACTCCTGGCTCCTTCAATAAAGGCAATGTGCATGGCCTCTTCGGGATTTCCAAGTCGGTGTTGCTCCTTCTTCCTCTATATGGCCATGGTGGCGTGGAGGAGATTAGAAGGGGCACTGCGATGTGGCAGATGTGGAGGGGCCCTGGGAATCGATGCTGACCGTGTTGGTGCTTCCAAGCGACGACATCTGAGCCAAAGATATCCTTGGCCGGAGTGTCCACACCTTGCAAACTCCATGGTGGAAGCCTATCTCGAAACATACCATCGGAGATCGGTACCGCTTCGCACCCAAGTGGTTCATCCCAGGGAGCGACTTGGCGATCACCGGCATGTGTTCCTCGCTAGGAAGGTGCTCCCCTTGAGGTCACTGGCGATCGGCGGAGAAGAAGCTCTAGGACTTGATTGTCTTTTCTATTTTCTCCCTAGGGTTCTTTTTGCAAAAGTTCGAGCCCCTCTTCAAATATGATATATCTTAGGGTTGTGGATATTACGAGGGGCTTGATGTAGTTTGTACCCGCCTGGTAAATTAATGCAGCTTCTACACCCTTTGGGGCGGTTCCCTTGTTCAAAAAATACATAGGAGATGGCCCGATATGGGAAGGATCTAGTTTAACCATCCACGAGCCGATATTTGAGACGGGGCTCGCAAAAATGTCGTAGTTTTGTTGACACTCTCAATAAAACTATTCTAAAACAGCGACAAGTGATATGGCGCTAACCTTCTTTGGTCTGCTTTCCTTTTGCTTCGTGTTGGCATCGACTTACACAATTCCAGCTCCATTTTAGATGCGTCGACATAGGAGTCAGATTTTAAATTGTTTTTTTCAAGGAGTCATAAGAGGAATTAGTTTTGGTTATCAGGTTTTTCAAAAAAATACAATGTTGCATTTCTCAAATGAAGGTGCACAAATTCATGGTACGATTCTATTTCTTTAGTTAGATATGGTAATGATAAAAAAGTATATTTCAATGAAGTACTTCCTCTGTTCCAAATTACTTTGTTTATATATATATGAATATAGATGCATGTTTTAGTATGATCCACATATAATTGGGTCGATGCGACATCTAATCCGGGACACATGAATTACAATATATGAGTCAATGTTGATTTTTTAGTACTATATAATCCACATATTATTGAGTCGATGTTCTAGTAAAACTTATATCTTGGCACTCAAATTGTACCATGATTCTTCAAGAACTAGTATTTACTACTAGCTCGACCTGGCTGATATGGTCACGGTTCGTCACTTACATACGGGACCAACAAAAGCAATCTACAAGGGTCAATACCAATCACGGTACGATTTTGTTGGCTCGTATAGGTTGACATGACTCCTAGTAGAAAACAACTGTATGTAGTCCTCCCTAGGGAAGCATGGAGAGGGGATCGACCTCGCCAGGAATTGGAAGGGACACATGGTTTGACGATGTGCCTATCGACCAGGAAGAGAAACATCACAAATTGTTGTGGGTTTCTTGGGGATTGACCCTTGGGTGGCCCGATCTTTGTGGATTTGGGATCAAGGTGAGGGGAAAACACGATGAACGTGATAAACTCAACTCGAAAAGCAACATAGAAAACACACACACTTTGGTTGTCCTCGTTGGACCGAATTACCAACCCGGTAGAATCCTCATGGAAGAGACCGCTAGGTAGAGATCCATGGAGGAAAGATTGATCCGGAGCCGCTAGAATCTACTCGTGAATAGATTTCAATTGATAGAGACCCAAAGGGAGAGATCAACGCAATAGAGATCATGAGATAGAAGGAGCGCTCATACAGTGAGGGCCTTGTGCAACCTAGGTCATGGTGTAGATCATAGAAAGATTCCCCCATGGGAAGATGGAGGTTAATCCATTTCAACTGAATATTCATTCTAGGGTTTCTAGGAGGAGGAGGTGGCATATTTATAGGCCATCCACTTAAACAAGGGTATTCTAGGCATAAACAGGAAGTTCAGGACGAAATGGGACGTTACATTGGCCAGGCCCAGCTTGAAGGCTCGCATGTCTGTTCACTTAGGCCGGAGACTTCGGGTTCGAGGGCTGAAGACTCCTGGGTAGGCTCCGGGGTCACGTTTGGAGCTCCTAAAACTTGGGTCGAAGACCTAGCCGAAGTCCTCGGCCAGAGACTCCAGGGGTCGGTGGCCGGGGACTCCAAGGATGCTTCTATCTTCTCCTCTTCTAGGCCTCTTACTTGGGGGGTCTTGGCTCCTGGGGCATCCTTGTCTCCTCCTCTTGGTGTCATGGTCATGGGCCTAGTCATACAGTAGGAATTCGTCTCAAGTAGGATCTCATTCACATGATAACCAAAGGAAGGCAAAATATGAAAGTAATCCACCTTTGGAGGAATTGTTAGGTGACATGATGTGGACCAATGGTGATTGACATATGTTGGGTTGCATGAGCAAAGTTTTGACGCACACTCCGCCAACATGCTCATTGAGGGACTCTTTGGTTTAAAGATTTTTCAAAGGAACTTTGTAGGATTCTAGTCCATAAGCAGGGGCGTACCTAGGTTATATGCCCCGGGGTCACAGGACACTAGGTAAAAATGGAATTCTTTGACATATTTCATCCATTTGTAGTGTGTGACATCCCTAATTCTAGGTAAAAAATGCGTGACTTGGTAGTGTGACACCAGGTTATTTTCATTTTGGGTCTACCTTTGTCCATAAGAATGTTTCTACGTAGTCCATTTCATTCAAAGGAATGAATCCACCTAAATTCCTATGGATTTCTCTCCTACCCTACAACCCCATACGATTTCTAGAGTTTAGACCCCTTTTTAAAAATCTATGTGTATATGAATGATACGTTAGAAACGTATCTATAATTTTTTATGTTCCATGCTTGTTTAGTATCTACTTTGCTTTGCTTTGTCTAAACTTTGAGATGTTTTTATATGTTTTATGGTACTAACCTATTAACAATATGCCACAGTGCCAGTTGCCTGTTTTCTTCTGTTTTTGGTTCCAGAAAGGCAGAAAATCAATATTCTCGGAATTGGACGAGACAAAATCCAAAGTCAATATTTTACCATGGGGAACACGGAGCCAGAAGACGAGACGGGGAGGGCCTCGAGGGGGCCACACCCCCTGGCTGCGTGGCCAGGCCTGGCCCACTCCTAGGGGGTGCAGCCGCCTCGGGCACCCCCTTGGCCTCCCTCTTCGCCTATAAGAAGCCCCCGATGCCTAAACCCTAAGTACCCGATCAATATTCCATGAAACCATCTGTAGCCGCCGCCACCATCGTCCCTAGATCGGGGGGATCTGAAACTCTTCCTGGCACCCTGTCGGAGGGGAGATCATCCCGGAGGCCTTCTTCTTCATCATGCAAGCCTCCGGTATGAAGCGTGAGTAGTTCCACCTTGGACTACGGGTCCATGTAGTAGCTAGATGGTTGTATCTCCTCCTTTGTGCTTTCATGTCTAGATCTTTTGAGCTCCGTTCATGATCAAGATCTCATCTATTTGTAATCATGCATGTTGTGTTTGCGGGGATCCGATGGATATTGAGACTACTATGTCAGATTGATTAATGGTTTTGTCTTATTGATTCTATCATGTCTGTGTTGTTTGTGATCTTGCATGCTCTCTGTTGTTAGTAGCTATCTTGGCCGAGTAGTTGCTAGTGACTCCAAGAGGGGGTATTTATGCTCGATAGTGGGTTCATGCCTCTATTTAATCTAAGGGAAGTGACATAAATCTCTAAGGTTGTAGATGTGCTGTTGCCACTAGGGAGAAAACAACGGTCTCTTGTTCATGGAACATGTGGACTGTTTACCTTACACACTTTGCTTAAAGTAGTTGTCTGTTGCTTGCAACTTAATACTGGAGGGGTTCGGATGATAACACAAAGGTGGACTTCTAGTCATAGATGCAGTTGGATGGCGGTCTATGTATCTTGTTGTATTGCCCAATCGAATCTCATAGGATCATGATGTCTAGTATTGCATTGTTATGCCTTGCTCAGTCCTGTCAATTGCCCTGCTATAATGTGTTTACCCAGCATGCCATGTTTGTTTATCTAAGGAGAACTGATACGCCCAATTTGCATCACCATTCTATATCATAATTTACCTCTATTCATTGATATATGTCTTATTATGAGGTAATACTTATGATTTTTCATCTGTTTACGCATGTTGGGTGATTCTTGGAGGATGGACTGCCGGGGTCTGGATTCTGATGGAAAAGAAGGCGTTTCGGTGTAATTTTGCGAAGATCAGAAAAATACCAAAAAATATGGGAAAATATTATTTTTCCAGAAGAATGAGGAAGCCAGAAGGAGGAGCGAAGAGGGGCCACAGGGGGCCCACACACCCCTAGGCGCGGGCCCACCCTAGGTCGCGCCTAGGGCAGGTGCGGCCCACCTGCCCGGCTCCTGACTCCGCCCTTCGCCTATATCTTCCCTACGAAACCCTAAGGCCAGGAGGGCGGCCACAGATAGATTTCCGCCGCCTCTGGGGGCGGAAAACACCGAGAGAGAAAGATCTTTCCGGCAGACAGATTTCTGCCGGGGGAATTCCTTCCCGGAGAAGGGAGACCATCGCCATCAACACCATCATCAAGCTAGGATTCTTTGGTATCATCATCATCATCCACACCATCATCTCCACCAGCACCATCATCACCGCTTCATCCCGCTGTAACAATTTTGTTGGATATTACTTTAGTTCTTAGGGGAAACTTTCCCGATGTTGATTGCTATTGTAGTTGATGCTTGTGAGTGGAACCATTGGATTATTGTTTATGTTCAGATTGTTATCCATTACCATATCATCTTTGATCTTGATCCATATGATGTCTTGTAATGAGATAAAGAATGGACAAATGCTCAAGCTTGGGGATGCCACCCCGTGTCACCCCAAGAAATATTTAAGAGGTACAAGCGTCGAAGCTTGGGGATGCCCAAGACATCCCCTTCTTCATCAATAAAAAGCTCAGGTCTTTCTAGACACAAATCCCAGACCTCCATCTGAAATAAGCTTAACCTTGAGCTCGAGAATATCCAGTGAAGAATCGGTAACACGGCAGTGACCCTACGACACAAAATTTTATTACAGCAAGCTCATAACTAAGGAGAGAATCAAATTATTACAAGCAGAGGTCACCAACCACAAACAACAAACAACGGAAGGCAAATTATGCTATTAAGTATAGCAAACTTAACAAATGGCCTAAGAGGCCCGAAGCATAACGATGACATCCCAGCCCATAGATTCTAGGCTGCCGGCCAGGAACCCCAAGCTACTCGTCGATGTTGATGTAGTACCAAACTCATCTTCAGGGAACACTTACTCTGCCAAAAGTATCAACAAAGCAAGGGTGAGTACAGGGTGTACTCCGCAAGATTTATGGCTGGTGGAGTTGTTTTGCATAAAGCCATCTTTGTTTATAAAACAAGAGAGAGAATAAGCTCGTCTATTCAGAGTATTTTAAAAGGGGATAAGGGAGCGACATCTCCAAAAATATTGATCATCACCTTTTGATATCCACCAAATCATCATCATCTGAACTAGGATCACCCCCTCGTACCCATGAGGAAGCATCCTTAACAAACATTAGTTGCCAAGTTTTACGATTAGGTTCATGTTCTCTATGATCTCCCATCCATTCCCAAGTCGTCCATAACCGTGGACACGGCTTTCCGAAAGATTATTACTCTGCAGGAGTGTACAACTTTACCCACATGTACCAACTGACTCTTAATGCCTACTTGACACACTTACTTGGTGTGCTGGCAGAGGGTGTGGTTGGACACGACCTTTACCTTGCTTTCGCCGAGACCATGAGTCACGCAATAAGTATGGCTCCGCTGTAATGGGTCAAATCCCGAAGTCGATACTTAAAGATGTGAGGCGAGGTTGGTTTACCAGGGGCGCCATCAACCCCAAGCAACCCGGTCCACGCTTCCCTACCTGTATGAATGCACCTCCTTCACCTCCTTCTGTCGAAAACATTTTCAATGCGTATGTCGAATGGAACGCCCGAACTATGTGACTCATGGAATCTACTAGGCAAGTTAGTCAATCATGGGGTCCCCATTTACCCCGTGTGGTTGTACGCTCCTCTTGGTTCAAGAGGAAAGAACCTAGGTTCCTAAGAGTGGCGAGCATGGGACTAGAAAAACCACATCCAATCGTGGCCTCCCATACAAGCCTTAGCATGTTTAATCTCATCTTATCACGTTCTCCTGTCATACTAGATTATCTGCATCTGATACATCATCTGGATGGACCAGACTCAACAGCTATGCATGGCTAAGCATGACACAGATATAAGCTCTAGCAGTGCACACAAGCCAAACTTAGTTATGCTAGGAGCAGTGGATCAGGTAAAATAATCTCAAAGGGAGTAATGCAATAGATAGGATACTCTATCTATCGATAAGAGACCACAGTAGAATCGTATGCATCATGGCAGAATTGAAATGATTTCAAAATCATAGGATTATATCATGGTGGGGCTATGCTTGCCTTTGCCAGTTGATAACCGATAAGCAGATATTCAGAAGCCTTGTACTTGACTTGATTATAGTTGGTCAAGTATTGTTCATCGATCTACAATCTTCGATGGTGTTGATCTCTGTCTTCGATCTTGATCTCGATATCGTATTCTACCGGGAAGAACCAAACACCGGAAAGAAAGGGAAACAATCAACACATGTCATCGATGCAATGCTCAAGCAAGGATGATGATATGACAAGTTGATTAGTATTAAAATGTAATCGTAAAGCATGCTCTACAACTTAATCGGGGTTCCGAGGGGTTCAAACCCAAACTCGGGGAAACTCCGGAAACCCATGAGAGGGGTTGATTTTGTTCTCTAATTAAACTTGTCATGTAAGTTGCTTAACAATGCATGATTATAGCTCTATTAGGTATTTCTCATTTTTCTGAACATTTTGATATATAATTTGTATTTTTCTGAATTACAGATTAAAAGTTATTGAATTTACAATATTATACCAATTTCAAAAATTATTAAACCAATTAAAAACCTTTACTGCGCCAGGATGACATCAGTAGAGTGGTGGGGGAATTTTTCACTTGGGCAGATCCTAGCCACAGTCACTGACGACTGGGCCATATGGCCAGGTCAGCGGCTGCAGGGTCAAGCGGAGTCAGCGCACGCGTGGCTGTCACGCAGGAGCCACGTCGACGCCACACGGGCGCCACGTGAGCACGCCGGAGAGCGGCCAGACGGTGGCGGTAGACAGCGGAGGAGGGAGCAGGGGGCGGCGAGACTTAGCGCGCTGGAATGACCCACCGAGACGGACCTAAACCTGACGGCGCCGCCTCGTTTTGGTCGCCGGAGCGGCCTAGACGACGGGCAACTGCGGAGGTCAATGTCGACGCTTGATGGAACTACGCCACTGAGCGTGAGGGGCAAGGTGAAGGGTCTAGGAGGGTTCTTGGCTTACCCTTGACGCGTTGAGGGCTCGGCGAGGCAGGGCGAGGTCGAACGCGGCCGGATTCGGCGACGAAGACGATGGCCGGAGGTGGGGCAGACGATGACCGTGGCGTCGATTCTTGGCATGCGGGGTCGATTCCTTCAGCTAGGAAGAAGAGGGCAACTAGGTGGAGATCCTAGGATGCTCAGCGGGGCTCGGGGAGGCCGGGAGCGACATGGCGATGCGGCGGCCGTGAGGCTAGGGTTCGGGCCAAAGAGGAGAAAACGCGAGGGAGCAAGAGAGAGAGTGAGATGGGTACGGGGAGAGAGGGGGGAGCGTCGGCGTTCTTATCCCCTGCTTAGCGGGCGGCGGCGGGCATCGTGGCCCATAGGAGATCGACGGCGAGCGGCGGGACACGCAGGTGCTTGTGGTGTCCTTCCGTCTGGAGGAAGAAAGAAGAAATCTGGCGAATGGGTATGGTCCAGATGGGCCGCTGATGGGCCACGAGAGCTATGGGTGTGTGGCAGGCAAAGAAGGGGAGAGATGGGATCGGCCGAGGTTACTAGGATTCCTTAATTTTTTTATCAAAACTCTTTTTCTTTTTCCTGTTTTAGGTTTCCTCTTTTGTAATTCTATTTTGAAATCTGTTTTGAATCATTTCAAAATACCAGAAGGGTTACAACATATATATATATAATAATTAGGGGCCTTTTTAGACCATTTGGGTCCACACTTTTTGATAGCTTTCAAATTCAAAACATCTTGAATTGATTTCAAATAGACGGAGAAAACTAGGGTAAGGGTTTGATTTATTTTCTTCAATGCACAATTTAAAGGATGATGCTCATGCAATGCACAATCAAAACCCTAATATACAATTAGCTAAAAGTGGGGTGTTACATTAGTCCTTGACTTGTAGTGCCACTTTATGCTTTGATTAGTAATGTTTTGTCGCTCTGCATGATTATGGCCATTATTGCTCTCTTAGTTGGTCGCTCCCAGTCTTTTGCTAGCCTCGACTTGTATGAGTAAGCTCTGCTCATGCTTCCAACTCCCAAGAAACCAAGTTATTCCAAAGTGTCCACTATAAATTCATATGCATGGTGTGTTACACCATTCCAAGTATATTCTTGTTTTCATCTATCTTCCAATTAAAAAGTATTTTGTTATGTGAAAACTTAGTGATTAAAGCTCTCACAAACTTGATGGCACACTTTATATTTCTTGCCCCTAGTAAACTTGAACCATTGTGACATCTATGTTGTATATGCTTGCACTTATATGTTGGAATTAGCAGAACCATGGTAAATAAGAAGATTGCTGAGATGCTCATTGTCTACTTGCCTTGTCATTTTGGTTATGGGATAGCTCATGTACCATGTGCAAGAGGTACCCCGTTGCCAGTTCTCTATGATACACATGTACTTACTATGACAATAACTTATAGGTGACTAAAGTTGAGTAGCATGAGGAGCGGCCCTCATATTCAAGGGACATGAGATTGCCAACTTATACTTTGTCAAGCATATACTCCATAGTTTGTTCACTTTAACCTTAATAACTTCAAGATGCTTATGATAGGGGCAATGAGGGCTGAAAGCTAACAAGTACCATAATTATTGGAAGATCTTTTTGAAATTTGAAATCCCTGATTCCCTTTATGAAGGGCCTTTATTCCACCATTATATTGAGTCTCCACCTTCTACCTTTAGGCACCAGTTAAGAGAGCATAGTTGCCATTATTAGTTCTATGTGCATTGTCCTAAAACTTATTGATTGATGCATATTGTTGATATTACTTGTTCTTGTGCTATTTGTATCTAGTCACTCTTATGAACTATGAAGGTGTCCTATGCATCTATTTCCTACTCTATGAGGGCTAAGCTGATTGCCACTATGCTATTTTTTCTATATGTGAAACAAACCAAATGTTTTTCAATGCATGTTATTCATGATCTTTGTTTGTAGCCTTTCATGTTGCATGCATACTTACCTTGTCTTACTGTTAGAACTCCATCTTTCATGCATATGTTTAGAGTTCTTTGATCCCAGCTTTCAATGCTTGCAAATGGTTTGATCTTGATTTTGATGGTGCATGTCACCTCAAAAATTATTCTTTTTATCACTTACCTACTCGAGAACGAGCAGGAGTTAAGCTTGGGGATGCTTCATACGTCCGAAACGTATCTATAATTTTTGATGTTCCATGCTTGTTTAGTATCTACTTTGCTTTGGTTTGTCTACACTTTGAGGTGTTTTTATATGTTTTCTGGTACTAACCTATTAACAAGATGCCACAGTGCCAGTTGCATGTTTTCTTCTGTTTTTGGTTCCAGAAAGGCAGAAAATCAATATTCTCGGAATTGGATGGGACAAAAGCCAAAGTCAATATTTTACCGTGGGGAACATGGAGCCAGAAGACAAGACGGAGGAGGGCCTCGAGGGGGACACACCCCTGGCCCACGCCTGGGGGGGGGGTGCAGCCGCCTCAGGCACCCCCTTGGCCTCCCTCTTCGCCTATAAGAAGCCCCCGATGCCTAAACCCTAAGTACCCGATCAATATTCCACGAAACCGTCTGCAGCCACTAATGACCCACAAGTATAGGGGATCGCAACAGTCTTCGCGGGTAGTCTTACCCAATTTATTGATTCGACACAAGGGGAGCCAAAGAATACTTGCAAGCCTTAACAACTGAGTTGTCAATTCAGCTGCACCTGGAAATAGTTCTTGCTCACAGAAGTTTATCAGTAGCAACAGTTTTGTAGTAGCAACACCAAAGCAACAACAACAGTAAAACAAGAGCAATAGTAACTGTAGTAGCAAACAGTAGGATATGAGTGTGGTAGGCATAGGGATGGATGGACGGGCGTTGCATGGACGATTCTAAACATGTAACTTCAAGACCTAGGGCATTGCAGATAAAGAAGAATAAGCATCCAAGTACTAAACAATTCTAGGCATGTGCTCCATATATAGTCACGCGTGCTCGCAATGAGAATTTGCACAACATCTTTTGTCTTGCCAGCCCGTTGCAGCGGGGCCTCAAGGGAACTACTGGAAATTAAGGTGCTCCTTTTAATAGAGCATCGGAGCAAAGCATTAACACTCCGTGAACACATGTGATACTCACATCACAGCCATCCCCTCCGGTTATCCCAATTTCTGTCACTTCGGGGCCTTTGGATCCGAACAATGATATGTGTACACAACTTGCACATAAGATCACAAACAATACTATCATAATGATTCAATAATAAGTTCAGATCTGAGATCATGGCACTCGAGCCCTAGTGACAAGCATTAAGCACAACAATTTGGAACAAAGTCAAATAGCACTAATAGAGATACTAGGCACTATGCCCTAACAATCTTATTCGATTACATGATAGAACTCATCCAATCCCTACCATCCCCATAGCCTACAGCGGGGGATTAATCACTCATGGATGAGGGAAACATTGATGGTTGATGGAGAGGCATTGGTGATGACGATGGCGATGATCCTCCCCAAATCCCCCATCCCGGCAGGGTGCCAGAACGGAGTTTCTGGTGGTGGCGGCGCAGCGGAACTCTTTCTAGGAAAACGACGACCCCCTCCCAGTTTTTAGGTTTGAAGGCATCTTATAGGCGAAGAGGGAGGCCGAGGGGGTGCCTGGGGTGGCCGCACCCCCTAGGCATGGCCAGGCCTGGCCCGCGCCTGGAAGGGTTGTGGGCCCCCCAGGCCTCCACTCCGTCTCGTACTCTGGCTCCATGGATCTTCTGATGAAATAGGATTTTTGGCATATTTTCCGGGATTTTTCCTAATAGTTGATTTTCTACACAAAAACTAGACACCAAGGTAATTCTGCTGAAAACAACGCAAGTCCGTGTTAGTTGTATCCAAATCACACAAGTTTAGAGGAGAAACAATAGCAAAAGTGTTCGGGAAAGTAGATATGTTTTGGACGTATCAACTCCCCCCAAGCTTAGCTTATTGCTTGTCCTCAAGCAATTCAGTTGAAAACTGAGTGAGATAAAAGAACTTTCACGAACACATTTGCTTCATATGATGTATATATTCTCAGCACAGGAGTAGATACTTAGACAATTCATAATAAAGAGTATGCAACTAAGTCTGCTTCATAGTCATTGCAAGCTATGAAGAGAAACCAACTCAATAATAATAAGTAGCATGAAACATAAACATAAGCAACATTGCAATGCTCATAATAAGGTATAATAGAGTGGTATCTTGCTTGCCTTTGTTCGAAGAGCACAATATAAATGCCAAGGCACATCTGAAGTTCTAGTGAAGACTAGATATAAAGATATCAGAGATACAAGCATCAAAGTCATGACATAATTAACCAAGTTTTGGAACAAACACAAGAATGACAACTATGCTCTCAAGAAGGTGCTCATAGAATAAGTGGTGACTAAACAAGGTTGTGGAAATGGTTTTGAAAGGTTTGAAAGGCTTCCAAATGCTGAAAGGAAGGTACTCATTAGCTTTGAGCTCTCATTGCCCCTATCATAGGCATCTTCATGTGGTTAAGGTGAAAGTGAGGTCCACTCTGAATCATATGCTTGACAAACCATAGACTGGAAATCCCAAGTCCCTTGAGTGCGAGGGACACTCTGCATGCTACTCAACTTTGGTTACCTGAAAGTTCTTGTCATTGTAAATACATGCATATCATAGAGAACCGCCAACAGGGTACCCTTGCACATGATACTTGAGCGATCCCGTGATCAAAATGACAAGGCAAGCAGACAATGAGCATCTCAGCGATCTTTTTATTTACTATATGTATAACTTTTTATTGAGGATGCTTCATAAATGCTCATTATGGTGATGCTGCAAGTTTCCACCATGATTAGGCATGGCTTAGGCTAGCGGCCTAGGCGTTTCTCTAACGCAATGTATAGACTCCATGAACTCACAATCTCCCTTTTTATTTTACACTGACGACATCCGCAAACAAAAGAGCATGGTATCAACTGGATATGTATCCATAAGTGTTGAAAGAGTTCCCCGTGACAGCACGGTTCTGCTAACTCCCAGCCTATAATTTGCAAGCATATAACTTTCATGGACATGTCACAATGGTTCAGGATTATTATGTGCAAGAAATAAAGTGTGCCATCAAGTTCGTGAGAGCTTTACTAACTAACTTTCTCAAAGCAGTCAAAAATTTTATTTGGAAGAAAACACGACATAATGAATATCCACTGAATAGCAAATGATGCTAATAGGTAGGTATGGTGGACACTGTTGGCAATATTGGTTTTGGGGAGTTGGATGCACAAGTAGAGCTCATAATCAGTGCAAGTGAAGGCTAGCAATAGAGAGGGAGCGACAAACGAGAGATCAATAACTGTCATAATCATGCTTGCAACAAAACATAACTAATTATGGCATGGAAGTGATACATGTGGCAAAATAAATCATCGAGGCTTTACTGACTATTGTTTAGTCATATGCATGCGCGATCATGTGCCAAGTCGATTCACATGAAACATTCAGAGGAGGATACCACAATATCATACCAAGTTATGAATAAAACAATGCAAGCAAACATTCATATGACATGCTACAAACTATTAGCAAGCTGGAGCTAATCACAAGAAAGCAAGAACTACTAAGCATCCATAATAACATACACCTTACATGAACAGACTAAGCATGCTCACAATGATGAGTATATGTACAAAAATGAAAACAAACAGAGTTTGTTACCAGCCTCTTACCACACCTCAAGTTGTCTTAATTTTCATTATTTCCCTTCACTTGTGTGACTTGAACAATAACATGAAACCAAAATCCACTGAGGATGGCTAAACCCTGCAAAGAACTCACAAAACCAAAGAAGAACAACAGATATTTTTGGTGTTTTCGATTTTTTTAAAAAGCAAGACAAACGAAGCAAAAACAAACCAAGCAAAAGCAAACAAAGCAAAAGCAAACAAAGCAAAATCTTTTTGGATTTTTCTTTAAGGCAAACCAAAGCTAAAAAGCAAAGAAACAAACCAAGAGAAACAACGACAATATTTTTGGTATTTTTGTGTTTTTAAGAAAGCAGCAACAAGAGGCAAAAGAAAGCGAAACAATGGATATACAAAGAACCGACCGAACATGATATATAGATGAGTGTGATGTCGGTATACCTCCCCAAAGCTTAGGATTTTGTCCTAAGTGGGGCTCAATAGTGCGGGTAGTAACCCCAAGCTGGTGGGTCATCATAGGAATGATCATAGTCAGACGCTTGCGATGAAGAAGAAGACGCGCCCCAATCATAGGAGGGCTGCTGGTATGACAACTCTCCCAAGTTGGAGGGATGAACCGAATCATCTTCGGCATCCTCTCCAACATTCTCCTCTTGCTGGGAGAGCTCCGCCACGTATGTGTCAAACTCCTCCTCCATAAGCGACCATCCTTGCCTGTTATCAAAATTAAACAAAGCAGGTGCATGCAAATAAACTACTTTCTCAGTCCTACCCCCTCTCCAACCATGCTTGGCAAAAGTTAATTCATACGGTAAACTTCTCATAGTAGCCCCCAAAGAAACAAAATTATGTTGAACCATGGAGTCAAGATCAAGCCTCTCTATGGGGAACCGATAATCCGAATGGTGAGGCTCTAAACCATGAAAAGCTAGCAACCTAGAGGCAATGAGACCTCCACAAATTCCACCCTTCTCGCGGTTAGTAGTAAGACGGTAAGCTATCAAAGCACCCAGGTTATAAGATCTATCCCTATTCAGAGCATCTGCGATAAAAGTTAGATCAAAAGAATATAACTTTCTAGAAATCTTTCTAGCAAGAACACGCTTGGTAATGAAATAGGCAAAATATCTAATAGATGGGAACTGAATGTTCCGAATTTACCACTTTCCTTCGAGAAGTCGAAACCTTGGCAAATTTCAGCATATAAATCCACAAGTGACTTAGGCCTCTCCTTGATCTTCTCACAAGATCCCCAATAGGGCACTCTAATAGCTGCACAGAAATCAGCAAACGGCAGGTCGACAGCTATATTGTATATTTTATAATGGACCATGGGATTAGATGAAGACCAAGTAAACCGTAAGTCCTGCACCACAGCCATGGTTAGCTTAACATATTGAAAAGGTTCACCTTCAACAAAGTTTTCCAACCCTGCATTGGTAATCATAGTTTGGAAATCCTGGAGGATTCCTGCAGCTCTCATAAATTCATGGCATGGATATATGGAAGGGAAAACTCCTTCCTCACGATGAACTTTCATTGGCTCAGGTACCATCAAGTCAAATTGATTCAGTGGATAAGCACTCATCTTCCTTTCTGAAATTTTTAGACCAACATCAAACCAAGTGATTTCCAAGTTGATAAATGATGAGAAACTACTATAGGACCTTGCTAGAGGGCTACACATGCATCAAAATGTAATCTCTAAGCATAGAACAAGCATGCAAGCTCACACAACCTGACACCTATAGCAGCAAAATACTCAAGATACAATCTATCAATCACAAATCTAATTGGACAAGCGGAGGAGGCACATACCAAGGAGCAATCCCTCCAAAAACCAGCAGCAAAGATGGGCTGAGCAAGGAGATCAAAAATCGGGAGCAAGAACAACAAGAAATCGAGCTTGAGAAAGTTTTCCGGTGTTTTTCGGGAGAGAGAAAGAAGATGGCTGGGAGGAGGCACCTTGGAGGGGCCTAGGTGGGCCACACCCTACCCATGCGCGCCCTGGGGGTTGGTCGCGCCCACCAGGGGTGTGCTAGCCTGGGGTGGCCCCTTGGATCACTCCAGGTGTCCCTCTGCCCCTTTTTTCGAGGAAAAAATTATTTTGAATTTTCTGGAATTTTTCGGGAAACTTTATTTTTCGGCCAATTTCCAGGGTATGAAAATTGATTTTCTCGCAGAAAAGACTTTTTTTAGAAGAAGAAAAAGCAAACAAAAACCAAACTACAGAAGTTCTAAGACACTCTAACAAGCAAACAACTAGCAAAACTAAAGCTAACAAGAGAAAAAGCAAAGACTAGGAAGGAGAAAGGTAGAAGTGAGCTAGTATAACCATGGTTATACTCAAGCTTTGCTAGTTTTCACTATGGTTAGAAATCTCATCATTAGGAATCTTCCTTTTATTAGAGACAATATCCTTCATATACTTTGAATAAAGAGGCAACTTAATAGCATCAGTCAAAGAATTTGCAAAAATAAAGGTTTCATCCACTCACAAAACTTGTTGTAGTGTTCTTCCTCCTTTGACTTGTGCCTTACCTAGAAAAGGCATAGGTTTCCGCACCCAAGGTTCTCTCTCTTTACCATGTTTATTAGCAATAAAATCTTCCTTAGTGTACCTAGTGTTCTTAGTGTGCTTCTCAGGTTCTTCCTCAATTTCCTCCTTATCAGGGGCATCATTTTTATCATTACCACTCTCAGTTTCAGCATCAGAGACAGATATACTATTAGGATCTACAGCAGGTTCAAGTGGTTCCTCAACTATTTTATTTTTCTTTTTCTTTATCTTACGAGGACTACCACTACTTTCACCTTGTTGAGAATCCTGCTCAATTCTTTTAGGGTGTCCTTCGGGATATAAAGGATCTTGAGTAGCTATACCACTCCTAGTTCTAATTCCATCAGCATGTTTATCTCCTGAGGCATTAACTAGCATATCCTTTTGTACCTTAGCAAGTTGATCAATTTGGGTTTGAACCATTTGAATGTGTTTACAAAGCATTTTAATATCATTAGAAGTTCCCTCCACAATATCTTTCAACTCTTTAATAGCTCTAGAGTTTTCTAATAAATGATTCTGAACTTGTTTATTAAAATTACCTTGCTTAACAATAAAAATGTCAAGTTCCTCTAAACATTGATCAAGAGGCTTACTATAAGGAATATCACCTTCATCAAAGTGTTGGAGAGAGTGTACCTCAATATTAGATGAGTGGGGAATTGGCTTACATAATTCTTCTATAGGAGGTAGATTCTTCACATCTTCAACTCTAATACCTTTCTCCTTTAGACACTTCTTAGCTTCCTTCATCACTTAATGCAACAACTCCCCTCTTCTTTGGTGTTGGTGTTGGAACTGGTTCAGGCACAACTGGTTCAAGAGTAATAGGCTCAGGTGTATTTAGCTCAGTTGAAGTCCAATCATCATAATTCTTGCTTATTTTAGCCATTAATTCTTCAGCATCTATTGGAGTTCTTTTCCTGAAAACACAATCAGCAAAGCTATCCAGGTATGTCCTAGAATCATCAGTTAGTCCATTGTAATAAATATCATGAAGCTAATTCTTAGGTAATGGACATCCAGGATGTGCATGAATCAAGGCACAGAACCTTGTCCATGACTCGGGCAATTTCTCTTCTTCTCCCTGTTTAAAATAAAAATTCTCTGCGAAGCAGCATGTCTAGCACTAGGAGGAAAATATTTCTGAAAGAAAGAAGCAATCAAACAATCAGGGCTATCAATGGAACCATGAGGTAATCTATTAAACCAAGCCCTAGCTTCTCCTTTTAGTGAAAAAGGGAAGATCTTAGTAACAAAGTACTTGCGCATCTTAAAATCATCAAATAATAAAGCACTCATAGTAGAAAGCTCATTCATATGATCCACAACACTCTCATTTTTAGTCCCACAAAAAGGTTCTTTCTCAACAATGTCCAAATAGGATAAATCGAGAGAAAAATCATAATCTTTATCTTTAATATCTATGGGAGAGGTGGAAAACTTGGGATCAGAGGATAGTTTAGGAATAATGGTACGTATTGCAAGGAGACTCTTAATAGCACTAGCACCATGTGTGTTTCGGCACTCTTCAACAAATTCATCAGCAAACTCAATGTAACCATCATTAATATCATAACCCTCTCTAGACTCAGGTGAGCTAACAGGTGTAACAGTGTCTTCACTAGGAGTTTCAGTATTTCCTAGACTAGCCATAGTAGCATCTAGGAAAGGACCTAATGAACCACTCGCATCAAGCACAATATAAGTAACATCATGAGTATCACAATCAGTTTCAGACTCAGCAGTAGTAGAAGTGTGTGTAGCATGAGTATGTGGTGGTGGTGTAACAAGCTTACTTATAACAGACCGTGAATCAAGAGCAGCAGAGGTGTTTAGGAATGTACCTCTTATTGTAGTGGATGGTAAAATAGAAAACTTTCCATCACGAGACTTCCCCATGATGAAAGGAGTAGCAGTGGACAATAATAGATCCAAATGAACTTACAAATAAAGTTATGCTCCCCGGCAACGGTGGCAGAAAATAGTCTTGATGACCCACAAGTATAGGGGATCGCAACAGTCTTTGCGGGTAGTATTACCCAATTTATTGATTCAACACAAGGGGAGCCAAAGAATACTTGCAAGCCTTAACAACTGAGTTGTCAATTCAGCTGCACCTAGAAATAGTTCTTGCTCACAGAAGTTTATCAGTAGCAACAATTTTGCAGTAGAAACAGCAAAGCAACTGAAAGTACAAAGGAAGTCGCCTAGAGGGGGGGTGAATAGGCTTTTAAAATTATCACGGTTTAGGCTCAAGTAAATGCGGAATAAAACTAACGTTTAATTTAATGAGCACAAAACCTAGCCACTAAGTTCACCTAGGTGCACCAACAACCTATGCTAAGCAATACAAGCAACAAGGTGATAGCAAGGTATAAATACTTCAAGCATGATGGCTATCACAATGTAAAGTGCATAAGTAAAGGGTTCGGTTGAGAGATAACCGATGGACGCGGAGACGAAGATTTGTTTCCCGAAGTTCACTTCCAAACAAGCTACGTCTCCGTTGGAGAGGTGCGATGGCGCAATGCTCTCCGAACGCCACAAATGGCTCACCTCGAGGTGTGGTGGCTCGATGCACACCCAACGCCACACAAGGCCTCACCCCGGATGCGGAAGCACGCAACTCACCGACGCCACAAAAGGCTCACCCTATTCTCCCAAGTGCGCACCACAGAAGGCGGGCACTTGCTCCACTATGGGATGCTTGAGGGCGGTCACCGAACCCGTACAAGATTGGGGCTAACTCCACAACTCAATTGGAGGCTCCCAACAACAAAGCCACAAAAGGCCAACAATGCCACAAAAGGTCAACAACGCCACAAAAGGCTACAAGACCACAAAAGGTCAACAAGACCACAAAAGGTCAACAATCCAACCACACAACCGTCTAGGGTTCCAAGGAACCCAAGAGAAACAAGCTCACAAGCTTGAACTCGCCGAATCTCCGAGGAGAACTCAAACCTATGCACCAAATGCAAGGGCAAGTCCTTCTCCCCCAAATTCCAACAAAGCTACAAAATCTATTGGGGGAATAAGGGAGGAAGAACACAAGAGTAGAACTCAAACCTATGCACCAAATGCAAGGGCAAGTCCTTCTCTCCCAAATTCCAACAAAGCTACAAAAGCTATTGGGGGAATAAGGGAGGAAGAACACAAGAGGAGAACTCAAAACTCTCCAAGATCTAGATCCCAATGATTCCTTCACAAAGAAGGGATTTGACTTGGGGGATTGTAGATCTAGATCTCCTCTCTCAAATCCCTCAAAAAGATGCAAGAATCATAGGAGGGGAAAGGGAGAGGGAAAGCTTCTTCAAGGTTGACAATGGAGGAGAGAGAGAAAGCCAAGAACCAAGAAGAAAAGCTAGTGCCCACGAAGGGGAAGAGGAGCCCCTTTTAAAGGGCTCCCAGATCTGCCCGTTATGGGCATTCGCGACACCTGGTCGGAACTTCCGGTGGGAGGCCGGAAGTTCCGGTGGCACCCAGCCATCGGTCGAAAACTGCGGAGCGAGAAACTGAAAAAACGAATCATGGCCGGAACTTCCGGCTCTGGGCGGAAGTTCCGCCCAGCCTGGCTCCAACGGTCATCAGACCGTTGACGCCCGCTCCAGAAGCGCAACCGGAAGATCCGGTCAAAACAGACCGGAAGTTCCGGTGAACTTCCGATGCAAGTTCCGACAAAGTTCCGACAAAGTTCCGGCAAATAGAACGCTTCAAAACAGAAGGTTACCGAGCGTGAGCGGAAGAAGACCCGGAACTTCCACCGGAACTTTCAGCGGCAAAGATGCCCTAGCAGAACTTCTGGTGGGAAGCCGGAACTTCCGGCCAGGGAAATTCCAGAAACCAGAAAACCAGAAACGCAATAACTTTTGCATCCGAACTCCAAATGGGATGAAACCAATTTTGTTGGAAAGATAACGACGAATAGAATCCAACTCCATGGGGATAGCCTTGGGAGAAAATATCATGAATAATATGTGATCTATCCCCCAAGGTGTGGAGCCGGAAAACTCGCAAGATCAAAAACCGCAATAAGATATGCAAGTGAAATCCTTAGATGATGAGCTAGAGCTTGTTATGATGGTGACCACAAGCTCTAGATCCTCTCATGGACAAGAACCAAATAATAACCAAGAAAGATGATGATATGAATGCAAAGGTTTGAGCTCTCTCCGAACGGTGCAAACGAGACACCCGCTTGAGAGCCCCTCTTAATAGTACGGCTATCTATCCTAAACCCGGTTTCCCAACTAACAACACGAGACCGGCAAAAGAGAAGCCCTATCAACATACCTTTGCCTTGAGCGTCCCACTTGAACTTGATGTAGACCGTCTTGTTCTTCTATAGTGGGAACACCTTTCTTGTTTGCTCTTGCTCGCTCTTGCTTGATGAAGACTTGCAAAATGCTCCCCCATACTCCATGGGGAAACCTCTTCTTTGAACTTGTCTTCATCATTCCATGAGCACGAGGATGTCAAGCTTCAAGCATGAGATCTTCTAGAGATGGCGCATCTTGAGCTCGTCCTTCTTCATCCTAACTTGAGGTTGATCCATCTTGATGCAACACTTTGCACATGCCTTGATCGACCTTCAATCTCCTTCTTTCTTCATGATTCCAATGGGCACAAAGCCCTTGGACATTTCTTCATCTTCCAACCTTGAGACCAACACATGTCCCAAGCGATGCCAATGGACAAACCTACAAGTGAAACTCAATTTACACATTAGTCCATAGAGATTGTCATTAATTACCAAAACCACACATGGGGGCATACATGCCCTTTCAATCTCCCCCATTTTGGTAATTGATGACAATCCCTTAGCGAGGGTCTAAATATGACAATTAACGACCAAAGCGGTTGCCCCAACATCAAATAATACACAAGTATGTGATGTTGGTACAACCACAATATATAGAGCAAACTCTCCCACAATCTATGCATGTGTGATGAACTTGAATTTCATTGCATAGATTGCCAACCGTTACCGTTGGTTGAGTTTCCTCTATATATTCAACATGCAAAGCAAAGACAAAGATGCAACAGCATGAGAGGCAAATGCTTAAGAACACACTCAAAGCAAAGGCCAACTTCCCTTAAACCCTCCAAAACTTCTCCCCCATTGGCATCGATTGCAAAAATGGGTGAAAAGTTCTAGACGGCCAACATAGTGAGAATTCCTCTAAAGGTGTGCATATGCACAAGGCAAATGATGAGAACTAGGGAGGAAGTAAAACTATATTGAGGAACCAAAGAAAGCAAAAAGAAAAGAAAGAAAAGGGCTTCAACAAATGAAGCGAGCAATCAAAAGATCCAAAAGAAACAAATGAAACACCATCAAATGATGTCAAAAGGAAACAACAACCAAAAGAGTGTTTAAATAAAAATAGAGAAGCTCCCCAAACTTTGTGCAAAGATTATAATACTTGTATTGAATACAATATGCACAAATATGGAATCCTTGCCCCCCCATAAGCATTTAAACCACAAGAAACGAGAAAGAAGGAACATGTGCATCATTAAATGAATTATAGAAGCTCCCCAAATATTGTGCACAAATTATAGTAATTATATTTGGAAACAATATGCACAACCATGGAATCCTCACTCCTTCAAAACCATTTAGCAATGCACACAAAATACAATAATTTGGAAACCACCGAAGAATCAAAATGAAGTAAGAGGTGATTTCCAAGAAATGCAAAAACAACCAAATATTGATCTTCTCTTGTGTGTATAAATTTTTAGGTGGAAAATATCACAAAGACATATAACCACAAAGAAAAATGCACACACAAAATAGATACTCAAGAAAACACATGAAGACCCAAAAAGAAGTCATAGAATATACCAATAAGATGTTTTGCTTGAAAGCATGCCCAAGGGCTCAAATATATCTTATTGTACATCAATGAGCTTCAAACACCAACATACCCCATACAACACAACTATTCTCAAGGGAAGAAGAGGATAGAAGGAATATATGGAGAAAGGCAACAAGTATCACAAGATAGAAATCAACTTGGCAAAAATACTCACTATTGCACATGGGAGATATCGAGGAAACGATATGCAACAAAATTGCTAGATTGACATATTTGGGATTAGTGAATCATGAGCATGATTTAGTATAGTCCCCATTATATGCACTCATCTCAACATACACACATTTGCAATAGAGAGAACTCTTCAAAGCCAAAACAAGAAATCCTACATATGGAAGAACACAAATTCATGCCAACAAGCAACCTACACAAGGTTGGGAACAAGATATGTATGCATGAGAGAGAGATACTTGTTACCGAGATATAATTGGTAGGATGAAGAAGATATGAATTCGTTGATCATCCTAACTTGCATCCAACTAACATGTAGACGCCACTTCTTCCTTGTTCAAGATACAAGCACCCAATATATATCTCCAATGCACCTAAAACACAATTAAGTACACTATGGTCCCCAAACAAATTGGGTCCAAAGTAGTTAGTGAAACTACAATACATAGGAGAGCCCCCACACAAATATGTGCATATTGATATGAAATTGAATTGCATGCACATCTTAGCCCATTAGGATTTGGTGGAGTTTCTCCTATATATTGGATCAAAGAAAGCAAGCATGCCATAATATATACAAGAAGTAAATATGCATGCATAGGCTTTCAAGAACCAAAAGGAGATACAATTTGAACAAAAACACAAAGTAAACCAATAAGACACACACAAAAGTGTGACTCGACAAAAGGTGTCCAAATTGTATCGAAGAGCCAAATCAACACATGAAAGAGCACAAGTTCAACAAATGAACTCGAAAGAGCCAAAGAAAAAGGATAATAAAAATACCAAGGCTCAAGGATTTATCTCATCCTAAAAGAACAAAACAAGTGAAACGGAATGAGATAAAGCCAACTCCCAACGAGAGCAAGGAAATAATAACCAAACCAAACTCTTCACACTTTTCATGATGGCACACAAAGTACCAACACAAAAAGGATCGAGCTTTCAAGCAAGAAGGATCAAATCAAGAAGCATAAAACAATGTTCTAGATAATATAGGAGAGCTCCCCCATAAGTAGAGCATTATATATAATTTTGCCTTTGAATGCAAAATGCCCACAAATGAGATCATCACTACTACCTACACTAAATAAAACACAAGGGGAAATAAATAAAATAAGAAGATCCACAAGAGGCAAGGAAAGCTTGGGAGCAAATAGAAAAACATTTTATTGGCCAAAGATAATATAAATAAGAAAAGGCCAAAACGAATATGATCAAAGAACCCTACCATATATTAAATACTAATTGTCCAAGGACAAAAAGTAATAGGGATAATTTTCCCGAGGTAGTTTGGAATGATATCCAAGATCATATTCACACAAAGAAGCATATAACAAGATAGGAATTAAGCTTGATGCTTCGAAAGAGATTCTTGATTGCTTCAAATAGTCACACAATCACTAGTGATTGGATTAAATAGAAACAAGTGGTTCCCATGAGGATATGTAGATCCAAATATGAGGAAACACATACCAAGAATCACTATCACGAACAAGATCCAAAAGATGAGCAATAAAAACATTTAAGCAAATTGGAACTTGTATGAGCAAATGTGCCACATAGGAACTAGATAATTCTCAATATCAAATCTAAGTGGCACTACCTCAAATGTCCACATTTTCTAGGTTTGTAATATGCACAAAGCATATGACTCCCCCATAATGTTATGAACCAAGAAATCTCAACAAGAGGCAAAAAGATCAAACTAGAGGTATTAATGGACATTATGGAAACTTGAGTTTCTCATGAGACAGACAAACCACATAGAGACAACAAAATGACTACTAAGTGGTTTTTCTCATGTACACACATTTTAGGATTGTGGAATGCCCAAGCATGACACTCCCCCAAAACGGAATAGTCCATTAATCCCTCACAAGAGCCAAATAAGATACCTACTAGAAACAATAAAGGCTCAAAACCAAGAAACACAAATACATGGTGTGCCAACCAACATACACAAAGATAATTCATAGGTCAATATAAGTAAGTGGGAAGCACAACATGTACAAGCACATGCAAGGTACAAAACCAACACATGCACAAGGGAGCAAGTAACTATAAATGTAAAGGAGTTTAGCACAAGTTACCGGAAGGAGGAACATTGGATAAGGAATAGAAGCATGATAACCAATGACTTGACTTTGACAACAAGAATATAATGAAGATCTCTAAACTCTTCATAAGATAGCCAAGTCTCCAATGCCCTCCAAAAACACCTATTGATCAAGTTTTAGCTTGTTGGACCCCAACCAAGTTGGGTCCTAAGAAGTTAGTCACAATAGGCTTGGCCACCCAAATGGTTCTTTTCTTGACACCACTTTGGGCACCAACAAATTTGGCAAACACATTGCCACCCTCATCCTTACGAAGTGAATAAGCATCATCAAACAAGATAGGATGGGATGAGGAGATACCCATGGTGCATGAGGAAGAAAGGTGCCCCTTCTCACGACATATGTAGCAAGTTCTTCTCTTGCCGTCTTTCTTCTTGGGAGGAGCTGCACCATGAAGAAGAGCTTGAGGCTTCTTGGGAAGTGGCCCATCTTGAGCTTGTGGAGGAGCTTGAGGCCGCTTCCCCCGTTGCTTCTCACTAAGAGGCTTCTTCTTCAATGGGCAATCCCTCACATGATGCCCTTCTTCCTTGCACTTCAAGCACACAATGTTGGCCGGATTCTTCACTTGTCCTTGGCCCTTCTTCTTGTTGCCCTTGTGCTTGAATGAGATAGTGGACTTGCTCTTGGTGTTGGAGTTGAATCCAAGCCCACTCTTGTCACTTGGGGGGCGTCGCACACTCAACATATTCTTGAGCGTGGTCTTCCCTTCATGACACCTTTTCAAGTCATTCTTCAAAGAAGTGACTTGAGCCTTAAGCTCTTTGACTTCCTCTACATGGTTAATATCAACAACAATACTAGAGGAAGTAGAAGCTTCATTGTTAGAGCAACAAGGCAAAGGATGCAATTCATCACAAGATTTAGCATGGTTGTGAGAGGATGAATTCCAAGGACTAGCACATGGAAATATAACATTTGGAGTAGATATAGTGTTAATGTCCACATGAGGCCCACTAGATGTTACCTTTGACACAATGGCCTCATGAGCTAACTCTAGCCTACCATGGGAGAGTAGAAGATCCTCATGCGAGCTTGAGAGCTTGGCATGACTTTCTTCTAATCTCCCATAGTTGCTTGTTAGCAAAGCAAGTTGAGCCTTTAGCTCAACATTCTCCTTCAAGATAGATGCTTCACATGAAATAGAGTTAGTAGCACAAGCATCATCAATTAAAGCAAGAGGTGAGGGCAACTTGGAAAGCTCTTTAGAATATGAAGCTTTAAGTTGCTCATGTAACTCGGTGAGTTTGATGAGCTCACCCTTGATGACCCTAGATCCATTGTTGAGGTGCTCAAAATCCTTAAGGAGTTTAGCATAGGCAACTTCAAGTTCATCATTTTTAATTTGAAGAGCACTTGCCACCTCAAACTCTCTATCATGAGATTTCCTTACTCTAGATAGCTCTAGAGCAAAGGCCTCCTCAAGAGATTCCTTAGTGGTTTGTTCCTCTTCAAGAGCTTCATTTAGGTTGGCAATTTCATTAGCATACTCACGCTCAAGACAACTTATTTTATCTATTTTGTCCTCATGCTCATATATTAGTTGCCTACTTTCAATAGCACAAGTCAAGATTTCAATGAAAGTAGAGCAAGCATTTTTATTAGGATGAAGAGCACGAAGGACTAGCCCCCCTTCTATTTTAGAGAAGCAACATCATTATCTACTTCTACATGATCAACATTCACATCATCATGAGATATATTGGAGTCCAAAGGAGAGGTTACCTTTGAACCCTTAGCCATGAGGCACAAGTGAACATTGGAAGAAGATGATGATGAGGGAACACATGAAGCTCTAATCACAACTTTGCCTTGGACCACACATTCTTCACTTTCCTCTACATGGTTAGCAACACAAGAACTAGAGGAAATGGAAGCACATTTATCATGGCAACAAGGCAAAGCAAGCATATCATCATGAGATATATCCAATTCATTTCTACAAGATATGCAAGGGCAATCAACACTAGGATGTAAATCACATATGGTCCTACAAGTGTTCATGCCCAAAGATACAACATTGCAATGAGATAGAGACAAAGAATCATGAATGGAAATCTCACTATCTACATTGCAAGTTCTATCACCACTCACCATATCATTACCTTGTGACAACTCACATGTTGGTCTAGTGGAAGAAGATGAGAACTCATCGCGGCCGGAGGTGGATGGAACACAATCATCCTCATTAAGCTTGGACACATCATATTTTGCTTGAAGCTTGGTCCATATATCATGAGCATTCCGGAAAGGCATGATTGAGGAAAGAACTACAAAGCTCACAACATTAACAAGCACATTAGATGCTTGAGCTTCGAGATAAGAGATTGTCTTCTCCTCCAAAGATAGATTTTGGGGATCCTTAGGAGGAGACAAGCCCATATCTAGAATGCGCTCAATGTTTGGGTCAATGGCCTGGAAATGACTAAGCATGCGAGTACGCCAAACATCATAATGTGTGCCATCAAAAGTAAATGTGTGAGAGTGCACTAAACCCCTAGGAGACATCTTTACTCTCGAGGCGGTGAAGCCTAAAAGCGAGAGACCTTGCTCTGATACCAAATGAAAGTACAAAGGTGTCATGAATATATATGTGATCTATCCCCCAAGGTGTGGAGCCGGAAAACTCGCAAGATCAAAAACTGCAATAAGATATGCAAGTGAAATCCTTAGATGATGAGCTAGAGCTTGTTATGATGGTGACCACAAGCTCTAGATCCTCTCATGGACAAGAACCAAATAATAACCAAGAAAGATGATGATATGAATGCAAAGGTTTGAGATCTCTCCGAACGATGCAAACGAGACACCCGCTTGAGAGCCCCTCTTGATAGTACGGCTATCTATCCTAAACCCGGTCTCCCAACTAACAACACGAGACCGGCAAAAGAGAAGCCCTATCAACATACCTTTGCCTTGAGCGTCCCACTTGGACTTGATGTAGACCGTCTTGTTCTTCTATAGTGGGAACACCTTTCTTGTTTGCTCTTGCTCGCTCTTGCTTGATGAAGACTTGCAAAATGCTCCCCCATACTCCATGGGGAAACCTCTTCTTTGAACTTGTCTTCATCATTCCATGAGCACGAGGATGGCAAGCTTCAAGCATGAGATCTTCTAGAGATGGCGCATCTTGAGCTCGTCCTTCTTCATCCTAACTTGAGGTTGATCCATCTTGATGCAACTCTTTGCACATGCCTTGTGTAACACCCTCAGAATCGGCCCTATGCAAGTTTTAGCGAAACCCGCCAAACCCGCATAGAAACGATTCAAAGGTGCCCACCAGGCACTTTCGTGCGGGTGGAAAACGAAGTAATATCATTACACAATAGTCCATGATGGAACCCACAGAACAGATATATACAACGGCGACTCAATGAGTCAAGAATACAGATATACAATACAAAGATCCAAATCACCTTGAAAATAATACAGCGCCCGAGTACGGACAAGATGAAAATGGGGCTAAGAGCCCTGAAGAATAACCAATGGCGTCCATAACCCTGCCCAGGCCAAGCCGGAAGGGTAACCCTGCTAACGACGTCGATCTCAAAACCTGCTTAAACAAAAGGGGTGCCGACAAAAGGCAAAGGAAAAAGAGAGAGAGCGGTCAGTACTGAGGCCAGTACACGGCGAGGCTAGAATTCGGCGGTCCTCGCCTACATAGGTATGGTGGACTGAAGCGGCAGCGCAGCATGCACTAAACAACCTATAGAGACTCGATACAACTGGCGGCTATCAGACAGGGGTAAGAAAGACCTATTCGGAACCAACCTGATACTACCACCAAACATACCCATCCTGGTATTTCCCCCTCGAGACCAAACGAGGAAGTCGACCAAGGAACTCACACAGTTGGCAGTTTTATTCATTCCGTTATAGTGGCGGCAATTACTAGTCAAATATAGATAGCATGAGTCATCCTGATATAATAAGCAGTGGGCACTTTTAGTTAACCATTCCATTGTAGTTGCAACACTTACTAGTCAGATACAATTAGCATGAGATATCCCAAACCTAGCAGTTGTTGGTACTTTTATTTAGCCATTCCGTGGTAGTGGAGCTGATTACTAGTCATATCGGATACAAGTCAAATTATAACAGTAAACTTTAGTTATAGTTGTCTATGATCGAGACCCGTGCTCCAAGTCGTCCATAACCGCGGACACGGCTTCTCGAAAAGATTTAACCCTGCAGGGGTGCACCAAAGTTTCCACACGCACCTACACCCTTGTTGTCAGATCAGGTAGGTACAAGATCACAAAACATACACCCAACGGTATGTCGACGGGGTTTCGGACACGACGTTTCCCAGACCCAAGCAAGCACGGGGGGCCACCCCACTAAGCTACCCGCAATGAAGTCGGCCGGTCTCCGAGACGGACTCAGGGTTTGCATCAGTGGCTGTAAACGACCGGGAACCCAAAAATGTGACTGGGCTTGTCGATACCGCGAAAACACTCCGCTTCCCTAAACAGTACAGGTGCATTCCTCGCACAATTTTAAATTAAGCAGTAAAGCATGGCATAAGTACAGGATAGTAATAAAGCTCCAAACTACTTTGTGGCCCCCAGTACAGTACTTGGAATCAGGTACTAAATCGATGGGGGTGCCCATACACCCCACCTGTGGTTAGCGCGCTCGATCTCGGAACAGGTGTCAAGAACTCGGGGTCCTACGGTACACCAGTGAGCGGTTAAAATCCAAATATTGTCTATTACCCACCGGTGCCTCTGCATTTACCTACTTCCAATTTTAGTTATTAAACAGTAATTAAAGCCATGATCATCTCCAACATTAAACATGCGGCAATACTCCAACAACTGTGGTACTGGACGACACGCAACAGCACTTGAGCAAGCGACTACGACGCGCAAGTCCAACTATCTACCAAACAACAGGTAATAGGATGTGTCCAAGGCAATATAAGGCTACAAGGGATATCACGGGTACGAAAACTAGAGCAACGCAACACAGATAGCAATAGATCAACAGGAGGGAATAAATACTATAAAAGTAAGATAGGTAGAAAGGGGGAGGTGCTCGCCTGAAAACATTGCCGAAGGTTCATCCGAATATCGGGTCGACGCTCACATCAACTCAACGGCCTTATCCGCGAAGAAGCAAAACACTAGAATAAACACCGGATGCACTATTTAATACTACGGCAAAAGATCGAGCATGATGCATGTATGATGTATGGCATGGCAAAGGTGCGATGCAATTATATCATATTAAGCGGAACCGAGGCCCCGACAATTAATTAGGTGACTTATGTTGTTTAAAACCCCGCAATTTAAATGTTGTATTAACAGGGCAAGATAAGTTACCGGTTCGCTACACAAATTTAAATGAGGCCAATATAAGACTAGATTTGTCCGCATATGGGCCCCATATTTAATTATGAGGTGAATCGACATAATGCCCCCAAACCACACAATGTATGCAAGTATGAACAATTGATTTGCAACAATTTATATAGATGTCAATTTATAAAATAGGGCTCGAGAGAAAGGGTCACACATTAGGGTTCGAAGATCTTGGGGTTCGAAGGGGTTCGGTTCGGGCGCGCCGGGATCAGTCTTCGGGGTCCGAGAAGGAAGAGCTATGCGTTCCATGAAGAAGTTCATGTCGATGGTAGATACTGGCATTGCGTAAATGGCATCGGTCGATGATAATATCGGAGTACATGCATCGCCACGGTCTCACTTCGGATCTTCTTGGTCACATGTACAGGAACCAACAAGCACATTACAGACTAACACAAAATTTGATCATAGGACACGATCTTAACCACAGAGACATCCACTCACGGGGCAGATGGCCATCAGGCATGCGCACACGCGGGCTCACGAGCAGCCAAGGCGAGGTCGAGACTTCGACGGGGAGCAGGCGAGGGTGCTAGGAAGGAGAGGTGCGGTCGCGAGGTGCCAAGGCTCGAGGACGGGCGAGCGGCGAGCAGCAGGGCCGGTCGGTGCTCACAGGGTCGGCAGGCTCGGCAGGGACGACCGCAGCAGAGGAGGTGGGCCCTAGGAAGGAGAGGCAGAGGCTCGTCCGGCTCGCAGAGGCGCGGCCGAGGCGCTGGGGACGGGGCTGCGAACGACGGGGCCGACGCGAGGAGAGAGGCCATGGGCGGCGGCCGGACGACAGGGATGTGGACCCAAGCGAGGTGGGGAGTTGGGCGGCGGCTCTCGCAGAGGCCGGGGTCGGAGAAGGGCCGTGGCGGCGGGCGCTCGGCCGGGGGAAGGAGAGTAGGGCAGCGGGGAGAAGAGGTGCAGCGGCGATGGGGCTCGCGATGCGGGAGGAGTCGCGGGGTAGGTCGCGAGGTGGGGGCGAGGCGATGGGTGGTTCGCATGAGTCGTACGCGTCCAGGGGAGCGGGGCGAGGATGGGACACGGGGTGGGTCCGGTGGGGCTGGGTGCGTGACAGAGGACAGGGGCCAGCCGGGGGTGTGTGCGTGAGGCATGTGTGGGTTGGGTTCCTGGCAGCTGTGTGGGTTGGGCGTGCGTGGTGGTGTGCTAGCGGCGGCTGGGAACGGGTGAAGGAGTGGGATTAGGGGTAGAGCTAGGGTTTGGGTTAGAGATAGGTCTGGTTAGGGTTTGGGGTAGGGATTAGGTTGGGCCGATTAGGGTGGTAGGTGGCCTGGCTTTCGGGCCGGGCTGCCTCCCCGATCAAAACAGTTGTATTTAATTTATATTTTGTAAACGCTTTTATAAATAATTTTTAGGCAAATAAAAGATCTGGACAGGCCGAACCTTAAAATTTGAAATAATAGGGGGTAATGTAGAAAGCAAAAATAGGGTTTTGGGAAAATAGTTTTTAAGCAAATAGATGCATGATGTTACGATGATGCATAAAATATTATTTAACACGCGATTTTCTAGTAGTGGATTTTCCCGGGGTGCTACACCTTGATCGACCTTCAAGCTCCTTCTTTTTTCATGATTCCAATGGGCACAAAGCCCTTGGACATTTCTTCATCTTCCAACCTTGAGACCAACACATGGCCCAAGCGATGCCAATGGACAAACCTACAAGTGAAACTCAATTTACACATTAGTCCATAGAGATTGTCATTAATTACCAAAACCACACATGGGGGCATACATGCCCTTTCAATCTCCCCCATTTTGGTAATTGATGACAATCCCTTAGCGAGGGTTTAAATATGAAAATTAACGACCAAAGCAGTTGCCCCAACATCAAATACTACACAAGTATGTGATGTTGGTACAACCACAATATATAGAGCAAACTCCCCCACAATCTATGCATGTGTGATGAACTTGAATTTCATTGCATAGATTGCCAACCGTTACCGTTGGTTGAGTTTCCTCTATATATTCAACATGCAAAGCAAAGACAAAGATGCAAGAGCATGAGAGGCAAATGCTTAAGAACACACTCAAAGCAAAGGCCAACTTCCCTTAAACCCTCCAAAACTTCTCCCCCATTGGCATCGATTGCCAAAATGGGTGAAAAGTTCTAGACGGCCAACATAGTGAGAATTCCTCCAAAGGTGTGCATATGCACAAGGCAAATGATGAGAACTAGGGAGGAAGTAAAACTATATTGAGGAACCAAAGAAAGCAAAAAGAAAAGAAAGAAAATGGCTTCAACAAATGAAGCGAGCAATCAAAAGATCCAAAAGAAACAAATGAAACACCATCAAATGATGTCAAAAGGAAACAACAACCAAAAGAGTGTTTAAATAAAAATAGAGAAGCTCCCCAAACTTTGTGCAAAGATTAGAATACTTGTATTGAATACAATATGCACAAATATGGAATCCTTGCCCCCCCCATAAGCATTTAAACCACAAGAAACGAGAAAGAAGGAACAGGTGCATCATTAAATGAATTATAGAAGCTCACCAAAGATTGTGCACAAATTATAGTAATTATATTTGGAAACAATATGCACAACCATGGAATCCTCACTCCTTCAAAACCATTTAGCAATGCACACAAAATACAATAATTTGGAAACCACCGAAGAATCAAAATGAAGTAAGAGGTGATTTCCAAGAAATGCAAAAACAACCAAATATTGATCTTCTCTTGTGTGTATAAATTTTTAGGTGGAAAATATCACAAAGACATATAACCACAAAGAAACATGCACACACAAAATAGATACTCAAGAAAACACATGAAGACCCCAAAAGAAGTCATAGAATATACCAATAAGATGTTTTGCTTGAAAGCATGCCCAAGGGCTCAAATATATCTTATTGTACATCAATGAGCTTCAAACACCAACATACCCCATACAACACAACTATTCTCAAGGGAAGAAGAGGATAGAAGGAATATATGGAGAAAGGCAACAAGTATCACAAGATAGAAATCAACTTGGCAAAATACTCACTATTGCACATGGGAGATATTGAGGAAACGATATGCAACAAAATTGCTAGATTGACATATTTGGGATTAGTGAATCATGAGCATGATTTAGTATAGTCCCCATTATATGCACTCATCTCAACATACACACATTTGCAATAGAGAGAACTCTTCAAAGCCAAAACAAGAAATCCTACATATGGAAGAACACAAATTCATGCCAACAAGCAACCTACACAAGGTTGGGAACAAGATATGTATGCATGAGAGAGAGATACTTGTTACCGAGATATAATTGGTAGGATGAAGAAGATATGAATTCGTTGATCATCCTAACTTGCATCCAACTAACATGTAGACGCCACTTCTTCCTTGTTCAAGATACAAGCACCCAATATATATCTCCAATGCACCTAAAACACAATTAAGTACACTATGGTCCCCAAACAAATTGGGTCCAAAGTAGTTAGTGAAACTACAATACATAGGAGAGCCCCCACACAAATATGTGCATATTGAGATGAAATTGAATTTCATGCACATCTTAGCCCATTAGGATTTGGTGGAGTTTCTCCTATATATTGGATCAAAGAAAGCAAGCATGCCATAATATATACAAGAAGTAAATATGCATGCATAGGCTTTCAAGAACCAAAAGGAGATACAATTTGAACAAAAACACCAAGTAAACCAATAAGACACACACAAAAGTGTGACTCGACAAAAGGTGTCCAAATTGTATCGAAGAGCCAAATCAACACATGAAAGAGCACAAGTTCAACAAATGAACTCGAAAGAGCCAAAGAAAAAGGATAAGAAAAATACCAAGGCTCAAGGATTTATCTCATCCTAAAAGAACAAAACAAGTGAAACGGAATGAGATAAAGCCAACTCCCAACGAGCGCAAGGAAATAATAACCAAAACAAACTCTTCACACTTTTCATGATGGCACACAAAGTACCAACACAAAAAGGATCGAGCTTCTAAGCAAGAAGGATCAAATCAAGAAGCATAAAACAATGTTCTAGATAATTAGGAGAGCTCCCCCATAAGTAGAGCATTATATATAATTTTGCCTTTGAATGCAAAATGCCCACAAATGAGATCATCACTACTACCTACACTAAATAAAACACAAGGGGAAATAAATAAAATAAGAAGATCCACAAGAGGCAAGGAAAGCTTGGGAGCAAATAGAAAAACATTTTATTGGCCAAAGATAATATAAATAAGAAAAGGCCAAAACGAATATGATCAAAGAACCCTACCATATATTAAATACTAATTGTCCAAGGACAAAAAGTAATAGGGATAATTTTCCCGAGGTAGTTTGAAATGATATCCAAGATCATATTCACACAAAGAAGCATATAACAAGATAGGAATTAAGCTTGATGCTTCAAAAGAGATTCTTGATTGCTTCGAATAGTCACACAATCACTAGTGATTGGATTAAATAGAAGCAAGTGGTTCCCATGAGGATATGTAGATCCAAATATGAGGAAACACATACCAAGAATCACTATCACGAACAAGATCCAAAAGATGAGCAATAAAAACATTTAAGAAAATTGGAACTTGTATGAGCAAATGTGCCACATAGGAACTAGATAATTCTCAATATCAAATCTAAGTGGCACTACCTCAAATGTCCACATTTTCTAGGTTTGTAATATGCACAAAGCATATGACTCCCCCATAATGTGATAAACCAAGAAATCTCAACAAGAGGCAAAAAGATCAAACTAGAGGTATTAATGGACATTATGGAAACTTGAGTTTCTCATGAGAGAGACAAACCACATAGAGACAACAAAATGACTACTAAGTGGTTTTTCTCATGTACACACATTTTAGGATTGTGGAATGCCCAAGCATGACACTCCCCCAAAACGGAATAGTCCATTAATCCCTCACAAGAGCCAAATAAGATACCTACTAGAAACAATAAAGGCTCAAAACCAAGAAACACAAATACATGGTGTGCCAACCAACATACACAAAGATAATTCATAGGTCAATATAAGTAAGTGGGAAGCACAACATGTACAAGCACATGCACGGTACAAAACCAACACATGCACAAGGGAGCAAGTAACTATAAATGTAAAGGAGTTTAGCACAAGTTACCGGAAGGAGGAACATTGGATAAGGAATAGAAGCATGATAACCAATGACTTGACTTTGACAACAAGAATATAATGAAGATCTCTCAACTCTTCATAAGATAGCCAAGTCTCCAATGCCCTCCAAAAACACCTATTGATCAAGTTTTAGCTTGTTGGACCCCAACCAAGTTGGGTCCTAAGAAGTTAGTCACAATAGGCTTGGCCACCCAAATGGTTCTTTTCTTGACACCACTTTGGGTACCAACAAATTTGGCAAACACATTGCCACCCTCATCCTTACGAAGTGAATAAGCATCATCAAACAAGATAGGATGGGATGAGGAGATACCCATGGTGCATGAGGAAGAAAGGTGCCCCTTCTCACGACATATGTAGCAAGTTCTTCTCTTGCCGTCTTTCTTCTTGGGAGGAGCTGCACCATGAAGAAGAGCTTGAGGCTTCTTGGGAAGTGGCCCATCTTGAGCTTGTGGAGGAGCTTGAGGCCGCTTCCCCCGTTGCTTCTCACTAAGAGGCTTCTTCTTCAATGGGCAATCCCTCACATGATGCCCTTCTTCCTTGCACTTCAAGCACACAATGTTGGCCGGATTCTTCACTTGTCCTTGGCCCTTCTTCTTGTTGCCCTTGTGCTTCAACGAGATAGTGGACTTGCTCTTGGTGTTGGAGTTGAATCCAAGGCCACTCTTGTCACTTGGGGGGCGTCGCACACTCAACATATTCTTGAGCGTGGTCTTCCCTTCATGACACCTTTTCAAGTCATTCTTCAAAGAAGTGACTTGAGCCTTAAGCTCTTTGACTTCCTCTACATGGTTAATATCAACAACAATACTAGAGGAAGTAGAAGCTTCATTGTTAGAGCAACAAGGCAAAGGATGCAATTCATCACAAGATTTAGCATGGTTGTGAGAGGATTAATTACAAGGACTAGCACATGGCAATATAACATTTGGAGTAGATATAGTGCTAATGTCCACATGAGGCCCACTAGATGTTACCTTTGACACAATGGCCTCATGAGCTAACTCTAGCCTACCATGGGAGAGTAGAAGATCCTCATGCGATCTTGAGAGCTTGGCATGACTTTCTTCTAATCTCCCATAGTTGCTTGTTAGCAAAGCAAGTTGAGCCTTTAGCTCAACATTCTCCTTCAAGATAGATGCTTCACATGAAATAGAGTTAGTAGCACAAGCATCATCAATTAAAGCAAGAGGTGAGGGCAACTTGGAAAGCTCTTTAGAATATGAAGCTTTAAGTTGCTCATGTAACTCGGTGAGTTTGATGAGCTCACCCTTGATGACCCTAGATCCATTGTTGAGGTGCTCAAAATCCTCAAGGAGTTTAGCATAGGCAACTTCAAGTTCATCATTTTTAATTTGAAGAGCACTTGCCACCTCAAACTCTCTATCATTAGATTTCCTTACTCTAGATAGCTCTAGAGCAAAGGCCTCCTCAAGAGATTCCTTAGTGGTTTGTTCCTCTTCAAGAGCTTCATTTAGGTTGGCAATTTCATTAGCATACTCACGCTCAAGACAACTTATTTTATCTATTTTGTCCTCATGCTCATATATTAGTTGCCTACTTTCAATATCACAAGTCAAGATTTCAATGAAAGTAGAGCAAGCATTTTTATTAGGATGAAGAGCACGAAGGACTAGCCCCCCTTCTCTTTTAGAGAAGCAACATCATTATCTACTTCTACATGATCAACATTCACATCATCATGAGATATATTGGAGTCCAAAGGAGAGGTTACCTTTGAACCCTTAGCCATGAGGCACAAGTGAACATTGGAAGAAGATGATGATGAGGGAACACATGAAGCTCTAATGACAACTTTGCCTTGGCCCACACATTCTTCACTTTCCTCTACATGGTTAGCAACACAAGAACTAGAGGAAATGGAAGCACATTTATCATGGCAACAAGGCAAAGCAAGCATATCATCATGAGATATATCCAATTCATTTCTACAAGATATGCAAGGGCAATCAACACTAGGATGTAAATCACATATGGTCCTACAAGTGTTCATGCCCAAAGATACAACATTGCAATGAGATAGAGACAAAGAATCATGAATGGAAATCTCACTATCTACATTGCAAGTTCTATCACCACTCACCATATCATTACCTTGTGACAACTCACATGTTGGTCTAGTGGAAGAAGATGAGAACTCATCGCGGCCGGAGGTGGATGGAACACAATCATCCTCATTAAGCTTGGACACATCATATTTTGCTTGAAGCTTGGTCCATATATCATGAGCATTCCGGAAAGGCATGATTGAGGAAAGAACTACAAAGCTCACAACATTAACAAGCACATTAGATGCTTGAGCTTCGAGATAAGAGATTGTCTTCTCCTCCAAAGATAGATTTTGGGGATCCTTAGGAGGAGACAAGCCCATATCTAGAATGCGCTCAATGTTTGGGTCAATGGCCCGGAAATGACTAAGCATGCGAGTACGCCAAACATCATAATGTGTGCCATCAAAAGTAAATGTGTGAGAGTGCACTAAACCCCTAGGAGACATCTTTACTCTCGAGGCGGTGAAGCCTAAAAGCGAGAGACCTTGCTCTGATACCAAATGAAAGTACAAAGGTGTCATGAATATATATGTGATCTATCCCCCAAGGTGTGGAGCCGGAAAACTCGCAAGATCAAAAACCGCAATAAGATATGCAAGTGAAATCCTTAGATGATGAGCTAGAGCTTGTTATGATGGTGACCACAAGCTCTAGATCCTCTCATGGACAAGAACCAAATAATAACCAAGAAAGATGATGATATGAATGCAAAGGTTTGAGCTCTCTCCGAACGATGCAAACGAGACACCCGCTTGAGAGCCCCTCTTGATAGTACGGCTATCTATCCTAAACCCGGTCTCCCAACTAACAACACGAGACCGGCAAAAGAGAAGCCCTATCAACATACATTTGCCTTGAGCGTCCCACTTGAACTTGATGTAGACCGTCTTGTTCTTCTATAGTGGGAACACCTTTCTTGTTTGCTCTTGCTTGCTCTTGCTTGATGAAGACTTGCAAAATGCTCCCCCATACTCCATGGGGAAACCTCTTCTTTGAACTTGTCTTCATCATTCCATGAGCACGAGGATGGCAAGCTTCAAGCATGAGATCTTCTAGAGATGGCGCATCTTGAGCTCGTCCTTCTTCATCCTAACTTGAGGTTGATCCATCTTGATGCAACTCTTTGCACATGCCTTGATCGACCTTCAAGCTCCTTCTTTCTTCATGATTCCAATGGGCATAAAGCCCTTGGACATTTCTTCATATTCCAACCTTGAGACCAACACATGGCCCAAGCGATGCCAATGGACAAACCTATAAGTGAAACTCAATTTACACATTAGTCCATAGAGATTGTCATTAATTACCAAAACCACACACGGGGGCATACATGCCCTTTCAGCAACAACAACAGTAAAACAAGAGCAATAGTAACAGTAGTAGCAAATAGTAGGATATGAGTGCGGTAGGCATAGGGATGGATGGACGGGCGTTGCATGGACGAGTCTAAACATGTAACTTCAAGACCTAAGGCATTGCATATAAATAAGAATAAGCATCCAAGTACTAAACAATCCTAGGCGTGTGCTCCATATATAGTCATGCGTGCTCGCAATGAGAACTTGCACAACATCTTTTGTCCTGCCAGTCCGTTGCAGCGGGGCCTCAAGGGAACCACTGGCAATTAAGGTGCTCCTTTTAATAGAGCACCGGAGCAAAACATTAACACTCTATGAACACATGTGATCCTCACATCACAGCCATCCCCTCCAGTTATCCAAATTTCTGTCACTTCGGGGCCTTTGGATCCGGACAATGATATGTGTACACAACTTGCAGATAAGATCACAAACAATACTATCATAATGATTCAATAATAAGTTCAGATCTGAGATCATGGCACTCGGGCCCTAGTGACAAGCATTAAGCATAACAAGTTGCAACAAAGTCAAATAGCACTAATAGAGATACTAGGCACTATGCCCTAACAATCTTATTCGATTACATGATAGAACTCATCCAATCCCTACCATCCCCATAGCCTACAGCGGGGGATTACTCACTCATGGATGAGGAAAACATTCATGGTTGATGGAGAGGCGTTGGTGATGACGATGGCGATGATCCTCCCCAAATCCCCCGTCCCGGCAGGGTGCCAGAACAGAGTTTCTGGTTCCGAATCTTGGTTTCTGGTGGTGGCGGCGCAATGGAACTCTTTCTCGAAAAACGACGACCCCCTCCCGTTTTTTAGGTCAGAAGGCATCTTATAGGCGAAGAGGGAGGCCGAGGGGGTGCCTGGGGTGGCTGCACCCCCCTAGGCGCGGCCAGGCCTGGCCCGCGCCTGGCAGGGGCGTGGCCCCCCCAGGCCTCCACTCCATCTCGTACTCTGGCTCCGTGGATCTTCTGGTGAAAAAGGATTTTTGGCATATTTTCTGGGATTTTTCTTGATAGTTGATTTTCTGCACAAAAACTAGACACCAAGGTAATTCTGCTGAAAACAGTGTCAGTCCATGTTAGTTGTATCCAAATCACACAAGTTAGAGGAGAAACAATAGCAAATGTGTTCGAGAAAGTAGATATGTTTTGGACGTATCAGCCGCCGCCACCATCGTCTCTAGATCGGGGGGATCTGAAGCTCTTCCCGGCACCCTGCCAGAGGGGAGATCATCCTAGAGGCCTTCTTATTCATCATGCTGACCTCCGGTATGAAGCGTGAGTAGTTCCACCTTGGACTACGGGTCCATGTAGTAGCTAGATGGTTGTATCTCCTCCTTTGTGCTTTCATGTTTAGTTCTTGTGAGCTCCGTTCATGATCAAGATCTCATCTATTTGTAATCATGCATGTTGTGTTTGCAGGGACCCGATGGATATTGAGATTACTATGTTAGGTTGATTAATGGTTTTGTCTTATTGATTCTATCATGTCTGTGTTGTTTTGTGATCTTGCATGCTCTCCGTTGTTAGTAGCTATCTTGGACAAGTAGTTGCTAGTGACTCCAAGTGGGGTATTTATGCTCGATAGTGGGTTCATGTCTGTATTTAATCTAAGGGAAGTGATAGAAATCTCTAAGGTTGTAGATGTGCTGTTGCCACTAGGGAGAAAACAACGGTCTCTTGTTCATGGAACACGTGGATTGTTTACCTTACACACTTTTCTTAAAGCAGTTGTCTGTTGCTTGCAACTTAATACTGGAGGGGGTTTAGATGATAACCCAAAGGTGGACTTCTAGTCATAGATGCAGTTGGATGGCGGTCTATGTATATTGATTTATTGCCCAATCGAATCTCATAGGATCATGAATGTCTAGTATTGCATTGTTATGCCTTGCTCAGTCATGTCAATTGCCCTGCTGTAATTTGTTTACCCAGCATGCCATGTTTGTTTATCTAAGGAGAACACCTCTAGTGAACTATGGACCTCGGTCCAATCTTTACCATTGATACATCTTCCACTGTTACTGTTTACTTGCTGCAAACCACCATTACCTTACACACCATATAGTTAATCCTTTGTTATAGCAAACCGGTGAGATTGTCAACCTCACTGTTCGTTAGGGCAAAGTCTTGAGTTTGTGTTGTGCAGGTCTACAAGTTGCTAGCAACACCTTTGAGTCGTTTCCTTCCTCCTACTAGTTCGATAACCTCGGTTTCTTACTGAGGGAAAACTTGCTGCTGTGCTCATCATACCTTCCTCTTGGTGTCTCCAAACGAAATGTTCAAGCACTCATCAATGAACTATGAATTTTACTCATTTTATATACAAATTTCATGTGTTTTTTCCTCTAAGCAACCAAACAACATTTGTTAGTGATTCATGTGTTCCCGATCTCTATAGGTTTCCATGTGGCATGACATTCCCTTCCTAATTTTTGAACTTACATGCACGGTCAAGTGTGAGGTGAATCTTAACACCCTGGTGTTGACGGGCTCCTACTTCTCTGCTAGCCATCAGTTGAACATCAGGACACACACATCCACAATAGTAGCAGCGGTTGGAACCAACGAGAAAAGAGACATCACAGGAACCCTAACCCTATAACAAGAGAGAGAGAGTGACATGGGTATACCCCACGGGTGGCCTATATTAGCCTACCTGGTTCGGCCTAGCAGAAGCCTATGAAGAAGGCATACCTCAATCGTGAAGCCCAGAAGGATTTCGGGTGGCCCAAGACCGATTCGACTCCTTGGAGGACACGCTTTCTTCGGATAGAAACTTGAAGGGAAAAACCCTAAGCTTATAACCGACTCGACCTATCCCCGAGACCTGGCTTATCTATACAAGGGCCAGGTGGGCACGACGAGAAGGACTACCTTATAACTTAGCACACACCTCGCCAGATCCAATACACGCACCCCTGTAACCTCCAGCATCACCATTAACAAAGAGTAGGCAAGCAGGAGTGGGGTTTTCCTTCTGGGGGCTTGAACCTGGGTAAACCTCGTGTCCCCGTGTTGCTTGTCTGTTAGCCGTTCTGCGATCTCCAGCGTCCCCTCCTTCTCCAAAACCCAAGTCCATAATAATAGGCATTGACGAGTCGAACCCTCGTCAGAGAGAGACAAAGGGGTTTGAGTTAATCGTGAAAGCATAAAAAAGAGGTAGAGCACGAGGGTGCAGTATATGTAGCAGTATGGAAATATCTAGGCAGTATCAAGGTTTGGGCTCTACGAGGTTTGACACTTTCATTGAAGGGCAGTGTCGGGGCTATGCACAAGTCAGAGCCCCCCCCCCCCCCGACGACTTGGAGCATTTAGTGAAGTAAAAAATATTTTAGGGGTTAGATAGAATTTTTTTGAAATCATTTGCCTCCCAAACATTGAAATATTGCCCTTTGCAACCCCCAAGCAACCTGAGCTAGCTCCGCCACTGTTGAATGGGTCGGGGAAGAGAAGTCATGAGAGCAGTTTTGCGATTTGTGGAAAGGACTTCTATCAAGTTCTCCCACATGTAAAATCGTTTTATTAGAGTGTGAGCGGCTCGGTCATGCCTAATGGGACAGTAAAATTAGAGCATTACAACTTAAGATGAGTTTCTCTGGTTGGACGACGCTGTTTTGAGACAAGCCTTGTTAAATTTAATTAGCACTACGTCGTAAATGATGTGATTCCATGTCAAAAATGTTGGATTTCATCGCAAAATGAGACTAGTTGTACAATTTGAGCGCTCAGTGGGTAGCTAGCATGGATGAACAGAAATGCCTTGCATGGGGCCAAATGATTGAACAACTATCTCATTAAATAACTTAGAATCCAAGCATAGGCTCAACTCCCTAGCTTTGTTCAGGTAATATGTCAAATCGTAGTGCATATTCCTGCAAGTAAATGTTATCTAGACTTTTGAAGATTACATCCCTACAAAAAGTACAAAGTCGCACAACAAACTGGAAAACAATTCACAAGATTCGCTAGGGAGAAGAACAATATATAAATCCGAATGGATTAGCAGTTGGCACATCACACTCGTTAAATCAAAAGAAATGTATATAATCACATGCAATTATGCAAACCACAATCATCCCCTCTTCGGCCTACGTCACTAGTACAACCGCGAACCTTTTGAAATTGAGCCAATTATAAAAAACAAGAAAAGGTGGGATGAACAGTACGGTACTCCCAAATTGAAAAAAAGTGGGGAAAAACTAGTGGCGATTCGAACCATGGTGCGGAGCATCAACTCCTTTGACCTCTGTACTATTAGTAGCACTAGTTTACTTGCCTTGGCGGCAGACTACAAACGGAGGAGAGCGAGCAGGCAGCGGCAGCAGCAGCAGCAGCAGCAGCAGAGAAAGCGACTATGGCGTTGGCAGCAGAGGAGGCGCTGACCGCCGTGGACCACCGTGGCCGCCCGGCCTCGCGGCGCTCGTCCGGCCGGTGGCCGGCCGCGCTCTTCGTCATCGGTACGTACGACCCGAAGCAAACCGGAAACACGGCCTTTAGCCAAAGTCGGATTAAATTGCGCGCGCGCGCGTGTGCGTTCGTGACCGATAGAAACTGAATGCAGGGGTGGAGATCGCGGAGCGGTTCGCGTTCGCCGGCATCTCCGGGAACCTCATCACCTACCTGACCGGCCCGCTCGGCCAGTCCACGGCGGCGGCCGCGGCGGCCGTGAACGCGTGGTCAGGCGTGGCCATGATGCTGCCGCTGCTCGGCTCCGTCGTGGCCGACTCCTTCATCGGCCGATACCGCACCATCCTCTACGCCTCCCTCCTCTACATCCTCGTACGTGTAGCATTGCTCTGCTTTCTACTCAGGAATTTCAGTGAAGACTGAAGACAACAGTTCAGTACTAGTACTTCACTTTCTACCTTGAACTGTTCCCAGGGGCTAGCCATGCTCACCGTCTCATCGTCCGCGCAAGCGGCGGCATGCGAGGGCACGCAAGACTCGGCCGCCGGATGCTCGGCGAGCCCGTCCGCCGCCCAGGTGGCCTTCTTCTACCTCTCCCTCTACCTGGTGGCATTCGCCTACGGCGGCCAGAAGCCGAGCGTGCAAGCATTCAGCGCCGACCAGTTCGACGAGAGCGACCCCGCGGAGCTCGCCTCCAGGGCCTCCTTCTTCAACTGGTATTACTTCGTCACCTACGGAGGCAACACCGTCACCATCTCGGCCCTGAACTACGTCCAGGACAGCGTGAGCTGGCAGCTCGGGTTCGGGATCCCGTGCGCCGCCATGGCTCTGGCTCTCGCCGTCTTCTGCCTCGGAACCAAGGCCTACCGCTTCTATCCTCCGGCAAGGGACGGCAGCGCCCTGCTCACGCAGCTCGGCGGACCGCTTGTCGCGAGGATTCGATCCTGGCAATCATCATGGCGTTCAAAGTAACCATTCTTTTTTTTTCTCCCTGAAAACTTCAATTCAGATTTTCGTTCCTTGCTGTGAGCCTGTGACTGAACACTTCCCCTGGCCGTTTCGTTTGGCATGCAGGTTGTCTGACGATTCAGAGCCCTTGCTCGCTGACGCTTCATCGCCATCCAAGACGAGCACCGGCAACGCAGATTTTCCTCGCGAAGCCGCAGCGGCGTTGCTCAAACTGTTTCCGATATGGTCGACCTGCCTGATTTATGCCATACTTCTGTCGCAGTGGCCTACGTTCTTCACCAAACAGGCGAGCACACTGGACAGGACAGTAGGCGGCCTGGTGGTGCCAGCTGCTGCCCTGCAAAACCTGAGCAGCGCCGCAGTCATGATCTTCCTGCCCATCTACGACCGGATCCTCGTTCCACTAGCACGAAAACACACGAGGAACCCTCGTGGCATCACGATGCTGCAGAGGATCGGCGCCGGGCTGGCTATGTCGATCATCACCATGGTCGTCGCAGCCCTCGTGGAGACGAAGAGGCTCAGGATCGCGGCAGCTCACGGCCTCCTGGACGATCCTGAAACTGCTGTTCCCATGAGCTTCCTGTGGCTGGTTCCTCAGTTCATCCTGACTGGGCTATCCAACGTGTTCACGGTTGTCGGCGTGATGGAGTTCTTCTATGACCAGGTGCCAGACTCCCTCCGCAGCCTGGGAGTGGCTCTGGGCTTGAGCATAGCTGGGGCTGGCAGCTTCATCAGCAGCTTCCTTGTGTACGCCATTGACAAGGTGACCAGTAGCAGCACCGGAGAGAGCTGGTTCTCCAACAATCTCAACAGGGGCCATCTCGACTACTTCTTCTGGCTCCTTGCCGGGCTTAGCGCCTTGGGCTTCTGTGCTTACCTGCACTTTGCGCAGCTTTATGTCGCTAAGAAAAGGGACACTTCAGTCTTAGTACAGTGATGTGCACGTGAAGATAAAAGTGCAGAAAGTCAAATGCGGCGGAATGGAAAAAAATAACCAAATTCGAAAGGATTTCACAAAATGACCCATTTAGAAAACTATTTCCCTAGACTAACCCTTTTTTAGCGCCTAACAGCTAGGCGCTACACTGTAGAGTGTAGCGCCTTTCAGCTAGACGCTATGCCCCCTGCCAGCGTGGCACCGCCTGGCCCCTCCCTGGCCCCACCCCGCCGTGTGATGCCCAGGCGCTATGCCCAGGGTGTAGCGCCTATCTGATAGACGCTACACATTAAAGTGTAGCGCCTAGCAGATAGGCGCTACACCCTGGGACTTAACATGTCGCGCGACAGCCCCCTCCCCACCCCTCCCCATTCAGTCCCAGACGCCAGGAAGAACAGCCGACGGTTCCTCTCTCCCCCTCTCTCAAATCCATCCCTAAAACCAACAGATCTGAGGGATTTCACCGTGGATTTGCTTCCCCATCCCTCCCTCAAGGTAATCCCCTCCTCTTCCCTCTCTTTCATCCAATGAATCTTGCACATTATCCTCAAACCCTAGATGTAGTTGGATTCATAATATGGATGGTTGTATATGGATTTGTATATAAATTAGTTGTATTTGATGGGGAATGAAAGTGTGTTGTTGATTTGCATTGTATATGATGGTTGTATATGGATTTGTATGGATGTTTGAATAATATGCTACCATATTCTTTGTAGTTTATTGTATAAATTCAAACAATGGCCACATACCACACACATTTTATTGATGTTTGGAATATATATGTAGGATGGTGTGGCTACTTGAGGATTACTATGATCATCAACACCGGGCATACTTGATGGCGGAGAAGCATATGGTAATAAAACCATGGTTGAACTTCTTTGCTTTTGTTTTTCTATTGATTCAATTGTGTTGGAAAAAGCATAATGTTCGATCTTGTATGTATGCAGAGGCTTCGTCCCCTCAAGATTCGGTCTCATGGCGCGTCTTCGAATGACATGCCGTACGACGAGCGGTACACCGAGTACATCAAGCGGCTAGGCCTCCTCCCTTTCATCACGCTTGTGAGCCGGTCGACGCCGAACCTCTAACGCGGCTGCTATCACTGCACTTGTCGACCGGTGGAGGCCGGAGACGCACACTTTCCACCTCCGTACCGGCGAGATCACTCCTACTCTTCAGGATGTTTCCATGATCTTTGGACTTCCTATCTCGGGGGAGCCTCTCTGTATGAGCACAGATTCCGATGGGTGGCGCAATGCGATGGAGCTACTTATTGGCATGGCTCCTGAAGAACTTGAAGATAAGAGCAAAGATAGAGTCCCAGCAGGCGCGACATATGCGTGGATCGTGGAGAACTTTAGGCAATGCCCGAACCCCGCCGAGGTTGAGGTGATCGAGACACATGCTCATGTGTACGTGTGGTATGTCCTTTCTAGGACTCTGTTTGCTGACAGCGGAGGTAGGACCGCTCAGTGGATGTGGCTCAAGGCACTAGCAAACTGGGATAGCAATATCAGCTGGGGTTCGGCGGCTCTTGCCTACTTGTACCGGCAGGTAATCACCTGTGCACTCTACATTCATTTGTATATGTCGAGTCCACACATATGCTATACTGACCTCGTTTTTGTTCACTTGCAGTTGGACGATGCCTGTTGTAGGGCAGGCGAAAATGCCGGAATAGGTGGTGCTATGGTTCTTCTCTCGATATGGAGCTGGGAACGCTTACCAGTTAGTCGTCCCAAAGAGGTGGGCCACCATCCTTGGCTAGCGTATAATAGAAACCCTCTACGCCAGCCGACTTGGGCTTACAAGTGGGACGTGGTATCGGAGATGACAAGCGATGTTGATGCCATGTACCTCAAGTACATGAACGAGTTTGATGCGATTACGCCCGAGCAGGTAGATGTTTATCTATACGTCACTATCCATAATATTTACTTCACGAGTGAAAATCGATACCAAACATGTTCTTGTGATATGTTGCAGGTGGAGTGGGAGCCTTATAGTTGTGGGGACGAGTTTGGTATTGCTCCCGGGTTTGATATTAACCCGAAGTGCTTCGAGGAACAATCTCTCTGGCTCATGTGCTGCCCATTGATTTGCAATTGGGCGGTTGAGTTTCATATGCCACAACGGGTGATGGGGCAGTTCGGGTTGTTTCAGTGCAACCCTCCCGTGTGGAAGGACACGGACAAGGAGCTTCATCGGTTAGTTAGCATGAGAACTTGTGCTCAATTGCTTTGGATGGTACTAACATGGTTCTTTGTTGTTGTTCAGGTTGGACAGAAAGAGGCAGAGGAAGATCAAGAATTGGGATCACCATCATAGGAGGCACGTCATGGATTTCCTCATTTGTGTGGAGAATGCTCGACGAACGGAATGGAATAGTGGAAGAGCACATTGCCCAGTTGCATTTAACAACTACATCCATTGGTTTCTTGGTAGTACCCGTGTCTCCATTTGCCCGCCATCCTATGAGGAAGAAATATTGGACGAGCCAGTCCAGTTCGATGAACTTGCCTACACTCAGTACAACCGGCAGGTCAGGAGGGGGACCGACATCCCGCTTTCTTCCTCACTCAACTTTGCGGTAAAGTTATCGTTGCCTTCGCATTACTTTCCTTGCACTGTCATATCTTTCTTGCCTAACATGTTCTTGTTCTTGACTCTGTAGAGAACGGAGGTAAAGAAATATGCCGACGATGCCGAGGCGATTCTTTTTTCTGCCCCTAAGGGGAAAAAGGGAGAAGGCATGATACGAAACTTCCTTAAGGTATGGATGCGAGAATTCCTCAAGATAGGCATGTTCTTGGTTTGACTTATGTTGTTATTTGTTACAGAGCTCGGCCCAAAAGATGCGTTGCTTATATAACGTGCTAGGTTGCCGCGATCCCGAGTACACAACCCCGTCCGGTTCTAGGTCCAAGTCGAGTACTGATCCGTCGGCCCATCTTCAGGATGATGTTGAGGATGACACCACTTCGGCGATTCGTTTGGAAGATGAGGTATGGGACAACCTTACATGCATTTAGTGCTTTCTGTTTGCCATGCATTTCTCATAGCCATACAATCTTACATGTAGCTGCCTCATATGGAGAATGAGACTAAGGAGGAGTACCGGATTTGTTCCGCATACCAGCTGAAGCCAAGGAAACAGTTCAATCGCTGGACGCCGGACGACTTCCGTAACAAGGGAAAGGCCAATGTTGTCGAGGAAGAGCCGCCACGGAGGTCAAGAGCGACTAGGAGGACGAGAGGCCTACAGTATGATGATGAAGATGAGTCGCAAGAAGAGGAGGTGACAAAGAAGATACCTCCAAGGAGGGGCCGAGGCCCAAGGACGTGTGGACGGAAGTAGGTCATGTATGGCACAATGTTGATGATGATGCACTAGGTTTGAGACTATGTATGGGTTGATGTATGGCACTATGTTGATGTTGTTTAAGACTATGTTCATGTATGGCACTATGTTGATGTTGTTTGAGACTATGTTGATGTATGACAATTTGTTCATGTTGTTTGAGACTATGTTGATGTTATTTGAGTATATGTGCAGTTTGAGTATATGTTGTTTGAAACTAGTATAACAAGTGTTGTTTGAGTACATGTTGTTTGAAACTAGTGCAGTTCAGGAGTGTAGCGCCTGTCTGATAGGCGCTACACATCAGAGCATAGCGCCTATCAGACAGGCGCTACACCCTGACTTAGAGATTTCCTCCGCCAGCGAACTCTCGATTTGCTCTCAGTATGCTCCTGTTAGTTTTGGGGCAAATGAAATCTGCTAGCATAGCGCCTAGCAGAACGGCGCTACACGAGCATAGCGCCTAGACAGGCGCTATGCTAGCAGATTTCATTTGCCCCAAAACTAACAGGAGCATACTGAGAGCAAATCCAATCTTCGCTGGCGGTGGAAAACTCTAAGTCAGGGTGTAGCGCCTGTCTGATAGGCGCTACACGTCAGAGCATAGCGTTGGCCCTCATCTTCCTCTCTTCCTCTTCCTTCTCCTTTTGCCTCTTCCTCTCTTCCTCTTCCTTCTCCTTTTGCCTCTTCCTCTCTTCCTCTTCCTTCTCCCTTTTCTTCTTCCTCTCTTCCTCTTCCTTTTTCTTCTTTCTCTCGTCCTCTTCGTCCTTCTTCTTCGCCAAGTCTCGAGCAAGTTGAACTACCTCTTCAAATGCCTTCCTCTTCTTCTCTTCTTCTTCCTCCTTCCTCTTCTTATTCTTCCTCCTTCCTCTTCCTCTCTTCCACCACCTTCATAGCATTCACCCAGATAGCCGAGTAGTTCACACCGTCCCCATCAATGCCCTTGTTGGGTTGAGTCGCCATACCTATTATAAGAACAAAAGCTACAAGTTAGTAAAGGATGCAATGAATGTGAACAATAATTGATTCAAGCATGCAAGTATGAATATTCCATCCATACCTATTAACATAAGGATTTGGTCCTGCCAAGTAACCTAACATACTAGACGGGTTAAAACCGCCATGCCCTCTTCCTCTTCTAAGCCCAAGTGATCGACCTCTTTGTTGTCTAGGAGCTTGTTGGCTAGTTCTTGGTTGGCTTGGAGCTTGTTGGCTAGTTCTTGGTTGGCTTGGGACTTGTTGGCTACCACTTGGTTGGCTAGTGCTTGCTTCATTTCCTTTTGCTCTTTTCCTTTGAGAACACTTTCTTGCATTGTGCCCTTCACCATTGCATGTTCCACACCGGGCTCTCTCACGAGGCTCTTGGAATTGGTCATTGCCCGTTTCTCGAGCACCACCACGGCCCCATCCATCCATGTCGCTCCTAAAGAGTTTTGTCTTGCGTCTTCCACGTTTAATCACTTTCCATTTCGGATCGGGCCATAGTTGAATCCCATGGTACTCTGGCCATTTTGATTGGTCCAAATATGGATGAAATCTAGGAGCCCATGTCTTCTTAGAAGTCTCAATGGAGAACTCAGCCTCTCTCACCGTGAGCGGATTATTGTAATCCAAATGTCGCCAGAAAGACGCGACGAGCAAGTGAGAGCAGGCAAGATGAAGCAATGATGGCCTTCCGCATGTGCACTCACAAGTCTTGAGTGAGACCTTGAAAGCTCGGCCTCCGTGTTGGACACCATCAGCCGTTGTACCTCCAGGCTCCGTAACTTGGTAAATTAGCTCGTCATTGTCATACACCGTGACAACTTGGGCATCCGCTTTATTTGTCTGAAATTGCATCCAATCATCAACCTTAGGTGGGTACTTGTATTTGTGCTTGTTCTTGTAGTCCCCCGCAATCTGTCGGTCCGTTTCCTCTGAGTATTTAAGAAAATACCCATTCATCATGTCGAATGTATAACGGACTATTGCCGTGACGGGAAATGCACGGACACCTTTGAGCAACTTGTTGAAGGCCTCTGCCATGTTGCTTGTGATTTGGCCGTACCTCCGGCCACCGTCATCGAATGCTCGTGCCCACTCTGTTCTTTCTCCAATGCTCCTATCGAGAAACTCTCGACCACCCGCATCGAGCTCTTTGTTGAAGAGCAATTTGTTGTACAAGTTTGAGAAACGACGTTCCGTGAAAGCGAGGCAACAATCTTGTAGATCATCGGCCAAATCCTTGCTCTTGCATGCCCTATAGAAGTTTGAACAAAAGTGTCTCATGCACCAACGATGGTGCAACGGAGCATGCCCGGGAATATGTTGGTCCACCGCTTTAAGAATTCCTTGATGACGGTCCGAGATGACACATATTTCCCTACGAGGGGTTAATATCTTGGTTCTTAAAAGATGGAAGAACCACTCCCAATTATCATTGTTTTCCACCTCTACCAAAGCAAAGGCCAAAGGAATCAACCGGTTGTTGTCATCATTGGCTATTGCAATCAAGATAGTGCCCTTGAATTGACCGGTCAAAAAGGTGCCATCAACGGAGATGACCGGCCTACAATGTTCAAATGCCTGAACACATTGCTCGAAAGCCCAAAATGCACGGCCAAAAACTCGAACGGTTCTTCTGTTTACAATCCTTGTCTTGTTCCCCAAAGGTTCAACCACATGAACCATGCCCGGGTTAGCATCGGCCATCGCTCCCAACAACCTTGGGATTCGGTTATAAGATTCCTCCCAATCACCGTACAACATCTTGAATGCGGCTTGCTTAGCCTTCCATGCCTTCCCATACTTCACCTCATAGTTAAAGAGGGCTTTCACAAACTCCATGACCTGCTTGATGCTCATTATTGGAAATGACGCGATGTCATTGGAAAGCCTATAAGCGAGGAACTCTGAGGTGAGTTGTCGGTGCTCATGCTTTGCATCCTTGCCATCCACCATCGGGCCTCGGCACATGTGAGTTGATACGCAACTAGATATGTGCCAATCGGGACCTCCCTTGAATGGTCTAGCACGCACAATCCAAGGACATCCTTCCGCCTCGCACTTCACCATGTAACGCTTCTTGATATCCGAGTGCACGACCGTGTAAGGACGATGATGCTTCACCGAGAAGTCCTTTATCCATTGCTTAAATTCCAACAAGGTCTTAAACCTTGATCCTTTGCAAAAGCCATTATTCACTTCATTGCCATCCCGGTAAGAACTTGTCCTTGGTCCAAGCACTATGCCTTTGCCACCATCAACCGTGGCTTTATCCGTGAGACTAAGATCACGAAACAAAGGCACCCGATGGTCCCGCCCCAATACGGTATGGTGGATTTTGGCCTCTCTAGCCGTGAAACCCTCCTCGTCAACTTCTTCTTCGGGACCATCATCATCCGAGTCCGAAGCATAGCCTCGAGAATACGGGAGTTCACGGTCCATGTCATGTTGAGTGATATATTTCTCCAAATCACCAACATTGTTGTCATGGAGTTCAACATCATCATCATCTTCACCCTCACAATCATCATTGTCCTCTTCCAACACTTCGTCTTGGTGTCTTGAAATCGGGCTCAATGTTTGGCTCAAAGGAGGTTCAATCCATATCTCTTGCTCCACGGGTGGAGGACTCCTACTATCCAATGGGGAAGCACGGCGGTTCAAGTCCAAAGGCAATGAACTATCAACCTTCTTGGTGGCAAATAGCTCAAGAGCCTTGTCTAGTGATTCGGCCACCACCTCCTTGTATGCAAGCCAACGAGCCTCGGAGAAGATACGCATGGTCTTCCAACGGATATGCACTCCAAAACCCACATTATGTCTTCCTTCCAACTCAACAACATCACATGGGTCCATCCATTTCAATTCAATCCTCACTTGCTCCAAGACCTCGGCATAGGTGGGACTACGCTCAAACACAATATCTAGCTCATCCGGGTCCGGTCCTATGTTGCCTTTCAAAAAGGCATCCTTGTCCACATGATGAACATGAACAATTCTTGCCATCCCTAACACATAGGAGAATATGTTCATTAACTAACCATGACAAGATAAACAAAACTATACTAGACACATTACCAAACCATAAAGCTAACAAGAACACCCTCTCTCACATAAGCAAACCCTAACCCTAACCCTAGCCATAACATTCCAATATACCAAACAATGTCATTTCAACAACCCTAAACCTAACTAAATGCTTCATACACATCTTTATAACCAACATTGGCCAATAAATCGAACAAATTTGCAAACATTTCTCTCCAAATCAAATTTCTAGGGTTTCAAGCCAAGTCCAACCAAAATGAAAGATTTCAAGAGGTCAAAACGGAGGGGAATGAGGGAGGGTACCTCTAGCAGCTGGGGAGAGGCACAAATCCACCAAATAAAGCTTCCAATGTGAGAGATTTGAGGGAGGGAGAAGGGGGCGCCTCCTTGCTGTTCTTCCTCCTTGGGTCGAGCTGGGACTGAATGGGGAGGGGTGGGGAGGGGGATGTCGCGCGACAGGTTAAGTCCCAGGGTGTAGCGCCTATCTTCTAGGCGTTACACTTTAAGGTGTAGCGCCTATCAGATAGGCGCTACACCCTAGGCATAGCGCCTGGGCGTTACTCGCCCCAGGCATAGCGCCTGGGCGTCACACGGCGGGGTGGGGCCAGGGAGGGGCCAGGCGGTGCCACGCTGGCAGGGGGCATAGCGCCTAGCTGAAAGGCGCTACACTGTAGAGTGTAGCGCCTAGCTGTTAGGCGCTACAAAAAGGGTTAGGCCAGGGAAATAGTTTTCTAGATGGGTCATTTTGTGAAATCCTTTTGAATTTGGGTTATTTTTGTCCATTCTGCCGTCAAATGCCCTCCTTCTGTACAAGGTAGTATTAGGTTTGTTTAATTCAGTGACAAGTAAGTATATGATATTTTTCTAACTATCAAAAGGAGTCTTAAATCTAATGAATTGCTTTTGATCAAGATTTTTTATGCAAGGTCATAGTGAGAGAAAGAAATATCGACTGACTAAATAGAGTGTGGTTTGCTACCCTAGAGACCAGGGTAGCAAGGTATTCATGATCTTGAGATCAAGAATAGGGTCCTTCTAGGTAAATCACTCTTCAAGACTTATTGCCGATAGGGTATTGCAAAATCTCATTAAACAAATCTCATTAAACGAAATATATTGGAAACCTTGCGATTTGCAATTATAGTCTGGTTAATGGCCACAAAGAAAAATTCCTTCTGTGTTGGATCTTTTTCAGTTATGGATGGATAAGAAATACGTTTCCGAGAGGACAAGTGGCTATTCAATGCTATAATTCAGAAACGGTATCCTGCTTTCTATGAATTGTTCGTTATAAGGATGATACAGTCGCCATGCTTTTGAAGTCTTCTCCTCTAAATATGACATTCAGAAGAGATTTACTTGGACCTAGACTTGCTTCTTTTAATGTCATGCTTCAACGCTTGACTTTAGTTCATTTAACACATGTGTCTGATGAATTTTGTTGAAATCTACATAAGTTTGGTAATTCTAGGATGATTCTATGTACAACACACTAGTCCAGGCAAACTTACCAGTTGATAGTAATAGCAAAATATGGAATATGAAGATATCTATAAAGATTAAAATATTTGCTTGGTATTTTCGTCGTGGGGTTATCCTTCGACAACCTTGTTAGACGAATTGGCACGGGAGTACAGAATATGATTTTTGTCATCATGATGAGACAATCAAGCATTTGTTCTTCTAATGTAATTTTTCCATTCTATATGATTAGTCATCCAAGTAGGTTCAAACTTGTATCCACCTTGTAGTGTTGCCAACATTTTTGGAAATTAGCAACCTGGTATAGATCACAAGTACATAATTCTACTTAGGGTGCAGTAGAAGCGATTGATATTATTTTTTTGCTTTGGCTAAATAGAAATGATAAAAAAATTATAATGATAAAATATACTTTTCTCTTAAAAGTTATCTGTCGGTATACCCGTACACACCGTTTATAGTCTCTCTATAACATATAAAGTTTCGTGACCTGTTTAATAAGGTGTCTACACGACTGGAGGACACAACGAGGGACTTTGTTATCCAACATGGATGACAACGTAATCTTTGGGTCAGCCTCCACCATCTTAAGCGTTTTGTAATTTCTCATTTTGATACGCAATTTGCTTTTTTCGTTTTATGACTTCTAGACTTGTGTCGGTTGTATGCATCCTAGTTATACAGAGGTTGTGTGTAATGCTTTAAACTCGCTCTTTAAGTAATAAAATACCTTTTCTAAAAAGAAGTCTTTCAGTGGTCTGCTAGTTGTGGGATTTATTCCCTTAGATTGGGGATGAGCTCTTGATCTGGGTGGTCAAATCTATGGCGATTGAAGGTTCTTCCCTCTTGCTCTGGTTGGAGCTGGGAGTGAAGGGAAGACACCATTCTCCTTCAATAAAGTTGTGGATCGTTGCCACCTCCCGGTGTCGAGTCGTTATGCGGTGGAGCTTCTTTCGGCTGACCATGGAGATGATGGAATGAAGCAAATTTGCGTGAATATTTGTGCATGTGGAAGGTGGTAGGGATGATTCATGCTACAATCTGGAGAGAAACACACAGTAGCCATGTTGCCTTCGTGATCTAGGGCTGAATCCACGGCCACTCCAAATGGCAATCTGGCATTTATTCAATCGTCATGATGGAGTCCCCTTTGAGACCCTGCCACCAAGTGGTGTGTCCCCCGCGGTGTCAAGGCGGTCAGCGATAGAGGCCCAATCCTGGTGGAGAGAACCAAAGGCTTGATTGTTTTTCTTGTTTTAGTTTTAGGGTCCTCCCCCGCGGTGTCAAGGCGGTCAGCGATAGAGGCCCAATCCTGGTGGAGAGAACCAAAGGCTTGATTGTTTTTCTTGTTTTAGTTTTAGGGTCCTTTGTGCAATTGTTTAGGACTTTGCTATAATTTTGCTTTCCTTCTAAGGTACTATCTGTAAAATGTACCAGCCGATGGTGAATTGAGTGCAACTCTCGGGTCATTCGATATCCCTCTTTGGCTCTCCCTGTACAAATAAAATGCTTGCATGACATTCAACATGCACAAGGTCTGCAATTCCATAAAAGAGTCAAGATGGATTTTTCTAAGCAGTTGTATGTACATGTACACCCTTAGTCATGTAGAATTCGCTCAGTTATGTAAATTTTTTGGTAGTTGGCCGTAATTTTCCGCTGATAGTTATCCCATGGTATCTCCTTGCCGATGAATATTCTTTAGTCGGTTTCTTTCACATTCTTTGGTAATAATTTTTTGCCACACTTTATCGACCATAATTTTCATATGGTAACTAACTTCCGGTAATTTTCCTGGGTGGCTAATTTTCGTGCCGTAATTTACCAACGGTAATTCAATTTTGATGTACCATTTTATTCTTCGACACTAATTTCACCATACGCCGACTCTTTTGTCCGAGAAGAATACTATTGTTGTCTTTTGTAATAACTTTGGACAACAATATTCTAATTACGGCGTAATCTCAAGCAGTACTTTATCCAATTATTTGACGATATTGTCTCATCACGGGTGCGACGTTGTGAGACCCTCGCGCATGGTTCAATATGATTGATAGGAAATCCATACCAACAAGTTGCAACTTCTTTTCCGGAAGCTCATTCGAAAAGAACTCTAAGGTTAAGCGTGCTTGGCCTAGAGCAATTCTAGGATGGGTGACCGACCGGGAAGTGGGTACCGGATGCGCATGAGTGAGGACAAAGTGCGCAGAAAAGACTAGTGTTGGTATGTGGGGCTAGTCTAGAGATCCTATTGAGCTGCCAGAAGTGACAGCCGTCGGTCCGGAGTGACCGGGGGTGTTACAAATTGGTATCAGAGCCGACCCTCGCGCGTGTGGCCCGAAGTGGACACGGCATGGCACATGTGCCGGCACTGGACGCACAGACGTATGCCAAGAGGGGACGTTCCTGGCTTGTGGTTGATCGACGAGGACGTCGATCTTCTAAGGGTGGGTGTATGTGAGACCCTGGCGCATGGCTCAATATGATTGATAGGAAACCCATACCAACAAGTTGGAACTTCTTTTCCGGAAGCTCATTCGAAAAGAACTCTAAGGTTAAGCATGCTTGGCCTAGAGCAATTCTAGGATGGGTGACCGACCGGAAAGTGGGTAACCGGGTGCGCATGAGTAAGGAGAAAGTGCGCAGAAAAGACTAGTGTTGGTCTGTGGGGCTAGTCTAGAGATCCTATTGAGCTGCCAGAAGTGACAGCCGTCGGTCCGGAGTGACCGGGGGTGTTACAGACATGACGATGGTGCATCAGAGAGTACAAATAATCGCGGCCACCTTCAGAGAGTACAAATAATCGCTGCCGCCTTCTTGAACCCTAGAAATCGCCAGTTATGACTGCTAGGATGCGGGAATCCGTTCCAACCTACTGGGCATTGAACACACTACCGGCACTATACCTAGATCTACTTTGTACAAGCCGGCGACCTCTCCCCTCCTCACTCTGTCTCGTGGCGCCGCCGGAGGACAAGAGTGTTAGGAATAATAATCACGATCGGACATCGACACGGTTTCTGTATGCAGATGTGTTTCCATGTAGCTAACCAAGTAGGAGTAGAGTCCACCACCGAATCGTATTGACGCTGCGTCGCTTGCCGGGTATTCATACACTCATGTACTACCTTGTAAGCACCGTGAGATTCAATACAAACAGCAGGTCCGAGAGGGCCCTGTAGCCATATATTGTTTTTCCCCGTATGTACTTGTGTGAGTTGGAAAGGAAGCTAGCTGTTCTGATTGATTGGCTGGTGAGCTAGCTGATTGTTCTTGGCTGCTTCTTGTACGTGCGCGTAAACTCGCTGGAATACTTCATCGTCGTCACGCCGGACTACACTCGGTAATCGGGGCTGGACCAACAATTGGTATCAGAGCCTCGAGGAGGATCTCCTAGTAACGGGAGGTCATGACGTCGAAGGAGGTGGGCGAGTACTCCGGTGCGGCTGCGGGTGCATCGGTGTCGTCGCAGTACCCGCGGTATGATCGCGGCAACTACACGACATGGGCGAAACGGATGGAGTGGGCCATGGAGGGCAACGACATCTGGGAGCCGTAGATCCCGGCGGCGACGAGCTCAATAAGGGCGCGTCGAAGTACCACAAGGACCGACAGACACTCACGGCCATCGGCTCTATGGTGCCGGCGGACGTGATGCATCACCTGATCTCGAAGGTCTCTGCAAAGGAGGCGTGGGAGACACTCAAGACGTTGAATCTTGGGCACGAGCGTGTCCGCAGGGCGACCCTACAAATCTTGTAGAATAAGTACGAGAACTTGGAGATGGGAGTAGATGAGACGAGACGCTGGACGCTTTTGCCTCGAGGGTAGCCACAATTGTCAACGGAATTCGCGCGCAAGGTGAGAAGATTGAAGAGATCTCAGTCGTAATGCGTTTCCTACGCGCAGCGCCGCTGCGGTACATATCTGTGTTGTCGGCAATCGAGCAATGCGTTGATCTCACCACCCTCACTATGGATGACATGGTTGGACGGTTCAAGGCGCATGACGAGCGAATGAAAATCACCTACGGCGACGCGAATAAAGATGACCACCTCATGCTTACGCGTGACCAGTGGCAGGCAATGGTCGCCAAGGAGAGGAGCGATAAAGCATATGGCAGCGGCGATGGTTCGGTCCCGGCGAAGAAGTCGGACAACAAGCCGAAGAAGCCAAAGAAGAAATTCGACAAGAAAAATCTTCGCTGCCATAAGTGCAATCAGCTCGGGCACTTCAAATCAGAGTGTCCCAACCGTTCAAAGGAGAAGGCTCTCATGGCGAAGGAGGGATATTATGGACCGATGATGCTCATGCTCGAAGCTTGCGAGTTAATGACTGAAGGGAATATGCCCGAGAGGCAATAATAAAGTGGTTATTATCGTATTCCTTATTTATGATAAATGTTTATTTTGCATGCTATACTTGTAATACGGAAACGTTAATACATGTGTGTTTAATAAAAAAAAGGAAGTTCCTAGTTATGCCTCTCTTATAAACTAGCTCGTTGATTAACATGATGATCAAAGTTTCCTGATCATGGACATTGGATGTTGTTAATAACGAGGTCACAACATTAGTGTAATGATGTGATGAACATTCATCCGAAGTATAGCATTACGATCAAAGTCATTGAGTTTATATTGCTATAACAACTTACGAAGTGATCCTAATCCTTAGACCATGAGATCATGTCAATCACTAACACCGGAAGAGTTTCTCGATGACATCAAACGTCACACCGTAACTGGGTGATTATAAATATGGCTTCAGAACTACTAAAGTGTTATGTTGAGACCCATGGATCGAGAGTGGAATTTGTTCATCCCGATGACGGATAGATATGCTCTGGGCCCTCTCGGTGATATCACATTGATTAGCTTGCAAGCAAGTGATTTGATCACTAGAATATTATATCACGGGAACGAGAAAAGAGTGCATGTCGGTAACGAGATCAAACTAGGTGTGGAGATACCGATGATCGAATCTCGGACATGTAATATATCATGAAACAAAGGGATTAAGATACTAACGTAAAAGGTTCACACGATCACAGAAGTCATCGTTGAATGTGTGGGAGTCAGTATGGATCTCCAGGTCCCGCTACTGATTATTGATCGGAGAAGGGTCTCGATCATGTCTGCATTATTCACGAACCGTAGGGTGACACACTTAAGGGATACCGACACCATTCGGAGCAAATGATATGCCAGAGAAAGAAAAAGGAAAGCGCAGGAATTTATTTCACTAGACACCGAAACTGTTTCGGTTGAAATTGCTGAAACTGGTTCTGCATGTGAAATGGAATACTAGCAAGGGGTTTATGTGAATGTTTGTTAATTAAAGTAATTAACAAAATTCTGAATAAATAAATAAAAGAGTTTTATTTAAATGAGAGCTTGCATTAAATTTGGTGGAAATTTAATGCATGTGAGTGGATTTTTGAGTGGAGGCTTTTTAATGGGAGTGGAGGCTTTTCATTTTGAGTGGGAGCTCCACCCACATGAATGTGGAAGAGGTGGGGGCAGCCCCCATGGCTGGGCACCACGCCCCTTGGGTGCCTCCCCTCTCCCCTATAAAAGGCCCCCCTCTCCTCCTCTCAAAGCACACCTCCTCGCGAAGGATCTCTCTCCCCCCTTTAGAATTTCCCCATGGTCTCGGATCAGCGAGATACATGTTCCCGGTGGCTTTTTCTGGAAGGATTTGTTGCTTCCGCTGCTTCGCTGGAGCGAGGGCGCGGAGGTTGTCGGGGTACCCGTACGTGTGTGCGATCACGGATGCATCACTGCTTTGAGGTGCTGGACTTGATCGTGCTGGACCGGCTGGACCAGATGGACTTCATCACGATCTTGAGATCGGCAAGCGTTCGTCTACATCATCCATGAGTACAACCCCGTTAACGCTATTCGGTCTTCGAGGGTATGTATTCTATGGATGTATATCCACCCGTTTCTTGTATCTAGTAGATAGATCTTGGTACATAGATGTTCCTATCGTAGGAAATTTTTTGTTTTCTATGCTGCGAACCCTACAGTGGTATCAGAGCCGGATCTATGCGTAGATGCTTTGCACGGGTAGTACATATATGAGTATGTGGGCGATGATGATCATTTTATTGCTTCTTAGTTGTACTTTGGATATTGGTGGCATAGTGGGATGAAGCGGCCCGGACAAACTTTACATGTCCTCGCACATGAGACCTGTTCCACGCTTGACATGCAACTAGTTTTGCATAAGTGGCTAGTGGGTGTCTGTCTCTCCTACTATAGTCAATATCTAATTTGCAACGAGTTGTCAACAATTTGGTTATCCTTGTTGTGGTTCATGTTCGTAGGTAAGAACGGTTCTATCTTCGAAAGCCCTAAGCCACGTAAAAATTTGCAATGGATAAATTAGAGGCGTCTAGTTTAGATTGTTGCTGGGCTAGTGATATGATATGGTGATGTTGTAAGTAGAAGTATGAGATGATACTCTTACAACACACATAACGTGTAATCTCCATAGACCTTGGACTTACACATATAGGTATGATAGTGATCATACCACGGTGCACATGATAGAGATCATATGCGGGAACCATATCATTCCACTAATAAACATGTGATGTTTGATAGCATCTTATATTGCTTGTTTGGCGTTTTATTAGCATAATAAGATGATCCCTCATTTAAATATCAATATAAGAATGTGTTCTTCCTTTAGTATGCATCGATTATGTTTTCGTCGCTCCAAGACATCACGTGATGATCGGTGTTCTTGGATCCACGATCATATTTCGGGTGTAAGACAGTTACACACGCGAATACTAAGGTTCTTACTTGGCGAGCCTAGCATGTACAGACATGGCCTCGGAACACGGACCGAAAGGTTAAGCATGAGTCATATAGTAGATATGATGCCCATTTGATGCTCGCCTCTGAAGCTACACCGACTCACGTGATGATCGGACTTGGTGTAGTGGATTTGGTTCATGTAATCACCAAAAAGACACGAGGGATGTCGTTTTTGAGTGTGAGTTCAATTCTAATTTGGATTAGTAGAACTCAATTTATCATAAATTAAATCAAAGTGAATTTGCATAATTTGTTGTAGTCATTGGCATTCGTTCACCATCTTATGCATAGTTGTAATTGAGATAATAGAACTATAGAATTCTGGATATATACTTTACGAACTGGTATCGTATTGTGTTGAATGTCAATCTAAAGTTTAAAGTCCTGTTGCAAACTTTCAGCGAACTCTATTTACTCCATGAAATTTAATAGTTGGTATTAAATCGAGAGTAACAATTCCAGTGTTAGTATCTTAAGTATCATGTTTGCCTCCATGATTCTTGATTGTTTTAATATCAAGTTTATCTAGGAGCTGAAAGAATTGTTTCAGAAACCATCATGTGTGACAGATATAACGATATATAAAACAATGTTTTGGTTGCAATATGATAGAGTATAATATGTGTTCTCATATAGGATGAGAATTTACAAAGCTTGGAGATGCTAGACATCCTAATCATCCAAAAGGGTTTTGGAAAGCAACATTATACTCACGATTCTCCTTATAAGCTACAATAGCTTAATCATGAAAGTCGTCATGATAAGGATGAATAGAAGATGTATGTAAAGTGTTTACTACACTAAAAGATTACTAAAGAATGGATTTTGAAAGAACGCTGATCATTTGATGATGGTGATCTACTTCAAAGTGCAAGTCCAAAGGTATTATTATTTGAATATACACGCTTTGGACTATGTGTCATGTATATGGCGCCACTTTTGATGTTGATAGATTCTTTTAAAAGGAAAAAGAAATGCTGAAAGAGAATCTATAAAATATATTTGGCAGAAAATAAAAGATTGGAAATATCCAATTTAGGTATATAAATGATATACATGTTATGGTTGTATTCTTTGCTTGTTAAACAATGTGGTTCTTGGGTATTGGATACCGAATTGGTTAGTATGAAATTTCATACAAAACAACGCAATTCATGAACCACAATGGCCTAAGTAACTAGCAAGAGAATATGTGATGATGTTCACCGAAAACAAACAAACCGTTGTTTGTATTTCTCGTTGACATCAAAGCTTGACTTCAAGATTTGTTTTAATAATTGTTATTTGAATCAGGTATTATGAGAACAAAGGTTGTTCAAATAATTACCGTATTCCATATAAGATGGATGATTTACAAATCTAGTTGGAGAAATCACATCCATAAAACCTAATGCTAAAATGTCGCAAGACAAATGATTGAAAGATCACTTACGAAGTGACATCGCTGTTTAAATTATATTGGAAAGAAAACATGAAGAATCTCCATATTCATGGATTTTTGGAGTCTTTGATTTGATCAACTGACGCTTGTGAGACTTTCCACATGATAATTTAAATTCGTTCAAAGGCCAAAGAAGAACGAACGACTAAATTATTGGAATTTATACATATCGATGTATGTAGTCTATTATGTGTAGTCGTAAGCGATGGGTTTCAACTTCATATGCTTTCTCCGAAAATTTGAGTGAATATTCACTTAATGAGAAAGAAGTATGAAATATTTGAAAAACGTTTCAAAGACTTTCAAGATGAAGTGGAAAATCATTGTAACAACAAAATAAATGGTTTATGATTTTACCATAAGGGATTTGTTTGAGTTACAAGTGTAACAAGAAAATAAATGAATTATGATTTTATCATAAAGGGATTTATTTGAGTTACAAGTTTAGCAAAACACCTAGATTTACATCTCCCGAAACACCATAGGAGTATGGAGTGTTTGAGATTTGTAATGAAACCTTGTTTGACATGGTTGGATCAAAGGTGTTATTCATAAAACTGCCATTGTGTTTTAAAAGATTAAAGCTTTAGAGACTACCGCTTTTACACTGAAAAGAGCTCCATCTTGATCCGTTGAAATGACACCATGGAAGTTATGGTTTGGGGTAAAACCCAAGTTGTCATTTCGTAAATTTTGGTATGCTAAACATAAGTAAGATGTTTACAACCGAAGTCGGATGAGCATGTCTTTGTAGGTTATTTAGAATAACAGTTGGTTATTCCTCCATAACACCGAGGACAAAGGGGTTTGTCACTTGAAATATGAAGTTTCTTGAAGAAGGAATTTTTTGTAAAAGTTAAGTGGGAGGACAATAGAACATTGATAAGGTTAACGAACCTTAGCTATATGTGCTGAGTTGCGCAGCGCTGGAAATCGTTCTGAAGGCTGCCATAATGCTCATAGCTTATGTGCCTCAAAGGTTGTGGTCACGGAGATCTAAGTTCCTATTGAACCAAGTAGGTCGGATAAACAATCAAATACTAAGATTTGAGAGTAAATCATTATTGTTTGACAATGATGAACCGACTATATGCAAAGAAGCGATGATGGGCCCTGACTCCGTCAAATGGCTTGAAGCCATAAAATCCGTGATAGTTCCATACACGAGAAACCAAGTTTTCAACTTGGAAGACCCTCTGGAAAGGTGTAAAAACCTATCGGTCGTATTTGGATCTATAAAGAAACAGACATGGATGTTTCACATCTATGAAATAGTCGACATGTCGTAAAGTATTTTATGACAATGTTCAAAGAGTTGAATATGACAAGATTTGATCTTTCATAGCGATATTTAGTCTGAACGGATTAAAGAAGCAACCACTACATATAATTTGGTATATGGTAGATGAATAAACAAAACAAAGTTCTTCTAATAGAATGGTTACCTAGGATGTGTACATGACACGGTCCAAAGGGTTTTGTTAATTCAAAGGATGCTAAAAAGGGCATGCAAACTTCAACAGTTGAAGTAAGCATCGCGGAGTTGGAATCTTCACCGTGATGAAAAGGAGTTTTCATCAGGACACGATGAAGATGCTTGCATTTGCAAGAAATTAAGTGGGAGCGTTGAGACATATTTCTAATACATTATGTGGAGGACATCTTGTAGATTAGAAATGATGTATATTTTATTGACAAATGTTAAGAATTTCATTTCGATGAAATACTTAGGAAAAACCCGAATATTTATCATGAAAGTCTATAGTGGATAGACCGTGACGCTAATATGGTTATGCCAAACGTACATATATGAGATATTGAAGGAGTTCAATATAGAAACAACAAGAAACGGTTCTTGTCGCATGGAAAGGAATTGAATCAAGATTCAAGTGTATCGACACTTGATAAGTGAAACAAGATTCAAGTGCTTTGACACTTGATGAGTGAAATCACGAGAATGTTTTGATCAATCATACCATGATATGTACACATCCAGATATGTCCTATTCTCTAAGTGTTATGAGCATATACCAGAATGAATCACAAAATGATCATTGGACGATAGTAAGGATATTCTTATGATCTTTTGGAAGAACTAAGAATATATTTGTGTAGAGATGACAAACAATTACAAATAGTTCATTGTAAAGCGTTACATTGATACTAGTTTTGTCACAAGATACAAACTAAGTTTATCTCAATTTAAACTATGGGTGGCACAATGAAATGGAAAGAAAGTTTCCATGATGGATTTGGAAGAGTTCCAAAGTTAAGACATTGTGACGAATACTACGACAAAAGGCTAAGTATATGACTGCTATAGTAGCAGCAAAGGAGGGAATTGGTGTCAAGTAGTTTGTTATCAAACTAAGGTGTGGTTCGCAACGGGCTAACACTAAAGATATACTGTGTGACAATAGTATCAACGTGTTTTAACCCCAAGGAACTAAAGGTCTCACCAAAAGACCAAATTTATACAATGCCATCTCATTGGAGAATGAGCGATGCGTGGAGACGCAAAGACATGCAAATACACACGGACCTGAAAGCGTCAGATCCGTAGATTATGTTAACCACTTGCAATTACGTATATGGAACACCAGAAAGCCATAGGTGTTCAATACGCAAAGTTTTCAAACTAGATTATTGTCTCTAGTGCAAGTGGGAGACTGAAGGGAATATGCCCGAGAGGCAATAATAAAGTGGTTATTATCGTATTCCTTATTTATGATAAATGTTTATTTTGCATGCTATAATTGTATTAATACGGAAACGTTAATACATGTGTGTTTAATAAACAAAAAGGAAGTTCCTAGTTATGCCTCTCTTATAAACTAGCTCGTTGATTAACATGATGATCAAAGTTTCCTGATCATGGACATTGGATGTTGTTAATAACGAGGTCACAACATTAGTGTAATGATGTGATGAACATTCATCCGAAGTATAGCATTACGATCAAAGTCATTGAGTTTATATTGCTATAACAACTTACGAAGTGATCCTAATCCTTATACCATGAGATCATGTTAATCACTAACACCGGAAGAGTTTCTCGATGACATCAAACGTCACACCGTAACTGGGTGATTATAAAGATGGCTTCAGAACTACTAAAGTGTTATGTTGAGACCCATGGATCGAGAGTGGAATTTGTTCATCCCGATGACGGATAGATATGCTCTGGGCCCTCTCGGTGATATCACATTGATTAGCTTGCAAGCAAGTGATTTGATCACTAGAATGTTATATCACGGGAACGAGAAAAGAGTGCATGTCGGTAACGAGATCAAACTAGGTGTGGAGATACCGATGATCGAATCTCGGACATGTAATATATCGTGAAACAAAGGGATTAAGATACTAACGTAAAAGGTTCACACGATCACAGAAGTCATCGTTGAATGTGTGGGAGTCAGTATGGATCTCCAGGTCCCGCTACTGATTATTGATCGGAGAAGGGTCTCGATCATGTCTGCATTATTCACGAACCATAGGGTGACACACTTAAGGGATACCGACACCATTTGGAGCAAATGATATGCCAGAGAAAGAAAAAGGAAAGCGTGGGAATTTATTTCACTAGACACCGAAACTGTTTCGGTTGAAATTGCTGAAACTGGTTCTGCATGTGAAATGGAATACTAGCAAGGGGTTTATGTGAATGTTTGTTAATTAAAGTAATTAACAAAATTCTGAATAAATAAATAAAAGAGTTTTATTTAAATGAGAGCTTGCATTAAATTTGGTGGAAATTTAATGCATGTGAGTGGATTTTTGAGTGGAGGCTTTTTAATGGGAGTGGAGGCTTTTCATTTTGAGTGGGAGCTCCACCCACATGAATGTGGAAGAGGTGGGGGCAGCCCCCATGGCTGGGCACCACGCCCCTTGGGTGCCTCCCCTCTCCCCTATAAAAGGCCCCCCTCTCCTCCTCTCAAAGCACACCTCCTCGCGAAGGATCTCTCGCCCCCCTTTAGAATTTCCCCATGGTCTCGGATCAGCGAGATACATGTTCCCGGTGGCTTTTTCTGGAAGGATTTGTTGCTTCCGCTGCTTCGCTGGAGCGAGGGCGCGGAGGTTGTCGGGGTACCCGTACGTGTGTGCGATCACGGATGCACCACTGCTTTGAGGTGCTGGACTTGATCGTGCTGGACCGGCTGGACCAGATGGACTTCATCAAGATCTTGAGATCGGCAAGCGTTCATCTACATCATCCATGAGTACAACCTCGTTAACGCTATTCGGTCTTCGAGGGTATGTATTCTATGGATGTATATCCACCCGTTGCTTGTATCTAGTAGATAGATCTTGGTACATAGATGTTCCCATCGTAGGAAATTTTTTGTTTTCTATGCTGCGAACCCTACAATGACCACCAAGGAATCAACTCCTCAGGAGTCCGTTACGGAGATCGTCACGCTCGTGGAAGAGAAGGTCTTCCCGCGGAGGATGCAGATGGCTCACGACGTTTGGTACCTCGACACAGGCGCTAGCAACCACATGACCGGCGACAAGGCTCAGTTTTCTAAGTTGAACCTCACGGTTGGAGGCTCCGTTCGATTCGGCGATGGGTCGAAGGTGGAGATTGCAGGACGAGGCACTGTCCTGTTTGAGTTGAAGGATGAAGGTCACAAGGTACTCACTGACGTGTACTATATTCCCAAGCTTAAGACTAACATTATCATGTTGGAGATATTCCCTAGAGGCAATAATAAATGTAGTTATTATTATATCTTTGTGTTTATGATAAATGTTTACATTCATGCTATAACAATATTAACAAGGAAACATTAATACTTATGTGATTTGTAAACTAAATTAGAGTCCCTAGTAAAGCCTCTTTATAATACTAGCTCGTTGGTTAATAAATGATTGTGGTTTCCCTATCATGAACATTGAGATGTTATTATCAACAACATCATATCGTTAGGAGAATGATATGATGGACATACTCCTATAGATAAGCGTAGCATAAAGATCAAGTCATTTTAATGGTTCAATTGCTATATGCTTTCTGATACATAGTAACCTAATTCCTTTGACCATGAGATCATGCTTATCACCATCACCGGAAGGATGCTTTGAGGACATCAAACACCACACCGTAATTGTGTGGCTATAAAGGTGGCATTGAGTGTTCGGAAAGTATTGGTTGAGACACATGGATCTAGAGTGGGATTTGTCCATCCATATGACGGATAGATATACTCTGGGCCCTCTCGGTGGAATGTCATCCAATTAGCTTACAAGCATGTGACTGGATCACAAGGGATCACATATCACGGGAACGAGAAAAGAGTACTTATCAGTAACGAGGTTGAACTAGGTATGCAGAGATACCGACGATCAAAACCTCGGATAAGTAAACTATCGTGAGACAAAGGGAAATTGGTATCGTATGTAAGTGGTTCATTCGATCGCAAAGTAATCGTAGAAATATGTGGGAGCCATATGAATTTCCAGATTCCTCTATTGGTTATTGTTCGGAGAAGTGTCTCGATCATGTCCGCATAATTCACGAACCGTAGGGAGACACACTTAAGGATTCGACGTTGTTGAGTAGTTATGGAATGATGAGTAAGAGACCGAATGTTGTTCGGAGTCTCGGATGGGATCCGGGATATGACGAGGAGATCCGGAATGGTCCGGAGAATAAGATTCATATAAGGAAAGTCCTGTTTCGGGGTTGGAGAATGGTTCCGGTGTTTTCATCGGGAATGTTCTAGAAGGTTCCGGAATGTCTGGCACTCCGGAGGGGAAGGGTACATGAATGTGTCATAACAAGTTGGAATAGTTGCATCATGTACTAGGTGTCATCGCTGAGCAAAATAAAGGGATAAATCAAATCCTAGTTTGAAAAGTCAAACGCCAATTTGAAAAGTCAAACAGCTATTTTGCTTGGTGGAGGGAGAGTAGGAAACCTACTTGGGGAGGAAGTCCCTCTCCCTCCACCGCCGGCCTTGGAAGCCGAGTTGGGGAGGGACTCCCCTCCCCTTGGCCGCCGCCCTCCACCTATATAAGGAGGGGCAGGGCTGCCCCTCCAAGCACACAACTTGCACCCCGCAAACCCTAGCTCCAAGCCGCCAGCACCGCCACCTCCTGCTGCCGCCGCCTAGGGCTAAACCCTAGCCGCCGAGTTGGGGCATCCCCTTTCCCTAGCCGCCGGCCTAGCCTCTCCTCCTTGGTGCGTCTAAAACCTAGATCACCGAGGCTCTCTCATAGTCCACCATACTCGCTCCGGCTTAAGGCGAAGCCCTGCGAGATCTCCCCTCTACTTCCGGTACCACGCCGTCGTGCTGCCGGAATCACGAGGAGAGTGCTATAACCTCTGCTGCCTGCTGGAACAAGGGAGAGGAAGGTCTTCGTCGAGTACCGAACGTGTGGCCGACTGCGGGAGCGCTGCCGGAACGCAGCGCCGGAAGGATCGTCTACGCGATCTTGAGATCGGGAAGAGTACGACTACATCACCCACGAGAATCCGCTCTCGTTAAACACTTTGGAATCTTCGAGGGTGAGTTATTCCATCGACTCGTTGCTACAATGTATTAGATAGATCTTGGCTTGTTTGTTTGTATGCGATAGAATTTTTTTGTTTTCCATGCTACGAACCCCTAAAGTGGTATCAGAGCTGTGTCTATATGTAGATCTGTTGCACGAGTAGAACACAATGGTCATTGTGGGCGGTGATGCTTTTATTATTAATTGCTTCTTGTGTACTTTGCATCTTGCGCTGGGATGAAGCGGCCCGGGCTAACCTTACATGACATCGTTCATGAGACTTGCTCCACGCTCAACATGCAACTTGTATTGCATAAGTGGCTTTGCGGGTGTCTGTCTCTCCCATTATAGTATAGATCCAATTTACAACAGGCACTTGATAGTTCAAACATCAACGTTGTGGTTCTTGTTCGTAAGTTAGATCAACACTTATTGAAATCCCCAAACCACGTAAAACATGCAAAGAAATTAGAGGCGTCTAACTTTGTTTTGCAGGGGTGTGCTGTGATGTGATATGGCCATGATTGTGATTATATTTGATGTATGCAATGTTCCTTATTGTAAGTTGGCAACCGGCAGGAGCCATATGGTTGTCTTTAATTTCTGTTAAGACCCGCGTATCTATTCAAAGTAGTTGTAATAGTTGAAGCTGGTGGACGACAACCATGGAGCAGCGTCATTGACCTTGATGCAATGCCGGTGATGATGGAGATCATGTTCGTGCTTAGAGATGGAGATCGGAAGCACAAAGAAGAAAGGCCATATCATATCACATACTATGAATTGCATGTGATGTTAATCCTTTATGCATCTTGTATTGCTTAGTTAACGACAGTAGCATTATAAGATGATCCCTCATGCACATGAATTTTAAGTTCTATAGTGTTCATCCTTAGTAAGCACCGTTGCTAAAGCTTGTTGTTTCGAAGACCACGTGATGATCGGGTGTGTTAGATTCTGCAAGTGTATACCACGTGAGCAAGCCAGATTTGCTCATGCGGAAGCTAAGGTTTGATCTTGACGAGCCTAGCATGTACAGACATGATCTCGGAACACGGATCACCGAAAGGTAAAGCATGAATCATATAGTAGATATGATGAACATGTCGATTGTTCGCCATTGAAGCTACATCAATTCTCGTGATGATCGGTTTTGATGTGGTGGATTTGGTTCGTGTGATCACTAAAACAATGTGAGGGATATTGTTTTGAGTGGGAGTTCACCTAGATTAATTTAACTATTAATTAGAACTCAATTTGTCATAAACTTAGTCTAAACTATTGCAAATATGTTGTAGATCAATGGCGGCCCCTACCATCAATTTTAATGCGTTCCTAGAGAAAGAAAAGTTGAAAAACAATGGAAGCAACTTCGCGGATTAGTTCCGCAATTTGAGGATTGTCCTCAATGCTGGTAATTTGACCTATGTGCTGGATGCACCGCTGGGTGACCCGCCTGCAGCTGATGCTACCGATGAAGTAAAGAATGTTTACCTCGCTCGGAAGACTTAGTACTCCACAGTTCAGTGTGCTATCTTGTATGGTTTAGAATCGGAGCTTCAGAAAAGGTTTGAGAATTCAGACCCACATGATATTGTCCGTGATCTCAAATTGATTTTTGAGACTCACGCGGCAATTAAGAGCTATGAGGCTTCTGAAAAGTTCTTTAACTGTAAGATGGAAGAGGGCAGCTCCGTCAGTGAGCATGTGCTTAAGATGTCTGGGCACGCAAACAAACTTCAAAGCTTGGGTATAGTGATTCCTAATGCTTTGGGGATTTACCATGTCCTCCAATCACTACCACCAAGTTACAAGAACTTTGTGATGAACTACAATATGCAAAGCATGAACAAGCAGTTGCCAGAACTCTTCTCCATGTTAAAATCTGCAGAAGTAGAGATCAAGAAAGAGCACCAAGTGTTGATGGTCAATAAGACCACCAAATTCAAGAAAGGCAAGTCTAAGCAAAAGGGACACTTCAAGAAGGGTGGTAAGAAAGTTACCGCACCGACGAAGAAGACCAAGGCTGGACCTAAGCCTGATACTGAGTGCTTTTACTGCAAGGGAGAAGGTCACTGGAAGCGGAATTGCCCAAAGTACTTGGCGGATTTGAAGAACGGCAACATCAAGAAGAAAGGTATATCTGATATACATGTTATTGATGTGTATCTCACTAGTACTCGTAGTAGTGCGTGGGTATTTGATACTGGTTCGATTGCTCTTATTTGTAACTCGAAACAGGTGCTGCAGAATAAACGGAAGCTAGCAAAGAACGAGGTGACGATGCGCGTGGGAAATGGATCAAAGGTTGATGTGATCGCGGTCGGCACGCTACCTATTCATCTACCATCGGGATTAGTTTTATACTTAAATAATTGTTATTTGGTGCCCGCGTTAAGCATGAACATTATATCGGGATCTTGTTTATTGCGAGACGGTTACTTGTTTAAGTCCGAGAGTAATGGTTGTTCGATTTATATGAGTAATATGTTTTATGCACATGCACCTTTGATAGATGGTCTATTCTTATTGAATCTCGATGGTGGAAATACACATATTAATAACATTGAAGCTAGTTTGAAATCGAGCGATAACTCGACCTATATGTGGCACTGTCGTCTTGGTCACATTGGAGTGAAGCGTATGAAGAAACTCCATTCCGATGGACTTCTTGAATCACTTGATTTTGAATCACTTGAAAGATGCGAAGCATGTCTGATGGGAAAAATGACTAAGATTCCATTTTCTGGTATGATGGAGCGAGCTGCAGACTTATTGGAAATCATACATACCGATGTGTGTGGACCAATGAGTGTAGCATCGCGCGGTGGTTATCGTTATGTTCTTACCTTCACGGATGACTTGAGTAGATATGGATATATCTATTTCATGAAACATAAGTCCGAAACTTTTGAGAAGTTTAAGGAATTTCAAAGTGAGGTTGAGAATCAACGTAACAAGAAGATTAAATTTCTGCGTTCTGATCTTGGAGGTGAATATCTAAGTTACGAGTTTGGCGAGCATTTGAAGAAATGCGGAATACTTTCACAATTGACACCGCCGGGAACACCACAGCGTAATGGTGTGTCCGAACATCGTAATCGAACTCTCTTAGATATGATTCGTTCTATGATGTCACTTACAGATTTACCGCTATCATTTTTTGTGTTATGCATTAGAAACAACCGCATTCACTTTAAATAGGGCACCATCTAAATCCGTTGAAACGACACCGTATGAATTATGGTTTGGGAAGAAACCTAAATTGTCGTTCCTTAAAGTTTGGGGTTGTGAAGCCTATGTAAAGAAGTTACAGCCGGACAAGCTTGAACGAAAGCGGAAAAATGTGTCTTCATTGGATACCCAAAGGAAACTATTGGGTATACCTTCTATCATAGATCCGAAGGCAAAATCTTCGTTGCCAAGAATGGATCCTTTCGAGAGAAAGAATTTCTCTCGAAACAAGTGACTGGAAGGAAAGTAGAACTCGACGAGGTTGTAGAACCTTCTCTCGAACTTGCGAGTAGCGCAGCACCGGAAGAAGTTCCTGTGGTGCCTGCACCAATAAAAGAGGAAGCTAATGATGATGATCATGAAACTTCGGTTGTAGTTGCTACAGAGCCTCGCAGGTCAACGAGAACTCGTACCACTCCTGATTGGTATGATCCCGTTATGAGTGTCATGTTGGTGGACAACACCGATGACCCTGCGACATATGAGGAAGCGATGATGAGCCCAAATTCCAATAAATGGCAAGAAGCCATGAAATCCGAGATTGGATCCATGTACGAAAACCAAGTATGGACTTTGGTGGACTTACCGGATGGCCGAAAGGCTGTCGAGAACAAATGGATTTTCAAGAAGAAAACAGATGCTGATGGTAATGTTACTGTCTATAAAGCTCGACTTGTTGCAAAAGGGTTTCGACAAATTCAAGGAGTTGACTACGATGAGACTTTCTCACCTGTAGCGAAGCTAAAGTCTGTGAGGATTATGTTAGCAATCGTTGCATATTATGATTATGAGATATGGCAGATGGATGTCAAAACAGCATTCCTCAATGGAGACATTGATGAAGAGTTGTATATGATGCAACCCAAAGGTTTTGTCGATCCTAAGGATGCTAACAAGGTATGCAAACTTCAACAGTCCATTTATGGATTGAAGCAAGCATCCCGAAGTTGGAATCAACGTTTTGATAAGGTGATCAAAAGTTTTGGTTTTATACAAACTTATGGAGAAACTTGTATTTACAAGAAAGTGAGTGGGAGCTCTGTAGCATTCTTAATACTATATGTAGATGACATAATGTTGATTGGGAATGATGTAGACCTTCTTAATAGTGTCAAGGAATATTTGAATAATATTTTTTCAATGAAAGATCTTGGCGAAGCAGCTTACATATTGGGCATACAGATTTATAGAGATAGATCGAGACGTCTAATATCATTGTCACAAAGTACATATTTGGACAAAGTTCTAAAGAGGTTTGGAATGGAAGATAGCAAGAAAGGGTTCTTGCCCATGTTGCCCAATACGACCTTGAGTAAAACTCAAAGTCCAACAACGGCAAAAGATAGAGAAAGGATGAGTAAAACTCCCTATGCCTCAGCCATAGGATCTCTAATGTATGCCATGCTATGTACTAGACCCTACATTGCATATGTTGTTAGTTTGACTAGCAGATATCAAAGTGATCCAGGAGTGGATCATTGGACAGCGGTCAAAAACATCCTTAAGTACTTGAGAAGAACTAAGGATATGGTTCTTTCTTATGGAGGTGATGAACAGCTCGTTGTTAATGGTTACAGCGATGCTAGTTGGAACACCGATCCGGATGATTCTAAATCACAATCTGGATACGTATTTACTTTGAATGGTGCAGCAGTTAGCTGGAGGAGTGCAAAGCAAAGCGTTGTGGCGAGATCTTCAACTGAATCGGAATACATGGCTGCTTCGGAGGCTTCACAAGAAGCGATTTGGATGAAAGAGTTCATTACAGAGCTCGGTGTGGTTCCAAGTGCGCTGGACCCAATGTCTATCTACTATGATAACATGGGCGCCATAGCCAATGCGCAAGAACCTGTAGGGTTTCGTAGCATGGAAAACAAAATTTTTCTACCGCATACAAACAAACAAGCCAAGATCTATCTACTAGATTGTAGCAACGACTCGATAGAATAACTCACCCTCGAAGATTCCAAAGTGTTTAACGAGAGCGGATTCTCGTGGGTGATGTAGTCGTACTCTTCCCGATCTCAAGATCGCGTATATGATCCTTCCGACGCTGCGTTCCGGCAGCGCTCCCGCAGTCGGTCACACGTTCGGTACTCGACGAAGACCTTCCTCTCCCTTGTTCCAGCAGGCATCGGAGGTTATAGCACTCTCCTCGCGATTCCGGCAGCACAACGGCGTGGTACCGGAAGTAGAGGGGAGATCTCGCAGGGCTTCGCCTTAAGCCGGAGCGAGTATGGTGGAGTATGAGAGAGTCCCTCGACGATCTAGGGTTTATACACGCCGAGGAGGAGCAAGCCGGCGGCTAGGGTTTAGCTAGGCGGTGGCGGCGGTTTGCCCTAGGGCCGGCGGCGGCTATGGAGGCGGCGGCGGCTTGGGGCTAGGGTTTGGAGGAGAGGATCTTGTGTGTCAAGGGGGGAGCCTTGCCCCTCCTTATATAGGTGGAGGGGGCCGGCCGGCCAAGGGGAGGGAGGGGAGTCCCTCCCCAACTCGGCTTGGGTGGGCGCCGCCGGTTGGAGGAGGGAACTCCTCCCCAACTCGGTTTCCCACTCCTCCTCCTCTTTCCAAAAACCGCCGTTTGACTTTCAAACTAGTCGTTTGACTTTTCAAACTAGGATTTGAATAAACCCTCTATTTTGATCAGCGATGACACCGAGTACATGATGCAATCATACCAACTTGATATAACACATTCATGTACCCTTCCCCCCGGAGTGCCGGACATTCCGAAACCTTCTAGAACATTCCCGATGAAAACACCGGAACCATTCTCCAACTCCGAAACGGGACTTTCCTTATACGAATCTTATTCTCCGGACCATTCCGGATCTCCTCGTGATATCCCGAATCCCATTCGAGACTCCGAACAACATTTGATCTCTTTCTCATCATTCCATAACTACTCAAACAACGTCGAATCCTTAAGTGTGTCTCCCTACGGTTCGTGAATTATGCGGACATGATCGAGACACTTCTCCGATCAATAACCAATAGAGTAATCTGGAAATTCATATGGCTCCCACATATTTCTACGATTACTTTGCGATCGAATGAACCACTTACATACGATATCAATTTCCCTTTGTCTCATGATAGTTTACTTATCCGAGGTTATGATCGTCGGTATCTCTGCATACCTAGTTCAACCTTGTTACCGATAAGTACTCTTTTCTCGTTCCCGTGATATGTGATCCCTTGTGAGCCAGTCACATGCTTGCAAGCTAATTGGATGACATTTCACCGAGAGGGCCCAGAGTATATCTATCCGTCATATGGATGGACAAATCCCACTCTTGATCCATGTGTTTCAACCAATACTTTCCGAACACTCAATGCCACCTTTATAGCCACCCAGTTACGGTGTGGTGTTTGATGTCATCAAAGCATCCATCCGGTAAAGGTGATATGCATGATCTCATGGTCGAAGGAATTAGATTACTATGTCAGAAAGCATATAGCAATTGAACTATTAAAATGACTTGATCTTTATGCTACGCTTATCTATAGGAGTATGTCCACCATATCATTCTCCTAACGATATGATCTTGTTGTCAATAACATCTCAATGTTCATGATAGGGAAACCACAATCATCTATTAACCAACAAGCTAGTATTATATAGAGGCTTTACTAGGGACTTCAAATTAAGTTTACAAATCACACAAGTATTAATGTTTCCTTGTTTAATACTATTATAGCATGAATATAAACATTTATCATAAACACAAAGATATAATAATAACTACATTTATTATTGCCACTACGGCATATCTCCAACAGTCTCCCACTTGCACTACAGTCATCTAATCTAGATTACATGGTAATATACCGAACACCCATGGCAGTTTGGTGCTGGTCATGTTTTGCCCTCGGGAGAGGTTTAGTCAACGGATCCGCCACATTCAGATCTGTGTGTACTTTGCAAATATTTATATCCCCATCTTGGATATGTTCTCGAATAGCGTGAAAATGTAGCTTGATGTGCTTCAGCTTCTTGTGTGACCTTGGTTCTTGCGCATTGGCTATGGCACCCATGTTATCACAGTAGATAGACATTGGGTCCAGCGCACTAGGAACCACACCCAGCTCTGTAATGAACTCTTTCATCCATATCGCTTCTTGTGAAGCCTCCGAAGCAGCCATGTATTCCGATTCAGTTGAAGATCTCCCCACAACGCTTTGCTTTGCACTCCTCCAGCTAACTGCTGCACCATTCAAAATAAATACGTATCCAGATTGTGATTTAGAATCATCCGGATCGGTGTTCCAACTAGCATCGGTGTAACCATTAACAACGAGCTGTTCATCACCTCCATAAGAAAGAACCATATCCTTAGTTCTTCTCAAGTACTTAAGGATGTTTTTCACCGCTGTCCAATGATCCACTCCTGGATCACTTTGATATCTGCTAGTTAAACTAACAGCATATGCAATATCGGGTCTAGTACATAGCATGGCATACATTAGAGATCCTATGGCTGAGGCATAGGGAGTCTTACTCATCCTTTCTCTATCTTCTGCCGATGTCGGACTTTGAGTTTTACTCAAGGTCGTATTGGGCAACATGGGCAAGAACCCTTTCTTGCTATCTTCCATTCCAAACCTCTTTAGAACTTTGTCCAAATATGTACTTTGTGACAATGATATTTGGTGTTTTGATCTATCTCTATAAATCTTTATGCCTAATATGTAAGCTGCTTCGCCAAGATCCTTCATTGAAAAACTATTATTCAAATATTCCTTGACACTATTAAGAAGGTCTACATCATTCCCAATCAACAATATGTCATCTACATATAGTATTAAGAATGCTACAGAGCTCCCACTCACTTTCTTGTAAATACAAGCTTCTCCATAAGTTTGTATAAAACCAAAACTTTTGATCACCTTATCAAAACGTTGATTCCAACTTCGGGATGCTTGCTTCAATCCATAGATGGACCGTTGAAGTTTACATACCTTGTTAGCATCTTTAGGATCGACAAAACCTTTGGGTTGCATCATATACAACTCTTCATCAATGTCTCCATTGAGGAATGCTGTTTTGACATCCATCTGCCATATCTCATAATCATAATATGCAGCGATTGCTAACATAATCCTCACAGACTTTAGCTTCGCTACTGGTGAGAAAGTCTCATCGTAGTCAACTCCTTGAATTTGTCGAAACCCTTTTGCGACAAGTCGAGCTTTATAGACAGTAACATTACCATCAGCATCTGTTTTCTTCTTGAAAACCCATTTGTTCTTGACAGCCTTCCGGCCATCCGGTAAGTCCATACTTGGTTTTCGTACATGGATCCAATCTCGGATTTCATGGCTTCTTGCCATTTATTGGAATCTGGGCTCATCATCGCTTCCTCATATGTCTCAGGGTCATCGGTGTTGTCCACCAACATGACACTCATAACGGGATCATACCAATCTGGAGTGGTACGAGTTCTCGTTGACCTGCGAGGCTCTGTAGCAACTTCAACCGAAGTTTCATGATCATCATCATTAGCTTCCTCTCTTATTGGTGCAGGCACCACAGGAACTTCTTCCGGTACTACGCTACTCGCAATTTCGAGAGAAGGTTCGACAACCTCGTCAAGTTCTACTTTCCTTCCAGTCACTTCTTTCGAGAGAAATTCCTTCTCTAGAAAAGATCCATTCTTGGCAAAAGATTTTGCCTTCAGATCTATGATAGAAGGTATAACCAATAGTTTCCTTCGGGTATCTTATGAAGACGCATTTTTCCGCTTTGGGTTCAAGCTTGTCCGGCTGTAACTTCTTTACATAGGCTTCGCATCCCCAAACTTTAAGGAACGACAATCTAGGTTTCTTCCCAAACCATAATTCATACGGTGTCGTTTCAACGGATTTAGACGGTGCCCTATTTAAAGTGAATGCGGTTGTTTCTAATGCATAACCCCAAAATGATAGCGGTAAATCTGTAAGTGACATCATAGAACGAACCATATCTAAGAGAGTTCGATTACGACGTTCGGACACACCATTACGCTGTGGTGTTCCCGGCGGTGTCAACTGCGAAAGTATTCCGCATTTCTTCAAATGCTCGCCAAACTCGTAACTTAGATATTCACCTCCACGATCAGAACGTAGAAATTTAATCTTCTTGTTACGTTGATTCTCTACCTCACTTTGAAATTCCTTAAACTTCTCGAAAGTTTCGGACTTATGTTTCATGAAATAGATATACCCATATCTACTCAAGTCATCCGTGAAGGTAAGAACATAACGATAACCACCGCGTGATGCTACACTCATTGGACCACACACATCGGTATGCATGATTTCCAATAAGTCTGTAGCTCGCTCCATCATACCAGAAAATGGAGTCTTAGTCATTTTACCCATCAGACATGCTTCGCATCTTTCAAGTGATTCGAAATCAAGTGATTCAAGAAGTCCATCGGAATGGAGTTTCTTCATACGCTTCACTCCAATGTGACCAAGACGACAGTGCCACATATAGGTCGAGTTATCGCTCGATTTCAAACGTTTAGCCTCAATGTTATTAATATGTGTATTTCCACTATCGAGATTCAACAAGAATAGACCATCTATCAAAGGTGCATATGCATAAAACATATTACTCATATAAATCGAACAACCATTATTCTCGGACTTAAACAAGTAACCGTCTCGCAATAAACAAGATCCCGATATAATGTTCATGCTCAACGCAGGCACCAAATAACAATTATTTAAGTATAAAACTAATCCCAATGGTAGATGAAGGGGTAGCGTGCCGACCGCGATCACATCAACCTTTGATCCGTTTCCCACGCGCATCGTCACCTCGTTCTTCGCTAGCTTCCGTTTATTCTGCAGCACCTTTTTCGAGTTACAAATATGAGCAACCGAACCAGTATCAAATACCCAGGCACTACTACGAGTACTAGTGAGATACACATCAATAACATGTATATCAGATATACCTTTCTTCTTGATGTTGCCGTTCTTCAAATCCGCCAAGTACTTTGGGCAATTCCGCTTCCAGTGACCTTCTCCCTTGCAGTAAAAGCACTCAGTATCAGGCTTAGGTCCAGCCTTGGTCTTCTTCGTCGGCGTGGTAACTTTCTTACCACCCTTCTTGAAGTGTCCCTTCTGCTTAGACTTGCCTTTCTTGAATTTGGTGGTCTTATTAACCAACAACACTTGGTGCTCTTTCTTGATCTCCACTTCTGCAGATTTCAACATGGCAAAGAGTTCTGGCAACGTCTTGTTCATGTTCTGCATGTTGTAGTTCATCACAAAGTTCTTGTAACTTGGTGGCAGTGATTGGAGGACACGGTAAATCCCCAAAGCATTAGGAATCACAATACCCAAGCTTTGAAGTTTGTTTGCGTGCCCAGACATCTTAAGCACATGCTCACTGATGGAGCTGCCCTCTTCCATCTTGCAGTTAAAGAACTTTTCAGAAGCCTCATAGCTTTCAATTGCCGCATGAGTCTCAAAGATCAATTTGAGATCCTCGACAATATCATATGGGTCTGAATTCTCAAACCTTTTCTGAAGCTCCGATTCTAAACCATACAAGATAGCACACTGAACTGTGGAGTACTGAGTCTTCCGAGTGAGGTAAACGTTCTTTACTTCATCGGCAGCATCAGCTGCAGGTGGGTCACCCAGCGGTGCATCCAGCACATAGGTCAAATTACCAGCTGTGAGGACAATCCTCAAGTTGCGGAACCAATCCGCGAAGTTGCTTCCATTGTTTTTCAACTTTTCTTTCTCTAGGAACGCATTAAAATTGATGGTAGGGGATTCCATTGATCTACAACATATTTGCAATAGTTTAGACTAAGTTTATGACAAATTGAGTTCAAATTAATGATAAAATTAATCTAGGTGAACTCCCACTCAAAACAATATCCCTCACATTGTTTTAGTGATCACACGAACCAAATCCACCACATCAACACCGATCATCACAAGAGTTGATATAGTTTCAATGGCGAACAATCGACATGTTCATCATATCTACTATATGATTCATGCTTTACCTTTCGGTGATCCGTTTTCCGAGACCATGTCTGTACATGCTAGGCTCGTCAAGATCAAACCTTAGTTTCCGCATGAGCAAATCTGGCTTGCTCACGTTGTATACACTTGCGGAATCTAACACACCCGATCATCACGTGGTGCTTCGAAACAACAAGCTTTAGCAACGGTGCTAACTAAGGGTGAACACTTTATGACTTGAAATTCATGTGCATGAGGGATCATCTTGTAATGCTACCGTCGTCTACTAAGCAATACAAGATGCATAAATGATTAACATCACATGCAATTCATAATATGTGATATGATATGGCCTTTCTTCTTTGTGCTTCCGATCTCCATCTTCAAGCACGAACATGATCTCCATCATCTCCGGCATTGCATCAAGGTCAATGACGCTTCTCCATGGTTGTCGTCCACCGGCTTCAACTATTACAACTACTTTGAATAGACAAGCGGGTCTTAACATAAATTAAAGACAACCATATGGCTCCTGCCGGTTGCCAACTTACAATAAGGAACATTGCATACATCAAATATAATCACAATCATGGCCATATCACATCACTGCACACCCCTGCAAAACAAAGTTAGACGCCTCTACTTTCTTTGCATATTTTACGTGGTTTGGGGCTTTCAATAAGTGTCGTTCTAACTTACGAACAAGAACCACAACATTGATACTAGTATTGTTAATCACCCGTTGTAAATTGGATCTTAACTATGCTAGGAGAAACAGGCACCCGCAAAGCCACTTATGCAATACAAGTTGCATGTCAAGCGTGGAGCAAGTCTCATGAACGATGTCATGTAAGGTTAGCCCGGGCCGCTTCATCCCAACATACCGCAAGATGCAAAGTACACAAGAAGCAATCGACAATAAAAGCATCAACGCCCACAATGACCATTGTGTTCTACTCGTGCAACAGATCTACATATAGACACGGCTCTGATACCATTGTAGGGTTTCGTAGCATGGAAAACAAAAATTTTCTACCGCATACAAACAAACAAGCCAAGATCTATCTACTAGATTGTAGCAACGAGTCGATAGAATAACTCACCCTCGAAGATTCCAAAGTGTTTAACGAGAGCGGATTCTCGTGGGTGATGTAGTCGTACTCTTCCCGATCTCAAGATCGCGTAGATGATCCTTCCGACGCTGCGTTCCGGCAACGCTACCGCAGTCGGTCACACGTTCGGTACTCGACAAAGACCTTCCTCTCCCTTGTTCCAGCAGGCAGCGGAGGTTGTAGCACTCTCCTCGCGATTCCGGTAGCACAACGGCGTGGTACCGGAAGTAGAGGGGAGATCTCGCAGGGCTTCGCCTTAAGCCGGAGCGAGTATGGTGGAGTATGAGAGAGTCCCTCGATGATCTAGGGTTTAGACACGCCGAGGAGGAGCAAGCCGGCGGCTAGGGTTTAGCTAGGCGGCGGCGGTTTGCCCTAGGGCCGGCGGCGGCTATGGAGGCGGCGGCGGCTTGGGGCTAGGGTTTGGAGGAGAGGATCTTGTGTGTCAAGGATGGGATCCCTGCCCCTCCTTATATAGGTGGAGGGGGCCGGCCGTCCAAGGGGAGGGAGGGGAGTCCCTGTTGGGAATATGCCCTAGAGGCAATCATGTATGATGATATTTCCCATTGTATTCATAAAGTTATTAAGTAGTCCTTGTATAAACATCTGATGTGTATCATTGAATATGTGATTCGGTTGTGGAACTATGCATTCATGTTGTTTGTACTAAATATCCTTGGTCATTGAGATTGTGCTGGACACACAACTTAGACCAATGTGAAAGTTGGCTTGATGACTCGGTTCCACTTGTCATGGGCATGGAGATGCTATTCCAACTTACACAGATTCGGCTAAAGAGTTTAGCGAGTCGGATTGACCCATATTGAGGTACAACGAACTAGTTGTCATTTGTATATCTCAATCAATGTAATCCTTAGACCTGAGGTTGTTGCATAGTCCGAGTTGAGGATCACCGACTTAGGTTCTGTCAAACACTGATCCGTGACTGGGCAGTTATAAAGGCAGGGTTCGGGTCGACTGAGAATCAAGCTGCGTGATGTGAATAACCAAGATGGGATTTTGCCCCTCCACTCGGAGAGATATTCTCTGGGCCCTCTCGTGAGATATGATTCGGAAAGCATGGCCATGCACGACTCGGTTAAGTGTTAACCGAGGCGATCGACTAAGAGTTAGTCGGGTGAATCACTTATCTCGGATCGAGAAGAGAGTCGGACTATTTAAGGGATGACATATATTCGCCTATAGTCTGACAAGGTATATCGTGAGGCAAAAGGGACTCGGACGTAAGTCGCATTGGAAAGGCAAGTCGTCATGACTCTTTGGTACTTGGGAGTCGGCACGTTCTGCTAGGAGCCGCTACCGACTGATCGATTGAGAGTCGGACTCCAATCGTGTCCAAGTAGCCATGAGCCTGCGGGGTCACACACTTAAGAGCGGGAGCAAGTTCGGATTGGATCCAAATCTGTAATCTGGTTGGGTTGGACCTAAACCAGATTAGGACTGAGTTAGTGAGTTGGACTCACGGTGACTAGTGTTATATGGGCTTTAGTGAATGGGTCGCGTGAGCAGAGCCCACGTTCACTCCCTATATATAGTGGAGCACCGTAACCCAGAAAGGTTAATCGTTCTTCAGTTAGGTCATTCCATGTGTTGGAAACCCTAGCTCCACAGCAGTCCAGCCGCCGTAACGAACCTAGCAGTTCGCCGCCGGCGCTCCTCCTTGTACGTGTGGATACCAGCAGAGGTGCTGTGCGATCAGCACCAGGACGATTGGATCGTGAGGACTGCACTGCATCAACTGACGCGCTTCATCAGTAATCCGCAACTGCGCGTCTAGTGGTAAACCTCGTGGCCTTCTACCTCAGCTAGATCTTGGGATCACCACGTTAGCGGAAAAAGTTCTGTTTTATCTCTGCGTGGCCCAACAGTCCCTCCCCAACTCGGCTTGGGTGGGCGCCGCCGGTTGGAGGAGGGAACTCCTCCCCAACTCGGTTTCCCACTCCTCCTCCTCTTTCCAAAAACTGTCGTTTGACTTTCAAACTAGCCGTTTGACTTTTCAAACTAGGATTTGAATAAACCCTCTATTTTGATCAGCGATGACACCGAGTACATGATGCAATCATACCAACTTGATATAACACATTCATGTACCCTTCCCCCCGGAGTGCCGGACATTCTGGAACCTTCTAGAGCATTCCCGATGATAACACCGGAACCATTCTCCAACTCCGAAACGGGACTTCCCTTATATGAATATTATTCTCCGGACCATTCCGGATCTCCTCGTGATATCCCGAATCCCATTCGAGACTCCGAACAACATTCGGTCTCTTTCTCATCATTCCATAACTACTCAAACAACGTCGAATCCTTAAGTGTGTCTCCCTACGGTTCGTGAATTATGCGGACATGATCGAGACACTTCTCCGATCAATAACCAATAGAGGAATCTGGAAATTCATATGGCTCCCACATATTTCTATGATTACTTTGCGATCGAATGAACCACTTACATACGATATCAATTTCCCTTTGTCTCACGATAGTTTACTTATCCGAGGTTATGATCGTCGGTATCTCTGCATACCTAGTTCAACCTTGTTACCGATAGGTACTCTTTTCTCGTTCCCGTGATATGTGATCCCTTGTGAGCCAGTCACATGCTTGCAAGCTAATTGGATGACATTTCACCGAGAGGGCCCAGAGTATATCTATCCGTCATATGGATGGACAAATCCCACTCTTGATCCATGTGTTTCAACCAATACTTTCCGAACACTTAATGCCACCTTTATAGCCACCCAGTTACGGTGTGGTGTTTGATGTCATCAAAGCATCCATCCGGTAAAGGTGATATGCATGATCTCATGGTCAAAGGAATTAGATTACTATGTATCAGAAAGCATATAGCAATTGAACTATTAAAATGACTTGATCTTTATGCTATGCTTATCTATAGGAGTATGTCCACCATATCATTCTCCTAACAATATGATCTTGTTGTCAATAACATCTCAATGTTCATGATAGGGAAACCACAATCATCTATTAACCAACAAGCTAGTATTATATAGAGGCTTTACTAGGGACTTCAAATTAAGTTTACAAATCACACAAGTATTAATGTTTCCTTGTTTAATACTATTATAGCATGAATATAAACATTTATCATAAACACAAAGATATAATAATAACTACATTTATTATTGCCTCTAGGGCATATCTCCAACAGAACCAAGGTCACACAAGAAGCTGAAGCACATCAAGCTACGTTTCCACGCTATTCGAGAACATGTCCAAGATGGTGACATAAAGATTTGCAAAGTACACACAGATCTGAATGTGGCGGATCCGCTGACTAAACCTCTCCCGAGGGTAAAACATGACCAACACCAAACTGCCATGGGTGTTCGGTATATTACCATGTAATCTAGATTAGTTGACTCTAGTGCAAGTGGAGACTGTTGGAGATATGCCGTAGAGGCAATAATAAATGTAGTTATTATTATATCTTTGTGTTTATGATAAATGTTTACATTCATGCTATAATAGTATTAACAAGGAAACATTAATACTTGTGTGATTTGTAAACTAAATTAGAGTCCCTAGTAAAGCCTCTTTATAATACTAGCTTGTTGGTTAATAAATGATTGTGGTTTCCCTATCATGAACATTGAGATGTTATTAACAACAAGATTATATCGTTAGGAGAATGATATGATGGACATACTCCTATAGATAAGTGTAGCATAAAGATCAAGTTATTTTAATAGTTCAATTGCTATATGCTTTCTGATACATAGTAACCTAATTCCTTCGACCATGAGATCATGCTTATCACCATCACCGGAAGGATGCTTTGATGACATCAAACACCACACCGTAACTGGGTGGCTATAAAGGTGGCATTGAGTGTTCGGAAAGTATTGGTTGAGACAAATGGATCAAGAGTGGGATTTGTCCATCCATATGACGGATAGATATACTATGGGCCCTCTCGGTGGAATGTCATCCAATTAGCTTGCAAGCATGTGACTGGATCACAAGGGATCACATATCACGGGAACGAGAAAAGAGTACTTATCAGTAATGAGGTTGAACTAGGTATGCAGAGATACCGACGATCAAAACCTCGGATAAGTAAACTATCGTGAGACAAAGGGAAATTGGTATCGTATGTAAGTGGTTCATTCGATCGCAAAGTAATCGTAGAAATATGTGAGAGCCATATGAATTTCCAGATTCCTCTATTGGTTATTGTTCGGAGAAGTGTCTCAATCGTGTCCGCATAATTCACGAACCGTAGGGAGGCACACTTAAGGATTCGACGTTGTTGAGTAGATATGGAATGATGAGTAAGAGACCGAATGTTGTTCGGAGTCTCGGATGGGATCCGTGATATCACGAGGAGATCCGGAATGGTCCGGAGAATAAGATTCATATAAGGAAAGTCATGTTTCGGGGTTGGAGAATGGTTCCGGTGTTATCATCGGGAATGTTCTAGAAGGTTCCAGAATGTCCGGCACTCCGGAGGGGAAGGGTACATGAATGTGTCATAACAAGTTGGAATGGTTGCATCATGTACTAGGTGTCATCGCTGAGCAAAATAAAGGGATAAATCAAATCCTAGTTTGAAAAGTCAAACGCCAATTTGAAAAGTCAAACAGCTATTTTGCTTGGTGGAGGGAGAGTAGGAAACCTACTTGGGGAGGAAGTCCCTCTCCCTCCACCGCCGGCCTTGGAAGCCGAGTTGGGGAGGGACTCCCCTCCCCTTGGCCGCCGCCCTCCACCTATATAGGGAGGGGCAGGGCTGTCCCTCCAAGCACACAACTTGCACCCCGCAAACCCTAGCTCCAAGCCGCCGGCGCCGCCACCTCCTGCTGCCGCCGCCTAGGGCTAAACCCTAGCTGCCGAGTTGGGGTATCCCCTTGCCCTAGCCGCCGGCCTAGCCTCTCCTCCTTGGTGTGTCTAAACCCTAGATCACCGAGGCTCTCTCATAGTCCACCATACTCGCTCCGGCTTAAGGCGAAGCCCTGCGAGATCTCCCCTCTACTTCCGGTACCACGTCGTCGTGCTGCCGGAATCACGAGGAGAGTGCTACAATCTCTGCTGCCTGCTGGAACAAGGGAGAGGAAGGTCTTCGTCGAGTACCGAACGTGTGACAGACTGCGGGAGCGCTGCCGGAACGCAGCGCCGGAAGGATCGTCTACGCGATCTTGAGATCGGGAAGAGTACAACTACATCACCCACGAGAATCCGCTCTCGTTAAACACTTTGGAATCTTCGAGGGTGAGTTATTCCATCGACTCGTTGCTACAATCTAGTAGATAGATCTTGGCTTGTTTGTTTGTATGCGATAGAAATTTTTTGTTTTCCATGCTACGAACCCCTACATATCAGTCTTGGTCAGCTCGCGGAGCGTGGATGCAAGATCGTGTTGGAGGACGAGTTCCTGTGGGGATATGACCGCCAAAGGCATCTCATCATGAAGGTGGAGAGGTCGAAGAATAAACTCTACATCCTCAATCTCAATCGGGCGGATCCAGTATGTTTGATGACAAGCATGGAAGACTCGGCGTGGAAGTGGCATGCACGCTACGAACATCTTAATTTCCAGGCTCTAAGACAACTTGGACAGAAGGAGATGGTACATGGCTTACCGTGTGTTGATCATGTTGAGAAGGTGTGCGACGGTTGTCTCTTTGGGAAGCAAAGACGAGCCCCGTTTCCAAGGAAGGGACAATATCGAGCAAGTAAGGTTCTTGAGTTGGTGCATGGAGACTTATGCGGACCAATCACGCCGACGACCCCCGCCGGTAACAAGTACTTTTTGCTCATCATCGACGACTTCAGTAGATACATGTGGGTTGTGTTGCTGAAGAGTAAGGATCAAGCTTTGCAAGCGTTCATGATTGTGAAGATGGAAGCCGAGATGGAGTCCGAGGCAAAGTTGAAGGCCCTCCGTACCGATCGGGGTGGGGAGTTCAAATCCAATGAATTCAAGGCATTTTGCGAAGCTCATGGGATCCAGCGGTACCTTACCACGCCATATTCACGATAGCAAAACGGTGTTGTGAAGAGAAGGAACCAAACCGTGGTGGCCATGGCACGTAGCATGATGAAAAGCAAAGGCGTGCCGGGCAGGTTTTGGGGCGAGGCGGTCACGACGGCCATCTATTTGCTGAATAGGGCGCCAATTAAGAGCGTGGTTGGTTGGTATGACGACATACGAAGCATGGTACAGACGCAAGCCCTCGGTTGATCATCTTCGCACATTCAGGTGCGTGGCGCATGTGAAGACGGTGACCGGGCATACTAGCAAGTTGGCGGATCGAAGTACTCCAATGGTCATGATCGGCTATGAAGCTGTTTCGAAGGCGTATCGCGCGTACAATCCAGTGAAAAAACAGTTGGTGGTGACACGCGACGTCATCTTCGAGGAGGAGAAATCATGGAATTAGGGCTCCACGGAACCGGTACAATCAATTTCTGATGAAATATTTATTGTAGTCTACAGTGGTTCGCATGCAGATGATCAAGAAACAGCGTTCCATGGCGTTACGGATTTAGGCGCTGGTTCAGAAGATGGAGGTCCGGAAGCGAGCAGCAGCAGCGCTACACCTGGAGACGTCTCTCGGCGTGGGAGTCCCGGCATGAGCAGCAGCTCACGCGCTGCACCTGGAGGCTCGGCGTCGCCATCCAGTCCACGCGCGGACGAGAGCCCTGGCGCAAGTGGCCCATCAGCTACACACTCCCGTCCAGGAGGGACTAGCGGCAGTCCAGAAGTGGACGCTAGCGACGACGTCACGTCGCCAACATGCAGTACACTGACAGAAACTGCAGGAAATTCAGTAGACGCTGAAACAAGTACTACGTCAGCTTTCACGTCTCCTCCAAGTGCACAGGAAGAAAGGAGACGGCTGCCTACTCCAGAAAAATTCTGAAGTGTACTGGAATTGTATCCGCCGGAGACCCTTCGTACAACGCGTGCGCGAGGGAGAGGACAAGGTCGGTGTTTACTCACCAAGGAGCCGATGAAATTCGAGGATGCTAATACAGAGGAGTGTTGGCGTCGTGCTATGGATGAGGAGTTGGGATCGATCAAGGACAACGATACATGGGAGCTTGTCGATCTACCCAACAATCACAAGGCCATAGGGCTCAAGTGGGTGTACAAGATCAAAAATGACGCCAAAGGGAAGTTGGTGAAACACAAAGCTCGGCTAGTTGCCAAGGGGTATGTGCAAGAGCAAGGTGTGGATTTCGAAGAAGTGTTCGCTCCCGTTGCAAGGATGGAATCAGTGAGATTACTTATCGCTCTCGCAGCTCAAGAATCTTGGAAATTGCATCACATGGATGTGAAATCCGCGTTTTTTAATGGGAAGTTAGAAGAAGTTTATGTGAAGCAACCACCGGGGTACATCAAAGAGGGAGAAGAACAAAAGGTTTTGAAGCTACACAAGGCGTTGTACGGGCTACGGTAAGCCCCTCGAGCGTGGAACATCAAGCTTGATCGTACATTGTTCTCTCTCGGATTCGAGAAGAGTCCACTGGAGCATGCGATGAATAAGCGAGGTAAAGGAAGGGATCATCTACTAGTTGGCATCTATGTTGATGATCTATTGATAACAGGAGCGGATGAGAAGGAGATTGCAAAGTTCAAGCTACAGATGAAGGATTTATTCAAGATGAGTGATCTAGGCTTGTTGAGCTACTACCTTGGGATCGAGGTACATCAAAAGCTGGGTGAGATCACGCTATGACAAGAGGCATATGCAAAGAATATACTCGAGAAATGTGGCATGGAAAAGTGCAATCCAACTCATGTTCCAATGGAACCTCGTCTTAAACTAAGCAAAAGGAGTGAAGCACCCGCGGTTGATGCAACGGAGTATAGGAGCGTTGTCGAAAGTATGAGGTATCTCATAAACACAAGACCCGACTTGGCCTATTCCGTTGGCTATGTGAGTCGCTTCATGGAAGCACCCACAATGGAGCATTGGACAGCCGTGAAGCATATACTCAGGTATATCAAAGGGACAACAAACTTTGGTATTGTCTATTCGAAAGAGAAGGAGGAGGTGAAGCTACTTGGCTACAGTGATAGCGACATGGCAGGAGATATTGACGACCGTAAGAGTACCTCGGGCGTGGCATATTTCTTGGGAAGAAGCATAGTAAGTTGGCTATCACAAAAGCAAAAAGTGGTGGCACAGTCATCCTGTGAAGCTGAGTATATTGTGGCTGCAACTGTGGTGTGTCAAGGTGTGTGGCTAAGAAGTCTACTCGGTGATCTCACCAATCAGGAGGCGGAATGAGTGATGCTCAATATTGACAACAAGTCTGCAATTTTATTGTGCAAGAATCCGGTGCATCATGACAGGAGTAAGCACATTGATACGAAGTATCACTACATACGACACTGTATAGAGGAGTGTAAGATTGAAGTAAACTATGTTTGCACCAATGATCAGCTTGCGGATATCCTAACTAAATCTTTGGGACGAGTGAAGTTCGTGAAAATGCGAGGAAGGATCGGCGTCCAAGCTATGAAGAGCGGCACATCATGCTTAGGAGGTGATTGTTAGGAATAATAATCACGATCGGACGCCGGCATGGTGTCCGTATGCAGATGTGTTTCCATGTAGCTAACCGAGTAGGAGTAGAGTCCACCACCGAATCGTATTGGCGCTGCGTCGCTTGCCGGGTATTTATACACCCATGTACTACCTTGTAAGCACCGTGAGATTCAATACAAACAGCAGGAGCGAGAGGGCCCTGTAACCATACATTGTTTTTCCCCGTACGTACTCATGTGAGTTGGAGAAGAAGCTAGTTGTTCTGATTGATTGGCTGGTGAGCTAGCTGATTGTTCTTGGCTGCTTCTCGTACGTGCACGTAAACTCGCCGGAATACTTTGCCGTCGTCACGCCGGACTGCACTCGGTGATCGGGTCTAGGCCAACAAAGAGGAGAGGCCCGAGGTAGGAGGAAAAGACCCACAGGAACTGCAGCAATTTGAGAGACTGGGAGAGGGGAAATTGTCAAGCTTCATGCACTAGCCAACGCAACCAAAAGTCCGAACTGATGAAAATGGCTAGTGCAATCCACTTATACACTTCAACACCCCCTCTTACGTGTGACAGGGAGAAGTCAGCACGTGCAACCGGAAGAGAGCGGTGCGCGAAACTCATGTATGACTCAAGAGGCCTATACGTGGACACAAAGAGGTTTACAGCAATTTTAGGATAAATTGCGAAAGACAGGACTCGAACTCGAGACCTTAGGCATACCATGTTAAGCTTCATGCACTAGCCAACGCAACCAAAAGTCCGAACTGATAAAAAGGGCTAGTACAATCTACTTATACACTTCAACAGAAATGAGAGCTCTATTCTCGTTGGTACTGCCTTTGTTTCGGTAACATGTGAAGTATTGTTTCTTCAAAAGATCGGTAGTAGTATCGTTTTTTGGCGAATCGATCAAAAGATTCGCTAGCGGTAAGCAAATCGCATCGAAACTGAGAAGCAACTCGTAACCACAACCCACGTCACTGCAACCACAGCTTTGTTCAAAGAAACAGAAATATATAAGGCAAAACTAAGACCCGAAGATGACCAGCTCCACTACATGTAGATGCGGCCATGGCAGCATTGGATTCGAGCATTTCAACCCCTTGGACCTTTGTACTCTTATCGGTAGCCTACTTGTCCTCCGCGCCAGATGCCAAACGGAGGCGAGCGATCAACAGCAGCAGGGAACTAAAGCGATCATGGCATCGACAAGAGCGAAGGCGGTGTTGGCCGTGGACCACCTCGGCCGCCCGGCCTCACGGCGCTCTTCCGGCCGGTGGCTGGCCGCGCTCTTCATCATCGGTATGACACGAACCAAGCTGCAAATCAACACGGCCTCAGAATCCCCACACATCAAAAGGCAGATCGCGCGCGTTGGTGACATTCGACATCTCAAATGCAGGGGTGGAGATTGCGGAGCAGATCGCCTTCGCCAGCATCTCGGGGAACCTGATCACCTACCTCACCGGCCCGCTCAGGCAGCCGACAGCGGCGGCCGCGGCGGCAGTCAACGTGTGGTCAGGCGTGGCCATGATGCTGCCGCTGCTCGGCGCCGCCGTGGCCGACTCCTGGCTCGGCCGGTACCGCACCATCCTCTGCGCCTCGCTACTCTACATCCTGGTACGTGTGCCCGTGTTCTCCTTCCTACATGTCGAGGAGAACGTCTCCCATCTTCCACAGAAGACCCTACAAAATCTCCCATGGAATGTTTCTAGGGACTAGCCATGCTGACCCTCTCATCGTCGGCCAATCCCTGCGAGGGCGCACTAGAATCAGCCGGATGCTGGGCGAGCCCATCCGCCGTTCAAGTGGCCTTCTTCTACCTCTCCCTCTACCTCGTCGCGTTCGCCTACGGCGGCCAGAAGCCCTGCGTGCAAGCCTTCAGCGCCGAGCAGTTCGACGAGAGCGACCCCGAGGAGCTCGCCTCGAGGGGCTCCTTCTTCAACTGGTGGTACTTCGCATCAAACGGCAGCATCGCCATCACCGTCTCGGTGCTGAACTACGTTCAGGACAGCGTGAGCTGGCAGCTTGGGTTCGGGATCCCGTGCATCGCCATGGCACTTGCTCTCGCCGTCTTCATGCTCGGAACCAGGACCTACCGCTTCCACCCTCCAGCAAGAGACGGCGGCCTACTCGCGCAGCTCGGTAGACCGCTTGCCACGAGGATCAAATCTTGGCACTCCTCATGGCGTTCCAAGTAAACAAGTTTTTCCCTTCTCCTTCAAAGCTTTGATTCAGACCATTCTTCTGAAACCAGACCTTGGTCACTTGGTCCTTAATTTGGCATGCAGACTACACCATGATTCACAGCCCTTGCTTGACAGCGCTTCGTTGTCACCCAAGGGGAGCACCGACAATGCAGATTTCCCTCATGAAGCCACATCGCTGCTCAAACTGTTTCCGATATGGTCGGCATGCCTGATCTACCCCGTCGTCTTCGCACAGTGGCCTACTTTCTTCACCAAGCAGGCGAGCACACTGGACAGGAGAGTAGGCAGCCTGGTGGTACCAGCTGCCGCCCTGCAAAACCTGAACCACGCCACGGTCCTCATCTTCCTGCCGATCTACGACCGATTCCTTGTTCCACTGGCCAGAAAACACACAAGGAATCCTCACGGCATCACAATCCTACAGAGGATCGGCGTCGGGCTGGCTACTTCGGTCGTTGCAATGGTGGTCGCGGCGCTCGTGGAGACGAAGAGGCTCAGGGTTGCAGCAGACCATGGCATCCTGGATGAACCTGATGCCCCTGTTCCCATGAGCTTGCTGTGGGTGGTTCCTCAGTTCGTCATGGCCGGGTTGTCCGGCGTCTTCGGAGTTGTTGGCCTGCAAGAGTTCTTCTATGACCAGGTGCCAGACTCGCTACGCAGCTTGGGCATAGCTCTGTACCTGAGCATAGCAGGGGTTGGCTGCTTCATCAGTAGCTTTCTTGTGTACGTCATTGACAGGGTGAGCAGTTGCGCCGGAGAGAGCTGGTTCTCGAACAATCTCAACAGGGGACATCTTGATTACTTCTTCTGGCTTCTGGCTGCGCTCAGTGCATTGGCCTTCGCTGCTTACCTGCACTTTGCAAAACGTCATGTCGATATGAAGAAGGACAATTCAGTTCTGGTACAATGACTGTGTCTGTACGCATAAAGATGCAAGTACAGAACGTGCAGTTCAATTGTATGAACAATTATGAGTAGCAAAGGAAGCTTGTCAGAAAAATAGCAGACATGATTTGTTTCCATACGTTCTGATATATGGTATAATGTAGGAGGTGGTGTGTTAATTTACAACAATTTGGCTATCTTCTATCTCTGCAGTTACCGAGACTGACCGCAGCAGAACAGATCTGCATCTACAATGTTTTGGAAAATGACAACTCTCATAATGGCTTTTTCTGATGATACAAGAACGTTTGGCCTTTTTCTGAAACATCTTATATTTTGAAATGGAGGGAGTAGAACGCAAGAGATATTGGCATAAAACTCGCAATCTGCTCAAAGTATAACAGTAACAAACAAGAAATCATTTCGCAGTGCCTAAGTTTTAAAACAGAGGACGCTAGAGAAGATAAGCTATGACAACTCTGTTAGGCTGGTCTGATGATACAAGAACAATAGATCATCTCACTTAGTAACTTCCCGTGTTAATTGTTCCAGACTGAAATCATTTCAAACACTCTGATGCTATGTGCTGCAGAAATTGACAAAGCTGACAAACAAAATTGTTTAGAGAAATTGACGGGTCATCGATCAACATGCCAAAAAGTGACTTGCCTGCCCGACACGGGAGGAAGCCAGGAGCAGGAAACCCCCACATGTTCCTCTAAGTGAAGAAGGCGGCCATGGTGTATTCAGAAATGCTTAGTATCACCCATTTTGGCATCATGATTTCAATTGAAAATCAAATCTTGTGGCAGTTCTGGAGGTCTTCAATTGCATTCTTCCATTGCCAGGCACACTGTTTTGAATCCTCAAATATGAACACCATTCTTTGGCTGCAAGAGAACTCAATTAGGCGTGATAAAACAGAGCATCTAGGAAACGGGCAGTAACAGCAAAGAGGAATACCGTGGATATCCTGAAATGTGAAGAGTTCGCCACTTGCACATTGAGTTCACTTGGATCATCAGACCAACTAATATTCCCCTTGGTCTCCATTTTTTCAGAGTCAACACAAATCAACTGAGGCTTGTTTGTGAGGATCAGCTGGACCTTCTTATTTGATAACTTATTAATCTTCTTTAGCTTCGATATCAACACTACAGACTCACCAGGCTCCAGGAAATCCTGCCTGCCACATTGTTCAAGATGCACCGACATGAATCACCTCTTACTCGTGGAGAAAATGTGAGCATGGTGTCGACCGTTTCCCCCCTTTTTCCATTTTTCTTTCCTCTCAACATGCTCCTTCCCCTGTCGCCGGAGCCACCCACTCAAGCCCACCTCCGACCCGATCCTCCCCCCGTCGCCGAAGTTACCCAGTCAAGCCCACCTCCTCCCTCACATCTCTTTCCTCTCCATGTCCTCTCGCTGCCCCGACCCGACCCCCCTCCTCCCTCGATCCATTCCGCCGCCAGAACAGCCGGGATTTTTGCAGAAATTTCGTACGCTTCCTCCCCGGGAGAATTGATAATAACCCCCCTTCTTCACGCGCGAGGACAACGTAAGCCCCCATGTTTGTCTCCATCGCTTTGGACCCCCTTTTCACTGTTATTCTCTTATTTAGCAATTGATCCACCTGATTAGATTAGTTATTTTCAGAAATCCTAAGACTGCCCCTGGTCTTTTCTTTATCACGCACGAGCGAGAGACAGAGCTGCCCCCGACCGCATTGACCCAGGCCGCCCCGAGCGCTGCTCCTCGCCTTCGCCGGATCCGGCCGCTCCGCCCCGTCTCTCCCCGTCCGCCGCCCTCCACTGCTGCCCCAAGGTGAGGCCGCTCCGCCCTGTCTCTCCCCCTTCCCCTTTCTTTGATTTTGGTTGATTTCTCATGGATTGAATGGTACAAACCCTAGGTAGAGACTGGCATGGAGATTTGAGTGGGAGGGTAGGGATCGACGAAGGGGTGTGATGGATCTGAATAGGTAACATCATATCCCTCTATTCTTGTTGGATTTAACCATGAGTTTTTGTGTGTATATTTCTGATTTTTTCTGTCTATGTTGAATAGGAGTGATGCAATGTCCGTGCACGGTTCTAGTCAGTCTAGTGTGACAAACCATGGGATCCCGGATGGTAGCAAGAAAAAGATCCCCCTGCTGCTACACCTACAAAGTCTCCAGCAAAAGGCAAGAAGAAAATGACTCCAAAGAAAAGGAGAATAAGTCTGTGAACTTGTCTTTGGCTGCTGTCATGAACTGCTTTCTTTGATGTGTATGTGAGGTGCAAACTCACTTTAATGTGTTCTGTCCGTGAGGTGCAAAACTCACTTTATTTTGTTGTCTACGTGAGGTAGAGGTTTCTCAATGTTATGTGTACGTGAGGTGCAAAACTCACTATTATTTTGCTACCATGAACTACTTTCAAGTTTCATCTGATGTATCAACTTGTGAGTTTGTATTGTTGTGAAATTCTATTTGCTGTCATTTTCTGAACTTGTGTGAATGTTGTCTATTTCGGGGAAATTATAGTAGTTTTGCTGTTTGAAACCTGCCAGATGTTTGCACAGCTGTACGAAGGGTATTTTTGTCTTTTCATGTATCAATTTGTTAGTTCTGTGTTGACAATTTTGTTAGAGATGAAGAAGGGGGATATCAGATACATTAGGCAGGACAGGGGGGTTAAAAAGGAGGGAGGCAAAGAAGGGGGTTTATGTTGTCCCAGCGCCTGAGGAGGGGGGGGGGGTTATAATCAATTGTCCCCTCCCCAATCCCCCGCGTCCCCTGCTCCTCGCCGCAGGACAGGTCCCCCGTCTCTAGAGGCCCTCCGTTCCCCGCCACAAACCAGGCCTCTGTCGCCCCTCTGTTATTCTCGCTCCAAATCAATCCAGATCGGGTGGGTCGGGCGGCGCTGCCGACGGGATGCAGGGTATGGTTGAGGTGGCTCTGTCGCGCGAGATGTATGGATATGGTCAGAGCGACGCTAACCGCGCGGGATGGGCGCCGATGTGTTCTTGGACGCAGTGGGTTGAGTTCCGTCCGTCTACCCCCGTGCAGTGGAAGTCGCTGGCCTTGATGAAAATCTGGCCGAGCTCGCGACCCTGGCTGTCGCGCGCTCGCAGTGGCGAGTGAAGGCCTGCTCCCCATGGCCTGGCCATCTGCACTTTTGAACGAAGCCGAGTATGTTTTTTCTTTTTAGGCAGTAACATTTTTTTTTGGCAGGAAATCCGGATCTATTTCATGAGTTCATGAGTTCATAAGAAGTACAAGACATACTGAACATATAAAAATTACATCGAGATCCTTATACCACCTAACAACCACTACTATTGTAAGAGCAAGCTGTTGACGTGTCGCTGTCGCCGCTCCCTTACCGGAGCCGGCCTGAAGTTGTTGATGATAGTTGAAAAGTCTTCGTACACGTGTCCCTAAGGACCAGTGCCCCATAGCTAAAGCCATCGCCATTGAACCCTTGAATTTATCTGAATCTTGTAATACAAAATCTAAAAAACACGTAGACCGGACAAGATACACCACTCCATGGAAGCGGCGACGAGATGAATTCCTATCCTCCTCAACGCCAGTGGCAAGATCGTCACCGACGAGGTGGAAGAAGAGACGGGTATACCTTATTCTTATCCTGCACAACGCCGCCATAGCCACCATAGCGTCAATGGCCATGCCAACTCTCAAGGGGAGCAAATAACCTAGAAATGACCGGCGAACGTACCTCAACCACGAACGACCGAGCAGGTTGTGTGTGACGCACTCTAGAGGCTGTCGCGCGTCCAGTCCACATGCGGCGGCAGGATGGGCACGCTCAACTATGGCAACGCTCGTGGCCTTCGGTGCTGCTCGATACTACGGGGGCGACAACGGGCAATGGCGACGACAACGGTTGTACCTGCTCTGACCGCGAATATGGAGGGCGAGGGTTTGGGGAGGAGAGTGCCTCTTGTGCCACTGGCGAGAAGGCCCGAGCAAACTAGTGGAAGGACAAGGGCACTGTCCGGACAGACACAGCAATTGCACAAATTTGATGCATGGATGGATGGGTCCGTGCAATTCGGTCCGAATGGGTCGCCCAGTTGGACCAGCGCAAAGCTGTCCGCCAGTCCACACGAACCGGTTCAGACGCGCTTGAACTGTTTGGGTTGGACCCGTGGAGATGTCCTAAGCTCGTCTCTTTGGCCTTTGTTCTAGAAACATGTCAAATGTAGTGTATATTACAGTAAATGTTATCGAGACTTCTTTTTTTGGAAAATTTTATCCAGACTTTGAAGAATAGATTGCATACAAAAGTACAAAGCCGCACCCCAAATTGGAAAACAATCCACAAGATTCACTAGGGAGAAGAACTAACGAAAAGATGAGCTGTTGGCACATCACACTCGCAAAATAAACTGTATATAATCACATGCGGTTATGCAAACAACACTCATCTCTCTCCTGCAGCCAACGTCACTACAACCAAACCATTGTATTTGAGCTAATTAAAAACAAGAAAAGGTGGGATAAACAATAGTACCGCCGTACTCCCAATTGAGAATAAAAAGTGGGGAAAAACTACCCCAAAGGGAGGACCATGGTGCGGGGCGCCGGAGCATCGACTCCTTTTGACCTCTGTGGGCGGCAGACTCCAAACGGAGGAGAGCGAGCAGGCAGAAACAGAGAAAGCGATTATGTCGTTGGCTTCAGAGGAGGCGGTGACCGCGGTGGACCACCGTGGCCGCCCGGCCTCGCGGCGCTCTTCCGGCCGGTGGCCGGCCGCGCTCTTCGTCATCGGTACGTACGACCCGAAGCAAACTGCGAACACGGCCTTTAGCCAAAGGCTTTAATTGCGCGCGCGGATATGTATTTGTGACGACCGTAGAAACTGAATGCAGGGGTGGAAATCGCGGAGCGGTTCGCGTTCGCCGGCATCTCCGGAAACCTCATCACCTACCTCACCGGCCCGCTCGGACAGTCGACGGCTGCTGCCGCGGCGGCCGTCAACATGTGGTCTGGCGTGGCTATGATGCTGCCGCTGCTCGGCGCCGCCCTGGCCGACTCCTGGATCGGCCGGTATCGCACCATTCTCTACGCCTCCCTCCTCTACATCCTGGTATGTATCAGCTTGTACGACCTCCGGTCTAAAAAGTAAGTCTTTTTATCGGTGCAATTTGAACCGTGCTAGACTTATATTTTAAATAGTGCTAAAGAATTTTACAGGCGAAAATCGCACCCTCGCATATTACTACACTCTCCGATACAATATTAATATAGTCTTATCTTTGTCTAGATTCGTATGAATCTATTCTAAATTTTTAACTAGATTTATACGAATCTAGACAAAGTTGAGCCCATGAACCGAAGGAAGTACTAGAAAACAGTTCAATTTCTTCATCTGTTTTCAGGGACTAGGCTTGTTGGCCCTCTTATCGTCGGACAATCCTTGCGAGGGCACCAAGGACCCCGCTGGATGCTCAACGAGCCCTTCTACCGTCCAAGTGGCCTTGTTCTACCTCTCCCTATACCTTGTTGCATTCGCCTTCGGCGGTCAAAAGCCCTGCGTGCAGGCCTTCAGTGCCGAGCAGTTTGACGTGGATGACCCCGAAGAGCTCGCCTCGAGGAGCTCCTTCTTCAACTGGTGGTACTTCGCCACAAGTGGTAGCATCACCATCACGCTCCCGGTCTTGAACTACGTTCAGAATGTTGGGTATAATCTTGATATTTGTATCTGTATATTTGTTTTAGTACTGCATGTAGCTAGTCAGTGTGCTGTTTAGTTTGTAGCAGTACGTAGTGCCGATGGATCAACCAGGAGGCATGCAGGTGTGAGACGCTGAGGTGGCGTGTGAAGCCAGCCTTGCCGTGAGAAACGGCTCTGCATACAGGCGGTTGAAGACAACGGACTGCACAAGTAATCTAGATATGCATGCGTGTGTTTAGTGGCATAAGAATAGGTCATGGAGTTAGTTGATAAGTGGATCAAGTCGTGTGCATGAGAGTGGGCAGGTTGTTGCATGCGTGGCTGTTGCATATTAGCTATTTAAGGTTTGTAACTCAGGTTGTTTTGATGAAGGAGAAAAACAGTGAAAGTAGAAAAGCTCGGCTGTGTGAAACAGCTCGAGGCCAAACCACTGTGTATCCTGTGTGTTGTGTGAGGCAACAAAAGAGAGAGAGCTAGCTAGATACGTGAGCTGAGAGAGTCAGCTCTATCACAGAACAGTGTGAGCTGGCAGCTTGGGTTCGGGATCCCATGCATCGCCATGGTACTCGCTCTCGCCGTCTTCATGCTCGGAGCCAAGACCTACCGCTTCTACCCTCCAGCAAGAAATGGCGGCCTACTCGTGCAGCTCGGCGAACCGCTTGTCGCAAGGATCAAGTCTTGGCAGTACCCCTCATGGCGCTCCAAGTAATCAAGTTATTTTCTTGTCATCGAGAGCTTTGATTCAGATCATTCTTCTGAAACTAGACTTTGATGAATTGGTCCTTTCGTACTATGCAGATTACACCATGATTCACAGCCCTTGCTTGATAGCACTTCGTCGTTGTCACCCAAGGGGAGCACCGACGATGCAGATTTCCCAGATGAAGCCAAGTCGCTGCTCAGATTGTTTCCGATATGGTCAGCATGCACGATCTATGCTGTTGTCTTCGCACAGTGGCCTACTTTATTCACCAAGCAAGCGAGCACACTGGACAGGAGAGTAGGCAGCTTGCTTGTCCCAGCAGCTGCGCTGCAAAACCTGAGCCATGCCGCAGTCATGATCCTCCTGCCGATCTATGACCGGATCCTCGTCCCACTAGCTAGAAAACACACAGGAAACCCTCATGGCATCACAATGCTGCAGAGGATCGGCGTCGGGCTGGCTACTTCGGTCGCTGTAATGATCGCCGCGGCGCTAGTGGAGATGAAGAGGCTCAGGATTGCAGCAGACCATGACATCCTGGATGAACCTGATGTTGCTGTTCCTATGAGCTTCCTGTGGGTGGTCCCTCACTTCGCCCTGGCCGGGTTGTCGTCTGTGTTCGCAATTGTTGGCGTTCAAGAATTCTTCTACGACCAGGTGCCAGACTCGCTACGCAGCTTGGGCATAGCTCTGTACTTGAGCGCAGCTGGGGTTGGCTGCTTCATCAGTAGTTTTCTTGTGTATGCCATTGACAAGGTGACCAGTTGCGCCGGAGAGAGCTGGTTCTCGAACAATCTCAACAGGGCACATCTTGATTACTTCTTCTGGCTTCTGGCTGCGCTCAGTGCCTTGGGCTTCTCTGCTTACCTGCACTTTGCACAGGCTTATGTTGCCAAGAAAAAGGACAATTCAGTTCTGGTACAATGATGTGATGATACCGAAAAAGATACAATATTTCCATATGTTTTCACCTTATTTTATACTACCTACGTTCCATAATATAAGCCTTATATTGTGGAACAGAGGGAGTATATCTGTAGTTAACTAGAAGAACAGCTATGCTTTTACAAATTATATTGGGAATGACAACACCCCATTCCATGAACATAATGTAGTACTATAACACAATAAACATGGTCAACACTCATAATCTGCTCAAAATGCAACGACACAAAGACCATTTTACGTTGTTTAAGTGTTATAAGAGAGGTACGATAGGCTATGACAACATAGTAGAGGTGGTCCAATGATACAACTGTGCAACATAGCCGGAGCACTAGCTTGCAGCCGCCTCTTCCTCCAGATCGCTTTGCACGTTGGTGACATTTGACATCACGTAATATACGGAGGTGGTGTGTTAATTAGCAACAATTTGGCCATCTTTCATCGCTGTAGTTACCCAGATTGACGGCAGCAGAACAGCTCTGCATTTACAATGTTTTGGGAAATGACAACTCTCATAATGCAGTACTCCCTCCGTTTCAAAATATAAGATGTTTTAGGTTTATGAAGAAAATGTATCTAGACTACTTTTAGTGTGTAGATTCATTCTAAACTTGAGTGAATCTATATACTAAAAATAGTCTAGATACATTTACTTCACGAAGCTAAAACATCTTATATTTTGAAACGGAGGGAGTAGAACGCAAGAGATATTTGCATAACGCTTGCAATCTGCTCAACAAACAAAGAAACATTTCACAATGCTTAAGTTTTAAAGCAGAAGACGCTAGAGAAGATAAGCTATGACAACTCTGTTAAGCTGGTCTGATGATACAAGTACAAATCGATCATCTCATTGAGTAACTTCATGTGTTAATTGTTCTAGACTGCAATCATTTCAAACACTCTGATGCTACCTGCTACAGAAATTCACAAAGCCGCCAAACAAAATTGTTTAGAGAAATTGACGGGCCATCGATCAACATGCCAAAACATGATTTCCTTGCCAGTCACGAGAGAAAGCCAGGAGCAAGAAACCCCCACATGTTCCTCTAAGTGAAGAAGACGGCCATGGTGTATTCAGAATGCTTAATATCAGCCATTTTGGCATCATGACTTCAATTGAAAATCAATTCTTCTGGCAGTGCTGGAGGTCTTCGATTGCATTCTTCCATTGCCAGGCACGCTGTTTTGAATCCTCAAATACGAACACCTTCTTTGGCTGCAAGAGAACTCAATTAGGCGTGATAAAACAGAACATCTAGGAAAGGAGCAGTAACAGCAAAGAGGAATACCGTGCATATCCTGAAATGTGAAGAGTTCGCCACTTGCACATTGAGTTCACTTGGATCATCAGACCAACTAATATTCCCCTTGGTCTCCATTTTTGCAGGGTCAACACAAATCAACTGAGGCTTGTTTGTGAGGATCAGCTGGACCTTCTTATTTGATAACTTATTAATCTTCTTTAGCTTCGATATCAACACTACAGACTCACCAGGCTCCAGGAAATCCTGCCTGCCACATTGTTAAAGATGCACCGACATGAATCACCTCTTACTCGTGGAAAAAATGTGAGCATGGTGTTGACCGTTTCCCCCTTTTTTTCATTTTTCTTTCCTCTCCTGTAAGTATAATAAAAAGTTTGTGATAGCCTGTATTTACCATCTAGAGTCGAAGGAGTCGATAGAAGCTAATTTAGATACATGGGACCGTACTTCAGAAGATGACACAGCACCATTATTTCCCACAGGGGGGTTGAATGGTGCACTTCCCATGTGTGACAACCAGTCTGAATCCTGAGTATCCTCATCCTCATTTGCCTGAACAGGGGGGATCATCAAAATGATGAAGACTGGATTTAAGTGTTTACGTTGACATCTGTAAGATAACATACATTTGCTTCAGCGGCAAGGTCTGGTGCATGTGTCTTCCGTATATTTTTCCAGTCAATGCCTCTGAAGAAAGGATGTTTCTTCAAGGAAGCATAACCATCAGGTCCTGCACCTGGCCTTTTGATTGGATCAACATCCTGCAGAATGAAAAGTTTAAACAAGTCTACCTGTGGAAATTTAAACTAGAGATATCGTCCAAGGCATGCTTATTCTTTATAGGACGTGGTGGGAACTATGCTGAACAATTAGGTGTATGGAAGGCAACTGCAAGTCATTAATCCATGCAGTGATTAGAATTAGGATGTGACTTGTCTATTCTAATGGCCTCTTCTATACCAAGTTACTGGGACAACATTATCTATATATTTTTAACAATGGTAAATTATGCCCCAAAACAAAAACCATACAAGGAAGTAATTGGTACAATTGCATACCAGCAACTTGTCAATTAGATCTCTTGCTTCATCCGAGAAGTACTCAGGAATCCTGAGATCCCTTGCTATAATTCTCTGGAAAATCAACCACTCACTGGCGTCCTTAAATGGCGAAGAGCCAGAGAGCATTTGAAACAATGTGCACCCCAATGCCCACAAGTCATTTCTGCCAAGAATAGAGAGAAGTCCATCAGAAAAATCCGTATAAATCTCTGCTCATATCAACACAAAACGTAGTTTTGTAGAAGCTTACAGGCTACCCAACTGGTAACAAACGGGATTTGAGGTGCATCATGAAAAAAAAATCTCAATGCAATGAGCTTAAAATAAAAACCTTATGCCTTAAAAAATGGAATACCACATTTACCATGTTTGCATTTTTCTGAAATTGACCTGACAAGGTGTGCTGATGAGACATACAGAAACATAAGGAATGCATCAAAAACCTTAAAGAATGGAATAGCGCACTCAATATCGTTGTGCATTTTTCTGATATGTTGACCTGACAAGATGTGACGATGAGACATACAGACAATGGTCCAGGAATCCATCTTGGCAAGTTATCTCAATTCACACCTACTGTGTTGGTTTGCGTTCATCAAAACATCTTTTGATGGTATAACATGAAATTCCAACATTTGCTAGGTACCTAAACTGCAGAAGAATGACAACACGTCATCTAGGGCAGCTGTCTACAGGACTATGTTTTGTAGCAAGATAAGCTTGCAGGCGTTAATACCATTGGTAGCTTATAAAGCACGGTGCAGTCTACACAAGGTACCAAGTACCTAGCCGATAAATGTATAGTGCCGATATATATTAAATAGCTAATAATGTAAATGAACACATTTAGACCATTCAAAAAAAAATATCATTCGGAGTGCAAACAAAAAAATAGCATCAAACGATGCAGTTTTTTAACCACCTGAGAAATAAATGGAATCATGCCAAGGAAGCACGATTTACCAAGGGAAAAGGTGCTTATGGATTAGGTTGTTAACTTACCCAAAAGTTGCTGGGGCAGAGTTCAGGACCTCTGGTGGTACATATGCAGCAGTTCCGACAAATGTGCAGGCCCTCTCATCTGTACGCCAAGTGTGGGGAAAGCAGAACATTAGGAACTTCACATCAGCAAATTTGAAGACAGTCCAGCAGCGTATATGTTTTATCTTACTAGTTGAATTTGGGAGAACTTTGATCGGAGTGTCCATAGTAGGCTTGACACTACCAAAATCAGCAATCTTGATGTGCCCATCGGAAGTAAGCAGTAAATTTTCTGGCTGAAAGACCAAAGTCATTGGTACCAATGCCATCAGCTCTTGTCTTAACTAAAAGACTGAACATGGGGATATCTCCAGCAGGATGCACGTACCTTCACGTCCCGATGAATTAGACCTACGCTATGCAGATACTCCAGAATATCAACAATTTCAGCGGCGTAGAACCGTGCCTCGTCCTCAGGCAGGCGGCCTTTCTGCAAGCAGAACAATCCATGTGTAAGAAGCAAAATACAGACACTAAAATCAACCACATTGTGAGCAGCTTGAGACCAACCCGGACGATCTGGTCGAACAGCTCCCCGCCTTCGCACGACTCCAGCGCCATGTCTGCACAGCAAAACAAGTGTAAGCATCTAAAATGTAGCTAGCACTCCAGAACTGCTGCTACATAAGAATTAGAAGTGCGCGGTGATTATTAAATGCAAGAGGGAGAGAGGCACTGACAGAGGGAGTATGTGTCCTGGAACGTGAAGAATAGCCTGATGACGCCCGGGTGGTCGAGCTGGTCGAGCACGATGCGCTCCATCTTGACGTAGGAGATCTTGTTCTCCTTGGTGATGAACTTCTTGTCCATGATCTTGAGCGCGTAGACGTTGCCCGTGTCCTTCTTCTTGGCCCTCACCACCTGCAGCCCATTTCGCATGCAGAAGCTGTCACCTCAACAAACCGCAGTTCGCACGATCCAGGCCAGTTCCCCAGTCGACCAGAGCCAGGAGAAAACAAACACACGCAGGGAAACCGTCCACTATAATAATAAATTAGATTAAACGACGGCCACACAGACACGATCGTGCAAAATCAATCACCTTTGAGTAGGAGCCGACGCCGTAGATCTTGCCGAGGTCGAAGTCGTCGGCGGTGAACTGCTCCTGCGGCGCGCGGAAGGCGATCCCTCCTCCACCGCCGGCAGCAGAAGCCGCGGCAGCCTTGGGGGAGGCGGAGGTGGAGGAAGGGGAGGGTGCGAGGCGGAGCCTGGCTGCGAAGTCCCTCTCCATGTCGTCGTCGCCGTCGCCGTCGCCGCCGACCGCCATTACGGCCGGAGCAGTTGGGAGAGAGGGCGGTATCTATAGGTGGCGCGGCAGGATGATGAGGCTGGCGCGGGGTTCGAGGGCGCGGCGCGGCCTCCGATGGCGGGGGCGGTCAACGGGTGGAGGAAGAACCATCGGATTCGGCTTCGAAGGGTGGGAAAGCGGGGAATCGATTGGGTTGGACTGCGACGGCCGCAGCCTTCTCTTTCTTTTGGTTGTTCCGCCTTGGGGTCTGGAGGAGGAAAGGAATCGAATCTACAGTAGCGGGCAGGCTAGCGGCTACGCACTCTACAGGAACCGAAGGAGGAAGACAGGGAAGAGAGAGCTTTATGTTGAGTTGATGATGCTTTGTTGCCTTGTGATGAGTCGTGGGGGAGGTGTGGTGTGTGATGGAATGATGGGCAGGGAGTGATGGAGCAAGCAACTGCCGTTCCTACCTGTTTTTTCTCGCGAATAAGTATGGAAATTATCGGTTCAAAAAAAGATGAAAATTATCTCCTATCACGTGGGCAGGAACGCAGTAATGATGATCAATACTAGAATGGATCAAGAATTTTTTTTCTCTGTGATATATGAAATTGATATTGTGTGTTATCTTCTAAATTTACAATCACTCTGTCCTAAAATGTAAGGCATCCGAGTTAAAATTCGACCAAAGTAGAAAAAAAAGGGTTTCATAATATGGCTGAAAAAGCATACTGTCAGATTCGTATTCAAGGGTAAATTCGTGCCCCCCCCCCCTCCTCCCAGCTATCAGTTCATGCGGCTGCAAGGGGGTGTCTCGCCAAGCCCTGCTTTTCATTCACACCATGGGGCACATGCGGTTTCCATGGTGAATGTCAAGATGGATATGATGGGAAGACCGTACTGGATGTGGTGGGTCTCGAATGCGATGACGACATTGCACATAGGTTGTTCTACGGGCATGACTAAGGCACGAGGGATGTTGTTCTTGTGCAAGTCCCACACATGATGTTTGTGAGACTCGTGATTGGTGCTTTGCGGCGGTGGCCTTGACAAAGTGAGGATGGCAACAGTAGGGGATTTCTTTTTTGGTGGTGCTCTTCGAGTACCGAGTCTCGATTTGTAGGGTGAAACCCCTAGGTTTGGTCGTCACTGTTGTACCCGGCAATGATGGTTTCCTTGTTGAATTGTTCGGAGAATTTGGATTTTCTCCTTGTAAAAACCTACAACCTTTGATTAAGTGACTATCACGCTTATGCATTGTTTCTTTCTTCGGAGAAATTGTTTTTGGAGAATCTTTTTTTATAGTTCGGGTGTTGTAACTGGTGGTGGTTTTGGTCCTACTAGAAGCGTTGCCATTGTAGCGGTGTCTCTTTTTTTCTCGTGCATCCTTGTTGTCACAACTAGTTCTTGACATCTAGTTGGTGCAAAAACTATAATTGGTATTTTCTTGATGTTGATACGTTCCTTTTGTAAAAAAAAACTATAATTGGTATTTTCTTGGTGCAAAAACTATAATTGGTATTTTTTCTATGTGATATATGAAATTGATATTGTGTGTTATCTTCTAAATTTACAATCACTCTGTCCTACAATCTAAGGCATCCAAGTTAAAATTCGACCAAAACGGAAAAAAAAGAGTGTTCCATAATATGGTTGAAAAAGCGTACTGTCCGATTCGTATTCAAGGGTAAATTTGTGCCCCTCCTACCAGCTATCAGTTTCTGCGGCTGCAAGGGGGTGTCTCGCCAACCCCTGCTTTTCATTGACACCATGGGGCACATGCGATTTCCATGGTGAATGTCAAGATGGCCATGATGGGAAGACCGGATTGAATGTGGCGGGTCTCGGATGCGATGACGACATTGCTCATAGGTTGTTTGTGTGGGCATGGCCGAGGCATGAGGGATGTTGTTCTTGTGCAAGTCCCACACATGATGCTTGTGAGCCTCGTGATTGGTGCTTTGCAGCAGTGACCTTGACAAAGTAAGGATGGCAACAGTAGGGGGTTTCTTTTTTGGTGGTGCTCTTCGAGTATGGAGTCTCGATTTGTAGGGTGAAAACCCTAGGTTTGGTCTTCACCGTTGTACCCGACAATGATGGTTTCCTTGTTGAATTGTTTGGAGATTTTGGATTTTTTCATTGGTAAAAACATACAACCTTTGATTAAGTGACTATCATGCTTGTGCACTGTTTTTTTTTTTTAAGAAATCATTTTTGGAGAATCTTTTTTTATAGTTTGGGTGTTGTAATTGGTGGTGGTTTTGGTCCTACTAGAAGCGTTGTCATTGTGGTGGTGTCTCTTTTTTCTCGTGCGTCCTTGTTGTCATAACTAGTTCTTGACATCTAGTTGGTGCAAAACTAGATATAATTAGTATTTTCTTGATGCTGATACATTCTTTTTGTCGGTAAAGAGTAAATTTGTGATAGTTGTAGATTTTTTTTGTCGGGTAAACAAGCGCTAGGCAGATTTTTCTTTCTGGCCACATTGGTCCTTGTTCTGCGGACCACGTTGTAGAAAGAAGCAGTGATGACTGATAACCGGGGCTAGGCTTTCATCAGCTGCTGTGTGCCCAAGAAATTCCCCATGGTCAAACAAAGGACACTGGTCAGTGAGAAAAGCTAGAGTAAGACCAGAAAGCCGAGATCATAACGTAATGTGCAAGTATGCAGCACGCTACTTACATGATGGGTGCCTGCTATTCCCTTTTTTTTTAGAGGGAGAGGGGTGTACTCATCTAGGACACATTTGGACCATGAACTCCGAAGAGAACAACTTGTTTCTTTCGCAGGAGAGTGTACAAGATTCTCGTGTGCTGGTAGAAAAAGTTGTGTTGGGCATCCCACATGTGCGTGATGAAGAGGCTAGTACTAGAAGCCCTTGTGATCCATCGATCTTGACAAAGCTAAAATCAAGCAAGAGAAACATTAGCACCTTGTTTTTTTCTCCCAGTTTGTAAGGTAAACACACGCCTACTTTTAACATAGGCTATGCATTTTTCCTAGAGCTGGCAATCGCCGTGCAGCCTTCTTGTTACTTCCTTTGTTTCGTAATATAAGCTTTTTTAGCAAGTTATTTCAGCTTGCTTTTTTCAAGGATACGTTCTAGGAGACGTATCGTTTTCATAGAAGGAGGGCCAAGCGACCAAGTTTTAGAACGCACCGTGGCACAGACGCCAGGGATGCAACTCCACATCATCACAAAGACGGCACACACACGACATAAACAACTACTCGCGGCATCTCCACCTATCTACATGTCTTAGACAGCCGCGGAAAAGCCGAGCAGTCCTCCAGATGTCTGCCTCCGTGATGATCTTATGGATGACCTCTCTAGGAGAAGGAGCGACCCCTTCGAAGACCACGTCGTTCCGGTGGCGCCATAGCGTCCAGCAAACCAAAGCGATTCATGTCTAGAGATCGCGCTCGCGGCCCTTGCCGCCCCGCTTATCTTGGAGCCAAGCAACAAACTTGGAATCGTGCTCCGGCATCCAGTGTCTCTTGTTCCACCGGTCCAGGCAGGCTGCCCAAACCTTGCGGGCCAGGACGCAACCCATGAAAAGATGATCGATGGTCTCTCCACACTGGTCGCAGAAGGGGCAGGCCGCCGGATGTTGGAGGCCACGCCGGCTAAGCCGATCAGCGGTCCAGCACCTGTTTCTCACGGCTAACCAAAGGGTCACCTTGCAACTAGCAGGGGCTCGGGAGCGCCAGATCTGAAGGGCCCCTGCCATAGAAGTCCGCTCGGCAAAGAGGGACAGGTAGCAAGATTGGGCCGTGTAGCAGTTACTTGGGTCCCAGTTCCACTTGAGGACGTCCTGTGATCCCTCTGTCAGGGTGATTGCTTCAATACGGTCTGCCACTTCAAGGAGCTCCCTAATGGCTGCTGCGCCAAGATCCGGGGTGACATCATGTAGCCAACCCCCTGCAAGACCTTCGCGCACACGCCGTGTGGAGACTGCGCTCGGTGGGACCGCATCAAAGAGGCTTGGTGCCACGTCACAGAGCCGCCCGCATGGGAGCCACTTGTCCGTCCAAAAGAAAGTAGACGCGCCATCCCCGATCACTGAGGAAGTCACCGCGTCGAAGAGACGCCTCGAGAGCTCTGGGACTCGGATGTCGAGGCCATGCCATGGCCTATCCACCTCCACGCGCTTCAACCACAGCCATCTGGCTCTCAATGCGATGTTCATGAGGCGCAGGTTGGGGATGCCAAGCCCCCCTAGATCTTTCGGCATGCACACCCTGTCCCAAGCTACTAGGCAGTGCCCGCCATGTACGTATTTCCTCCCCTTCCAGAGGAACCCACGGATGATCTTCTCGATGGTGGTGATGATCTCTATGGGAATATCGAGGGACATCATGGCGAAAATAGGCATGGCGGATAAAGTTGTCTTGACGAGTTCGAGCCGCCCCCCTCTGTTGAGCATGGAGGCTTTCCACGATGGCAATTTGGCGGCCACCAGATCTACCAGCGCTTGGAGCTACGCTATCGACGGCTTCCGCAGGGAGAGTGGTAACCCTAGATAGAGGAGGGGGGACTGCTTGATGGGGCAGTGCAACTCCCGCTCCACCAGGTCTCTGTCCTGAGCCGAGCACCTAATCAGGTTGGCCGAGCATTTTTCGAGGTTGGTACAGAGACCAAAAGCCTCCCCAAAGTCCTCGATGATCCCGGAGATCACCTGGAAATCCACCGCTGATGGCCTTAGGAAGGTGACCACATCGTCAGTGTAAATCAATGTGCGGTGTTGGAGGCCTGTGGCTGCAAGTCGTGTGAGCAGTCCCTGAGCCTCTGCCTTCACGACCATTAGGTGGAAAACCTCCATGATCAGGATGAAAAGCTGCGGGGAGAGCGGGTCTCCTTGCCGGAGGCCACGCCTGTTGGCCACCTTCGCCCCTAGGCACCCGTTCATCAAGACGCGTGTGGAGGCTGTGGAGAGTAGTGCGCATATGCACGTGAGGAGGCTCTCTCCAAACCCCAACTTCCTTAGCACTTCCAACAGGAAGGCCCAGTCCACAGTGTCAAAGGCTTTGGTGATGTCCAGCTTGCTAAAAGCGTTTATATTATGGAACAGAGGTAGTAATAATCACTGATGCAGCAAACACAACACACTGCGATGCCATTGTACCCATCAACTTACGCAAAGCGTTTTGCCTCTCGCGAGCAGCGGCAGCGGCGCGAAAGTCTTCCTGGCCTCATCCAGCCAGGGAGTTGTCTGGAGCGACAGGCGGAGAGAAAGGGGACCTCATTCCTCCGTTCTAGCCTAATAGTTAGGGTTATGTTTTTTTATATGGTGCGCCGTTGGGGTGGTGGGAGAAACTCCTGGGCGAATAAATCTGTCCCATACCGCTGACGATCTTCGAGGTGGCGTCTCGGAGTTGATGGCAACGTGTGCTGATCGGTCCTTCGGATCAATCGCTTGGTCTGCTCACCATTTTTTAGAACTGACGAGAACAGTTTCTCGGTGTGTCGCCGAAGTTCGTTGTTATCGCGACGGTGGTGGCGGTCGAGGCGAGGTGGTTCTTCTGGAGGGAGGATGTTGGTCTGGAGGTGGTGGATTTGTCGCTTTTCTCCGACTTCATCGATGGGAGACGGCGGATATTGGTCCAAGACAACACGGGGACGTTCCCCGGTCGACGTGCCATCGCGACATGTGTCTCGCTGTGTGCAGCAGGCCTGTTTTTCGACTCTCAAAGCCTCATTGGCGATGGTGCGGTTTTAGATCTTGTAATGGTGGAGGTTCGACGTCTCTTCTTGCTTCCGTCTTGGCGGCGCTTGAGTTGGGCGGCAGGCGCTGGCTATGGTGGTTGCGGGAAACTTTGGAGATCATTTTGTATTTCTTGATCTCTTAGAATTTTATCTTCAATTTTAGGATGGTCAGTTTATCCTGGTCTGTCTTTTAGTTTTCACACATATTACCTCATGTAACTTGATTTTCTATCAATAAAATATGTGTGTTGCTCTAAAAAAAATAGGATGCCATCGTCCATCTCAAGCTGCGAAAACCAGCGAGCATCACAATTCAAAACATGCTCAGCTCCGCATTGGCCCCGGCAAATTAGTATTCTCTCCATCCCAAATTAGTTGTCTTAGAGAAATACACTTTTTAATTAGTTGTCCTAGATGCATACGTATCTTGACAATGTTGAGAAAACTAATTTGGAACGAACGAGTAATACTAGTGAATACCACTCGCGATGAGAAAACACCAAGATGGAGATTTAACATGCATGATTCGAAAGTGTCTAAGGGATTGTGCCGACAGGGATATGAGTCTCAGCAAACTTCTCCTCCAAATAAAGCAAAGTTCTGAATTAGAAACATCAAATCAGTGGTTCATGTTTGCATAAACAGTATATGCAATATAGTTTATTTTTGTCAGGATTGCATTTAAACCGAGATGCATATAAATATCTACTTACTAATAAATGATTCATGACCTTTAAGACGTCCTTATATTGATGCATTGAGACAACAAAAATCCATGAAATTTAGGGTTTAGACTTGGATGCTCTACTAGAATCTTTATAGTCACCATGGATTAATTGTCACAGTTTATGTCAATCAATGTTTGGAGATAATCTCTAGGTCTTGATGTGATCACCTATACACCTTGCAAAACTTGTTTCTTAGCTCTCTATGTGTAACATCCCAAAAATACTAAACTTGGATCATCAAACTCTAATCATCAAAATTAGGGTTAATAAAAAACTTTTCTAAATAAAAATATGAAATTTGAATTCTTTTGAATTGCCTTGTTTACGTGTTTCTTTACTTGTAGAATGATTCTTAGGTGAAATAAACATCATCTAAACAATCCCCACACTTTTCCCAAAGACAAATAAATCAAAATAAGCCAAATTGAGTGAATGGTCATTTTGCCCAATTTAACTCCCATGCCTACTTTGGCTGCCCCAAACTTTCAGAACTTAACAGAAACTTGTTTGGATTTTTACACCCCTTGATAGTACTCATAACAAAGTATCAAGGCCCACCTTGTGATCATCCAGAAACTTTCAAATGCATAGTTTAAATGACAATTCAAAATTGAATCTTTATCATATGGGAAGATCTCACTTTTTCAAAAACCACTCAAACAAGCTCAACTTTCAAAACCCAAGCATCTGCAGACTCACCAGCACCAACCTAGCACACCCACCAAAAATCTTTTTAAAATTCAAAACTTGAATTCTTGCGGCCATTTCATCAAACACCTTGCAGATACAAATCAAACAAAATCCAAACACTATTGTGAGCAGTGATTCTTGCCTAACTTGTTTAGGCTTTAGTAGATCATCTAGCTCAATTGCAAACCTCTAGCATCACTGTAAGCTTGGCAATGTCATCAATGGAGAGCAGGCCGGGTGCACCCTTGTCACCCCCATATCGACAGCAAGCTAGGAGAAGAAACAAGCCTAGCAAACATGTCTGGGAGCAAGCCAACACCCCACCGCCACTCCCTGTCCAGCGCTCGAACGTTGCCAACCCCTGGACCACACGCACGGACCATTCCAAGCTCGCTAGCAACCATGCCGAGAGCGCGCCCCATGCGCCACGCTCGACCGACGCCCACAGACCGCGTGCCGCCCTCGCCGCGTGCATACGTGATCACCACCGTCCCAGCAACCCCGCAGATACGCTCGTTCGCCGCCGCGCGGACCACACACGCTGTGCGCATTAAAAACCTCCGTCGGGCACACGCAGAGCACCGCCGCGTTCCGACCAAACCGCACCGCCCCACGCCTCGCCACCACGTTGTTGAGCATCACCAGGGAGCAGCGCACCGCCCCCTACCGTCGCCCACGCCGATAGCCCTCTGTGCCTTCGACCATGACGAGCTCACCTTGCGCCCCGTCGGTCCCCTCTCGCCACTATAAATAGAGGCCACCCCCAACCAAATTGAGCACACCATCTCACTCCCCTCTCCTCACTGATCGTTTCACCCCGTTCCCGAAGCAAGGCGAACAGCACTTCGCCGGAATTTCACCGGAGCCCGCCGCCTCTGGAGAAGAAGGGAGCCAGCGATTTGAGCCGCCCAGGAGAAGCTGCCGGTACCAGGAGGTTCGCCGTCGTCGAATTCGTCATTCGCCCGCCTCGCCGACCCTCGCTTGAGCCCCGATGAGCCCCCGACGACCCCCACCTGCCGCGTTAGGTTTCTGTCTCGCCGGCGTTGCCCAACGTCGACGATGACCCTCAGCCGTCAGATTAGAACAAGATCCCACGGCTCACATCGCCCCATACCGCTTCGCACCCCCTCGTCTCACTGACGCGTGGGGATAGCGACTTAACCAGCCTGCGTAAGCGCTGTGCTTAGCAGGCCGGCCCAGTATCGTTTCCTGCGCAGCCCAGTCATTTAAAATTAACCTTTTCCATTTTATTTCAAACACACTTCTGCACCTAGATTCAAAAATCAACCCAGATCGATTCAGTGAACCAAATTGAATGAAACCAATTTTGTTAGAAAGGTCTGGAAATGCTGAATCCAAGCCCTTTGGATTCAAGTCATTTGGATTTATAGATCATCCTTGGTAAAAATAACAAGGCAGAAGCTTTTCTGCATTCAAACATTTTTCAAATTTAAACCATGATAGCTTTTGAGTTAATTCCAACTCTAAAAAATCACATTTAACCATACCTTTCAGAATATATAAAAATATATAGGTTTACTTATAGAAATAATGACCAAGTAATAAAAGAATGCCACATAGGTATTTCTAGTCACTTTATTTAATTAAAATAAAAGGTTAAACCTTATTAAATTGTGACACCACTTTAAATCACATTCCCATGTACTGAAATATGTGGTGATGACATGTATCAACATGATTCCATGTTTGGTTTGGAGAATATTAAATCCTAAGTAGTTTTTCAATGAGTAGAAATTACTTTTCTAAAAATAAAAGGAATTAAACCAGGCCTTAATCTTGTAATGTTAGAGATGATGCTAGATCATCTATAGGACCCCTTTTGTGTGATGATTGCAAGTAGTTAAGTATTGTTTGGTGATTGTGTACCTCGTATTTATTTATAGACGCTAGTACCGACCAAGGATACGAGGAGGAAGGAGGATACTACGAAGAAGAAGCCGAGGAGAACTTCAACCACTGCTCTGCTCAAGGCAAGCTATTAACCTTGCAAGCTAACACTTGCAATTTAGCAAGCTTATATTGACACTGATGCAAGCCTAATATTACTAGTTGAATGTGCAAGCTAACCCTTGCAAGATATTATACCCATGCAAGCAAATACTTGCTTGTTACCATGCCAACTATATGCCTTAAGTATATGTGATCATACCCACTTGATACCCCATCCTAGTTTTATTCACAAGCTTTCTATTTTATTTATTTATCAAAGCTACTTACTTAGAGTTTACTCAAGTGAATTGTAGATTCTAGAAAGATAATTGAAGGTTGCATAAAGAGCATAAAATTTGGCCTAAGCTAGATAATCTTTATGTCATCCTAAGGCATGAGATTGAACTTAGTTAAAACTCCACTTATTTACCACCCCTCATTAGTACTTACCCCCACTTGTAGATGCTAGTGCTAAGCATAAAACCTGATCAAATTTAGATGGGAATACTTGGTGGAAAAATGATTATGAAAACCTTGGAATGATGGATCATTCTATTGAAATGTTTTGGACATGTGTTACCGAACACCGGATGATTTATGGTGATGAAAATGTTGAGGCATGAGCCTTAGCCCTTTATAAAACTGATGGTTGTCTGAATGCGATACCATTCCAATTTTACCGTACAACCACAATACCTGAGAATTGGGTAGGGCTTGACTGGAAACTTATATACCTTAGTATTAGTTCCCTCACGGCCAAGGTCTGAGCTGAGGCTACCTTGTGAAGATTGTCCACCTGTGCAGTACCCAAGATGACAGTTGGTCATGGTTGGGAGGTCAAACTCACAGGAGAGGTGCTTATACTAGGGCGTGTAATTGAAAGGTTAGGATTGATTATCCGTATACTGAGTATGGTGAATTCAGGATTTGTCCTGACGGATGTATTGAATGTTGTGGTGAAAGTGTACAATCTCTGCAGAGTGTCAAACTATTCGAATAGCCGCGTCCGCGGTTATGGACAGTTGGAGTGGCCATACTATTCCCCGTCAGATGTTTTCAAAATGACTTGTGAAATGAATTGAGACTTTGACTTGACCACAACAGGTTTGTGATATAAAATACAAGTTCCCACTTAGGGTTATAAAACTTTAACTAGCATTCTTTGCTTCTGAACTTAGTAGAGGTAAATCTGGCTTTTTGCAAAACAACCCTAGAGCCTAGTGTCCTATTACAAAAACTCCCTTCACTTGTTAGTATTAGTTTGCGAGTACTTAAAGAGTACTCATGGCTTTGTCCCTAGCTATTCCCATAGACAGACTATGAAGAGGAGTACCTGGAGGATGGACCCCAGAAAGGTTACGACAACTAGGATCATCTCCCATCGTCAGCATTGCCTGTGACCCCGAAGATGGAGCTTCGCCTACGCTACCGTTATTATTACGTATTCCGCTGCTTGTGTTGTATTAAGACTGGATCATGAGATCCTTATTTGGTGTAAAATCTTATGTATGGTTTGTAATGGATGATGTACTGTGGTATCCAATTCTGTTATGTCTCGCAAAAATGGTAATCCTGGGATTGCGATGTATGGCATAACAGGCATCTGGGATTAAAAATCCGGGTGTTGACACTATGCCACCATTTCGCACTTTTACCACATATTTTTTCTTTTGTTATTTCCACACGTCCAAGTTCTAGGGTTAATTCTTAGACTTTACTCGTAAACCTTTGCAACCATTTACTTGTTAGCTTGCAACTTCCATCTTATGTACCAAATTATTGTTTAAGTGCATCTTCCTGAGGCAAAAAGTCCTTTCACCTCTAATCTCAGATCTACCATATTAAATGGGCATCATTTTCCTTAACACTTGGTTGTATTTCTATCTTTGCGATTTTCGTGCCATGTAAAGTTTCTGAGCTATGAAATGTGCAAAGCTCGTCTAACTAGTATACATTAGTAAATCACATATTTGAACACAACTGTTCTTATTGTTGTAGCATGTTATCATCATACCATTGCCCGGTATGCCTACTCTTTGCCCTGCTCTCTTCCTGTTGGCGCCTGGCGGTACCCAAGGCATCAAATGACATCCACCATCACCCTCTTCTTCCAAATCATCACATGTGCCGTCATTAGAAGATAGCAAAAAAACTTGTCAGTGTTGTACTTTGTTGACTGAAATGTAATCTATACGTGGGGCATTTCTTGATAGGATGCAGCCTCTTCCTCATAGGCTCGGGGTTGTAGTCACGGTTTCTTCTGAGTCATCAAAAATATCTTCTTCTTATGTATCACCTTCATAATTCAGTAGTGGACCAATCATCTTCATCTTCATGTCTATGATCTTATGGCTCCACTAAGGTTCTTCTTGCCTCATGGCTTCTTCATGTTCTTCGCCTCTATATATAATTGACCATATCAAATTGAAAAATCTTCTTCTAAAGATTCCTCTTGCAAATCTTCTTCTAAAACATTTCCTTGTTCCTCTTCACATACCCGCTTTTCCTTTCTCATGTTGTTGCTTTGTTGGTTATAAATACTCCCCATCCTCATCTGGAATAATATGTTTATCAGTCCAAAGATTGTTGCTCTACTAGTCCACAAACGCAACATATTTGAATCTTCGCTTGCAGTTGCACATTCTTGGTTAGGGGACAAAATACCATCGTCATCTAGTAAATAAATAATAAACACTCATAATGCTAAAATAGGAACATGTTCTTCTATTGCTGTAATGTTAATATATGAAGAAAGTTTTTTTTTTTGAAACAATATAATATATGAAGAAAGTTCATATCATAGTGCTCCACCATTTTCTCCACCTTTGACATTCCATCCATTATGTCCATCCTGGCTAGGTTGAATTTTTGAAAAAACAAACAGAAGTACAGAAATACTGGTCGAAACAAATTTGTGGCAAGAGAAAATGGAGCGCTGACCGGAGACCAAGCCCCAAACGCGTCCCACTGTGCGCGGCACACGCCATACCGGCATACCGCCGCCGGCACCACCAACCATCTCTTTGGATCCAGCCTTTCTTCCCCTCTGGTCATCAGACCAACACGAGGCGGATACCAATTCCACACCCGCTCCACCTTCCTCCTGAGCTCCGTCCAAGAACGCGGGTCGCACCACGTTATCACCGGGAGAGAGGGAGACATATTAAGAGGAGATCTCTCTCTCTCGCTCTGATTTATCTACGGTTATTAATCAGAGAAGGCTGCTGCATTCTCAGTCTGATGATGGCCGGCACGACGTCGTCAACGGCCGTGGCGGGAGCATTATTCTCCGCCGCCGCCAGTTCTAAGCCGCGGGGTTCCGCCGCATGCCCGAGGGTGGCCGGCGGCCGGCGGCGGGGGTCCTGCGTGGTACGGTGCGACGCCGGTGCGGAGGTCCAGGCCCAGGCGGCGGCCAAGGCGGCTAGCATCGCCGCGCTCGAGCAGTTCAAGATCTCCGCCGACCGTGAGTTCCCCTCGCCTTAAACGACCGTGAATTGGCGCTTTCTGTAATCCTGCCATGTGAAATCATGCCGGTTTAGTTTGGTTGGTGTGGTCTGGTGACGCGCGAATTGAGGGATCTTGGCGTTGCTCTGTGGTTGCAGTGAGTTGTTCAACGTTTTGGTTGTACTAGCAATCGCATCCTACACAAAAAGACACCAAATATTCATACATTGGGCAAGTATATAGCACATATTTTTGGTCGCCAGGTTCTGCCGTTAGAGTCTATCACTATTTAACATTTCAGATTTGCGATATGCGTATTTTCCGTATTGCAAGCATGCAAACATTATTCCCATAAAAGTTTCCAAAGAGTATGATAATTTGCAGTTGACTTCAATTTCATTCTTGCATAAAAACTTCTCTGCCTCTTTCAACTATTTGACAATGTTTTCTTGTCATACCAGGCTACATGAAGGAGAGGAGTAGCATAGCTGTAATAGGCCTCAGCATACACACAGCACCAGTGGAGATGCGTGAGAAGCTCGCGGTCGCAGAAGAGCTATGGCCCCGTGCTGTTTCAGAGCTCACCAATCTTAATCATATCGAAGAGGCTGCTGTTCTCAGTACCTGCAACAGGATGGAAATTTATGTGGTGGCTTTATCCTGGAACCGGGGCATTAGAGAAGTAGTAGATTGGATGTCAAAGGTAAGGATTGGTTTATCAAATCAAATGCTTGTTTGCTGTTCCTGTTGTATTTCGTGCCTAGCTTTCTCCATTTTTGTTGTTCAAGAACACAGTTTGCAGACAAGCTCAAATGTAGTACTGCTTGTTTTTGCAGCAAAGCGGAATCCCTGCTTCCGAGCTCAGGGAGCACCTATTCATGTTGCGTGACAGTGATGCTACACGACATCTGTTCGAGGTGTCTGCGGGGCTTGACTCTTTAGTTCTTGGAGAAGGACAAATACTCGCTCAAGTTAAACAAGTTGTCAGAAGTGGGCAAAACAGTGGAGGCTTGGGGAAGAACATCGATAGGATGTTCAAGGATGCAATCACAGCTGGAAAGCGCGTCCGCTCTGAAACAAACATATCATCTGGTGCTGTGTCTGTCAGTTCGGCCGCGGTTGAATTGGCCCTGATGAAGCTTCCGAGGTCTGACTGCTTATCAGCTAGGATGCTTTTGATCGGTGCTGGCAAAATGGGGAAATTGGTGATCAAACATTTGATTGCCAAAGGATGCAAGAAGGTTGTTGTGGTGAACCGCTCCGTTGAAAGGGTAGACGCCATCCGTGAAGAGATGAATGACATCGAGATCGTGTACAGGCCTCTCACAGAGATGTATGAAGCCGCAGCCGATGCTGATGTCGTGTTCACAAGCACCTCATCAGAATCCCCATTGTTCATGAAGGAACATGCAGAAGTACTTCCTCCTATTTCTGATGCCAATGGTGGTGTTCGACTTTTTGTTGACATATCTGTTCCCCGGAATGTCAGTGCCTGTGTGTCTGATGTTGGCCATGCACGAGTATACAATGTTGATGACCTAAAAGAGGTGGTGGAAGACAACAAGCAAGACCGACTCAGGAAAGCAATGGAGGCCCAAACAATCATTTCCGAAGAACTAAAACGGTTCGAGGCATGGAGGGACTCCCTAGAGACCGTTCCAACCATCAAGTCGCTGAGGTCATATGCCGACAGGATAAGAGCTTCAGAGCTTGACAAGTGCTTAAAGAAGATTGGAGAAGACAAACTGACGAAGAAAACGAGAAAATCCATCGAGCAGCTCAGTACTGGCATAGTGAACAAGCTTCTGCATGGCCCATTGCAGCACCTCAGATGCGATGGCACCGACAGCCACACCCTCGGTGAAACACTCGAGAACATGCACGCCCTCAACAGGATGTTTAGCCTCGACACCGAGAAAGCAATCATGGAGCAGAAGATCAAGGCCAAGGTGGAGAAGACCCAAAACTGAGATTGGTGGCGTTTTTCTGCCCGTACATCTACATATACTCCCAATCTTTCCTGACACTCTAATTCCAATTTTGTTTAACCCTCTCTTACTTGGCGCTCCTTGCCGAATTTTTCAATTCTATACCGAATTAGTGCCATTGCAGCTACCAAATATGTTGAGATAGCATCACTGTAAAAAAATTGTTGAGATAGCAAAATGTCTGCTCCACAATAGATGTTCTACATTTTGCTGTGGCAGAACCCAATTTTTAAGTTAGACTATACATTATTGGACAAAACAAAAAGGAATATATCAGTATGCTAAATGATTCCTGGGGTGCATTACTCTGTACTGTAAGCTTAATTAGCTCAACAGTTGAGAGTTAATACTTGTGAATGTTGAGCCGTAGAGTTCAGATGTCTTTTGTCTGCACTCCGCAGTGTTCTTTTAAGCAATTCTGTGCATTGATCTGCTAACAATAGAAGCTTTGCCATGATTGTGATATTGAGCCAAATTCACAGCCCAACTTTGAATGTGAGAGTTAATACTTGATGTGCACTGCAAGGTTTGTTTTAATAAAAGCTGTATTTCAAGTCTGGATATAGAATGTTGTGTATATGGACGCTGTTTCTTTCTCCATAGTGCATCTTTTGTTGTTTAATTAACTCAAGAAAAGCTTTTGAAACCTAACTGAGAGGGCATGGAAAGGTTTTGAATCCTTACCGATAGTTCAAATCTAAAACCTGCATATTTATCAAGAACCCAACCATGCATATTGTAGTTCAGCTGTCTCGGCCAGAGCAGAGTAAGTTCATCAGCTGACCATCAATTAGGTCACTTTATTAGGAGAAAAATTGACAAGTTTATACTTACTCTGTTACTTGCCAGCAGTTGCCAACTCTCGAAGAAAAACCATAAAAGGTTGAAATTCCGACTATCACCTCCTCCAATTTCACCAACCACAACATCCAGTTCTCAAGCTCTGAAACTACTAGCATCTTTTAACAGGTCAAAACATGATGAGTTTATTTAGCAACTCAAAACATGAGTGGTGCACCCTGAACACAATGGCGCATCCTGCAGGTTCGGCATGACCATGTACGTAACAGATCATAATCTGGCAATGCGTTATGTTTGTTCGATGTCATGCTCTGTTACAAGTTACAACAGATGAAAGAAGTACATGGGGGGTTTACGAGGGGAGAGAACAAAATAGGAGCCACCGATATTTAGCACAAGGGGTTACAAAGTGACAAGAACCGCTCCACAAACAACTCAAACCTCCAAGAACACTCAAACCCGCAAAGATGATTCAAGGACTCGGTAATCCAGCATTAGAGGGACGGATCCAACTGGTTGGACAATGAGTTCATCACTTAAATCACAGCTGAGAAGCCATAGAGACCAGTTTTGAAGACATGATTTGCACATACCAAAGGTAAACAAAAATATGAGTTCGACGAAACCCTTAGTACAGCGGAGATACAAATCAGAAGCATGGCTGCATGAGGTGAGAAAATCATGTTTGCATAAGAGCATCTCCACTAGTTGGCCGAACCCAGGCCGAAAACCGGACCGATTTTCGGCCAGACGAATCGCGTTTTCGGCCTGGGTACGCCCAGTCGCCCACTCGCGTACCCAGGCCGATTTTCCAAGTTCGGCTAAATTCACTTAAACTCGGCGAAATATGGGCGAATATAAGCGAAATTCATTAAAGTAGGCGAGGGGGCACATAGTACATCGGTTTTAGAAAAGGAACGCCGCGGCTACAGGCCGAGGCGGGGGTTGTTGCCGGCCTCGATGTGCGCCATGACTCTGGCAAGCGTCCGCCCTGGAACGCTCCACCAGCGGCGGCGGTAAGCCAGATTGTTACGCGGCGGCGGCGACGAGCCCGGCGGTCCGTCATGACGGGCGAGTTCCTCGAGGCGCCTGCCGGCAAAAACTGCCTCCAGAAAACCAGGTTGTCCTGATCCTCGGCGAGTGTTGGGCCTTGCATGGCGGTGATAGCGGCCTGGATCTCTCCGGCGAGTTCTGGGTCTTCCATGGCGGCGATAGCCGCCTGGATCTCTCCGGCGAGGTCCTGCCCGTCCGGCACCGGCGAAACGGGGATCCCGCCGGCGCTGAGTTTCCAGCCTAGGGGGAGACGAGTGTCAGGCGGGGCCGTATAGCGCGCCTCGCGGAGCAGCCGAGCTTCCCACGGCGACAGCGTGTGTCGGTCGGCCATGGCTTCTCGGCGAAATTGGGGAGGAAAAAAGGTGTGAACGCCCGAAGTTTGCCGGAGTTGCGGTGGTGTGAGGGGGCTGTGAAGAGAGACGGCGAGATGTACGGCTTTTTGTAGGCCGGAAGAATGGCGGGAGGGGTGTAGCGGCGAGGGAGGGAAAAGGAAAACGGCGGGAAGGATGGCGGCGCTAGGCTTCCGTCGCTAACAGGCTGGTCCACTTGCCGAATTCTCGTCGTCCGGCGTCCCCCAGGGCGTACCCGGGATCCATTGTTCGGCCTGGATAGTCCGGACCAAAGTTGGCCCAAATCCAGCCGAAAAAAGGTCCGTGGGTACGACTGGGCCGATTTTTAGCGTCCGGACCGGCGTCTGGGTAGGCGAGTGGAGATGCTCTAAGCAGCTATGCACCGGTATGTCTGTTTTAGACAGGATTGCATTTGAATGAAGATACATGTCGCTGTCATGCATCTAGACCCAAGTGAATGTGGAAGGAAGGAACACCGGCAGGACGCCACGAAAACTTCTACAGTATGACGAAGTTTACATGGTTGACTGAAACGTGACCATACCATCATCAGAACACTAAAGACATAAAAGTATTATAAGCACTTTGACAGAAGCACGTCGTGAATATGTTTGCAAAATGCACTTCATTAGCAATTCAGGCAGGCAACTCTTTACAATGAAGAGAAAGAAAATCCCTAGTCCCCGACCTTTTCTTTTGATGAAGCAGGTTTTTAAAACTCAACTGAGGGGCCACGACACAAACTTAAGACACCTGCAAAAATTCAGACGATGAATGCAATTTGCCACCACACAATTCGCCATGCCAAAAATCCGAGCCATAAAAAAAAATCCTATAGTAAGCATGCAGATGCAGAGTACAGAGAGCCACTTCCCCCTGTCACTCCGTCAGTCTTCGAAAGCCGACACCAGCTCCGGCACCGGCTCAGGGAGCGGCACCGGGTAGTTCCTCGTGAAGCACGCGTCACAGAGCTCATCCGCCTCCTCGCCGTAGATGCTGTGTAGCTTGTCGATGGAGAGGAAGCCGAGCGAGTCGCAGCCGATCATCTTGCGCACGCCCTCGGTGTCAAACTTGTTCGATATCAGCTCGCCCTCGCTGGGCGTGTCGATGCCGTAGTGGCAGCGGCCGACGACCGGCGGGCTGGAGATGCGCATGTGCACCTCGCGCGCCCCGGCGTCGCGGAGCAGGCGGACGATCTTGCTCGAGGTGGTGCCGCGCACGATGGAGTCGTCGACGACGACCACGCTCTTGCCCTTGATGACGCCGCGCACGGGCGCCAGCTTGAGCTTGACGGCGAGGTCGCGGATGGCCTGCGTCGGCTGGATGAAGCTGCGGCCGGTGTAGTGGGACCGGATGAGGCCCTGCTGGAACTCGAGCCCGGAAGCCTGCGCGAAGCCGAGCGCCGCGTAGAACCCGGAATCGGGCACGGGGATGACGACGTCGGCGGTGGGCGCGGGGGACTCCTCGGCGAGCGCGCGGCCGTAGGCGGTGCGGCGCTCGTGGACTGCGTGGCCGAAGACGATCGAGTTGGGCAGAGCGAAGTAGATGTGCTCGAAGACGCAGGACTTGCGCGGGCGGTGCGGGACGAGGCATGCGGAGGAGACGGACATGTCGCGGCGGTCGACGACGATCACCTCCCCGGGCGCCACCTCGCGCTCGTAGACGGCGTCGATGAGGTCGAGCGCGCAGGTCTCTGACGCGAAGACGACGGCGCCGTTGGGGCGGCGGCCCATGACGAGCGGGCGGAAGCCGAAGGGGTCGCGCACGGCGAAGAGCTTGTCGGCGGTGAGGAAGAGCAGCGAGTATGCGCCCGCGAGGCGCTCGCAGGCGTCGCAGATCCGCGCGAGCAGCGGGCGCGAGAGCGAGGTGGCGATGAGGTGCAGGATGACCTCCGTGTCCGAGGTGTTGTTGAAGATGGAGCCCTGCGTCTCGAGCCTGTTGCGCAGGGCCGTGTAGTTGACGAGGTTCCCGTTGTGCGCGACGGCGAGCTGCCCGAAGCGGTAGCCCGCGAGGAAGGGCTGCACGTTCTTGGGGTCGGCCTCGTTGGCGCCCGACGTGGAGTAGCGGACGTGGCCGATGGCGGCGTGGCCCGGCAGGCTCTCGAGGCGGGCCTTGTCGCGGAAGACCTCGCCCACGAGGCCTAGGCCGGTCACGGACTTGAGCGCGCCGTCGTCGCCCGCGGCGCAGATGCCGGCGCCCTCCTCCCCGCGGTGCTGCAGCTTCTGCAGGCCCAGGTAGCAGAGAGACGAGGCCTCCGGGTCGCCGACGACGCCGAAGACGCCGCACTCCTCGCGCGGGTGGTCGTCGCCGGTATCGTCATCGTCGTCGTCGCCGAAGTTGAAGGGCGTGACGCTGTCGGGCCAGGCGCGCGGCGCCGGCGCGGCGCGGACAGCGCGGTGGCGCAGAGGGAGGAGCGAGGGGGTGGCGTGGCGGCTGAGGAGGTGGTGGTTAGCAGGGGATGGCGCGGCGGCGGCTGCGCGGGGGAGAAGGAGGAGGCGGGAGGAGGCCGTGGTGGTGGTCGGGGCGGGGGCGGCGGCGGTGGCGGCTGCCATCCGTGTGGTGCGCGGGTGGGGTGGGGTTGGGGAGTGTGAGGGTGAGGGCTTCCGAGGGATGCCCTCCCGGACGCACGTGAACGGACGGGATTTAAAGAGGTCGTGTGGAGGCCGTTTGCCCTACGGTACCCAAAAAGATTGACGGACCTGTATTCGTCGCATTGCATCGTACCGCTCTGAATTTTCCATCGCTGTCTCTGCTGTCTGTCTGTCGTCTCGATTTTTTGGGCAGAATCTCCGTGTGTTTTTATTCGCTGATTTATTTCAGTTCTATCGCTAAATCAGAGATTTTTTCCTTTAAAAAAAAAACGGGAACCTTGCGGTGGTGGTAAGCATTTGCACAATGACCGGCCAGCGATCCGCATCTACCGTGAGCCCTACCATTTCTGTGCACAAACGAGATTTCTAAATTAAATGTTCACGATACGAATAGGGGTCAGACGATTCATTGCCACTTATGACGATCGTTCGTGAGTGCAAGAATTCTCCCCGGTGCACATTGCCTTTTGAACAGCCGCCAAGCTAGAAGGAAAAACCGAAACCGATTTTTGACCACGTCTACGCCCAAGTTTCGAAAAAAAAGGGCTACGTCGACGCCTCTATCCGCGATCATATCCCGACCGTCCATTAAATCATGCGTGAACCTGCGCCGTTTTGAGGATCCTCATCGCGCGGCGGCTGCCTAGTTTGTACGCTAGCGCTTTGGGTGGGCTCGAGAAAGCAGGCGGCCCATGCACTGCCACATGGGCCCCACCACTGAACCGGCAGGCCTGACCGTGGCAGGTGGGTCCAGCCAAGTGGTGCGAGTCGTGTGTCCTTTCACGTGCGGTCCCGGTGCAATAGGCACGGGGCACGAGACAAGTTTCGGCGGATATGTCGAATTTGGGTACGGGCCACACGGAAAATAGTTTTTTTTTTCTGTGAGTACGTTATCCTTTTGCTTTCGTGATTCGGGCTTCCTCTCGAATGCTGAATGGCGGAGAGAAAAGCTGAGCTTTTCGAACACGAGTCGCCGTCCGTGTCTGATCTAATCCGAAAGTACTCCATCGTCATCCGGATAGAGGACCGGAGTGATCGGTCACCGGAGACGGGACGCGGGTCGTCGTGGAATCCTCCGGGCGAGACGAGGCGATGCGCGTTGCGTGATTCCCTCGTCGTTTCTAGCCCACACGCGCACGGCGCATGGCCAGAGGTGCACGGGACGGACGGCTGAGCCCGGCCACGTCGAGATTCGAGAGCAAACAGACGGTCGGACGCGGTATAGTCCAACAGGTCTCGGTGGGGCGACGGAATCGATCGGAGGCGCGGCGGCATCTCGCGGAACTCTCACCGCCACCCATTCGCTCGGGTGGTGCTCGGCCGGCGTCTCATCCTAGCGTGGCGTGGCAGGGACTCGCGCCTGGACAAGCCTCCTCTGTCGTTGGCCGTGGTCGGCCGTGCAACGCTGCGGTGCGGTGGTTCGTTTTGTACCCTACCTACTTCTTCCGTTTGGGATTATAAGTCCTACGCGCATACCTAGGTTGTTAATTTTAACTAATAAAATATAATTTATATATCACAAAAGTTATATCATTAGAAAATATAATCTTTAAAGTTTCTAATGGTATAATTTTTATGCTATACTATTTATATTTTATTGTTCAAATTGGCAATCTAGTTATCCGCGCGGGACTTATAATCCCAAACGGAGGGAGTACATAGTAGTACAAACTTGTAAAGCAGGTCGAGATCAAATCTCAAACTCTCAGTTTCCTGCACTAAAAAAAAATTAGAAAATCAGATTGCTTTTGTTGTAGTTTCGACGAGAGAAAAAAAATGAATGCTTTTGTTGAAATAATTTTCTTAGTTCTCACGAGGGGTCTATATTGTCCTTGTATGTTTGGGTTTGTATGATGGCTTTCGTAAATCCGGGATCTTTTGTTGTTTGTGTGTGTGTGTGTTTGTTTGATCTCCTTAATTATGATGATTTTATAAATCACGTCTTGTTTGCTAAAAATATACGAATATAACCAACAACTTATTGAAAAAAAAATACCAAAATGACATTGTTTCTAGCCCATTCTCGTATCCTCCTATAGAGAGAAGGAGGTGACCGACAAGCCACCAGAGTTCTTCTTCCCTCAGTCTTCCGTTGGCGGTGGGAGGAAGAAAGAAGGATCCTCAATAGGGACTCCCTCAATAGACCCCCAACCCCCTTGTGTTGGGCGTTTATATAGGTTTCGTATATGATTTTCTAGAGGTATTTCTCACGTGGGGATAGCAACACGACGAGCCACGAATCGTCCGTCTAGATATGTCCCCGTCTCAATAAAGTCCGGTGCGAAGACGTCAAGGAGTTGGCTTGGACTAGATTCCGACAAACTACTAGATTGTGTAAAAGGTTTCTCCCTTTTTGAATGATGCAAGCCGTGTAAATCTATTTTGGAAAAAAAGAGTCTGGTGTGAATCATTACCCACAAAAAAGAGATATTCACCTGCTACTTAGGTTGTGACAGGAAAAAGGAACACATATAGTGTGTATAAATTATGATGGTGTAGAGATTTATTCATTTTTTGCCAACGAAAATAAATCAGTCCAAAATAACATTGACACAAAAGAGAACACTCCTTGTGTCAATATTCTCTTAGATGAGCATGCTGAGGCATAACATTGCACCAGTTGAAAGACACAACTACATATGTGGTTAATGACAAAGGCAATGCATAAGTGAATCACTCTACGAGCGATCAAAGTTAAGGGCATGTTTGGCTCGTAAGATTTTCAAACACAAGAAGAAGAAAAGTACAATAATGGAATGACATGACATGTTGAATCATACATGAACTGAAAACACAAAAAGGTGCAATTTTGGTTGTTTGGATGAATACAAGAAATTTTCCAAAGGATTGCATGTATATGCCATATTCTTTTCGCTTTTCCACCAGGGGTAAGGGGACTGAGAAAAGAGCTGGTTTGGCCCATGAGTGGTATGCGAATTTATATTTCCGCCCAAGAGGGAGTGACTTCTATTCTGTCAAAACATTTAGAATGGGGCTCAGAGACTATAAATTTTAAATAATTTTCTGTTGTAATGTAGACATCCCCGCGGACTGGCACCGAAAAGAAGAAATATGGTATTTCTAGTTCATGAAGCTAACGGCAAAACATATTTTTTTACATTTAGAACCTAATAGACATGGAAAGCCTGTTATGTTAGACTTTGATAAAATTTGCAATTAATGGTCCAGTCATCTTAGAACCTACAATCTGTAAGCCTGTGGCTAGATTTTCCTTATCTGTTTGGAAAGCACTTTGGATCAAAGATGAAAGCATCTCCACCGGGCACTCAAATAGGTTGTATGGCAACATCCCCGGACAAGTGCTATCGGGGGAGGGGAAGGGGCACGGTGTCAGACGATTGGGAGGGGATGCCCACACGGCGTCCTCAACAACACATCTCAATATTTTTTTCGACTATTTTTCAAACGTAATCAGTTTGGACCTAAAATGCGAGCCTATTTTTACCAAAACTATAAATTATTACATCCATACTACCGATGTTTTTTTGAGCCACACATGCTCAACAAGTTTCTTGAAAAACATATTATTAATCACAAATTTGTTAGATCATCTTCATGTTTTCTTTGTTGCATCAATTGCTTTGAGAAGATAAAAAACATTTATTCGAGCATTCTCCTCCTCTCACAATTCTTTCTTTTCCTCTTTCCAGATACTTGAACGTTGTCATGTTTTGCTCCGTCACACGGTTCTTAGTTGTATCTATCCACATCTGCTAACTAAATCGTGTATTTTTCATCTACCTTGTACTTCTCTTCAAACAAATTCTTGACTAACTCATCATTTTATTTTCCTCCTCAATCCTTGCACTATTGTTATTCTCATATGTACCCATACAACCCCACAAAGCATTTTTTTTATAAAGAGAATATATTAATATCCGGAACACTGAGCCTCTACATCAAAAAAATGTCCGAAAGACATCAAGGATGTGCATAACTAAAAAAGAAGAAGAAGGGATCAATACACAAGCACCGTCGTAGCTCGATCAAAGATTTCAGGTTTTCACCCTGGAGAAAGTCCAAGCTCTCAAAACAATGCCTTCAACCGGGCCATTGCCTGGTACAACCAATGAATGTCAGACCTTAGTGAAAGAACATGTTGGGCCCCATGTGTGGTTTTGGTAATTAATGACAATCTTTATGGACTAATGTGTGTATTAAGTTATACTTGTAGGATTTGTCCATTGGCATCGCTTGGAGCATGTGTTGGCTTCAAGGTCGATGAAATGCAATATGTTGGGCAAGCTCAATATGCGAGGTCGATGATGAGGAATTAAGAAAAGGCGTTCCATCTTGAGAAGGTCAAGATCGTCTACATCGAGCTCAAGTGAAATGCTCAAGGCAAAGGTATAATCTTGATAGGTTTCCCTTTTGCCGGTCTCACATTGTGTGTGTGAGACCGGGTTTAGGATAGATAACCGTACTATCAAGAGGGGCTCTCGTATGAGTAATTCGGTCACATCGTTCGGAGAGAGCTCAAACCTTTGCATACTTGCATCATCGTATTTGGTTGTTATTTGGTCTTATCCATGTGAGGATATAGAGCTTGTGGTAATCTCCATAACAAGCTCTTGTTCATCAAAATCGGATCTCCCATATATATCTTGTTGCGATTTTGATTTATGCGGCTTTTCGGTTTCTCACCAAGTGAGGTATGTCATATTATTCTACTTGATACTTTCTCACTTGGTGATAATTAATATTTCCACTTTTTATCTGGTCGCCCTCTATCCAACGCAATTTGAATCGGGTCAATCGGAGCTTTCAGTCAAAAGTTATAGCCGTTTGAATATTTGCATGTCAGTCTGTTTTCTGGGCCGAGCGGTAGTACCGCCCGGACGGGCCGGTACTACCGCCCAGGCCTGAAAACGGCCCTTTTTATTCTGTCTTACCCAGATCCGGTACTACCGGCCAGCCCGGTAGTACCGGTCGGTCCAGAAATTTTTCCCCAGTTTATTTGCATCTTTTCCTAGATCCAGATCTGACTGTTGACCTCGCTGCCGCCGGTTCCCACGAGCAGGCCTCGCTGCGCGCGCGTGCTCGCTTGCGTCCCGCACTCTGCCGCGTCTGACCCACTCCCTGGCGCGCCCGCTCGTTGCGCGCATGCGCTGGCTCGGCCGATGCTGCTGCTGCCTTGCTCTCTCACTCGTGCGCTCGTGACCCGCGCGCCTACAGCTCGCTGCGCACTGGGCCCGCCGCACCGTGCGCCTCGCCCGCTGCAAGCTGGCGCTGCGCCTGCCGCTGTGCTGCTGCTTGCCTGCTGGGCCCGCTGCATGGCGCGCTGCGCGCGCATGCCCTGCTGCTGCTGCCGCATTTGCTTGCACTGCTGTGCAGCGCTGCTGCTGTTCCCTGCACTGCGCGCATGCAGCCGCGGGGCCCTACGCTGCTAGCTGCTGCTGGCGCTGCACTGCTCCGTTGTGGCCGCCTGCTGCTGCCACATCTGCTAGCTGATGCGCTGCTGCTGCTTTCTCTCTCTGGCACGCTCGTTGTATGTTTGTGTTCGGTCCGGTAGTACCGTTCCATCCAGAAAAATTGCCCTAATGGATAGAATCAACCCCTCTTTTTAAATAGCTTTGTCCTATTTTCATTTAGACTTACTTCTCCCTCCTTTTCTTGTCCAAGCTTTGCCCCATTTGCTCTACTCTTTAAGCTTGATTTCTACACACCCCTCCATTGATTCTTGCATATATTTGAGGGGTAGTTGGAGGAGATCTAGATCTACGTTTTGACCAAACAGAAACATCTCTTTGTGAGTGTATCTTTGGGGATCTAGATTTTGGGGGATTTTGTGTCTCTTTTTGATTCCTCCTCTCTTGTTCCCCCATTAGCTTTAGTAGCTTTGTTGGAACTTGAGAGTGAGAGATTTGAGCATCTTTGTGGTGTTCTTGCCATTTCATTTGGTGCATCGGTTTGAGTTCTCTTTGGAGGATTTGGTTTGAATTGCTCATTGGAGCTTGTCCCTCTTGGGTTCTTGGAACCCTAGACGGTTTTGTGGCCTTGGTGGCATTGTGGCCTTTTGTGGCATTTGTTGGGAGCCTCCAATTAAGTTGTGGAGTTGTGCCCCAACCTTGTGAGAGGTTCCGGTTGCCACCGACAAGTGCACCGCAGTGGAAGCGTGGATCGATCCCATTGGGGTGAGATTCACCGGAGAATAAGGGAGGTCTTTTGTGGCGTTGGTGGTTTGATACCACCCCCTCTCCAAACGAGACGTACTCCATGTTGGGAGGAACTCGGTAAAATATCGGTGTCCCCGCGTGCCTCGGTTATCTCTATACCCGAGCTCTTTACTTATGCACTTTACATTGTGATAGCCTTCGTGCTTGAAGTAATATATATCTTGCTATCACTTTGTTATTTGTATTGCTTAGCATAAGTTGTTTGTGCACATAGGTAAACCTTAGTTGTTTCTAGGTTGTGCTTTGCAAAGTAAACACTAGTTTTATTCCTCCTTTGTTGAGCCACTCTAGGAAAAGTTTTAATCGCCTATTCACGCCCCCCCCCTCTAGGCGACATCCGTATCCTTTCAATTGGTATCAGAGCCCAGTCTCTAATTTTAGGCTTCACCGCCTTGAGAGTAAAGATGTCGGCTAGAGGATTAGTGCACAATGACATGCTCACATTCGATGGCACAAATTATGATATATGGAAAAATCGCATGCTCATTCATTTTAGGGACATGGACCCAAATTTGGAGCGTATTGTAGATATAGGTTTTTCTCCTCCTATGGATTTCAAAAATCTATCTTGTGAGGATGAGAAAAACTTATATCTCGATGCTCAAGCTTCTAATGTGCTTGTTAATGCTTTGAGCTATGTAGTTACCTCTTCAATCATTCCTTTTTGGAGCGCTCATGAGTTATGGACAAAACTTCAAGATAAATATGTTGTGTCCAACATTATTGAGGACGATTGTGTTGCTTCCACTTCCGGTTGAGATGAGTTCTCATCCTCTACCACTTCACCAACATGTGACTTTTCACAAGGTAATGATATGGTGAGTGGTGATAGAAATTGCAATTTGGATAGTGTGCTTACTATTTGTAATCCCTCATCTCTATCTAGTTGCAATGATCTATCTTTGGACTTTAACACTTCTAGCACTACAAACTCCTTACATGCTTGTGTTAATGGTCCTTGCATATCATGTAGAAATGACTCGAATAGATCTCATGATGATATGCTTGTGTTGTCTTGTTGCCATGATAAAAATGCTTCCATTTCCTCTAGTGCTTGTGTTGCTAACCATGTAGAGGAAACCAAAGATTCTATGGGCCAAGACATGGTTTTGAATGAAGCCATAAATGCAATCTCATCTTCACCTTCTTCCGGTACCCACCTATGCCTTATGGCTAGGGATTATAAGGTAACTCCTACTTTGGAACCCATTACCTCTTGTGATGAGGAAGATGTGGATAATGTGGAAGAAGATCTTGATATTGATGATTTATATGAGAAGGGTGAGATTGTTTATCGTTCCCTTGTTAAAAAGGATATTGCTTGCTCTAACTTTGTTGAAGTCTTGGACTTTGCTATTAAGAGCAAAGAACATATTGATAAGTTAGAAACACAAATAGAGGTGCATGATAACAACGTTGATAAAATGTGTAGTCTTGAGCATGAGTATGCTAATATAATTGCAACCCTAAATAAAGCTCTTGAAGAGGAACAAACTACCAAGGAATCTCTTGAGGAGACCTTTGCTTTAGAGCTATCTAGAGTAAAGGAATCTCATGATAGAGATCTTGAGGTGGCAAGTGATCTCAAACATAAAAATGATGAGACTCAAGTTGCTTATGCTAAACTCCTTGAGGATTTTGAGCACCTCAAAAATGGCTCTAGGTTCATAAAGGGTGAGCTCATCAAACTCACCGAGTCACATGAGCAACTTAAAGCCTCATATTCAAAAGAGCTTGACAAGTTGCCCTCACCTCTTGCTAATAATAATGATGCTTGTGCTACTAACTCTATTTCTTGCGAAGCATCTATTTTGAAGGAGAATGTTGAGCTAAAGGCTCAACTTGCTTTGCTAACTAGCAACTATGGGAAATTAGAAGAAAGTCATGTTAAGCTCTCAAGCTCGCATGAGGATCTCCTAGTCTCCCATGGTAAGCTAAAGTTGGCTCATGAGGCCATCATGTCAAAGGTAACATCTAGTGGGCCTCATGTGGACATTAGCACTATATCTACTCCAAATGTTATATTGCCATGTGCTAGTCCTTGTAATTCATCCTCTCACAACCATGCTATATCTCGTGATGAATTACATTCCATGCCTTGTTGCTCTAACAATGTAGCATCTACTTCCTCTAGCACTTGTATTGAAACTAACCATGTAGAGGAAATCAAAGAGCTCAAGGCTCAAGTCACTTCTTTGAAGAATGACTTGAAAAAGGGTCATCAAGGGAAGGCCGCACTCAACAAAATCTTGAGTGTGCAAAAATCCCCCAATGACAAGAGTGGGCTTGGATTCAACTCCAATGTCAAGAACAAGTCCACTATCAAGTTGAAGCACAAGGACAACAAGAAGAATGGCCAAGATCAAGTCAAGAATCCGGCCAACATTGTTTGCTTCAAGTGCAAGGAAGAAGGGCATCATGTCAAACATTGCCCATTAAAGAAGAAGTCCCTTGGCAAGAAGCAACAAGGGAAGCGGCCTCAAGCTCTACATATTGTTAGAGATGGGCCTCCTCCTAAGAAGACTCAAGCTCTTCCTCAAGTTGTTCCTTCATCCAAAAAGAAAGATGGCAAGAGTAGAACTTGCTACATATGCCGCGAAAAAGGACACATTTCTTCCTCATGCACTATTGGTATCTCCTCATCCCACCCTATCTTGATTGATGATGCTTATTCACTTCGTAAGGATGAGATTGGCAATGTGTTTGCCAAATTTGTTGGTGCTCAATGTGGGTTCAAGAAAAGAACCATTTGGGTTGCCAAGCCTATTGTGACTAACCTCTTAGGACCCAACTTGGTTGGGGACCAACAAGCCAAAACTTGATCAATAGGTATTTTTTTGGAGGGCATTGGAGACTTGGCTATATCATGAAGAATTAAGGGATCTTCATTATTATATTTGTCAAGCCAAGTCATGTGGATTATATTGCTACTATTATATTTCCAATGTTCCTCCTTGCGGTAACATATGCTTAACTCATTTCATTGAAAGTTACTCGCCCCCTTGTGCATGTTTTGGTTTTGTATCTTCCATGCTTTTGTACATGTTGTGCTTTCCACTTAATTATCTTGAGATATCAAGTATATTTTTGTATGATTAGGTGGCACTCCATGTATGTGTGTTTCTTGTGTTTGAGCCTTACTTGGTTATATTTGGTATCTTATTTGGCTCTTGTGAGAGATTAATGGATTATCCCATTTTGGGGGAGTGTTATGCTTGGGCATTCCACAATCCTGAAAATGTGTGTACATGAGGAATACCACCTACTATTTATATTGGATTATTGTCTAGTCTCTATGTGGTATAATTCTCATGAGAAATTTAATTTTATAATGTCCATTAATTATCTCTATTTTTATCATTTTGCCTCGTGTTGGTTTTATGGTAGTATCACGTTATGGGGGAGTCATATGCTTAGTGCATATTACAATCCTAGAAAATGTGAATATTCAAGGTTGTGTCACTTAGAATTGATATTGATAATTATCTAGCACCTATGTGACACATTTGTTCATACAAGTTCCAATTTGCTTGAATGCCTTTATTGATCATATCTTGGATCTTGTATATGAGAGTGTTTCTTGGTATATGTTTCCTCATATTTAGATCTCTATATCATCATGGAAACCATTTGCTTCAAGCTACTCTAATCACTAGTGATTGTGTGACTAATGGAAGCTACCAAGAATCTTGTTCGAAGTATCATGCTCAATTCTTATATTTAGTTATATGCTTCTTGTTGTGACTATGATCTTGGATATCTATGCAATCTACCTTGAGAAAATTATTCCCAATATTTCTTGTCCTTGGACAATGAGTAATTTATGGTAGAATTTGTTGATCATATTCACTTTGGCCTTTGCTTAATATTATCCTATCTTTGGCCAAGTACATGTTTTGTGTGCTCCCATTCCTTCCTTGCCTCTTATGAATCTTCTTATTTTTTTGGTATTCTCGTGTGTTTTATTTAATGTAGGTAGTGGTGATGATCTCATTTGTGTGCATTTTGCATTCAAAAGCAAAATTATATATAATGTACTACTTATGGGTGAGCTCTCCTATATTATCTAGAACAATCCTTTTGTGCTTCCTTGTTTGATCCATATCGGGTTTTATGTGCTTGGAACCTCAATCTTTTCGTTTTGGTATTTGTGCCATCATGAGCAGTTTGGGGAGTTTGGTTTCTTGTTGGAACCTTGCTCTTTTTGGGAGTTGGTTTTGTCTCATTCCTTGTTTATTTATTTGACCATTTTAGAATGAGATAAATCCTTGAGCAATTTTATTTCTATATATCTTTTGCTCCTTTGGTTTTAGACTAGTTCATTTGTTGAACATGTGATCTTTCATGTGTTGAATTGGTTCTTTGATACAATTTGGACATCATTTGTCATGTCACACTCTTGTGTGTGCAATCTTGATTTACTTGGTGTTTTTGTTCAAATTGTATCTCCTCTTGTTTCTTGAAAGCGTTATGCATGCATATTTACTATGTGTTTATATTATGGTATGCTTGATTTCTTTGATCCAATATATAGGGGAAACTCCACCAAATCCCATCGGCTAAGTTGTGCATGAAATTCAATTTCATATCAATATGCACATATATATGTGGAGTCTCTCCTATGTATTGTAGTTGCACTAACTACATTGGACCCAATAAGTTTGGGGACCATTTTGTACTTAAATGTGTTTTAGGTACATTGGAGATATATTGGATGCTTGTATCTCAATCTTGAAGAAGTGGTGCGTTAATGGAAATTGGAGGCAAGCTATAGGATAATCAATGAATTCATATCCTCTACATCCTACCAATTATATCTCGATAACAAGTATCTATTTCTCATGCTCATATATCTTGATTCCAACCGTTTGTCGGTTGCCTTCTAGCATGAATTCATGTATTTGTAATTGTTGTATCTCTAGCCATGGTATTAAGAGAACTCTCTATTTTATATGTGTATAAGTTGATATGAGTACATATAAGTGGGACTATACAAAATCATGCATATGATCCTCCAATCCCAAATATGTCAATCTAGCAATTTTATTGCCTATCATTTCCTCAACTTATCTCATATGCAATAGTGAGATTTTGCTAGTCTATTTTCTATTATGATACTTGTTGCCTTTCTTCATATATTTCAACTTTCTCCTTTTCCCTTGGTGATAGTTGTAATATATATAGTGTGTTTGTGTTTGAAGTCCATTATGTATAATAAGATATATATGAGCCCTTGGCCATGCTTTGAAGCAAAAATCTTATTGGTATATGTTGTGACCTCATTCTTGATTCCATGTGCTTTATTGTATATCTTCCTTGTATGTGCTTGTTTCTTTATGGACATATGTCTTTGTGATGTCATCCACTTAGAGACATATACACATTTGAGAAGATAATTTTAGTTGATTTTTAAATCCTTGGAGACCACATTTCTATTCCTTTTAATTCTTCGGTGGCTTCCAAATTTAATTGCCTATGAGTGCTTGTTTCTCTTGTTTGCATCTTTGGGCACTCATATTTATTCTCTCATGCCTTGTATTGTTAAATGAACTTGGATGAGTGAGGATTCCATGATTATGCACCTTGATCCCAAATATAATTATCATAATTGGTGGATTATCTTTGGGGAGCTCATCTAATTCATCTAATAATGCACATTTGTCTTCTTTCTCATTTGTTGTGTTTTAAATACTTATGGGGGAGCGAGGATTCCATATTTGTGCAATATGTATTCTAATGCATTTATGTTGAATAGTGCACAAATCTTGGGGAGCTTCTCTATTTGTTATTTTAAACACTCTCTTGCCCATATCATAATATCTTGTAGGTTCCATTTGAACTCATTTGTTGTTTTTAATTGGTTTGTCGGACCTTGTAGTTGCTTGCATCATTTGACTTTATCTTTGCAATCTTTGGGTCCTCGATATAGTTCTACTCCCTCCCAAGTATTCATCATTGGATATGTGCGAAGGCACACCTTTGGAAGAATTATTACTATATTTGCCTTCTAGAACTTGTCACCCATTTCGGCAATCGATGCCAATCGGGGAGAAGTTTTAGAGGGTTTAAGGGAAGTTGGTTTATGCATTGAGTTTGTTCTTGTGCATGTGCTTCTCATGCTCTTGCATCTTTGTTGTTGCTTAGCATGTGGTATATATAGAGGAAACTCCACCAATGATAATGATTGGCAATATATGCAATGAAATTCAAGTTCATCACACATGCATAGATTGTGGGGGAGTTTGCTCTATATATGATGGTGATACCAATATCACATACCTTTGTAGTATTTGATATTGGTATTACCAATTTATTCATTAATATTCCTTATATAAACCCTCTTAAAGGGATTTTCATCAATTACCAAAATGGGGGAGATTGAAAGAACATGTTGGGCCCCCATGTGTGGTTTTGGTAATTAATGACAATCTTTATGGACTAATGTGTGTATTAAGTTATACTTGTAGGATTTGTCCATTGGCATCGCTTGGAGCATGTGTTGGCTTCAAGGTCGATGAAATGCAATATGTTGGGCAAGCTCAATATGCGAGGTCGATGATGAGGAATTAAGAAAGGCGTTCCATCTTGAGAAGGTCAAGATCGTCTACATCGAGCTCAAGTGGAATGCTTAAGGAAAAGGTATAATCTTGATAGGTTTTCCCTTTTGCCGGTCTCACGTTGTGTGTGTGAGACCGGGTTTAGGATAGATAACCGTACTATCAAGAGGGGCTCTCGTATGAGTAATTCGGTCACATCGTTCGGAGAGAGCTCAAACCTTTGCATACTTGCATCATCATATTTGGTTGTTATTTGGTCTTATCCATGTGAGGATATAGGACTTGTGGTAATCTCCATAACAAGCTCTTGTTCATCAAAATCGGATCTCCCATATATATCTTGTTGCGATTTTGATTTATGCGGCTTTTCGGTTTCTCACCAAGTGAGGTATATCACATTATTCTACTTGATACTTTCTCACTTGGTGATAATTAATATTTCCACTTTTTATCTGGTCGCCCTCTATCCAACGCAATTTGAATCAGGTCAATCGAAGCTTCCAGTCAAAAGTTATAGCCGTTTAAATATTTGCATGTCAGTCTATTTCTGGGCCGAGCGGTAGTACCGCCCGGACGGGCCGGTACTACCGCCCAGGCCTGAAAACGGCCCGTTTTTATTCTGTCTCGCTAGGTACCCAGATCCGGTACTACCGGCCAGCCCGGTAGTACTGGTCGGTCCAGAAATTTTTCCCCAGTTTATTTGCATCTTTTCCTAGATCCAGATCTGCCCGTTGACCTCGCTGCCGCCGGTTCCCACGAGCAGGCCTCTCTGCGCGCGCGTGCTCGCTTGCGTCCCGCACTCTGCCGCGTCTGACCCACTCCCTGGCACGCCCGCTCGCTGGGCGCATGCGCTGGCTCGGCCGCTGCTGCTGCTGCCTTGCTCTCTCACTCGTGCGCTCGTGACCCGCGCGCCTACAGCTCGCTGCGCACTGGGCCCGCCGCGCCGTGCGCCTCGCCCGCTGCTAGCTGGCGCTGCGCCTGCCGCTGTGCTGCTGCTCGCCTGCTGGGCCCGCTGCATGGCGCGCTGCGCGCGCATGCCCTGCTGCTGCTGCCGCATTTGCTTGCACTGCTGCTGTTCGCTGCACTGCGCGCATGCCGCCGCGGGGCCCTGCGCTGCTAGCTGCTGCTGGCGCTGCACTGCTCCGCTGTGGCCCCCAGCTGCCCCGCCCGCCCGCTGCTGCCACATCTGCTAGCTGATGCGCTGCTGTTGCTTTCTCTCTCTCTGGCTCGCTCGCTGTATGTTTGTGTTCGGTCCGGTAGTACCGTTCCATCTAGAAAAATTGCCCCAACGGGCAGAATCAGCCCCTCTCTTTAAATAGCTTTGCCCCATTTTCATTTAGACTTACTTCTTCCTCCTTTTCTTGTCCAAGCTTTGCCCCATTTGCTCTACTCTTTAAGCTTGATTTCTACACACCCCTCCATTGATTCTTGTATATATTTGAGGGGTAGTTGGAGGAGATCTAGATCTACGTTTTGACCAAACAAAAACATCTTTTTGTGAGTGTATCTTTGGGGATCTAGATTTTGGGGGATTTGTGTCTCTTTTTGATTCCTCCTCTCTTGTTCCCCCATTAGCTTTAGTAGCTTTGTTGGAACTTGAGAGTGAGAGATTTGAGCATCTTTGTGGTGTTCTTGCCATTTGCATTTGGTGCATCGGTTTGAGTTCTCTTTGGAGGATTTGGTTTGAATTGCTCATTGGAGCTTGTCCCTCTTGGGTTCTTGGAACCCTAGACGGTTTTGTGGCCTTGGTGGCATTGTGGCCTTTTGTGGCATTTGTTGGGATCCTCCAATTAAGTTGTGGAGTTGTGCCCCAACCTTGTGAGAGGTTCCGGTTGCCACCGACAAGTGCACCGCAGTGGAAGCATGGATCGATCCCATTGGGATGAGATTCACCGGAGAATAAGGGAGGCCTTTTGTGGCGTTGGTGGTTTGATACCACCCCTTCTCCAAACGATACATACTCCATGTTGGGAGGAACTCGATAAAATATCGGTGTCCCCGCGTGCCTCGGTTATCTCTATACCCGAGCTCTTTACTTATGCACTTTATATTGTGATAGCCTTCGTGCTTGAAGTAATATATATATCTTGCTATCACTTTGTTGTTTGTATTGCTTAGCATAAGTTGTTGGTGCACATAGGTAAACCTTAGTTGTTTCTAGGTTGTGCTTTACAAAGTAAACACTAGTTTTATTCCTCCTTTGTTGAGTCACTCTAGGAAAAGTTTTAATCGCCTATTCACCCTCCCCCCTCTAGGCGACATCCGTATCCTTTCACTTAGGTTTTCACCCTGAAACACTTTGGGTTGAGGCCAGCATGAGAATGCCAGAGAGATTATTGCGCCTCGTTTGACCGACGACCTACTGGGGAGGCCGGTGTAAACCTATCTTGTGTTGGCTGCCCTAATAAACCTAGTGAGGGGGCGCTATTAGGTGTGGTAGTGGAGATGCTCTGACTTACTTGTTTGCTTTTTTGCTGACCCGCCGAGACTCCTCACCTGCCAACGCGGACATTTTGATCATTGCATGTCATTTTCCCTCAATATTCCTTAACTCCTAAATTTAGCAACATATTATTTAGCAAGTCATATCAATGGCAATTTCTGCTAAGATAGCAGGGTCTCTAAGATTTGTATTTACTGTGTGTGTAAGTAGCGCGTGCAAAGAGAGACATTGAGAGCCATGAATATGCTAACTAAATGATGTTATAAGTACGTATTCAAAATTTGTATTTTACGTTAATATTGTTGCATTAATATTTAGAATCACGATTCTACTAAAATGAGATTAATTGCTCTGATTGCTCGTTTTGAATTGTTGGTATTTGAACTTATTAGTACTAATACTAATATTTACAAAAGAATGTGAAGTTCTCTATCTGTTTTCTTTCTCTCGTTATAGTGTAGGAGACGAGCCGATTGAACCCCACACGGTGAAAGACATGGACACTCGTCAAACATGTACACGCAAAAAATTACTCTTCTCCAACTCTCTTCCAACTAGTGGTAGTGGAAGAGTTGTCCTTGTAAGCTCCTCCAATTAGGAATGGAGGACTAAATATTGTTTTTCACACGGCTCCAAAACTGCCATATTAGATGGGCTTCCAATCTTTTAGGATTTGTTAGGTTACATAGGATGGCCACATGAGTCACAACCCATATAAATTCAACACTTATCCTATATACTTTATCTGTTTCAAAATATAAGATGTTTGAGGTTGTAAAGAAAATATATCTAGTCTATTTTTAATGTGTTGATTCACTTTAAATCCGAGTGAATCTACATACTAAAATAAGTGTAAATATATTTGATTCATAAAGCTAAACCATCTTATATTTTAAAAGGAAGGGAGTATATCCAAGCAGATCATCCGTACTGAGGCGCTAACCTATATCTCTCAGAAAAAAGCTATGCGACCTCACCAAGTTTGCCACGTCAGCTGTCTACGTTTCGTTTGGCCCCATTCCTCCGTTTCCCTTCCTGCTGTTGGCGTTCTTTGTTCTCACCCAACTACACAAAATCTTTTTTTCTACCAAACACCAACCGTAGCAGCCCATCCAATGTGTTTAGCGCGGTACTCCATCTTCCTTTGATGCCCACGTGTTGATGAACAAGCCCACAACGGTTTGTCTTCTCCATCCGCACGGACAGATAACTAGCAAATTCAGTGCCGTCTACAGCCATTGATCTTCAGCATCAAGCGTCACATTCACTCTTCACCATTGATCTTGCAGCGTGCTCTCTTCCTCTTCCCCACTACTATCATTCCTTTTTCATGTTCTCCAGTTCCATTCATGCATCAGATCAGAAGGGATCGACTGACTTCTCATATCACTTCAGCTTCTCCGAGATGGGTAACCGTGTAGAGCTGTGCATGCTCTCTCGAGAAGTTGTTCTCATCTTTTAAGACGTGGAGCTGCCGAGTTAGCTGCACGTATACGAAGCCAATCGTTGTTCCTGTTGCCGTTTCAATCCGGTCACCCCTATCAGCCTGCCTCCGCCACCGTGGTTTTCCTCAGCGTACGCTACGGATTGCCGTCTCTGCACAAGGTCGTCCCTACTGTTTGAACCAGTGCCGTCCGTGGGCCTGCGCGAGCTGTGCGAGGGAACAGGGGTCCTAAATTCTAGGGGCCCCAAATCTTTAAGTGCAGCCCGCAGGCCTGCAGCATATCTCGTTCCTGCTCAATATGTGCGATAGCGCTAGTGCGTCGAAGTCCAGTGAATAACGGCCCATTGCTTTGCACGTGTGTATACTGCGTGTCTGCCTTTCAGCGGGTCAAACAGCATGTTAGGGCACCAGCTATGGTGGCATAGCATACGCTGATACGCATGTCACTGCCTCACTGGCCGAGACCATCGTTCTATAAAAAAATCACCCAACGGAAGCGGTAGTACATTAGGGCCCACGTTCTCTTTCCTTTTCCCCAACTTCTCTCCGTTACTTTCCCAGGTAGGATTGGACATATAGCTCGAGGCTCGAGGCTCGGTTCGGACTCGTCAAGGCTCGGCTCGGGCTCGACTCGGCTCGGAGGTTGAACAAGCCAAGCCTAAAACCTGAAACTCAGGCTCGAGGCTCGACAAGCCCGCTCGATCAAGCTCCCAAGCCGGCTCGAAGGCTCGATGTAATTAAAAAATTCGCCATGACCTTTGCTAAAATTGTAATAATTCACAATTATGATCAACAATTCATCATGGATACATGCATAACATAGTATACCAAGATTCAGAAAGTATGAATGGTGATAACAAGTGCATATGTCACAAGTTCACAACATAAACGTCCATTCCGGTACATAGATATTGTCATACATAACGAACACAAACATATAATGATAGTGGCATACATCATAATCACAAACACAAACACATGCACTTAGTTCGACAAGTAGAACATCTGAATCCAAAAGAACCATCATCTCGATCATTTCATCTTCCTCCATCCTTGTTGCATGTTGATTCTGCACCACACAAACAAAAGAAAATCTCATTCACTCTATTTTAAGACCAATTGGCTGCTATATAAAAAGTTTCAGGAGGAAACACACGAAATGAAGACAAACTATTCAGTTTTTTTAGTTAACTTGGTATGTACAAAAAGGTCCAACAACTAAAGATACAAAAAATCACTATATACACATTTTTACTTCAGTTTTAGTGTTGCCAAATAAGTTCCAGCAACTTAAAGAGACTAAAGTGGCACTAATTACTCCACTTCCATTGAACTATGCTGATGTACAAAAGAGTCCAGCAAGTAAAGACTAGAAGGCACTAAAAATTGTATGTTTTGCATCAATTTTCTTGCTGTACAAAAAATTACAGCAACTAAAAAGACCAACATGCACTCTAAGTTTTGCTTATTCGTACTTACTAGTTGCTCCCCACCATGCTTTTTGGAAATGGAATGAACTCGACATCATCCGCATCGTCTGGTTCCTGAAAGATTGAAATGGTAATGTTAGATATGCATAAGAAATATGATAGAGAATTAAATCATTAACAATAACACACATACCGGTCCCAACGAGACTTTGTTGTCATTGTGGGCACCCTTAATCCAGCTAGAAGCACACACCAACGCCTCCACCATCGCTGGCTTTAGAGAACTCCTGTAGTCATCTAGAACTCGACCCCCGGTGCTGAAAGTTGACTCCGAAGACACGGACCAGAGAAAGAAACGAGAGAGAAAGAAACGGGGTCGGGGGGTCGGGGCGGGGTCGGGGCCGAGCGGGGCGGGGTCGGGGTCGAGCGGGGCGGGGCTGGGATTTTTTTCGGGGCTCGTCGAGCCGGTCGAACGAGCCCCGAGCTGTTTCGAGCCGAGCCGCGAGCCCTTTTGCAGTCATTTTTCAGTACCAAGCCGAGCCTTGGCTCGGCTCGATTTTGCCAAGCTTTCGCGAGCCGAGCCACGAGCCGGCTCGGCTCGGCTCGATTCCACCCCTATTCCCAGGCTTCGTCTTTTTTCATCCTTTTTTGCTTGGGAGGCCGTCTCCTCTGCAGGAATCACCTATCATTTGCAGAGCAATAGCAGTACAGCCATCTGGCAATCCGAGCCTACATGAAAGCTGGAGCAGTAGGTATGAGGCATACGGTTGGCCCTGCTCTTATATCCCAATGTCGAGCGATTCCAGCAATTTCTCTGCCCAAAAATAAAGGAGAGCGGTCCATACGCCATCTCCGTGTTAGATTGACGATTCCTTTCTTTCTGTTTAGGAAAACAAGAGCTTATCATTCATAGATTAGGACGACAATCATGCTGAGTGTTTTCTAGCTACTTCCTCCGTTTGGAAATATAAGATGTTTTAGGTTTGTGAATGAGATGTATCTTGGTGTCTAGATTCATTTGAACCTATACACTAAAAGATGTCTAGATACATCTCCTTCACAAACCTAAAACATCTTATATTTCTAAACGGAGGGAGTAGTTTGCTTCCTTGGCAAAACAATGATCAGGCAAGTTTGCCTCCCTAAACACATCAACAACACCCAAATAAAACAGTTTCATCGCCCACCTTACGCGGTGACATCTTTTTGCTAGGAAAGAAATCGCCGATCATGCACGCATCAAGGCATTATTTATATATCCTCGGGACCGTGCATAGTTTTTATGATAGTTCTTAATTATATGATTATTTTTCAAAGTTAGGGCCTCATTTTGCATTTCGTATGGGGCCCCAAATTTCTGGAGACGGTCCTAGTTTGAACCCACATACACGTACACACTATTGTCCTTTGCTGAGGAGAAGAAGAATATTATATTGCCGCCTGAGCCCACATTGTATCCCGTTCGTTTTTACTGGCTTAGTCTGCAGGGTAGATTAGCGTCTACTCCTTATCTCTGTCAACTATATTGGCTTTCACTTATTATATGATCCTTTTGTTTGCTGACATAAGTTTTACAATGATGCATGCCAGATCGTTTTGTTTATGGATCATGGATGGCATTCTCGAGTGTTGACCGGCGACATAGGGACACGGGCGTCACAAACTCTATAAATGCACGTCATGTCCCTTTCTTTTAAGGAAAATTCTAAGGAGTGTGCGGCGCGACGAGAACCGTCCATCTAAATCACCCTTCTCTACCTTATCCCGTGACCACCCCTTACCTCCTGCATCATCTCCTCACCTAACCCGCTCGCACCACCATGCAATCCACACCTACCCCGTTTCTGACCGCCTCGAGGCAGCTTCGGCCGGCATCAGCTGGGCCGCCATGGGGAGAAGCACCGCGCGCCGGAGGTTGAGGCCGCCATGGGAGAGCAGCGGGGCGCCTTGAGGTCGCGGGGAGCCAAATCGATGGATAGGACCTCGTCGGGGACTATGGTGGAGCGCCACCTCCGCCGGGAAGGGGACGGCGACCGCCGCAAGATAGGGCAGTTAGAGGCGCGGGGCGTTCCTCGCGCTGGTGCGCTTCAGCAGGGATGTGGTCGTGAGGGGCCTCGTCGTGGTTGTGCTTGCCGCCTGTTTGCCACGAGAAAAACGTACTAGAACGTCTTCCACGAGCGAGCGGTAGTTTATCTCACGCGCACCGGGGTACGGTAAAACAGAGAAAGAATGTGCGGGCGTGCCAGTGTATAATAAATACACAAAGAAAATAAAAGAAAGGAACAGTATTTTATTAATCTTAAAGATCATAAATACAATTCCCACATAAGATTGCGCTCCGTGGCCTACTAGCACGGCCAGCCTGACAATGGCGATTTGTGCGATCTCCTGGTTCCCGGGGCCTCGAAAAGCTCCCGGTTAATTACTCCCGCGGGTTACGCCGCAAGACACCTCCGATTAAGCCGCGTGGTCGTTTTTGTCGTCTTCGCTTCACGTCCTGCATATATGGTGGTGGTGATGGTGTGTGTGTGGGCAGCGGCAGAGCCCGTGTCCTCGTCGGTACACGCGCCGCTGAAAGCGTGGCCTTTGCTCCGGCCTCGCCCGCCCTCGCCGTTGCGCCTCGTCGGTCTTGAACGGTGATGAAGAGTTGTTGATGTAGATGGATGCGGTCCGATCGGCTAGGACTTCTTGACGACTTTGCGGCTTCGTCGGGGTGTGCAAGGGGTATGCCTCGCGGGAGTATTTTTATTAGGAGACCAGTGTCGCTCATATCGGCATGGCCGGCGTGGTCGGCTCCTTAGTCTCGGCGCAGCGCCGAGTTTACGGCAGCCGGCGTGACCAAAGGCGCCGTCTCACAGGATCACGAAGTGGTCGTTGTCGAGGGCCTGATCTCGCCTCCAAGGAGAGCATATGGCCGCCGTGACCTGGATGATTGGCCGCATCGCACGCACTACTCCATTGTGCATGGGGCACGCACGTGAAGGTCTTCAAGGCCATCTTCACAATCGGATGTCACAGACGGTGCAAGCTCATGATATGGAGGAGAGTTTGGAAGCTTCTCCAATGAGGATGAAGAAGAAGAGTCGGATAAGCTCCCCTCATCATCGATGTAGTCCGCCAGTCCGTCCTCTCTAGCTAGTCCATCTGTCACACTTCGAAGTGCAACAGACTTTAGCCGTGTCTTGGCCCCGGGTCGACTCGCCATCTCTAATATCTTGTTTGAATTCTGGGGAAGTCGTGAGTTGATGTCGGTGTAGCGACGCGGTGATATGTCCGGATGATACCCCGCATCTCCTTCGGAGAGTGAGCCCTTCCCCGTCATGATAGGAAGGCATGGGGCTTTCGATCTCGCTCCATCTTGAGACGAGGATGTGGTTGGCCTTGATTCTGCCTCGATGCCTTTGAACCATGAGCGTACATGGCCAAGGCGTGGTAGGAATGCCTTCTTGAAGTCCGCCTTCGGATTTGGCACAATCTCCTCATCCGAGGGATAGCCAAATTCGTGAGTGACCTCCGGAGGTTGCCATCCATCGCTTGACTCCATCCCCGGGCGCACCACAAGAGTGCCGCATGGGGCGAGGTTCTTTTCTGTCATCTCTTTATCCTTGTCTTGTTCTACACCTGCGAGGGAAACAAGAGAAGGTAGCACGTGGAGCGTCGCGCCTTGTCCTGGGGCAACATTAGTTGTAGCCCCGGGCTCCTCTTCGTGGTTCGGGGAGGTCGTGTGGTGAGACTCCTCCACACCCTCCATTGGCGTGGCCGTCGATGCGGGTGCCTTTTGCTTCTCGGAAGATGAGGCTATCACGGCAGCCTTCACATGTTCACCGTCTTGATGTGTGGTTGCTTGAGGGAGCGAGGGTGGATCCTCTATGTTCTTCTCCCCCGCATGCCGCGATGATGGCTTGCGTGGCTTCAGTGTCAGGCGATTGAGCAGGTAATTGTACCGCTCATGTCGCTCCAACTCGGGAGAGATGTGGAAGCCGATCCTGTCGTTTTCTTGCACGACCCCACCATCGGGTCGTACACGGACTTGGGTATACCGAAGTACCAAGTCTTCTAGTTCTTTGTACAGGACTCGTCGGTTCCTTCGCCGCCTCTCACGTTTGCGCTGGTTCTCCGTGGTGGCCTTGGAAGTTACGCGAGGTGTGGGCTGAAGAGGTGGTGCAGCACGAGAAGCGGACGTAGACATTTCCTGTGGTGGCTGCACTTGGAGTTGATCTCCCCATCTTGAAGGAGAAGAGGGTCGTGGTGGAAGTGGAGCTTGCGGAGGATCCCTTGGTCGCCACACTTGGGTGGGACGAGAGTTCCTCTCATCTCCTTGATGGCGTGACCACTGATTCCATCGTGGGGGCATATTAGGATGCCTCCCATGAATAGGACGAGTTGGTGAAGGCGGACGTCGTGGCGCCAAGGTACGACGCTCATGTTGAGGTCGATAGCTCGGGGCTTGCCGTGTAGTCCTGCCCCCAGCTCGTGTCGGTGATGTACGTGGCGCTTCTTGATGATGGAACCGCCTCTGGATGTTGTCCATTTGCTCCTGGAGTTGGCGAAATTCACGCCGTAGGTCCTCGTTGCGTGGAGCAGGTGCCTCGTTTCGAAGAACGGCAAACCTGTTATCATTTGGAAGGGATCGTCCTTCCACCGTTGAAGTATGGAGGCATGGTGCCCACATGCCTCCCCGAGAAGCGTTGCGGTTGATGGCGATCGTAGGGCCTGGAAGAATGGGCTCCTTGCGTGAGCGCCGCTTCCAAAACTCCTTCATGATGGTGCGTCGTATCATCTGCTTGACCTTCAATGGCTCGTTCGCCCATTCATCAGGGAACAAGTTGTAGGGTGGGGTGATGGTGTTCGCATAGGTGAACACCTTGTCGGCCAGGTCCCCGGCACCAAGGGAGCAGTCTTCCTCGGGCACCGCGCATTGAGCGACGCGCGAGCTTATCTGTTGTTGGAGCCGCTGTACCTTGCGGTACTTCCTCCTGTAGTTCCGAAGAGGGTGCGGGCTATCTGACAAGCGTGCGCTTGCCATCAGCCTCCGCAAGTGGTAGGAGGCGGCCTCCAAACCCTCGATGAGTTCCACCTCGGTGCGCCTAGCTGTCGGTTTTGGCGGCGTTGGTGGTGGTGTCGAGGTAGGCGCGCGAAGTGACGCCGCACCTGTCCGTCTGTTGGCAGCCTTGATGCGGAGGCGCTGAGCAACCTCCACATCCCCTTTGATCTCGGCCCTTGTTGACTCCTTCAACAGGGTGCGAGCCTCGAGCATCAGCTCGCGGCGCTCCTTCTTTGCTTTGGCGGCTGCCCGCTTTTGCGCCTTCTTGTTCTTCAAGACCTGGAATTGCGCAGGGTCTTGAGCTTCGTGCATGTACACCTTGGCACCCATCTCAAAGAACACCATGGGAGGCCGCGACCCGAACTGGATCGTCATAGGCTCGGTGTAGTTGTACGGTCCTCCTGCATGAACATGATCATTGATCAGCGGGAGTCAATACCTGTGCCTTGTCATGCAGTATGCTGTGCGGATGGATGAACGGGCGAAGACGATTCCGACGACCACGGCGAAGCAAAGATGGGAGGAGAACCAGGTCCCACCGGGCGTGCCAATTTGTTTGACACGAGAAAAACGTACTAGAACGCCTCCACGAGCATGTGCGGGAGCGGTAGTTTATCTCATGCGCACCGGGGTACGGTAAAAGAGAGAAAGAAAGTGCGGGCGTGCCAGTGTATAATAAATACACAAAGAAAACAAAAGAAGGGAACAGTATTTTATTAATCTTAAACATCATAAATACAATTCCCACATAAGATTGCGCTCCGTGGCCTACTAGCACGGCCAGCCTGACAATGTCGATTTGTGTGATCTCCTGGTTCCCGGGGCCTCGGAAAGCTCCCGGTTAATTACTCCCGCGGGTTACGCCGCGAGACACCTCCGATTAAGCCGCGTGGTCGTCTTTGTCGTCTTCGCTTCACGTCCTGCATATATGGTGGTGGTGATGGTGTGTGTGTGGGCAGCGGCAGAGCCCGTGTCCTCGTCGGTACACGCGCCGCTGAAAGCGTGGCCTTTGCTCCGGCCTCGCCCGCCCTCGCCGTTGCGCCTCGTCGGTCTTGAACGGTGATGAAGAGTTGTTGATGTAGATGGATGCGGTCCGATCGGCTAGGACTTCTTGACGACTTTGCGGCTTCGTCGGGGTGTGCAAGGGGTATGCCTCGCGGGAGTATTTTTATTAGGAGACCAGTGTCGCTCATATCGGCATGGCCGGCGTGGTCGGCTCCTTAGTCTCGGCGCAGCACCGAGTTTACGGCAGCCGGCGTGACCAAAGGCGCCGTCTCACAGGATCACGAAGTGGTCGTTGTCGAGGGCCTGATCTCGCCTCCAAGAAAAGCATATGGCCGCCGTGACCTGGATGATTGGCCGCATCGCACGCACTACTCCATTGTGCATGGGGCATGCACTAATGCATCACATGCATCACGTGTAGTCTCCATGCACCGGCTGCTCTTCTTGAGGCACTACGCTCGCCTTGCTCACGTCTGGCCGTCCGCTGCCCGCAGGAGTCGATGATGCACCTCAGTGTAACGCCGGCGTCTCGACGTCGCTCTCGGCCACACCCACCGTTGTTCGTCACGATGTGCCTGTCCGCGATGTTCAACCTGTACGCCGTCTTGATCCTGCAAGTCTGGACTCGGGCCGTATACGCGTACGGGAGGTTCAACATGCTCCTGATCCCTCGTCGTTGCAGTGGCGCGTCTGCGTGCCCGGCGCCATAGTTGACGGGCTGCTTACGACTCCACGATGGCGTCTTCGGCAGCTCCGGCGGCGTCTTGGCGAGCTTCATCAGCATCGCGGACACATCAGCTATCGGGCAGTGTCTTAGCGAGCTCCGATGGTGCTATAGAATCCCGGCGAGCTCCGACGGCGGGCGGCATCTTGGCGAGCTCCGACGACGGGCAGGACGAGGCGAGCTCGCGGCGTCCGCGTGCTGGACCTTGGGCGTGCTATCTGTGAGAGGAAGAGAAGAAACAATTCAAACACAAGGGAAGGTGGTCTTCGCATCCATGGTCGTCCGTCCTTCTCCTCTTGATCCTTGATCTGCTCACGTACGTAATTGGAGGTCAATCGGCGGTTCTCCTCTTCTCTGGGTCTTTCTCCAGATCCTTTGCTCTCTCGATGCTTCCCTCTGCTCCGCCCGCTACACGAGTATATATAGGCGGAGGCGTTAACCCCTTTGACCGGTACCGATTTTCTTGGGATAAAGGAAGCTAAACACGTTAGGCTTCTTTTATCTCTTTCTTTGCACGCGCCCTTGGCTGACTGCGTGTAGGCCTACACGTGAGCTGAGTTTGTTTAAAACGCGTAGCCTCTCTATCTCCCGATCTGATAATTATATTATCTCTCTTAACTGCTTCTAGAACATCGGTTGGCCCACGTCCAGGCTATCTCAGCGCCGGACTCTTCTTCCGATCAAAACGAGCCACTCTTTCATGATGAGCTAGACTTATATACGTGCTGAAAACCCATCAGCTTCCGTACACGTCTCCGGCCAGCTGCGTATACGTGGACACGTCACGTATACCGGCTCATGGTGTCCCAGGAGTCCATGCACGATACATCATCAGATGCAGCTGATCCATCGTTCAATCTATGCACTCGTACGACTAGTCTATCATCAGGCAATATATGCATGTATATGAAGAATAAATCATCCCATGCACGAATAATGCGGTACTAGTCCTTCTATATATGTGTAGCCGATATAGTCTTCTGCCCCCAGCTCATACATGTGCCGTGAACTTTGTATGTCAGCCTAGTTTATACTTGATTCTGTCCTTCTAGCTTGCTCCGATCCTGCAAAACATAGGCACACACAAAAAATTGTCGAACAGATGCCCCCTCGCCGAGTAAAGTTCGAGCGCGAAGCAGATCGAACTTGAGTCGGTGAAAGTCTTTTTTTTAGTTGATTCGGCGCATCAACCACAAGCAACCCAATGTTGAGTGTTGGTGTAGATTGGTGCAGGTGCAGGTATTTGTACCGCCTGCACGTGCATTCCGAAGGAAGCCAGTTGAGACCGTGTATGCTGCCACTCAACCGGCTAATCCCCCTTCATCTTCATTTGGTGGCGAAATAACTTGCCATGTCCGGAAGAAAGTTTATCGATCTAGTCGCGACCATTTAGCCAATATGGTGCCAGCCGACTAGACCGAAGGGTTTCACAGATTCGCGCTCGCCGCACTAGCGCACGTCACTGCTCCCGAATCGTGATGTGTTGATGTAGATGGGGCGCCGGTAAGCCGTCGGCGTGGAGACTCCATCCTTAAGGTGGCGAGAGCGTCGTCCCATGGGCGTCACCATTGATGACGACGTGTCTGTTGCCGAGGGCAAGGAACGCCACCAGTATTGTTGATGTAGGGCGGCATTGGGCCCTCTCGACGATGTACCTTCTCAAGCTTGATGGACAAAGCAACAAAGACAGAATAAAAGAAGCGAGGGACAACATCGACAAAACATGGTTTTGGGTTTGTGTTTTTTAAAATGTTGGCTTTCCTGTTATACACTTGCTATATGTGTGATATCCGAAAAAGCCGCCAAAGGACTTGTCATTGGGAATCGTCGCAAGACCATGACGATCATAACTTGTCCTTCTGTGTGTGTGTGTGGACGCCGTCTTCGGAGATGCTCCCGAGAGGCAGCGGATAGTCATGCCCTAGCCCATGGCGGTACCGAGGAACCCCACAGCTCAACCATGCCCCCGGCGCGACGCCCCACGAACGCAGAGACTTGGGAATGGTGGATGATGGTAAATGGGCTTTGGGATGAACATTTGAGGTTTTTCATGCCTTCTTGAGGGGTGGTGAACAGCTACCTTCCGCCTTCTTTTCATGATTTGCTTGCTATTTAGAACCATTGGACTTGATTCTTGAACTTCTGGATATTCACCCTCTTGAGAGGATTGCTTGAATGGACCACTTGGATGGTCACGGACTTCATTAGTTGCTTGAATGTGTGATTTTTTTTGCTTGAATTTCCTTTGGATTTCTTGCTTGCTTGCTTGTGGACCTCCTCGAGAATTTGGAAGGCAACCATTCACCTTGGTGGACTACGTCACCCTCTGGCACTTTATCTGGAGCTTTTAACGCCACGCCCCAGAGTTGTCATGCGGCCACGCACCAAATCGGGCAGCCTTTTCATGATCTTTTCCTATGGTCTTCCCTGGGGCGTGAGTCCCTATGAGCGTGTTGCCCGCCTGGAAGCATGAGGGGCGTGGAGCCTCGGTACGTTGAAGTGCCCAAGAATCTCTCCGCTGCCTCCGGAAGAATACACCTGGTACGTGTCGTGCTTAGTGGGTGTGAGAGCCGCTCCACCTGCAATTTGACACGTTGTGCCACCCTCTGACAAATCCTAGGGTAGCGAGATCTTCTATCACCAGCATGGTATGATGAGGGAAAGCCGTTTTTTTGTTGTTGGGGAAAATGAATATCCATGTTATGCAAAAGAGAATGCATCATGGATCCGAGTCGACCAAAGAATTCCCCATTAAAAACGAGAAAAAAAAGGCAACAGAAGAGGCAAATATTTTAGCAAAAATACTTTTTGAGAAACCTTCCGTTGATTGGAGGCATAGGCCGAGATCCTTGGGGATCGACCAGTTGGTATGCACCTCCATCGTAGACTTGCTCGATGGCGTAAGGTCCTTCCCACTTCGGCTCGAATTTTCCCTTCGTCTTGTGCGTGACGACGATCGGACGCCTTAGCACCAGGACTAGTTCGCCCTTCCGGAAGACACGCTGCTTGACAAGCTTGTCGTAGGCTCTCACCATGTTCCGGCGATAGAGCTCCAGGTTTTGCACGGCGTTGAGTCGATCCTCTTCTAGGGCGTCGAGCTCCTGGAAACGCAGTTGTACCTGTTCATCTTTGGTGAGTTCGTCCTGGATGGCCACCCGTAGAGAGGGTAGCTCGACCTCCAATGGCAAAACTGCTTCACAACCATAGACAAGAGAATACGGAGTAGCTTGAGTTGGGGTACGGACAGTAACGCGGTACGCCCATAGAGACTCGTAGAGACGGTCCGGCCAATCTCTTCTGTGTCTGGTCACCGTCTTCTTGAGTATCTTGCCCAGTGTCTTGTTGAAGGCTTCAATTGCTCCGTTGGCTTGAGGATAGTAGCCGGTGGAGTAGTTCCACTTGATCTTGTATTTCGCCATGAACCTGTACATCTTATTGGACTTGAATGCCTTGCCGTTGTCGGAGGTGACGCGGTGTGGTATCCCAAAGTGATGGATGATATTTCGCTCTAGGAAGTTGATGACGTTGTCACTCTTCACTTCCCGCAGCGGGACAGCCTCTGCCCACTTGGAGAAGTAGTCCGTCGCTGCAAGGATGAAACGGTGGTCCCTAGAAGATGGTGGGTCAATGGGGTCGATGACGTCTATCCCCCAGGCGTCGAACGGCCATGAGGGAATGGTAGGGTGTAGAGGAACCGGAGGTTGGTGCTTGAAGTCGCCATGGATTTGGCAACCATGGCATGACCTGGCTACCCGAAGCCAGTCCCTCATGATACCGGGCCAATAGTATCCAGCCAAGCGTATGGCATGGTACATTTTGGCTCCGCCCCGATGGCCGCCGCAGACACCGTGGTGCACCTCCTGCAAAACCTTCTCGGCCTCACTTTGGTTAACGCACCTAAGAAGAAGCTCCTGTCCATGAGACCGCCTGTACAAGACACCAGCCTTATAGACATAGAAAGGCAATCGTCGTTGTAGTTGGCGCCTACTAACGGGGTCATCGGGGAGTCTGCCATGCTTGAAGTGGTCTAGGAATGGTTGCAACCATTCGTCTCCATACACGGCATTTGTAGTGATGGTGTTGACTTCATATTCCGTTGGGATGAGCTCCAACACAGCGGGAAGAAGCCACCTTTCTTCCACCGTTACCTGCATAGATTTATCATTTGGGAGCACTAGTGCTGCCGCCAATTTCGCCAAGGCGTCAGCTGGTGCATTCCTGCTTCGTGGGACGTGTAGAACTTCAATTTGTTGGAACTTCTCCATGAGTATCCGGGCCGCGTCATAGTACGGCACCAGTTCAGGCTTGCGCACCTCGTAGATGTCATTGACCTGCCTGACGATGAGCTGAGAATCTCCATAGGCTTGTAAGACACGAATGTCCATAGAAAGGGCCAGGAGCAGGCCAAAGATGAGCGCCTCGTACTCGGCCTCGTTGTTGGAGCATTCTTCTTTGAGGAGGGAGAATGAGTGGTACATCACCTCCCCTCGTGGAGTTTTGAACACCAGTCCTGCGCCGGCTCTCCGCCTTGGGGTCCCGTCTGGGTTGACCTCCGTGCGGGAAGCACCATCGAAGTAGAGCTTCCACGGACCTTCGAGCTCGGCGGTGAATACCTCCTCGTCTGGAAGGTTGGCGACAAGCGGAGAGTCTTCAGGGACGGGATGCGCTTATTGGATCCGCTCTTGCCACGAGCTGGATTTGGAGTGCGAGCATGTAGTGCCTCAACTTCTTCAACGCGAAGATTAGCGCCAAGCACAACTTCTCTATTGGAGAGTAGTTTCGCTCGGCACCGACCATCGTGCGGCTCAGGTAGTAGCAATCCACCTCCTTCCCTTTGTCATTGTGTTGAGCGAGTAAGGCGCCTATAGAAGTAGGCTGCGCTGCAATGTAAAGAATAAGGGGGTGCCCTTGTACAGGAGCTGCCAATACGGGTGGACTAAGCAAGTACCTCTTGATAGCGTCAAAGCCCTCTTGACATCCTTCATCCCACACGAACGGAGCTCCTTTCTTCATGAGACTTGAGAAGGGCTGGATGCGCCCGGAGAGGTTGGAGATGAAACGACGGATGTACGCCAACTTCCCTTGCAATGCCCTCAACTCCTTGAGGTTAGAAGGGGGAGGCATGTTGAGGATCGCCTTGATCTTCTTTGGTTCTATCTCTATGCCTCGATGATGAACCACGAAGCCGAGGAAGAGGCCCGATTGTACGGCGAAGGCACACTTTAGTGGGTTCATCTTGAGCTGGTGTTGACGTAGTCGCTCGAAGACGATCCGAAGGTCCTCCTGATGATCTTGGCGGTCCTTGGTCTTGACCACCATGTCGTCGACGTAGCATTCCACCGAATGGTGGATGAGGTCTCCGAGGATGTATGTCATGGCGCGCTGGTATGTTGCTCCGGCATTCTTCAAGCCGAAAGGCATGACGGTGTAGTAGAAGTTGCCCTTCGGGGTCCTGAACGCGGTGTTGATGGCGTCTTCAGGGTCCATCTTGATCTGATTGTAGCCCGATGAACCATCCATAAAGGACAGTGCACCATGTCCCGTTGTGGAGTCGATGACCATCTCCGTGATCGGTAGGGGAAAGTCGTCTTTGGGGCATGCTCGATTAAGATCGCGGAAGTCTTGGCAAACCCGTACCTGGCCATTCTTCTTCTCCACGGGGACGATGTTTGCGAGCCACTCAGCGTATTTGGCCTCTTTGATGAAATCTGCAATGATTAACTTATCTACTTCCGTGATGACTTGATCTTGAAACTCCGGTCGCAACCGTCGCGGCGGCTGCTTGATGGGTCGGTGTCGCGGGTCAATCGCTAGCTTGTGTGTGGCGACACGTGGGTCGAGCCCTGGCATATCCTTGTAGCTCCAGGCGAAGCAATCCCGGTACTCCATCAGGAAGCTTCGATAGCCTTCTCTCTCCTCTTCTGTCAGCGTGGCACTAACAAAAGTTGGGCGTGGATCATCTTCCGTCCCAAGATTGATTTCAATGAGCTCGTCGATGGTGGGTTGTCCGCCGTCTTCTAGCTCTGGTGGGGCTGATGTAGAACCTATCTCCTCTTCGACCTCGCCGAGCTCGTCGCTTCCTGAGGAGACGGACGTGGCATGACAAGTGGCCCGTGGGCCATCGCCTTTGTCCTTTGCGTCGCCGGTGTCGATGTAGCCGAGCCCGAACTTGGGGCGTATCTTGCATTCGCTCTTGATGAGATCTTCTGCTTGTCTCCACCACTCCTCACAGACAGCGGGTGGTGCCGGCATTCTGTTGTTTCCGCGAAGAGTGAAGCCAGCCTTCTCCAGGAGACGAGCCATCTTCGACCCGACCTTCATCGTCGTGGATAGTGCTTCTTCCATACCGTGGCAAGGTTGGGGAAGTTCAAATATTGAATCGCAGTGTTGTACCTGCGGAACTTTATAGAAAATGGTTCGGGTTCTAGACCCACATGAACTTGGGATAGCCCAAACCTCCAATGGAGAAGACACGGATATGTAGAGGGATGGGGGCTGCACTCCTTGAGCTCCCCTTGCTACTTCCTCCAACTCTTGTATTCTTCTTTTGACCACCCCTGTTTGTGCGAGCACTTGCTCCTCTTTTGGAGAGTTGCGTACCCGCAATGTGATGGCTGGTGGCGCATCACTGCTGCCGGTCCTCATCTTCGAACTTCCCTGGGCACCTGCAGAGCTTCCAAGTGTTAAACCATCAGGCTCGTGGTGCGCCGAAGTCGACGAAGATGTGGAAGCCTTGGGTGTTGGGGTTGACCTCAGCGTGATTGGTGTTGATGATGGTAATCTAGCTTTCAGAAGCAATGGGGCTGACAGGGTAGGCATAGAAGAGCCTCCTCCCGATGACGTTGGAGTAGAACTCCCCATCGCTATTGGGGAGTAGCGCTTGTTTTCGTGTTGAGTGGTTGAGGAAGATCGTCTTCGTGCAGAGTGCTTGCGACTCCATGACGAAGAAACCTGTACGTCCTTTGGTGATCCTGGCATGATGAGCCGCCTTTCCTCGACTGCCGGCGTGACACCAGGTTTGACCAAGACATCAACTGTTGGTGTTGTCCGCCCGATCTTATGATCATTATCTTCAACAGGGAAGTAGTACTTCGCATCCGCATGATGCGACTCTTGGACGGTGTAGGGATTGGTGTTTCCGTTGATGCGTTGTTGTGTGCCATTGCCGTCAAGGAACTTCAAGCATTGGTGAAGGGTAGAAGGCACCACACGATACTTGTGGATCCATGGCCTTCCTAAGAGGGCTGAGTAGGAGGTGTTCGCTTCAATGACGAAGAAGCGTACCTTGAAGCTGAATGTTGACATTTGGATCTTCACCATGATGGCACCCAACGTTGGCTTTCCTTGATTGTCGAAGCCGCATATCATAACGTCGGTTGACTCCAAATCATCTACCGTGAAACCAGCCCTTGTCAAACTCCGAAGGGGTAGTATGTTCACGGCAGATCCTGGGTCAATGAGGATTCGACGAAGGTATGCGACGCCGATGTTCCCTTCTACATAGAGTGGACGATTGTGGGCACCGTCTTCTATGATATTGTCTTCCTCATCGAACGTAATCTCATTCACGAAGCAGGGGTTGGTGAAGAGATGGTGTTTTGCCATGCACACCTCATAGAGTTCCGGAGCTTGGAGCGCCTTGACAAGGGCTTCACGGAGGTCTGGCACCATCATGAGGGCATCATGTACACTCAGAAGCGCAGGGATCCTCTTGAGGTGGGCGATGATGTTGTAGTCGACTTCGTGTGACTTTGTCTTCCCTTCAACCTGTCCTTCTGGTGATTCATCTTGTGCGGGGGCCTCCTTTTGGGTTGCTACCTTGTCCCTTCTTGTTTGGTTGGCCTTTGGGAGTTCAGGTAGAACCTTGCCCCCACGCAAGTTCATGTTCACTTCTTCAATCTGCAAATCTTTCATGGCTCCCTCAGTCTGGAATTCCTCTTGCTCTTCAGGGGTGAACACGTCATCTGAATCGGAGCTAGGCCTATCCTTGTAGTTGAGGACGACATTGCAACTCTCAAGGGTGGATGGTTGAGGGGTTCTAGCTTCGCCTTTTGCTCCTTCTGTCTCCTCCATTGGCGCTCGCTTCACGTCTCGCGGCATGAACTGCGCCAAAGTGGGTAGCGTGCGCCTTGGTCGAGGGAAGGACTCGTCTCCCTCGGATATTGGGACAAATCTTGGTGGAGGCCAGCGCTGACTTGGATCAAGTCGCTTGAGGATCATTGGGGAAGCGCGTGTTGATGATGCCGGACGAGGTGGTCGAGGTGTAGGGTTCCTCGAGTGCGTCCTTCGCTGAACTATGTTCCAAGGATTCTCTTTGTATGAGGTCGAGGTCACCTCCTGATGAAGAGAAGGTCTTGATGTCTTGGCAACGATGAGACTTGATAGTTGATTCTCAACTTCTGAGAACGCCGCCCATGATTCCTGGTCGTTCTTGTCTTGCCTTGATGAAGAGGGTGTAGCTACGCTCACCATGTTCACCGCTTGATAACCTGGATTGATGGCTTCTGGGTCCAAGTTGATCCTCTTCTCATTAACGGCTCTTTGGAGCCACTCCTTGAAGGCGATACAGTCCTCAATGACATGTCCCACATACCTATGATATGGACAAAACAAAGCATTATCCGTCATCCTCATCTGATCGGGTCTTCGAGGTTCTGGAAGGTCCAAGGCTCGATGTTCCATCAGCTGGTTGAACATGTCCTTCACTAGGTCCCTGCGAAAGATGTATTGTTTCTTGAGGAGTTCCTGCATCGTTGGTCGTTGCCTTCCTCCAACTTGCTCGCCTCTTGCGCCCAACATTGGCATGTTGCCTTGTGGTGTAGAGGAGAAGATGTTGGAGATATGCCCTAGAGGCAATAATAAATGTAGTTATTATTATATCTGTGTGTTTATGATAAATGTTTATATTCATGCTATAATAGTGTTAACAAGGAAACATTAATACTTGTGTGAATTATAAACTTAAATTTAAGTCCCTAGTATAGCCTCTATACTTCACTAGCTTGTTGGTTGATTAAATGATTGTGGTTTCCATATCATGAACATTGAGATGTTATCAACAACAAGATCATATCGTTAGGAGAATGATATGGTGGACATACTCCTATTGATAAGCGTAGCATAAAGATCAAGTCATTTCAATAGTTCAATTGCTATATGCTTTCTGATACATAGTAACCTAATTCCTTCGACCATGAGATCATGCATATCACCTTTACCGGATGGATGCTTTGATGACATCAAACACCACACCGTAACTGGGTGGCTATAAAGGTGGCATTAAGTGTTCGGAAAGTATTGGTTGAAACACATGAATCAAGAGTGGGATTTGTCCATCCACATGACGGATAGATATACTCTGGGCCCTCTCGGTGGAATGTCATCCAATTGGCTTGCAAGCATGTGACTTGGTCACAAGGGATCACATATCACGGGAACGAGAAAAGAGTACTTATCGGTAACGAGGTTGAACTAGGTATGCAGAGATACCGACGATCATAACCTCGGATAAGTAACATATCGTGAGACAAAGGGAAATTGGTATCGTATGTAAGTGGTTCATTCGATTGCAAAGTAATCGTAGAAATATGTGGGAGCCATATGAATTTCCAGATTCCTCTATTGGTTATTGATCGGAGAAGTGTCTCGATCATGTCCGCATAATTCACGAACCGTAGGGAGACACACTTAAGGATTCGACGTTGTTTGAGTAGTTATGGTATTATGAGAAAGAGACCGAATGTTGTTCGGAGTCTCGGATGGGATCCGGGATATCACGAGGTGATCCGGAATGGTCCGGGGAATAAGATTCATATAAGGAAAGTCCCGTTTCGGAGTTCGGGAATGATTCCGGTGTTTTCATCGGGAATGTTCTAGAAGGTTCCGGATTGTCCGGCACTCCGGGGGGGAGGGTACATGAATGTGTCATTACATATTGGAATGATTTCATCATGTACCAAGTGTTATTGCTGTCCCAAATAAAGGATTAAATTGAATCCTAAAACAGAAAAGTCAAATGTCCAGTTTGAAAGTCAAACGGCTAAAACAAGAAACTGTGGGAAACAAGCAAGAGGAGTTGGGAACCGACTTGAGGGAGGAGTCTCCTCCCCAAGCCGGCACGCCACCCAAGGCCGACTTGGGGAGGGACTCCCCTCCCCTGGCCGCGCCTCCCCACCTATAAAAGAAGGGGCAGGGCTCCCCTCCTAGAACACACAAGTTCCTATCTTCTACCTCCGGTTTAGAGCCGTTTTGGTTTAGAGCTTCTAATTGCTTTAGCCTGCGGTTTAGAGCCTTCTAATTGGTTTAGAGCCTTCTAATTGGTGTGTCTAATTACTAGACCACTAATAGCCTCTCTCATAAACTCCACCATATTCGCACCGTCTTAAGGCGAAGCCCTGCGGGATTTCCCCTCTACTTCCGGTACCACGCCGTTGTGCTGCCGGAATCGCGAGGAGAGTGCTACAACCTCCGCTGCCTGCTGGAACAAGGGAGAGGAAGGTCTTCGTCGAGTACCGAACGTGTGACCGACTGCGGGAGCGCTGCCGGAACGCAGCGCCGGAAGGATCGTCTACACGATCTTGAGATCGGAAAGAGTACGACTACATCACCCACGAGAATCCGCTCTCGTTAAACACTTTGGAATCTTCGAGGGTAAGTTATTCCATCGACTCGTTGCTACAATCTAGTAGATAGATCTTGGCTTGTTTGTTTGTATGCGATAGAAATTTTTTGTTTTCCATGCTACGAACCCCTACAGTGGTATCAGAGCCGTGTCTATATGTAAATCTGTTGCACGAGTAGAACACAATGGTCATTGTGGGCGTTGATGCTTTTATTGTAGATTGCTTTTTGTGTACTTTGCATCTTGCGGTATGTTGGGATGAAGCGGCCCGGGCTAACCTTACATGACATTGTTCATGAGACTTGCTCCACGCTTGACATGCAACTTGTATTGCATAAGTGGCTTTGCGGGTGCCTGTTTCTCCTAGCATAGTTAAGATCCAATTTACAACGGGTAATCAACAATGCTAGTATCAATGTTGTGGTTCTTGTTCGTAAGTTAGAACGACACTTATTGAAAGCCCCAAACCACGTAAAATATGCAAAGAAAGTAGAAGCGTCTAACTTTGTTTTGCAGGGGTGTGCAGTGATGTGATATGGCCATGATTGTGATTATATTTGATGTATGCAATGTTCCTTATTGTAAGTTGGCAACCGGCAGGAGCCATATGGTTGTCTTTAATTTATGTTAAGACCCGCGTGTCTATTCAAAGTAGTTGTAATAGTTGAAGCCGGTGGACGACAACCATGGTGAAGCGTCATTGACCTTGATGCAATGCCGGTGATGATGGAGATCATGTTCGTGTTTGAAGATGGAGATCGGTAGCACAAAGAAGAAAGACCATATCATATCACATATTATGAATTGCATGTGATGTTAATCCTTTATGCATCTTGTATTGCTTAGTAGACGACGGTAGCATTATAAGATGATCCCTCATGCACATGAATCTCAAATCATAAAGTGTTCGCCCTTAGTTAGCACCGTTGCTAAAGCTTGTTGTTTCGAAGCACCACGTGATGATCGGGTGTGTTAGATTCTGCAAGTGTATACAACGTGAGCAAGCCAGATTTGCTCATGCAGAAACTAAGGTTTGATCTTGACGAGCCTAGCATGTACAGACATGGTCTCGGAACACGGATTACCGAAAGGTAAAGCATGAATCGTATAGTAGATATGATGAACATGATGATTGTTCGCCATTGAAACTATATCAACTCTCGTGATGATCGGTGTTGATGTAGTGGATTTGGTTCGTGTGATCACTAAAACAATGTGAGGGATATTGTTTTGAGTGGGAGTTCACCTAGTTTTATTTAATTATTAATTTGAACTCAATTTATCATAAACTTAGTCTAAACTATTGCAAATATGTTGTAGATCAATGGCAGCCCCTACCATCAATTTTAATGCGTTCCTAGAGAAAGAAAAGTTGAAAAACAATGGAAGCAACTTCGCGGATTGGTTCCGCAATTTGAGGATTGTCCTCACAGCTGGTAATTTGACCTATGTGCTGGATGCACCGCTGGGTGACCCACCTGCAGCTGATGCTCCCGATGAAGTAAAGAATGTTTACCTCGCTCGGAAGAATCAGTACTCCATAGTTCAGTGTGCTATCTTGTATGGTTTAGAATCGGAGCTTCAGAAAAGGTTTGAGAATTCAGACCCATATGATATTGTCGAGGATCTCAAATTGATTTTTGAGACTCATGCGGCAATTGAAAGCTATGAGGCTTCTGAAAAGTTCTTTAACTACAAGATGGAAGAGGGCAGCTCCGTCAGTGAGCATGTGCTTAAGATGTCTGGGCACGCAAGCAAACTTCAAAGCTTGGGTATAGTGATTCCTAATGCTTTGGGGATTTACCGTGTCGTCCAGTCACTACCACCAAGTTACAGGAACTTTGTGATGAACTACAACATGCAGAACATGAACAAAGAGTTGCCAGAACTATTTGCTATGTTAAAATCTGCAGAAGTGGAGATCAAGAAAGAGCACCAAGTGTTGATGGTCAATAAGACCACCAAATTCAAGAAAGGCAAGTCTAAGCAAAAGGGACACTTCAAGAAGGGTGGTAAGAAAGTTACTACGCCAGCGAAGAAGACCAAGGCTGGACCCAAGCCTGATACTGAGTGCTTTTACTGCAAGGGAGAAGGTCACTGGAAGCGGAATTGCCCAAAGTACTTGGCGGATCTGAAGAACGGCAACATCAAAAAGAAAGGTATATCTGATATACATGTTATTGATGTGTATCTCACTAGTACTCGTAGTAGTGCCTGGGTATTTGATACTGGTTCGGTTGCTCATATTTGTAACTCGAAGCAGGTGCTGCAGAATAAACGGAAGCTAGCGAAGAACGAGGTGACGATGCGCGTGGGAAACGGATCAAAGGTTGATGTGATCGCGGTCGGCACGCTACCTCTTCATCTACCATCGGGATTAGTTTTATACTTAAATAATTGTTATTTAGTGCCTGCGTTGAGCATGAACATTATATCAGGATCTTGTTTATTGCGAGACGGTTACTTGTTTAAGTCAGAGAATAATGGTTGTTCGATTTATATGAGTAATATGTTTTACGCACATGCACCTTTGATAGATGGTCTATTCTTATTGAATCTCGATAGTGGAAATACACATATCAACAATATTGAAGCTAAACGTTTGAAATCAAGCGATAATTCGACCTATATGTGGCACTGTCGTCTTGGTCACATTGGAGTGAAGCGTATGAAGAAACTCCATTCCGATGGACTTCTTGAATCACTTGATTTTGAATCACTTGAAAGATGCGAAGCATGTCTGATGGGAAAAATGACTAAGACTCCATTTTCTGGTATGATGGAGCGAGCTACGGACTTATTGGAAATCATACATACCGATGTATGTGGTCCAATGAGTGTAGCATCGCGCGGTGGTTATCGTTATGTTCTTACCTTCACAGATGACTTGAGTAGATATGGGTATATCTATTTCATGAAACATAAGTCCGAAACTTTCGAGAAGTTTAAGGAGTTTCAAAGTGAGGTAGAGAATCAACGCAACAAGAAGATTAAATTTCTACGTTCTGATCGTGGAGGTGAATATCTAAGTTACGAGTTTGGCGAGCATTTGAAGAAATGTGGAATACTTTCACAATTGACACCGCCGGGAACACCACAGCGTAATGGTGTGTCCGAACGTCGTAATCAAACTCTCTTAGATATGGTTCGTTCTATGATGTCACTTACAGATTTACCGCTATCATTTTGGGGTTATGCATTAGAAACAGCCGCATTCACTTTAAATAGGGCACCGTCTAAGTCCGTTGAAACGACACCGTATGAATTATGGTTTGGGAAGAAACCTAAATTGTCGTTCCTTAAAGTTTGGGGATGCGAAGCCTATGTAAAGAAGTTACAGCCGGACAAGCTTGAACCCAAAGCGGACAAATGCGTCTTCATAGGATACCCGAAGGAAACTATTGGGTATACCTTCTATCATAGATCCGAAGGCAAAACATTCGTTGCCAAGAATGGATCCTTTCTAGAGAAGGAATTTCTCTCGAAAGAAGTGACTGGAAGGAAAGTAGAACTCGACGAGGTTGTCGAACCTTCTCTCGAAATTGCGAGTAGCGCAGCACCGGAAGAAGTTCTTGTGGTGCCTGCACCAATAAGAGAGGGAGCTAATGATGATGATCATGAAACTTCGGTTGAAGTTGCTATAGAGCCTCGGAGGTCAACGAGAACTCGTACCACTCCAGATTGGTATGATTCCGTTATGAGTGTCATGTTGGTGGACAACACCGATGACCCCGAGACATATGAGGAAGCAATGATGAGCCCAGATTCCAATAAATGGCAAGAAGCCATGAAATCCGAGATTGGATCCATGTACGAAAACCAAGTATGGACTTTGGTGGACTTACCGGATGGCCGAAAGGCTGTCGAGAACAAATGGATTTTCAAGAAGAAAACAGATGCTGATGGTAATGTTACTGTCTATAAAGCTCGACTTGTCGCAAAAGGGTTTCGACAAATTCAAGGAGTTGACTACGATGAGACTTTCTCACCAGTAGCGAAGCTAAAGTCTGTGAGGATTATGTTAGCAATCGCTGCATATTATGATTATGAGATATGGCAGATGGATGTCAAAACAACATTCCTCAATGGAGACATTGATGAAAAGTTGTATATGATGCAACCCAAAGGTTTTGTCGATCCTAAAGATGCTAACAAGGTATGCAAACTTCAACGGTCCATCTATGGATTGAAGCGAGCATCCCGAAGTTGGAATCAACGTTTTGATAAGGTAATCAAAAGTTTTGGTTTTATACAAACTTATGGAGAAGCTTGTATTTACAAGAAAGTGAGTGGGAGCTCTGTAGCATTCTTAATACTATATGTGGATGACATATTGTTGATTGGGAATGATGTAGACCTTCTTAATAGTGTCAAGGAATATTTGAATAATAGTTTTTCAATGAAGGATCTTGGCGAAGCAGCTTACATATTAGGCATAAAGATTTATAGAGATAGATCGAAACACCAAATATCATTGTCACAGAGTACATATTTGGACAAAGTTCTAAAGAAGTTTGGAATGGAAGAAAGCAAGAAAGGGTTCTTGCCCATGTTGCCCAATACGACCTTGAGTAAAACTCAAAGTCCGACATCGGCAGAAGATAGAGAAAGGATGAGTAAGACTCCCTATGCCTCAGCCATAGGATCTCTAATGTATGCCATGCTATGTACTAGACCCGACATTGCATATGTTGTTAGTTTAACTAGCAGATATCAAAGTGATCCAGGAGTGGATCATTGGACAGCGGTCAAAAACATCCTTAGGTACTTGAGAAGAACTAAGGATATGGTTCTTTCTTATGGAGGTGATGAATAGCTCGTTGTTAATGGTTACGCCGATGCTAGTTGGAACACCGATCCAGATGATTCTAAATCACAATCTGGGTACGTATTTATTTTGAATGGTGCAGCAGTTAGCTGGAGGAGTGCAAAGCAAAGCGTTGTGGCGAGATCTTCAACTGAATCGGAATACATGGCTGCTTCGGAGGCTTCACAAGAAGCGATATGGATGAAAGAGTTCATTACAGAGCTGGGTGTGGTTCCAAGTGCGCTGGACCCAATGTCTATCTACTGTGATAACATGGGCGCCATAGCCAATGCACAAGAACCAAGGTCACACAAGAAGCTGAAGCATATCAAGCTACGTTTTCACGCTATTCGAGAACATATCCAGGATGGGGATATAAAGATTTGCAAAGTACACACAGATCTGAATGTGGCGGATCCATTGACTAAACCTCTCCCGAGGGCAAAACATGACCAACACCAAACTGCCATGGGTGTTCGGTAAATTACCATGTAATCTAGATTAGATGACTCTAGTGCAAGTGGGAGACTGTTGGAGATATGCCCTAGAGGCAATAATAAATGTAGTTATTATTATATCTGTATGTTTATGATAAATGTTTATATTCATGCTATAATAGTGTTAACAAGGAAACATTAATACTTGTGTGAATTATAAACTTAAATTGAAGTCCCTAGTATAGCCTCTATACTTCACTAGCTTGTTGGTTGATTAAATGATTGTGGTTTCCATATCATGAACATTGAGATGTTATCAACAACAAGATCATATCGTTAGGAGAATGATATGGTGGACATACTCCTATTGATAAGCGTAGCATAAAGATCAAGTCATTTCAATAGTTCAATTGCTATATGCTTTCTGATACATAGTAACCTAATTCCTTCGACCATGAGATCATGCATATCACCTTTACCGGATGGATGCTTTGATGACATCAAACACCACACCGTAACTGGGTGGCTATAAAGGTGGCATTAAGTGTTCGGAAAGTATTGGTTGAAACACATGAATCAAGAGTGGGATTTGTCCATCCACATGACGAATAGATATACTCTGGGCCCTCTCGGTGGAATGTCATCCAATTGGCTTGCAAGCATGTGACTTGGTCACAAGGGATCACATATCACGGGAACGAGAAAAGAGTACTTATCGGTAACGAGGTTGAACTAGGTATGCAGAGATACCGACGATCATAACCTCGGATAAGTAACATATCGTGAGACAAAGGGAAATTGGTATCGTATGTAAGTGGTTCATTCGATTGCAAAGTAATCGTAGAAATATGTGGGAGCCATATGAATTTCCAGATTCCTCTATTGGTTATTGATCGGAGAAGTGTCTCGATCATGTCCGCATAATTCACGAACCGTAGGGAGACACACTTAAGGATTCGACGTTGTTTGAGTAGTTATGGTATTATGAGAAAGAGACCGAATGTTGTTCGGAGTCTCGGATGGGATCCGGGATATCACGAGGTGATCCGGAATGGTCCGGGGAATAAGATTCATATAAGGAAAGTCCCGTTTCGGAGTTCGGGAATGATTCCGGTGTTTTCATCGGGAATATTCTAGAAGGTTCCGGATTGTCCGGCACTCCGGGGGGGAGGGTACATGAATGTGTCATTACATATTGGAATGATTTCATCATGTACCAAGTGTTCTTGCTGTCCCAAATAAAGGATTAAATTGAATCCTAAAACAGAAAAGTCAAATGTCCAGTTTGAAAGTCAAACGGCTAAAACAAGAAACTGTGGGAAACAAGCAAGAGGAGTTGGGAACCGACTTGAGGGAGGAGTCTCCTCCCCAAGCCGGCGCGCCACCCAAGGCCGACTTGGGGAGGGACTCCCCTCCCCTGGCCGCGCCTCCCCACCTATAAAAGGAGGGGCAGGGCTCCCCTCCTAGAACACACAAGTTCCTATCTTCTACCTCCGGTTTAGAGCCGTTTTGGTTTAGAGCTTCTAATTGCTTCAGCCTGCGGTTTAGAGCCTTCTAATTGGTTTAGAGCCTTCTAATTGGTGTGTCTAATTACTAGACCACTAATAGCCTCTCTCATAAACTCCACCATACTCGCACCGGCTTAAGGCGAAGCCCTGCGGGATTTCCCCTCTACTTCCGGTACCACGCCGTTGTGCTGCCGGAATCGCGAGGAGAGTGCTACAACCTCCGCTGCCTGCTGGAACAAGGGAGAGGAAGGTCTTCGTCGAGTACCGAACGTGTGACCGACTGCGGGAGCGCTGCCGGAACGCAGCGCCGGAAGGATCGTCTACACGATCTTGAGATCGGAAAGAGTACGACTACATCACCCACGAGAATCCTCTCTCGTTAAACACTTTGGAATCTTCGAGGGTAAGTTATTCCATCGACTCGTTGCTACAATCTAGTAGATAGATCTTGGCTTGTTTGTTTGTATGCGATAGAAAATTTTTGTTTTCCATGCTACGAACCCCTACAGAAGACTCTAGCAGCGTTCCCCTCCGTCGGTGCCTTCATCTTGGTGCCGGTATTGGTTAGCTTGGATGTCGAGGCAAAGCGCTTGGCTGGATCAAATGTACTAGCATTCTTGTAGAGCTCCATGATCTGCGGCGATTTCTCGAACTCGAGCTTTGTTGCTGCCACCGCCGTGCTTAGAGCACTAAAGGTTCTAGGCTCGCGCCGAGAGACCTCAAGTGACCAATGTTGTTGCATCCCATGGACGCACATCTCGATGGCATCCTCGAGGTGCATCTCTCGAGCGAGCCGCACATAGCTATTGCGGAAGCGAATGGCGTATTCATCGATGGACTCATCTCGTCGCTGTCGAACTTGTGCGAGCTCCACAACCGAGAAGTCCTTCTTCATGGCGACAAAGTGCTTCTTGAAGACTTCCTTCATGCCTGACCAACTTCCAATGGATGCAACCGGTAGACGGCTATACCAATGAAAGGCGGGGCCGGTTAACGATCCTGAAAATTGTCGTAGGAGAAGTGACGAGTTGTTCGCGGTGTCGCCGCATGCCGCCTCGAAGTATGCCAAGTGCTCCCTTGCATCGCCCGTCCCATCGAATTGACGGAACTTTGGTGGATGCCACCCTGCGGGGAATGACACCAGGTCGTGCCATGCTTCATAGGGCTTCTCCAGCTCGCTTCCTGTGGTGCGAGGAGCATTATCGACCTTCAATTGCCTGAATCTCTCGTCCACCATGCCTTTAAGCATATCATGGTAGCCTTTTAGCATACTTTGTTGTGTCACTTCGGTGGTTGGGACGGTGGGTGTAGCCCAATGTCGAGTGTGTGCACTTGTTACTTCATGTTGCCGTTCCTGATTGGGTGGCGCAGTCGCTAGAGTGCCAGCCTGTAGCTCCTCCACTTGCGGGTCTACCACTCCTTGTGGTACGCTTGGGGGTGGAACACCGTTGTTGTTGCTGTTGTTCATCATGAGCTCGATGAATTGGTCGAGCTTTGACGTCAGTTGGTCAATCTTCTGGCGTTCCTCTTGAATCTGTTCTTCAAGTGCGGTTTCTCGTGCGACCGTTGTACTTGCTTCGTCGCCCTTTCCACCATCCACCGCCATGCGGGCAGGTGCGGTATGAAGGTCTTCAAGGCCATCTTCACAATCGGATGTCACAGACGGTGCCAGCTCATGATATGGAGGAGAGTTTGGAAGCTTCTCCAATGAGGATGAAGAAGAAGAGTCGGATAAGATCCCCTCATCATCGATGTAGTCCGCCAGTCCGTCCTCTCTAGCTAGTCCATCTGTCACACTTCGAAGTGCAACAGACTTTAGCCGTGTCTTGGCCCCGGGTCGACTCGCCATCTCTAATATCTTGTTTGAATTTTGGGGAAGTCGTGAGTTGATGTCGGTGTAGCGACGCGGTGATATGTCCGGATGATACCCCGCATCTCCTTCGGAGAGTGAGCCCTTCCCCGTCATGATAGGAAGGCATGGGGCTTTCGATCTCGCTCCATCTTGAGACGAGGATGTGGTTGGCCTTGATTCTGCCTCGACGCCTTTGAACCATGAGCGTACATGGCCAAGGCGTGGTAGGAATGCCTTCTTGAAGTCCGCCTTCGGATTTGGCACAATCTCCTCATCCGAGGGATAGCCAAATTCGTGAGTGACCTCCGGAGGTTGCCATCCATCGCTTGACTCCATCCCCGGGCGCACCACAAGAGTGCCGCATGGGGCGAGGTTCTTTTCTGTCATCTCTTTATCCTTGTCTTGTTCTACACCTGCGAGGGAAACAAGAGAAGGTAGCACGTGGAGCGTCGCGCCTTGTCCTGGGGCAACATTAGTTGTAGCCCCGGGCTCCTCTTCGTGGTTCGGGGAGGTCGTGTGGTGAGACTCCTCCACACCCTCCATTGGCGTGGCCGTCGATGCGGGTGCCTTTTGCTTCTCGGAAGATGAGGCTATCACGGCAGCCTTCACATGTTCACCGTCTTGATGTGTGGTTGCTTGAGGGAGCGAGGGTGGAGCCTCTATGTTCTTCTCCCCAGCATGCCGCGATGATGGCTTGCGTGGCTTCAGTGTTAGGCGACTGAGCAGGTAATTGTACCACTCGTGTCGCTCCAACTCGGGAGAGATGTGGAAGCCGATCCTGTCGTTTTCTTGCACGACCCCACCATCGGGTCGTACACGGACTTGGGTATACCGAAGTACCAAGTCTTCTAGTTCTTTGTACAGGACTCGTCGGTTCCTTCGCCGCCTCTCACGTTTGCGCTGGTTCTCCGTGGTGGCCTTGGAAGTTACGCGAGGTGTGGGCTGAAGAGGTGGTGCAGCACGAGAAGCGGACGTAGACATTTCCTGTGGTGGCTGCACTTGGAGTTGATCTCCCCATCTTGAAGGAGAAGAGGGTCGTGGTGGAAGTGGAGCTTGCGGAGGATCCCTTGGTCGCCACACTTGGGTGGGACGAGAGTTCCTCTCATCTCCTTGATGGCGTGACCATTGATTCCATCGTGGGGGAATATTAGGATGCCTCCCATGAATAGGACGAGTTGGTGAAGGCGGACGTCGTGGCGCCAAGGTACGACGCTCATGTTGAGGTCGATAGCTCGGGGCTTGCCGTGTAGTCCTGCCCCCATCTCGTGTCGGTGATGTACGTGGCGCTTCTTGATGATGGAGCCGCCTCTGGATGTTGTCCATTTGCTCCTAGAGTTGGCGAAATTCACGCCGTAGGTCCTCGTTGCGTGGAGCAGGTGCCTCGTTTCGAAGAACGGCAAACCTGTTATCATTTGGAAGGGATCGTCCTTCCACCGTTGAAGTATGGAGGCATGGTGCCCACATGCCTCCCCGAGAAGCGTTGCGGTTGATGGCGATCGTAGGGCCTGGAAGAATGGGCTCCTTGCGTGAGCGCCGCTTCCAAAACTCCTTCATGATGGTGCGTCGTATCATCTGCTTGACCTTCAATGGCTCGTTCGCCCATTCATCAGGGAACAAGTTGTAGGGTGGGGTGATGGTGTTCGCATAGGTGAACACCTTGTCGGCCAGGTCCCCGGCACCAAGGGAGCAGTCTTCCTCGGGCACCGCGCATTGAGCGACGCGCGAGCTTATCTGTTGTTGGAGCCGCTTACCTTGCGGTACTTCCTCCTGTAGTTCCGAAGAGGGTGCGGGCTATCTGACAAGCGTGCGCTTGCCATCAGCCTCCGCAAGTGGTAGGAGGCGGCCTCCAAACCCTCGATGAGTTCCACCTCGGTGCGCCTAGCTGTCGGTTTTGGCGGCGTTGGTGGTGGTGTCGAGGTAGGCGCGCGAAGTGACGCCGCACCTGTCCGTCTGTTGGCAGCCTTGATGCGGAGGCGCTGAGCAACCTCCACATCCCCTTTGATCTCGGCCCTTGTTGACTCCTTCAACAGGGTGCGAGCCTCGAGCATCAGCTCGCGGCGCTCCTTCTTTGCTTTGGCGGCTGCCCGCTTTTGCGCCTTCTTGTTCTTCAAGACCTGGAATTGCGCAGGGTCTTGAGCTTCGTGCATGTACACCTTGGCGCCCATCTCAAAGAACACCATGGGAGGCCGCGACCCGAACTGGATCGTCATAGGCTCGGTGTAGTTGTACGGTCCTCCTGCATGAACATGATCATTGATCAGCGGGAGTCAATACCTGTGCCTTGTCATGCAGTATGCTGTGCGGATGGATGAACGGGCGAAGACGATTCCGACGACCACGGCGAAGCAAAGATGGGAGGAGAACCAGGTCCCACCGGGCGTGCCAATTTGTTTGACACGAGAAAAACGTACTAGAACGCCTCCACGAGCATGTGCGGGAGCGGTAGTTTATCTCATGCGCACCGGGGTACGGTAAAAGAGAGAAAGAAAGTGCGGGCGTGCCAGTGTATAATAAATACACAAAGAAAACAAAAGAAGGGAACAGTATTTTATTAATCTTAAACATCATAAATACAATTCCCACATAAGATTGCGCTCCGTGGCCTACTAGCACGGCCAGCCTGACAATGTCGATTTGTGTGATCTTCTGGTTCCCGGGGCCTCGGAAAGCTCCCGGTTAATTACTCCCGCGGGTTACGCCGCGAGACACCTCCGATTAAGCCGCGTGGTCGTCTTTGTCGTCTTCGCTTCACGTCCTGCATATATGGTGGTGGTGATGGTGTGTGTGTGGGCAGCGGCAGAGCCCGTGTCCTCGTCGGTACACGCGCCGCTGAAAGCGTGGCCTTTGCTCCGGCCTCGCCCGCCCTCGCCGTTGCGCCTCGTCGGTCTTGAACGGTGATGAAGAGTTGTTGATGTAGATGGATGCGGTCCGATCGGCTAGGACTTCTTGACGACTTTGCGGCTTCGTCGGGGTGTGCAAGGGGTATGCCTCGCGGGAGTATTTTTATTAGGAGACCAGTGTCGCTCATATCGGCATGGCCGGCGTGGTCGGCTCCTTAGTCTCGGCGCAGCACCGAGTTTACGGCAGCCGGCGTGACCAAAGGCGCCGTCTCACAGGATCACGAAGTGGTCGTTGTCGAGGGCCTGATCTCGCCTCCAAGAAAAGCATATGGCCGCCGTGACCTGGATGATTGGCCGCATCGCACGCACTACTCCATTGTGCATGGGGCATGCACTAATGCATCACATGCATCACGTGTAGTCTCCATGCACCGGCTGCTCTTCTTGAGGCACTACGCTCGCCTTGCTCACGTCTGGCCGTCCGCTGCCCGCAGGAGTCGATGATGCACCTCAGTGTAACGCCGGCGTCTCGACGTCGCTCTCGGCCACACCCACCGTTGTTCGTCACGATGTGCCTGTCCGCGATGTTCAACCTGTACGCCGTCTTGATCCTGCAAGTCTGGACTCGGGCCGTATACGCGTACGGGAGGTTCAACATGCTCCTGATCCCTCGTCGTTGCAGTGGCGCGTCTGCGTGCCCGGCGCCATAGTTGACGGGCTGCTTACGACTCCACGATGGCGTCTTCGGCAGCTCCGGCGGCGTCTTGGCGAGCTTCATCAGCATCGCGGACACATCAGCTATCGGGCAGTGTCTTAGCGAGCTCCGATGGTGCTATAGAATCCCGGCGAGCTCCGACGGCGGGCGGCATCTTGGCGAGCTCCGACGACGGGCAGGACGAGGCGAGCTCGCGGCGTCCGCGTGCTGGACCTTGGGCGTGCTATCTGTGAGAGGAAGAGAAGAAACAATTCAAACACAAGGGAAGGTGGTCTTCGCATCCATGGTCGTCCGTCCTTCTCCTCTTGATCCTTGATCTGCTCACGTACGTAATTGGAGGTCAATCGGCGGTTCTCCTCTTCTCTGGGTCTTTCTCCAGATCCTTTGCTCTCTCGATGCTTCCCTCTGCTCCGCCCGCTACACGAGTATATATAGGCGGAGGCGTCAACCCCTTTGACCGGTACCGATTTTCTTGGGATAAAGGAAGCTAAACACGTTAGGCTTCTTTTATCTCTTTCTTTGCACGCGCCCTTGGCTGACTGCGTGTAGGCCTACACGTGAGCTGAGTTTGTTTAAAACGCGTAGCCTCTCTATCTCCCGATCTGATAATTATATTATCTCTCTTAACTGCTTCTAGAACATCGGTTGGCCCACGTCCAGGCTATCTCAGCGCCGGACTCTTCTTCCGATCAAAACGAGCCACTCTTTCATGATGAGCTAGACTTATATACGTGCTGAAAACCCATCAGCTTCCGTACGCGTCTCCGGCCAGCCGCGTATACGTGGACACGTCACGTATACCGGCTCATGGTGTCCCAGGAGTCCATGCACGATACATCATCAGATGCAGCTGATCCATCGTTCAATCTATGCACTCGTACGACTAGTCTATCATCAGGCAATATATGCATGTATATGAAGAATAAATCATCCCATGCACGAATAATGCGGTACTAGTCCTTCTATATATGTGTAGCCGATATAGTCTTCTGCCCCCAGCTCATACATGTGCCGTGAACTTTGTATGTCAGCCTAGTTTATACTTGATTCTGTCCTTCTAGCTTGCTCCGATCCTGCAAAACATAGGCACACACAAAAAATTGTCGAACACCGCCACAAGCTCCTCCATGACCGTTGTCGGCGCCTTTGTCTGCGCTAAAAGTGGACGAGCTCCACGGGCGAGGCGAGCTCCCATGACCCGTGGCTCTGCTCTGCGCCCCCACCCCGAGTGTACTCCTCATACCGGAGCTCGCCCTCCACCCCAAATCGAAGGAGAGGTCCTCGGCGTGCTCTTTACCGAGGGTAGTTAGGATTACTTAATCTGGCAATTAGGTTCATTTAATCTGGCAATTAGGCTACGCATTATTCTAGCAGCTAAACAGAATTAACCTGGCAATATTCAGTACTAATATGGAAGCTAGGTAGAATTAACTTGGCAATATTCAGTACTAATCTGCCAGCTAGATAAAATTAACATGGCAATTTGATAATACTAATTTGGCAGCTAGGTAAAACTAGCCATCCAATCGGTGAGTATTAATCCTTGTAGGTAGGTAAATAACCTGGCAATTAGTCGGTACTAATTTGGCAGCGAGCTAAACCAACATGACAATTATTACTAATCTGATAGCTAGTTAAAACTAACATGGCAATCAACCAGTACTAAACTAACTTGGCAATCAAGTGTATCTTATAGTTGATGTAATGGCTTCAAGTACTAGTGTGTCTCCTTGATTAGTTACTCTAGGGGAGGCCATGGGTTTTAGTTTTTGAATTGAATGGGATGCTCGATGCAAGCCGATGGAGCATGCAGCCTTTTCTCAGACCATGTGGGAGGTGAGACACCTAGCAATATACTGTATTTTTTAAATCGCTTCGTGTGGTTATGTGGGGCGACATCGGGTCACCGCCGGTGGCCGGAAGCTGCAGGGTAAAAAAAGGAAAAAACTTTCGGAAGTGGTGCTGCCGCTGCATGGGTTGATATTGGTGCAGCGTCGCGTATTAGTGTTGTCCTTCTATTAATTGTTTACCCACTTTGATAAACCGATTCTGGATTAAAATTCTCTTTCTTTCAACTTTTTTTTGAAATGGAGTTAAAAACTTTGCTTTAACCATTTATTAAGAAGAGAGTGCGCAGTTTATAGGAGGCGAAAACCTATAACAACAGGGCCAAGCCCCACAAACACCACATCCACACCCCACAACCAAGCCTAACATGCCATGGACAACAGGACACACGCATTCAGGCCACAAGAGACCACGAAGCGATGCATCCACTCTAACGAACACAAGAGACCACAAAGTGAAACGAACGATCACTCCAAAAACGACACCCCTACCAATCTCCCACAAAGACAAGCCATGACACTAGAGGACCGCATCAAGCAACTGCAGATGCCATATTGTTGGATCCAGGGTAGGAAACAACTAAGGTGGCGAGAAAAACACAAACCTCTCTGGCGACGACAGCCCCATGCACTGGTGTCAACAGTCCCGACTTAGCAACCCATCATCTCTAGGAACCACGTGGATGCTGAAGTCAGACAAGGGAGAGACTTCAACGTCGACATCACAACACAAAGTCAGACGCCTGACTCGTAGGAGAAGTCACAACCAAGATTTTGCACAAGTTAGACTTCAATTCCTCGACGGAAGAAGGAAGAACCATCCACCACACAGCTCCATAAGCTCAGGCATGATCTGCATGACCGGAGCTGCAACCTCCGAGCTCAACGTAGCACGAGGTGGGAAACATCCATAAATCCTCGCTCCGGTCATAACTTTGCCAACATCAGGCCCAACCAAAGGATCGGCTGGCGCCCAGGAGAGTCTACTCAACATAGCTTCCGCCTGCTCCAGAAAGCCCACAATCGCAAGCAGCCAACCATGCAAGGAGTCGACAACCTCGTGAAGAGGCGGATGGCCTCCTCAAGCCAAAGGGAAGCCACGTTATGTTGGGGGAAGATACACAACCACCGCTGATTGAGGTGAATTCCGAGGATAGTTTCAATTAACAAATATGCAGCGAAATAAAACAACGAGCACATGCACATGTGACACAAGGATTTACATGGAAAAACCTTCTCAAGGTGAGAAAGAAAAAACCATGGTGTGAACCAACCGGTCCACGCGAGCTTCACTATGAGCAACCTGGGTACAAAGTATTTTCTAGAACATCTAAATATGTACAACACACTCAGCATGTTGCCAACCAGCAACAACAACAACAAGTCAACAACAACAACAACCACTTGAAAAAAAGATTACAACAAAACAGAGTATCTCAGTTTCAGTTTTTTGGTAATCATCAAACTTTTCTTAAACCGCAGATCTAATCAACACCAAATTTGGTAAACAAGCTGATATAAGAGTACCCAACATACATGCCAAATTTCAGCTCAATCGGACACTGCTTGACTATCTAAACTGTTTGTCTACCAAAACTGCTCTGTGCTGAAACTACAGCAGTCCGAACTGACTAAACCGCTTCCAAATATGATGCTACACTGACCCAAATCTCAAACCAGCTAACCATATTGAAGTGCTCAAAGAATGGAATAATCTCAACAAGTTTGGAGCTAATTCAAGCATGTTTGAGCCTTCAAACACCAGCTTGAAGACAGACCGGTCAGATCTTAGAAATCTGGATAGAAATCACTTATCATTCTTCTTCCTCTCTTCTCACTAGGTTGTGGTATTCTTGTGTGTTCTCTCACCCATTCTCAATAGCCATGATGGCTTTCTTGCTCAGCTCACACTCTGATTGAGACACATCCATAAAGGGTGGCTATGGTTTTCTTTCTACTCCTCTCCCAAGGAGCACCTCAGCTGTTGGATACGAATCTCGATCAACGATTGAAACATGTTGGACTTTCACGGGCTGATGTTGGGCTGCCAACTCCATGTGGAGAGACATGTCCCAACACGTTAAGTAGCTGAGAGCGTAGCAACTCAACTTGCTCCTCCATAGCGGATTGCAACGACATATCCGCTGAGGCCAAAAAGCCAGTTGGAGCAGATACAATAGACGCCTAAGTCCCATGACGGGGCATCTTGGAAGGGAGTGAGACCTTGGCATGGGATCGGCAAGGAGCATGCACTTGACAAGGCTCGGCAGCAAAGCGGGGCCACGACACAGCAGTCAGGCGCCCAATGATCGTTCTCAAGGCAACGAGAGCATATGAAAGAATCACTAGAAACAGTTGCTCGGTGACCAGGAGCTTGGCACCTACAACACCTTCCCTTGAGCCAAGAAGGGACGGGATGACGAGCAGCTTGCTGGAGTGGCTAAGTCGGGCGGCGCGGGCCGCGTTGCGGCATCACCTCCTGCCATCCCTCATGCACACCATCCTCACGCTGCACACTTCGGCAACCGGCCGAAGCCAAGCACGTGCCCTTGGATACCCGGAGGCATGCTCTCAGGGCGACGACTGCAGGTGGGGGCATCCCATTGAAGCCAATGTCGCTGGATGGAGGTAGAAGCGTCCGCACGGCCAATTCCACCTTAGATCCTTCAACCTTGTCAACATAACCGAGGTAGCCGGCGGCGGTGTCCGGGGGACCAGCTCCTCTTCATCGTATTGTCCGAAGCGGACATCTTTCTTTCACCTTCGGTTTGACGGATCATGCATGTACTGCATATCATAGAGGTATTGTATCTCCAATTCATCTAGGCTGAGAATCATAGCAGAATGGAAAAACTTGTTGAATTTTAGCTCCGTTATATCAGGCGATCCATCTTTTTAAGATGCCGTGCCATCGGTCTACTGCCCTATGATATTACTATATCCTTTTTCACTAACTACATGGCGGGCCTTGGTTCATTGGCTTTCTGTCAGATTACGGTGGAATGACAAATACTCCCTCCGTTTAGAAATGTAAGATGTTTTAAGTTTATGAAGGAGATGTATCTAAACATATTTTAGTGTCTAATTCATTTGAACCTACATACTAAAAGATGTCTACATATATCTCTTTCAGAAACCTAAAACATCTTATATTTCTAAACAAAGCAAGTATGTTAGAAGAAAAAAAATATTCTTATAGGTCGACGAGGTTGAGTCAGATCCGTCCCATTGCAAACTAGTCAAGAATGGACAACAAGTTAAGGCACTTTACGTTGAACAAATTTTATTTGGTAATCTGACAGACTACATTCTTATATGTTAATAGGACTTAAGATCTATGTTTCAAATGTTGTGTCTTAGCCTTTAGCCTCGGTAAAACTTTATTGCCCTTGCCACTGACGGTGATGGAATCATATGATTTATAGTAGGAGTTTGGAAATTTGTTTTGTGATTCTAGCTGAACTATGACAAATTCAATACCATGAAAATGTTGCGGCTGTGCACAATGGTTAATTCACAACCTTCATTTTTTCCAGGCTAGTCTTCTCCAAGCTAATGGTTGGTTGAAGGTGATTGGTGATTGCTTTATTGGTATTGTTTCCACACAATTATTATGGACTTCTATAACTATTCATTTCGATTTTCTGGTTGCAAAATACACATGATTTAGGTTGTTAGCATGTATAGAACAATGCAATTACGAATACCACTTCCTTCAACTATCATGTTTAATCACAAAACAATAATTACTATACATATTCTACAACAACGTGTGGGGTACCTTCAAGTTAGTACAAATAGATCTGTTTTACAATAGTATCAGGAACAATTGAGGATCATCCTTACATATTATATGTACACATCAATATTTGTAAAAATGGACTAAATTTTGGTTCATTAGTCCATATGTGCATTGCATATGCAATATTACTAGTCTAGAGAAGGGCCACAACGTAAATGCATGACACAAATATTGGATTAATGTTTGACTTGTTTAAACCAGAAATCAGGAGGTTGGCCAGTAGGCATTCCCTATGTTTTGCAACCAGCTCGCAGTCTCCCCTGTTTTTCATTCCGATTGTGAAACTATTGTATGTTATGCCCGTTAGAATGTAAAGGTCCAAGGATCGATGAGTACTACCATCTCTATAGCCAGGAATTGTCGGTGAACAGTTTACGACATAGAAACGCTGTTACACGAAGAAAAACTGCAAGCTCAAACAGACAAGTCACCAAGCTATGCCAAGCATATAAGATGATTTCATAACAAACATTTTTGCAAATTCTATTACAAATGCAGATAACATGCAAGCCCTAGAATGTTAGTATTTGTGTACTCTGGTATGCACTGTGTAGAGAATAAATGAGAATAAATGGCAGGGGGCTTGTAATCCTAATTGGTCAAGGATGCTTCATATCATAGTATGGCCAGTTGGAAAACTATTCTTAGCACTGTGGCTCAAGTAATCATGGCTTTATTGGTGGCAGAAATAATCAAAATAGCTTGCATATAAGGATACAGAATTCACATCTAGCCGCCAGATAAACAATAAGGAGCTGCCAAAATTATTATTATCTGGGCATATCTATGCAAATCAATTAGAACACACACGCAACTGCATAGTCAGCAAGACCAAAATATTCTGCCAGATCAAAATAATTTTTCATGTAACATGTAAAGAGATTAGTATGAAAGTAAACAAAACAACAATTAGCTCAGACACCACTAATTCCTAGCAACATAAATCCTCCTATGTTTACTAAAAAACCATACAATGCAACACCATTGTCATCAGGTCACAACTACCTAATGATACTAGCAAAACACAGAGGCGGGCCAATCTTTGAAAACTGAAAACAAATCTGAAATAGAACATTAACAATTAGCAAAGCAATTCACTTCGCATCGTGAAATACATATGCGCTTGTTGTATATAAGTGGGGGCGACTGCATAGGAGAGGTTCACAGTCTTACCTTTCAGGATGAAAACCCAGGGTCTAACCATAATTGGTTGTGCATGGCAATGGCCTTGTTGAAGGTATTTTTTTAGACCGTGGACTTTCTTCAGGGTGAAAATATAAGATCTATGATCGGGCAATGATGGTGTGTGGCATCCCGCAAAACCACTACTAGAAAATCGCGTTGATTTTTGTGCATTGCATCGTTATGACCGCATGCTCATGTCATCATGCCACATTACATTTGAGCATCGTCATCATCTTGCATTTGCGTGTATAAAACTATTTGCGGAAAAACATGTTCTTGTTTTCTAAGCGCCCCGTCTATGTTCCAAACGCAAAACCCGGGTCTCCGGATTATTTTGTTTTGTCTGCTATCGGTTTGCAAAAGCCTGTTTGAAATAAATAAAATATTTAATTATTTTTAGGGGGCAGCCAAACCGGGCCGATCCGACCCAGTCGGCCACCCCCAGTACAAATCGGACCAACCTAGACCCTTTTTACACCCAGACCTAGTCTACCCACCCAACCAGCCACATCACCCCCTCCTATCGCGAGACGCCATGTCACCCTGCCCCTTCCTCCTAACCTATCCCAGGCCGCCACCTAATCCTACCCCTTTCCCCACCTCTGTCCACCCCACCTGCCCTCTCCCCATCCCCTGTACCCGACCTACCAACACACACACACACACACACGCCTGCCTACACCCAGCCACACCGCACCTCCTCTCTCTTTCTCCCTGGCCCCACTTGCCAGCCCCCCAAGCCACTCTTCAGCCTGGCCCACCCGCAGCGGCCAACCTCCCACCCACGCACTCCCCGCACCGACCCGCTCCCCTGCCCCCACCTGCCAGTCCCACTCGCCCCACACGCCTGGCACCCCGACCCCCCCACGCGACGCCCACCCCTTCTTCTCTCTCCCTCCCTCCTCTCTGCCTCGCTCCCTCTCCCTCTCTTGGCCGCGCTCGCCCCGCCCTTCATCCTCTCCGGCGCCGGCCACCGCCGTTCCCCTGGCCGCCTCCTCCCCTGGCCGGAGCCCGCGTCGCTCGCTCCTCCCGCGCCGCCCCTCTCGCCAGCGTCGCTCGCTCCTCCCGCGGCCCCCCTCTTCGTCCCTCTGCTCGGCCGCCTCCACCTACCTCGCCGCTCCGCCGTTCGCCGCCCGTCGACCGCGGCCGCCCGCGCCTCCGCGGCCCCGCGGCACCGAGTCCGCCGTCTGCCGCCCAGCGCCATCCTCCGCGCCGGCCTGCGCCTCCCGCGAGCTCCACGCTCGGCCTCTTCTCCAACCCCGACGACCCCCTCCTTCCGCCGCCTCCCTTCGAGCTCCACCGCCGCCGGCCCTGCTCGCCTCCCCCGCCCGCCTCGCTCTCAGTCGCCTCCGCCAGAGCCCCGCCGCCGTCGCTGGAGGGTCCTCCGCGAGCACCCTCACCGCACCCTCCCCCGTCCGCAGCGTCGGGCCGCCTCCACGCCCCTTCCTCCCGCGGCCGGCCGTCGAGCCACGTCGCCGTCCTGAGCCTGCGCCGCCCCTAGCGCCTCCCCTCTCGCCGCCGTTCTCCCTCCTCGGCACCGCCGGCCTTCCCCGCCGCCGGACCGCCATCTCGCCGCCGAGCCGCGCCTCCGCGAGCCAGGCAGGTCTCTGCCTCTCCTTCCCGGGGCCCACCTCCCCTGCAGCGGCTCGTCCCGAGACTTCCTGTTTGATCCGACCCTGTAGCGCGCCGAGCCGTACCGTCCAGCGCGTCCTCCGGCGGAAGGATGACCTTGAACATGTGTTGGTGAGACCGGCCCTGGAGAACATGAAGCCGAACCGCAGCCCTCGGAACGCCATGATCTACTACGCGGATGAGATGGCCGAGGCCCGAAACCGAAGACCACCTCCTCAGAACGCAAAGCTCACCGAGACCCCCGTACCCGGAGATACAAGGCAGGCCCTATAACAAGTGCCTCGAAGCCCCGTCGCCGGATCCGATGATCGACCCCGAGGATTTCCGGCACTACAAGATCTCCTTCACGGATACGACAAGTACTCCCTCGAGGACGCCGAGTACTTCACCCCGGACACCGAGACCCTGGACGACAAGTTCTCCTTCCCGGGAGCATTGACACTCGCGCGACAAGATCTACTTCCCCGATCCGAAGACCCTAAATCCCGGAGTCCGAGAACGATCCCGTCGAACCCCGGATCCGAACCCTGAGACCGACCCCGAACCCGGACCAAGACCGTCGAGACCCCTAATGTGTGACCCTTATCCGAGAACCCTATTTTTATAAATGCCATCTATATAATTGTTGCATATTAATTGTCATACTCGCATGCATATTGTGTGGTTTGGGGGCCTTACGCCGTTTCACCTCTAATTAAATATGGGGCCCATATGCGGGCAAATCTAGTCGTATATTGGCCTCATTTAAATTTGTGTAGCGAACCGGTAACTTATCTTGCCCTGTTATTACAACATTTAATTTGCGGGGTAGATAAATAACATGAACCATATACTTAAATGTCGGGACCCCGGTTCCGCTTAATATGACCTAATCGCACCGCATATTTACCATGCCATGCATCATGCCGATCTTTTGCCGTAGTATTAAATATTGCATCCGGTGTTTATTCTAGTGTTTTCTTCTTCGCGGATAAGGCCGTTGAGTTGATGCGAGTGTCGGCCCGATCTTCGGTTGAACCTTCAACAATGTTTTCAGGCGAGCATCTCCCCCTTTCTACCTATCTTACTTTTATAGTATTTATTCCCTCCTGTTGATCTATTGCTATCTGTGTTGCGTTGCTCTAGTTTTCGTACCCGCGATATCCCTTGCAGCCTTATATTGCCTCGGACACCCCCTATTACCTGTTGTTTGGTAGCTAGTTGGACCTGCACGTCGTAGTCGCTTGCTCAAGTGCTGTTGCGTGTCGCCAAGTACCATAGTTGTTGGAGTATTTCCGCATGTTTAATGTGGGAGATGATCATGGCTTTAATTATTGTTCACTTTAATTACTGTTTAACAACTAAAATTGAAGTAAGTAAGCAGAGGCACAGGTGGGCAATAGATGTTATTTGGTTGTTAACCGTCCACTTGTGTCCCGTAGGACCCCGAGTGCTTGATACCTGTTCCTTGAATATTCGCGCTATCCACATCCGGGAGGATTATGGGACCCCCCGGAGCCAGAGCTTGATTCATTCTTATTCCTTGGGGCCACAAACTAGTTTGAGGTTTTATTTACTATCCTATACTTATGCCATGCTTTACTGCTTTATTACGTTTGTGCGAGGAGCACACTGTACTGTTTAGATAAGCGGAGTGTTTTCGCGGTATCGACAATCCCAGTTTTGGGTTCCCAGTCGTTTACAGCCATTGTCGCAAACCTTGAGTCCGTCTCGGAGTCAGCTAACTTCGTTGCGGGTCTACTCAATGGGGTGGCCCCCTGAAATATTTCTGAATCCTGTGATTGCTTTGTCGTGAAGGCCTCGTTGGGTTTTGATTTGGTTTTTCCGAGGTTGATCGAGTGTGTGTTGCTATTTGTGCACCCCTGCAGGGTAAAACTTTCTGAAAGCCGTGTCCGCGGTTATGGACGACTTGGAGCACAGTATCTCGATCATAGACAACTATAACTAAAGTAGTGCTATAAATTTGACTTTATAATGACTAGTAATCAGCTTTACTATAATGGAATGGCTAAATAAAACTGCCAACAATTGCTTGCTTGGGTTGTCGCTTGCGACCATTGTACCTGACTAGTAAGTATTGCAACTATAACGGAATGGCTAATTAGAAGTACCAACAACTGCTGGGTTTTGGGTTATCTCATGCTAATTGTATCTGACTAGTAAGTGTTGCAACTACTACGGAATGGTTAACTAAAAGTGCCCACTGCTTATTTTATCAGGATGACTATCTATATTTGACTAGTAATTGCTGCAACGATAACTGAATAAATAAAACTACCAACGGTGTGAGTTCCTCGGTTGACTTCCTCGTTTGGTCTCGAGGGGGAAATACCAGGATGGGTTTGTTTGGTGGTAGTATCAGGTTGGATCCGGATAGGTCTTTCTTACCCCTCTCTGATATCCGCTAGTTGTATCGAGTCTCTATAGGTTGTTTAGTGCATGCTGCCGCTGCCGCTTCAGTCCACCACACCTATGTAGGCGAGGACCGCCGAACTCTAGCCTCGCCATGTACTGGCCTCAGTACTGACGCTCCTCTTTTTCCTTTGCCCTTTGTCGGCACCCCTTTTGTTTAAGCAGGTTTTGAGATCGACATCGTTAGCAGGGTTACCCTTCTGGCTTGGCCTAGGCAGGGTTATGGACGCCATTGGTTATTCTTCAGGGCTCTTAGCCCCATTTGCATCTTGTCCGTAGCTAGACGCTCTAACGTTTTCAAGGTGATTTGGATCTTTGTCCTGTATATTTGTATTCTTGACTCATGGAGTCGTGTTGTATATATATCTGTTCTGTGGGTCCCATCGAGGACTGTTGTGTAATGTTATTACTTCGTTTTTCCACCCGCACGAAAGTGCCTGGTGGGCACCTTTGAATCGTTTCTATGCGGGTTTGGCGGGAAGCGCTGAAACTTGCATAGGGTCGATTCTGAGGGTGTTACATGGTGTTTGTGCATTGTTCCCTTTTTGGAGGCGTCGCTTTTGGAGAATCTGGACTTCTGGTGCTGTCTTGGTGGTGATAGTACTGCTGTTTTAACGAGCGTGTCACTGTAGCGGGACTTTTTTTTGCTATGTGCATCCATATGGTCGTAGGGTTGTTACAGAGGCTGGGTGTAATTGGTATCTTATTATATTAATATATGCTCTTTAAAAAAAATAGGTTCCTGCTGTGACTTCTGTAGTTAGCAAAAAGGGCCACGGACATAAAAAACAAAACCTCCCAATGTAACCTCCTTGAGGGCCAGAACTACCAGTGACCAGAACTAAGGAGGCTTCACTGGCCTGTTTTCATGGACCCCAAAGTCTCTATTTTGCAATGCACCTTTTCCATCGAAATGAAACCAGCGGCCAACATCATATCGACCTCCAACACTAGTGCGCTCTCAAAGAAGAATTTAAGGAATGCAAGTTCACTTCAACTCCCTCGAAATCATAGAACACGAGCAACTTGATGTTGTGACTGGATGCATTCTATTGTACTCTACCAGACTTCTGCCAGAATTTCAGGTTTGCCAATAGATTGATCTGTTTTTCCAGACTGAAAATTCGATTAAATAAACGCACATGCAGTTCTTCAGCTACTGATAGGATTGAGGAATATGATGCTAGTACATGATGGTGAAAATAAGTGTCAAGGGTACTCCTATTTTACTTAACATCCGGAAAGCATCTAAAGACATGGGGGAATCATCTTGGCATCACCGCGGACTATGAAACAGATCTCCATAGCCAGATACCTCACACTTGATATCATGGTGCTTGGGCTCACCCTTGTCCCAACCTGCATTTGCAGTCACAATGCACCCAATTATGAAAAGACGGACAAAATTACATGGATGATGTCGGATTGAACATATGAAAGATAAGTCACCTTGATGATGGTGCTACAGAACTCTAGGACGTGAGGGGCATCTGTAACACCCTCAGAATCGGCCCTATGCAAGTTTTAGCGAAACCCGCCAAACCCGCATAGAAACGATTCAAAGGTGCCCACTAGGCACTTTCGTGCGGGTGGAAAACGAAGTAATAACATTACACAACAGTCCTCGATGGGACCCACAGAACAGATATATATATAACAGCGACTCAATGAGTCAAAAATACAGATACACAACTAGCTAAGATCCCTGAAGAAAACAATACGGCGTCCGAGTACGGACAAGATGCAAATTGAGCTAAGATCCCTGAAGAATAACCAATGGCGTCCATAACCCTGCCCAGGCCAAGCCGGAAGGGTAACCCTGCTAACGACGTCGATCTCAAAACCTGCTTAAACAAAAGGGGTGCCGACAAAGGGCAAAGGAAAAAGAGGAGCGTCAGTACTGAGGCCAGTACACGGCGAGGCTAGAATTCGGTGGTCCTCGCCTACATAGGTATGGTGGACTGAGCGGCAGCGCAGCATGCACTAAACAACCTATAGAGACTCGATACAACTGGCGGCCATCAGAGAGGGGTAAGAAAGACCTATTCGGAACCAACCTGATTCTAACACCAAACAAACCCATCCTGGTATTTCCCCCTCGAGACCAAACGAGGAAGTCAACCGAGGAACTCACACAGTTGGCAGTTTTATTTATTCAGTTATCGTTGCAGAAATTACTAGTCAGGTATAGATAATCATCCTAATATAATAAGCAGTGGGCAGTTTTAGTTAACCATTCCATTGTAGTTGCAACACTTACTAGTCAAATACAATTAGCATGAGATATCCCAAAACCCAGCAGTTGTTGGTACTTTTATTTAGCCATTCCGTTATAGTTGCAATACTTACTAGTCAGGTACAATGGTAGCAAGCGTCAACCCAAACAAGCAATTGTTGGCAATTTTATTTAGCCATTCCATTATAGTGAAGCTGATTACTAGTCATTATAAAGTCAAATTTATAGCACTACTTTAGTTATAGTTGTCTATGATCGAGATACTGTGCTCCAAGTCGTCCATAACTGCGGACACGGCTTTCAGAAAGTTTTACCCTGCAGGGGTGCACAAATAGCAACACACACTCGATCAACCTCGGAAAAACCAAATCAAAACCCAACGAGGCCTTCACGACAAAGCAATCACAAGATTCAGAAATATTTCAGGGGGCCACCCCATTGAGTACACCCGCAACGAAGCTAGCTGACTCCGAGACGGACTCAAGGTTTGGGTGGACGACTGTAAACGACTGGGAACCCGAAAGTGTGACTGGGCTTGTCGATACCGCGAAATCGTGTCCCGATCCTAAATAGTACAGGCGCTCCCCGCACAATCGTAAATAAAGCAGTAAAGCATGGCATAAGTACAGGATAGTAAATAAAACCTCAAACTAGTTTGTGGCCCCAAGAAATAAGACTGAATCAAGCTCTGGCTCAGGGGGGTCCCATAATCCTCCCGGATGTGGATAGCGCGAATATTCAAGGAACAGGTATCAAGTACTCGGGGTCCTACGGGACACAAGTGGACGGTTAACAACCAAATAACATCTATTGCCCACCTGTGCCTCTGCATTACCTACTTCAATTTTAGTTATTAAACAATAATTAAAGTTATGATCATCTCCAACATTAAACATGCGGCAATACTCCAACAACTGTGGTACTTGACGACACGCAACATCACTTGAGCAAGCGACTACGACGCGCAGGTCCAACTATCTACCAAACAACAGGTAATAGGAGGTGTCCAAGGCAATATAAGGCTGCAAGAGATATCACGGGTACGAAAACTAGAGCATCGCAACACAGATAGCAATAGATCAACAGGAGGGAATAAATACTATAAAAGTAAGATAGGTAGAAAGGGGCAGATGCTCGCCTGAAAAACATTGCCGAAGGTTCATCCGAAGATCGGGTCGACACTCGCATCAACTCATCGGCCTAATCCGTGAAGAAGCAAAACACTAGCACAAACACCGGATACACTATTTAATACTACGGTAGAAAATCGGGCATGATGCATGTGTGATGTATGGCATGGCAAAGGTGCAATGCAATTAGATCATATTAAGTGGAACCGGGGTCCCGACATTTAATTAAACGGTTCAAGTTATTTAGCTACCCCACAATTTAAATTTAAATGTTGTAATAACAGGGCAAGATAAGTTACCGGTTCGCTACACAAATTTAAATGAGGCCAATATAAGACTAGATTTGCCCGCATATGGGCCCCATATTTAATTATGAGGTGAATCGGCATAATGCCCCCAAACCACACAATATGCATGCGAGTATGACAATTTAATATGCAACAAGTATATATTATTATAAAAATAGGGGCTTAGGGTCACACATTAGGGTTCGGCGAACTTGGGCTCCAAGGGGTTCGGGGTTGGTCTCAGGGTCCGGATCTGGGGTTCGGTCTCGGCGGGATCGTTCTCGGATAACAGAGTAGATCTTGGCGTTCCGCGAAGAAGGACTTGGTTCGGTGTCGGGGGGCATCGGATTCGTCCTGGTCGGTGTCGATCTTGTCGTTGCGAAGATCTTGTCGTGTCCTCGTATCGGGTCGGTCTTGGCGTCCGGGATGAAGAATTTGGCGTTCTGCGTCGGTGTCCTTACCGTCCAGGTTCTCGAGCATCGCATCCGGGAAGGAGTACTTGTCGCACATGTGGTCTTCGGGTTCAGGTAGAAGAGCTCGTCGTCCGGGGATTCTCTGGGTCCGGCGCCGTGGTCTTGCATATTTTCCGGGTCTCGACTCGTGTCGGTCTTGTCGACGAGATGATCTGGTCGCCCCCAAACTTGGTGTCGGTTCCTCTACGGAAGAGCTTGGGGACTGTCTCCGGGCTGCCGTAGTAGCAAGGCATGTCCACTGAGACAGCAACTTCACCAGGGGTAGTGGCAGGGCGCTGCGGCCACAGGACATGTGCGCACCTCGGCAACATGGGCGGCCAGAGAATGGTGGCATGGGGCCGTCGCACTACCGAGGCGGTGGCAGCGAAGGCAGCGGCGACTGGAAGACGCGAGAGGGCCAGGGCCGGCGGACGACGCAGAGGCGGCAGGGCCTCGCAGCGGAGCGGGTGGCCACCGGAGCGGGGCTCACAAGGAAGAAGAGGAGGGCGCTGGCGGCGGCTAGACGGCGACGCGGTTCGGCTGGCGATGGGGCGGAGGACGGACAGCGGTTGCTGGGGGGCAGAGGCGGCCGGAGCTTGGTGGAGGTGGCCGGCGGAGCGGGCTCGACGGCGAGCGGCGGGGTCCGCAGGGCGACGTCGGGCGGGCGGCCGGACGCGGTCGAGGACGGAGGGCCGGGGCGAGCGGAAGCGGAGCTCGGTGGCGGCGGGGACGCCGGCGGCGAGGCTCGGGGAAGGCCCAGCGGCGGCCGCGGCGCCAGAGAGGAAGGTGGAGGCGGGGGGAAGCGAAGAGGAGAGGGCGGGGCGAGCGGGGCATGCGGGATGGGGCGAGGCGCGGCGGTGGTTGTCGGGGAGAGGTGGATGGCAGCGGGGTGAAGAGCTCGGGGACGCGGGGTCGGGCAGAGGGGAGGCTCGAGCGGGGGAGGTGGGTTCAGGGGAGAGGAGAGCCAGGGGAGAGCGGGGTCGCGTGGGTGGGGCCAGAGGCGGGGTGGGGCCAGAGGGAGTGGGTCGGGCGGTAGGTGGGGAGGGGATTGGAGCGTGGGCGACGGGGGCGGTGGGACCGGGGTCGGCAGGTGGGGTTGGCCTGGCAGGGAGCGGCCAGGGGTGTTGGGTTTGACTGGGAACGTGCTGGGTGTGGCATGTGTGCTCTGTGTGTGTGCGTGCGTGGCAGGCAGAGGTTGGAGGGAGGAGAGGGAGAGGTGAGGTGGCAACCGGTGATTGGCTGGGGTGAGGTGGAGGGGGCTGGGTAGATTAGGACTAGGTAGGAAAAGGGTTTAGGTGGACCGGTTTGAACTGGGGGTGGCCGACTAGGTCGGATCGGCCCGGTTTGGCTGCCCCCTAAAATTAATATAAAATTTTATGTATTGTTTAAAAGACTTGTGCAATTTATTTTTAGACAAATAAAATATCCGGAAGGGTCCGGGGATTATTTTGAAATAGAGAGGGATCTTTGTAGAAAGCAAAAGTAGGTTTTAACAAAATAGTTTTAGTCAATGAGATGCATGATGATGTCATGATGATGCACAAAACAAAAATACCAAGCGATTTTCTAGTAGTGGTTTTTGCGGGATGCCACAATTTGACACCACTAACAATGGATCTCGCCCTCGAGATCCGCCTCATGGTACCGGGAAGAAGGCCGACGATCTGATCCTTCGCGCTTCGTGTAGATCCTCGCGACACCACTAACAAGGGTTCTTTCTCAGCTTGAAAATGGCGACACCATCAACAAGAGGTCGTTGTCCCTGATCGTCGAGAGAACACTCCGGAGAAACAAAGGACGAAGGTAGAGGTATCAAAAGATAAGGCCACCTCTAACTTCCATGAGAAGAGGAAAAGTTACATTGATCCACCAGTTCGATGTACAAGAGTGAAAAGTAAGAGTCGGGTAGGGTGATCAGTCCATCCCGTACCCAAACTATCAACTCTATACATGAATAGGAAAATCAGGCAACACAACTCTCGAAATTTAGACTGAAGATCTCCATAAGCGGTATTCGGAACAAAGGGATGATGCCATCTCTACATTGGATCTGATGTAGATGAGGTCATCACATCGGAAAACACCGGAAGATACAACAGAAATTTTATGAAAATACATAACGATTAGGTTTCGCAATGGTTCCATTGGCATGAACAACACATGTTCAAGGTATACCCCAACTTCACCAATGCTCGTCCTTCTCATATGTTTTTCCACGACACGGATATTCAGCAAGGTACACATATAGATAAAGAGTTCAAGAACAAAAGATTGGATGAAGGGTACAACAGACAAGTTGCAGATTTGATGACCGTAGCACCTCCGTTATAAAAGGGAGAAAGCGAAACCCTGAAGGTACGACGGAAACCCAACCACGAGAAATCCTGGACTCGAACAAAAGAGAAGAGGTGGATTCAAAACGCGTAGAGGTAAGAAGAGAATAGCAGAGGGGTAAGGAGTAAAATCAGACCTAATTAGAACTATTCAACCGATTTATCAAAATAGTTTTGACACTCTACTTCGGCCGTTAGCTAGGTTATCCTACAGGCTGGACTTGTGGGGTATCGCAACTGCTGAGCTCTGATACCACTCTGTAACACCCTCAGAATCGGCCCTATGCAAGTTTTAGCGAAACCCGCCAAACCCGCATAGAAACGATTCAAAGGTGCCCACCAGGCACTTTCGTGCGGGTGGAAAACGAAGTAATAACATTACACAACAGTCCTCGATGGGACCCACAGAACAGATATATATAACAGCGACTCAATGAGTCAAAAATACAGATATACAATACAAAGATCCAAATCACCTTGAAAACAATACGGCGTCCGAGTACGGACAAGATGCAAATTGAGCTAAGAGCCCTGAAGAATAACCAATGGCGTCCATAACCCTGCCCAGGCCAAGCCGGAAGGGTAACCCTGCTAACGACGTCGATCTCAAAACCTGCTTAAACAAAAGGGGTGCCGACAAAGGACAAAGGAAAAAGAGGAGCGTCAGTACTGAGGCCAGTACACGGCGAGGCTAGAATTCAGCGGTCCTCGCCTACATAGGTATGGTGGACTGAGCGGCAGCGCAGCATGCACTAAACAACCTATAGAGACTCGATACAACTGGCGGCCATCAGAGAGGGGTAACAAAGACCTATTCGGAACCAACCTGATTATAACACCAAACAAACCCATCCTGGTATTTCCCCCTCGAGACCAAACAAGGAAGTCAACCAAGGAACTCACACAGTTGGCAGTTTTATTTATTCAGTTATCGTTGCAGAAATTACTAGTCAGGTATAGATAGTTATCTTGATATAATAAGCAGTGGGCAGTTTTAGTTAACCATTCCATTGTAGTTGCAACACTTACTAGTCAAATACAATTAGCATGAGATATCCCAAAACCCAGCAGTTGTTGGTACTTTTATTTAGCCATTCCGTTATAGTTGCAATACTTACTAGTCAGGTACAATGGTAGCAAGCGTCAACCCAAACAAGCAATTGTTGGCAATTTTATTTAGCCATTCCATTATAGTGAAGCTGATTACTAGTCATTATAAAGTCAAATTTATAGCACTACTTTAGTTATAGTTGTCTATGATCGAGATACTGTGCTCCAAGTCGTCCATAACCGCGGACACGGCTTTCAGAAAGTTTTACCCTGCAGGGGTGCACAAATAGCAACACACACTCGATCAACCTCGGAAAAACCAAATCAAAACCCAACGAGGCCTTCACGACAAAGCAATCACAAGATTCAGAAATATTTCAGGGGGCCACCCCATTGAGTACACCCGCAACGAAGCTAGATGACTCCGAGACGGACTCAAGGTTTGGGTGGACGGCTGTAAACGACTGGGAACCCGAAAGTGTGACTGGGCTTGTCGATACCGTGAAATCGTGTCCCGATCCTAAACAGTACAGGTGCTCCCCGCACAATCGTAAATAAAGCAGTAAAGCATGGCATAAGTACAGGATAGTAAATAAAACCTCAAACTAGTTTGTGGCCCCAAGAAATAAGACTGAATCAAGCTCTGGCTCAGGGGGGGTCCCATAATCCTCCCGGATGTGGATAGCGCGAATATTCAAGGAACAGGTATCAAGTACTCGGGGTCCTACGGGACACAAGTGGACGGTTAACAACCAAATAACATATATTGCCCACCTGTGCCTTTGCATTACCTACTTCAATTTTAGTTATTAAACAATAATTAAAGTTATGATCATCTCCAACATTAAACATGCGGCAATACTCCAACAACTGTGGTACTTGACGACACGCAACATCACTTGAGCACGCGACTACGACGCGCAGGTCCAACTATCTACCAAACAACAGGTAATAGGAGGTGTCCAAGGCAATATAAGGCTGCAAGGGATATCACGGGTACGAAAACTAGAGCATCGCAACACAGATAGCAATAGATCAACAGGAGGGAATAAATACTATAAAAGTAAGATAGGTAGAAAGGGCCAGATGCTCGCCTGAGAAACATTGCCGAAGGTTCATCCGAAGATCGGGTCGACACTCGCATCAACTCATCGGCCTAATCCGTGAAGAAGCAAAACACTAGCACAAACACCGGATACACTATTTAATACTACGGTAGAAAATCGGGCATGATGCATGTGTGATGTATGGCATGGCAAAGGTGCAATGCAATTAGATCATATTAAGCGGAACTGGGGTCCCGACATTTAATTAAACGGTTCAAGTTATTTAGCTACCCCACAATTTAAATTTAAATGTTGTAATAACAGGGCAAGATAAGTTACCGGCTCGCTACACAAATTTAAATGAGGCCAATATAAGACTAGATTTGCCCGCATATGGGCCCCATATTTAATTATGAGGTGAATCGGCATAATGCCCCCAAACCACACAATATGCATGCGAGTAGGACAATTTAATATGCAACAAGTATATATTATTATAAAAATAGGGGCTTAGGGTCACACATTAGGGTTCGGCGAACTTGGGCTCCGAGGGGTTCGGGGTTGGTCTCAGGGTCCGGATCTGGGGTTCGGTCTCGGCGGGATCGTTCTCGGATAATAGAGTAGATCTTGGCGTTCCGCAAAGAAGGACTTGGTTCGGTGTCGGGGGCATCGGATTCGTCCTGGTCGGTGTCGATCTTGTCGTTGCGAAGATCTTGTCGTGTCCTCGTATCGGGTCGGTCTTGGCGTCCGGGATGAAGAATTTGGCGTTCTGTGTCGGTGTCCTTACCGTCCGGGTTCTCGAGCATCGCATCCGGGAAGGAGTACTTGTCGCACATGTGGTCTTCGGGTTCAGGTAGAAGAGCTCGTCGTCCGGGGATTCTCTGGGTCCGGCGCCGTGGTCTTGCATATTTTCCGGGTCTCGACTCGTGTCGGTCTTGTCGACGAGATGATCTGGTCGCCCCCAAACTTGGTGTCGGTTCCTCTACGGAAGAGCTTGGGGACTATCTCCGGGCTGCCGTAGTAGCAAGGCATGTCCACTGAGACAGCAACTTCACCAGGGGTAGTGGCAGGGCGCTGCGGCCACAGGACATGTGCGCACCTCGGCAACATGGGCGGCCAGAGAATGGTGGCCTGGGGCCGTCGCACTACTGAGGCGGTGGCAGCGAAGGCAGCGGCGACTGGAAGACGCGAGAGGGCCAGGGCCGGCGGACGACGCAGAGGCGGCAGGGCCTCGCAGCGGAGCGGGTGGCCACCGGAGAGGGGCTCACAAGGAAGAAGAGGAGGGCGCTGGCGGCGGCTAGACGGCGACGCGGTTCGGCTGGCGATGGGGCGGAGGACGGACAGTGGTTGCTGGGGGGCAGAGGCGGCCGGAGCTTGGTGGAGGTGGCCGGCGGAGCGGGCTCGACGGCGAGCGGCGGGGTCCGCAGGGCGACGTCGGGCGGGCGGCCGGACGCGGTCGAGGACGGAGGGCCGGGGCGAGCGGAAGCGGAGCTCGGTGGCGGCAGGGACGCCGGCGGCGAGGCTCGGGGAAGGCCCAGCGGCGGCCGCGGCGCCAGAGAGGAAGGTGGAGGCGGGGGGAAGCGAAGAGGAGAGGGCGGGGCGAGCGGGGCACGCGGGATGGGGCGAGGCGCGGCGGTGGTTGTCGGGGAGAGGTGGATGGCAGCGGGGTGAAGAGCTCGGGGACGCGGGGTCGGGCAGAGGGGAGGCTCGAGCGGGGGAGGTGGGTTCAGGGGAGAGGAGAGCCAGGGGAGAGCGGGGTCGCGTGGGTGGGGCCAGAGGCGGGGTGGGGCCAGAGGGAGTGGGTCGGGCGGTAGGTGGGGAGGGGATTGGAGCGTGGGCGACGGGGGCGGTGGGACCGGGGTCGGCAGGTGGGGTTGGCCTGGCAGGGAGCGACCAGGGGTGTTGGGTTTGACTGGGAACGTGCTGGGTGTGGCATGTGTGCTCTGTGTGTGTGCGTGCGTGGCAGGCAGAGGTTGGAGGGAGGAGAGGGAGAGGTGAGGTGGCAACCGGTGATTGGCTGGGGTGAGGTGAAGGGGGCTGGGTAGATTAGGACTAGGTAGGAAAAGGGTTTAGGTGGACCGGTTTGAACTGGGGGTGGCCGACTGGGTCGGATCGGCCCGGTTTGGCTGCCCCCTAAAATTAATATAAAATTTTATGTATTGTTTAAAAGACTTGTGCAATTTATTTTTAGACAAATAAAATATCTGGAAGGGTCCGGGGATTATTTTGAAATAGAGAGGGATCTTTGTAGAAAGCAAAAGTAGGTTTTAACAAAATAGTTTTAGTCAATGAGATGCATGATGATGCACAAAACAAAAATACCAAGCGATTTTCTAGTAGTAGTTTTTGCGGGATGCCACAGCATCTCTAACCGATCTCCAAAACTTTAAAGGAATAAACCGACTTAGAAAACTTAGAGGAGTAAAAGTACTCCTCTAAAGCTTAGCAGTTCCTAACCAAACCTCTGTTTAGAAGAGTAAAAAATTGTCTAGAAATCAAACTATTGAAAGCCAAACGTTTGACATAGTTCAAATACAATGAAATAACATGTTTAGGAATGAATAAAAATTAAGTTTACAAACCAAATAAATTCAAAATCAAACACATTGCAGGGTTCAAATTTAGAGAATCACGAGAATAGTTCAAACACAACTAGTAGCATGGAGACGCCAGTGATGCTCCACAAGATCCTGCTTTAGCTGATCATCATATGCACCTCCTTGTTCTCAATGCGTGCATGGGATTGGAGGAAGGCTTGGATCATGTTGGCATCGTGTGATGGTTCTACAAGATCACAATTGGAGATGTATCGAAAGTTCTTGGGAATGCCGCGCTCATCTTCAATGATCATGTTATGCAAGATGATGAAACATTTCATTATTTGCCAGAGCACCTTCGGCTTCCAATAGGCCTTTGATTATGCCAAAATCTCTTCTAAAGCATACCCAAAGCACCTTTGACTTCCAATCCATCTGGATAGTTTTTCCATGTCTAGTGCATGAAATCTATTGATCCAAGCATCCCCGGCCATCCTCTTTCTTGGCTCTCACCCAAGAGCCTCTTGGTGTCATCATCATTGGGTGCCCTCAAATATTCATCTCCGAAGATCTCAATCACAACTAGTATGTACCTCCGGACAGCCTCCAAGATTGTATCTTCACCAAAAAAACATAGTCGTCAATGGCATCCGCAAAATACCCATATGCAAGCACTCAAATAGTTGCAAGACACTTCATCAATGGGTTTGCACTTATCTCACCAGATGCACTCCTCCGAAGCTTGAACCAATCATCATGGTGAGAAAGAGGCTCTTCTGCATGCGGAATCACCGACGTAAGTACTTCTTCCGATAGATGGCATTGTCGTTGAAGTAATCTTGCATGATCTTGGCGTGGCCCTTGGCTCAATCCCGGTTGATGTAAGCGCGACCAAACTATGATCCTAGATTCGACTGCCGAACATCATCATTCAAAATGATGGCCATGGCCATCTTGACGTCATCGTTGTCCTCCTCCAACGATGATATTATGTACTCCATCAACCTCTTCATCTGCATGACATCGCCAGTCAGATTTACAAATGAAAACCTCACCTACCGATTCAGTCGAACACCTGATGGGTGGAGGAGGTGACAAGGGTGGCCGGACGATTGTCGGTGGGGACGAGGAGGCGAGGATGGCAACGGTGCCGACCTTCTACTGCCTTCCAAGCCTTCGGCGGCTCCCAGCTGCAATGAATCGAGCCCAACGCTGGCCGATTTGGAACAAATCGGGGCAGCGACTGGCGAAAACTTGATCCCCTCGTCGATTTCGGCGATGACGAGAAGCGGCGAGCGATAGGGAGGTGGGTTGGAGGGCGGCGCAGGAACCGAGGTGGAGGCAGCGGGGTATGGCGGTCACCGGCAGTGTTGCCAGCGAGAATAGGGGCGGCGGGGGAGGAGGCGGGAGTTTTTTTCTCTAAATTGGCACCTGACTTCTAAATTTACTCCGTTGTTGCCAAGTTTACTTATCCGCTCCTAAATATTTACTCCTCTAACTATTTTGGGGATCAGTGAGGTGTGTATCTTACCGATTTTTACTCTAACCGTTTTTAGGGAATCGGTTAGAGATGCCTAATGTCCTCGGTTCAAAGATCCCAACAAGCAAAGCTTGGGGGTCAGGGATGGTGCACACATTCCGGAGGCACTAGGGTGGCGTGACTCCAATGCGGTTGCTAGTGACGTGCACATAGAGGATAGACCCAGGGTGTGCGGCGAGGAAGCTGGACACGATTGAGGTGACACGGAAGAGGTCGACGTTGACAAGGACGAGCATGGCAGAGCGCTAGACCTCATGTCGTCGGCGGGAGAGAGCAGATGTGCGCTTAGCATCCTTAACCGGGTTACATAAGACGATGTTAAAGAGGATCGTGTAGGGGAGGCAGCTGACGTGGTCAACAACGTCGCTGGGAAAGGGCGGAGAGGCGAGCGACGACGGAGACAGGAGGGTTGGGAAGAGCGTAGTAAGTGGGGCAAGACGCTACAGACTCATTCAGGTTGTTCAGGAATTCGTTCGACCTCACATTACCGAGAGATGGGTCGAGTGGTCCTAGGGTGTCAATGGACGGTGAGTCTATAGCGTGGAGAAGAGCGGGAATGACCAAAGAAGTCAAGGGATGCCCCTTTTTACGCTCGACACGGAGTGACAACCTTCTTTTCTTTGAAATTCCACCGATCTATTAATAATAATCATCAATAGTAGTACAAAGAGTCCTAAAAGTATGAAAATTACACACAGGTTGATGGAGCACCTAGCGACGACTACAAACACTAGCACGAGCCGAAGGCGCGCCGCCGTCCTTGCCCCTCCATCACCAGAGCGGGGCAAGACTTGTTGTAGTAGAGCTTATTGTAGTAGACAGACGGAAAATCATCGTGCTAAGGCCCCAAAGAACCAGCGTACTAGATCAGCAACCGTTGCCAATGATAACATCCCTAGATTGGAAGAGACTGACGTGAAATCACACCAACTAACACGAAAACCGATCAAACCGATCAGATCCGAGGAGATCGGCTGGACAAATGGTCCCACACGTCCTCCGCGTTAGACGCACCACCGAAGCGAGGGTAGGACGGGAATGACCTTATTCTAACTTTAAGATGTAGCTATCTTCTCATCATTCCGAAGAAAACAAAGCAGTCTAAACGAAGAACGAAAACCTCTCGCCGATGAGAGCCGTGGTCCGCCACACCTTCAAAACCCTAAGGCCACCAAAGACAAAACAAGCCAACGATATCAGCAGCGGAGAGAAGGAAACCCTAGATGGGTCTTGAGGAGCCACCATCTCTCGCCTGGTAGACAGGCACACGTACCGGTTCGTTATATGATGAAGATACTTTTACGATGCGACCCAGACAACAGGTTGCTTACTTGCTTATTTTTAATTCCAAAATTAAACATTTAAACATGTTTAGATTTGAATATTTTCAAAAACTAAACATCTTCAGAATTTAAACATTTTTAAATTTTCAACATTTTTGAAATCTGAACATATTTCAAAATATGAAATTATTTGAAATCTAAAGATTTTTTAATGTGAACAGAAAATTAAATAGAAAAGAAAAAATGGAAAAGAAAAGAAAAAAAAGAAGAAAAAAGGGAACTACTCATAATTACCCCTAATGGGCCGGACCACTAGGCCGAAAGGTAGTCCGCTTCGCGTTGAGCGGAGAATATGATTTCCGGGGGAAATACCTTGAGCCGTGGGAACAAGCCTAGGTGGGCTTAGAAGTCTCAAACTAATAGATGCTGGTCCACAAATCAGACAAGTTCCTTTTATAAATACTTCAAAAAAGGCTATTGCTTAGAATTTCCGAAAAAGATCGTTTGGACGGAGAATCGAGTTCAAAATCTTGACCATATGTGTTTCAGATCAGTTGAAAATTTACTAAGAATTTAAATATTCTCATTTAAATTACAAACAGTGTAGCCAACAAGTGCCAAATAATACCTAGCTCGGGCCCAAAGGAAATCCCAATTCGGTTGGTTGTGCCGAGGATTGAAATTTAGTTTGTTAGAGAGAGCTTTGCTAATTTATGTAAGGGCTCGTTCGGCTCCCATTATTTAGGGCTAAAAATGTAGAATTTATTTAACAATTTTATAGTAGACTTGTTTGGTTGTCCTGGAGTTGGATCCGTCGTTCAATTAAACATTATAGGAAGTGGGCACTTGAAATTCAACCGAGATACCATATAAAATGTGTTTGACTAACGAGGAATTGAAATCAGCAAATGGGTACTATATGTTAAGTCAATTCTTGTTCCTAATCCAGTCATTTGTCTATAAATTATGTTCTTTCATAATTCCGTGTGGCATGGAACATCTTGTTCCGCCGAACCTTCAGTACGGCCAAGGCGGAGGAATTCTAACATCTTATGGCTGCTCTTCCTGCTTCCTTGTCAGAGGAACGAGACTCGGCCTCTTGGCGGCTGACTCTATCGGGAGAGTTCTCGGTGAGTTCGGCTTACCGGGCCCTCTTCCAGGGCCCAGAGCTGCATTGGACCTCTCCCCTGTGGAAATCCCACATTGCCCTTAGTCTTCGCATTTTCTTCTGGGAGCTGCTCCGTGACCGCTGGCCATCCGGGGTGGAGGTGGCCAAGCGCAATGGCCCAGGGAATGGCCTCTGTTACCTATGTGGGACACCAAAAACCTATGTCCATATTATGTTCTCATGTATGGCGGCTCAGTTTTTGTGGAGTTTAGTTCAGAAGGCGCTGGGCCTGCCTGGCAGGCGCAGGAGCTCGGAGAGTTCCTGCAGGCCTAGGCAAACAGTGTCGGAGGGGGGCGCCGCCTCTTCTGGCTTGTGTTTGCGGTCATCGCCTGGACCTTGTGGAACGTGAGAAACAAGATGGCGATTGAGAAGATTTACCCTTCCCGTGTGTCTGACTCTATTTTTGTTCTGCTTGCCTTCCTCTAGCAGTGGCCTCCCTTGGTAAGACAGCGTGACCGGGCGACCTTCGACGACACTCTTCGGGCATTGAGGACGGCGGCGCTTCTCTTCTCGGCTTCGGCTACCCCTTGATCCCTGCGGCGGCTAGAGTGTGGTCTTTGTCCCTCCCTTTTGTTTCCTTTGGGCTTTGATGTGATGTGGGCCCCTAGTGGACGTGCGTTTGTTTTCCCTTTTCGGTTTGGCTTCGGCCGGTGGAGTTGTATATCAGACCTTGTGAACTTGGATTTTATTTTATTTTTAAAGTTGGGCGAAAGTCTGATTCGAGCAACGTGTGGCAGCCAAATATATTCTCATATTAAAATTTTAAATTAAGCAAATAAAATGATGACAACAATGTCATTTTATTTTAATGGTTTCCAAACGAACCCTAAGATGTTTTCGCCACATATAAGAACATGTGCTCTCAACTAGTACTACCTGTATGTATTATACAAAATACTAAGCTGTTTTGGTAGCCTATATTATGATTTTCTTATATTTTGAAAAGCGAGGAGGTTGTAGACGGCTAAATAAAATTCGAGACAATTGGCAGTTGCAGCGACAGCAATCAGTACCACGGCACCCCGGTCGGCCACCCACGACGTTAACCTGTCCCCTGGGGTATCATGATCACCGGAACTGGGGCGACGGCTCCCACTCAGGCACCCACACCGACCAGCAGGAAGAAGCCAACGAGCAACGAGCTAGCCGGCAGGCGTTTTTTGCCTGCTCGACACGCGCGGGGCCGATTCGGGGCGAGCGCCATCCGCTCCGGCCGCGAAGGCCACTGCAGAGCGAGGCAAGACGGATCCGACTGTCCGAGACGAGATCTGGATCGTGGGCACCTGCCGTTCCTGACCTGGGAAGATGCCGACCTGGGCCTGGATGGGGAGGGGCCATGTTACCTTTGTCTCGTCTCGTGCCAGCTTCCCGATTCGATCCAAGGAGGCGCCAACGAGTCCGTTAATTGTTGTTTCTTTTAGCTTTGTGTGGGCGGGGGTAAAAGCGGTAGTAGGCTAGGTGCACATGTATTTTTCATGGAAGAAAGGGCTCTCCCGAGATGCACATGCAATTTTCATTAAATAGAAAAACATTATGTCGTCCGCGTAAAAAATAAAAACTTGGTGCTCTAGAGCATTTTGTTGTTTTCATCTACGACACAACTATGTCTATGTCTTTTCTCCGTGAAACTTTATAAGCATGCAAAGGACATGGACGTCTTATGATGCTAACTTATTTTGAATCTATTGAACACTTTTAATAATTTACCATGACACCAGAAACATAGAGTGCTACTAGGAGCCAAACACCGCCCTCAGTTGGGTTCATGAATATGGATTCCGGATAACATAGAGCTTGAAGGGATACGGGTAGGCTACACTAGTACAAATCAAAAATTTCTACCGTGTAAACCAGGATTACTGTTGTCATAGATCACAGGATTATCACTAGACGCGCAGTTGCAGAACTTTGAGGTATCCACACGTGCAGCTCCCCTTGCACGGCTCGTCCAAGTGCTACAGCTGCAGCACCTCCGAGGTATCCACACGTGCGGGATGAAAGCGTCAGACGTCGGACTGCTAGGTCCGCGCGTGTAACATAGGCGTGAGGAGTGGCGGCTGGGTGGAATGGTGTGACCCTGGTCAGCTTGCCCTACCCTCTCTTATATGGGCGTCCCTAGTGGGTTTCTACATTAACAGCCCATTAGTAGCCTAAGCTTGGTCTAATTCGGATATAATCCTCATTAGGCTTCTAGCCCCTTAAGTGTGTGACTCTATAGATTCATATACGTTACGTATAAACATGACACGAATATACTTATTCTGTCAATAGTTGGTAGCGGCCTCTAGCAAGACTTGCAAACTCCTAAACGCATATAAAGATCATATCGGACGAACCATCACAAGGTTTAGTACATGTATTTCCCTTTGCCTCACGATATTTGGTCTAGCTCCAAGCTGACCTCCCTTTCTCGATATTGTCATTCAGAATCCCTTTACTAGATTAACTCTTAACCATATGTAGCACGATCATGCATTTCTGGATCCGATCACTCGAGTGGCTCAGAGATCTCTCTCAAGTAGAGAGGGGAAAATCCCATCTTGATTGACCATGCCTTGCAGCATGCTTCAGGACAAACCCGAAAGCTACCTTTATAACTATCCAGTTACGGAGTAGCGTCTGATAGCCCCAAAGTAGGTCGATCCACATCTCAAGTACATGCGACAATCTCAGGTCTAAGGACAAAACGTACATGATGTGTAGATAGAGAGCTGCAACTAATTGTCAGTCTCAAGTTGGATCAGTCTAACCCCATGTTCATAACATGTGTCCACATCATTGGTTTGACATCTCCATGTCTATGACTTGCGAAACATAGTCATCAACCAATCGATGTGCTAGTATAATATTCGCATGTGTCCTCACATGAACTCCAACTAGGGACAACTATTAAATAACCATACAAGTAAAGAGTTTCACAAACAATTCACATAATTGCCAATAAATACAAGTTGTCTGATCTGGATATTCAAGGAACATTACAATAACTCATGAATACATAAGAAATACAATCATCTCTATGATTGCCTCTAGGTCATATTTCCTTCAGTCTTCCACTTGCATTAGAGTCAATCTAGATTGTATCTAATACCTATTGCTCTTGCGTGCGCCTCATGCGCAGGCTGCGGCAGTGGCTTTGTAAAAGGATCAGCAACATTTGAGTCTGTATGTATTTTGCATACCATGATACTACCATCCTCAACGAACTCTCGAATCTGATGGTAACACATGCGAATATATTTGTTCTTCGGGTGTTGTCTAGGTTTCTTGACTTGTGCAATAGCACCATTGTTATCACAATAAACGTCCATGGGATTGGACGTGTCCTGAATCACACCAAGAGCGATCAGGAAATTCCTAATCCAAACAGCTTCCTTTGCAGCCTCCGAGGCGACAATATATTCATCTTCTATTGAAGAGAGGCCACCGTATCTTGCTTGGAACTTCTCTAACTCACAACACCACCATTCATGACAAACACATAACCAGATTGCGATCTGGAGTCATCTGAGTCGTTAAGGTAACTCACATCTGTGTAACCCCTTACACTGAGTTCATCCTCACCTCCATAAACTAGGAACACATTCTTAGTCCTTCTCAAGTACTTAAGGATATTCTTTACCGCTGTCCAGTGACCTTCACCTAGATCAGCCTGGTATCTGCTCGTAACACTTAGAGGATAGGAAACATGTGGGTGAGTACATATCATTGCATACATGATGGATCCAATAGCCGAAGCATATGGAATTATGCTCATGCACTCACGCTCATCAGTAGTCGAAGAACACTAAGTCTTGCTGAGTTTAATGTCGTGAGACATCGGCAAGAACCCCTTCTTAGCCTCTTCCATGCGGAACTGTTTCAACACTTTGTCAATATATGTACTCTGGTTTAATCCAATTAGCCTCCTTGATCTATCTCTATAGATCTTGATGCCTAGAATATATGCCGTCTCTCCTAAGTCCTTCATCGAAAAACTATTTTTCAACGAGGTCTTAACATACTCGAGCATAGGAATGTCATTTCCATCAACAATATGTCATCTACACATAAGATTAGAAATACCAGCGCTCTCCCACTTTCCTTCTTGTAAACACAAGGTTCTTGTTTGTTTTTGATGAAGCCAAACTCCTTTACAACTTCATCAAATCGAATGTTCCAACTCTGAGATGCTTGCTTCAGCCTATAAATGGACTTTAGAAGTTTGCATACCTTTCCAGCATTATTTGGATCGACAAAATCTTCGGGTTGATCATATACACGTCCTCTGTTAGGATTCCATTTAAGAAAGCCGTCTTGACATCCATCTGCCATATTTCATAGTCGAAATGTGCAACAATGGCTAGAATAATCCGTATAGATTTAAGCATCACTACGGGCGAGAAAGTCTCATCGTAGTCAACTCCTTGAACTTGTCGAAAACCTTTTGCAACAAGTCGAGCTTTATGGATGTGAACATTTCCATCCATATCAATCTTCTTCTTATAGATCCATTTGCACTCGATGGCTTTAAAACCATCAGGCAGGTCAACCAAGTTCCAAATTTGAATATCTCCCATGGACTCTATCTTGGATCTCATGGCGATCGGCCATTTATCAGAGTCTGGGTCCACCATCGCTTTTGCATAGGTCGCAGGCTCATCATTGTCTAATAATAATAATTCCTGCGTCTCGTGGAGCCTCGCCAACCTTCATGGTTGTGGTGCTTCTATTGCCATGGGTTCCTCAACTTGTTCTGCTACAATAGCATCACTCGTAGAAACATCCTCGACTGGCTCATCTTGAACTTATTCAAGACGCACCGACCTTCCACTCGTTCCCTCTGTGAGAAACTCTTTATCTAGGAAAATACAGCTATGAACGACAAACACTTTGCCCTCCTCTCGGTTGTAGAAGTAATACCCTAAGGTTTCCCTTGGATATCCCACGAAAATGCACTTATCCGATTTGGGTTTTATCTTGTCCGACTGAAGTCGCTTGACAAATGCATCACAACCCCAAATCTTTAGAAAAGACAAACTGGATTCTTTCCAGTCCACCCCTCATATGGTGTCTTAACTACGGATTTAGATGGTACCCTATTAAGTGTGAAAGATGCTGTTTCTAGAGCATAACCCCAAAATGATAATGGTAAATCCGACCGTCTCATCATCGATCGAACCATGTCCAACAAAGTTCGATTGCGCCGTTCGGAGACCCCGTTTCTTTGAGGCGTTCCGGGCGGCGTGAGATGTGGAACAATTCCACAACTCTTAAGATGATTGCTAAATTTGTGACTCAAATATTAACCTCCACGATCAGATCGCAAGGCCTTTATTTTCTTGCCACGTTGATTCTCTACCTCACTCTGAAACTCCTTGAACCTTTCAAAAGTTTCAGACTTATGCTTTATCAAGTAGACATAACCATATCTACTGAAATCATCAGTGAAAGTAATGAAGTAGTGATATCCTCCTCTGGCTGTCGTGCTCATTGGTCCACACACATCAGTATGTATGAGTTACAACAAGTCTGTCGCTCTCTCGGGTAAACCCGAAAAAGGCGATTTGGTCATCTTTCCAAGTAAACAAGCCTGACATGTCTCGTATGATTCAAAATCAAACGAAGTTAGAAGACCATCACCATGGAGCTTCTTCATGCGCTTTTCACTTATATGCCCCAAACGACAATGCCATAAATAGGTAGGACTCAAATCATTAGGCCGAAGCCTTTTAACACTAACATTGTAAGCAGATGCATCATCAAGATTTAAAATAAATAACCCATTCACAATGGGAGCATCAGCCATAAACATAGCATTCTTAGAGATTACACAACGATTGTTTGCACTCGCGAATGAATAACCATCCCTCATCAAACATGAAGGTGATAAAATGTTTCGACCCATACTAGGAATATAATAACAATTATTCAACTCCATAATAAATCCTGATGGAAGGTGAAGTTGCATGACGCCGACGAACAATGCAACAACCCTTGCTTTATTTCCGACACGAAAATCCACTTCACCTTTCTGCACTTCTCTAGTCCTTATTAGCCCCTGCATCGAATTGCAAATATGAGCAACCGATCCGGTATCAAATACCCAAGAGTTAACATAGGAATCAGCGAGAAGAATGTCCACAACATTTACAACAAGCGTACCTAAGTGGGAAGTACTCTTACTTCCACTCTTCTTCAAATAACCCTGGTACTTGCTGTAGTTTCTCTTCCAGTGGCCATGTTCATGACAAAAGAAGCACTCGGTGATTCTACAGGTCCAGCCTTTTGCTTGGGTGCAGGCTTACGGATCGTATCCTTATCCTTGCCCTTCTTCTTCCAAGAAGTACCCTTTTTCTTAAAGCAAGGCTTGTTCTGCACAGCCATCATATGGCTATGCCCTGCACACTTCTTCATGTCACTTTATGATGTTTTTAGCATCCCGCATAACTCATTAAGGCCCTTCTCCACCCCATGCATATGATAGTTCGAAATGAACTGCCCATAGCTAGATGGAAGAGACGCCAAAATGAAATCAGTAGCCAACTCTTGGCCTAGTGGAAAACCAAGATTTTCCAAAGTCTGACTGTAACCAACCATTTTGATCACATGGGGGCCTACAGTTGCTCCCTCTGCCAGCTTGCATTCCACAAAGGACTTGGCAACATTGTACCTCTCAGTCCTTGCCTGATCTTGGAACACGTCCATAAGAGCCACGATCATATCGTACGCATCCTGATCCTCATTATTTTGGAGTTCAGGTTCCATGCATGCAAGCATAAGATAGCTAACCTCAAGAGAATCATCACATGCTCTCTTGTAGGCATTCTTAAGGGCAGCAGTTGCATTATCAGCAGGTTCATCGGGGATAGGGGTATCTAGAACCGTTTCCTTTTTATCAGACATGAGAACAATTCTCAGGTTACGGACCCAGTCTGTATAGTTTGTTCCATTTAGTTTATCTTTTTCAAGAATCGAACGCAAAGAAAAAGGTGATGCAGTTTTTGATGTCATTGATCTACAACAGAAAACATGCAAAATACTAATCCATATAACCATGAAAGATTAAAACATATTAAACAATTTAATAGCATATACTCCCACTTAAATAAACATCCCTCTATTGATACTAAGTGATTCAAGATCCACAATTAACAAGTCGACTAGTGAGCTTTAGCATCACTGCTAGAAGACAAGGTAAATCGGTAAGCAACACTTGCTAATCATATCACATATGACTCTTGTTGTTGGGTGACATCTCTATGTCAAAACTAGGTGCCCAACCTTTATGCTCCAAGGATCCTTAACTGTTAAGATGACCCAGTCAAGCTCACCAACCCTTATGCGTGTAGGTATCCGATACAAACCCATCCAGCCAAGGAAAACCGCGGCACCCTAATTTCATAGGCCCACCAACGATTGTACAGGGCATAGGATGGTGCAAGGTTTGGTTGGGAGGGCATGGTTTAACTTAAACTTTGTGAGGGGTCGTTCTACTTCTATCATCTAAGCATGCATAGCAGTAAAACACAAAAGAATAGCATTCACATAGTTGTGACACACTATGGCCCATTTTCTCATGGTGATCTCTATCGCCATAGAACCTGTCCACCATTATGATCTCCATCTTCATGTTCCATGTGAGCCATCCTACAAGTGATGAGTCCTCCAAGAACTAATACAAGCTATTACCCCTAACATCTAGTAATCAAAATTACTTAGTATGGGATCATCACAAGTTGGCACGCATGCCATTACAATAATTGACAACACATATGGCTCCAGCTGTTGGGGATATGCTATAGGGGTATCCTCATAGCATGTCTCCTATTCGGATAACCCGGGTGGCCCACAGTTGGTAGCATGGCCTATGGCCTGCTGGGCGCCCCAGTTAGATGGATCCAGAAGGGAGGCCCATGCCGGATAAAGGAAGGCTATGGTTGGAGTCACCGACGTACCCAGAGCCTTGGAGTACAAGACACGCAAGACTAGTAATAGACGGTGTAGGACTCTGTAACCTGTCCGGCTAGGACTTTTCCCTGTAACCCTAGGACCTGGCGACTATATAAGTCGGGCCTATGGGAGCCTTTAGGGCACAATCTTAGATGACCAAGTAGCGATTAGCACACACCTCGCATAGCGAACCAATCCCTGTAACTTGGCATATTGCCATTATAGTGATTTATAGCAGGAGTAGGATTCCGACATCGTTGTGGGATCTGAACCTAGGTAAGCTGTGTTACCTCGTACCCTCAACCATCAGTATTTCCCCACATCTCTAAACACGCACTGTGAGGACCCCTCCATGGCATACTCGTCGGCAATACCACGACAATTGGCGCCCACCGTGGGGCAAGAGGCGCTTCAGGCTCTTCAGCGGGCGATGACCAAGATCTTCGCGGGAATCGGCGAAACCGTGGCCATCGGTCGCGTTCTCTTCTCCGGCAATGTTCCGATCGTCCCTCCCGACGAGTTCTGGATCCTGGCGAAGACGAACCCTACGCGGTGTTCGATCGTTACTATCGGAGACATCCACATCTTCATTGGCGAAACTGACTCAGGCACTAGTTCCCTGGGAGTCGGAGGAGCATCAAGGCCCACACGGACCGCCTACAGGCAGGATACGTTCGCGGAAGGATCGATGTCGGATCTATCTTCGGAGTTTGCCGACAAAGATCAGAAAAATTCAAGGCCCACCCAAACCGCCCTTGTGCAGGATATAACGGTGGAAGATCACTGCAAGTCCGCCGGCTTCGCCCGTGCGTCTGGACAGTGGAGATCCAAGTTCGTCAGCGTGGTTACCATCTTCGATCTGGCACGTTGCGTTCAGAGAGAAGGCAAAAAAACCCGCGATTACCTGGCCAGGTGGCTCCGTATACGAGCCGATCTGGCCCACTACCCCAATGATGATGCTATGTATCACTTTGTGGAAAGACTGGACCATGGCACGCTTCTCCGACATTATCTAAGACGGCAGAAGGCGTCAGGACGCCTTACCTTTGAAGGCATGGTGAACACCGTCAACAACTACGCGGAGGCTAAAGCAGCAGCTCAGACAGCGCTTGCGCTCATTGACGGAACCCCTCCGATTCAGCCATCGCCACCGGCCGCCATCATCGCAGCTGCGCCGCCACATCCAGTCATCATCGCTGTTGTTGCACCTCCACCCCCCGTCATCGAGGAAGTCCTGGCACCCTCTGACTCTGTGATTGACGCGCTATACGCCGACTTCAGCGCAGACTCAGAGGAGATAGATTTCAGTCCATAAGAGCTAGACTCCGCCATGCAGGAGATGGAGGAGGAGTACACGCACGACGAGCAAGGCAACAATGTTGTCACGTCTCGAGAGGTGTTCGTCACCATTGGGACGGCGATGGATGAAGATCAACCCGGACAAGCTCCGCCTACAGCGTTGGAAAAGGGGAAGGGGCCACTTATTGCTGCTGACGATGATCGCGCAAAGGTCATGCCTCCTCCGCCCAATCCAGTGCAACTGCCTTAGGAACTCAGCACCAGACCGAGCAACAACACCAAAAACTTGCCACCTCCGGCATCTACGTTTGTTGTTGCCCAAGTCACTCCAGCTGATAGAGTGATGTACGACAATCTCCTCGTTGAGCCACTGACCGTAGCTCATATTCGGAACATGACTCAGCTTGACGAGAAGCGCCAGCAGCTGCTAGAGGAAGCACAGGCCATCGCGGATCAAGGCGCTAAGCTAGATCGAGATCTGGTCAACACGCAGAAGTCCATAGAGAAAGCTAGAGCAATGGAGGCCGAGTACAAGACTTTGCTGCAGCAGCAGAAGGCCAAGAAAGCTCTGGCTCGCGTCATCAGCGATCCTGGTTTACGGCGAAAACTAGGATGGGCTCCCCCGAAGCCGGCACAAGCCAAGCCATACATTGATAGTGAAGGCGGACTTGTGATGCCCACTCCACTCCTCAACCTCGCCGTCGCCAAGACCCTTCTGGAGCAGGATAGATCGCCCGAGGCAGTGGACGAGGTCTATGACCTAGTGGCCAAGGCGGTGAAGCAGCAGGAAAAAGCAACCTCTCATAGGCTTGAGTCTGACCCAGCGTTTTGCCAGTCTAGCCAGCATAAACCACCAAGGGACAGATCTCCTCTTGATGTCGGGTCCCAGATGGGTTCATCGGAACAAAGACGGAGGGATGCGCGCAACAGGAAGGATGCTACCCCATATCCTCCGACCACGGAGAAAAGGCCCGACCTCGTCGCACATTGCCACCGCCTCGATCCCCCCGACATCGCGAAGACCCCAAGGCTCACAATCATACGGATATGCTCCCACCAAGGCAGTGCGGCATCGTCATCCGCGACAACACGTAGCAGACCCGTCATGACGGAGAGCGCAACCAAGGACACAAGAGCAGGTCATGCCATGACCCTCCGCGTCCGACAAGCAATCACGGCAAGCATGAGGCGTCGTAGGAAGGTAATAGCAAGAAGGCTAATCCACCTTCACCTCTGCCTCCGTCACCACCAGCAGTCACCATGGCAGAGGGGGCCCGCGTCCTTCACGCAGCCCATCCCCTGTTGACAAGAAGAAGAAGAAGAAGAAGAAGAAGAACCCGGAGCCGTACGATGCACGTTGGCGGATCGATAAGATCCACGAGGCCCGGGAAGGACCATACCTAGGACCACGTTGTTTTGGACCTACAATACGGTCCGCAACTTACCCCAAAGGTTTCCGGATTGACAAGACCATCAAGCCCTATGACGGCACCGCCAAGCCAGCCACATGGTTGCAGGACTACGGCAACGCGGTGGAGATTGCCGGAGGTAACCCCAACGTTGCCGTCAAGTACCTACCTTTGATGTTGGCAGGCACAAACCGTCAATGGATCAACGACTTGATGGAGAAATCCATCTGCAATTGGTTGGACATGCAAGAAGCGTTCACCAAGAACTTCGAGGGTATGTACAAGCGTCCCTGCACTGTTGGCGATCTACAACGGTGCGTGCAAGAGAAAGACGAGACATCTCGCGCCTTCCTCTCTTGCTGGCTGGATATGAAGAATTCCTGCACAAGAGTGCACGCTCAGACCGCCATGGCCGCCTTCATCGATGGGTTGGAAAGGGGCACATTGCTCCGACATAAGCTGAAGCTCTTGTAGGACAATCACCAGCTTGACTTAAACCAGATGATTCAGTTGGCTAGTGAGTTCGCAGCTGCTGACGACGATGCTCGCGGCTCCTTGCCGGCAACAGCCGTTCCAACTCAAGCTTAGAGGAACAGCAGTACAAAGTGGAAAACTGATCCATAAGAAAAGCAATCTCCCGACATGGTCACCATGACCTTTGTAGGACGAGGTGATGGCGGACAACGTGGGACGGGGAGCTGGTCGTGGGCAGCAACGAGGAAGTGAAACTACCTCGGCACCGCTCCGCGTTCCCCAAACCTACGAGGAGTACACGATATGCCGTGCCTCGTACACCTCGATGTCAACGGCAAATCCACCCATACCAATCGACAGTACAAGTTCGTCAACGACCTAAAGGAAGACCCCGAGTCGGGCTACAAGCAAAGTCGGAAGAACAGACCGCGAGGCAAGGGCAAGGGGAAGAAGAAGGAGGAGTAGTCCAAGGATTCAAGTGACATGGACGAGGATGCTGACCCCAAGCACGCCTCCAAGGGCGACGACAAGGGCAAGAACCCCTTTGTAAAGAAGGCGCCAGTCTACCACACTTTCCTTGGCACCCCCACCGTCCGACAACAGAAGACCTCTATGAGGATCCTGATGGCTACTCTACCCCCAGTCCCCCAGTACTTGCGCTGGTCGGAGGTTCCAATTACTTGGGACAGGACGGACCACCCAGACCTTATTCCTACGGAGAACCAATACGCCATGGTCATCAATCCCTTGATTGACGGCGTGGAGTTCACCAAGTGTATGGTGGATAGTGAAAGCAGCATCAACATCATGTACCTAGATACACTGCAGAAGATGAACTTGACGGAGGCAAACCTAAGGCGGACCAACACCATCTTCCACGGCGTAGTTCCTGGTCGGGAGGCTCGATCCCTTGGGTGCATCACACTTCAGGTTGCCTTTGGCGATGTTAATAATTACCGCCAGGAGCGCACGACCTTTGAGGTGGTCCCCTTCAAGAGCGTGTACCACGTCATATTCGGCCATGACATATTCCACACGTTTATGGCCAAGCCATGCTTTGTCTACAACAAACTCAAGATACCCGGACCAAACGGTGTCATCACCGTATCCGGAAGCTTTACCAAGGCAAGGGACTGCGAGATTAATGAAGCAGCCTTTGCGGAAGTTGTCCTCTACAGCGAAGAATTCAAAGAGATCCAGAGCAAGGTCGATGACTCAGAGATGCCCGCGTCGAAGAAGCAGATCTCCGACTCCGCTCCTGCATTCAAGGCCGCCATCGAGACCAAGCCGGTGGAACTTGTGGTAGGCGATGCCTCCAAGACCACCGCCATTGGGACGAACCTGGATCCCAAATAGGAAAGCGTGCTCGTCGAGTTCCTCCGTGAGAATAGGGACATCTTTGCCTGGCAACCTGCCGACATGAAAGGTGTACCTAGGGAACTTGCCGAGCACAGCTTAAACATTGATCCAAAATGCAAACCAGTGAAACAACCTCTACGACGCTTCGGAGACGAGAAGAGACGCGCCATTGGCAAAGAGATAGCTAGGTTACTTAAGGCTAGATTTATCCGAGAAGTCCTCCACACCCGATGGGTGGCCAATCCTGTACTTGTCCCCAAGAAGAGAACCAAAGAATTAAGAATGTGCGTTGATTACACCGGCTTGAACAAGGCTTGCCCCAAAGATCCGTTTGCTTTGCCTCGCATTGACCAAGTCATTGACTCGACGGCTGGCTCGGAACTTTTGTGTTTTCTCGATGCATACTCAGGATACCACCAGATCAAGATGAGGAAGTCGGACCAAATGGCCACTTCGTTCACTACCCCATATGACACATTTTGCTATGTTACGATGCCCTTTGGGCTAAAAAACGCAGGTGCTATGTACCAGCGGACATTGCAACATTGCCTTCACGACCAAATTGGTCGGAACGTTCACGCCTATGTGGACGATATCGTGGTGATGTCCAAAAAGTCAAATGACTTAATCTCTGACTTAAAAAAACCTTTGATAATCTCTGTAAATACAACATGATGCTCAACCCTAAGAAGTGTGTCTTTGGGGTTCTAGCCGGCAAATTGTTGGGTTTCATCGTTTCCTAGTGTGGAATCGAGGTTAACCCGGAGAAAATCAAGGCCATCCTAAACATAAACCGTCTGACTTTCCTAAAAGACATTCAACGACTAACAGGTTGTGTTGCAGCAGTTAGTCGGTTCGTCGGCCGACTTGGAGAGAAGGCCCTTGACATGGTTATACCCTGCGGGTACACGACCTCAGCATACCTGGTCCAACCCAAGGAAGGCCCACGGCAGATATATGCCAACCCATGAAGACTTTCGGGTGGCCAAGGCCCATGACGCCTTTGGATCCTTGGAGAGCAAGACTAGAGTAGATAGAAAAATTCAAAGGGGTAAACCCTAAAACCTGTAACCGACTCGGTCTGTGCCTGGGACCTTGTTGGAGATATGCCCTAGAGGCAATAATAAATATATTTATTATTATATATTTGTGTTTATGATAAATGTTTACATTCATGCTATAATAGTATTAACAAGGAAACATTAATACTTGTGTGATTTGTAGACTAAAATAAGAGTCCCTAGTAAAGCCTCTATATAATACTAGCTTGTTGGTTAATAGATGATTGTGGTTTCCCTATCATGAACATTGAGATGTTATTAACAACAAGATCATATCGTTAGGAGAATGATATGGTGGACATACTCCTATAGATAAGCGTAGCATAACGATCAAGTCATTTTAATAGTTCAATTGCTATATGTTTTCTGATACATAGTAATCTAATTCCTTCGACCATGAGATCATGCATATCACCTTTACTGGATGGATGCTTTGATGACATCAAACACCACACCGTAACTGGGTGGCTATAAAGGTGACATTGAGTGTTCGGAAAGTATTGGTTGAGACACATGGATCAAGAGTGGGATTTGTCCATCCATATGACGGATAGATATACTCTAGGCCCTCTCGGTGAAATGTCATCCAATTAGCTTGCAAGCATGTGACTGGCTCACAAGGGATCACATATCACGGGAACGAGAAAAGAGTACTTATCAGTAACGAGGTTGAACTAGGTATGCAGAGATACCGACGATCATAACCTCGGATAATTAAACTATCGTGAGACAAAGGGAAATTGATATCATATGTAAGTGGTTCATTCGATCGCAAAGTAATCGTAGAAATATGTGGGAGCCATATGAATTTCCAGATTCCTCTATTGGTTATTGTTCGGAGAAGTGTCTCGATCATGTCCGCATAATTCACGAACCGTAGGGAGACACACTTAAGGATTCGACGTTGTTTGAGTAGTTATGGAATGATGAGAAAGAGTCCGAATGTTGTTCGGAGTCTCGAATGGGATTCGGGATATCACGAGGAGATCCGGAATGGTCCGGAGAATAAGATTCATATAAGGAAAGTCCCGTTTCGGAGTTGGAGAATGGTTCCAGTGTTTTCATCGGGAATGTTCTAGAAGGTTCCGGAATGTCCGGCACTCCGGAGGGGAAGGGTACATGAATGTGTTATATCAAGTTGATATGATTGCATCATGTACTCGGTGTCATCGCTAAACAAAATAGAGGGTTTATTCAAATCCTAGTTTGAAAAGTCAAACGCCAAGTTTGAAAGTCAAACGGCTAGTTTTGGGAAGTGGAGAGGGAGGTGGAAACCGACTTGGGGGAGGAGTTCCTCCTCCCACCGCCGGTGCACCACCAAGCCGAGTTGGGGAGGGACTCCCCTCCCCTTGGCCGGCCCCCTACACCTATATAAGGAGGGGCAGGGCTCCCCTCCTAGACACACAAGTTCCTACCTCTAAACCCTAGTACCAAGCCGTCGCCGCCTCCATAGCCGCCGCCGGCCCTAGGGCAAACCGCCGCCGCTGCCTAGCTAAACCCTAGCCGCCGGATTGCCCCCTCCTCGGCGTGTCTAAACCCTAGTACGACTACATCACCCACGAGAATCCGCTCTCGTTAAACACTTTGGAATCTTCGAGGGTGAGTTATTCCATCGACTCGTTGCTACAATCTAGTAGATAGATCTTGGCTTGTTTGTTTGTATGCGGTAGAAAATTTTTGTTTTCCATGCTACGAAACCCTACAGACCTGCCTAACTCTATATAAAGGCTAGGAGGGCACGACCTAGAGGGCTGACTTCATACTTTCGCATAGACACCTCCACGCCAGATTGCATATGCGCACCCCTGTAATCTTCGGTTCCGCCGTAATCAAGAGCAGACAAGCAGGAGTAGGGTTTTCCCTCCGGGGGCCTGAACCTGGGTAAACCTCGTGTCCCCGTGTTGCTTGTTTGCTAACCGTTCCGCGATCTCCAGCATCCCCATCTTCTCCAAAACCCAAGTCCATAACAATGGGAATTGACGAGATTAAACCTCATCAATTGGCGTCGTCTGTGGGAACTGGGGACGCTGATTGTGCGATTGTGACGGTCCCAACCCGAGCGATCTACAACTCTGCGGCGACGGATAATCATCTCCTCTTCGGCGCCTTCGACTTCACCGCCCAATCACCGGCCACCATGAAGGACGTCGAGCCCGTTGGCGACGGGCTCGAAATCCTGTTCGGGAGCTTCTGCTTCCAAGTGGGGAAGATCGGCACTCTCCGCCTCCCAGAGCGGGTGCCCCTGCTGTCGATCAGGCCCGCTTCGTGGGCTCCACACCCTGTGCTACGCACCACATCGTCAACAGACGAATCCTATGATAGCAGCAGCTGCAACTCCGATCTGTGCGACCCGCCATCGGATGAAGGAACCTACGGTTCCGGATCCGAAAGCTGCGGCAGCAGCGATCCGATCTACAAGCGCTACCAGTGCGCCGCGGTCATCCAGGATCAAGAGCACAATCCACCACCCAACCCGTAGGGTAGAAACGGTGGAAACAGAAGAAGCCAATCCCCCCACCCAACGGGGAAAACAACAATCGGGTCATCCACCTCGATGAGGAGGGATGGACTCAAGCACGCGAGGCCATGGCAGGCAACAAGATCCTGCCCGCTGATGCCTCACGAGATCTGTTGATGGCATACCACATGCTCCTCATCGAGGAGCACAAGAAGCAGATCAAGATGCAGGAAGAGCTGGACAAGCGCAAGAAGGCAACTTCGGAGTCCAGTGCGCGGCGAGCTGCGCTCTCCGCCATGGGCATCGGCTTCAGCTCACACGACAACAACAGGAACAAGCACCATTCTTGGATGGAGAACATGGACCCCAAAGAGCGCCGCGAGGTGACCCGAGCCCTCAACGCATCCTTCATGGAGATGGACGCCGACGGCAACGTCATCCCAAAAACGCCGCAAGCTGCGATCATGGCAGCCACCGCGTACCTCGCGTCCCACCCACCTCCGGAGGGGGACCCGAAGAGGGCCATGCACAAGTCCGCGCTTACCGGGCTCGGACTCGTCGGAGCTGTGCTCCACGGAAAAGCTCCCGCGGAGCCGAAAAAGAAGGCCGCGGTCAGATTCAACTGCAGCCACACGCCCTCATCCGAGGACGAAGAGCATGACCTTCCTCGAAGGCATAAGAGCTCACGCCATCGCAGCCACGACTACGACGCTCGAAACGAGCTAACGCAACACAAGATTAACAAGGCACGCGCCAAGCGCGTATGCTCGTCTGAATCCAAGATGGACGAAGACGAAAGAGAACTCTGCGGAGATCGATGCTTCAGAAGAACTGTTCGACGGACACGGATGCCGTGCAACTTCAAGCTCCCTTCGGACACTCCGAAATTCGACGGCACACAGGACCCCAAGGCGTGGCTCAGTGACCACCTGTCATCCATCAAGCTGCATGGCGGAAGCAGGGAAACCGCCATGCAATGCCTTCAGCTGTAGCTGACAGGCGCAGCTCGAATCTGGCTAAGCAGCTTATCCTCAGGGTCCATTCGAAGTTGGGAGGAGCTGGCGTACAGTTTTGTCCAAAACTTCAAAGGCACCAGCAAGAGGCCTGCCTCGATCGAAGAGTTGCGAGCCTGCACCCAACGAACGGGCGAATCCATTCGCTCATACATACTGCGCTGGTCCAACACCAAGAACTCCGCGGTGCACATCTCCGAAGAAAGGTCAATCGACGCCTTCAAGGACGGTGTCAAGCGCCAGGACTTCAAGGAAGAACTTGAACGCGTCAAGCCCAAGACACTCGACCACCTCATGGACATCACCAACAGGTGGGCTGATGGCGAGGACTCTGTTCACCGAGCGCACTCAGAGGAGGAAGATGACTATGGTCGGCGACGTGAACGCCGTAACAAGAGAAGACCGCGTGTCTACGACGATCGCGACGGACCCGACATGGTCGCGGCTGGCTACGCCGACCGCCGCAACGACGGCAACCGCAACAGCAGCGGATACCGCGGAAACAATTTCTGCGACGGAGGACGCCCGGCACAGTCGTGGCAGCGCCGCGATCGCGACGACGGACCCTCAGCATACGAAAAACTGTCGGGTCCATGCACCATCCACTTCTACATCGACAAGCAGGATGGCAAGAAGAAGGAAAGCCACATGCTCAAGGATTGCCGCGAGTTCCAGAAACTCAGCGAAAGCATGGCTCAGATGCGGCAGCAAGCCCCAAACCCCGGATTCGAGAACGCGCCCGCACCAGGCGAGATCACGCATGGAGCTCCTCCACCACCACCCGCAGGAGGCCCGAATCACCCAATCGCACCCGCACAAAATAACGGTGGGCACGGGTACCCTCCCACTGAAAGGAGCACTGATGATCTAGAAGGGGCGCCCAACGAATAGGGTGCAGAAGAAAATCACCCGACAGATCAACCTGGCCGTGATAGCTCCACCCGCCATCCCTGAGTACCTCAGTGGATCAGAGTCCTGCATCACGTTCAGCCGTTCGAATCACCCTTGTCAGGTCCCTCGCCCAGGTCATGCTGCCCTGGTGCTTGAGGCGTAGATCGGAGGTTTTGAGATGAGTCGCGCCTTCATGGACGGCAACAGCGGCATCCCGCAAAACCACTACTAGAAAATCGCGTTGTTTTTTGTGCATTGCATCATCATGACCGCATGCTCATGTCATCATGCCACATTGCATTTGAGCATCATCATCATCTTGCATTGGTTCGCATAAAACTATTTTCGGAAAAACCTATTTTTGTTTTGTACACGCCCCATCTTTATTCAAACGCAAACCCCGGGTCGCCGGAATATTTTGTTTGGCTGATATTGGTTTGCAAACGGTGCATTCTAAATTAAATAAAATATTAAATTATTTTTAGTGGGGGCAGTCGAACGGGCCGACCCGACCCGAACGACCACCCCCAGAACCAAAAACGGTCCACCTAATCAGCCCCCTCTAAATCCTAAAGCTACCAACCTATCTACCCACACCCACCGGCCACCTCACCCGGACCAGTCCCACGCTGCCACCTCATCTCTCTCCCTCACCCCCTCCAACCAGACGCTGCCACATCACCCCCTGGCCTCTCCCCCTCTCTTCACCCAGCCGGCCACACACACACAGCACACCACGCACACCACACCCGATCCCCACCAACCCCACCTGGCCCACCACGACCGGCTCTCCCCCCCACGCGTCCCCCCTCTCTCTCTCCTGCGCGCAGCCGCGGACACGTCCTCTCTCCCCGCACCGCTCGCCTCTCTCCTCTCCCTCCCTCTCCTCCGGCGCCGCCGTGCTCCTCCCCTTCCCCAGCCTCGGCCCGCCTCCGAGCGCCGCCCCTCCGCGTGCCAAGCCCACCCCTCCACCGTCCTCTCCCTCGTCTCCCACAGTCGCCGCCCGCCTCGCTGCTCGATCCCCCGCCGCGCGCAGCCGCCCTCCCTCCTCTCCGGCAACCACCCTCCGCTCGCCCCGCCGCTCGCTGCGCCGACCCCCACCTCCTCCGGTCCGCCGCCGCCCCTCGCCGGCCACCGCCTCCTCTCCTCCTCTCCCTCGGCGCACGCTCGCCCGCGACCCCGCGCCTCTCCTCGGCTCTACCCCGAGCGCCGCCCCTCCGGCCTACCGCGCATCCCCGCCCCCGAGCCCGCGGCCGGCCCCCCTTCTGCAGCAGCCCGCCGGCCACCCGCCACCAGTCCTCGTCGCTGGCACGTCCCATCCCCGTCGCCCCGCTGCCCTCTGCCCGACCTCCTCCGTCCCTGTCGGGCAGCGCGCGAGCCCGCCCATGGAGCTCTGCCGTCGCCGTCGCTTCCAGCGAGGAACGCGTCGCCTTCGGCCGATGCTCCTCTGCCGCGTGCGCCTGGTGGAGCCGATGTGGCCTCTGTCGCCTCCGGCCGCGCGCGTCCCCAACCTCGCTGACCGCCATGCCCGTCCCTCGCCGTCTGTCGGCCGCCGCCTCTTCGGTCTCGGCCCGAACGTCTGCTGTGTGCCTCCAAGGCCGATGCTCCCAACGCCCCGGCAGAGAGGTGTGTCCACAAGTCACACCCGCGTCACGCATTTGAAGACAAGGTTTTTCCCCAAGTCCACCATCAACAGTGATGCCGACAAGATCTCCTTCTCGGACCCCGATGCCGCTAAGTCCTTCGTCGCAGATCAACAAGGCCTTCGACAAAACAAGAAACGTCAAGTACTTCCACTCGGACGCCCCACGGACTCGGAGAAACCCTAGGACGCCAAGATCTCCGTCCTGGACTCCAAGATCTGCCTCCCGGACATCGAGCGCCAAGATCGCCTCACGGTTTCCGAAGCGGTTCCCGGACCCAAAGACGTCGAGACCCCCGACCCGAAGACGCCGGGCACTCTAAGTTCTTCGACCCGAGAACCCGGGGCGACAAGTACTTCATCCCGAACGCCACAGCCGTCGACATGACCCGAAGACGGTAGATGCGACAAGTACTCGTTCCCGGACGCCATGACCTCCTTTCCGGACGCCGATCTCGCCGAGAACCCGGATGCAACAAGATCTACCCCAGTAATCCGAGAGCGCTTACGCCGAGACCGAACCCCAGATCCGAACCCTGAGACCGACCCCGAACCCCGGAACCCCAAGTTCGTCGAGACCCTAATGTGTGAACCTTTTCCCGAGCCCTATTTTATAAATGCTAAATATGAAACTTGTTGCATATTAAATCATTCATCTCGCATGCATATTTGTGTGGTTTGGGGGCCTTATGCCGATTCACCTCTAATTAAATATGGGGCCCATATGCGGGCAAATCTAGTCTTATATTGGCCTCATTTAAATTTGTGTAGCGAACCGATGATATAATCTTGTCTGTTAAGACAACATTTAAATTGTGGGGGTTCTAAATAACTTGAACCGTTTAATTAATTGTCAGGACCCTGGTTCCGCTTAATATGACCTAATTGCATTACACCCTCGCCATGACATGCATCATACATGCATCATGCCGATCTTCTGCCGTTGTATTAAATATTGCATCCGGTGTTTATTCTAGTGTTTTGCTTCTTCGCGGATAAGGCCGTTGAGTTGATGCGAGTGTCGCCCCGATCTTCGGATGAACCTTCGGCAATGTTTTCAGGCGAGCATCTCCCCCTTTCTACCTATCTTACTTTTATAGTATTCATTCCCTCCTATTGATCTATTGCTATCTGGGTTGCGATGCTCTAGTTTCCGTACCCGTGATATTCCCTCGCAGCCATATATTGCCTTGGACACATCCTACTACCTGTTGCTTGGTAGATAGTTGGACTTGCGCGTCGTAGCCGCTTGCTCAAGTGCTGTCGCGTGTCGTCAATTGCCACAGTTGTTGGTGAATTGCCGTCTGTTTAATGTTGGAGATGATCTCGGCTTTACTTTTCGTTCACTTTAATTCCTGTTTAACAACTAAAATTGAAGTAAGTAAGCAGAGGCATCGGTGGGTGATAGATAATATTTGGTTTCCGACCGCCCACTTGTGTCCCGTAGGACCCCGAGTACTTGATACCTGTTCCTTGATTTATCGCGCTATCCACATACGGGGAGTATGGGCCCCCCTTAGCCAGAGCTTGATTCAGTCTTATTTCTTGGGGCCACAAACTAGTTTGAGGTTTTATTTACGATCCTGTACTTATGCCATGCTTTACTGCTTTATTTACGATTGTGCGAGGAGCACACTGTACTGTTTAGGTAAGCGGAATGTTTTCGCGGTATCGACAATCCCCGTTTGGGGTTCCCAGTCGTTTACAGCCATTGACGCAAACCTTGAGTCCGTCTCGGAGCTAGCTTACTTCGTTGCGGGTCTACTCAATGGGGTGGCCCCCTGAAATATTTCTGAATCCTGTGATTGCTTTGTCGTGAAAGCCTCGTTGGGTTTTGATTTGGTTTTTCCGAGGTCGATCGTGTGTGTGTTGCTATTTGTGCACCCCGGCCGGGTTAAAACTTTCTGAAAGCCGTGTCCGCGGTTATGGACGACTTGGAGCACAGTATCTCGATCATAGACAACTATAACTAAAGTAGTGCTATAAATTTGACTTTATAATGACTAGTAATCAGCGTCACTATAATGGAATGGCCCAATAAAACTGCCAACAATTGCTTGTTTGGGTCGTCGCTTGCGACCAATGAATCTGACTAGTAAGTATTGCAACTACAACGGAATGGCTAAATAAAAGTACCAACAACTGCTGGGTTTTTGGGATATCTCATGCTAATTGTATCTGACTAGTAAGTGTCGCCACTACAACAGAATGGTTAACTAAAACGGCCCACTGTTTATTTTATCAGGACGATTATTTGGTGGTAGTATCAGGTTGGTTCCAAATAGGTCTTTCTTATCCCTCTCTGATAGTCGGCCGTTGTATCGAGTCTCTATAAGGTGTTCAGTGCATGTTGCCGCTGCCGCTTCAGTCCACCATACCTATGTAGGCGAGGACCGCCGAATTCTAGTCTCGCCGTGTACTGGCCTCAGTACTGACGCTCCTCTTTTTCCTTTGCCCTTTGTCGGCACCCCTTTTGTTTAAGCAGGTTTTGAGATCGACGTCGTTAGCAGGGTTACCCTTCCGGCTTGGCCTGGGCAGGGTTATGGACGCCATTGGTTATTCTTCAGGGCTCTTAGCCCCATTTGCATCTTGTCCGTAGCTGGACGCTCTATCATTTTCAAGGTGATTTGGATCTTTGTATATTATATCTGTATTCTTGACTCATGGAGTCGCTGTTGTATATATATCTGTTCTGTGGGTCCCATCGAGGACTGTTGTGTAATGTTATTACTTCGTTTTCCACCCGCACGAAAGTGCCTGGTGGGCACCTTTGAATCGTTTCTATGCGGGTTTGGCGGGTTTCGCTAAAACTTGCATAGGTCCGATTCTGAGGGTGTTACAGGCGAGTAGCATTCGCAAGGTTCCTAGCAGTACCGCACTACACGTACCTGCTACTCAAGATGCCAGGACCCAGGGGCATCATCACGGTCCATGGGAGCTTCACCCGATTGGACCACTGCGATAGGGACTTCAACAGAATCTCCCAGTCATTCGGCTTGCAGGAGGAGCTCGTAAGGCTCCGCGAGGTGACAGACAATGGGGCACCCCCAGTCGCACGGCAAAACGCACCTGACATGTCTTTCGACTCCACCGTCAACACAAAGAAGGTGCAGGTCCACCCGACGGACGCCTCCAAGACGGCGCTGATCGCCAACGATCTCAGCCCCGCATAGGAAAGCACGCTCGTCGAATTCCTCTGTGAGCGATGGGAAATCTTCGCCTGGTGTCCTAGGGACATGCCAGGAGTTCCCAGGGAATTCGCCGAGCATGCACTCAACGTCTTTCCAGACACCAAGCCCGCCAAACAGTCCATCCAGAGACTGTCCGAGCCGCGGGCTGAAGCCGTAGGGATTGAGATAAACAGACTACTCGCTGCAAACTTCATCAGGGAGATTAAGGAGAGCGAGTGGCTCGCCAATACTATGATGGTCCCCAAAAAGGACACGGACATCCTACGGATGTGCGTGGACTTCACGTCGCTAAACAAGCACTGCCCAAAGGACCACTTTCCTCTCCCTCGGATCGACCAGATCATCGATTCAACTGCAGGATGCGAGAAGCTCTCCTTCCTCGACGCCTACTCAGGCTACAATCAGATTCGACTAAAGGTCGAAGATCAAGAGAAAATAGCGTTCATCACGCTGTTCGGGGTGTTCTGCTACAACACAATGCCTTTCGGGCTAAAGAACGCAGGTGCTACGTACCAGCGGTGCATGCAGGCATGCCTCAAGGACCAGATCGGTCGCAACGTCCCATTCTATGTCGATGACATAGTCATCAAAACCAGGGAGGCGAGAACGCTCATCGACGATCTCCGCGAGACGTTCGATAATCTCGACCGCTACAGGATCAAGCTTAACCCCGAAAAGTGCGCCTTCGGCGTCCCATCGGGTCAGCTTCTTGGTTACTTCATCTCCCAGCGAGGAATCGAGGCGAACCCGAAGAAAATACGGGCCATCATGGCCATGGAGAAGCTGAAAAACCTCAAAGGCGTCCAGCAACTCGCAGGGCGAATAGCGGCATTAAGCAGGTTCATCAGCTGCATGGGCGAGAAAGCACTACCATTCTACCAGCTGCTGCGCAAAGCTGACAAATTCGAGTGGACGCCCGAGGCGGATGAAGCATTCTAAGATCTAAAGCGGCTGCTTTCTACCTCGCCCGTCTTGGTCACGCCAAAGGAGCGCGAGCCCCTACTGCTGTACATAGCAGCTACACACCAGGTGGTGAGCACCGTACTGGTGGTCGAGCGACCCGAAGAGGGCAAGACCCATGGGGTCCAACGCCCAATATACTACCTCAGTGAGGTATTGACGCCAACAAAGCAGAGGTACCCTCACTACCAGAAACTCGCCTACGGTGTGTTCATGACGGCTCGTCGGTTGAGCCATTACTTCCAGGAGCACTAGGTGATGGTCGTCAACGAGGCACCCCTGAACAGCATCCTGAACAATCCGGAGGTCACCGGACGTGTAGCCCTGTGGGGCATCGAGCTGTCACCCCTAGACATCGTCTACGAGAAGTGACTCACGATCAAGTCTCAAGTCCTCCCGGACTTCCTTGTACACTGGATGGAGCTGCAGCTGCCAGACACCCCAGACATGTCACAGTCATGGACGATGCATTTCGACGGCTCCAAGCGCGAAGCCGGAGCTGGAGCTGGGGTCATACTGACCTCCCCGCAGGGCGATAAGATGAAGTACGTCCTCCGGATGAAGTTCTGAGCCTCCAACAACGAGGCAGAATACGAGGCCCTCATACACGGCATGAGGATGGCAAAAATATGCGGCACAACGCGCCTGGTCATCTACGGTGACTCCAACCTCGTTGTCCAACAGACGATGAACGAGTGCGACGCACACGCCGCCAACATGATTGCATACCGCGCACTCTACAACGCACTCGAAGGAGGCTTCGACGACTGCGAGCTTCGGCACGTTGGAAGATAAAGCAACAAGGAGGCCGACAGACTCGCCAACATCGGCTCCACCTGCGCAAGGGTGCCGCCAGGTGTGTTCCTTGAACAGATCTGTGTGCCATCCATCAAGCGGAAATTCCCAAAGGTATCACCCGAAGAAACAGAATACTCGGGGGCCACGCTACCCGAAGGTCATGAAGGACCCGAAAAACTGGACACAGAGGTCGCCGTGGTTAACCTAATGCAGGTCATGGTAGTCGAAGAAACTTGGACGCGACCATACCTCCAGTACTTGATAGACGGAGAACTGCCTGATAGCCTGACGGATGCCCGGTGCATATCTCGCCGGTCCAAAGCCTTCACCGTCATCAATGGCGAGCTGTACAAGCGCAGCATTTCGGGTGTACTACAAAGGTGTGTCACCATCGGCGACGGAAAAACCATCTTCCAAGACATCCACGAGGGCATCTGCGGCCATCATGCAGGCAGCCGCTCCCTTGTCGCCAAAGCTCTCCGAGCTGGATTCTACTGGCCAACGGCCATGACCGACGCCAAGGACATCGTACGAAGATGCAACGGGTGCCAAAGGTTCGCCGACAAACCGCACGCACCCGGGTCAGAGCTCAGGCCCATACCTTTAGCCTGGTCTTTCTCCCAATGGGGCCTCGACATGATCGGCAAGTTGCCCAGTTCCTCGAAAGGAGGACACGTCTACCTCCTGGTCGCAGTTGACAAATTCACCAAGTGGATTGAGGCCATGCCGGTCACTAACCAAAAGGGCAAAACTGCCATCAAGTTCTTTGAATCCTGCCGCATAGCATCATCACCGACAATGGATCGAACTTCATCTCCAAATAATTCCAGGACTTCTGCGAAGGCCTCGGAATCAACATCACATATGCCTCAGTGGCGCACCCGCAAACAAACGGGCAGGTGGAGAAGGCCAACGTCCTAATCGGCGCCGGCATCAAGAAGCGCCTCATGAGTCCACTCGAGCGACTCGCCGGAGCCTGGAAAAAAGAGCTACCCTCTGTCCTATGGAGCCTGCGTACCACGCCAAACAGCTTCACCGGCTACACGTCGTTCTTCATGGTGCACGGAGCCGAAGCCGTGCTACCAGCTGAAGTACGCCACCAGGCCCCTTGGGTCGTCGCTTATAGCGAAGCCGAATCCACGGCTGCACTCGAAGACGCCGTCGACACACTCGACGAAGCACGAGACATAGCAGCAGCTAGATCAGTGGTGTATCAGCAGAATCTCCGCGACTACCACAGCCGACGGCTGCGCCCAAGGTCCTTCGTCGAAGGATACCTAGTCTTGCAACTCAAGCAAGAGCGACCGAAGAAATTCGAGTCGCCATGGGAAGGACCCTACATCGTCACCGAGGTCATCCCAGGTGGCGCCTATCGCCTCAAGCACGTGGAGTCTGGAGTCGCATACTCTAACCCATGGAACGTCGCACAACTGCGATGATTCTACCCCTAGCTACCTCCCTCTTTACTTTCAATAAGGCTATTCAGCCAAGGCTACTCAGCCAAACAATGTACCTCCCCCATTACGATATGAATAAAGCTAAGTGTCTCGCTCCAAAATTTTGTTTACTACTCGCATTTTTACTCCATGCTACAAACGCACTCGGGGGCTCCCCCCACCTCACGACTTCGTCGACTGAGGATAACACGTGTACACCTGAGTAGCTGACCACGTCAGGCTAACGAAAAGGACACGCATACGAACAAAGCGTTACGTGCTAGCACAACAACCAAACCTTTATAACAAAGGGCAAAACACGCCCAGTCAAATATATACAAATTTTACATCTATATTTTTTACATGTACTACCTACTCTGAAGAATAACCTGAGCACGCTGCTCAAACAGATCTATGATCTCTTTGGCATACTACCTTACAGTCGCGTAATGCGGACGCATATCCCACTCACCACCATCTGGCCGAAGGGGCGGCCCAGCTGCTACATCGGACAGATCTACGTCAGGACAATGCAACCGCACAAGGGAGAGCGCAGCCTTTACCCCTGCGACGAGCTGATGCCGCACCAATTCCTTGACATGATGCACGTTCCGAAACTTCGACACTAGACCGGAGAGAGTTGACGGTGCATCATCCAACGGAACATCACATGCAGAACCGACACGAGTGAAGTCTTCACCTGACGAAGCACCCGTGATACTTGGTGAACGCGATCTTGCACCGTCGCAAGGACCATAGCACGGTCACGATCCATCCAGAAGAACCCACCGACTTCCATGTATTGTTGAGTCAAGCAATTGACCCGAATAGCAACACGCTCCTTCTCCTCCCTTGGAGCAAGGTTAGCACCTGCAATACTTGCAAAAAAAAGTAAGATGCAAGGCCAGCAGGCGCATTCGAAGAAATGGGCAACAGCTCGAAAAACTTACAATGAAGCTGCTCGGACAATCGAAGCAACTCCGCCATCAGGTACTCCTCTCTGGCAGCACCTCGATCCGCCTTGGATTTCCAAACGTCAGCATGGCCACGCACCCCAAGCAACTCTTTCTCGAGACTACGAACACGATCTCGAAGAAACGCAAGCCGCGACGCATCATCCAAGGATGGCCGCAGCCACGCTGCAGGCGAGGTGTCAACGGGATCAGCACCCGAAAGGCCCTAGATCAACAGAAAGTAAAAGACATGAACACGCAGATGAAGGATCACAAAACTCAACAAATTCATTAAATGGAGCAAAAGCCACTACGTGGCACCAGGATTGTTCATCAAATAATTACAAAAAAAGAAGCTACAACTATCCTATAACTACAGCGCCTACAAAGTTGCACCCTGAGTAGCCTCGGAGAGGGATTGCCTCGCCTTGGCTTCCCCCTGCTGCCTTAGCGCGTACTCGGCTAGCAGATCAATCAGCTTCGGCCCATAACGCTTACAGCGAGCAGCATAGGTACCGAAGGCTACCTCAGATCCATCAGCAGTCGTCGGCATCCGGGAAGTGACCTGGGGAAGGTCCAGCTCCGCTCCAGCCACCAAGGCCATTGCCAGCCCGACGAATGCGTCGATGCCCTTCTACTTGCGCTTGTACGCCGCAGGTGCTTCGGCTGACAGCGCCTCCGCCCCGGTATCAACATCTTCGAGGGCCACGCCCTTGGGGACAAGCTCCTTGTAGAAGCGCCCAAGGACCTCCTTGGCCTTGGCAAGCGAGTTGACGACGGTGCTGCAGCGATCTTCGACCGCTGCAGTAGCATCATCCAGAGCACTCCCGTGCTCCAGAGCACCGCAATCAAACTCAATGCCCGCAGCATCTAAAGAAAACAAAGGAAGCAGAATGAATAAAAGCACTTCAAAACAAAGACTAAAACATCCAAAAGAAGAAGGTAGAGATGCTCACCCGAAACAGCCTTGGCAGCCGCCATAAGCTTGCCGGCCACTTCTCTCTCGCGCGAAGCCGTGGCCGTCGCGAGCTGATCCTCGCGGTCGGTAGCCTCCTGCTGCAGGCGCTCCTTCGCCTCAGCCGCGTTGGCCAACTCCAGCTCAAGGTGCTCCCTTGCACCAACGGCGACCTCAGCTTTTTTCTCCGCTTGACCAAGGCTCTTTTTTAGAGCATCAATCTCACGAAGAGAGGCATCCTCTGCATCAAGCAATACAAATATCGGATCGAAGGACAAAATGCAAGAAGAAACAAAAGGCCAAGGCATAACAATACCTTGAAGTTGTTTAAGGCTGGCCTCCAATGCCAGGTGCTGCTGCACCAGTTGGTTGGCACCCTGCACAAAAGGCTGCAAACAAGAACCACCAGTCAAAGAAGAGCTCTGGGGCTACGCCCAAAAAGAATGAGCAGAAGCAAGTCACGCATAGGAAAAATGCTCGGGGGCTCCCCCGAGATACGAAAACAAGCAAAAAACTACCCTACAGATGCCCGGGGGCTCCCCCCGAGGTGGGAAAGAGAAACAGATCATTTGAAAAAGGCTCGGGGGCTCCCCCCGTGGCAGAAAGCAGAATACTTACATGATTCGACAGCGACTCCGAAGGTCCGCTTGCAGCCTTCTGAGGCGCAACCACCCGAACCTCCTGCGGAGAAGGATCTGGAGCAGCGCCTTCAGAGGTGGCCACCGTCTGAGGATGACGAAGCACAACCTTCGACTCCCCCATCATCTCCCGAGCACCATCACTAGAGGAGTCGTTGGAAGAATGGCTGCACCAGGACAAGTTAGCACACGAACAAAGTAAACAGGCAAGAAAAGGCAATACGGGACTAAGAAAAACTTACGAGTCAAGGTCGCTCAAGTCGAAGACGGGAGGGGTCCTGAGGACCTTCTTCTCCTCTTTCTTCTCTTCCTTCTTCTCTTCCTTCTTTTCTTCCTTCTTCCGCTTCGCCGGCGGGTGCGGTGCCACAGCCCGCACGGGAACGGCAGGAATCGCAGAGGAAGAGCCTCCATGCCCATCACTATGACGTTCAAGCCACATCGGATTCCTAGGAGTCGAGGCATCCGAAGACTCGTTGGAGCTCCGTGTGCGCTTGCGAGTGTGGTCCTCGCTCGACTCGTTGGCCTCTTCAGCCGGAGACCGCGCCAATGGCAGCTCGGACATGGAATCCACCACTTCATTGTCCGGTGCAGCCGGAAACAATTCGGGAAGCGGTGGCGACATGCCCGACACCTTGAACTCCTGCACAAAAGAAGAAAATTTGTTAGCAAACAAATTCAAGTACAATGCAGTCGAAAATAGCGCTACGCGCATGTCCCGAATCTACACCTGTGGAACAGGACGCGAAGCAGAGAACGGAGAAGTCAGCGACTTCCCCGGGATATCCTCTCCAGCCTTGAACTTCAGCAGCGGGCGAAGGACACCGTCGAGATCTCCCCTGGAGAGTTCTTCAGCCAAAACCCTCATTGGGTCATGACGACCAGCATAAAGGAACATCGGGTGCGCCCTAGCCTGGAGCGGTTGCGCCCGACGTTTGAGGAATGTGCGGATGATATCCACACCGTTCACCTCCTTATCAGGAATCAGCTGGAGATCCTCCACCCGATGATAGAGAGACTCTATCTCCGTTACCTCGCCATCCAAGATCTGGTTCTTCCAGGACCTCTTCGGCTCGATCTTTTGGGAGGGGTCAAAAGGAACAAGACCAAAATCTTGCCCAGCCACCGTGGAGTCACGGATGTAAAACCATCGCCTCCGCCAGTACTGGACAGATTCGGACATGGAAAAAGAGAAGAAAAGTAGATTGGATTTGAGAGAGATGATGCAACCCCCAATGGGATAAACACCATCCGAACCAGATTGCCTCTTCACGGAATAGAGTTTCCGGAAGAGGCCAAAGTGCGGCTCGATACCAAGCCAGCACTCGCAGAAAGTGATAAAACAAGCAATGTGAAGAAGAGAATTGGGGGAAAGATGATGCAGTTGGACGCCGTAAAGAAAAAGCAGTCCACGAAGGAAGTCGTGGACTGGGAAGGAAAATCCCCGAAGAACGAAAGCGAGGAACATAACCCGAAAACCAGCGGGGGGGGGGGTTACCTCGTTGCCTGGGAGCTTGACGACCTCCCTATCTTGCGGGATCAAGCCCCGCTCACGAAGCTTGCGGAGATCACTCTCCCGCGTCTCCGATCGCCACCAGCCACCGTCGGTGACACGAGTAGCAGCATCACTCTTCTTGCCTCCAGCAGCGCTGGTACCAACCGCAGAAGAAGACTTCTTCGGCTTCCCCATTGCGGTGCGGAGACGCCGGCGGCAAGAACGTAGGATGGAAGAAGGAAATGTCCGAGGATATTCCAGTGCGCAGCAAGAAATCTCAAGAGAACAACAGAGCAGTGAAACAAGAATGGCTGCGGTGAAAACAGACTAAGTTTTTCCCCAATGATTATAAGGACGAAGACGACACACGATAACCGTCCATCAAGAAGACCTAACACCAACGGCAAGATCTGACCATACACGTGTCAGCATCACAACGAACCGTCGCTAACACGCCATCCACTACGCGTGGAAATCGAGGCGACGCCGTAATTATCTCCACGCCGCGCGTGACCGGTCAATTCAAGGTCAGAAGGTGGGACCCATGTTCGTCCAGTCAAGTCATCTCTGGCGCAACAGACGCTTGAGGTCACCGATCGTCAGCACTGACGTCATCAAAAGCTATACTAGAAAAAGCCATAATTCTTCGACTCTAAAGCTAAGAGTACTCACTCGAATCTACGATTCAACCAACTACTCGGGGGCTACTCCTATTAGGAGCGCTGGCCGCGCACCCGAAAATGAACAAAACTACAACACTGAACTACTTCTTCGAGTCCTACGTCAACTCTGCGACTCCACTACGGACTCGGGGGCTACTCCCATAGGGAGCATGGATTCAAGCATCCGAAAAATTTGTGTCCTACGGGCCTGAAGCTGAACAGCGGCTGAATTAAAGTCTCTGCTCGAGTCTACGACTCGAACAGACACTCGGGGGCTACTCCCATAGGGAGCGCTGGTCACGCACCCTATGAATTCTTCGACTGCGATCCTTCGGATCAGCATGCAAAAATTTTCGGCAACTCTGCCCCATATAACGCTAAGTGAGCAACGTCCTCCTTGGCCACCTGAAACACCTCCGTGGTGATAAACATTCGGATGCTGTGTCTGCGACACAAAGATAAGACCTACAGATATCATCTGATGGCCTGGTAACGCACCTGACTGCGCTCTGCTAGTAAGAATCCGTGCCAACAGGCGCGATGAAAAATCCCGACGGACGCGTTGGGTACATCATTTAAATTCACTAGAATTACACTCCTGTAAGACCTCCGCGGCTTGAGTCAAATTACACCAGCATATGTTCCGGGTTCGAGTCGAGGGACTCAAACCTGAAGAAGATCGTGTTGTTTTGTCCTAAGACAGTTAACTGACCTTGATCCGTCAGGAGAGTCAGGCACACGCATCAACAATCCCTACACATTCTCTTGAAAGACAGAGTTGCACTCGAAGGATTTAAGAGTCCTCAACCGAATCTACGATTCGACTGATCACTCGGGGGCTACTGACATGGTTATACCCCACTGGTACACGACCTCAGCATACCTGGTCCAGCCCAAGGAAGGCCCACGGCAGATATACGCCGGCCCATGAAGACTTTCGGGTGGCCAAGGCCCATGACGCCTTCGGATCCTTGGAGAGCAAGACTAGAGTAGATAGAAAAATTCAAAGGGGGTAAACTCTAAAACCTGTAACCGACTCGGTCTGTGCCTGGGACCTGCCTAACTCTATATAAAGGCTAGGAGGGCACGACCTAGAGGGCTGACTTCATACTTTCGCATAGACACCTCCATGCCAGATTGCATCTGCGCACCCCTGTAACCTTCGGTTCCTCCATAATAAGAGCAGACAAGCAGGAGTAGGGTTTTCCCTCCGGGGGCCTGAACCTGGGTAAACCTCGTGTCCCCGTGTTGCTTGTTTGCTAACCGTTCCACTATCTCCAGCATCCCCATATTCTCCAAAATCCAAGTCCATAACAATGGGCATTGACGAGATTAAACCTCGTCAGCACTGCCGCTGTACAAGTTGCTGAAGAAAGCGGACAAATTCACATGGATGGACGAAGCGGATGCAACATTGAAGCAGCTCAAGGAGATTCTTTCCTCAACGCCCATCCTTGCAGCACCCGAGCGTGGAGAGCCACTATTAATCTACATGGCGGCAACCAACCGGGTAATCAGCATCATCATCGTGGTAGAGAGGAAGGAACCAGGCTATGAGCACGGAGTTCAACGACCAGTTTACTATGTGAGCAAGGTCTTGACAGAGTCCAAGCAGCGTTACCCGCACTACCATAAGATAGCTTATGGAGTATTCCTTGCTTCTCGGAAGCTGAGGCATTACTTTCAGGAGCACCCAATCACAGTGGTGACCAAGACTCCAGTGTCCAACATTATCAACAACAACGATGCTACAGGAAGGGTCGCGAAGTGGGGCATTGAACTTGCCGCCTTCGAGATCACCTACAAGAGACGCGACGCTATCAAGTCACAAGCCTTGGCGGATTTTATCGCTGATTGGACGGAGATGCCAGATGCTACTCCATTGCCGAAACCAGAGTACTGGGTGATGCACTTTGACGGATCAAAGCTTCTCAACGGCTCGGGGGCTGGTGTATTGCTACAGTCACCAACAGGAGACAAGCTACACTACGTTCTGCAGATCCACTTTTAGGCTACGAATAACATGGCGGAGTATGAAACACTCATTCATGGACTATGTGTAGCCAAGGATATTGGCATCAAGCGCATAGTTTGCTGTGGAGATTCCGACTTGGTTGCCCAGCAGGTGGCTGGCACCTGGAATGCGTGGAACCCTATGATGGCGGTATATCGAGACGAAGTGGACGAGATAGCCAAGAGCTTCTTGGGATACGAAGTCAAGTATGTGCCTAGGGAGCAAAACGAGGTAGCTGATCTGCTATCTAAGCTTGGATCAGGGCGCAAAAGAATTCCGCCAGGAGTTTTCCTAGAGCATCTACATACACCATCCGTGAAGGGAGACGAAATCGACAATCCGGATAGAGCTGACTCTTTTGTCCACATGGTGGCAAAGGTCCCTCCGGCTTGGACAAGACCGTTCATGGAATATCTCGAACACAGAACTTTGCCCGACGACGAGTTCGAAAGACGGCAAATAGTACGACGAGCAAAGGGTTATACCATAATCAACGGACAACTCTACAAAAGGAGCACCACTGGTGTATACCTAAATTGTGTTTCCCAGCTAGAAGGTATTCAAATCCTACGCGAAATCCATCTCGGAGATTGCGGGCATCACGCCACTCCTCGATCGTTGGTCGTGAAAGCCTTCCGGCAAGGATTCTACTGGCTGACCGCGAAGGCGGACGCCAACAAGCTGGTTGAGACATGCATGGGATGCCGGTATTATGCCCGACAACCACATGTTCCTGCTGAAGAGTTGCGAACAATACCAATAACTTGGGCGTTTGCAGTCTGGGGGCTAGACATGGTTGGACCATTACAGACGGCACCATGTGGGTTTACACATCTGCTAGTAGTAGTTGATAAATTCACCAAATGGATAGAAGCTAAACCCATTAGAAAGCTTGATGGGGCAACTGCCCTCAGGTTTGTCCGGGAGCTATGCCCTTTTTACACTTAGCATTTTTTTATCTAATTGTGTACCTCTTATATGATCAATGAAATAAAGCTCTCTGGTTCACTCATATTTCTGAGTCTTTTACTTCCTTTAGTGTTCATTTTGGATCATATAAAACCTTTATGCACAAGCTTTGTGATTGCACTTGTGAAAATTCCGCCTGCGGGCGTTAACTTAAGTTTTCTGGTCTACACATTCTTTGTCGTTTTTATGTGGATTCTGGAGTAGTGACTTTCGGCACTTATTGTCGGCGATTTTGTGCTTAGGTTATTGATGGTGCCATTGGGCATCATCACCTGAGCGCATGGTTCCGACAACGAGTCTTGTGACTCACGAAAAGTCAAGCATAAAAACCAAAGTAATGGATAAGCCAACACTTGCTTAAAAAATATATACATGTTGGACACTAGTTCTTAAGTAGCAGGACATACATCATTGTTTTCCGCCTTAAGTTAATACATAGTTTTTTCCGCATACGCATCAAAGGAGCAACAAATATTACAAGTTGTTTTTCATTCCTTTGGCGCAGGCGACTTGGAAGCAGCGTCATCGGCAGCAGGAGAATCACCCTCAAAGTTGGAAGTGTGAAGGGACTCGGAGGATCTTTGGTTGCCGCCATCGATGGTATTCATCGGCACTAAGACGTTGACGTCGACTAACTCGGCAACTCTGGTGTCATAACCTGCGAGTGACGACAGGATGGACTCATGGTTTATCTCTTTGCCATCGTCATCCATGTCGGGTATGCCAAAGGTTACCGTGTCGATGTCGGCATCTTCATAGTGTGCCTTTACCATGGACAGCGCCATCCTTGCCCCGGCCCGTGCACATGAAGCTTTCCAGCTTGTGATACGCTCGGGGGCTCGGCACATGATCTCCGAGAACTTTGCCACAGAGTACGATGCCTTGATATTGATCTGGAGGGGCTTGGCAATCTCTTTGGCTTGTGCGATGGAGGCGTTGATAAAGTTGCCGGCAAGAACTGTGCATTCTTTTGCTGGAGGAGGCGACCGAGTTAAACCCATAGGAGCTGCCAATTCCGACAAAGAGCACATGAGTTCAAAAATTCAGAGTATCCAGACTACAGAAATCCAAGACGGAGAATCACTTACTGAAGATGCTAGCCTCAGCTTGCCAGAGGGTATCCGCCAAGGAGTCCCGTTCTTGTTGGAGGAGCTTGTACGCCTCATGATGGCGTTGATTCTGCTCATCGGCAGCTTTCTTCTGATCTCTTAAGATCGAGATCTCCTCCTTCAAGCGGTTCATCTCTTCGGTGGCGGAGTCCTGCGGGGCTTTCATTGACTCCTCATGCATCTTTAGCATGTCCTTCCTCTCCTGCTTAAGGATCTTGTTCTCGCTATCCAGCTCTTGAATGTGCTTGGATTGCTCGACAATGTCCTTAGCTTTGGCAATGGTTTATGCAAGTCGGAGAAAGCAAAGAACACAGTGAGTACTCGGAGAATACACAAGTTCAAAACGGAATACGAAAAAGAAAGGAAAAGCAGACGCTTGCTCTTGATGATCTATTCCTTCAAGAAGGTAGTTTTACCCTTTTCGGCTTCCAAGTCCGCACATCTTCTGGTACTTGTCGTTGGCCATGCCCCTCCGAGCATTCTCGTTCTGTGGAAAAAAGAAGAATTAAACGTTGTTTGGTCTACTTGGAGCATCTAGCCGGAAATTTTCCACCTAGACGCTCGGGGGCTACAGCGAGAGTTTTTAACTTAGCAATATGCTTAGTCTTTCTTTAAGCATCTAGTCAAAACTAATTCAGTTCTCGATTAGAAGCTTGGGGGCTACAGTATAAAGTTTTTAACTCGGATGTATGCTTAGATTTTCTTTAAGAATCTAGTCGGATATAATTCAGTTACAACTAGAGGCTTGGGGGCTACAGTATTGAAATTTATAACAACTGCGTATGCTACTCTTAAAGCATCTAGCCGGAATAATTCATTCCACCTATATGCTTGGGGGCTATAGTGAGAAGTTTTCTAGCTTAGTCACTCTTAGAGCATCTAGACGCAAAGACCTATGGTTTTCCGCGTAAATCCTCGGGGGCTACAGTGGGATACTCATATGAAATGTAAAAGGTAAATAAAACTTACAAGTGCAATGATCTTGAGGTTAGTAGCACTCTCGGCCAGCAGCTTGCCAAAGGATACGCTGTTTCCTTGCAAGATCTCTGCTTGTTGGAGGAGCTCCTCTAGACCGCACGTCGGAGATGTCGGTGCCGCACCAGGAACCAGAGTAGTGCTATCTGGCGTAAGTACCAGATAGACTATCTTTGGATACTCTATGGTTTTCTTGGGTGCGGGGGCGCCGCCTACGGCAGAAGTACTAGCTTCCACCACCGCCTTACCGCCACCGATGGCATCCTTAGCCGGAGCTTCAGCCATTGGGTGTGCAGCACTCTCCTGCGTCGGTTGCTCGCCGACAACAGCAATCTCGGTAGAGGCACCTGAGTCCACTTCCATGGCGGAAGGGCCAGATGCTTCTTTAGCTTGTGAGCTTCTAGGACGGAGGAGGGCTTGACGTTGGGAGTGACATGGGCGATGGCGGGAGATGCGTCACGATGCAGCATGTCCTTGATGGTTCTAGAAGCCCCCATTGTTTTGGAGGTCTTCTTCAAGCTGGTCATGGCTTTCTTCCTGAAACGTGCAAAATGCATAAGTACGGGAACAAGACAGATAAATGAACAATGTCGGAGAGAAAGAATCTTACACAAGAGGGGGTGCTTTGGCAAAAGGGATCCCAGTAGTCTTTCTTTTCTCTGCCTCCAGGGCGACGGTAGTCTTTTTGGAGGCTCCACCCTTCGTCTTCTTCTTGCCTCCATCGGCAGCGTCAGAGGTGGAGCTCTTCCGCTTTCACGCCAACGGAGCATCATCGTCGGATACGACGGTGACTTCCTTCATCTTTGGATCATAGATTTGAGGAGCCATGCTATCCTCGTCTATGTCGCTAAGCTGTTAAGGTAAATAACCTCTGTGTTAGATGAGATGGAAATTGCTAGACGGAAGAACTGGAGTATATGTCATACACGGAAAATAAACAGTTACCTTTGGGCACTTGATGTCTACGAACATGTCGTAGGTGATGGTGAAGACACACTTCTTGTCCTTCACCTTGAAGATGTCCTTAAGACGGAGCTTGACGGAGTCGCTCGAGAAATTGTCCACGGAGATGCGGAGGCTATCCCTTCTATCGCTGGTATACTCGTGCATTAGCTTCGAGCGGTGCTGCAGAGGTTGAATTCGCCCGATGAACCAGCACATGGCTAGGTCCAAGTCGGTCAAACCTGTCTCTACGAACCACTCTATCCGCCTTATGGCACGGGAAGCGTCTATGTCGGAGGGAAGGGAGGCCTGGGATCTCCATGTAGAAATTTCGGCGGCGGCTCCATCAACTAAGTCCGGGTACGTTACTTCTCGGCCGGCCAGAGGGATATCTGGGCCGTAGAAGTAAGTACGCTGCCAGTTCTTGCAGGACTCGTGGCCGACGATGTCGGGGAACCGCTGGCCAGGACGGATCTTGAAGCTTATGGTGCCGCAATTTCTAAAGTTCATCCTTGCTGGCTCCAGCTTCGCGTTTGACGGTGAAGAAATACACAAAGAGATCTAGCCTAGGATTAATCCCTAGGTAACCCTCGCAAAGAGCCGCGTAATTGCTAAGCGCTAGGATACTATTGGGAGAAAGGTTTTGGGGTTGTACTCGGTAGTGGTTCAAGACGACAAGGATGAAGTTAGAGATGGGCAGGGAGACGCCGCGTACCAATTGAGCTTTGAGGTACACCTTTTCTCCGGCTTGGGGAGAAGGTGTGACCTCGCTGGCCGGTGCCGCCCGCCAGACGAGCCCCTCCGTCGCAGAGAGGTAGCCCTCGGCGATCAGCTCCTTGATGTCGCGGTTCGTGATGTCCGAACCGCGCCAATCGCCTTTGTGGGAATCAAGCTGTTCCTCCAACGGCTCCAGCGCTGCTGGACTGTGGTCGCCGCCGGTGGTCTCGACCACCACGGAGACAGGGATGACCAAACCCTCTGGGGGCACGACGATGGAGCTCGCCGGATTCACCGCGGCTTCGCCCGACGCCGCCATCGAGGGAGTAGAGCTGCTGCTGGCCATTGCGCGAGTTTGGAAGTGACTGGCGATATTTGGAGTTAGGGTTTTTCGCAAGGTTGCGCGGAGAGCTCGAGGGGGCGCTCGCTGGAGGAAGAATACGATGCGAGGAGAGAATGAGGTGAAAAGTAAAAGTTCCACCGCAGTTACTATTTATGATCTCCATCATCAAGATTCGTGCAGCATGATCGGACGGTTGCCGCGTAGACGACGTGTGTGCGGACGTGCGCGGAAATTTTGCCACGTCCCCAACCATCGCCGCCAACGGTTCGTATCACTCGCGCAGGAAAATCGGACATGATTGCGTTCTCTGCATGTGTGAGTTACGAGGCATCGCTGACCTACGTTTGTGTCACCCTAGTTGTAATAGGCAGATGAACCATCACATTAGAAGATTCTGGCATGGACGGATCTAGTCCGGCAACAGATGAGTACGATGAAAGATTCAGCATTTCTCCGGCTTACTAATTGAAGACGGAGAAAACCTTGCAGGGTTCTTTGGGAGGACTACAAGATATTGCTTGACGATTTGCTGACATCCATCTAGGCGGAGCATTCCAAATGAAGAGGCAAGACGGCGCAAGATCTCGGAGTTCTCCGGGGGCTACTGTTGGGGATATGCTATAGGGGTATCCTCATAGCATGTCTCCTATCCGGATAACCCGGGTGGCCCACAGTTGGTAGCATGGCCTATGGCCTGCTGGGCGGCCCAGTTAGATGGATCCAGAAGGGAGGCCCATGCCGGATAAAGGAAGGCTACGTTTGGAGTCACCGACGTACCCGGAGCCTTGGAGTACAAGACACGCAAGACTAGTAATAGACGGTGTAGGACTCTGTAACCTGTCCGGCTAGGACTTTTCCCTGTAACCCTAGGACCTGGCGACTATATAAGTCGGGCCTATGGGAGCCTTTAGGGCACAATCTTAGACGACCAAGTAGAGATTAGCACACACCTCGCATAGCGAACCAATCCTTGTAACTTGGCGTATTGCCATTATAGTGATTTATAGCAGGAGTAGGATTCCGCCACCGTTGTGGATCTGAACCTGGTTAAGCTGTGTTACCTCGTACCCATCAACCGCCCACCTTCCCCTACGTCTCTAAACACGCACTGTGAGGACCCCTCCATGGCGTACTAGTCGGCAATACCACGACACCAGCCGTGTTGCCCTACTAACGACACGTAGGTCATGAAAAATTTCATACATGCATCACATACATATATGGGACATACTTATCACATACATCCTGCAAAAACAAGTTATGCATAGAATCGCATTCTACTGGATCATGTGAACTCGCAGCACCTAGTTACCTTAACGAGATACAAAAGGGGCTACGACTAGGGGGGTCTAGGGGGTCTCCCCCTGCGGAGTTCAAAGGGGCAGCGCCCAACTGTGAAAAATGAGAGATCGAATCTACACAATTTTCTTTAAGGATTTTGATCAGCAAATCAAATTTACCATAAACCAACTATTGTTCCGATTCATTCAAACTCCTTTGATCACGGTACATCGATTTTAGATCTGGGTTCCGATTCGATCAATCATATTGATCTTCGCGTGATTCAACATGATTTATGTGTCATTGTCTACCCGATGACGGAAACCGACCGGTATGGATAAGTCGTTCGACAACCTTAGAAACATGATCACGGAAAGCAAGATCATAGATCAATCCTGAACCACCGCCATATAAACGATCATACCATTCATATCAATCTGCATATCACCATATGCAAACATCCCGAACCTATAACTGAACAACATCGGCTCTGATACCACTGAAGGGATACAGGTAGGCTACACTAGCGCAAGTCAAAAATTTCTACCGCGTAAACCAGGATTACTGTTGTCATAGATCACGGGATTACCACTAGACGCGCAGTTGTAGAACTTTGATGAAGCGCGCCAAGGCAGTGTAGATGATCTACGTCTCCTCCTCGTCCTTGTCCCATGAGCAGCTCCCCTTGCGCGGCTCGTCCAAGTGCTACAGCTGCAGCACCTCCGAGGTATCCACACGTGCGGGGTGAAAGCGTCAGACGTCGGACTGCAAGGTCCGCACGTGCAACACATGCGTGAGGAGTGGCGGCTGGGTGTAATGGTGTGACCCTGGTCAGCTCGCCCTACTCTCTCTTATATAGGCGTCCCTAGTGGGCTTCTATATTAGCAGCCCATTAGTAGCCTAAGCCTGGTCTAATTCGGATCTAATTCTCATTAGGCTTTCAGCCCCTTAAGTGTGTGACCCTATAGGTTCATATACATATAGACATGACACGAATACACTTATTATATCAATAGTTGGTAGCGGCCTCTAGCAAGACGTGCCAACTCCTAAACGTATACAAAGATCATATCGGACGAACCATCACAAGGTTTAGTACATGTCTTTCCCTTTGCCTTACGATATTTGGTCTAGCTCCAAGCTGACCTCCCTTTCTCGATATTGTGATTCAGAATCCCTTTACTAGGTTAACTCTTAACCATATGTAGCATGGCCATGCATTTCTGGATCCAATCACTCGAGGGGCCCAGAGATATCTCCCTCAAATAGAGAGGGGCAAATCTCATCTTGATTGACCATGCCTTGCAGCATGCTTCAGGACAAACCCGAAAGCTACCTTTATAACTACCCAGTTACGGAGTAGCGTCTGATAGCCTCCAAAGTAGGTCGATCCACATCTCAAGTACATGCGACAATCTCAGGTCTAAGGCCAAAACGTACACGATGTGTAGATAGAGAGCTGCAACTAATTGTCAGTCTCAAGTTGGGTGAGTCCAACCCCATGTCCATAACATATGTCCACATCATTGGTTTGACATCTCCATGTCTATGACTTGCGAAACATAGTCATCAACCAATCGATGTGCTAGTCTAATATTCACATGTGTCCTCACATGAACTCCAACTATGGACAACTATTAAATAACCATGCAAGTAAAGAGTTTCATAAACAATTCACATAATTGCCAATTAATACAAGTTGTCTGATCTGGATATTCAAGAAACATTATAATAACTCATGGATACATAAGAAATATAATCATCTCTATGATTGCGTCTAGGGCATATTTCCTTGAGAGCTCCTATTTTAAAAAATATACAAGTACCGATTCTTTCTAGGAAACATATTGTTGTATTATGTGCGACTCATAATTCCATTATAAATACATTAAATTATAAGATACACAAAAAGACAAACACGTGACAATAAAATAAAAGATAACACTATTCTACTATGTGCACCTTTGAGCTCGTATTTATGCTGGATTTTACATCGTTAGGCCGTGCACACAATTTGCCAAAAAATTGTTTAATGTCTTTTTTTATGTGTACACATTAGGTGGCAAGTTTAGTGTTGATTAATAATTTGCATGTCTTGCACGTATATTGGCTGGAATAGGATTTTTGTTTACTTCAAAGCCAAGTCCAAAAATACAAGTCGAACACGAAACTTAACATGACAGGTCCATGTACCCAAGCAAAACCTAGCATAAAATGGAAATGGGGGGCATAAATTCGAAATTCTCCGCCCCTTGCTTTAACCCCTCTCTCTCCTCCATCAATTCCAGAGCCCAAACGCCATCGTGCGCATCGAAGGTCAAGACACAGCTGCCCTCCTCCTAAATCCAAATCAGGACACCCCCAGAGAAACCCAGACACCCGCCTCAAATGCGCCGGCCGCGCGCCGCCGCACGATGAGCTCCGCGGTGACGGACGCCGCCGGCGACCTCTTCGCCGCCAACCTCAAGGGCGCGCTCCTCGCCGTCGCCTCCTCCGCCTTCGTCGGGGTCAGCTTCATCGTCAAGAAGAAGGGCCTCCGCCGCGCCGGCGCCACCGGCTCCCGGGCAGGTCTGCTCCCCCACGCACGCTGCTGTCCTTTTCGTTCTTCTCGCTGTAGCTCTAGGTCTTTCTGGCTCCTTCGTGAGAAAAGACGGATCCTTTGTGCCCAGTTCGGCCGGTTCCATGTTATCTGACGATGTGACCTTCCCTGTCTTTTGAAAATTGCAGGTGTCGGAGGGTATGGGTACCTCTGGGAGCCGCTCTGGTGGGTCGGGATGGTCACCAGTAAGCCCTCGTGATCCTCTTGGCCTTCATTTGTCCTGAACTTCTGATCATATGGGAACTGGATTGAATCGCTTCAGCAAACTTGCAACTTTTTCAGTGCTTGTTGGGGAGACAGCCAATTTCGTGGCTTACATGTTTGCGCCAGCCGTCCTCGTCGCGCCGCTGGGCGCACTCAGCATCATTGTCAGGTACAACATCCCACTTTTTTTACTTTGCGTGTGTTAACATTTCGAAGTCTGAGTGTTCAGGTTCGTTCTGACATGTGCATTTCTGTGATAAAATTTCGGGGACAGTGCTGTTCTAGCCCATTTCATGCTGAATGAGAAGTTGCAGCGGGTGGGCGTCCTGGGCTGTGTTCTCTGTATAGTTGGGTCGACGGTGATCATCCTCCATGCTCCCGAGGAGAGGTCCCCGAGCTCGGTGGAGCAGATCTGGCGCTTGGCAACACAACCTAGTAAGTTTCCAGGACATCTCCATTCAGCTAGTTGCCAAAATATGGACTGTCTTTTGACATGTATTCTGTATTGTCGTTGCAGCCTTCCTTTGTTATGCTGCTCTGGCAGTAGCTGTGTCATTGTTTCTTATGCTATATTGTGCCCCACGGTATGGGCAAGCAAACATAATGGTGTATGTTGGTATTTGCTCAGTTATTGGGTCCCTGACGGTAAATGTTCTGCATAATCTGCCTCTGGTTTCTTATTTGTTTGTTGCTATATGAGAAAATGACATCTGTTTGATGATGTCTCTGGGTAGGTAATGAGTATCAAGGCTGTGGGCATTGCAATTAAACTGACCATCCAGGGCGAAAACCAGGCAGGGTATTTCCAGACGTGGCTGTTTGTGACAGTTTCAGCTATATGCTTAGTTATCCAGTTAGTTTACCTGAACAAGGTGCACATTTTACTGCCTGAATTTTTCTTCAACCCCTGTTAGATAAATTTTCGCAGACTCTGTCGTAATATTCTGATCATGACATTACCTGCTATATTATATCTCAGGCATTGGACACTTTCAATACGGCACTTGTGTCTCCCATCTACTATGCCATGTTCACAACCCTCACTATTTTAGCAAGTGGCATAATGTTCAAGGTGAGCAATTTTAAAATTCTATATAACTGAGGACATGAGTTATTCTTCACCCCTGTGTTAATTGGTCTGTTCACTTCTGTTTTTTTAATATCCAGGACTGGTCTGGACAGAGCGCAAGTGTTATAGCCTCCGAGACTTGTGGCTTTCTTACAGTTCTTGTCGGTATTGTTGTGCTACATTCTACTAAAGAACCTGACCAAGCTCTGTCCGGAGGTAGATGCTTATGAAGCTCAGGCACAATGGTAGCACAAATATATCTTATTCCAACTTACTAATCTTTTTTTTTCTCGTCATATCACTGCAGACCTTTATACACCTCTCCCTCCAAAGATATATTGGCACATCCAAGGAAATGGTGGTATAGGGAAACAGAAGGAGGACGACTCACTTACCCGTGATTTCATCACAGTCGTGCGCCAAGACTACTTTGTCTAGATAATTTCCAGGGTGGCATATAGTGTTTCATCTTTCATGTGCCAATGCTACAATCCCCTGCAGAAAGTTCTTGTGGAGATTGGAGACTAAAGCCTGTTGTCCACACTATAATCCTCCTGGGACCATCTTGATACGAGTGACCAAGTAATTGTAAAATTTTGTAGAGATCATGGTCAATCATGATTGATGCCAGTTGCATCCAAGGTAGATGTTGTACAATTACTTCTGAACTCTAGAACGATGTTGCTGCAAAGATGTTGTAGGAAGTTTGTCAGGGATGTAAATTTTCATGTCATCTGATGTGAATATCAAGCATTACATGGCTTGCTGTTGCTAGTGTGGCATTTTGTTCACCATTTTTGGCTCCGGGATTTTAGTCCATGTATCATTTGAGGCTTGCATTGTACAATGCATTCTTATCAGAAGTAGAGCACTTAATAGGCTTATATTGGACAGAGGCAGTATTTGTTAATTCCACCATTATAGTCATTATGTTTTGCCTGTGTGGTGAAAGGGTTCTCTGCTGTGTCACATCCCGGGTATCGTCTTGGTTTGTATTTTTTTTTTTGCATGTTCTTGGTTTGTATTTATGCATTATATGATATAAATAAGCTCAGTTTTTCCTCATACGTGCTGTATAAAGTACTGTGCCTTTATGAACAGAAAATGACGTCTCAACTCTCAAGTCCAATTCATGCTAGACAGTTGTCAAAAAACTGAATGGAACAGAACATTCGAGTTATTCCATCACATAACTGAGAAAACATGCAAAAAATATGAACTGGAACTTCGGCGGCTTTTATTTTACTCCTGGACACAATCTCAAGTACAGTACTCCCTCCGGCCCATATTAATTGACTCACATTTGGCAAGATTTGAATGAATCTAGCCACTATTTAGTACTACCTCCGTTTTAGGGTTTAAGACGCACACGCTTTCTAATGCAAAGTTTGACCAAAAAATTGAGCAAGAAAATCTTGATTATATTGTATATAATTAATATCGCTGGATTCGTATTGAAAAATACTTTCCAGTGATACTAGTTTTATATCAAAACTCTTTATGTATTTAGAGTAATTCTTGGTCAAAGAAAAAACACACAAAACGAAGACGCCTTAAGCCATTGAAACGGAGGAAGTATATAGGTTTATTCAAATTTTGACAAATCTAAGTCATTAATATAGGTCGGAGGGAGAGTTTTGTTTACACGATGTTTTACCTAAGTTTGTAATATCACACGTTTTCAATGGCTGACTGCTAGAGTCTGGAATACAGCTCATGAATCTCACGTGCAATCTCGTAAACATGAGATCAAAAGTGAATTTCCTTATATGGAGGACATGTCTTACTCTTGCAGCGACACAATGCCTTCTTACCATTCGCAAACAACGCATCCTTAGTTTCCGACCAAAAGGAGGAAAGTTAAACCATATCTGTTCATATAAGTTATCTTTTGCTTCATAGTATATCCCATTTACACAGCTATTATTCACTTGCTAGCAGCACAGTTACATAATTAATTTTACAACGTGGCTCCCTGTAGAACACACTAGAAAACGAAATCGTCACAATGTTCACAGGCTTCAAAAAGTACATCCAAACAATGTAAACGCTAACAAAGCAAACATATCATACATGTGCGGTAACCATTTTGTGAACCAAGGTCTTAAACGACCCAAAGGTCGTGCAGTGCGTGCAGCTGGCCCAGAGAGGTAGATTTTAGAGACAGACGATACATCTCTTTCAGCTTTGCGGCGTCTCCTCTGCTGCTGGTGTTGGCCTGACCAGCGGAAGCTGCTGGCCTGACTGCGCCGCTGACCGGCAGTGATGCTGCCAACATGCTCTTCAGCAGGCTCTGCAACTGGGTCCAGAACTTTGGCTTTATGTCCAGGTTCACATCGTTTGGGCATTCCTCATTCGCTTCAACCACATGGCGGCCTTCCAGCAAGTGCATCAGCGCAGTTTCAAGCATCTGTGAATGAGATACAAAAATTAAGTACAGTACTAATTATGATATATAAAAAGAACTACTGTTCCATACACACAAATAAGACATCCATTTCTAGATATACACGCACGGGATGTCAAGAGTAACACGCAAGTGAACTCAATCTCATAGGCTCAAAGCTTAAATGCTCAACGGGTTTCGACCTACTGTTACTAGCCAACAGTGCAGCGAACTACTGTGATTTTGTTTCTGCTACTTTTTATATAAGGCTACAATGTTTTCTGAGAGATCCCCACATATAACAACTACTGGTTGGCACAAGACAGAGCAATTACTCTTCGGCTACAACCAAGATTGTTTTACCAGATGCAAAGTACAACATGCTAAACAATTGTAAGCAGACTTAGCAATGCTCCATTCTGCACAGCAATTATAACAGGCAATGAACTTTCTGGAATGCCAGAAAGAAGTAACTAAAATCTACCAAAATGAGCAGCTGTAATAAGAAGAGATTGCAAGACAGAAAGAACATACCGCACTAGAGTGAAACGAATTGGAGATGTTAGTAGAAAGGGAAGATTGCGCCATAAGGATATTAAGGAACATGGTTGGATGTGTCTTCGGACCATAGAATTCTAAAGCCCTATGCCAGTTCTTCTCTGCTAGTGAACCGTACCACTTAGCTTTCTGACGATATTTATCCTCATTCTTCTGTTTGACCTCCTTGTCAGTTAAATCCAGGAACTTCAAGCACAGATCTCTTTGATAGCAACCAAGCTGAAAATGGCCAAAAGCAGCCTCCTGTTTGCGAAGTTCACCAAGGGATTCATATGTAGACAAGGCCTCCCGAAAAGCATCACTTGCTGAGATCTCAAGAACTGTTCTATTAGATGATTCATCAACAAGTCCACCCTCATAGCTGCCAGTTAAGAAGCTTTCCCTTGCCAAAAGCATTCCAAGCCTCAGGTGGGTATGTGCATACTGGGTGTAAACTTCGTTGTGGAGTGCTTTATCAACCTCATTGTCAGCAACAGCATAACTCAGTTGCTTCTTAGCTGCTGTATAGTAGTTTATTGCTTGAAAATATTCCGACTTGGCAGACTTCACAGATTGCATATATGAGCCTTCAGGAAGATCATACATCTGAAACTCTTCTATCCTTGATGCCAATTTCTCTGCTAAAGCTCTTCTACCATGAGCTGAGTTACAGTTGATCAATATAATATTTGTGTGATCAGAGACATCTTGAAATGCTCTAATAGCATCAGCAAAAGCATTCTCAGCACTGCTGAGATTTCCACTCTCGAGTCTAATGCGGCCCAGTTCATTGAATGCCCAACCACTTTTCTTACGGATGGTAGAAAATTCTGCAGAGGGTATAGGAAATGCAAACATAGCACCCTTAGCTGCACCATAGCAGTGAATAGCAGAACACAAGTTGTATTCGGTATCTCCTGGTTTAGGACCTCCAAGGTATTTGAAAATACCACCGCCCCTCACACTGAGAATATCTTCATTAGATTTGTCAGAAATCCCATCAGTATTGCTCGACTGATTTCCCATCTTGTGATCATGATCAAATTCAGCATTTGCTACCAAGCTTTTTTCAACAGAAGCATCATTCCCACAGTTCTGCATTTTTTCAGAACTTTCAATAGCTTCTGCTGCATTAGGGCTCTCTTTAGTTTCTTTAAACTGCGAGCGAATGTTCCTGCCAGATGCTTTTTTGTTCTTCTTTCTTCCATATAATGTAGAGGCCTCAGGACTGCTACTGCTTGCACTACTGCCAGTATTTGCCCTGTCGCTTTGGCAGCTACAGTTTATCAGTGAGCATGTTCCACAATTCTGCTTATCTTTTCCTAATTTTCTCTTAAGCCGTTTGACTTCCATTGCAACTTCATTTGACATTCTAACTTCACCATCGGGCTTCTGTTCTCGTGGTTTCGGTGCTTGATGGCTGCCCAATCGGTGATATTCTGCATAGACGTCACCTACAAGCATCCAGGCATTGGCCCAAAATAAATAATTAGGAGGTAACTGTCGAGCAGAGACTTCATAATTTACACATTTTGCGTTCTCAAAATATTCTGCTTCATCCAATGCAAGACTTGGGTTTAGATCACCATCTTCAAGACACAGTGAACTATTGGAAATGGATGAGATGAATTCATCACCGTCAAGATGTTTAGGCATAGACCCATAAACCATACAAGCTAATTCCACAACTTTTAGAGCGCGATGAAGCTGTCGATCATTTTTGTATGCTTCTCCAAGTGCCAGATAAGATTCCCCAAGCAGAAGAGCAAGCTTCCACAATTTATGGTCCATTTTCAATTTTGGTAGCCACTCCCTTATGTCACAAACTTCGATGCAATCAATATCACCACATCTACATAAAGACAAGTCAACAGGTCTCTCCCAGATGGTGTCTGCGCTGTCAACGCAATCGTCTTGAGTGTTCTGTAGCTGCCGGTTCCATCTAAGAGACTTAATAGCTTGTGTTACATGATGTATAGCTGCCAACTTAGAGGAGATTGCATCAGCAATGGTTTTTGACATCTGAGAGGTTTCAGCCTGACACATCAGCAAGCTATCCTTGGAAACATCTCCTTTTGCAGTTGAATATGCAGAACCAATATCAACATGACCAGGTGAGGATTTAGAATGTGAATACTCCAACATACTATCTACAGCCGCTGGATCATCCTTCCTACTCTCTGTCAGTACAGCATCTTGCTTTGATGGTGAATTCTGAAGGCTCAACTCTGGAGATTCATCATCTAAGTCCGTAAGAGTAACTTCTGATTCAAGCATATAAGACTCAGTTGTCAGTTCCAACTCCTCGTAACACTTAAGGATGAGCCTTGCAAACTGTTCATGAGCATATGCCCTGACAACCTAAAAGATGACAGATAAATCTTAAGAGAAAATTTTCACCCAGAAAACAACAGACTTGAAGAACGTGATATGATGAATAGGTAAATAAATATACCAGGTGATCTTGCTTGCTGAGGAAGTCTAAACATTTTCTGAAGAACTTTGCACATTTTGCTCTATTACTAGGTACCTGCAAAGCATATTTGATCTTTAATAATCGACAAAGCTGTACTTAAGTAAAGTAAGGGTGAACTCTGTGGTACCTTGGATAAAGACATCCTGTGAGCAACACGATAGAGGAGTGTGCCCAGAGAGAAAAGGGAATCCCTTCTCCCCTTGTTCATTAAAGAAGACACAGGACCACACGTAGATCTATGATCACCAGCAGCATGTTTTTCCGGTAGCATAGACAGGTCATATAACTGCACAACATCTTCTTCGGCACCTTTATAGAGCTGACAAAGAAAACCTTCAGTATAAGTGCACAAGTACTAGAGTGGTGGTTACTGGTCTTAGTGGTCTATCACTAGAATAAACAAAGTTGTACTTATGAATATGCAGGTAATACAGGTATAAGGTTGAAAGGTTGAATATGAATATTTGATGAGGGATAAGTTCAAATTACATACCCAATATGCACCAGGGTCTTGCTTACAGTTATTTTGAAGGAACCTCAGGACAGCCAGGCCATTTTGCTGGACAACCTGTGGATGAAATGCAGGTGTACCATCATCTGACACACCCTTGAGTAAAAATATATCATCATTTTTTAGAAGCTCATATCCTTGGACAACACCATTCTGATGATAGCATATGGCCAACTCTGGAACACTTGCCATTACATTGTCAAGCCAAGCTTCTAGCCAGTTCAATGGAGTAACCTGTCCAAAGCAATTTATCAACAGAGAAGGTAAGGAAAGAAAACGTCAAACTACATTTAATAAAACAAAGCATACCTGTCTCGAAATATCCCATAGATGCAAGCTAACTGCCATATATTTTTCATTGCTAAATATAAGCAAGTCACTACCCAAGAGAATATGGAAATTGTGGAACTGCCAAAAGCAAACTTTCCGAAATCCATTATTCCCCACTCTCCTGCTTTTCTCAGATTCTTGCACATCACTTCTGGGGTTTTCACTAACACGAGTAGTTTTCCTAATAGGATCGGATCCTGGAACTTTTTGATTATTGTTCCTAGCACCGAAGTACAGACTTTCGCAGGTACCATGTGATGGTTTTCTACTTTTCCTGATATTCTGATCCAAATACTGTGATGTGCTAAGATTGGATGAGGAGGGCGAATCAATGGAACCCTCCCCATGACCGAAAGGTCCATGCAACATCGATGATTTTTGGTTGTCTTGTGATGGTTGATGACTTGGTGGGCAATCACAAGCCTCTGCCCTCACAGAGTGCATTGCAAAATTCTTTAATATTGAAGGATCTGATCCTTTAGGTTGGTTATTTTGTCTTCTAAATATCTTCTCACCTTCATCAACATCAGGCCTGCAGTACAATATAGAGCATTGCATTAGTAAACAGTAAACTGGGAGCGTGATTATTTTAAAGCAATCAGACACTAACCCTGTGTTTAAAATGAGAGTGTCTCCAATACGGCTAACAGCGATAGATACTTGTGCCTTGGAGTAAGGTATTTTAAAGATCTGCTTCAGAATATCAGTTGGAGCAATTACATCTATTTCATCGCCATATTCGGCTAGGCCTGACACAGCTAGTGCTTCACACTTCCTTGATAAGTTTTGGTTGAAAAGTTCGCTTCCGAATCGTAATCCTGAAGGATATGAACAAACATATATCAATAGAAACGTATTGGCATATAAACATTTGAAACTACTGTGTCATGTGGACAGAGGTGTGATAAGAACAGTGCCTAAATGGCTTATTAGTCAGGCCCGTATTTGGCTTTGATGAGGAAACCATCACGAATGCCTGATTCAGAAGCTTATTAGCACCATCAAATATTGCAAGTAATCATGATGTCTGTTCAATTGGGCAACAAATGTATTTAAGCATAAAAAATAATACAAGATTTTTACTTAATGTGTTGACACAAAACAGAGAAATCATAGATGGATGCCACCAGCAATGTCACTGCTATCCCATGAGATCGCTCTAAGGCTCAGTCTGCGGCAGCTGATCTGTGATGTGAATATGAGATGTGTTGTGCTTATATCCATTTATGATGCAATCACATAATTTTCTTTATAGTTCTAACTAATTAGCCAAATTTCCGACTAATCGGTTGGCAGTACCTTTCTGTCTACCAATCGTACTATATCTTCCACGAAGCGGGTAAACAGATCGCTTTCACAAATTGTAGGATCTTTGGCAGCCTTGCTGGCCCGTGCCGTTTCTGGCAATTAGAAGAAATCCTAGCAGGCCGGAGATAGACTTTGTGGATAGCAATTGAAAGGGAGGAATCTTCTTCTTACTTGCCTCTGAAGACAATAACCCCCTAATAAGAACTCCCAACATTATTCAAATTTTCAGCTATCACCAAGACTGACTCATAATACGAAACTATAAGTATATCTCCTTGCATAATCTTATTCTGGACTCTTTCTCAGCGTTCCTATTTCTCCTCCTTGATTCCTTGTGCATCATGTACTGCTCCTGCTGTTCACCATGGACTACTATCGCTTTTCCTGTGCTTACACTACAGCAGACCGATATCCATCAGAATTTGAATAGTTCCGCTGCTGCATGGATCACTGCAGCACCAGCTTGTGGGATGAGGCAGAGAAGTATCAGCTTTATTTCACTCTCTATCATTCTCTAACTTTTTAACTTGGAACAAGATGTAAATACAGGGATTAATCCTCGCAGAAAGAAGCATAAACCAGTTTGTCCACTGGTAATAGATGTACCAGGACATAAAAATATTTGCTTACTGGTTAGCAAATTGGCTTGAACATAAATTTGCCATGTATCGTTATTTAGAGTTTTCACAGGCAGCTGCCGTCAACCATCAAATACCAGACACCATTTACGTATATATGGAGTGATAGAGAAATCACATGGATATAACAGGCATCCTATTCATGATAGTTTCGAGTGACATGTGCTTGCCAGACGCTGAACAAATAGAATTTTACTAGCACGGTTAGGTATTACCATCATCTATGATGCCTTATACTACAAACTGCCAAGAATATTTTTTAAAATTCAAACTATAATGACGAAGGCTCGAAAAGATCACCTTCATTACTCTTTGCATCCGTTGGGAAAACTTTCTCTGGAAGATTTGGAATCACGGGGAGTGTGTTGAGATCAGTCTCCAGTGGCAGCATTTGGTACCGTGGAGCCCCAGTCCCAGTCCTGCAATATTTGTGATGAGGAGCAAAATTACAATAGTCGTTCATCAGCTTATTCAGGCATTTGTAGACTGGGCGAAATTTCATTCGGTAATGTTTACTTGCCAATATCCTCTGAACATGATTGTGACTAAATACCCAGTAATGAATACATGGCAAATAAACACAAAAAGGGGGGAGGTAGTGTCCCCAACCACTTATTCTGGGTTCCAACACCAATATCAATCTAAATTCTGTTCACTTGCAAATTGTAAGGTTGCAACTGCTAGATTCAGATATGTCGATTCACCATTCATTAGACCGATCGTTGCTAACAGCAGCACGCACACACGCCTGCTACTCATTTCTCCTTGATCAATCTACCTCCCTAACGAATCACCATCACAAACAAAGAGTGCTCGCTCCTATCGCATTCTAGCTCAGATTCCCCAGCCCAACCCTGAACATCCTAGCAGCACATCCGAACGCTCGAGCCCTAAGCAACAGAACTGCCGTGATTCGGAGCACACAGCCTCCACCAGGAGCCGATCGAGAGCTACATCAGGAATTCAGAACCCATCGAATCGCACGAAGAATTAGCTAGACTCCTCACACGGACGCCACACCGATCAAACAGGCGCAGGGCGCGGTGGGATGTGGGGAGGGACTGAGGAGCTTACGGGGAAGCGGAGGAGGGGAGGAGGGCGGGGGGGTAGGCGGAGTCGTCGGTGGGGACGGGGAGGGAGCCGACGCGGAGGTAGCGCGCCGGCGGCGGAGCCGCGATCTCCAGCCGCCCCACGCACTGTAGCTCGTCCGACGCGTCCATCGCGCTCCTCGCCGGCGGCGTCGGATTCTGGCGCACGCCCGGATCGCCGCGGCGCGCTGTTCCGTGCCTGCGTCTCGGATGCCTTGCGGTTCAGCGGCTTGACGCACGCCCTCGGAGTCAGTGGAGAGTACTGGACGCTTCCATCGTTGTTTACTGTTCCGGTAATCCTTCCGGTGTTGCCCTTCCGGGCTTTGCCATGGATCATGGATGGAGCCGACAGTGTTTTCCTAATGTATTGTGGGCTGAAAGGCCCTTTTTTGGTAGATTCTGGGCCGAAGTTGATGCTACAAACTTCTGAGGAAGCTAGAAACCAATTTGCACTCCAATTAGCGTTTGCGAGAGAAGGGAAAAAACTGGTGAATTTCGTTCCTAAAAAAATGATGCATTTCCCTGATGCCAGGGTTAGTGCTGGCGTATCATGAAATTAAGCTCGCCTTATGCAAGTTTTTCATTGAAGCTGATGTGTGAGATGATTACTGGATTCAGAATCGCCACCTTGTTTAATCCTTTACTATTAGGTCGAACCCCTAAAGACTAGTACCTGGTAAAAAAAAAGGGTAAATGCCAAGACGGCAACAACAAATGTTGTGGTGCATGTCAATTGTTTGCTTCTAGGAAACACAATGTGACGCTGGGATCTTGGTATCATTTCTTCTTCAAAACTTGCATTCCTTGTAGTACAAGAGCTAACAAACACAACAAATTGCTTTTTACAATAAAAACCTTCCTTTTCTTTTTCACCCCCATATCATACATAAGTTAGCCATGATCCCAGACCACCCATCCATCTTTCTCTCGCTGACTCTAAATAGGCAACCTACCCGTCCATCTCACGCAGGCACATGGCAGTCAGCTCGGCAGATTTGATGTATACTTCAAGCAATATGGATTTTCAAGATCACAAACCGGATCGAAATATACAGGAATTGGCACTGATCTACTTTGATTCCTCACTTCACTTTTAGATTGTCGATCATATCCAGAGCTTTAGTCTTATCGATTTCAAAGTCGATGACAGGAAGCAGACTCCTTATTGATAGGAATTCTTTCCTGTTGCCACTGCTCGGTGAATGGCTGTTACTTTTGATCAACTTGCTTTGCTTGATATGTCTTGCCTTTGTGTCAAACTCTTGGCTTTTGCTTATACCAGGGACGAATTTCCTGTACTTGACATCCCTTAGCATCTCTTGATCTTCTGGCGTCAGAAGTGGTGATGATGAACTGCTGGCTATGTTTGAAGACAATGTGAGTGTGGAGCCCCTTTGTGTAGGAGATCGGACAGGAGACTTGATGGGGGATCGCTCGCCATTAGCTGTTCTAGATTGACTGATGAGATGCTGAAGCGATATAACAAGATGGAGGATATGTGTTTCCGTCTTGTCCCTGTCAGCATGATGCAGTGTCTCGATTCGGGTGAGGTCCATCTGCCCTGTCGGCTTGCAGTTTACATCTGACCTGCATAAGACAAAAGGAGCATACTTAAAAATTCCACTTTTGCATCCCCGCTGTTCAAATTGAAAGAAGTTGGATACTAACCCTGTATTTGCCCACTCTCCAACCCAACCAAAACCATGGTGAGCCCTGAAAGGACACACGATCACATATTCAGTAACCAAAAAAATGAAATGGCGGTAATTTGTGGAGTGCTATGAAGGTAACTTAGATTACTTAGTGGTGTTATTTGCAACCGGGACAAGCCACCGTAATGTCTTCTCCATTTCCGCCTTGATTTGAGAAACAGTAAGCTGTACCAATTGAGTCCAATATTACATCAATTTTATAGTTACATGTATACTATGGCATGGTTGACTTGTGCAGTCTACTTCATTCTCTATTCACAAAGCCAGTATTACTCTATTGAATTGTTGGGTGCCATCATGGGTACCTCTTCCTTGACTCCAGAAGGATGTAGCTTAGAACGGAGAGCAGATTTTATGGTTGGTGGCAAACTCTGGTATAATGAATCCCTTGTGTTTGGAGGAACAGAAGCTGACCGAGAAACCTGCCAATAGATTAACCTTTGTCAGATTACAGAAGAGAAAAGCAACAAGTTGAGTTAGCACTACAACATCAAGCTGCACAGACATGAAAATGTAACAGTAACACCCCACCAGTGTAACATTGTACTGATCCTTTTATTCCCTTTGTACAATAAATCATGGTCCCTTAACTAAATCATGATAATTTGAGACATGCACAAATTCATAAGAACTGTCTGCTGGTATAGAAAAATGGCAGAGATTTTTGTTTTTCATATCACAGAAATTTATAAGACATCCCCGATGGTGTCTGATGAACTTACAAGAGCATCGATCTGACTGATGATATTGGCATAATGCAGCGCGAGTCCGGCTGGACCCAATCTATTACGTCGCTTGGTAGGTTCCTGTGATTCTTCATTGTCTATAGATTGGTAGAAGCAAAAGTTGTAAGAGAAATGACAAATGCAGAATAAAATACTACCTCCGTCCAGAAATAAGTGACATGCTTTTGTCTAAATATATCTATATACTAAAACACGTCTAGATGCATGTGAATCTAGACAAACTCAAGTCACTTATTTTTGGACAGAGGGAGTAGAAAAGTTTAAACTTATTGGCATATGCATGTCAAACTATGATTTCAAAGAGCATAGTGTAGCTTAATAAGAAGTCGGGCAATAGACCATGTCTTCAACAACGTCAATGATCAATGAGACCACAATGTCACATAGGATGAACTTATACTGCCAACATGTTTTGGGCAGGGGTATTCAAGTATGACGCCAATGATGAATGGGATCATAATGTCACGTAGGATGGACTTACACTGCCAACACGTTTTAAGTAGGGGTATTCAAGTATGGGTTGAGATCACAATATACAAGGAATCTTGTGGGCATTTCCCAGTTTATGAGCACACTTGTATGTCGCCAGAGTGGCTTCCGCAAGAATGAAGTACGGTCAGGTCAGAATAAGTATTTTGAACCTAAGAAAACGTATGATGAGAAGAATACACCAGTGATGTTTCTTCAGAGAAAGGGGGTGAGAAGGACTGCTAAATACCAGAGATGAGGTGACAAACTTGAAAGTTTGACATAGAAGTACCTGAACTGAGCTAATTTGGTTATCCAAACAGCACTGCTGAACTAAAGATACAGATCTGGGTAATGCTTATCGTGAGGTCATTAGAGTGGTGAGATAAACTAAAGTTATCGCACACTAATAAAAGGTGTGTTTTCCATTAGTCGCAATTTATCAGCAGTAAAACAGCAAAAAAAAATGACTAACTAACGCTAGCTCAATTTCTGCAGAAGGATACACATTTTATACAAGATGGTAATCACAAAGCTTATTACCTGGGTGCCCAAAGGTATTATGGATCTCCAAATGCAAGAAGTGCACAATGTCTACAAGTTTTTCCATAACCTAGGAAAAAGGTATTATTTCTGAAATTAGACAAACAATATTTCGCAAGCAAATCCGAGTATCATTCCTTCAGAGCATCGAGTGAGTGAAACTAGACAACATCAACATGAGCATTCTTCCCTAAAACTTGTGTTCCTGGTAGTAGCACAGAATTATAATAAAACTACCTACCAACCTCTTCCAAATTCTTGGACCAGAGAGACTTCTTCTTCAAACTTTTAACATGCTTCTGTTGGCTTTTCACCTCCTGCTTTAGAATGTGCAGGCTATCACCTGCAAACAGAACAAAACCACATTAAGAATCATTATCAAATAAAGCAAACAAAAAAGTGTAACAACTCTAGTATTACCTCCGTGGCTCTGTCCCTAAATAGGTGGCTTATAAATTTAGTCAAAAGTCAATGCTTTCTTAATTTGACCAAGTCACATATAAAAACATGAATATTTACAATACCTAATCAATACCAATAGATCCACCATAAGATATAATCATGTGATGTTCTTACCCAATATTGTAGTTGTTGATATTTTCTTCCATATATTTGGCCGAACTTAGAAAGGACTGACTTTATCACTAGATTTATATGCCAACTATTTGGGGATGGAAGGAGTATGAACTATGAAATGTTATCAGAAGGAACTGGTAGGTACCCAGGGGCAAGTGTGTTCAAAATCTAGCGCTTGCAAGGCAATATCAAGATTTTTTTAGGGAAAAAATAAAATGATAAATTATACGCAGGTAGTAATGGCTAAAGGCCTAAGATTACATCACTAAATATTTTCCAGAGATTAAAATAGATACTATAAGTTGGTTTCGGTTGCATACAGGTTATCCTATTCACATCTCAATGGTTCGTCTTCTTTATGGCTGGACTACAAAGTATTTTAATAAGCAGCGAACCACATACAAATACAGGCTGTGGTGCTGATTCGCTGAACTTCAATACTGAAACAAGTGATGGCAACTGGGCATAGAACAAAGTTTTAGCTGCTTTGACTTTCTTAGATGTGGCCATGCAGCCATACCAACCATGCAAGTAAGCATTAAATATAATGGTCGAAATACACTAGGTGTTGGTCACCTACTGACAGTTTAATAGAGACACTTGACCGTGACATATGGCGGAATTAGAAACATTGATTGTGATATAATGTATTAAACTGTTGAGGTCAATTTGGCAATTTCAATTATGCATATACAATTTGATCTATGTGGCTCATAGCATGGAGCCTGTCTCCCAAAAGAAAGATTCTAGAAAAGTAAATATTCTGAGGATTATACTCAATTTGAACTTTTCAGATAGCCCGAAAAGAAATCAGAAACAGCAACCACCATCTAAGACACCAAAAATATTCTTCATCGCAGAAGGTCTTACATGTGAATGGATTTATGCAAATAACTCCTATAAATTGTGATGCAGAAGAAACCAACCTCTTTGGGCGACACTTGAACCATCCTCTTCCTGTTGTTTACGATGATAATCCTGTTCAAATCTGTCAAGGGCATGCATTTCATGGTATAGTTCCTGGAAAATAAAACAAAATGAAGTCTATAATTTGAACAAAAGGTGCAACAGAATAAAACTTATTAATGCTAGGAAATTGACAGGCAAGGTTCAGCTACAAACTGAACATTACAAAGCTAATGGAAAATGAACAATAATACTATATACTCCCTCTGTTGATGAATACATATCATTCTACAATTCAAATTTTGCTCCTAAATATATTTCATTCTACCATTGTGAGATAACATTACGCCATTACACAGTGTGTTGTACATGTGTCTTGGTTGAAATGTAATTTCCTAAAACACCATGCAATCAGGAATGGAAGAATGCTTCTTCATTAATAAAGATAAAATTGAACCATAAAAAAGTTGCCATCAATTTATAGTTCCCTTTAGGCTCTAGTGACAACTCTTATGTCTTCATGGGATATACAACTTAACATTTATGAAGAAAAGACTCTTTCTTAATTATGTTGTGGTCTGCTTTGTTAGCTACAATCCTTGAGTTGTTTTTACTGTGGAATAGTAGGACAGGTCGGTTTGCCTTTACTTAGCTTATAAGGCATAAGCTTGCTGTATGACAGCTAGCAGCACATAGATATATGGAGAGAAGGCAGTTGCAAGCCAAGAGGCAATAGAAAGCCTGTGTGTCAGGTTGAAGCACATACGTATCTGTGTCATACATATGTGTGTAAGCTAGTGGCAGAATGTAGATCCTCATATAAGTGCATATGTGTGTGTCATATGTGCATGTCTATATGAGAGAAGAGCAAGCAAGTTTCTCCCATGTTCTCTCCTCTGTTCTCCTTGCTCATGTGTGTGTGTGTGTCCACTAAGAATGAGCCGAGAGATTGAGAGAAGGATGCGCCCAACATTTGGTGTGGGTCGTGGCCAACATGCTTAATTATAATCACAAACCTAGTTGTTATAAGGCAAATGCACATTACTTACAGCTGTATATTGAACACAAGCCACCAATTTCTGCATCACTGATTCTGCCTCTTCTTTCAAGTGATATTGAGGGGTCCGCTCTGACGACAACCTGAAAAAGTTCGATGCAGAAAGGTGCTAAATAACACTATAATATCATTATCATTATCAAATGCAAGGACCAAAATGAACTGAACTTGTCAAAGTAGCGGTCCAAGTTGTGCCACTGAGGATCCTTGCATCGGTTTCCAAAGCGAATAACTTCTGTAGAGAACACTTTCAACTCTTCCCTGTTGGAAACAGACAAACTTTAATAAGGACAATAGCACAAGATGTTCAGGTCCAGTTTGGCAGTTCTATTCATATACTATTGGTTCAGCATATTCTACAAAAAAATGAAGTGTATTTGGCCAAATGTTGCAATTGGTAAAATGTAGCAAAGATTCAGAACTAACCTTTTGTCAGAAGCAGCAATCTTGAGTAATTCATCCATATCTTTGGCTACAAGATTTTGAACACCTTCTGAATGAAGCACCACTTCTTTCAAATGCTTTATGCTCTCTTTCGAAAGAGCTCGCATCAAATTGCAACCTTTCACTATGGTATTAGCAACCTCAAATGCCAAAATGGATATTTTGTTACCCTTTGATGCAGTGCCTGATCCAAAACCACTATTTACATTCAAATTTGTCATGCTACTGCCAAGTGTGTCCAGTACGTCCACTGCTTTTCCGAGCCCAACAGTACCAGCCCTACCCAGAATTGAGCTTACTTCTGAAACCTGTTTCAACAATCAATATGGCAAGGAAACATTAGAAATTGGTATGGGGTCAAACAATTTGTCACATAGAAGCAACATTCCAGAGCAACAAACATTACGGCCATATTGTGGAGAGGCGAGAGATCTCTTTAGCAAGGATAAAAGATAAAAAATACTTTTGCAAATAATTCATTTTGTGGGATTGGATTTGCTTAAGTTACAACAGACGTATAAAGGCATAACGGAATCCAACAAGCTTAGACATCCCTAATAATAAGAACCAATTTCCATTTTCCTTTTGGGCAGGTCACATATACACACTTCACTGCACTCGGAAAGCTAGAAACAGTATAGCAAGACACATCAGGTTTCATAGTCACATGGTCCGAGCGTCCTTACAAAAATAATAGCACGAGATCACTTAAGGGGGATAAATCCAAAACAGGCTGCCGAGCAACAAAAGAGACACAAATATACTTTGCAAACTTTTATGATTGCAGGTCAATGAAGCATTCTACTTGACGGATGTGCACTGACAAGTGCAAAGGAATCTCCGCCATTAGCAAATGATGCTCAATAAAAGAACATGTTAAGGAGGGCTATATTGGGTTCACATCTCTGGTGGTTGATCATTCCTAGGCTAAACAGGGTCAGCAGCAAACAACATGTCCCTGGTTATTGGCCAATTAGCAATAAACTGCTTTCTGTAAATAAGCTAGTAGATGATATGTTCATCAGAACAGCCTCTAAACACATTGCTACAAAAATACTTTTGCAGTTTCTTGGCAAATAGAGTAATGATCTCTCTCAACCGCGGCAGCAAGCACAGATTGAAATTGATACAAGGAAATATCCAATCAGCGAGTCATTTTTCAACGGATGAGGCGGCGCACAATGAATTAATCTGCATTGCACACACACAGTTGCAGCAAAGTAAAGAGAACTAAGAACATGGGGCAGGGCACTTGCCTTGGCAGCACCAGCTTTCGCCATACCCATCCCAGATTTCTGAGACGGCTGCCGTGCCAGCGAGGGCACGCCGTCCCACGGCGCCACCCCAGCGCCACCGCTGACTCCAGGGGCCGCGGTTTCCAGGGCAGGGAGGTGCCGCTGCTGTACCTGCTGTTGCTGTGGTGGCTGTTGATGCTGTGGCGGCTGCTGCTCGTGCGTCCGCTTGGCAGCCGCCTCTTCCACCACCACCGTCTTCCTCTCCTCCTCCTTCACACCGCCACGCTCGTGGTGGTGGATCACCCGGTCGGGGCCGAGCGTGGTGTCGCTGGGCGACTTGTCCACCGCCGATCCCTTGGAGCAGATGCCCCCCATTCCTCCGGCCCCTCCGGAACACCGAACCCTAGTCCGCCCACACCAGTGGCGGCCGAGCGCTGCGACCTCCGGTCGATCTCCGCGCCGCCAAGCCGATCCACGCGGGGACGAGTCAGCCCGGAACCGCGCCGCAGCACGATCCCGGGGGCTGGCTACGACCGGCGGGACGCAGCCGCCGCCTCCTGCAGATGCCCACAGCAACAGCGGCGAGTCAGGAAAAATAGGCCCCACGTCGAGGCAGAAATACGATATTCTCCTCCAGAGAAACACGAGGCTCACCGAATTCTCAGAGGAGGAGGCGCCGGCGGCGGGCGGATCGGCGAGGTAGGCGCGGAGGCGGGATTTTTGGGGGAATTGGCGGATTTGCGGAGGGGGCGGCCGGGTGGGTAGGCCTCGCTGTGCTGTTTGTGCTTGGAGTAGAACACTAGAACGGGACGGGGATGAGTAGCGGAGCGAGCGAGCGAGCGTTCGTCCAGTCTACCAGCAGGAAGCAGGAAGGGGGTAGACTGGAGACTGGTGGTGGGCCCGGGGCTGCTGGCCAGCTGGTACTGCCACACGCGCACGCAGCCGTTCGCAGGCAGGCCGGGCGGGCGCTCATCATAACGCGGTCACAGCGCAACGCCCGTGTCGCCGTCCGTGTCGTGTGCACGCAGTTAAGATAGGTGGTGAACGCAACTGTGGGCGTCACAACATCTGTAGCATTTATTCTGCTCCCTAAAGATATCATTCCAGTTAGTTCGAAAAAAAATATCGTTCTATTTATCTTAAAAAATAAGATATCAGGCTTCAATAGGTGTTTCTTAGCACAATACTATACTTCCTCCGACACATATTAATTGACTCATATTTATCTAAATTTAGATAAATCTAGACACTATTTAGTATATAGGTTCATCCAAATTTTAACAAATCCAAGTCAATTAATATGGGTCGGAGGGAGTAGGAAAATCACTTATGTGACATCATATTTAATGAAGAGAGAAGATATTGTTGTATCTTAGCTTAGATACAGGCCTTATAGGGTATCATATGCAAAATACATGGTTAGCCCACATGCATGCATATATCCAAAGTCATTAAATATAGATACAATTCTTAAGATACAATCGATTGTACTACTACTTCAGGTGATCAAGACTTTAAATTTGATGGTTCCTTATCGTCCTCGAGTTATACTTAAGGATGGCAATTTTATCCATAGATTCGGGTATCCACGGATATCCGACCTGGCGGGTAAAGGTATGGAGGTCTAATCAAATCCACGAATTTCATGGGACGGATATCTGCTAATTTATGGGCGGTCATGGGTAGTGGTTTCGTTCCATGGATATCCAGCGGATACCTGGCTAACACGTGGAACCCACATGTCGGTAAGATTTTTTTTACATGTGCAATATTTACTCAACAAAATGTCCCAACTTCCAAGCTACAGGCCCAAAGGCCCACCTAAGTAGTAATCGGTAATCCCTAATTCCCTAATTACTCTGTACGCTATAAAGCTCCAGGTCATAGTCGCATGGTTGGGCGACGGCACAAGGCAGCCGCCAGGCCAGGGGAAGCGATGGAGACGATTCCCCTCCTAGCGGACCGACTAAAATGCTGCTGAAATGTTGTCGAAAATTGCTATAATGTCACAATTATGTTGAATGTTGTTATGATTATGTATATGTCGTTTAAACCAATGGATATCCATGGATATCCGGAGGGTCTGGATCTGGGGTGACATCCATGCCCATGGATATCTTCGTGGACGGGCTAGAGAAGGGTTCATAAATTTGGATTTGGTTTTGGTATATCCGTCCAAGCCCGTTCCATCGCCATTCTACTACCTCTTCTTTGATATCTGTCATTTTACTCGGGAGTCTCCGATTCACTAGTAAACAAGTTCATATCTATAAGATTCCAGAATCATGTTATCCGAGCCCTTAAATTGGATAACACGCATAGGCAATCATAGATAATCATTCTCACAATATAATAATCACAAATGGATGGAAATAAAGGAGGCATAATATATCTCACCAATTTCCTACATCTCCGGTGCCTATGGGGATTTACTCACACATGAGAGGAGAATATATATAATCATATTGCAAATGAAAATCATCTCAACTTTACCGTAGCAAACTACAATATCGTTGGAGACCAAATCAAGTATAAACCAAAGTAGGAATAGAGATTCAAACCCTAATCTTACAAGTGTGAATCTCTCTCTCTATCAGTATGAATAGGGAATTATAGTGGAGTTGATGATCAAGAGGCTAGGGATCTTTGAAGGATGAGGTGGAGTTCTTCTCCTTCTTCAGATCCGATCTCCTCTCTTCTCAGACAGTTTGCAACGGTTGTGTTCGTATTTCATCCCCCTTTACTTCACGAAAGTTGTCTGTATTGATATAACAGAGACGACGGAAGGTACTATGGGCGGGCCATACGGGCGGCGTCCGACCGTACTGATACGTCAAAAACGTATCTATAATTTTTATGTTCCATTCTTATTTAGTATCTATTTTGCTTTGCTTTATCCATACTTTGAGGTGATTTTCAAAAGTTTTATGGTATTAACCTATTAACAAGTTGCCATAGTGCCAGTTGCCTGTTTTCTTCTGTTTTTTGGTTTCAGAAAATCTAGTAAGGAAATATTCTTAGAATTGGACGGGACAAAAGCCAAAGTCAATATTTCACCGAGGAGAACATGGAGTCCAGAGGAGAGACGGAGGGGCGCCACAGGGCGGCTGCACCCTCCCAGGCGCGGGCCCACCCTAGGTCGCGCCTGGGCAGGGTGTGGGCCCCCTGTCCGCCTCCCAGCCTCACATCTTCGCCTATAAGAAGCCCCCGATGCCTAAACCCTAAGGACCCGATCAATATTTCACGAAACCGTCTGTAGCCGCAGCCACCATCGTCCCTAGATCGGGGGGATCTGAAGCTCTTCCCGGCACCCTGCCGGAGGGGAGATCATCCCGGAGGCCTTCTCTCCGGTATGATTTGTGAGTAGTTCCACCTTAGACTATGGGTCCATGTAGTAGCTAGATGGTTGTATTTCCTCCTTTGTGCTTTTATGTATAGATCTTATGAGCTCCGTTTATGTTCAAGATCTAATCTATTTGTAATCATGCATGTTGTGTTTGCGGGAATCCGATGGATATTGAGATTATTGTGTTGGTTTGATTAATGGTTCTATCTTTATGATTCTATCATGACTGTGTTGTTTGTGATCTTGCATGCTCTCCGTTGCTAGTGGTTATCTTGGTCAAGTAGTTGCTAGTGACTCCAAGAGGGAGTATTTATGCTCGATAGTGGGTTCATGCCTCTAGTTTCTAAGGGAAGTGACAGAAATCTCTTCGGTTGTAGATGTGTTGTTGCTATTAGGGAGAAAACAACGGTCTCTTGTTCATGGAACATGTGGACTGTTTACCTTACACACTTTGCTTAAAGCAGTTGTCTGTTGCTTGCAACTTAATACTGGAGGGGGTTCGGATGATAACCTGAAGGTGGACTTCTAGTCATAGATGCAGCTGGATTACGGTCTATATATATTGTTGTATTGTCCAATCAACCTCATAGGATATTTCTGGCTAGTAATTGCATTGTTATGCCTTGCTCCTGTCAATTGCCCCGCTGTAATTTGTTTACCCTTCATGCCATGTTGTTTATCTAAGGATAGCCCCTCTAGTGAACTATGGACCCCGGTCCAATTTTTACCATTGATACATCTTCCACTGTTACTTGTTTACTTGCTGCAAACCATTACCTTCCACACCATACGTCTAATCCTTTGTTACAGCAAACCATTGAGCTTGACAACCCCACTGATTCGTTAGGACAGAGTATTGAGTTTGTGTTGTGCAGGTCTCCACGTTGCTTCCAACACCTGTGTGACATTTCTTTCCTCCTTCTGGTTTGATAACCTTGGTTTCTACTGAGGGAAATCTTGTTGCTATACTCTTCATACCTTGCTCTTGGGATTTCCAACGAAGCACTCTTCCTCCCTGTTGAGTGTAGCATCAATAACCCAAGAGTTTCCTTAAGTCTTGGAAGTTATTACTTCAGTAATGACCTCTCCTTATCCTTTTTGTTTGCTTTTTGTGCCAAGAATGACCTCTAATGAGAGGGAAGTAAGATTTGGGGAGTTGTTGTCCCAAAAAAGATTTTTTTCCTCCACCATAAAAATTCGTGAGGAGTCTCTGTAAGTCGGATTGAGATGAAAATGTACGAATAAATCCCCCAGTATGTTAGCTAACTTTCGTTAGTTCAACACTTTTTGATTTGAGCAACAAAAGAATTTCTAAAAATCGGTTTATACCTGCTGGTCTGTTTTGACAGATTTCTGCCATTATTTGCATTTGCTTCTTATTGATTCCTTTTTGAGTTCTCTTTTGGGGAATTGAGCTTTTTGAAGGAGTTGCTACAGTAGCTTGTATTTTTAGTGAAAAGTTTTGCTGTTCCAAAGCTAAACCCCAAGGTCTATTATATTTTGAGTACACTAATGTTGCTAATGAAGATTGTGTGAAGTTTTGTATGAAGGAAAAATTCCAGGTGTAGAGAGAGAATGATGTAATGAGATGAAGAATGGATAAAAGATCAAGCTTGGGGATGCCACCCCAGTGTCACCCCAGGAAATATCCAAGAGGTACAAGCGTCAAAGCTTGGGGATGCCCAAGGCATCCCCTTCTTCATTAATAAAAAGCTCAGGTCTGTCTAGACATTTCGTTTTTATTGTTTCATGCACTATTATATTGTTCTTGGAGCGTCTTAGTTTTTGTTTGATTTGTTTAGTTTGCTTGAATAAAGTAGTTTGGACCCCCGTTCTCGTTGTGTTGTTTTCAAAAAAGTTGCTTGGTGTTGGAAAGGAGTAGGAAGTTCCTGCTTGAAAGTGCAAGAGGAGCTTGCATTGACTGTGACTTAGACTTTAGCATGACATGCTAGGTGTTGTTTTGACCTTATGCTTAGTGATTATTGCTATAGCATGTCTTGTTTCAAACAATTGGGATTTCTTAGTGTGCCTTGAAAAAATCATAGGTTGTTTTAGCATGCAAAAGCATAGTATTATGGTATTCTCCTTTGATGCTTTGTTTCGGTTGACTTGGCACATGGTCACACCATGTTATGACTATGAACAAGTCACCATAGCCTCTATGATCATTTAGTCCTTGAATTGTAGTACCACTCTATGCTTTGATTAGTAATGTTTTGTTGCTCTGCATGATTATGGTCATTATTGCTCGCTTAGTTGGTTGCTCTCAGTCTTTTGCTAGCATCCACTTGTATGAGTAAGCTCTACTCATGCTTCCAACTCCCAAGAAACCAAGTTATTCCAAAGTGTCCACTATAAACTCCTATGCATGGTGTGTTGCACCATTCTAAGTATATTCTTGTTTTCGGCTATATTCCAATTAAAAGTATTTTGTTATGTGAAAACTTAGTGATTAAATCCCTCACAAACTTGATGGCACACTTTATATTGTTTGCCCCTAATAAACTTGAATCATTGTGTCGTCTATGTTGTATATTCTTGCACTTATACGTTGGAATTAGCAGAACCGTGTTGTCACGAGGAAAGTTTTCAACATTGCATTTGTACTTTGTACACAGTTGATATCATGCTCTTTTGTCTATGGATGTCACCGGTGTGAAATAAAGAGGGAACTTATAAGTCCATGAAGTTATGTATGTGTTAGAGAAACGCCTGAGCCGCTAGCCTAAGCCATGCCTAATCATGGTGGAAACTTGCAGCATCACCATAATGAGCTATCTATGAAGCATCATCAATAAAAAGCTATGCACATAGTAAATAAAAAGATCGCTGGGATGCTCATTGTCTGCTTGCCTTGTCATTTTGGTTATGGGATAGCTCTTGTACCTTGTGCAAGGGATACCCCGTTGGCGGTTCTCTATGATACACATGTACTTACTATGACAAAAACTTACAGGTGACTGAAGTTGAGTAGCATGAGGTGTGGCCCTCGTATTCAAGGGACTTGAGATTGCCAACTTATACTTTGTCAAGCATATACTCCATAGTTTGTTCACTTTAACCTTAATCATTTCAAGATGCTTATGATAGGAGCGATGAGGGTTGAAAGCTAACAAGTACCATAATTTTTGAAAGATCTTTTTGAAACTTGAAATCCCTGCTTCCCTTTATGAAGGGCCTTTCTTCCACTATTATATTGAGTCTCCACCTTCTACCTTTAGGCACCATTAAGAGAGCATAGTTGTCATTCTATGTGCAGTGTCCCAAAACTTATTGATTGATGCATATTGCGATATTACTTGTTCTTGTGCTATTTCTATTTAGCCACTCTTATAAACTTTGAAGGTGTCCTATGCATCTACTTGCCACTCTATGAGGGACAAGCTGAATGCCACTATGCCATGTTTTCTGTATGTGAAACAAACAAATGTTTTTCAATGCATGTTATTCATGATCTTTGTTTGTAGCCTTTCATGTTGCATGCATAGTTACTTTGTCTTATTGTTTGAACTCCATCTTGCATGCACATGTTTAGAGTTCTTTGATCCCAGCTTTCAATGCTTGCAAATGGTTTGATCTTGGTTTTGACGGTGCATGTCACCTTAAAAATTATTCTTTTATCACTTACCTACTCGAGGACAAGCAGGAGTTAAGCTTGGGGATGCTTGATACGTCGGAAACGTATCTATAATTTTTTATGCTCCATGCTTGTTTAGTATCTACTTTGCTTTGCTTTGTCTACACTTTGAGGTGTTTTTATATCTTTTCTGGAACTAACCTATTAACAAGTTGCCACGGTGCCAGTTGCCTGTTTTCTTCTGTTTTTGGTTCGAGAAAGGCAGAAAATCAATATTCTTGGAATAGGACGGTACAAAAGCCAAAGTCAATATTTTACCGTGGGCGACACGAAGTCCAAAGGAGAGACGGAGAGGCGAGCCAGGGCCTCCACCCCCTAGGCACGGGTGGGCCCACCCCACGCCTGGGTAGGGTGTGGGCCCTTTGGCCGCCTCCTAGCCTCGCCTCTTTGCCTATAATAAGCCCCCGATGCAAAAACCCTAGACACTCGATCAAAACTCCACGAAACCTTCTCTAGCTGCTGCCACGATCGTCCCTAGATTAGGGGGATCTGAAGCTCTTCCCGGCACCCTGCCGGAGGGGAGAACTTCCCGGAGGCCTTCTTCTCCGGTATGAAGCGTGAGTAGTTCCACTTTGGACTACGGGTCCATGTAGTAGCTAGATGGTTGTCTCTCCTCCTTGTGCTTTCATGTATAGATCTTATGTGCTCTGTTCATGATCAAGATCTAATCTATTTGTAATCATGCATGTTGTGTTTGCGGGGATCCGATGGATATTGAGATTACTATGTCAGATTGATTAATGGTTTTGTCTATTTGATACTATCATGTCTGTGTTGTTTGTGATCTTGCATGCTCTCCGTTGTTAGTAGCTATCTTGACCAAGTAGTTTCCAGTGACTCCAAGAGTGGGTATTTATGCTCGATAGTGGGTTCATGCCTCTAGTTTCCAAGGGAAGTGACAGAAATCTCTTCGGTTGTAGATGTGATGTTGCCACTAGGGAGAAAACAACGGTCTCTTGTCCATAGAACAAGTGGATTGTTTACCTTACACACTTTGCTTAAAGCAGTTGGCTGTTGCTTGCAACTTAATACTGGAGGGGGTTCGGATGATAACCTGAAGGTGGACTTCTAGTCATAGATGCAGTTGGATGGAGGTATATGTATATTGTTCTATTATCCAATCGAATCTCATAGGATTTTTTTGTCTAGTATTGCATTGTTATGCCATGCTCAGTTCCAGTCAATTGTCCTGCTGTAATTTGTTTACCCTTCATGCCATGTTGTTTATCTAAGGAGAGCACCTCTAGTGAACTATGGACCCTGGTCTAATCTTTACCATTGATACATCTTCCACTGTTACTTGTTTACTTGCTGCAAACCATCACCTTCCACACAATACGTTTAATCCTTTGTTACAACAAACCGGTGAGCTTGATAACCTCACTGATTCGTTGGGGCAAAGTCTCGAGTTTGTGTTGTGTAGGTTTCCACGTTTCTTGCAACACCTTTGAGACGTTTTCTTCCTCCTACTGGTTCGATAACCTCGGTTTCTTACTGAGGGAAAACTTGCTGCTGTGCTCATCACACCTTGCTCTTGGGGTTTCCAACGAAGCGTCCCACGACAGTGCTGGGCATCATCGGGTTCATGCCTCTATTTAATCAAGGGAAGTGACAACAATCTCTAAGGTTGTAGATGTGTTGTTGCCACTAGGGAGAAAATAACGGTCTCTTGTTCATGGAACAAATGGATTGTTTACCTTACATACTTTGCTTAAAGCAGTTGTTTGTTGCTTGCAACTTAATACTGGAGGGGGTTCAGATGATAACCCAAAGGTGGACTTCTAGTCATAGATGCAGTTGGATGACGGTCTATGTATCTTGTTGTATTGCTCAATCGAATCTCATAGGATCATGATGTCTAGTATTGCATTGTTATGCCTTGCTTAGTCATGTCAATTGCCCTGCTGCAATTTGTTTACCCATCATGTCATGTTTGTTTATCTAACGAGAACACCTCTAGTGAACTATGGACCCAGGTCCAATCTTTACCATTGATACATCTTCCACTGTTACTGTTTACTTGCTGCAAACCATCATCACCTTCCACACCATACAGTTCATCCTTTGTTACAGCAACCGGTGAGATTGACAATGTCACTGTTAGTTGGGGCAAAGTCTTAAGTTTGTGTTGTGTAGGTTTTCACGTTGCTTGCAACACCTTTGAAACGTTTTCTTCCTCCTACTAGTTCGATAACCTCGGTTTCTTACTGAGAGAAGACTTGCTGCTGTGATGCATCATACCTTGCTCTTGGGGTTTTCCGACGAAGCGCTCCACGTTGACGCAACGTCATCACGTACCGCGGGTCGTTAAAGGCATTGGAGGCCTCGAATACAAAAGTATTCAATTAAGGATTTGCTCATTTAAGTGTAATTATCCCATAAATGCTTCCAGATCTTCTAAAAGTGTCCAATACCTGAAAACCAACACAAGAGAACAAGGTTTCGCTATCTTGATGTATTAGTGTTAGTTAAAAGATCAAAATCAATGAAACCCGATAAAAACCAATAAAAAAATCCTTGATAAAAAGTGTCAATATTTAGAGCTATCATTGATTTTAATAATTCGAGCCTTATCGATCAACAAATTTAACGAGTCAAGCCTTAACGAGCCGAGTAGCTCGTTAGTCCAGTCCTATCTTTTACCCGTAAAAAAATCATAGGATTTTTGTAAGATTTCAATTAGTATTTTTTTCCTATGGATCGATACTAGTGAAAATATTTCATCCTCCTTCCAACTACTCCCTCCGTTCCAAAATATAAGACGTTTTAGGTTTGTGAAGAAAACGAATCTAGACTTATTTTAGTATATAGTTTATTTAACTTTGGAATGAATCTACACACTAAAAAAAGTCTAGATTCATTTTCTTCACAAACCTAAAACGTCTTATATTTTGGAACGGAGGGAGTAGATCGTATGCCAGAAATGTGCCCCTCACCATTTGTTTTAGGATAAGTAATACCCACACGATACTAGTGGAAATATTTCATCCTCCTTCCAACTAGGCATGTGCCAGAAATGTGCCCCTCACCATTTGGTTTTAGGATAAGTAATACCCACACGCTCTATAGCGATCTTCACTCAACCCCACTCTCGATGTACCGTTGAGATTGTAATTTTTTTGTACAATCAACTGTATCCACAATTAAACACATCGAGACTCTTCCCGATCTAATTATATCCTTGCTCTACTCTATTAAAGTGCTTTATAAAAAGTATAGACCATCACACTGGTCTTAATCAGTTCTTTTATTTGTATGCATAACCGTGCATCCACACATTTTCTCCTTAGGAACAAATATGCTAATTTCTTGTAGAGATCAATAATGTGCACTAGTGGAAAATAGGGTTGTAGTCCCGGGCCGCAACGGGCTCTAGTCCCGGTTTTGGGCCCGGGACTGCGAAAACAGGACTAGAGCCCCCCCTCTAGTCCCGGATCGCAACGGCCCGTGACTGATAACAACCACGTGGTTGTTTCAGCGCCGCGGGGGGCGGAAACCCTCTAGTCCCGGGCTGTAACACCACCCGGGACTAAAAAGTTTCCTGCCGCGGCAGAGAAACACCACATTTCTCTGCCGCGGCAGAGATTGTGTGTATTTCCTTTTTTTTGCCATTTCGTTCCTTTTTCGTTTTGTGTTTCACTATAAAAAACATATATTTTAGTATACATATTATACGCTAGTACATACACACTACATATCGATGCATTTATATAATTAATCGATCCCTTGCAAGCATACATATAATCAATCAGATCAAAAGGAAGAAATGTTTTGAAATTACATGGTCATTGATGAATATATATATCATATGAGCTACATGGAGATGACTAAGGCAAATCGAGTTTCACGTCATCCGCATAATGCTCTCCATGTACATCAAGGACTTCCTTCATCATAAATCCCGCCAGCTCCTCTTGAATTGCTCTTATGCATTGGTCTGGCTCTAGTTTCTCCCGCAAATCATAAATATAATGTGAGTCAACTTTCCGCTCACTGGTCAACTCGCGGATGTATTCGCAGACGTAGTATCCACATAAATGAGTTTCCGGTGGCTGTTGTAAACTCTTCGCCATTTTATAAGTTAGCTCCTCTTTGAATGGACCTGGTATTTTCTGTCTGAACCGTGTCCAACACCTGCTCGGCAAAAAAAATGAACAAAGGAGTTATTAGTTACTTAATATCAGGAAATGAACGAAAGAGGACGATATAATGCGATAATGATTGAAATTACTTATGGAGCATTGCTTTCACGTCGCTCCACTGCTCTTGGTCCCAACTTAATGAGTCATGGACTTCAACTAGGGAGTTGTCAACTTGAATGTTTAGCAAGATCCAGTGGAATCTGCGGACATTTACATAAGCATACATGCATAGCTCATCCAGTAAGCAAAAATAAAATGTGTACAAGATATAAACACTCACTTGAAGTTGTAAGGAAATAGTATTTCCTTAACAAAATTATGCTCGGTTAAGAACCTGCACAGGTCTTCCTCCACGTCTTTGGGGTGATTCTTTAACGTATATTCATTAATGATATATGGGTCAATGAACCCAACATCATATCTTCTACCTCTTTTGCATTCAAGCATCTTCATTCTGTGGAATATAATATCATCATACAAAAGGATATATAGTTAGGATAATATATTAAATGCAATGAACGAGCTAAAGCTACAAACTTAATTATAGAAATAAATAACTTACAGACAGTAGCAACCAATGATAGATTTGTCGAGGGCGTGCTGGTTGTATAACTGAAATAGTTCGGTCATTTGAACCTGTATCGAGTATGGTTTGAAGTGATGCTCCTTTCTAACGTCCACCGGAAACCAATCTTTATGATGCTTTTTTTTTGCTTGCGACATGTACCATTCATGCAGATTTCGCATATGTATGGATAGACGCGCGAGCTCCTCATTACTGACTAGAGGCTCCCCTTGGACATACTGTCGTACTATCTGACCCACTGGCGTATCTTCATAGCCTAAATATTGACCAAGAGACATATTTGCTTCGTTAGCAAGTGCTTTGGCCTCTGATACAGTGATTCCCATAAGTGCAGCATTATTACAGGCTCTAGGGTCCATTATTTGCATGTCCATATCCATTTCAGCTCTGAAGGCCTTGTCGAGGTCTGAAATGACTTTGAGCGGGGCGACCGATTGATTCTTCTATGCTCCGAGCTGGGCAACTTGCTTCCCGCTTTTTGCACTTGTGATTTTTTTCTTCTGTGCTTGCTTAATAATCTCCCGGTCATAGTCTGATTCCAGATTCATCGATATCTGGGATGGTTGCTCAAGAAAGGACTTAGCCACTTTTTGGTTTTTTCGTTATATACCTGCTTTGGCTCAGGCTTTTTGGGTGCAAAATGCGCCTTAACTTGGGCAGCCACATCCGTGTTAGTTTCCTCATCGGTCTTGTCATAAGGTCTCTTTGGAAGAGCCGGCGGGATATCGACTATCTTGGGCGTTTGACCTTTCTTTGATGTGGGGCGCGGGGGACCGTCGAACTTCCGTTTCTTCGACGAGGTAGTAGTATTGCACGGAGGCGGAGGCGGAGATTGCGTTGATGTACTCCTGCTGCGGCGATCGTCAGCGGGACGGGGTGGACTTGGAGGTTGGCGATAATCGGGTTCGGGTGGACTTGGAGGTTGGCGATAATCGGGTTGGGGTGGACTTGGAGGTTGACGATATTCGATGCAGGGTGGATTTGGATTCCTTGGAGTCGGTGGCCTTGGCGCCGAGCCTGGAAACTTGATGTACTTCTTATTCCATAGAATGACGTTGCGCTTGACATCTCCTAGTTTCATAAGGCCTTCAGGCGTAGCGATTTCAATATCTAGGTCCGCAAAATCCTCCACTATGTCATCCACCGTGACACGAGCATAGCCTGGTGGAATCGGAAGTGAATGGTGGAGTGCTCCAGGTAGACAAGGTAAAGCAGTGCCGATCGCCACCTTGAAGGACAGGTTGTTCATTGGCTGATGTAGCTCACATTGTGCCATCTCTCTGACATCATCCACGGGGTAGTGAGGAGCCGGTGCATCATCCAGCAGTGCTTGATCATCAGCACGGACCTCCGTGGAAGCCACGCTGCTTCTCCGTTGGCTAAGATCCAATGCAGGATCATCAGACCGCGGGTGAGTTGACGACGGTGGCCTTTGGCTAATTTCATGCATGAGGTTCTTCAGATCAGCTAGGTCCTGCTCTACCCTGGAGATCCGGTCTGCCTCCCGGTCCTTCTTTCTCTGACGGCTTCTATAACTGGCATCGTACTGAGGAAACCCTTTCTTCCACGAGACACCGGTGCCTTTGCCTCGTATTCGTCCTCCCTTTTCAGGATTCCCTAGGGCGCGTGTCAGCTCGTCGTTCTCTCTCTCGGGACGGAACAATCCCAATTGAGCATCGTTCATTGCTTGAATAAGGTCTTGGGAGGGTTTTAGAATTTTATCATGAAATAATGTCTTCCCTGTTTCTGGGTCCAAGGATCCCCCGTGCCCGTAGCACCAGTGCTTTGACCTCTCGGGTCATCCATCTGTACCAGGAGTGACGCCTCTAGCCCTCATATCCTTCTCCATAGTTTCCCACTTAGGGATGGCACTCTTGTAGCCACCTGTCCCCATTTTATGATGGTATTTCTTGTTGGCAGCATTTAATGCATTCTTTGCCGACTTTGCCTTTGCTTTATCAGATTGCTTGTACTGTACAAAATCGAGCCACTGTTCTCTCAACTTCTCGTTTACTCCTTTGAAGTCTGGAGTTTTCTTTTTCGCGACATATTTCGCGTATAAACTTTTCTTGTGGTTTCGGTACAGTTCAGCCATCTTGCTTAGTGCCCACTCCTTGACTTTCGCTCTATTTTCAAGCCCACCCGGCCTTGGGGTAATACCATCTACCTCAAATTCCTCATACTCTGGAGGTAGTATGAAATGCGCTATGAGCTTCTGCCAAAGTTCATCTTTGGCATCATCGATGACATAGCTGTTGGATTCTTCACCGGCTTTCTTTGACTTATTCCATTCTTGGATGGTGATCGGCAGCTTGTCCCTAACAAGCACCCCGCATTGATTTATAAACATCCTCCGGTGCTTCTCTGGAGCAATCGGTTCACCATCATCATCTATTTCTTCGATGGTGAACCTCTGATTACCATCCAACTTTTTGTTCGGCCCTCTTTTCGTTCGAGCTGTCGATTGCTTCGATCCGGTGGGCTAAAAGAAGAAGAGAGAGTGATTAATATATATCTAGATCAGTTAATGAATAGAGGTAACACGAGACTTTATACACATATATATATATGTACCTCGCCGGATCCTGTCGAGGGGCCATCATTATTTTTGTTATTTGTTTGCCCTTCGTCCATCTGGTCTTCCCCTTGGTACATTAGGTTTTACTCTAGTCCATCACCGGATGGATTCAGATATGAGGATATCTCTTCCTCGAGCAAAATATCTTCGGCGCCGGTAGTAATATTAAGAGGAATTTCACCTCTTATCATGCCTTGAAGAAACCTTCATCGATGCGACCAGGATCTTCGGATGGATCCATGACTTAATTATCTATAACAAGAAGAGAGTTAAACAGGTTAGAAAAAACAATAATCCTAATAACTAAAACAATATAATCCTAATTATAATAATCCTAATATTATTTGTGCTAAGACAATAATCATAATAACTAAAACAAAAAAATAACCCTAATCCTAATCCTAATTCTAATCTTAATAAATAAAACAAAAAAAATCACTAAAACAATAATACTAATCCTAATTCTAATATTTTAATTAAAACAATAATCCTAATACTGAAACAAAAAACCCTAATATAAAAAAAACTATAAAAAAACTATAGAAAAAAACTATAACATTTCCTAACATTTCCTAATATTAATTATGGTAAAACCTAATATTATTTGTGGTAAAACAATAATCCTAATATTAATTGTTGTAAAACAATATAATCATAGCTAATAACTAAAACAAAAAAATAACCCTAGCTAATTATAATTAAAACAAAAATTAAAAAAATAACCCTAGCTAATTATAATTAAAATAACCGTAGTTAACAATATAATCCTAATCCTAGCTAATTATAATTAAAACAATAATTAAAAAAATAATATAAAACAGATTTGTATTTAAAAAATACAAAGAGAAAAGGAAAAACAGAAAAAGAAAAAAATTTGGAAAAGAAAAACAGTAGCCCGACCCCAACCAGGCCGGCCCATCTCTCCCCTCTTCCTTTCCTGTCGCTTGCATGCGCAGCCAGCAGCCCAACACGGCCCACCAGCCTCGGCCCAATACCTCGCCGACCGTCCTTCCCCCTGTCGTCCTCTGGCCAAGCTGCTCGGTGTGGCGACGCCCTCGCCGGCCGTCCGTCGCTGATCCGCGCTGCCGCCGCCCTGGAGAGCACCCTCTCCCTCTCCCCTATCCTCTCATTCCCCCCAGGCTCGCTCCCTCTCTCGTTTCCTTTTCTTGGCCGAACCCTAACCGTCGCAGAGGCGTCGTCGTTGTCGACGTTCCCGGACACCCCGAGCGACACCTGCGGAGCGGCGGCGGCACGACGGAGCGGCACGTCCTGGAGAACCATCTCACCTGCGGAGCGGCGGTGGCACGACGGAGCACGTACGCACGGCGGAGCGGCGGCGGAATAGGACAGCACCTCCCCTGCTTTCGCCTTCGTCTGTGCTTCGTCTTCGACGAGAAATGCGAAGTGTTGGGGCAGCACCTCCCCTGGTGCCAGAATATAAAGGGATAGACCTTTAGTCCCGGGCTAAGCCACCGCCCGCGACTAAAGGGTCTTTAGTCGCGGGCCGTGGCTTAACCCACGACTAAAGACCCCCCTTTAGTCGCGGGTTAAGCCACGACCCGGGACTAAAGGGTTTTTTCGGCCGCTTCGTTTTCGCGCGCGCAGGCACCCTTTGGTCCCGGGTCCAGCCACGACCCGTGACTAATTGTTTCTTTGTAAATTTTCTTTTTTTAATTCAAAACTAATATAAAAAATTTGGAAAATCATATCTTTTATTCTAATAATCCAAATAAAACAAATAATATATCTATTATTATCAGAAAAATATAAAGAATCTTAATATAATATCCATTTATCTGTTTGCATCATTTATAAATTATTTCATTTGTAAATTTTCTTTTTTTAATTCAAAACTAATATAAAAACTTTGGAAAATCATATCTTTTATTGTAATAATCCAAATAATCTGAAAAATATAAAGAATCTTAATATAATATCCATTTATCTGTTTGCATTATTTATAAATTATTTCATTTGTAAATTTTCTTTTTTTAATTCAAAACTAATATAAAAACTTTGGAAAATCATATCTTTTATTGTAATAATCCAAATAACACAAATAATATGTCTATTATTATCAGAAAAATATAAAGAATCTTAATATAATATCCATTGATCTGTTTGCATCATTTATAAATTATTTCATTTGTAAATTTTCTTTTTTTAATTCAAAACTAATATAAAAACTTTGGAAAATCATATCTTTTATTGTAATAATCCAAATAACACAAATAATATGTCTATTATTATCAAAAAAATATAAAGAATCTTAATATAATATCCATTTAGTCCTGATTTTAGTCACAAACCGGGACTAAAGATATTTTCCACCATTTCCCACTGCTTCCCGCCAAGTTTTCCCGCCCTTTCCTTTCTACGAGAGCTTTTAGTCCCGGATGTAGTCACTAACCGAGACTAAAGATATTTCCTGCCATTTCCCAAAGCTTCACGCCAAGTTTTCCCGCCCTTTCCCTCTATATTTAGGGCGATCGCGCCATGGCTATCCACACATCCACACCTTCCTCTCTTAGAACAATGGACAACGCCTACTGGGCCATTCTGACCCTCGAGGAGACCGAGGCGCCGTGCGCCTCCAACTACCCTTGTCCGCCGGGCTACCGGCTGCCCGCCGGCTGGATGCTGAGTGCTGGAGGGGTTCCTGTCCCTCCTGTCCCTCAAGGTTCTGCACGCCAGGCGGCCATCACAAACCACTTCTACCACGAGCTCACGCCAGAGCAGCGGATGGATCCCCAGTGGGATCCCGACAACTACGACACCTGGAATGCCTTCTTCGCTAATAGGCGGGAAAGGGAGCTCGCCAGGTACGAGGGTGATGGCCCGCCACCGGTGAACCACAACAAAGCCGGCCGTCGTCTGTGGTGGGCGAACCGTACTATCATCGGAGTGATGCGCTACATCACCGGGGGAGACCATCCTCGCCTGCGGTGCCCACGAGTCCACCCGCCACAGAGCCACAAAAAGGCCCCACACCGGCCCGGCGGTAGCGGCATCGTCTTCCAGGATACCCCTCCCCCGCCCGCCGTGAATCCGAGGCTGGAATGGCCCCTAGTATATGCCATGGATGGGCTGAGGATCCCCAGAGTGGCAGGTGATGATGACGATGATGATGACGATGACGAAGAAGACCCTGAAGCTGCGTACTATAGGACTAGGCATGATTATGACTAAAGGAGGCGACTTTAGTCCCGAGTGTTAGCTAGTCCCGGTTTGTCCCAGTTTTTAATATTAATAAATGTCTTGAGTGTTACCTAATAAATAGAGGGAAATGGCTATATAAAGAGAGGGTTCATCTTTAGTCCCGGTTGGAGAAACCAATCGCGACTGAAGGGATTGCGGCAGACTGGGCCAGGCAACACTAATAATAGGGGTGAGTGTCGACATTATGTCGTGCGGCTTATACCTTGTCCCGGATGGTGTCACCAACCGGGACTAAAGATGAACCTTTAGTCCCGGTTGGAGACACCAACCGGGACTAAACATGAGTCAGCACTAATAATAGGGGTGAGTGTCGACATTATGTCATGAGTGTCGACATTATGCCAAGCTTCTTGTACTATAAATAGGCATCCTTGTGAGTCCAGCCCTCCAGCCAGTTTGAGGCATCTCCAAGATGGTTTTCGACAGCAGGGACACCACTACGGCCAGTTTCAGGGAGATGCCGACGGAGCCCAATCCTTCGGCATCTCCGAGAAACTGGTCATAGAGGCACTCCCTAATATGTGAAATTAGTTAGCTCCCAGGCGTATTGATCTAGTTAGAGAAGTTACAAGATGCAAGATGGTTTTCGAGAGCAGGGACACCACTACGGCCAGTTTCAGGGAGATGCCGACGGAGCCCAGTCCTCCTGCATCTCCGAGAAACTGGTCATAGAGGCACTCCCTAATATGTGACATCACACGTTTGGAGATCAGATCTTAATGGTAAGTATGAATCGGTACTAAAGGCCCTCCTTTAGTCCCGGTCCAGCCACAAAACGGGACTAACACACTCAAGATTGTTTGCAGACAACACTATAAAAATGGACACATGCATGGAGCATCTTCACTCATAAAATGTTACAATTATTACATATCATTTCTTCGCGTGTGTTCCTTTCTGATCCCGTCGTATCCATGGAGAATCTTCATTCATTAACATGATGCTTGGGTCATCCTTCACCGCGAAGGGCGGAATTTCATGAAACTTATCACAATCTTCTGACATGTCTGTCTTGTCCTCCACTCCCACGATGTTTCTTTTTCCTGAAAGAACTATGTGGCGCTTTGGCTCATCGTCTGCTGTATTCTTTTTCTTATTTTTTCTTTTTCTAGGTTTGGTAGACATGTCCTTCACATAGAAAACCTGAGCCACATCATTGGCTAGTACGAATGGTTCCTCTAAGTACCCAAGATTGTTGAGATCCAACGATGTCATTCCGTATTTCTTGTCTACCTCAACCCCTCCTCCTATCAGCTTGTCCCATTTGCACCGAAACAAGGGGACCTTAAAAGTAGGTCCATAGTCAAGTTCCCATATCTCCTCTATGTAACCATAATATGTGGTCTTTGACGCATTGTTGTTTGTTACATCAAAGCGGACACCACTGTTTTGGTTGGTGCTCTTTTTATCTTGGGCTATCGTGTAAAATGTATACCCATTTATCTCGTACCCTTGGAAAGTCGATATAGTCGAAGATGGTGACCTAGACAACAAGTATAGCTGATCTCCAAGAGTGTTGTTTTTGATGAGATGTTGCAACCAACCGCCGAAACTCTTCATGTGTTCATCGCTAATCCAAGAGTCATGCTTTCCAGGGTTGTTGGAGCGTAAGATTTTCTTGTGTTCCTCGATATATGGGGCTGCCAAGATAGAATTCTGTAGAACGGTGTAATGTGCTTCGGTGTAAGAATGTATGTCCCTACATATTATTGATTTCCTTCCTAGAGTACCCTTTCCACTCAGGCTCCCCTCATACCGCGATTGAGGAAGACCAATCGGCTTAAGGTTAGGAACAAAGTCAACACAAAATTCAATGACCTCCTCTGTTCCATAGCCCTTGGAGATGCTTCCTTCTGGCCTAGTACGGTTACAAACATATTTCTTTAAGATTCCCATGAACCTCTCAAAGGGAAACATATTGTGTAGAAATACAGGACCGAGAATGGAAATCTCTTCGACTAGGTGAACCAGCAGGTGCGTCATAATATTGAAAAAGGATGGTGGGAATACCAACTCAAAACTGACAAGACATTGGACCACATCATTCTGTAACCGTGGTAGACCTTCAGGATTGATTATCTTCTGAGAGATTGCATTGAGAAATGCACATAGCTTCACAATGGGTACTCGAACATTATCTGGTAGAAGCCCCCTCAATGCAATCGGAAGCATTTGCGTCATAATCACGTGGCAGTCATGAGACTTTAGGTTTTGGAACTTTTTTCTGCCATATTTATTATCCCCTTTATATTCGACGAGAAGCCAGACGGGACCTTAATACTGCTTAGGCATTCAAAAAATATTTCCTTCTCTTGTTTGGTAGGAGCGTAGCTGGCATGACCTTGAAACCATTCTGGATGCAGGCCATCTGGGTCTTTCATACGTTGATGGTACTTTCGTGCTTCCGGTGTATCTTTTGTCTTCCCATACACGCCCAAGAAGCCTAGCAGGTTCACGCAAAGATTCTTCGTCACATGCATCACATCGATTGCAGAGCGGACCTCTAAGAATTTCCAATATGGTAGCTCCCAAAATATAGATTTCTTCTTCCACATGGGTGCGTGTCCTTCGGCGTCTTTCGGAACAGATTTTCCTCCAGGACCCTTTCCAAAGTTTACCAGTTGATCCAAATCTTTGACCATATCAAATATATCAGCACCAGTACGCTTCTTAGGCTTCGTCTGGTGACATGCCAGACCGTTGAAATGCTTGCCTTTCTTTCTTAAGGGATGCTTGGCCAAAAGAAATCGACGATGCTCATTGTATACATTCTTCTTACAATATTCCAAATATATACTTTCAGGCTCATCTAAACAGTGTGTGCATGCATTGTATCCCTTGTTTGACTGTCCTGAAAGGTTACTAAGAGCAGGCCAATCATTGATTGTTACGAAAAGCAATGCTCGGAGGTTAAATTCTTCCTGCTTGTGCTCATCCCACACGCGTATCCCGGGTTCGTGCCACAACTGTAAAAGTTCTTCCACTAATGGCCTTAGGTACACATCAATGTCGTTGACGGGTTGCTTTGGACCTTGGATCAACACTGGCATCATAATGAACTTCCGCTTTATGCACAACCAAGGAGGAAGGTTATAGATGCATAGAGTCACGAGCCAGGTGCTGTGACTGGAGCTCTGCTCCCCAAAGGGATTCATGCCATCTGTACTTAGACCAAACCTTAAACTCCTTGCGTCATCTGCAAAGTCCGGGTACTTTCTATCGATTTTTCTCCATTGCGACCCATCAGCGGGGTGTCTCAACATCCCATCTGACTTACGTTCCTCTTTATGCCATCGCAACAACTTGACGTGCTCTTTGTTTCTGAATAAGCGTTTCAACTGTGGTATTATAGGAGCATACCACATCACCTTCGCAGAAACCCTCTTCGGGGGGGGGGGGGGGGGGGGGGCTCGCCCTCAACGTCACCAGGGTCATCTCGTCTAATCTTATACCGAAGTGAAGTGCATACCGGGCATGCATCTAAATTCTCATACTCCTCACCGCGGTAGAGGATGCAGTCATTAGGGCATGTATGTATCTTCTGAACCTCTAAACCTAGAGGACAGACAACCTTCTTTGCTTCATACGTACTGGCGGGCAATACATTATCTTTTGGAAGCATATTTTTCATCATTTTCAGCAACTTTTCAAATGAGGAGTCAGGTATAGCACACTCAGCCTTCCATCACAGCAATTCCAGTGTGCTGCCCAGCTTTTTCAGACCATTTTTGCAATTTGAGTACAACAACTTTTTGTGATCCTCTAGCATGTGATTTAACTTCTCCCTATCCTTTTTAGTTTGACAATCTCTTCGTCCGACCAAGATCATTAGCGGGTTCATCATGTGTCTCTTCTTCATCCTCCTCTTCAGCATCCCCCATGGAAGTGTCTCCGTACTTAGGGAAACCATGATAGTTGTCATCCTCCTCCTCTTCTTCATTGTCTTCCATTATAACCCCTCTCTCTCCGTGCTTGGTCCAACAATTATAACTGGGCATGAAGGCGGACTTCAACAGGTGGTTGTGAAGGGTTTTTGAGTCAGAGTAATTCTTCTGATTCCTACATCCATTACATGGACAGAATACAAAACCATTGTGCTTGTTTGCATCAGCAACACGGATGAATTCATGCACGCCATTAATGAACTCGCCAGAGCGTCGGTCAGTACCGTACATCCATTCTTGGACCATCTGCATTATAGTAAAAGTATATCAAAAACCATTAGACAACATGATAAAATTATTACAAGTTATATTGAGAGCTTCTAGAGCATTAATTTTGAATTTTAAAAGATTTACATGCACCAATTTGTGAATTGGAGAAAACAATCAACATGATAAATGTGGAGTTTTTTATTATTGTTCTATCAGTGAAAACCTCATTCCATTCTAAGCTCTGAAACTCTAAAATTACACATTTCAATTTTCAGTAACTATGTGTCTAATCAAAATTTGTTACACATATATATATATATCAAAATCCTTCTAGCTACTTCTAGAGCATGCATGCATTTGATCCATATCTCTATACTTCTAGAGCATTATAGAGCTAAAGTAGCAATAAGAGATGAAAGAATGAAGTTCTAACCTTTTAAAGCTTTGGATTTAGGTGTTGCAAACTAAATCTTGACAAATCTTTGAGAAAAAAATGGCATGAACTCTCTTGCCTTCTTTGAGAAAAATGGCCACCATATGCTTTAGGGCGCAGCTGGCCAGGAAGCTGTATATATACTGATGGACAACTAGTCCCGGGCCGTGATACGACCCGGTACTAATAGTCCCCGAAAAGAGCTGTTGGCCCGCTACAGCTTATTAGTCCCGGGCCGTATTACGGACCCGGACTAGAGCTCTGGTCCGGCTCAGGACTAGTGTCTTTGGCCATTTCTACCGTTGGAGGCCTTACGGCCCGGGACTAGTGCTAGCACTAGTCGCGGTTCGTGACGGTCTGGGACTGATGACGTTGTTCAGATCGAACCGAAGGCCTGTTTTCCAGTAGTGGTGTTCTTCTTTAGAGAAACATCAAATTCAATATAACTTGTGTGCACATACAAAATACCATTCTAGATCCAGTGGCCGCGTGGCAAATTCTACAACGTTAGAGAACCTTCTTTTGGGGATTCATGCCAAAGCAGAATGAACCTAATTTTTTGGTGTACCCATTTCTAGAACTTAGCAGAAGATGTATTTATAAGGATTGTAAAATTCTGAAAAGTCACACACATATACCATGTAAACTTCCTTAAAATAGTATGGTGTTTGTTAAGTTTCATGGAAATAAGAATGCTACAAGTAGTGTTTCAAAACTAACATTGTAACACTATTATTTTCTAAGTTCTTTTGTTAAGTTTCATTAAGGGGTTTCCATGTACTCCTTCCTTTCCAACGAACGCACATTTCGCTTTGACCAAGAATTAGTACAAGTATATTGGAACTATTTGATAAGAAGTTGATGTCATTGGAAAGTGTTTTTTAATACAAACCCAATGATATCAAATTTGTATAAAATAATTGAGATATTGTTGATCAAAATTTTGATGAAGGATTCATCTTGGAAAGCGTGTTCCAAAATCTGCTCTACCGAGATGGTCCAGTGGCTGACTTTTCAAGGGTATGTGCGGTTAAGTTCTCAAAATCTGCTTTATACTCCCTCCGTTCCAAAATATAAGACGTTTTAGGTTTGTGAAGAAAATGAATCTAGACTTTTTTTAGTGTGTAGATTCATTCCAAAGTTAAATAAACTATATACTAAAATAAGTCTAGATTCGTTTTCTTCACAAACCTAAAACGTCTTATATTTTGGAACGGAGGGAGTACATGCATGCCACCTACGTACTCTGAACATGTCAAGATTGGAAGAAAATATAAAACGTGACTAAAGGAGTTGGCACTAAAGGTCACACTTTCTTTAGTCCGGGTTGGTAATATGAACCGGCGGTTGGTGATACGAACCGGAACTAAAGGAGTTGGCACTGGGGGCACCCGTTTAGTCCCGGTTGGTGATACGAATCGGAATTAAAGGTTCCGTTTGACCCGGAACTAAAGATTGCTGGCGTTCTAGCCGTTGAAACCGGGACTAATGCTCACATTAGTCCCGGATGCAACCATAACCGGAAGTAATGCTCCGAACTGGAATGGACGAATGACTTTTTTTCTACTAGTGAAAGCGCGTTCTTATCCATAGAAATGGAGGGAGTACCTAGGTTCCAAGATCTGCTCTACCGAGAGGGTCCAGTGGCTGATTTTTCAAGGGTATGTGCGGTTAAGTTCTCAGAATCTGCTTTATACATGCATGCCACCTACGTACTCTGAACAGGTCAAGATTGGAAGAACATATAAAACGTGAAGAAGTTTGTGATAGTTATATTTCATCGTTGCTTCCGCAACAAGCGATTCTCTGTGCATGGTTCCTTATTTCTTTGTAGTGTGGGTCTTTAGTGAACTTTTGAGTAATATATCTAATCCTTTAACAGCCAAAGGCTACTAGCTAGTAGAGAACTATTAAGTTGACTGGTATTTTAAAAGTAGCTTGCCATTTGATTCTTCGCAACCATGTGCAATACTCCTTGATGTGTTTGACTAGTTAACCTTCGTCTTAAATTATAGCTGTCTGCATAGGCATGTGACTTTTCAGAAGCATGTTTGCATCTTAGGATTTCCTATGGGATTTCTCAGCTGCAGTAGGAATATCTTTAGAGTATCCATCAGCGCTACTTGCATGGCTTGCTGGTTGTTGAAGGATGCATAGCCCAAATGCCTAGTGCTAGTGCAATTAAGTTTTATAAGCACCCAAGTGTCAAGGAAAAATCAAGAGACCTGTGAAGTAGGGAGGTTGGTCAAAGCCTAAACCAAAATGAACTTGTGGACGACGAAGCTGAGGACAGAAATCCAATCGTGCTAGTCGATCATGGAGTAGATCAGGAGACCGATCTATGGCTTAGCCCAAACCATGCAAGATTTTACGGAAAGCTAGCTAGCTAGCCACCTATCGTTTCCTGGTCAGCTTAAACATCTACTCCCTTTTTGATGTCCCTTTCTCGTGTACCAGGTCAACTTCCACAGCCACTTCATTCTGTCCCTGTAGGAACAGGAGTAGAGAAAGCAAGTGATAGGATCTCGATTGTTTCTGTCTCGTTGTCCACTTACCACCACCTTGACAGCAATGGAATACACTTGCGGCACAGTACAAAAAGTTAGCAGTAACTTTCCTGTTAAATTTGGGCCGTTGCTACGGCGTGGCCAACGGGAGTTTTCCTCGCGACGACGTAGATGTGTTACTTTCGAGATTTGGGCACGCCTTTTCTATTCCATGTGGGTAGGGTAGGGTTGCAAACGGGATCCCGTGAAAGTCCCGCTTCTAGTTCATTTAGACGTCCCGCTTGCAACCCTTCCTGTGGGGAATGAATTTGATTTCTTATAAATCTGTGCTGGTGAAAATCCTCCATTCCAAAGAGACGACCCTCGGCTGGTTCGTAAATAAAATTTCAGAAGACCTGGCTACAGAGATGCAAGAAATTAAAGGTGCTGAGATTATTGTCGCGGCAGATCCCGCAAAACAACTGTTCCATATCTAAACTTTCTGCCACGAGATACGGAGGTAGACTCTGCTAAGAACGTTCCATGCTGCCATATAGAGATTCTACTTTGGAAAGACAAGGGCGACAAAGAAGCTGGAAAAGCGTGACCAGAGAAATGCTCTCGCCTTCTCTGAAGAAAACTGGCGAAATTTACAGTGATCTGAACACTCCCCACTCGGTCAGTGATTCCAAGCTTTAGCCCGAAGCCTCCTGCGCGATGTCCCAGCGACGAGAGTGACTGATCTCTGACCGATGCTAGCTAGCAACAATTAAAGTCCAGAAGTGCACCTATCCTTTCCGCCAAAGTGCCGGTGGCCACTCCTCAGACCGGTAAAAAGGCAGAGTTCACGGCTCCTAATTTCTACCAGCTGGGAAGAAGAAGAAGCTCGAGCTTTCGCTTCGAACTAGAGACGATGTCTACGTCTACCCTGATAGAGCTAGCTGCCGTCAAGTCTCGCGATAAAAACCAACAGGCAGCAGCCCTTTGATCGCCCTTTGAACCGGTCCTCCTCCCTCGAGCGCTTTTGAACCGGTCTAGCTAAGCTAGCTAGGGACCTGCTGCGTGCGGCCGCTTTCGGTCGTCGCAATCAGCAACCGGAAGGGAAGAAGAAGACGCTTCCATTCTCCGGGCCCCAACGACGACAAGTAACCGAGTCCCATGATCCATCCACATGTGAACGGTCGTCGTGTCGTCGATTGGACGATGGATTGAGACGGTGCATGCCCGATCGCTTTGAAACGGTCAGGGCGTTTTGCCGCGTGATTTGATGTGAGAATTGAGGGGGCGCGCGGGCGATCGACGGCGACCGGCGCGCGTTGGCTCTCTTCTCGTGTGTGTGTGGCGTGTCACGTAGTGCATGGGAATATGAGATCATTATTTATTGTCTCCAAGGTCTTTTCCACTGAAAGCGTATGTGTGTTAGCGAGTGACTGGCGGGCAGTGCGTCGCCGGTGGGCGAGCGATTGGAGAAAACGAACGGGGGCGAGATGTGGTAGTCTCCCTGGACTTGGTCAGCCCACTGGTCGAGCTCAACTTCTGAGCTCGTGCATTCACAACTACTAGTACTCTCTGGAAGCAGAGCGGTACCTCCTTTAAATTCCTCCTACGATCCTATGTTGGAGCCCCTTCCGTGGAATTCTGCCTTCGGTCAGAAGCACCGCTCGACCGGCCGGGCCGGGAAGCGCGTGCGGCCGTCGACCTAGGAAAACTGACCGGCGGATGGGACACGCCGCTCACTGTCCATGCACGGGACGTCCAAATTCCACAGCTCCATCTTACCGCTCAACTTATCCAGAAGCGTGAAAGGAATCTGCAGGTTGACTCGTAGTACCCTGTCGATCGACAGGGACGGTCGCATATTCATCAGATAGTCTGTATTATGTAGGAAGGATGATTATTATATGTTATAGTTTTTTTTGACAATTTATATGTTACAGTTGATGGCCTTTCGAGTTTACCTCGGGAGAGTTTGGTAGCCTACACGAGGTCCTGAGGAGAAGAAAGCGTCCTGTTTGGATTCCATATGCGAGGTTGGGCTGCCAGCACAAATGTTAAAGCAGCCTAGAGACAGAACCATTAACAACGCTCATTTTCGGCGTTTTCAGGGAGCCACTCTTATCGTGTGTTTACTTGATGTAAAAAAAGAGTGGCGCTCTCCGCGTCCGACGATGGTGCAGACGGGAGCTTTTTCGCTGCAATGAAAAAGGGGGCGGGAGATATTTGTCCACTTCTGTCGAAAGAGTCCCTCCCAGCTCACCTCCCCCCATCAAGCTCTCTTCCCTGGTCGCTGTGCAGCAGTCAACTCTCTCATCTGCGGTCATCGGCAGCGGCGACAACGTTCTCGTGACTACTACGTCCTCTTCGTAGAGCCATCTATGCGACATCCAAAGTCGCCATGCCGAGATGGAATGACAGCGAGAGCTCGAGCAAGTTGTATCTAGGGGTAAGTTCAATTTCCCCCAATTCATCCCTAGGGTCAGGGTTTGCTTCCGATTTGGGAATTTCTGATCTTGCCTCGTTGAACTCGATTTTATTGCACTTTCATGTCTGCTAAGACCTCACGGAGATGGACTATGCTCCAGACTGCATCGAATACCTCACATTCCGCGGCATTGTAGTGGATTGTTCCGAGGTCTGTCGTGTCCACAAGCTTGAGCCTATCAAGTGTGTTGCATTTGAACAACACCATCTGCATATTCTATTTCTGCCGAGTACAGAATGTAAGTTCTTAGCTTGTGATTTTTCACTTACTAGTTGATCCATCTGAAAACGTGGGGAAATTGTTTGTGCATCAGTATGTCATGTAGAATATGTGCATTTGCATGTCATGCAAAATGTAAGTGTGTTGCATTTCTCACTTACAAAAAAGTGCATTTGTATGTAATTGTGAGCATAAACTTCTGATTTGCAGGAAGTCACAAATTGTGTGTTTGTGGCTTGATAGGATAAGGAATGGCCTGAAATAGAAAAACACGCATAAGGAATACTCTTGGAAATGTATCATGACAACAACAATGCAAGAATCAAAGAGAGGATTGAGAATGCTAAGTTAGTGAAAGAGCTAGCTGATGAGTGATACGTCGTAAACGTATCTATAATTTTTGATGCTCCATGCTTGTTTTGTATTAACTTTCTTATGTTTTGTCTATAGTTTGAGCCATTTTTATACATTTTCTGGAACTAACCTATTGATAAGATGTTGCGGTGCCAGTTGCCTGTTTTCTGCTGTTTTTGGTTTCAGAAAAGTTAGTAAAAAATATTCTCGGAATTGGACGGAACAAAAGCCAAAGTCAATATTTTACCGGAGCGAACACGGAGTCCAGAGGAGGGACGAAGAGGCGCAACAGGGCGGCCGCACCACCCCCTGGCGCGGGCCCACCCTAGGCCGTGCCAGGGCATGGTGTGGGCCCCCTGGCCCTCAACCGACCTCGCCCCTTCACCTATATAAACACCCCGATGCAAAAACCCTAAGCACCCGATCGGAAATCCACAAAACAGTCCGTAGCCGCCACCATCGTCCCTAGATCAGGGGGATCCAAAGCTCTTCCCGACACCCTTCCGGAAGGGAGAGATCATCCTGGAGGCCTTCTTCATCACCATGCCAGCCTCCGGAGTGATGCGTGAGTAGTTCACCCTTGGACTATGGGTACATACAGTAGCTAGATGGTTGTTTCTTCTCCTTTGTGCTATCTTGTGAGCTCCGTTCATGATCAAGATCATCTATTTGTAATTATACATGTTGTGTTTGCGGGGATCCGATGGATATTGAGATACTATGTTAGATTGATTATTGATTCTATCATGTCTATGTTATTTGTGATCTCACATGCTCTCCGTTGCTAGTAAATACTTTGGCCAAGTAGATGCTTCAACTCCAAGAGGGAGTATTTATGCTCGATAGCGGGTTCATGCCTCTAGTAATCTGGGAGAGTGACAGAAACTTCTAAGGTTGTAGATGTGTTGTTGCTACTAGGGAGAAAACAACAATCATTTATCCATGGGGCAATTGTATTGTTTATTTTACACACTTTGCTTAATGCAATTATCTGTTGCTTGCAATTTAATACTAGAAGGGGTTCAGATGATAACCTGAAGGTGGATTATTAGTCATAGATGCAGTTGGATTACGGTCTATGTATTATGTTGTAATGCCCAATCAAACCTCGTAGAGATCAAGATGTCTAGCATATGCATTGTTATGCATTATCAATTTGTCAATTGCCCCGCTATAATTTGTTCACCAGCATGCTATTTATCTTATGGAGAACACCTCTAGTGAACTGTGGACCCTGGTCCATTCCTTACCATTGATATTCCATCTACTGTTTACTGTTCAACGTTTACTTACTACAAAGCAATTACTATCTGAAGGGTTTCGCAGCATAGTAAATCAAAAAAATTCTACGGATGCGAACGGGAAAGCCAAGATCTAATCTAGGAGATGCAAACAACGAGGGGGGTTAGATGAGATCTTCATACCCTTGAAGATTCGCACAGTGGAACGTTCGACGGAACGTGGGTGATGTAGTCGTACTCGCTTCTCCTCCTCGCGATCCGATCCGATCTAACACCGCAAGTGGCGATGCCTCCGAGAGATGCACACGTGCGGAACCTCGACGTCTCCTCCTTCCTCGGTCCAGAAAGTATGGTGGAGAGACGGAATGGATCTACAACGCGACGGCGCGGTGCAAGTGGTGGAGAGTTTCTGCAGCAGGGCTTCGCCTACGTGCAGTCGGGAGGGAGAGAGAGAGGAGGGCAGCAGGGCGGCTAGGGCTTGAGGAGGAGGTGTGTGAGGGGTGCGCCCCCAGCCCTCTTTATATAGAGGGGTGGGCGGCCAGCCCTTGCCCCTCCCCCAATCGCTAGGGCCGGCGGCCAAGGAGGGAGGAGTGGGGGGCAAGTTTCCCCCCTTCTAGAAGCTTCCCTAGGGTTTGCCCTAGGTTTGTCCGGCTGGTCCCTATGGGGCCTTGTGCCCCTGGCCCAATGCGGCCAAGGCACTCCCTCATAGGCCCATGCCCCCTCCCGGCAGGTGGGGCCACGTTGGTCCCCCTCCGGAAGGTTCTAGAAGCTTCCGGTATAATACCGATTAACCCGAAACAATTTTGAACTCCAAAAACTACATTGCCTTATATGCATCTTATTCTCCGACCATTCCGGAACCTCTCGTGATGTCCCGGATCCCATCCGAGACTCCGAACAAAAACTCATAAACCAATTATCCAATCTATCCTAGCGTCGAGACACGTTAAGTGTGTGACCCTTCGGGTTCGAGAATATGCAGACATGATCTTCTATCAATAATCAACAGAGGGGTCTGGAAACCCATATTGACTCCCACACATTCATCGATGATCATATCGGATGAACCACGATGCCATGATTCAATCAATCCCATATATATATATTCCCTTCGTCTCGCGATATTTTACTTGCCCGAGATTTGATCGTCGGTATCATCATACCTAGTTCAATCTCGTTCACAGCAAGAACTTTACTCGTTCCATAATCCGATATCACTTTGTGATTAACTCCTTAACCACATGCTTGCAAGCGGTGTTGATATCGATTACCGAGTAGGCCCGAAGTATATCTCTCCGACTTGGGAGGGACAAATCCCATCTCGATACATACAACCCAACAGGTACTTTCCGATCACCTGAGAGACACCTTTATGATCACCCTCTCATAGGATGACGTTTGATGACCTTAAAGCTTTCTTCCGATACCAGGGAGTTGTATTATCTCATGGTCTAACTAATACAATATTTGACATAAGAAAAGCTTCGCAAAGATGAACACGATGACACGATCTAATTGCTCCGCTTAGTTTGGGTATTTCCATCATACCATTCTCCCAATGATATGATCTCATTATTAATCGACAACTCATGTCTATGGTTAGGAAACCTTAACCATCATTAATCAATGAGCTAGTCCTTAGAGGCATACTAGGGACACGGTGTTATTCACAAACCACACAAGTATTAAAGTTTCCGCTTATTACAATTCTAGCATGGAATATAAACTTTATCATGAACAAGAATTATAATAATAACATCTTTATTATTGCCTCTAGGGCATAATTCCAACAGTCTCCCACTTGCACTAGAGTCAATAATCTAGTTTACATCTGGCAATAATCTAAAACCCATGGCACTAAGGTGCTGATCATGTTTTGCACGTGGAAGAGGTTTAGTCAATGGATCTGCGACATTCAGATATGTATGTACTTTGCTAATCTTCAGATCTCCATCTGCTATATAATCTCGGATTATATGAAACTTGCGGTTGATATGCTTGGTCTTTGGATGATATCTTGGTTCCTTAGCGAGTGCTATGGCGCCAGTGTTGTCAAACAATATCTCCAGTGGGTCCAATGCACTTGGAACCACGCCAAGCTCAGTGATGAAGTTCCTGATCCAAACTCCTTCACTTGACGCTTCTGCAGCAGCCATGTATTCAGCTTCTACTGTAGATCCCGCGATCACGCTTTGCTTGCAGCTTCTCCAGCTCATAGCTCCTCCATTCAAAATATAAACGTATCCTGTCTAAGATTTAGAATCATCCTTGTCGGTGTTGAAACTAGCGTCGACGTAACCTTTTACAACAAGCTGTTCATCACCTCCATAGACTAATAACATTTCTTTAGTCCTATTTAGGTACTTTAGGATGTTCTTCACGGCTGTCCAGTGTTCCACTCCTGGATCACTTTGATATCTGCTCGTCAAACTAAGAGCATTAGACCCATCCGGTCTAGTACACAGCATGGCATACATGATAAAACCTATGGCCGAGGCATAAGGCACTTTGCTCATAGGTTCTCTATCATTTACCGCAGCTGGACACTGAGCCTTGCTCAATATCTTACCTGACAACATAGGCACTGAACCTTTCTTTGCCTTATCCATTCTGAACCTTTTCAAAACTTTTTCTAGGTATGTACTCTGGCTTAAAGCTATCAGGCGTCTTTGTCTATCTCTATAGATTTTTATGCCCAATATATAAGCAGCTTCACCTAGGTCTTTCATTGAAAAACACTTGTTCAAATAACTCTTCACATCGTTAAGCATGTTAATGTCATTTCCAATAATCAATATGTCATCCACATATAGTACCAGAAATGTCACTGAGCTCCCACTCACTTTCTTGCAGATACAAGGTTCGTAGCAATTTGGAACAAATCCAAAGCTCTTGATCACTTGATCAAAACGAAGGTTCCAACTCTGAGATGCTTGCTTCAGTCCATAAATGGAACGCTGAAGTTTGCACACTTTATCAGCATCCTTAGGATCGACAAAACCTTAGGGTTGCATCATATACAACTCTTCATCAATGTTGCCATTGAGGAACGCAGTCTTGACATCCATCTGCCATATTTCATAACCATGAAACGCAGCAATTGCTAATAAAATCCGAATGGACTTAAACATCGCTACGGGAGAGAAAGTCTCATCGTAGTCAACACCTTGAACTTGTCGAAAACCTTTCGTGACAAGTCGTGCTTTATAGACGGTAACATTACCATCCGCGTCCGTTTTCCTCTTGAAGATCCATTTGCACTCAATGGCCTTTCGGTCGCTAGGAGGGTCCACCAAAGTCCATACTTGGTTTTCGCTCATGGATCCCAATTCGGATTTCATGGCCTCTAGCCATTTCTCAGAGTCTGGTCTCATCATCGCTTCCTCATAGTTCGTAGGTTCACAGTCATCTACTAACAAGACAGTTAAGACAGGACTGTCGTACGACTCAGGAGGGGCACGCGACCTTGTCGACCTGCGACGTTCAGTAGTAGCATCGTCCGAAGCTTCATGATCCTTATCATTAGCTTCCTCTATTGTTGGTGCAGGCGGCACTGGAACAATTTCAGGTGCTGCGCTACTCTCCAATTCAAGAGAAGGTTCAACAACCTCTTCTAGCTCTACTTTCCTCACACTCACTTCTTTCGAGAGAAACTCCTTCTCAAGAAAGGATCCGTTCTTTGCGACAAACACTTTGCCTTTGGTTCTGTGATAGAAGGTATACCCAATAGTTTCCTTAGGGTATCCTATGAAGACGCATTTGTCCTCTTTGGGTTCGAGCTTGTCCGGCATCAACTTCTTGACGTAAGCTTCGCATCCCCAAACTTTAAGAAACGACAACTTAGGTTTAGCACCAAACCACAGTTCATACGGTGTCGTCTCAACGGATTTAGATGGTGCCCTATTTAAAGTGAATGCAGCGGTTTCTAATGCATAACCCCAAAATGATAACGGCAAATCAGTAAGAGACATCATCGATCGGACCATATCTAATAGGGTTCGGTTCCGGCGTTCAGACACACCATTGCGCTGTGGTGTTCCGGGTGGCGTGAGTTGTGAAACGATTCCACTTGCTTTAAGATGCGTGAGAAAATCATAACTCAAATATTCACCTCCACGATCGGGTCATAGAAACTTAATCTTTCTGTTACGATGGTTCTCCACTTCATTCTGAAATTCTTTGAACTTTTCAAACGTTTCAGATTTATGTTTCATTAAATAGATATACCCATATCTACTTAAGTCATCGGTAAAAGTGAGAAAATAACGATATCCACCGCGCGTCGAAACACTCATCGGTCCGCATACATCGGTATGTATGATTTCCAACAAGTTCGTTGCTCGCTCCATCATACCGGAGAACGGGGTTTTGATCATTTTTCCCATGAGGCATGGTTCGCATGTGTCAAATGATTCAAAATCAAGAGACTCCAAAAGTCCATCAGAATGGAGTTTCTTCATGCGCTTTACACCAATATGACCTAGACGACAGTGCCACAAATAAGTAGTATTATCACTATCTACTTTGCATCTCTTAGCCTCAATGTTATGGATGTGTGTTTCATCCCTTTCGAGATTCAGAAGAAATAAACCATTCACAGCAGGTGCATGACCATAAAAGATGTTACTCATATAAATGGAACAACCATTATTCTCAGATTTAAATGAATAACCGTCTTGCAATAAACACGATCCAGATATGATGTTCATACTCAACGCAGGCACATAATAACATTTATTAAGGTTTAAAACTAATCCCGAAGGTAAAACTAAGGAGAGCGTGCCGACGGCCATCACATCAACTCTTGATCCGTTGCCAACGCGCATCGTCACCTCATCCCTCGCAAGCCGCCGTCTATTTCGTAGCTCCTGTTTCGAGTTACAAATATTAGCAACTGAACCAGTATCAAATACCCAGGCACTACAACGAGGGCTAGTAAGGAAAACATCAATAACATGTATATCAAATATACCTTTGATGGTGCCAGCCTTCTTGTCCGCTAAGTACTTCGGACAGTTGCGCTTCTAGTGACCCTTGTCCTTGCAATAGAAGCACTCAGTTTCCGGCTTAGGTCCAGACTTGAGCTTCTTCTCAGCAGGGGCAACGCGCTTGCCGCCGCCTTTCTTGAAGGGCTTCTTTGCACCCTTACCTTTCTTAAAGGTGGGGGGCTTGTTGACCATCAACACATGATTATCCTTTTTGATGTCCACCTCCGCAGCCTTCAGCTTAGCGAAGAGCTCGGTGATCATATCAGTGGAACCAATCTGATTATGAGTCACTACAAAACTTTTGTAGCTGGGAGGGAGTGATTGCAGGACCCTGTCAATCTTGATCTCCTCTGTAATCTTGTAGTCCAGTTGCTCAAGGCGTTGAGTGTAGCCCAACATCTTTATGGCGTGCTCACTAACGGAACTCCCTTCCTCCATCTTGCAGTTAAAGAATTTCTTAGAGATCTCATATCTCTCAGAACGGGCCTGAGTCTGAAACATAGTTTTCAGCTCCTCAAGAATCTCAAAGGGCCCAGGATAATCTTCAAAACGATTTTGAAGGTCCGATTCCGTAGCAAACAACATGGTGCTCTTAATCACACCATAATCATCTTTGCGCGACTGATAAACAGCTTTCTCATCAGCCGGCGCATCTACAGCAGGGGCGTCACCTAGCGCATCCTCAAGGACATAGTCCTTTTGTCCGCCAGCGAGAATGATTCTCAGATTGCGGAACCAGTTGGTGAAGTTAGACCCATTGTTTCTAAGCTTTTCTTTCTCAACAAAAACGTTGAAGTTGAAGTTGGACTTAGCCATTTGATCTACAATATTTGCAAGTACAAATTAGACTATGTTCATGATAACTAGTTCAACTTAATCAAATTATTAGATGAACTCCCACTAAATTCAACATCCCTTAAGTTGTTTAGTGAGCATGATCCAAATTCACCACACCTAATCCGATCTTCACGAGAAGAGATGTGGCTTCAATGGTGGACAATGAAGTGTCGATCATATCATTCATATGACTCATTCTTAACCTTTCGGTTCATGTGTTCCGAGGCCATGTATGTACATGCTAGGCTCGTCAAGTCAAAACCAAGTATTTCCGCGTGTGCAAAACTGGCTTGGACACGACGAACTTTCACAACTGTGCATACATGGGGAGAACACAGTTTTATCTTGATCTTTAAGTGAGGAATCATCTTATAATGCTACCGTCGCGATCTAAGCATAATAAGATACATAAAAGGATAAACATCACATGCATATAACTTTATGTGACATGGTATAGCCAATCTTCGCGCAATGATCTCCATCTTGTGCGTGCCGGCATGATCTCCATCACTCCACCATGATTGCCTCCACCACGAATAGCAACTACAACTATTGCTAACTACTTAGCGATAAAGTAAAGCTATTACATGGCGTATAAGAAGTTGACACATAGGTCATACACAACTATAAAGACAACCATATGGCTCCTGCCGGTTGTGTACTCATCTACATGCAAGTCGTGAAACATTACAAAACATGATCATCGCATACAACATACACATCACATCTTGGGCCATACCATATCACAGAAAACACTCCCTGCAAAAACAAGTTAGACGCCTCTACTTTGTTGTTGCATGTTTTACGTGGCTTGTGGGAGTAGCAAGCTAAGAACGATTCTTACCTACGGAAAGCCACAACGGCGATATTATGGTTGCAAAACTCCGGTGTAAATCCCATGACAACTATAGTGAGAGAAACTGGCATCCACCAGCCGCATGTGTGGAACAAGCCACACGTCAAGTGTGGAGCCGGTCTCGCGAACGACGTCGCGTAAAGTTGGCCTGGACCGCTTCGATCTCACTATCCCGCATCATAAGAAGTACACAAACAAGAGGCTTGCAACAGAAAACATCAACGCCCGCAACAACCATGTTGCGTTCTACTCGTGAAACACATCTACGCATAGATCTAGCTCTGATACCACTGAAGGGTTTCGCAGCATAGTAAATCAAAAAATTTCTACGGATGCGAACGGGAAAGCCAAGATCTAATCTAGGAAATGCAAACAACGAGGGGGGTTAGATGGGATCTTCATACCCTTAAAGATTCGCACAGCGGAACGTTCGACGGAACGTGGCTGATGTACTCGTACTCGCTTCTCTTCCTCGCGATCCGATCCGATCTAACACCGCAAGTGGCGATGCCTCCGAGAGATGCACACATGCGGCACCTCGACGTCTCCTCCTTCCTCGGTCCAGCAAGTATGGTGGAGAGATGGATTGGATCTACAACGCGACGGCGCGGTGCAAGTGGTGGAGAGTTTCTACAGTAGGGCTTCAGCCTACGTGCAGTCGAGAGGGAGAGAGAGAGGAGGGCAGCAGGGTGGCTAGGGCTTGAGGAGGAGGTGTGTGAGGGGTGCGCCCATAACCCTATTTATATAGAGGGGTGGGCGGCCAGCCCTTGCCCCTCCCCCAAACCCTAGGGCCGGCAGCCAAGGAGGGAGGAGTGGGGGCAAGTTCCCCCCTTCTAGAAGCTCCCCTAGGGTTTGCCCTAGGTTTGGCCGGCTGGGCCCTATGGGGCCTTGTGCCCCTGGCCCAATGCGTCCAGGGCACTCCCTCATAGGCCCATGCCCCCTCCCGGCAGGTGGGGCCACGTTGGTCCCCCTCCGGAAGGTTCTAGAAGCTTCCGATACAATACCGATTAACCCGAAACAATTCCGAACTCCAAAAACTGCATTGCCTTATATGAATCTTATTCTCCAGACCATTCCGGAACCTCTCGTGATGTCCCGGATCCCATACGAGACTCCGAACAAAAACTCATAAACCAATTATCCAATCTATCCTAGCATCGAGACACGTTAAGTGTGTGACCCTTCGGGTTCGAGAATATGCAGACATGATATTCTATCAATAATCAACAGCGGGGTCTGGAAACCCATATTGACTCCCACACATTCATCTATGATCATATCGGATGAACCACGATGCCAGGATTCAATCAATCCCATATATATATTCCCTTTGTCTCGCGATATTTTACTTTCCCGAGATTTGATCGTCGGTATCATCATACCTAGTTCAATCTCGTTCACAGCAAGAACTTTACTCGTTCCGTAATCCGATATCACTTTGTGATTAACAAATTAACCACATGCTTGCAAGCGGTGTTGATATCGATTACCGAGTGGGCCCGAAGTATATCTCTCCGACTTGGGAGGGACAAATCCCATCTCGATACATACAACCCAACAGGTACTTTCCGATCACCTGAGAGACACCTTTATGATCACCCTCTCATAGGATGACGTTTGATGACCTCAAAGCTTTCTTCCGATACCAGGGAGTTGTATTATCTCATGGTCTAAGGAATACAATATTTGACATAATAAAAGCTTCGCAAAGATGAACACGATGACACGATCTAATTGCTCCGCTTAGTTTGGGTCTGTCCATCATACCATTCTCCCAATGATATGATCTCATTATTAATCGACAACTCATGTCTATGGTTAGGAAACCTTAACCATCATTAATCAATGAGCTAGTCCATAGAGGCATACTAGGAACACGGTGTTATTCACAAATCACAAACCACACAAGTATTAAAGTTTCTGCTTAATACAATTCTAGCATGGAATATAAACTTTATCATGAACAAGAATTATAATAATAACATCTTTATTATTGCCTCTAGGGCATAATTCGAATACTATCTTCCACACTATACGTTTAATCCTTTGTTTTAAGCAAACCGATGAGATTGACAACCTCAGTGTAAGTTGGGGCAAAGTATTGTGGATTGTGGTGTGCAGGTTCCAAGTTGCTAACAACACCTTGGAGTTGTTTCCTTACTCCTAATGGTTCGATAACCTTGGTTTTATAACTAAGGGAGACTTGATGCTGTGCTCATCATACCTTCCTCTTGGGTTTCCCAACGATCTCTACATATCTGAGCCATCAATGAGAAGAACAAGATTGAGAAGAAGTACTAAGTATGTTAGTTGATATGAAGAAATCCATGGATGAAACTGAGAAAGAGTGGTGGAGAACTTGTCCAGGATTAAGGACAACACTGCAGAGCTAAGCAACAAATTCATGGATGAAACTAAGGACAAAGTGGTAGAGAACTTGTATAGGATTAAGGAGAATACTATAGCATTGAGGAGGAATCAATGGAGAAGTCCAAGGATATGAATTTGTAGAAGATCGAAGCATTGAATAATGAAGTGGATATTCTGAAACAAATGCAGAAATCTCAGGCAGAATGAATGGGATGATGAAAGGGAGGGTGCCAATGAGGAAAAGAAGAATCTAGGGTGGGACAAAAGCAGAAAATCAATATTCTCGGAATTGGATGGGATAAAAGCCAAAGTCAATATTTTACCATGGGCAACACGAAGCCAGAAGACGAGACAGAGAGGGCTCACCAGGGGTCCACACCCCCTAGCCGTGCGGGTGGGCCCACCCCACGCCTGGGGGGGTGCAGCTGCCCTGGTGGCCCCCTGGCTCGCCCCTTCGTCTATAAGAAGCCCCTGATGCAGAAACCCTACACACCCGATCAATTTTCCACGAAACCGTCTATAGCCGCCGCCACCATCGTCCCTAGATCAGGGGGATCTAAAGCTCTTCCTGGCACCCTACCGGAGGGGAGATCATCTCGGAGGCTTTCTTTTTCATCATGCCAGCCTTCGGTATGAAGCGTGAGTAGTTCCACCTTGGACTACGGGTCCATGTAGTAGCTAGATGGTTGTATCTCCTCCTTGTGCTTTCATGTATAGATCTTGTGAGCTCCATTCATGATCAAGATCTAATCTATTTGTAATCATGCATGTTGTGTTTGCGGGGATCTGATGGATATTGAGATTACTATGTCAGATTGATTAATGGTTTGGTCTATTTGATTCTATCATGTATGTGTTGTTTGTGATCTTGCATGCTCTCCGTTGTTAGTAGCTATCTTGGCCAAGTAGTTGCTAGTGACTCCAAGAGGGGGTATTTATGCTCGATAGTGGGTTCATGTCTCTAGTTTCCAAGGGAATTGACAGAAATCTCTTCGGTTGTAGATGTGTTGTTGCCACTAGGGAAAAAACAATGGTCTCTTGTTCATGGAACAAGTGGATTGTTTACCTTACACACTTTGCTTAAAGCAGTTGGTTGTTGCTTGCAACTAAATACTGGAGGGGGGTCGGATGATAACCTGAAGGTGGACTTCTAGTCATAGATGCAGTTGGATGGCGGTCTATGTATATTGTTGTATTGCCCAATCGAACCTCATAGGATCTTTTTGCCTAGATTTGCGTTGTTATGCCTTGCTGATACGTCCAAAACGTATCTACTTTCTCGAACACGTTGTTATTGTTTCTTCTCTAAACTTGTCTGATTTGGATACAACTAACACGAACTGACGCTGTTTTTGGCAGAATTACCTTGGTGTCTTGTTTTTGTGCAGAAAATGAACTATCCGGAAAAATCCCGGAAAATATGCCAAAAACTATTTCTCACCAGAAGATCCACAGAGCCAGAAGGGGAGACAGATGGGAGGCCTGGGGGGCCTAGACCCACCCTAGGAGCGGACCCACTGACCTCGTGCCAGGGGGAGGTCTGGCCACCCCAGGCAGCTCCTCGGCCTCCCTCCGCGTCTATAAGTTGCCTTCTGACCTAAAAATAGAGGGGGGTTCGATAGTTTTCCAGAAAGAGTTCCGCTCCGCCACCGCCACCAGAAACCAAGATTCGGATCCAGAAACTTCGTTCTGGCACCCTGCCGGGAAAGGGAATTTGGGGAGGATCATCGCCATCGTCATCACCAACGCATCTCCATCAACCACCGATGTTTCCCTCATCCATGAGTGAGTAATCCCCCACTGTAGGCTTGGGGATGGTAGGGATTGGATGAGTTCTATCATGTAATCGAATAAGATCTGTTAGGGGCATAGTGCTAGTATCTCTATTAGTGCTATTTGACTTTGTTGCAACTTGTGCTTAATGATTGTCACTAGGGCCCGAGTGCCATGATATCAGATCTGAACTTATTATTGAATCATTATGATAGTATTGTTTGTGATCTTATCTGCAAGTTGTGTACACGTATCATTGTCCGGATCCAAAGGCTCCAAAGTGACAATAATTGGGACAACCGGAGGGGATGGCTGTGGTGTGAGGATCACATGTGTTCATAGAGTGTTAATGCTTTGCTCCGGTGCTCTATCAAAAGGAGCACCCTAATTGCCAGTAGTTCCCTAGAGGCCCCACTGCCACGGGCTGTCTGGACAGAAGATGTTGTGCAAGTTCTCATTGCGAGCACATATGACTATATTTGGAGCACATGCCTAGGATTGTTTAGTACTTGGATGCTTATTATTATTTATCTACAATGCCCTAGTTTTTTGAAGTTACATGTTTAGACTCGTCCATGTAACGCTCGTCCATCCATACCTATGCCTACCGCACTCGAATCCAACTGTTACCGTTACTGTTACTATTGCTACTGTTTCACTGTTGTTGTTGCTATTGCTGTTGCTTTGCTGTTGCTACTACAAACTGTTGCTACTGATAAACTTCTGTGAGCAAGAACTATTTCCAGGTGCAGCTGAACTGACAACTCAGTTGTTAAGGCTTGCAAGTATTCTTTGGCTCCCCTTGTGTCGAATCAACAAATTGGATAATACTACCCGCGAAGACTGTTGCGATCCCCTACACTTGTGGGTCATCAAGACTATTTTCTGGCGCTGTTGCCGAGGAGCATAGCTTTATTTGTAAGTTCACTTGGATCTATTATTGTTCACTGCTGCTCTTTTCATCATGGGGAAGTCTCGTGATGGAAAGTTCCCTATTTTACCATCCACTACAAGAAGAGGTACAGTCCTAAACACCTCTATTGCTCTTGATTCACCGTCTGTTATAAGTAAGCTTGTCACACCACCACCACATGCTCATGCTACACACACTGCTACTACCGCTGAATCTGAAACTGCTTTTGATACTCATGATGTTACTTCTACTGTGCTCGATGCGAGTGGTTCATTAGGTACTTTTCTAGATGCTACTATGGCTAGTCTAGGAAATACCGAAACTCCTAGTGAATACACTGTTACACCTGTTAGCTCACTTGAGTCTAGTGAGAGTTATGATATTAATGATGGTTACATAGAGCTCACTGATGAATTTGTTGAAGAGTGCCGAAACACACATGGTGCTAGTGCTATTAAGAGTCTCCTTGCTAGACGTACCATTATGCCTAAGAAGTCCTATGATCCTAAGTTTGCCACCTCTCCCATAGATATTAAAGATAAAGATTATGATTTCTCTCTTGATTTATCTTATTTAGATATTGTTGAGAAAGAACCTTTTTGTGGTACTGAAAATGAGAGTGTTGTGGCTCATATGAATGAACTTTCTACTATGAGTGCTTTGTTCTCTGATGATTTTAAAATGCGCAAGTACTTTGTTGCTAAGATCTTCCCTTTTTCACTAAAACGAGAAGCTAGGGCTTGGTTTAATAGATTACCTCCTGGTTCCATTGATAGCCCTGATTGCTTGATTGCTTCTTTCTTCCATAAATATTTTCCTTCCAGTGCTAGACATGTTGCTTTGCAGAGACTTTTTGATTTAAACAGGGAGAAGAAGAGAAATTGCTTGAGTCATGGAAAAGATTTTGTTCCTTGATTCATGCATATCCTGGATGTCCATTACCTCAGAATGAGCTTCTTGATATTTATTATAATGGACTAACTGGTGATTCTAGGACCTACCTAGATAGCTTTGCTGATTATGTTTTCAGGAAAAGGACTCCTGCAGATGCTGAAGAATTAATGAACAAGATAAGCAAGAATTATGATGATTGGACTTCAACTAAGCTGAATACACCTAAGCCTATTACTCCTAAACCAGTTGTTCCTGAACCAGTTCCAACACCAACAACAAAGAAGAGGGAAGTTATTACATTAAATGATGAAGTGATGAAGGAAGCTAAAAAGTGTCTAAAGGAGAAAGGTATTAGAGCTGAAGATGTGAAGAATCTACCTCCTATAGAAGAATTATGTAAGCCAATTCCCCACTCATCTACTATTGAGGTACACTCTCTCCAATTTAATGAAGGTGATATTCCTTATGGTAAGCCTCCTGATCAATGCTTAGAGGAACTTGACACATTTATGGTTAAACAAGGTAATTTTAATAAACAAGTTCAGAATCATTTATTGGAAAACTCTAGAGCTATCCATGAGTTGAAAGATATTGTGGAAAGAACTTCTAATGATATTAAAATGCTTTGTAAACACTTTCAAATGGTTCAAACACAACTTGATCAACTTGCTAAGGTGCAAAAGGATATGCTAGTTAATGCTTCAGGAAATAAACATGCTTATGGAATTAGAACTAGGAGTGGTGCAGCTACTCAAGATCCTTTATATCCTGAATGGCACCCTAAAAGAATAGAGCAGGATTCCCAACAAGGTGAGGATAGTGGTAGTCCTCATAAGAGGGAGAAATAGAAACATAAGAAAGTTGAGGAACCACTTGAACCTGCTGTAGATCCTAATAGTATATCTATCTCTGATGCTGAAACTGAGAGTGGTAATAATAATGATGCTCCTGATAAGGAGGAAGGTGAGGAAGAACCTGAGAAACACACTAAGAACACTAGGTACACAAAGGAAGATTTTATTGCTAATAAACATGGTAAAGAGAGAGAACCTTGGGTGCAGAAACCTATGCCTTTTCCAGGTAAGAAACATAAGTCAAAGGAGGAAGAACACAACAACAAGTTTTGTGAGTGGATGAAACCTTTATTCTTGCAAATTCCTTTGACTGATGCTATTAAATTGCCTCCTTATTCAAAGTATATGAAGGATATTGTCTCTAATAAAAGGAAGATTCCTAATGAGGAGATTTCTACTTTGCTTGCTAATTACTCCTTCAATGGTAAGGTTCTAAAGAAACTTGGTGATCCAGGTATACCAACTATTCTTGCTCTATTAAGAATAATTATGTTAGAACTGCTTTATGTGATTTGGGAGCTGGAGTTAGTGTTATGCCTTTTTCTCTCTACAAGAGACTCCAGCTAGAAAGTTGATACCAACTAGTATTTCTTTGCAAATGGCTGATAAGTCAACTACTATTCCTGTTGGTATATGTGAGGATGTTCTTGTTCAAGTTGCTCATAATTTCATGGTTTTAACTGATTTTGTTATGCTTGAAATGCCTGAAGATGATAATATGTCTATTATTCTTGGGAGACCTTTTCTTAATACTGCAGGTGCTGTCATCAATTGCAATCAAGGAAAAGTAACATTCAATATTAATGACAAAGAGCACACTGTCTATTTCCCCAAGAAGGTTGTCAGAAGCTATTGCCCGAATTCTATTGAAAATATTGAAGGCATAAAGGTTGGAGAAATATATTGTCCCATTCCACAAGAAAATATTGAAACTATTATGATTGGGACCATTGCTATCAAGTATGAGGTAACATAATCACCTTGTGGAATGCAAAGTTTTGTTTCATATAAGATTGTTTTGGTAACAAGACTTGATCAACCTTGTTAACAAAAGGATTTTAATGAACAAAATAATGTTTCCACTATGGTTATACTTGCTTTATTTTTTCCTTTCTCCCTCCTAGTCTTTGATTTAGCTTTAGTTTTGCTAGTTGTTTGCTTGTTTGAGTTTCTTAGAGCCCCTGTAGTTTGGATTTTGGTTTGCTTTTGCTTCTTCTGAAAAACTGTTTCTGCGAGAAAATCAATTTTCATACCCTGAAAATTGGCCAAAAATAAAGTTTCCCGAAAAATCCCAGAAAATTCAAAATATTTTTTCCTCAAAAAAAGGGGCAGAGTGGCACCTGAGATGACCCAGGGGGGCACCCCTAGGCCCCACACCCATGGTAGGCGCGACCTACCTAGTGGTGGCGCCTAGGGGGGTCTGGCCCACCTGGGCCCCTCCAGGCTGCCTCCTCAAAGCCACCTTCTTTCTCTCTCCCGAAAAACATCGGAAAACTTGCTCAAGCTCGAGTTCTTGTTGTTCTTACTCGCGATTTTTGATCTCCTTGTTCAGCCTATCTTAAGTGCTGATTTTTTGAGGGTTTGCTCCTTGGTATGTGCCTCCTCCACTTGTCCAATTAGATTTGTGATTGGTAGATTGTATCTTGAGTATTTTTCTACTATAGGTGATAGGTTGTTTGAGCTTTCATGCTTGTTCTCTGTTTAGAAACTTTGTTTTGATGCATGTGTAGTCCTCTAGCAAGTTCCTATAGTAGTTGCTCATCATTTATCAACTTAGAAATCACTTGGTTTGATGGTTGTCTAAATTTTTTAGCAAGGATGATGAATGCTTATCCATTGAATCAATATGACTTGATGGTGCATGAGCCAATGAAGATTCATCGTGAGGAGGCAGTTTTTCCTTCCATATATCCATGCCATGAATTTATGAGAGCTGCGGGATTCTCCAAGATTTTCAAACTTTGGTTATAAATGCAGGGTTGGAGCACTTTGTTGAAGGTGAACCAATCCAATATGTTAAGCTAACCATGGCTTTTGTGCAGGACTTCCGGTTCACTTGGTCTACTTCTAATCCCATGGTCCATTACAAAATATATAATATACCTGTCGACCTGCCTTTTATTGATTTCTGTGCAGCAATTAGAGTACCTCAGTGGGGATATTGTGAGAAGATCAAGGAGAGGCCCAAGTCACTTGTTGATTTGTATGCTGAGATTTTCCAAGGTTTCGACTTCTCAAAGGAAAGTGGTAAAATTCAGAACGTCCAGCTCCCAGCTATTAGATACTTTTCCTATTTCATTACCAAGTGTGTTCTTTCTAGAAAGACTGCTAGAAAGTTGTCTTCTTTTGATCTAGCTTTTATTGCAGCTGCTCTGAATAGGAATAGTTCTTATAGTTTGGGTGCTTTGATAGCTCACCGTCTCACCACCAACCGTGAGAAGGGTGGAATTTGTGGAGGACTCATTGCTTCTAGGTTGCTAGCTTTCCATGGTTTAGAGCCTCACTTTTCAGATTTTCAGTTCCCCATAGAGAGGCTTGATATTGAATCTATGATTCAGCATGGTTTTGTTTCTTTGGGAGCTAATGTGAGAAGTTTGCCATTTGAACTATCTTTTGTCCAACAAGGTCGGAGAAAGGGTAGGAGTAAGAAAATAGTTTATTTGCCTGCACCTGCTTTGTTTAACTTTGATAACAGGCAAGGATGGTCACTTACGGAGGAGGAGGTTGACACTTATGTGGGGGAACTCTCCCAGCAAGAGTATAATGTTGAAGAGGATGCCAAAGACAATTCGGTTCAGCCCTCCAACTTGGGAGAGTCTTCATACCAGCAACCCTCATTTGATTGGGGTGCGTCTTGTTCTTCATCACAGGTGCCTGACTATGATCATTCCTATGATGACCCACCAGCATGGAGTTACTATCTGTGATATTGAGCCCCACTTAGGTCAAAAGCCTAATCTTGGGGGAGGTATACCGAAATCACACTCATATATATATATCATGTTTGGTCGGTTCTTTGTATATCCATTGTTTTTGCTTTCTTTTTGGTTTTTGTTGCTTCTTTCTAAAAACCCAAAAATACCAAAAATATTTTCGTTGTTTCTCTTGGTTTGTTTCTTTGTTTCTTTGCTTTGGTTTGCCTTAAAAGAAAAATCCAAAAAGATTTTGCTTTGTTTGGTTTGCTTTGTTTTTGTTTGGTTTTTCTTTGTTTGCTTGTTTCTAAAAAAATCGAAAACACCAAAAATATTTGTTGTTCTTATTTGGTTGTGTGAGTTCTTCGCAGGGTTCAGCCGTCCTCAGTGGATATTGGTTTTCATGTTAATTATTGAAGTCACACAAGTGAAGGGCAATAATGAAGATTAAGACAACTCGAGGTGTGGTAAGAGGCTGGTAACGAACTCCATTTGTTTCATTTTTGTACATATACTCATAATTGTGAGCATGCTTAGCCTGTTTGTGTAAGGTGTATGTCATTATGGATGCTTAGTAGTTCTTGCTTGTCTAGGATTAGCTCTAGCTTGCTAATAGTTTGTAGCATGTCATATGAATGGTTGCTTGCATTATTTTATTCATACTTTGGTATGATATTGTGGTATCCTCCTCTGACTGTTCATGTGAATCGACTTGGCACATGCTCATGCATGCATATGACTAATCAATAGTCAGTAAGCCTCGATGATTTATTTTTCCTCAGAGTTCTTGTATCACTTTCATGCCATAATTAGTCTTGTTTTGTTGCAAGCATGATTATGACAGTTTTTGCTCTCTCGTTTGTCGCTCCCTCTCTATTGCTAGCCTTCACTTGCACTGAGTACGTGCTCTACCTGTGCTTCCAACTCCCCAAACCAATATTGCCAGTTGTGTCCACCATACCTACCTATTGGCATCATTTGCTACTTCAGTGCATATTATATGCCGTGTTTTCTTCCAAAATAAATGTTTGTCTGTTTTGAGAAAGTTAGTTAGTAAAGCTCTCATGAACTTGATGGCACACTTTATTCCTTGCGCTTGATAATCTTGAACCATTGTGACTAGTCCATGAAAGTTATATGCTTGTTTATTATATGCTGGGAGTCAATAGAACCGTGTTGTCACGAGGAACGCTTTCAACACCTTTTGGATAATTCTATCCAATTGATACTTTGCTCTTTTGTTTACGGATGTCGACGATGTGAAATAAAAGGGGAAGTTGTTATTTCATGGAGTTTATACATTGTGTTAGAGAAATGTCTGGGCCGCTAGCCTAATCCATGCTTAATCATGGTGGAAACTTGCAGCATCACTATAATGAGCATCTATGAAGCATCCTTAATAAAAAGCCATGCATATGGTAAATAAAAAGATTGTTGAGATGCTCATTGTCTACTTGCCTTGTCATTTTGGTTATGGAAAAGCTCCTGTACCATGTGCAAGGGGTAACCCGTTGTCGGTTCTCGATGATATGCATGTATTTACAATGACAAGAACTTTCAGGTGACCAAAGTTGAGTAGCATGCGGAGCGACCCTCGTACTCAAGGGACTTGGGATTTTCAGCCTATGGTCTGTCAAGCATATGATTCAGAGTGGAACTCACTTTCACCTTAACCACATGAAGATGCCTATGATAGGGGCAATGAGAGCTCAAAGCTAATGAGTACCTTCCTTTCAGCATTAGGAAGCCTTTCAAACCTTTACAAAACCGTTTTCACAACTTTGTTGAGTCACCACTTATTCTATGAGCACCTTCTTGAGAGCATAGTTGTTATTCTTGTGTTTGTTCCAAAACTTGGTTAATTATGTCATGACTTTGATGCTTGTATCTCTGATATCTTTATCTCTAGTCTTCATATGAACTTCAGAGGTGCCTCAACATTTATATTGTGCTCTTCAAACAAAGGCAAGCGAGATACCACTCTATCATACCTTATTATGAGCATTGCAATGTTTCTTATGTTTATGTTTCATGCTACTTATTATTATTGAGTTGGTTTCTCTTCATAGCTTGCAATGACTATTGAGTAGACTTAGTTGCATACTCCTTATTATGAATTGTCTAAGCATCTACTCCTGTGCTGAGAATATTTACATCATATGAAGCAAAGTGTTCGTGAAAGCTCTTTTATCGCACTCAGTTTTCAACTAAATTGCTTGAGGAAAAGCAATAAGCTAAGCTTGGGGGAGTTGATACGTCCGAAATGTATCTACTTTCTCGAACACTTTGCTATTGTTTCTTCTCTAAACTTGTGTGATTTGGATAGAAATAACACGGACTGACGCTGTTTTCAGTAGAATTACCTTGGTGTCTTGTTTTTGTGCAGAAAATGAACTATCAGGAAAAATCCTGGAAAATATGCCAAAAACTATTTCTCACCAGAAGATCTAGGGAGCCAGAGGGGAGGCGTGGGGGGCCCAGACCCACCCCAGGCGCGGGCCCACTGACCCCGTGCCTGGGGGAGGTCTGGCCACCCCAGGCATCTCCTCGGCCTCCCTCCACGTCTATAAGTTGCCTTCTGACCTAAAAATAGAGGGGGGTTCGATGGTTTTCCAGAAAGAGTTCCGCTCCGCCGCCGCCACCAGAAACCAAGATTCGGATCCAGAAACTCTGTTCTGGCACCTTGCCGGGACGAGGAATTTGGAGAGGATCATCGCCATCGTCATCACCAACGCATCTCCATCAACCACCGATGTTTCCCTCATCCATGAGTGAGTAATCCCCCACTGTAGGCTTGGGGATGGTAGGGATTAGATGAGTTCTATCATGTAATCGAATAAGATCTGTTAGGGGCATAGTGCCTAGTATCTCTATCAGTGCTATTTGACTTTGTTGCAACTTGTTGTGCTTAATGCTTGTCACTAGGGCCCGAGTGCCATGATCTCAGATCTGAACTTATTATTGAATCATTATGATAGTATTGTTTGTGATCTTATCTGCAAGTTGTGTACACATATCATTGTCCGGATCCAAAGGCCCCAAAGTGACAATAATTGGGACAACCGGAGGGGACGGTTGTGGTGTGAGGATCACATGTGTTCATGGAGTGTTAATGCTTTGCTCCGGTGCTCTATTAAAAGGAGCACCTTAATTGCCAGTAGTTACCTAGAGGCCCCGCTGCCACAGGCTGGCTGGACAGAAGATGTTGTGCAAGTTCTCATTGTGAGCACGTATGACTATATTTGGAGCACATGCCTAGGATTGTTTAGTACTTGGATGCTTATTATTATTTATCTGCAATGCCCTAGTTCTTTGAAGTTACATGTTTAGACTCATCCATGCAACGCCCGTCCATCCATCCCTATGCCTACCGCACTCGAATCCTACTGTTATCGTTACTGTTACTATTGCTACTGTTTCATTGTTGTTGTTGCTGCTATTCCTTCACTGTTGCTACTACAAACTGTTTCTACTAATAAACTTATGTGAGCAAGAACTATTTCCAGGTACAGCTGAACTGACAACTCAGTTGTTAAGTCTTGCAAGTATTCTTTGGTTCCCCTTGTGTCGAATCAACAAATTGGGTAATACTACCCGCGAAGACTGTTGCGATCCCCTATACTTGTGGGTCATCATTTGCTCAGTTCCTGTCAATTGCCCTGCTGTAATTTGTTTACCCTTCATTCCGTGTTTGTTTATCTAAGGAGAGCACCTCTAGTGAACTATGAACCCGGTCCAATCTTTACCATTGATACATCTTCCAATGTCTATTTGCTGCAAACCATCATCACCTTCCACACCATACAATTAATCCTTTGTTACAGCAAACCGGTGAGCTTGACAACCTCACTCTTTCGTTGGGGAAAAGTCTTGAGTTTGTGTTGTACAAGTTTCCATGTTGCTTGCAACACCTTTGAGACGTTTCCCTCCTCCTACTGGTTCGATAACCTTGGTTTCTTACTGAGGGAAAACTTACTGTTGTGATGCATCACACCTTGTTCTTGGGGTTTCCCGACGAAGTGCTCCACGTTGACGCAACGCCATCAAGGAGCCATACTTTCTTCATGGCAAGCTCATGAAGTTTTCCTTTTCATCGCACCAAAAAGTCATTTTTTATTTTCCGAGTGCAAAAAATGGGGCGGGGGGGGGGGGGTGTGAAGCAACCACTAAATGGCTAATTCAAAATGCTACCACCCCATTTTTCAAAAATACTAGACCACCTTATATGGACAATGTCCCAACAGGGGGATCTCAAACCTTTTCTTCTACCCTCGGGGAAAAAGACAAATTCATGTCGAATCGGTAGGAAGTGGGTTAGATATGAACTACATGTACATGATCTGATTCTCATGATTTTTTACAAAAATCATTTTAGGTTCACAATATGCTATTTTATGAGAGATCCAATGCAAGTTTAGCGAGGCTCAGCCCCGAGCTAAGAATCTTCATGCCAGCCGTTCGACAAAGTTTGACAATAGTTTATAATGGGCGTAAAAAATTCAAACACGATCAAAAAACAATGTGAAACCTTCGCGTGGTGTCATATTATGGGACATAGTTTGAAGGAAAAATATCAAACTTGGTATATTGATTATGTCTTAAAAAAACCTTCACAAAATGACCTATCTCATTCGAGGTTTCCTGACTTTCGGATCAAATGACCAATGTTATGGCTAGAATCAAGACATAGTTTATGATGATGTGCCCATATTTTGAATGGATGTGTATCATGTGATGACGAACAATGTTGCAGGAGGAAGTTTTCCTTTTCGTCGCACCAAAAAGCCATTTTCCATTTTCTGAACGTAAAAACGGAGGGTTTTATGAAGCAACCACCAAATAGCTAATTCAACATGCTACCACCCCATTTTTCAAAAATACTATACCACCTTATATAGACAATGTCCCAACAGGGGGATCTCAAACCTTTTTGTCCACCCCTAGTGAAAAAGAAAAATTCCTGCCGAATCGGTAAGATGTGGGTCAGATATAAACTACATATACATGATCTGATTCTCATGATTTTTTAGAAAAATCATTTTTAGGTTACAATATGCTATTTTATCGGATATCCAATGCAAGTTTAGCGAGGCTTAGCCTCGATCTAAGAATCTTCATGCCCGCCGTTTGATAAAGTTTGACGATAGTTTAAAGTGGGCATAAAAAATAAAAAACAATCGAAACAATGTGAAACCTTCGCATGATGTCATATTATGTGACATGGTTGGAAGTAAAAATATCAAACTTGGTATATTAATTATGTCTCAAAAAAATCTTCACAAAATGACCTATCTCATTCGAGGTTTCCTAGCTTTCAGGTTAAATGACCAATGTTATGGCTAGAATCAATACATAGTTTGTGATAATATGCCCATATTGTGCATGCATGTGCATCATGGAATGGAGAATAATGTTGTTTCGGGAAGTTTTCCTTTTCGTCGCATCAAAAAGCTATGTTCCATTTCCCAAGTGTAAAACCGGGTTTTTTGTGAAACAACTACCAAATGGCTAATTTAAAATGCCACAACCTTATTTTTCAAAAATACTATACCACCTTATATGGACAATGTCCCAACAGGGGGATCTTAAACCTTTCTGTACACCCCTGGTAAAAAAGACAAATTTCTATCGAATCGATAGGAAGTGGGTCAGATATAAACTACATGTACATGATCTGATGCTTATGATTTTTATAAAAATTATTTTTAGGTTTATGATATGCTATTTTATCAGAGATCCAATGTAATTTTAGCGAGTCTCAGCCCTGAGCTAAGAATCTTTATGCCAACCGTTCAACAAAGTTTGACGATAGTATAAAATAGGCATAAGAAATTCAAAAAACAATCCAAACAATGTGAAACCTTCACGTGGTGTCATATTACTGAAGGGTTTCGCAGCATAGTAAATCAAAAAAATTCTACGGATGCGAACGGGAAAGCCAAGATCTAATCTAGGAGATGCAAACAACGAGGGGGGATAGATGAGATCTTCATACCCTTGAAGATTCGCACAGCGGAACGTTCAACGGAACGTGGTTGATGTAGTCGTACTAGCTTCTCCTCCTCGAGATCCGATCCGATCCAACACCGCAAGTGGCGATGCCTCCGAGAGATGCACACGTACGACACCTCGACGTCTCCTCCTTCCTCGATCCAGCAAGTGGGGTGGAGAGATAGATTGGATCTACAACACGACGGTGTGGTGCAAAGGTGGAGAGTTTCTGCGGCAGGGCTTCGCCTACACGCAGTCGGGAGAGAGAGAGATCTGGAGGGCAGCAGTATGGCGGCTAGGGTTAAAGGAGTGTGGAAGGAGGGATTCGCCCCTGACCTCTATATATAGGGGGATGGCCGGCCCCCTTGGCCCCTCCTCCAAGCCCTAGGGCGGCGGCCCCAAGGGTTGGAGTGGGGGACAAGTTTTCCCCTTCCTTCTAGAAGGTTTCCCTAGGGTTTCCCCTAGGGTTTGGCCGGCTGGGCCTATGGGGCCTTGTGCCCCTGACCCAATGCGGCCAGAGCACTCCCTCATAGGCCCATGCCCCTTCCCGACAAGTGGGGCCACGTTGGTCCCACTTTGGAAGGTTCTAGAAGCTTCCGGTATAATTCCGAACAATCCAAAACAATTCCGAAATCCAAAAACTGCTTTCCCTTATATGAATCTTATTCTCCGGACCATTCCGGAACCTCTCGTGACGTCCTGGATCTCATCCAAAACTCCGAACAAAAACTCATAAACCAATTATCCATTCTATCCTAGCGTCGAGACACGTTAAGTGTGTGACCCTACGGGTTCGAGAATATGCAGACATGATCTTCTATCAATAATCAACAACGGGGTCTGGAAACCCATATTGACTCCCACACATTCATCGATGATCATATCGGATTAACCACGATGCCAGGATTCAATTAATCCCATATATATATATTCCCTTCATCACGCGATATTTTACTTGTCCGAGATTCGATCGTCGGTATCGGCATACCTAGTTCAATCTCGTTCACAGCAAGTACTTTACTCGTTCCGTAATCTGATATCACTTTGTGATTAACTCCTTAACCACGTTCTTGCAAGCGGTGTTGATATTGATTACCGAGTGGGCCCGAAGTATATCTCTCCGACTTGGGAGGGACAAATCCCATCTCGATACATACAACCCAACAAGTTCTTTCCGATCACCTGAGAGACACCTTTATGATCACCCTATCATAGGATGACGTTTGATGACCTCAAAGCTTTCTTCTGATATCAGGGAGTTGCATTATCTCATGGTCTAAGGAATACAATATTTGACATAAGAAAAAGCTTCGCAAAGATGAACACGATGACACGATCTAATTGCTCTGCTTGATTTGGGTCTGTCCATCATATCATTCTCCCAATGACATGATCTCATTATTAATTGACAACTCATGTCTATGGTTAGGAAACCTTAACCATCATTAATCAATGAGCTAGTCCATAGAGGCATACTAGGGACACGATGTTGTTCATAAACCACACAAGTATCAAAGTTTCCGCTTAATACAATTATAGCATGGAATATAAACTTTATCATGAACAAGAATTATAATAATAACATCTTTATTATTGCCTCTAGGGCATAATTCCAACAGTCTCCCACTTGCACTAGAGTCAATAATCTAGTTTACATTTGGCAACAATCTAACACCCATGGCACTAAGGTGCTGATCATGCTTTGCTCGTGGAAGAGGTTTAGTCAACGGATCTGCGACATTCAGATCCGTATGTACTTTGTTAATCTTCAGATCTCCATCTGTTATATAATCTCGAATTATATGAAACTTGCGGTTGATGTGCTTGGTCTTTGGATGATATCTTGGTTCCTTAGCCAGTGCTATGGCGCCAATGTTGTCACACAATATCTCTAGTGGGTCCAAGGCACTTGGAACCACACCAAGCTCAGTGATGAAGTTCCTAATCCAAACTCCTTCACTTGACGCTTCTACAGCAGCCATGTATTCCGCTTCTACTGTAGATCCCGCGATCACACTTTGCTTGCAGCTTCTCAAGCTCACAGCTCCTCCATTCAAAATATAAACGTATCCTGTCTGAGATTTAGAATCATCCTTGTCGGTGTCGAAACTAGCATCGACGTAACCTTTTACGACGAGCTGCTCATCACCTCCATAGAACAAGAACATTTCTTTAGTCTTATTTAAATACTTTAGGATGTTCTTCATGGCTGTCTAGTGTTCCACTCATGAATCACTTTGGTATCTGCTCGTCAAACTAAGAGCATTGGACACATCTGGTCTAGTACACAGCATGGCATACATGATAAAACCTATGGCCGAGGCATAAGGCACTTTGCTCATAGCTTCTCTATCGTTTACCGTAGCTGGACACCGAGCCTTGCTCAATATCTTACCTGACAATATAGGCACTGAACCTTTCTTTGCCTTATCCATTCTGAACCTTTTCAGAACTTTGTCTAGGTATGTACTTTGGCTTAAAGATATTAGGCGTCTTTGTCTATCTCTATAGATTTTGATGCCCAATATATAAGCAGCTTCCCCTAGGTCTTTCATTGAAAAACATTTGTTCAAATAACTCTTCACATCGTTAAGCATGTCAATGTCATTTCCGATAATCAATATGTCATCCACATATAGTACCAAAAATGTCACTGAGCTCCCACTCACTTTCTTGTAGATACAAGCTTCGTAGCAATTTGGAACAAATCCAAAGCTCTTGATCACTTGATCAAAACGAAGGTTCCAACTCCGAGATGCTTGCTTCAATCCATAAATGGAATGCTGAAGTTTGCACATCTTATCAGCATCCTTAGGATCGACAAAACCTTCGGGTTGCATCATATACAACTCTTCATCAATGTTGCCATTGAGGAACGCAGTCTTGACATCCATCTGCCATATTTCATAATCATGAAATGCAGCAATTGCTAATAAAATCCGAATGGACTTAAACATCTCTATGGGAGAGAAAGTCTCATCGTATTCAACACCTTGAACTTGTCGAAAACCTTTCGCGACAAGCCGTGCTTTATAGACAGTAACATTACCATCCACGTCCGTTTTCTTCTTGAAAATCCGTTTGCACTCAACGGCCTTTCGGTCGCTAGGAGGGTCCACCAAAGTCCATACTTGGTTTTCGCTCATGATCCCAATTTGGATTTCATGGCCTCTAGCCATTTCTCAGAGTCTGGGCTCATCATTGCTTCCTCATAGTTCGCAGGTTCACTATTGTCTACTAACAAGACAGTTAAGACAGGGTTGCTGTACCACTCAGGAGGGGCACGCAACCTTGTCGACCTGTGATGTTCAGTAGTAGCATCGTCCGAAGCTTCATGATCCTTGTCATTAGCTTCCTCTATTGTTGGTGCAGACGGCACTGTAACAATTTCAGGTGCTGCGCTACTCTCCAACTCAAGAGAAGGTTCAATAACCTCGTCTAGCTCTACTTTCCTCCCACTCACTTCTTTCGAGAGAAACTCCTTCTCAAGAAAGGATCCGTTCTTTGTGACAAACACTTTGCCTTCGGATCTGTGGTAGAAGGTATACCCAATCGTTTCCTTAGGGTATCCTATGAAGGCGCATTTCTCCGCTTTGGGTTCGAGCTTGTCCGGCATCAACTTGTTGACGTAAGCTTCGCATCCCCAAACTTTAAGAAACGACAACTTAGGTTTAGCACCAAACCACAGTTCATACGGTGTCGTCTCAATGGATTTAGATGGTGCCCTATTTAAAGTTAATGCAGCGGTTTCTAATGCATAACCCCAAAATGATAATGGCAAATCTGTAAGAGACATCATTGATCGCACCATATCTAATAGAGTTTGATTCCGGCGTTCAGACACACCATTGCGCTGTGGTGTTCCAGGTGGCGTGAGTTGGGAAACGATTCCGCTTTCTTTAATATGCATGAGAAAATCATAAGTCAAATATTCACCTTCACGATCGGATCGTAGAAATTTAATTTTCCTGTTACGATGGTTTTCCACTTCGTTCTGAAATTCTTTGAACTTTTCAAATGTTTCAGATTTATGTTTCATTAAATAGATATACCCATATCTACTTAAGTCATCAGTAAAATTGAGAAAATAGCGATAACCACCGCACGTCGAAACACTCATTGGTCCGCATACATTGGTATGTATGATTTCCAACAACTCCGTTGCTCGCTCCATTATTCCGGAGAACGGGGTTTTGATCATCTTGCCCATGAGGCATGGTTCGCATGTGTCAAATGATTCAAAATCTAGAGACTCCAAAAGCCCATCAAAATGGAGTTTCTTCATGCGTTTTACACCAATATGACCTAGACGACAGTGCCACAAATAAGTAGAATTATCACTATCTACTTTGCATCTCTTAGCCTCAAAGATATGGATGTGTGTTTCATTGCTTTCGAGATTCAGAAGAAATAAACCATTCATAGCAGGTGCATGACCATAAAGATGTTACTCATATAAATAGAACAACCATTATTCTTCGATTTAAATGAATAACCGTCTTGCAATAAACACGATCCAGATATGATGTTCATGCTCAACGCAGGCACATAATAACATTTATTGAGGTTTAAAACTAATCCCGAAGGTAAAACTAAGGAGAGCGTGCCGACGGCCATCACATCAACTCTTGATCCGTTGCCAACACGCATCGTCACCTCATCCCTCGCTAGCCGCCGTCTATTCCGTAGCTGCTGTTTCGAGTTACAAATATTAGCAACTGAACCAGTATCAAATACCCAGGCACTACAACAAGGGCTAGTAAGGAAAACATCAATAACATGTATATCAAATATACCTTTGATGTTGCCAGCCTTCTTGTCCGCTAAGTACTTTAGACAATTGCGCTTCTAGTGACCCTTGTCCTTGCAATAGAAGCACTCAGTGTCCGGCTTAGGTCCAGACTTCAGCTTCTTCTCTGCAGGGGAAACACGCTTGCCGCTGCCCTTCTTGAAGGGCTTCTTTGTACCCTTAACTTTCTTAAAGCTGGGGGGCTTGTTGACCATCAACACATGATTATCTTTCTTGATGTCCACCTCCGCAGCTTTCAGCTTAGCGAAGAGCTCAGTGATCGTATCAGTGGAACCAATCTGATTATGAGTAACTACAAAACCTTTGTAGCTAGGAGGGAGTGATTGCAGAACTTTGTCAATCTTGAGCTCCTCTGGAATCTTTGCAGTCCAGTTGCTCAAGGCATTGAGTGTAGCCCGACATCTTAATGGCGTGCTCACTAACGGAACTCCCTTCCTCCATCTTGCAGTTAAAGAATTTCTCAGAGATCTCATATCTCTCAGAACGGGCCTGAGTCTGAAACATAGTTTTCAGTTCCTCAAGAATCTCAAAGGGCCCGGGGAACTCCTCAAAACGATTTTGAAGGTCCGATTCCATAGAAAACAACATGGTGCTATTAATCACACCATAATCATCCTTGCGCGACTGATAAACAGCTTTCTCATCAGCCGACGCATCTACAGGAGGGGCGTCACCTAGCGCTTTCTCAAGGACATAGTCCTTTTGTCCGCCAGAGAGAATGATTCTCGGATTGCTGAACAAGTTGGTGAAGTTAGACCCATTATTCTTACGCTTTTCTTTCTCAGCAAAAACATTGAAGTTGAAGTTGGACTTAGCCATTTGATCTACAAAATTTGCAAGTACAATTTAGACTGTGTTCATGATAACTAGTTCAACTTAATCAAATTACTAGATGAACTCCCACTAAATTCAACATCCCTCAAGTTGTTTAGTGAACATGATCCAAATTCACCACACCTAATCCGATCTTCACAAGAAGAGATGTGGTTTCAATGGTGGACAACAAAGTGTCGATCATATCATTCATATGACTCATGCTTAACCTTTCGGTTCGTGTGTTCCGAGGCCATGTCTGTACATGCTAGGCTCGTCAAGTCAAACCCAAGTATTTCCGCGTGTGCAAAACTGGCTTGCACCCAATGTATGTGAACGTAGAGTTTATAGCTCCCGATCATCACGTGATGCTTGAACACGACGAACTTTCACAAAGGTGCATACATGGGGAGAACACAGTTTTATCTTGATCTTTAAGTGAGGAATCATCTTATAATGCTACCGTCGCGATCTAAGCATAATAAGATACATAAAAGGATAAACATCACATGCATATAATTTTATGTGACATGGTATAGCCAATCTCCGCGCAATGATCTCCATCTTGTGCGTGCCAGCATGATCTCCATCACTCCACCATGATTGCCTTCACCACGAATAGCAACTACAACTATTGCTAACTACTTAGCGATAAAGTAAAGCTATTACATGGCGTATAAGAAATTGACACACAGGTCATACACAATTATAAAGACAACCATATGGCTCCTGTCGGTTGTGTACTCATCGACATGCAAGTCGTGAAACATTAGAAAACATGATCATCGTATACATTATAAACATCACATCTTGGGCCATACCATATCACAGAAACACTCCCTGCAAAAACAAGTTAGACGCCTCTACTTTGTTGTTGCATGTTTTTGAAGGGTTTCGCGGCATAGTAAATCAAAATTTTCTACGGATGCGAACAGAGGGAAGCCAAGATCTAATCTAGGAGATGCAAACAACGAGAGAGATTGGATTAGATCTTCATACCCTTGAAGATTCGCACAGCGGAACGCTCATCGGAACGTGGGTGATGTAGTCGTACTCGCTTCTCCTCCTCGCGATCCGATCCGATCTAGCACCACAAGTGGCGGTGCCTCCTTGAGATGCACACGTGCAGCACCTCGACGTCTCCTCCTTCCTCGGACCAGCAAGTATGGTGGAGAGATGGATTGGATCTACAACACGACGGCGTGGTGTATATGGTGGAGAATTTCTGCAGCAGGGCTTCGCCTACAAACAGTCGGGAGGGAGAGAGGAGGGCAGCAGGGCGGCTAGGGTTGGAGGGGAAGGTGTAGGGGTTGGTGCGCCCCCACCCCTCTTTATATAGAGGGGGGCGCAGCCCTAGCCCCTCCCCCAAGCCCAAACCGGCGGCCCCAAAGGATAAGGAGTGGGGGCAAGGAAACCCCCCTTCTAGAAGGTCTATCTCGAGTTTAAACCTCTCTTGGCCGGCTGGGCCCTATGGGGCCTTGTGACCCTGGCCCAATGTGGCCAGGGCACTCCCTCATAGGCCCATGCCCTCTCCCGTAAGGTGGGGCCACGTTGGTCCCCTTCCGGAAGGTTCTAGAAGCTTCCGGTACAATACCGATTAATCCGGAACAATTCCGAACTCGAAAAACTGCACTGCCTTATATGAATCTTATTCTCCAGACCACTCCGGAACCTCTCGTGATGTCCCGGATCCCATCCGAGACTCCGAACAAAAACTTATAAACCAATTATCCAATCTATCCTAGCGTCGAGACACGTTAAGTGTGTGACCCTGCGGGTTCGAGAATATGCAGACATGATCTTCTATCAATAATCAACAGCGGGGTCTGGAAACCCATATTGACTCCCACACATTCATCGATGATCATATCGGATGAACCACGATGCCAAGATTCAATCAATCCCATATATATATTCCCTTCGTCTCGCGATATTTTACTTGCCCGAGATTTGATCGTCGGTACCGTCATACCTAGTTCAATCTCGTTCACAGCAAGTACTTTACTCGTTCCGTAATCCGATATCACTTTGTGATTAACTCCTTAACCACATGCTTGCAAGCGGTGTTGATATCGATTACCGAGTGGGCCCGAAGTATATCTCTCCGACTTGGGAGGGACAAATCCCATCTCGATACATACAACCCAACAGATACTTTCCGATCACCTGAGAGACACCTTTATGATCACCCTCTCATAGGATGACGTTTGATGACCTCAAAGATTTCTTCCGATACCAGGGAGTTGTATTATCTCATGGTCTAAGGAATACAATATTTGACATAAGAAAAGCTTCGCAAAGACGAACAAGATGACACGATCTAATTGCTTCGCTTAGTTTGGGTCTGTCCATCATATCATTCTCCCAATGATATGATCTCATTATCAATTGACAACTCATGTCTATGGTTAGGAAACCTTAACCATCATTGATCAATGAGCTAGTCCATAGAGGCGTACTAGGGACACGGTGTTGTTCACAAACCACTCAAGTATTAAAGTTTCCGCTTAATACAATTCTAGCATGGAATATAAACATTATCATGAACAAGAATTATAATAATAACATCTTTATTATTGCGTTTAGGGCATAATTCCAACAGTCTCCCACTTGCACTAGAGTCAATAATCTAGTTTACATTTGGCAACAATCTCACACCCATGGCACTGAGGTGCTGATCATGTTTTACACGTGGAAGAGGTTTAGTCAATGGATCTGCGACATTTAGATCTGTATGTACTTTGCTAATCTTCAGATCTCCATCTGCTATATAATCTCGGATTATATGAAACTTGCGGTTGATATGCTTGGTCTTTGGATGATATCTTGGTTCCTTAGCGAGTGCTATGGCGCCAGTGTTGTCACACAATATCTCCAGTGGGTCCAATGCACTTGGAACCACGCCAAGCTCAGTGATGAAGTTTCTGATCCAAACTCCTTCACTTGACGCTTCTGCAGCAGCCATGTATTCCGCTTCTACTGTAGATCCCGCGATCACGCTTTGCTTGCAGCTTCTCCAGCTCACAGCTCCTCCATTCAAAATATAAACGTATCCTGTCTGAGATTTAGAATCATCCTTGTCGGTGTCAAAACTAGCATCGACGTAACCTTTTACGACAAGCTGTTCATCACCCCCATAGACTAAGAACATTTCTTTAGTCCTATTTAGGTACTTTAGGATGTTCTTCACGGCTGTCCAGTGTTCCACTCCTAGATCACTTTGATACCTGCTCGTCAAACTAAGAGCATTGGACACATCCGGTCTAGTACACAGCATGGCATACATGATAGAACCTATGGCCGAGGCATAAGGCACTTTGCTCATAGCTTCCCTATCATTTACCGTAGCTGTACACTGAGCCTTGCTCAATATCTTACCTGACAACATGGGCACTGAACCTTTCTTTGCCTTATCCATTCTGAACCTTTTCAGAACTTTGTCTAGGTATGTACTCTGGCTTAAAGCTATCAGGCGTCTTTGTCTATCTCTATAGATCTTGATGCCCAATATATAAGCAGCTTCACCTAGGTCTTGTAGGGTTCGCAGCATAGAAAACAAAAATTTTCCTACGATGGGAACAACTATGTACCAAGATCTATCTACTAGATACAAACAACGGGCGGATGTATATCCGTAGAGAACATACCCTTGAAGACCGACAAAGCTTAACGAGTCCAAACTCGTGGTTGATGTAGACGATCTCTTGCCGATCTCAAGATCGAGAGGAAGTCCTTGCGCCGCAAAACAGCAGCGCATCCGTGCTCGCACACACGTTCGAGGCACCGAGCAACCTCCGCCTCCTCGCTCCAGCGATGCAGCGGAAGCACAACTCTTTCTTGCCGAAAAGCCACCGGGAACATGTATCTCGCTAGTCCGAGACCATGGGGGATAAATTCTAGAGGGGGAGAGAGATCCTTCACGAGGAGGTGTGAGTGAGAAGTGAGAGGAGGGGCTCCTTATATAGGGGAGGGGGGCAGCCCAAGGGGGCATGGCCGCCGGCCATGGAGGGTGCCCCCACCTCTCCCTCATTCATGTGGGTGGACACTCCACTCACAAAATGGCCCTTCAATTTTCTCCACTCAAAAACCCACTCAAATTCCCATTAAATTTCCACCAAATTTAATGCAAACTCTCATTAAATAAAACTCTTTTATTTTATTCAGAATTTTGTCAATTACTTTAATGACAAACATTCACAAATAACCCCTTGCTAGAATTCTATTTCACATGCATAACCATTTTATGCAATTTCACCCGAAAACCTGTTTCGGTATCTAGTGAAATAAATTCCTGCGCTTGTTCATTCTTTCGGCATGAAACTTTTGCTCCAATTGGATGTCGGTGTCTCTTAAGTGTGTCACCCTATGGTTCGTGAATAATGCGGACATGATCGAGACCCCTCTCAGATCAATAATCAGAAGCGGGATCTAGAGACCCATACTGACTCCCACACATTCAACGATGACTTTCTTGTGATCGTCGGAACCTTTTTACGCTAGTATCTTAATCCTTTTGTTTCGCGATATATTACATGTCCGAGATTCGATCATCGGTATCTCCATACCTAGTTTGATCTCGTTACCGACATGCACTCTTTTCTCGTTCCCGTGATATAACATTCTAGTGATCAAATCACTTGCTTGCAAGCTAATCAATGTGATATCACCGAGAGGGCCCAGAGCATATCTATCCGTCATCGGGATGAACAAATTCCACTCTCGATCCATGGGCCTCAACATAACACTTTATTAGTTCTGAATCCATCTTTATAATCACCCTGTTACGGTGTGACGTTTGATGTTATCAAGAAACTCTTCCGGTGTTAGTGATTGACATGATCTCATGGTCTAAGGATTAGGATCACTTCGTAAGTTGTTATAGCAATATAAACTCAATGACTTTGATCGTAATGCTATACTTCGGATGAATGTTCATCACACCATTACACTAATGTTGTGATCCCGTTATTAACAACATCCAATGTCCATGATCAGGAAACCTTGATCATCTTGTTAATCAACGAGCTAGTTTATGAGAGAGGCATAACTAGGAACTACCACTTTGTTTATTAAACACACATGTATTAATGTTTCCGTATTAATACAATTATAGCATGCAAAATAAACATTTATCATAAATAAGGAATACGATAATAACCACTTTATTATTGCCTCTCGGGCATATTCCCTTCAGTCTCCCACTTGCACTAGAGACAATAATCTAGTTTGAAAACTTTGTGCATTGAACACCTATGGCTTTCTGGTGTTCCAAATACGCAATTGCAAGTGGTTGACATAATCTACGGAGCTGACGCTTCAGGTCCGAGTGTATTTGCATGTCTTTGCGTCTCCACGCATCACTCATTCTCCAATGAGATGGCATTGTATAAATTTGGTCTTTCGGTGAGACCTTTAGTTCCTTGGGGTTAAAACACGTTGATACTATTGTCATACAATATATCTTTAGTGTTAGCCCATTGCGAACCACACCTTAGTTTGATAATAAACTACTTGACACAAATTCCCTCCTTTGCTGCTACTATAGCAGTCATATACTTAGCCTTTTGTTGTAGTATTCGTCACAATGTCTTAACTTTGGAACTCTTCCAAATCCATCATGGAATCTCCTTTCCATTACATTGTGCCACCCATAGTTTAAATTGAGATAAACTTAATTTGTATCTTGTGACAAACCTAGTATCAATGTAACGCTTTACAATGAACTATGTGTAATTGTTTGTCACCTCTACACAAATATATTCTTAGTTCTTCCAAAAGATCATAAGAATATCCTTACTATCGTCCAATGATCATATCATGATTCATTCTGGTATATGCTCATAACACTTAGAGCATAGGACATATCTGGATGTGTACATATCATGGTATGATTAATCAAAACATTCTCGTGATTTCACTCATCAAGTGTCAAAGCACTTGAATCTTGTTTCACTTATCAAGTGTCGATACACTTGAATCTTGATTCAATTTCTTTTCCATGCGACAAGAATCGTTTCTAGTCGTTTCTATATTGAACTCCTTCAATATCTCATATATGTACGTTTGGCACAACCATATTAGCGTCACAGTCTATCCACTATAGACATTCACTCTAAATATTCGGGTTTTGCCTAAGTCTTTCATCAAAATGAAATTCTTAACCTTTGTCAATAAAAGATACATCATTTCCAATCAACAAGATGTCCTCCACATAATGTATTAGAAATATGTCTCAGCGCTCCCACTTAATTTCTTGCAAATGCAAGCATCTTCATCGTCTCCTGATGAAAACTCCTTTTCATTAAGGTGAAGATTCCAACTCCGCGATGCTTACTTCAACAATTGAAGTTTGCATGCCCTTTTTAGCATCCTTTGAATTAACAAAACCCTTTGGATCGTGTCATGTACACGTCCTAGGTAACCATTCTATTAGAAGAAGTTTGTTTTGTTTATTCATCTACCATATAACAGATTATATGTAGTGGTTGCTACTTTAATCCGTCCAGACTAAATATCGCTATGAAAGATCAAATCTTGTCATAGTCAACTCCTTGAACATTGTCGTAAAATACTTTACGACATGTCGACTATTTCATAGATGTGAAACATCCATGTCTGTTTCTTTATAGATCCAAATACGACCGATAGGTTTTTACACCTTTCCGGAGGGTCTTCCAAGTTCAAAACTTGATTTCTCGTGTATGGAACTATCACGGATTTTATGGCTTCAAGCCATTTGACGGAGCCAGGGCCCATCATCTCTTCTTTGCATATAGTCGGTTCATCATTGTCAAACAATAATGATTTACTCTCAAATCTTAGTATTTGATTGTTTATTCGACCGACTTGGTTCAATAGGAACTTAGATCTCTGTGACCGCAACATTTGAGGCACATAATCCATGAGCATTCTGGCTGCCTACGGAACATCTTCCGGCGCTGCGCAACTCAGCATATTTAGTTAAGGTTCGTTAACCTTATCAAAGTTCTATTGTCCTCCCACTTAACTTTTACGAAAAAATTCCTTTTTCAAGAAACTTCACGTTTCAAGCGACAAACCATTTTGTCTTTGGTGTTATGGAGGAATAACCAATTGTTATTCGAAATAACCTACAAAGACATGCTCATCCGACTTCGGTTGTAAACATCTTACTTATGTTTAGCATACCAAAATTTAAGAAATTACAACTTGGGTTTTACCCCAAACCATAACTTCCATGGTGTCATTTCACCGGATCAAGATGGAGCTCTTTTCAGTGTAAAAGCGGTAGTCTCTAAAGCTTTAATCTTTTAAAACATAATGGCAGTTTTATAAATAACACCTTCGATCCAACCATGTCAAACAAGGTTTCCTTACAAATCTCAAAACATTCCATATTCCTATGGTGTTTCAGGAGATGTAAATCTAGGTGTTTTGCTAAAATTGTAACTCAAATAAATCCCTTTTATGATAAAATCATAATTCATTTATTTTTCTTGTTACACTTGTAACTCAAATAAATCCCTTTATGATCAAATCATAATTCATTTATTTTTCTTGTCACAATGATTTTCACTTCATCTTGAAAGTCTTTGAACATTTTCAAATATTTCACACTTCTTTCTCATTAAGTGAATTATTCACTCAATTTCCGGAGAAAGTTTATGAAGTTGAAACCCATCGCTTACGACTACACATAATGGACTACATATATCGATATGTATAAATTCCAATATTTTAGTCGTTCGTTCTTCTTTGGCCTTTGAACGAAGTTTTAATTATCCCGAGGAAAGTCTCACAAGCGTTACTTGATCAAATCAAAGACTCCAAAAATCCATGAAAATGGAGATTCTTCATGTTTTCTTTCCAATATAATTTAAACGGCGATGTCACTTCGTAAGTGATCTTTCAATCATTTGTCTTGCGACATTTTAGCATTAGGTTTTATGGATGTGATTTCTCCAACTAGATTTGTAAATCATCCATCTTATATGGAATACGGTAATTATTTGAACAACCTTTGTTCTTATAATACCTGATTCAAATAACAATTATTAAAACAAATCTTGAAGTCAAGCTTTGATGTCAACGATAAATACAAACAACGGTTTGTTTGTTTTCGATGAACATCATCACATATTCTCTTGCTAGTTACTTAGGCCATTGTGGTTCATGAATTGCGTCGTTCCGTATGAAATTTCATACCAACCAATTCGGTATCCAATACCCAAGAACCACATTGTTTAACAAGCAAAGAATACAACCATAACATGTATATCATCCATATACCTAAATTGGATATTTCCAATCTTTTCTTTTCTGCCAAATATATTTTATAGATTCTCTTTCAGCATTTGCTTTTCCTTTTAAAAGAATCTATCAACATCAAAAGTGGCGCCATATACATGACACATAGTCCAAAGCGTGTATATTCAAATAATAATACCTTTGGACTTGCACTTTGAAGTAGATCACCATCATCAAAATGATCGGTATTCTTTCAAAATCCATTCTTTAGTAATATTTTAGTGTAGTAAACACTTTACATACATATTCTATTCATCCTTATCATGACGACTTTCATGATCAAGCCAATTTAGCTTATAAAGGAGAATCGTGAGTATAACATTACTTTCCAAAACCCTTTTGGATGATTAGGATGTCTAGCATCTCCAACCTTCGTAAATTCTCATCCAATATGAAAACATATATTATACTCTATCATATTGCAACCAAAACATTGTTTCAGATATCGTTATATCTGCCACACATGATGGTTTCTGAAACAATTCTTTCAGCTCCTAGATAAACTTGATATTTAAATCAATCAAGAATCGTGGAGGCAAACATGATACTTAAGATACTAACACTGGAATTGTTACTCTCGATTTAATACCAACTATTAAATTTCCCGGAGTAAATAGAGTTTGCTGAAAGTTTGCAATAGGACTTTAAACTTTAGATCGACACTCAACACAATACGATACCAGTTCGTAAAGTATATATCCAGAATTCTATAGTTCTATTATCTCAATTATAACTAAGCATAAGGCGGTGAACGAATGCCAATGACTACAACAAATTATGCAAATTCACTTTGATTTAATTTATGATAAATTGAGTTCTACTAATCCAAATTAGAAATAAACTCCCACTCAAAAACGACATCCCTCGTGTCTTTTTGGTGATTACATGAACCAAATCCACTACACCAAGTCCGATCATCACGTGAGTCAGTATAGCTTCAAAGGCGAGCATCCATATGGTCATCATATCAAAACATATGACTCATGCTTAACCTTTCGGTCCGTGTTCCGAGGCCATGTCTATACATGCTAGGCTCGCCAAGTAAGAACCTTAGTATTCGCGAGTGTAACTGTCTTACACCCGAGATATGCTTGTGGATTCAAGTACACCCGATCATCACGTGATGTCTTGAAGCGACGAAACATTGTCGGTGCATACTTAAGGAAGAACACATTCTTATCTTGATATTTAAATGAGTGATCATCTTATTATGCTAATAAAATGCCAAATAAGCAATATAAGAGGCTATCAAACATCACATGTTTATAAGTGAAATGATATGGTTCCCGCATATGATCTCCATCATGTGCACCGTGGTATAATCACTATCATACCTATATGTGTAAGTCCAAGGTCTATGGAGATTACACGTTATGTGTGTTGTAAGAGTATCATCTCATACTTCTACTTACAACATCACCATATCATAACACTAGCCCAGCAACAATCTAAACTAGACGCCTCTAATTTAACCATTGCAAATTTTACGTGGCCTAGGGCTTTCGAGATAGAACCGTTCTTACCTACGAACATGAACCACAACGAGGATAAACAAATTGTTGACAACTCGTTGCAAATTAGATATTGACTATAGTAGGAGAGACAGACACCCGCTAGCCACTTATGCAAAACTAGTTGCATGTCAAGCGTGGAACAGGTCTCATGTGCGAGGACATGTAAAGTTTGTCCGGGCCGCTTCATCCCACTATGCCACCAATATCCAAAGTACAACTAAGAAGCAATAAAATGATCATCATCGCCCACATACTCATATGTGTACTACCCGTGCAAAGTATCTACGCATAGATCCGGTTATGATACCACTGTAGGGTTCGCAGCATAGAAAACAAAAATTTTCCTACGATGGGAACAACTATGTACCAAGATCTATCTACTAGATACAAACAACGGGCGGATGTATATCCATAGAGAACATACCCTTGAAGACCGACAAAGCTTAACGAGTCCAAACTCGTGGTTGATGTAGACGATCTCTTGCCGATCTCAAGATCGAGAGGAAGTCCTAGCGCCGCAAAACAGCAGCGCATCCGCGCTCGCACACACGTTCGAGGCACCGAGCAACCTCCGCCTCCTCGCTCCAGCGATGCAGCGGAAGCACAACTCTTTCTTGCCGAAAAGCCACCGGGAACATGTATCTCGCTAGTCCAAGACCATGGGGGATAAATTCTAGAGGAGGAGAGAGATCCTTCACGAGGAGGTGTGAGTGAGAAGTGAGAGGAGGGGCTCCTTATATAGGGGAGGGGGGGGGCAGCCTAAGGGGGCATGGCCGCCGGCCATGGAGGGTGCCCCCACCTCTCCCTCATTCATGTGGGTGGACACTCCACTCACAAAATGGCCCTTCAATTTTCTCCACTCAAAAACCCACTCAAATTCCCATTAAATTTCCACCAAATTTAATGCAAACTCTCATTAAATAAAACTCTTTTATTTTATTCAGAATTTTGTCAATTACTTTAATGACAAACATTCACAAATAACCCCTTGCTAGAATTCTATTTCACATGCATAACCATTTTATGCAATTTCACCCGAAAACCTGTTTCGGTATCTAGTGAAATAAATTCCTGCGCTTGTTCATTCTTTCGGCATGAAACTTTTGCTCCAATTGGATGTCAGTGTCTATTAAGTGTGTCACCCTACGGTTCGTGAATAATGCGGACATGATCGAGACCCCTCTCAGATCAATAATCAGAAGCGGGATCTGGAGACCCATACTGACTCCCACACATTCAACGATGACTTTCTTGTGATCGTCGGAACCTTTTTACGCTAGTATCTTAATCCTTTTGTTTCGCGATATATTACATGTCCGAGATTCGATCATCGGTATCTCCATACCTAGTTTGATCTCGTTACCGACATGCACTCTTTTCTCGTTCCCGTGATATAACATTCTAGTGATCAAATCACTTGCTTGCAAGCTAATCAATGTGATATCACCGAGAGGGCCCAGAGCATATCTATCCGTCATCGGGATGAACAAATTCCACTCTCGATCCATGGGCCTCAACATAACACTTTATTAGTTCTGAATCCATCTTTATAATCACCCTGTTACGGTGTGACGTTTGATGTTATCAAGAAACTCTTCCGGTGTTAGTGATTGACATGATCTCATGGTCTAAGGATTAGGATCACTTCGTAAGTTGTTATAGCAATATAAACTCAATGACTTTGATCGTAATGCTATACTTCGGATGAATGTTCATCACACCATTACACTAATGTTGTGATCCCGTTATTAACAACATCCAATGTCCATGATCAGGAAACCTTGATCATCTTGTTAATCAACGAGCTAGTTTATGAGAGAGGCATAACTAGGAACTTTCTGTTTGTTTATTAAACACACATGTATTAACGTTTCCGTATTAATACAATTATAGCATGTAAAATAAACATTTATCATAAATAAGGAATACGATAATAACCACTTTATTATTGCCTCTCGGGCATATTCCCTTCAGGTCTTTCATTGAAAAACACTTGTTCAAATAACTCTTCACATCGTTAAGCATGTCGATGTTATTTCCAATAATCAATATGTCATCCACATATAGTACCAGAAACGTCACCGAGCTCCCACTCACTTTCTTGTAGATGCAAGCTTCGTAGCAATTTGGAACAAATCCAAAGCTCTTGATCACTTGATCAAAATGAAGGTTCCAACTCCGAGATGCTTGCTTCAGTCCATAAATGGAACGCTGAAGTTTGCATACTTTATCAGCATCCTTAGGATCGACAAAACCTTCGGGTTGCATCATATACAACTCTTCATCAATGTTGCCATTGAGGAACGCAGTCTTGACATCCATCTGCCATATTTCATAATCATGAAACGCAGCAATTGCTAATAAAATCCGAATGGACTTAAACATCGCTACGGGAGAGAAAGTCTCATCGTAGTCAACACCTTGAACTTGTCGAATACCTTTCGTGACAAGCCGTGCTTTATAGACGGTAACATTACCATCCGCGTCCGTTTTCTTCTTGAAGATCCATTTGCACTCAACGGCCTTTCGGTTGCTAGGAGGGTCCACCAAAGTCCATACTTGGTTTTCGCTCATGGATCCCAATTCGGATTTCATGGCTTCTAGCCATTTCTCAGAGTCTAGTCTCATCATCGCTTCCTCATAGTTCGTAGGTTCACAGTCATCTACTAACAAGACAGTTAAGACAGGACTGTCGTACGACTCAGGAGGGGCACGCGACCTTGTCGACCTGCGACGTTCAGTAGTAGCATCGTCCGAAGCTTCATGATCCTTATCGTTAGCTTCCTCTATTGTTGGTGCAGGCGGCACTGGAACAATTTCAGGTGCTGCGCTACTCTCCAATTCAAGAGAAGGTTCAACAACCTCTTCTAGCTCTACTTTCCTCACACTCACTTCTTTCGAGAGAAACTCCTTCTCAAGAAAGGATCCGTTCTTTGCGACAAACACTTTGCCTTCGGTTCTGTGATAGAAGGTATACCCAATAGTTTCCTTAGGGTATCCTATGAAGACGCATTTGTCCTCTTTGGGTTCGAGCTTGTCCGGCATCAACTTCTTGACGTAAGCTTCGCATCCCCAAACTTTAAGAAACGACAACTTAGGTTTAGCACCAAACCACAGTTCATACGGTGTCGTCTCAACGGATTTAGATGGTGCCCTATTTAAAGTGAATGCAGCGGTTTCTAATGCATAACCCCAAAATGATAACGGCAAATCAGTAAGAGACATCATCGATCGGACCATATCTAATAGGGTTCGGTTCCGGCGTTCAGACACACCATTGCGCTGTGGTGTTCCGGGTGGCGTGAGTTGTGAAACGATTCCACTTGCTTTAAGATGCGTGAGAAAATCATAACTCAAATATTCACCTCCACGATCGGATCATAGAAACTTAATCTTTCTGTTACGATGGTTCTCCACTTCATTCTGAAATTCTTTGAACTTTTCAAACGTTTCAGATTTATGTTTCATTAAATAGATATACCCATATCTACTTAAGTCATCGGTAAAAGTGAGAAAATAGCGATATCCACCGCGCGTCGAAACACTCATCGGTCCGCATACATCGGTATGTATGATTTCCAACAAGTTCGTTGCTCGCTCCATCATACCGGAGAACGGGGTTTTGATCATTTTGCCCATGAGGCATGGTTCGCATGTGTCAAATGATTCAAAATCAAGAGACTCCAAAAGTCCATCAGAATGGAGTTTCTTCATGCGCTTTACACCAATATGACCTAGACGACAGTGCCACAAATAAGTAGTATTATCACTATCTACTTTGCATCTCTTAGCCTCAATGTTATGGATGTGTGTTTCATCCCTTTCGAGATTTAGAAGAAATAAACCATTCACAAGAGGTGCATGACCATAAAAGATGTTACTCATATAAATAGAACAACCATTATTCTCCGATTTAAATGAATAACCGTCTTGCAATAAACACGATCCAGAAATGATGTTCATGCTCAACGCAGGCACATAATAACATTTATTAGGGTTTAAAACTAATCCCGAAGGTAAATCTAAGGAGAGCGTGCCGACGGCCATCACATCAACTCTTGATCCGTTGCCAGCGCGCATCGTCACCTCATCCCTCGCAAGACGCCGTCTATTCCGTAGCTCTTGTTTCGAGTTACAAATATTAGCAACTGAACCGATATCAAATACCCAGGCACTACAACGAGGGCTAGTAAGGAAAACATCAATAACATGTATATCAAATATACCTTTGATGGTGCCAGCCTTCTTGTCCGCTAAGTACTTCGGATAGTTGCGCTTCCAGTGACCCTTGTCCTTGCAATAGAAGCACTCACTGTCCGGCTTGGGACCAGACCTGAGCTTCTTCTCAGCAGGGGCATTGCGCTTGCCGCCGCCCTTCTTGAAGGGCTTCTTTGCTCCCTTACCTTTCTTGAAGGTGGACTTGTTGACCATCAACACATGATTATCCTTTTTGATGTCCACTTCCGCGGCCTTCAGCTTTGCGAAGAGCTCGGTGATCGTATCAGTGGAACCAATCTGATTGTGAGTCACTACAAAACTTTTGTAGCTGGGAGGGAGTGATTGCAGAACCCTGTCAATCTTGAGCTCCTCTGGAATCGTGCATTCCAGTTGCTCAAGGCGTTGAGTGTAGCCTGTCATATTAATGGCGTGCTAACTAATGGAACTCCCTTCCTCCATCTTGCAGTTAAAGAACTTCTCAGAGATCTCATATCTCAGAACGGGCCTGAGTCTGAAACATGGTTTTCAGCTCTTCGAGAATCTCAAAGGGCCCGGGATAGTCTTCAAAACGATTTTGAAGTTCCGGTTCCATAGCAAACAACATGGTGCTCTTAATCACACCATAATCATCTTTGCGCGGCTGATAGACAGCTTTCTCATCAGCCGGCGCAGTTGCAGCAGGGGGGTCACCTAACGCTTTCCCAAGGACATAGTCCTTTTGACCGCCAGAGAGAATGATTCTTAGATTGCGGAACCAATTGGTGAAGTTGGACCCATTGTTTCTAAGCTTTTCCTTCTCAGCAAACACGTTGAAGTTGAAGTTGGACTTAGCCATTTGATCTACAATATTTGCAAGTACACATTAGACTATGTTCATGATCACTAGTTCAACTTTTAATCAAATTACTAGATGAACTCCCACTAAATTCAACATCCCTCAAGTTGTTTAGTGAACACGATCCAAATTCACCACACCTAATCCAATCATCACGAGAAGAGATGTGGTTTCAATGGTGGACAACGAAGTGTCGATCATATCATTCATATGACTCATGCTTAACCTTTCGGTTCTTGTGTTCCGAGGCCGTGCCTGTACATGCTAGGCTCGTCAAGTTAGACCCAAGTATTTCCGCATGTGCAAAACTGGCTTGCACCTGTTGTATGTGAGCGTAGAGTCTATAGCACCCGATCATCACGTGATGCTTGGACACGACGAACTTTCGCAACGGTGCATACTCGGGGAGAACACAGTTTTTATCTTAATCTTTAAGTGAGGAATCATCTTATAATGCTACCGTCGCGATCTAAGCATAATAAGATACATAAAAGGATAAACATCACATGCATATAACTTTATGTGACATGGTATAGCCAATCTTCGCGCAATGATCTCCATCTTGTGCGTGCCGACATGATCTCCGTCACTCCACCATGATTGCCTCCACCACGAATAGCAACTACAACTATTGCTAACTACTTAGCGATAAAGTGAAACTATTACATGGCGTATAAGAAGTTGACACACAGGTCATACACAATTATAAAGACAACCATATGGCTCCTGCTGGTTGTGTACTCATCGACATGCAAGTCGTGAAACATTACAAAACATGATCATCGCATACATTATACACATCACATCTTGGGCCATACCATATCACAGAAAACACTCCCTGCAAAAACAAGTTAGACGCCTCTACTTTGTTGTTGCATGTTTTACGTGGCTTATGGGAGTAGATGCTAAGAACTATTCTTACCTACGGAAAGCCACAACGGTGATATTATGGTTGCCAAACTCCGGTGTTAATCCCATGACAACTATAGTGAGAGAAACTGACATCCACCAGCCGCATGTGTGGAACAAGCCACACGTCAAGTGCGGAGCCGGTCTCGCGAACGATGTCGCGTAAGGTTGGCTTGGACCGCTTCAATCTCACTATCCCGCGTCATAAGAAGAACACAAACAAGAGGCTTGCAACAGAAAACATCAACGCCCGCAACAACCATGTTGCGTTCTACTCGTGAAACACATCTACGCATAGATCTAGCTCTGATACCACTGAAGGGTTTCGCGGCATAGTAAATCAAAATTTTCTACGGATGAGAACAGAGGGAATCCAAGATCTAATCTAGGAGATGAAAACAACGAGAGAGATTGGATTAGATCTTCATACCCTTGAAGATTCGCACAGCGGAACGTTCGTCGGAACGTGGGTGATGTAGTCGTACTCGCTTCTCCTCCTCGCGATCCGATCCGATCTAGCACCACAAGTGGCGGTGCCTCCGTGAGATGCACACGTGCAGCACCTCGATGTCTCCTCCTTCCTCGGACCAGCAAGTATGGTGGAGAGATGGATTGGATCTACAACACGACGGCGTGGTGTATATGGTGGAGAATTTCTGCAGCAGGGCTTCGCCTATAAACAGTCGGGAGGGAGAGAGGAGGGCAGCAGGGCGGCTAGGGTTGGAGGGGAAGGTGTAGGGGTTGGTGCGCCCCCACCCCTCTTTATATAGAGGGGGGGCACAGCCCTAGCCCCTCCCCCAAGCCCAAACCGGCGGCCCCAAAGGATAAGGAGTGGGGGGCAAGGAAACCCCCCTTCTAGAAGGTCTATCTCGAGTTTAAACCTCTCTTGGCCGGCTGGGCCCTATGGGGCCTTGTGCCCCTGGCCCAATGCGGCCAGGGCACTCCCTCATAGGCCCATGCCCCCTCCCGGAAGGCGGGGCCACGTTGGTCCCCTTCCGGAAGGTTCTAGAAGCTTCCGGTACAATACCGATTAATCCGGAACAATTCCGAACTCCAAAAACTGCACTGCCTTATATGAATCTTATTCTCCGGACCACTCCGGAACCTCTCGTGATGTCCCAGATCCCATCTGAGACTCCGAACAAAAACTCATAAACCAATTACCCAATCTATCCTAGCGTTGAGACACGTTAAGTGTGTGACCCTGCGGGTTCGAGAATATGCAGACATGATCTTCTATCAATAATCAACAGCGGGGTCTGGAAACCCATATTGACTCCCACACATTCATCGATGATCATATCGGATGAACCACGATGCCAGGATTCAATCAATCCCATATATATATTCCCTTCGTCTCGCGATATTTTACTTGCCCGAGATTTGATCGTCGGTACCGTCATACCTAGTTCAATCTCGTTCACAGCAAGTACTTTACTCGTTCCGTAATCCGATATCACTTTGTGATTAACTCCTTAACCACATGCTTGCAAGCGGTGTTGATATCGATTACCGAGTGGGCCCGAAGTATATCTCTCCGACTTGGGAGGGACAAATCCCATCTCGATACATACAACCCAACAGATACTTTCCGATCACCTGAGAGACACCTTTATGATCACCCTCTCATAGGATGACGTTTGATGACCTCAAAGCTTTCTTCCGATACCAGGGAGTTGTATTATCTCATGGTCTAAGGAATACAATATTTGACATAAGAAAAGCTTCGCAAAGACGAACACGATGACACGATCTAATTGCTTCGCTTAGTTTGGGTCTGTCCATCATATCATTCTCCCAATGATATGATCTCATTATCAATTGACAACTCATGTCTATGGTTAGGAAACCTTAACCATCATTGATCAATGAGCTAGTCCATAGAGGCGTACTAGGGACACGGTGTTGTTCACAAACCACTCAAGTATTAAAGTTTCTGCTTAAGACAATTCTAGCATGGAATATAAACATTATCATGAACAAGAATTATAATAATAACATCTTTATTATTGCCTCTAGGGCATAATTCCAACAGTTTTATGTGGCTTATGGGAGTAACAAGCTAAGAACAATTCTTACCTACGGAAAGCCACAACGGTGATATTATGGTTGCCAACATCCGGTGTAAATCCCATGACAACTATAGTGAGAGAAACTGGCATCCACCAGCCGCATGTGTGGAACAAGCCACACGTCAAGTGCGGAGCCGGTCTCGCGAACAAGGTCGCGTAAAGTTGGCCTGGACCGCTTCGATCTCACTATCCCGCGTCATAAGAAGTACACAAACAAGAGGCTTGCAACAAAAAACATCAACGCCCGCAACAAGCATGTTGCGTTCTACTCGTGGAACACATCTACGCATAGATCTAGCTCTGATACCACTGAAGGGTTTCGCAGCATAGTAAATCAAAAAAATTCTACGGATGCGAACGGGAAATCTAAGATCTAATCTAGGAGATGCAAACAACGAGGGGGGATAGATGAGATCTTCATACCCTTGAAGGTTCGCACAACGGAACGTTCAACGGAACGTGGTTGATGTAGTCGTACTAGCTTCTCCTCCTCGAGATCCGATCCGATCCAACACCGCAAGTGGCGATGCCTCCGAGAGATGCACACGTACGGCACCTCGACGTATCCTCCTTCCTCGGTCCAGCAAGTGGGGTGGAGAGATAGATTGGATCTACAACACGACGGTGTGGTGCAAAGGTGGAGAGTTTCTGCGGCAGGGCTTCGCCTACGCGTAGTCGGGAGAGAGAGATCTGGAGGGCAGCGGTATGGCGGCTAGGGTTGAAGGAGTGGGGAAGGAGGGCTGCGCCCCTGCCCTCTATATATAGGGGGCTGAATGGCCCCTTGGCCCCTCCTCCAAGCCCTAGGGCGGCGGCCCCAAGGGTTGGAGTGGGGGGCAAGTTTTCCCCTTCCTTCTAGAAGGTTTCCCTAGGGTTTCCCCTAGGGTTTGGCCGGCTGGGCCTATGGGGCCTTGTGCCCCTGGCCCAATGCGGCCAGGGCACTCCCTCGTAGGCCCATGCCCCCTCCCGACAAGTGGGGCCACGTTGGTACCTCTCCGGAAGGTTCTAGAAGCTTCTGGTACAATACCGAACAATCCAAAACAATTCTGAAATCCAAAAACTGCTTTCCCTTATATGAATCTTATTCTCCGGACCATTCCGGAACCTCTCGTGACGTCCTGGATCTCATCCGAGACTCCGAACAAAAACTCATAAATCAATTATCCATTCTATCCTAGCGTCGAGACACGTTAAGTGTGTGACCCTACGGGTTCGAGAATATGCAGACATGATCTTCTATCAATAATCAACAGCGGGGTCTGGAAACCCATATTGACTCCCACATGTTCATCGATGATCATATCGGATGAACCACGATGCCAGGATTCAATTAATCCCATATATATTCCCTTCGTCACGCGATATTTTACTTGCCCGAGATTCGATCGTCGGTATCGGCATACCTAGTTCAATCTCGTTCACAGCAAGTACTTTACTCGTTCCGTAATCCGATATCACTTTGTGATTAACTCCTTAACCACGTGCTTGCAAGCGGTGTTGATATCAATTATCGAGTGGGCCCGAAGCATATCTCTCCGACTTGGGAGGGACAAATCCCATCTCGATACATACAACCCAACAAGTACTTTCCGATCACCTGAGAGACACCTTTATGATCACCCTCTCATAGGATGACGTTTGATGACCTCAAAGCTTTCTTCCGATACCAGGGAGTTGCATTATCTCATGGTCTAAGGAATACAATATTTGACATAAGAAAAAGCTTCGCAAAGATGAACACGATGACACGATCTAATTGCTCTGCTTGATTTGGGTCTGTTCTTCATATCATTCTCCCAATGACATGATCTCATTATTAATTGACAACTCATGTCTATGGTTAGGAAACCTTAACCATCATTAATCAATGAGCTAGTCCATAGAGGCATACTAGGGACACGGTGTTGTTCATAAACCACACAAGTATCAAAGTTTCCGCTTAATACAATTCTACCATGGAATATAAACTTTATCATGAACAAGAATTATAATAATAACATCTTTATTATTGCCTCTAGGGCATAATTCCAACAATTACATGACATAGTTGAAAGGAAAAATATCAAACTTGGTGTATTGATTATGTCTAAAAATTCTTGACAGAATGATCTATCTTATTCGAGGTTTCCCGACTTTCGCGTCAAATGACCCATGTTATGGCTAGAATCAAGGAATAGTTTATGATAAGTTGATATGGATACCATATTTGGATTCCTCTCATTTTTATGATCCATTTAGACATATTATTTGTTGAATTCCAATTTAAGGATTTAAAGATATTAATTATTCCATATTAAATTGAAAAATATAGAAAATTAAAATCATTATATTTTTATTTGAATTCAATAATATTTTTACTTATTCATTGTTGTTTACTTAAATAAATATTTATAATTTTAAAAAGTAAAAGCATGACATAATGATATAAGAGTTAATAGGATTGATATCATAGTATTGATAAATATGTATAAATTTCTTTGCGAAAACTGATTTGGAAGGAACACAGAAGTTAAGCGTGCGGAAGGTGGAGTAGTGTGATGATGGGTGACCAACCGAGAAGTTTGACCAAGACTGGAATTTGATCAAAGATTAAGTGTAATTAGTCTTAAAAATGTTCCAAGTGAGAGATTAACGATTCAAACAATTCAAAGATTAAAAAAAAGTTGAGGAAAAAATTTAAAAAAAAATTATTTTCTGTCTGTCCGTTAGTCTATGCCAACGGGGCTTTGCCGAGGGCAAAGCCGTCAGCGTAGCCTGCGCCGACGGCTTTTCTATACGCCGAGGGCCTCCGTGACTACGCCGAGGGAGGTCTTTGCCGAAAAGGTTACATCGAGAATAGCCGTCGGCGTAGTCTACACCGGGGGTTATATAGGCTACGCCGACGGTATTCATGTTTTTTTCTAAAGGACGTATTTACGGTTTGTTTGTCGATCTCTCTTGGTGCCAAAACTCACATAATGTTGAAAGTGTTGACATTTTCCGGTTCAATATCCCAGCCTATTAAGGTTCAGCCCGTCTATAGACCTTGTACATACTTACATTGTGTAAGTTATATGAACCATACCTCGCTCGTATGATTTTGTGTTTCCATAGCCTAGCATAGGTACTCCCTTTGTTTTAAAATATAAGATGGTCTGAGTTTGTAAAGGAAATGTATTTAGCTTTCTTTTAGTGTGTAGAGTCACTTCAAACCTGAATAAACCTACATACTAAAAAATATCAAGATACATTTGTTTCAAAGCTAAAACATCTTATATTTTAAAATGAAAGAACTACTTGCTAGTAGAAAAAACACTTGGAAACCTTTTTAGATGATTATCATATTAATATAACCATATATTAAGGTGCGTAGCATACACGCTTCATTAGCATGCCAAATCTGTTGGAATTATGCCCTAGAGGCAATAATAAAGATGTTATTATTATAATTCTTGTTCATGATAAAGTTTATATTCCATGCTAGAATTGTATTAAGCGGAAACTTTGATACTTGTGTGGTTTATGAACAACACCGTGTCCCTAGTACGCCTCTATGTACTAGCTCATTGATTAATGATGGTTAGGGTTCTGTAACCATAGACATGAGTTGTCGATTAATAATGAGATCATATCATTGGGAGAATGATATAATGGACAGACCCAAATCAAGCAGAGCAATTAGATAATGTCATCGTGTTCATCTTTGCGAAGCTTTTTCTTATGTCAAATATTGTATTCCTTACACCATGAGATAATGCAACTCCCTGGTATCGAAAGAAAGCTTTGAGGTCATCAAACGTCGTCCTATGAGAGGGTGATCATAAAGGTGTCTCTCAGGTGATCGGAAAATACCTGTTGGGTTGTATGTATCGAGATGGGATTTGTCCCTCCCAAGTCGGAGAGATATACTTCGGGCCCACTCGGTAATCGATATCAACACCGCTTGCAAGCACGTGGTTAAGGAGTTAATCACAAAGTGATATCGGATTACGGAACGAGTAAAGTACTTGCTGTGAACGAGACTGAACTAGGTATGCCGGTACCAACGATCGAATCTCGGGCAAGTAAAATATCGCGAGACAAAGGGAATATATATATGGGATTAATTGAATCCTGGCATCGTGGTTCATCCGATATGATCATCGATGAATATGTGGGAGTCAATATGGGTTTCCAGATCCCGCTGTTGATTATTGATAGAAGATCATGTCCGCATATACTCGAACCCGTAGGGTCACACACTTAACGTGCCTCGATGCTAGGATAGAATGGATAATTGGTTTGTGAGTTTTTGTTCGTAGTCTCGGATGAGATCCAGGAAATCACGAGAGGTTCCGGAATGGTCCGGAAAATAAGATTCATATAAAGGAAAGCAGTTTTTGGATTTCGGAATTGTTTCGGAATGTTCGGTATTGTACCGGAAGGTTCTAGAAGCTTCCGGAGTGGGACCAACGTGGCCCCACTTGTCGGAAGGGGGCGTGGGCCTATGATGGAGTGCCCTGGCCGCATTGGGCCAGGGGCACAAGGCCCCATAGGCCCAGCCGGCCAAAACCCTAGGGAAACCCTAGGGGGACCTTCTAAAAGAGAGGGGGGAAGACTTGCCCCCACTCCACCCTTGGGGCCGCCGCCCTAGGGCTTGGAGGAGGGGGCAAGGGGGCCGGCCAGCCCTCTATATAAAGAGGGCAGGGGCGCACCCTCCTCCCACCCCTCCTTGAACCCTAGCCGCCTACCTGCTGCCCTCCAGATCTCTCTCTCCCGACTGCGCGTAGGCGAAGCCCTGCCGCAGAAACTCTCCACCTTTGCACCACGCCGTCGTGCTGTAGATCCAATCTATCTCTCCACCCTACTTGATGGACCGAGGAAGGAGGATACGTCGCGGTGCCGTACGTGTGCATCTCTCGGAGGCGTCGCCACTTGCGGCGTTGAATCAAATCGGATCGCGAGGAGGAGAAGGCTAGTACGACTACATCAACCACGTTCTGTTGAACGTTCCGCTGTACGATTTATTCAAGGGTATGAAGATCTCATCTATCCCTCTCGTTGATTGCATATCCAAGATTAGATCTTGGCTTTCCCGTTCACATCCGTAGAATTTTTTTGATTTACTATGCTGCGAACCCCTTCAAAATCGGCTTTCTACTATCGATCGGGCATCTACAGTATGAGTCCATCTACAATGTCCCAAATTTTCTATATTTTAGTTTATTTTGTGACATTTTATCCAAAATCAACTCATGTCAAAGTGGTCAAAACTTTCCGCGATCTCCACGATGGATCGACTGGATGCTTCCAGGATCCATGTCCTCCCATCTAGGGTCCTCTCTCTCTCTCTCTCTTGGCGGCTCATGGATCTCTTTTCTTTCTTGGGGCAGGTGGCGGCGTGGTGGAGGGTGAAAGGGCATGTATACCCCCATGTGTGATTTTGGTAATTAATAACAATTTCTATGGACTAATATGTAAATTGAGTTTCACTTGTAGGTTTGTCCATTGGCATCGCTTGGGCCATGTGTTGGTCTCAAGGTTAAAAGATGAAGAATTGTCCAAGGGCTTTGTGCTCATTGGAATCATGAAGAAAGAAGGAGCTTGAAGGTTGATCAAGACAAGTGCAAATATTTGAATATCGACAGATCAAAACTCAAGAAGGGATGAAGAAGGGAAAGTTCAAGATGCGCCATCTCTATAAGCTATCATGCTTGAAGCTTCCCATCCTTGATGATCATGGAGTGATGAAGACAAGTTCAAATAAGAGGTTTCCCCATGGAGTATGGTGGAGAAATTTGCAAGTCTTCATCAAGCAAGAGCGATCAAGAAAGATGTTCCATATTGAGAAGGTCAAGACTGTCTACATCAAGCTCAAGTGGAATGCTCAAGGCAAATGTATGACCTTGATAGGGTTTCTCTTTGGCCGGTCTCGTGTCAATTGGGAGACTGGGTTTAGGATAGATAGCCGTACTATCAAGATGGGCTCTCAAGCAGGTGTCTCGATCGCATCGTTCGGAGAGAGCTCAAACCTTTGCATACATAGCATCATCTTTCTTGGTTGTTATTTGGATATTATCCATGAGAGGATCTAGAGCTTGTGGTCATCATCATAATAAGCTCTAGTTAATCAAATAAGGATTTCTATATATTATTGCGGTTTTTTGATCTTGCGAGTTTTTCGGCTCCACACCTTGGGAGATACATCACATATATATTCATGGTATTTTATCCCTTGGTGGTACCCAATATTTCGTCGTTATCTTTCCAAAAAAATTGATTTCATCTTATTTGAAGTTCGGATGCGAAAGTTATTGCAATTTTGGTTTTTGGAATTTCCCTAACCGGAAGTTCCGACTAGTCACCGGTAGTACCGCTAGGGCAATTTGCCGCCGGTAGTACCGGTGGAAGTTCCGGTGCTTCTTCCGCTCACGTACTGTATCATCACTGCCTTGTTTGTTCTTTTTGACGGTATTTGGATCGGAAGCTAAGGCGGTAGTACCGCCCTCGCCGGAAGTTTCTGCCAGGCACCGAAAGTATCGTTCGGGCATATTTTCTGCCGGTAGTACCGTGTGAAATTCCGGATCCACTTCCGCTCATGTACTGTAACCTCTTAGTTTTTTGTGCTCTATTTTTTTGATCTTCGGTCAGAATCTCTAGCGGTAGTACCGGCCTCAGCGAAGTTTTGGTGGACCGGCGGAAGTTCCGGCCAGGGTCGTTTTTCTGTCTTTCACATCACAGTTTTTTGACCGTTGGCTGGGTGCCACCATAAGTTCCGGCCTCTCACCGGAAGTTTCGGCCAGGGTCGTGTATGCCCAAACGGTCAGATCTGTGAGCCCTCTAAAAGGGGCTCCTCTTCCCCTTCATGAGTAACAACTATTTTCTTGGTTCTTGACTTTCTCTCTCCTACATTGTTGACCTTGAAGAGATTTCCCTCTCCCCTTTTCCTTCCTATGATTCTTGCACCTTTTTGAGGGTTTTGAGAGAGGAGATTTAGATCTACAATCCCCCCAAGACAAATCTCTTCTTTGTGAAAGAATCATTGGGATCTAGATCTTGGAGAGTTTTGTGTTCTCCTCTTGTGTTATTCCTCCTTTATTCCCCCAATATCTTTTGTAGGTTTGTTGGAATTTGGAAGATAAGGAATTTTCCTTGCATTTGTTGCATAGGTTTGAGTTCTCCTTAGAGATTCGGCGAGTACAAGCTTGAGGGCTTGTTTCTCTTGGGATCTTAGAACCCTAGACAGTTGTGGTTGGTGTGTTGACTTCTTGTGGCCTCCATTGTGGAATAGCCTCAAGCTTATGACCTGTTGTGGCCTTTGTTGCCTTTTGTGGCTTTGCAGCCTTTTGTGGCTTTATTGTTGGGAGCCTCCAATTGAGTTGTGGAGATAGCCCCAACCTTGTACAGGTTTTGTTGACCGCCCTCAAGTGTCATTTAGTGGAGGTGAGTAGACCTTTGTGGCGAGCTCACGGGAGAATAGGGTGAGCCTTTGTGGCGTCGGTGAGTTGCGTACCTTCACATCCGGGTTGAGGCCTTGTGTGGCATTGGGTGATCATCGAGCCACCACACCTCGAGGTGAGCCATTTGTGGCGTTCGGAGAGCATTGCACCATCGCACCTCTCCAACGGAAACGTAGCTTCTTTGGAAGTGAACTTCGGGATAAAAATCTTCGTCTCCGTGTCCATCGGTTATCTTTCAACCAAGCCCTTTACTTATGCACTTTACTTTGTGATATCCATCGTGCTTGAAGTATTTCATCTTGCTATCACCTTATTGCTTGTATTGCTTAGTATAGCTTGTTGGTGCACTTAGGTGAACCTAGTGGTTAGGTTTTATGCTAAATTAATTAAACGTTAGTTTAATTTCACATTTATTTGAGCCTAAATCGTAATAATTTTAAAAACCTATTCACCCCTCTCTTTAGACGATGTCCATTGCACTTTCAGAGGTCCTCGACACCGTCCTCCTCCCCACGTTTCCCCAATGGACTAAAGTGGACTGGACGTGCGTGTGGTCGCCGGAGGAGCGGTGGCCCTGCCTCGCAGCCATGGTTCCCACATCCTCCTAGGTACACGCCCTTGGCCCCTTCTATTAGGTCACGGTCCCCGTCTAGAGCTTTCCACGCGGCATCCCGCACTCATGGAGGGCGCGAGAAGTTCCGCACCGGCGTCCGCATTGACTCACCTACGGCAATCGCTTTGTGCCACTAAAGGGCCTTCGGCACCGTCCTAGCTAAGGAAGTTCGGCCCCATCTTCTATTTCTTCAAGGATCCAGTAAGTTGCCTTTACTTTCAGAGTTACGCCAGCAGATGATTCTCATACCAGTTTTCTAGTTTATAAATTTCTATAATTTTTATATACTTTGCTACTCAACTTTTGAAGAGCATGACGATTGCAAGTATTTCCATACTAGGTGTTGCAAAGTTACCGGCGGTGTTTTACGTCCATTGTTGCACAGTTGCAGAGCTCCACCTGTGATCTTTCATGGTAATTTAAAGAACGAGGTGTTGCATAGGTATTGCTGTTGTTCTACGTCCATTTGCTATTAAACAAGTCAAACTGTTTGCGAAGCCTGTTCCAGTGTTCCTTGGTTATCACTAAGTCTCTATATGGACCACCTTAACTTAATGAGATGTGCATGCTTTGGTCTGTAAAACTCTTTTGTATACTAGTCTTGCTGAAATTGCTTTTCCCTGAACTTAAAGGGATTTCTCTGTACTGGAGCTTAAGATAATCAAGGAAAGCCAATGGCAACAGAACATGGTTTACATATATCTATATATTGTCCATTTACATCCGGGGTGCTTACATGTTACAGAATAAATCTTCGCATTTGACGTTGCATTGATTTCTGTGCGGGCATGTGCATTATCAACCTCTGTCTACGTATAGTAAAGTTAATTGGTGATTATTTGCAAAATACCATAACCTTAACATTTTGGCTCCTATACATGCTAGAACTTGCTCGTGTTGTGTGTAATAAATTTTGGGGTTGTAATATTACACTTACAATTCTCTAAAAGATTGTCGAAAATATTCTGGCCTGAATGTTTCGGTCCCCACAAACTACAACTTCATCATGAGACGTGCTGTAATTTTTGGGTAATAGAATAAAAAGTATATAACCGTAGTTGGTTCGTGAGCGTAGCAAATCGGACTCAGAGTCGGTGAAAATTGTACATGGTGCATACGTGAAATAATGCAGCCAACTCCTTTTTTTTAGTACCGCATGGGTGAACCTTGCCGTCCAAGCTTTTTGCCGTACTGGTTCAACCACTTGTCGCATTATCCTTTCAACAGCCGGATCTTCTCTACGCCGGCAGCAAGTTTGTTAGCAGGAGCAAATCTAAAATGATCTATGTTCCTATCCTATATAAAAGGGAAAATTTGCTAGAGGACACCGTTATTTTTGCGTTTGCCAAAACACACCGCTGGAATGTGTCTTTGTTGAGTACCATTATAATTTCGTGGCACATTTGCCAGGACACACTGCATGCCGCAAATGGAAAGTTTGACTAATTTTATTGGAATGACCATCATATGTCCGGTTTGAACACTTTTTTCTTTAATTCAAATTCACCAAATCCAGCATATGCATACAGCGAACATGAATTAGAAACTATACATAAGTTCACATCAAGTTGGAACATCCAGGCCAAGTCGCCATCCATTGCAGCATGCAACATTGTGGTTAAGAAAAAAACCAACGAGGGAATTGGGAAAAAGCTGGATAGTTTTTTCTATCTGAAACATCTTGTATTTTAGTTAAAATTCTAGACATATTTGCAACAAGGTAAAATGGTAATCTAAAACGTCAAACTTTTAGTTTTGAACAGTACAGTGTGTTCTAGCAAATTGTCACAAAATAATAATGATACTGGGCAAAGCCACATTTCAACGATGTGTTTTAGCAAACGCCGAAAAATAACGGTGTCTTCTAGCAAATTTTCTCTATATAAAACCTGACTCGCGTGAAAGCACATCGACTCTATTCTATAACAGAGCCGCGCCGTCTCTCATCACATAGAAAAGGTAGTACGAGAGCTTCTTTTGAGCGTGACAGGCTGAGCTTTTGCCGCATCTAGCGTCGTGGCCATGCGTAGCGAGGCGTTGCTTGTAAATTAATTGGTAGTGACACTCTTCAAGGATAAATACTATCAATGCATAATTCCATAAATTGAAGCGTAGCCATGGGACGTGGCCATGATGAAGCATGGGACGTGGCCATGATGAAGCAGAAGTCCGGCTCCACGGACAAGAGGCAATGCCAAGTTCAAGTTGAGGCTCCCTGCTGCTAAACCAAATCCTGACATCAGGTGGTAGACGCGTGACAATGGGTCATCAAGAGACTCTTCACCAATTTTACGCCGACGGGGCATCTATAATAAGGTGAACTATGTTTGGTCACTAACATCGATCGAGCGGCACCGTACACCGGTTGCCGTCATTGCTCCAGTCCAGCCGTCAGAAGTAAAGGGAATCAACAAGGATAGTGTGGTCGAGATCGACACATCAATCTCTGTTGGTGACCGAACAGACGCGTCAATCTCGACCGCGCTATCCTTGTTGATTCCCTTCACTTCTGACGGTTGGGCTAAAGCAATGACAACAACTGGTGTACGACACCGCTCTATCGATGTTGGTGACCGAACATAGTTCACCTTATTATACATGTCCTATTGGTGTAAAAATGGTGAAGAGTCTCTTGATGACCCATTATCATGTCGATCATCGCGACGGTTGCGTCGGCTACGTCCACCACCTGATGCCGAGACGGGCTTTGGTTTAGCAGCAGGAAGGCTCAGCTTGAACTTGGCATTGCTCTTGTCCGCAGAGATGGACTTCTTGAGTGCTTCATCATGGCCACGTCGCATGGCTACGCTTCAATCTATGGAAGTAAAAAGAAATAAGATTATTATGCATTGATAGTATGTATCCTTAAAGAGTGCCACTACCAATCAATGAGCGAGGCGGCGGCTCTGTTACAGAATAGAGTCGATGTGGAGAAGCTTTTACACGAGTCAGGTTTTATATAGGCCTGGGAACAGATCGATCGTTCTAGATTTGCTCCTGCTAACAAACTTGCTGCCGGCGTATGCAGCAAGGAGAAGATCAGGCTGTTGAAAGGATAAAGCAACAAGTGGTTTTGAACCAGTACGACAAAAATCTTGGATGGCAAGGTTCACCCATGCGGTACTAAAAGGAGTTGACTGCATTATTTCACGTATGCGCCACGTCTAATTTTTTTTTTTTTGCGGGTAGCGCCACGTCCAATTTTCACCGACTCGGGTCTGATTTGCCACGCACACGAACTCGACTCGGCGAGGGGGCCTTTTTTTTTCGAATGGTGAGGGGGCATTTGTTCGACGTGATTTTGTACTCGAAAAAAATAAAATTATATACACGTGACACACACAGGTTCTTAATTAAAGATAAATATTGTTCTCAAGCAAATGAGATCAAGGCGTGGCCCAACTACCTGCCAATACTAAGCTTCTTGATTAAATGCCTACTAGCTTTACATGCATGCTAGAAGCTGGGTACGGGCCACGTAAACGTACACGCGCATGTGTGTGTACGAGTCTACACGTGTCCTATCCAGCTGAAGCAATGGCGGCATCCCGATCGTAGGCCAGAACGGTTTGTCTCAAGATTGCATTGATCGGGTGCAGGAGGGGACGGATATGGCCAGCTGGGGATAAGATAAGCACGCCTCCAGTTAAATCTTAAAATAAGCAACCGCCAAACGATTTTGGAGGGCATCCGTGCAGCGGTCGCTAGTTGTTCTGGTTCGCCGCTCGTCTATAAAAGACTCGTTCAGTCAGCTGGTCCAGTCGCTTTGGAGCGGTTGCACTACTTGTTCCTATTTTTCTCACCCACATTCACAATTAGTTGCCATTTTTTTAAAAGAAACATATATTAATATCAGAGGATACCAATTACATCCTGTCTCTGCAATAACGTATTGTCCTACCAGCCACACGGATGCACAGGCAAAAAAAAAGAATTACAAAAAAGAAAAGTCCCGCTACAATGATACATTCATTAGCAGTACTATCACCACCAAGACATCACCAGAAGTCGAGTTTCTTCAAAACGACGCCTTTAAGAAGGAAACAGTGCACAAACACCATCATCGTTCGATCAAAGATCTAGTTTTTCACCCTGAAAAAGTCCACGCTCTCAAAACAATATCTTCAACAAGGCCATTGTCAGACACAACCAATTAAGGCCTCCTTTGATTTGTGGGAATTCCTGAGATTCCTACAGGATTGGGAGCATGTGGAATTTTTCCTTTGATGACTGTTTGATTCACAGGATTGTATCATGTAGGAACTGATCCTATGGAAATTGGGTAGTGTATTCCCGTAGGAAAAGTTACATAAGGTCTGACCTCATGGAAAGGTTCCTGTGGATTTTCTTTGTTGCAATCAAACAACTATTTTCAGAGTTCCTTTGTCCATAGGATCTGATTTGGCAGGGCACTCCATTCCTTTGGATATCCTATTCCTTTGGTTTTCCTACCCTCCAAATCAAAGGAGGCCTAAGGCCAGATCCTGGGTTTTCACCCTAGATATAATTTTTATTAAATATAGTTTGTATTTTGTTGACTAAATTTATGGTCAAACTATTTTCTCAAACTACATATTTGCCTTATAAACCGGAATGGTGGTAGTACCTATGTTACTCCTATTATAACTAGTCTAACATCACACATATCAAGACCATATAAGTCTACAACCTAATTAATTAGTCTTTACATGATATCATACCCATGTTACTATCCACTACTCCCTCTGTCCCAAATTACTCTGCGTTTTAGGTTTGGTCAAAGTTAAACATGTTAAAACTTGACTAAACACCTTCGATAGAATAATAATATTTATAATATCAATTGTATACAATATAAAAGTATGTTTAATGGCGAGTCTAACTATATTTATTACATATTTTAGATATTGATGTTTTTTCTTATATTCATAATCAAAGTTCATAAAGTTTAACTCTGACCAAACCTAAAACACAGAGTAATTTGGGACAGAGGGAGTATGAAGATAGTAACATAAACTAGTAACGTATGTATGTTACTAGTCTAAGTTACTTAGCACTAAGTTACACGTGCTCTTAGGTGTTTTATGAGAGTCAAAGATGAATCACCTTTAATAAAGTAGTACATCCTTTTATCCAACTATTGTACATGGAGCTATATGACTGGTTATAGATGATGTGGCAACACCTTATAACCAACAACAGGGTAATTACAATGTACATTTCATCAAGAGATTTACGCTATTGCTTTGACACTTCTTTTAGAAGTTAATGACATCGAAAACATTAGTGGGATGGACTAACATTCCATCACCTGACGACTAGTTTCACAAAATATAAAACGTAAAAGCATGTAAACATGTGGGCAACCTCTCCCATCCAGTCTACATGGCTGTGCATGCAACACTTTCTTAACTATTGCGCTATAACTAATTTAGTCCTGTATTCTTAAAATGCAAATAGGGTACTGGGAGAAATTCTTTGAAACCAAAATGGAGGACAAAGCTGATGTCGATTACTCGAGCCGTGCAGTGAAAAACGACCTGCCTCTAACGGTGCGTGGCCTAGCACCGGTTCCATGTTAATATAGTGAGGGAAAATATCCCAAGAGTTTGTTACAAGATTTGGTATGTGTCCAATTGGAGTACTACTCCATATTGTTTACAATACCGAAAATACAGGAAAAGATAAATACTAAAACATATTTAACAGCCCCCCTTAATCACAACCTTGTCTAAGGTTGAGATTACGCTTGAACTCATCAAGGTCTCGTACTAGTAGAGCCTTTGTAAATCCATCAGCTATTTGATCCTTGGTAGATATAAATCTGATATCTAGCAATTTCTTTGCAACTCTCTCTCTCTCTGACAAAATGAAAATCAATCTCAATATGTTTAGTTCTTGCATGAAACACAGGATTGGCCGACAAGTATGTAGCTCCTAAGTTATCACACCATAAGCATGGTTTTTCCTTAAGTGAAACGCCAAGCTCACGAAGAAGAGCTTCAACCCATATCAATTCAGCTGTGGCATTAGCTAAGGCTTTGTACTCAGCCTCAATACTTGATCTTGATACAGTTGCTTGTTTTCTGGCACTCCAAGATATTAAATTTGGCCCAAAGAATATAGCAAAACCTCCTGTGGACCTCCTGTCATCAAGACAGCCTGCCCAATCTGCATCAGAGAAAGCACTAAGCAGATTTGAAGAAGACTTCTGAAAAACAAGTCCAACTTTAATAGTTCCTTGAATATATCTCAATATTCTCTTGGCAGCTGTCCAATGAGAGGTTGTTGGAGCATGAAGAAACTGACACTTTATTCACCGAAAAAGAAATATCAAGTCTAGTCAAGGTCAAATACTGTAAAGCACCCACAATGCTCCTATATTCAGTAATGTCAGAAGGACCAAGAAGTGTCCCTTCATGAAGTGACAGCTTATCCGTAGGACATGGAGTACACTTACTCATACCAATTCTTGAAATCAAATCAGTAGCATATTTTTCCTGTGTGAGAATTAAACCATCATTAACTTTCTTTACCTCAATTCCCAGAAAGAAGTGAAGATCACCTAAATCCTTAAAGGCAAAATCATCCTTTAGATCACACAGGAGCAAAGAGATAGCCTGATCAGATGAGCTAGTAACAATAATGTCATCAACATAGATAAGAACAAATATCATAACATTTGATTTGTTGTATAGGAAAAGTGAGGTATCTGCTATAGAAGGAACAAACCCAAGAGATTGCAGCTTTGTACTGAGTCTAGAATACCACGCTCGAGGAGCTTGTTTGAGACCATAAAGAGCCTTGTCAAGTTTGCATATATAATGAGGTTTTTCAGAATTTTCAAAACCTGGAGGTTGCTTCATATAAACTTCCTCCTCTAGAACACCATGAAGAAACGCGTTCTTGACATCTAGCTGCCTCAGACTCCAGCCACGAAAAACAGCAACGGAAAGTACAAGTCGAATAGTAGCTGCTTTCACAACTGGACTAAAAGTATCTTCATAGTCAATGCCATACCTTTGCTTGAACCCTTTGGCAACCAAACGGGCCTTGTATCTGTCAACTGTCCCATCTGCATTTTTCTTAATACGATACACCCACTTACAATCAATGAGATTTTTAGTTGAATTTGGAGGTACAAGATGCCATGTTTTATTGTCCATCAAGGCATCATATTCCTCTTTCATAGCCTTGTTCCAACAATCATGAGAGAGAGCTTCTGAGAAAGATGTCGGTTCCCCTGTAGACAGAAACAAACCGTACCTGATAGTACCGTTAGTATATTTTTTAGGCTTGCGAATACCCTTTTGAAGACGTGTACGAGGTTCTGGCTGATCAGGTGGGGGTGATGGAGAACATGGCACAGAAGATCCAGAATCAGCATCAGCAGTAGAGGAATCAGCTTCAGGTGTGTTATTCTGATGAGGGCTCACGTCGTTGTCATGTGCAGCAGAGGGCAGAGACAAAGACCCGCGCAGCAGTGCACCCACATGCTCGCTTGTGTCGCTGTCAGAACCAGCAGGGGACAACAGAGAGGCATCCACGTTGGCATGCAGAGGACTGCATGGCGTGGACCGCGGCGAGGGTGATGCTGGGCGGGAACTGCATGGCGGACTGCATGGCGGCGTCTGGACCGAGGACGGGGACCACGGTGAGGGTGATGCTGGGCGGGAAACACTGGGACTGATAGCTGACAAATCCACCTCGGGATCGCTACCTGGGACATGCAGAGAATCTGCATCGGGATTGCCAGTTGAGACAGATTCAATTCTGTCGTTTTCTGGGAGTGTTTTGGCACCGTTTTTGCTCATTTCTGCACCGTTTTCTTCAGAGTTTCGTGCTGATTGGTTCTGCACGGTAACATCATCACCTGCAACCACATTTTCTATAGGAACTGGATCAACATTAGGTATAATATGCATAGTCATATGATCATCAATGTGTGTCTCCCCATTGTTAGAAGGTAACAAAAGAATATCTTGCTTGAGACGTGTACCAGCATTAGGATTGAGATCAGCAAAGGGAAACACATTTTCATCAAAGACGACATCACGAGAAATATAAACCCGTCCTGTTTTGGTGTCAAGACACTTGACACCCTTATGACGAGGACTGTACCCCAAGAAAACACACTTGGTGGAACGAAAAGCTAATTTGTGTTTGTTATAGGGACGGAGATTAGGCCAGCAAGCACAGCCAAAAACTCTGAGAGACTCATAGTTGGGTTTGGTGTCTAGGAGACGCTCAACAGGGGTGGAAAAATTTATAACTTTGCTAGGGAGAAGATTGATAAGAAAGGTGGCTGTAAGAAAAGCTTCATCCCAAAATTTAAGGGGCATAGACGCATTGGCAAGGAGAGCAAGGCCTACTTCAACAATATGACGGTGTTTGCGTTCTGCAGAACCATTTTGCTGATGAGCATGAGGACATGAGACATGGTGAGTAATGCCAATTTTTTGAAAGAAACCATGAAGCTTTTCATATTCACCACCCAATCAGTTTGCATAGTAATAATTTTTCTATTAAACTTTCGCTCAACAAGTTGCTGAAAGTTAAGAAAAACTTGATAAACTTCAGAACGCTTTTTAAGCAAATATATCCAAGTGAACTTGCTAAAATCATCAATAAAGCTTACATAGTACAAATGTTTGCCTACAGAAGCAGGTGCTGGTCCCCATACATCAGAAAAAACTTGCTCTAAAGGAAAAGTAGAAACACTAGTGGAGACTGGATATGGTAGCTGATGACTTTTAGCTAATTGACAAGAGTCACAGATGTATGGATTTATTTCAGGAGAATAAGAAATATGATGTTTCCTAAGGATTTGCTGCACCACAAAGGAGGATGGATGTCCCAAACGGCGTGTAGAGGAAGATGGTTTTATGGTGATGAAGGCTTGCTTGGAGGATCCGGTAGACAGCGGCACTAGTGGATAAAGACCATCATGACACGGACCTCTAAAGAGAGTTCTCCTTGTGGCTTGATCCTTAATCAAGAAAAAATATGGGTGAAACTCAAGGAAAACATCATTATCAAGTGTAAGTTTATGAACAGAAAAAAGATTTTTTGAAGCATCTGGAACATGAAGGATATTTTTAAGACGTAAAGAACTATGGGGAGTGTGCAGCATTGAATGACCAATATGAGAAATTTGCATACCATTACCATTAGCCGTGTGTACTTGATCATTCCCTGTGTATTTTTCCTGGAAGGAGAGCTTGCTCATCTCATTTGCAACATGATTTGTAGCACCAGTATCAGAATACCAGTTTGTGTCAACCCCATAGGCCATGTTGGCACCCTTGTCACCTCGATCATCATCCCGACGACGATCATCATCACGACGATCACGGTTGTTCTGGAACCTCCACCAGCAGTCATTGGCGGGATGACCATGAATTTTGCAGATTTGACATGTGACATTGACATAGGGTGTAGGGGCGCGGCCACGGCGTCGGACATCATCACGTCGTCCTCCATCCTCTCGGCCACCATCATCACGGCGGCGTGGGCGATCATCATAGCGACGGTCACCACCACCTCCACGGCGGTCATCATACCCACCTCCACGGCGATCATCAAACCCACCTCCACGGCGATCATCAAACCCACCTCCACGGCGGTCATCATACTTATCCCTACGGACATGATCATCGTCATATCTTTCACGACGATGGCGGTCATCATCATAGTACTCACGGCGTCCGCGATCATCCGAACGCGGTGGCAGGGGCTTTTCACCCCCACGACGCGCCATGTTGGCGGAAGAAATAAACACGTCCTCAGACTTGTGCATCTGATCAAAAGCTTGGAGTTGACTGCATAGATCTGAAAGTGTGGTGCTAGGGTTTGCATTGATGGCTACCTTGAGTGTGTTGTAGGAATCGCCAAGGCCATGGAGGATCGACCAGATGAGCTCATCATCATCAAGAGGTTTTCCTGCAGCGGAAAGTTCTGAAGCCAAAGTTTTCATCTTGGTGAGGTACTTTTCAGCAGATAGATCCCCCTTTTTTGTGTCATTGAGAGCAGAGCGTAATTGTTGAGTGCGGGAGCGAGACGGTGTTGAGGTTAGAGACTCAAGAAACTTCCATACCTCAGCAGATGTTTCTAGACCGATCACTTCAGAGATCAGATCAGGCGAAAGAGAGTTGAGGATGTATCGCAGGACTTGTTGATCACGAGTAATCCATGTGACATAGTCGGGGTTTTCAATGGAGATCTTCTTTCCAGTAGCATCATCAGCCTCGATCTCTTCAGCAGGGGCCTTCTCAATGCCATTGACCAGATTGAGCACGCGAGCACCTCGAAGGGCAGGCACCACAAGTGCTTTCCACACGAGCGAGTTCTCGCGGGTAAGGAGCTGGGTTGGAGGCGCACCGAGAGCAGCAGCCAGCGAAGAAACAGATGAGGACGAGGCCATAGTGATTTATTGCGGCGGCAGGAAAGAGGCAGCAGGATCGCGGCAGCAGGAGGCAGCGGCGATGTTGGATTTCTGGTTGGGCAGGGTCACGACAGCAGGGAGCAGCGGCGATGTCAGTTTTCTGGTTGTTGGCGGCGGCAATATGAAGAACTGCGGCAGCGACAGAGGCTTTGGGTGTTAGGTTTTTTGTTTTTGGTTTTGGGTGGCAGCCACGGCAGATGACGGCGGCGGCTGTTTGAGGTGGCGACGGCAGCGAAGCAAGCTGCAGCGGCGGCTAGTTTTTGAGGCGGCTAGATCGGTAGAGGAGCAGGCTCTGATACCATGAAAAACGACCTGCCTCTAACGGTGCGTGGCCTAGCACCGGTTCCATGTTAATATAGTGAGGGAAAATATCCCAAGAGTTTGTTACAAGATTTGGTATGTGTCCAATTGGAGTACTACTCCATATTGTTTACAATACCGAAAATACAGGAAAAGATAAATACTAAAACATATTTAACATGCAGAACCCTTAATTCATACCGGAGCAAAAATTAAGGCAAAGATAAAGGTAAAACGTGCCAGTTAGAATAGGATAGTAAGCACACCTAAATGCTAAATCTTCCTTAATTTAAATTAAATTCCTACCTGTCTCATCGTATACCACTAACTATTCTCCTAGCTACTAGCATCATGCATTCACTTCAGTAACTATGATAAAAATAAAATGTATTCTGCTCTTTTTCACCTGCCAAAAAATGTTAACTCCTGTTCTCAACATAACATAACCAAAGAAAAGAACTGGCCACGAGCACTGAGGCGTTCAGGTGGGAAAGCAGGACTCAGTGCCTAACCATCATTGGCAATGGAAATAGCATGAAGTTAGTCAAGAAAAATGAACACCATTCAGCTACACCTCAAAACATATGGTTTTCTCTACAGAACAGTTATGGTGCTCCGTACAAGCAGGCCAATAGTAAGACCAAGCTGACAAGCAACAACATGAAGTGTAGATAAATACGGGATACAGGTAATACTTTATTATGCTACTAATAGGTACCGGGCACGAAACAAGTAGTCCGATCATCATATAGAGGCACACTGAGTTAGAAACTATATCATACAGCATTGCTAGCACTACAGAATATAGATAGAAACCTACATTTCGGGATTATACAAGATTCAAAAGGTCGTCGTCAGTTAGGTCTTACTTTGAGATCCAGATGATGGACCGTGCAGATTCCATAAGATATCTTATCATGGGCAGAAAGTGATGGTTGCATATGGGATGCTTGCCCCTACTTTCAGAAGAAGGAAGACATCGCCCGTCTAAATTCAAGAGATTGTAGAGCAGATTTTGGTAAAGGGCTGCCTCCAGGTCCAGGGACCCACAAATCACCTTGGCCAGGAAGCATGATCTGTTGGCTTCTACTCTTATCACCATCACTTGTCTCCGCAGAAAGAGATTCATTCTTTTTCTTCACAAATTCGAAGAACTCCGCAACTTGCCGAGCATATCTTCATGGGAAAAATTGAACCATAAAAAATGTGCAAGATTTAGAAGGAATTTAAGAGCACATGGGGTGTTCAGGACTTTGGATGATATATTATAAAAAGATATTGCAGGAAGCTAGAAACAATCATATGTTTCGCATTTCATAAAATGTCATGTCTTATTTGGCCTTTGATTAAATTCCGAACCATGTGTCACTGACACGAGGGTCCTGGCATGACATTTGATCAAATGCAAAACTAAGTGTTAATGTCAACAGAAAATATATCTGAAATTACTACAGAAGTATTAGAAGGAAGAAATAGCAAATACAATGACCAGGATGCATGGATAGCAAACCAGGTATGGAGTTGCATCAAAACACTCTTTCTTACAGGTGTGTAAATACAAACTTAGTCTCAAAAGCAATTCATAGGATCTACTGGAGAAAGTTGTATGCAAAGAACCACCTATATGCAGTCCCGGTTGTTTACAGGTGGAGGTATGTGTTATCTGCCAATAACCTAATCAAATCTAGCCTTCAGACTATCCGTCCAGGTTGTTTACTGGACGACAACTAGTACAGAACCAGGGTTGCATAGGGTAGTAAATTAACAGGACACACAATAAATTATTTAAAGATGTATCAAAAGCACATAGAAATTAGCAAACATATTACTTTCAAAAAGATAATGTGTAAACATATATATTCTCGTTGCTATGAAAGCTGACACTAACACTATAAGAAATGAAAGCAATGTGAGGTAAGGAGCCTAGAAAGTCACTGGACACATTATAGCTCATCCATGCTATTTAAATAAGTTGGCACCCATTCCAGCGAAGACTAGTTAAGGAGTCCAGTTTTGGAACATGTAGATCAATGATGTTTGTTTTTCAAATAGTTAGGTAAAATCTGTTCATGACTGTTTTGGTAATTCAATTGCTTCAAAGTTCAAACTCGAATGATTTAGGTTTCTTAAATAATGTCAGCTTAGCATTTAGCAATAAAAGGAAATAAATAAATGATGAAAAATGTTATGAACACTACAAAAGCTTTGCAAACTTACTGTTGTTTAGCTTCAATATCCCTGTTAAAATCAATGTCGTTTTCACAGTCCAGGATCAGAGCAGGAACCTAAATGGGAAGAACCATCACCATGAGACCAAATATCTTCTTACCAGATCATTCTTAAGCAAACAAAGATAGGAGAAAGTTACCTTCTGTATACTAGAATGCATATGATCTCCTTCCAAGAAGAACACACGATCTCGTATTTCTGGATGCAGGGAACCCTCCATATGCATTGGAAGCTGACTGACTGATAACAAACCAGAACCTTGTCCTTGAGAAGGAAGAAGCCAGCTTTCATGTTTCTCGTGCAAACCTTGAAGGTAATCAAGACTAACACCACCCTCCTCTGCTCTTTTCCGAACCATCATTCTTTTGTGGCAAGTGTCAGGGCTAGCTCTTAGATAAATAAAACCATCAGGGATAAGACCTGGGAGAGATGACACAACTGGGTCGAACCAGGAATCGTAGATGCTGATTTCCATCTCGTTCATCCACTTGGCTTCATGAACAGCACGGACAAAAACCTGGAAAAATAAAAAGAACACTATGTTGACAGTGGGATAGAACAAAAGCGAGAACTCGTAAAGCTCTGGTTCCCCATTGGAACTAGTTTTTCCAGCAAAAAATAGACCTACCATTCTATCACTGAAAACACTTCTTTCCATCAGTCGGAGAGGCTTTATTCCACTTGAAGACTCCTTCTCTTGCATGAGCCTCGTCACAAAGACGTAATTTTGGAAAGTGTATGCATACCTCTGCGGTTCAGCATAGAAAGCATCAAGTATGTTAAAGTGATCAGGACCAACATCCTGCCACTTAGCAACAGGCTCAGGTACTATTTCGACAAGGTCGCGTAGTTCGATAGTCTCATTGGCAATTCTTTGAAGGAACGTGGATTTCCCAACACTGATATTCCCTTCAACACAAAAGGTCAGCCTCTTGCTCCTGCAAGGCTTAGATGTGTCAGTATCTTTCACCTCCTCATCAACGCTCTCTTTAATGAACAAAGTTATGCTCTCAGCATGGTTCTTGTGTATGATGCCGACTGAACTTTGCAAGAATTCGACCATCTTCTCATTAGACTTGCCAAAAAACTGCAGAAGCGCGTATAATTGTGAAGTGTTAGTACAGCTTTGAAGATAGATTAAATCGACAGAACTTTCAGTAAGGCCACCAATATATTCATATGGAATGGAAGGATTGCCACAAAATGAACTAAGGAGCACATAGTAGACCCAAAAGATAACACATAAAAGTATTTGTTATTTTCTTTGAATTTCACCATGATAATTACAGGAGAATAAATAGTGTGCTGTTCTAACTTTTGCCAGAAAAATCGTTAACTAACACTTTGACGCATCGCAAAAGACTTACAAAATTTCCACTTGTGTTTTATATTTTTATGTACTGAACACGAGAATGAAGTTTCCCAATTTTATTTCATAGTACAAAAAATGCCAATTTGAAAGCATATCTGAAGCTCATGAGGTGCAGCATAAGCATGCCCATAGAATTCAGGGCTAAAGCATGGCCGCTATACCTTTTGGAGCCATTGCAGCAATGCTCTGTCATCACTACTAAAAACGGTGAGTGACCACCAGATTTCCATGATGCCGAGTTGGTCATCAAGATGGGTGAATAATGGAAACTTGCAAAATTCGTAAAACATTGCTTGCAAGCACAGCACACTAACTTCAGCATTTCTGAACGAGGGTAGCATACCAGGATGCAAGTGTAAGCAGTTGCTTCAATTAACAATCAGTTTATCATTTGGAGCTGCCGGGAGTATCTCTGTAGTGGTATCTGCTTACTTTTCTAGGTAACACGTGCCAACCAAAATTATATTTCCGTGTCAATGCAATTCAGAGGGACTACTGAAGACTCCAAGAATACGTGTTGCCTACAACTCTGCACCCTAATAAAACAAAGACAGACAGTAGAAGAATCCAGAACGGCACAGGCGCACACCTTATCCCGATAGAGCTGCTTGAGCTGCGCCACCCCGTCGAATCCCTTCTCAACGAGCTTCCTCTGGTTCCGCGGCCCGACCCCAGGGATGGCGAGCAGCTCCCCGCTCCCCGTCGCCGCATCGCCCCGGCCTCTCTGCTTCCTCTCGGGCGAAATACGATCACCATCTCCTCCTGCGGAATCCCTCCTCTCTGCCTCCTCAGCGGAGCAGCAGAGCCCCCTCCTCGCGACCACGCCGCCACCGCCACAGCGCGGCCACGGCCGGGAGCGTAGGCGGGTAGTGATTAGGTTCGCGCGCGTGAACGGACCGGCCAGGCGGAGCGCGGGTATGTGGGAGGAGGGCAGCAGCGGCCGGGCCGCGGCGGCGTCAAGGAAGGAGGCGGCTCGGGGGAAAATCTTGTGCATCGCTGGCTGAGGGGACGAGAGCGGGGCTCATCAACGGAGCTCAGGCTCCGGGGAGTGGCGGCGCCGGCGGCGGGAAGGGATTGGGTTGCGCTGGGGGTTTAGGGTTTTGGCGTTATCATCTCGCGGGGTTGCCGGGAAGCGGGAGAGGGGGAAGGGGAGGAAGATGGACGGAGAGCGGTGCACACGAGTGGTCTACGATGGACTAGAGCCTGTGCTGGGTCCACGGGAATTGAAAAAGGACAGTGCTACGCCCGGGTCCACCGGGATAAAAACTTCTAATCTTCGGGTCCTCGTGCTGAGTCTAGACCCGTTTTTGCTATATACGCTCCGCTTTTGCTACACTGTAGCAAAAAACGGTTCATTCACGAGACAAATAAAAAAGACAGATCTCGTCGAAGACTTCGCCAGAGACTATGTAGCATAATATTTGTGCTAATATAGCAAAACTGATTCTGTCGTAGACTCGCCGGAGAATTTCGCCGGAGACCTCGTAGCAAGAAGTTTGCGCTATTGTAGCAAACTCAGAAAACAGATGTAGCAAAATAATTATACTAATGTAGCAAAAGCCGACTTCGTCGAAGCAAAAACTTGTAAGAAAAAAATGTCATGTAGCAGCGCCGCTCGCCGTAGGTAGCAACACCAAAAGCTGTATGTAGCAAGGTCGGTCGCCTTGTGTAGCAGGGCCTCTCGCTGAATGTAGCAACACTGCTCGCCGCAGGTAGCAACACCAGAAGCCGTAGGTAGCATCGACACCGGACGCATGTAGCAAACGTCGACACGGCTTGTAGCACCGCCTTCGAGCGCACATAGCGTCGAGGGATTCCATGGCGGCGGAGATCCGCCGGAGTACGTGCGGCAGGGGACGCGTGCGACGGTGGCCTGGCGGCGGCGCGGCATGCGGAGAAGTAGGACGAGCTTGCCCTGGCGCAGAGCAGCAGGAGGTGGTTGAGGAACAGCCGACGGGGAAGGTGAGCTCGAGGAGGGGATGAGTGGCGGCGCATGGGAGGCGCCACCGCGCGCGTGCGCTGGGAGGGAGATCGAGGCACCGCCGCGCGCTGGGAGGGAGATCGGGTGGAGGCGCCGCTGCTGGAAGGAAATCGGGACAGGAATCCGTAGACGGGCTCACCCCACGTCCTGCGTCTACGCGTCCGCAAGGAAGGGATAAGGTTAGGAAATGGTGGAACGGGGTACTGGTTTCCTGGACACGCGGGGGCACGTGTCGCACAGAGAAACAGGAGGATACGGAGCCATCGATCCCCGAGGGTATTCTATCGTTTTCCATTGAAAAATGCGTGCAATAAGACGGACCGGCGTGTCGCTGTCTGCCCGCTTTCGTTCTCGGTGATGGACCGGGCTCTCTGGGCTGTCGGAATCCAGGCCAGATTGACTTGACATACAGAAATAGAAATGCAAACGCGTCACTGCTATTAGGCTTGGCCCATTTTAGTAGGTCCATGAAAGGTTAGTCGATTTGCAATTTCTATTACTTCAACAATATTTCCTTGACAGACAGCAAACAAAATACCCTGTGTTGTTCCCTCGACATTACTACTGAATAACTAGAGACATCACCTATCCAAACCAAACCATTTACTTAAGCTACAAAAACTTAAGAGGGAAACACTATACAAGTTTTTGCTATCACTAGAGATAGAACCAAAGTGCTGGAAGCAGCATGTGATGACATTATCTCGTCCATCTTCATCATCCGAGGATGTCTCATGTGCTTCAATCCTCATCTGACTCTATGCCGATAAAACCGAAGTGCTAGAAGCACCTTTTGTGGCTCTATGCCACGCCAGAGCGATTCTCTACAGGTTTGCGGCTCCTTCTAGAAGAATAGCTTTGCCACTTTTATTTTGAAGTCCTGCTCAATATTTGAGAAATGAACATGTATAACATATTATTTTTGCTGGCATTTTTTTCAGCTTCTTATCAAAACAAGCTCTGCTTCTAAGCTTACATAGAGCCCAACATAAAGCTGCAACCCCAACTACATGAATATTCACAAGGTTTTCAGCAAATCTAGCAATCCAAGCAAAGTATTGAGCAAAATTCTCAGGACTATGCCTAGCCCCAATAGATATACTAACTACACTCAAGTACTCCACATGTACCTAGCACCAGTGCCTAAAAAGAACAAGTGATGGATAGATTCCAATTCATCACAAAACATGCAAGTCTAATCTCCCTGGCAGCCTCTTCTACTCATGATTAAAGTAAAACAAAATGTTTAGATAGAATAAGGGTGATGACAAAGTGCCTAGATATTAATCAAACGACATTATCAGAGTCTGGCTTGTGGTTTGCTGCACGGTTTCTAACTATTTTTGAAAGCCTCTCTGTAAGATTAGGATAGTTTCTGACCATTATTCCTTCTTGCAAACTCTATTATTGGAAGGACAATTCTACATATTCAAGATGTGAATATAAGAGATTATTGACTAGTTTGATTAATTCAGAATAGTCAGGCGTGGCTTGCTCGGTTGCTCTCCTCGTGAGGTTGTGTGCATCGTTTTGATGCAGAGTCCGAGGCTGACTTCCCCCTTTTGAGAAAAAGAAGACTTATCAAAACATGTTATATTTAGAAACGGAGGTAGTAATAAACTTGAAAAAGATAAGCGATCCAAAAAGGTAAACCTCGGATACCAGATTTCGGAAGTAAAATAACCAAAATGTTCCAGTGCGACTGGGCTGAGTTCTCCGTTTTCTGTTTTATAGCTTGGAGGACTGTCTCGTAGCTCTTGTTTTTTTTCCCCGGAGTTCTAAAAACACGCACCCGACACCACAGGGACAGAGTTGGTCTCATCAGATATTTGAGATTATCTTCCGGAGTTCTAAAAACACGCACCCGACACCAAAGGGACAAAGGGAATCCAGAGTTGGTCTCATCAGATATTTGAGATTATATGTACCTCTCTGCAGGCCGTTAATGAATCTGTGTTTTCTTCAAAGTAGGTACTAGCTAGTTTCTGATTAATCCGGCAGAAATGATCTATCGCACGACCTGCATACATTGATACATATGGCTGCTCCACAGCTCTACTTGCAACATACCCTAAATTAAATTGCGTAGAAGAGGTTAGCAGGCTTCTTACAAGGCCTTGGCACGTTATTTTAGCTTTATGAAATAAATGTATCAAGATGTCTTTTAGGGGAGGGAAAAGTCTGCGGATGCCCGAAAGAGAGTCGCGCTCCTCTCGCCCACCCGAGGGTGACGGGGGCGCCGCCACCCTTCCCGGCCTAACGCCCAACTTCCCTCCTCCCTCCTGTCGCCGCCACTGGTCAGGGCCGCCGGGCGCTGCCCGTGTGGCGCCGCCGGGGCGACTTGCTATTCCCTGCGTCGGGCGGGCGGGGTTGGGCCTCCTCCACTCGGCGGTGGTGCTCACGGAGCGACGAAGGTCCAGCACTGGCTGGGATGAGGCAGCGTGGCTGCAGGCGGCGGAGCACAACAGCGGCAGGCGGGACGCGGGGCTAGCTGCGCCATGGCAGCCTAAATCAGGCCCCTTTGGGCCACATCTGGGTAGTTGGTGGGTCGGCCTGGTCGTCTCTGTTTGCTCTACAGATTGAGGTGGGTAGTTGGGATGGGATCCGTGGTGACCTCGGTCGGCCTGTTGTAGTGTGGTTGCGGACTTTACGGGCCCGTCGGGGCCTGGCTGGACCACCGTGGGACTGGTGTGACTCCGCGGATTCTTTACGGGCCCGTTGAGCCCGGACGGACCCATCAGGGACTGGTGTGTCTGTGGCCACGTCTGGTCGACTACCGCCTCGGGTGGTGGAGGCAGTTCCCTCCAGTCGCGGTACTGTGTGCCCTATTTCATTTCTACATGTGCCTCAATGCTGTAGACCTCGCGACGGTTTGCTCGGTGAGACGATGATGGTGGATTCGGGACCGGAATGGCACTTGCTCGTGGGTGGCAAGTTTGGTGGTGGCGAGGTCTCGTCCTCGCGGGGCTCTTGTGCAACGGATCGCCCAGGGGTTGTGGATAGAGTTTTTTCGGGAGAAATCCTTGTCGGCTCGACCGGCACCGACGCGGTGCCGCCCGCAGGTGGCATCTTTCCTTTCCGGAGGGCATCATGGCTACCCTTCATCTACTTCCTTCTGTGTGTGGGGGAAACCCTAGGGCCAGTCTTTGGTCCGGGCAGCAGCGGTCGCTTTCCCTCTTGAGGGTGCTGCTTGGTGCTTGGCGAGTCGTGGCTGGGAGCATGGCGGGAATTCTCCGGAGGGCGCAACCGTTGCGGTCTACCTCTTTTAGTTGATCCGCTTCTGTCTCCATTTCATTTTTTTCTTTGCTTCTTTCGGGCGTGTGTGTGTGCTGCTGCCCTAGCATCTTGTTTCGTTTTGAGACTATCCTGGTTGTATGGTGTGGTTGCTATATTAATATAGCTAGGCGAAAGCCTAATTTAAAAAAGAAGATGTCTTTTAGCGAAGCTATACACTAAGAGACATCTGAATATATTCGTTTTACAAAGCTAAAACGTCTTATATTTATAGACAGAGGGAGTACTTGGCATGGATAAGCATAGATTACAATCTGGAAAAACCATAAGCAACTTACTCCAAAGCCTGCTCGAGGAGAAAGCAATGTGGGAGAAACGTACGGTAGGCCTCCTACTACTTTGTTGTTTGCTAGCTCCTCTAAATTTGGTCTTCAGGCAATGCGACGAGGCATGCGAGTTCAATTATATTTTGGCATGTGTCTCCTAATTGTTCTCTGGATAAAGAGGAGGGCCTGCTTCTGGTCGCGCTATAAGGACTTGGCACGACGGATGATGTTATGCATGCTAGCAATAAGGAAAGAAAAAAGAGAGCTACGAGACAGTCCTGATGCGTCACAGGCACCCCCACCCTACCACTACTTAAGCACCCCGTCTGCATGCGTTTCCCTCCAAGAGAAGAGCTCTGCTCACCATCGCCGCCTACCCTCGACGAATCAACCACCGGTGCGAAGCAATGGCGAGCAACGGGCACATCAACGAGAAGGACCCGCTCAACTGGGGCGTTGCGGCGGCGGAGCTCACCGGTAGCCACCTCGACGAGGTCAGGCGTATGGTGGCGCTGTTCCGCGAGCCTGTCGTGAAGATCGTCGGCGCCGGCCTCAGCGTCGCCCAGGTGGCTGCCGTCGCCAACGGCAAGGATGCTTCCGGCGTCACCGTCGAGCTCGCCGACGAGGCGCGCGCCCGCGTCAAGGCCTGCAGCGAGTGGATCGTCGACTCTGTGGCCAACGGAGGCGACATCTACGGTGTCACCACAGGCTTCGGTGGCACCTCCCACCGTCGCACAAAAGACGGGCACGCCCTCCAAGTTGAGCTCGTCAGGTACCAGACGCCACCACTCTACACACAAGTGTCTCAACATGTTTTACACATCCACAAAGAACCAAATGCAGTCTCACTATCATGTTAAAATAAAAGCGTAAGTATGTTCTTTAAAACAACTAAACTAATGAAGAATAATTGTAAAAGCATGAACACTAGACACAACCACTACCACTCCACACACAAGTACTGTCTCAACATGTTTTACACATCCACAAAGAACCAAGTGCAGTCTCACTATCGTCCCGTGACTTGTCACGGGATCATGCTAAAATAAAAACATAAGTATGTTCTTTAAAACAACTAAAACTAATGAAAAATAATTGTAGAAGTGTTCTGGGTTTACACGTTAAAACAGTAAACCAAGTATGTGACAAAACAATATTTGTATAAAAATAGGAAAACTTTTGAATTGAACCACTCCACTCTACACACACAGGTATCTCAACATATTGCGAATTTAACGGGGAGAACAATAGGTTTTACACTTCCACAAACAACTAAGTGTGGTTTTTCTATCGTCCAATATATAGAAAAGGTAGCTAGCATAGTAATAGGGAGTACCTGGCCACTTGCATTCCTAGTATCTTAGAAGTATTGAACCACCATACTCAGAGTGATAATACTACCACGTAGTAGTACATGACATGACTGTAACTACATTCCTAAATGTATTTGTGAACATATAGGAAATATATTCAACTGTTGGGTGTAGATACACCTGCACATCAGTTTCTATTAAATATACTCATATTGTTTCTAAGCTACCCACAACGAACTGCATGAAAAACAAGTGAATCCATAATTTTGGAATGCATGTTTCAAATATCTCTGAATTTATATATAAATGTAGTATGTTAAAAAATTGTACATGCATACTAGTACTTGAGTGGTCTTCTATACAACATGCAACAACTAAATACTCTCTATTGGTACCTAGATTGGATATACGAAACTCATGTTGGTGTAACTACGCTTGGTAGTAGGTTAGGAACAATACACTATAATAATACCAATGTGTTTACATCGTACTGATAGCAATGTATTTTACATCATCTCTCATATAGTATCATGCATGGGATAATATGTTTATATGCTGTTTGCAAGATATGGTAAATCAAACTAATATATGAAGAAAAATATACAAGTGAGCCCGCAGATTAATTTAGCATATCTTAAAATAGCTTTGTATCTGTACATATAAATTAGTTGCACATATCACCTAAATTCAATTACATCCATTACGTGCACCAAAGAGTTGATACCCAACTATGCATTACATTGGTCAATGGACGAGTGCCTCGGCACATGTGGGTGTGCTCGTGTGTGCGAAACACACATAAAGCCGTAAACAAACGGAGCCGATTATCATATATCGTCCACGTGTCTCGTATTCGTGTTGCGTCCTATTGTTATGTTTGATCAATTTTAAATTGATATGATATATATTTTGAAATTTTAATCGGAACTATGAAAATTCTTGTTGAATTTAATTATTCAGAAGCATAACACATATTTAGACTATTTCATCTACTTCTCAATCAAATTATGGTTGTACAAAATTATACGAGATTCCATCACGGTATCAATTAAATTTTAAATGTATATCATATCAATCTGAAATTGGTCAAATGAAAAAATGACGTGGCACAAATCGCGAGGCATGTAGACGGTGGATGACTGACCAATTTTCAAGCTCCGTGATAAAAATGGCGTTACACATAAAGCTTCAAGAATAATGGCCGGGTCTGACCTTGTTCTTCCCCGCAGGCATCTCATTGCTGGTGTATTCGGCATCGGCAGCGACCACGAGTTGCCATCGGAGGTAACACGTGCGTCCATGCTCGTGCGCATCAACACCCTACTCCAGGGTTATTCTGGCATACGCTTCGAGATTCTTGAGGCCATCACCAAGCTTATCAACACGGGAGTGAGCCCAAGGATCCCCCTCCGGGGCAGCATCACCGCGAGCGGCGACGTGGTCCCGCTTGCCTACATCGCCAGTGTCCTCACCGGACGCCCCAACGCGCAGGCCGTCACCCCTGACGGTAAGACGGTGGACGCTGCCGAGGCGTTCAAGATCGCCGGGATAGACGGTGGCTTCTTCAAGCTGAACCCCAAGGAGGGGCTCGCCATCGTCAATGGCACGGCCGTGGGCTCCGCCCTGGCAGCCATGGTTCTATACGACTGTAACGTCCTCGCCGTCCTATCTGAAGTTCTGTGCGCGGTGTTCTGCGAGGTCATGTACGGCAAGCCGGAGTTCGCCGATCACCTGATCCACAAGCTGAAGCATCACCCCGGCTCCATCGAGGCCGCGGCCATCATGGAGCACATCCTGGCCGGCAGCTCGTTCATGGTCCACGCGAAGACGGTGAACGACATGGACCCGCTCCTGAAGCCGAAGCAGGACAGGTACGCGCTCCGCACGTCGCCGCAATGGCTCGGCCCGCAGATAGAGGTCATCCGGGCGGCCACCAAGTGCATCGAGCGCGAGGTGAACTCCGTCAACGACAACCCCGTCATCGACCTCCGGCGCGGCAAGGCGCTCCACTGCGGCAATTTCCAGGGAACGCCCATCGGGGTGTCCATGGACAACGCCCGCCTCGCCATCGCCAGCATCGGGAAGCTCATGTTCGCGCAGTTCTCGGAGCTCGTCAACGAGTTCTACAACAATGGGCTGACATCTAACCTGGCCGGCAGCCGCAACCCGAGCCTGGACTATGGTCTCAAAGGCATCGAGATCGCCATGGCCGCCTACTGCTCCGAGCTCCAGTACCTCGCCAACCCGGTGACCAACCACGTCCAGAGCGCGGAGCAGCACAACCAGGGGGTGAACTCGCTCGGACTTATCTCTGCCAGGAAGACTGCGGAAGCGGTGGACATGCTGAAGCTCATGTCCTCCACGTACATGGTGGCGCTCTGCCAGGCCGTCGACCTCCGCCACCTGGAGGAGAACATGAAGAGCTCCGTCAACAAGTGCGTGGCGCGGCTTGCCGAGAAGGTGCTCGACGCCCCCGGCAGCGAGAAGAAGCTGACGGCCGCCATCGACCGCGTGGCCGTGTTCAGCTACGCCGACGACCCGTGCTGCGCGCACTACCCGCTGATGCAGAAGCTGCGAACCGTGTTCCTCGAGCACGCCCTCGCCAGCAGGAGCGACGACGGCGAGGTGCTGTCCAAGATTAGCAAGCTGGAGGAGGAGCTCGAGTCGGCGCTGCCACGCGAGATCGAGGCCGCGCGCGCTGCCGTGGAGAAGGGCACCGCGCCGATCCCCAACCTGATCAAGGGGAGCAGGTCGTTCCCACTCTACCGGTTTGTTCGCGAGGAGCTCGGCTGCGTGTTCCTCACTGGGGAGAAGCTCCTGGCGCCCGGCGAGGAGTGTGACAAGGTCTTCGTGGGGATCTGCCAGGGGAAGCACATCGACCCCATGCTCGAGTGCCTCAAGGACTGGAACGGCGAGCCTCTACCCATTAACAACTGAATGCGTCTCCGATCCGTTCCATCTCAATACGTGTCAATGTTTGAATAAGTGAACTGTACTATATTCACGTGTTGAGTCCGTTGCATGTATGTACTTTGCAGTTACCTAGAAGTGTACACGCTGAGGTTATTGTGTCTTTTTAAGCATGGGATTATTGTCTTCTTGGTCATGTGTATATCTTCTTTGTAATCACGTATGCTCCTCCATGGGCTAGTAGACTCTAATATTTCATATCACCCTGTGTTGAATCAACAAGTACAACGGTGTTAGACTAGACAATGTTGAGTCGGTTTTGATTTGTTAAGAGTTTGTTTTAGAGTCGGTTTCAGTAATCTTGGCCGACAAGTTTTGTAACCCTATATATACTCTGTACCTCTCAAGCAATATTATTATGCAAGTCAATCAAATTTACATGCTATCAGACAATTAGATCCTAGGGCATGGCGCCGCCACCGACGCCGCCCCCTCCTCCCCCTCCCGACTACTTCACCAAAAAGGCCGCCGCCGCTGCTTTCCTGGGTGACGCCGGCCAAACCTCCAACACCTCCCTTGCTCTACCCTCTCCTACCCTCTCCTACCCTCCCAACTATCCACTATGCCGATACAATCTCAGATGTTAGCCCCTTTATTCCAATCACTTTAGATCTACCAAAGCATAACTACTACCATTGGCGTCATCTCTTCGAGGTTCATCTCGGTCGGTGCAATCTTCTCGACCACGTCGCCGACCACGCTGTTCCCCGGCCTACCGATCCTCGCTGGGCCAAGGACTACCTCGCCATCATCCAATGGATCTACCAGTGGGTGTCCACTGAGATCTTCAATCTCGTGTTTCGCGACGCCACCAGCGCAGCCGCCCTTTAGGTGGCCCTCCGACAGCTCTTCCAAGACAATGTCGACGCCCGCGTCAACACCCTCCACACTGAGCTCCGCAACACCGTCCAAGGTGACTCTCCCGTCGGCGTCTACTGACGATTGCCGATGAACTCCAAGAGCTCGGCGACCCCGTCGACGACCGTCAACTGATTAACATCCTCCTCGTCGGGCTCGGTGACCGCTTCGAAAAGCAGGCCTCCTTTATTCCCATGATGCGGCCCCGTCCTACCTTCGCCGAGGTCCGATCTATGCTGCAGTGGGCCGACCATGCCCTCGCAAATAAAGAGGCGCGCCATCAAGTTTTCGCCGCTATCCAGCGACCTCCTGCTGCTCCCGTTGCTCCAGCGCCGCCTCCTCCGTCACCGGTGCAGCCACCTCCGGGGTGGCGCCCTAGTCCGAACTACATCGGTAAAAACCCTACCTTCCGGCCGCCTCGACCACCCACGACTCCTCCCAGCGGCCCGACGCCTCCAGCCCCGGCACCTCCTGCGTCTCCTAGCTGGCGCCCGATGCACGACCCGTGGACAAGGCTTGTCCAGGCCTGGCCCATGCCCTGGATCGCGTCCTCTCAGATTGGTGCTCCCCCGGCGTACTCCGGCGCCTGGACGCCGGGAATGCGCCCCCACGCCGGCTCTTCGGGCCTCCTCGGCACTCGCCCTCCGCACCAAGCCTACATGACTGCACCGACCTACATGCCTGGTCCGACTTACCAGTAGTACAGCGCTCCAGCCCCTCCTTCGACGTCTGCTGGTGCCTACATGTCGATCTACGCACCATCACCACCTGCTCCGCTGCCTGCACCATCGCCGTCCTCTTCCTCGTCACCGAGCTGGGACCAAGCAGCGTTTATCCAGGCCATGAACCACTTTGTTGCTCAAGGAAACTCAGGTCCCGACTGGATTTTTGATTCTGGTGCTTCTAGTCACATGTCTTCTTCGAATAATATGCTGTCAAATTTTTCCTCCTCACCTTTTTTCTCTATAACTCTTGGCAATGGTTCTACTATCCATATCTCCGGTGTTGGTAATGCACAACTTCTCTCACCCACAAAACCTCTCCTCCTTCGCAATATTCTTGTTGCACCTGATCTCATTAAAAATTTAATCTCCGTTCGACAATTCACTCGTGACAATCATGTTTCTCTCGAATTTGACTCCTTTGGTGTTTCTGTGAAGGATTTTCTAACCAAGGCGGAGATCGCTCGCTTCAATAGTAATGGAGATCTCTACTCCCTCCATGGTGTTCCCACGGCCACTCAACCCTCATCTATGGTTGCTTCGGTCGAGCTTTAGCATCAACGTCTAGGCCACCCCAATAAAATCGTCTTAGATTCTCTCCTTAGTGATTTCTCTATTCCTTGTAATCGTGATACTCATAATCCTCTAGTTTGTGAATCTTGTCAACAAGGAAAACATGTGCGTCTTCCGTTCAATTCTTCTACTTCTTCTAGTACTTTTCCCTTCGAATTATTATATTGTGATCTATGGATATCACTTATTGAGAGTATTTCTGGTTTTAAGTACTATCTTGTGATCTTGATAATTTCACTCATTATGCATGGACCTTTCCTTTACGCAAAAAATCTAACGTGCACACAATCTTTCTCAATTTTCAACGTTGTGTTGCAACTCACTTCTTTCTTCCCATTCGGTTCATCCAATGTGATAATGGCAAAGAATTTGACAATAACCAAAATCGTAATTTCTTTCTCCATCATGGCATTCTCCTCCGTTTTTCCTGCCCCTACACTTTCCCTCAAAACGGCAAAGCTGAGAGATCTCTCCGCACTATCAACGACATAATTAGAACCCTTCTTATCCAAGCTTCTATGCCCCCATGTTTTTGGGCCGAAGCTCTCCGCACAGCCACATATCTCCTCAACATTCGTCCCTCCCAACTTAACCCACAAACCACACCATATTACTCTCTCTTTCTATGTCATCCCAATTATCCTGAACTTCGAGTATTTGGTTGTCTCTGTTTTCCAAATACCTATGTCACTTCACCTCATAAACTAGCTCCTAGATCTCTACCCTGTGTTTTTCTAGGTTATTCCGATGAGCACAAAGGTTATAGATGTTTTGACCCAGTTTCTGGTCGTATTCATATCTCTCGTCACGTTACTTTCGTTAAACACTCTTTTCCTTTTGCCACTCATACATCTCCCCATGATTCCATCTCCACCGATCCCTCTCCCTCGACTCGTTCAGCTACACCACATAATCCCCTACACAACCCAATATTCCATACAGAACCCCCTACGCCCAAACCTACATCCGCTGCGCCGGCCGTTTCGCTCACTTCTCCTATCGCGCGCTCTACCGAGCCCTCACGGCAGCCTGCTGTGCAGCCTGCCATTGCACCACCTCTCCACCCACGGCACATTCTCCTGCCGCGTCGCAAACCTCATCTGATGCATCTCCCAACTCCACTGTCACGCCTCCCTCTTCGGCACCCACTTCTGAGCATGATCCGTCTCCTTCCCCACAATTACCCTCCTATGCTATTCCTATTCCAGCACCCACCAATGATCATACTATGCGTACCCGCGGCAAATCTGGTTTTCGTCTACCCTCCAAACGTCTTAATTTCTTAGCTCGACCCAACCTTTCTCCCATCCCAAAATCCTACAAATCTGCTCTTCTCGATCCCAACTGGTCCGCTGCTATGAAAGAAGAATACCATGCTTTGGTCACCAATGATACTTGGTAGCTAGTTCCTCGTCCTTTTAATTCAAACATTGTTTCTGGTAAATGGGTCTTTCGTCAAAAATTTCACTCCAATGGTACTCTCTCTCGCTACAAAGCCCGCTGGGTATGTCGTGGCTATTTTCAACAAGGAATTGACTATGATGAAACCTTTTCTCCTGTTGTCAAACCAAGCACAATTCGCACCGTCCTTAGCATTGTCGTTTCCTCTTCTTGGCCTATTCATCAACTCGATGTCAAAAACGCCTTTCTTCATGGTTCTCTTCAAGAAACTGTCTACTGTCAACAACCTTTAGGTTTCGAAGATCCTAGTTCACCCAATCATGTATGTCTTCTCAAAAAGTCTCTCTACGGCCTGAAGCAAGCACCTCGTGCGTGGTTTCAGCGCTTTTCTACATTCATCCAAACTATAGGATTTATTCCCTCTCTCTCCGACGCATCTCTCCTTGTCTATGAATCAAATAATAACATTGCCTATCTCCTCCTTTACGTTGATGACATTATTCTCACAGCCTCCACCCAAACTTTTCTCAACTCTATCATCTCTAGTCTTCAACATGAATTCTCTATGACTGATCTAGGTATGCCTCATCATTTTTTGGGCATTGCTATGACTCGTGATTCTTCTGGCCTTTTTCTTTCTTAACGGCAATACACTCTCGATCTTCTCTCTCGTGCTGGCATGTCGGACTGCCAACCATCCCGCACCCCCATCGACACCACTTCTAAAATTTCTTCTACCGACGAATCCTTCTCCGATCCCACTCTATATCGAAGTCTCGCAGGAGCACTTCAATATCTCACTCTTACACATCCTGAAATTTCCTATGCTGTTCAACAAGCATGACTTTTCATGCATGCTTCACACCTTCCTCATTATAATATAGTCAAAAGAATTCTTCGATATCTCAAAGGAACTCTTGATCATTGCCTTCATATTAATTCTTCTTCCCCTACAACTTTGACAGCATATTCCGCTACAGATTGGGCTGGATGTCCTGAGACTCGTCGATCCACATCTGGTTACTGTGTTTTTCTTGGTAATAATTTGATTTCTTGGTCTTGTAAGCGTCAGCTAACGGTTTCTCGTTCGTCTGCTGAGGCTGAGTACCGCGCGGTTGCACATGCAGTTGCAGAAACGGTATGGTTGCGTCAACTTCTGGCCGAGCTTCATCGTCCAATTCAGCAGGCTACCATTGTGTTTGGTGATAATATATCTGCAGTTTATATGGCGGGCAACCCAGTTCAGCATCGGAGGACAAAACATATTGAAATCGACATACATTTTGTTTGCGAGAAGGTTGCTCTTGGACAAGTTCGTGTTCTTCATGTTCCAACCACGGCGCAATTTGCTGACATCTTCACCAAGGGGCTTGCTACTGCACCATTCATTTATATACGATCCGGTCTCAACGTCGTTGCGCTCGCCGATGAGACTGCGGGGGATGTTAGACTAGACAATATTGAGTCGGTTTTGATTTATTAGGAGTTTATTTTAGAGTCGGTTTCAGTAATCTTGGCCGACAAGTTTTGTAACCCTATATATACTCTGTACCCCTCAAGCAATATTATTATGCAAGTCAATCAAATTTACAAATGGAAATACAAACATATCCATATCACTCTTCTCATCAAAATTAATCCACAGATCACAATTTTCTAAAAATCTAACAAAAAATGTGAAATTGAAATTCAGAAGAGGGCTTGTCCCTGCCTTCGTATTTTGACGATTGAGTTCCTTCGACTAGTCCTTGGCCTTTGCGTTGCGAACGTATTTTGGCACGGACTTTTAACCTTACGAAAAATATTTTGAACCTAAGGAACATCTTTGAATATGCAAATGTATTTATTTTGAACCACGCGATTTTATAATTCCGCATACAATTTTCAAACCTTGTGAATGTTTTCGTACACGTGAACCTTTTTTGAACCCGTAATACATACATTGTTCTTGATCAATTTTGAAACTAGGTGAAAACAAAAAGAACATAAGGAAAAATAAAACAAAAAAAGGAGCTAGAAAAACCGCTCCAAGGTACCCTGAGAAAACGAAACAATGCAGTTGAGCGTGATAAATGAGCATGGCCCATTATGTCATGGGGATACCTTCTCCACTCCCACTCAACAATATTCAGCTACACTAAACCTCAATCTTCACACAAGAGAATTCAGAACCACCTGCGTGTCCTCGTCCAATTTCCCCTCCAAAAACGTGTGCACCTCCGCGAAATGGTGATGGTGTTGTTCCATTGACCCTTCCAGGATAACACTCGAGGCAACGAGGTCGCTTTCTGCTCGCCTCATCGAGCTCCTGAATTTTAATCACGGATCGAGAACCTCCTCTATATGGATGATGATTGTCTTGCTGGTCTGCACCTAGTACATCTTCGAAACAAAATCTAGATTTTTTAGCCATGCCTTTATCTCGATGATCCATATGTAACTCGGTAGCACAGTCGCCACCAGCTCGCTGTCAAGGTTGCTGACGACCTGCTTGAGAGCTCCTGTTTCTCAAGCATCCAAAGGGAGGCCATATAACCTGTGTTTTGAGAGAAAACGATGTTGCCCCAAGCGATCGTCTCACCCACAGGAGCAATGACAACGCACTATGCTCATTTTCTCTCCATAGCACTCGAATGAATGAGGAGACTGCAGAACGCACTCGTACCTTGAGTTGGATCCGAAACAGACAAAGAAATTGAAGGGCATCACACATACCCCAATCGGTCAACCTGGCGTATGATCCCAATATGAGAACTTAACGATGCCAGCAAGTCCACCGTCGAGACGGTGGGCCGTATCACTAGCACGGTTGCCATTAGAGCATGGTCGTTGAACTCCTTTGCTAGTACTACCATTCATGGGGTGCGATATAGAATGCAACAGCCTGAGGCTGATCGATGCTCTGGATCTGGATCTCCTGATGGCTATGCTCCTCCGTGGGAGAGGGAATAGCCAGGGGTAAGAGGGTAGAACGGGGACGGTAAGCTCCGATCTGGTGAGTGGGACTGCCGAGGCGAGAATGAGCTCTGATTTGGGGTGTGGGAGAGCGACTGCCATGATGGAGAGGCAAGGAGATCCGAGACGAGTTCTGATCTAGAGAGGATCAACCGGAGTTGAGATAGAGATTGGGGAGAAGGGAAGAGAAGAGAAGAATACATGGTAAAAAAGAGGGTCCACTAGTCCACGGAGGCAAAAAATAATGGAAAATACTGATAGAGTAGGCTAGAGAAGAGGTAACGGGACGGTCATCTTGAGTTAAACACAATGTCCAAATTGTTTCAAAAAAAAAAAACACAATGTCCAAATTTTATTTGACTCCAAACTCTATCATTTATGTTTGATATTGCCCCTCCCTCCATTTGGACCCTTTGGAGAGTTTTCACAATTTTTTGATCCATTACGTGTGGTTGCAGCCAACTCCAGCCACTTAGAGCACGAGCTCGTCAACTAAACGACCGTAAAGTGAATCGCATCCCCTGACAGAAACCACAACGATCGATAAATATGATTTATATACCATTGAGAAATTTTTTTATTTAACACCGGCTTAAAACCTACTTCCCTATTTGACACTAGTAAAAATTTCTTCACATTTTGACATCTAAACTTGCTTTCTTTTCTCAATTGACACTCTAGTTCATTTTAAACACTAACAATGTCAAATAGAAACATGGAAAGACTCTTTTGCTCCTGATAAGGCTTGTGACAAAAAGAATGTTTTAGAAAGACACATTTGCACCAATGGACAGTAACGTTTTCAGTGCGTTGTCACCAGATTTTAGTGCAAGAAAAATTAAAAATTTGGACAGAGCCTCCCATGTATTTTTGATGCCATATCCATGCACACAGTTCATAATAGAATTATAGCAATAACGTGCATACAATAGATAAACATCTAGATTCATATATAGCAGTATAGTGGATACAATAGAAAAACAGCCATTAACTGCATAGATAAATAGCAAGGTTCACTAGTAGTCCATAGAGCGACACATAGAGGTTATGTAGTCCATATGCAACACATAGAGCAACACTCAGACGTGAGGTCTATCCAAATAACCACACTACCAGAATACAAAAGTAAGAGGGAATCATCAAAAACAACTCCAATAACGCCTATGACATGAAGAAAAAATCACAAACTGAGTCTTGTTTTGCTTCTTGTGCTCATAGCTAGGCAGAAGGGTTAAATTTCTTGCTCCTCGTGCCCATTGCTGGGTTTTCAAGTGACACAACAGGGACGCCAATCTCCTTCTTTTTCTTCTTGGCTCTTACCTTCACATGAACATCAACCTTCTTTTTCTTGTTGGGCATAGGAAGCTCAGGGGAAATAGTCTTAGGTTTACTTGAGGCTGCGCTCTTGATCTGTATCCATGCATGTATGGCAACAACAAGTATAAATAGAAAGAAAAGAAAACAATGCATAACAACTAAACGAAAAATAAAAATAATACCTCTTTGATCCGGAGTTGCCCCCTTTTCCCTTTTTGCAACTTGAAGTTTCCAAGCTTTGGCTATGTGAGAAAGAAGCTACTTAGAACACAAACTTAGGTTTCATGTAGTAATGAGCATGAATGTAAAATTGCTAACCTTGGTGGAAAATACATATTTGTTGGTGCTTCATCCATGCAAGGCACAATGGCTGACTCATTTCCTTTCATTGCCTTTATCTTCTTCCTTGGCGGTTCTCTACATGAAAAATAAATAAGAATAGCAGTAAACATGTATAGTTCATTTCAAAATAAGTAGTACACGATTAAATCTATATTACCTCAATGCCAACATTGCAGCAATGTCATCTGGGTTACCCTTCTTACAATTGTGCCAATGATGCCCATAGTCCTTACAAATAGGACATGGATGCTTGCTTGGTTTTCTTTTCTTCTCACTACAGCCTTTATACCTCTCAGTTTTAGGCCTATCAGCAGTGGCTTTTAATAGTGGTGGATGCATGAAGAATCCATGGTCAGATTAAGGCCATTGGGTCTTGTCAGGGATAGCAGGGATTAGTTGGGCATAAGCTTTTCTAAATTTAGCATTGGAGTAATAGAAGTCAACATAGGTCTGTATATGTGCATTGCTAAGTGAGGTGATGAATGCAAGAGCATGCTTTCAAGGGAGGCTAGAAACTTGAAATTGTCTACAAGAACATGTCCTCTCTTGCAAGTTCACCACAAACCTAAAGCCGCTGCCTCCTAATGTTGTCACTTCGGCCACTTCTTTCGAGCTTTGCACCGTTTCCAAGTTTAAGTATCTAGTCATTGCTTTCAGCTTCTTAATAATGTGGGGTATAATGAGTCCATCCAACTTATTTTCCATGTTTCAGCATAGCTACTGTACTTGCCTATCTACTCAAAATGCACTAAAACTGCACTTGGAAGCTAACAAACAGAATAGAGAAAAGAAGACTCACACGTGTCCAGCAGGGGAGCTCGCTGATGCATGCTCGACGGACGCGCCTTGGCCTCCCTTGCCGGTCGTGGCTGCTTTGGCCACCCTTGTCGGTCGTCCTCCTTGGTCCACTCCCTCGCCTGTCGCCCTTGCTGGTCGTGCACGCACCGTTGTCACCCGCCGCCTCCATGCCTGCGCCGCTATCGCCCGCCGCCTCCATGCCTGCGCCCGCGCTATCGCCTGCCGCCGTCGTGCCTGCGCCGCTGTCGCGAGCATTCGTTGTGCCTAGGCTACCACCAACATCCTCCATTCCTTCCATGGCCCCTCAGCTTAGGGCGCCGCCGGCACCTCCGATTTTAGCCACCGCACCATGGAGTGCCAGATAGGGTTCATAGTTTCTAGGGAAAGAGACGGGAGTGAGAGGCTGGGATCGATCAGCTCCTTATCCGCAGAGGTTTTTTTTTGTCTAATAAAAGAACGACTGACGGAATTGACTAACGCAGCCAACGGTGGTGTCATGTTAAGAACAAAATAAAGTTTAGAGATCAAAATAGGAAGAAATATTTTTCTAGTGTCAAGTAAGGAAACGGGTTTTAAACCAGTGTCAAATAAGGAATTTTCTCTACCTTTTAGAATTTTTTAGGGTTCCATACCCTTTTAGCTTATTTGCGTACCTCACTCCATGGTTTCTAGGCGGCCCAAGTAGTTTTTTTCTGTTCTTCTTCTTACTATTTCATTCGTTTATTTTTATTTCCTTTTCTCTTCCTCCTTTATTTTTGTGTACTTTATTTTTTCATGTTTCCTTTTTGTTTTATGAATCATATTTTGTGTATATGTGAACTTTTTTGAATCTCGGGAGCATTTTATTTTGTACTCATGGACAATTTTTCTTTCTCATAAACATTTTTGGATCTCATAAATAATTTTGAACTATATGAACTTTATATTAAACCTCCAGAACAATTATTTTTGTACCGCCTAAACACTTTTTCCCCTCAGAATAACACTTTTGGTTCTCCGTGCAAGGAGCAGACTGTTTGGGTTGTGAATATCCAGGCATGTTCCTTGACATACAAAAATTTAAGTGCAAACTCGTCGCGAGCTATTGGGTCTGGCATGTTTGGTAGGCCCATGAAAGGATGGTCAGTTCGCGATTATTGCATTTCTAGTCTTTTATGGCATGGTTTTGTTTTCTGAGATTATTTTATGGCATGGTTTTCAGTCAAACATGAATCGCCCCGGTTCCAGAACGTCAATAATTTGAAGCCATCTAAAAAAACATGTTTGAAGCGTGTATAAGGCGTAGTTTAACACTTCCATCATTCCACGCAGCATATCAAAAGCAAGTAATCTGAAGCCCAAACCCCAGAATGACCTGTATGTACAATGGAGGCTCAATACAAGTGCATGCTTGGACCTTGGAGATAGCAGTGGCGGCTGACGGAGGAGGACCATAAAACTAAGGTATTATCGGCTTTTGCGGCTCCACATACAGATCACTCGGAACTGGTCAACGGGAAAATAGCAGCACCCCGCTCCCTCTCCCTTCCCAGCTCTCTCTCCCTCCCCCGCGTCTGGCCATCCCTCCCCAGATCCCGAGCCTCTCCCATGGCCTCTTCGTCGGAATAGCCGGTCGGAGTTGGCTCGGAGGTGGCGCCGGTGTAGATAGGGTTAGGAGTAGTGGCTTCATACCGGTAGTGGACTCTTTGCCCGGCGATGTGGTCCTTCCAGGCGGGTGCGGCCAGATCTGGAAGTTAGGGTTCGCCCTTGTCGTCTGGAAGGCGGGACGACTGAAAGAACATTTTTTAATCCCTAGTGTTTTGTGTGTTAGATAACAATACCAAGGATCATTTAATGTGTGTTGAAGTGTTGTAGCTCTATTTGAGAATAAAGAGAAAAGGACTCTGTCTTTGGGGGCGGATAATCTGGCCCCACCAGGGTCGGATAATCCGCCCCTCCCTTTGCCCAAGCAGGCGCAAGCCCCAGAAGGGGGGCGCAATTTTGGCCGGATTTTCCGGCCCCGCCGGATAATCCGCCCCTCAGGGGGGCCGGATAATCCGCCCCCCTGCTCATCGCCAAGGCGCAAGCCCCAGAGAGGGGGCGAAGTTTTGGCCGGACTTCCGGCTTGGCCGGATAATCCGCCCCTCAGGGGGGGGGCGGATTATCCGCCCCCCAAGATCTTCACCAAGCTTCACCAAGGCGCAAGCCCTAGAGAGGGGGCGGAGTTTCCCCCGGAGAATCCGCCCTTGGGGCGGAGTTTTCCCAGGGGGCGGATAATCCGCCCCAAGTGGGGGCGGATAATCCGTCCCCAAAGTTGTGCAACGGCCAGATCTGGGGAGGGGGTATTTAAGCCAGCCTTCCCCCTCCTGCCAGAACTCTTGATTCATCTCGAAAAAGACCAGATCAGATCTGAAAGCTTCATCCAAGAGTGCTCCACCTAGATCCACCCAAAGGCCCCATCCCTTGGGGAATCGAAGGAGGAGAACTTGATCTTCATCATCAGCAATCAAGCGCTTCATCTCCTCTCCATTCATTTGGAGAACCTCCGATCTAGTATTTCTTGCAAATATCTAGATCCTCGTTTTTGTTTATATTGATAAACCTTGTTCTTGTGGCAGCTTGTTGTCTTCTTGGAAGCCCCCAATTCAGTTGTGGGTGTGTGCTCCGATAGTGTTGTAAAAGGCACCGGTTCCCGCCTCGAAGGGATCCAATAGTGGAGAAGGTGGATCAGGCCTCTCGTGGCGAGATCCATCGGAGAATAGGGTGAGGCCTATTGTGGCGTGGTGGTCTTAGAACCGCCCACCCCTCCAACGCAGATGTACTTCCCTTAACAAGGAAGGAACTGCGGTAAAACAAATCCCTGTGTCTCCGCCTGCTCCACTACGGTTTCCTCGCTCCTCTTTTACGTGCTTAGTAGTTAGGGTTACATATAGGGAAATTCTCGTAGTTGCATATCTAAAGAATTTACTTTGTGTCAAGCCTAAAATTGAAAAAGTATTAAAAATTGGTTAGCACCTATTCACCCCCCCCTCTAGGTGCCCATACAATCCATTTCAATTGGTATCAGAGCCTCGGCTCTTATTTCGGGCTTAACCGCCTAAGAGAAGTATGGGTTCCAAGGGAGATGGGAGTGATTCTCCGGAGGTAGTCACCATGAACGATCTCAAGATGTTGGAAACAACCTTGGTGAGTTCAATGGAGGCTAAGATGGAAGATATGCGTCAATTGATAATGCGTCTCTCCACATCCGCAGCATCACCTCCATCTAACTCTGAGGATACCACTCCGCAATCCAAGGAAACGAGTAAAACTATTTCCAAAGATAACGAAGTGGTAGGTGATGATACTAGCAAGAGCTCCTCCTCAAAAAAGGATAGCGGTAAGGATGGATACAATGAGGTTTCTCATGTGTATTCCCCTGATCCGCCTATCCCTCACCCACATATACATAATAGGGGTGATCCACCCAAACTTTCAGCATCTACTTTTTCTCAATGGCAATTTTTGATGAAATCTCATGTGTGCAGTTCCTCCATAGAGTTGTGGAAGATCATCGAAAATGGTCTTCATGTTGGAAACCCCAACAATCTCACAAGAAGAGAAGTGGTTGATAGCCAACTCAACGCTACAGCTCTACACATGATACAGCTTGGTGTGGGTGACAAAGACATGCCACACATTCAGCATCTTAGCACAGCTAAAGAAGCTTGGGATGCCCTCACCGAGCTCTTCATCGGAAATGAAAGTATGAGAAGGAATAGATATGATGCCTTGAGCAATGAAGCTGAAGGATTTTATATGCTGGATGGAGAAGACCACGAGGACATGTATAGGAGGCTCAAGGCAATAGCCACAACCTTCAGAAACCACGGTGCAGCTCATGTTGATGATGCTTGGATCAAGCGCAAGTATGTCAGTGCTCTTATGCCATTTGAGCCCACAGATTTGAAAAGTCTCCAAGGTAGGCATAACTATCACCTCATGTCATCCAATGAGGTAATGCAAGAAATGGCCGCCTTCAAAGTGGCTGCCAAGAATGCCGAAGATGCTCGTGCTCGAGCTATGGGGATGCAAAAGGGGGTCAACATGGCCTTGAAGACTAGTGTGATTGATCATGATGAATATGCGGTAGAAGGTCTTGACTGTCCCGAAGATATAAAAAGGATCCACGGACAATACTTGGCTCTTTATGCAAGAAACTTTTGGAAAGATCCAGCCAAGGCTAAAGTTGAACTAGATCGCAAGAGTGGAGCCTATGGAAGAAAAGAAAATGGTCCCAAGCTGAGAACATGCTTTAATTGTGGTGACCGGCTGCACTTCGTAGCTGAGTGTCCATATCAAAGTAGAGAGGATAATGGAGGAAGACTCATTTTCAAGGACAAATCAAAAGCTCCACGTAAGAAACAGTTTGTAAAGAAGAATGCTCCTTTCAAGAAGCAACCAAAGATTGTTCTAGTGGCTCAAGAAGAATATTCATCGGGGAGTGAAGATGAGGACGAGGACGATAGCTCTCAAGAGGTGGCTGCTATAGCCACTACATCTACATCAACATCTCTCTTTGACTCTCCGAATGAAAACATCATCAACAAGAATGCTACTTGCCTCATGGCAAGAAGCTCCGAGGTAACTTCTTCGAACTCTTCTTTTCCCAAGGCTATGATAGACATGGATGATCCTGCTAGTCTTAAGGTTAAAGAAGAGATTATTGCTTTGGATTATTTCTGTACTAACTTGCAAGGTGAGCACAAAGTTCGTTTTGAGGCTCTTATGGATCAGCTGGCCCAAAACGAAGCACTCCTCAAAGAAAAGGGCAGAATTGAAAGGGAGGATGCAATGGAAATTGCATCCCTAAAAAATGCTCTTGAAGAAGAAGAAGCTCGGGTCTCTCTTGAAGAGAGGCTTGAGTCTATGGAAGAGTCACATGAAGAAATTGTGACTAAACTTGTTAAGGAACGTGACAATGCTGTCACCAAGGCAAAGAAGTTAAAGAAGGAAAGGATTGACTTTGGGGCTGCTCATGATAGACTCTCCGAGGAATTGGATAAACTTGACAATGCTCACAAGGCATTGAAAAACGAGTTCTCTATTCTCAGTGAGTCACATGATCAGCTTCAAAGTCGATTGGCCAAATATGATACTCCTAGCTCGTCCAACTCAACATATAGTAACAAGAAAAATGCTAGTGTGGAAAAAGAAGTGATCAAGGACATCACTACAAAGGACAAAGGTGTGCTTGATGAAGTCCTTGGCAAGCAAAGGTCAAATCATGGTAAAGAGGAACTTGGGTATGTAACCAAGTCCAAGAAGAAGAAAACCAAGAAGAACAAGACCAAGAATGTGCAATTAAAGACAAGCACTGCTGAGAAGGTTGTCACAAAAGACAAGACTAATAATATTGGTTTTGCAGGGTCTCACAATCCGAATTATGAACTCTTTTGTGATGACTATGGCGATGTTTATGCTTATTATGTTGGTCCTTTTGATGAATATATTGCTTGGTCTATTTGGGTCCCAAAGACCCTTGTTACTAACATGAAAGGACCCATTGAAAAATGGGTACCTAAAACCAAGAAGTAATTTTCTTGCAGGGCTATGCTTCCGGTGGGTCGAAATGGGTGCTGGATAGTGGTTGCACTAGTCATATGACTGGAAGCAAGGAGATCATCACGGAGATGCGTCCAAATCATGATAATATCACAGTCTCCTATGGTGATAAGTCTAAATCTCAGGTATTGGGTCTTGGCAAGGTTGTGGTTGCCCACGATATCTCTCTCGTGGACGTCATGCTTGTTGAGACCCTTGGCTACAATCTTCTTTCTGTTCGTGCCCTTGGCAAGATGGGTTTTGCTGTTTTTATCGATGATGATTTGGTGGTACTCTTATGGAGCAAGTCTCTAAAGGTCGCTTTCGTTGGATACGTCGAAAATGACCTGTATGTGGTGGACTTCTCGGGGAAAACCACTTCGGGTCCGATGTGTCTATTCGGAAAGGCCGACGTGGGCTAGCTATGGCATCGCCGTTTAGCCCATGTCAACATGAGAACTTTGCAAAGTCTCCAAAAGGGTGGCCACATCCTTGGACTAAAAGACAATGTCTCTTTTGCCAAAGATCGTGTTTGCAGGGCTTGTGTTGAAGGAAAGATGCATGATTCTCCCCACAATAGGAAGACTATTGTGTCATCAAAGAGGATCTTGGAATTACTTCATGTGGATTTATTTGGTCCTCCTTCTCATGCAAGTCTTGGTGGGAAAAATATTGCTTGGTCATCGTCGATGATTACTCAAGATATACATGAGTATATTTTTTCAAGATGAAAAGTGAGACTCAACAAACTGTCATCGACTTTGCCAATGAAGTTCAACGTCAACACAATGTTCCCATCTTGGCAATTAGAAGTGACAACGGCTCAGAATTCAAGAACTACACTTTAAACGAGTTTCTTAGCGAAGAGGGGATTAGACACCAATATTCTGCTGCGTACACCCCTCAACAAAATGGTGTAGCCGAGAGGAAGAACCGGACTTTGATGGATATGGCAAGATCTATGCTAGCTGAATTCAAGTCTCCTTATAATTTTTGGGCTGAAGCCATATCCACTGCTTGTCACTCATCTAACCGGCTCTACCTTCGGAAGATCTTGGACAAGACCCCATATGAAATACTTACCGGTAACAAACCCAACATCTCATACTTCAGGGTATTCGGGTGTAAGTGTTTCTTTCTTATTAAAGGTGTCCGTTTGTCAAAATTTGAATCCAAGGCTTTAGAAGGTATTTTTGTTGGTTACGGTGCCGAATCCCACACTTATAGAGTCTACAACAAGCTCACTGGGATTGTTGTAGAATCTTGTAGTGTGGAGTTCGATGAAAATAACGACTCCTTTGTAGGGCAAGTTGATGTTTGTGATGCAGATGTTGAAATACCCCAAGATGCCATAAGAAGAATGGGCGTGGGATTTTTCGCCCCATTTAGGAACCCCTTGTGGCGGATCGGGAAGGACAATGCTCCACACATGTGGAGCCCTCATCTACACAAGATCAACAAGATCCTACTGTTGGAGACAATCCTGCACCAACACCACAATCTGCTGAAGACCATCTGTCCCCTGGACAAGCTGGTAGTCCCAGGCCGGACTATCCGCCCCCTCCAAGGGGCGGACAATCCGCCCCTGGCACTCCAACTTGTTCCAGAGGATCCGAAGGAGAAGTCAACTACTTTGAAGCTCCCAGGCCGGACTCTCCGGCCCCCATGGGCGGATTATCCGGCCCTGAGTCTCCAACTCCAGTCAGGCTTTCTCAGGAAGATGGTTCTGGTACTTCTCCTCCCAGGTCGGATAGTCCGGCCCCTCCAAGGGGCGGATTATCCGGGCCTGAAGAAAATGTTCAGCAACAATCTTCTGGCTGTAACGGTGATCAAAATCAAGGGCAAGGCAGTAATCAAGACAAGGATACAACAATTGAATCCACTCCTCCTAGAAACAATAAGGACATTGAGGCTCGTCGCAAGGCTCGTGCTGATCGCAACCTTGAACTAAGAGGTCACACTCTTGACAAGGTTGTTGGTGATCTATGACGAAGGGTATCCACTCGAAGAGAGCTTGCAAGCTTCTGTGATCATCAAGCTCACATTTCCATGGTTGAACCGAAGAAGGTTTTTGATGCTCTTGAAGACCCCGATTGGGTTGTTGCAATGCATGAAGAATTAAATAACTTCGAATGCAACAAAGTTTGGAAGCTCGTAGAAAAGCCAAAGGATTTTCGCAATGTTATCGGCACCAAGTGGATCTTCAAGAACAAACAGGATGAAAATGGCATTGTTGTGAGGAATAAAGCACGACTCGTGGCTCAAGGATTCTCTCAAGTAGAAGGAATTGATTTTGGCGAGACCTAAGCTCCTATGGCTCGCCTTGAGTCCATCCTTTTCCTTCTTGCATATGCAGCCCATCATAATTTTAAATTACAACAAATGGATGTTAAGAGTGCTTTCCTTAATGGTCCTCTACATGAGTTAGTATACGTCAAGCAGCCCCCGGGGTTTGAGGACCCCAAATTTCCGAACCATGTCTACAAACTCGATAAGGCGCTCTATGGCCTTAAACAAGCCCCACGTGCGTGGTATGAGCACCTTAAAGAGCTTTTGCTAGACCGTGGATTCGAAGTTGGGCAAATCAACCCCACTCTTTTTACTAAGAAGGTTAATGGGTGGGGAGCTTTTTGTATGCCAACTTTATGTAGATGACATTATTTTTGGCTCTACTAACCAAGCTTTTAATGATGAATTTTCAAAGCTTATGACTGACAGGTTTGAGATGTCCATGATGGGTGAGCTCAGGTTCTTTCTTGGATTTGAGATCAAACAACTTAGAGAGGGAACTTTTATTAATCAAGCTAAGTACATCCAAGACATGCTCAAAAGGTTCAAGATGACGGATCTCAATGGCGTTGCTACCCCAATGCAAACAAAGTGTCATCTTGAGCTCAATCCCAAGGGTAAAGACGTGGATCAAAAGGTATACCGAGCCATGATCGGCTCTCTCCTTTACCTTTGCACATCTAGGCCCGATATCGTGTTAAGTGTAGGAGTGTGTGCAAGGTACCAAGCCGCTCCTAAAGAAAGCCACTTAGTGGCAGTCAAGCGAATCTTCCGATATTTGGTTCATTCCCCAAATTTTGGGCTATGGTATCCCAAGGGTTCAAGTTTCTCTCTATGTGGTTACACTGATTCAGATTGGGCTGGTGACAAAGATGATAGGAAATCAACCTCTGGTGCATGCCAATTCTTGGGCAGGTCTCTAGTGTGTTGGTCATCAAAGAAACAGAATTGTATTTCACTCTCAACCGCCGAAGCTGAATATGTTACTGCTGCAAGTGCTTGTACTCAATTGTTATGGATGAGGCAAACTTTAAAGGAATATGGTGTCAATTGTGACAAAGTGCCTCTTTTATGCGACAATGAAAGTGCTATCAAAATTGCTTACAATCCCGTGCAGCATATAAGAACAAAACATATAGATATTCGCAACCACTTTATTCGGGATCATGTTGCTCGTGGAGATATTGCTCTATCCTTTGTGAGCACGAAGAACCAACTTGCTGATATTTTCACGAAGCCTCTTGATGAAGCAAGATTTTGTTATTTGAGGAATGAGCTAAATATCATAGATTCAAGGAGCTTGGCTTGAATACCCTTGCACACTCACCTGCGCTTATTCATGTATTTGGTTTAGATGCGGGCATAGACATAGGGGAGTGTGGTCCTAATTGATTGGGCCAACCCTCCCCCCATAATGCCGAAAGCAAGTAAAATCATTTCCCTTAATATCATTTTGTGATATGTGGGTCATCGATGAGCATTGGTTTTGAACTCAAGATACATCTTCGCGGTGTCATGCCATGCACTCCAACATGGTGTCTTCGGCCACCGCCCTCTTCCTCGAGAAGAGTTGGATTTTCTTGCATATCTCATGTTCTTATGGAAAACACACTCAAATTTGGCTTTTGATTGAGTTGATTCTTGCAAATTTGGGTGTGAATTCTGGGTGTCTAGGGGCGTTAGCATCGCTCTTCTTCCTTTTTGGCGTTTTGATGCCAAAGGGGGAGAAGTAGTTCTATTAGGTCTCGTGGATTTGCAAGGGTCGGGCACAAGCTCTTCGATTTTAGTCGTTTTTATTTGCTTGCTTGTGCCTCTTCTAGCGTGAACTCGGTTGCTATTTGTGTTTGTCTATGTAAGAATATGTCGTACTCCACTATGTTTGGTATTTATGGAATTCTGGATTTATCTATCATGGACCCCATGGAATTCTGGAATTATGGAGCATATTTGATGGCGTATGGATTCATGGGATTATCTATGTATGCCTTGGCTATATTCTCATTCCGGTGGTATGACATTTTTCCCAAACCTTAAAGTAGTGTTCTCCCTAGTGTGTGTATTTGTATTCAAATACAAATCTTAAATATGAACACATCTAGGGGGAGCGTCTTTCTTTATTTAAGGTGGCATTTGCCGGTTTTATTGCAAATCCTAGTATTGTCATCTAACACCAAAAAGGGGGAGATTGAAAGAACATTTCTTAATCCCTGGTGTTTTGTGTGTTAGATAACAATACCAAGGATCATTTAATGTGTGTTGAAGTGTTACAGCTCTATTTGAGAATAAAGGGAAAAGGACTCTGTCTTTGGGGGCGGATAATCCGGCCCCACCAGGGGCGGATAATCCGCCCCTCCCTTTGCCCAAGCAGGCGCAAGCCTCGGAAGGGGGGCGCAATTTTGGCCGGATTTTCCGGCCCCGCCGGATAATCCGCCCCTCAGGGGGGCCGGATAATCCGCCCCCCTGCTCATCGCCAAGGCGCAAGCCCCAGAGAGGGGGCGGAGTTTTGGCCGGACTTTCTGGCTTGGCCGGATAATCCGCCCCTCAGGGGGGGCGGATTATCCGCCCCCCAAGATCTTCACCAAGCTTCACCAAGGCGCAAGCCCCAGAGAGGGGGCGGAGTTTCCCCCGGAGAATCCGCCCTTGGGGCGGAGTTTTCCCAGGGGGCGGATAATCCGCCCCAAGTGGGGGGCGGATAACCGCCCCCAAAGTTGTGCAACGGCCAGATCTGGGGAGGGGGTATTTAATCCAGCCTTCCCCCTCCTGCCAAAACTCTTGATTCATCTCGAAAAGGACCAGATCAGATCTGAAAGCTTCATCCAAGAGTGCTCCACCTAGATCCACCCAAAGGCCCCATCCCTTGGGGAATCGAAGGAGGAGAACTCGATCTTCATCATCAGCAATCAAGCGCTTCATCTCCTCTCCATTCATTTGGAGAACCTCCGATCTAGTATTTCTTGCAAATATCTAGATCCTCGTTTTTGTTTATATTGATAAACCTTGTTCTTGTGGCAGCTTGTTGTCTTCTCGGGAGCCCCCAATTCAGTTGTGGGTGTGTGCCCCGATAGTGTTGTAAAAGGCACCGGTTCCCGCCTCGAAGGGATCCAATAGTGGAGAAGGTGGATCAGGCCTCTCGTGGCGAGATCCATCGGAGAATAGGGTGAGGCCTATTGTGGCGTGGTGGTCTTAGAACCGCCCACCCCTCCAACGCAGATGTACTTCCCTTAACAAGGAAGGAACTGCGGTAAAACAAATCCCTGTGTCTCCGCGTGCTCCACTACGGTTTCCTCGCTCCTCTTTTACGTGCTTAGTAGTTAGGGTTACATATAGGGAAATTCTTGTAGTTGCATATCTAGAGAATTTACTTTGTGTCAAGCCTAAAATTGAAAAAGTATTAAAAATTGGTTAGCACCTATTCACCCCTCCCCTCTAGGTGCCCATATGATCCATTTCAACGACGAGGAGGACAACCACATCTAATGAAGCCATTGTTGGTTGTTTCCCTCGCCTCGTCGTCGGGGTGCTCTGTTTCTCTCATCTGGCCGGCCTTGGAGACAGGGGATGGCGTCTCAGAGCACGTCGAGGTGTGGCTTGGGGGACGGCGGGAGTTGCAACGCCAGCAAGCGGTTGTCTGTGCCTGCTGCTTCTCTGCTTCTTTCGGCCGGCTGTGGAGGCGAGGAGATCAAGAAAAGAAGAAGAAGGCGGACGACCAACTCCCAAAGCCTTCCGTGTGGCCGTCGCGCTGCTGTTGGCGGTCTTTCTGCGGCTCGAGAGCACATGGCCTGCCGTGGAGGCAAGGAGGTGGGAGCAAGCGCGCGCTGGATGGCTTCTGCGGAGCGGGGCATTGGGGAGTTCTTGGAGCTTCTTCTCCTCGTGGCGTTCTCCAAGCGACAGCGAAGGACCGCCGCCGCTATCCATGGCCAGAAGGGTGGCCTCGCCATGCTCGGCATCGATTGCGCGAGCCTTTGTATCCTCTTCGGGAGGATTTCCTTTAGCAGCGGAGCAGCACTGAAGCCCCTCCTCCAGCCAAGTGATTTCGTCCCCGGCTGCTGTAGAGGTGGCGCTGCCTCGTCGCTATACGTCGGCGGCGGTCTGCAATCTTTTTAGGGTGGTGCTTGCAAATTGTAGGGGTTGAGTTGTATTTTCCTTTTTCTGGTTTGTACCTCATTGTAATTGCACACCCACCACTGGTATAAAGCTCCTAGGCCCTTCGTGGCCTTCTGTGTTCAAAAAAAACTCGGAACTAGTCCCTCTGTTTCAAAATATAAGTTGTTTTAGCTTTGTAAAAAGACTATGTCAAGATTTTTTAGTGTGTAGATTTGGAATGAACCTACATAGTAAAGGGGATTTAGATACACTACTTTCATAAAGATAAAATATCTTATATTTTAAAATAGAGAGAGTACTTGATACTAACTCGTGAATTTTACAACTAATATCCAAGTGGTGTTACCGAGAGCCTCTCTCAAAGACTGAAAGGGTCAAAAAAATGCGCACTTCCCCTTCATCTCGTCCTGCCTTTGTATATCGGTGTTTGAGTCACTTCGACTAGTCCCTGGCTAAAGGGCGCTCATTATCACTAGTCTTTGCGAAACTACACCCTCATGAAAAGTGCTTTTACCGATGATTTTTTCTAATGAAAACATTTTTTTAGATAAAGGGATAACAAAAAGAAACAACACTAGTCCACCAAATTTTGTTCTTACACACACAATAACAACGAGCAAAAGTACTAAAACCTAAACAGCTACCAGGATATAGAGAAGAAACTACCACAAGATCAATCGCTAGGCCATCAGACACAAAATAAGCACACAACTATGCAAGGAAAGAAAGAACACCGCAACAGTAGGAGGGCTGGGATGGACCTCAAAACACCAATGGATCGAGTCCTCCTCACCTGAGTGTTTCTGCAGATAGTCCAGCGACACTTTTCCTCCATGCACCTTTCCCACAGAAGGGGTCTTCCAGGTAGAAACTGATGACCCACAAGTATAGGGGATCGCAACAGTCTTCGAGGGTAGTATTACCCAATTTATTGATTCGACACAAGGAGAGACAAAGAATACTTGCAAGCCTTAATAACTGAGTTGTCAATTCAGCTGCACCTGGAAATAGTTCTTGCTCATAGAAGTTTATCAGTACCAACAATTTTGTATTAGCAGCAAAGCAACAGCAACAGTAAAATAAGAGCAATAGTAATAGTAGTAGCAAACAGTAGGATATGAGTGCGGTAGGCATAGGGATGGATAGACGGGTGTTGCATGAACGAGTCTAAACATGTAACTTCAAGATCTAGGGCAATTGCAGATAAATAAGATAAAGCATCCAAGTACTAAACAACCATAGGCATGTGCTCCATATATAGTCATACGTGCTCGTAAAGCTAACTTGCACAACATCTTCTGTCCTGCCAGCCCGTTGCAACGGGGACTCAAGGGAACTACTGGCAATTAAGGTGATCCTTTTAATAGAGCACTGGAGCAAAGCATCAACACTCTGTGAACACATGTGATCCTCACATCACATCCTTCCCCTCAGGTTATCCCAATTTCTGTCACTTTGGGGCCTTTGGATCCGAACAATGATATGTGTACACAACTTGCAAATAAGATCACAAACAATACTATCATAATGAATCAATAATATGTTCAGATCTGAGATCATGGCACTCAGGCCCTAGTGACAAGCATTAAGCACAACAAGTTGCAACAAAGTCAAATAACACTAATAGAGATACTAGGCACCATGCCCTAACAATCTTATTCGATTACATGATAGAACTCATCCAATCCCTACCATCCCCATAGCCTACAGCGGGGAATTACTCACTCATGAATGAGGGAAACATGGATGGTTGATGGATAGGCGTTGGTGATGATGGTGGTGATGATCCTCTCCAAATTCCCCATCCTGGTAGGGTGCCAGAACGGAGTTTCTGGTTCCAAATCGTGGTTTCTGGTGGTGGCGGTGCAACGGAGCTCTTTCTGGAAAAACGTCAAACCCACCCACGGTTTTTAGGTCAAGAGGCAACTTATAGGCGAAGAGGGAGGCCGAGGGGGTGCCTAAGGCAGCCGCATCCCCCTAGGAGCAGGGTGGGCCCACCCGTGCAGCAGGGGGGGTGGGCCCCTCAGGCCTCCACTCCGTCTCGTACTCTGGCTCCGTGGATCTTCTGGTGAAATAGGATTTTTGGCATATTTTCCAGGATTTTTCCTAATAGTTGATTTTCTGCACAAAAACTAGACACCAAGGTAATTCTGGTGAAAACAGCATTAGTGCGTGTTAGTTGTATCCAAATCACACAAGTTTAGAGGAGAAACAATAGCAAAAGTGTTCGGGAAAGTAGATACGCTTTGGACGTATCAAATCCCCCCAAGCTTAGCTTATTGCTTGTCCTCAAGCAATTCAGTTGAAAACTGAGTGCGATAAAAGAACTTTCACGAACAAATTTGCTTCATATGATGTATATATTCTCAGCACATGAGTAGATACTTAGACAATTCATAATAAGGAGTATGCAACTAAGTCTACTCAATAGTCATTGCAAGCTATGAAGAGATTCCAACTCAATGATATTAAGTAGCATGAAACATAAACATAAGAAATATTGCAATGCTCATAATAAGGTATGATAGAGTGGTATCTCTCTTGCCTTTGTTTGTAGAGCACAAAATAAATGCCAAGGCACCTCTGAAGTTCAAGTGAAGACTAGAAGGAAAGATATCAGAGATAGAAGCATCAAAGTCATGACATAATTAACCAAGTTTTGAACAAAGCACATTACACTAAGAATGGCAACTATGCTCTCAAGAAGGTGCTCAAAGAATAAGTGGTGACTCAACAAGGAAGTGAAAAAGGTTTTGAAAAGTTTGAAAGGCTTCCAAATGCTAAAAGTAAGGTACTCATTAGCTTTGATCTCTCATTGCCCCTATCATAGGCATCTTTAGATGGTTAAGGTGAAAGTGAGGTACAATATGAGTTATATGCTTGACAGATCATAAACTGGAAATCTCATATCCCTTGAGTACGAGGGCCGCTCCTCATGCTACTCAACTTTAGTTACCTGTAAGTTCTTGTCATCGTAAATACATGCATATCATAGAGAACCGCCAAGGGGGTACCCCTTGCACATGATACAGGAGCTATCCCATAATCAAAATGACAAGGCAAGCAGACAGTGAGCATCCCAGTGATCTTTTTATTTGCTGTTTTCATAGGTTTTTATTGAGGATGCTTCAAAGAATGCTCACTATGGTTATGATGCAAGTTTCCACCATGATTAGGCATGGCTTAGGCTAGCGCCCCAGGAGTTTCTATAACACATATATATAACTCCATGAACTCACAAGCTCCCCTTTTATTTCACACTGACGACATCCGCAAACAAAAGAGCATGATATCAACTGGATATATATCCATTAGTGTTGAAAGCGTTCTCCGTGACAGCACGGTTTTGCTAACTCCTAGCCGATAATTTGCAAGCATATAACTTTCATGGACAGTCACAATGGTTCAGGTTTATTAAATACAAGGAATAAAGTGTGCCATCAAGTTCGTGAGAGCTTTACTAACTAACTTTCTCAAAACAGTCAAACATTTTATTTGAAATAAAACAAGGCATAATGAATATGCATAGAATAGCAAATGATGCTAATAGGTAGGTATGGTGGACACTATTGACAATATTGGTTTTGGGGAGTTGGATGCACAAGTAGAGCACATACTCAGTGCAAGTGAAGGCTAGCAATAGAGAGGTAGCGACAAACGAGAGAGCAATAACTGTCATAATCATGCTTACAACAAAACATGACTAATCATGGCATGAAAGTGATACAAGAACTCTGAGGCAAAATAAATCATTGAGGCTTACTGACTATTGTTTAGTCATATGCATGCATGAATATGTGCCAAGTCAATTCACATGAAACATTCAGAGGAGGATACCACAATATCATACAAAGTTATGAATAGAACAATGCAAGGAACCATTCATATGACATGCTATAAACTATTAGCAAGATGGAGCTAATCAAAAGAGAGCAAGAACTACTAAGCATCCATAAATAACATACACCTTACATGAACATACTAAGCATGCTCACCATGATGAGTATATGTACAAAAATGAAAACAAATAGAGTTCGTTACCAACCTCTTACCACACCTCAAGTTGTCTTAATCTTCATTATTGCTCTTCACTTGTGTGGATCGAATAATAACATGAAACCAAACTCCACTGAGGACTGCTGAACCCTGCAAAGAACTTCACAAAACCAAAGAAGAACAACAAATATTTTTGGTGTTTTCGATTTTTTTAAACAAGCACACAAAGCAAAAACAAACAAAGCAAAATATTTTTGGATTTTTTTATTAAGGCAAACCAAAGCTAAAAAGCAAAGAAACAACCCAAGAAAAACAACAAAAATATTTTTGGTATTTTTGAGTTTTGGGAAAGCAAAAACAAAAACCAAAAAGAAAGCGAAACATGGATGTACAAAGAACCGACGAAACATGATATATATATGAGTGTGATGTCAGTATACCTCCCCCAAGCTTAGGATTTTGGCCTAAGTGGGGCTCAATAGTGCGGGTAGTAACCCCAAGCTGGTGGGTCATCATAGGAATGATCATAATCAGGCCCTCGTGATGAAGAAGAAGACGCGCCCCAATCATAGGAGGGATGCTGATATGAAGACTCCCCCATGTTGGAGGGCTGAACCGAATCATCTTCGGCATCCTCTCCAACATTATCTTCTTGCTGGGAGAGCTCCACCACATAAGTGTCAAACTTCTCCTCCGTGAGTGACCATCCTTGCCTGTTATCAAAATTAAACAAAGCAGGTGCAGTCAAATAGACTACTTTCTCATTCCTACCCCCTATCCAACCACGCTTGACAAAGGATAACTCATATGGTAAACTTCTCACAATAGCCCAAGAAGAAACAAAATTATGATAAACCATGGAATCAAGATCAAGTCTCTCTATGGGGAATCGATAATCTGAATGGTGAGGCTCTAGACCATGGAAAGCTAGCAACCTAGAGGCAATGAGACCTCCACAAATTCCACCCTTCTCGCGGTTGGTGGTAAGACGGTAAGCTATCAAAGCACCAAATTTATAAGTTCTATCCCTATTCAAAGCCGCTGAGATAAAAGCAAGATCAAAATAAGATAATTTTCTAGCAAGAACACACTTGGTAATGAAATAGGCAAAATGTCTAATGGATGGAAACTGAATGTTCCAAATTTTACCACTTTCCTTTGAGAAGTCGAAACCTTGGCAAATTTTAGCATATAAATCCATAAGTGACTTAGGCCTCTCCTTGATCTTCTCACAAGATCCCCAATGCGGCACTCTAATAGCTGTACAAAAATCGGCAAAAGGCAGGTCGACAACTACATTGTAGATTTTATAATGGGCCATGAGGTTAGCCGAGGACCAAGTAAACCAGAATTCCTGCAGCACAGCCATGGTTAGCTTAACATACTAAGATGTCTCTTCCTCAACAAAGTGTTCCAACCCTGCATTAGTAATCATAGTTTGGAAATCCTGGAAGATTCTTGCGACCCTCATAAATTCAGGGCATGGATATATGGAAGGGAAGACTCCTTCCTCACGATGAACTTTTATTGGCTCAAGCACCATCAAATCATATTGATTCAGCAGGTATGCACTCATCTTCCTTTCTGAAATTTTTAGACAAACATAAAACCAAGTGATTTCCAAGTTGATAAATGATGAGGAACTACTATAGGAACTTGCTAGAGGGCTAAACATGCATCAAAATGAAATATTTAAGCATATAAAAATCATGCAAGCTCACACAAGTTGACACCTATAGCATAAAAAATACTCAAGATACAATCTATCAATCACAAATCTAATTGGACAAGCGGAGGAGGCACATACCAAGGAGCAATCCCTCCAAAAATTAGCAGCAAAGATGGGCTGAGCAAGGAGATCGAAAATCGGGATCAAGAACAGCAGGAACTCGAGCTTGAGAAATTTTTCCGGTGTTTTTCAGGAGAGAAAAAGAAGTGGCTGGGAGGAGACAACTTGAAGGGCCACAGGTGGGTCCCACCCAGGCCAGGCGCGCCCTGGGGCTGGCCACGCCACCAGGGGGTGTGCTATCCTGGTGGGTCCCCCTGGGCCACTCCAGGTGTCCCTCTGCCCCTTTTTTGAGGAAAATTTTAATATGAATTTTCTGGGATTTTTCGGGAAACTTTATTTTTGGCCAATTTTCAAGGTATGAAAATTAATTTTCTCGCAGAAAAAGATTTTTTTAGAAGAAGCAAAAGCAAATAAAAACCAAAACTACAGAAGTTCTAAAACACTCTAACAAGCAAACAACTAGCAAAACTAAAGCTAACAAGAGAAAGAGCAAAGACTAGGAAGGAGAAGAATAAAAGTGATCAAGTATAACCACTGTGAAAGCATTGTTTTATTCATTTAAATACTTTTGTTAACATGGTTGATCAAGTCTTATTATCGAAACAATCTTATATGAAGCAAAACTTTTCATTCCACAAAGTAATTATGTTATCTCAAACTTGATAGCAATAGTCCCAATCATAATAGTTTCAAAACTTTCTTGTGGAATGGGACAATATATTTATGTAACTTTGATGCTCTCAATATTTTAAATGGAATTCAGGCAATAGCTCTTATCAATCTTCTTGGGGAAATAGACAGTATGCTCTTTGTCATTAATATTAAATGTTACTTTTCCTTGATTACAATTGATGACAACACCTGCAGTATTAAGAAAAGGTCTCCCAAAAATAATAGACATATTATCATCTTCAGGCATCTCAAGCACAACAAAATCAGTTAAAACCAAGCAATTATGAGCCACTTGAACAGGAACATCCTCACATATACCAACAGGAATAGTAGTAGACTTATCAGCCATTTGCAAAGATATATCAGTTGTATCAACTTTTCTAGCTGGAGTCTCTTGTAGAGGGAAAAATGCATAACACTAACTCCAGCTCCCAAATCACATAAAGCAGTTCTAACATAATTATTGTTAATAGAGCAAGAAATAGTTGGTATACCTGGATCACCAAGTTTCTTTGGAACTTTCCTATTGGAGGAATAATTAGCAAGCAAAATAGAAATTTTCTCATTAAGAATCTTCCTTTTATTAGAGACAATATCATTCATATACTTCGATATATATTAAGGCGCGCAGGATCCTCGGCTCCTCAACGCTCTTGCCACTGTTCATTGTTCGGATGAACAGTATGCACTGATGAACAATGTGTGGTTTTTTCCTTGCAGTTCATCTTTGATCCGGCGGTCCATGATCGTGCGCTAATTTTATCCAATCACGTCACGTAAACTTGATATAACTTTTCAGCTAAACTTTTTTTGCCATAACCTACAATTTTTGGCCGCCCGCGTCCGCGTCGATGAACAATATGCACTGATGAACAGTGTGTGGTTTTTTCCTAGAAGTTCATCTTTGATCCGGCGGTCCATGATCGTGCGCTAATTTTGTCCAATCGCGTCAAGTAAACTTGATATAACTTTTCAGCTAATTTTTTTTTGCCATAACCGACAATTTTTGTCCGCCCATGTCCGCGTCTGTAATATTCATCGTCTAATTTTGCCTAATCGCGTGGCACCTCACAAACGATATTATTTTCCCGATCAACTTTTCTAACTATTCGGCTTTAATTTTTTAGACCACCTTTTTTGTCCGTTCGATCCGGTGCCCCACGTCCATGCGTGTACTATTTATTTTCTAATTTTTCCCAATCATATGCCACGTCATGTAGACGCAATATAACTTTTCGCCTAAATTTTTTCCTAGCCGATATTTTATTACGTTCATCTTCTCTAACTATTCGGCTTAGATTTTCTGGCCCCCATCTTTTTTGGCCGAATTTTTCTATTTAATTTTCGGACACAACATCTTGGTTTCATTTTTGCAGCGGTAGTTATCCTACGACAATGATAATATTTCTCGGCTCTATTTCTTGATTATTTAACGGTAATTTTTTGACAAAACATTCTGGCCATAATTTTCCGCCGGTAATTAACTCACGGCAACTTTACGATGACGTGTGATTGTGTAATATTACTTCACAAACTCTATTTATTTTAGCGTTATTTTATTCTGTAACACTTTTCCATCTGTGATTTTCACACAATACTTATCCTTCGATAATTTTTCATGAGTGAGTAATTTTTTGGCTGTAATTCACAATCGGCAATTTAATTTTTTATACTTTTTATTTGTTGATACTAATCGTACCATCCGCTGCCTCTTTTATCTACAAATAGCGTTACCATTGTTGTTGGTACTAATCGTATCATTCACTGCCTCTTTTATCTACAAATAGCGTTACCATTGTCTTTTGTCGTAACTTCGGATAACAATAATCTCTAGCAATAATTTTAATCGATTAATTTATAACATTGTCCCTCACGGGAGCGGCGTCACGACCGCACCATATTCCCACACAAAAATAAAGGCTTCATCCATTCACAAAATTTGTTGTGGCGTTATTCTTTCTTTGACTTGTGTTCCTTATTGGGAAAAGGCATAGGTTTCTGCACCCAAGGTTCTCTCTCACTACCATGTTTTATAGCAATAAAATCTTCCTTAGTGTACCTAGTGTTCTTAGTGTGCTTCTCAGGTTCTTTCTCAACTTCCTCCTTATCAGGAGCATCATTTTTATCACCACTTTCAATATCAGCATCAGAGACAGATATATACTATTAGGATCTACAGCAGGTTCAGAGGGTTCCTCAACTATTTTATGTTTCCTTTTCTTCCTTTTACAAGGACTACCACTACTTTCACCTTGTTGAGAATCCTGCTCAATTCTTTTAGGGTGTCCTTCAGGATATAAAGGATTTTGAGTAGCTATACCACTCCTAATTCTAATTCCATAAACATGTTTATCTCCTGAGGCATTAACTAGCATATCTTTTTATACCTTAGCAAGTTGATCAATTTCAGTTTGAACCATTTGAAAGTGTTTACAAAGCATTTTAATATCATTAGCAGTTCTTTCCACAATATCTTTCAACTCATTAATAGCTCTAGAGTTTTCCAATAAATGATTCTAAACTTGTTTAACAATAAATGTGTCAAGTTCATCTAAGCATTGATCAGGAGGCTTACCATAGGGAATATCACCTTCATTAAAGTGGAGAGAGTGTACCTCAATAGTAGATGAGTAGGGAATTGGCTTACATAATTCTTCTATAGGAGGTATATTCTTCATATCTTTAGCTCTAATACCTTTCTCCTTAAGACATTTCTTAGCTTCTTTCATCACTTCGTCATTTAATGTAATAAATACCCTCTTCTTTGGTGTTTGTGTTGGAACTGGTTCAGGCACAACTGGTTCAGGAGTAATAGGCTCGGGTGTATTTAGCTCAGCTGAAGTCCAATCATCATAATTCTTGCTTATTTTAGCCATTAGTTCTTCAGCATTTGTAGGAGTCCTTTTCGTGAAAAAACAATCAGCAAAACTGTCTAGGTATGTTCTAGAATCATCAGTTAGTCCATTATAATAAATATCAAGAAGCTCATTTTTAGGCAATGGACATCCAGGATGTGCATGAATCAAGGCACAAAACCTTGTCTATGACTTAGGCAATTTCTCTTCTTCTTCCTGTTTAAAATCAAAAAGTCTCTACAAAGCAGCATGTCTAGCACTAGAAGGAAAATATTTCTGGAAGAAAGAAGTAATCAAATAATCAGGGCTATCAATGGATCCAGGAGGTAATCTATTAAACCAAGCCTAGCTTCTCCTTTTAGTGAAAAAGGGAAGATCTTTGTAACAAAGTACTTGCGCATCTAAAAATCATCAGAGAATAAAGCACTCATAGTGGAAAGCTCATTCTTATGTGCTACAACACTCTCTTTTTCAGTCCCACAAAAAGGTTCTTTCTCAACAATTTCTAAATAGGATAAATCAAGAGAGAAATCATAATCTTCATCTTTAATATCTATGGGAGAGGTGGCAAACTTAGGATCACAGGACTGATATGTCGGAAACATATCTATAAGTTTTTATGCTCCATGCTTGTTTACTATCTACTTTGCTTTGCTTTGCCCATACTTTGAGGTGTTTTTATATGTTTTCTGGTACTAACCTATTAACAAGTTGCCACAGTGCCAGTTGCCTGTTTTCTTCTGTTTTTGGTTCCAGAAAGGCAAAAAATCAATATTCTCGGAATTGGACTGGACAAAAGCCAAAGTCAATATTTTACCGTGAGCAACACGAAGCCAAAATACGAGACGGAGGAGGCTCACCAGGGGTCACACCCCCTGGCTATGCGGGTGGGCCCATCCCGTGCCTGGGGGGTGTAGCCACCCTGGTGGCCCTCCTGCCTCACCTCTTCGCCTATAAAGCCCCCCCGATGCAGAAACCCTAGACACCCGATCAATAATACACGAAACCATCTATAGCCGCCGCCACCATCGTCCCTAGATAGGGGGATCTGAAGCTCTTCCCGGCTCCCTGCCAGAGGGGAGATAATCCCAGAGGCCTTCTTCTTCATCATGCCAGCCTCCGGTATGAAGCGTGAGTAGTTCCACCTTGGACTACGGGTCCATGTAGTAGCTAGATGGTTGTATCTCCTCCTTGTGCTTTCATGTATAGATCTTGTGAGCTCCATTCATGATCAAGATCTAATCTATTTGTAATCATGCATGTTGTGTTTGCGAGGATCCGATGGATATTGAGATTACTATGTCAGATTGATTAATGGTTTTGTCTTATTGATTCTATCATGTTTGTGTTGTTTGTGATCTTGCATGCTCTTCGTTGTTAGTAGCTATCTTGGCCAAGTAGTTGCTAGTGAATCCAAGAGGGGGTATTTATGCTCGATAGTGGGTTCATGCCTCTAGTTTCCAAGGGAAGTGACAGAAATCTCTTCGGTTGTAGATGTGTTGTTGCCACTAGGGAGAAAACAACGGTCTCTTATTCATGGAACAAGTGGATTGTTTACCTTACACACTTTGCTTAAAGCAGTTGTCTGTTGCTTGCAACTTAATACTGGAGGGGGTTCGAATGATAACCTGAAGGTGAAATTCTAGTCATAGATGCAGTTGGATGGCGGTCTATGTATATTGTTGTATTACCCAATCGAATCTCATAGGATCTTTGTGTCTAGTATTGCATTGTTATGCCTTCTCAGTCCTGTCAATTGCCCTGCTGTAATTTGTTTACCCAACATGCCATGTTTGTTTATCTAAGGAGAACACCTCTAGTGAACTATGTACCCCGGTCCAATGTTTACCATTGATACATCTTCCACTGTTACTGTTTACTTGCTGCAAACCATCATCACCTTCCACGCCATACAATTAATCCTTTGTTATAGCAACCAGTGAGATTGATAACCTCACTGTTCGTTGGGGCAAAGTCTTGAGTTTGTGTTGTGCAGGTTTCCACGTTGCTTGCAACACCTTTGAGACGTTTCCTTCCTCCTACTGGTTCGATAACCTTGGTTTTTTACTAAGGGAAGACTTGTTGTTGTGCTGCTTCACACCTTGCTCTTGGGGTTTCCCGACGTAGCACTCTCAGGCGCCATCAACAAGTTTTCTGGCACCGTTGCCAGGGAGGCTAATGATGTCTTCACAAGGGGAGTCCTCCTCAACCTCTCTCTTTACTTTGTTTTTAGTTTGCTTAGTTTTGTTTGCCTCTTTTTATCAAAAACTCCAAAAAAAATAGTTTAGTTTGGTTTGCTTTCTCTTATCAAAAACACAAAAAAAATAGTTCTTGTCTTAGTTGCTATCATGTATGGTTTTGGTCCTATCTCTCTGACACCTATGGAAGATATCTTTGCTTTCAAGCAAAAAGGTGAAGAGATTTTTAAAGAAGCTTGGTCTAGAATCTCTGCTTTATAAAGGGAAACTGAGCCTAAGATGAGTCTTAGCTTGGTTATTAATAGTTTCTACCACGGTATTGCTCTTTGTTATAGATATGATTTGGATGTTGTGGCTGAGAAGGATATTTTTCTATGTACTGAGGATGAAGCTTTTAATGCCATAAAGAAATTGATTGTGATTTATAATACTCCTGGCAAGTCTGATTCCTCTTTCATAGATATTTTTGCTAGGTTGAAAACTCTTGAGTCCAGTACTGCTGCTTTGAACAGTTGCTATCACACACTTAGGGAGTACCATAATTATGTTCCAATGAATTCTGAGCCTTAAAAGTGGCTTCCCACAATCAAATTCACTATAAATAGTGCAACTTTTGATGCTCGTTGTGATATCATGTCTGAATCTTGCCTTATGCCTAAAGATATTTATGAATCTTTGGGGACTTTCTTAAGGAGGAGGAGAAATATCTCTTACCAATAATGCCACTTTATTACCCATTGTAATAGATGAAGGTGTGTTTACAAAAATCTCAGGGAAAATGGTGACTACTGATTATCTTGTTATTGAATGTGTAGGCAAAGGACATATTACACTTTGAAGATCCCTACTGAAACACCTTGGAGAAATAATAGATGTGGGAAAAGGCATTCTGCATTTTGATCCTCCAGTAAGCAATCATATTTTTCCTAAAGAAAAGAAGAAAGGTAGGAGCAAGAGGGGTAATGCTTCTTCATTTGACAATACTTGATTTCTTGCTTCTTGTGCCTAACTTAAAGGTGTAGGGGTTCGTAGCATGGAAAACAAAAATTTTCTATCGCATACAAACAAACAAGCCAAGATCTATCTACTAGATTGTAGCAACGAGTTGATGGAATAACTTACCCTCGAAGATTCCAAAGTGTTTAACGAGAGCGGATTCTCGTGGGTGATGTAGTCGTACTCTTCCCGATCTCAAGATCGTGTAGACGATCCTTCCGGTGCTGCGTTCCGGCAGCGCTCCCGCAGTCGGTCACACGTTCGGTACTCGACGAAGACCTTCCTCTCCCTTGTTCCAGCAGGCAGCGGAGGTTGTAGCACTCTCCTCGCGATTCCGGCAGCACAACGGCGTGGTACCGGAAGTAGAGGGGAGATCCCGCAGGGCTTCGCCTTAAGCCGGAGCGAGTATGGTGGATTATGAGAGAGGGCTATTAGTGGTCTAGAGATTAGACACACCAATTAGAAGGCTCTAAACCGCAGGCTAAAGCAATTAGAAGCTCTAAACCAAAACGGCTCTAAACCGGAGATTAGAGGTAGAAACTTGTGTGTCTAGAGGAGGAGGCCCTGCCCCTCCTTTTATGGGAGGGAGGTGCGGCCAAGGGGAGGGGAGTCCCTCCCCAAGTCGGCCTTGGTTGGCGCGCCGGCTTGGGGAGGAGACTCCTCCCCCAAGTCGGTTCCCAACTCCTCTTGCTTGTTTCCCACAGTTTCTTGTTTTAGCCGTTTGACTTTCAAACTGGACATTTGACTTTTCTGTTTTAGGATTCAATTTAATCCTTTATTTGGAACAGCAAGAATACTTAGTACATTATGCAATCATTCCAATATGTAATGACACATTCATGTACCCCTCCCCCTCCCCCGGAGTGCCGGACATTCCGGAACCTTCTAGAACATTCACCGGAATCATTTCCGAACTCCGAAACGGGACTTTACTTATATGAATCTTATTCTCCGGACCATTTCGGATCACCTCGTGATATCCCGGATCCCATCCGAGACTCCGAACAACATTCGGTCTCTTTCTCATAATACCATAACTACTCAAAACAACGTCGATCCTTAAGTGTGTCTCCCTACGGTTCGTGAATTATGCGGACATGATCGAGACACTTCTCCGAACAATAACCAATAGAGGAATCTGGAAATTCATATGGCTCCCACATATTTCTACGATTACTTTGCGATCGAATGAACCACTTACATACGATACCAATTTCCCTTTGTCTCACGATATGTTACTTATCCGAGGTTATGATCGTCGGTATCTCTGCATACCTAGTTCAACCTCATTACTGATAAGTACTCTTTTCTCGTTCCCGTGATATGTGATCCCTTGTGAGCCAGTCACATGCTTGCAAGATAATTGGATGACATTTCACCGAGAGGGCCCAGAGAATATCTATCTGTCATATGGATGGACAAATCCCACTCTTGATCCATGTGTCTCAACCAATACTTTCCGAACACTCAATGCCACCTTTATAGCCACCCAGTTACGGTGTGGTGTTTGATGTCATCAAAGCATCCATCCGGTAAAGGTGATATGCATGATCTCATGGTCGAAGGAATTAGGTTACTATGTATCAGAAAGCATATAGCAATTGAACTATTGAAATGACTTGATCTTTATGCTACGCTTATCTATAGGAGTATGTCCACCATATCATTCTCCTAATGATATGATCTTGTTGTTGATAACATCTCAATGTTCATGATAGGGAAACCACAATCATTTATCAACCAACAAGCTAGTGAAGTATAGAGGCTATACTAGGGACTTCAAATTAAGTTTACAAATTACACAAGTATTAATGTTTCCCCGTTAATACTATTATAGCATGAATGTAAACATTTATCATAAACACAAAGATATAATAATAACTACATTTATTATTGCCTCTAGGGCATATATCCAACAGTCTCCCACTTGCACTAGAGTCATCTAATCTAGATTACATGGTAATATACCGAACACCCATGGCAGTTTGGTGTTGGTCATGTTTTGCCCTCGGGAGAGGTTTAGTCAACGGATCCGCCACATTCAGATCTGTGTGTACTTTGCAAATCTTTATATCCCCATCCTGGATATGTTCTCGAATAGCATGAAAACGTAGCTTGATATGCTTCAGCTTCTTGTGTGACCTTGGTTCTTGCGCATTGGCTATGGCACCCATGTTATCACAGTAGATAGACATTGGGTCCAGCGCACTAGGAACCACACCTAGCTCTGTAATGAACTCTTTCATCCATATCGCTTCTTGAGAAGCCTCCGAAGCAGCCATGTATTCCGATTCAGTTGAAGATCTCGCCACAACGCTTTGCTTTGCACTCCTCCAGCTAACTGCTGCACCATTCAAAATAAATACGTATCCAGATTGTGATTTAGAATCATCCGGATCGGTGTTCCAACTAGCATCGGTGTAACCATTAACAACGAGCTGTTCATCACCTCCATAAGAAAGAACCATATCCTTAGTTCTTCTCAAGTACTTAAGGATGTTTTTGACCGCTGTCCAATGATCCACTCATGGATCACTTTGATATCTGCTAGTTAGACTAACAGCATATGCGATGTCGGGTCTAGTACATAGCATGGCATACATTAGAGATCCTATGGCTGATGCATAGGGAGTCTTACTCATCCTTTCTCTATCTTCTGCCGATGTCGGACTTTGAGTTTTACTCAAGGTCGTATTGGGCAACATGGGCAAGAACCCTTTCTTGCTTTCTTCCATTCCAAACCTCTTTAGAACTTTGTCCAAATATGTACTCTGTGACAATGATATTTGGCGTTTCGATCTATCTATATAAATCTTTATGCCTAATATGTAAGCTGCTTCGCCAAGATCCTTCATTGAAAAACTATTATTCAAATATTCTTTGACACTATTAAGAAGGTCTACATCATTCCCAATCAACAATATGTCATCCACATATAGTATTAAGAATGCTACAGAGCTCCCACTCACTTTCTTGTAAATACAAGCTTCTCCATAAGTTTGTATAAAACCAAAACCTTTGATTACCTTATCAAAACGTTGATTCCAACTTCGGGATGCTTGCTTCAATCCATAGATGGACCGTTGAAGTTTGCATACCTTGTTAGCATCTTTAGGATCGACAAAACCTTTGGGTTGCATCATATACAACTCTTCATCAATATCTCCATTGAGGAATGCTGTTTTGACATCCATCTGCCATATCTCATAATCATAATATGCAGCGATTGCTAACATAATCCTCACAGACTTTAGCTTCGCTACCGGTGAGAAAGTCTCATCGTAGTCAACTCCTTGAATTTGTCGAAACCCTTTTGCGACAAGTCGAGCTTTATAGACAGTAACATTACCATCAGCATCTGTTTTCTTCTTGAAAATCCATTTGTTCTCGACAGCCTTTCGGCCATCCGGTAAGTCCACCAAAGTCCATACTTGGTTTTCGTACATGGATCCAATCTCGGATTTCATGGCTTCTTGCCATTTATTGGAATCTGGGCTCATCATCGCTTCCTCATATGTCTCGGGGTCATCGGTGTTGTCCACCAACATGACACTCATAACGGGATTATACCAATCTGGAGTGGTACGAGTTCTCGTTGACCTCCGAGGCTCTGTAGCAACTTCAACCGAAGTTTCATGATCACCATCATTAGCTCCCTCTCTAATTGGTGCAGGCACCACAGGAACTTCTTCCGGTGCTGCGCTACTCGCAATTTCGAGAGAAGGTTCGACAACCTCGTCGAGTTCTACTTTCCTTCCAGTCACTTCTTTCGAGAGAAATTCCTTCTCTAGAAAGGATCCATTCTTGGCAACGAAGATTTTGCCTTCGGATCTATGATAGAAGGTATACCCAATAGTTTCCTTCGGGTATCCTATGAAGACGCATTTTTCCGCTTTGGGTTCAAGCTTGTCCGGCTGTAACTTCTTTACATAGGCTTCGCATCCCCAAACTTTAAGGAACGACAATTTAGGTTTCTTCCCAAACCATAATTCATACGGTGTCGTTTCAACGGATTTAGATGGTGCCCTATTTAAAGTGAATGTGGCTGTTTCTAATGCATAACCCCAAAATGATAGCGGTAAATCTGTAAGTGACATCATAGAACGAACCATATCTAAGAGAGTTCGATTACGACGTTCGGACACACCATTACGCTGTGGTGTTCCCGGCGGTGTCAATTGTGAAAGTATTCCGCATTTCTTCAAATGCTCGCCAAACTCGTAACTTAGATATTCACCTCCACGATCAGAACGTAGAAATTTAATCGTCTTGTTACGTTGATTCTCTACCTCACTTTGAAACTCCTTAAACTTCTCGAAAGTTTCGGACTTATGTTTCATGAAATAGATATACCCATATCTACTCAAGTCATCCGTGAAGGTAAGAACATAACGATAACCACCGCGCGATGCTACACTCATTGGACCACACACATCGGTATGTATGATTTCCAATAAGTCCGTAGCTCGCTCCATCATACCAGAAAATGGAGTCTTAGTCATTTTTCCCATCAGACATGCTTCGCATCTTTCAAGTGATTCAAAATCAAGTGATTCAAGAAGTCCATCGGAATGGAGTTTCTTCATACGCTTCACTCCAATGTGACCAAGACGACAGTGCCACATATAGGTCGAATTATCGCTTGATTTCAAACGTTTAGCCTCAATGTTGTTGATATGTGTATTTCCACTATCGAGATTCAATAAGAATAGACCATCTATCAAAGGTGCATGTGCATAAAACATATTACTCATATAAATCGAACAACCATTATTCTCGAACTTAAATAAGTAACCGTCTCGCAATAAACAAGATCCCGATATAATGTTCATGCTCAACGCAGGCACCAAATAACAATTATTTAAGTATAAAACTAATCCCGATGGTAGATGAAGGGGTAGCGTGCCGACCGCGATCAAATCAACCTTTGATCCGTTTCCCACGCGCATCGTCACCTTGTTCTTCGCTAGCTTCCGTTTATTCTGCAGCACCTGTTTCGAGTTACAAATATGAGCAACCGAACCAGTATCAAATACCCAGGCACTACTACGAGTACTAGTGAGATACACATCAATAACATGTATATCAGATATACCTTTCTTCTTGATGTTGCCGTTCTTCAAATCCGCCAAGTACTTTGGGCAATTCCGCTTCCAGTGACCTTCTCCCTTGCAGTAAAAGCACTAAGTATCAGGCTTAGGTCCAGCCTTGGTCTTCTTCGCCGGCGTGGTAAATTTCTTACCACCCTTCTTGAAGTGTCCCTTTTGCTTAGACTTGCCTTTCTTGAATTTGGTGGTCTTATTGACCAACAACACTTGGTGCTCTTTCTTAATCTCCACTTCTGCAGATTTCAACATGGCAAAGAGTTCTGGCAACGTCTTGTTCATGTTCTGCATGTTGTAGTTCATCACAAAGTTCTTGTAACTTGGTGGTAGTGATTGGAGGACACGGTAAATCCCCAAAGCATTAGGAATCACAATACCCAAGCTTTGAAGTTTGTTTGCGTGCCCAGACATCTTAAGCACATGCACACTGACGGAGCTGCCCTCTTCCATCTTGCAGTTAAAGAACTTTTCAGAAGCCTCATAGCTTTCAATTGCCGCATGAGTCTCAAAAATCAATTTGAGATCCTCGACAATATCATATGGGTCTGAATCCTCAAACCTTTTCTGAAGCTCCGATTCCAAACCATACAAGATAGCACACTGAACTATGGAGTACTGATTCTTCCGAGCGAGGTAAACATTCTTTACTTCATCGGGAGCATCATCTGCAGGTGGGTCACCCAGCGGTGCATCCAGCACATAGGTCAAATTACCAGCTGTGAGGACAATCCTCAAATTGCGGAACCAATCCGCGAAGTTGCTTCCATTGTTTTTCAACTTTTCTTTCTCTAGGAACGCATTAAAATTTATGGTAGGGGCTGCCATTGATCTACAACATATTTGCAATAGTTTAGACTAAGTTTATGACAAATTGAGTTCAAATTAATAATGAAATTAAACTAGGTGAACTCCCACTCAAAACAATATCCCTCACATTGTTTTAGTGATCACACGAACCAAATCCACCATATCAACACCGATCATCACGAGAGTTGACATAGTTTCAATGGCGAACAATCGACATGTTCATCATATCTACTATATGATTCATGCTTTACCTTTCGGTGATACGTGTTCCGAGACCATGTCTGTACATGCTAGGCTCGTCAAGATCAAACCTTAGTTTCCGCATGAGCAAATCTGGCTTGCTCACGTTGTATACACTTGCAGAATCTAACACACCCGATCATCACGTGGTGCTTCGAAACAACAAGCTTTAGCAACGGTGCTAACTAAGGGTGAACACTTTATGACTTGAAATTGATGTGCATGAGGGATCAGCTTATAATGCTACCGTCGTCTACTAATCAATACAAGATGCATAAAGGATTAACATCACATGCAATTCAATATATATGTGATATGATATGGCCTTTCTTCTTTGTGCTTCCGATCTCCATCTTCAAGCACGAACATGATCTCCATCATCACCGGCATTGCATCAAGGTCAATGACGCTTCTCCATGGTTGTCGTCCATCGGCTTCAACTATTACAACTACTTTGAATAGACACGCGGGTCTTAACATAAATTAAAGACAACCATATGGCTCCTGCCGGTTGCCAACATACAATAAGGAACATTGCATACATCAAATATAATCACAATCATGGCCATATCACATCACTGCACACCCCTGCAAAACAAAGTTAGACGCCTCTACTTTCTTTGCATATTTTACGTGGTTTGGGGCTTTCAATAAGTGTCGTTCTAACTTACGAATAAGAACCACAACATTGATACTAGCATTGTTGATCACCCGTTGTAAATTGGATCTTAACTATGCTAGGAGAAACAGGCACCCGCAAAGCCACTTATGCAATACAAGTTGCATGTCAAGCGTGGAGCAAGTCTCATGAACGATGTCATGTAAGGTTAGCCCGGGCCGCTTCATCCCAACATACCGCAAGATGCAAAGTACACAAGAAGCAATCAACAATAAAAGCATGAACGCCCACAATGACCATTGTGTTCTACTCGTGCAACAGATCTACATATAGACACGGCTCTGATACCACTGTAGGGGTTCGTAGCATGGAAAACAAAAAATTTCTATCGCATACAAACAAACAAGCCAAGATCTATCTACTAGATTGTAGCAAAGAGTTGATGGAATAACTTACCCTCGAAGATTCCAAAGTGTTTAACGAGAGCGGATTCTCGTGGGTGATGTAGTCGTACTCTTCCCGATCTCAAGATCGTGTAGACGATCCTTCCGGCGCTGCGTTCCGGCAGCGCTCCCGCAGTCGGTCACACGTTCGGTACTCGACGAAGACCTTCCTCTCCCTTGTTCCAGCAGGCAGCGGAGGTTGTAGCACTCTCCTCGCGATTCCGGCAGCACAACGGCGTGGTACCGGAAGTAGAGGGGAGATCCCGCAGGGCTTCGCCTTAAGCCGGAGCGAGTATGGTGGATTATGAGAGAGGGCTATTAGTGGTCTAGAGATTAGACACACTAATTAGAAGGCTCTAAACCGCAGGCTAAAGCAATTAGAAGCTCTAAACCAAAACGGCTCTAAACCGGAGATTAGAGGTAGAAACTTGTGTGTCTAGAGGAGGAGGCCCTGCCCCTCCTTTTATGGGAGGGAGGTGCGGCCAAGGGGAGGGGAGTCCCTCCCCAAGTCGGCCTTGGTTGGCGCGCCGTCTTGGGGAGGAGACTCCTCCCCCAAGTCGGTTCCCAACTCCTCTTGCTTGTTTCCCACAGTTTCTTGTTTTAGCCGTTTGACTTTCAAACTGGACATTTGACTTTTCTGTTTTAGGATTCAATTTAATCCTTTATTTGGAACAGCAAGAATACTTAGTACATGATGCAATCATTCCAATATGTAATGACACATTCATGTACCCCTCCCCCTCCCCCGGAGTGCCGGACATTCCGGAACCTTCTAGAACATTCACCGGAATCATTTCCGAACTCCGAAACGGGACTTTACTTATATGAATCTTATTCTCCGGACCATTCCGGATCACCTCGTGATATCCCGGATCCCATCCGAGACTCCGAACAACATTCGGTCTCTTTCTCATAATACCATAACTACTCAAAACAACGTCGATCCTTAAGTGTGTCTCCCTACGGTTCGTGAATTATGCGGACATGATCGAGACACTTCTCCGAACAATAACCAATAGAGGAATCTGGAAATTCATATGGCTCCCACATATTTCTACGATTACTTTGCGATCGAATGAACCACTTACATACGATACCAATTTCCCTTTGTCTCACGATATGTTACTTATCCGAGGTTATGATCGTCGGTATCTCTGCATACCTAGTTCAACCTCGTTACTGATAAGTACTCTTTTCTCGTTCCCGTGATATGTGATCCCTTGTGAGCCAGTCACATGCTTGCAAGCTAATTGGATGACATTTCACCGAGAGGGCCCAGAGAATATCTATCCGTCATATGGATGGACAAATCCCACTCTTGATCCATGTGTCTCAACCAATACTTTCCGAACACTCAATGCCACCTTTATAGCCACCCAGTTACGGTGTGGTGTTTGATGTCATCAAAGCATCCATCCGGTAAAGGTGATATGCATGATCTCATGGTCGAAGGAATTAGGTTACTATGTATCAGAAAGCATATAGCAATTGAACTATTGAAATGACTTGATCTTTATGCTACGCTTATCTATAGGAGTATGTCCATCATATCATTCTCCTAATGATATGATCTTGTTGTTGATAACATCTCAATGTTCATGATAGGGAAACCACAATCATTTATCAACCAACAAGCTAGTGAAGTATAGAGGCTATACTAGGGACTTCAAATTAAGTTTACAAATCACACAAGTATTAATGTTTCCCCGTTAATACTATTATAGCATGAATGTAAACATTTATCATAAACACAAAGATATAATAATAACTACATTTATTATTGCCTCTAGGGCATATCTCCAACAAAAGGCGTTAAAGAAAATTACTTGTTGGGAGATAACCCAAGAGTTTCCTTGAGTCTTGGAAGTTATTACTTTAGTAATGACCTCTCCTTATCCTTTTTGTTTGCTTTTTGTGCCAAGAATGACCTCTAATGAGAGGGAAGTGAGATTTGGGGAGTTGCTGTTCTGAAACAGATTTCTGTCCTCCACCATAAAAATTCGTGAGGAGTCTTTGTAAGTCGGATTAAGCTAAAAATATACGAATAAATCCCCCAGTATGTTAGATAACTTTCGTTAGTTCGACACTTTTTGATTTGAGCAACAAAAGATTTTCGAAAAAATTGGATTTTACCTGCTGGTCTGTTTTGACAGATTTCTGCCATTATTTGCATTTGCTTCTTATTGATTCCTTTTTGAGTTCTTTTTGGGGAAATTGAGCTTTTTGAAGGATTTTCTACAGTAGCTTGTGTTTTTAGTGAAATTGTTTGCTGTTCTAAAGCTAAACCCAAAGGTCTATTATCTTTTGAATACACTAATGTTGCTAATGAAGATTGTGTGAAGTTTAGTATGAAGGAAAAATTCTAGGTGTAGAGAGAGAATGATATAATGAGATGAAGAATGGACAAAAGCTCAAGCTTGGGGATGCCACTCTGGTGTCACCCCAAGAAATATCCAATATATACAAGCGTCAAAGCTTGGGGATGCCCAAGGCATCCTCTTCTTCATCAATAAAAAGCTCAGGTCTTTCTATACACTTCGTTTTTATTGTTTCATGCACTGTTGTGTTGTTCTTCGAGCGTCTTAGTTTTAGTTTGGTTTTCTTAGTTTGTTTAGTTTTCTTGAATAAAGTATTTTGGACCCCCATTCTTGCTGTGTTGTTTCAAATAAATCAATTGGTGTTGGAAAGGAGTAGAAAGTTCTTGCTTGAGAAGTACAAGAGGAGCATGCATTGACCCTGACCTAGACTTTAGCATGCCATGCTAGGTGTTGTTTTGACCTTATGCCTAGTAATTATTGCTATAGCATGACTTGTTCCAAACAATTGAGATTGTTTAGTGTGCCTTAAAATAATCATGCGTTGTTTTAACATACAAAAGCATAGTATTGTGGTTTTCTCCTTTGATGCATTGTTTGGGTTGACTTGGCACATGCTCACACCATTTTATGACTATGAACAAGTCACCATAGCCTCTATGATCATTTATTCCTTCACTTGTAGTACAACTCTATGCTTTGATTAGTAATGTTTTGTCGCTCTGCATGAGTATGGCCATTATTGCTCTCTTAGTTGGTTGCTCCTAGTCTTTTTCTAGCCTCCAGTTGTATGAGTAAGCTCTACTCATGTTTCCAACTCCCAAGAAACCAAGTTATTCCAAAGTGTCCACTATAAACTCCTATGCATGGTGAGTAACACCATTTCAAGTATATTCTTGTTTTCATCTATCTTCCAATTAAAAAGTATTTTGTTATGTGAAAACTTAGTAATTAAAGCCCTCACAAACTTGATGGCACACTTTATATTCCTTGCCCCTAATAAACTTGAACCATTGTCATCTATGTTGTATATTCCTCCACTTATACGTTGGAATTAGCAGAACTGTGCTGTCACGGGGAATGTTTTCAACATTGCACTTGTACTTTGTACACAGTTAATATCATGCTCTTTTGTCTATGGATGTCGCCCGTGTGAAATAAAGAGGGAGCTTGTAAGTCCATGGAATTATGTATTTTGTGTTATAGAAATGCCTGGGCCGCTAGCCTAAGCCATGCCTAATCATGGTGGAAACTTGCAGCATCACCACAATGAGCATTCTTTGAAGCATCCTCAATAAAAAAGCTATGCACATAGTAAATAAAAAGATCGCTGAGATGCTCATTGTCTGCTTGTCTTGTCATTTTGGTTATGGGATAGATCATGTACCATGTGCAAGGGGTACCCCGTTGGCGGTTCTCTATGATACACATGTACTTACTATGACAAGAACTTACAGGTGACTAAAGTTGAGTAGCATGAGGTGTGGCCCTCGTATTCAAGGGACATAAGATTGACAACTTATACTTTGTCAAGCATATACTCCATCTTTGTTCACTCTAACCTTAATCACTTCAAGATGCTTATGATAGGGGCAATGAGGGCTAAAAGCTAACAAGTACCATAATTTTTGGAAGCTCTTTTTGAAACTTGAAATCCCTGCTTCCCTTTATGAAGGGCCTTTCTTCCACTATTATATTGAGTCTCCACCTTCTACCTTTAGGCACCATTAAGAGAGCATAGTTGTCATTCTTAGTTCTATGTGTAGTGTCCCAAAACTTATTAATTGATGCATATTGTTGATATTGCTTATTCTTGTGCTACTTGTATCTAGCCACTCTTATGAACTTTGAAGGTGTCCTATGCATCTATTTGCTACTCTATGAGGGACAAGTTGAATGCCACTATGCCATGTTTTCTGTATGTGGAACAAACAAACATTTTTCAATGCATGTTATTCATGATCTTTGTTTGTAGATTTTCATGTTGCATGCATAGTTACTTTGTCTTATTGTTAGAACTCCATCTTTCATGCACATGTTTAGAGCTCTTTGATCCCAGCTTTGAATGCTTAGAAATGGTTTGATCTTGGTTTTGATGGTGCATGTCATCTAAAAAATTATTCTTTTATCACTTACCTACTCGAGGACGAGCAGGAGTTAAGCTTGGGGATGCTTGATACGTTGGAAACGTATCTATATTTTTTGATGCTCCATGCTTGTTTACTATCTACTTTGCTTTGCTTTGTCCATACTTTGATGTGTTTTTATATGTTTTCTGGTACTAACCTATTAACAACTTTCCATAGTGCCAGTTGCCTATTTTCTTCTGTTTTTGGTTCCACAAAGGCAGAAAATCAATATTATCGGAATTGGACGGGACAAAAGCCAAAGTCAATATTTTACCGTGAGCAACACGAAGCCAGAATACGAGACGGAGGAGGCTCACCAGGGGGACACACCCCCTGGCCGCGCGGGTGGGCCCACCCCGTGCCTGGGAGGGGTGTGGCCACCCTGGTGGCCCACTTGCCACGCCTCTTTGCCTATAAAGTCCCCCCGATGCAGAAACCCCAGACACCCGATCAATATTCCACGAAACCGTCTATAGCCGCCGCCACCATCGTCCCTAGATCGGGGGATCTGAAGCTATTCCCGGCACCCTGCCGGAGGGGAGATCATTCCGGAGTCCTTCTTCTTCATCATGCCAGCCTCCGGTATGAAGCGTGAGTAGTTCCACCTTGGACTACGGGTCCATGTAGTAGCTAGATGGTTGCATCTCCTCCTTGTGCTTTCATGTATAGATCTTGTGAGCTCCGTTCATGATCAAGATCTAATCTATTTGTAATCATGCATGTTGTGTTAGCAGGGATCCAATGGATATTGAGATTACTATGTCAGATTGATTAATGGTTTTGTCTTATTGATTATATCATGTCTGTGTTGTTTGTGATCTTGCATGCTCTCTGTTGTTAGTATCTATCTTATCCAAGTAGTTGCTAGTGACTCCAAGAAGGGGTATTTATGCTCGATAGTGGGTTCATGCCTCTAGTTTCCAAGGGAAGTGACAGAAATCGCTTCGGTTGTAGATGTGTTGTTGCCACTAGAGAGAAAACAACGGTCTCTTGTTCATGGAACAAGTGGATTGTTTACCTTACACACTTTGCTTAAAGAAGTTGTCTTTTGCTTGCAACTTAATACTGGAGGGGGTTCGAATGATAACCCGAAGGTGGACTTCTAGTCATATATGCAGTTGGATGGCGGTCTATGTATATTTTTGTATTGCCCAATCGAATCTCATAGGATCTTTGTGTCTAGTATTGCATTGTTATGCCTTGCTCAGTCCTGTCAATTGCCCTGCTGTAATTTGTTTACCCAGCATGCCATGTTTGTTTATCTAAGAAGAACACCTCTAGTGAACTATGGACCCCTGTCCAATCTTTACCATTGATACATCTTCCACTGTTACTGTTTACTTGTTGCAAAGCATCATCACCTTCCACACCATACAGTTAATCCTTTGTTATAGCAACCAGTGAGATTGATAACCTCACTGTTCGTTGGGGCAAAGTCTTGAGTTTGTTTTGTGCAGGTTTCCACGTTGCTTGCAACACCTTTGAGACGTTTCCTTCCTTCTACTGGTTCGATAACCTTGGTTTCTTACTGAGGGAATACTTGTTGCTGTGCTACTTCACAGCTTGCTCTTGGGGTTTCCCGACGTAGCACTCTCAGGCGCCATCAAGGACAGTTTAGGAATAATGGTACGTCTCTCAAGGAGACTCCTAATAGCACTAGCACCATGTGTGTTTTGGTACACTTTAATGAAATCATCAGTCATATCAATGTAACCATCACTAATATCATATCTCTCTCTAGACTCAAGTGAGCTAACAGGTGTAACAGTGACTTCACTAGGAGTTTTGGTGTTTCCTAGACTAGCCATAGTAGCATCTAGGAAAGGACCTAATGAACCACTCGCATCAAGCACAGTAGAAGTAACATCATGAGTATTAGAGGCAGTTTCAGATTGAACAGTAGTAGCAGTGTGTGTAGCATGTGTTTGTGGTGGTGGTGTAACAAGCTTACTTATAACATACGGTGAATCAAGAGCAACAGAGGTGTTCAGAACTGTACCTCTTCTTGTAGTGGATGGTAAAATAGGAAACTTTCCATCACGAGACTTCCCCATGATGAAAGGAGTAGCAGTGAACAATAGTAGATCCAAGTGAACTTACAAATAAAGCTATGCTCCCCGGCAACGGCGCCCGAAAATAGTCTTGATGACCCACAAGTATAGGTGATCGCAACAGTCTTCGAGGGTAGTATTACCCAATTTATTGATTCGACAAAAGGTAAGACAAAGAATACTTGCAAGTCTTAACAACTGAGTTGTCAATTCAGCTGCACCTGGAAATAGTTCTTGCTTACAGAAGTTTATCAGTAGCAACAGCAGTAGTAAAACAAGAGCAATAGTAACAGTAGTAGCAAACAGTAGGATATGAGTGCGGTAGGCATAAGGATGGATGGACAGGCGTTGCATGGACAAGTCTAAACATGTAACTTCAAGATCTAGGGCAATTGCAGATAAATAAGATAAAGCATCCAAGTACTAAACAATTATAGGCATGTGCTCCATATATAGTCATGCCTGCTCGCAATGAGAATGTAACATCCCAAAAATACTAAACTTAAATCATGAAACTCTAATCATCAAAATTAGGGTTAACAAAAACTTTGTTAAATAAAATTATGAAGGCATGCATATGTGTATGCATTTAATTTGAAATTCTTTTGAACCACCTTGTTTGTTTTTTCATTGCTTGTAAAATATTTCTTAGGTGAAATAAACATCATCTAAAACATTTCCCACACTTTTCCTAAAGACAAGTAAATCAAAACACATATATTAAGTGAATGGTCATTTTGACCAATTTAACTCCCATGCCTACTTTGGCTGTCTCAAACTTTCAGAACCTAATGGAAACTTTTCTGGATCTTTGCACCCCTTGAATGTACTCATAACAAGGTATCAAGGCCCACTTTGTGATCATCCAGAAACTTTCAAATGCATAGTTTAATGGACAATTCAAAATTGAATCTTTATCATATGGGAAGATCCCACTTATTCAAAAACCACTCAAACAAGCTCAACATTCAAAACCCAAGCATCTGCAGACTCACCAGCACCAATCTAGCAAATCCACCAAAAATCTTTTCAAAATTCAAAACTTGATTTCATGCGGCCATTTCATCAAATAGGTTGCAGACACAAATCATCAAAATCCTAAACACTATAGTGAGCAGTGATTGGAGCCTAACTTGTTCCCTCTCTAGCTCACAACCAGCTCAGTAGATCATCTAGGAAGATTAACTAACCACTAGCACCACTGTGAGCTTGGCATTACCATCAATGGTGAACAGCCGAAGCCAACCTTGTCACCCCCATGTCGACAACAAGCTAGGAAGAGAAGTAAGCCTAGCCAGCATGTCTGGGAGGCAGCCCACCGTCCACCGCCACTCCCTGTCCTAGCCTCGAGCGTTGCCAAGCCCTGTACCACACGCACGAACCATGCCAACATTGCTAGCGACCATGCCGAGCGTGCGCCAGAGCGCCACCCTCGACCGAAGCCCATAGACCGCGCGCCGCCCTCGCCGCGTGCACACACGATCACCACCGACCCAGGAGACCGCCAGACATCCTCGTTCGCCGCCCCGCGCCGCACAGCCACCGTCGAAAACGCCACCTCTGCCGCGCAGAGCGTCGCATGTTCCAGACCAAGCCACACCGCCCCACGCGTCAAAACCATGTCGTTGAGCATCGCCAGGGCACACCGCACCGTCCCCTACCGTCGCCCATGCCAGTAGCCGCCTGTAACACCGCCCCCGACGAGCTCACCGTGCGCCCCGTCGGTCCCCTCGCTCGACTATAAATAGAGGCCACCCCCAGTCGATTTCTTCACACCACCTCACTCCCCTCTTCTCACTGGTCGTGCCACACCGTTCCCGGAGCAAGGAGAGCACCACCTCGCCGGAATTTCACCGGAGCCCGCCGCCTCTGGAGAAGAAGGGCGCCATCGATTTCGTCCACCCTAGGAGCTGCCGCGACCACCCCTGAGTTCGCCGTTGTCGACTTTGTCGTTCGCCCGCCTCGCTGACCCTCGCCTGCACCCCGGTGAGCCCCCAGCACCCCTCACTGGTCGTGCTAGATTTCTTTCTCGCCGGCGTTGTCTCGCGTCGATGATGACTCCCAGCCATTGGATTAGAATCAGATCAAACGACCCACATTGCCCTGTACCGCTTCGCCCCTCCCCGTCTCAATGACGAGTGGGGACACCCACTTAAGCAGCCCGCGGGAGCACTGCGCTCAGCAGGCCGGCCCGTTAACTTTTCCCGCGCAGCCCAGTTATTCAAATTAAACCTTTTCTATTTTATTTCAAACTCACTTCTGTACCCAACTTCAAAATTCAACCCAGATCGATTCAGTGCATTAAATTGAATGAAACCAATTTTGTTAGAAAGGCCTGGGAATGCTGAATCCAAGCCCGTTGGATTCAAGTCATTTGGATCTATAGATCACCCATGGTAAAAATAACAAGGCAGAAGCTTTTCTGCATTCAAACATTTTTCAAATTTAAACCATAATAGCTTTTGAGTTGATTCCAACTCTCAAAAATCACATTTAACCATACCTTTCAGAATATATAAAAATATATAGGTTTACTTGCAGAAATAATGTTCAAGTAATAAAAGAAGGCTACATAAGCATTTCTAGACACATTAATTAATTAAAATAAAAGGGTAAAACCTTATTAAATTGTGACACCACTTTAAATCACATTCCCTTGGACTACAATATGTGGTGATGACATGTGTCCACGTGATCCCATGTTTTTCAATGAGTAAAAATTACTTTTCTAAAAATAAAAGAAATTAAACCAAGCCTTAATCTTGTAATTTTAGAGATGATGCTAGATCATCTATAGGACCCTTGTGTGTGATGATTGCAAGTAGTTAAGTATTGTTTGGTGATTGTGTACCTCGTATTTATTCATAGACGATAGTACCGACCAAGGATACGAGGAGGAAGGAGGATTCTACGAAGAAGAAGCCGAGGAGAACTTCAACCACTGCTCTGCACAAGGCAAGTTGATGCTATACCTATGCAAGCTTATACTGATATTGATGCAAGTTAACTCTTGCAAGATACCCTACTGATGCAACAAACCCCTACTTGTTACTATGACTACTATATGCCTTAAGCATATGTGATCATACCCACTTTACAGACCAATCCTAGTTTTTACTTGCAAGCTTTATACTTTATTTCTTTATCAAATCTAGTACTTAGAGCTTACTTAAGTGAATGGTAGATACTAGAAACATATGTGACTGTTGCATAAAGAGCATAAAATTTGGCCTAAGATAGAAACCTTGATATCATCCTAAGATATAAGGTGTACTTAGTTGAAACTCCCCTAGTTTACCACCCCACATTATTGCTTACCCCCACCTGTATATGCTAGTGCTAAGCATAAAACTTGATCAACTTTAGATGGGAATACTTGGAGGAAAAATGGTTATGAAAACCTTGGAATGATGGATCATTCTATTGAAATGATTTGGAACATGTGTTTCCAAACATTGGATGATTTTGATGATGAAAATGTTGAGGCATGAGCCTTAGCCCTTTATAAGACTGATGGTTGTCTGGATGCGATACCATTTCAATTTTATCATACAACCACAATACCCGAATATTGGGTAGGGCTTGACTGGAAACTTATATACCTTAGTGTTAGCACCCTCACGGCCAAGGTCTGAGCTGAGGCTACCTTGTGAAGATTGTCCACCTGTGCAGTACCCAAGATGACAGTTGGTCATGGTTGGGAGGCCAAACTCACAGGAGAGGTGCTTATACTAGGGCGTGTAATTGAAAGGTTAGGATTGATTATCCGCATACTGAGTATGGTGAATTCAGGATTTGTTCTTGACGGATGTATCGAATGTTGTGGTGAAAGTGTACAATCTCTGCAGAGTGTCAAACTATTCGAATAGCCGCGTCCGCGGTTATGGACAGTTGGAGTGGCCATATTGTTCCCCCGTCAGACTTTTCAAAATGACTTGTGAAATGAATTGAGACTTTGACTTCACCACAACCGGGTTGTGACATGAAATACAAGATACCACTTAGGAGTTATAAAATTTTGATTAGCTTTGGAACTTCGTAGAGATAAATCTGGCTTTTGCAAAACAACCCTAGAGCCTAGTGTCCTATTATCCAAAAACCCCTTTACCTATTAGTATTAGTTTGCGAGTACTTAAAGAGTACTCATGGCTTTGTCCCTGGCTATTCCCATGGCCAGACTATGAAGAGGAGTACCTGGAGGATGGACCCCAGGAAGGTTACGACAACTAGGATCATCTCCCATCGTCAGCATTGCCTGTGACCCCGAAGATGGAGCTTCGCCTACGCTACCGTTATTATTACGTATTACGCTGCTTGATGTTGTATTAAGAACTGGATCATGAGATCCCTATTTGTGTAAGAAATTATGTATCGTTGTAATGGATGATGTACTATGGTATCCAATTCTGTTATGTCTCGCAAAAATGGTAATCTTGGGATTGCGATGTATGGCATAACAGGCATCTAGAATTAAAAAATCCGGGTGTTGACAGAGCACTTGCACAACATCTTCTGTCCTGCCAGCCCGTTGCAGCGGGGCCTCAAGAGAACTACTGGCAATTAAGGTGCTCCTTTTTATAGAGCACCGGAGCAAAGCATTAATACTCCGTGAACACATGTGATCCTTACATCATAGCCTTCCCCCCAGGTTATCCCAATTTCTTCCACTTCGGGGCCTTTGGATCCGGACAATGATATGTGTACACAACTTGCATATAAGATCACAAACAACACTATCATAATGAATCCATAATACGTTCAGATCTGAGATCATGGCACTCGGGCCCTAGTGACAAGAATTAAGCACAACAAGTTGCAACAAAGTCAAATAGCACTAATAAAGATACTAGGCACCATGCCCTAACAATCTTATTCGATTACATGATAGAACTCATCCAATTCTTACCATCCCCATAGCCTACAGCGGGGATTACCCACTTATGGATGAGGGAAACATGGATGGTTGATGGAGAGGCATTGGTGATGATGGTGGCGATGATCCTCTCCAAATTCCTCGTACCGACAGGGTGCCAGAACAGAGTTTCTGGTTTTGAATCACGGTTTCTGGTGGTGGCGGCGCAGCGAAACTCTTTCTCGAAAAACATCGCCCCCCTCGGTTTTTAGGTCAAGAGGCAAATTATATGCGAACAGGGAGGCCGAGGGGGTGCCTGAGGCGGCCGCACCCCCAGGCGCGGGGTGGGCCCACCCGCGCGGCAGGGGGTGTGGGCCCCTCAAGCCTCCACTCCGTCTCGTACTCTGGCTCTGTGGATCTTCTGGTGAAATAGGATTTTTGACATATTTTCCAAGATTTTTCCTGATAGTTGATTTTCTGCAAAAAAAACTAGACACCAAGGTAATTCTGCTCAAATCAGCGTCAGTCCGTGTTAGTTATATACAAATCACACATGTTTAGAGAAGAAACAATAACATAAGTGTTTGGAAAAGTAGATACATTTTGGACGTATCAGAAATCCAGCCAAAATCTGGGCATGTCATCACGGGGGAGCCTCAGCGGTCTTTTGAGCTTTTGCAGCAGTCAATCTATGAACTAGGCAGTTTCTCCTCCTCCTGATTCTTGGAATGGGACCTTCCAATTCCTCAGATAGGAGATCACCAAACTCCACAAATTTTTTATATTTATCCGGGTAGATCTGGATAAATATTTTTTAACCTTATGAACAAGATTTTGAACGCGACGAACATCTTTGAATATGCAAATGTATTTATTTTGAAACATGTGAACTTTTTTGAGTTTCGTGCACATTTTCGAACTTTGTGAACCTATTTTGTACACATGACTTTTGTTTGAATACATAATACATACAATTTTTGAACCCTTGATCAATTTTGAAACTAGGTGATTTTTTTAAAAAAATAAAGAAATATCGAAAAGAAAATAAAAATAAAAAGAAGAAGAAAATTAGAGCCAGAAAAACTGCTCCAAGACGCGCGAGAAAACAAACAACGAAGTTGAGCGAGATAAATGAGCATGGCCCACATACCATGGGGGCTCCTCGGGCGCTGTGCGGGCCGCAACACACTCGCTCGCCACAAGTGGTGGTCTATTGGGCCGCCGCCCATCAGGCGTTCCGCTTTTTATAGTTTTTCTCTTTATGTTTTTTCTTGATTTTTTTTCAAAATCGCGATAACCGATTATTATTCAATTTTAAAACAGATTTAAAATATGAATATTTTTAAATTTTACGAGTTTGAAATCTAAAACTTTGTCGAAAATAAATAAATAAAATCCAAACACTTTTCAATTTGAATATTTTTAAATTTAAACTTTTTAAAATCCATATTATTTCAACCTTATTTTTTTTCAAAATCTAAACAATTTTCAAATTTTAACAAATTTAGAAATATGAACATTTTAAAATTTAGAAAATGTGAATAAATTTTAAAATCTAAACAAAATTCAAAATCTATACTTTTTAAAAATTTGAACAAAATTCAAAATCATAAAAATGTTGTAAAAACAAAAAATAAAACTAAAAAGAAACAGAAAAAGGAAAAAATAAAATGAAAACAAAAAAAAAGACAAATAGAGAAAACCATAAGGCCAGCCCATACCACGTGCGGGAGGCATGCTATTTTCTTTGCAAGGTGGGCTGTAACGACCGACTTGATTGGTATATAGGGTTTTCTTGCAAAAAATAGATTGTTTTCTCTTCCTGCTATTTTCATTTTTATTTTATGAATTTTATTTTGCGCATACGTTAACATTTTTTGATTCTCAGGAACACTTACTTACATCATGGACAATTTTTCTTTCAAATAAACATTTGAATCTCGTAAATAAATTATAAACTATATGAAGGCTATTTTAAATCTCATGAACAATTTTTTTGTACCACGGTAAACATATTTCCTAAAATAATGCTAGACTTACGGACTGCTACCCTTACGGCAAGACTACAGATGAACATGGCTAAAATTGGTTTGTTAAAATTTTATCTCTTCTAGAAAAGCGGAGCGGTTTTGTTATTTCACCCATACGTGCTATGCCAGATGTGAGTCCGATAAGATGTTTTCGTGTAGCTATGACAATAAATTTTTTTTGGTTCTCCATGCAAGGAGGGGACTCTGTGGGCTATGAATACCCAGGCTGTTTCACTTGACATAGAGGAATGGAAGTGCAAACATATTGGGTCTGGCCTGTTACGCAGGCCCATGAAATGATGGATTGTTTTTTCGAATTGTCACCGCAAGGGGGAGGTCCCCTCCCGAATTTTTTTATTCAATAAGGCTCAAAAGACAGAGTATAGTTTTTTTATAGACGAAGGGGAAGCAGAGAGAGGATTAAACATTGGTGCTGGCAGTAATGCAAGCAGCCCAAGAGTTTTGGAAGCATGAAAGGATGGTCAATTCGCGATTAGTGCACTTCTAGTCTTGTAAAGCATGGTTTTCAGCCAAACAGGGATCGCCCCTGTTCCCGAACATCAATAACATTTTCTAAAAAACCTTCAAGAAAATAGACATAAAGTGTTGTAACTCTTGAGCCCGTGATACTGCCCAGTGTACATCTGTTTGAAGTGTGGATAAGGTGCAGTTTAACACTTCCATCACTCCACGCAGCATATCAAGAGCAAGTAATCTGAAGCCCAAACCCCAGAGAGACCTCTGGCCTGTATGTACTATGGAGGCAGAATACAAGTGCATGCTTGGAGATAGCAGTGGCGGCATATGGAGGAGGGCCAGAAAACCCGGTATTTTGGTCTTTGCGGTCCCGCGTACAGATCACTCAGATCTACTCCCTCCGTTTCAAAATATAAGATGTTTTAGGTTTATAAAGAAAATAAATCTAGACTTATTTTAGTATGTAGATTCACTTAACTTTGGGATAAATCTGCACACTAAAACAAGTCAAGATTATTTTCTTCACAAACCTAAAACATCTTATATTTTAAAACGGAGGAAGTAGTAGTTGACGACGACTCGTGGAACCAATCTCCAGCTGTTGTTACCGAGATCCTCTCTGGAAGACTGAAAGGGTCAGTCAGGTAAGGTTAGGCTAGCTCTGACTGTTTGTTATCCGTTCTTGGGAAAATCACAACAAACTCTCTAACGTCACCGCGAAAGACATAGCCGGAATGGACAATTCGTAGGATTTCAGATGTGAATATAAGAGATTCTTGACTCAGTTTGTTTAATGTAGAAACGAGTCAGACATGGCTTGTTCAGTTACCCCTCATGCCAGGAGTCCTTGTTTACTAGCCGAAGAAGGCTAACTTGGCTTATGTAACTGGGTTTGGCAGGGAAATAGTCAAAAAGTCCTCTGTTTCTGTTCTGTATAACTCCGAGGGTGTTTGACTGAAGTCTGAACTTATCGTCTGTAAAGGATCTTGGTATAGGTAGATAGGAGTAGGATTTTTGTCTCTTCCGCGCTTCTGGATCTTGGTATAGCAAACGTTGATGCTGTGTTGCGTGTGGGCGGTTTGTTAACCAAATTCTACTAAAAAATACCACGACTACAACCGCCAAAGAAAAACATAAGCATATTCTTCCCGAGTCCTAAAATACTCACCAGTCTCACTCAACACCCCACGGACAGCAGGAATCCAGAGTTGGTGCTATCGAATATTTGAGGTTATCTGGACATTCACAGGACCTTAATTAGTCTGTATTCTAAAAAGTAGGGAGGTGAGCCATCAAACGTCCTGCATACATACGGCTGCTCTACAGCTCTACCTGCAACAACCCAATTATGATCGCAGCGATTCTACAACGTCGTGGGCGTCTCGGGCTTATCTTCACCGTTCAGGCTGTGTTTGAGATTCGCGTTGTCTGTTTTGCACCCACCACCCTATATGAAACGAGTTGTACACTGCACCCTTCGTCTCCTATAGGCAAACAAACTGTACCAGGGCAGTTTGTTGCTGGACATATCGTCTTCCACATGACCAATGGACGACCTCGTGCGCAGCAATTCCACCTCTCCCCTCTTCTCTTCCAAACCTCCTCCTCTGGCCGTCGGGCGCGGAGCTCGGGCCCAAGATCCCCTCCACCGTCGCGCCGTCGATGCGTTCTAGCCGAGCTCGGGGTGAGGAGCCTCTCCACCGCCACCCCATGGAGGTGGTCTGGCCGAGCTCGGACCTCGTCGAGGCATCCTCCACTGCCACCGTGTTCGACCCCGACGAGCGGACAAGCCCACCTTGTCGCGCCCCCGAGTGGCTCCTGGTAGCGCCCAATCGATGCTCCAGTTCATGGCGTGGGTACCCCTCCATGGCAACGCCGATCTGGACCAGGTGGAGCGGTTCCCCTCCTGCTGGACGACGAGCTCGCCATTCATGGACACCGTCGGCTACCTCGTCCCGGATCTGGGCATGGAAGGCTAATCTGTATGCTCCATGGATTTTATTTTGTTCAGATCCATCGATTATTACATGATTTCTTTTTCATCTTTTCCCATGTATAGTCTGCTGTCATTTTTTTTGTCGTGTTCTTATTTGGGAAGAACAGATGAGCTAGATAGTCTTAATTGATCCATGTTTCGGTTCTATTTTGGACTCTGATGTTGGTATCAAATTATGGAAACGAATCTGGGAGCGTGAACTATCTTGAATTCTTTTATATATATAATAATTGGAAGGTTTGATGCTAAGTGGGAGGTAATTAAGGAACGTTCTGGACACCCTGTGTACCATCTCGATCTGTACATGCTCCGCATTTTCTGGTCCAAGGAACGAGCTACAAAATACTGACCGGTCTGTTACAGAAAAAAGGAGGGCTTCCTGACAAGACATAGATATAAGGCAAGGTGTAATCTGCAAGTTGCTGTAGGTCTTCGCACGATCTCAAAGCATTATTGAATGTACAGGATAGGCCCGGTACCCCCTCATATATGTAGAGTATGATATTCGCCCAATTATGTATAAACTGTAGCAGGACCATGAGGCGATCGAGGAGCAACCACCGGTGACCCGCCAATGATACCGTCGGAGAGCTTCCAAGAGAGGAAATGATGTCGACGATGCGTTACTGGTGAAGATGTAACTAAACATTCGCTTGATGCCATCCTCAGCAGGGGAATAATCAACAACCCTAGGAATGTTATCTTTGCCAGTCTATGAATAAGGACACTGTCCTATAATACAAGTCAGTTAAGAATACTTTCCGTCAATTCTCTGCTATGTGCCGAAACAGAACATGGCAAACGTTATGGATGGGAGATATAAAAGGATGATTCCTGATCGAAGCAGGCAGGTTATGGTGGCACCATCAGGTAGGTTAGGTTTGCACCGACGACCATAAACAAAAGAGTCTTCGTGCCATAAGCAGCCACGGTTCGGTAGGCCGTAGCTCCGATAAACTGTAGCGCAGGCTTGCAAGTAGACAGAGACAATGGTGTGGTTGCCACTTGCCATTCGGTATAATTGATAATCTTTGGCTCATTATTGAGATGTGGTTAAGGAATGCCGGAATGACAGAGAGGAAAGTATACATAGTACTCTCACCGATTCGTAATAAGTGTCGATTTAGTATAATTTTATTCTAAATCAGCAACACTAATTATGAATCAGAGGGAGCATTAAGGGCTTGTTTGATTCATAGGAATTGCATAGGAATTATGTAAGATTTGAATCCTATAGGAATTTTTCCTATGTTATTGTTTGATTCATAGGAACACATCCTATAGGAATCTTGTAGTGCAATTTCTATAGGAAAGAAACATTAGATCATACCTCATGGAAAAATTCCTTTGCTACATCAAACACAATTTCTCTTCCCATAAGATTCAAGTTGGCATGACATCTCAATCCTATGTTTTTTCTATTCCTATACTTTTCCTATCCTATGAATCAAACAAGCCCTAAGAGTTTAGTGTCCCAACAACGGTAGCGCCATGCATGCTTGCTTGGCATCTGGTGCATTGCGGGTTGCATTGCGGGTTGATTAGTATTTCGGGCTGTAAAGACAGCCACAATATTGCTATAGCTAAATATGCCAGAAAGGTAAATTTGATTTCACCATATAATTTGGTTAGGGCTTTACAATGTAGCTATTCTTAATTCATGTACCATGCAGTCCCACTGCTGACAAGAACAACCCCATTTTTTGTCTAAGACATGAGAGCACAAGACACATGTCACACACATGTTAGCTAATCAATTTTGAACCACCTTTAAAACCAGGGCACCTTTTGCTCTGGTTCCTGTTTTACTCAATTTTAAACTACGCTCATAATGTAGGAACTAGTTTGAAATGCCAAAATAGAAGTTTGGAACTATCTTTAGCTACACAGTGTTGGTACCCTAACTTGGTTGCAAGAGGTGACCACCGATGTAATTTTCATCCCCTGTGCTGTCTTGTGTGGTCTTTAATAATGGTTGGCTAGCCAGTCCGGCCGGCCCTGTTCAAAGAAGAAGAAGCTTTGCCTGCCGGGGCACGACACGCACGAAGGCGCCATGGCCATCAGCGCATCAGCTGATGTGAGTCTGCATGTACCATCGTTTTGACTTGGCGAGAGTGTGTTCGCTCAGCCATGGCCACCCTACTATTGGCTAGGGAGTAGGGAACAATAGGGAAGGAACATAGTCGGTTGCAGCCTTGCAGGACACGTACCCCCGCGCTTCTCCTGTTCTTTGGTCGCTGCCCTGCACGACCTTGAGAAAACAAAGTTCACGCGCGGGGCAATGGTTCATCATCTGTCACCGAGCTGCAGTTACCTTGAATTAAGGAATGGACGCTTCCAAGAGAGGAAATCATATCGCGATGCTTTACCGTCGCAGATGTACCTGAACATTCATCTGATGCCATCTTCAGAAAGGGGAAGGAATAATCAACAACCATAACAATGTTATCTTCGTCGAACGTTAATTCTCTATTATGCCGAAACAGACATGGCAAAGGTTATGGAGGATGGGGGACGGATTAACTACTCGCAGTATGAATCGTGATAAAAGCAGGGCAGGTTACGGTGGCACCATCAGGTAGGTTAGGTTGCACCGACGACCATAAACAAAAGAGTCTGCACGCCATAAGCAGCCACAGTTCTGTAGGCCGTATGTAGCTCCGATAAAACTGTAGCATAGGCGAGCGGTTGCTGGTCCGTGTATGTATATTTGGCAAGTGGACAGAGACAATGGTGTTGTTGCGACTTGCCATTCGGTAGTAGCTGATAATTGTAGTGCACTAGTGCTTATAAATGAGATGTGGTTAGGGAATTATACAGACTAGATTACAGTATAATTGAGAGTTTGGTGTCTCAACAACTGTAGCGCCATGCATGCATGCTTGGCATGGCGCATTGCGAGCATAATTAAGATTCAGCCCCTGTGTGGTTTTTATTAATGGTTTAAAAAAATGATTAGCTAGCCAGGCCAACCTCCGTTCAGAGAAGAAGAAGAAAGCCTTGCCTGCCGGGGCACGACACGCAGGAAGGCGCCATGGCCATCGGCGCATCAGGTGATGGGAGTCTGCATGTACCATCGTATTGACTTGGCCACAGCTGTGTGCCCGCCCTAGCTAGGCGCCATGCCATGACCACCCTACTAGCTAGTAGTGAGCAAAGCGAAAGGAACATATATATAGACGGCTGGGTGCAGTGCAGGACACGACCCGGCAGCCTTTCTCCTGGTGCGTGTTTGATTGCTGTCGGCACGACCTTCAGAAACGAAGTTCACATAAGTACGGCGAAAAGTTCACATCTTCTGTCACTCAGCTGAAGTTACCCTACTCAGCCGGGACTTCTGAAAACAACACATTTGCATCTTCGTGGACTTTCTACACATGGTACCTAGGAGCAACTCTAGCGGCAGATACGATAAAATCGCGAACTGTTTATAGTTCACCAAAACGCTTTTTTCAGTCCGACTGTAGCCAAAAAGAATAGACACCGTGAATACGAGCTCTATATGCGGGGTCCACCAGTTTCTTTCTTTTTCCCCCACACTCCTCCCCTCCCTAGAAATCACTCCCGCGCCACCTTGCAGCCCCCCCTCCCTAGAAATCGAGTGACGACGTCCGGTAGCTGGTCCGGCGAGAGGCCGGTAGATCCATCTATCGTCTGCCGACTCGCCTGGCTCCTCCTTCGTACCAGCGTCGCCATCCGCGCACAGTCCGAGCCAGCGCGCGCTTGTCACGGGGGGCATGCCCCGCTGCAATTCAGTTTGACCCCGTACCGACCCGCGCGGGGCCAGGAACAAGGCCTCGCCTACCTACCACAGTACCAGTGCACTTGCATCGAGCTAGACGATGCACTTGTGGGACGACGGCGGTCGTTCACGGCGGGGCCGATCCGTCATCATTGCTGCGGCCTTTTGGAATGCTAGCTAGCTAGCTGCTGCACTCGGCTGAAAGCTACCCCGGACCAGTAGTTTGAGCCGGCAGGATCCGGATCAGATGCATACTAGGAGTACTGGACTGCGATTCGGTTGGTGCTTCGTCGGAGCATGTACGGCCATTCCCAAGGACAGGCAACCCATCGGCCGACGATCGTACGTTTATAAAGAGGAAAAGGAGCTCTGAGGGGAGCTAGGTAACAGTAGGCGTTCCAAAATAAATAAATAAATAATGTCGTTGCAGATCTCTCAAAACTCTCACTCACGGGGTAATCTGGATAAAACTGAATGCAAGAAATTGAGACACAGAACACAGATGAATTTTATGCTGCGTGCAACTTGCAGCTTTTCTGTTTTGCCGTTCTATTTATTCAACGGGCGAGTACAACTGACAACCGGAAAACCAGCTCCATCGAGCACCTACAGAACGTGCCATCCCACGATCGGCTCAACGTGCTAGTCAACTAACTAACTGCTGAAGAAACGGTCCTAGTTCTAGATAACCATGCGGATCACAGGCGATTAGCGCATGTGTTTATTCTCTGAAACTAGAAAACTGTAACTGCAACAAGCTTATTCAGAGTTCAGCTAACATTTCACCCCCTAAGCTTGTTGCTCTACTGGATTTCCACGATGCCAAGTTTCTGTCGCATTTCGATGAACTTGATCTTGCCCAGCGTCTTGGTCAGGATATCAGCCAGCTGTCCATTCGTGCCGATGTGCTCGACTTCAACCTTGCCGTCGTCGATGTACTCTCAGATGAAGTGGAACCTGGTATCAATATGCTTGCTCCGGTCGTGATGAACCGGATTCTTGCAGAGGGCGATTGCTGATTTGTTATCCACCAGAAGCCTGAATCTTGCAGGTGGTTTTCCAACCAGCTCGCCGATCAGGCGACTGAGCCATACACCTTGACAGGCAGCTGCAGATGCCGCCATGTACTCAGCTTCACACGAAGAGAGAGCGACAGTCTTCTGCTTGTGTGAGGTCCAGGTAATAAAGTTGTCGCCCAGGAAGAACAAAACATCGGTCGTGTTTCTTCTATCATCCACATCACCGGCTAGATCACTGTTGCTAAACCCTGTCAGCTTTAGTTCACCATTGCCGGCCTTGTAGCAGCATCCATGCCCAAGCGTGCCACTGACGTATCGCAGCATCTGCTTTACCACAACCATGTGCTGCTTGGTTGGCGCTGCCATGTACCGGCTCGTCATCCCTACTGAATGAGAAATGTCAGGCTGCGTGTTGACGAGGTAGCGCAGACACCCAATGATGCTTCTGAATTCAGTGGCATCCACCGGTCCGCTCCCGTCGTTCTTGCAGAGCTTCAGCTTATTCTCCATTGGTGTGTGGCACAAGTTGCAGCCGCGCATCCCTGCACGATCCAGTATCTTGGTTGCGTAGCTCCTCTGATTCAGAGTGATCTCGCCATTTTTCTGCACCACCTCAATGCCCAGATAGTAAGACAGCAGACCGAGGTCACTCATTTTGAACAAGTTACTCATCTCTGTCTTGAACTCCTGGATCTCCTGATCACTAATGCCTGTGATGATTAAATCATCTACATACACTTCGACAAGGAGGAACTTGCTGTCGTTGCCCCTCCTGTACACTGCGTGCTCCAACTGACATCGCACAAAACCAAGTTCAGAAAGTGTGCTGTGCAGTTTGGCGTACCATGCTCTTGGGGCCTGATGGAGACCATACAGGGCTTTGCTGAGCTTGAGTACGTGTCGAGGATGCTGCTTGTCGACGAAGCCGGGAGCCTGATGCACATAAACCTCCTCCGTCAGATCGCCGTTCAGAAACACCGACTTCACATCCATGTGATGGACGTTCCAGCCAGCGTGTGCGGCGAGGGCGAGCAGGGCGCGCACCGTCTCCATCCGAGCGACAGGGGCGAAAACTTCATCGAAATCCACCCCCTGGCGCTGAGCATATCCCTTCGCGACCAGCCTCGCCTTGTACTTGACGATGTCGCCGGCCGGCCCCTTTTTGACCTTGAACACCCACTTCAAACCGATGGCGCGTTGTCCGCCGGGAAGTGCAGTGAGCTGCCAGGTCTGGTTGTCGACGATGGATCGCAGCTCCTCGCGCATTGCATCACGCCAGGCTTCATCAGCCAGTGCTTCCTCAACACTGGCTGGCTCTTCTGCAGTGAGAAGATGCAGTTCTTCCTCTACCTCTTGGACAGGTTCACTTGCCGCCGGCGCTGTGGCGTCGTAGATGTCAGCCACGCGTCGGTAGCGTCGAGGTTCCTCCGAGCTGGCGTGTGCGTCCAACGTGTCGTCGTGTGATGGTGGTGTGCACCACTCCATCGTGCGCTTCGGGGCATGCGCAGGAGTGGCTGTGTCCTCGTCGGAGCACGATTCAGCACATACACAGCTGTCTTGACGGCTTCTTCCCCAAAACTCCGCTGGAATGCCCATGATTTTCATCATGCAGCGTGCCATCTCCACGACAGTCGCGTTCCGCCTCTCCACCACGTCATTCTGTTGTGGGGAGTACGGTGCGGTGGTGTAGTGGCGGATGCCTCCTTCGTCGTAGTAGGCCTTGAATTCAGAGGAGTTGAACTCACCTCCTTGGTCTGACCGAAAGGCGCGCAGGTGGCACTGTCCTTGTGACTCTGCGTGCGCCCTGATCTTCTTGAAGCAAGAGAACGCCTCATCCTTGGAGCGAATCACCTCGATCCACATGAATCTGCTGTAGTCGTCGACCACCAGCAGGAAGTACTTGTTGCCACCGGCCGTGGCGGGCGTGATAGGGCCGCAGAGGTCGGTGTGGACGAGATCGAGGCCCTGTTCTGCACGGTGTGTGCTGGCCTGCGGGAACGCCATGCGGTGCTGCTTACCTAGTGCGCACCCGTCGCAGTACTGATCGACGTGCTCCAGCACCGGCATTCCTCGCACCATGTTCTTCCGAGACATGCCACGGAGCGCCCTGAAGTGGAGGTGCCCGGAGCGAGCGTGACACAACCACGTTGGATCATCCATGCGCGCCACGAGGCAGACCGGCACGGCGAGTTTCAGAACTAGCTTGTACAGCCTGTTCCTGGTTCTCTGCACGCGCGCCAGCAGCTGCCGTGCTTGATCATAGATGCAGAGGTGGCCGTGCTTGATCGTCATCGCGCAGCCGTTTTCATCGAGCTGGCCGAGCGAGAGAATGTTCGTCCGCAGTTTGGGGATGAAGAAGACGTCGGAGAGGATCCTCTGATTCCCAGATGCGCAGGTGAACAGGATGGTTCCCTTGCCCTGCACCTCCACGAGCGATCCGTCCCCGAAGCGTACGGTGACGTGCACCGCTTCGTCGAGAGTGGTGAAAACGGAGCGCGTCCCAGTCATGTGACTACTCGCCCCCGTGTCCAGGTACCAGGCCCCATCGTTCGTGGCGACAGGAATGACCCTGTCTTCGTTGAGGAAGACTGCCTGCGGGGCCGTGATGCCGTCGCTCACCCCCTCAAGGGCTTGCGCCATCAGGAGCGCTGGGGCAGTGTCTTCGTTGAGGAAGACTGCCTGCGGGGCCGTGATGCCGTCGCTCACCCCCTCAAGGGCTTGCGCCATCAGGAGCGCTGGGGCAGTGTCGACGTCGAGCGGCTCGTCTGCCACGGCGAGGAGAAGGCCGAGGCCCTCAACATCAGCTTCCGCGACGTTTGCCTGCGCGCCCTGCCTCTCCTCGTCACGCTTCTTCTTCCTGGACTCCACCGCCCAGTGTCCTGGCTTGCCACAGTAGCGGCAGTTGCCCTTCCAGCGTGTTCCGCCGTCGCTCGTGCCGCCGGTCCCGGCGGGCTTATCGCTGCCCGGTGTTTTGTTCTTGGGCGTGCTCTAACCGCCCGTGTCACTGCTGCGCTGCCGCGAGCGTGCGGCCCACTCCTCCTCGGTGAGGAGCAAGCGGCCCCCCGTCTCCTCCGGCCCGCCACGCCCTTCCGATGCGGCGAGGCGCCCGGACAGCTCCTCCAGGGACAATTCCTTCAGATCAAGAAGGGTTTCAATTGAACAGGCCATTTGGTTGTACCTGTGGGGAACGATGCGCAGGGTCTTCTGAACGGCGTCGAGTTCGGTGGTTGAATCACCGAGAGACTGCAGCTTAGTCACGACGCTGGAGATGCGGATCGTGAAGTCTTCGATCGACTCGCCGGTGCCGAACACCAGGGCGTCGAAATCCTTGCGCAGCTTCTGCCGCCGCGCCTCCCGCACACGATCCACACCGATGCACATGGTTTTGATGGTATCCCATGTGGCCTTGGCGTTGTCCTTCGCCGCCAGCACCTACACCGTCTCCGGCGGTACGCAGCCGAGGATCACACTGAGCGCCTGCCGCTCGGTCCGTTCTGGTGCGTCATCCGCGTCGACGGCTTCCTAGAGGCCAGCGCCCTGGAGCTTGACGCGCATCAGGATGGACCACTCGGTGTAGTTCGTCTTCGTGAGGGTAGGCCAGGTCACGGCGCCTACGCCGTCACCGCTTCCACCCTCCCTCACGATCTCGCGCACCACGATCTCACCCCCGCCGCGCCTAGTGTGGCTTCGCCCACGGTTCCGCGCGCCCGAGCCCTCGGGGGTCACTGACCTGTCCGAGCCTCGCTGCGCCGCTTCCGCCGCCGCCTCCTCAGCGGCCCGTGCCGCTGCAGTGCATGCCGCCGCCGGTGGTGGTGTTCCTACCATGGTCCCAAAGCGCGATGGCTCTGATACCAAATTAATCGTGCCCTAGAGGCAATAATAAAGATGTTATTATTATAATTCTTGTTCATGATAAAGTTTATATTCCATGCTAGAATTGTATTAAGCGGAAACTTTTGGTTTGTGAACAACACCGTGTCCCTAGTACGCCTCTATGGACTAGCTCATTGATTAATGATGGTTAAGGTTTCCTAACCATAGACATGAGTTCTCGATTGATAATGAGATCATATCATTGGGAGAATGATATGATGGACAGACCCAAACTAAGCGGAGCAATTAGATCGTGTCATCGTGTTCATCTTTGCGAAGCTTTTCTTATGTCAAATATTGTATTCCTTAGACCATGAGATAATACAACTCCCTGGTATCGGAAGAAAGCTTTGAGGTCATCAAACGTCATCCTATGAGAGGGTGATCATAAAGGTGTCTCTCAGGTGATCGGAAAGTACCTGTTGGGTTGTATGTATCGAGATGGGATTTGTCCCTCCCAAGTCGGAGAGATATACTTCGGGCCCACTCGGTAATCGATATCAACACCGCTTGCAAGCATGTGGTTAAGGAGTTAATCACAAAGTGATATCGGATTACAGAACGAGTAAAGTACTTGCTGTGAACGAGATTGAACTAGGTATGACGGTACCGACGATCAAATCTCGGGCAAGTAAAATATCGCGAGACGAAGGGAATATATATATGGGATTGATTGAATCCTGGCATCGTGGTTCATCCGATATGATCATCGATGAATGTGTGGGTGTCAATATGGGTTTCCAGACCCCGTTGTTGATTATTGATAGAAGATCATGTCTGCATGTTCTCGAACCCGAAGGGTCACACACTTAACGTGTCTCGACGCTAGGATAGATTGGATAATTGGTTTATTAGTTTTTGTTCGGAGTCTCGGATGGGATTCGGGACATCACGAGAGGTTCCGGAATGGTCCGGAGAATAAGATTCATATAAGGCAATGCAGTTTTTGGAGTTCGGAATTGTTTCGGGTTAATCGGTATTGTACCGGAAGCTTCTAGAACCTTCCGGAGGGGGACCAACGTGGCCCCACCTGCCGGGAGGGGGCATGGGCCTATGAGGGAGTGCCCTGGACGCATTGGGCCAGGGGCACAAGGCCCCATAGGGCCCAGCCGCCCAAACCTAGGGGAAACCCTAGGGGGAGCTTCTAGAAGGAGGGGGAGGAAACTTGCCCCCCACTCTTCCCTCCTTGGCCGCCGGCCTAGGCTTGGGGGAGGGGCTAGGGTTGGCGCCCACCCCTCTATATAAAGAGGGCTGGGGGCACACCATCCCCCACACCTCCTCCACAACCCTAGCCGCCCTGCTGCCCTCCTCTCTCTCTCCCTCCCGACTGCACGTAGGCGAAGCCCTGCTGCAGAAACTCTCCACCACTTGCACCGCGCCGTCGCGTTGTAGATCCAATCCGTCTCTCCACCATACTTGCTGGACCGAGGAAGGAGGAGACGTCGAGTTGCCGCACGTGTGCATCTCTCGGAGGCATCGCCACTTGCGGTGTTAGATCGGATCGGATCGCGAGGAGGAGAAGCGAGTACGACTACATCACCCACATTTCGTCGAACGTTCCGCTGTGCGAATCTTCAAGGGTATGAAGATCTCATCTAATCCCCCTCGTTGTTTGCATCTCCTAGATTAGATCTTGGCTTTCCCGTTCGCATCCGTAGAATTTTTTTGATTTACTATGTTGCGAAACCCTTCAGTGGTATCAGAGCTAGATCTATGCGTAGATGTGTTTCACGAGTAGAACGCAACATGGTTGTTGCGGGCGTTGATGTTTTCTGTTGCAAACCTCTTGTTTGTGTTATTCTTATGGCGCGGGATAGTGAGATTGAAGCGGTCTAGGCCAACCTTACGCGACGTCGTTTGCGAGACCGGCTCTGCACTTGACGTGTGGCTTGTTCCACACATGCGGCTGGTGGATGCTAGTTTCTCTCACTACAGTTGTCATGGGATTTACACCGGAGTTTGGCAAGGCAACCATAATATCACCGTTGTGGCTTTCCGTAGATAAGAATCGTTCTTAGCTTGCTACTCCCATAAGCCACGTAAAACATGCAACAACAAAGTAGAGGCGTCTAACTTGTTTTTGCAGGGAGTGTTTTCTGTGATATGGTATGGCCCAAGATGTGATGTGTATGTTGTATGCAATGATCATGTTTTGTAATGTTTCACGACTTGCATGTCGATGAGTACACAACCGGCAGGAGCCATATGGTTGTCTTTATAATTGTGTATGACCTGTGTGTCAACTCCTTATACGTCATGTAATAGTTTTACTTTATCGCTAAGTAGTTAGCAATAGTTGTAGTTGTTATTCGTGGTGGATGCAATCATGGTGGAGTGATGGAGATCATGCCGGCACGCACAAGATGGAGATCATTGCGTGAAGATTGGCTATACCATGTCACATAAATTTATATGCATGTGATGTTTATCTTTTTATGTATCTTATTATGCTTAGATCGCGACGGTAGCATTATAAGATGATTCCTCACTTAAAGATCAAGATAAAACTGTGTTCTCCCCATGTATGCACCGTTGCGAAAGTTCGTCGTGTCCAAGCATCACGTGATGATCGGGTGCTATAGACTCTACGTTCACATACAATGGGTGCAAGCCAGTTTTGCACACGCGGAAATACTTGGGTTTGACTTGACGAGCCTAGCATGTACAAACATGGCCTCGGAAGACATGAACCGAAAGGTTAAGCATGAGTCATATGAATGATATGATCGACACTTCGTTGTCCACCATTGAAGCCACATCTCTTATCGTGAAGATCAGATTAGGTGTGGTGAATTTGGATCGTGTTCACTAAACAACTTGAGGGATGTTGAATTTAGTGGGAGTTCATCTAGTAATTTGATTAAAAGTTGAACTAGTTATCATGAACATAGTCTAATTTGTACTTGCAAATATTGTAGATCAAATGGCTAAGTCCACCTTCAACTTCAACGTTTTTGCTGAGAAGGAAAAGCTTAGAAACAATGGGTCTAACTTCACCAACTGGTTTCGCAATCTGAGAATCATTCTCTCTGGCGGTCAAAAGGACCATGTCCTTGAAAATGCGCTAGGTGACGCCCCTGCTATAGATGCGCCGGCTGATGAGAAAGCTGTCTATCAGTCGCGCAAAGATGATTATGGTGTGATTAAGAGCACCATGTTGTTTGCTATGGAATCGGACCTTCAAAATCGTTTTAAAGACTATCCCAGGCCCTTTGAGATTCTTGAGGAGCTGAAAACTATGTTTCAGACTCAGGCCTGTTCTGAGAGATATGAGATCTCTGAGAAATTCTTTAACTGCAAGATGGAGAAAGGGAGTTCCGTTAGTGAGCACGCCATAAAGATGTCGGGCTACACTCAACGCCTTGAGCAACTGGACTGCAAGATTCCAGAGGATCTCAAGATTGACAGGGTTCTGCAATCAGTCCCTCCCAGCTACAAAAGTTTTCTAGTGACTCACAATCAGATTGGTTCCACTGATACGATCACCGAGCTCTTCGCAAAGCTAAAGGCTGCGGAGGTGGACATAAAAAAGGATAATCATGTGTTGATGGTCAACAAGCCCCCCACCTTCAAGAAAGGTAAGGGTGCAAAGAATCCCTTGAAGAAAGGCGGCGGCAAGCGCGTTGCCCCTGCTGAGAAGAAGCTCAAGTCTTGACCCAAGCCGGACACTGAGTGCTTCTATTGCAAGTACAAGGGTCACTCGAAGCGCAATTGTCCGAAGTACTTAGCGGACAAGAAGGCTGGCACCATCAAAGGTATATTTGATATACATGTTATTGATGTTTTCCTTACTAGCCCTCGTTGTAGTGCCTGGGTATTTGATACTGGTTCAGTTGCTAATATTTGTAACTCAAAACAGGAGCTACGGAATAGACGGCGGCTTGCGAGGGATGAGGTGACGATGCGCGTTGGCAACGGATCAAGAGTTGATGTGATGGTCGTCGGCACGCTCTCCTTAGTTTTACCTTCGGGATTAGTTTTAAACCTTAATAAATGTTATTATGTGCCTGCGTTGAGCATGAACATTATTTCTGGATCGTGTTTATTGCAAGACGGTTATTCATTTAAATCGGAGAATAATGGTTGTTCTATTTATATGAGTAACATCTTTTATGGTCATGCACCTGTTGTGAATGGTTTATTTCTTCTGAATCTCGAAAGGGATGAAACACACATCCATAACATTGAGGCTAAGAGATGCAAAGTAGATAGTGATAATACTACTTATTTGTGGCACTGTCGTCTAGGTCATATTGGTGTAAAGCGCATGAAGAAACTCCATTCTGATGGACTTTTGGAGTCTCTTGATTTTGAATCATTTGACACATGGGAACCATGTCTCATGGGCAAGATGATCAAAACCCCATTCTTAGGAATGATGGAGCGAGCAACGGACTTGTTGGAAATCATACATACCGATGTATGCGGACCGATGAGTGTTTCGACACGCGGTGGATATCGCTATTTTCTCACTTTTACCGATGACTTAAGTAGATATGGGTATATCTATTTAATGAAACATAAATCTGAAACATTTGAAAAGTTCAAAGAATTTCAGAATGAAGTGGAGAACCACTGTAACAGAAAAATTAAGTTTCTACGATCCGATCGTGGAGGTGAATATTTGAGTTATGATTTTCTCACGCATCTAAAGCAAGCGGAATCGTTTCGCAACTCACGCCACCCGGAACACCATAGCGCAATGGTGTGTCTGAACGCCGGAATCGAACCCTATTAGATATGGTACGATTGATGATGTCTCTTACTGATTTGCCGTTACCATTTTGGGGTTATGCATTAGAAACCGCTGCATTCACTTTAAATAGGACACCATCTAAATCCGTTGAGACGACACCGTATGAACTGTGGTTTGGTGCTAAACCTAAGTTGTCGTTTCTTAAAGTTTGGGGATGCGAAGCCTACGTCAAGAAGTTGATGCCGGACAAGCTCGAACCCAAAGCGGAGAAATGTGTCTTCATAGGATACCCTAAGGAAACTATTGGGTATACCTTCTATCACAGAACCGAAGGCAAAGTGTTTGTCGCAAAGAACGGTTCCTTTCTTGAGAAGGAGTTTCTCTCGAAAGAAGTGAGTGGGAGGAAAGTAGAGCTAGACGAGGTTGTTGAACCTTCTCTTGAGTTGGAGAGTAGCGCAGCACCTGAAATTGTTCCAGTGCCGCCTGCACCAACAATGGAGGAAGCTAATGATAAGGATCATGAAGCTTCAGACGATGCTGCTACTGAACGTCGCAGGTCGACAAGGTCGCGTGCCCCTCCTGAGTGGTACGGTAACCCTGTCTTGACTGTCTTGTTGGTAGAAGACAGTGAACCTACGAACTATGAGGAAGCGATGATGAGCCCAGACTCTTAGAAATGGCTAGAGGCCATGAAATCCGAATTGGGATCCATGAGTGAAAACCAAGTATGGACTTTGGTGGACCCTTCTAGCGACCGAAAGGCCATTGAGTGCAAATGGATTTTCAAGAAGAAAACGGACGCAGATGGTAATGTTACCGTCTATAAAGCACGGCTTGTCGCAAAAGGTTTTCGACAAGTTCAAGGTGTTGACTAGGATGAGACTTTCTCTTCGTAGCGATATTTAAGTCCATTCGGATTTTATTAGCAATTAATGCATTTCATGATTATGAAATATGGCAGATGGATGTCAAGACTGCGTTCCTCAATGGCAACATTGATGAAGAGTTGTATATGATGCAACCCGAAGGTTTTGTCTATCCTAAGGATGCTGATAAAGTGTGCAAACTTCAGCGTTCCATTTATGGACTGAAGCAAGCATCTCGGAGTTGGAACCTTCGTTTTGATCAAGTGATCAAGAGCTTTGGATTTGTTCAAATTGCTACGAAGCTTGTATCTACAAGAAAGTGAGTGGGAGCTCGGTGACATTTCTGGTACTATATGTGGATGACATATTGATTATTGGAAATGACATTAACATGCTGAACGATGTGAAGAGTTATGTGAACAAATGTTTTTCAATGAAAGACCTAGGTGGAGCTGCTTATATATTGGGCATCAAAATCTATAGAGATAGACAAAGACGCCTGATAGCTTTAAGCCAGAGTACATACCTAGACAAAGTTCTGAAAAGGTTCAGAATGGATAAGGCAAAGAAAGGTTCAGTGCCTATGTTGTCAGGTAAGATATTGAGCAAGGCTCAGTGTCCAGCTACGGTAAATGATAGAGAAGCTATGAGTAAAGTGCCTTATGCCTCGGCCATAGGTTCTATCATGTATGCCATGCTGTGTACTAGACCGTATGTGTCTAATGCTCTTAGTTTGACGAGCAGATATCAAAGTGATCCAGGAGTGGAACACTGGACAGCCGTGAAGAACATCCTAAAGTACCTAAATAGGACTAAAGAAATGTTCTTAGTCTATGGAGGTGATGAACAACTCGTCGTAAAAGGTTACGTCGATGCTAGTTTCGACACCAATAGGGATGATTCTAAATCTCAGACAGGATACGTTTATATTTTGAATGGAGGAGCTGTGAGCTGGAGAAGCTGCAAGCAAAGTGTGATCGCGGGATCTACAGTAGAAGCGGAATACATGGCTGCTGCAGAAGCGTCAAGTGAAGGAGTTTGGATCAGGAACTTCATCACTGAGCTTGGCATGGTGCCAAGTGCATTGGACCCACTGGAGATATTGTGTGACAACACTAGCGCCATAGCACTCGCTAAGGAACCAAGATATCATCCAAAGACCAAGCATATCAACCGCAAGTTTCATATAATCCGAGATTATATAGCAGATGGAGATCTGAAGATTAGCAAAGTACATACAAATCTGAATGTCGCAGATCCATTGACTAAACCTCTTCCACGTGTAAAACATGATCAGCACCTTAGTGCCATGGGTGTGAGATTGTTGCCAAATGTAAACTAGATTATTGACTCTAGTGCAAGTGGGAGACTGTTGGAATTATGCCCTAGAGGCAATAATAAAGATGTTATTATTATAATTCTTGTTCATGATAATGTTTATATTCCATGCTAGAATTGTATTAAGCGGAAACTTTAATACTTGTGTGGTTCGTGAACAACACCGTGTCCCTAGTACGCCTCTATGGACTAGCTCGATGATTAATGATGGTTAAAGTTTCCTAACCATAGACATGAGTTGTCGATTGATAATGAGATCATATCATTGGGAGAATGATATGATGGACAGACCCAAACTAAGCGGAGCAATTAGATCGTGTCATTGTGTTCATCTTTGCGAAGCTTTTCTTATGTCAAATATTGTATTCCTTAGACCATGAGATAATACAACTCCCTGGTATCGTAAGAAAGCTTTGAGGTCATCAAACGTCATCCTATGAGAGGGTGATCATAAAGGTGTCTCTCAGGTGATCGGAAAGTACCTGTTGGGTTGTATGTATCGAGATGGGATTTGTCCCTCCTAAGTCGGAGAGATATACTTCGGGCCCACTCGGTAATCGATATCAACACCGCTTGCAAGCATGTGGTTAAGGAGTTAATCACAAAGTGATATCGGATTACGGAACGAGTAAAGTACTTGCTGTGAACGAGATTGAACTAGGTATGATGGTACCGATGATCAAATCTCGGGCAAGTAAAATATCGCGAGACGAAGGGAATATATATATGGGATTGATTGAATCCTGGCATCGTGGTTCATCCGATATGATCATCGATGAATGTGTGGGAGTCAATATGGGTTTCCAGACCCCGCTGTTGATTATTGATAGAAGATCATGTCTGCATGTTCTCGAACCCGAAGGGTCACACACTTAACGTGTCTCGACGCTAGGATAATTGGTTTATGAGTTTTTGTTCGGAATCTCGGATGGGATCCGGGACATCACGAGAGGTTCCGGAATGGTCCGGAGAATAAGATTCATATAAGGCAATGCAGTTTTTGGAGTTCGGAATTGTTTCGGGTTAATCAGTATTGTACCGGAAGCTTCTAGAACCTTACGGAGGGGGAACAACGTGGCCCCACGTGCCGGGAGGGGGCATGGGCCTATGAGGGAGTGCCCTGGCCGCATTGGGCTAGGGGCACAAGGCCCCATAGGGCCCAGCCGGCCAAACCTAGGGGAAACCCTAGGGGAGCTTCTAGGAGGAGGGGGGGGGGGAACTTGCCCCCCACTCTTCCCTCCTTGGCCGCCGGCCTAGGCTTGGGGGAGGGGCTAGGGTTGGCGCCCATCCCTCTATATAAAGAGGGCTGGGGGCGCACCACCCCCACACCTCCTCCACAACCCTAGCCGGCCTGCTGCCCTCCTCTCTCTCTCCCTCCCGACTGCACGTAGGCGAAGCCCTGCTGCAAAAACTCTCCACCACTTGCACCGCGCCATCGCGTTGTAGATCCAATCCGTATCTCCACCATACTTGCTGGACCGAGGAAGGAGGAGACGTCGAGGTGCCGCACATGTGCATCTCTCGGTGGCATCGCCACTTGCGGTGTTAGATCGGATCGGATCGCGAGGAGGAGAAGCGAGTACGACTACAACACCCACGTGCCGTCGAACATTCCGCTGTGCGAATCTTCAAGGGTATGAAGATCTGATCTAATCCCCCTCGTTGTTTGCATCTCCTAGATTAGATCTTGGCTTTCCCGTTCGCATCCGTAGAATTTTTTTGATTTACTATGCTGCGAAACCCTTCACAAATGTTGTTGCAGATCTCTCAAAACTCTCACTCACGTTGTAATCTGGATAAAACTGAATGCAAGAAATTGAGACACAGAACACAGATGAATTTTGTGCTGCGTGCAACTTGCAGCTTTTCTGTTTTGCCGTTCTATTTATTCAACGGGCGAGTACAACTGACAACCGGAAAACCAGCTCCATCGAGCACCTACAGAACGTGCCATCCCACGATCGGCTCAACGTGCTAGTCAACTAACTAACTGCTGAAGAAACGGTCCTAGTTCTAGATAACCATGCGGATCACAGTCGATCAGCGCAGGTGTTTATTCTGTGAAACTAGAAAACTGTAACTGCAACAAGCTTATTCAGAGTTCAGCTAACATACGGTAGGCGTAGCCGAAAGGAAAATGATTACCATCCCCCGGACGATATCGTTCGGGTCATCTGCCTCACGTTCTGGATAGAAAAAACGACCCGTCTTCAACCTCCAGCCCAGCCTTGTGCGCTGCCCCTCTGGCTGCACCTGTGCTCCGCCTCGCCCAGCCCCCGCCCCGTGATGCTCTTTCGTCGGTGTGCATCATCCCACGTCGCTCCTCCGCCGGTGGGCGCCGCCTCCGCGATGGGCCCCCACGAGCTCCTCCCTCCGCGGTGGACGGGGGCACCTGCGCCGTACCCCAGCCCCCTTGGTTCTTCTCTGATGAGTCTACTACTCCTCCTCCGCTTCTAGGCTGCCGGCGTCGAGGACGAGAGGCCTGCTCCCCTACCTCCATGGCCTAGGGTTCATCCATAGACAGCCGAGCTTGCTTCCATGGGCATCCAACCTGCTGCCACGGGCGGCCGTGGTTGCTGCCAGCGACGACCGAACTTGCTTCCCCGCTCCACCACAACAGGTCCGCCCCGCTGCTGCAAGCTTGGATGTCATGGCCGCCGCTCCTTCAAGTCCTCAAGGCCGCCTACAAAACCTAGCCTCTGATTTTGCTACATTGATATATATATTTTGCTATCTCTGTTTTTTTATTTTGCTACAATACTATAATTTTTTTGCTACAAGTTCTCTGGCGAGGTCTCCGGCGATGTCAGTTTTTTTGCTACATTAGAAGAACTTTGTTGCTACAACCGTCTTGTGGTTTTGCTACAATAGTGTCAATTTTTTGCTACAAGGTCTCCGGCGAGTTTTTCCGACGATGTCTCCGGCGAAGTCGGTTTTGCTGCATTTGTATAATTTTTTTTGCTGCATGGTCTCCTACGAGGTCTCCGGTGAGGTCTCCGGCGAGATGTTCTATTTCTGAAACGAACCGTTTTTTTGCTTCGGAAGCAAAAGAGGGGACATGTGTAGCAAACACGGGATGATTTGCAGCAAATGGACACGTGTCAGCACAAGAAGCAGGACGATGGGAGCTCCCCATCGTTCGGGGGACGCTTAGCACTTTCCTAGCCGAAAGTGTCTTTGGCTTCCGAATTAATATATTAACATGTTTTCTTTAAATCCAAAAAGCAATTCAGACAAGTCGGTGTTGATATTCGAAATTGACATTTTGCATGTTTGTGAAACACATCATTGGATACGCTTGGCTTCTATTTTCAAGTTTTTCTGAAACTCATAAATATGACTTTTAAAAAAGGACAGGATCACTGGAACTGGAACTTGGGAGTCAAAAATCTCTGCTCGTAGGCAAATGCATGTACAACAGTCCTCCGATATCAAACTGGAGAGGAGCTTTGTGGGTATTGTCTGTTTATAACTGGACGGACAATAATCGATCTCACGATGATGGAAATACGAGTGACACCGAGAAAGTAAACACGCGGTCTCATGGTGTGCATGCACAGTTGTGATATATCTGTATTGACACTTAAGGTGTTCGCTGTTCCAGGAGGGATAAACGAGTAAAATAGGTATGCCTTCTCGTAGCTAAGATAGCTTCTCTTAAGAAAGATAAGTGTTATGTGAGTTGTCTTATATTAAGTTTTTGACCACACATCCCAAAGCCACAATGTAGAATATCCAAAAGCCACCACATATCACATGGTTCATAAAATACCACTGCGCGCAACGTAGTTCACCGAAAGCCGTCACTTACAATGTAAATTACGCACAATCATTCCCACTACAACCAAAATCATATCTTGGCATTATGGGGCCAATATTTCTCAACGTGTGAACTTGCCATGACATCCATCACTAGCATTTCTAAACATGATCCTTTACTCTTACTCCTTCCTCTTTAGTCATTTTTTTCTTGAACTTCACCCTCAACCTCTCGTTCTCCATAGCAAGCCTATGCTCCTCAATCTCTTTGACATATCACCTTGCCTTCTTATATTGCTTGCATTCAAGGGCTAACTCCTTTTTCGATCTCTTGTATGCAACCACTCCACAATTCTTTGTCCTATACTATACTTTTCTTGTTTTCTCCCATCCGTCCTCGAGTTTGGAGAGCGTCTTCTCTACCTCTCATCATTTTAGATCGATGGAAGATAGGATGCTCAATATTGACCTCCTTGGCATTTTTCATAATTTCCCTTGCCCACTTCTTGTTTCCTTTGAGCATCGTGTAACAATGTTTAACATGAAAGCCTTTTTTTCTATTTTAGGAGACTCCTATATAAAGCATAGTACAAAGCGATCATGAGAGGTGATGCCATTGCTCGACCTTGCCTTGTGTGAATTACTAGGCTAGACATAGGTACATATGATCCCGCCAAGAACAATAAAATTCAGAAAAATACTAAACAAATTCAAAATTGCAAAATAAGTTTTTGCATGTAGAAAATACACACATGTATGTGCGTGCCAAATTTCATATTGAAAACCGATAGTATGTAGCTTACTTAAAAATGAAAAAGTCCCAAATAAACATTAAGAAGGAAATCCCTTTTTGGAAGAATTATTACCTAGGGTTGCTGGGCCAAACATTTCCCAACCGTTAGATCAAATCCCTTTTCGGTCGGATGCTAGTGGTGATGGCGACCAGCTTTTTGCACCGTGGCGGCGGGCTTTACATGCCTGATTCGGGCTTGGCTAGACCCTAGTGGGACTGGTGTGCCCCCGCGGGGGCTTTACGGGCCTGTTGGGCCCGGCCGGACCCAACGGGGACTAGTGTGCCTGCCGCCGTGTCCGGTCGACTACTGTCTTTGGCGGTGGAGATTGTTCCCTCCCGCTGGGCCGCAGTCCTACTGGCCCTGATTCAAACTACTTCTCGCCTCCGCCTTGTAGGCCTCATGACGGTAACCTCAGTGAAACGACTATGGGGGATTCGTGACTGTAGTGGCGCATGCTCGTGGGTGGCAGGTTGGGTGGTGTCGAGGCCTCGATCTCGTGGGGTTCATTTGCATCGGATTGTCCGAGGGTTGTGGATGGGGTTTTCGGGAGAAATCCTTGTCGGCTCGTCCGACACCGACGCGGTGCCGTCCGAGGGCGGCACCATTCCTTCATGGAGGGCGTCGTGGCTACCCTTCATCCCTTCTCTCTGCGTGCCGGGGGAAACCCTAGGATCAGTCTCTGGTCCGGGCAGCAGCGTCGGCGCTTCCCTTCTTGAAGGTGTTGCTTGGTACTTGGCGGTTTGGTGCTAGGAGCGTGGTGGTACTCCTCTGGAGGGCGCAGCGGTTACGGGTCTCTCTCGTTTAGTTGATCCGCCTATGTCTCCATTTTGTTTCTTCTTTGTTTCTTTGGGCGTGTATTTGCTGCTGCCCCAGCATCTTGTATCGTGTTGAGTCTCTTCCTTTGGGCGTTGTGCTGTCTGGCCCAGCAGCGGTCTCACCTGTGTGTTTTATTTATAAAGCGGGGCGAAAGCCTGATTCGAAGAAGATCAAATTATACTAGTCATATTTGAAGAGTAGTAAAAGGTACTGTCAAAATTTGCCAAATTCTAAACATAAATCAGGATGTAGCTCGTGATTTATACCACAAATGTGCAAAACCTTAATTCAAAATAATATGTATTTTCAGCTACATAAAAATAACAAAATTGTAGATCTATAATATAGTGATTATGAATCACAAAAAATACACACGTTGTCGTTTTTGTGTAGCTCGAAATACAAAGTACTTAGAATCGAATTTTACACTTTTGTGGGATACATAATTAGCAGCTTTAGGATTTTGTTTCATGATTTTTTTAACATATAAGTGTAGTTTTAATTTTTTTAATAACCAGGGAGCACTGGAGCTCGAGAACCAAAAGGATTTTCGAATATCCATGCTGGATATTCTTCCGGTGTCCAAGAACAAAAAAATGCCACACATAAGAGCAGGAGGAATCCAGTTGGTGTCACAACTAATCGTGATTATCTGGACATCTGCAGGACATTCAAAGCAGTCTGGTTCTCCAAAAGTAGGTACAGCTAGTATCTGATTATTCCGGTAGAGATGAGCTATCACGCACGTCCTGCATACATACGGCTGCTCTACAGCTCTGCCTGCAACAGCCCAATTATTTATTTCTGAGACCTGCAACTACCCAATTATAGATTATAATTAGAAACAACGAGAACCAACAGTGCCCCTCCAATAGCATCATCGGAGAACTTCCAGGAGAGGAGACGAGAAGAGAGGAAATCATATCGGCGATGCGTTACTGGTGCAGAAGAGATTCCTGTAGCTAACCATTTCAGTTAAGAACACTTTCCATTTTGTGATAAGCTAAGACAACATGGCAACTGGCAAGCTAGTATTAGGATTAACTAGTCGCAGATGATTCTCGAAGCAGCACTTGTTTGTCAAGGGCTCAAGGCGCCATCAGGTAGGTACAGGAGCATAAACAAAGATGCAGCATGCCATAAGCACAATGTTCGGTAGGCTGTAGATAAAGACCTACGGCCGTATTGTAGAGGCCCCGTGTGTATATATGGCAAGATAGACGGTGACATTGCACGGTGTGGTTACGACTTGCCATTCGCTATGATTAATTAATAATTCAAATGCTCGTAGTGTGAATGATGTGGTTAGCGACGAGAGCACAGTTTAAAGAAGGGAGTGGCTAGATCTTAGGCGCCCGAGAATTTTTTATGTCTAAGTCGCTGATGTCATCCTAATATTTCTACTAAAATCTCAGTTGCAACTTATAATATTTATACTAATTATCAGTTGCAATTTAGTCAACTCACTAAATTCTCAGTTATACCCTAGTTGCAACTTATGTATAATTTTCATTTTGCACGAATCACGAGATAAATCGAACGGTGAAAGTGACGACTGAAACCTAAGAAGTTCTCGGACGGCTGAGAACTAGCAAAACCGTATAAAGAATTTCCGTGTCTCGGCAACCGTGACGCCAAGTTTAGCATGGAGGTCTCACGCGTGCAGCGCCGAGGGTGTTGTTCTGGTGAAGCTTTTTGGTTGATCTTAATTGGTAGTCTTTTGAACTATATACCGAATCTCACAAAAAAATACCTTGAGTTCATACAAGCAGATTGATGGCTGTAATTACCAGAAAACATACTTTATGTGCAGGTTACATAGGACACGACATTAGCAAGGCTGTGGGTACTTTTACATAAAGGACCTCAAAGAAAATAAATATTACAAGTAGGTCCAAATATTTTACATAGAGCATCCTCCAAGTGGTCACAAACACGCGATTGAGTACATGCACATCACCACCAAAGACTTGCCTCAAGTCGTAGCATCTCGGTCGATGCCGGGGACTATACCACTTAGGCTAGCAGAGCCATGCATCGCCCCACAGAGGCAGAAGAAGATCATCCTGAAATGAAGGAAGAAGAAACTCGAGCCGCGGATGCACCGGGCATGGAAAGGCCAACCCTATGTCAGGAAATAGCATTGGTCAAATGAATCCACCGTTGGGAAATCACCACAACAACATCAAAATCATCACATGGGCACGGCAGGCTTTCTGCCAACCTCTAGCGCCGACAGACACCAAAACCCTGTCTTCCTCTTCCTTGCCACCATGGACGGGCAAGAGAAGAATAGAGTAGTGGAGCCAACCGATTTGGTGGCCGTGACGCTTATTGATGGAGCTAGTATTGGAGCACGACCCCTCAAGATTTCCTCCGCATAAGCTTGCTAGGAAATCTCAGCAATAGTTGTCCAACGTCGCGCCGTAACACCAAATGAACAAGCTCAAAATTGAAGCCTTATTGTCGGAGATCCCAGAGTTCCACTTCCCCTCCAGCGGCGGCAACTCCTGCCACCAGAACGCCACGACAAAGAAGATGAATCGAAGGCATGCTGCACCAAATCCGGACGACGAGATTTGCCATCCTACTCCCAAACGCCACATCGGAACAAAATGTACACCTACTATCTACCGACCACCAGAGAAGAGGATAGAAGAGCCGAAGTCGGTGCAGAAACTCTGAAGGATGGCAAGAGAGAAGAGGGGGGGGGGGGGGGGCTCCTAGAGGACAATAGCATTTGTTTGAAAATAACTTTAGTGACACTCAAAAGCATTGCAAGCACGAGGGAATACTTGCCCAACTTATTTGCTTGTAAGATATTTTGCTTGAAAAAGAGGAAGCATTGCGGGCACGCCATGTCCATCAGGACGTGCGAGTCTACATGTACTCTCCTACATACCCCTACTACTTACTTTTTTTTGCAGGTCCTATATACAGTTAATTGGCTATAGTAGTCGTTGGACCAAGCTAATATTGGGTCTCCTGTCGTTGATCGGCGACCTTGAGAAAAGTTCACGCGGGGAAGTTGATCCATCAGAGCTCCCAATCTGCGCAGCTACCCGAAACGGACATCCGAAAATAAATATACAAAAATAGAAGTGGACTTTCTTTCTGATATACTTACTTCGGATTAAGACTCGTACCAACTAATCAATCTATCAAAACCGCGTGCGTACATCCCTGTTTGATCTCGACGGAGCTCGCAGGAGAGGGAGGGCTCAGCCGTTTCCCGCGTTTAACCTACGGAATGCGATTCGGTAGCAGCCCACGACCTTATTACATGCTCCTGCCTTTTTTTTATGTGTTATTATCCACGACGAAACGTCGAACTCATGTATGGGCAAAAAAAATCTACAGATAGATCATACTCGCGGATCGACTTTAGATCGCAAGCTCGCGGGCTGCCTCCCCGGTAGGCGTCTGTACGAACCATCGCCGTGGAAGCACAACGAGAACCAGCGCGCACTAGTGTAGAACGGTCCATGTGTCGGTTAGTCCCGGTTTTTCAACCGGGACGGGGCAATCGGGACTAAAGTCTCAACCTTTAGTCTCGGTTATCCCACCAACCGGGACAAGAGAGTGTACACGTGGTTGCTGCTCCGTGCGAGGAGGGGGGGAGCAACCGTCCAGGTCCGTAACACGAACCGGGACACATAACCCTCTGCCACGGCAGAGATTTGACACATTTCTTTGTCGCGGCAGAGAATTCATTTTGGCATCGGCGACGACAGTGGACTGGCGAGGCTGGAGGTGGAGGGATTGGGCGACTGCGGCTGCGGGCCTCCGGGATCGCCCGAGCGGGGCCGACCCTGGAGGGATCCTATTTTCGTGGAGCAAGCCAGCTGCATAGGGAGTTGAGATGGTGTGCAAAATTACCTGCCTACCCTTTTTGTAAAAAAAAATCAAATAACAATATCAGTACTTCCCACTACTTCCTATTTCACCATCGTTGGGTCACTCTGGTTGGATGGTTCCTAAAATCTCCAACCATGGTAAAACTTACTCCCTTCGTTTCAAAATATAAGATGTTTTAGCTTTGTGAAGCAAATGTACAGGGCCGGCTCTATGTTTTTCAGGGCCCTAGGCAAAGTCGACGCCATGAGCCCGTAAGGCTAATGTATATATAGACATATTAATTTTTTTATCAAATATGTATCTACTAGCACTTTTAAAATAAAAGTTAACATCCAACCAAACATTTTAGTCTCAAAATATAATAAATAGTATTAGTTGCTAGTTTGATTACCTCAAATAAGAAATAATTCCAATGATAATAAGTCAGGAGTAAGGATCAGGGCCTGCCGCTGGTGAATTGGTGATCCCCGATACACGATAACCGACCTGCGAATCTACGATCATCGATCGAGTCAGGGAGGCAGGGCCCTAGAGATCGAGGCACGGAGTCCGGCCGATTTCCGAAGAGTCGAGGAGAAGAGAAGAGAAGGGAAATCACAAGTTCACGACACGCTGTAACCCATGCGGCCACGCGTCATAACTCTTAAGCCTGGTGCCTCGTGTCGTAGTGAGTCTTTTTGATTTCCTGCTCGAATGACGTATTGTGCCCGGTTTTCAGGGCCCTGCTCGTTTCTCGCGTCGTGGTAGCATATGTATACCCGTATATGTATACTCCCTCTGTTTACAAATAAGTGTATGTCTAGCATTTGGCCAAGTTAAAGTTTATTAAATTTGACCAACTTTATAGATAAATATAGCAACATATATTACATCAAATTAACATATTATGAAACTAAATTTAAAAACATATCTATTGGTATTAATTTAGAGTCATAAGTATCACTACGTTTTTCTATAAAAATTAGTCAACCATTATTAACTTTAACTTAGAACAAGCCTAGAACTACACTTATTTATGGACAGAGAGAGTACGTAAGCGAGTATAAATTTTTAGGCCCCTTCAGACCGTGGGCCCCTGGCCAATGCCAGGGTCGTCATACCTCAGCGCCGGCCCTGCAAATGTATCTAGACTACTTTTAGTGTATAGGTTCACTCATGTTTAGGACGAATCTACACACTAAAACAAGTCTAGATACATCTTCTTCATAAACCTAAAACATCTTATATTTTAAAACGGAGGGAGTATAATACAATAAATATACATATTCATTCCGTAGTCCTAAAACATGCACAACTCAGAATTCAGAGTTGGTGTCATCGAATATTTGAGATTTTCTAGACTTCCTGATTTGTTCTGCGTTGTTGCGTTCGGGCGGTTTTTGTTAATCAACTTCTTCTACTACTAGAATACAGTAGGCATATTCTTCCGTGGTCCTAAAACATGCGCAGCACCGAATCTAGAGTTGGTGTCATCGAATATTTGAGATTATATGGCCCTTCTCAGGACCTTAATTAGCCTGTATTCTAAAAGGTCGGTAGCTAGTAAGTGTCTGATTGATCCGGTAGAGATGAGCTATCACACGTCCTGCGTCCTGCATACATACGGCTGCTCTACAGGTCTACCCGCGACATCCCAAATATATAAAAACTGGCCACGAGGCTAGCAACGAGAGCAACCACCGGCGACCCGCCAATGATACTATCGCAATGCTTCCAAGAGAGGAAATGACGTCGACGATGCGTTACTATTGAAGATGTAACTAAACGTTTGTCCGATGCCATCTTCGGAAAGGGGAATAATCAACAACCCTAACAATGTTATCTTTGGCAAACGTTAATTCTCCGCTATGCCGAAAAGGTTACGGAGGATGGGGGATGAATTAATTAGTCGCAGGATGATTCCTGATCGATGCAGGGAAGGTTACGGTGGCACCATCAGGTAGGTTAGGTTGCACTGACGACCATAAACAAAAGAGTCGGCATGAGCATCCACGGTTCGGTAGGCCGTATGTAGGTCCGATATAGTAAACTGTAGCGTAGGCGTGCAATAGCTGGTCCGTGTATGTATATTTGGCAAGTAGACAGAGACAATGGTGTGGTTGCGACTTGTCATCAATTCGGTATGATCCATAATTCTAGGTGCTTATAAATGAGATGTGGTTAGGGAATGATACAGACTAAATTATACAGTATAATTGAGAGTTTGGTGTCCCAACAGCTGTAGCGTGTCATGCGTGCTTGGCATGGCGCATTGCGAGCATAGTTAAGATTCCGTGCTGTGATCTGGTTGCAACTTGCAAGAGGTGACCACCGATCCAAGTAATATTCAGCCCCTGTGCTGTGTGGTCTTTATTAATGGTTAAAAAAACATGGTTAGCTAGTTCAGAGAAGAAGAAAGGCTTGCCTGCCAGGGCACGACACGCAGGAAGGCGCCATGGCCATCGGCGCATCAGCTGATGCGAGTTTGCATGTTCCATCGTATTGACTTGGCCACAGCTGTGTGCCCGCCCTAGCCATGACCACCCTACTAGCTAGTAGTAGTGAGCAAAGCGAAAGGAACGGCCGGGTGCAGGCAGGACACGACCCGGTAGTATGTGCTCGCAACAGCTTGATCCATCAACGGGGCTCCGTGCAGGTGCAGCCGGCCAGCCACGAATCCTCGTGGTCGTGGTCTTCTTCGAGTGACGTCCGGTAGCTAGTCCGGCGGTAGATCCATCTATCGTCTGCTGACTCGCCTGGCTCCTTCGTAGTAGTACCAGCGTCGCCGTCCGCGCACAGTCCGAGCCAGCGGGCGCGCGCGCACATTTTTGTTGGGATCCCCGCGCGCGCTGGTCACGGGAGTTGGGAGGCATGCCCCGCTGCACTGTAGTTTGACCCCGTACCAACCCGCGCGCGCGGCCAGGAACAATGCCTCGCCTACCTACCACTGTCCACACTCCACAGTACCACCTATCGCAGCTAGCTAGCTGCTGGATGGAAAGGTTCCGTTGCACTTGCAGTGGCATCAATCTAGACGATGCACTTGTGGTTGTGGGACGACGGCGGGGTGGTTCGCGGCCCGGCCGAGGCATCATCATTGCGGCCTTTTGGAACTTCTGCACTTGGCTGAAAGCTACCCCGGACCAGTAGTTTGAGCCGGCAGGATCCGGATCAGATGATGCATAGTACTGGACTGAGTCGGTTGGTGCTTCGTCGGAGCATGTACGGCCATTCCCAAGGACGGCAACCCATTGCCCATCGGCCGACGCTCGTACGTTTAAAGAGGAAAATGAGAATTAGGGGAGGTATAGGTAACAGTAGGCGTTCCAAAACAAAAATACAACAGTAGGCGTAGTGGAAAGTGTCTTCGGCTTCCGAACTAATTAAAGAAAATCAAAAATCATATTAACAAGTTTTTAGAAAACCCCCAAAGAAATTCTGACATAGTCATTGTTGACGTTCGAAATTGATATTTTGCTGGAAGACATCATTAGATAAATTTGGTTTCTACTTTTAAGTTTTTTCTGAAACTCACAAATGTGACTTTAAAAAAAGGACATGATCACTGGAACTTGGGAGCCGAAAATCTCCGCTCTTAGGCAAATGCATGTAAAAGCGGCCTCCATTATCAAACTAGAGAGGAGCTCAGTGGGTCCTGTTGGTTTAACTGGACGGACAACAATCGGTCTCACGGTGAAGGAAATGTGACACTGAGAAAGAAAGCAAACATGCAGTCTCAGTGGGCTTGTTTACTTTTCTAGTATTTTTATTTCTAAAAGATACAGGGATATACGGGGATTGATGTTCATCCAATACTCTCTAATCCCCTAAAATATCATTTTACAAAAATACTCTATCATGATTGAGAGTTTTTAATCTAGCCGAAAATACACTAGAGTGGAGGGAATTTATGGGATATTATGAGATTATCCCCTCAAAACCGGGCCTAGTAAATGACCTACCGGAGAAATTCCGGGATAACAAATAATCTCCTCAAATACCTTAGAAGTAAACAAGGCCTTAAGGTGTTCGCTGTTCGAGGAGAGATAAACGAGTAAAAGAGGTTTGCTTTCTCGTAGCTAAGATAGCATCACTTAAGAAAGATAAGGTGTTAAGTGAGTTGCCTTATCTTAAGTTTTTAACATGCATCCCAAAGCTAGAATGTAGAATATCCAAAAACCACCACATATCACACGGTTCTTAGAATACCACTGCACGTAATTCACCGAAAACCATCACTTACAACATAAATTACGCACACCCATTGCCACTACCACCAAAATCAAATCATTGGCATTATCATGCCAATATTTCTCAACGTGTGAACTTGTCATGACATCCATCACCAGCATTTATAAACATGATCCTTTACTCTTACTCCTTCCTCTTTAGTCATTTTTTTCCTTGAACTTCACCCTCAACCTCTCGTCCGCCATAGCAAGCCTACGCTCCTCAATCTCTTTGAAATATCACCTTGCCATCTTATATTGCTTGCATTCAAGGGCTAACTCCCTTTTTTTGATCTCTTCCTTGTATGCAACCACTCCGCAATTCTTTGTCCTATACTATTCTTGCTTTCTCCCATCCGGCCTCGAGTTTGGAGAGCGTCTTCTCTACCTCTCATCATTTTAGATCTATGGAAGGTAGATGCTCAAAATGCTCAATATTGACCTCCTTGGCATCTTTCATAACTTGCCCACTTCTTGTTTCATTTGAGCATCGTGTAACAATGTTTAATGTGAAAGCCTTTTTTTTAGGAGACGCCCATATAAAGCATAGCACAAAGCGATCATAAGAGGTGATGCCATGGCTCGACCTTTATAGGACAACACAACCTTGCCTTGTGTGAATTACTAGGCTAGACATAGGTATATATGATCCCGCCAAGAACAAAATTCAGAAAAATACTAAACAAATTCAAAATTGCAAAATAATTTTTTGCATGTAGGAAATACACACATGTATGTTCGTGCCAAGTTTCATATTGAAAATCAATAGTGTGTAGCTTACTTAAAAATGAAAAAGTCCCAAATAAAGAGTAAGAAGGAACTCCCTTTTTGGAAGAATTATTACCTAGGCTTGCTGGGCCAAATGTTTGTAAGACAATATGAGACAATATTGAGGGGACACCACAACACGTCCTGGGGGGTTCTCATTATATAGACATCACATGATACATGTTAGATACAAGATTAGGACTCTAAACACATACGGACAAGTTACGTATTCTGACAGCCCCCCTCAATCTCAACCGGAGACAACATGTTGAGATTGCGTTTACACTCCTCGAACATAGGAAGAGGTAAGGGTTTATTGAATATATCTGCGAGTTGATCCTTTGACGAAATGAATCGAACTTGCAGAAGCTTCTGAGCTACTCTTTCTCGAACAAAGTGAAAGTCAATTTCGATGTGCTTTGTCCGGGCATGAAATACTGGATTCGACGAAAGATATGTAGCCCCCATGTTATCACACCATAGAATAGGTGGAGATCGCTGTCGAACACCAAGTTCTTTCAACAATGCCTCAATCCAAATAACCTCAGCTGTAGCATTAGCAGCTGATTTGTATTCTGCCTCTGTACTGGAGAGTGAGACTGTAGCTTGCTTGCGAGCACTCCAAGCAACTAAGTTACCTCCATAGAACACTGCAAAGCCCCCCGTGGATCGACGGTCATCCACATCACCAGCCCAGTCGGCATCAGAAAAAGGAGAGATAGCGGTAGATGAGGAGGGGCGAAGATGCAAACCATGTCCAATAGTGTGCTTGACAAATCGAAGAATCCGTTTGACAGCAGCAAGATGATCTTCAGTAGGAGAGTGCAGAAACTGACATACTCGATTCACAGCAAACGAGATACCAGGCCAGGTCATGGTGAGATACTGTAAGCCACCAACTATACTGCGATAATCAGTAGCATCGTTAGGGCGAAGCGGTGGACTGTCCGCATGAAAAAGTTTGGTGGTTGCTGACATTGGTGTGACGGCGTTGTTGCACTTCAGCATCCCGACGCGTTTGAGAAGATCATGAGCATATTTCCGCTGTGTAAGTGTAAGACCGGTAGAAGAACGGGCAACCTCCAATCCTTAAAAGAAGTGAAGTGAACCAAGATCTTTAAGTGCAAATTCCTGACGAAGACCAAGCACCAAACGATCAATAGCAGAGTTGGCTGAACTGAGCACAATGATATCATCCACATACACCAGAAGATAGATGGTCACATCTGGTCGGTGCAGAATAAACAGGGACGTGTCAGCATTAGACGGTACAAATCCTTGCTGACGAAGAATATCCCCAAGGCGAGCATGCCACACACGTGGAGCCTGCTTCAGGCCATAAAGAGCTTTATCCAGGCGACATAGATGAGGGGGGCGCTGAGGATATTCAAAGCCAGATGGTTGACGCATAAAAACTTCCTCTTCGAGAATACCATTGAGGAAGGTGTTCTGAGTATCCAACTGCCAAACAAACCAACCTCGGGAAACAGCAAGAGAGAGCAACAAACGAATAGTCGTCGGCTTGACCACGAGACTGAATGTATCATCATAATCCAGACCTTGGTGCTGTTTGAATCCCTTGGCAAAAAGACATGCCTTATATCGCTCAATATTTCCATTGGCATGACGCTTCACTTTGAAGATCCATTTGGAATCAATAATGTTGACACCATATTTTGGGGGAACAAGTCGCCAAGTGTTGTTCTTGATCAATGCATCAAACTTCTGTTCCATAACCAGTGCGGGACACCAAGAGCGGCACGGAAGTACCGAGGTTCAGAGGATGGATCAGCTGCAACATCAGCAAAACAAGCAGCCATCCAGGAGACCGTGCCATCATACCGTTACTTGGGCTGACGGATGCCACGCTGAAGTCGAGTGGCCGGTCACGGCGGAGCAGGAGACGCAGGAGCAGCCTCAGGAGTAGATGGAGCAGAAGATCCGGGCTCGGAAGCCGGAGACGATCCGATCGAGGCTGTGGAGACCGGGGATGGCGCGAGCGTCGATGACAATCTTGTCGGGGACAGGGGCGCGGTTGGAGACGCGTGCGCTGGGCTAGATGGACCAGCAACGGGCTCGGGCCCGTACGTCAGCAGTAGCGGGGTAGGCCGACGGTCCACTAGACCGTGTGCAGGAGCCGAGCGCTGGGAAGGCGTCTGCATGCAATCGACGTCCGCCGACGCAGACGTGCCAGTAGGCGCAGACGATGACGCGGTCGGACTCGGCGAGGGCGAGGGTGATGGAGGGTCAGGAAGCAGCTCAAGACTAGCACCACGACCGGTACCTGCACCATGGTTAGGGAGCAAAACAGGGGCATGCGCAATATCTGCAAACTGATCAAGCTCAGCAGGTAAACAAGATGACAAAGGAGCGGAGGTGGACGATGAAGTGGTCGAAAAAGGGAAAACATGCTCATCAAAGACAACATCACGGCTGATATAGACCCTATTACTAGGGACATGGAGACACTTGTACCCTTTATGTAAAGGACTGTAGCCTAGGAACACACATTGTTTAGAGCGAAACTCGAGTTTGTGTTTATTATAGGGACGAAGGTTTGGCCAACAAGCACAGCCAAAAACTCTGAAGAAAGTATAATCCGAAACTTCACCCAACAACCGCTCAAGAGGTGTTTGCATATTAATGACTCGTGTTGGCATGCGATTTATGAGGAAGCAGGCAGTAACAAAAGCATCACTCCAATAGCAAAACGGGAGAGAGGCATGTGCAATAAGAGTAACGCCTGTTTCAACAATGTGGCGGTGCTTGCGCTCAGCACTTCCGTTCTGTTGGTGGGTGTGAGGACAGGACACACGGTGAGTAATACCAAGCTACTGAAATAAGACATTCAACTTAATGTACTCACCCACCCCCCAATCAGATTGAACATATTTTATTTTGTGACCAAGGAGACGCTCAACATTAGCCTGAAATTGCCGAAACACCTCAAACACATCACTTTTTTGTTTAATCAAATAAAGCCATGTAAAATGACTATAAGCATCCAGAAAACTGACATAGTATGAATGACCACTAACAGATGTCTGAGCAGGACCCCATACATCAGAATAAATAAGCTCAAGAGGAGCAGTCGTTACATGATGTGAAATAGAAAACGGTAATTGATGACTCTTGCCCTGTTGACAGGCATCACACACGCTGACACTAATTTATTGGACTCTGATGGAAGATGATGACGATGCAACACATGTTGCACAACCTGCGAAGCCAGGTGGGCTAAACGAGCGTGCCCCTGTGCAGATGAAGCTTTAAGAGTGTTGAGTGCTTGTTTGAGTAATGGAGTGGTGGGTGGAGCGTCGAGATTGTTGATACGTCGGAAACGTATCTATAATTTTTTATGTTCCATGCTTGTTAGTATCTACTTTGCTTTGCTTTGTCTACACTTTGAGGTGCTTTTTACATGTATTCTGGTACTAACCTATTACCAAGTTGTCACAGTGTCAGTTGCCTGTTTTCTGCTGTTTTTGGTTTCAGAAAAGCTAGTAAAGAAATATTCTCGGAATTGGACGGGACAAACGTCAAAGTCAATAACTTTCCGTGGGGAACAAGAAGTCCAGAGGGGAGACGGAGAAGTAAACCAGGGCGGCCAGACCCCCCTAGGCGCGGCCAGGGGTGGGCCCGCGCTTGGGTGGGGTATGGGGCCCTGGTTGCCTCCTCGGCCTCCCCCTTCGCCTATAAGAAGCCCCTGATGCCTAAACCCTAAGCACCCAATCAGATCTCCACAAAACTATCTTTGCCGCCGCCACCATAGTCCCTAGATCGGGGGGATCTGAAGTTCTTCCCGGCACCCTGCCGGAGGGGAGATCATCCCGGAGGCCTTCTTCGCCGGTGTGATGCGTGAGTAGTTCTAGCTTGGACTATGGGTCCATGTAGTATCTAGATGGTTGTATCTCCTCCTTTGTGCTTTCATGTATAGATCTTGTGAGCTCCGTTCATGATCAAGATCTAATCTATTTGTAGTCATGCATGTTGTGTTTGCGGGGATCCGATGAATATTGAGATTATTATGTTGGTTTGATTAATGGTTTTGTTTTTATGATTCTATCATGTCTGTGTTGGTTGTGATCTTGCATGCTCTCCGTTGTTAGTGGCTATCTTGGACAAGTAGTTGCTAGTGACTCCAAGAGGGAGTATTTATGCTCGATAGTGGGTTCATGCCTCTAGTTTCCCAGGGAAGTGACAATAATCTCTTAGGTTGTAGATGTGTTGTTGCTACTAGGGAGAAAACAACGGTCTCTTGTTTATGAAACATGTGGACTGTTTAACTTACACACTTTACTTAAAGCAGTTGTCTGTTGCTTGCAACTTAATACCGGAGGGGATTCGGATGATAACCTGAAGGTAGACTTCTAGTCATAGATGAAGTTGGATGGCGGTCTATGTATCTTGTTGTATTGCCCAATTGAATCTCATAGGATCTTTCTGACTAGTATTGCATTGTTATGCCTTGCTCAGTTCCTGTCAATTGCCCTGCTGTAATTTGTTTACCCTTCATGCCATGTTTATCTAAGGAGAGCACCTCTAGTGAACTATGGACCTTGGTCCAATCTTTACCATTAATACATCTTCCACTATTACTTGTTTACTTGCTGCAAATCATTACCTTCGACACCATACGTTTAATCATTTGTTACAGCAAACCGATGAGCTTGACAACCTTACTGTTCGTTGGGGCAAAGTCTTGAGTTTGTGTTGTGCAGGTCTCCGCGTTGCTTGCAACACCTGTGTGACGTTTCCTTCCTCCTTCTGGTTCAATAACCTCGGTCTCTACTGAGGGAAGACTTGTTGTTGTGCTCATCACACCTTGCTCTTGGGGTTTCCAACGAAGTGCTCCACGTCAAGCACCATCAAGCGTAGAGACCACCACGAACGTGCCCTCTAAGCAGAATGGCCCCGGTAAGTAGGTCCTTTACAAAAACACTATTAGGATGGAACTCAATGGAGACACAGTTATCACAAGTAAATCAACGAACCGAAAGAAGATTTTTAGTAATAGTAGGGACATGCAATACATTACGAAGATGAAGATGCCTAGATGATGAAGTGGGAATTAGAGCTTGACCAACATGAGAAATACGCATACCTTCCCCGTTGGTGGTGTGGACGTGCCCCGACGCCTGATAGGCCTCCTTCATATGCAGCTTCTCCAGTTGATTGGTGAGGTGGTCCGTAGCATCGGTGTCGGGATACCAGGTCGGATCCACCGGCAGGGTCGCGGTATGACCCTGGTAGGCGGCATTGGCCTGCGGCCCGAGGTAGGGGCGTTGGCTTGGGCAAGCTGGCGGTCGAGGAATGCGGTGACCCAGCATACCACTACATGTGTAGTATACTATAGTCGTTGACATGACATCTACAGAACACCGTTCCGTAAATATCACATCCCTCAGAGTGGTACAACAGAAACATTGCGGGTCCATATTACAAAAGTACACACTTTATTATTATTACAATACTGGAAGTTCCAGACTTCCAAAAGATCCAACTTACAAACCAAAATATAAGATGTTCAGCGGAAATTTGAAAGTAACAACTCCGACTAGGAGTGGGGCTCAACAGCTTATTCTATAGAGTTCATGTTGCTCGGCTCCGTTAGTTACTACTAACTAGACACTTAAGTGGACTCATCCTCATTGACACCGTAGAGGATCTCGTAGTCCACGCCTTCAACACCTCCGGATAGATCAGGTTCCTCGTAGAACAAGTCTTCTTGGCATTCGGCTGCATACATTGGCACGTCTACAGGATCCTCAGAGTCTATGCAAGGGATCAAAGGAAAGGATGAGTAACATCGTTACCCAACAAGTTCATTATATGCAAGGTGGGAAGTTTGATGCTCTAATTACCACCTCGGATTATAAATCCTTGGCACTATGCAGTTTTTGTAAATCTTTCTTCAAAGGTTGATTTTATTCCAAAAAAAATATGACAATCAGCCTTCACAGGTTGACCAGAACTTTCATGGAGTTCCTTTCCTGCCGCGTTCGTAGCTCCTTCCCGGAACAGGGAGTAACACGTTACAGTTCTTACACTCTGCAGAGGTGCGTTACTTTACCCATGAGAGATCAACTCCTTGTTGCACAACCGGGCGTACTTTCCCGTCCACAATTCCATGATGTGGGGCCCAGTAGTTGGTCCAAGCCAATCACTGCCCCCTTCACGACCCTGCATGCCTCATTGGTGTACACCATGCCCACATAATGAATTACGGCAATGGTTTGTACAAACCGTTAGATGCCAGAACTATCGTGGGACGTAGAGGGTTCCCATCCATATGCTGCATATCCTCTATGAATTACCAATTAATATGCACGCTACGAGGATAACAGCCACGACCTGCACATCCGGCTTCATGCGAGAGGAAGAAGATACAGCTGACTTCTCTGTCCCATTCCAAATCTCATGGCTAACGCGTGATATACGGCGCTAGAATCACTGATGTCAGGGGTTATTAAGTCCCTATTTGATCATCATTGTTGCAATTAGAACTCTAAGTTATATTGCTCCATTATATCACCAGTTAGGATGATATCTATGATTTCTTTGTTTATGAAAATAATATTTTCTTTCTTTTATAGCATATATGATAACACACAATTTGCAAATACTTTGATAAAAACTCTTCAAGGGACATGAGCAAGTGATGAACTTGCCTTGTGATGGCAAGGTAGTGAAGTCTGATGCTTGCACTGGACCTTGAGCTTCTAGTTCTACAAAAACATCATTATTGCCCGGTAAATACAATATTTAAAGAAGCAAAATGATTATGCAAGTAATGTAATGCATTATTTAAATTTAGATGCATTTACCCCAAAAATTTCCTTTTTGAGTAATAAAGGATTTATAAACATTTCTTTTTAATATTTATAACATGTATTGAGTTATTTTATTTTATTTCCCTTTATTTGGCTTTTATGGATTTAATAATTCTTTTAGGAATTATTAATTATACATTAATTTTATTACTAAATATTTATTTAGTATTTTTCAAAAATACTATAATACTAATAAATAATGAAAGTGATTTTTATTTATTTTTATCACCTTTCAATAATTTTGTAAAATTCCATAAGGATATTTAATTTACAAAATTCTTATAAAAATTTAAGTGTTCAAAAATTTACATTTTATTTTATGAACAGAGTGGATTATTGTGATTCCAAAAATATTTTATTTATAATTTTTGGACTATTATTTTATTTTCTATAATTTTATTAAGGTTAGGGGTATTTCGGTCTTTTCCAATTGATCAAAAGATTTATTAAATAACCTGGGCTGACCCCTTGGGATTATTGGGCCGAGGTGGCCCAATAGGGAAGGCTCAAATGACTACCCCAAAGGGTTTTGGCCCACCCATCCCACTTTGCCTCCTCTCTCTCCCTCGACCTTATCTCCTCCTCTGACTCGCCCCAGTGGCCGGCGATGCTGTCACCGTCGATTCTCGCCATTGTCGGCCGTTCTGGCCTTCGCTGTGGTGCAAGTTGGGGTTGTTGACGATGCTCGTTTGTTATATCCACTTGGATTTGACTTTGGGGCTTCCCCGTGGTCAGTTCCACCCCATTCCCGAACCCTAGGGTTCGGAAAAGATGTTGTCGCCGCCGCCGCGATCCCGCCTGCGGTGGTGTGCTGGTCTCGTGCGCTGCTGCGGCCGCCGCCATGGCAGGTGCAGGTTGCAGCGCCCCTTCGGGTGCTCCCTGTGCTGCTGCGGTGCGTCGGCCCCTCTGCTTCCTCTTCGATTCATTAGCGAGGACCTCGGGTAAGTGATCTTTGTGGTGTTTGTCTATGCTACTGCCATGATTCTACATGTGTATCTAGTGGCTTTCATGTCAAGTGACTATGTGTTGGTTGATTTCATCTCTGGATTAGAGTTCTTGCTCTGATTAGTGTTCATAATCCCATGTTGATCATATCTATAATGCTTTAGATCTAGTGTTGATCATATTTAATCATGGGAAATGATTATTTCCTATGGTTAATGGTTGATAGTGTCTTTGATGATACTAGTTGCCTGTCAGATTAATTCTAGTGGTAGTCCATCTCTACTGTCAGATTGCTTATACTGACAGTAGCTGCTTACTGCAATTATACTATTGGCTTGTCTGAGATTATACTCACTGAATCAAATCATTGCTTGCAATGATTTTTGTGGATGAATTTAAAATTAATTCCTGGCACTTGGCTTCAGGAAAATTATATGTAATGATTTGTACCTTTTCCTGTGGGAACTATGCAAAGATGATTTTAGCTCATTAAGAACTTGTCCTTGTGATACCATTGTATTCTGGCACACAAGTGATTGGGTTTTTATTTCTGGGCTTAGCTTGATTATGCTTGTGATTAGAACTGATAAGATGATATGGTAGCTTTCTTATCTTGCCTGCCTATGATGTTGGTATGAGGCTCTAGGATTTAATTCCTAGTTAGTTGGGCAATAATTTGTTTGAAACTTATAGGATTAGAGGTGCTACTCTCTCTTTGAGAGATGTGCCCTGATCTGATAGGATCAAATGAAAATGATCTAAGTTGCAAAAATAACACTGAACCCAGTGATGCTGGTCTGAGGGTTTAGTGTTTGTGGTTGAGCTTGATTTCTTATCTTTATACTTGAAATCTCTAGGATAGATTCACCCCTCTTGGGTGCATATTGAGAGATCACTACATAAAGCAACACATGCCTTTGTTTAGATATTCTGATGAAAGCATGTGATGGTTTTATGAGACCCACCACAAGATTTGATGTTGGTGTAGTAGATTGTTGATCTTGATCTTGGTCTGGATCTTGATATGCTTTAAATGTGGTCCTGAGCTTGCCTGCTCCTCCTAGCTCCTGGTCTTGACCTTGCTATCCACCAGATCCACCCCCTCCTGATGTCACCATCCTGGTGATGTTTGGGTTGATCTGGGTGGTTGATTTGGTTGCTATTCTTGGTTAAAATATTGTTCACCCTGGCTGTGCTGGTGTGTTGTGTAGTGGAGTGATGCACTGAGGTGCTTCTCCATGGCTGTGCTGTGGTTTTGTGATCCTGGCTGTGCTTGTGTGGTCGACAACACACCATCTGCATGCTTGTGTGTGTGAAGTCTGTGTGCCTGCTATGCACATATGGAAAAGTTCAGAAAATTTGAACTTATTATTACCAATCTACTTTACCCTGGCTGGTGAATTGGTCCCTTTTGGCTGTCATTTGCATTTTGGCTTGAATTTATGAAAGATGAGATCTTTCAGATTGGTGAAACTTGCCCCTTTTTAACATTTCTCAATGATGAGATTGTCAAGTGCACCTCACTGACATATCTGGGAGAAATATATACTAACACTAATCTTGTTTTGTTTTCTATTTAATCTTTGTTTTGCAGGTGCAAAGATAAAGATGAAGATTTAGTGTAGTTTTAGATATAGGATAGTTAGTAGAGATACAGATGTAATTTTCTTAATCCTTTGTAATTTGTCTTTTATAATTCTTGTAATCTTTGTTTGGTTCATTTGTAATAAAGATTATATATTTAGTAATAAAGAATATTTTATTCTTTATTCTTGTGTGAATTGTAAAGTTTTGAATAACTTCAGTAAGTTATTCTTTGTAATTTGTTTATGAATAAGAATGAACTTCATATACCATATTGCTTTTAAGTAAGATTTAAGTTCTAATACTTTTCTCTTAATTAATTCAAGATTCAAATCTTATATCAAAATTATTTAAATTATAAAACACTCAAGTTTTAAAAATTCAAACTCATTACAAAACACACAAAATTCCTTTAAGATCATATCAAAGTTTATAGCAATCCTCCTTTAAGACTAAACCTACTCTCAAAGTAAGAAAGAAACATTGATCACTCAAGGTTTTTATTTGGCGAAAATTTTACCCACATTTTCTACAATGAATGCATGCAACAATACATATTCCTAAATCTACCCTTCGTTAGGTCCTATATACTGGGATGTTACAGACTTCCCCCCTTAAATTAAACTTCGTCCCAAAGTTTGTGGAGATGTACCTGAATAGTTCTGGATAAGCTTTTCTTAAATCCTCTTCCTTCTCCCATGTGGCTTCTCTCTTAGGGTGATGTTCCCATTGTACCTTGCAATATTTGATTGCTCTGTTCCTTAATCTTTTTCCAGTTTTCTTCCAGAATCTTGCAGGGCTTTTCAATATAAGTCAGGTCTGCTTGTAGTTCAATCTCTTGATGTGTTATTGCATCATCAGGAACTTTCAAACATTTGCGAAGTTGTGACACATGGAAAACATTATGCACTTGAGCCAATCTTGATGGTAACTCTAAAGCATAAGCTCTAGTTCTATTTTGACTCAGTATCTTGAATGGTCCAATATATCTTGGACTCAATTTCCCTTTAACTCCGAATCTTTTTACTCCTTTCATTGGACTTACTTTCAAATAGACCATATCTCCCACTTCTGGATGCCATGATCTTCGGCTTTGATCTATATAACTTTGCTTCCTGCTCTGGGCTATTTTCAATCTATCACTGATCTTATCAATGATGTCTTGTCTCTCCTTGATATAATCTGGCGCAAATTCTTTGCTGCTACCAGGTTCATACCAACATATAGGTGATCTACACTTTCTTCCATACAGAACCTCATATGGAGTTGCCTTCAGACTACTCTGATAGCTATTATTATAAGAAAATTCTGTCAATGGTAGGTGATCTTCCCATGTTCCTCCAAAATCTAGTGCACAGGCCCTCAACATGTCTTCTATTATTTGATTTGTTCTTTCAGTTTGACCTCCTGTCTCTAGATGATATGCCGTGCTGAAATCTAACTTTGAACCAAGTGCTTCATGCAATTGCTTCCAAAATGCTGAAGTAAATATCGATCCCCTATCAGTTATGATCTTCTTGGGTACTCCATGTTAGATAGATCTCAACGTGACTGGGCCCAACGGCCCAGCACGCCCCTAACTGTGCCCTGATCGGGGGCGCCCAACCTTATCTGGTTGGTGGGCCCCTCTCGCCAGCGCTATATAAAGTGGTGGGGAGCCGGCAGCACGACTCACGAGGTCAGACGTGCCCTAGCCGCCCTACCTACAAACCCTATCCTATCTAGGCTAAGCGCTGCACCGACGGGAAGCTCCACCGCCGCCACACTTGCCCCCTTTTCCACCCATGGCCAATGACAGAGGTTCTAGCTCCGGCACCAGCTCGGGCATTCCCTCTAGCTCGTGTCTGTCGAGCCAGGGAGCAGGTAGAGCCCGTCTCGGTTCTCTTTCTCTCTCTCTCTCCGTTCTCGATCTACAAAGGTGATGTGTAATGCTACTGTTAGATCTAGACTAGATCCTTTTGTAAAGGTGTATTTAACATTGGTATCAGAGCAAGTTTTAGTTGCTAGATTTATCAGTGCATTTATAGAAAGCAAGAGTCCAAAAGAAAAAGGAAGTAGATCCAAAGTGCGCCTGCCCTATGGCCGCGCCGTTCCTCTCGATCAAGATGGGCATCCATTGTGGAGACATCTAGAAGAAGAACACACCCTTCGGGGCAAAGCAAAACCCTAGATCTAAGCCCCAAAAGCATCCCAAATCCCCATAGATCTAACCCCGAAAAGAAACCCAAAAAAAAGGGGAGGCAGACCCACACCGGCCGCCGCCGTGCGCCGGCAAAGGGCGCCGCCGCTGCGCCGTTTGACGGAAGTGCGCCCACCCACGGGTGGACGCACCGTCGCCAAAAGGGGTAGTGAGGCGCCATGGTTTCGGCCAAGGTCAACAGAGGGAGGGGCTCGCCGGAGCGCCGGACACCTCACCTCGCACATGCACGGGGGAAGAAGAGAAAGGGGCTGCGATGGGGGAGAAGGAGGGGACCGTCGCCGGCGCAGTCGCCGAACGGACGGCCGCCTCCAACCCCCCCAACGCTGCCGACAAAGATCTCGCCGCCGGCCCCGCCGCTAGCCGCGCGTGGGGCAGCTACCACCACCGCTGCGGACAAGGGAGAGGGAGGGGAGCGCCTCGGGCGGCCACCTCGCCTCAGGCCTTGCATGCGCCGCTGGTGCAAAGGAAGAGGGAGGGGCTCACCGAGGGCGGCCGCCTCACCTCGGCCTAGCGCGGGCCGCCACGCCAGCGAGAGAGGAGCGTGGGGAGGGAAGGGGCCAGCGGCCGCCTCGGCCACTCCTCCACAGCGCCACCGCGGGGTGGATGCGCCGACGACGCGGGGCAGACGCGGGTGGGACACCACGCAGCCGTGGGATGGACGCACCACCGACGCGGGGCAGTCGCGCGAGCGACGCGGCGCCGCCACGGTGGGTACGCGAGGGCGGGGTGGGGGAGAAGTGGGATTAGGGTTTTGGGGGGGCTGGCGGCCGGGGGTTCTTATAGCCCCGATACGCGCGGCTGGTCGTCCGATCTAGGTCAGGCCGCGCGAACGGCCAGGATGGAGCGGGCGGCTGGTGGCCGGTCGCTGGCGGGCCAAGGCAGGCCACGCGGGCCCTAGCTGGGCTGCTGGCGGGCAGCGCTGGGCAGCGCGCGCGGGCGGCAGATACCGCCGGGCGTGCTGGGCCGCAGTGGCCCAGTAAAGCTTGCAGGCCGCCCAGTGTTGGCCCAGTAGGGCGTTTTTTAACAGTTTTTCTGTTTTATTTTTTACAGAGTTGTTTTTAATTGTTTTGCTTAGAGTTTTAAGCATTTTCTTGCATAGTTTTTCTAGTCATCTTGTTGCAAGTACATTTTGACTAGAGAATGATGTAAAGGCAGAATTTTTCTATAAAGTCCAAAGTATCATAAAAGTCATGATTAAGTTTCCGCTGCAAATGTATGTTTTAAATTGCAATGATGCAACAAAGTTGTTTAAATTTTGAAAAAAAGATGTGACAAAGTAATTAAAGATGATTATGTCTCATGTTATTAATTGACCAACGTTATTAATAAACATGACCATGATCGTTTTTCCTTGAGTATTAAAGGTGCATTTAACTTTATTTCTGCCCAACGGTGATGTAATTTTAAATAGCACAAAACGATTGCATGCTTAATTTATACCAACGTTGAATTAATGCATACAGTTGTTTTCCTTGGTGATCTCACATCTTTTGTGGTTTTCAGGAGGTCTCAACCTCATGGCCTGTTTGAAGGACATCCCGCTGCTAAGGGGGGACAACTACTCCGAATGGAGGAAGAAAGTTGATTTGGCGTTCATATGCGCCGAAGTGGATTGGGTGGTTGACACCAAGCAACCAGTCAAGCCCGCTGACCCGGTCAGGGGAGCTGCTGAGGAAAGTGCTGAGTTTGAGAAAAGGAAGAGGGACCATGCTCCATTGGAGCTGGCCTACTCGATTGATAACCAGAAATGGGTGAACACCAACAAGAAGTGTTTGGCCTTCGTAAAGAACACAATTGAGAACGCAATAGTGGGCTCAATTGGAGAGTGTGCTACCGTGGGCGAGTATCTCGCCAAGATAAAGAGCCAGTTTACTGGCTCTTCAAATATGTATGCGACCCAGCTGTTAAAGCAGCTGGTGACTGAAAAGTACACAGGGGGTCCCCACGGAATAAGAGAGCACATCTTGAGGATGTCAAACATGGCAGCGAAGCTCAAGCCCATGGATGAGGACCTCGAGCTAAAGCCAGCACTCTTGGTGCACCTAGTGATGGCCTCACTTCCACAGACTTTCGAAAATTTTGTAATAAACTATAATATGTCCCCTGAAAAGTGGTTCATAGAAAAGACCATTGGGATGTGCTCCCAAGAATAGGAAAGGCTGAAGGCCCTTCATGGCGGTTCCCTGAACTTCGTGAAGGATAATAGGAAGAGAGGCTTCACAAACGGCAACCATGGTGGGTCACCCTCCAAGCCACATGGCAAGGGTCTAATGCAGCACCAGTACCAGCATCACCAGTCCACCCCTGGGGAGAAAGACCAGTGCCATCACTATAAAAAGCCGGGCCACTACAAGAAAGACTGCCCAATTTGGCTGAAGTACATCATGGCCAAAAATGGTAAAGATATAGTTTCTTTTGTTAATGAGTCTCTGTATGAAAAGTTTACTAGATCTACTTGGTGGATTGATTCTGGTGCAACTGTTCATGTTGCCAACTCTTTACAGGGGTTTCATTCGACAAGGACCACGCAAATAAGAGAAAGACTCATTGAAGTGGCGAATGGAATAGAAGCAGAAGTGGAGGCCATTGGTGACGTCCCTCTGGAGCTGGCTGATGGCTCTTTCCTTTTGCTCAAAGATGTGCTTTTTGTTCCCTCATTACATAGAAATTTAATAAGTGTTTCATGTTTGGACAAAGATTCTTATGAATGTTATTTCGGAAATGGCAAGTGTGCCATTTGGTTGAAAGACAAATGTGTGGGTGTTGCTACCTTATATGATAAGTTATATTTGTTATCCCTGCATGAGAAAGTACTTTCTGTGTGTGATGTGAATGAAAAAGTTCCCTTGTCGAACAAAGAACAAAAGAAAAGGAAGAGAACTCTTGACTCATCGAAACTATGGCACTGCAGACTAGGCCATATTTCGAGGGGAAGAATAGAAAGCCTCGTTAAAAATGACATTCTTCCTCCGTTAGAGTTCTCCGACATAGAACAATGCATAGATTGCATTAAAGGAAAGTATGTCAAACAAATTAAAAAGGGTGCAAACCGAAGCATAACTACACTAGAAATAATCCACACGGATATTTGTGGACCGTTTCCGGTGAAAACTGTGGATGGCTATGATTCATTCATAACATTCACGGATGATCACTCCCGGTATGGTTATATTTATCCAATCAAAGAAAGATCTGAAGCATTGGATAAATTTAAAATTTTCAAAGCTGAAGTAGAAAATCAGCATGATAAAAGAATTAAAATAGTTCGGTCCGATCGCGGGGGGGGAGTACTACGGTCGGCATACTCCATATGGTCAAGTGCCAGGACCCTTTGCAAGGTTCCTGAAATAAAATGGAATAGTCGCCCAGTATTCTATGCCGGGCGAACCTCAGCAAAACGGAGTAGCTGAAAGGCGCAACCGTACCCTTATGGATATGGTGCGCAGCATGATGAGCTATTCCACCCTCCCATTGGGATTGTGGATGGATGCGCTTAAAACCGCCATTCACATTCTCAACAGAGTACCAAGTAAGTCGGTGCCCAAAACACCGTATGAATTATGGATAGGCAGAGTCCCCTCTCTGCACCACTTGAGGGTCTGGGGGAGCCCAGCTGAGGCAAAAGTTTTCAATCCAAACATTGCAAAGTTAGACCCCAAAACAGTATCTTGCCACTTCATTGGCTATCCAGATAAGTCAAAAGGCTATCGTTTCTACTGTCCCGACAGATACACAAAGTTTGTAGAAACGAGACATGCAGAATTCTTGGAGGACGAATTGATGAGGGGGAGCACGGTAGCTAGGAAAATTGATCTTGAGGAGAAGAGGGTGCATGCACCTAATCCGATGACTCAGGAGCCATTTTTCTCGCTACCTGTTGTGCCACCATCTACAACCCCTGAGGTTGTGGTGCCGGCACCCGTTGTGACTCCACACGTGACAACAATGGGCGAAAGTTCGGAACCTGTCCATCAGGAGCCACCTGAACCCACTGTTGAGCACGAAAGGGAGCCAGAACAACCACCCACTGTAAATGTGCCTGAACCCGAGGCAAGAAATGCGCAAGAGTCTGATGAACTCAAACGGTCTAAAAGAGAACGAAGACCAGCCATTTCCAAAGAAATCTACAAAGTTTACAATGTAGTTCATATGGAGGGTGATCCTACCTCATATGAAGAAGCCATGAGTAGCCCTCACTCAGCCAAGTGGGTAGAGGCAATGGAAGATGAAATGAAATCAATGAGTTCCAACAATGTTTGGGACTTAGAGGAAATTCCCAAAGGAGCCAAAACAGTAGGATGCAAGTGGGTCTACAAAACAAAGTATGACTCCAATGGGAATGTAGAAAAGTATAAAGCTAGACTCATGGCAAAAGGCTTTACGCAAAGAGAAGGCGTAGATTACAATGAGACCTTTTCTCCGGTATCATGTAAGGACTCCTTCAGAATCATCATGGTACTAGTTGCACATTTTGATTTAGAGTTACATCAAATGGATGTCAAGACGGCGTTTCTAAATGGAGATTTAGAAGAAAATGTTTACATGAAACAACCCAAGGGTTTTTTCATGGAGGGGAAGGAACATATGGGATGCCGCCTAAAGAAATCCATTTATGGGTTAAAGGAAGCCTCTAGGCAGTGGTATTTAAAGTTTAATGATACCATTAAAAGATTTGGATTCAAAGAAAATGTTGAGCACAACTGCATTTATGCAAAGTTCAAAAGTGGGAAATATATTTTCCTAATTTTGTATGTGGATGACATTTTGCTTGCCAGCAGTGATGTTAGTCTACTACTAGAGACAAAGAAGTTCTTGTCATCAAACTTTGACATGAAAGACCTTGGTGAAGCCTCTTATGTCTTGGGCATAGAAATTCACCGAGACAGAAAGAATGGAGTGTTAGGACTGTCGCAGAAAGCGTATTGTGAAAAGATTTTAAAGAAATACAATATGCATGCGAGTAATTCAACACCTGCTCCCATAGTCAAGGGCGATAGTTTTGGGAAATCCCAATGTCCAAAGAATCAATATGAGATCGATCAAATGAAGTCAGTACCATATGCTTCGGCTGTTGGAAACTTACAGTATGCACAAGTGTGCACTCGCCCTGACTTAGCATTTATCACCGGGGTACTCGGTAGATATCAAGAGAATCCAGGCATAGAGCACTGGAAGATGGTAAAGAAAGCTTTGCGTTATGTGCAAGGCACAAAAGGCCTCATGCTAACATATAGAAGATCTGATTCCCTAGAGATAAAAGGGTATTCAGATGCTGATTTTGCGGGAGATAAAGACGATCGAAAGTCCACGACAGGGTATGTCTTTACTCTCGCAGGAGGTGCTATTTCATGGAGAAGCGCCAAACAGTCGATAGTTGCATCATCTACGATGTATGCAGAATTTATAGCATGTTATGAGACCATGGGACAGGCGTTATGGTTGAAGAAATTTTTACCCGACTTGAAAGTGGTTGACTGCATCAGCAGGCCACTAAAGATGTACTGTGACAACGAGCCCGCAGTATTCTATGCTCACAACAACAAGTCGAGTAATGCTACAAAGTCTATAGATATAAAGTATTATGTTGTGAAGGACAAAGTCCAGGATCAAACTATAAGACTCGAGCATATAAGGACAAAGGATATGCTTGCAGATCCGCCAACGAAAGGCTTACCACCCAATGTGTTAAAGGAGCACATAGCCGGCATGGGTTTAATGGGAAGCCTATGATTCCTGGACTATGAGGCCCAAAAGTAACAGGATTTGTTTCAAAACATGAGGGTATATAGTGGTTGTCTGATTCCATCGGCAATTGAGCTGAGACGATGAAACATGCTCTATGTATCATTCTGTGATGAAATAAGTAAAGAACAAGGTTAAAAGTAAAGTCGAGATCTAGGGAGAGAATGTTAGATAGATCTCAACGTGACTGGGCCCAACGGCCCAGCACGCCCCTAACTGCGCCCTGATCGGGGGCGCCCAACCTTATCTGGTTGGTGGGCCCCTGTCGCCAGCGCTATATAAAGTGGTGGGGAGCCGGCAGCAGGACTCACGAGGTCAGACGTGCCCTAGCTGCCCCATCTACAAACCCTATCCGATCTAGGCTAAGTGCTACACCGACAGGAAGCTCCACCGCCGCCACACTCGCCCCTTTTTCCACCCATGGCCAATGACGGAGGTTCTAGCTCCGGCACCAGCTCGGGCATTCCCTCTGGCTCGTGTCTGTCGAGCCAGGGAGCAGGTAGAGCCCGTCTCGGTCTCTCTCTCTCTCTCTCTCTCTCTCTCTCTCTCTCTCTCTCTCTCTCCGTTATCGATCTACAAAGGTGATGTGTAATGCTACTGTTAGATCTAGACTAGATCCTTTTGTAAAGGTGTATTTAACACTCCATGCTTACTTACTATCTCTTTGACATATACTTCAACTAACTTCTCGGCATTATCCTTTTGATTCACTGGAATAAAATGTGCACTCTTAGTAAGTCTGTCCACTATTACCCATATCATATCCTTCCTTTTTGGTGTCATAGGTAATCCTGTGATAAAATCCATGCCTATTTCCTCCCATTTCCATTCAGGAATGTCTAAGGGTTGTAATGGTCCTGCTGGACTTTGATGTTCCGCTTTCACCCTTTGACAAGTATGGCATTCAGATACATATTTAGCAATATCCCTCTTCATGTTATTCCACCGGAATAGTTCTTTCAAATCCATATACATCTTGGTACTCCCTGGATGTATAGAATAGGGTGTAGCATGTGATTCTTTGAGTATGATATTTCTGATTTCAGTGACATCTGGAACGCATGGATGATATTGGAACCATAAAGATCCATAATCCCCAAGGCGAAAAACTGACTTTTTCCCTTGAGATATCCTCCGAATTTCCTCAGCAACGAAAGGATCTTCTTCTTGTCATCTAAAAATTTCTTGCTTAAGATCACTGTCCTGCTCTGCAACTACCTGCATAGTCGCTAATCCTCCAAGAACCTCTGTTCTGATGAATTGAAGTTCTAGCCTTCCCAAGTCCATTTGTAACTCTTTTGGTAACTCTCTATTGCTTGGCTGAATATCTGCACGTTTTCTACTTAAAGCATCTGCTACAACATTTGCTTTCCCTGGGGTGTAATTGATTGTTAAATCATAGTCCTTGATTAATTCCAACCAACGCTTTTGTCTCATGTTTAATTCCTTTTGAGTGAAGAAATACTTGAGACTTTTATGGTCAGTTTATAACTCACATCTGGCTCCATAAAGAAAATGCCTCCATCCTTTCAGCGCAAAGACTACTGCTGCTAACTCTAAATCATGAGTTGGGTAGTTGACTTCATGTGGTTTCAATTGTCTTGAACCATATGCAATCACCTTCCGATCTTGCATTAATACACAACCCAAACCTTCTTTAGATGCATCACAATATACAATGAAATCCTTCCATGTTTCAGGAACTACTAAGATTGGAGCTGTGGTTAATCTAGTCTTCAACTCCTGGAAACTTGCTTCACACTTCTTATCCCACTTGAATGGTGTATTCTTCCTTAATAATTTGGTCATTGGTCCGGCTATTTTGGAGAAACCTTCAATGAATCTCCGATAATAACCAGCCATTCCTAAGAAACCTCGAATTTGCTTCACATTGGTCGGTGCAGTCCACTCTAAGACCGACTGAACTTTAGATGGATTCACAGCAATCCCATCCTTACTGATCACATGACCGAGGAATTCTACCTCATCTAACCAGAACTCACACTTACTGAATTTAGCATAAAGCTTATGTTATCTTAAAGTCTACAATGCTATTCTCAAATGGTCAGCATGCTCTTCCTTATCCTTGGAATATATCAGAATATCATCAATAAATACGATGACAAACTTATCCAAATATGGCATGAAAATCTTGTTCATCAGATTCATGAATATTGCCGGTGCATTGGTCAAACCAAATGGTACTACCAGATACTCATGGTGTCCATACCTTGAGACAAATGTTGTTTTTGGAACATCTTCTGGCTTGATTTTGGTTTGATGGTATCCAGATCTTAAATCGATCTTTGAAAATACTCCAACTCCTTTCACTTGATCAAACAAATCTTGAATTCTTGGTAAAGGATACTTATTCTTGATCGTCACGTTGTTCAGATTTCTATAATCACCAAACATCCGTCTTCCATCATCCAATCCATTCCCAGCACTACTGCAATTCCCTTCAAAGGAATCACATAAAGGTCTGCGAAATATGTACAACCACAGATCGAGATAACCTGATCTTGTTTTATGTGGCATACAATCACATTCCCTCATGTCGTAACTACGGTCATAGGACGTTCTAACGTTGCCCTTCTAACCCCGAACTTATCACAGAATTCTTCAGAAATGAAGTAGTTGCACCAGTATCAAATAGAACTTTGTCGGGATTGGTAAGATTATTGAGCGTACCTATTACTGCATGCTCCGAATTATCCACCTCCTCGAGAGTTGCACAGTTCAGTTTTCCGGTTGGTCGGTTTCTCTTGCCATTGTTGTTCTTGCCATGGTTTCCCCCTTTATTGGGTTGTCCATTTCCTCCACTAGATTGTCCTCCTCCCTTGGTAGGCCATCCTCCTGGTGGTTTACTCGGACAATCTGGCTTGATATGCCCCTTCTGGCCACAACCGTAATAGATCACTACAGGCTTTTTGCACTCCCTATGGAAATGCCCTGGAATTCCACAGTTGTTACAAATAACATTCCTTCTCGGATTAGATTGATTTCCACCACTGCCCTTGTTATTGTTATTGTTGTTGTTACCATAGTTTCTATTCCGAGGTTTAAACTCCAGGTTAGGTTTAGGTTTGCTTTCCTGAATTCTCTTGGTTTCCTTCTTGGCTATCTTCCTCCGATCCTCTTGGACATTCTTATAGTCATCTTCAAAAGTACTGGTTGCGTCCAACAACTGCTGATAAGTTTGCTTATTGGCTAACCTTAGCTGCATCTTCACAAATGGATTTAATCCACGCAGGAAACGTTTCTTCCGCTTCTCTTTAGTGTTAACATCCTTCTCAGCATAACGAGACAGTTGGCTAAACTCCCGGATGTACTTCATGACACTAGTATATCCTTGCTGAAGCTCCTCAAATTCTCTCTGCTTCAACTCCATGACACTTTCCGGAACATGATATTCATGGAATCTCTGCTTGAACTCTTCCCAGGTAAACTCCCTTCCTGGTTGTTGCATGGCTAACTGATTTTCCCACCATGATGCTGCAGGTCTAGTCAGCAGATGAGTTGCATACCTAATTTTTTCCTCATCATTGCAACCTACAGTTTTCAGCTTCCGCTCTATATCTGCTAGCCAGTCTTCTGCATCCATTGGTTCAGGAGCTGATGCAAAAGGTAATGGTCTTGCATTCTGGAAATCAGATAAACTCACTCCTCCTCCTTCAGGTGCCCTCTGATTTTCTCGCCCCAGCAGCTCTTCCATGAACTTGTTCTGGTTCTCTTGCATCATTTGCATGCATTGCATAAAGTTCTGCTCCATTAATGGCCTCATTGGTGGTGGTGGTAATGTTCCTTGATTTGCTATATCGGCATCGGCCTTTTCCTAGGCCTCATGCTCCATCCGCTGCTACTCAGTTTCCATTTCTACACCCGTATCCATGACCCCCTAGTCCTGCAACATAAAGCGAATACTCATAATTACATCATGCACATGTGTTCTGAGCTCGACTTTACGCACATAACTAGTCACACAATGAAGATCCAAAGAAAATCCAAATATGCATTTCACATATTTACATAATATCATAATGATACAAAGTCATTACAACATATACCATATAGGTATATTCACAAAACTACCGTATTCATCTCACTGCCTTATTCCTTAAAATACAATACACAGTGCTTGATACTGTTAACTACTATTCTCTTTCTAGTAGTAACTACGCTCATCATACATGCCTGATGTCCAACCGTGATGACGTGTTGTCCATCGCACGGTTTGTGGAACAAATGGCCTTCCAGAAGGAACATACTCTGTATCTGAAGTATTAGGGCTTGAGTCATTACTCAACCTGAGCGCCTCGACTCCCTCCAGCTCAGCTGAAAAGTCTTCAGAAACATATTCAACATTATCTCCAGCCTGCATTTCCCGAGCTGCATTCCTTGAGTTGTCAACAGAATACGCAGATCCTGCTGCTTCCCAGGTGCTCTCGTGGACAAGATAATCGAATACTGGATAATGTATATTCCCTAGGTTTTGAGAAGATGTTGATGATTCAAACACTCTCTCCTCAGGATCTTCTTCTTCATCCTGATCATCTATTGACATGGTATTTCTACTTCTATTATTAGGGTTCATTCTTGCACCCATCCAACTGGATTGTCCAACATTTCTGTCAGAACCATCTGTGGCTATCTGGTGTTCATGAGATCCATCATATGATCCCATCCTCCAACCATCTGAATTCTCAATAGGAAGTTCTGAGTCAGAACCATCCTCTGAGCCCTGTGGTACTGCATACCGCATATCGATAGTAGGATCATGTGTAGGTTCAGGTCTTGGTGAATAAGGATATGGTGGTAACAGATTCCGGATCTATCGGTATATCTTTAAAAATAGGTATTGCACTACTACCTGCTTCTTTCTCTAGCTGGAATGCTAACTGCTTCCTTCTTTTTGGATCAGTTAGATCTTCTAGCATGTCATTTTTGTCTTCGACAATCACTTGATGAGTCTTATAAAAATACACAACGAGTGTCTGGTATCTATCCATAAACTTGGAAGCTAACTTAGGATGCTTCTTAACCAAAGTAAGATGATCCGGTATAGGCTCCGAGTCTATAGAATCATGAGGTATCACAGAGAATGTGCTACCCTCTAACTCCTTGGTTTTCTGCTCCCGGATATTTGCTATTGCCTCTACAACAGCAACATGATAGGCTGCTAAATGACTCCTACCTTCTCCTATAGGTAGATCGTGATATAATCCAAGCTTCTCTGGAAGTTGGATACTCACACGATACTTGGATAACATCTGGCCATCTAGGTAAGTGATAGTGTTCACTAGAATTCTAGTTGGACAATTAAAGAGATTTAAAAGTTGATGAAGTTGGTCTGTAAATGATCCTTGATAATCATCAAGAGTCTCCTCTTTCCTTACCAAAGTCTGTTTTGGAAACTTTGGTGCCATTTCTCTGTATAACAGAAAAATAATTCTTAATTAGTATCCAATGATATATTGCATCATAACAAAGAATTATCGCACTAAAATATATAACGGAATATTCTCATTTGAATACCCATTATATTACTTTTAGAGAATTCTTTATCGTTGCTAGCTTTCCTACAGGTAATACCCTTTACTAGGTTTCCAACCTAAGGTCAACGCAATTTGCTCTGATACCAACTGCGGTGACCCATCATACCACTGCATGTGTAGTACACTATAGTCGTTGACATGAAATCTACAGAACACCGTTCCGTAAATATCACATCCCTCAGAGTGGTACAACAGAAACATTGTGGGTCCATATTAAAAAAGTACACACTTTATTATTATTACAATACTGGAAGTTCCAGACTTCCAAAAGATCCAACTTACAAACCAAAATATAAGATGTTCAGCGGAAATTTTAAAGTAACAACTCCGACTAGGAGTGGGGCTCAACAGCTTATTCTATAGAGTTCATGCTGCTCGGCTCCGTTAGTTACTACTAACTAGACACTTAAGTGGACTCGTCCTCATTGACACCATAGTGGATCTCGTAATCCACGCCTTCAACACCTCCGGATAGATCAGGTTCCTCGTAGAACAAGTCTTCTTGGCATTCGGCTGCATACATTGGCACATCTTCGGGATCCTCAGAGTCTAAGCAAGGGATCAAAGGAAAGGATGAGTAACAGCGTTACCCAACAAGTTCATTATATGCAAGGTGGGAAGTTTGATGCTCTAATTACCACCTTGGATTATAAATCCTTGGCACTATGCAGTTTTTTTAAATCTTTCTTCAAAGGTTGATTTTCTTCCAAAAAAATATGACAATCAGCCTTCACAGGTTGGCCAGAACTTTCATGGAGTTCCTTTCCTGCCGCGTTCGTAGCTCCTTCCTGGAATAGGGAGTAACAATTTACAGTTCTTACACTCTGCAGAGGTGCGTTACTTTACCCATGAGAGATCAACTCCTTGTTGCACAACCGGGCGTACTTTCCCGTCCATAATTCCATGATGTGGGGCCCAGTAGTTGGTCCAAGCCAATCACTGCCCCCTTCACGACCCCGCATGCCTCCTTGGTGTAAACCATGCCCACATAATGAATTACGGCAATTGTTTGTACAAACTGTTAGATGCCAGTACTATCGTGGGACGTTGAGGGTTCCCACCCATATGCTACATATCCTCTACGAATTACCAATTAATATGCACGCTACGAGGATAACAGCCACGACCTGCACATCCGGCTTCATGCGAGAGGAAGAAGATACAGCTGACTTCTCTGTCCCATTCCAAATCTCATGGCTAACGCGTGATATACGGCGCTAGAATCACTGATGTCAGGGGTTATTAAGTCCCTATTTGATCATCATTGTTGCAATTAGAACTCTAAGTTCTATTGCTCCATTATATCACAAGTTAGGATGATATCTATGATTTCTTTGTTTATGAAAATAATATTTTCTTTCTTTTATAGCATATATGATAACAAAAAATTTGCAAATACCTTGATAAAAACTCTTCAAAGGACATGAGCAAGTGATGAACTTGCCTTGTGATGGCAAGGTAGTGAAGTCTGATGCTTGCACTGGACCTTGAGCTTCTAGTTCTACAAAAACATCATTATTGCCCGGTAAGGACAATATTTAAAGAAGCAAAATAATTATGCAAGTAATGTAATGCATTATTTAAATTTATATGCATTTACCTCAAAAAGTTCCTTTTTGAGTAATAAAGGATTTATAAATATTTCTTTTTAATATTTATAACATGTATTGAGTTATTTTATTTTATTTCCCTTTATTTGGCTTTTATTGATTTAATAATTCTTTTAGGAATTATTAATTATACATTAATTTTATTACTAAATATTTATTTAGTATTTTCCAAAAATACTATAATACTAATAAATAATGAAAGTGATTTTTATTTATTTTATCACCTTTCAATAATTTTTTAAAATTCCATAAGGAATATTTAATTTACAAAATTCTTATAAAAATTTAAGTGTTCAAAAATTTACATTTTATTTTATTTGAATAGAGTGGATTATTGTGATTCCAAAAATAATTTATTTATAAGTTTTGGAATATTATTTTATTTTCTACAATTTTATTGAGGTTAGGGGTATTTCGGTCTTTTCTAATTGATCAAAAGATTTATTAAATAACCTGGGCTGGCCCCTTGGGCTTATTGGGCCGAGGTGGCCCAATAGGGCAGGGTCAAATGACTACCCCGAAGGGTTTTGGCCCACCCAGCCCACTCTGCCTCCTCTCTCTCCCTCGACCTTATCTCCTCCTCCTCTGACTCGCCCCCGTGGCCGGCGATGCTGTCACCGTCGATTCTTGCCGTCGTCGGCCGTTTTGGCCTCCGCCGTGGTGCGAGTTGGGGTGGTTGACGATGCTCGTTCGTTCTATCCACTTGGATTTTGACTTTGGGGCTTCCCTGTGGTCAGTTCCACCCCATTCCCGAACCCTAGGGTTCAGAAAAGATGTTGTCGCCACCGCGACGATCCCGCCTGCGGTGGTGTGCTGGTCTCGTGCGCTGCTGCGGACGCCGCCGTGGCAGGTGCAGGTTGCAGCGCCCCTCCGGGTGCTCCCTGTGCCGCCGCGGTGCGTCGGCCCCTCTGCTTCCTCTTCGATTCATCAGCAAGGACCTCAGGTAAGTGATCTTTGTAGTGTTTGTCTATGCTACTGCCATGATTCTACCTGTGTATATAGTGGCTTTCATGTGGAGTGACCATGTGTTGGTTGATTTCATCTCTGGATTAGAGTTCTTGCTCTGATTAGGGTTCATAATCCCTTGTTGATCATATCTATAATGCTTTAGATCTAGTGTTGATCATATTTGATCATGGGAAATGATTGTATGCGGTGGTTAATGGTTGATAGTGGCTTTGATGATACTAGTTGCCTGTCAGATTAATTCTAGTGGTAGTCCATCTTGATCCATGCTAGTGTATCAATGAAATCCTTGATTGGATTAGGTTGTTGATCTAAGAGTTTACTCTACTGTCAGATTGCTTATACTGACAGTAGTTGCTTACTGTAATTATACTATTGGCTTGTCTGAGATTATACTCACTGAATCAAATCATTGCTTGCAATGATTTTTGTGGATGAATGAATTTAAGATTGATTCCTGGCACCTGGCTTCAGGAAAATGATATGTAATGATTTGTCCCTTTTCCTGTGGGAACTAAGCAAAGATGATTTTAGCTCATTAAGAACTTGTCCTTGTGATACCATTGTATTCTGGCACACAAGTGATTGGGTTTTTATTTCTGGGCTTAGCTTGATTATGCTTGTGATTAGAACTGATAAGATGATATGGTAGCTTTCTTATCTTGCCTGCCTATGATGTTGGTCTGAGGCTTTAGGATTTAATTCCTAGTTCGTTGGGCAATAATTTGTTTGAAACTTATAGGATTAGAGGTGCTACTCTCTCTTTGAGAGATGTGGCCTGATCTGATAGGATCAAATGAAAATGATCTAAGTTGCAAAAATAACACTGAACCCAGTGATGCTGGTGTGAGGGTTTAGTGTTTGTGGTTGAGCTTGATTTCTTATCTTTATACTTGAAATCTCTAGGATAGATTCACCCCTCTTGGGTGCATATTGAGAGATCACTACATAAAGCAACACGTGCCTTTGTTTAGATATTCTGATGAAAGCATGTGATGGTTTTATGAGACTCACCACAAGATTTGATGTTGGTGTAGTAGATTGTTGATCTTGATATTGGTCTGGATCTTGATATGCTTTAAATGTGGTCCTGAGCTTGCCTGCTCCTCCTAGCTCCTGGTCTTGACCTTGCTATCCACCAGATCCACCCCCTCCTTATGTCACCATCCTGGTGATGTTTGGGTTGATCTGTGTGGTTGATTTGGTTGCTATTCTTGGTTAAACTGTTGTTCACCCTGGCTGTGCTGGTGTGTTGTGTAGTGGAGTGATGCACTGAGGTGCTTCTCCATGGCTGTGCTGTGGTTTTGTGATCCTGGCTGTGCTTGTGTGGTCGACAACACACCATCTGCATGCTTGTGTGTGTGCAGTCTGTGTGCCTGCTATGCACATATGGATAAGTTCAGAAAATTTGAACTTACTATTACCAATCTACTTTACCCTGGCTGGTGAATTGGTCCCTTTTGGCTGTCATTTGCATTTTGGCTTGAATTTATGAAAGATGAGATCTTTCAGATTGGTGAAACTTGCCCCTTTTTAACATTTCACAATGATGAGATTGTCAAGTGCACCTCACTGACATATCTGGGAGAAATATATACTAACACTTTTCTATTTAATCTTTGTTTTGCAGGTACAAAGATGAAGATGAAGATTTAGTGTAGTTTTAGATATAGGGTAGTTAGTAGAGATACAGATGTAATTTTCTTAATCCTTTGTAATTTGTCTTTTATAATTCTTGTAATCTTTGTTTGGTTCATTTGTAATAAAGATTATATATTTATTAATAAAGAATATTTTATTCTTTATTCTTGTGTGAATTGTAAAGTTTGGAATAACTTCAGTAAGTTATTCTTTGTAATTTGTTTATGAATAAGAATGAACTTCATATACCATATTGCTTTTAAGTAAGATTTAAGTTCTAATACTTTTCTCTTAATTAATTCAAGATTCAAATCTTATATCAAAATATTTAAATTATAAAACACTTAAGTTTTAAAAATTCAAACTCATTACAAAACACACAAAATTCCTTTAAGATCATATCAAAGTTTATAGTAATCTTCCTTTAAGACTAAACCTACTATCAAAGTAAGAAAGAAACATTGATCACTCAAGGTTTTTATTTGGTGAAAATTTTACCCACATTTTTTACAATGAATGCATGCAACAATACATATTCCTAAATCTACCCTTCGTTAGGTCCTATATACTGGGATGTTACAAGAAAGCGGCCGTCATTGCCCACGCCAAGGAAGGCCTTCTGAAACCTCTTGAAGAAGCGGGCAGCAAGATGCCCGAACTCATCGCAGAGCTGGCAGTGGGCCCGTGGGGCATTGCCGCAGCCATAGGATGGAGCAGCACCACCAGCGCCTCCTAGAGCAGAAGGCCGAGCGCCCGCCCCCGACCAAGAAAGCGGACGGAAGGACGACGGTGTTGGAGAGGGCGCCGTAGTGCGAGAGGGCTTGTACCCGCCCGTCTTGGCGGCGTTGGCGGAGTGGACACCTCCAACCATATTGGAACGGCGCCTCTCCTTGCGCTGCTCAGTGGACATCAGGCGCGCATAGAGATCATAAGCCGACATCGGGGTGTCGCGATCACGGACGACCTCGGCCAGCGAATCATACTCCTCATCGAGACCATGGAGAACGGCGTAGACAAACTCCTCGGGACGGAGGGGCTTGCCGATCGATGCTAGGGTATCGGTGATCGTCTTCACCTTGTTGTAGTAGACCGACATCGGCTGGTTCAGCTTGTGGGTATCACGAAGTTGATCACGCAGTTGCGTAGATCGCGCCGAGGACTGAGCAGCGAAGCTGCTCTCGATGGTGATCCACGCCTCCCGCGAGGTTTTGGCAAACATGATCATGCTGCCGACCTCGATGGACGCGGACAAGAGGAAGGCGTTGAGGATAGCCTGATCTTGCTGAACCCAGGCCGCATAGGCCGGATTTATGACACAGCCGGCAGGGGCATTGTCCGTCGCGGCGACGACGACATGATACAGGAGGCACGGGAAGGTGCTCTCGACATAGTCATGGAGTAGGTGGCTCTGGAGTTGAGTCACGACCTGCGCACGCCAAAACATATGGTTGGCGGAGGAGAGCTTGACAGTGATCTTGTCGCCGAAGTGAATCGGCGATGGAGCGGAGGACGTAACACCGACGACGATTGACTGCGCCGACGAGGGGAGGAGAGCGGCAAGGGCGAAGGAGGTGGACGCGGCGGAAGAACCCATGGTAGCGGCGGCGGCGATCTAGGCGGCGGCTAGGGTTTAGGACCAAAGTCTGGCTGATACCAGGTAAGACAATATGAGACAATATTGAGGGGACACCACAACACACGCCGGGGTCTTGGGGGTTCTCATTATATAGACATCACATGATACATGTTAGATACAAGATTATGACTCTAAACACATACGGACGTGTTATGTATTCTGTCTATGTTTCCCAACCGCTAGTCATATTTGAGGAGTAGTAAAGGGTACCGTAAAAGTTGTCAAATTCTAAACATAAATCAGGATGTGACTCGTGATTTATACACCACAAACGTGTAAAACCTTAATTCAAAATAATGTGTATTTTGAGCTACATAAAAATGACAAATTGTAGATCTATAATATAGTGATTAATTATGAATCACAAAAAATACACACTTTGTCATTTTTGTGTAGCTCAAAATACAAAGCACTTAGAATCGAAGCACTGGAGCACTTTGTCATTTTTGTGTAGCTTGAAATACAAAGCACTTAACTTATAAGTGTAGTTTTAAATTTGTTTTCATAACCAGGAAGCACGGGAGCTCGACCCAAAAGGACTTTACGAATATCCATGCCGGATATTCCTTCCAGTGTCCAAGACCAAATAATCGCCACACAGAAGAGCAGGAGGAATCCAGTTGGTGTCACAACTAATCGTGATTATCTGGACGTCTGCAGGACATTAAAATAAGTCTGGTTCTCCAAAAGTAGGTACAGCTAGTATCTGATTATTCCGGTAGAGATGAGCTATCACGCACGTCCTGCATACATACGGCTGCTCCACAGCTCTGCCTGCAACATCCCAATTATATTTATAACTGAGACCTGCAACTACCCAATTATAGATTATAATTAGAACCAACGAGAACCAACATCGTCCCTCCAATAGCATCATCGGAGAACTTCCCTCCAGGGGAGGAAATCATATCGGCGATGCGTTACTGGTGCAGAAGAGATTCCTGTACCTAACCATTTCAGTTAAGAACACTTTCCATTTTGTGATAAGCTAAGACAACATGGCAACTGGCAAGCTAGTACTAGGATTAACTAGTCGCAGATGATTCTTGAAGCAGCACTTGTTTGTCAAGGGCTCAAGGCGCCATCAGGTAGGTACAGGAGCATAAACAAAGATGCAGCATGCCATAAGCACAATGTTCGGTAGGCCGTAGATAAAGACCTGCGGCCGTATTGTAGAGGCTCCATGTGTATATATGGCAAGATAGACGCTGACATTGCACGGTGTGGTTACGACTTGCCATTCGCTATAATTAATTAATTATTCAAATGCTCGTAGTGTGAATGATGTGGTTAGGGACGAGAGTACAGTATAAAGTATGTACTAGTATAAGAATTCCGTGTCCCAGCAACTGTGACGCCAAGTTTAGCATGGAGGTCTCAGGCGTGCAGCGCCCGAGGGTGTTGTTCTGGTGAAGCTTTTTTGGTTGATCTTAATTGGTGGTCTTTTGAACTATATACCAAATCTCACAAAAAACACATTCAATTCAAACAAGCTAGATTCCTGGTTGTATTTACCAGAAAACATACTTTATGTGCAGGTTATAGAGGACACGACATTAGAGCAAGTACAATAAGATCCAGTCAGCAGGCTATAGTACTTAAACTAGTATATTTATGCGTAGTTGGATGAGAGAGAAGAGCAGAGAGAAGATGAGTGGACTCTTAGTTAAGAGTCAGCTGCATCACGTGCTCCTAGTCACTATGTGAGAGTGTAAAGTGGGCCATGCATTAATAAAGTAGGATACTTTTATCTCTAACTATTGTACATGTTGGCTATTAGATTGGCTCTAGATGACATGGACATGGCTTATAGCCAGCAGTTGACTCTACTATTGCCCTTGCTCATAGCAAATCAGTGGTACACTTTTACATAAAGGACCTCAAAGAAAATAAATAATACAACTAGGCCCAAAGGTTTTACACATAGCACCGTCCAAGTGATCGCGAAAACACTACCGGTCCATGCACATCACCACCAAAGACTCGCCTCAAGTCGTAGCATCTCGGTCGATGCTGGGGACTATACCACTTTGGCTAGCAGAGCCATGCATCGTCCCACAGAGGCAAAAGAAGATCACCCTGAAATGAAGGAAGAAGAAACTTGAGCTACAAATGGACCGAGCATGGAGAGGCTAACCCTATGTCAGGAAATAGCATTGGTCAAATGAATCCACCACTTTGAAATCGCCACAACAACATCAGAATCATCACCTGAGCACAATAGGCTTTCTGGCAACCTCTAGCGTCGACTGACACCAAACCCCTGTCTTCCTCTTCCTTGCAACCATGGTCGGGCAAAAGAAGAATAGAGTAGTGGAGCCAACCGATTTGGTGGCCGTGACGCTTATTGATGGAGCTAGTATTGGAGCACGACCCCTCCAGATTTCCTCTACATAAGCTTGCTAGGAAAGCTCAACAACAGTTTTCCGACGTCGCGCCATAACACCAGATGAACAAGCTCAAAGATGAAGCCTTATTGTCGGAGATCCCCGAGTTCCACCCCCCCTCCAGCGGCAACTCCTGCCACCAGAACGCCACAACGAAGAAGATAAATCTAAGGCAGGCTGCACCGGATCCGGACGACGAGATCTGCCATCCTACTCCCAAACGCCACATCGGAACAAAACCTACACCTACTATCTACCGACCGCCAGAGAAGAGGGGAGAAGAGCCGAAGGCGGTGCAAAAACTCTGAAGGACGGCAAGTGAGAAGGGGGGGGGGGAGGGCTGCTCGCTCCTAGAGGACAATAGCATTTGTTTGAAAATAACTCTAGTGACACTCAAGAGCATTGCAAGCACGAGGGAATACTTGCCCAGCTTATTTGCTTGAAAAAGAGGAAGCATTGCGTGCCGGGGCACGACCGGAAGGGCACGCCATGTCCATCAGGACGTGCGAGTCTACATGTACTGTCCTACATACCCCTACTACTTACTTTTTTTTGCAGGTCCTATATACAGTTAAGTACTTGGATACAGTAGCCATTGGACCAAGCTAAAATTGGGTCTCCTGTCGTTGATCGGCGACCTTGAGAAAAGTTCACCCGGGAAAATTGATCCATCGGAGCTCCCAATCTGCGCAGCTACCCGAAAGCGGACATCCGAAAATAAATATACAAAAATAGAAGTGGACTTTCTGATATACTTACTTCAGATTAAGACTCGTACCGACTAATCAATCCCAAGTTGCTGAAGGCTTGGGCCGAGTGGATCATCGAAAACCTAGGTTTTTACCGTTATATAAACCTCTTGTGTAAATCCTAGGAGTTGTGTAAATACTCCTCGATATAGTGAAGTTTCACTGGCTCGCGCTCGTGGTTTTTCCTTTCTTTGTTGGAGAGGATTTTCCACCTTAAATTTGTATTCCTTTGTTGTGTTTTGACTTCGATCTTCGTTATTTACTTGTCGTAAATATAACAGGGCTTAGCCGTCTCCAGCGTTTCACCTACGGAATGCGATTCGATAGCAGCCCACGCCCAAAGGGCATCTCCACGGGGTTGACCCAACCGTCCGAGCGCTCCGAACGCGTTCGCGTGGATGCGCGTGACATATGCGGCGCCTCAGCGGCACGACCCATCCGTGCACCAAATTGGGGCAACGTTTGCATCGGCCAGGACGCGCGCGGACGGAGCGTGTGTCCTGTCCGCGCGTGCCATTGACCCAAGCGTCAGCCACCGTTTAGCGCGGCATTGATTCAGACGCGGTCAACGACACCGATTCAAACGCAACCGCGACAGCTATTCAGAGGCGCGACCAGGAAGGCTGGGCGGCGACAGCATGCGCCATCAATGGCGACGAGATGGTGCACTGACTGACTGGACAAAGCATGTGTTCCCGCGCCAGCATTGATGGCGAAGGAGCGGTAGGTTGCGTGTGTTCGAGGACAAAGGGGCTATTTAACCCTGCGTCCGTCGGCGCCGCACTCCTCACCTCTCGCCCACAACCCTAGCAGCCGCCGCCGCCAATGATGAAGACGTCATCATGGCTGAAGAGGAGTAAGAATGACCACGAGGCATCTGGCTCTAGCAGCCAGCGCTCCAGGCTGCCGACTTTCCTCCGCGACACTTCCTTACTGCCTCCGTGGCCATAGGAGTACAGGAGCCGCCTCGTGGGGGACTACCCGCCATCGCGGGAGCACGGCAGCCGGCGATACTTCTGCGTCGCGGAGTGCGAGCTCCGATGGAGGGGCACCGACTGCCGAGGCATCAAGTAAAATGATGTATCCCTCCCCACCGGCTGGCACCTCAACCGAGACCGTGTCCCGGTGCCGCCCATGCCTAATAAGGGCAAAGGGCTGAAGGAGGAGATCTGTCGCCAGATTAGCAACCTCCCATACGGTGGGAGAGGGGCTACCACAGCGAGGACTACTGGATAGAGTTCCTCGAGTGGTAGCACAAGGCATGGCGCGCGACCACTGTTCGCGACGACCTGCTGCCGTGGTTGGTCTACGACGTCCCCAACATCGACTCGGACGACGAGGGCGCCTTCAACCACTCCTACGTCGATCTTAACAGCGGCGACGACAACGGTGAGTACGACATCGTTGTCAAGCAGGAGGCGGTGGACGACATTGCCGCGAGCCTGCCTCCGAAGTACCGCAAGGTCCTGACGCGAGGCTACGACGAGGGCTGATACGTCGGAAACGTATCTATAATTTTCGATGCTCCATGCTTTTTTAGTATCTACTTTTCTTTGCTTTATCTACACTTTGAGGTGTTTTATATCTTTTCTGGAACTAACCTATTAACAAGTTTTCACAGTGCCAGTTGCCTGTTTTCTTCTGTTTTTGGTTCAAGAAAGGCATAAAATCAATATTCTCGGACTTGGACAGGACAAAAGCCAAATTCAATATTTTACTGTGGGCGACACGAAGCCAAAAGACGAGATGGAGGGGTGCCACAGGGCGGCCAGACCCCCCTAGGCGCGGGTGGGCCCAGCCCACGCCTGGGTAGGGTGTGGCCCCCTGGTGGCCCTCCTGGCTCGCCCTTTCGCCTATAAGAAGCCCCCGATGCAAAAACCCTAGGCACCCGATCAAAACTCCACGAAACCTTCCATAGTCGCCGCCACCATCGTCCCTAGATCGAGGGGATCTGAAGTTCTTCTCGGCACCCTGCCAGAGGGGAGATCATCCTGGAGGCCTTCTTCCCCGGTATGAAGCGTGAGTAGTTCCACCTTGGACTACGGGTCCATGTAGTAGCTAGATGGTTGTATCTCCTCCTTGTGCGTTCATGTATAGATCTTGCGAGCTCCGTTCTAAAGGGAATATGCCCTAAGAGGCAATAATAAAGTGTTTATTATGTATATTCCAAGTATATGATAGATGTTTATTTTGCATGCTATAACTGTATTAATACGGAAACATTAATACATGTGTGTTTAGTAAACAAGCAGAAAGTTCCTAGTTATGCCTCTCTCATAAACTAGCTCGTTGATTAACAAGATGATCAAGATTTCCTGATCATGGACATTGGATGTTGTTAATAACGAGGTCACAACATTAGTGTAATGGTGTGATGAACATTCATCCGAAGTATAGCATTACGATCAAAGATATTGAATTTATATTGCTATAACATCATACGAAGTGATCCTAATCCTTAGACCATGAGATCATGTCGATCACTAACACCGGAAGAGTATCTTGATAACATCAAACGTCACTCCGTAACAGGGTGATTATAAAGATGGGTTTAGTACTACTAAAGTGTTATGTTGAGGCCCATGGATCGAGAGTGGAATTTGTTCATCCTGATGACAGATAGAGATGCTCTGGGCCCTCTCGGTGATATCACATTGGTTAGCTTGCAAGCAAGAGATTTGATCACTAGAATGTTATCTCATGGGAACGAGAAAAGAGTACATTTCAATAACGAGATCAAACTAGGTATGGAGATACCGATGATCGAATCTCGGACATGTAATATATCGCGAAACAAAGGGATTAAGCTACTAGCGTAAAAGGTTCTCGCGATCACAAGAAAGTCATCGCTGAATGTGTGCGAGTCAGTATGGACCTTCAGGTCCCGCTTCTGATTATTGATCTGAGAGGGGTCTCGATCATGTCCGTATTATTCGCGAACCGTAGGGTGATACACTTAAGAGACACCGACATCCATCTGGAGCAAAAGTTTCATGCCAGAAAGAATAACAAGCATAGAAATTTATTTCACTAGATACCGAAACATGTTTTTGGGTGAAATTGCAGAAAATGTTTTTGCATGTGAAATGAAATACTAGCAAGGGGTTATATGTGAATGTTTGTCATTAAAGTAATTGACAAAATTCTGAATAAATAAAATGTGTTTTATTTAATGTGAGTTTGCATTAAATTTGGTGGAATTATAATGGGAATTTGAGTGGGGTTTTTTAGTGGAGGGAATTGAAAGGGATTTTTGTGAGTGGAGTGTCCACCCACATGAATGAGGGGAGGGCAAGGGGGCAACCCCCATGCGTCGGCCAACCCCTTGGGGTACCCCCCCTCTCATATAAAAGGAGCCCCCTCCTCACTTCTCACTCACACCTCCTCGTGAAGGATATCTCTCCCCTCTAGTATTTATCCCCCATGGTCTCGGACTAGCGAGATACATGTTCCCGGTGGCTATTCGGCAAGAAAGAGTTGTGTTTCCGCTGCATCGCTGGATCGAGGAGGCGGAGGTTGCTCGGTGCCTCGGACGTGTGTGCGAGCACGGATGCGCTGCTGATTTGCGGTGCTAGGACTTCCTCTTGATCTTGAGATCGGCAAGAGATCTTCTACATCAACCACGAGTTCAGACTCGTTAAGCTTTGTCGGTCTTCAAGGGTATGTTCTCTACGGATGTATATCCGCCCGTTGATTGTATCTTGTAGATAGATCTTGGTACATAGTTGTTCCCATCGTAGGAATTTTTTTGTTTTCTATGCTGCGAACCCTACAGTGGTATCAGAGAAGGATCTATGCGTAGATGCTTTGCACGGGTAGTACACATATGAGTATGTGGGCGATGATGATCATGTTATTGCTTCTTTGTTATACTTTGGATATTGGTGGCATAGTGGGATGAAGCGGCCCGGACAAACTTTACATGTCCTCGCACATGAGACCTGTTCCACGCTTGACATGCAACTAGTTTTGCATAAGTGGCTAGCGGGTGTCTGTCTCTCCTACTATAGTCAATATCTATTTTGCAACGAGTTATCAACAATTTGGTTATCCTCGTTGTGGTTCATGTTCGTAGGTATGAACGGTTCTATCTTCGAAAGCCCTAAGCCACGTAAAACTTGCAATGGATAAATTAGAGGCGTCTTGTTTAGATTGTTGCTGCGCTAGTGTCATGATATGGTGATGTTGTAAGTAGATGTATGAGTTGAAACTCTTACAACACACATAGCGTGTAAGTTCCACATAGAGGTATGATAGTGATCATACCACAATGCACATGATGGAGATCGAGTGAAAGAACCATATCATTCCACTTACAAAAAAGTGATGTTTGATTGCATCTTATATTGCTTATTTGGCGTTTTATTAGCATAATAATATAATCCCTCATTTAGATATCAAGATAAGAATGTGTTCTTCCTTAAGTATGCACCGATTATGTTTCGTCGCTCCAAGACATCACGTGATGATCGGGTGTTCTTGGATCCACGATCATATTTCAGGTGTAAGACGGTTACACACGCGAATACTAAGGTTCTTACTTGGCGATCCTAGCATGTACAGACATGGCCTCGGAACACGGACCAAAAGGTTAAGCATGAGTCATATGGTTGATATGATGCCCATTTTATGATCGCCTTTGAAGCTACACCGACTCACGTGATGATTGTACTTGGTGTAGTGGATTTGGTTCATGTAATCACCAAAAAGGCATGAGGGATGTCTTTTTAAGTGGGAGTTCATTCTTAATTTGGATTAGTTGAACTCAATCTATCATAAACTTAGTCTAAACTTTAAAAATTCTATTGTAGATGGCACCACCTGCTTTTAATTTCAATGTGTTCATGGAGAAAGAGAAACTTGCAACGAACGGTAGCAACTTTACCGAATGGGCCATGAATTTGAGGATTCTCCTCTCTGCTGCACAAAAGCAATATGTGCTAGAAGAGCCGCTAGGCCCCCCACCGTTCGATGATGCCCCTAACGAGGATAAGAATGTCTATCAGACTCGTCAGGAGGACCACAACTTAGTTCATTGCGGCATATTGTATGGGCTAGACCCAGAACTTCGAAAGCGTTTCGGAAACGGAAATGCATTTGATACAATGGGTGAGTTGAAAATGATTTTCGACACACATGTTGTTGTAGAGAGCTACAATGCTTCAGAAAAGTTCTTTAGCTGCATGATGGAAGAGAATAGCTTCGTAAGTGAGCATGTACTCAAGATGTTGGGTTACGCCGATAAGCTTGTGTCCTTGGGAATAACGATTCCCATTGACTTAGGCATCCATCGTGTTCTGCAGTCTCTGCCACCTTGCTATAAGAGCTTCGTGATGAACTATAATATCCAAGGCATGAATAAGTCTCTCCCCGAGCTTCTGTCAATGCTTAAAACTACAAAAGTGGAGATCAAGAAAGAACATCAAGTGTTGATGATCAATAAGACCACTGGTTTCAAGAAAGACAAGGGAAAATAGAAGGGAAGTAAGGGCGGCAAGCCGGTTGCCGTGCCTGAAAAGAAACACCGAGTTGGCCCTAAGTTGTATACCGAGTGCTATTATTGTAAGGGGACTGGCCACTGGAAGCGCAACTGCCCCAAGTATTTGGCATACAAGAAGTCCGGCAAGGAAAACAAAGGTATATATGATATACATGTTATTGATGTGTACTTGACTAGTACTCGCAGTAGCACCTGGGTATTTGATACCAGTTCAATTGCTAATATTTGTAACTCGAATCAGCGGCTGCGGAACAAGCGACTGCTAGCAAGGTGTGAGGTCAAGATCCGTGTCGGCAATGGATCAAGTGTTGATGTGATCGCCATCGGAATGCTACCTATCCACTTACCATCGGGATTAGTAATAAACTTGAATAATTGTTATCTGGTGCCAGACTGAGCATGAACATTGTATCTGGATCGTGTTTGATGCGAAGTGGTTATTCATTTAAATCCGAGAACAATGGTTGTTCTATTTATATGAATGAAATCTTTTATGGTCATGCATCGATGATGAATGGTTTATTTCTGTTGGATCTCGATAATAATGTTACACATATTCATAATGTTGATGTTAAAAGGATTAAACTTAATGATGATATATCCGCATATATGTGGCACTGCCGTCTAGGTCATATTGGCGTTAAACGCATGAAGAAGCTCCATTCGGATGGACTTTTGGAATCACTTGATTTTGAATCATTTGATACATGTGAGCCATGCCTTATGGGCAAGATGACTAGAACTCTATTTTCCGGTTCAATGGAACGGGCAACAGATTTATTGGAAATCATACATTTTGATGTATGTGGTCCAATGAGTGTGTCGGCGCGAGGTGGATATCGTTATTTTGTTACTTTTATGGATGATTTGAGTAGATACGGTTATATCTACTTGATGAAACACAAGTCTAAAACCTTTGAAAAGCTCAACGAATTTCAGAGTGAAGTGGAAAAATAATCGTAATAGAAAGATCAAATTTCTACGGTCCGACCGTGGAGGTGAGTATCTAAGTTATGAGTTTAGCACTCATATGAAAGAGTGTGGAATTGTTTCACAACTCACACCTGCCGGAACACCACAGCAAAATGGTGTGTCGGAGCATCATAATCGTACTTTATTGGATATGGTTCGATCTATGATGTCTCTGACGGACTTGCCACTGTCATTTTAGGGTTATGCACTAGAAACTGCTGCATTCACTTTAAATCGGGCACCATCTAAATCCGTTGAAAAGACACCGTATGAATTGTGGTTTGGAAACAAACCTAAGCTGTCATTTCATAAAGTTTGGGGATGGGATGTTTATGTGAAGAAACTTCAACCGTATAAACTCGAACCCAAAGCGGAAAAATCCGTCTTCATAGGATACCCTAAGGAAACTATTGGGTATTCCTTCTATCACAGATCCGAGGGCAAGGTTTTTGTTGACAAGAATGGATCATCTCTAGAGAAAGAGTTTCTCGCGAAAGGTGTGAGTAGTCGAAAGGTAGAACTTGAAGAGGTTATTGAACCTTCTCTTCATAGTATGGCGAGTAGCACAGCACCGGAAGTCGTTCCGGAGTTGGCTTCACCAATTGAAGAGGGAACTAATGATAATTGATACGTTGGAAACGTATCTATAATTTTTTATGCTCCATGCTTGTTTAGTATCTACTTTGCTTTACTTGTCTACACTTTGAGGTGCTTTTTACATGTTTTCTGGTACTACCCTATTAACAAGTTGCAACAGCGCCAGATGCCTGTTTTTGGTTTCAGAAAAGTTAGTAAAGAAATATTCTCGGAATTGGACGGGACAAACTCCAAAGTCAATAACTTTCCGTGGGGAACAAGAAGTCTAGAGGAGATACGAGGAGGCGTGTTAGGACGGCTAAACCCCCCTAGGTGCGTGTGGGCCCTACCCCATGCCTGGGTAGGGTTTGCCCCCTCTGGCCGCTGCCTCGGTCTCCCCCTTCGCTTATAAGAAGCCCCCGATACAGAAACTCTCGGGACCCGATCAATATTCCACGAAACTGTCTGTAGCCGCCGCCACCATCATCCCTAGATCGGGGGGATCTGAAGCTCTTCCCGGCACCCTGCCGGAGGGGAGATCATCTCAGAGGCCTTCTCTCCGGTATGATTTGTGAGTAGTTCCACCTTGGACTATGGGTCCATGTAGGAGCTAGATGGTTGTATCTCCTCCTTTGTGCTTTCATGTATAGATCTTGTGAGCTCCGTTCATGATCAAGATCTAATCTATTTGTAATCATGCATGTTGTGTTTGCAGGGATCCGATGGATATTGAGATTATTATGTTGGTTTGATTAATGATTTTGTCTTTATGATTCTATCATGTCTGTGTTGTTTGTGATCTTGCATGCTCTCCATTTCTAGTGGTTATCTTGGCCAAGTAGTTGCTAGTGACTCCAAGAGGGAGTATTTATGCTCGATAGTGGGTTCATGCCTCTAGTTTCCAAGGGAAATGACAATAATCTCTTCGGTTGTAGATGTGTTGTTGCTACTAGGGAGAAAACAACGGTCTCTTGTTCATGGAACATGTGGACTGTTTACCTTACACACTTTGCTTAAAGCAATTGTCTGTTGCTTGCAACTTAATACTGGAGGGGGTTCGGATGATAACCTGAAGGTGGACTTCTAGTCATAGATATAATTGGATTACGGTCTATGTATATTGTTGTATTCCCAAATCAACTTCATAGGATCTTTCTGGCTAGTAATTGCATTGTTTTGCCTTGCTCAGTTCCTGTCAATTGCCCCGCTGTAATTTGTTTACCCTTCATGCCATGTTGTTTATCTAAGGAGAGCACCTCTAGTGAACTATGGACCCTGGTCCAATCTTTACCATTGATACATATTCCACTGTTACTTGTTACTTGCTGCAAACCATTACCTTCCACACCATACGTTTAATCCTTTGTTACAACAAACCGGTGAGCTTGAAAACCTCACTGATTCGTTGGGACAGAGTCTTGAGTTTGTGTTGTGCAGGTCTCCACGTTGCTTCCAACACCTGTGTGACGTTTCCTTCCTCCTTCTGGTTCGATAACCTTGGTTTCTACTGAGGGAAATCTTGATGTTGTACTCTTCATACCTTGCTCTTGGGGTTTCCAACGAAGCACTCTTCCTACCTGTTGAGTGTAGCATCAAGTAATTTCTGGCGCCGTTGCCAGGGAGGCCAAGGACGTCTTCACTAGGGGAGTCCTTCACTTCCTTTCTCTTTACTTTGTTTTTAGTTTGCTTTGTTTCTTTTTCTTGGTTTTGTTTGCCTCTTTTCAAAAAACTCAAAAAAATTAGTCTAGTTTGGTTTGCTTGCCTTATTCAGAAACACAAAAAAAATAGTTCTTGCTCTAGCTGTTGCTGCTGTTTTTGGCTTGCCCACCTTTGCCAAAATGAACTCTGCTGAGAACACCAAGTTGTGTGACTTCACTAGCACCAACAACAATTATTTCCTAAGCACTCCTATTGCTCCACCTGCTCCTGATGCTATCTTTTATGAAATTAAGCCTGCTTTGTTGAATCTTGTGATGAGAGAGCAATTTTCTGGTGCTGGTTCTGATGATCCTGCTGCCCATCTTAATAGCTTTATTGAACTTTGTGAGATGCAAAAGTATAAGGATGTTGATGGAGATATTATTAAGCTCAGGCTTTTCCTTTCTCCTTGAGGAGAAAAGCTAAAGAATGGTTGCTATCTTTGCCTAAAAATAGTATTGATTCTTGGACTAAGTGCAAATATGCTTTTATTGGAAAGTACTATCCTCCTGCTAAGATTATTACTATGAGAAGTGACATTATGAAATTTAAACAGCTTGATAGTGAACATGTTGCTCCTGCTTGGGAATGAATGAAATCTTTGGTTAAAAATTTCCTTACTCATGGACTCACTGCTTGGATGATTATCCAAACTTTTTATGCAGGTTTAAACTTCTCCTCAAGAAACCTGTTGGATTCTTCTACTGGAGGTACTTTTATGGGACTCACCTTGGGTGCTGCAACAAGGCTCCTTGATAATATGATGGTTAATTACTCTGAATGTCACGTTGAGAGAGCTGCACATGGTAAGAAGGTAAATTCTGTTGAGGAAACTTCCTCTTTGAGTGAAAAGATTGATGTTATTATGGCTATGCTTGTTAATGGGAAAGCTCCTCTAGATCATAATATTGTTCCCTTAGCCTCTTTGGTTGCTCAAGAAGAGCAAGTTGATGTGAACTTCATTAGAAACAACAATTTCAACAACAATGCCTATAGGAATAATTTTGGTAGCAACAAAAATTATAGGCCTTATCCTCCTAATAATGGCAATTCCTATGGAATCTCTTACAATAATGCTAGAAGCGCCCCCTCTGAACTTGAAGTAATGCTCAAGGACTTTATTAGTAAACAAACCACTTTCAATAATACTATAGAGGAAAAGCTTTTAACTGTTGAGAAAAATATATCCTCTCTGTCTGAAGCTCAAACTTCCTTGGTTAATAAATTGGCTGCTAAACCTGAAACTATGGAAAACACCTTTGCTACTGCTCATGCCATACAAGTTACTATGGATGAAAATGTTAGGCTGTTAGCTCAACTTCATGTTAGGTCGGAAAGGGAAGCTGAAATTGATAGAAACAATAGTGTGTGCACTATCACCACTAAACCACAAGTAGCCCCTATTCCTTCTCCTACTATGCCTAAGCCTATTGATCCTACTAGTAGTGATGCTAAGTTTGATTTTGATATTGATGGTTGCAATATTTCTGAAGTGATTATATTTCTACAAAAGCTTGCTAGAAGTCCTTATGCTAGTGATATGCATGTTGCCTTTACCAAACACATTACAGATGCTCTTGTTAAGATTAAGGAAGAGAAGCTAAAACACAAAGCTTCTATTCCTAGGAAAGTAGAAGATAGTTGGGAACCCATTATTAATATGCAAGTGAATGACTTTGATCTCAAAGCTTCATGTGATCTTGGTTTTATTGTCTCTATTATGCCTAGGAAGATTTATGAAATGCTTGATTTGCCACCATTAGAAGATTGTTATTTGAATGTCCCACTCAATGATAATGCTAACAAGAAACTCATGGGGAGTATTAATGATGTTCTCATTATGGTTAAAAATGCTTATGTCCCTGTTGATTTCTATGTTTTGGATGTTGAATACAATGATTCTTGTCCTATCACTTTGGGAAGACCTTTTCTTAGAACAGTTGGTGCCATCATTGATATGAAAGAAGGCACCATCAAATATCAATTTTCATTCAAGAAAGGTATTGAACACTTCCCTATGAGGAGAGAGAAGTTGCTTTTTGCTCCCCCTTTAAAAGCAAGATTTGATGTTAATGCTTCTTCATTTGAAAATACTTGATTCTTCTTGTTTCTTGTGCCTAACTTAAAGGCGTTAAAAAAGTACTTGTTGGAAGATAACCCAAGAGTTTCCTTGAGTCTTACTTCTGTAATGACCTCTCCTTATCCTTTTTTTTTTGCTTTTTGTGCCAAGAATAACCTCTAATGAGAGGGAAGTAAGATTTGGGGAGTTGTTGTCCTGAAACAGATTTCTCTCCTCCACCAAAAAAATATGTGAGGAGGCTCTGTAACTCGGATTGAGCTAAACATTTAAGAATAAATCCCCTAGTATGTTGGCTAACTTTCGTTAGTTCATCAGTTTTTGATTTGAGCAACAGAAGATGTTCGAAAAAATTCATTTCTACCTGCTGGTCTGTTTTGACAGATTTCTGTCATTATTTGCATTTACTTCTTATTGATTTCTTTTTGAGCTCTCTTTAGGTAAATTGAGTTTCTTTGAAGGAGTTACTACATTAGCTTGTGTTTTTAGTGAAAAGCCTTGCTGTTCCAAAGCTTTGCCAGTGGTCAAATATCTTTTGAATAAGCTAATGTTGCTAATGAAGATTGTGTGAAGTTTTGTATGAAGGAAAAATTTCAGGTGTAGAGAGAGAATGATGCAACGAGATGAAGGATGGACAAAAGCTCAAGCTTGGTGATGTCACCATGGTGTCACCCTAAGAAATATTCAAGAATTACAAGCGTCAAAGCTTGGGGATGCCCAAGGCATCCCCTTCTTCATCAATAAAAAGCTCAGGTCTGTCTAGACACTTCACTTTTATTGTTTCATGCACAGTTGTGTTGTTCTTGGAGCGTCTTAGTTTTCGTTTGCTTTGATTAGTTTTTTTAGTTTGCTTTAGTAGTTTGGACCCCCGTTCTCGCTGTGTTGTTTTGCAAATAAGTTTGCTTGGTGTTTGGAAAGGAGTAGTAAGTTCTTGCTTGAAGTGCAAGAGGAGCTTGCATTGACTGTGACTTAGACTTTAGCATGACATGCTAGGTGTTGTTTTAGCATTATGCTTAGTGATTATTGCTGTAGCATGTATTGTTCCAAACAATTGGGATTTCTTAGTGTGCCTTGAAGAAATTATGCGTTGTTTTAGCATGCAAAAGCATAGTATTGTGATATTCTCCTTTGATGTTTTGCTTGGGTTGACTTGGCACATGCTCACACCATGTTATGACTATGACAAGTCACCATTAGCCTCTATGATCATTTAGTCCTTGACTTGTAGTACCACTCTTTGCTTTGATTAGTTTGCTTTGTTGCATTTCATAATTATGGCCATTATTGCTCTCTTAGTTGGTTGCTCCCAGTCTTTTGCTAGCCTCCACTTGTATGAGTAAGTTCTACTCACGTTTCCAACTCCCAAGAAACCAAGTTATTCCAAAGTGTCCACAATAAACTCCTATGCATGGTGTGTTACACCATTCCAAAGTATATTCTTGTTTTCAACTATCTTCCAATTAAAAACTATTTTGTTATGTGAAAACTTAGTGATTAAAGCCCTCACAAACTTGATGGCACACTTTACTCTTTGCCCCTAATAAACTTGAACTATTGAGGCAACTTTGTTGTATATGCTTGCACTTATAAGTTGGGATTCGCAGAACCGTGTTGTCATGAGGAACGTTTTCAACATTGCACTTGTACCTTGCTGTAATCAGTTGATATCATGTTCTTTTGTCTATGGATGTCACCGGTGTGAAATAAAGAGGGAACTTGTAAGTCCATGGAGTTTGTATCCTGTGTTAGAGAAACGCCTGAGCCGCTAGCCTAAGCCATGCCTAATCATAGTGGAAACTTGCAGCATCACCATAGTGACATCTATGAAGCATTCTTCTTATATAAAAAAAGAGACACATTGAGAAAAGAGGAAAGAGAGAAAAAAGCACCATATTCCCATGGTACATAAGAAGAATTGCTGAGATGCTCATTGTCTGCTTGCTTTGTCATTTTGGTTATGGGAAAGCTCATGTACCATGTGCAAGGGGTACCCTGTTGGCGGTTCTCAATGATATGCAAATACTTACAGTGATAAGAACTTACCTGGACCCAAAGTTGAGTATGCATGAGGTGTGGCCCTCGTATTCAAGGGGCATGAGATTGCCAACTTATACTTTGTCAAGCATATACTCCAGCTTTGCCACTTTAACCTTAACCACTTCAAGATGCTTATGATAGGGGCAATGAGGGATGAAAGCTAACTAGTACCATAATTTTTGGAAGCTCTTTTTGAAACTTGTAATCCCTGCTTCCTTTACAAAAAGGCCTTTCTTCCACCACTATTGAGTCTCCACCTTCTACCATTAGGCACCATCAAGAGAGCATAGTTGTTATTCTATGTGCAGTGTTCCAAAGCTTATTAGTTGATGCATATTGTGTTATTACTTGCTCTTGTGCTACTTGTTTCTAGTCACCCTTGTGAACTTTGTAGGTGTCCTATGCATTATATTGTGTTATTGAGATTTTTAAGGAGTTACTACAGTAGCTTGTGTTTTTAGTGAAAAGTTTTGCTGTTCCAAAGCTAAACCCAATGGTCTATATCTTTTGAATACACTAATGTTGCTAATGAAGATTGTGTGAAGTTTTGTATGAAGGAAAAATTTCAGGTGTAGAGAGAGAATGATGCAATGAGATGAAGGATGGACAAAAGCTCAAGCTTGGGGATGCCACCATGGTGTCACCCTAAGAAATATTCAAGAATTACAAGCGTCAAAGCTTGGGGATGCCCAAGGCATCCCCTTCTTCATCAATAAAAAGCTCAGGTCTGTCTAGACACTTTGTTTTTATTGTTTCATGCACTGTTGTGTTGTTCTTGGAGCGTCTTAGTTTTCGTTAGCTTTGCTTAGTTTGTTTAGTTTGCTTGAATAAAGTAGTTTGGACCCCCGTTCTCGCTGTGTTGTTTCAAATAAGTTGCTTGGTGTCGGAAAGGAGTAGAAAGTTCTTGCTTAATAAGTGCAAGAGGAGCTTGCATTGGCTGTGGCTTAGACTTTAGCATGGCATGCTAGGTGTTGTTTTGACCTTATGCTTAGTGATTATTTCTGTAGCATGTCTTGTTCCAAACAATTAGGATTGCTTAGTGTGCCTTGAAAGAATTATGCGTTGTTTTAGCATGCAAAAGCATAGTATTGTGGTATTCTCCTTTGATGCTTTGGTTGGGTTGACTTGCCACATGCTCACACCATGTTAGGACTATGAACAAGTCACCATAGCCTCTATGATCATTTAGTCCTTGACTTGTAGTACCACTCTATGCTTTGATTAGTAATGTTTTGTTGCTCTGCATGATTATGGCCATTATTGCTCTCTTAGTTGGTTGCTCACAGTCTTTTGCTAGCCTCCACTTGTATGAGTAAGATCTACTCATGCTTCCAACTCCCAAGAAACCAAGTTATTCCAAAGTGTCTACTATAAACTCCTATACATGGTGTGTTACACCATTTCAAGTATATTCTTGTTTTCAGCTATTCTTCCAATTAAAAGTATTTTGTTATGTGAAAACTTAGTGATTAAAGCCCTCATAAACTTGATGGCACACTTTATATTCTTTGCCCCTAATAAACTTGAAACATTGTGTCATCTTTGTTGTATATGCTTGCACTTATACGTTGCAATTAGCAGAACCGTGCTGTCACGAGGAACATTTTCAACATTGCACTTGTACTTTGTACATAGTTGATATCATGCTCTTTTGTCTATGGATGTCACCGGTGTGAAATAAATAGGGACTTGTAAGTCCATGGATTTATGTATTTTGTGTTAGAGAAACGCCTGGGCCACTAGCCTAAGCCATGCCTAATCATGGTGGAAACTTGCAGCATCACCATAATGAGCTATCTGTGAAGCATCCTCAATAAAAAGCTATGCACATAGTAAATAAAAAGATCGCTGAGATGCTCATTGTCTGCTTGCCTTGTTATTTTGGTTATGGGATAGCTCCTGTACCATCTGCAAGGGGTACCCCGTTGACGGTTCTCTATGATACACATGTAATTACTATGACAAGAACTTACAGGTGACTGAAGTTGAGTAGCATGAGGTGCGGCCCTCGTATTGAAGGGACTTGACATTGCCAACTTATACTTTGTCAACCATATACTCCATAATTTGTTCACTTTAACCTTAATTGAAGGGAATATGCCCTGAGAGGCAATAATAAAGTGTTTATTATGTGTATTCCAAGTATATGATAGATGTTTATTTTGCATGCTATAATTGTATTAATACGGAAACATTAATACATGTGTGTTTAATAAACAAACAGAAAGTTCCTAGTTATGCCTCTCTCATAAACTAGATCATTGATTAACAAGATGATCAAGGTTTCCTGATCATGGACATTGGATGTTGTTAATAACAGAATCACAACATTAGTGTAATGGTGTGATGAACATTCATCCGAAGTATAACATTACGATCAAAGTCATTGAGTTTATATTGCTATAACAACTTACGAAGTGATCCTAATCCTTAGACCATGAGATCATGTCAATCACTAACACCGGAAGAGTTTCTTGATAACATCAAATGTCACACCGTAACAGGGTGATTATAAATATGGATTCAGAACTAATAAAGTGTTATGTTGAGGCTCATGGATCGAGAGTGGAATTTGTTCATCCCGATGACGGATAGATATACTATGGGCCCTCTCGGTGATATTGTAGGGTTCGCAGCATAGAAAACAAAAAATTTCCTACGATGTGAACTATATACCAAGATCTATCTACTAGATACAAACAACGGGCGGATGTATATCCGTAGAGAACATACCCTTGAAGACCGACAAAGCTTAATGAGTTCAACTCGTGGTTGATGTAGACGATCTCTTGCCGATCTCAAGATCGAGAGGAAGTCCTAGCGCCGCAAATCAGCAGCGCATCCGTGCTCGCACACACGTTCGAGGCACCGAGCAACCTCCGCCTCCTCACTCCAGCGATGCAGCGGAAGCACAACTCTTTCTTGCCGAATAGCCACCGGGAACATGTATCTCGCTAGTCCGAGACCATGGGGAATAAATTCTAGAGGGGGAGAGAGATCCTTCACGAGGAGGTGTGTGAGACAAGTGAGGAGGGGGGCTCCTTTTATAGGAGGAGGGGGGCACCCAAGGGTGTGGCCGCCGGCCATGGGGGCTGCCCCCTCCCCTCCTTCATTCATGTGGGTGGACACTCCACTCACAAAATGCCCTTTAAAATCCCTCCACTCAAAAGTCCACTCAAATTCCCATTAAATTTCCACCAAATTTAATGCAAACTCTCATTAAATAAAACTCTTTTATTTTATTCAGAATTCTGTCAATTACTTTAATGACAAACTTTCACAAATAACCCCTTGCTAGAATTCTATTTCACATGCATAACCACTTTATGCAATTTCACCCGAAAACCTGTTTCGGTATCTAGTGAAATAAATTCCTGCGCTTGTTCATTCTTTCGGCATGAAACATTTGCTCCAATTGGATGTCGGTGTCTCTTAAGTGTGTCACCCTATGGTTCGTGAATAATGCGGACATGATCGAGACCCCTCTCGGATCAATAATCAGAAGCGGGATCTGGAGACTCATACTGACTCCCACACATTCAACGATGACTTTCTTGTGATCGTCGGAACCTTTTATGCTAGTATCTTAATCCCTTTGTTTCACGATATATTACATGTCCGAGATTCGATCATCGGTATCTCCATACCTAGTTTGATCTCGTACCGACATGCACTCTTTTCTCGTTCCCGTGATATAACATTCTAGTGATCAAATCACTTGCTTGCAAGCTAATTAATGTGATATCACCGAGAGGGCCCAAAGTATATCTATCCGTCATCGGGATGAACAAATTCCACTCTCGATCCATGAGCCTCAACATAACACTTTATTAGTTCTGAATCCATCTTTATAATCACCCTGTTACGGTGTGACGTTTGATGTTATCAAGAAACTCTTCCGGTGTTAGTGATTGACATGATCTCATGGTCTAAGGATTAGGATCACTTCGTAAGTTGTTATAGCAATATAAACTCAATGACTTTGATCGTAATGCTATACTTCGGATGAATGTTCATCACACCATTACACTAATGTTGTGATCCCGTTATTAACAACATCCAATGTCCATGATCAGGAAACCTTGATCATCTTGTTAATCAACGAGCTAGTTTATGAGAGAGGCATAACTAGGAACTTTCTGTTTGTTTATTAAACACACATGTATTAACGTTTCCGTATTAATACAATTATAGCATGCAAAATAAACATCTATCATATACTTGGAATACACATAATAAACACTTTATTATTGCCTCTCAAGGCATATTCCCTTCAGTCTCCCACTTGCACTAGAGACAATAATCTAGTTACATAGTGATAAATCTAACACCCATTGAGTTCTGGTGTTGATCATGTTTTGCTCTAGGGAGAGTTTTAGTCAACGGATCTGCTACATTGAGATCCGTATGTACTTTACAAATCTTTATATCTCCATCCTTGACATGCTCGCGGATGGAGTGAAACCGGCGCTTAATATGCTTGGAATGCTTGTGAGACCTTGGCTCTTTGGCATTGGCAATGGCACCATTGTTGTCACAATAGATCACCATTGGGTCCAACGCGTTTGCCACCACTCCTAGTTCGGATATGAACTCCTTCATCCAAACTGCTTCCTGAGCCGCTTCTGAAGCAGCAACATATTCGGCCTCCATTGTTGATCCCGCTACCACAGGTTGTTTGGAGCTCCTCCAACTAACCGCTCCGCCATTCATGAGAAATACGTATCCGGATTGAGACTTAGAGTCATCCGGATCGGTGTCAAAGCTAGCGTCGACATAACACTTAGCGACGAGCTCTTCTTCACCTCCGTATACAAGAAACATATCCTTAGTTCTTCGTAAGTACTTAAGGATATTCTTGACCGCTATCCAGTGTTCCGAACCTGGATCCGATTGGTACCTACTAGTCAAACTAATAGCATGTGCCACATCCGGTCTTGTACATAGCATGGCGTACATTATAGAGCCTATGGCTGAAGCATAGGGGACTTTGTGTCTTACTCAATGTCTTGCCTTGCAACATAGGTAAGAACCCCTTCTTACTTCCGTCCATTTTAAACTTCTTTAAAATCTTATCAAGGTATGTACTTTGCGATAGCCCTATTAGGCGCCTAGATCTATCTCTATAGATCTTTATGCCTAATATGTATGACGCTTCACCTAGGTCCTTCATTGAAAATTTGCTGTTTAGATAACTTTTAACACCGTTTAAAAGATCTATATCATTTCCGATCAATAATATGTCATCCACATATAATATCAGAAATGCCACATTGCTCCCACTCACTTTCTTGTAAATAAAAGCTTCTCCATAAGTTTGGACAAATCCAAACTCTTTGATCACCTCATCAAAGCGGAGATTCCAACTTCGTGATGCTTGCTTCAATCCATAGATGGATCGCTGAAGCTTGCACACCTTGTTAGCATCCTTAGGATCGACAAAACCCTTTGGTTGTATCATATACAACTCTTCTTCAATATTACCATTGAGAAACGCGGTTTTGACATCCATCTGCCATATCTCATAATCGAAATATGCAGCAATTGCTAACATAATCCTAACTGACTTTAGCATCGCTACGGGAGAGAAAGTCTCATCGTAGTCAACTCCTTGAATTTGCCGAAACCCCTTTGCGACAAGAGCAGCTTTATAGACGGTCACATTACCATCAGCATCAGTTTTCCTTTTGAAAATCCATTTGTTCTCCACGGCCTTTCGGTCGTGAGGTAATTCCACCAAGTTCCAAACTTGATTTTCATACATGGATTCCATCTCGGATTTCATGGCTTCTAACCATTTGTTGGAATCCGGGCTCATCATCGCTTCTTCATACGTCGCAGGGTCATCATTTTCATCAACCATGAAATTCATGACAGGATTTCCGTACAGCTCGGGAGCTGCGCGCGTCCTGTTTGACCTGCGAGGTTCGGTAGTACTCTCTTTCGGAGTTTCATGATCATTATCATTAGTTCCCTCTTCAACAGGTGGAGCCAACTCCGGAACAACTTCCGGCGCTGCGCTACTCGCCATACTTTGAAGAGAAGGTTCCACAACCTCTTCGAGTTCTACCTTCCGACTACTCACACCTTTCGCGAGAAACTCTTTCTCTAGAAAGGATCCATTCTTGGCAACAAAAACCTTGCCCTCGGATCTGTGATAGAAGGAATACCCAATAGTTTCTTTAGGGTATCCTATGAAGACGCATTTTTCCGCTTTGGGTTCGAGTTTATCCGGTTGAAGTTTCTTCACATAAACATCGCATCCCCAAACTTTAAGAAATGAAAGCTTAGGTTTGTTTCCAAACCACAATTCATACGGTGTCTTTTCAACGGATTTAGATGGTGCCCGATTTAAAGTGAATGCAGCGGTTTCTAGTGCATAACCCCAAAAAGACAACGGCAAGTCCGTCAGAGACATCATAGATCGAACCATATCTAATAAAGTACGATTACGACGTTCCGACACACCATTTCGCTGTGGTGTTCCGGCAGGTGTGAGTTGTGAAACAATTCCACACTCTTTCATGTGAGTGCTAAACTCGTAACTTAGATACTCACCTCCACGGTCGGACCGTAGAAATTTGATCTTTCTATTACGATGATTTTCCACTTCATTCTGAAATTCCTTGAACTTTTCAAAGGTTTCAGACTTGTGTTTCATCAAGTAGATATAACCGTATCTACTCAAATCATCCGTGAAAGTAACAAAATAACGATATCCACCTCGCGTCGACACACTCATTGGACCACATACATCAGAATGTATGATTTCCAATAAATCTGTCGCCCGTTCCATTGAACCGGAAAACAGCGTTCTAGTCATCTTGCCCATAAGGCATGGCTCACATGTATCAAATGATTCATAATCAAGTGATTCCAAAAGTCCATCCGAATGGAGCTTCTTCATGCGTTTAACGCCAATATGACCTAGACGACAGTGCCACATATATGCGGATATATCATCATTAAGTTTAATCCTTTTAGCATCAACATTATGAATATGTGTAACATTATGATCGAGATCTAATATAAATAAACCATTCATCATCGGTGCATGACCATAAAAGATTTCATTCATATAAATGGAACAACCATTGTTCTCGGATTTAAATGAATAACCACTTCGCATCAAACACGATCCAGATACAATGTTCATGCTCAGTGCAGGCACCAGATAACATTTATTCAAGTTTATAACTAATCCCGACGGTAAGTGGAGAGGTAGCGTTCCGACGGCGATCACATCAACGCTTGATCCATTGCCGACACGCATCTTGACCTCACCCCTTGCTAGCGGTCGCTTGTTCCGCAGCCCCTGATTCGAGTTACAAATATTAGCAACTGAACCGGTATCAAATACCCAGGCGCTACTGCGAGCACTAGTCAAGTACACATCAATAACATGTATATCATATATACCTTTGTTTGCCTTGCCGGCCTTCTTATCTGCCAGATACTTGGGGCAGTTGCGCTTCCAGTGGCCAGTCCCCTTACAATAGTAGCACTCGGAATCAGACTTAGGTCCAACTCGGGGTTTCTTTTCAGGAGCGGCAACAGGCTTGCCACCCTTACTTCCCTTCCGTTTTCCCTTCTTGTCTTTCTTGAAACCAGTGTTCCTATTGATCATCAACACTTGATGTTCCTTTTTGATCTCCACTTCTGCAGTTTTAAGCATTGACAGAAGCTCGGGGAGAGACTTCTTCATGCCTTGCATATTATAGTTCATCACGAAGCTCTTATAGCTAGGTGGCAGAGACTGCAGAACACGATGGATGCCTAAGTCAATGGGAATCGATATTCCCAAGGACACAAGCTTATCGGCGTAACCCGACATCTTGAGTACATGCTCACTAACGGAGCTGTGCTCTTCCATCATGCAGCTAAAGAACTTTTCTGAAGCGTTGTAGCTCTCTACAGCAGCATGTGTGTCGAAAATCATTTTCAACTCACCCATTGTATCAAATGCATTGCCGTTTTCGAAACGCTTTCGAAGTTCCGGCTCTAGCCCATACAATAAGTTGTGGTCCTCCTGACGAGTCTGATAGACATTCTTCTCCTCGTCAGGGGCATCATCTAAAGGTGGGGGGCCTAACGGCGCTTCTAGCACATATTGCTTTTGTGCAGCAGAGAGGAGAATCCTCAAATTCATGGCCCATTCGGTAAAGTTGCTACCGTTCGTTGCTAGTTTCTCTTTCTCCATGAACACATTGAAATTAAAAGCAGGTGGTGCCATCTACAACAGAATTTGTAAAGTTTAGACTACGTGTATGATAGATTGAGTTCAACTAATCTATATTACGAATGAACTCCCACTCAAAAACGACATCCCTCGTGCCTTTTTGGTGATTACATGAACCAAATCCACTACACCAAGTCCGATCATCACGTGAGTCGGTATAGCTTCAAAGGCGAGCATCAAATGGGCATCATATCAACTATATGACTCATGCTTAACCTTTCGGTCCGTGTTCCGAGGCCATGTCTGTACATGCTAGGCTCGCCAAGTTAGAACCTTAGTATTCGCGTGTGTAACTATTTTACACCCGAAATATGGTCGTGGATCCAAGAACACCCGATCATCACGTGATGTCTTGGAGCGACGAAAACATAATCGGTGCATACTAAAGGAAGAACACATTCTTATCTTGATATTTAAATGAGGGATCATCTTATTATGCTAACAAAGCGCTAAACAAGCAATATAAGATGCTATCAAACATCATATGTTTATTAGTGAAATTATATGGTTCCCGCAGATGATCTCTATCATGTGCATCGTGGTATGATCACTATCATACCTATATGTGTAAATCCAAGGTCTATGGATTTTACACGCTATGTGTGTTGTAAGAGTATCATCTCATACTTCTACTTACAACACTACCATATCATAACACTAGCCCAGCAACAATCTAAACTAGACGCCTCTAATTTATCCATTGCAAGTTTTACGTGGCTTAGGGCTTTCGAGATAGAACCGTTCTTACCTACGAACATGAACCACAACGAGGATAATCAAATTGTTGACAACTCGCTTGCAAAATAGATATTGACTATAGTAGGAGAGACAGACACCCGCTAGCCACTTATGCAAACTAGTTGCATGTCAAGCGTGGAACAGGTCTCATGTGCGAGGACATGTAAAGTTTGTCCGGGCCGCTTCATCCCACTATGCCACCAATATCCAAAATTACAACAAAGGAGCAACAACATGATCATCATCGCCCACATACTCATATGTGTACTACCCGTGTAAAGTATCTACGCATAGATCCGGCTCTGATACCACTGTAGGGTTCGCAGCATAGAAAACAAAAAATTTCCTACGATGTGAACTATATACCAAGATCTATCTACTAGATACAAACAACGGGCGGATGTATATCCGTAGAGAACATACCCTTGAAGACCGACAAAGCTTAACGAGTTCAACTCGTGGTTGATGTAGACGATCTCTTGCCGATCTCAAGATCGAAAGGAAGTCCTAGCGCCGCAAATCAGCAGCGCATCCGTGCTCGCACACATGTTTGAGGCACCGAGCAACCTCCGCCTCCTTGATCCAGCGATGCAGTGGAAGCACAACTCTTTCTTGCCGAATAGCCACCGGGAACATGTATCTCGCTAGTCCGAGACCATGGGGAATAAATTCTAGAGGGGGAGAGAGATCCTTCACGAGGAGGTGTGTGAGACAAGTGAGGAGGGGGCTCCTTTTATAGGAGGAGGGGGGGCACCCAAGAGGGTGGCCGCCAGCCATGGGGGCTGCCCCCTCCCCTCCTTCATTCATGTGGGTGGACACTCCACTCACAAAATGCCTTTAAAATCCCTCCACTCAAAAGTCCACTCAAATTCCCATTAAATTTCCACCAAATTTAATGCAAACTCTCAATAAATAAAACTCTTTTATTTTATTCAGAATTTTGTCAATTACTTTAATGACAAACATTCACAAATAACCCCTTGCTAGAATTCTATTTCACATGCATAACCACTTTATGCAATTTCACCCAAAAACCTGTTTCGGTATCTAGTGAAATAAATTCCTGCGCTTGTTCATTCTTTCGGCATGAAACATTTGCTCCAATTGGATGTCGGTGTCTCTTAAGTGTGTCACCCTACGGTTCGTGAATAATGCGGACATGATCGAGACCCCTCTCGGATCAATAATCAGAAGCGGGATCTGGAGACCCATACTGACTCCCACACATTCAACGATGACTTTCTTGTGATCGTCGGAACCTTTTACGCTAGTATCTTAATCCCTTTGTTTCACGATATATTACATGTCCGAGATTCGATCATCGGTATCTCCATACCTAGTTTGATCTCGTTACCGACATGCACTCTTTTCTCGTTCCTGTGATATAACATTCTAGTGATCAAATCACTTGCTTGCAAGCTAATCAATGTGATATCACCGAGAGGGCCCAGAGTATATCTATCCGTCATCGGGATGAACAAATTCCACTCTCGATCCATGAGCCTCAACATATCACTTTATTAGTTCTGAATCCATCTTTATAATCACCCTGTTACGGTGTGACGTTTGATGTTATCAAGAAACTCTTCCGGTGTTAGTGATTGACATGATCTCATGGTCTAAGGATTAGGATCACTTCGTAAGTTGTTATAGCAATATAAACTCAATGACTTTGATCGTAATGCTATACTTCGGATGAATGTTCATCACACAATTACACTAATGTTGTGATCCCGTTATTAACAACATCCAATGTCCATGATCAGGAAACCTTGATCATCTTGTTAATCAACGAGCTAGTTTATGAGAGAGGCATAACTAGGAACTTTCTGTTTGTTTATTAAACACACATGTATTAACGTTTCCGTATTAATACAATTATAACATGCAAAATAAACATCTATCATATACTTGGAATACACATAATAAACACTTTATTATTGCCTCTCAGGGCATATTTCCTTCAGATATCACATTAATTAGCTTGCAAGCAAGTGATTTGATCACTAGAATGTTATATCACGGGAACGAGAAAAGAGTGCATGTCGGTAACTAGATCAAACTAGGTATGGAGATACCGATGATCGAATCTCGGACATGTAATATATCGTGAAACAAAGGGATTAAGATACTAGCGTAAAAGGTTCCGACGATCACAAGAAAGTCATCGTTGAATGTGTGGGAGTCAGTATGGGTCTCCAGATCCCGCTTCTGATTATTGATCCGAGAGGGGTCTCGATCATGTACGCATTATTCACGAACCGTAGGGTGACACACTTAAGAGACACCGGCATCCAATTGGAGCAAAAGTTTCATGCCGAAAGAATGAACAAGCGCAAGAATTTATTTCACTAGATACCGAAATAGGTTTTCGGGTGAAATTGCATAAAGTGGTTATGCATGTGAAATAGAATTCTAGCAAGGGGTTTTTTGTGAATGTTTGTCATTAAAGTAATTGACAAAATTCTGAATAAAATAAAAGAGTTTTATTTAATGAGAGTTTGCATTAAATTTGGTGAAAATTTAATGGGAATTTGAGTGGACTTTTGAGTGGAGAAAATTGAAGGGACATTTTGTGAGTGGAGTGTCCACCCACATGAATGAAGGAGAGGAGGGGGCAGCCCCCATGGCCGGCGGCCACCCCCTTGGGTGCCCCCCTCCTCCTATAAAAGGAGCCCCTCCTCTCACTTGTCTCTCACACCTCCTCATGAAGGATCTCTCTCCCCCTCTAGAATTTATTCCCCATGGTCTCGGACTAGCGAGATACATGTTCCCGGTGGCTATTCGGCAAGAAAGAGTTGTGCTTCCGCTGCATCGCTGGAGCGAGGAGGCGGAGGTTGCTCGGTGCCTCGAACGTGTGTGCGAGCACGGATGCGCAGCTGATTTGCGGCGCTAGGACTTCTTCTCGATCTTGAGATCGGCAAGAGATCGTCTACATCAACCACGAGTTGAACTCGTTAAGCTTTGTCGGTATTCAAGGGTATGTTCTCTACGGATATACATCCGCCTGTTGTTTGTATCTAATAGATAGATCTTGGTACATAGTTCACATTGTAGGAAAATTTTTGTTTTCTATGTTGCGAACCCTACAGTGGTATCAGAGCCGGATCTATGCGTAGATGCTTTACGCGGGTAGTACACATATGAGTATGTGGGCGATGATGATCATGTTGTTGCTCCTTTGTTGTAATTTTGGATATTGGTGGCATAGTGGGATGAAGCGGCCCGGACAAACTTTACATGTCCTTGCACATGAGACCTGTTCCACGCTTGACATGCAAGTAGTTTGCATAAGTGGCTAGCGGGTGTCTGTCTCTCCTACTATAGTCAATTTCTATTTTGCAAACGAGTTGTCAACAATTTGGTTATCCTCGTTGTGGTTCATGTTCGTAGGTAAGAACGGTTCTATCTCGAAAGCCCTAAGCCACGTGAAACTTGTAATGGATAAATTAGAGGCGTCTAGTTTAGATTGTTGCTGGGCTAGTGTTATGATATGGTGTTGTTGTAAGTAGAAGTATGAGATGATACTCTTACAACACACATAGCGTGTAAACTCCATAGACCTTGGATTTACACATATAGGTATGATAGTGAGCATACCACAGTGCACATGATAGAGATCATATGCGGGAACCATATCATTTCACTAATAAACATGTGATGTTTGATAGCATCTTATATTGCTTGTTTAGCGCTTTGTTAGCATAATAAGGTGATCCCTCATTTAAATATCAAGATAAGAATGTGTTCTTCCTTTAGTATGCACCGATTATGTTTCGTCGCTCCAAGACATCACGTGATGATCGGGTGTTCTTGGATCCACGACCATATTTCGGGTGTAAAACAGTTACACACGCGAATACTAAGGTTCTAACTTGGCGAGCCTAGCATGTACAGACGTGGCCTCGGAACACGGACCGAAAGGTTAAGCATGAGTCATATAGTTGATATGATGCCCATTTGATGCTCGCCTTTGAAGCTATACCGACTCACGTGATGATCGGACTTGGTGTAGTGGATTTGGTTCATGTAATCACCAAAAAGGCACGAGGGATGTCGTTTTTGAGTGGGAGTTCATTCGTAATATAGATTAGTTGAACTCAATCTATCATACACTTAGTCTAAACTTTACAAATTCTGTTGTAGATGGCACCACCTGCTTTTAATTTCAATGTGTTCATGGAGAAAGAGAAACTAGCAACGAACGGTAGCAACTTTACCGAATGGGCCATGAATTTGAGGATTCTCCTCTCTGCTGCACAAAAGCAATACGTGCTAGAAGCGCCACTAGGCCCCCCACCTCTTGATGATGCCCCTGACGAGGAAAAGAATGTCTATCAGACTCGTCAGGAGGACCACAACTTAGTTCATTGCGGCATATTGTATGGGCTAGAGCCGGAACTTCGAAAGCGTTTCGAAAACGGCAATGCATTTGATACAATGGGTGAGTTGAAAATGATTTTCGACACACATGCTGCTGTAGAGATCTACAACGCTTCAGAAAAGTTCTTTAGCTGCATGATGGAAGAGCATAGCTCCGTTAGTGAGCATGTACTCAAGATGTCGGGTTACGCCGATAAGCTTGTGTCCTTGAGAATAACGATTTCCATTTACTTAGGCATCCATCGTGTTCTGCAGTCTCTGCCACCTAGCTATAAGAGCTTTGTGATGAACTATAATATGCAAGGCATGAAGAAGTCTCTCCCCGAGCTTCTGTCAATGCTTAAAACTGCAAAAGTGGAGATCAAAAAGGAACATCAAGTGTTGATGATCAATAGGAACACTGGTTTCAAGAAAGACAAGAAGGGAAAACGGAAGGGTAGTAAGGGCGGCAAGCCTGTTGCCGTGCCTGAAAAGAAACCCCGAGTTGGACCTAAGTCTGATACCGAGTGCTACTATTATAAGGGGATTGGCCACTGGAAGCGCAACAGCCCCAAGTATCTGGCATACAAGAATGCCGGCAAGGCAAACAAAGGTATATATGATATACATATTATTGATGTGTGAAGGGAATATGCCCGAGAGGCAATAATAAAGTGGTTATTATCGTATTCCTTATTTATGATAAATGTTTATTTTGCATGCTATAATTGTATTAATACGTAAACATTAATACATGTGTGTTTAATAAACAAAGTGGTAGTTCCTAGTTATGCCTCTCTCATAAACTAGCTCGTTGATTAACAAGATGATCAAGGTTTCCTGATCATGGACATTGGATGTTGTTAATAACGGGGTCACAACATTAGTGTAATGGTGTGATGAACATTCATCCGAAGTATAGCATTACGATCAAAGTCATTGAGTTTATATTGCTATAACAACTTACGAAGTGATCCTAATCCTTAGACCATGAGATCATGTCAATCACTAACACCGGAAGAGTTTCTTGATAACATCAAACGTCACACCGTAACAGGGTGATTATAAAGATGGATTCAGAACTACTAAAGTGTTATGTTGAGGCCCATGGATCAAGAGTGGAATTTGTTCATCCCGATGACGGATAGATATACTCTGGGCCCTCTCGGTGATATCACATTGATTAGCTTGCAAGCAAGTGATTTGATCACTAGAATGTTATATCACGGGAACGAGAAAAGAGTGCATGTCAGTAACGAGATCAAACTAGGTATGGAGATACCGATGATCGAATCTCGGACATGTAATATATCGCGAAACAAAGGGATTAAGATACTAGCGTAAAAAGGTTCCGACGATCACAAGAAAGTCATCGTTGAATGTGTGGGAGTCAGTATGGGTCTCCAGATCCCGCTTCTGATTATTGATCTGAGAGGGGTCTCGATCATGTCCGCATTATTCACGAACCGTAGGGTGACACACTTAAGAGACACCGACATCCAGTTGGAGCAAAAGTTTCATGCCGAAAGAATGAACAAGCGCAGGAATTTATTTCACTAGATACCGAAACAGGTTTTCGGGTGAAATTGCATAAAGTGGTTATGCATGTGAAATAGAATTCTAGCAAGGGGTTATTTGTGAATGTTTGTCATTAAAGTAATTGACAAAATTCTGAATAAAATAAAATAGTTTTATTTAATGAGAGTTTGCATTAAATTTGGTGGAAATTTAATGGGAATTTGAGTGGGTTTTTGAGTGGAGAAAATTGAAGGGCCATTTTGTGAGTGGAGTGTCCACCCACATGAATGAGGGAGAGGTGGGGGCACCCTCCATGGCCGGCGGCCATGCCCCCTTGGGCTGCCCCCCCTCCCCTATATAAGGAGCCCCTCCTCTCACTTCTCACTCACACCTCCTCGTGAAGGATCTCTCTCCCCCTCTAGAATTTATCCCCCATGGTCTCAGACTAGCGAGATACATGTTCCCGGTGGCTATTCGGCAAGAAAGAGTTGTGCTTCCGCTGCATCGCTGGAGCGAGGAGGCGGAGGTTGCTCGGTGCCTCGAACGTGTGTGCGAGCACGGATGCGCTGCTGTTTTGCGGCGCTAGGACTTCCTCTCGATCTTGAGATCGGCAAGAGATCGTCTACATCAACCACGAGTTTGGACTCGTTAAGCTTTGTCGGTCTTCAAGGGTATGTTCTCTACGGATATACATCCGCCCGTTGTTTGTATCTAGTAGATAGATCTTGGTACATAGTTGTTCCCATCGTAGGAAAAATTTTGTTTTCTATGCTGCGAACCCTACAGTGGTATCAGAGCCGGATCTATGCGTAGATGCTTTGCACGGGTAGTACACATATGAGTATGTGGGCGATGATGATCATTTTATTGCTTCTTAGTTGTACTTTGGATATTGGTGGCATAGTGGGATGAAGCGGCCCGGACAAACTTTACATGTCCTCGCACATGAGACCTGTTCCACGCTTGACATGCAACTAGTTTTGCATAAGTGGCTAGCGGGTGTCTGTCTCTCCTACTATAGTCAATATCTAATTTGCAACGAGTTGTCAACAATTTGGTTATCCTCGTTGTGGTTCATGTTCGTAGGTAAGAACGGTTCTATCTCGAAAGCCCTAAGCCACGTAAAATTTGCAATGGATAAATTAGAGGCGTCTAGTTTAGATTGTTGCTGGGCTAGTGTTATGATATGGTGATGTTGTAAGTAGAAGTATGAGATGATACTCTTACAACATACATAACGTGTAAACTCCATAGACCTTGGATTTACACATAAAGGTATGATAGTGATCATACCACGGTGCACATGATAGAGATCATATGCGAGAACCATATCATTCCACTAATAAACATGTGATGTTTGATAGAATCTTATATTGCTTGTTTGGCGTTTTATTAGCATAATAAGATGATCCCTCATTTAGATATCAAGATAAAAATGTGTTCTTCCTTAAGTATGCACCGACAATGTTTCGTCGCTTCAAGACATCACGTGATGATCGGGTGTACTTGAATCCACGAGCATATCTCGGGTGTAAGACAGTTACACACGCGAATACTAAGGTTCTTACTTGGGGAGCCTAGCATGTACAGACATGGCCTCGGAACACGGACCGAAAGGTTAAGCATGAGTCATATGTTTTGATATGATGACCATATGGATGCTCGCCTTTGAAGCTACGCCGACTCACGTGATGATCGGACTTGGTGTAGTGGATTTGGTTCATGTAATCACCAAAAAGACACGAGGGATGTCGTTTTTGAGTGGGAGTTCATTTCTAATTTGGATTAGTAGAACTCAATTTATCATAAATTAAATCAAAGTGAATTTGCATAATTTGTTGTAGTCATTGGCATTCGTTCACCACCTTATGCATAGTTGTAATTGAGATAATAGAACTATAGAATTCTAGATATATACTTTACGAACTGGTATCGTATTGTGTTGAATGTCAATCAAAGTTTAAAGTCCTATTGCAAACTTTCAGCAAACTCTATTTACTCCGTGAAATTTAATAATTGGTATTAAATCGAGAGTAACAATTCCAGTGTTAGTATCTTAAGTATCATGTTTGCCTCCACGATTCTTGATTGTTTTAATATCAAGTTTATCTAGGAGCTGAAAGAATTGTTTCAGAAACCATCATGTGTGGCAGATATAACGATATCTGAAACAATGTTTTGGTTGCAATATGATAGAGTATAATATATGTTCTCATATTGGATGAGAATTTACGAAGGTTGGAGATGCTAGACATCCTAATCATCCAAAAGGGTTTTGGAAAGTAATGTTATACTCATGATTCTCCTTTATAAGCTAAATTGGCTTGATCATGAAAGTCGTCATGATAAGGATGAATAGAAGATGTATGTAAAGTGTTTACTACACTAAAAGATTACTAAAGAATGGATTTTGAAAGAATACCGATCATTTTGATGATGGTGATCTACTTCAAAGTGCAAGTCCAAAGGTATTATTATTTGAATATACACGCTTTGGACTATGTGTCATGTATATGGCGCCACTTTTGATGTTGATAGATTCTTTTAAAAGGAAAAAGGAAATGCTGAAAGAGAATCTATAAAATATATTTGGCAGAAAAGAAAAGATTAGAAATATCCAATTTAGGTATATGGATGATATACATGTTATGGTTGTATTCTTTGCTTGTTAAACAATGTGGTTCTTGGGTATTGGATACCGAATTGGTTGGTATGAAATTTCATACGGAACGACGCAATTCATGAACCACAATGTCCTAAGTAACTAGCAAGAGAATATGTGATGATGTTCATCGAAAACAAACAAACCGTTGTTTGTATTTCTCGTTGACATCAAAGCTTGACTTCAAGATTTGTTTTAATAATTGTTATTTAAATCAGGTATTATGAGAACAAAGGTTGTTCAAATAATTACCGTATTCCATATAAGATGGATGATTTACAAATCTAGTTGGAGAAATCACGTCCATAAAACCTGATGCTAAAATGTCGCAAGACAAATGATTGAAAGATCACTTACGAAGTGACATCGCTGTTTAAATTATATTGGAAAGAGAACATGAAGAATCTCCATATTCATGGATTTTTGGAGTCTTTGATTTGATCAAGTGACGCTTGTGAGACTTTCCTCGGGATAATTAAAACTTCGTTCAAAGGCCAAAGAAGAACGAACGACTAAAATATTGGAATTTATACATATCGATGTATGTAGTCCATTATGAGTAGTCGTAAGCGATGGGTTTCAACTTCATATGCTTTCTCTGGAATTTTGAGTGAATGTTCACTTAATGAGAAAGAAGTATGAAATATTTGAAAATGTTTCAAAGACTTTCAAGATGAAGTGGAAAATCATTGTAACAAGAAAAATAAATAAATTATGATTTGATCATAAAGGGATTTATTTGAGTTACAAGTGTAACAAGAAAATAAATGAATTATGATTTTATCATAAAGGGATTTATTTGAGTTGCAAGTTTAGCAAAACACCTAGATTTACATCTCCCGAAACACCATAGGAGTATGGAGTGTTTGAGATTTGTAATGAAACCTTGTGAGACATGGTTGGATCAAAGGTGTTATTTATAAAACTGCCATTGTGTTTTAAAAGATTAAAGCTTTAGAGACTACCGCTTTTACACTGAAAAGAGCTCCATCTAGATCCGTTGAAATGACACCATGGAAGTTATGGTTTGGGGTAAAACCCAAGTTGTCATTTCTTAAATTTTGGTATGCTAAACATAAGTAAGATGTTTACAACCAAATTCGGATGAGCATGTCTTTGTAGGTTATTCCGAATAACAATTGGTTATTCCTCCATAACACCGAGGACAAAAGGGTTTGTCGCTTGAAATGTGAAGTTTCTTGAAAAAGGAATTTTTCGCAAAAGTTAAGTGGGAGGACAATAGAACTTTGATAAGGTTAACGAACCTTAGCTAAATGTGCTGAGTTGCGCAGCGCCGGAAATCGTTCTGGAGGCTGCCATAATGCTCATAGCTTATGTGCCTCAAAGGTTGTGGTCACGGAGATCTAAGTTCCTATTGAACCAAGTCGGTCGAATAAATAATCAAATACTAAGATTTGAGAGTAAATCATTATTGTTTGACAATGATGAACCGACTATATGCAAAGAAGCGATGATGGGCCCTGGCTCCGTCAAATGGCTTGAAGCCATAAAATCCGTGATAGTTCCATACACGAGAAATCAAGTTTTGAACTTGGAAGACCCTCCGGAAAGGTGTAAAAACCTATCGGTCGTATTTGGATCTATAAAGAAACAGACATGGATGTTTCACATCTATGAAATAGTCGACATGTCGTAAAGTATTTTACGACAATGTTCAAGGAGTTGACTATGACAAGATTTGATCTTTCATAGCGATATTTAGTCTGGACGGATTAAAGTAGCAACCACTACATATAATCTGTTATATGGTAGATGAATAAACAAAACAAAGTTCTTCTAATAGAATGGTTACCTAGGACGTGTACATGACACGATCCAAAGGGTTTTGTTAAATTCAAAGGATGCTAAAAGGGCATGCAAACTTCAATGGTTGAAGTAAGCATCGCGGAGTTGGAATCTTCACCTTAATGAAAAGGAGTTTTCATCAGGAGACGATGAAGATGCTTGCATTTGCAAGAAATTAAGTGGGAGCGCTGAGACATATTTCTAATACATTATGTGGAGGACATCTTGTTGATTGGAAATGATGTATCTTTTATTGACAAAGGATTAAGAATTTCATTTTGATGAAAGACTTAGGCAAAACCCGAATATTTAGCGTGAATGTCTATAGTGGATAGACTGTGACGCTAATATGGTTGTGCCAAACGTACATATATGAGATATTGAAGGAGTTCAATATAGAAACGACTAGAAACGGTTCTTGTCGCATGGAAAAGAAATTGAATCAAGATTCAAGTGTATCGACACTTGATAAGTGAAATAAGATTCAAGTGCTTTGACACTTGATGAGTGAAATCACGAGAATGTTTTGATTAATCATACCATGATATGTACACATCCATATATGTCCTATGCTCTAAGTGTTATGAGCATATACCAGAATGAATCATAAAATGATCATTGGACGATAGTAAGGATATTCTTATGATCTTTTGGAAGAACTAAGAATATATTTGTGTAGAGGTGACAAACAATTACACATAGTTCATTGTAAAGCGTTACATTGATACTAGGTTTGTCACAAGATACAAATTAAGTTTATCTCAATTTAAACTATGGGTGGCACAATGTAATGGAAAGGAGATTCCATGATGGATTTGGAAGAGTTCCAAAGTTAAGACATTGTGACGAATACTACAACAAAAAGGCTAAGTATATGACTGCTATAGTAGCAGCAAAGGAGGGAATTTGTGTCAAGTAGTTTGTTATCAAACTAAGGTGTGGTTCGCAACGGGCTAACACTAAAGATATATTGTATGACAATAGTATCGACGTGTTTTAACCCCAAGGAACTAAAGGTCTCACCGAAAGACCAAATTTATACAATGCCATCTCATTGGAGAATGAGTGATGCGTGGAGACGCAAAGACATGCAAATACACTCGGACCTGAAGCGTCAACTCCGTAGATTATGTCAACCACTTGCAATTGCGTATTTGGAACACCAGAAAGCCATAGGTGTTCAATGAACAAAGTTTTCAAACTAGATTATTGTCTCTAGTGCAAGTGGGAGACTGAAGGGAATATGCCCGAGAGGCAATAATAAAGTGGTTATTATCGTATTCCTTATTTATGATAAATGTTTATTTTGCATGCTATAATTGTATTAATACGGAAACATTAATACATGTGTGTTTAATAAACAAAGTGGTAGTTCCTAGTTATGCCTCTCTCATAAACTAGCTCGTTGATTAACAAGATGATCAAGGTTTCCTGATCATGGACATTGGATGTTGTTAATAACGGGGTCACAACATTAGTGTAATGGTGTGATGAACATTCATCCGAAGTATAGCATTACGATCAAAGTCATTGAGTTTATATTGCTATAACAACTTACGAAGTGATCCTAATCCTTAGACCATGAGATCATGTCAATCACTAACACCGGAAGAGTTTCTTGATAACATCAAACGTCACACCGTAACAGGGTGATTATAAAGATGGATTCAGAACTACTAAAGTGTTATGTTGAGGCCCATGGATCAAGAGTGGAATTTGTTCATCCCGATGACGGATAGATATACTCTGGGCCCTCTCGGTGATATCACATTGATTAGCTTGCAAGCAAGTGATTTGATCACTAGAATGTTATATCACGGGAACGAGAAAAGAGTGCATGTCAGTAACGAGATCAAACTAGGTATGGAGATACCGATGATCGAATCTCGGACATGTAATATATCGCGAAAGAAAGGGATTAAGATACTAGCGTAAAAAGGTTCCGACGATCACAAGAAAGTCATCGTTGAATGTGTGGGAGTCAGTATGGGTCTCCAGATCCCGCTTCTGATTATTGATCTGAGAGGGGTCTCGATCATGTCCGCATTATTCACGAACCGTAGGGTGACACACTTAAGAGACACCGACATCCAGTTGGAGCAAAAGTTTCATGCCGAAAGAATGAACAAGCGCAGGAATTTATTTCACTAGATACCGAAACAGGTTTTCGGGTGAAATTGCATAAAGTGGTTATGCATGTGAAATAGAATTCTAGCAAGGGGTTATTTGTGAATGTTTGTCATTAAAGTAATTGACAAAATTCTGAATAAAATAAAAGAGTTTTATTTAATGAGAGTTTGCATTAAATTTGGTGGAAATTTAATGGGAATTTGAGTGGGTTTTTGAGTGGAGAAAATTGAAGGGCCATTTTGTGAGTGGAGTGTCCACCCACATGAATGAGGGAGAGGTGGGGGCACCCTCCATGGCCGGCGGCCATGCCCCCTTGGGCTGCCCCCCTCCCCTATATAAGGAGCCCCTCCTCTCACTTCTCACTCACACCTCCTCGTGAAGGATCTCTCTCCCCCTCTAGAATTTATCCCCCATGGTCTCGGACTAGCGAGAAACATGTTCCCGGTGGCTATTCGGCAAGAAAGAGTTGTGCTTCCGCTGCATCGCTGGAGCGAGGAGGCGGAGGTTGCTCGGTGCCTCGAACGTGTGTGCGAGCACGGATGCGCTGCTGTTTTGCGGCGCTAGGACTTCCTCTCGATCTTGAGATCGGCAAGAGATCGTCTACATCAACCACGAGTTTGGACTCGTTAAGCTTTGTCAGTCTTCAAGGGTATGTTCTCTACGGATATACATCCGCCCGTTGTTTGTATCTAGTAGATAGATCTTGGTACATAGTTGTTCCCATCGTAGGAAATTTTTTGTTTTCTATGCTGCGAACCCTACAATGTGTACTTGACTAGTGCTCGCAGTAGCACCTGGGTATTTGATACCGGTTCAGTTGCTAATATTTGTAACTCAAATCAGGGGCTGCGGAACAAGCGACCGCTAGCAAGGGGTGAGGTCAAGATGCGTGTCGGCAATGGATCAAGCGTTGATGTGATCGCCATCGGAACGCTACATGTCCACTTGCCGTCGGTATTAGTTATAAACTTGAATAATTGTTATCTGGTGCCTGCACTGAGCATGAACATTGTATCTGGATCGTGTTTGATGCGACGTGGTTATTCATTTAAATCCAAGAACAATGGTTGTTCCATTTATATGAATGAAATCTTTTATGGTCATGCACCGATGATGAATGGTTTATTTCTATTAGATCTCGACGATAATGTTACACATATTCATAATGTTGATGCTAAAAGGATTAAACTTAATGATGATATATCCGCATATATGTGGCACTGCCGTCTAGGTCATATTGGCGTTAAACGCATGAAGAAGATCCATTCGGATGGACTTTTGGAATCACTTGATTTTGAATCATTTGATACATGTGAGCCATGCCTTATGAGCAAAATGACTAGAACGCTGTTTTCCGGTTCAATGGAACGGGCGACAGATTTATTGGAAATCATACATTCTGATGTATGTGGTCCAATGAGTGTGTCGGCGCGAGGTGGATATCGTTATTTTGTTACTTTCATGGATGATTTGAGTAGATACAGTTATATCTACTTGATGAAACACAAGTCTGAAACCTTTGAAAAGTTCAAGGAATTTCAGAATGAAGTGGAAAATCATCGTAATAGAAAGATCAAATTTCTACGGTCCGACCGTGGAGGTGAGTATCTAAGTTACGAGTTTAGCACTCACATGAAAGAGTGTGGAATTGTTTCACAACTCACGCCTGCCGGAACACCATAGCGAAATGGTGTGTCGGAACGTCGTAATCGTACTATATTAGATATGGTTCGATCTATGATGTCTCTGACGGACTTGCCGTTGTCATTTTGGGGTTATGCACTAGAAACTGCTGCATTCACTTTAAATCGGGCACCATCTAAATCCATTGAAAAGACACCGTATGAATTGTGGTTTGGAAACAAACCTAAGCTGTCTTTTCTTAAAGTTTGGGGATGCGATGTTTATGTGAAGAAACTTCAACCGGATAAACTCGAACCCAAAGCGGAAAAATGCGTCTTCATAGGATACCCTAAGGAAACTATTGGGTATTCCTTCTATCACAGATCCGAGGGCAAGGTTTTTGTTGCCAAGAATGGATCCTTTCTAGAGAAAGAGTTTCTCGCGAAAGGTGTGAGTAGTCGGAAGATAGAACTCGAAGAGGTTATTGAACCTTCTCTTCAAAGTATGGCGAGTAGCGCAGCGCCAGAAGTTGTTCCGGAGTTGGCTCCACCTGTTGAAGAGGGAACTAATGATAATGATCATGAAACTCCAAAAGAGAGTACTACCGAACCTCGCAGGTTACGCAGGACGCATGCAGCTCCCGAGCTGTACGGAAATCCTGTCATGAATTTCATGGTTGATGAAAATGATGACCCTGCGATGTATGAAGAAGCGATGATGAGCCCGGATTCCAACAAATGGTTAGAAGCCATGAAATCCGAGATGGAATCCATGTATGAAAATCAAGTTTGGAACTTGGTGGAATTACCTCACGACCGAAAGACCATGGAGAACAAATGGATTTTCAAAAGGAAAACTGATGCTGATGGTAATGTGACCGTCTATAAAGCTCGACTTGTCGCAAAGGGGTTTCGACAAATTCAAGGAGTTGACTACGATGAGACATTCTCTCCCGTAGCGATGCTAAAGTCAGTTAGGATTATGTTAGCAATTGCTGCATATTTCGATTATGAGATATGGCAGATGGATGTCAAAACCGCGTTTCTCAATGGTAATATTGAAGAAGAGTTGTATATGATACAACCAAAGGGTTTTGTCGATCCTAAGGATGCTAACAAGGTGTGCAAGCTTCAGCGATCCATCTATGGATTGAAGCAAGCATCACGAAGTTGGAATCTCCGCTTTGATGAGGTGATCAAAGAGTTTGGATTTGTCCAAACTTATGGAGAAGCTTGTATTTACAAGAAAGTGAGTGGGAGCAATGTGGCATTTCTGATATTATATGTGGATGACATATTATTGATCAGAAATGATATAGATCTTTTAAACGGTGTTAAAAGTTATCTAAACAGCAAATTTTCAATGAAGGACCTAGGTGAAGCGTCATACATATTAGGCATAAAGATCTATAGAGATAGATCTAGGCGCCTAATAGGGCTATCGCAAAGTACATACATTGATAAGATTTTCAAGAAGTTTAAAATGGACGGAAGTAAGAAGGGGTTCTTACCTATGTTGCAAGGCAAGACATTGAGTAAGACTCAAAGTCCGGCTTCGGCGGAAGAAAGAGAGATAATGGACAAAGTCCCCTATGCTTCAGCCATAGGCTCTATAATGTACGCCATGCTATGTACAAGACCAGATGTGGCACATGCTATTAGTTTGACTAGTAGGTACCAATCGGATCCAGGTTCGGAACACTGGATAGCGGTCAAGAATATCCTTAAATACTTACGAAGAACTAAGGATATGTTTCTTGTATACGGAGGTGAAGAAGAGCTCGTTGCTAAGTGTTATGTTGACGCTAGCTTTGACACCGATCCGGATGACTCTAAGTCTCAATCCGGATACGTATTTCTCATGAATGGCGGAGCGGTTAGTTGGAAGAGCTCCAAACAACCTGTGGTAGCGGGATCAACAACGAGGCCGAATATGTTACTGCTTCAGAAGCGGCTCAGGAAGCAGTTTGGATGAAGGAGTTCATATCCGAACTAGGAGTGGTTGCAAACGCGTTGGACCCAATGGTGATCTATTGTGACAACAATGGTGCCATTGCCAATGCCAAAGAACCAAGGTCTCACAAGCATTCCAAGCATATTAAGCGCCAGTTTCACTCCATCCACGAGCATGTCAAGGATGTAGATATAAAGATTTGTAAAGTACATACGGATCTCAATGTAGCAGATCCGTTGAATAAAACTCTCCCTAGAGCAAAACATGATCAACACCAGAACTCAATGGGTGTTAGATTTATCACTATGTAACTAGATTATTGTCTCTAGTGCAAGTGGGAGACTGAAGGGAATATGCCCTGAGAGGAAATAATAAAGTGTTTATTATGTGTATTCCAAGTATATGATAGATGTTTATTTTGCATGCTATAATTTTATTAATACGGAAACATTAATACATGTGTGTTTAATAAACAAACAGAAAGTTCCTAGTTATGCCTCTCTCATAAACTAGCTCGTTGATTAACAAGATGATCAAGGTTTCCTGATCATGGACATTGGATGTTGTTAATAACGGAATCACAACATTAGTATAATGGTGTGATGAACATTCATCCGAAGTATAGCATTACGATCAAAGTCATTGAGTTTATATTGCTATAACAAGTTACGAAGTGATCCTAATCCTTAGACCATGAGATCATGTCAATCACTAACACCGGAAGAGTTTCTTGATAACATCAAACGTCACACCGTAACAGGGTGATTATAAAGATGGATTCAGAACTAATAAAGTGTTATGTTGAGGCTCATGGATCGAGAGTGGAATTTGTTCATCCCAATGACGGATAGATATACTCTGGGCCCTCTCGGTGATATCACATTAATTAGCTTGCAAGCAAGTGATTTGATCACTAGAATGTTATATCACGGGAACGAGAAAAGAGTGCATGTCGGTACGAGATCAAACTAGGTATGGAGATACCGATGATCGAATCTCGGACATGTAATATATCGTGAAACAAAGGGATTAAGATACTAGCGTAAAAGGTTCCGACGATCACAAGAAAGTCATCGTTGAATGTGTGGGAGTCAGTATGGGTCTCCAGATCCCGCTTCTGATTATTGATCCGAGAGGGGTCTTGATCATGTCCGCATTATTCACGAACCGTAGGGTGACACACTTAAGAGACACCTACATCCAATTGGAGCAAAAGTTTCATGCCGAAAGAATGAACAAGCGCAGTAATTTATTTCACTAGATACCGAAACGGGTTTTCGGGTGAAATTGCATAAAGTGGTTATGCATGTGAAATAGAATTCTAGCAAGGGGTTATTTGTGAATGTTTGTCATTAAAGTAATTGACAAAATTCTGAATAAAATAAAATAATTTTATTTAATGAGAGTTTGCATTAAATTTGGTGGAAATTTAATGGGAATTTGAGTGGACTTTTGAGTGGAGAAAATTGAAGGGACATTTTGTGAGTGGAGTGTCCACCCACATGAATGAAGGAGGGGAGGGGGCAGCCCCCATGGCCTGCGGCCACCCCCTTGGGTGCCCCCCTCCTCCTATAAAAGGAGCCCCTCCTCTCACTTGTCTCTCACACCTCCTCGTGAAGGATCTCTCTCCCCCTCTAGAATTTATTCCCCATGGTCTCGGACTAGCGAGATACATGTTCCCAGTGGATATTCGGCAAGAAAGAGTTGTGCTTCCGCTGCATCGCTGGAGCGAGGAGTTGGAGGTTGCTCGGTGCCTCGAACGTGTGTGCGAGCACGGATGCGCTGCTGATTTGCGGCGCTAGGACTTCCTCTCGATCTTGAGATCGGCAAGAGATCGTCTACATCAACCACGAGTTGAACTCGTTAAGCTTTGTCGGTCTTCAAGGGTATGTTCTCTACGGATATACATCCGCCTGTTGTTTGTATCTAATAGATAGATCTTGGTACATAGTTCATATCGTAGGAAATTTTTTGTTTTCTATGCTGCGAACCCTACATTAATCACTTCAAGATGCTTATGATAGAGGCAATGAGGGCTGAAAGCTAACAAGTACCATAATTTTTAGAAGCTCTTTTTGAAACTTGAAATCCCTGCTTCCCTTTATGAAGGGCATTTCTTCCACTATTATTTGAGTCTCCACCTTCTACCTTTAGGCACCATTAAGAGAGCATAGTTTCCACTCTATGTGCAGTGTCCCAAAACTTATTGATTGATACATATTGTGATATTGCTTGTTCTTGTGCTATTTGTATCTAGTCACTCTTATGATCTTTGAAGGTGTCCTATGCATCTATTTGCTACTCTATGAGGGACAAGATGAATGCCACTATGCCATGTTTTCTCTATGTGAAACAAACAAACGTTTTTCAATGCATGTTATTCATGATCTTTGTTTGTAGTATTTCATGTTGCATGCATAGTTACTATGTCCTATTGTTAGAACTCTATCTTTCATGAACATGTTTAGAGTTTTTTGATCCCAGCTTTCAATACTTGCAAATGGTTTGATCTTGGTTTTGATGGTGCATGTCACCTCAAAAATTATTCTTTTATCACTTACCTACTCGAGGACGGGCAGGAGTTAAGCTTGGGGATGCTTGATACGTCGGAAACTCATCTATAATTTTTTATGCTCCATGCTTGTTCAGTATCTACTTTGCTTTGCGTTGTCTACACTTTGAGGTGTTTTTATATCTTTTCTGGAACTAACCTAATAACAAGTTGCCATAGTGTCAGTTGCCTGTTTTCTTCTGTTTTTGGTTCCAGAAAGGCAGAAAATCAATATTCTCGGAATTGGATGGGACAAAACCAAAGTCAATATTTTACCGTGGGCGACACGAAGACAGAAGACGATACGGAGGGGCGCCATAGGGCGGCCAGACCCCCCTAGGCGCGTGTGGGCCCATCCCCTGCCTGGGTAGGGTGTGGCCCCCTGGTGGCCCTCCTGGCTCGCCCCTTCGCCTATAAGAAGCCCCCGATGCAGAAACCCTAGGCACCCGATCAAAACTCCACGAAACCTTCTGTAGCCGCCGCCACCATTGTCCCTAGATCGGGGGATCTGAAGTTCTTCTCGGCACCCTGCCGGAGGGGAGATCATCCCGGAGGCCTTTTTCTCCGGTATGAAGCGTGAGTAGTTCTACCTTGGACTATGGGTCCATGTACTAGCTAGATGGTTGTATCTCCTCCTTGTGCTTTCATGTATAGATCTTGTGAGCTCCGTTCATGATCAAGATCTAATCTATTTGTAATCATGCATGTTGTGTTTGCGGAGATCCGATGGATATTGAGATTACTATGGCAGATTGATTAATGGTTTTGTCTATTTGATTCTATCATGTTTGTGTTGTTTGTGATCTTGCATGCTCTCCGTTGTTAGTAGATATATTGGCCAAGTAGTTGCTAGTGACTCCAAGAGGGGGTATTTATGCTCGATAGTGGGTTCATGCCTCTAGTTTCCAAGGGAAGTGACAGAAATCTCTTCGGTTGTAGATGTGTTGTTGCTACTAGGGAGAAAACAATGGTCTCTTGTTCATGAAACAAGTGGATTGTTTACCTTACACACTTTGCTTAAAGCAGTTGTCTGTTGCTTGCAACTTAATACTATAGGGGGTTCGGATGATAAACTGAAGGTGGACTCCTAGTCATAGATGCAGTTGGATGCCGGTCTATGTATATTATTGTATTGCCCAATCGAATCTCATAGGATCTTTTTGTCTACTATTGCATTGTTATGCCTTGCTCAGTTCCTGTTAATTGCCCTGCTGTAATTTGTTTACCCTTCATGCCATGTTGTTTATCTAAGGAGAGCACCTCTAGTGAACTATGGATCCCGGTCCAATCTTTACCATTGATACATCTTCCATTATTACCTGTTACTTGCTGCAAACCATCATCTTCCACACCATACGTTTAATCCTTAATTACAGCAAACCGGTGAGCTTGACAACCTTGCTGATTCGTTGGGGAAAGTCTTGAGTTTGTGTTGTGCAGGTTTTCATGTTGCTTGCAACACCTTTAAGACGTTTCCTTCCTCCTACTGGTTAGATAACCTCGGTTTCTTACTGAGGGAAAACTTGCTGCTGTGCTCATCACACCCTGCTCTTGGGGTTTCCAACGACGCGTCCCACGACAGTGCTGGGTGCCATCAAGGGCGTCTTCACCGAGCATGCCATTGCGATCAGCGCGCGGGACGAGGATGCCCTGTGGGGCGGCTACCAAGAAGTCGTCCATCTCACCTGCATGGTGGCGCAGGTGAACGCTATGCTGCCTCCACCACCTTCGTTGCTGGGGTAGGTGTCGTGCGTGCTCCTGCCACTAGAACGCCATGACGAAGAAGATGAATCTAAGGCTGCACCAGATCCGGACGACGAGATCTGGCATCCTACCGCCAAACGCCACATCGGGACAAAACATGCACCTACTATCTACCGAACGCCGGCGAAGAGGGGAGAAGAGCTGAAGGCGATGCAAAAACTCTGAAGGACGGCAAGAGAGAAGAGGGGGGGGCTCCTAGCTTTAGTGACACTCTAGACCATTGCAAGCACGAGTGAATACTTGCCCAACTTATTTGCTTGGAAGATATTTTGCTTGAAAAAAAAAAGCATTGCCTGCCGGGTCACGAAAGGAAGGGCACGCCATGTCCATCAGGACGTGCGAGTCTACATGTACTGTCCTACGTGCCCCTACTACATACTTTTTTTTGCAGGTCCTATATACAGTTATTTGGCTACAGTAGTCGTTGGACCAAGCTAATATTGGGTCTCCTGTCGTTGATCGGCGACCTTGAGAAAAGTTCACGCCGGGAAGTTGATCCATCATCAGAGCTCCCAATCTGCGCAGCTACCCGAAGCGGACATCCGAAAATAAATATACAAAAATAGAAGTGGACTTTCTGATATACTACTTACTACTTCAGTTTAAGACACGTACCAACTAATCAATCTATCAAAACCGCGTGCGTACATACATCCCTGTTGTTTGATCTCGACGGAGCTCGCAGGAGGGAGGGCTCAGCCGTCTCCGGCCGCGTTTAACCTACGGAATGCGGAATGCGATTCGGTAGCAGCCCATGACCTAACGTGCTCCTGCCTTTTTTTTTCATGTGTTATTATCCACGACGAAACGACGAACTCACGTATGGGCAAAAAATCTACAGATAGATCATACTCCGGCGGCGTCGATTTAGATCGCAAGTTCGCGAGCTGCCTCCCCGGTAGGCGTCTGTAAGAACGATCGCCGTCGGCATGGCATTTCTAGTCACGGGCATTTCCAACCCGCGCGCGCGGGGCCACGAACAACGCCTCACCTACCTGCCTAGCTAGCCTGCCGTACGTAGGCTCTTGTAGGCTGTAGCTGGATGGAACGGCTACGTTGCACTTGCATGGGAGGGGTCTCGATGCACATCATCGCGGCCCTTTTGGAGTGAACTTGGCTGCTGAAAGCTCCAGCCGAGCTGCACGTACGTACGTCGGGAGATCCATCCGGATCCGATGATGCAGGCGCAGCGCGTTGGTCGGTCGGTCGGACGAATGCAGCACGTAGTACAACGGTACGGCCAGCTATCGGAAAGGACTGCTGCAACTGATCCGCCGACGCTGATCATCAAAGAGGAAAGGCGCTTCGTACTACCTTGGTAGGTAGACAGCAGGTACCGCGTTGTACCGTTCACCACCACCACCACCACCTACGGGCTATGCCTCTTAAGTCTTAACCGATCCTAGACCGAGCCCGTGCATCCCAGTTAATATCGTTACTGTTTGCAATCAAAGACCCGCGGAGAAAATCCCGCTGGTCCGTGTTTGGGCCTAGCGGGAGGGACCAACAGCGATCCCGCACTGACGGAAAAGAACGGGGTGACACTTGCAAAAGAACAGTGGAGAGAAAGAAAGCAGAGCCGTGCCTCGAGCCGCAAGTAACCTGCGGGTAGCCCCGGCTAAATCAAAAGGCGACGCGTCGCAGGATCTAGCTCCATGAGTCCGACCGGCGATAAACTAGCAGCTTCGCTGTTTGAAACAGTCCGTGCAAATGGACCGGCATCCACTGCTAGATCCGGCAGAATGGACAAAAATAATCCAAATTCGAAAGGATTTCACGAAATGACCCATCTGGAAAACTATTTCACTGGCACTAACCCTTTTTGTAGCGCCTAACAGCAAGGCGCTACACTCTACAGTGTAGCGCCTTTCAGCCAGGCGCTATGCCCCCTGCCAGCGTGGCACCGCCTGGCCCCTCCCTGGCCCCACCCCGCCGTGTGACGCCCAGGCGCTATGCCTGGGGCGACTAACGCCCAGGCGCTATGCCTCAGGTGTAGCGCCTGTCTGATAGGCGCTACACTTTAATGTGTAGCGCCTAGCAGAAAGGCGCTACACCCTGGGACTTAGCCTGCAGCCCGCAGCCCCCCTCCCCACCCCTCCCCATTCACTCCCAGCTCGACCGAAGGAAGGAGAACAGCAAGGAGGCGCCCCCTTCTCCCCCCCTCAAATCTCTCACATTGGAAGCTTTATTTGGTGGATTTGTGCCTCTCCCCAGCTGCTAGAGGTACCCTCCCTCATTCCCCTTCGTTTTGACCTTTGGAAATCTTTCATTTTGGTTGGACTTGGCTTGAAACCCTAGAAATTTGATTTGGAGAGAAATGTTTGGAAATTTGTTAGATTCATTGGCCAATGTTGGTTATAAAGATGTGTATGAAGCATTTAGTTAGGTTTAGGGTTGTTGAAATGACATTGTTTGGTTTATTGGAATGTTATGGCTAGGGTTAGGGTTAGGGTTAGGGTTTGCTTATGTAAGAGAGGGTGTTCTTGTTAGCTTTATGGTTTGGTAATGTGTCTAATATAGTTTTGTTTATCTTGTCATGGTTAGTTAATGAACATATTCTCCTATGTGTTAGGGATGGCAAGAATTGTTCATGTTCATCATGTGGACAAGGATGCCTTTTTGAAAGGCAACATAGAACCGGACCCGGATGAGCTAGATATTGTGTTTGATCGTAGTCCCACCTATGCCGAGGTCTTGGAGCAAGTGAGGATTGAATTGAAATGGATGGACCCATGTGATGTTGTTGAGTTGGAAGGAAGACATAATGTGGGTTTTGGAGTGCACATCCGTTGGAAGACCATGCGTATCTTCTCCGAGGCTCGTTGGCTTGCATACAAGGAGGTGGTGGCCGAATCACTAGACAAGGCTCTTGAGCTATTTGCCACCAAGAAGGTTGATAGTTCATTGCCTTTGGACTTGAACCGCCGTGCTTCCCCATTGGATAGTAGGAGTCCTCCACCCGTGGAGCAAGAGCTATGGATTGAACCTCCTTTGAGCCAAACATTGAGCCCGATTTCAAGACACCAAGACGAAGTGTTGGAAGAGGACAATGATGATTGTGAGGGTGAAGATGATGATGATGATGTTGAACTCCATGACAACAATGTTGGTGATTTGGAGAAATATATCACTCAACATGACATGGACCGTGAACTCCCGTATTCTCGAGGCTATGCTTCGGACTCGGATGATGATGGTCCCGAAAAAGAAGTTGACGAGGAGGGGTTCACGGCTAGAGAGGCCGAAATCCACCATACCGTATTGGGGCGGGACCATCGGGTGCCTTTGTTTCGTGATCTTAGTCTCACGGATGAAGCCACGGTTGATGGTGGCAAAGGCATAGTGCTTGGACCAAGGACAAGTTCTTACCGGGATGGCAATGAAGTGAATAATGGCTTTTGCAAAGGATCAAGGTTTAAGACCTTGTTGGAATTTAAGCAATGGATAAAGGACTTCTCGGTGAAGCATCATCGTCCTTACACGGTCGTGCACTCGGATATCAAGAAGCGTTACACGGTGAAGTGCGAGGCGGAAGGATGTCCTTGGATTGTGCGTGCTAGACCATTCAAGGGAGGTCCCGATTGGCACATATCTAGTTGCGTATCAACTCACATGTGCCGAGGCCCGATGGTGGATGGAAAGGATGCAAAGCATGAGCACCGACAACTCACCTCCGAGTTCCTCGCTTATAGGCTTTCCAATGACATCGCGTCGTTTCCAATAATGAGCATCAAGCAGGTCATGGAGTTTGTGAAAGCCCTCTTTAACTATGAGGTGAAGTACGGGAAGGCATGGAAGGCTAAGCAAGCCGCATTCAAGATGTTGTACGGTGATTGGGAGGAATCTTATAACCGAATCCCAAGGTTGTTGGGAGCGATGGCCGATGCTAACCCGGGCATGGTTCATGTGGTTGAACCTTTGGGGAACAAGACAAGGATTATAAACGGAAGAACCGTTCGAGTTTTTGGCCGTGCATTTTGGGCTTTCGAGCAATGTGTTCAGGCATTTGAACATTGTAGGCCGGTCATCTCCGTTGATGGCACCTTTTTGACCGATCAATTCAAGGGCACTATCTTGATTGCAATAGCCAATGATGCCAACAACCGGTTGATTCCTTTGGCCTTTGCTTTGGTAGAGGTGGAAAACAATGATAATTGGGAGTGGTTCTTCCATCTTTTAAGAACCAAAATATTAACCCCTCATAGGGAAATATGTGTCATCTCGGACCGTCATCAAGGAATTCTTAAAGCGGTGGACCAACATATTCCCGGGCATGCTCCGTTGCACCATCGTTGGTGCATGAGACACTTTTGTTCAAACTTCTATAGGGCATGCAAGAGCAAGGATTTGGCCGATGATCTACAAGATTGTTGCCTCGCTTTCACGGAACGTCGTTTCTCAAACTTGTACAACAAATTGCTCTTCAACAAAGAGCTCGATGCGGGTGGTCGAGAGTTTCTCGATAGGAGCATTGGAGAAAGAACAAAGTGGGCACGGGCATTCGATGACGGTGGCCGGAGGTACGGTCAAATGACAAGCAACATGGCAGAGGCCTTCAACAAGTTGCTCAAAGGTGTCCGTGCATTGCCCGTCACGGCAATAGTCCGTTATACATTCGACATGATGAATGGGTATTTTCTTAAATACTCAGAGGAAACGGACCGGCATATTGCGGGGGACTACAAGAACAAGCACAAATACAAGTACCCACCTAAGGTTGATGATTGGATGCAATTTCAGACAAAGAAAGCGGATGCCCAAGTTGTCACGGAGTATGACAACGACGAGCTAATTTACCAAGTTACGGAGCCTGGAGGTACAACGGCTGATGGTGTCCAACACGGAGGCTGAGATTTCAAGGTCTCACTCAAGACTTGTGAGTGCACATGCGGAAGGCCATCATTGCTTCATCTTGCCTGCTCGCACTTGCTCGTCGCGTCTCGCCGGCGACATTTGGATTACAATAATCCGCTCACGGTGAGAGAGGCTGAGTTCTCCATTGAGACTACTAAGAAGACATGGGCTCCTAGATTTCATCCATATTTGGACCAATCAAAATGGCCGGAGTACCATGGGATTCAACTATGGCCCGATCCGAAATGGAAAGTGATTAAACGTGGAAGACGCAAGACAAAACGCTTTAGGAGCGACATGGATGGATGGGGCCGTGGTGGTGCTCGAGAAACGGGCAATGACCAATTCCAAGAGCCTCGTGAGAGAGCCCGGTGTGGAACATGCAATGGTGAAGGGCATAATGCAAGAAAGTGTTCTCAAAGGAAAAGAGCAAAAGGAAATGAAGCAAGCACTAGCCAACCAAGTGGTAGCCAACAAGTCCCAAGCCAACCAAGAACAAGCCAACAAGCTCCAAGCCAACCAAGAACTAGCCAACAAGCTCCAAGCCAACCAAGAACTAGCCAACAAGCTCCAAGCCAACCAAGAACTAGCCAACAAGCTCCTAGACAACAAGCTCCTAGACAACAAAGAGGTCGATCACTTGGGCTTAGAAGAGGAAGAGGGCGTGGCGGTTTTAACCCGTCTAGTATGTTAGGTTACTTGGCAGGACCAAATCCTTATGTTAATAGGTACGGATGGAATATTTATACTTGCACCCTTATGTTACTACCTACTATGTTTATTTCATTGAATCAATTATTGTTCACATTCATTGCATCCTTTACTAACTTGTAGCTTTTGTTCTTATAATAGGTATGGCGACTCGTCCCAACAAGGGCAATGATGGGGACGGTGTGAACTACTCGGCTATCTGGGCGAATGCTATAAAGGTGGTGGAAGAGAGGAAGAGGAAGGAGAAAGAAGAAGAGAAGAAGAGGAAGGAGGAAGAAGAAGAGAAGAAGAGAAGAAGAGGAAGGCATTTGAAGAGGTAGTTCAACTTGCTCGAGACTTGGCGAAGAAGAAGGACGAAGAGGACGAGAGAAAGAAGAAAAAGGAAGAGGAAGAGAGGAAGAAGAAAAGGGAGAAGGAAGAGGAAGAGAGGAAGAGGCAAAAGGAGAAGGAAGAGGAAGAGAGGAAGAGGCAAAAGGAGAAGGAAGAGGAAGAGAGGAAGATGAGGGCCAATGCTAGGCCACCTTGCGCCGACCAAGAGGAAAGGCCACGGAAGGCGTTTCGTACTTCTGAGGCCCATGGGAAGGAGGTTCCTATTTGTTGGTGTGGAACCGATTGCACTGTTAAGGAATCCCAAGACTACTTATCCGATAGTTGGGGAAAGAAGTTCTTCATGTGTGCCAACTACAACCGCTCTCCCGAGCGTAGCCGCAACCCATACGACAAGCCACGGGTATGCTCAAAGCTTTTTAGTTCTTCATGTGTCCCAAACTATTCCATAGCATATCCTCTAACATGCACTATTTTTTGTAGTCTCCCCCTCCGGTATGCAGGTACTACACTTGGATAGACCTTGAGCAACCTCAATCCAACAAGGCTATCCAAGAGATCGATTTTGCCATAAGAAGAAGTCGCTTCCAAGAACGGCTGCGTGACGAGGACATGGCGAGGAAGCGCAAGGAACGTAATGACGAGATCCGCAGGAAAGAGGAGGAAGAGGAGCGCAAAGCTAAGGAGGCTCGTGCTGCGGAGAGGGAAAGGCTTCGTCAAGAGGCGTGGCGTTCCATGGAGGAAGAGGAAGAGAAGAAGAGGAAGGGCAAAGGACCTATGCTTTAGAAAACCATGTTTGATGTTGTTTGAGATGCTTAAGGGCAAGAACTATTAGTGTGATGTCGAACTATTAGTATGTAAAGCCCCTTAAGGGCAAGAACACCATGTTTGAGATGCTTCTATTTGAGTATGTCATGAACTGCTATTCCTCGTCTTTTATTTGCCTTGTGTAATGTTTGTCATGTTAAAGTCTCAGAACAGGGAAATGTTTGGTCTGAACACAGTTTCAAGGCATAGCGCCTAGCAGAACGGCGCTACACAAGCATAGCGCCTGTCTGCTAGGCGCTATGCTAGCAGATTTCGTCTGCCCCCAAACTAACAGAGAGCAAACCGAGAGTTTGCTCAGGGAAAAAGTCTAAGTCAGAGTATAGCGCCTGTCTGATAGGCGCTACACGTCAGAGCATAGCGCCTATCAGACAGGCGCTATACTCTGACTTAGACTTTTCCCCTGAGCAAACTCTCGGTTTGCTCTCTGTTAGTTTGGGGGGCAGACGAAATCTGCTAGCATAGCGCCTAGCAGACAGGCGCTATGCTTGTGTAGCGCCGTTCTGCTAGGCGCTATGCTAGCAGATTTCGTCTGCTCCAAAATTAACAGGAGGCAGCTACACCCTGACATATATACATGAACATATATACTCAAATAACATCAATATAATCTCAAACAACACCAACTAATTGTCATACATCAACATAGTCTCAAACAACATCAACGTAGTGCCAATACATCAACCCATACATAGTCTTAAACAACATCAACATAGTGCCATACATCAACCCATACATAGTCTCCAACCTAGTGCATCATCATCAACATTGTGCCATACATGACCTACTTCCGTCCACGCGTCCTTGGGCCTCGGTCCCTCCTTGGAGGTATCTTCTTTATCACCTCCTCTTCTTGCGACTCATCTTCATCATCATACTGTAGGCCTCTCGTCCTCCTAGTCGCTCTTGACCTCCGTGGCGGCTCGTCCTCGACAACATTGGCCTTTCCCTTGTTACGGAAGTCATCCGGCGTCCAGCGATTGAACTGTTTCCTTGGCTTCAGCTGGTATGCGGAACGAATCCGGTACTCCTCCTCAGTCTCATTCTCCATATGAGGCAGCTACATGTAAGATTGTATGGCTATGAGAAATGCATGGGAAACAAAAAGCACTAAATGCATGTAAGGTTGTCCCATACCTCATCTTCCGAACGAATCGCCGAAGTGGTGTCATCCTCAACATCATCCTGAAGATGGGCCGACGGATCAGTAGTCGACTTGGACCTAGAACCAGACGGGGTTGTGTACTCGGGATCGCGGCAACCTAGCACGTTAGATAAGCGACGCATCTTTTGGGCCGAACGCTGTAACAAATAACAACATAAGTCAAAACAAGAACATGCCTATCTTGAGGAAGTCTCGCATCCATACCTTAAGGAAGTCTCGTATCATGCCTTCTCCCTTTTTCCCCTTAGGGGCAGCAAAAAGAATCGCCTCGGCATCGTCGGCATATTTCTTTACCTCCGTTCTCTACAGAGTCAAGAACAAGAACATGTTAGGCAAGAAAGAGATGAGAGTGCAAGGAAAGTAATGCGAAGGCAACGATAACTTTACCGCAAAGTTGAGTGAGGAAGAAAGCGGGATGTCGGTCCCCTCCCTGACCTGCCGGTTGTACTGAGTGTAGGCAAGTTCATCGAACTGGACTGGCTCCTCCAATATTTCTTCCTCGTAGGACGGCGGGCAAATGGAGACACGGGTACTACCAAGAAACCAATGGATGTAGTTGTTAAATGCAACTGGGCAATGTGCTCTTCCATTATTCCATTCCGTTCGTCGAGCATTCTCCACACAAATGAGGAAATCCATGACGTGCCTCCTATGATGGTGATCCCAATTCTTGATCTTCCTCTGCCTCTTTCTGTCCAACCTGAACAACAACAAAGAACCATGTTAGTACCATACAAAGCAATTGAGCACAAGTTCTCATGCTAACTAACCGATGAAGCTCCTTGTCGGTGTCCTTCCACACAGGAGGGTTGCACTGAAACAACCCGAACTGCCTCATCACCCGTTGTGGCATATGAAACTCAACCGCCCAATTGCAAATCAATGGGCAGCACATGAGCCAGAGAGATTGTTCCTCCAAGCACTTCGGGTTAATATCAAACCCGGGAGCAATACCAAACTCGTCCCCACAACCATAAGGCTCCCACTCCACCTGCAACATATCACAAGAACATGTTTGGTATCGATTTTGACTCGTGAAGTAAATATTATGGATAGTGACGTATAGATAAACATCTACCTGCTCGGGCGTAATCGCATCAAACTCGTTCGTGTACTTGAGGTACATGGCATCAACATCGCTTGTCATCTCCGATACCACGTCCCACTTGTAAGCCCAAGTCGGCTGGCGTAGAGGGTTTCTATTATACGATGGCCAAGGATGGTGGCCCACATCTTTGGGACGACCAACTGGTAAGCGTTCCCAGCTCCATATCGAGAGAAGAACCATAGCACCACCTATTCCGGCAGATTCGCCTGCCCTACGACAGGCATCGTCCAACTGCAAGTGAACAAAAACGAGGTCAGTATAGCATATGTGTGGACTCGACATATACAAATGAATGTAGAGTGCACATGTGATTACCTGCCGGTACAAGTAGGCAAGAGCCGCCGAACCCCAGCTGATATTGCTATCCCAGTTTGCTAGTGCCTTGAGCCACATCCACTGAGCGGTCCTACCTCCGCTGTCAGCAAACAGAGTCCTAGAAAGGACATACCACACGTACACACGAGCATGTGTCTCGATCACCTCAACCTCGGCGGGGTTCGGGCATTCCCTAAAGTTAGACACGATCCACGCATATGTCGCGCCTGCTGGGACTCTATCTTTGCTCTTATCTTCAAGTTCTTCAGGAGCCATGCCAATAAGTAGCTCCATTGCATTGCGCCACCCATCGGAATCTGTGCTCATACAGAGAGGCTCCCCCGCGATAGGAAGTCCAAAGATCATGGAAACATCCTGAAGAGTAGGAGTGATCTCGCCGGTCCGGAGGTGGAAAGTGTGCGTCTCCGGCCTCCACCGGTCGACAAGTGCGGTGATAGCAGCCGCGTTGAGGTTCGGCGTCGACCGGCTCACAAGCGTGATGAAAGGGAGGAGGCCTAGCCGCTTGATGTACTCGGTGTACCGCTCGTCGTACGGCATGTCATTCGAAGACGCGCCATGAGACCGAATCTTGAGGGGACGAAGCCTCTGCATACATACAAGATCGAACATTATGCTTTTTCCAACACAATTGAATCAATAGAAAAACAAAAGCAAAGAAGTTCAACCATGGTTTTATTACCATATGCTTCTCCGCCATCAAGTATGCCCGGTGTTGATGATCATAGTAATCCTCAAGTAGCCACACCATCCTACATATATATTCCAAACATCAATAAAATGTGTGTGGTATGTGGCCATTGTTTCAATTTATACAATAAACTACAAAGAATATGGGAGCATATTATTCACACATCCATACAAATCCATATAAAACCATCATACACAATGCAAATCAACAACACACTTTCATTCCCCATCAAATACAACTAATTTATAACTTCCAAATAACCAAAAACATGCACAAATAGTCCATATTATGAATCCAACTACATCTAGGCTTTGAGGATAATGTGCAAGATTTATTGGATGAAAGAGAGGGGAAAGGAGGGGATTACCTTGAGGGAGGGATGGGGGAGCTAATCCACGGTGCAATCCCTCAGATCTGTTGGATTTGAGGTGGGGATTTGAGAGGGAGGGGAGGAGGAACCGCCGTCCTCCTCTATCTGTTCTTCTCTCTGCCTGTGAGTGAATGGGGAGGGGTGGGGAGGGGGGCTGCGGGCTGCAGGCTAAGTCCCAGGGTGTAGCGCCTTTCTGCTAGGCGCTACACATTAAAGTGTAGCGCCTATCAGACAGGCGCTACACCTGAGGCATAGCGCCTGGGCGTTAGTTGCCCCAGACATAGCGCCTGGCCGTCACACGGCGGGGTGGGGCCAGGGAGGGGCCAGGCGGTGCCACGCTGGCAGGGGGCATAGCGCCTGGCTGAAAGGCGCTACACTGTAGAGTGTAGCGCCTTGCTGTTAGGCGCTACAAAAAGGGTTAGTCCAGTGAAATAGTTTTCCAGATGGGTCATTTCGTGAAATCCTTTCGAATTTGGGTTATTTTTGTCCATTCTGCCGCTAGATCCTGCCCCGCGCCCAAGGAAGCGCGCGCCGACTTCCCGCCGGCACGCCGATGACTTGGGTGCACAGCGCCGCGTTGTTGACTCGTGACAGGATCGCTCTCGCTCTCGTGATACATACCCAAGTGGGGGCTGCTGCTTCACTGCCCTGTTCGATCGTCCATGCATAATTCTCCACCGTACAAGATTCGATCGAGCCATCCACTGCTACAACTTGTCAAGTCGGATCGAACGCCTCGTCGCACGCGCAGGCCTGCTTAATTGCTAGGTCGCCTAAGGCCCTCCACAGTGTGGTCGATGCTCATGGTCTGAAAATATTGCCACGTCGGTGGCTACGTTGTCGGAGAAAATATAGGCACCGATCACACAGCGTGCCGATGTCCATAAAGTAAGTACGGGACCCACCCACATGGATAAACAGACTTCGTATCAAGCCAACTTACAGGTTTCGGATGAGAAGGGTTCCTATCCACGGTTGATAACGGCGACTAGCCTATCTAGTTGCGGAACCTCAAAGCGGCCAATTCAGTGACTGGTTAATTATCCGCGCAGATACCGTGCCTTCTACAGGTGCAATAGCTACAAAAGGTTGGGTAATTAAGTTTTGTCGCCATCGATCGGCACATAAAAAAACAATGCGTTTGACAACATTAAAAATTGAAGAAAAGATGACCGCTAAACAAGAATACTCACACACACACATACACATGGTTACCAGTACATCTCACATCGCCGTCTGCGTTGGTGTATCTGCCAACTTACACCCATTCATCAAGGCAGGCGGTTGAGTGAGTGTAACGGGGAAGCAAACAGGAAACAAAGTTACAAGACAATTAAACCTTGACAACGCCATGTAACTTTTTACTTTTCAACGAATCGGCGGTCACCGTGTTGTCACTCCCTTGCTAGCTACCCTCTCCCCACTTTTTCCAGCAAGTGAAAACGGCTCGGTTTGGCTCCGTAGATACCATCCGATGATCACGACGTAATAGTATAAAAATACAATTAAAAATTTACCGCTCGATCGAGTCAAGTGTCGCTTTCCGGACGGTGGATCTTGCGTCCGGCCGTAACCATCCCGTCGGATCGATCGAGCGGTTCCCAACGGAAAGGGAAACAACCCGGCGGCATGTTAGCTTTGACCTCAGTATATTAGTACAATGTCCGCCGATTATCTTAAGCGGATGATTGAGCACACCACGGCTAGTATAGGTACCAACCAAACCAAGCTATCCGCTCGAGCCCTATCTAGTGCGAGCTAGACACGAACTACCTAATCAAGACTAAATTATTGCCATGGTGCGTGCCAAGATGGGAATGATTAAAAAAATGGAGTTACTCACGCATGCATGACCAAACGCTAGAGACACGGGGGCACAGCTAAGAGGGTTTTGCTGGTTTGGGCTTAGTTAGCTAGCCAATCGGTGGCGGTTGCTCCACCAGATTTTGGAACGTCTACCTAAATCATCATTCCCGTTGGGTTACCATCAGCCAGCCCTTTTCTAATTATTAGTAGATGTGTGATGATGCCGAAATTACGGTTGAGCTGCCTAGTGCTTACCGTGTAGTAGCAGCACTAGGAGACTAGGAGTTGGCATAAATTGCCCACTATCTATGGGTTTAGCTCGGACACGTGCCACAAGATTAATCGTTTACGCGAGGATGAATGGACTTTTCGACTAGAAGTCTAGAACACATGTCACGTGATTAATTACTTACGGAAAAGAAATGGGATTTTGTGTCGATTATGTGTAGACCTATTGGACTTTGATTACATGGTTGGTTAGGGGTTTGAGTCAGAAACTTGTAATCTGACTAATATATAAACAGATCTTCAGAACACTGGACTCATATGACGTTATAGATCTGACGTGTCTGTATAACGTGGCTGGTTTATCGGCGACGGACACTATGTTGAGTATCTAGGGAGGAGTGTCCATGAAGCATGCGCCGGAGAAATAATCGGTTATCATTGAACCACATTTTAAAATATCGTCTCCTTTGTATTTTTTGCAATGATCTAATCGTGTATTCTGCTACTGGATCTTATACAGCCGTTCTTAGAAAGAGGTTACTAGTTTTTCTTGCGGAAAATGTGAAACTGGAGGTTCAATAAGTCCAATAAGTCGTTGATCTAAAGTACCTTTCATTTTGTTTAGGGGAGTTGTACATTTTTTTTCAAGTATACGTCCTGGAAGGTATCGTTTTCATAGAAGAAAGGCCAGGCGGCCAAGATTTACAATGCACTGTGGCACATGCGCCAAAGATGCAACTCCACGCCGCCTCAGGGACAGCAAACACAACCTAATCAACTACTCGCGTCATCTCCACTTATCTACCTGCCCTAGATAGTCGCGGAAAAGCCCTGTAGCCCTCCAGAGGTCTGCCTCCGCGGCAATCTTTCGGATGACCTCGCCGGAAGAAGGAGGGGCCCCCTCGAAGACTACGTCATTCCGATGACGCCATAGCGTCCAGCAAACCAAAGAGATCCCTGTCCAGAGGTCGCGCTCGCGGCCTTTGCCACCTCGCCTATCTTGGAGCCACGTAACAAATCTGGAGTCATGCTCCGGCATCCAATGCCTCTTGTTCCACCAGCCCAGGCAGGATACCCAAACCTCGCGGGCTAGGACGCAACCCATAAAAAGATGGTCGATGGTTTCTCCACATTGGTCACAGAAGGGGCAGGCCGCTGGATGCTGAAGGCCACGCCGGCTCAGCCTGTCAGCGGTCCAGCATCTGTTTCTCACGGCTAACCAAAGTGTTACTTTACAGCTGGCGGGGGCACGGGATCGCCAGATCTGAAGAGCTCCGGCCATCGAAGTCCGCCCAGCAAAAAGAGCCTGGTAGCAAGATTGGGCTGTGTAGCAGTTGCTCGGGTCCCAGTTCCACTTGAAAACGTCCTGCGTCCCCTCTGTCAGGGTGATTTCTTCGACTCGATCCGCCACCTCGAGGAGCTCTCTGATGGCTGCTGCGTTGAGGTCTGGGGGGACATCATGCAGCCATCCCCCTCCTAGACCATCGCGCACACGGCGCATGGCGGTTACATTTGGTGGGACAGCTGCGAAGAGGTTTGGAGCGACGTCACAGAGCCGCCCGCATGGTAGCCACCTGTCTGTCCAGAAAAAGGTAGTCGCTCCGTCCCCTAGCAATGTGGTAGTCGCCGCATCGAAGAGCCGCCTTGAGAGCTCAGGGACACATACGTCGAGGTCGCGCCATGGCTTGTCCACCTCCACACGCTTCAGCCACAGCCATCTGGCCCTCAGCGCAATGTTCATGAGGCGCAGGTTGGGGATGCCAAGACCCCCCAGCTCCTTGGGCATGCACACCCTGTCCCATGCCACAAGACAGTGCCCGCCATGCACGTCCTTCCTCCCCTTCCAAAGAAAGCCGCGAATAATTTTCTCGATGGCGGTGATGGTTTCAATGGGAATATCGAGGGACATCATGGTGAAAATAGGTATGGAGGATAAAGTTGTCTTGACGAGTTCGAGCCGCCCTCCTCTGTTGAGCATGGAGGCTTTCCACGATGGCAGCTTGGCGGCCACCCGATCTACCAGTGTCTGGAGTTGCGCCACTGACGGTTTTCGTAGGGAGAGCGGCAACCCTAGGTAACGAAGGGGGAACTGCGTGATAGGGCAGTGCAACTCCCGTTCCACCAGATCTCTGTCCTCGGCTGAGCACCTAATCAGGTTTGCCGAGCATTTATCAAAGTTGGTACGGAGGCCATACGCCTCCCCAAAGTCCTCGATGATCCCGGATATCACTTGGAAATCCACCACTGATGGCCTCAGGAAAGTGACCACATCATCTGCGTAGATCGATGTACGGTGCTGGAGGCCTGTGGCTGCAAGTTGAGTGACTAACCCCTGTTCTTCTGCCTTCACGACCATCAGGTGGAAAACCTCCATGATCAAGATAAAAAGCTGCGGGGAGAGTGGGTCTCCTTGCCGTAGTCCACACTTATGGGCCACCTTCGCCCCTGGGCAACCGTTTAACAAGACACGTGTGGAGGCCGTGGAGAGTAGGGCACAAATGCACGCGAGGAGGCACTCTCCAAATCCTAGCTTCTTCAGCACTTCCAGCAGGAAAGACCAGTCCACAGTGTCAAAGGCTTTGGTGATGTCCAGCTTGAGAAGCACAGCTGGAGTCTTGCTGGTGTGCAGCTTACGGGCTGTCCCCTGAACCATCATGAAGTTGTCGTGCAAGCACCGTCCACGCACAAAAGCACTTTGATGAACCCCCACCAATTGTGGGAGGATCGGGGCTATTCGGTTGGCGATCACCTTTGCCACCCATTTAGCGATCCCGTGAATCAGGCTGATCGGTCGGAAGTCCCGCACTTCCTCGGCGCCCGGTTTCTTAGGCAAGAGAGTAATCAAAGCACTGTTCACCGATCCAAATCCACGGCTATCTAGCCTAGAGAGTGAGTGGAAGGCATCCATAACATCATCCTTGATGATGCTCCAGCAAGATACGAAGAAGCGGGCAGAGAAACCATCAGGCCCAGGGCACTTGTCCAACGGCATGCCTCTGATGGCCGCCAAAACCTCCTCCTCTGAGAAGGCTCCGTCAATGTGTTGAAGGTCCATCGACTGGACCCCCAAGAAATCCAAGTCCAGGGAGAACGGTCGGTCACCTGCCACACCGAGCAGGTTCTCGAAAAAAGAGTCCACGACTTCTGCCTTCTCCACGTGGTCCGAGATCCGCACGTTATCTACTAGGAGGTGACTAATGAAGTTCTTACGCCTCCGATGACTGGCATGCGTGTGAAAGAAACGCGTGCATGCATCCCCCCTCTCGCAGCCAGAGAATCCTCGATCTCTGCCGCGCTAGCGTCCTTTCAAGGGAAGCTAGACCCAGGAGCTTCTTCTTGAGGAGGCACCGTAATCCATGCTCCTGGGGTGACAACTGCCTACTCTCCATGGCCACATCAAAGCGGAGGATCAACTCTGAGGCTAGAAGGATCTGTAGCTTGACATTCCCGATGAATTTGGAGCTCCAGCAGGAAAGCCTCTTAGCCACAGCTCGTAATTTCGCATCGAGCCTCTTGAAGGGGTTCGGCTCCCACTATTGAGAGTTCCACGCTTCCTGCACCACTTCGAGGAAGCCCTCAACTTTGGGCCAGAAGGATTGGAATTGGAAACGACGTCCCCGATGAAGATCTGGGGCCAGGCATAACAGCAGGGGCAGTGATCGGATGGGCCCGAGGACAAAGCCGAGAGGAACGCGTCGGGGTAGCGTGGCTCCCAGTCCACAGTCGCAAAAACCCTGTCTAGCCTCTCCAGAGTAGGCCGTTCCCGCTCATTTGTCCAGGTGAACCTGCGGCCGTTGAGGTAGAGCTCCTTAAGCTCCAGAGATGCGAGAGTCCGCCTGAACTTGGTCATCATGCGGCGATGGAGGCCTCCTTGGTTCTTGTCCTCCGGGTTGAGGATGAGGTTGAAATCGCCGGCAACGATCCACGGACCGGCATGCAGGTCCCTGATGTCTTGCAACTCTTGAAGGAAAGCAAGCTTGTCCACGTCTTTTTGGGGCCCGTAGACACCAGTGAACCACCAGCTGTGATCCACTCCCGTCGAGATGCGAGCAGTGATTGCATTGTCGGAGTAGTGGGGGTGGGTGACGGAGACCATGCAGGATTGCCAAGCAAGGAGGATTCCTCCACGGGTACCTATCGCCGGCAAGAAGAAAAACTTATCGTAAGAGGGGCCAAGGCATTCCCTGACCACGCGGTCGGAGATCACCGCCATCTTGGTCTCCTGCAGGCACACCACCGCGGCCCGAGGGGAGTTGTACATTCAAAATTTGCATCATTACAAACATGTGAGTTTACATACACGGCCTCTGCATCACAACATGTACACAATCGATAAAAAATGGAAGTCTGAAAAAACATCTTGTACATGTAAGAAAAAAGAGAAAAACCCGTGGTATGGGAGGGTTGATCAGTAGACTACGTCATCATCCATGCTGGGTAAACCGTCTTGCTCATCTCTCTCGAAATTGTCTTTCGTCCCGCTTTATAAATAAAGCCATACAGCCAAACTGATACAAAGTGATGAGAAGTTCCTCTTACAAGCAGATCAAAGATAAACTACGAAGCCTAAGAAGCATCTAACTTGCCACCGAAGACGACGAGGTTAAGGAGACCGGAGCTCCACGACAACACCTCCAAGAAGGTAACGACGTCCCAAGCGTCGCCGCCGCCGAGACCACATGGATCTAGGGTTTTCACCCGGATCCCTAATGAGGTGAGAGTAGCCACAACGACGCCCCCAAGAGGGTCACGACAGCCGCAAGCATCGCCGTTGTCGGCGCCGAAGCGCTAGGCTTTCGCCCTGAAAAACTCTCGCCACATTCGGTCCCTCGAACCTCCACCACTCTTTGAGCCGAGCTTCCAAAACATGATCTGGGTGCTGCCACCACCAGGAGCCCCCGATACCCACTCCCTTGCCACCCGCATTGTCCAAAGAGATGGGCCATCACCACCACAACGCCCCCTGCTGTCAAGACGCCCGTGCAGTCCACCTTCCGGGGCCGCTGCCCCGGCATCAGCGGTCTCGCGCTCGACTATTGAGACTCCTCGTGTGGCCTGCAAGATGGATGTGGTAGAGATGGTCGGAAAAGGAGGGCGGCATCAACACAGCCACCCAGAGGAGATCGTCCTCCACGGACGTAGGCCGTTGCTGACTGGACGCGGCCATAGGGGCACACCAAGCCCTCTGGCCCGGCCAGGCCCAAATTGGGCATGTAAGGCCCCCGCCGCCACGCTGCTGCAAGAAGGTCGCAGCCTCTGCTACCCTCCTGATCGTCCCGCCCCACCGTACCACCTCCAGAGAGCGCCGCCGCCATGTTAGGCCCGCTTTAGACCCAGATCAGGCTCGAGGGGCCCAGATCTGGGCCAGCCAAGCCCAATGGCCAGAGGCCACTGTGCAGCCACGCTGCCCCGCCGGCGGCCACCATAACCACCACGAAGACGCCGCGCTGCCGAGCCCGAGCCGCCCGCCGAACCGGCGCACAGGCAGGGGGACGCTTCCCGCTACTGCTAGCCGTCCACCACCACCATCCAGGCCCGCAGCTGACACCGAAGCCGTGCCACTGCAGAGCCACACCACCACCTCCTCGCGCCGTCACCGTCGCCGTGGACTAGCTCGCCCCCGCCGCCGGGAACCATCACCAAGTCCGTGCCGCCGCCATGGGGGGGGGGTTCCCGCGCGACCCCAGATCCCAGGCGGGGAAGGAGGGAGAGCCTCGCCGCCGCCAGCGCGGCGCGGGCTTTGCGCAGCCACGCCCTCCGGCGACGGCGAGGGAGGGAGGAAGGAGAGCTGGGCGGCGGAGCAGAGGGTTTCCCCGTGACGCTCGCCCGTCTTGCCCATCCGCTCCACTACGACACATACCACCATGAAACGATACTTGTGCTCCTCTTGTCGCAGATGTGACCAAGTACATAGTCAATGTGTGCAGGGGCAAAGGCAAGATTGAAGCTAGAAGGGGGGCAAACATGGCAAATCTCAGTTAGAGGGGAGGGGGGCAACTCAACTAATTTTGTCTTAAAATCATGTCCAAATTAGCTTTAAGTACATACTCCCTCCATTCCTTGATATAAAGTGTATTTTTTAAGGAAACCCTGGAATATAAGATATATTACGTTGCACCACTCATTTGGACGATTTTTTTGGGGCATTTAAATACATTTTCTTATCTCATGCAAGCTCCTTTATTTTCTCATGTCAATTAGTGAGGTGTAATCAAGCCAAAAACTTGTGTAACTTTTTCTCCGTGTTCTTTAATTTCCGGTGTCAATACCTATACACCTTATCAAGGAATTGAGTGAGTATTTCTTTGTGTTAAACAATGATGTGTTGGTGGCAGGGGCTGCCGGTCCCCTAGCTCCGCCACTATATATGTGTCATGTGTGCACGAGTAAATACAAAGAGGTAATTTTCTTTTTGCTAAACAAAACTTCATTCCCGCAAGGCCAACATAGGGTTGCTACTTCAACATGGATATACCTCTTGAATGTGGATGAGCGCGGATACATCCAGCAAACATATTAGTAACCCTCTAGGGGTTGGAACAAATTGAATGCAACACAAATGATAGGCTATCCTGCCGAAGCGATTTTGCACTCGAAGAATACATGTCACATTGTCTAATCTTGATGACATGACAACATTGCTTACTCCCATTCCGATTACGCCGCGTAAGTTTATATTTCGTTAAAATGATTTCTTGTCTTAGAGAATATCAAAGAAAGACAACTGATCTTTATAGGGCCTTCATTCTCTAAATTTTCTCGTTATTAATTGACGCATACACGTCAACAAGCACCAGATACATTGATTCTTTTAAAAGAATATAGGTTCGTACTTTCAACCTTTGCATAATCTCATTGATGTATAATGTTTATGTTCATTACATCACGGAAGCAACTGATTGGCTACAAAAATGCGAGGAAGGTGGCAATGGTGACATATTCAATCGCTAAGCAACCTAATATACCCATAGTCCGATTAGGGATAATTATGTGGTAAGCTAATCGAATCTATTGTTTCCATGCTCATTATTAGCTCTCCATGTTGCAATGGGTTGTAGTAACGCCCACGATCGTAGTTCACTTACACGTGGATACAATACCGGCATAAAGGCAATTTTGTTATATCGAAAAATAATATTACTCGTGCAATGCCAGATATGGACTAACCTTTGAAACCGGTGTTAGAGCTATGTTGAGTCTCTAGTACTGAAGTAGATGTGCTCAAATATGCAAAACCAAGTCAAACAAATTTTGAAGTGAACAACACATGCATTTACCGAGCAGGAGGCAGTGTGCATCCCTGGATGCAGTGGCCGGGCCTCCGCTTCCCATTCCGAAAAAAAATAGCGAGCAGGATTAGGTCTTAATCAACAGCAAGACCGAATTGAGCTTTTTAAGTGTCTTATTACTACAAAGCTTTGGGTAGGAGCAACAAACGAGGGAAAAAGGTTGAACAAAACGGGAGCAGCACCTTTGTGGGCAGATCCGTTTTGCAACAACCAAAAGCTACTCACTCGATCGAGCAAGTACAACAAGGAATCAAACACGCTAGCTGCGCGGCGCCCACACCTTTACTCACAAGCATCCTGCGACGCCCACCCAGACCCAACCCAACCCAACCCAATCACCCGGCGCAGCGCACGCACCCGGCGCCACCCCGCGGTCAAATCCCAGCTCCCTCCGCAGGATCCGGTCAATGCAGCCAGAAGAACACCACACACACCCGGGGAAAGGAAGAGAGAAAGAGGAATCAATCGCCACCACCACCAACAACAAAATGCTCCTCGCCGTCACCCGCCTCCCTCCCCTCCCATATATACGCGCGCCTCTCTCTCCCCCCACGGCCTTCCCCTCTCCAGCATACATACGACCGCGAGCGAGCTCAAACTCCCAGCTGACTCCAGGCTCCAGCCCAAGAAAGAAAAAGGGCACGGTTTTCCCTTGCGCTCGCGCGAGCTCTAGGTAGTAGTCGCGTCGATCGATCAAGCGAGCAAGCATGGGGAGGTCGTGCTGCGAGAAGGCGCACACCAACAAGGGGGCGTGGACCAAGGAGGAGGACCAGCGCCTGATCGGATACATCAAGGCGCACGGCGAGGGCTGCTGGCGCTCGCTGCCCAAGGCCGCCGGCCTCCTCCGCTGCGGCAAGAGCTGCCGCCTCCGATGGATGAACTACCTCCGCCCCGACCTCAAGCGCGGAAACTTCACCGACCAAGACGACGAGCTCATCATCAAGCTACACGCCCTCCTCGGCAACAAGTAAGCGGATCGCTCTCGCCCGCCCCGTTAATCCAATGCGCGTCGCGTCGCCTCCGATCCTCCGCCTGGAGTATTCTTCTTCTTTCCCTCTGTCTCGATCGATCTCTGCTTTTCTTTCTTAGACTAATAAGCGCACTCTGCTCTGTCGCCGTCGTGCAGGTGGTCGCTGATCGCGGGGCAGCTGCCGGGCCGGACGGACAACGAGATCAAGAACTACTGGAACACGCACATCAAGCGCAAGCTCCTCAACCGCGGCATGGACCCGCACACGCACCGACCCATCAGCGCCGCCGCCGCGGCCAGCGGCCTCACCGCGGCGAGCGCCTCCTCCGGCTTCCCTTCCTCTCCGGCGGCGCCGACCTCCAGGCTCGCCAACGTCGTCTACGCCGCCCCGAGCAGCACCGTGAGCTTCGCGAGGCCGTCGCCGTCCGACGACACGCACAGCAGCAGCGGCGGGAGCAGCGACGGGCCGCGGTGCCCCGACCTGAACCTGGACCTCGACCTCGACCTGTCCATGAGCCTGCCGTGCTCCCCGCCCAAGACAACGCCGCCCCCCGCGTCCACGCTCACGTCTCCGCACCACCACCACCAGCAGAGCATCTGCCTGTGCTACCACCTCGGCGTCCGCAACGGGGAGGCCTGCACCTGCAAGGCGGCGTCGCCGGCGGGCCAGCGCGTGTTCCGGTTTCTCAGGCCAATGGAGGAGGGCCAGTACATATAGCGCACCACAAGGAAAAACTCTGTAAAAAGCACAAGATGGGAGAGAGAAAAAAGAGATTCTAATTGAGATACTAGCTGATGATGTGGATTATTTCCCCCTCATGTTTCGCTTTATCCAAATATGATTCATTTCTACTTGCCATTCGCGAGTAGGACTCAAAATCTAGTAGGAGTAGTACAGTAGCAAGATTTGATAAACTAGTGTCGAACAACACAGGGCAATCAGGCACACACAAAACAGTAGCATGCTTGCCGTTTGTGTCATGCGCGATATAGTGCGAGAATAGAGCATGTGGAGTGTTTTTTTTTTTGGTGGGTAGAGAACTTATCAGGAGCTGTTCCAGGAATTTTAAAACTGCTAACGGTAGGTTCAAATATTCTGTAAAAATATAAATTACTCCATTAAAATAGTATCAGGAGTTGTAGCCTCTAATGCAAGACTTAGGCAATCATTTTTATAAAATGTCACCAAAAATAATAAAATATGCATACATGGATGGCGTAACCAATAATAACATTTATTTAATAGAGGAGTATGCAGATGCCTAGTCATGACTCATGACTCATGAGAGTTCGTGTTATACTTCTGGTAGGTACAAAATCATACTACTGCTACTACTATTACTAGAAACCCTTGCTAATTTATGGGTGCCCTGGCCAGGCATTGAAAAACAAATTTAAAATTTGAAGAACTGGAGGAACGCTCTCCTATCTTCTCCATTTGTTGATGCACACAGGCACACACAGGGAAGCAAATATAGTTGGCGGTTTATTCACGAAAGTGACATTGCGGCGTTAATGGTAGTAGTAAGTTAGCTTACCAACCTAGGTGGGTTGAAAGTTGTCGACGACAAGTGGATATGCCAATTGAGGCAGCCAAAGAAAACTCCATGAAATTAACTTGTCGCTCCACGATATAAAATGCGCAAATTCAAAGAAAAATAATATGTATTACACTCTAGAGTAATCGGCACACGTAATCCCTTCCTCCATGCCTATAATGCACATCTTTCAGAGTGTATGATTGGGAACCCGATCGATGGCCGTTTTCGTCTTACACCTGGATGGAATCATCACCGGAACCACTTATTGTCTTGTACCACTTGTAACCTTGTCACCTTTTGTCAAACCACGCGAAAGGAGTTTCTTGCAGGTAAGTTGGACGTGGACATGGATGGTTAATTTAAGACTACCTCAATAATGTCACCTTTATAATCCTGGTTTTACATTGCCGGCGCCTTTGACATCTTGGTTTACATTGCCGGCGCTCTTGACATCTTTTGATGGTAGTACTAGTAGTTCTGCTTAGAATTTGGAGTAGCGTCGATTGAGCTCACGGAGATTGCTACAGTACGTATACTACTGTGGCACCTGTAGCAGCGGCGAGTATTGGTGAACGAGTTTCCATCGGCGTACAGTTCCGTTGTTGGTGCGTAACTCGTAAGGTCAACGTTTGCTTCATCGGCCATCATCATGTTTTAAACGAGAATAGTACTACTTGAAGCCGGACGCCACACCGATTATACAAAACAAGGTGATCGTCGGAGCTTAAATCATGGTTCGTTGTATCCTGCCGACACGTCGGACGCTTGACCAACCAGGTGTACCGTGTTCTTACAGGTCATTTCGGTAGCTTGCTTGCGGCATGCAAAATAACGCTAGATCACCAATTATTATTTGCCGGAACCGGCACAAAGGTAATCACCTTTTTGTGAAGGATTGACAGCATGATTTGCCAAGGACTATACATGGTCTTTAAAAAACCGAGTTGACTAGGCATACACGTGGCCTCTCTAGAAGATAAACCATACTAATTGCACAGCCGACGAGTAGTACTACCACGGGCCTTGCTGATTGGACATGTAAAACTGTGTAGCGGGCGGATTTTCCTTAACTCTGTAGTATGCAGTTTTTCTCTGCAGGGTGCCGTATCACGTACTCCACAGAGCACATTTATCATACCAACACTCTACTAGTACCAAGATGATGGCAAGCCGTTCTTTTCGTAGGCGCCACCATGCTACTCTCCGTAGCGAGATATCTGCGACAGCGACTGAGGCCGTTAATATAACAATCCTACTATTTCCGCGTACGTACAGGTCGTGATCCCTGTGCCCGTATACCGAACCACAGTCCTCCCGATCGATGCGTTCGTTCGTTATTGGCAAGGAACCCGTATGTGGCAGGGAGAAATTCCACCAGTTGCTTGCGCGGTGCTGGCATCTCGACCACCCTCGTCACGCCGGCAACCAGCCCACCACCTCGATCATGCGACGAACCTAGCTTGCAAGCTTCCTCGACGTACGTACGCATATCCTACGCCGGCGTCATGGCACCGTCGACCCGTGTGGACACGGTGGAACCACCCGTGACATGGCGCGCGCGAGTTGGACCGGCGGCGGCGGCGGCGGCGGCTCCGGAATTCGCAGGCGTGACACACACACTCGCGCGGGGTCGATCGAGTCGAGGAGGATAACGTTGCGCACGGGGATCATCGCCGAGGCTTTCACAAACAATAATGCTTTACGTTGCTGTCGCGTAGGTGACGCCCGCCGCCCGGCCGAGCGCTGGATTCATCCGTCTCTCTCTCTCGTCTACCGGAGCCGGCCACGTCGTCCGCCGAGAAAGCAGTAGTAAAACGAGTGACCGTGAGCCCGGGCTTTATGGCCATCACCATGAATCGTGACGAGCGTTCCGCACATGCAACCTGTCGCGTAACCGCGTGCTGTAGTGTGGCACCGATCAAAAAGCAGCGACTAGTCAGTCCTACGTACTGGCGCGATCCGCTTTACAGAGCCGAGTAGTGATCTGATTCCGATCTCGAGCTCGTGACCCCACAACACAAGGATCAAAGTGGGTTCTTTCGAGCGTCGTGGCCCTGAGAATCCCCGCAGACCGTTCACGATCAGCTTGGAGCCCCATCGGTGGGGGATGGACAACGAGGACGAGCTACGATCTCATCTCATCTGATGCGTTTTCACGAGAAAGGGCAACGTGGGACGGAGCGAGTATGTGGTTGTTGCTGGTTGGTAGGAGGATGACATCACCGATCGACGACCGCGCCTACCCGACGGATCGATTAATCGATTCCGACGCGACCTGGGGGCAAAACTACTTTTGGATCAGGGTGGACGGGATTTCCGGGTCGTGCTTCCCCTCCTAGATTCCTGCCTGCGGCGCAAGGGCATCTCCAACGCACAGACTAATTCGGCGACAGTAAACCGTCCGATTCCGCCCGGACGAGTCAGTCCATATATAGAATTTAGACTATGGTCCGGTCTGTCTAGCTAGTGCGCACATTTGACATAATCCATCATGTCTGTCTTGAAAAAAACAAAAAAAAACAAATTTAAATTGTGGTAGATTTTCATTGATTCATGCATAATTTACATAAATAATTGAAAAGGAAAAAAAGAAGCCTAGCTACGTCTTCGTCGTCCTTGCCCTTTGCCTGCGGTGGCGGCGGGGCCAGCTAATCTCATCGTCGGACAGGAGATCGACGGTTGCGACGTAGGCGGCGACACCATCTGCCCGTTCTTCGGGGCCATTGGTGGCGTGCGGTGGCTATGGCGGGGAAGGAGGCAAGGCTGTGTTGTGCGCCGCAACCATCCTCGTCAGCTCGAAGGCCTGACACAGCCCTTGTCATTTGGCATCCTCTTTCGCTTGGGACACAGACAATGCTTGCTGCAGTAGTGCGTCCTCCTCATGACGCATTAATCGCTTCAATATTTAGGGTTTAGGGTTTAATTCGTACCGTTAGAGATGCCTAAATGGAAACACCACCACATGACACTGATCGATGGATGGAACGGGCGTCATCAGAAATCGTACTACTACCTAATACCAGATTTTCGTTAGGAGAAGTGTGCACGTATGCGTGGTTTTGGGTTATAGAATACTACAGGAAATTAGAGAATTATTAGGTCAAGAATAGAGTGTTAGTCAAAATACGTCACTAGGCTAGAAGAAAGCGTATAGTATTTGTAACATTCCATGTCAGTACCTGTACTTAGCCAAAGAAATTAACTTCTCGCGGATGCTTGACGCAACGGCCTATTCACTCTCGCTAGGTGCTCTATAGACTTATTTATAGTTTTTATTATATTTAGGTTTTTGTTGGTCTGGGAAAGAAAACCGTCATGGTCACGGGTCGCTTCCGAGGTGGTGCGTGCCGCCATGGCAGAACAGGCATCGTGCTCTTCGAAAGGTCCCTTTTCGGTCTCCTATTATATTACATTTAGCTGATGGTTGGTTGATCGCTCTCTGTCTATCGTCAAGTTTTAGCAGCACACGAAAAGGCATCCAGATGTACTTTGTTTTTCTCATAAATTCAGCATTTGTACTTGATATAGAACTATCGGATTAGGCACAATCCGCGTCCTGCCTGCCTAATCTTTAATTAAGTGAAAAAGAAAGGGGAAGTACGTAGTACTACTATGGAGGATTATTATTAAAAGAAAAGCTCCGGGTTGATGTGAGCACGAAACAGGAAAAACTATTGAGCGATCGGGCTTACGGTTTGGTTTAGGCAGCTGGAACGGCCACTAATACGATACTCGTACCTATCGTTTTGTCCAGCAGTGTGAGCTGTGGGAGGACACGATCTACTGTATCGCAGCAGCCTGTCCTGTTCCTCCGCATTTCTTCAGTGCATGTGACCCTCCTCTCAGAATTTGCAAAACCTTCTTTAATTGGTAACCGCCAGTGAGTTAATGGCACGCAGAAACAAACAGAATTTTGCCCAACTTGATGATCTTTGGTAGTACAACTAGAGTAGTAAATCAGTTGGGGGCATCGGTTGCTGGTTAGGTCAGAGGCTGCATCAGTGGCCAATGGCTGAAATCATACTAGTTAGGCCTGCCATTGGGCGGAAGAGCATTTGACCTTCAGAGACAAGTCTTATTCTTTTCTCTCTTCTCTTTTTTTTATAAGAAGTAAACGGGGTGCTGCGAACTTGGCCATTCCACATGAAAATCTTGCGTAATCTGGAAATTGTTATTGTGTGACTGTTGATACTTCCAGATTGCATTACCTTCTGTCCAATCTGCGTACTGTACTTGTACACTGCAGCAAGGTTAGGAGACGGTCGCAAGTTTTGGCGTGACAGAACAGCACAGTAGAGTCGTCGCTACACCCTGCACTGCCCGGTGCCTGTGCTACTGTACTCTGGTTACGACACTGTCAGGACAGCCGATCATCACTGTACAACTCCAGCTGGTGCATTTCACCGTAGCCGTCTCGAAATTCCATCCTACAGCCTGTTGCACTGCAGTGTGCAGCAGTCAAGGTCTTGTCTTGCGGTAGAAGTAGTGAAGACTGTGAAAGCATGAGATCAGAGGCGAAAGTATGGTGCAGGCAGGCAGGGGCCATTTGAAGCGACGACGACCGAGACTGCGAGCGGTCAGGCGCTTGGAAAGCTAGCTGGGACAACCAGAGAGCTGGACTACTGTCAGGTTGAATGGGCCTGGTCAACCGGTGGAAAAGTCGCGGCTCTCTTGCAACAGTTGCGTCGGCGGCATGGGACGCGGTCAAGAAAAAAAAAAGTGATAATAACTGACCAGCAGATGCAGGAGCGCTGCTGTTCTGTCGTGACGTCTGCATTAGGGTTTTCCCGTTCAGTTGTGCTAAGCTGCTGGCGGAGAGGAGAGCATCTTGGTTATGTCTATTTGATGATGCCTCCGCCGTACGAGTTCCTGGCGATATTGGTTGTGTATGTTTGATGCACGGTCGACTCTATATATTACACGGTCAGGGCTGATACCATTAGTACGTAGGCTTAGCATTGTAAAGATAGTTCTACTGTCATCTCATCATTGTCCATTGCCGCTCGAGAAATTAACCAGTAGGAACCGAAGACTACTCATCATTTCATTGGTGTGTCCATGCTCTACCTACCTACCGCAAATCAGTTCAGTCCGGCGACTAGCCCGGTAGTCTTGCATGCTCCGGGACCCCGGCCCGCGGATCCACGGCACAGCGACGCCGACGCGGGGCCTCGCTCTGGACATCGCCGTCCTCCTTTGCGCAGCACCGAGAAGTCTGCATGCAGACTGGTGCTTTTTTTTTTTTTTTAAAGGCTGGTCCTAGTGGTAGTATCATACTACTAGTATCATGCATATGATACTAGTACATGATACTATGTCTTTAGTGTATTGTATCATATAATAGTATCATAGTAGTGGCATATTTATTAATTTGTAAAATCTCTATGTAAAATGTGGGTACAAGATTTACTTGCCATTATAATTTTTAGCTTTACGTGCTATGATACGGTATTACCTATGATACACTAACCACCTCTCTCTTCATTAATTATGGTGTCACATCAGATTTTTGCCAAATTAGCATGCATGATACACCTTATGATACTAGCACAGATCAGGTGCTTAGCTAGCCTGCGGCCCGTAATTTGGTACGGCTGGATCCAGAGCGATGTCCGTAAACCGCGTCACGGACTGGGCTGTCACGGCGGCTGGTTGCTTTGCTTCGGCCTTTCGGCTTGGGTGTTTGCAGCCGTACGTACGTGCAGGGTGTGGTTGACAAGGTTCGAGACCAGCCAGGGTACAACGCGGTCAGTCAGTCTTTGACATTTTTTATTTATTTATCGCTGCTGCCGTCTAACAGGGGCATCATGTCATGTGTTTCCTTTGCCGTGCCTGCGTGACCGCGTCTCTGTCTGCTACCGGTTGCTCGCCCTGTCTTGACTTCCGGTACCATAGGTAGGTGCGGTCTGACGACTTTCGTCATCCTAATGTGCTCCTGCTTCTGCAGGCAACCAGTGTCCCTTCGTCAAATCTGATGGATTTACCTTTTAGCCGTCCGTATGAGATGCGGCTACGATTTTACTTTTTGTTCTGTTTTAGGGTAATAATGTGCATTTTCTTTAAACATGTTTTTCTTAGGGATTTTTTTTAAAGCATCGGCACCTTTTATTAAAATTCAGCAACCACCGGAATACAACATCAGCCGTGTCTGCGTGACTGTACTGGTTCATCGTCCCGTCTTGACTCCCGGTGCCCAATTCTGCTCCCGATCCAGGGTAGGGTTTTTGACCTTAGATTTTGGAGGCTTGCGTTACAAAATCACTTGTTATATATACCTAGGAGCTGGCGTGTGACTGACTTTCGTCGTATGTGCTGCTGCGTCTGCAGTCAAAAAGTGTCCCTTGTTCAAATATTAGTATGAGTTTTGCCTTTGGCTGCAGTGAACTTCTGTAGTGGTCCGTACGTGACAGTCATTCGGTGAAGATGCGGCTACGAGAATCGGACCGGTGATTTTGCATTTGTTTTTGTTTGATGCTAATGTGCATTTTCCATTGGGCTCCAAAGAATGCCGCGAGTGTACCCGTGTACAAGGTGCAAGGGCCCGAGGGACACCGGTCCAAAAGAATGCTCCAAAAAATGCTACTCCCTTTATTTCGGATTGTAGGGTTAACACGTACTTCGAAAAAATAGTTTGAATATAAATTTAGTCAATAATATATAAATTATATGTCACAAAAATTATACTATAGAAAGCGTATTTTAAATATGAATCTAATGGTATAATTTTTGTTAAATATAGTCTATATTTTGTTGACCAAATTTATGGTTAAATTATTTTTTTAAATACGTATTTGCCTTATAAATCGAAATGGAGGTAGTAATGTGCATTTTTTGCTTTGTCAAGGTTATTCTGTAGGCCGAGTGCTCGCCAAATAGCAGTAGCACCCTGGCACTTAAATATCATATGCATTACGTCTTCATCTGCTGCACTATAAAAGGGGCAAATTCCATTTGCACCAATATGCCTTTTGGATAGGATATTTTTTGGCGGAAAAATTCCGTGAAGGACGCGCCAGCAAAAAATCTTGACCATAATTCACTGCATAATTTATATCCTATTTGAGCAATGGGTATGTTAAGTTACTTAGTGATTGAAATCATGTCCAACGCCACTTTCCATACTTTTTTTATAGCCAATCAGAGGTACATATTTCTTTGCCATGTTTTACCCATCATGGATGATGACGTGGTCTATGGATTGACCGTCGGACAACTTAGGCTTTTCTCTTTTTTTTCCACATGGAGAAGAGTTTTTTCGGACTTTAATTACTCCCTCCGTCCATTTGCAAACCATGCAATCCCAAAATACTTAGACACAAAAGCATTTAATCTTTGTAATTTCTCCTGTGTGAAAGCAATAAAATGCTTGCATGCACATGTGTGAACAAATTTGAACACTTTCCTAAGGCTGGTTCTAGTGCTAGTATCATAAGGTGTATCATGCATGCCAACTTGGCAAAAATCTGATGTGGCGTCATAATTAATGAAGAGAGAGGTGGTTAGTGTATCATAGATAGATACCGTATCATAGGACGTAAAGCTAGAAATCATAATGGCAAGTAAATCTTGTACACACATTTTACATAGAGATTCTACAAATCAATAAATATACCACTACTATGATACTACTATATGATACAATGTATTAGAGATATAGTATCATGCACTAGTATCATATGCATGATACTAATAGTATGATACTACCACTAGGAACAGCCTAACTCTTTTTCTCCTTATGCATGTTCTACTCCATACTATTAAATGGACCAATTAGATGACACATATGGTCCAGAGAATTGCAAATTGTGTCCTTTAAACCGGGACGGAGGAAGTATTTAAGGATTGTGTTCATCTTGTTATGGAGATGCTGCATTTAAGCTTAGATTCTTGTATCGATGCAAATTTTTAATTTGAAAATTCCCTTTATCGAAGAAAAATAAAAGGTAATTTAGATCAGCAACTTATTTTGAGCCCTCCAGTTTTACACATTTTCCGCAATAAAAAAACAAGTAACCTTTTTCCAAGAACAGCTGTATAAGATCCTATATTTCCTTTTTCGTAAGTTATTAACCACGTGACATGTGTTCTAGTAGAAAAGTTCATTTATTATCCTCGCGTAAGCGATTAATTTTGTGACATGTGGTTCGAGCTGAACCCATATAGATAGTGTGCAATACGTATTTGCCAACTCCTAGTGCTCCTACCACTGTAAGCACTAGCCTAGCTCAACCGTAATTTCGGCATCAGACGTGCCTAATAATTAGAAAATGTGCTGATGTGGTAACCCAACGGGAATTATCATCATTTAGGTAGACGTTCCAAAATTTGGTGGAGCAACCGCCACATTAAGCGCAAACCAGCAAAACCCTCTTAGCTGTGCCCTCGTGTCTCTAGCGTTTGGTCATGCGTGAGTAACCCCATTTTTCAATAATATAATCCTATCGTCCCCATCTTGGCATGCGCAATAATTTAGTCTTGATTATGTAGTTGGTGTCTAGCTCGCACTCGATCGGGCTTGAGCGGATAGCTCGGTTTGGTTGGTACGCAGCCAGGGTGAGCTCACTCCGCTTAAGATAATCGGCGGAGGTTGTAATATTATATTATTATGTGATTCCGAGGTCAAAGCTAACATGCCGCCGGGTTGTTTCCCTTTCCGTTGGAAACGGCTCGATGATCCGACGGGATGGTTACGGCCGGACGCAAGATCCACCGTCCGGAAAGTGACACTTGACTCGATCGAGCGGTAAGTTTTTAATTGTAATTTTCTATGATTACGTCGTGATCATCGGATGGTATCTATGGAGCCAAACCGAGCCGTTTTCACTAGCTGGGAAAAGTGGGGAGAGGGTAGGTAGCAGGGAAGTGACGACACCCTGACCGCCGATTTGTTGAAAAGTAAAAAAAGTTACATGGCGTTGTCAAGGTTTAATTGCCTTGTAACTTTGTTTCCTGTTTGCTTCCCCGTTACACTCACTCAACCGCCTGCCTTGATGAATGGGTGTAAGTTGGCAGATACACCAACGCAGACGGCGATGTGAGATATACTGGTAGCCGTGTGTGTGAGAGAGAGAGAGAGAATTCCTGTTTAGCAGACGCATCATCTCTTCTGAGCCGACGATCGCGACAAAAAAAACTTACCCAATGTTTTGGTACCTATTGCACTTCTAGTAGACACAATATCTGAACTGGTCACTTTAAGAAGAGGCATGACGAGGTTCCGCGAGTAGGGTAGTTACCATGCATTACCGACCTCCATACAAAATCAATCAAAGATCTTTGGCGAGCAGGCCTGCATGCGCGTGCGACTTGGCGTTCGATCCGACTTGACAAGTTGCAGCTAGCAGTGGATGGGTCGATCGAATCTTGTGCAGTGGAGAATTATGCATGGACGATCGAACAGGGTAGTGAAGCAGCAGCCCACTTGGGTATGTACCAAGAGAGCGAGAGCGATCCTGTCACGAGTCAAAAACGTGGCGCTGTGCACTCAAGTCCTCGGTGTGCCGGCGGGAAGTCGGCGCTTCCTTGGGCGCGGGGCAGGATCTAGCAGTGGATGCCGGTCCATTTGCACGGACTGTTTCAAACAGCGAAGCTAGTTGATCGCCGGTCGGAGTAGCCTCACAACGATGGGTCAAACCCCACCTCTCTCCCCTGAGCTCCTCCTGAAGGGCCGAAGGGGAGGCGCCGGTGTAGTAGCTAGGCTTAGTCGTAGGTCTTCCGGCGGTCTGCCGTTAGTTTGGAGTAGGGTGCTAGGTCCTTGGGGCCGGATCTGGAGCTTCCGGTACTGGTTTCTTGTCGCTGCGCTCCGGCGGATGGAAGCGGCGGCGAGCTCCGCCATGCTCGGGATCTCCGCAATAAAGGCTTCATATGACTGCTCTAGGCTCTGGTTTGTTGCTTTGTTGTTGTCCCCCCTCTTGGACGGCCGTGGTGGTGAGGGGGAGGGGATCAGCGGCGGATTTGGCAGCAGTTCTTCAGAGCACTGGAGGGTTTCTCCCGTCCAGGCACCTAGGCGCGGTGCTAGGGCGTCACCTGCGGAACTCTCCGGTGAACTTCCATGGTGGGAGGCGTCGGATTTTGTTCCTCAGGTGAGACCCCCGTCCAATAAGGCCGTTGTTGACCACAGTTGCGTTGGAGGTGTAGTTGCAGCGGCGCTCCTGGCCGGCCATGGTGGCGAGGAGGAGCGGCGTGGCGATCTGCTGGAGGGTGTTCCCGTGTCCCTCTTGGCCGGCCTTGGTGGCGAGGGATGGTGGACCGGTGCGGCACAATCACCTTCTTCTGTCTGGTGGTTGTTGCCCTCTCTTTTGGGGGAGGGTGTTTGTCGGGTTCGTCGATGCTGCATCTTCTACGGTTTCTTCTCCTCATCTCGGGCAGGAGCTCTGAGGAGAGAGCTTGGTTTCTTGGCGCGGCGTCAACGATTCCCGGTTGCTCGTTGCTGCTGTTCTTCGGAGTGTCTTCTCTTTCTGGGCGCAACAGTTGTAACTGAAAGGAATAGCTCTCTGAGTTGCGACGGCGACGGTCAACCTTGGAGTAGTGAAGCCAACATATTCTGCAGTTCCAAATCGGAGGCAGAATGCCAGCCTATTATCCCGGCCAAATCGAGGCCTTCTAGCTTGCCGGCAAAGTCCGGCTATCCTTCAACCTCCTTTGCGAGGCCCAGTTGTTGCAGAGATGAGTTGGAAGGAGGACCTGATTGCTTTTTCCTGTATTTTTGTAGGGTTCTCTTTGTAAAGCGTTTGGACCTAGTTGTCTTTTCCAGTTATTTAGGGTCCTGCGTAAAATTTGTACTTCCACCATCTTGTTTTAATGAAAGGCTTCCAGACCATTCCAGGGGCTCTCCTGTTCAAAAAAAAAAGTTGATCGCCGGTCGGACTCATGGCTAGATCCCGCGACGCATCGCCTTTTGATTTAGCCGGTGTTCCTCGCAGGTTACTTGTGGATCGAGGCACGACTCTGCTTTCTTTCTCTCCACTGTTCTTTTGAAAGTGCGGTGTCGTGGGAATGGCCACGGCAGATGCTGCAATCGGCAGCGAGTAGTAGAACAAGGGGAAAGGACGGCAAGCCATCTGGGCGAGATGATGGCGGAGACACAAGGATTACCCAGGTTCGGCCCCCCGGAGGGTAAAGACCTACTCCTGCTAGATTGTATTATGGAGAGAGTACAAGGGCGAGCTCGACGACTAGGCGGCGAGTCGCTGGGGTGTATGATGGAATTGTGTCCTCTATGCGTACCCTAGGGAGGTTTATATAGGCTCACCTCGCTAGGGTTTATAGATCTACAACTGAATTAGTTAAGGATTCGGAGGATTCTTGACCTAATCTGACTGGGCCTAGCTACGCTTCTGGGCCTCCAGCTTCCAATCGCCTGGGTCATTGCCAAGTCTCGATCTAGTCGCCGTCCTATAGGCCCACTAGCTGGCAGCTTGGGCTAGTAGGAAACGTCCTGCTGGGTATACCCCGGTCGGCAATATCCCCATCATTAGTCCCTGAGGCCGTCGTTGATTTCTCACAGGTATTCGTTGGCAGTTAGAGTGCGCGGTTCCAATTCGGACGTCCAGTCAAATCGGCGGTGGACTCCCTGAATAAAAGAAAGAACTACTCATTTTAGTCACAATAACGACGACCAGTCGAATCGCAGCTTGGCGAATGGGTCGGCGAGTAGTCGAGTCACTATTACGGTGATCAGGTCGGCGAGTCGTCAAGTCGCTGAAGACAGCGAATCGAGTAGATGAAGTTGGACCGTCAGCACTGGTCAAACTAGCTGTTGGGTAATCCAATGGTAACATCAGCGTAATTACCGCGCGGTAACGGCTCCCCGAAGATGGCGGGTAGCAACCGCTATATAAGGAGAGTGATGGGTGAGGGAGGAACATTTCCCACACTTCCTCCGATCTCGCGCACTCCCAATCCTCCATTCCGCGCAGCGACCAGAGCGACCCAGAGCGACTCATAGCCCTAGATCCTCCAATCGATGGTGCCTTCGGCAGAGCCATGGGGCAGATCCAAGTGCACAAAAGTGTTGTTGAAATCGTTCGAGGAGGCAGGGATCCTCCGCGCCGGGAGATGGCGCATCCCCGCGGCCGGAGAGGTGACTCCAGATCCGTGCGAGGGGGAGTTCATTTGCTTTACCAGCCATCTGGAGCAGGGGCTCGGATTCCCCACTTTCCTCTTCTTCCGCCATTTCTGCGCCTACAATGACATCCAACCGACGGACCTAGGACCACACAGCATTGAGCAACTCGCCATCTTCGTGGCGTTTTGCGAGTGCTACCTCGGTTGCCGGCCGTATTTCCCCTTGTGGCAAGATCTGTTCCATGGGAGGATCGGCCGTGAAGAGGCAGGCGGGTCGATGCTGGCCGCGGGCGGCCTGACCTTTCAGCTGAAGTCGAAGGCGTCCTTTTTCGACCTGATGCCGCCGAAGAAGGCGGCCAACGAATGGAAGAAGAATTGGTTCTACATGACCAAGTCGCCGCCAGCCGACGAGGTGGCGCTTCTGATGTATTCCGCCAACCGGCCTGAGCCGCGTCGGCTTCAGGTCGCCAAGCTCCCGTTGGACCAACGGATGGTCGTCGACGAGATGTTGCAGACGATCCACAACCTGAAGAAGAAGGGCCTCCATACCATCAATTTGTACAATTGATGGTTTGGGCGGCGGCTGGTGCCACTGGCCAGTCGCTCCCATTACATGTACAAGTACACGGGCAAGGACAACCCGACAAAGTCCTGTCATGCCGATTGGAAGATCCAGGACTACACCTTGGCCTTGAAAAAGATCACCGACGCAGAGTATCTTGATGCGAAGGCCGGTGTTGCCCCTTACACCGCGAAACGCCCAGCTCCAACGGTGAGTCCTTTATTTATTGTGCTCTCGCAGTCACAGTTTTGCATTTGCGGTCGTGCTAATTTCATTTTATTGTTACAGTTGTTCCAAGTGGTGGAAGGTTGGCTTCCACCCGCGGACGACGAGAACTCGAACTCATCCGCCGAGGATGAGAGCGAGTCTTCGTCTGACAAAGGCGATGTCAGAAGCGACGGGGGCGAGGATGACGACGGTGGCGACGAGGCCATGGAAGTCACCGCGCCCACTGTCCGCAAGACCCACGGGCAGCACCAACGCGAGCTCGAGGCCAGCAAGAGCCTCGAGGCTCACGACAAAGATGATGACGAGCTCCCGACGCATGAGTCTGGTTGGCGTACTTCTGGCACCCGACGCAGCGTTGGACGATGTCGACCGCGTCGGCGTGTGCGGTGAGCCAGTAAAAGCCATGTCGCATAGCCTTGGCGACTAGGGAGCGGGTGCCAGCGTGGTGGCCGCAGTCGCCTGCGTGGATGTCCTGGAGGATCTTGCGTCCTTCTGCGGGTTGGACGCAGCGTTGGAACACGCCAGTCATGCTGCGCTTGTGGAGCTCGCCGTTGATTATGACGAACGATTTGCAGCGGCGTGCTATCATCCGGGCCTCCGTTTCGTTAGCGGGTAGGGTCCCTCCCTCCAGGTAGGCGACGTATGGCGCGGTCCAGTCGCTTGGCTCGGCGAGCATGGCGACCAGAGCTGCTTCTGGTTGTAGTGGAATTCCGATGTCGATCTCCCATGTGGGAGAGACAGAAAGATTGGTGATGGTGTCGAGGAAGACGCTGGCGAGTGGCGCGAGGCGAGCCGGCCCGATGCGGGAGAGGGCGTCAGCTTCCTCGTTCTTGCGCCGATCGATCCACTCGATAGAGTAGCCGGCAAAGTGGCCTCCCAGCTGGTCCACTGCTTGGCGGTATGCCGCCATGGTGAGGGAGACTGCGTCGCAAGTGCTGGCGACTTGCCCGGAAATGAGGTCGGAGTCGCCGTAGCAACGCAGGCGATTGATGTTCAATTCCTTTGCTGCTCGAATGTCGTGGAGGAGCGCCTCGTACTCGGCCATGTTATTAGTGCATGGGATGAAGTCGAGGTGCAGGACGTAGAGCAGCTTGTCACCCTTTGGAGATGTGAGGACGATCCCTACCCCTACACCATCTGCATTCTTGGAGCCGTCGAAGTGCAGGGACCAGTAGTGGAGGTACGGCAGTTTCTCTGGCTGCTGCGCCTCCTCCCAGTCGGCGAGAAAGTCTGCTAGAGCTTGCGACTTTATCGCCTTGCACGACTCGTATCTGATGTTGTGGACTCCAATCTCGACGGCCCACTTGGCAACTCGCCCGGTCGCCTCACGGTTGCGGATGATGTCCTGCAACGATGTTGAGGAGACGATCATGATTGGGTGCTCCTGGAGGTAGTGCGGCAGTCGCCGTTAGGCTCTGAAGACCGCATATCCAATTTCTGGTACTGCGGGTAGCGCTGGCGCGACTCGGTGAGGACTTCGCTGATGTAGTATACAGGTCGCTGCACCGGGCGCTCCTTGCCCTCTTCTGTTCGTTCGACGAACATGACGGCGCTAACGACTTGCTCTAAGGCCGTGACGTAGACGAGCATGGGCTCTTTGTTGACGGGGGCGGCGAGTAGCGGTGCCGCGAGTACTACCTCCTTGAGAGTGTGGAGCGCGTCGTCTGCCTCCTTGTCCCACTTGAACATGGGGTTCTTGCGCATTAGGCGATAGAGGGGCATCGCCTTCTCGCCTAGCAGGGGGATGAAGCGACTGAGAGCCGCGACTCGCCCGACCAACTTCTAGACGTCGCGCAGGCACTCGAGTTTGCCAAGCCAGGCGATCGTGTTGATCTTGGTGGGATTTTGCCTCGATCCCGCGCTTGGAGACGACGTACCCCAGCAACTGTCCAGTAGGTACACCGAAGGTGCACTTTCCTGGGTTTAGCTTTATCTTGTACCTCCGTAGGTTCGCGAAGGTTTCCGCCAGGTCGGCGAGTAGATCGCCCTGGCGAGTGGATTTCACAACAAGTCGTCGATGTAGACATGAATGTTGTGAAGGGAATATGCCCTGAGAGGCAATAATAAAGTGTTTATTATGTGTATTCCAAGTATATGATAGATGTTTATTTTACATGCTATAATTGTATTAATACGGAAACATTAATACATGTGTGTTTAATAAACAAACAGAAAGTTCCTAGTTATGCCTCTCTCAGAAACTAGCTCGTTGATTAACAAGATGATCAAGGTTTCCTGATAATGGACATTGGATGTTGTTAATAACAGGATCACAACATTAGTGTAATGGTGTGATGAACATTCATCCGAAGTATAGCATTACAATCAAAGTCATTGAGTTTATATTGCTATAACAACTTACGAAGTGATCCTAATCCTTAGACCATGAGATCATGTCAATCACTAACACCGGAAGAGTTTCTTGATAACATCAAACGTCACACCGTAACAGGGTGATTATAAAGATGGATTCAGAACTAATAAAGTGTTATGTTGAGGCTCATGGATCGAGAGTGGCATTTGTTCATCCCGATGAAGGATACATATACTCTGGGCCCTCTCGGTGATATCACATTGATTAGCTTGCAAGCAAGTGATTTGATCACTAGAATGTTATATCATGGGAACGAGAAAAGAGTGCATGTCGGTAACGAGATCAAACTAGGTATGGAGATACCGATGATCGAATCTCGGACATATAATATATCGTGAAACAAAGGGATTAATATACTAGCGTAAAAGGTTTCGACGATCACAAGAAAGTCATCGTTGAATGTGTGGGAGTCAGTATGGGTCTCCAGATCCCGCTTCTGATTATTGATCCGAGAGGGGTCTCGATCATGTCCGCATTATTCACGAACCGTAGGGTGACACACTTAAGAGACACCGACATCCAATTGGAGCAAAAGTTTCATGCTGAAAGAATGAACAAGCGCAGGAATTTATTTCACTAGATACCGAAACAGGTTTTCGGGTGAAATTGCATAAAGTGGTTATGCATGTGAAATGGAATTCTAGCAAGGGGTTATTTGTGAATGTTTGTCATTAAAGTAATTGACAAAATTCTGAATAAAATAAAAGAGTTTTATTTAATGAGAGTTTGCATTAAATTTGGTGGAAATTTAATGGGAATTTGAGTGGAGGGAATTTAAAGGACTTTTGTGAGTGGAGTGTCCACCCACATGAAGAGGGGAGGGCAAGGGGGCAGCCCCCATGCGCCGGCCACCCCCTTGGGGTTCCCCCTCCTCATATAAAAGGAGCCCCCCTCCTCACTTGTCTCTCACACCTCCTCGTGAAGGATCTCTCTCCCCCTCTAGAATTTATCCCCCATGGTCTCGGACTAGCGAGATACATGTTCCCGGTGGCTATTCGGCAAGAAATAGTTGTGCTTCCGCTACATCGCTGGAGCGAGGAGACGGAGGTTGCTCGGTGCCTCGAACGTGTGTGCGAGCACGGATGCGCTGCTGATTTGCGACGCTAGGACTTCCTCTCGATCTTGAGATTGGCAAGAGAACGTCTACATCAACCACGAGTTGAACTCGTTAAGCTTTGTCGGTCTTTAAGGGTATGTTCTCTACGGATATACATCCACCCGTTGTTTGTATCTAGTAGATAGATCTTGGTACATAGTTCACATCGTAGGAAAATTTTTGTTTTCTATGCTGCGAACCCTCCAGTGGTATCAGAGCCGGATCTATGCATAGATACTTTACACGGGTAGTACACATATGAGTATGTGGGCAATGATGATCATGTTGTTTCTCCTTTGTTGTAATTTTGGATATTGGTGGCATAGTGGGATGAAGTGTTGGAGATATGCCCTAGAGGCAAAAATAAATATAGTTATTATTATATCTTTGTGTTTATGATAAATGTTTACATTCATGCTATAATAGTATTAACAAGGAAACATTAATACTTGTGTGATTTGTAAACTTAAATTGAAGTCCCTAGTAAAGCCTCTATACATCAATAGCTGGTTGGTTAATAAATGATTGTGGTTCCCCTATCATGAACATTGAGATGTTATTAACAACAAGATCATATCGTTAGAAGAATGATATGGTGGACATACTCTTATAGATAAGCGTAGCATAAAGATAAAGTCATTTTAATAGTTCAATTGCTATATGCTTTCTGATACATAGTAACCTAATTCCTTCGACCATGAGATCATGCAGATCACCTTCACCGGAAGGATGCTTTGATGACATCAAACACCACACCGTAACTGGGTGGCTATAAAGGTGGCATTGAGTGTTCGGAAAGTATTGGTTGAGACACATGGATCAAGAGTGGGATTTGTCCATCCATAGGACGGATAGATATACTCTGGGCCCTCTCGATGAAATGTCATCCAATTAGCTTGTAAGCATGTGACTGGCTCACAAGGGATCACATATCACGGGAACGAGAAAAGAGTACTTATCGATAACGAGGTTGAACTAGGTATGCTGAGATACCGACGATCATAACCTCGGATAAGTAAACTGTCGTGAAACAAAGGGAAATTGGTATCGTATGTAAGTGGTTCATTCGATCGCAAAGTAATCGTAGAAATATGTGGGAGCCATATGAATTTCCAGATTCCTCTATTGGTTATTGTTCGGAGAAGTGTCTCGATCATGTCCGCATAATTCACGAACCGTAGGGAGACACACTTAAGGATTCGACGTTGTTTGAGTAGTTATGGAATGATGAGAAAGAGACCGAATATTGTTCGGAGTCTCGGATGGGATTCGGGATATCACGAGGAGATCCGGAATGGTCCGAAGAATAAGATTCATATAAGGAAAGTCCTATTTCGGAGTTGGGGAATGGTTCCGGTGTTTTCATCGGGAATGTTCTAGAAGGTTCCGGAATGTCCGGCACTCCGGAGGGGAAGGGTACATGAATGTGTTATATCAAGTTGGTATGATTGCATCATGTACTAGGTGTCATCGCTGAACAAAATAAAGGGTTTAATCAAATCCTAGTTTGAAAAAGTCAAACGCCAATTTGAAAGTCAAACGGCTATTTTGGGAAGTGGAGAGGGAGGTGGAAACCGAGTTGGGAAGGAGTCCCTCCTCCACCGCCGGCCCACTTGGGATCCGAGTTGGGGAGGGATTCCCCTCCCCTTGGCCGGCGCCTCCCTCCTATAAGAGGAGGGGCAGGGCACCCCTCCTAGCACACAAGATTGCCCCCTCTAAACCTAACCCTAGCCGCCGCCCACCATAGCCGCCGCCTAGGGTTTCTCCCTTAGCCGCCGACTTGGGCACCTCCAAGCCCTAGCCACCGGCCCTATCACCTCTTCCTCGGTGTGTCTAAACCCTAGATCATCGAGGGCTCTCTCATAGTCCACCATACTCGCTCTGGCTTAAGGCGAAGCCCTGCGAGATCTCCCCTCTACTTCCAGTACCACGCCGTTGTGCTGCCGGAATCGCGAGGAGAGTGCTACAACCTCCGCTGCCTGCTGGAACAAGGGAGAGGAAGGTCTTCGTCGAGTACCGAACGTGTGACCGACTGCGGGAGCGCTGCCGGAACGCTGCGCCGGAAGGATCGTCTACGCGATCTTGAGATCGGGAAGAGTACGACTACATCACCCACGAGAATCCGCTCTCGTTAAACACTTTGGAATCTTCGAGGGTGAGTTATTCCATCGACTCGTTGCTACAATCTAGTAGATAGATCTTGGCTTGTTTGTTTGTATGCGATAGAATTTTTTTGTTTTCCATGCTACGAAACCCTACAGTGGTATCAGAGCCGTGTCTATATGTAGATCTGTTGCACGAGTAGAACACAATGGTCATTGTGGGCGTTGATGCTTTTATTGTCGATTGCTTCTTGTGTACTTTGCATCTTGCGGGATGTTGGGATGAAGCGGCCCAGGCTAACCTTACATGACATCGTTCATGAGACTTGCTCCACGCTTGACATGCAACTTGTATTGCATAAGTGGCTTTGCGGGTGCCTGTTTCTCCTAGCATAGTTAAGACACAATTTACAATGGGTAATTAACAATACTAGTATCAATGTTGTGGTTCATGTTCGTAAGTTAGAACGATACTTATTGGCGTCTAACTTTGTTTTGCAGGGGTGTGCAGTGATGTGATATGGCCATGATTGTGATTATATTTGATGTATGCAATGTTCCTTATTGTAAGTTGGCAACCGGCAGGAGCCATATGGTTGTCTTTAATTTATGTTAAGACCCGTGTGTCTATTCAAAGTAGTTGTAATAGTTGAAGCCGGTGGACGACAACCATGGAGAAGCGTCATTGACCTTGATGCAATGCCGGTGATGATGGAGATCATGTTCGTGCTTGAAGATGGAGATCGGAAGCACAAAGAAGAAAGGCCATATCATATCACATATTATGAATTGCATGTGATGTTAATCCTTTATGCATCTTGTATTGCTTAGTAGACGACGGTAGCATTATAAGATGATCCCTCATGCACATGAATTTCAAGTCATAAAGTGTTCACCCTTAGTTAGCACCGTTGCTAAAGCTTGTTGTTTCGAAGCACCACGTGATGATCGGGTGTGTTAGATTCCGCAAGTGTATACAACGTGAGCAAGCCAGATTTGCTCATGCGGAAGCTAAGGTTTGATCTTGACGAGCCTAGCATGTACATACATGGTCTCGGAACACGGATCACCGAAAGGTAAAGCATTAATCATATAGTAGATATGATGAACATGTCGATTGTTCGCCATTGAAACTATATCAACTCTCGTGATGATCGGTGTCGATGTGGTGGATTTGGTTCGTGTGATCACTAAAACAATGTGAGGGATATTGTTTTGAGTGGGAGTTCACCTAGATTAATTTAACTATTAATTAGAACTCAATTTGTCATAAACTTAGTCTAAACTATTGCAAATATGTTGTAGATCAATGGCGGCCCCTACCATCAATTTTAATGCGTTCCTAGAGAAAGAAAAGTTAAAAAACAATGGAAGCAACTTCGCGGATTGGTTCCGCAATTTGAGGATTGTCCTCACAGCTGGTAATTTGACCTATGTGCTGGATGCACCGCTGGGTGACCCGCCTGCAGCTGATGCTACCAACGAAGTAAAGAATGTTTACCTCGCTCGGAAGAGTCAGTACTCCACAGTTCAGTGTGCTATCTTGTATGGTTTGGAATCGGAGCTTCAGAAAAGGTTTGAGAATTCAGACCAACATGATATTGTCCATGATCTCAAATTGATCTTTGAGACTCATGCGGCAATTGAGAGCTATGAGGCTTCTGAAAAGTTCTTTAACTGCAAGATGGAACGGGGCAGCTCCGTCAGTGAGCATGTGCTTAAGATGTCTGGGCACGCAAACAAACTTCAAAGCTTGGGTATAGTGATTCCTAATGCTTTGGGGATTTACCGTGTCCTCCAATCACTACCACCAAGTTATAAGAACTTTGTGATGAACTACAATATGCAAAACATGAACAAGTAGTTGCCAGAACTGTTTGCTATGTTAAAATCTGCAGAAGTGGAGATCAAGAAAGAGCACCAAGTGTTGATGGTCAATAAGACCACCAAATTCAAGAAAGGCAAGTCTAAGCAAAAGGGACACTTCAAGAAGGGTGGTAAGAAAGTTACCGCACCGACGAAGAAGACCAAGGCTGGACCCAAGCCTGATACTGAGTGCTTTTATTGCAAGGGAGAAGGTCACTGGAAGCGGAATTGCCCAAAGTACTTGGCGGATTTGAAGAACGGCAACATCAAGAAGAAAGGTATATCCTATATACATGTTATTGATGTGTATCTCACTAGTACTCGTAGTAGTGCCTGGGTATTTAATACTGGTTTGGTTGCTCATATTTGTAACTCGAAACAGGTGCTGCAGAATAAACGGAAGCTAGCGAAGAACGAGGTGACGATGCGCGTGGGAAACAGACAAAAGGTTGATGTGATCGCAGTCGGCACGCTACCCCTTCATCTACCATCGGGATTAGTTTTATACTTAAATAATTGTTATTTGGTGCCTGCGTGAAGCATGAACATTATATCGGGATCTTTTTTATTGCGAGACGGTTACTTGTTTAAGTCTGAGAATAATGGTTGTTCGATTTATATGAGTAATATGTTTTATGCACATGCACCTTTGATAGATGGTCTATTCTTATTGAATCTCGATAGTGGAAATACACATATTAATAACATTGAGGCTAAACGTTTGAAATCGAGCGATAACTCGACCTATATGTGGCACTGTCGTCTTGGTCACATTGGAGTGAAGCGTATGAAGAAACTCCATTTCGATGGACTTCTTGAATCACTTGATTTTGAATCACTTGAAAGATGCGAAGCATGTCTGATGGGTAAAATGACTAAAACTCCATTTTCTGGTATGATGGAGCGAGCTACGGACTTATTGGAAATCATACATACCGATGTGTGTGGTCCAATGAGTGTAGCATCGCGCGGTGGTTATCGTTATGTTCTTACCTTCACGGATGACTTGCGTAGATATGGGTATATCTATTGCATGAAACATAAGTCCGAAACTTTCGAGAAGTTTAAGGAATTTCAAAGTGAGGTAGAGAATCAACGTAACAAGAAGATTAAATTTCTACGTTCTGATCGTGGAGGTGAATATCTAAGTTACGAGTTTGGCGAGCATTTGAAGTAATGCGGAATACTTTCACAATTGACACCGCCGGGAACACCACAGCGTAATGGTGTGTCCGAACGTCGTAATCGAACTCTCTTAGATATGGTTCGTTCTATGATGTCACTTACAGATTTACCGCTATCATTTTGGGGTTATGCATTAGAAACAACCGCATTCACTTTAAATAGGGCACCATCTAAATCCGTTGAAACGACGCCGTATGAATTATGGTTCGGGAAGAAACCTAGATTGTTGTTCCTTAAAGTTTGGGGTTGCGAAGCCTATGTAAAGAAGTTACAGCCGGACAAGCTTGAACCCAAAGCGGAAAAATGCGTCTTCATAGGATACCCGAAGGAAACTATTGGGTATACCTTCTATCATAGATCCGAAGGCAAAATCTTCGTTGCCAAGAATGGATCCTTTCTAGAGAAGGAATTTCTCTCGAAAGAAGTGACTGGAAGGAAAGTAGAACTCGATGAGGTTGTCGAACCTTCTCTCGAAATTGCGAGTAGCGCAGCACCGGAAGAAGTTCCTGTGGTGCCTGCACCAATAAGAGAAGAAGCTAATGATGATGATCATGAAACTTCGGTTATAGTTGCTATAGAGCCTCGTAGGTCAACGAGAACTCGTACCACTCCTGATTGGTATGATCCCGTTATGAGTGTCATGTTGGTGGACAACACCGATGACCCTGCGACATATGAGGAAGCGATGATGAGCCCAGATTCCAATAAATGGCAAGAAGCCATGAAATCCGAGATTGGATCCATGTACGAAAACAAAGTATGGACTTTGGTGGACTTACCGGATGGCCGGAAGGCTGTCGAGAACAAATGGATTTTTAAGAAGAAAACTGTTGCTGATGGTAATGTTACTGTCTATAAAGCTCGACTTGTTGCAAAGGGGTTTCGACAAATTCAAGGAGTTGACTACGATGAGACTTTCTCACCAGTAGCAAAGCTAAAGTCTGTGAGAATTATGTTAGCAATCACTGCATATTATGATTATGAGATATGGCAGATGGATGTCAAAACAACATTCCTCAATGGAGACATTGATGAAGAGTTGTATATGATGCAACCCAAAGGTTTTGTCAATCCTAAAGATGCTAACAAGGTATGCAAACTTCAACGGTCCATCTATGGATTGAAGCAAGCATCCTGAAGTTGGAATCAATGTTTTGATAAGGTGATCAAAAGTTTTGGTTTTATACAAACTTATGGAGAAGCTTGTATTTACAAGAAAGTGAGTGGGAGCTCTGTAGCATTCTTAATACTATATGTAGATGACATATTGTTGATTGGGAATGATGTAGACCTTCTAAATAGTGTCAAGGAATATTTGAATAATAGTTTTTCAATGAAAGATCTTGGCGAAGCAGCTTACATATTAGGCATAAAGATTTATAGAGATAGATCAATACGCCAAATATCATTGTCACAAAGTACATATTTGGACAAAGTTCTAAAGAGGTTTGGAATGGAAGATAGCAAGAAAGGGTTCTTGCCCATGTTGCCCAATACGACCTTGAGTAAAACTCAAAGTCCGACATCGGCAGAAGATAGAGAAAGGATGAGTAAGACTCCCTATGCCTCATCCATAGGATCTCTAATGTATGCCATGCTATGTACTAGACCTGACATTGCATATGCTGTTAGTTTAACTAGCAGATATCAAAGTGATCCAGGAGTGGATCATTGGACAGCGGTCAAAAACATCCTTAAGTACTTGAGAAGAACTAAGGATATGGTTCTTTCTTATGGAGGTGATGAACAGCTCGTTGTTAATGGTTACACTGATGCTAGTTGGAACACCGATCTGGATGATTCTAAATCACAATCTGGATACGTATTTATTTTGAATGGTGCAGCAGTTAGCTGGAGGAGAGCAAAGCAAAGCGTTGTGGCGAGATCTTCAACTGAATCGGAATACATGGCTGCTTCGGAGGCTTCACAAGAAGCGATATGGATGAAAGAGTTCATTACAGAGCTGGGTGTGGTTCCTAGTGCGCTGGACCCAATGTCTATATACTGTGATAACATGGGTGCCATAGCCAATGCGCAAGAACCAAGGTCACACAAGAAGCTGAAGCATATCAAGCTACGTTTTCACACTATTCGAGAACATGTCCAAGATGGGGACATAAAGATTTGCAAAGTACACACAGATCTGAATGTGGCGGATCCGTTGACTAAACCTCTCCCGAGGGCAAAACATGACCAGCACCAAACTGCCATGGGTGTTCGGTAATTACCATGTAATCTAGATTAGATGACTCTAGTGCAAGTGGGAGACTGTTGGAGATATGCCCTAGAGGCAATAATAAATATAGTTATTATTATATCTTTGTGTTTATGATAAATGTTTACATTCATGCTATAATAGTATTAACAAGGAAACATTAATACTTGTGTGATTTGTAAACTTAAATTGAAGTCCCTAGTAAATCCTCTATACATCACTAGCTTGTTGGTTAATAAATGATTGTGGTTTCCCTATCATGAACATTGAGATGTTATTAACAACAAGATCATATCGTTAGGAGAATGATATGGTGGACATACTCCTATAGATAAGCGTAGCATAAAGATCAAGTCATTTTAATAGTTCAATTGCTATATGCTTTCTGATACATAGTAACCTAATTCCTTCGACCATGAGATCATGCATATCACCTTCACCGGAAGGATGCTTTGATGACATCAAACACCACACCGTAACTGGGTGGCTATAAAGGTGGCATTGAGTGTTCGGAAAGTATTGGTTGAGACACATGGATCAAGAGTGGGATTTGTCCATCCATATGACGGATAGATATACTCTTGGCCCTCTCGGTGAAATGTCATCCAATTAGCTTGCAAGCATGTGACTGGATCAGAAGGGATCACATATCACGGGAACAAGAAAAGAGTACTTATCGATATCGAGGTTGAACTAGGTATGCAGAGATACCGACGATCATAACCTCGGATAAGTAAACTATCGTGAGACAAAGGGAAATTGGTATCGTATGTAAGTGGTTCATTCGATCGCAAAGTAATCGTAGAAATATGTGGGAGCCATATGAATTTCCAGATTCCTCTATTGGTTATTGTTCGGAGAAGTGTCTCGATCATGTCCGCATAATTCACGAACCGTAGGGAGACACACTTAAGGATTCGACGTTGTTTGAGTAGTTATGGAATGATGAGAAATAGACCGAATGTTGTTCGGAGTCTTGGATGGGATTCGGGATATCACGAGGAGATCCGGAATGGTCTGGAGAATAAGATTCATATAAGGAAAGTCCTATTTCGGAGTTGGGGAATGGTTCCGGTGTTTTCATCGAGAATGTTCTAGAAGGTTCCGGAATGTCCGGCACTCCGGAGGGGAAGGGTACATGAATGTGTTATATCAAGTTGGTATGATTGCATCATGTACTAGGTGTCATCGCTGAACAAAATAAAGGGTTTAATCAAATCCTAGTTTGAAAAAGTCAAACGCCAATTTGAAAGTCAAACGGCTATTTTGGGAAGTGGAGAGGGAGGTGGAAACCGAGTTGGGAAGGAGTCCCTCCTCCACTGCCAGCCCACTTGGGATCCGAGTTGGGGAGGGATTCCCCTCCCCTTGGCCGGCGCCTCCCTCCTATAAGAGGAGGGGCAGGGCACCCCTCCTAGCACACAAGATTGCCCCCTCTAAACCTAACCCTAGCCGCCGCCGCCCACCATAGCCGCCGCCTAGGGTTTCTCCCTTAGCCGCCGACTTGGGCACCTCCAAGCCCTAGCCACCAGCCCTAGCACCTCTTCCTCGGCGTGTCTAAACCCTAGATCGTCGAGGTCTCTCTCATAGTCCACCATACTCGCTCCGGCTTAAGGCGAAGCCCTGCGAGATGTCCCCTCTACTTCCGGTACCACGCCGTTGTGCTGCCGGAATCGCGAGGAGAGTGCTACAACCTTCGCTGCCTGCTGGAACAAGGGAGAGTAAGGTCTTCGTCGAGTACCGAACGTGTGACCGACTGCGGGAGCGCTGCCGGAACGCAGCACCCGAAGGATCGTCTACGCGATCTTGAGATCGGGAAGAGTACGACTACATCACCCACGAGAATCCGCTCTCGTTAAACACTTTGGAATCTTCGAGGGTGAGTTATTCCATCGACTCGTTGCTACAATCTAGTAGATAGATCTTGGCTTGTTTGTTTGTATGCGATAGAAATTTTTTGTTTTCCATGCTACGAAACCCTACATGAAGCGGCCCGGACAAACTTTACATGTCCTCGCACATGAGACCTGTTCCACGCTTGACATGCAACTAGTTTGCATAAGTGGCTAGCAGGTGTCTGTCTCTCCTACTATAGTCAATATCTATTTTGCAAGCGAGTTGTCAAAAATTTGGTTATCCTCGTTGTGGTTCATGTTCGTAGGTAAGAACGGTTCTATCTCGAAAGCCCTAAGCCACGTAAAACTTGCAATGGATAAATTAGAGGCGTCTAGTTTAGATTGTTGCTGGGCTAGTGCTATGATATGGTAGTGTTCTAAGTAGAAGTATGAGATGATACTCTTACAACACACATAGCGTGTAAACTCCATAGACCTTGGATTTACACATATAGGTATGATAGTGATCATACCACGATGCACATGATAGAGATCATCTGCGGGAACCATATCATTTCACTAAAAAACATGTGATGTTTGATAGCATCTTATATTGCTTGTTTAGCGCTTTGTTAGCATAATAAGATGATCCCTCTTTTAAATATCAAGATAAGAATGTGTTCTTACTTTAGTATGCAGCGATTATGTCTTCGTCGCTCCAAGACATCACGTGATGATCGGGTGTTCTTGGATCCACGACCATATTTCGGGTGTAAAACAGTTACACACGCGAATACTAAGGTTCTAACTTGGCGAGCCTAGCATGTACAGACATGGCCTCGGAACACGGACCGAAAGGTTAAGCATGAGTCATATAGTTGATATGATTCCCATTTGATGCTCGCCTTTGAAGCTATACCGACTCACGTGATGATCGGACTTGGTATAGTGGATTTGGTTCATGTAATCACCAAAAAGGCACGAGGGATGTCCTTTTTGAGTGGGAGTTCATTCGTAATATGGATTCGTTGAACTCAATCTATCATACACTTAGTCTAAACTTTACAAATTCTGTTGTAGATGGCACCACCTACTTTTAATTTCAATGTGTTCATGGAGAAAGAGAAACTAGCAACGAACGGTAGCAACTTTACCGAATGGGCCATGAATTTGAGGATTCTCCTCTCTGCTGCACAAAAGCAATATGTGCTAGAAGCGCCACTAGGCCCCCCACCTTTAGATGATGCCCCTGACGAGGAGAAGAATGTCTATCAGACTCGTCAGGAGGACCACAACTTAGTTCATTGCGGCATATTGTATGGGCTAGAGCCGGAACTTCGAAAGCGTTTCGAAAATGGCAATGCATTTGATACAATGGGTGAGTTGAAAATGATTTTCGACACACATGCTGCTGTAGAGAGATACAACGCTTCAGAAAAGTTCTTTAGCTGCATGATGGAAGAGCACAGCTCCGTTAGTGAGCATGTACTCAAGATGTCGGGTTACGCCGATAAGCTTGTATCCTTGGGAATATCGATTCCCATTGACTTAGGCATCCATCGTGTTCTGCAGTCTCTGCCACCTAGCTATAAGAGCTTCGTGATGAACTATAATATGCAAGGCATGAAGAAGTCTCTCCCCGAGCTTCTGTCAATGCTTAAAACTACAGAAGTGGAGATAAAAAAGGAACATCAAGTGTTGATGATCAATAGGAACACTGGTTTCAAGAAAGACAAGAAGGGAAAACGGAAGGGAAGTAAGGGCGGCAAGCCTGTTGCCGTGCCTGAAAAGAAACCCCGAGTTGGACCTAAGTCTGATACCGAGTGCTACTATTGTAAGGGGACTGGCCATTGGAAGCGCAACTGCCCCAAGTATCTGGCAGACAATAAGGCCGGCAAGGCAAACAAAGGTATATATGATATACATGTTATTGATGTGTACTTTACTAGTGCTCGCAGTAGCACCTGGGTATTTGATACCGGTTCAGTTGCTAATATTTGTAACTTGAATCAGGGGCTGCGGAACAAGCGACCGCTAGCAAGGGGTGAGGTCAAGATGCGTGTCGGCAATGGATCAAGCGTTGATGTGATCACCGTCGGAATGCTGCCTCTCCATTTGCCGTCGGGATTAGTTATAAACTTGAATAATTGTTATCTGGTGCCTGCACTGAGCATGAACATTGTATCTGGATCGTTTTTGATGCGAAGTGGTTATTCATTTAAATCCGAGAACAATGGTTGTTCCATTTATATGAATGAAATCTTTTATGGTCATGCACCGATGATGAATGGTTTATTTCTATTAGATCTCGATGATAATGTTACACATATTCATAATGTTGATGCTAAAAGGATTAAACTTAATGATGATATATCCGCATATATGTGGCAGTGCCGTCTAGGTCATATTGGCGTTAAACGCATGAAGAAGCTACATTTGGATGGACTTTTGGAATCACTTGATTTTGAATCATTTGATACATGTGAGCCATGCCTTATGGGCAAGATGACTAGAACGCCGTTTTCCGGTTCAATGGAACGGCCGACAGATTTATTGGAAATCATACATTCTAATGTATACGGTCCAATGAGTGTGTCGGCGCGAGGTGGATATCGTTATTTTGTTACTTTCACGGATGATTTGAGTAGATACGGTTATATCTACTTGATGAAACACAAGTCTGAAACCTTTGAAAAGTTCAAGGAATTTCAGAATGAAGTGGAAAATCATCGTAATAGAAAGATCAAATTTCTACGGTCCGACCGTGGAGGTGAGTATCTAAGTTACGAGTTTAGCACTCACATGAAAGAGTGTGGAATTGTTTCACAACTCACGCCTGCCGGAACACCACAGCGAAATGGTGTGTCGGAACGTCGTAATCGTACTTTATTAGATATGGTTCGATCTATGATGTCTCTGACGGACTTGCCGTTGTCATTTTAGGGTTATGCACTAGAAACTGCTGCATTCACTTTAAATCGGGCACCATCTAAATCCGTTGAAAAGACACCGTATGAATTGCGGTTTGGAAACAAACCTAAGCTGTCATTTCTTAAAGTTTGGGGATGCGATGTTTATGTGAAGAAACTTCAACCGGATAAACTCGAACCCAAAGCGGAAAAATGCTTCTTCATTGGATACCCTAAGGAAACTATTGGGTATTCCTTGTATCACAGATCCGAGGGCAAGGTTTTTGTTGCCAAGAATGGATCCTTTCTAGAGAAAGAGTTTCTCGCGAAAGGTGTGAGTAGTCGGAAGGTAGAACTCGAAGAGGTTATTGAACCTTCTCTTCAAAGTATGGCGAGTAGCGCAGCGCTGGAAGTTGTTCCGGAGTTGGCTCCACCTGTTAAAGAGGGAACTAATGATAATGATCATGAAACTCCGAAAGAGAGTACTACCGAACCTCGCAGGTCAAGCAGGACGCGTGCAACTCCCGAGCTGTATGGAAATCCTGTCATGAATTTCATGGTTGATGAAAATGATGACCCTGCAACGTATGAAGAAGCGATGATGAGACCGGATTCCAACAAATGGTTAGAAGCCATGAAATCCGAGATGGAATCCATGTATGAAAATCAAGTTTGGAACTTGGTGGACTTACCTCACGACCGAAAGGCCGTGGAGAACAAATGGATTTTCAAAAGGAAAACTGATGCTGATGGTAATGTGACCGTCTATAAAGCTCGACTTGTCGCAAAGGGGTTTCGACAAATTCAAGGAGTTGACTACGATGAGACATTCTCTCCCGTAGCGATGCTAAAGTCAGTTAGGATTATGTTAGCAATTGCTGCATATTTCGATTATGAGATATGGCATATGGATGTAAAAACCGCGTTTCTCAACGGTAATATTGAAGAAGAGTTGTATATGATACAACCAAAGGGTTTTGTCGATCCTAAGGATGCTAACAAGGTGTGCAAGCTTCAGCGATCCATTTATGGATTGAAGCAAGCATCACGAAGTTGGAATCTCCGCTTTGATGAGGTGATCATAGAGTTTGGATTTGTCCAAACTTATGGAGAAGCTTGTATTTACAAGAAAGTGAGTGGGAGCAATGTGGCATTTCTGATATTATATGTGGATGACATATTATTGATCGGAAATTATATAGATCTTTTAAACAGTGTTAAAAGTTATCTAAACAGCAAATTTTCAATGAAGGACCTAAGTGAAACATCATACATATTAGGCATAAAGATCTATAGAGATAGATCTAGGCGCCTAATAGGGCTATCACAAAGTACATACCTTGATAAGATTTTAAAGAAGTTTAAAATGGACGGAAGTAAGAAGGGGTTCTTACCTATGTTGCAAGGCAAGACATTGAGTAAGACTCAAAGTCCGGCTTCGGCGTAAGAAAGAGAGATAATGGACAAGGTCCCCTATGCTTCAGCCATAGGCTCTATAATGTACGCCATGCTATGTACAAGACCGGATGTGGCACATGCTATTAGTTTGACTAGTAGCTACCAATCGGATCCAGGTTCGGAACACTGGATAGCGGTCAAGAATATCCTTAAGTACTTACGAAGAACTAAGGATATGTTTCTTGTATACGGAGGTGAAGAAGAGCTCGTTGCTAAGTGTTATGTTGACGCTAGATTTGACACCGATCCGGATGACTCTAAGTCTCAATCCGGATACGTATTTCTCATGAATGGCGGAGCGGTTAGTTGGAGGAGCTCCAAACAACCTGTGGTAGCGGGATCAACAACGGAGGCCGAATATGTTGCTGCTTCAGAAGCGGCTCAGGAAGAAGTTTGGATGAAGGAGTTCATATCCGAACTAGGAGTGGTTGCAAACGCGTTGGACCCAATGGTGATCTATTGTGACAACAATGGTGCCATTGCCAATGCCAAAGAGCCAAGGTCTCACAAGCATTCCAAGCATATTAAGCGCCGGTTTCACTCCATCCGCGAGCATGTCAAGGATGGAGATATAAAGATTTGTAAAGTACATACGGATCTCAATGTAGCAGATCCGTTGACTAAAACTCTCCCTAGAGCAAAACATGATCAACACCAGAACTCAATGGGTGTTAGATTTATCACTATGTAACTAGATTATTGTCTCTAGTGCAAGTGGAAGACTGAAGGGAATATGCCCTGAGAGGCAATAATAAAGTGTTTATTATGTGTATTCCAAGTATATGATAGATGTTTATTTTACATGCTATAATTGTATTAATACGGACACATTAATACATGTGTGTTTAATAAACAAACATAAAGTTCCTAGTTATGCCTCTCTCATAAACTAGCTCGTTGATTAACAAGATGATCAAGGTTTCCTGATCATGGACATTGGATGTTGTTAATAACGGGATCACAATATTAGTGTAATGGTGTGATGAACATTCATCCGAAGTATAGCATTACGATCAAAGTCATTGAGTTTATATTGCTATAAAAACTTACGAAGTGATCCTAATCCTTAGACCATGAGATCATGTCAATCACTAACACCGGAGGAGTTTCTTGATAACATCAAACGTCACACCGTAACAGGGTGATTATAAAGATGGATTCAGAACTAATAAAGTGTTATGTTGAAGCTCATGGATCGAGAGTGGAATTTGTTCATCCCGATGACGGATAGATATACTCTGGGCCCTCTCGGTGATATCACATTGATTAGCTTGCAAGCAAGTGATTTGATCACTAGAATGTTATATCACGGGAACGAGAAAAGAGTGCATGTCGGTAACGAGATCAAACTAGGTATGGAGATACGATGATCGAATCTCGGACATGTAATATATCGTGAAACAAAGGGATTAATATACTAGCGTAAAAGGTTCCGACGATCACAAGAAAGTCATCGTTGAATGTGTGGGAGTCAGTATGGGTCTCCAGATCCCGCTTCTGATTATTGATCCGAGAGGGGTCTCGATCATGTCCGCATTATTCACGAACCGTAGGGTGACACACTTAAGAGACACCGACATCCAATTGGAGCAAAAGTTTCATGCCGAAAGAATGAACAAGCGCACGCATTTATTTCACTAGATACCGAAACAGGTTTTCGGGTGAAATTGCATAAAGTGGTTATGCATGTGAAATGGAATTCTAGCAAGGGGTTATTTGTGAATGTTTGTCATTAAAGTAATTTACAAAATTCTGAATAAAATAAAAGAGTTTTATTTAATGAGAGTTTGCATTAAATTTGGTGGAAATTTAATGGGAATTTGAGTGGAGGGAATTTAAAGGACTTTTGTGAGTGGAGTGTCCACCCACATGAAGAGGGGAGGGCAAGGGGGCAGCCCCCATGCGCCGGCCACCCCCTTGGGGTTCCCCCCTCCTCATATAAAAGGAGCCCCCCTCCTTACTTGTCTCTCACACCTCCTCGTGAAGGATCTCTGTCCCCCTCTAGAATTTATCCCCCATGGTCTCGGACTAGCGAGATACATGTTCCCGGTGGCTATTCGGCAACAAAGAGTTGTGCTTCCGCTGCATCGCTGGAGCGAGGAGGCGGAGGTTGCTCGGTGCCTCGAACGTGTGTGCGAGCACGGATGCGCTGCTGATTTGCGGCGCTAGGACTTCCTCTCGATCTTGAGATCGGCAAGAGAACGTCTACATCAACCACGAGTTGAACTCGTTAAGCTTTGTCGGTCTTCAAGGGTATGTTCTCTACGGATATACATCCGCCCGTTATTTATATCTAGTAGATAGATCTTGGTACATAGTTCACATTGTAGGAAAATTTTTGTTTTCTATGCTGCGAACCCTACATGTTGCGGCCAATTTGACTCGCAAGGCACTCCTGCATGCACCTCTGGTAGGTCGCCCCGGCGTTCTTGAGGCCGAAGGTCATGGCGGTGTAACAGAAGGCTCCGAATGGCGTGATGAATGCCGTCTTCTCCTCGTCCTCGACTGCCATTTTGATCTGGTTGTAACCAGAGTAGGCGTCGAGGAAGCATAGCGACTCTGAACCCGCGGTTAGTCGATAATTTGGTCGATCCGCGGCAGGACGATTTGCTCCTTCCGGCAGGCCCTGTTGAGGTTTGTGTAGTTGATACACATTCTCCAGGTTCCGATTTTCTTCTCTACCAGGACTGGGTTTGCCAGCCACTTGAAGTATTTGATTGGCCGAATGAAGCCTGCAACGAGTAGACGCTGCACCTCCTCGGCGATTGCTCGGCGACGCTCTTCATTGAAGGGCCGCAGCGAATGCTTGATGGGTCGCGCTTTGGGGTCGGTGTTGAGTTTATGCTTGGCAAGTTCCCTCGGGACACCAGGCATGTCGGAAGGTTTCGATGCGAAGATGTCGCGATTCTCATGTAGGAACTCGATGAGCACGCCTTCCTATGCTGGGCTCATGCCCGTTCCGATCGTCACCGTCTGGCTGGAGTCGCCTGGGACCAGCTCGACGGAGCGAGTGTGTATTGTCGCCTCGAATGCGGTGGAGCCGCCGCCCTCCGAGTTGGGATTCTTGAGTATGGTGGGGTCGTCGTTGTTGACCCCGCTCGTGTACTTGGCGAGCTCCTCCGTGTGGTTCGCCTCTGCGGCTATGACGGCGTCGGCGAGCTCGGCGCCTTTGGCCTCGCATTCTACGGCCATGTCGGGGTCGCCACGGAAAGTGATAATGCCGCACGACCCGGGGAGTTTCATCGTGTTGTACGCATAGTGGGGCGGTGCCATGAATTTGGCGAACGCTTGACGCCCCAGGACGCAGTGGTAGGGGTTGTTGAAAGGCACCAGCTCGAAGACAATCCGCTCGGTTCAGAAATTTGCTGGTGTGCCGAAGGTGACTGGCAACGTCACCTTGCCGATCGGGTACGCCTTCCGACCGGGGACGATGCCGTGGAAGGTGGTGTAGGTTGTCTCGATCATCGATTGCAGGAGCTGCAGTCGCCTGAATGTGTCCAGGTACAGAATGTTGATGGAGCTGTTGCCGTCCATCAGCGTCTTGGGGAGCCAGTAGTCCCCCACCTTGGGCTTGACCACCAGGGCAACTCGACCCGGATATTCGATCATGGCGAGTGGTCTTCGCGTCTCCAGGTGATTTGTTGCTCGGGCCAGTTGAGGAATTGGGGGATGTCGACCTGGGACACCGCATTGACGGTGACGACGCGGGTGATGACCTTTTTCTCGCGCTTCGTGATGAATCTGGTGAAGATGTGAAGCGAGCCGGCGTCGTTGCCGAATTTCCCGCCGTTTGGCGGGTGGTTGTCAGGGTCTTCCCTTGCGCGCCGTGCCTTCTCGGTCTCTCTCAGGGAGTGGCAGTCGGCGGTCATGTGATGGGCGGGTTTCCCCTCCCTGCTGTGGAACACACAGGGCTGGTTAAGGAGAGCCGCGGGGTCGAACCTTGGCTTCGCCTTGTAGTTGCCGCCGTCGCGGCGTTCGCCTCCGTCGCGGCGAAAGCTCTTGGGCTCACGTGGAGCGTACCCGGTGTTGGCGACGAAGTCGACTCGCCCGTCACCGCGGCGCTTGCCGGTGAGGCGAGTGTTGTTGTATCGTAGCTCGGGTCATCTCCTGTTGTCATGGCCGCTCGTGCGGCGATTCCCTCCCGACTCGTCGTCGGTTTCTTGGTTTGGGTCCTCCTTCGTGTACCGCTTGGCGATTTCGAGGAGGTCCGGTATGTTGTCGAGTGTTTTGTTCACCCGCTTGACTTTGGCGACCAAGGGCTTGTAGCGGCACGAGGTCTTGAAGCAGTGGATCACGGTGTCCGGGTGGATTCCGGCCGCGTTGTACCACAGGTCTTGCCACCGTTGGAACCAGTTGCGGGTCGACTCGCAGGGTCCCTAGACACATCGCTCCAGGTCCTCGATGGTGGCGGCGCGGGTGTAGGAGCCCTCAAAGTGCCTGACGAAGCCGTCGCGCATTTCCTTCCAAGAGTCGATGATGTCTGCGGGGAGGGTGTTAATCCATTGCCGGCACGCTCCCTCCATCATCAGGGGGAGGTAGCGAGCGGCGAGCAGGTCGGTGTGGCCGGCGATTCCCATCCCCATGAGGTACGTGTCCATCCACACGGAAGGGTCGTACGGGGGGTCGTATTTTTCTTTCTCCTTCGGCGCCTTGAAGTTCGCCGGGTATTTTTCGCGTCGGATCATCAGTCTGAAGCACTGGGGTCCGACTCGGATTAGCGATCCCCTTGGTTGGCTATCGCGGCGGTTGGTGAGGATATGCCTCAAGTCGTCGGGCTGGCGTGCGCACCAGCTCTGGTTGTTGATGATGTGGGTGCGCGCGTCGACTAGCTGCCCGTTGGCGGCGACGAAGTTGTTTGCCGGTCTCGGGTCGTTGGTGGAGAGTGCCGCGTGTGCGGGTCGGTGTTGGAGCTGCAGGGGCTCGGGTGGTGGGCAGTTGAGGGTGTTTGCCACCATTGGGCGGCCGCTCGAGGCCGCCCTACTGCCAGACGAACGCGAGTACATGCGACCCTGTGAGTCGGCTCCCGCGTTTTGTTGATCGACGGCCTTGGCGAGTTGAGGGTGTTTGCTACCACTGGGCGGTCGCTCGAGGCCGCCCTACTGCCAGACGAACGCGAGTACATGCGACCCTGTGAGTCGGCTCCCGCGTTTTGTTGCTCGACGGGTGACGCTGTGAGTCGGCTCCCGTGTTTTGTTGCTCGACGGCATACTGGATCTGCAGGGCGCCTTCCCCGATCACGTTGATGTTGTCGACCACGGCTCGGCTCGCGACGACGTTGTCCATCGGGGTGGAAAACAGCGGGAGGCCATTCGCGTCTCGCTCCCACGACGAGACCAGGATTCTTGGCTGATCTCGGGGGAGCGTGCGACCGGGTGGTGGGGGGCGCCGTTGGCCTTTGCGCCTGGTGGTGGCCGAGAGCTCCCTCCTGGCGGCGCGTCCTCGCAGATCGCGCGCTCGGCCATACGGGCCGGGTCGTTCTCATAGTCGAAGTTCAGGGCGCGGCCTTGAACGGTGGGGTTCAGGCGCGACATGATGCAGAGCTGGTGGTAGCGCGAAAGTTCCTACGCCGTCACCTGCTCGAGGCGAATTTTTTCACGCTCGACTTGTTCTTTGCGGACCGCCTCCTCCAATCGTAGGCGGAGTTCTTCAACCTCTGTTGCGGTCGCGGTCGGCGGGATCGGCGTGAAGAAAGGGTCTGGCGGGGCGTCCGCGCCATTCGCCATGTAGGCCGCGACGTTGCGACCGGATCCGACGTGGAAGTCATCGGCGTTATCCGACCCAGAGTCGAAGTCGAAGATCCCAAGAATGGAGGGGTCCTCGAAGTCTCCCACGTTGGAGACCTGGGTGATGGAGCCCGCGAATGACGTGGTGACGATGGATACGGCGGCTGATGCCGGGGTCGCCGAGTCGGCGTCGTCGTTGAGGGCAGCGTCGTCCGCGACCACGGTGGTTTCGGCCACGTTGCTGTTGGCCGAGTCGTACTCGGAGGCGAGGCGATAGATGGTGCGGACCTGACTCTCGGAGAGCCGGTCGCGTGGTGGCGACTCGCGGATGCGAGCCAAGTCCTCCGAGACGATGACGTCGGTGAAGCCGATGAAGAGACTGATCATGCCAACCGGCATGATCACGCTGTGTGTGACGGGCCGCGCCGCCGAGACATAGCTGCTCGACAAGATCTGGAGGATCTCGCCGATCGCGATCATGCGGCCGATGGCGATCGTCTCGTTGATGGGCAGATTGAATCTCGCCGCAGAACACCGGCCAGGCCCCACGGTGAGCGCCACTGTCGTGGGAATGGCCACGGCAGATGCTGCAATCGGCAGTGAGTAGTAGAACAAGGGGCAAGGGCGGCCAGCCATCTGCGGTGCGAGATGAGTGCGGAGACACGGGATTTATCCAGGTTCAGCCCCCCGGAGGGTAAAGACCTACTCCTGCTAGATTGTATTATGGAGAGAGTACAAGGGCGAGCTCGACGACTAGGCGGCGAGTCGTTGGGGTGTATGATGGAACGTGTCCTCTATACGTATCCTAGGGAGGTTTATATAGGCTCACCTCGCTAGAGTTTACAGATCTACAACCGAATTAGTTAAGGATTCGGAGTGTTCTTGACCTAATCCGACTGGGCCTAGCTACGCTTCTAGACCTCCAGCTTTCAGTCCTTTCAGTCGCCTGGGTCCTTGCCGAGTCTCGATCCAGTTGCCGTTCTACAGGTCTACCCACTAACAGCTTGGACTAGTAGAAAACGTCCTGCTGGTATACCCGGTCGGCATATGCCATCATGTGGCCTCGTTTTCCGTCAGTGCGGGATCGCTGTTGGTCCCTCCCGCTATGTCCAAACACGGACCAGCAGCGAGATTTCTCCGCGGGTGTTTGATTGCAAACAGTAACGATATTAACTGGACACGTACGTACGGCCGGGATCAGTCTAGGATCGGTTAAGAGCCGTAGCACATCGGTGGTGGTGGTGGTGGTGAATGCAACAACGGTGACTGCCTACCTACCTACCAGTACTACCAAGAGAAGCGCCTTTCCTCTTTGATGATCAGCGTCGGCGGATCAGTTGCAGCAGTCCTTTCCGATAGCTGGCCGTACCGTTGTACGTTCTGCATTCGTCCGACCGACCGACCGACGCGCTGCGCCTGCATCATCGGATCCGGATCGATCTCCCGACGTACGTACGTGCAGCTCGGCTGGAGCTTTCAGCAGCCAAGTTCACTCCAAAAGGGCCGCGATGATGTGCTGCCCAACACCCGCCTGCTCAAGTGCAACGTGCATCGAGATCCCTCCCATGCAAGTGCAACGTAGCCGTTCCATCCAGCTACAGCCTACAAAGAGCCTACGTACGGCAGGCTAGCTAGGCAGGTAGGTGAGGCGTTGTTCGTGGCCCCGCGCGCGCGGGTTGGTAGGTACGGGGTCAAACCGCAACGCAGCACAGCATCGGCCAGCATGCATGCCCGTGACTAGAAATGTGCCCGCCCGCGCGCGCGCTGGTTCGTACAGACGCCGACCGGGGAGGCAGCCCGCGAACTTGTTGCCTTCTAAATCGACGCCGCCGGAGTATGATCTATCTGTAGTTTTTTTTTTTTTTTGAGAAACTATCTGTAGATTTTTTTGCCCATACGTGAGTTCGTTTCGTCGTGGATAATAACACAAGGAAAAAAAAGCCAGGAGCACGTTAGGTCGTGGGCTGCTACCGAATCGCATTCCGTAGGTTAAACGCGGGAGACGGCTGAGCCCTCCCTCTGCTGCGAGCTCCGTCGAGATCAAACGACAGGGATGTATGTACGCACGCGGTTTTGATAGATTGATTAGTTGGTACGAGTCTTAATCTGAAGTAGTAAGTAGTATATCAGAAAGTCCACTTTTATTTTTGTATATTTATTTTCGGATGTTCGTTTCGGGTAGCTGCGCAGATTGGGAGCTCTGATGGATCAGCTTCCCCGTGTGAACTTTTCTCAAGGTCGCCGATCAACGACGGGAGACCCAATTTTAGCTTGGTCCAACGACTACCGTAGCCAAGTAACTGTATATAGGACCTGCAAAAAAAAGTAAGTAGTAGGAGTATGTAGGACAGTACATGTAGACTCGCACGTCCTGATGGACATGGCGTGCCCTTCCTTCGTGCCCCGGCACACGCAATGGTTCCTCTTTTTCAAGTAAAATATCTTCCAAGCAAATAAGTTGGGCAAGTATTCCCTCGTGCTTGCAATGCTCTTGAGTGTCACTAAAGTTATTTTCAAACAAATGCTATTATCCTGTAGGAGCCCCCCCCCCCTCCCCTCTTCTCTCTTGCCATCCTTCAGAGTTTCAGCACCGCCTTCGGCTCTTCTCCTCTCTTCTCTGGCGGTCGGTTGATAGTAGGTGTAGGTTTTGTTCCGATGAACCGTTTGGGAGTAGGGTGGCAGATCTCGTCGTCTGGATCTGGTGCAGCCTGCCTTAGATTCATCTTCTTCGCCGTGGCGTTCCGGTGGCAGGAGCTGTCGCCGCTGGAGGGGGAGTGCAACTCTAGGATCTCCGACAATAAGGCTTCAGCTTTGAGCTTATTCATCTGGTGTTATGGCTCGATGTCAGACAACTATTGCTGAGCTTTCCTAGCAAGCTTATGCGGAGGACATCTGGATGGGTCGTGCTCAAATACTAGCTCCATCAATAAGCGTCACGGCCACCAAATCGGTTGGCTCCACTACTTTATTCTTCTCTTGCCCGGCCATGGTTGAAGGAAGAGGAAGACATGGTTTTGGTGTCAGTCGACGCTAGAGGTTGGCAGGAAAGCGTGGCGTGCCCAAGTGATGATTCTGATGTTGTTGTCGCGATTTCAAAGTGGTGGATTCATTTGACCAATGCTATTTCCTGACATAGGGTTAGCCTCTCCATGCCCGGTGCATCTGCGGCTCGAGTTTGTTCTTCCCTCATTTTAGGGTGATCTTCTTCTGCCTTTGTGGGGCGATGCATGGCTCTGCTAGCCTAAGTGGTATAGTCCCCGACATCGACCGAGATGCTATGACTTGAGGCAAGTCTTCGGTGGTGATGTGCATGGACTCGATCGCGTGTTTGCGACAGCTTGGAGGGAGCTTTGTGTAAAATCTTCGAACCTACTTGTAATATTTATTTTCTTTGAGGTCCTTTATGTAAAAAATGTACCCACAGCCTTGCTAATGTCGTGTCCTCTCTAACCTTGCTAATGGTAAATACAGTTGCTGGGACACGGAATTAATTCTTATACTAGTACATATATACTACTTTATATTGTACTCTCGTCGCTAACCACATCATTCACACTACGAGCATTTGAATTATTAATTAATTATAGCGAATGGCATGTCGTAACCACACCGTTCAATGCCACTTTCTTTCTTGCCATATATACACATGGAGCCTCTAGAATACGGCCGCGGGTCTTTATCTACGGCCTACCGAACATTGTGCTTATGGCATGCTGCATCTTTGTTTATGCTCCTGTACCTACCTGATGGCGCCTTGAGCCCTTGACAAACAAGTGCTGCTTCGAGAATCATCTGCGACTAGTTAATCCTAATACTAGCTTGCCAGTTGCCATGTTGTCTTAGCTTTTCACAAAATGGAAAGTGTTCTTAACTGAAATGGTTAGCTACAGGAATCTCTTCTGCACCAGTAACGCATCGCCGATATGATTTCCTCTGGTCTCCTCCCCTGGAGGGAAGTTCTCCGATGATGCTATTGGCGGGACGTTCTTGGTTCTCGTTGGTTCTATTTATAATCTATAATTGGGTAGTTGCAGGTCTCAGTTATAAATATAATTGGGATGTTGCAGGCAGAGCTGTGGAGCAGCCGTATGTATGCAGACCTGCGCGTGATAGCTCATCTCTACCAAAATAATCAGATACTAGCTGTACCTACTTTTGGAGAACCAGACTTTTAATGTCCTGCATACGTCCAGATAATCACAATTAGTTGTGACACCAACTGGATCCCTCCTGCTCTTCTGTATGGGGATTTTTTTGTTCTTTGACACCGGAAGAATATCCAATGGATATCCGTAAAGTCCTTTTTGGCTTTCGAGATCTGGTGCTTCCTGGTTACTTAAAAATTAAAAATTTACACTTATAAGTTAAAAAAATATGAAACAAAATCCTAAATCTGCTAATTATGTATCCCACAAAAGTGTAAAATTCGATTCTAAGTGCTTTGTATTTCGAGCTACACAAAAATGTCAGAGTGTGTATTTTTTGTGATTCATAATCACTATATTATAGATCTACAATTTTGTTATTTTTATGTAGCTCAAAATACACATTGTTTTGAATTAATGTCTTGCACGTTTGTGGTACTCCCTCTGACCCATATTAGTTGACTCAAATTTGTCTAGATTTGGACGAATCTAGACACTATTTAGTATATAGGTTCATCCAAATTTTGACAAATCTAAGTCAACTAATATGGGTCAGAGGGGTATATAAATAACGAGCTATATCCCGATTTATGTTTAGAATTTGGCTACTTTTACAGTACCTTTTACTACTCCTCAAATATGACTAGTATAATTTGATCTAACGAAACATTTGGCCCAACAAGGCTAGGTAATAATTCTTCCAAAAAGGAAGTTCCTTCTTACTTTTTATTTGGGACCTTTTCATTTTTAAGTAAGCTACATACTATCGATTTTCAATATGAAACTTGGCACGAACATACATTTGTATACATGCAAAAAATTATTTTGCAATTTTGAATTTGTTAAGTATTTTTCTGAATTTTATTGTTCTTGGCGGGATCATATGTACCTATGTCTAGCCTAATAATTCACACAAGGCAAGGTTGTCTTGTCCGATAAAGGTTGAGCCATGGCATCACCTCTCATGATCGCTTTGTGCTATGCTTTATATAGGCGTCTCCTAAAATAGAAAAAGGCTTTCACGTTAAACATTGCTACAGCATGCTCAAAGGAAACAAGAAGTGGGCAAGGAAAATTATGAAAAATGCCAAGGAGGTCAATATTGAGCATTTTGAGCATCCTAGCTTCCATCGATCTATAATGATGAGAGGTAGAGAAGACGCTCTCCAAACTCGTGGCCTGATGGGAGAAAGCAAGAAAAGAATAGGACAAAGAATTGTGGAGTGGTTGCATACAAGGAAGAGATCAAAAAAAGGGAGTTAGCCCTTGAATGCAAGCAATATAAGATGGCAGGGTGATATTTCAAAGAGATTGAGGAGCGTAGGCTTTGCTATGGCAGACGAGAGGTTGAGGGTGAAGTTCAAGGAAAAAACGACTAAACAGGAAGGAGAAAGGGTAAATGAACATGCATGTTTATAAATGCTGGTGATGGATGTCATGACAAGTTCACACGTTGAGAAATATTGGCCCGATATGCCAAGATTTGATTTTGGTGGTAGTGGCAATGGGTGTGTAATTTATGTTGTAAGTGATGGCTTTCGGTGAACTACGGCCCCCTTCTTTTCAGCTTCTTGGCCAGCTTCTCCCAGAAGCTACTCTCGACCAGTTTCTTCCAGAATCTCATCTTCAAAATTCGTTCAAACTTCTTAACTAGTAGTTTCAATGTTAATTTAAAAGTATAAACGATTTTGGCAGATGAGATTTTGGGAGAAGCTGGTCGAGGGTAGCTTTCGGGAGAAGCTGGCCAAGAAGCTGAAAAGAAGGGGGCCTACATTGCGTGCAGTGTGATTTTTTGAACCGTGTTATATGTCGGGTGGTTTTTGGATATTCTACATTATGTCTTTGGGACGTATGATTAAAAACTTAAGAAGAGGCAACTCAATAACACCTTATCTTTCTTAAGTGATGCTATCTTAGGTACGAGAAGGCTAGCCTATTTTACTCGTTTATTATCTCTCCTCGGATAGCGAAGATAGCGAACACCGTAAGTGTCAATACAGAGATATCAGAACTGTGCATGCAGACCATAAGATTGCGTGTTTGCTTTCTTTCTCCGTCACATTCTTCTTTCCATCATCGTGAGATCGATTGTTGTCCGTCCATGTAAACCGACAGGACCCACGGAGCTCCTCTCCAGTTTGATAATAACAGAGGCCAGCTGTACATGCATTTGTCTACGAGCAGAGATTTTCGGCTCCCATGTTCCAGTGATCCTGTTTTTTTTAAAGTCATATTTTGCAAGTTTGAGAAAAACTTGAAAATAGAAACCAGATGTATCTAATGATGTGTCCCACAAACATACAAAATATGAATTTAGAATACCAACACTGACTATGTCAAAATTTCTTTTTAGGTTTTTTAAATACTTGTTAATACTCCCTCCGTCTAAGAATAGATGTCTTGAATTTTTCAAATTTTGAATGAATCTATATACTAAATAATGTCTAGATCCATTTAAATTTTAATAAATTTAAGACATCTATTTTAGATCGGAGAAAGTATAATTTTTGATTTTCTTTAATTAGTTCGGAAGCCGAAGACACTTTCCGCTACGCCTACTGTTGTATTTTTGTTTTGGAACGCCTACTGTTACCTATACCTCCCCTAATTCTCATTTTCCTCTTTAAACGTACGAGCGTCGGCCGATGGGCAATGGGTTGCCGTCCTTGGGAATGGCCGTACATGCTCCGACGAAGCACCAACCGACTCAGTCCAGTACTATGCATCATCTGATCCGGATCCTGCCGGCTCAAACTACTGGTCCGGGGTAGCTTTCAGCCAAGTGCAGAAGTTCCAAAAGGCCGCAATGATGATGCCTCGGCCGGGCCGCGAACCACCCCGCCGTCGTCCCACAACCACAAGTGCATCGTCTAGATTGATGCCACTGCAAGTGCAACGGAACCTTTCCATCCAGCAGCTAGCTAGCTGCGATAGGTGGTACTGTGGAGTGTGGACAGTGGTAGGTAGGCGAGGCATTGTTCCTGGCCGCGCGCGCGGGTTGGTACGGGGTCAAACTACAGTGCAGCGGGGCATGCCTCCCAACTCCCGTGACCAGCGCGCGCGGGGATCCCAACAAAAATGTGCGCGCGCGCCCGCTGGCTCGGACTGTGCGCGGACGGCGACGCTGGTACTACTACGAAGGAGCCAGGCGAGTCAGCAGACGATAGATGGATCTACCGCCGGACTAGCTACCGGACGTCACTCGAAGAAGACCACGACCACGAGGATTCGTGGCTGGCCGGCTGCACCTGCACGGAGCCCCGTTGATGGATCAAGCTGTTGCGAGCACATACTACCGGGTCGTGTCCTGCCTGCACCCGGCCGTTCCTTTCGCTTTGCTCACTACTACTAGCTAGTAGGGTGGTCATGGCTAGGGCGGGCACACAGCTGTGGCCAAGTCAATACGATGGAACATGCAAACTCGCATCAGCTGATGCGCCGATGGCCATGGCGCCTTCCTGCGTGTCGTGCCCTGGCAGGCAAGCCTTTCTTCTTCTCTGAACTAGCTAACCATGTTTTTTTAACCATTAATAAAGACCACACAGCACAGGGGCTGAATATTACTTGGATCGGTGGTCACCTCTTGCAAGTTGCAACCAGATCACAGCACGGAATCTTAACTATGCTCGCAATGCGCCATGCCAAGCACGCATGACACGCTACAGCTGTTGGGACACCAAACTCTCAATTATACTGTATAATTTAGTCTGTATCATTCCCTAACCACATCTCATTTATAAGCACCTAGAATTATGGATCATACCGAATTGATGACAAGTCGCAACCACACCATTGTCTCTGTCTACTTGCCAAATATACATACACGGACCAGCTATTGCACGCCTACGCTACAGTTTACTATATCGGACCTACATACGGCCTACCGAACCGTGGATGCTCATGCCGACTCTTTTGTTTATGGTCGTCAGTGCAACCTAACCTACCTGATGGTGCCACCGTAACCTTCCCTGCATCGATCAGGAATCATCCTGCGACTAATTAATTCATCCCCCATCCTCCGTAACCTTTTCGGCATAGCGGAGAATTAACGTTTGCCAAAGATAACATTGTTAGGGTTGTTGATTATTCCCCTTTCCGAAGATGGCATCGGACAAACGTTTAGTTACATCTTCAATAGTAACGCATCGTCGACGTCATTTCCTCTCTTGGAAGCATTGCGATAGTATCATTGGCGGGTCGCCGGTGGTTGCTCTCGTTGCTAGCCTCGTGGCCAGTTTTTATATATTTGGGATGTCGCGGGTAGACCTGTAGAGCAGCCGTATGTATGCAGGACGCAGGACGTGTGATAGCTCATCTCTACCGGATCAATCAGACACTTACTAGCTACCGACCTTTTAGAATACAGGCTAATTAAGGTCCTGAGAAGGGCCATATAATCTCAAATATTCGATGACACCAACTCTAGATTCGGTGCTGCGCATGTTTTAGGACCACGGAAGAATATGCCTACTGTATTCTAGTAGTAGAAGAAGTTGATTAACAAAAACCGCCCGAACGCAACAACGCAGAACAAATCAGGAAGTCTAGAAAATCTCAAATATTCGATGACACCAACTCTGAATTCTGAGTTGTGCATGTTTTAGGACTACGGAATGAATATGTATATTTATTGTATTATACTCCCTCCGTTTTAAAATATAAGATGTTTTAGGTTTATGAAGAAGATGTATCTAGACTTGTTTTAGTGTGTAGATTCGTCCTAAACATGAGTGAACCTATACACTAAAAGTAGTCTAGATACATTTGCAGGGCCGGCGCTGAGGTATGACGACCCTGGCATTGGCCAGGGGCCCACGGTCTGAAGGGGCCTAAAAATTTATACTCGCTTACGTACTCTCTCTGTCCATAAATAAGTGTAGTTCTAGGCTTGTTCTAAGTTAAAGTTAATAATGGTTGACTAATTTTTATAGAAAAACGTAGTGATACTTATGACTCTAAATTAATACCAATAGATATGTTTTTAAATTTAGTTTCATAATATGTTAATTTGATGTAATATATGTTGCTATATTTATCTATAAAGTTGGTCAAATTTAATAAACTTTAACTTGGCCAAATGCTAGACATACACTTATTTGTAAACAGAGGGAGTATACATATACGGGTATACATATGCTACCACGACGCGAGAAACGAGCAGGGCCCTGAAAACCGGGCACAATACGTCATTCGAGCAGGAAATCAAAAAGACTCACTACGACACGAGGCACCAGGCTTAAGAGTTATGACGCGTGGCCGCATGGGTTACAGCGTGTCGTGAACTTGTGATTTCCCTTCTCTTCTCTTCTCCTCGACTCTTCGGAAATCGGCCGGACTCCGTGCCTCGATCTCTAGGGCCCTGCCTCCCTGACTCGATCGATGATCGTAGATTCGCAGGTCGGTTATCGTGTATCGGGGATCACCAATTCACCAGCGGCAGGCCCTGATCCTTACTCCTGACTTATTATCATTGGAATTATTTCTTATTTGAGGTAATCAAACTAGCAACTAATACTATTTATTATATTTTGAGACTAAAATGTTTGGTTGGATGTTAACTTTTATTTTAAAAGTGCTAGTAGATACATATTTGATAAAAAAATTAATATGTCTATATATACATTAGCCTTACGGGCTCATGGCGTCGACTTTGCCTAGGGCCCTGAAAAACATAGAGCCGGCCCTGTACATTTGCTTCACAAAGCTAAAACATCTTATATTTTGAAACGAAGGGAGTAAGTTTTACCATGGTTGGAGATTTTAGGAACCATCCAACCAGAGTGACCCAACGATGGTGAAATAGGAAGTAGTGGGAAGTACTGATATTGTTATTTGATTTTTTTTTACAAAAAGGGTAGGCAGGTAATTTTGCACACCATCTCAACTCCCTATGCAGCTGGCTTGCTCCACGAAAATAGGATCCCTCCAGGGTCGGCCCCGCTCGGGCGATCCCGGAGGCCCGCAGCCGCAGTCGCCCAATCCCTCCACCTCCAGCCTCGCCAGTCCACTGTCGTCGCCGATGTCGGCGGCGGTCGCGGCGCCCTTCTCGCCGGTGGAGAGTAGGAGAGGGCTCGCGCGACTGATCTCCATGGGCGGTGGGGTACGGCTTTGGCAGGTTTTGTATGTCATTTGGAGGAGCGGATGGTGGAGGGGTGCGGAAGGGCGTGGGCAGCGGAGGCCGATGCAGGTGGCGGCGCAGCGCTAGAGGCGGGACATACCGTTCTAGACCCGACTTGGTCCCGATCTATGTGTTGTGCGGTGTCTGTCGGCCATGCGGCTTTCTGCCCCTGTTTTGGCATCTCGAGTTCGTCCTTTTCTCTGTTGCCGGCCGTGAAGGAAATATGCCCTAGAGGCAATCATAGAGATGATTATATTTCTTATGTATCCATGAGTTATTGTAATGTTCCTTGAATATCCATCAGGCAACTTGTATTGATTGGCAATTATGTGAATTGTTTGTGAAACTATATACTTGTATGGTTATCTAATAGATATCCCTGGTCGGAGTTCATGTGAGGACGCACGTGAATATTAGACTAGCACATCGATTGGTTGATGACTATGTTTCGCAAGTCATAGACATGGAGATGTCAAACCAATGACGTGGACACATGTTATAAACATGGGGTTGGACTGACCCAACTTGAGACTGGCAATTAGTTGTAGCTCTATCTCTATACATCATGTACGTTTTGTCCTTAGACCTGAAATTGTCGCATGTACTTGAGATGTGGATCGACATACTTTGGGGCTATTGGACGCTACTCCGTAACTGGATAGTTATAAAGGTAGCTTTCGGATTTGTCCTGAAGCATGCTGCAAGGCATGGCCAATCAAGATGGGATTTGCCTCTCTCTAGTTGAGAGGGATATCTCTGGGCCCCTCGAGTGATCGGATCCAGAAATGCATGGCCGTGCTACATATGGTTAAGAGTTAACCTAGTAAAGGGATTCCGAATCACAGTATCAAGAAAGAGAGGTCAGCTTGGAGCTAGACCAAATATCGCGAGGCAAAGGGAAAGACATATACTAAACCTTGTGATGGTTCATCTGATATGATCTTTGTATGCGTTTAGGAGTTGACACGTCTTGCTAGAGGCCGCTACCAACTATTGACAGAATAAATATATTCGTGTCATGTCTATACGTATATGAACCTATAGGGTCACACACTTAAGGGGCTGGAAGGCTAATGAGGATTGGATCCGAATTAGACCAGTCTTAGGCTACTAATGGGATCCTAATGTAGAAGCCCTCTAGGAACACCTATATAAGGGAGGGTGGGGCGTGCTAACCAAGGTTAGTGAAAGAGTAATTGCCCCTATGTGTGGTTTTGATGATTAATGACAATCCCTATGGACTAATGTTTTCACTGAGTTTTATATGAAGGAATATTCCATAGGTCACGCTTGTATTCTATGTTTTGGATTCAAGTATGGATGCCATGAAGATAAAGATATACCTTGAGTATTGGCATCAAGATCATCGAGTTAAAGATATATATATGATATGATCAAGATCTTGAGAGTGTGACCTCAGTAGAAGAATTCAAGATATGACTCTAAGGCGGTGTCATGATAGCCTTATTAGTTGAGCCATGATTGACTAAAATTTAGAACATGTAATCAAACTAAGAGTTCTTTATGTACCTCAAGATATTGAGATGGAGCATGATAATATACATGGTTGACCCATACAAAGAGTGAAGAGTGATTCCAAGTTGGTCAACACATGAAGCATAAAGAATGTACCACATGGATCTTGTGGTATTGTTGAGAAGGGCAAGTTCAAGATAAGCATATCGAGAAGATCATTTGCTTGAAGCTCGCCGTCCATATTGGTGATAATGAACATGTGAAGACATGTATTAATGAATCTATCCAATAGTGGTGTATGGGGGAGCAAATTAGAAGTTTTCACGAAGCAACAACGATCAAGTGATGCATTCCGGCTTGGATGGAGATTGAAGTGTTGTCATCAAGATCAAGCGGGATGCGCAAGGCAAAGGTATGGCCTTTCTAGGTTTTCCTTTTACCGGTCTCAAGGTGGTTGTTGGGAGACCGGGTTATAGGATACATAGCCGCACTATTAAGAGGGGCTTTCGGTTGGGTAACTTGATCACATCGTCATAGGAAGCTCAATCCTTTGCATACTTTGCATCTTCCTATTTTGTTGCTTCTTGATTTTTCTCTATGTGAGGTTCTTGAGCTTGTTGCTAGATCTTCAACAAGCCCAAGTTCATCGAAAACGGAATTTGTATGCATCTTCTATGGCGTTTTCGAGTTTGAAGGTTTTATCGGTTCTTCTTATAGGGAGGCTTCTTACCTTTCTTCATTTGGTTCTATTCTCCTCTATTGGACTATGATTTTTCTCTGCACCATCTTGTAGGGCTTGTTGTCCTCGTCAAAACAAGCCCAATATCATCGAAATCGGAGTCCGGACGCAAAAGTTATCGCCGTTTTCGTGTGCCCTGTTTGGTTCCAGCGGAATTCCGACGGGAATTCCGGCGACCGCCGGAAATTTCCGGCAAACCGCCGAAAAACTGTTCTATATGCTTTTTTGGTTTGTACCGAAACTTTCGGTTTTGACCGGAAATTCCGGCGGCTGATCCGGCGGCGCCGGTTTCGTCGCCGGAACGTGTTCGCCCAGCGCATCTTACTTCCAACGGTCATCTCCCTTGAAGGGGTATAAAAGGGGGGCTTCTTCCCCAAAGTTCTAAGGCTCTTGAGCACGTTTTTGACCTCCAGTGTTGACCCCTTTGAGCTTTCTTCCTCTCCCTTCCCTCCTATGATTCTTGCATCTTTTTTAGGGCTTTGGAAGAGGAGATCTAGATCTATAATCCCCACCAATCAATTCCTCCTATAAGTGAGGGGAACCCATTGCACTACAAGGAATGTGTCATCTTGTGACCTTTTGATAGTGACTGTGGATAAAATCGTCATATATCTATGACAATTCTGCACCATATGGTCGTAAGCCGTTTGACAAGGCCAAATCCTTATTAAACTATGACGATTTCGCTACGGAGCGTCGTAATTTGTATGGACGGAATCGTCATAATGGGTAAGTCTAAGCGGGATATAAGAGAAGTACAATATTAGCCGTTGGATGTGAGAAGGATGAATGGATAGGATGGCGATCTGTGGAAACTTGCTATGGATCGATGACTTGGAAGGTCGCACATCCAACCCTAGGTCCACGTCTACTACACCGCGGGCGCATACTCATCATCTCGCCGCCGCCACCCCCACCCCGACCCCTACTCCCACTGCTCCCGAATCTCGATCCCGATCCCATCGCCAACGCCGATCTGTGCTCGCCCCCTCCCATCCACAGCGACCCCATCGCCAACGCCGATCTCCGCTCGCCCCCTCCCATCCGCTCGCCATCGTCGATCTCCTCCTAGGAAGGGCCACGACCAAGATCTCATGGCTGCCAGGGACCAAGATGCTGCCGTCCATCTTCAGTCGCAAGGGATCCTCGGGCTTCTCCTGGGCCTCCACCGCCGACCAGGTCACCCAATACCTCACCGCCATCATCACCGGTAACGCCCCTCCCGTCCCCTCCTGCCTCCTTAGTTTCCCCTTGTCACTGCCGCTGCCCACTTGTTGACGGATCCGATTCTGGAACCCAGGGGAGTCCAGCAGGATCGACGCCGAGATGACGCGAGTCTTGGCAGATCGCAGGGACCATGTCGTCATGACCACGAGGAACCTCGCCGCCACCGACTCCATGCCCCGGGCCATCTTCGCCGACACACCTTCTGCCACCCTCGACGTCATGGACCTCGACCTATCCTCCATGGCCTCCGTCCCCAAGTTCACTGCTGACTTCAACGCTAAGGTACTCCCACTCAACATCCTCATGTACCTACTACACCTGCACGCTCCCTTCCCACCTTCACCTTATTCTGATCTCACCACTGCGACTTGCTGCTTCCAATCATACATACTACAATCCTGGTAGTTTGGATGCAGTGGTACCATTTGGCTGCTTGTATGCAGATAGCTTCCATACAATTTAATACCTTCACCTTATTCTGATTCCTTTCTTGATGTGCTTGTATGTGCCACCAAGGTAATTTGCAGTCAGATTTGCTATGCTATATGCAACTTTTTCTATAACAACTAGTTGCTAGCTAAAGCAAGATCTTAATATATTTATACTTGAAACATTCTCATCTTCATAAGTCTTTAGCCTGGACCTGAATATGTCCTATGGATCATCTAATCCTTCGATAGTGGTATTTACTCCAATAAAATGGTCACTTGCTTTATTTTCTCTTTTAACCTATATCAGACTCTGTTTAGGTTCTGCATATGGACCTACTGTTCCATATTCAGCATAACATTTTTTATAAAGCATGTGTTCTCATGTTGGCTCGATGTTTTATTTAGCTATCTATAATCACCACCATCGGATTTGTCAAAGGTGCCCCAAACACTGATGTATGAGGGTTCAATGTTTACCACAAGATTCGTTTAACGATGTGAGCTTTCTTATTTTCCAGCACACTCACAAACCTAGGATATTAATAAAGTTGTTCCTTCAAGCGATGCCTTTATCTTGGTATACACTTGATTAACCTACTTCTGCTGTTTGGTATACACATGTCTAGATAGATCTGGAAGAATGATACACATGTCTAGTTATTTGACTGCAGAGTTGTAAATCTTTTCATTACCTATGAGTGTGATGTGATATGTGGCTGTTAATTGTCGTGGCACTCATATGTATGTTGTATGTACTTTATAAGCCATCTATAAGTGTTCCTTGTGAATGTAATAGTTTCATGTTCAGTCTTGGCAATATATTACATGGTTTAAGCTCACTGATCTCTACAATAACGTTTGGTAATGGAACATTTACTTGATCGGGGAGTAGCATGTCATCACATTGTGATATATTCTGTAGCATGTGTGTAGTGTGTACTCGAACATATGTCGCTCTTCTATAGCAATCCAGCTTCTTGCATCTTGTAGAAATTTATGAAGGTAGATAGAAAAGAGTTACCATTAGTCTCATCTGGAACAGTAAATTGATGTTTCTATTTTAGTTATGCTAGAGTAATGTAGTGTTGAATCGGTTCACATGTTTTATCTTTAATCTTGGTAGTGTGATAAACACATTAGTAAATATGAATAACTTTGACACAATTACTAAGTTATCTTGTTTTGGATCGGTACCTATCATTGCCATGTAACAAAAACCACAAGGGACCTTTCTGTTTCTTATTTTGTCTGCACTAGCATCTAGTTTATTACAGTCAAAGTATGATTATGGACAACTGGATGTAACATAACATGGAAACTTGTTATATTTTAGGATGGTATTTATGAGTTAATCCTCTGTTTGGTTTGGAATTGAGCAGGATATCGAGTTGTCTGGTGGAAAGTTTTAGAGCTGCCTGAGGGAGATCAGGAAGCGGGCTCGAGGATGATAAAAAGGGGATCAAGATCAAGAAATAGGACTGGGAGAAGTTGCATGTGCACATAGCATCATACAATAACTTCCCATCCGCTGCTGGTTTGGCCTCTTCAGCTGCTAGATTTGCTTCTCTTGGTAAGTCTCCTAGCTGATATCATGGCTATAATAAGTCAGTAAAACTAGATGTATTATTCTACTAGCTCTTATATCATGGTTATAAGTCAATAATAAGAGCCGATGTATAATTAGTCAATATTTTCTGTGTTAAACTTGTATTTCCTTTTATTTTGTATAAATCACAGAGCCAAATTTCCTTTTATTAGTGAATATTTACTGTACCGTTACAATGTCTGGCCCATGCATGTCCAGCTTACCGTTTCAAAACAAAACCATATTGCACCGTTACAATGTCATTACTGGATTCAAGTGTCAAAACACTGGATCTGTTACAATGTCATTACTGGCCCATGCATGTCCAGCTTACCGTTTCAAAACACTATCTGGTATTCAAGTGTTTAGGGGTAGTGTATATATATACTGACACAAGCAAAGAAAAGGATCGCACCTGGCTATTGTTGGTTCTTGTAGTTAAAACAATTTGAGGTAGAATACCTATGGTCTGTAGACTGGTCACAGTTATTAGACCTTGATGATTAACAATTACATACTGATGCGGTCAAGTTTGATTTAGGAGTGTGTTAATCTTATAAGAATTTGTGTTCTGTGATAATTAAGGCGAGTTTTCCATAGGTTTTGGAGCTAAAGGTGCCGGAAGTAGTTCTGTTAGTTAAACGTTTTCTACTGTTTGAACATATTTCTAACAAAATTAAGTTTGAGCTAAATGTGATGTGTGAACCTAGTGACAAGAAACTTAAGTTCCATTCTAGTCAGGTTTGAAAAAAAGGTTACTTTCAGATACAAACCTTATTTAGGCTTGTAGCCATCAAAGACAACTATCAATTTCACTTATTCTTTCTCATGTTGTAGCTTGAAGACGGGAACATAGTCTGTTTCCTGAAGCCATCGGCTTGAAGACCTTGAAGATGGTGATACTCAAGTGCTCTATCCATATGTTCCTTCTTTCTTGGAGTATTTTCATAATAATTGGTGGGGGTAGTAGGGCGTTCCACAAAATCCGATTTGATCAGTCATCCGATGTTTCTTGCTATATATACAACATTTCTTACTGTACAACTATCCATGTTTTTCTATATTGTCAAAACAGAGACATTTCTTGCTGTATATACACCATTTTCTGTCCAGATGTGCAACTATTACACTGATATTATTTTTGTTAATGTTGACATGCATCGTGGCATAGTAATAAAATAGTGGCTCATAATTCATATAGGTGGCGTCAAGGCCTTATTTGACTTTGGCTTTTCTTTTGTATATGCTTATATGAGATATAATATGAGACATAGGATATAGATTTAACTAGATGGGAGTTTCTGCAATAGCTAGTTTGCAATTTCTGTAGTTTAGTCCATATTATACATATAGAACTCTTTCAGGTGATTCTACTTGACATTCCCTCAATATTTATATAAAATATGGAGGGTTTTTTCGATGAATTACTATGCTTTGATATCTGTTGATTCCAATAACAGTGACGGGCTGGCTGACCATCCCAACGAGGCCAAAGCGACAAATTTAGTAAGACGGGTATGATATTCTGAATGGACCTATTCAAAAGATGAAGTTCTCATTTAACCATTTGAGCTACTGATTTACCAGTTTGATTTTGTAAGGTATCAATTTTCCAAATAGCATACATTTGCCCTTTGACTAAAACAAGCATTATTCAACGGAAGACAATTTCTTTGGGAGAAAAAGAATTTTCCCCATGATCACAAGTCGTACTTACATACATTAAAATGTTATATACAGTATTTTTAGGCTGCTCTTGAACATAATATTGTTGGTGCATCTGGCATGTTTATTTATATATCATACATGAGACTTACGTAGCTCCACAATCGGTCAATACTGATGTTACCATTCTAGAGTTAATATACATGCTTGAGATGCCATCCTATTTTCATGCTCTCGTTCTTGTTTGCAAAAGCTTGCTAGTCAGTAAATTTTGCAAAAGGTTGATCCGAATATCCATCTCCTGCTGCTATGATAGTTGAAACCCACCTTGTGATAGTTTGCAGGTGGGTTTCTGCTGTCCTCTTCTGTTCGAATTGATCTTTAAACTGAAATGAACACGACATAGGTTCAATTAGATTAGAACCAACATAGGTTGTATGTATTTTGATGTAGTGAAAAATCGGTATGTTTGTGAGGAGTGGCCTGCATCAGGCTCTGTAGTGTGTACTACTGTCTAGTTTCTACTGTATTAGGATGTGTAACAATCCTAGTCTAATATTCTAAACTTTCTAGTTTATTTTGTAAACCCATTCTTCAGGCTTCAGTCTTTGTAGTGTGTACTGATGCATGTTAATGTATTGCTCTTCCTCAATTTGTAGTTAGTTTCTCATGTGCCCTTTATTTGCTACTTTGTAGTGTGTACACAGATGTTTTTATTTGCAGTGTGTACACAGATGTTTTTATTTGCAAGTATAATGTTTTTATTTTGTTGGGACTGTTGCAGATACCCTATTGTTTACAGGAGCTACGGGCTGATCTGGAAGCATGCATAAGTTCGAGAGGATCAAATTGTAGCTAGTTTTTACACTTGCTCAGAGCTTTAGTTGTTGATTTGTAGGTACCAGGTCATCGAAGATTTGATTTCTAAACTAGTTGTATTTTGAATGAGTGGAATTTCATGTGTTCCATCTATTCTGACCAGAATATTGTAATAAACTCATCTTTGCTGTGATGTGTATTTTCTACTTATTGGTACATTTTTGCTATTAATCTGGTGTGATTTGTTATTAATGTGACCCCCTGTCCAAAATAATCTTATTACTGGGACCCACTGTCTATCAGTTCTGACAATTTGGACCCGCATTTTCTAAATGGATCAGTCCAAAATAAAATAGATAGTATAATGGCTATTTACTGGTGTGACCAGCCCAAAATAAGAAGGCCCAAAGTAAGAATCTGTCCATATAAAAGACCAATGCAAAGAAAAACAATCCAGAATAGTTGGGCTGAGCCCATGTGGAACCTAGAAATGGGCTGGGCTGATTTTGATTTAAGACGATTTAATTTCGTCACAATTTTGCCACGTAGGATCGGCCACGTAGGATCTGACTTGGCCAGGCTAGATGGCCCATGACGATATTGGATCGTCATAGACGTTATGACGATCTAATATCGTCATAGACGATTATGACGATTTTACCAAAAACGTCGTTATAGTTCATTTGCGACGCCCAGCTTTCGACGATCTCAAAATCGTCATAGAATCGTCATAAATGGACTACTATGAAGATTTTGTGACGAAAATGGAGGGTCATATATAGCCAGATTCCTTGTAGTGTTGGATCTAGATCTTGGAGTCATTTGTTGGTTTCCACCATTGTTCTTCCTCTCTAATTCCTCCCTAGAACTTGTTGCTTTGGTGGGATTTGAGAGTGAAGGATTTGAGAACCCTTGGTGTTCTTGCTTTGCATTGTTGCATAAGTGTTGAGCTCTCCATTACGATTTGTTCGAGTGAGAGACCGTGAGCTTGTTACTCTTGGAGGGTGACCTCCTAGTTGGCTTGGTGGTTGGTGCCGTGGTGTTATCTTCGTGGAAAATTGTGAAGAGACCCGGGCTTATCCTTCGTGGAGCTTGTGAAGTGGTTGTGGAGCTTGCCATCTCCGGAGTGGAGGAAAAGCTAGCCATAAGGAAAGGGCCTATTCCTTCGTGGGATAGACTCGGAGAAGAAGGTGAGCCTTTGTGGTGCGTGAGGATTCCTTCGTGGAACCTCACACCTCTCCAACGTGACGTAGACCCCTTCCCAAAGTTGGTGAACACGGGAATACATCTTTGTCTCCGTGTGCCTCGGTTATCTCTATATCCGAGCTTACTTTCCTTGTGATAGCCATCGAGCTTGAAGTACTTATATCTTGCTTATCACTTGTGGTATATTTATCTTGTGCTATCTTGCTTAGCTTAATTTGTTGTTGGTGCACTTAGTTGAGCCTAGTATATTTAGGTTTTGTGCTTGTAAAATAAACGTTAGTTTAAATCCGCATTCTATCAAGCCAAAACCGTAATAGTTTTGAAATTATCTATTCACCCCCCTCTAGGCGACATCTCTATCCTTTCAATTGGTATCAAAGCAAGGTCTCTCCTTGTTTAGGCTTCACCGCCTAGCGTGTAAAGATGTCGACTAGTAGTATAGTGCATAATAACACAATTATCTTTGATGGCACAAATTATGCTTTGTGGAGAAATTGCTTGCTTTGTAATCTTCGGACCTTGTGTCCAAATATTGAGCGATTTCTAGATGTAGGTTTTTCTCCTCCTATGGATCCTCAAAATCTATCTTTAGAGGATGAGAAAATTTTATATCTCGAAGCTCAAGTATCTAATGAGATTATTTTCTCCTTGAGCCCCACAGTTAATTTGTTCTTGACAATTGTAAAGCGCAAGTCATCTCATGATATGTGGACCAAGCTTAAATAAATATTTGGTGGGTCCATTTCTCATAGGGTCGGTGGTATCTCCAAGGAGCTCTCTTCTCCCTCACATCATGAAGAGCTCGAAGCTGCTTCCATCTCCGGCCGCGATGAAATTTCAATTCTTTCCACTTCACTTACATGTGACAATTCACAAGGTAATGGCATGGTGAGTGGAAAAATCATATGTGATGATGGTAGTGTTTCTGTTTACACCAATGATTCTTGTTCTACAAATGATAATGGTGTAGAGAGTTTGGACTTAAGCACTTCTTGCAACAATAATGCTATATCCCCTTGTGTTGCTAGTCCTTGTATATCATCTAGAAATTATTTGAGTACTAGTGTAGATGATATGCTTTATTTGCCTTGTTCCCATGAACAAAATGCTTCTATTTCCTCTAGTTGGTTATCTAACAATGTAGAGGAAATCAAACATTCTATGGAGCAAGACATGATCATGAATGAAGATTCAAGAATATCCTCATCTTCATACTCTCGTGCTCACATGTGCCTTATGGCAAGAGGATCAAAGGTATCTCCTACTTTGGATCCCAATATATCTTCCAAATATAATAGCAATGATAATGATGATAGTGATGATGACATTGATGAGGATACTAGTTCTCTCTTGGTTGAGTTGACTTTTTTGTGTACCTCTCTTCGTGGTAATAATAAGGTCGTTACTTGTCTCAAACACGTTATGGACACCATAACTAAACAAACGGGAACCATAGAGGAGTTGGATTTCCAACTTGATGATGGGAGTCGGAGATTCAATCTCCTTAAGCAAGAGCTTGCCGAGGAGAAGCACACTAATTGTCTCCTCACACAAAAAATGAATCTTATGAGCTTGAAAAGGAAAATTCCATTAATGATTCTTGTGCTACTAACTCTACTTCTTGTGAAGCATCTACCCTAAAGTAGAACGTTGAGCTAAGGGCTCAACTTGAGTTGCTAACTAGCAAGTACAGAAAATTGGAAGAAAGTCATGAAAAGCTCTCGGGCTCTCATAATGATCTTCTAATCTCCCATGATGGGTAATGTTAGCTCGTGAGGCAAGTATTACCAAGGTAACATCTTGTGAGCCTCCTTTGTACATTAGCACAACCTCTACTCAAAATGCTATTTTGCCGTGTGCTAGTCCTAGTAATCCATCTAGCCATACTATTGATAAAACTTGTGTTGGATTACTTGCTTTTCCTTGTTGCTCTAACAATGGAGTGTCTACTTCCTCTAGTACATGTATTTCTACTAACCATGTAGAGGAAATCAAAGAGCTCAAGGCCTAAGTCACTTCCTTGAGGAATGACTTGGAAAAGAGTCATGAAGGGAAATCCACACTCGATAATATTTTGTGTGTGCAAAAATCCCCTAATGATAAAAGTGGACTTGGATTCAACTCCAATAACAAGAATAAGTCCAAGACAAACAAGAAGAAGGGACAAAACCAAGTCAAGGATTTGGCCAAGATTATTTGCTTCAAGTGCAAGGTTGAAGTACATCATGTAAGATCTTGTCCATTGAAGAAAAAGCACTTGAATGAGAAGAAACAAGGGAAGCGGCCACAAGTACAAGGTCAAGCCCAAGTTGAAGTTAGGCCACTTCTGAAGAAGAATCAAGATAATTCTCCCCAAGCCAAGAAATCAATGAAGAAGAGAAAGGGGAGCACTTGTTGCTACATATGTCGTGTGAAGGGGCACTTTGCCTCTTCATGTTTGAAAATACAAAGGAAGTCACCTAGAGGGGGGTGAATAGGCTTTTAAAATTATTACGGCTTAGGCTCAAGTAAATGCGAAATAAAACTAACGTTTAATTTATTGAGCACAAAACCTAGCCACTAACTTCACCTAGGTGCACCAACAACCTATGCTAAGCAATACAAGAAACAATGTGATAGCAAGGTATAAATACTTCAAGCACGATGGCTATCACAATGTAAAGTGCATAAGTAAATGGCTCGGTTGAGAGATAACCGATGGACGCGGAGACGAAGATTTGTTTTCCGAAGTTCACTTCCAAAGAAGCTACGTCTCCGTTGGAGAGGTGCAATGGCGCAATGCTCTACGAACGCCACAAATGGCTCACCTCGAGGTGTGGTGGCTCGATGCTCACCCAACGCCACACAAGGCCTCACCCCGGATGCGGAAGCACGCAACTCACCGACGCCACAAAAGGCTCACCCTATTCTCCCGAGTGCGCACCACAAAAGGCGGGCACTCGCTCCACTATGGGACGCTTGAGGGCGGTCACCAAACCCGTACAATATTGGGGCTAACTCCACAACTCAATTGGAGGCTCCCAACAACAAAGCCACAACAGGCTACAATGCCACAAAAGGCCAACAATGCCACAAAAGGCTACAAGACCACAAAAGGTTAACAAGACCACAAAAGGTCAACAATCCAACCACACAACCGTCTAGGGTTCCAAGGAACCCAAGAGAAACAAGATCACAAGCTTGAACTCGCTGAATCTCTGAGGAGAACTCAAACCTATGCACCAAATGCAAGGGCAAGTCATTCTCTCCCAAATTCCAACAAAGCTACAAAAGCTATTGGGGAAATAAGGGAGGAAGAACACAAGAGGAGAATACAAAACTCTCCAAGATCTAGATCCCAATAATTCCTTCACAAAGAAGGAACACACTATCCATATTGCAATTTCTATCACCACTCACCATATCATTACCTTGTGAAAAATCACATGTTGGTGAAGTGGTAGACGAAGAGAACTCATCTCGACCGGAAGTGGAAGCAAAACAATCATCCTTAATAATGTTGGACTTGCTATATTTATCTTGAAGCCTGGTCCATATCTCACGAGCACTTGAATAAGGCATGATAGAAGAAAGAACTACATTGCTCACAACATGCATAAGAATTTTAGTAGCTAGAGCATCTATATGAGAGTTCAACTTCTCCTCTAAAGATTCGTTTTGGGTATCCATAGGAGAAGAGAAACCCACATATAGACAGCCCTCGATAATTGGGTGAATTTCCCGAAACAAATTAAGCATGCGAATTTTCCAAACATCATAATTTGTGCCATCGAATGTGAGCATGTCATTGTGCACTAATCCTCTAGCCGACATCTTTACTCTCAAGGCGGTGAAGCCTAAAATAAGAGACCGTGCTCTGATACCAATTGAAAGGATACGGATGTCGCCTAGAGGGGGGGGTGAATAGGCGATTAAAACTTTACCTAGAGTGGCTCAACAAGGGCGGAATAAAACTAGTGTTTACTTTGTAAAGCACAACCTAGAAACAACTAAGGTTTACCTATGTGCACCAACAACTTATGCTAAGCAATACAAGCAACAAAGTGATAGCAAGATATATATTACTTCAAGCACGAAGGCTATCAAAATGTAAAGTGCATAAGTAAAGAGCTCGGGTATAGAGATAACCGAGGCACGCGGGGACACCGATATTTTACCGAGTTCCTCCCAACATGGAGTACGTCTCGTTTGGAGAGGGGGTGGTATCAAACCACCAACACCACAAAAGGCCTCCCTTATTCTCCGGTGAATCTCACCCCAATGGGATCGATCCACGCTTACACTATCGGTGCACTTGTCGGTGGCAACCGGAACCTCTCACAAGGTTGGGGCACAACTCCACAACTTAATTGGAGGCTCCCAACAAATGCCACAAAAGGCCACAATGCCACCAAGGCCACAAAACCGTCTAGGGTTCCAAGAACCCAAGAGGGACAAGCTCCAATGAGCAATTCAAACCAAATCCTCCAAAGAGAACTCAAACCGATGCACCGAATGCAAATGGCAAGAACACCACAAAGATGCTCAAATCCCTCACTCTCAAGTTCCAACAAAGCTACTAAAGCTATTGGGGGAACAAGAGAGGAGGAATCAAAGAGAGACACAAAATCCCCCAAAATCTAGATCCCCAAAGATGCACTCATAAAGAGATGAATCGGTTAGGTCAAAACGTGGGGCTAGATCTCCTCTCTCTTCCACTCAAAAATGGGCAAGAATCATCGGAGGGAAAAGATTAGGCAAGCTTCAAGATCTAGAGCAAGTGTGGACAAAGTTTAGCTAATAGATGAGAGAGGAGTTAACTAAACTCAAAACGGGCAAAGCCTTAAATAGGGCCCAAAAAATCTGGCAATTTTTCTGGACGGTCCGGTAGTACCGCGAAAACCCGTACTACCGCACTGAACACAACACATACAGCAAGCGAGCCAGAGAGAGAGAAAAAGCAGCAGAGCCAGAGGGCAGCAAGCGGGCAGCAGCAGTTCTCACGCGGGTCAACGCACTCGCGTGCGTGGGCCAGCACGCCCGGGGCAGAGCAGCAGCGCAGCTGGCGCGCGCATTCAATGCATGCGAGCAGCAGCCGCAGCAGCTACGCGCGGTGAGCCAGCGCGGGCCCAGCAAAGCATGCAGCCAGGCGCGCGCGTGAGCGAGCAGAGGAGTGGGGCCAGCACATGCGCAGCTCGCAGCGGGCGGGCGCACGGCACGAGCGCGGCAGTAGGGACGGGCGGGGCCAGCAGCTAGGCGCGACAGCAAGCGAGGCTAGCGGCAGCGCGCGCGAGCGGGCCCAGCGAGCGAGCGCGCGGGACGCGAGGCGTCCGATCTGGCGGCGGCCGCGGGCGCGGGGCGAGCGGCAGCTGCGGGCTGCACGCGAGCGCAGGATCTAGATCTAGATCAGAAAATAAACTGGGCCGGAAAACTGGGTCTGGATCTGGGCGAATTTAGACAAGAAAAATTAGGCCGGCCGGTAGTACCGGCCCACCCGGGCGGTACTACCGGGCCGGCCGGTACTACCGTAAAAAGGTACCTAGCGAGACAGAAAGAAATCGGGCCGTTTTTAGGCCCGGGCGGTAGTACCGGCCCGTCCGGGCGGTACTACCGCTTGGCCTAGAAAACAGCCTAACAGGCAAATATTCAAACGGCAATAACTTTTGACTGGAAGCTCCGATTGACCCGATTCAAATTGCGTTGGATAGAGGGCGACAAGGGCTTCCCAATAAAGTATCATAAAGTATCAAGTGAGAAAGTATCAAGTAGAATAATGTGATATACCTCACTTGGTGAGAAACCGAAAAGCCGCATAAATCAAAATCGCAACAAGATACAAATGGGAGATCCGATTTAGATGAACAAGAGCTTGTTATGGAGATTACCACAAGCTCTATATCATCACATGGATAAGACCAAATAACAACCAAATATGATGATGCAAGTATGCAAAGGTTTGAGCTCTGTCCAAACGATGTGACCGAATTACTCATACGAGAGCCCCTCTTGATAGTACGGTTATCTATCCTAAACCCGGTCTCACACACACAACGTGAGACCGGCAAAAGGTAAAACCTATCAATATTATACCTTTGCTTTGAGCATTCCACTTAAGCTCGATGTAGACGATCTTGCCCTTCTCAAGATGGAACGCCTTCCTTAATTCCTCATCATCGACCTCGCATATTGAGCTTGCCCAACAAATCTTCTTTGCATTTCATTGACCTTGAAGCCAACACATGCTCCAAGCGATGCCAATGGACAAATCCTACAAATATAACTTAATACACACATTAGTCCATAAAGATTGTCATTAATTACCAAAACCACACATGGGGCCCAACATGTTCTTTCAATCTCCCCCATTTTGGTAATTGATGACAATCCCTTTAAGAGGGTTTATATAAGGAATTTTAATGAATAGAATGGTAATACCAATATCAAATACTACACAATAATGTGATATTGGTACCACCATCATATATAGAGCAAACTCCCCCACAATCTATGCATGTGTGATGAACTTGAATTTCATTGCATATATTGCCAATCATTATCATTGGTGGAGCTTAATCTATATATACCACATGCTAAGCAACAAAAAAAAGGATGCAAGAGCATGAGAGGCAAATGCACAAGAACAAACTCAATGCATAAACCAACTTCCCTTAAACCCTCTAAAACTTCTCCCCCATTGGCATCAATTGCCGAAATGGGTGACAAGTTCTAGAAGGCAAATATAGTAATAATTCCTCCAAAGGTGTGCTTTCGCACATATCCAATGATTAATACTTGGGAGGGAGTAGAACTATATCGAGGATCCGAAGATTGCTAAAGGAATAAAATAAAACGACGCATCACAAATGATGCAAGCAACCATAAGATCCGACAAACCAATTTGAAAACAAAAAATGAGTTCAAATGGAACCTACAAGATATTATGATATGAGCAAAAGTGCGCTTTAAATAACAAATAGAGAAGCTCCCCAAGATTTGTGCACAATAGTAAAATAAATGCATTGGAATACATAATGCACAAATATGGAATCCTTGCTCCCCCATAAGCATTTAAAGAACAACAAGTGAGAAAGAATAGAAATGAGCATTATTAAATGAATTAGATGAGCTCCCCAAAAATAATGCACCAATTTTGATAATTATATTTGGGAACAAGGTGCATAATCATGGAATCCTCACTCATCCAATTTCATTTAATAATACAAGGCATGAGAGAACAAGTATGAGTGCCCGAAGATGCAAACAAGAGGAACAAGCACTCATAGGCAAATAAATTTGGAAGCCACCGAAAAATCAAAAGGAATAAAAGGTGGTGTCCAAGGAATAAGATTCAACTAAAATTATCTTCTCATATGTGCATATGTCTCTAAGTGGAAAACATCACAAAGACATGTGCCAACAAAGACATATGCACACATAAAGAAGATTATACAAGAAAGCACATGAAAGGCAAAAATGAAGTCATAACATATATCAATAAGATTTTTGCTTCAAGGCATGGCCAAAGGCTCACATATATCTTATTGTACATTAATGAGCTTCAAACACCGACACACTACATATATTACAACTATCACCAAGGGAAAAGGAGAAAGTTGAAATATATGGAGAAAGGCAACAAGTATCATAAGATAAAATAGACTAGCAAAAATCTCACTATTGCATATGAGAGAAGTTGATGAAATGATAGGCAATAAAATTGCTAGATTTACATATTTGGGATTGGAGGATCATATGCATGATTTTGTATAGTCCCAACTATATGTACTCATCTCAACTTATACACATTTACAATAGAGAGTTCTATTAAAACCAAGGCTAGAACTACAACAATTACAAACACATGAATTCATGCTAGAAGGCAACCGACTAACGGTTGGAATCAAGATATATGAGCATGAGAAAGAGATACTTGTTACCGAGATATAATTGGTAGGATGTAGAGTATATGAATTCGTTGATCATCCTAGCTTGACTCAACTTTTCATGTATGCACCACTTCTTCAAAATTGAAAGACAAGCATCCAATATATCTCCAATGTACCTAAAACACAATTAAGTACAAAATGGTCCCCAAACTTATTGGGTCCTAAGTAGTTAGAGAAACTACAATACATAGGAGAGACTCCACATAATTATGTGCACATTGATATGAAATTGAATTTCATGCACAACTTAGCCGATGGGATTTGGTGGAGTTTCCCCTATATATTGGATCAAAGAAAGCAAGCATGCCACATTATAAACATATAGTAAATATGCATGCATAAAGCTTTCAAGAACCAAAAGGAGATACAATTTGAACAAAACACCAAGTAAATCGAGATTGCACACACAAGAGTGTGACATGACAAACGATGTCCAAATTGTATCAAAGAACCAATTCAACACATGAAAGATCACAAGTTCAACAAATGAACTAGGCTAAAACCAAAAGGAGCAAAAGATAGATAGAAATAAAAATGCTCAAGGGTTTATCTCATTCTAAAAAGGTCAAATCAAGAAACAAGGAATGAGAAAAAACCAACTCCCAACAAAAAGCAAGGTTCCAACAAGAAACCAAACTCCCCAAACTTCTCATGATGGCACAAAATACCAAAACGAAAGGATTGGTCTTCCAAGCACATAAAACCCGATATGGATCAAACGATGAAGCATAAATATGAGTGTTCTAAATAATATAGGAGAGCTCCCCCATAGATAGTGCATTATGTAGGATTTTCCTTTTAAATTCAAAATGCACACAAATGGGATCATCACTTGCACCTACAATAAGTAAAACACAAGAGGATATCAATAAAATAAGAAGATCCACAAGAAGCAAGGAAGGCTTGGGAGACAACACAAAACATTTTCTTGGCCAAAGATAGAATAAAAATAAGCAAGGCCAAAGTGAATATGATCAATAAATTCTACCTTAAATTGAGTACTCATTGTCCAAGGACAAGAAATATTGGGAATAATTTGCCCTAGGTAGTTCATACGGATATCCAAGATCATATACACACAACAATAAGCATATAACTAAATATAGGAATTGAGCATGATACTTCAAACAAGACTCTTGGTAGCTTCCAATAGTCACACAATCACTAGTGATTAGAGTAACTTGAAGCAAATGGTTTCCATCCGAATATAAATATCTAAATATGAGGAAACACATACCAAGAACCACTCTCATATACAAGATACAAAATAAGATCAATAAAGCCATTTAATCAAATTGGAACTTGTATGAGCAAATGTGTCGCATAGGTGCTAGATAATTATCAATATCAATTCTAAGTGACACAACCTCGAATATTCACATTTTCTAGGATTGTAGTATGCACTAAGAATATGACTCCCCCATAATGTGATACTACCATAAAACCAACACGAGGCAAAATGATACAAATAGAGATAATTAATGGACATTATAAAATTAAATTTCTCATGAGAAACATACCACAAAGAGACTATATAATCTTCCAATATAAATACTAGGTTGTAGCATCCCAGTTGTCTAACACCTGTAATGCTACTTGTTATAATAATAAAAAGGGCCACTTCCAACATATAATTGTTGCATCATCACCATGTCATGCTCATGTCATCATGCCACCTTGCATTTGAGCATCATACAAAACCTGTTCTTGTTTGGCTCTTATCTCATGTGCACTATTAATTGTATTTGCCCCTTGATATTGTATTTGGCTTTTGATATATTGTTAATTGCCCAAGTTGAGTTGGGGGCATATCTCTTTTGAACTCCACCACCTTTCTTTCACCACCTTATAATTCCACCATCCAACTAATATGAGCTTGGCATTTTATTTGAGTTATCTCTAGCTCATGTTGGTTGGTTGGATTCCTTCCATAATCTTTTGCTTGGCCTTTGCCACCTTTTGGGAATGCAAGGAATAATGCCACATGGATTAATGTTGTTTTCACAATATAGCTACATGGCAATTATTGTTTGCATGGGCCATGCAAGTGCCACCTTTTTCTTGTCCTTGGGAATGTTTTTTGGCTTGGCTTGCATGGATCATCTATCCTTTGTTTCAATCTTGTTTTGGCTTGTAGAATTCTTCACCACATCATCTACCTCTCTATCCCCCTCTAGCTAAAACCCTAGTCTACCATACCCCCCTCTAAGCAAAAACCCTAAACCTACCCATGCCCCTAATCATCCTAGCTAAAAACCTAAACCACACCTATTCTAATCACAACCCAAAGTACCCCTCTCCCTCTCCTCTCTAGCTAACCCACCCCTAAACCTAATCTAGCATGTCCACATGGTCACCACGCCCTAGCTACCCCCACCCAAACAACCCCAACTCGAGCTCCTCCCTCCCCTCTTATCTCTCTGTCCAGCTGCCCCACACCGAGCTCCTCGACCTGGCCAGCTGCAGCCCCCACCTGCCAGCCTCCCCTCCCTAGCCAAACCTGCCCAGCCCGTGCATGCCCTGCCCTGGCCCCATGCCATGCACGTGAGGAGGAAAAAGTGGCACCGAGGCCACCTTCCCCTCCCCCACGCAAGCCACACCGCCCCGTCCTTATCTACCCCAGCCCCCCTCTCTCTGCTCTCTAGATCTGGCCGAGGCGCCTGGCTCTCCTCTCCTCCCTCTCCAACACGCCACCAGCTCCGTCTCGCCGGCCACCGCAAGCACCACGTCTACCCTTCCTGCTCCTCGTTGATCCGGCTCGCGAGCACGTCGTGGAGGAGCTCGAGGACACTGGGAGTACCCTCCTGCTTCACCTGGACCGCGCCAACGAGGAGGAGAAGGCCTGCACCGTCTCTGCACGCCGGGACGCCCACCGGAAACCCTAGCTCGCTGGGCCTCTGCTTCACCGACGACCTGCTGCTCGCCGACCCGATCCAACTCCACCATCAACCTCTAGGTGAGCCCCGGTACCCCCTAGACACGGTCCGCTTCGCCGCCGTCGCCGGTGCTCGCCGGGCAATTCGTCGAACGGCCTCTGTGCACCGGCGTCGTGCTCGTTTCTGCTCGCTCCCAGTCGCGAACACCCTATCTAGCATGCGCCCACCTCACCGTCACCTACCCCAAACCTACCGCAGTGGCTCAGGCCCTCTGCGCGAGCCAGCGATCAAGAGATCGATCCCCCACCGCGCCGCGCGCGTCGCGCGAGCGACTGTCGCGTGCCCCGTCAGGTTCAGAGGAAGAAGTACAGTACACGCGTGGTCGTTTTGCACCTACACCCCTCACCTTTTGTCGCGCCAACCCGCGGTCCAGCCTGGCCCACTGTCGGTGTCTTTGGCGCTTTTGCAAAAAGTCTCCCAGGTTATCTGAGAAGCAACCCGCGGTCCCCCTCCTTCTCAGACTCTGGCGTGTGGGTCAGTAAGCGCCTGGCCCCACATGTCTGTGACCAGGGCTAGAATAGGCTGGGTATAAAAAGCTTCCAGAGTCTGTTTTAAAATTCAAATCTTGTTTAAATTATTTCAAATCCCAATATATTTCAGTCATAAATAAATTTTTCAATATTAATCCAAACAATACAAATGATATATGTTTTGAGTTCAGAAAAATGAGAGGATTTCAAATATGCCATTCAATTTGCCTTTTGCACATTTAAAATTCCAAGTTGAATTAAATTACCACAATTACCACTAGAACTTAAATAATTAATAACTTTTATTTTATAATTCCAAATTTAACAAATGATATGTCTAAAATGTTCAGCTCGACGAGACCTTTCTGTTTATGCTATCCATGACTTTAATTGCAGCATGCATCATATAAAAATATAGTGTACAGCAACTTTTATGGCAACAAATATGATCCAAAACCCCATTAAAATGCTATTTCTTGTCTTCCACACCTCACCCATGCCATGCTACTTTAATGCCATGCAATTTGTGCATCATTCATCATGGCATGATTGTTTGCTTGACGCATTTTATTCATATGCTTGTGCTCTATATTCATGTTGGCCTTGTTTGTTTGGTTTTTCTCGGATAGACACTGAGCAGGGGATATATCAAGAGAACCAGGAGCACTACCCAGATCCGTCTCTCGCTTCAACTGAGTTGCCAGGCAAGCACTACCACATGCTTGCATACATACAGTACCTATTGCCTCTATCTTATTCTTGCATCATTGAGTCGCGAATGTATTAAGCTGAATCCCAAGTATTGCATAGCCTTTACTTTAAACCCCACCAAGCTTGTTCCTCCATCCCATGAGCCATTACTATAGGAGTTGTTTGAGCCATGCGAGTCATAGAACAGCATGTGTAGGGTATGTGAGAGTCTGATGGATAACGAGGTACCTAAACAACTTAACCTGAGTAGGAATGGGATAACTAATGAAAGTGGCATCGGTGAGCAACATCTGCTATTTGGTTTTTCCTGCTCACTTGTGTCCCGTAGGACCCCGAGTACTTGATACCTGTTCCTTGATTTATCGCGCTATCCACATCCGGGAGGTATATGGGACCCCCCCGAGCCAAAGCTTGATTCCGTCTTATTTCTTGGGGCCACAAACTAGTTTGAGGTTTTGTTACTATCCTGTACTTATGCCATGCTTTTCTGTTTTATTAAGATTGTGCGAGGAGCACACTGTACTGTTTAGGTAAGCGGAGTGTTTTCGCGGTATCGACAATCCCAGTTTTGGGTTCCCAGTCGTTTACAGCCATTGACGCAAACCTTGAGTCCGTCTCGGAGCTTGCTTACTTCGTTGCGGGTCTACTCAATGGGGTGGCCCCCTGAAATATTTCTGAATCCTGTGATTGCTTTGGCGTGAAGGCCTCGTTGGGTTTTGATTTGGTTTTTCCGAGGTTGATCGAGTGTGTGTTGCTATTGGTGCACCCCGGCCGGGTAAAACTTTCTGAAAGCCGTGTCCGCGGTTATGGACGACTTGGAGCACAGTTTCTCGATCATAGACAAGCATAACTAAAGTACCGCTTTAATCTGACTAAGTAATTTGACTAGTAAATAGTGCAACTCTCATGGAATGGTTAATAAAATTTCCAACGGATGGGGGTTGTTCGTCCGCTTCCTCGTTGGTAAGCGAGGAGGAGGATGGATCGGATGAAATTACTGTTATAACTGTTGTCCTTAATTCACGGACATCCGTCTATCATTGGTTAGGCGGATGGTTAGCGTTTATCTGTAGAACTGCTAGGGTTTATCTTTCGCTGCAATTGCGTCACCCCAGGTTGTGTCCCCTTTAGAGGCATTAAGACTTGCTGAGTACCCTTAGGGTCTCACACGATAAATTATTGGTTCAGATGAACAGGTACCCTCGCAGGACGGATACTGGGTGGAAGAGGCTGATGATGCGGGCAACGATCGTTCGGTGTAGAGATTCCGGGAACGGGGATCCGTGAGATCTGTGGGCGGGATGTGCTTATTTCCATGGCATCTTATGCCGATTTGCTTCTTATCCGTACTCGGACTTGTTTTGCCGCTTCCGGTTGATACTCTGATGTGTGTTGTATGAGGAGTTATCCTAAACTATAGATTTATTCAGGATATTTGAATCTTGCCGTATGGTGTTGCTATATTTCCTTTCTTTTTAGATGGAATGGCTCTGATGTACTTTTGTATGGTGGCTTGCATACATACTCACTTGTGTATGTAGTTGATCCCTTCGCCTGCCGATTACGCCGCCCGTGCAGGTCCCGATGAATTGGAAGTGGTTGGGACGGCCGAAAGGTCTACCCGTGAGTGGCTTTTGGGGCCCCACCGTACTATTTCAACCACTGCCGTTCATCCAGGCTTGTATCTAGGAGCGTAATTCACCGAGGTAGTTACAATTGGTATCAGAGCCATCCCGACCTTCAGGGTTTCAGCCAAACGGTCGTTGTCAGTCTAGCAAATATTTTTGGTAATTATGTATATTAGGGAAAAACAAAACGCGAGAGTAGGACTGCTTCCACTTTTCTTCTTACCCACTCACCCACCATTTTCTGGTAAGGAAGTGTAACGTTTTCAATCCTCTTCTTAAAATTTCAAACTAGGATTCACGTGTTCTGGGTTTCCGTAGTACCATAGGTTGTGTGTGTGTAATCCCTTGTCTATCTGTTGCATCCGAGTTGTTATCTAATCAGCCTTTTGGTTATCAACTGTTGGTACACTCCATACCGATAGGCTTTTGCAAACCGACGCGATCTGTCTTACTCTTTGTTAACCGACGTTATCTTGTTTGAGTTGTTCGTTTCCGTTGTTACCAATCTTAGGTTCAACGTGAGAAGAAGGGGTTAGGATATGTGTTCCACTTGTTCATGTGCGGAGTAATGATCTGAGTACGGGATGGAGTCGCGACCATACCACTACTTTTATCATTCGCTTTTGTATATTGAATCGGTAGAGTCACTAATCTTAATTCGTTAAGTAATTTTGCGCATCTATTGGTATTTTAATGCCGAAATTTGTGGAAAATTTTTCTTTGATATATTTGTGTACCACACTCCTTTTCAGTCGTGTGCGATATGCTTAATATCTTTTAGGTGCTTTGAACTTTGTTGATATTTTAATATCATCTTAGTAAATTGTATCCTTTAATCTTGGTTAATTCCATTTTGGTACTATATTGGATTATTATTATTCTCCATTATAGTACTGACTTGTGTTTTATATCAATCTCAGGATGGCTCCACCACGCCGTTCAGATGAGGACATACCACCAGAGCTTGGGGCCGCATTGTCAAACATAGCTAATGCTTTGGCAGCGATGCAGCAGAACCAGCAGCGCTTGGAAGAAAGCGTCAGAAGAAATGATTTTGCTCCACTCCCTCCACCTCCCAAGCGGGGCGACATCAAGAGCTTCCTGAAATTCAACCCTCGCCAGTTTGATGTTTCAGATCGCCCACTGGATGCGGATGATTGGTTACATGAGACGTCAAGGCTTCTTGAGACTGCTGATGTTCCTGAGCAGGAGTGGGTAAAGTGTGCTACTCACCTTCTGAAGGGGGATGCAGCTCTTTGGTGGGAAAATTACTTGAAGGCAAGCTGCACTGGTTTTCAGCCTACCTGGGGACAGTTCTCTGGAGCGTTCAAAGAGCAATTCCTGTCAGAGATTGTGATGGAAAGGATGAAGGAGGCTGTTCTCAACCTGAAGCAAGGAAATGATAACGTCAACACCTACATCAGGAACTTCATGAATCTTTCTCGTTATGGTGGTGATGAGGTATCTGATGACAAGAAGAAGCAGAAGAGGTTCAGGCAAGGGCTCAATGCATCGATCAAGTATGCAATCACACATGCAAGGCCGGCGTCTTTTCTGGAACTACAGCACACAGCTTTGCAAGAGGAAGCAAGCAGGCAAGTGTTCGAGGAGTCCAAGAAACACAACAGGGATGCATCAAGCTCTTCGGTTATGGCAGCTCCTTCTAAGCGGCGTGTCTGGGTTCCTAACACCCCACCGTCGCTCCCGGCTTCACCAAGACCTTCAAGCTACACGTCGAGGCCACTAAACTCCATCACTGCTGCTCCCAGGGGCTACACCAACAATTACCCTGGAGCGCCTGGCGGAGTCCCTGGCTACGTTGCTCCACGTCCACCTGGTGGTTGTTACACGTGTGGAGATCCTGGACATCTGAGCTGGAACTGTCCGTTGAAGAACAAAGCTCTCCCTCAACCCCCGCCAAGATCTGCAGCAAGCTCTCCTACGGTTCGTGCACCACCACCTCGGGCTCTCAACATCAACACCAAGCCCGGGTCTACGGTTGCTCGTGCCAATTGTGTCAACGCCGCTCAAGCTGAGCATGCACCTGGAGTGGTGATGGGTATGCTATCCGTTAACTCAGTCCCTGCACGAGTTTTGTTCGATTCTGGTGCATCGCATTCATTTGTTTCTCACAAGTTTGCAAATGAGAATGAGTTAGCAATGGATCCTCTTCTTAAGCGGTTAATGGTTCTTTCTCCTGGAGCAACAATGGCAGCTGCAAAAATCAGCCATGGCAATCAAATTGAGATTGGTGGCTCTTCGTTCTCGGCTTCTTTAATTGTTCTGGGCAATTCTGACATTGATGTCATCTTGGGCATGGATTGGTTGACGGCAAATGCAGCTGTGATTGATTGTGCTGAACGCTCAGTTTCTTTGAAGATTCCGGAAGGCCATCTAGTATTTTCTCCAAGTCTGACGCCTGCTGTCCAGCTTTTCTCTCTGGCGGCTCTGAATGATGATGCTATGGAAGCTATTCAGAGAGTCCCAGTGGTCTGTGAGTTTCCGGATGTTTTTCCTGAAGAGTTGCCGGGTATGCCTCCGGATCGTGAGGTTGAGTTCGTAATTGAGCTTGAACCTGGAACGGCTCCTATCTCCAAGCGGCCTTATAAAATGGGTCCTTCTGAGTTGGCTGAACTCAAACGACAACTTGATGAACAAGAGAAGTTGGGTTTCATTCAACACAGTACTTCTTCTTGGGGTAGCCCAACAATCTTTGTGAAGAAGTGTGACAGGACTGATAGACTTTGTGTTGACTACCGGGCTCTCAATGCTAAAACCATCAAGAACAAATATCCCCTTCCGCGGATTAATGATCTCTTTGACCAGCTAGCTGGAGCTGTGGTATTCTCTAAGCTGGACTTGAGAAGTGGTTATCACCAAATCAAGATTCGCAAGGAAGATGTGCCTAAAACAGCTTTCACCACCCGCTATGGCCTGTATGAGTACACGGTGATGTCTTTCGGTCTCACCAACGCACCGGCTACCTTCTCGAGGCTTATGAACTCGGTCTTCATGGAGTACCTGGATAAGTTCGTTGTGGTCTATCTGGATGACATTCTGGTCTATTCCAAGTCGAAGGAAGAGCATGAAGAACACCTGCGGTGTGTCCTAAACAAGCTGCGCGAGAACCGCTTGTATGCAAAGTTCTCAAAGTGTGAGTTTTGGCTGCCTGAAGTAACCTATCTTGGTCATGTTATCTCTGCTAAGGGCATTGCAGTCAACCCGGAAACTGTGAAGACAATTGTTGAATGGCTTCCTCCGGCTAATGTAAAAGGAGTGCGGAGCTTCCTGGGTTTGGCTAGTTATTGCCGTCGCTTTGTTCAGAACTTTTCAAAGATAGCGAAGCCGCTTACCGATCTCCTCAAGAAAGGCAAGAAATACCTGTGGACTCCTGCGTGTCAAGCAAGCTTTGAGACACTCAAAGAGAAGCTCACTTCCACACCAGTCTTGGTTCCTCCGGATACATCTAAGCCTTTCCAGATATTCTGCGACGCCTTGTTGCAAGGATTGGGTGCGGTCCTTATGCAAGAGAAACAAGTTGTTGCTTATGCCTCTCGTCAGTTGAAGACGCATGAGATCAACTATCCCACACATGACCTCGAGCTAGCAGCAGTTGTCTTTGCTTTGAAGCTATGGAGGCACTACTTGCTTGGTAACCGTTGTGAGATCTTTTCTGACCACAAAAGTTTGAAGTATATCTTCACTCAGCCTGATCTCAACCTTCGGCAGAGGAGATGGATTGAAGCAATCAATGACTTTGATGTGACCATCAACTACACACCGGGCAAAGCTAATGTCATGGCAGATGCTCTCAGCCGTAAAGCTTATGTCAACAACCTCGTGATGGAAGAACAGCAACCTCTTTTGTGCAAGGAATTCCGTCAGCTTAACCTGGAAGTTGTGGAACAAGGGCATCTCCTGAACCTTCTGGCTACTCCTCTCTTGGAAGAAAAGATTCGCTCTCGTCAGCTGGGTGATCCGCACACAAGAAACATCATCTCTAAACTTGAGCTTCCGAAGTATGAGTCCTTCCACGTTGATGATCAAGGCACGCTTTTCTTCGACCACCGGATGTTTGTTCCAAACTACCCGGGTTTGAGAGACCAAGTTCTCAAGGAGGCGCATGATTCGGTTCTTTCTATCCATCCTGGCAGCACAAAGATGTACATGGATTTGAAAACACAATATTGGTGGCCTGGTTTGAAACGGTATTGTGCCAAGTATGTCTCGGAGTGTGATGTCTGCCGCAGAGTGAAAGCTGTCCATCAGAAACCTTTTGGTCTTCTACAGCCATTGAAACCTCCGGAATGGAAATGGGAGAAAGTAGAGATGGACTTCATCACTGGCTTTCCAAGGTCGCAGAAGGGCAACAATGCAATCTTTGTTGTCATCGACAGGCTTTCTAAAGTGGCTCATTTCTTCCCCGTCAAGGAAACAATTTCTGGAATTCAGTTGGCTGAGCTCTATATCAACAGAATTGTCTCTCTGTATGGGGTTCCGCTTGAGATCAGTTCAGACCGTGGAAGCATCTTCACTTCAAAGTTCTGGGAAAGTTTCCAAAACGCTTTGGGAACAAAGTTGAACTTCAGCACTGCTTACCACCCTCAGTCGCAAGGACAAGTTGAAAGGATCAATCAGATTCTGGAGGATATGCTTCGTGCTTGCGTCATCTCTTTTGGCATGAAGTGGGAGGAATGCCTTCCATATGCTGAATTCTCCTACAACAACAGCTTCCAGAAGAGTCTGAAGATGGCACCATTCGAGGCTCTTTATGGTCGCAAGTGCAGAACTCCGATTGGTTGGTCAGGTGCAGGAGAAAGAATCTGGTTTGGCCCTGATATCGTAACTCAGGCAGAGGAGAAGGTGCATATCATCCTTGAGAACCTGAAGATTGCTCAAAGTCGTCAGAAGAGCAACTATGACAGGAAGCACACGGACATGGTGTATGCCCCTGGTGATCTCGTGTACCTTCGTGTCACTCCCATGAGAGGTACACACCGCTTCGGTATCAAAGGAAAGTTGGCTCCTAGATACATCGGTCCATTCAAGATTCGTGGTAGAAGAGGAGAAGTTGCTTATGCCCTGGAGCTCCCGGAAAAACTCAAAGTCCATGATGTTTTCCACATCTCTCAGCTCAAGAAGTGCTTCAAAGATCCCGGCAGGACCGTGGATCATGAGCTAATCGATCTCCAAGAAGACCTGTCTTATCAAGAACACCCCACCAAAATCCTTGAGACCGCAGAACGAAGGACTCGCAACAAGTCCATCAAGTTCTGCAAGGTGCAGTGGTCACACCATTCTGTTGATGAAGCCACATGGGAGCGTGAAGATGAACTCCGTGCCAACCATCCTTCTCTCTTTGTGTTTTCTTCTTCTTCCTAGAATCTCGGGGCGAGATTCCTGTTTAGTGGGGGAGAGTTGTAGCATCCCAGTTGTCTAACACCTGTAATGCTACTTGTTATAATAATAAAAAGGGCCACTTCCAACATATAATTGTTGCATCATCACCATGTCATGCTCATGTCATCATGCCACCTTGCATTTGAGCATCATACAAAACCTGTTCTTGTTTGGCTCTTATCTCATGTGCACTATTAATTGTATTTGCCTCTTGATATTGTATTTGGCTTTTGATATATTGTTAATTGCCCAAGTTGAGTTGGGGGCATATCTCTTTTGAACTCCACCACCTTTCTTTCACCACCTTATAATTCCACCATCCAACTAATATGAGCTTGGCATTTTATTTGAGTTATCTCTAGCTCATGTTGGTTGGTTGGATTCCTTCCATAATCTTTTGCTTGGCCTTTGCCACCTTTTGGGAATGCAAGGAATAATGCCACATGGATTAATGTTGTTTTCACAATATAGATACATGGCAATTATTGTTTTAATGGGCCATGCAAGTGCCACCTTTTTCTTGTCCTTGGGAATGTTTTTTGGCTTGGCTTGCATGGATCATCTATCCTTTGTTTCAATCTTGTTTTGGCTTGTAGAATTCTTCACCACATCATCTACCTCTCTATCCCCCTCTAGCTAAAACCCTAGTCTACCATACCCCCCTCTAAGCAAAAACCCTAAACCTACCCATGCCCCTAATCAGCCTAGCTAAAAACCTAAACCACACCTATTCTAATCACAACCCAAAGTACCCCTCTCCCTCTCCTCTCTAGCTAACCCACCCCTAAACCTAATCTAGCATGTCCACATGGTCACCACGCCCTAGCTACCCCCACCCAAACAACCCCAACTCGAGCTCCTCCCTCCCCTCTTATCTCTCTGTCCAGCTGCCCCACACCGAGCTCCTCGACCTGGCCAGCTGCAGCCCCCACCTGCCAGCCTCCCCTCCCTAGCCAAACCTGCCCAGCCCGTGCATGCCCTGCCCTGGCCCCATGCCATGCACGTGAGGAGGAAAAAGTGGCACCGAGGCCACCTTCCCCTCCCCCACGCAAGCCACACCGCCCCGTCCTTATCTACCCCAGCCCCCCTCTCTCTGCTCTCTAGATCTGGCCGAGGCGCCTGGCTCTCCTCTCCTCCCTCTCCAACACGCCACCAGCTCCGTCTCGCCGGCCACCGCAAGCACCACGTCTACCCTTCCTGCTCCTCGTTGATCCGGCTCGCGAGCACGTCGTGGAGGAGCTCGAGGACACTGGGAGTACCCTCCTGCTTCACCTGGACCGCGCCAACGAGGAGGAGAAGGCCTGCACCGTCTCTGCACGCCGGGACGCCCACCGGAAACCCTAGCTCGCTGGGCCTCTGCTTCACCGACGACCTGCTGCTCGCCGACCCGATCCAACTCCACCATCAACCTCTAGGTGAGCCCCGGTACCCCCTAGACACGGTCCGCTTCGCCGCCGTCGCCGGTGCTCGCCGGGCAATTCGTCGAACGGCCTCTGTGCACCGGCGTCGTGCTCGTTTCTGCTCGCTCCCAGTCGCGAACACCCTATCTAGCATGCGCCCACCTCACCGTCACCTACCCCAAACCTACCGCAGTGGCTCAGGCCCTCTGCGCGAGCCAGCGATCGAGAGATCGATCCCCCACCGCGCCGCGCGCGTCGCGCGAGCGACTGTCGCGTGCCCCGTCAGGTTCAGAGGAAGAAGTACAGTACACGTGTGGTCGTTTTGCACCTACACCCCTCACCTTTTGTCGCGCCAACCCGCGGTCCAGCCTGGCCCACTGTCGGTGTCTTTGGCGCTTTTGCAAAAAGTCTCCCAGGTTATCTGAGAAGCAACCCGCGGTCCCCCTCCTTCTCAGACTCTGGCGTGTGGGTCAGTAAGCGCCTGGCCCCACATGTCTGTGACCAGGGCTAGAATAGGCTGGGTATAAAAAGCTTCCACAGTCTGTTTTAAAATTCAAATCTTGTTTAAATTATTTCAAATCCCAATATATTTCAGTCATAAATAAATTTTTCAATATTAATCCAAACAATACAAATGATATATGTTTTGAGTTCAGAAAAATGAGAGGATTTCAAATATGCCATTCAATTTGCCTTTTGCACATTTAAAATTCCAAGTTGAATTAAATTACCACAATTGCCACTAGAACTTAAATAATTAATAACTTTTATTTTATAATTCCAAATTTAACAAATGATATGTCTAAAATGTTCAGCTCGACGAGACCTTTCTGTTTATGCTATCCATGACTTTAATTGCAGCATGCATCATATAAAAATATAGTGTACAGCAACTTTTATGGCAACAAATATGATCCAAAACCCCATTAAAATGCTATTTCTTGTCTTCCACACCTCACCCATGCCATGCTACTTTAATGCCATGCAATTTGTGCATCATTCATCATGGCATGATTGTTTGCTTGACGCATTTTATTCATATGCTTGTGCTCTATATTCATGTTGGCCTTGTTTGTTTGGTTTTTCTCGGATAGACACTGAGCAGGGGATATATCAAGAGAACCAGGAGCACTACCCAGATCCGTCTCTCGCTTCAACTGAGTTGCCAGGCAAGCACTACCACATGCTTGCATACATACAGTACCTATTGCCTCTATCTTATTCTTGCATCATTGAGTCGCGAATGTATTAAACTGAATCCCAAGTATTGCATAGCCTTTACTTTAAACCCCACCAAGCTTGTTCCTCCATCCCATGAGCCATTACTACAGGAGTTGTTTGAGCCATGCGAGTCATAGAACAGCATGTGTAGGGTATGTGAGAGTCTGATGGATAACGAGGTACCTAAACAACTTAACCTGAGTAGGAATGGGATAACTAATGAAAGTGGCATCGGTGAGCAACATCTGCTATTTGGTTTTTCCTGCTCACTTGTGTCCCGTAGGACCCCGAGTACTTGATACCTGTTCCTTGATTTATCGCGCTATCCACATCCGGGAGGTATATGGGACCCCCCCGAGCCAAAGCTTGATTCCGTCTTATTTCTTGGGGCCACAAACTAGTTTGAGGTTTTGTTACTATCCTGTACTTATGCCATGCTTTTCTGTTTTATTAAGATTGTGCGAGGAGCACACTGTACTGTTTAGGTAAGCGGAGTGTTTTCGCGGTATCGACAATCCCAGTTTTGGGTTCCCAGTCGTTTACAGCCATTGACGCAAACCTTGAGTCCGTCTCGGAGCTTGCTTACTTCGTTGCGGGTCTACTCAATGGGGTGGCCCCCTGAAATATTTCTGAATCCTGTGATTGCTTTGGCGTGAAGGCCTCGTTGGGTTTTGATTTGGTTTTTCCGAGGTTGATCGAGTGTGTGTTGCTATTGGTGCACCCCGGCCGGGTAAAAATTTCTGAAAGCCGTGTCCGCGGTTATGGACGACTTGGAGCACAGTTTCTCGATCATAGACAAGCATAACTAAAGTACCGCTTTAATCTGACTAAGTAATTTGACTAGTAAATAGTGCAACTCTCATGGAATGGTTAATAAAATTTCCAACGGATGGGGGTTGTTCGTCCGCTTCCTCGTTGGTAAGCGAGGAGGAGGATGGATCGGATGAAATTACTGTTATAACTGTTGTCCTTAATTCACGGACATCCGTCTATCATTGGTTAGGCGGATGGTTAGCGTTTATCTGTAGAACTGCTAGGGTTTATCTTTCGCTGCAATTGCGTCACCCCAGGTTGTGTCCCCTTTAGAGGCATTAAGACTTGCTGAGTACCCTTAGGGTCTCACACGATAAATTATTGGTTCAGATGAACAGGTACCCTCGCAGGACGGATACTGGGTGGAAGAGGCTGATGATGCGAGCAACGATCGTTCGGTGTAGAGATTCCGGGAACGGGGATCCGTGAGATCTGTGGGCGGGATGTGCTTATTTCCATGGCATCTTATGTCGATTTGCTTCTTATCCGTACTCGGACTTGTTTTGCCGCTTCCGCTTGATACTCTGATGTGTGTTGTATGAGGAGTTATCCTAAACTATAGATTTATTCAGGATATTTGAATCTTGCCGTATGGTGTTGCTATATTTCCTTTCTTTTTAGATGGAATGGCTCTGATGTACTTTTGTATGGTGGCTTGCATACATACTCACTTGTGTATGTAGTTGATCCCTTCGCCTGCCGATTACGCCGCCCGTGCAGGTCCCGATGAATTGGAAGTGGTTGGGACGGCCGAAAGGTCTACCCGTGAGTGGCTTTTGGGGCCCCACCGTACTATTTCAACCACTGCCGTTCATCCAGGCTTGTATCTAGGAGCGTAATTCACCGAGGTAGTTACATAGGTGGTATTCCTCATGTACACACATTTTTAGGTTTGTGGAATGCCTAAGCATAACACTCCCCCAAAATGAGATAGTCCATTAATCTCTCACAAGAGCCACATAAGATACCAAATATAACCAAGTAAGGCTCCAATACAAGAAACACACATACATGGTGTGCCACCTAATATGCTTGATACTTCAAGATAATTAAGTGGAAAGCACAACATGTACAAAAGCATGGAAGATACAAAACCAACACATGCACAAGGGGGCGAGTAACTTTCAATGTAAAGAGTTTAGCATATGTTACCGCAAGGAGGAACATTGGAAATATAATATAATCATGATAATCCAAATGGCTTGGCTTGACAATAATAATTGATGAAGATCCCTCAATTCTTCATAATGTAGCCAAGACTCCAATGCCCTCCAATAATACCTATTGATCAAGTTTTGGCTTGTTGGTCCCCAACCAAGTTGGGTCCTAAGAGGTTAGTCACAATAGGCTTGGCAACCCAAATGGTTCTTTTCTTGAATCCACGTTGAGCACCAACAAATTTGGCAAACACATTGCCAACCTCATCCTTACAAAGAGAATAAGCATCATCAATAATGATAGGGTTGGATGAGGAGATACCGATAGTGCATGAGGAAGAAATATGCCCCTTCTCACGGCATATGTAGCAAGTTATACTCTTGCCATCTTTCTTCTTAGGTGAAGCCACAACTCGAGGGATAGCTCGAGTAGTCCTCTTAGGAAGGGGCCCATTAGTGACTTGAGGTGGAGCTTGAGGCCGCTTCCCTTGTTGCTTCACACTAAGAGACTTTTTCTTCAATGGGCAAGATCTAACGTGGTGCCCTTCTTCCTTGCACTTGAAGCAAACAATGTTGGCCGGATTCTTGACTTGATCTTGGCCATTCTTCTTGTTGTCTTTGTGCTTCAACTTGATAGTGGACTTGTTCTTGACATTGGAGTTGAATCCAAGCCCACTCTTGTCATTGGGGGATTTTTGCACACTCAAAATTTTCTTGAGTGTGACCTTCCCTTGTTGACCCTTTTTCAAGTCATTCTTCAAAGAAGTGACATGAGCCTTGAGCTATTTGATTTCCTCTACATGGTTAGTTTCAATACACGTACTAGAGGAAGTAGATGCTACATTGTTAGAGCAACAAGGCATGGAATGTAATTCATCACGAGATATAGCAAGGTTGTGAGGGGATGAATTACAAGGACTAGCACATGGCAATATAACATTTGGAGTAGATATAGTGCTAATGTCCACATGAGGCCCACTAGATGTTACCTTTGACATGATGGCCTCATGAGCCAACTTTAGCCTACCATGGGAGACTAGGAGATCCTCATGCGAGCTTGAGAGCTTATCATGGCTTTCTTCTAATTTCCCATAGTTGCTAGTTAGCAAAGCAAGTTGATCCTTTAGCTCAACATTCTCCTTCAAAATAGATGCTTCACAAGAAATAGAGTTAGTAGCACAAGCATCATTACTATTAGCAAGAGGTGAGGGCAACTTGTCAAGCTATTTTTAATATGAGGCTTTAAGTTGCTCATGTGACTCGGTGAGTTTGATGAGCTCACCCTTTATGACCCTAGAGCCATTTTTGAGGTGCTCAAAATCCTCAACAAGTTTAGCATAAGAAACTTCAAGTTCATCATTTTTAATCTTGAAGGAGTTAGCCACCACAAGTTCTCTATCATGGTATTCCTTTACTCTAGATAATTCTAGAGTAAAAGTCTCCTCAAGAGATTCTTTGGTGTTTTGTTCTTCTTCAAGGGAGTCCTTTACTTGATCAAGTTCATTAGCATATTCACGCTCAAGTGCAAACTTTTCATCAATTATGTTTTCTTGCTCCTCAATAAGATCATTGCCTTCTATAGCATAATTCAAGATTTCAAGAAGGTTGGAGGAAGCAAGTTTATTTTTGTAGAGAGCACTATAGACAACCTCTCCCATTTTCTTAATAGAGGTAATATCATACTTACCTCTATAATCATCATTATCATTCTCAACCTCATCATCATCATCATCATGAGATACAATGGGATTCAAAGAGGTTACCTTTGTTCCCTTAGCCATAAGGCACATGTGAGAGCCGGAGGAAGGTGATGATGAGATTGCACTTGAAGCTCTCTTCAAGACCTTGTCTTGTCCCATAGAATCTTCATTTTCCTCTACATGGTTAGCAACACAAGCACTAGAGGAAATAGAAGCATTTTTATCATGGCAACAAGACAACATGAGCATATCATCATAAGATTTGTTCAAGTCATTTCTACATGATATGCAAGGACTATTAACACAAGCATGTGAGGAATTTTGAGTGCTAGAAGTGTTAAGGTCCAAAGATAGATCATTGCAACTAGATAGATATGAGGGATTACAAATAGTGAACACACTATCCATATTGCAATTTCTATCACCACTCACCATATCATTACCTTGTGAAAAATCACATGTTGGTGAAGTGGTAGACGAAGAGAACTCATCTCGACCGGAAGTGGAAGCAAAACAATCATCCTTAATAATGTTGGACTTGCTATATTTATCTTGAAGCTTGGTCCATATCTCACGAGCGCTTGAATAAGGCATGATAGAAGAAAGAACTACATTGCTCACAACATGCACAAGAATTTTAGTAGCTAGAGCATCTATATGAGAGTTCAACTTCTCCTCTAAAGATTCGTTTTGGGTATCCATAGGAGAAGAGAAACCCACATATAGACAGCCCTCGATAATTGGGTGAATTTCCCGAAACAAATTAAGCATGCGAATTTTCCAAACATCATAATTTGTGCCATCGAATGTGAGCATTTCATTGTGTACTAATCCTCTAGCCGACATCTTTACTCTCAAGGCGGTGAAGCCTAAAATGAGAGACCGTGCTCTGATACCAATTGAAAGGATACGGATGTCGCCTAAGGGGGGGGGGTGAATAGGCGATTAAAACTTTTCCTAGAGTGGCTCAACAAGGGCGGAATAAAACTAGTGTTTACTTTGTAAAGCACAACCTAGAAACAACTAAGGTTTACCTATGTGCACCAACAACTTATGCTAAGCAATACAGGCAACAAAGTGATAGCAAGATATATATTACTTCAAGCACGAAGGCTATCAAAATGTAAAGTGCATAAGTAAAGAGCTCGGGTATAGAGATAACCGAGGCACGCGGGGACGCCGATATTTTACCGAGTTCCTCCCAACATGGAGTACGTCTCGTTTGGAGAGGGGGTGGTATCAAACCACCAACGCCACAAAAGGCCTCCCTTATTCTCCGGTGAATCTCACCCCAATGGGATCGATCCACGCTTACACTATCGGTGCACTTGTCGGTGGCAACCGGAACCTCTCACAAGGTTGGGGCACAACTCCACAACTTAATTGAAGGCTCCAAACAAATGCCACAAAAGGCTACAATGCCACCAAGGCCACAAAACCGTCTAGGGTTCCAAGAACCCAAGAGGGACAAGCTCCAATGAGCAATTCAAACCAAATCCTCCAAAGAGAACTCAAACCGATGCACCGAATGCAAATGGCAAGAACACCACAAAGATGCTCAAATCCCTCACTCTCAAGTTCCAACAAAGCTACTAAAGCTATTGGGGGAACAAGAGAGGAGGAATCAAAGAGAGACACAAAATCCCCCAAAATCTAGATCCCCAAAGATGCACTCACAAAGAGATGAATCGGTTAGGTCAAAACGTGGGGCTAGATCTTCTCTCTCTTCCACTCAAAAATGGGCAGAATCATCGGAGGGAAAAGATTAGGCAAGCTTCAAGATCTAGAGCAAGTGCGGACAAAGTTTAGCCTAATAGATGAGAGAGGAGTTAACTAAACTCAAAACGGGCAAAGTCTTAAATAGGGCCCCAAAAAATCTGGCCGTTGGGCAATTTTTCTGGACGGGTCCGGTAGTACCGCGAAAACCCGGTACTACCGCACTGAACACAACACATACAGCAAGCGAGCCAGAGAGAGAGAAAAAGCAGCAGAGCCAGAGGGCAGCAAGCGGGCAGCAGCAGTTCTCACGCGGGTCAACGCACTCGCGTGCGTGGGCCAGCACGCCCGGGGCAGAGCAGCAGCGCAGCTGGCGCGCGCATTCAATGCATGCGAGTAGCAGCCGCAGCAGCTACGCGCGGGCCCAGCAAAGCATGCAGCCAGGCGCGCGCGTGAGCGAGCAGAGGAGTGGGGCCAGCGCATGCGCAGCTCGCAGCGGGCGGGCGCACGACACGAGCGCGGCAGTAGGGACGGGCGGGGCCAGCAGCTAGGCGCGACAGCAAGCGAGGCTAGCGGCAGCGCGCGCGAGCGGGCCCAGCGAGCGAGCGCGCGGGACGCGAGGCATCCGATCTGGCGGCGGCCGCGGGCGCGCAGGTCAACGCGAGGCGGGCGCGGGGCGAGCGGCAGCTGCGGGCTGCACGCGAGCGCAGGATCTAGATCTAGATCAGAAAATAAACTGGGCCGGAAAACTGGGTCTGGATCTGGGCGAATTTAGACAAGAAAAACTAGGCCGGCCGGTAGTACCGGCCCACCCGGGCGGTACTACCGGGCCGGCCGGTACTACCGGCCCACCCGGGCGGTACTACCGGGCCGGCCGGTACTACCGTAAAAAGGTACCTAGCGAGACAGAAAGAAATCGGGCCGTTTTTAGGCCCGGGCGGTAGTACCGGCCCGTCCGGGCGGTACTACCGCTTGGCCCAGAAAACAGCCTAACAGGCAAATATTCAAACGGCAATAACTTTTGACTGGAAGCTCCGATTGACCCGATTCAAATTGCGTTGGATAGAGGGCGACAAGGGCTTCCCAATAAAAAGTGGAAACATTGATTATCACCAAGTGAGAAAGTATCAAGTAGAATAATGTGATATACCTCACTTGGTGAGAAACCGAAAAGCCGCATAAATCAAAATCGCAACAAGATACAAATGGGAGATCCGATTTAGATGAACAAGAGCTTGTTATGGAGATTACCACAAGCTCTATATCATCACATGGATAAGACCAAAGAACAACCAAATATGATGATGCAAGTATGCAAATGTTTGAGCTCTCTCCAAACGATGTGACCGAATTACTCATACGAGAGCCCCTCTTGATAGTACGGTTATCTATCCTAAACCCGGTCTCACACACACAACGTGAGACCGGCAAAAGGTAAAACCTATCAATATTATACCTTTGCTTTGAGCATTCCACTTAAGCTCGATGTAGACGATCTTGCCCTTCTCAAGATGGAACGCCTTCCTTAATTCCTCATCATCGACCTCGCATATTGAGCTTGCTCAACAAATCTTCTTTGCATTTCATTGACCTTGAAGCCAACACATGCTCCAAGCGATGCCAATGGACAAATCCTACAAATATAACTTAATACACACATTAGTCCATAAAGATTGTCATTAATTACCAAAACCACACATGGGGCCCAACATGTTCTTTCAAAAGGTCTGAGCTTTCTCCGAACGATGCAAATGAGACACCCGCTTGAGAGCCCCTCTTGATAGTACGGCTATCTATCCTAAACCCGGTCTCCCAACTAACAATACGAGACCGGCAAAATAAAAGCCCTATCAAGAACATACCTTTGCCTTGAGCATCCCACTTGAACTTGATGTAGACCGTCTTGTTCTTCTATAGTGGGAACACCTTTCTTGGATGCTCTTGCTTGATGAAGATGAAGACTTGAAAATTGCTCCCCCATACTCCATGGGGAAACCTCTTATTTGGACTTTTCGTCATCATTCCATGAGCACGAGGATGGCAAGCTTCAAGCATGAGATCTTCTAGAGATGGCGCATCTTGAGCTCGCCCTTCTTCTTCCCTACTTGAGGTTGATCCATCTTGATGAAAATCTTTGAACATGTCTTGATCAACCTTCAAGCTCCTTCTTTCTTCATGATTCCAATGGGCACAAAGCCCTTGGACATTTATTCATCTTCCAACCTTGAGACCAACACATGGCCTAGGCGATGCCAATGGACAAACCTACAAGTGAAACTCAATTTACACATTAGTCCATAGATATTGTCATTAATTACCAAAACCACACATGGGGGCATACATGCCCTTTCAATGTTCAAACTGTACCTTATCTAACTCTATTCTCTTAGGAAGGATAAGGATGGCAATGTGTTTGCCAAGTTTGTTGGAACTCAAAGTGGTGTCAATAAAAGAACCATTTGGTTTGCCAAGCCTATTGTGACTAACCTCTTAGGACCCAACTTAGTTGGGGACCAACAAGCTCAAACTTGATCAATAGGTGTTTTTGGAGGGCATTTGAGACTTGGCTAACTCATGAAGAATTAAGGGATCTTCATATATTATATTTGATCAAGCCACGTCATTAGGATTATCTTATCCCTATCTTATATCTAATGCGCCTCTTCATGGTAACTTGTACTAAACTCATTTACATTGGAAGTTACTTGCCCCTTTACATGTTTTGGTTTTGTACCAAGTATGTGTTTGTATTTGGTGTTCCTCATGCTTGCTTATTTTGTGTATTCAAGTATGTCTAGGTGTTTGGCACATCATTTACCCATGTGTCTCGTTTTGAGCCTCTAATGCATCTTGATGATATCTTATTTGGATCTTTTTGAGTTGTTAATGGAACATCCCATTTTGGGGGAGTGATATGCCTCGCGCATCTCTCAAACCTTAAAATGTGTGTGCGTGAGTACTACCACTTAGGATTGATATTGCAAGCTTATATAGTCACTATGTGGTGTGTCATACTCATGAGAAATTCAAATTCTAAATGTCCATTAATTCTCTCTAGTTGAGGTTGTTTTTCCTATTATTAAGAAAAATTGAATATCACATTATGGGGGAGTAATATGCTTCTTTTGCATATCACAATCCTAGGAAATGTGAACATATGAGGTAGTGCCACTTAGAATTGATATTGTTGATTATCTTGTTTCTAGGTGGCATGTTGGCTCAAACAAAGTCCTATTTTTGTTAGAAGCTTTTATTGCTCGTCTTTTTGGTCTTTGTTTGAGCAAGAAATTCTTAATGCGGTCTTCCTCAAATACATACCTCTATATCTTTTTGGGAGACCATTTGCTTCAAGTTATTCTAATCATTGCTTTGCATGATTGTGTGACTAGATTGAAGCTATCAAGAATCTCTATCTTTGCATAGTGCTTAATCTTTTTATTCCTATCCTATGCTTTTTATTGTGAAGATCTATCTTTAATATCCGTGCAATATACCATCGGAAATCAATTCCAATAAACTCATTGTCTTTGACAATTGATATACTTATGTGTGGTAGCATTTGTGGATCATCTTCACCTTGGATTTCACCTCTTATTGCCTTTTTCCTTTTCAAAATTTGTTGTGGCTCCCATTGTCTTCCTTGGCTTTTGAACATCTCTTTGATGATGTTTTTGATTATTATAAAATGTGTTTTAGTGGAAGACAAACCTTTTCTTCTCAAAACCTTGTGCCATTGTGAAAAGTATTAAGGGTTTGGTTTATTTGTTGAAACCTTGCTCTTTTGGGAGTTTGTTATCTCATTCTTTATTCTCTATTTTATGTGCTTGAATGAGATAAATCCTTGAGTATTTTTGTTTTTATTTCATCTTTTTGCTCAATAGTTTTTGCTTTTCATTGGTTGAACTTCTTTGAACAAATCTTGTGTTGATTTGATTCTTTGATATAGTTTGGGCAACAAATGTGTTTTGTCACACCTTGTATGCCTTCTTGAATATTTTGGTGTTCTCCCAAATTATATCTTCTTTGGATATTGAAAGTCTCCATTTGTTTGCTTTATTTGATCCAATATATAGGGTATACTCCATCAAATCCTTAAACGTCTAAGATGTGCATGAAATTCAAATTTAATCTCTAAATATGTACATATTTTTATGGAGTGTGTCCTATGTGTTGTGGTTAGTCTAACCACTTTGGACCCAATAAGTTTGGGGACCAAGATGTACTTGAATGTTGTTTTAGGTACACTGGAGATGCAATGGACGCTTGTATCGTCTATAAGGAAACACCACATGATAATTGGAGCCAATCTAGGATGATCGGAAAATTCTTATCTACTACATCATACCATTGCTATCTCGGTAGCAAGTATCTTATTCATGCATACTATTCTTTCATCCAATCTCTTGTAGGTTGCATCTTGGCATGAATTTATCCGTATGTAAATGTTGTGGTTCTTGCAAGTATCTTTGAAAGACTTCTCTATCCTTACTGCTTATGTGAGTAATTTGAGATGATGCATATAATGGGGAGTATATAAAATCATTTTCATGATTCACCAATTCCAAATATGCCTTCTAGCAATTTATTGCATATCAATTCCTCAGGGTACTCTCATGTGCAATATTGTTGAAATTGCTTTGAATCCTTCCTTTTGATATTTGTTGCCTTTCTCAAAGTATCCCAACTAGCATTTGTTCCCTTAGTGTTAGTTGTGATGTTTTTATTTTTTTCTTTGGTGAAGTTCATTGATATACCATAAGAGAAAATAGAGCCATGGGCTATATATGCACTTAAGCAAAAATATCATGTTTGGTATATCTTATGACTTCCTCTTGGATATCATGTTTTCTTATTTCATTAACCTCTTATGTATGGTTGTTTATTTGTGGATTATTCTCATGTTTTTTCCACTTATAAACTTATATACACGAGAGTATTAATCTCTCGCCTTGATATCATCGCTCTTTGCCGACCATATCTCTTATCCTCTTGGTTTTTAATGGTATTGGTAAGGTCTTGATTTATGAGTGCTTGGTTTACTTTTATTGCATCTTCACACACTCACATCTCATATTTGGTTTCTTTTGGACTTAATCTTGTCTTGACAAGTGTATTTATTTATATATACTCCTTGTATCTTGGTTGTGTTCTAAATAATATAGAGGGATTAAGGATTCCATGTTTGTGCATATTGTATTCAAATACAATAATTAAAATTTATGCACGAACCTTGGGGAGCTTCCTTATTTCATTTAGAGCACTATTTGTCCATTTGATTTTTTGGATCACTGGATTACTTGCTTCATCCGTTGAATTTTCTTCACTGTTTTATCCTTGTAGCAATCTTTGATCCTCAATATAGATTGATTTCCTCCAAATATTCGTCATTGGATACGTGCATTTGATTTCACTCAAATTATGAGAAATGCACACCTTGGGGAGGAACTCATACTATATTGGCCTTCTAACTTTGTCATCAATTTTGGCACTTGTTGTCAATGGGGGAGAAGTTTAGAGGGTTTAAGGGAAATGGTTTTATATAAGATTGGTTTGTTCTTAAGTGTTTCACTTTCATATAGGGTTCACATCATAGAAAACAAAAATTTTCCTACGATGGGAACATCTAAGTATCAAGATCTATCTACTAGATACAAGCAACGGGTGGATATACATCCATAGAATACATACCCTCGAAGACCGAATAGCGTTAACGAGGTTGTACTCGTGGATGATGTAGACGAACGCTTGCCGATCTCAAGATCGTGATGAAGTCCATCTGATCCAGCCGGTCCAGCACCATCAAGTCCAGCACCGCAAAGCAGTGGTGCATCCGTGATCGCACACACGTACGGGTACCCCGACAACCTTCGCGCCCTCGCTCCAGCGAAGCAGCAAAAGCAACAAATCCTTCCAGAAAAAGCCACCGGGAACATGTATCTCGCTGATCCGAGACCATGGGGAAATTCTAAAGGGGGGAGAGAGATCCTTCACAGAGGGGGCACCCCAAGTATTCAATTTCACATGTAGTACCAGTTTCAGCAATTTCAACCGAAATAGTTCCGGTGTCTAGTGAAATAAATTCCTGTGATTTCCTTTTCTTTTTCTGACATATCATTTGCTCCGAATGGTGTTGGTATCCCTTAAGTGTGTCACCCTACGGTTCGTGAATAATGCGTACATGATCGAGACCCCTCTCCAATCAATAATCAGCAGCAGGACCTAGAGATCCGTACTGACTCCCACACATTCAACGATGACTTCTGTGATCGTGTGAACCTTTTACGCTAGTATCTTAATCCCTTTGGTTCACGATATATTACATGTCCGAGATTCGATCATTGGTATCTCTATACCTAGTTTGATCTCGTTACCGACATGTAATCTTTTCTCGTTCCCATGATATAACATTCTAGTGATCAAATCACTTGCTTGCAAGCTAATCAATGTGATATCATCGAGAGGGCCCAGAGCATATCTATCATCATCGGGATGAACAAATTCCACTCTCGATCCACGAACCTCAACATAACACTTTAGTAGTTCTGAAGCCATCTTTATAATCACCCAGTTACGGTGTGACGTTTGATGTCATCGAGAAACTCTTCCGGTGTTAGTGATTGACATGATCTCATGGTCTAAGGATTAGGATCACTTCGTAAGTTGTTATAGCAATATAAACTCAATGACTTTGATCGTAATGCTATACTTTGGATGAATGTTCATCACATCATTACACTAATGTTGTGACCTCGTTATTAACAACATCCAATGTGCATGATCAGGAAACCTTGATCATCTTGTTAATCAACGAGCTAGTTTATAAGAGAGGCATAACTAGGAACTTCCTTTTTGTTTATTAAACACACATGTATTAACATTTCCGTATTAATACAATTATAGCATGCAAAATAAACATTTATCATAAATAAGGAATAGGATACTAACCACTTTATTATTGCCTCTCGGGCATATTCCCTTCAGTCTCCCACTTGCACTAGAGACAATAATCAAGTTTGAAAACTTCGCGTATTTGAACACCTATGTCTTTCTGGTGTTCCATATACGCAACTGCAAGTGGTTAACATAATCTACGGATCTGACGCTTTCAGGTCCGTGTGTATTTGCATGTCTTTGCGTCTCCACGCATCACTCATTCTTTAATGAGATGGCATTGTATAAATTTGGTCTTTTGGTGAGACCTTTAGTTCCTTGGGGTTAAATCATGTCGATACTATTTTTGTACAAAATATCTTTAGTGTTAGCCCGTTGCGAACCACATCTTAGTTTGATAACAAACTACTTGACACAAATTCCCTCCTTTGCTGCTACTATAGCAGTCATGTACTTAGCCTTTTGTTGTAGTATCCGTCACAATGTCTTAACTTTGGAATTCATCCAAATACAACATGGAAACTTTCTTTCCATTTCATTGTGCCACTCATAGTTTAAATTGAGATAAACTTAATTTGTATCTTGTGACAAAACTAGTATCAATGTAACGCTTTACAATGAACTATTTGTAATTGTTTGTCACCTCTACACAAATATATTCTTAGTTCTTTCAAAAGATCATAAGGATATCCTTACTATCGCCCAATGATCATTTTATGATTCATTCTGGTATATGCTCATAACACTTAGAGCATAGGACATATCTGGATATGTACATATCATGGTATGATTGATCAAAACATTCTCGTGATTTCACTCATCAAGTGTCAAAGCACTTGAATCTTGTTTCACTTATCAAGTGTCGATATACTTGAATCTTGATTCAATTCCTTTCCATGCGACAAGAACATTTTCTTGTCGTTTCTATATTGAACTCCTTCAACATCTCATATATGTACGTTTGGCACAACCATATTAGCGTCACAGTCTATCCACTATAGACATTCATGCTAAATATTCGGGTTTTGCCTAAGTCTTTCATCGAAATGAAATTCTTAACCTTTGTCAATAAAAATTACATCATTTCTAATCAACAAGATGTCCTCCACATAATGTATTAGAAATATGTCTCAGCGCTCCCACTTAATTTCTTGCAAATGCAAGCATCTTCATCGTCTCCTGACGAAAACTCCTTTTCATCACGGTGAAGATTCCAATGCCGCGATGCTTACTTCAACCATTGAAGTTTGGATGCCCTTTTTAGCATCCTTTGAATTAACAAAACCCTTTGGATCGTGTCATGTACACGTCCTAGGTAACCATTCTATTAGAAGAACTTTGTTTTGTTTATTCATCTACCATATACCAAATTATATGTAGTGGTTGCTACTTTAATCCGTCCAGACTAAATATCGCTATGAAAGATCAAATCTTGTCATAGTCGACTCCTTGAACATTGTCGTAAAATACTTTACCGACATGTCGATTATTTCATAGATGTGAAACATACATGTCTGTTTCTTTATAGATCCAAATACGACCGATAGGTTTTTACACCTTTCCGGAGGGTCTTCCAAGTTCAAAACTTGATTTCTCGTGTATGTAACTATCACGGATTTTATGGCTTCAAGCCATTTGACGGAGTCAGGGCCCATCATCACTTATTTGCATGTAGTCGGTTCATAATTGTCAAACAATAATGATTTACTCTCAAATCTCAACATTTGATTGTTTATCCGATCTACTTGGTTTAATAGGAACTTAGATCTCCGTGACCACAACCTTTGAGGCACATAAGTTATGAGCATTATGGCAGCCTCCAGAACCATTTTCGGCGCTTCGCAACTCAGCACATTTAGCTAAGGTTAGTTAATCTTATCAAAGTTCTATTGTCCTCCCACTTAACTTTTGTGAAAAATTCCTTTTTCAAGAAACTTCACATTTCAAGCGATAAACCCTTTTGTACTTTGTGTTATGGAGGAATATCCAATGGTATTCGAAATAACCTACAAAGACATGCTCATCCGACTTTGGTTGTAAACATCTTACTTATGCGCATACCAAAATTTAAGAAATGACAATTTGGGTTTTTACCCCAAACCATAACTTCCATGGTGTCATTTCAACGGATCAAGATAGAGCTCTTTTCAGTGTAAAAGCGGTAGTCTCTAAAGCTTTAATCTTTTAAAACATAATGGCAGTTTTATAAATAACACCTTTGATCCAACCATGTCAAACAAGGTTTCATTACAAATCTCAAACACTCCATACTCCTATGGTGTTTAGGGAGATGCAAATCTAGATCTTTTTGCTAAATTTGTAACTCAAATAAATCCCTTTTATGATAAAATCAAAAATCATTTATTTTCTTGTTACACTTGCAACTCAAATAAATCCCTTATGATAAAATCATAAACCATTTTATTTTCTTGTTACAATGATTTTTCACTTCATCTTGAAAGTCTTTGAAACATTTTCAAATATTTCATACTTCTTTCTCATTAAGTGAATATTCACTCAAATTTCCGGAGAAAGTATATAAAGTTGAAACCCATCGCTTACGACTACACATAATGGACTACATACATCGATATGTATAAATTCCAATATTTTAGTCGTTCATTCTTCTTTGGCCTTTGAACGAATTTTTAATTATCCCTAGGAAAGTCTCACAAGCGTCACTTGATCAAATCAAAGACTCCAAAAATCCATGAAAATGGAGATTCTTCATGTTTTCTTTCCAATATAATTTAAACGGCGATGTCACTTCATAAGTGATCTTTCAATCATTTGTCTTGCGACATTTTAGCATTAGTTTTTATGGATGTGATTTCTCCAACTAGATTTGTAAATCATCCATATTATATGGAATACGGTAATTATTTGAACAACCTTTGTTCTCATAATACCTGATTTAAATAACAATTATTAAAAATAATCTTGAAGTCAAGCTTTGATGTCAACGAGAAATACAAACAACGGTTTGTTTGTTTTCGATGAACATCATCACACATTCTCTTGCTAGTTACTTAGGCCATTATAGTTCATGAATTGCGTCGTTCTGTATGAAATTTCATACCAACCAATTCGGTGTCCAATACCCAAGAACCATATTGTCTAACAAGCAAAGAATACAACCATAACATGTATATCATCCATATACCTAAATTGGATATTTCCAATATTTTATTTTCTGCCAAATATATTTTATAGATTCTCTTTCAGCATTTCCTTTTCCTTTTAAAAGAATCTATCAACATCAAAAGTGGCGCCATATACATGACACATAGTCCAAAGCGTGTATATTCAAATAATAATACGTTTGGACTTGCACTTTGAAGTAGATCACCATCATCAAAATGATCGGCATTCTTTCAAAATCCATTCTTTAGTAATCTTTTAGTGTAGTAAACACTTTACATACATCTTATATTCATCCTTATCATGACGACTTTCATGATCAAGCTAATGTAGCTTATAAAGACGAATCGTGAGTATAACGTTACTTTCCAAAACCCTTTTGGATGATTAGGATGTCTAGCATCTCCAACCTTTATAAATTCTCATCCAATATGAGAACATATATTATACTCTATCATATTGCAACCAAAACATTGTTTCAGATATCGTTATATCTGTCACACATGATGGTTTCTGAAACAGTTCTTTCAGCTCCTAGATAAACTTGATATTAAAACAATCAAGAATCATGGAGGCAAACATGATACTTAAGATACTAACACTGGAATTGTTACTCTCGATTTAATACCAATTATTAAATTTCACGGAGTAAACAGAGTTTGCTGAAAGTTTGCAATAGGACTTCAAACTTTAGATTGACACTCAACACAATACGATACCAGTTCATAAAGTAAATATCCAGAACTCTATAGTTCTATTATCTCAATTACAACTAAGCATAAGGTGGTGAACGAATGCCAATGACTACAACAAATTATGCAAATTCACTTTGATTTAATTTATGATAAATTGAGTTCTACTAATCCAAATTAGAAATGAACTCCCACTCAAAAAAGACATCCCTCGTGTCTTTTTGGTGATTACATGAACCAAATCCACTACACCAAGTCCGATCATCACGTGAGTCGGTGTAGCTTCAAAGGCGAGCATCAAATGGTCATCATATCAAAACATATGACTCATGCTTAACCTTTCGGTCCGTGTTCCGAGGCCATGTCTGTACATGCTAGGCTCTCCAAGTAAGAACCTTAGTATGTAACCGTCTTACACCCGAGATATGCTCGTGGATTCAAGTACACCCGATCATCACGTGATGTCTTGAAGCGACGAAACATTGTCGGTGCATACTTAAGGAAGAACACATTTTTATCTTGATATCTAAATGAGGGATCATCTTATTATGCTAATAAAACGCCAAACAAGCAATATAAGATGCAATCAAACATCACATGTTTATAAGTGAAATGATATGGTTCCCGCATATGATCTCCATCATGTGCACCGTGGTATGATCTCTATCATACCTCTATGTGTAAGGCCAATGTCTATGGAACCTACACGTTATGTGTGTTGTAAGAGTATCATCTCATACTTATACTTACAACATAACCATATCATAACACTAGCCCAGCAACAATCTAAACTAGACGTCTCTAATTTATCCATTGCAAGTTTTACGTGGCTTAGGGCTTTCGAAGATAGAACCGTTCTTACCTACGAACATGAACCACAACGAGGATAACCAAATTGTTGACAACTCGTTGCAAATTAGATATTGACTATAGTAGGAGAGACAGACACCCGCTAGCCACTTATGCAAAACTAGTTGCATGTCAAGCGTGGAACATGTCTCATGTGCGAGGACATGTAAAGTTTGTCTGGGCCTCTTCATCCCACTATGCCACCAATATCCAAAGTACAACTAAGAAGCAATAAAATGATCACCATCGCCCACATACTCATATGTGTACTACTCGTGCAAATCATCTACGCATAGATCCGGCTCTAATACCACTGTAGGGTTCACAACATAGAAAACAAAAAAAAATCCTACGATGGGAACATCTAAGTACCAAGATCTATCTACTAGATACAAGCAACGGGTGGATATACATCCATAGAATATATACCCTCGAAGACCGAATAGCGTTAACGAGGTTGTACTCGTCGATGATGTAGATGAACGCTTGCCGATCTCAAGATCGTGATGAAGTCCATCTGGTCCATCCGGTCCAGCACCATCAACTCCAACACCGCAAAGCAGTGGTGCATCCGTGATCGCACACACGTACGGGTACCCCGACAACCTCCGTGCCCTCGCTCCAGCGAAGCAGCGGAAGCAACAAATCCTTCCAGAAAAGGCCACTGGAAACATGTATCTCGCTGATCCAAGACCATGGGGAAATTCTAAAGGGGGAAGAGAGATCCTTCGCGAGGAGGTGTGCTTTGAGAGGAGGAGAGGGGGTCCTTTTATAAGAAGAGGGGGGCACCCCAAGGGGCATGGTGCCAGCCATGGTGGCTGCCCCCACCTCTTCCACATTCATGTGGGTGGAGCTTCCACTCAAAATGAAAAGCCTCCAGTCCCATAAAAGAGCCTCCACTCAAAAATCCACTCACATGCATTAAATTTCCACCAAATTTAATGCGAGCTCTCATTTAAATAAAACTCTTTTATTTATTTATTCAGAATTTTGTTAATTACTTTAATTAACAAACATTCACATAAAACCCCTTGCTAGTATTCATTTTCACATGCAGAACCAGTTTCAGCAATTTCAACCGAAACAGTTCCGGTGTCTAGTGAAATAAATTCCTGCGCTTTCCTTTTCTTTTTTTGGCATATCATTTGCTCCGAATGGTGTCGGTATCCCTTAAGTGTGTCACCCTACGGTTCGTGAATAATGCAGACATGATCGAGACCCCTCTCCGATCAATAATCAGCAGCGGGACCTGGAGATCCGTACTGACTCCCACACATTCAACGATGACTTCTGTGATCGTGTGAACCTACACTAGTATCTTAATCCATTTGTTTCACGATATTTTACATGTCCGAGATTCGATCATTGGTATCTCCATACCTAGTTTGATCTCGTTACCGACATGCACTCTTTTCTCGTTTCCATGATATAACATTCTAGTGATCAAATCACTTGCTTGCAAGCTAATCAATGTGATATCACCGAGAGGGCCCAGAGCATATCTATCCGTCATCGGGATGAACAAATTCCACTCTCGATCCATGAACCTCAACATAACACTTTAGTAGTTCTGAAGCCATCTTTATAATCACCCAGTTACGGTGTGACGTTTGATGTCATCGAGAAACTCTTCCGGTGTTAGTGATTGACATGATCTCATGGTCTAAGGATTAGGATCACTTCGTAAGTTGTTATAGCAATATAAACTCAATAACTTTGATCGTAATGCTATACTTTGGATGAATGTTCATCACATCATTACACTAATGTTGTGACCTCGTTATCAACAACATCCAATGTCCATGATCAGGAAACCTTGATCATCTTGTTAATCAACGAGCTAGTTTATAAGATAGGTATAACTAGGAACTTCCTTTTTGTTTATTAAACACACATGTATTAATGTTTCCGTATTAATACAATTATAGCATGCAAAATAAACATTTATCATAAATAAGGAATACGGTAATAACCACTTTATTATTGCCTCTCGGGCATAGTCCCTTCATTTCATGCATTTCATATTTATTATGTTTTTAATTTCTAGTTTATTCTTGACAATGTATGCAATGAAATTCAAGTTCATCACACATGCATATATTGTGAGGGAGTTTGCTCTATATATGTTGATTCTACTCACATCTCTTGCAGTAGTTGTAGTTTGTGTAAGTAGAATTGGTTTTGATATGTGCTAGTATCTTTGTGTTACTTGAACATATCAAATGCAACCTCTTGTACACAACTTATTCTCGGATAAGTTGCGTACTTGTTTCTAATATTCACTATATAAACCCTCTTGTTGTGATTGTCATCAATTACCAAAATGGGGGAGATTGAAAGAGTAATTGCCCCTATGTGTGGTTTTGGTGATTAATGACAATCCTTATGGACTAATGTTTTCACTGAGTTTTATATGAAGGAATATTCCATAGGTCATGTTTATATTCTATGTTTTGGATTCAAGTATGGATGCCGTGAAGATAAAGATATACCTTGAGTATTGGCATCAAGATCATCGAGTTGAATAGAAGAATATGATATGATCAAGATCTTGAGAGTGTGACCTCAATAGAAGAATTCAAGATATGGATCTAAGACGGTGTCATGATAGCCTCATTAGTTGAGCTATGATTGACTAAGATTTAGAGCATTTAATCAAATTAAGAGTTCTTTATGTAAGTCAAGATATTTATATGGTGCATGAGAATATACATGGTTGACCCATACAAAGAGTGAAGAGTGATTTCAAGTTGGTCAACACATGAAGCATAAAGAATGTACCACATGGATCTTGTGGTATGTTGAGAAGGGCAAGTTCAATATAAGCATCTCGAGAAGATCATTTGATTGAAGCTCGCCGTCCATATAGGTGATAATGAACATGTGAAGACATGTATTAATGAATCTATCCAATAGTGGTGTATGGGGGAGCAAATTAGAAGTTTTCACGAAGCAACAACGATCAAGTGATGCATTCCGGCTTGGATGGAGATTGAAGTGTTGTCATCAAGATCAAGCGGGATGCGCAAGGCAAAGGTATGTCCTTGATAGGTTTTCCTTTTACCGGTCTCAAGGTGGTTGTTGGGAGACCGCGTTATAGGATACATAGCCGCACTATTAAGAGGGGCTTTCGGTTGGATAACTTGATCACATCGTCATAGGCAGCTCAATCCTTTGCATACTTTGCATCTTCCTATTTTTTTGCTTCTTGATGTTTCTCTATGTGAGGTTCTTGAGCTTGTTGCTAGCTCTTCAACAAGCCCAAGTTCATCGAAAACGGAATTCGTATGCATCTTCTATGGCGTTTTCGAGTTTGAAGGTTTTATCGGTTCTTCTTATAGGGAGGCTTCTTACCTTTCTTCATTTGCTTCTATTCTCCTCTATTGTACTATGATGTTTCTCTACACCATCTTGTAGGGCTTGTTGTCATCGTCAAAACAATCCCAATATCATCGAAATCGGAGTCCGGACGCAAAAGTTATCGCCGTTTTCGTGTGCCCTGTTTGGTTCCGCAGAATTCCGGCGGGAATTCCGACGGTCCGAGTCTGTGGCCGGAAATTTCTAGCAAACCGCCAAAAAACTGTTCTGTATGCTGTTTCGGTTTGTACCGGAACTTTCGGTTTTAACCGGAAATTCCGGCGGCTGATCCGGCGGCGTCGGTTTCGTCGTCGGAACGTGTTCGCCTAGCGCATCTTGCTTCCAACGGTCATCCCCCTTGAAGTGGTATAAAAGGGGGGCTTCTTCCCCAAAGTTCTAAGGCTCTTGAGCACGTTTTTGACCTCCATTATTGACCCCTTTGAGCTTTCTTCCTCTCCCTTCCCTCCTATGATTCTTGCATCTTTTTGAGGGCTTTGGAAGAGGAGATCTAGATCTATAATCTCCACCAATCAATTCCTCCTCTAAGTGAGGGGAACCCATTGGATCTAGATCTTGGAGTCATTTGTTGGTTTCCACCATTGTTCTTCCTCTCTAATTCCTCCCTAGAACTTGTTGCTTTGGTGGGATTTCAGAGTGAAGGATTTGAGCACCCTTGGTGTTCTTGCTTTGCATTCTTGCATAAGTGTTGAGCTCTCCATTACGATTTGTTCGAGTGAGATACCGTGAGCTTGTTACTCTTGGAGGGTGACCTCCTAGTTGGCTTGGCGGTTGGTGCCACGTTGTTCTCTTCATGGAAGATTGTGAAGAGACCCGGGCTTCTCCTTCGTGGAGCTTGTGAAGTGGTTGTGGAGCTTGCCATCTCCGGAGTGGAGGAAAAGCTAGCCATAAGGAAAGGGCCTATTCCTTCGTGGGATAGACTCGGATAAGAAGGTGAGCCTTTATGGTGTGTGACGAATCCTTCGTGAAACCTCACACCTCTCCAACGTGGCGTATCCTCCTTCCCAAAGGTGGTGAACACGGGAATACATCTTTGTCTCCGCGTGCCTCGGTTATCTCTAAATTCGATCTTACTTTCCTTGTGATAGCCATCGAGCTTGAAGTACTTATATCTTGCTTATCGCTTGTGGTATATTTATCTTGTGCTATCTTGCTTAGCTTAATTTGTTGTTGGTGCACTTAGTTGAGCCTAGTGTATTTAGATTTTGTGCTTGTAAAATAAACGTTAGTTTAATTACGCATTCTATTAAGACAAAACCATAATAGTTTTGAAATTGCCTATTCACCCCCCTCTAGGCGACATCTCTATCCTTTCAATTAGACCATTCCACACAGCCGCCACTCCTCACGCCTGTGTTGCACGCGCGGACCTAGCAGTCCGGCGTCTGACGCTTCCACCCTGTACGTGTGGATACCTCGGAGGCGCTGCATCTGTAGCGCTTGGACGAGCCGCGCAAGGGGAGCTGCTCGTGGGACGAGAACAGGGAGGAGACGCAGATCGTCTGCACTGCCTTGACGCGCTTCATCAAGTTTCGCAACTGCGCGTCTAGTGGTAATCCCGTGATCTATGACAACAGTAATCCTGGTTTACGTGGTAGAAAATTTTCATTTGCGCTAGTGTAGCCTACCCGTATCCCTTTTAGGCCGGTGGCGTGGGGGCTGCTAGCGCGACTTTGAATAAAGGTGGTGATCCTTGGATTTCTCTCTCACCGTAATGAAGAACCGTCTGTCGCCGGTCGACATTGATCTTGGGTGGACTACCGAGTTCCGGATGGCTCTGCCGGTGAATTCCAAATGGACGATGACATACCTAGAATTTGTCAGTGCAGATGGTGTTTCGGTCGTGCGCAACCATGTTTTTTGCTGGCCGTTTGGTTTTAAAGGGTGCATTGTGAAGCTCCGTGGTCTGTTGACATCATGGGACATTTCATGGTTCCATGGTGAAGTCAGGCGCGGATAATGGCATGGAAGCCAAAAACCGAAGACTGACAATGGAAGTTTGAGTCCTGGTGGTGTAGGGATTCTGGCTTGGTGTTTTGTGACTTGAAGCAGTAAAATTAGCAAGTGGGAGCGATAGCACAGGAGGAATTCGTGTGTCTAAACCTGCAGGGTGAAAACCCAAGGTCCGACCTTAACTGGTTGTGCCTCCTTCATCCTTGAAGCTGAATTGTGAAGTCTGCTTCGACCCCATTTCAGTATGTTTACGCAAAGCATCAACCATACCAGAGATAGTGCAGATATGTGGTGGTGCTTCTTGCATCGTGATACAAGTACCACGAATCCACTTTACTTCCCATTTGTTAATTTAGAGAGATAGCTGCCGAGGCGTACCGAAACTAGGTAAGGGGTCTCTGGGGAGATCCTACTTGACAGAAATTTGGAGACAAAAAATAAGAATTCTTTATTAGCATTTGGCTAGCAAGAAATTCTAGGTTTGATCTATCTCTTTAATATCAATTGCCTAGGAAACGGTTCATTGTGTGGATGCATTTTGCGCGGCACTAAGACTAAGGTGGAAATGGCAACAGTGAAAAAAACCCAAACAAGCCATGGGCTCACATGACCTTGCCACCCAATAACAAGGACCGAGCACTCTTCTAGGCAGCCACAAGGATAACTATTGGAAACGGGCAGAAAGCCAGATTCTAGACTGGTCGATAGTTGCTTGATAAAACCCCTGCCGAGATCGTACCAGCGATCTACAAAATATCGGTAAGGAAGAATCGCTCCGTGCATGACGAAATCAACGGGGGAAAATGGCTAGTCGACATGCGCCACCACCTGGACATGGAGCACTTACCACAACTACTGAAGCTTGTGAAGATGATCGAGGGGGTACAATTGTGTATAGAACCAGATGACATCATGTGGAGATTTGGGGACAAGAATACATACTCACCGAGACCAGCCTACCGATGACTGCAAGTGCACAGATCGTTTGTAGCTAGTTTTGAAGTTAAGATGTCGATCCCATAAAGAGCCCAAAGGTAAGTGTTTATTTGTGAAGTCTATGTCACACCCGAAGTTGTCACAGGTCTTCGAGTGAATTGAATGCAAGTGTTGAAAATGAGAATAAAATGGGATTAAACGAAAGTATTTAAATAAAACTAAAATGTAAACTTCAAACATAAAAAAGCATAAAAGTAAAGAACGATTTGTTTATTATTTTCTGCAGATGACGAAGTAGGCGCAGGGAGTTTCAGTTTATGATGATAGTGAATGTGCCGGGTGGATGAGTGATACGTGTAACAATTATAATCTTATAAGTATGTGTGTAGGCGAGCAACCCATAATTATCCAGAACTCCTCTTGGTAGATTTTATTCCAACTTCAATAATCCTACTAGCATGTTTACCACAACCATGGTCAGCCACTAGACGATTAAGATCCTTCAGGTTGCTTAGCAATTAAGCTCCTTGGATCGGACTAATGCAATAAGCTCGGTGGTTCCTCGTTATCCTCGAGTAAAACTAGTTTCCTATTGATATCCCCGTGCCACTCGGGGGTCGTCGGTCTGCTAGCAAACAAGATTCTATCTATGTAGAACAAAGCATCTTGTTGTCTGGACCCTTAATTGAACAACAGGCATTAAGCATCCCACAGATAGTAAAGCACACACAATATAGTAATTAAAATCAATCACGAATTTAATGGAAATTATATAGGCACATCACATCTCACCAAAGACTTCCAAAGATTGTGTTTTTCGTTATTGTGATGTTGTACTGATGCATTTGCATCTATCTATATATGTATTCTGCTTATTTATTTGAATTGTGTTAAATTTGTTCAAAATACAATAAGGTCATGGCCAATTTTTGAATGCCCAAACAATGATTTAAATTACCCTCTATGCAAGCAAGTAGTGTATCACCATGTCTAGGCAATCAAGCGATGGTTCATCATTCAAACAAGGCATACTAGCAAGCAAGGTTTCGAGTAAGTTTACATTCCATTGAGAGAATCTATTCGTCTACTCACTTCTTAATCTAACGGTTAAAATTCTCTAGGCTTTATATGCTTAAGATGCTCTAATGCACAATATCACCCTAATACTATTTAATTTAGATTAATAATTCTCGGGATATTACAGAAGACAATGAGAAATGACCACGAGGCCGGTGGTTCCTCGTCGGGCCACCTCCATCGCCGCACTATGCCTCCTTCTCTGACGTCGTCGTCGCCGCCACCTACCGTGTGGGGTCATCTCGCGCCCTGGCCACCACATTCGCGCGCTAGGGACTTTGCCACTGTAGCCCTAGAGGAGTTGATGGCCACAACTAGGTCAAGTAGTTTTTTGTGTTTTGTTTCCTATGTAAATTATCTATTAATCTATGTAAATTTTCAGCAAATTGTGTGCTTTTATATTTAGTTTGAATTTTAAAAAGAATTATATTTATGGTCAACAGGCCAATGCAAACAGGTTAGGTCGCGCTGCAAGATGCGCGGGACCAGACAAGCCGGACAGCAACACAAATTTCTTCGCGGGCCGACCTTGATCCGGACAAAATCGGTCGGTTTGCGTCATCATTTAGATCGGCCCGCTAAAGATGCCGGAGATTTCCTTAGAATTTGGAGCATTTTTATTCTCAAATGTTCAGAATTTGGAGCATTGATTGAGCTCACAAAGATTACTACGATGTCGGTGTACTGTTATGGAAGTTCCGCGCGATGGTACTACTGTGGCACCTGTAGCAGCGGCGTCGGTGTACTGTTCCGCTGTTGGTGCGTAATGTCAACGTTTGCTTCATCTGCCATCATGCTTTAAACGAGAGTAGTACTAGAAGCCGGACGCCACACCGATTATACAAAACGAGGTGGTCATGAGAGCTTAAATCATGATTCGATGGTTCCTGGCGACACGTAGGTGTACCGTGGCTTGACCAACCTGGTGTACCGTGTTCTTACTAGTAGTCATTTCGGTAGCTTGCTTGTTGCATGCAAACTACTCTGCCGGAGAAGTTTGATGCTCTTGGTTGCTACTAGTACCACGCTTGCACAAAGTTAATCACCTTTTTGTACCATGATTAGCCAAGGACAATACATGGTCTTTAAAAAACCGAGTTGACTAAAGCTTACACGTGGCCGCTCCAGAAGATTAATCATAATTGCACAGCCGACGATTATTGCTACTACTGTAAAACTCGATGATTGGACCTGTAAAACTCTGTAGCGGGCGAATTTTCCCGTCAGGATAAGTCCAGTTTTTCTCTGTTGGGTGCCGTATCACGTACTGTACTCCACAGTGCACCGAGCACATTATCATACCAACACTCTACTAACCAAGATGGCAAGCCTTTCTTTTCGTAGGCGCTATATTTTCCACGAGGCTACTCTCCCTAGTCCCTAGCGAGATATCTGCGACAGCGACGGATACCATTGCTATTCCCGCGTACGTACAAGTCGTGATGATTCCTTACTTATCTACCGAACCACAGTCCGTAGCGTTTTTCCGTAAGTTTTCATCTGTATGGCGGGAGGGAGAAATTCACCGGTTGCTTGCGCCGCCACGACGGCTTCTCGACGTCGACCACCCTGGCCACGCCGGCAACCAACCAGCTCACCACCTCGTGCGATCCTAGCTTGCAAGCTTCGTCGACGTACGTACGCACCCTACGCCGGCGTCATGCCGTCGACCCGTGCGGCCGTGACCCGTGTGGACACGGTGGAACCCGTGACATGGCGCGCGCGAGTTGGACCGGCGGCGGCCCCGGAATTCGCAGGCGTACGAACACGCGCGGTGTCGATCGAGGAGAGGATAACGTCGCGCACGGCGGGGGATCATCGCCCAGGCTTTCACAATGCTTTACGTTGCTGTCGCGCGCGTAGGTGACGCCCGCCTCCCGGCCGCTCGCCGGATTCGTCTCTCTCGTCTACCGGAGCCGGCCACGTCGCCCTCCGATAAACCGGTAAAACGAGTGAACGTGTGAGCCTGGGATTTAGCTCTCACCATGAATCGTGGTGACTGTCTCGCACATGCATGCAACCTGTCGCGCAACCGCGTGCTGTGGCATCGAGCGAAAAACAGCGACTAGTCCTACTGGATTGATCCGCTTTACACTGCCGAGTAGCCGTGATCTGATTCCGATCTCGTGCGTACCATCTACTAGTATTCCCACAAAGATCACAGTGGGTTCTTTCGAGAGTCGTGGCCCTGAGAATCCCCAGCAGACCCTTCACGATCAGCTTGGAGCCCCATCGGTGGGGGCTGGACAACGAGGACGGCGAGCAGTGGTCTGATCTCATCCGATGCACTCTTTTCACGAGAAAGGGCAACGTGGGACGGAGCGATGATGATGAGAATTGAGACGGATATATATATGTGGTTGTTGCTGGTTGGTAGGAGGATGACATCACCGACGGCCGCGCCTACCCGACGGATCGATTCATGGATTCCGACGCGAACTGTGGCAAAACTACTTTTGGCTCAGGCCGGACGGGATTTCCGGGTCGTGCTTCCCCTCCTAGATTCCTGCCTGCGGCGTAACTGGAAAAACCACCACAAGGCATGGATCAATGGATGGAACGGGCGTCACCGGAAATCATACTGCCACATTTTCAGTAGGAGTAGTGTACACGGACGCGTAGTTTCAGGTTGTAGAATACTGCTGAAAATCAGAGACTTGTAAGTTCAAGAAGAAAGTGTTAGTCAAAATACGCCACTGGACCAGAAGAAAGTGTGTAGTAGTATTTCTAACAATACCATGCCACCTTCTTCGCCGAAGAAAGTAACCTCTGTGTTCATTGATTGCACATGCTTGACGCAGCAGCCTATTCTCTTGTTAAAAAAAATATACACATAGGTCGCCGGTCTGGCTAAGAAAGCAAGCAGCCATCGCCAGGAGTTGCTTCCGAGCTGGTGCGCTGCGGGACAGAATGGACAAAAATAACTCAAACTCAAAAGGATTTCACAAAATGACCCATCTGAAAAACTATTTCCCTGGACTAACCCTTTGGGTAGCGCCTATCAGACAGGCGCTACACTTTGAGACTTACTCCGCAGCCCGCAGCCCCCCTCCCCACCCCGACCCATTCGGTTGCCCAGCCATTAGAAGAAGAACAAGGAGGTGCTGACGGTTCCTCCTCCCCTCTCTCTCAAATCCACTCCTCAAATCCATCAGATCTGAGAGATTTCACCGTGGATTGGCTCCCCCATCCCTCCCTCAAGGTAATCCCCTCCTTTTCCCTCTCTTTCATCCAATGAATCTTGCACATTATCCTCAAACCCTAGATCTAGTTGGATTCATAATATGGACTATTTGTGCATGTTTTTAGTTACTTGGTAGTTATAAATTAGTTGTATTTGATTTGGAATGAAAGTGTGTTGTTGATTTGCATTGTATATGATGGTTGTATATGGATTTGTATGGATGTTTGAATAATATGCTACCATATTATCTGTAGTTTATTGTATAAATTCAAACAATGGCTACATACCACACACATTTTATTGATGTTTGGAATATATATGTAGGATGGTGTGGCTACTTGAGGATTACTATGATCATCAACACCGGGCATACTTGATGGCGGAGAAGCATATGGTAATAAAACCATGGTTGAACTTCTTTGCTTTTTCTATTGATTCAATTGTGTTGGAAAAAGCATAATGTTCGATCTTGTATGTATGCAGAGGCTTCGTCCCCTCAAGATTCGGTCTCATGGCGCGTCTTCGAATGACATGTCGTACGACGAGCGGTACACCGAGTACATCAAGCGGCTATGCCTCCTCCCTTTCATCACGCTTGTGAGCCGGTCGACGCTGAACCTCAACGCGGCTGCTATCACCGCACTTGTCGACCGGTGGAGGCCGGATACGCACACTTTCCACCTCCGGACCGGCGAGATCACTCCTACTCTTCAGGATGTTTCCATGATCTTTGGACTTCCTATCGCGGGGGAGCCTCTCTGTATGAGCACAGATTCCGATGGGTGGCGGAATGCGATGGAGCTACTTATTGGCATGGATCCTGAAGAACTTGAAGATAAGAGCAAAGATAGAGTCCCAGCAGGCGCGACATATGCGTGGATCGTGGAGAACTTTAGGCAATGCCCGAACCCCGCCGAGGTTGAGGTGATCGAGACACATGCTCATGTGTACGTGTGGTATGTCCTTTCTAGGACTCTGTTTGCTGACAGCGGAGGTAGGACCGCTCAGTGGATGTGGCTCAAGGCACTAGCAAACTGGGATAGCAATATCAGCTGGGGTTCGGCGGCTCTTGCCTACTTGTACCGGCAGGTAATCACCTGTGCACTCTATATTCATTTGTATATGTCGAGTCCACACATATGCTATACTGACCTCGTTTTTGTTCACTTGTAGTTGGACGATGCCTGTCGTAGGGCAGGCGAAAATGCCGGAATAGGTGGTGCTATGGTTCTTCTCTCGATATGGAGCTAGGAACGCTTACCAGTTGGGCGTCCAGTACCTGCATACCGGAGGGGGAGACTACAAGAAAATAGTGCATGTTAGAGGATATGATATGAAAATAGTTTGGGACACATGAAGAACTAAAAAGCTTTGATCATACCCGTGGAGTGTCGTATGGGTTGCGGCTACGCTCGGGAGAGCGGTTGTAGTTGGCACACATGGAGAACTTCTTTCCCCAACTATCGAAAAATTAGTCTTAGGATTGCTTAACAGTGCAATTCCACACCAATAAATAGGAACCTCCTTCCCATGGGCCTCAGAAGTACGAAACGCCTTCCGCGGACTTTCCTCTTGGTCGGCGCAAGGTGGCCTAGCATTGGCCCTCATCTTCCTCTCTTCCTCTTCCTTCTCCTTTTTCCTCTTCCTCTCTTCCTCTTCCTTCTCCCTTTTCTTCTTCCTCTCTTCCTCTTCCTTTTTCTTCTTTCTCTCGTCCTCTTCGTCCTTCTTCTTCGTCAAGTCTCGAGCAAGTTGAACTACTTCTTCAAATGCCTTCCTCTTCTTCTCTTCTTCTTCCTCCTTCCTCTTCTTCTCTTCTTCTTCCTCCTTCCTCTTCCTCTCTTCCACCACCTTCATAGCATTCACCCAGATAGCCGAGTAGTTCACACCGTCCCCATCATTGCCCTTGTTGGGTTGAGTCGCCATACCTATTATAAGAACAAAAGCTACAAGTTAGTAAAGGATGCAATGAATGTGAACAATAATTGATTCAATGAAATAAGCATAGTAGGTAGTAACATAAGCACGCAAGTATGAATATTTCATCCGTACCTATTAACATAAGGATTTGGTCCTGCCAAGTAACCTAACATACTAGACGGGTTAAAACCGCCACACCCTCTTCCTCTTTTAAGCCCAAGTGATCGACCTCTTTGTTGTCTAGGAGCTTGTTGTCTAGGAGCTTGTTGGCTAGGAGCTTGTTGGCTTGGTACTTGTTGGCTAGTTCTTGGTTGGCTAGGAGCTTTGTGGCTAGTTCTTGGTTGGCTTGGGACTTGTTGGCTAGTTCTTTGTTGGCTTGGTACTTGTTGGCTACCACTTGGTTGGCTAGTGCTTGCTTCATTTCCTTTTGCTCTTTTCCTTTGAGAACACTTTCTTGCATTGTGCCCTTCACCATTGCATGTTCCACACCAGGCTCTCTCACGAGGCTCTTGGAATTGGTCATTGCCCGTTTCTCGAGCACCACCACGGCCCCATCCATCCATGTCGCTCCTAAAGAGTTTTGTCTTGCGTCTTCCACGTTTAATCACTTTCCATTTCGGATCGGGCCATAGTTGAATCCCATGGTACTCCGGCCATTTTGATTGGTCCAAATATGGATGAAATCTAGGAGCCCATGTCTTCTTAGTAGTATCAATGGAGAACTCAGCCTCTCTCACCGTGAGAGGATTATTGTAATCCAAATGTCGCCGGCGAGACGCGACGAGCAAGTGCGAGCAGGCAAGATGAAGCAATGATGGCCTTCCGCATGTGCACTCACAAGTCTTGAGTGAGACCTTGAAATCTCGGCCTCCGTGTTGGACACTATCAGCCGTTGTACCTCCGGGCTCCGTAACTTGGTAAATTAGCTCGTCATTGTCATGCTCCGTGATAACTTGGGCATCCGCTTTCTTTGTCTGAAATTGCATCCAATCATCAACCTTAGGTGGATACTTGTATTTGTGCTTGTTCTTCTAGTCCCTCGCAATCTGCCGGTCCGTTTCCTCTGAGTATTTAAGAAAATACCCATTCATCATGTCGAATGTATAACGGACTATTGCCGTGACGGGAAATGCACGGACACCTTTGAGCAACTTATTGAAGGCGTCTGCCATGTTGCTTGTCATTTGGCCGTACCTCCAGCCACCGTCATCGAATGCTCGTGCCCACTTTGTTCTTTCTCCAATGCTCCTATCGAGAAACTCTCGACCACCCGCATCGAGCTCTTTGTTGAAGAGCAATTTGTTGTACAAGTTTGAGAAACGACGTTCCGTGAAAGCAAGGCAACAATCTTGTAGATCATCGGCCAAATACTTGTTCTTGCATGCCCTATAGAAGTTTGAACAAAAGTGTCTCATGCACCAACGATGGTGCAACGGAGCATGCCCGGGAATATGTTGGTCCACCGCTTTAAGAATTCCTTGATGACGGTCCGAGATGACACATATTTCCCTATGAGGGGTTAATATCTTGGTTCTTAAAAGATGGAAGAACCACTCCCAATTATCATTGTTTTCCACCTCTACCAAAGCAAAGGCCAAAGAAATCAACCGGTTGTTGGCATCATTGGCTATTGTAATCAAGATAGTGCCCTTGAATTGACCGGTCAAAAAGGTGCCATCAACGGAGATGACCGGCCTACAATGTTCAAATGCCTGAACACATTGCTCGAAAGCCCAAAATGCACGGCCAAAAACTCGAACGGTTCTTCCGTTTACAATCCTTGTCTTGTTCCCCAAAGGTTCAACCACATGAACCATGCCCGGGTTAGCATCGGCCATCGCTCCCAACAACCTTGGGATTCGTTTATAAGATTCCTCCCAATCACCGTACAACATCTTGAATGCGTCTTGCTTAGCCTTCCATGCCTTCCCGTACTTCACCTCATAGTTAAAGAGGGCTTTCACAAACTCCATGACCCGCTTGATGCTCATTATTGGAAACGACGCGATGTCATTGGAAAGCCTATAAGCGAGGAACTCGGAGGTGAGTTGTCGGTGCTCATGCTTTGCATCCTTGCCATCCACCATCGGGCCTCGGCACATGTGAGTTGATACACAACTAGATATGTGCCAATCGGGACCTCCCTTTAATGGTCTAGCACGCACAATCCAAGGACATCCTTCCGCCTCGCACTTCACCGTGTAACGCTTCTTGATATCTGAGTGCACGACCGTGTAAGGACGATGATGCTTCACCGAGAAGTCCTTTATCCATTACTTAAATTCCAACAAGGTCTTAAACCTTGATCCTTTGCAAAAGCCATTATTCACTTCATTGCCATCCCGGTAAGAACTTGTCCTTGGTCCAAGCACTATGCCTTTGCCACCATCAACCGTGGCTTCATCCGTGAGACTAAGATCACGAAACAAAGTCACCCGATGGTCCCGCCCAAATACGGTATGGTGGATTTCGGCCTCTCTAGCCGTGAACCCCTCCTCGTCAACTTCTTCTTCGGGACCATCATCATCCGAGTCCGAAGCATAGCCTCGATAATACGGGAGTTCACGGTCCATGTCATGTTGAGTGATATATTTCTCCAAATCACCAACATTGTTGTCATGGAGTTCAACATCATCATCATCTTCACCCTCACAATCATCATTGTCCTCTTCCAACACTTCGTCTTGGTGTCTTGAAATCGGGCTCAATGTTTGGCTCAAAGGAGGTTCAATCCATAGCTCTTGCTCCACGGGTGGAGGACTCCTACTATCCAATGGGGAAGCACGATGGTTCAAGTCGAAAGGCAATGAACTATCAACCTTCTTGGTGGAAAATAGCTCAAGAGCCTTGTCTTCCTTCCACATTATGTCTTCCTTCCAACTCAACAACGAGCCTCGGAGAAGATACGCATGGTCTTCCAACGGATATGCACTCCAAAACCCACATTATGTCTTCCTTCCAACTCAACAACATCACATGGGTCCATCCATTTCAATTCAATCCTCACTTGCTCCAAGGCCTCGGCATAGGTGGGACTACGCTCAAACACAATATCTAGCTCATCCGGGTCCGGTTCTATATTGCCTTTCAAAAAGGCATCCTTGTCCACATGATGAACATGAACAATTTTTGCCATCCCTAACACATAGGAGAATATGTTCATTAACTAACCATGATAAGATAAACAAAACTATACTAGACACATTACCAAACTATAAAGCTAACAAGAACACCCTCTCTTACATAAGCAAACCCTAACCCTAACCCTAGCCATAACATTCCAATATACCAAACAATGTCATTTCAACAACTGTAAACCTAACTAAATGCTTCATACACATCTTATAACCAACATTGGCCAATGAATCTAACAAATTTCCAAACATTTCTCTCCAAATCAAATTTCTAGGGTTTCAAGCCAAGTCCAACCAAAATGAAAGATTTCAAGAGGTCAAAACGGAGGGGAATGAGGGAGGGTACCTCTAGCAGCTGGGGAGAGGCACAAATCCACCAAATAAAGCTTCCAATGTGAGAGATTTGAGGGGGGGGGGAGGGGGCACCTCCTTGCTGTTCTTGTTGCTTGGGTCGAGCTGGGAGTGAATGGGGAGGGGTGGGGAGGGGGGCTGGGCGCGACAGCTTAAGTCCTAGGGTGTAAAGTGTGGCGCCTATCAGATAGACGCTATACCCTGGGCATAACGCCTGGGCGTTACTCGCCCCAGGCATAGCGTCTGGGTGTCACACGGCCGGGTGGGGCCAGGGAGGGGCCAGGCGATGCCACGCTGGTAGGAGGCATAGCGCCTAGCTGAAAGGCGCTACACTGTAGACGCTACCCAAAGGGTTAGTGTCAGAAAAATAGTTTTTCGAATGGGTCATTTTATAAAATTCTTTTGAGTTTGGGTTATTGCATCATGCATGCTCCTCGAAGGGCGCCTTTTCGATCTCCTATTATATTATACATAAATATGATGGTTGGTTGGTTGACCGCTCTCTGTCTATCGTCCAGTTTTAGCAGCACAAGAAAAGGCATCTAGAACTTCTTTGTTTTGATCATAAATTCTGCATTTGTACTCTACTACTTCAGATAGAACTTTCGGATTAGGCGCAATCCATCCGTGTCCTGCCTGTGCCTAATCAGTAATTGAGAGAAAAGAAAGGAGAAGGACGTACCACGGGAGGATTATAAAAGGAAAGCTTCGAGTCGATGTGAGCACGAAACAGAAAAAACTATAGAGCGATTACGCTTACGGTTTGTTTAGGTAGCTGGAATGGCCAAGCACCAGTGACTGATACGACGCCCATACCCACCATATTGTCCAGGAGTGTGAGCTGTTGCGGGACACAATACTGTATCGCAGCAGCCTGTCCTGTTCCTCCGCATTTCTTCGGCGCATGTGACCCTCCTCTCAGAATTTGCAAAACCTTCTTTAATTGGCAACGACCAGTGAGTTAATCGCACGCAGAAACAAACAGAATTTGTCCCAACTTGATGATCTTGGTACAACTAGAGTACTACTAAATCATTTGGGGGGTCAGTGGTTACTGTTAGGTCAGAGGCTGCATTAGTTGCCAATGGCTGAAACTAAGTTAGGCCAGCCATTGGGCGGAAGAGCATTTGACCTTCACGGACAAGTCTTATTCTTTTCTCTCTTCTTCATGTTTTTCTATAGAGTAAATTCCTCTTTTTACCCCCTAATTGTATGTTTGTGACAACAATTATCCCATCTAGTAAAAATTTATTCGAATTACCCCATTTAATAAAACTTGTCCCACATTTTACCCCTTTTAAATAAATAGCTTTTTCTAGCAGATTCAACACACTCACTTAGCCAATTTTCCTTAGCTGGGGTTTGTCCATGACGCTGAACACAACCGTATGAATGCAGAATTTATCATGCTACATAACCATGAGGAAGTGATAGTGATAGATTTCAGTTTGAACTCACCGCACATGATCTCGCATATGATTAACGAATGTGCTACGTGCTAACAGCAGCTCGAACTCAACACAACGAGGAAGAAGCCCCATGGCATGATGTTGGCCTTGAGCCGTGTACAATGAAAAAAAATTAAGAGTTGCATCATAAAGAATTTGCTCGGTCCGTCCAAGAGGTGCAACAAGAACACATGGTGCCGGATGTGTTCCTCAGACAGGTTTAAAGGTCGGAATGCCAGTAGCGACGAGGACGCTGCGAACACCGTACAATCTAGCATGTTTCAGGAGAGCTCACGACTACCGTTGCGTTTGCAGTATATGAACGGCATGTTTTTGCAACAATGCTGGGTAGAGCAGGATCTAGCAAATTATGTCTCCGAGTTGTACATCTAGTTACGCGCCACATCAACCTGATGAGCAGATTCAACCTTCTAAGATGGGCTAAATATTTAAGAAGGGTAAAATTTGACACGAGTTTCACTAATTGGGTAATACAGAGAAATTTTAACTAAATGGGGTAATTTGTGTCACGAAAATATAACTAGAGGGTAAAAATTGGAATTTACTCTTTTATATAAGAAGTATAAACGAGGTGCTGCGTAGTTGGTCATTGCACATGAAAATCCTGCGGAATCTGGAAATTGTTATTGTGTAACTGTTGGTACTACTTCCTAATTGCTGTTCTCGCATTACCTTCTGCCTAATCTTCGTACTGTACTTGTACACTGCAGCTAGGTTAGGAGACGGTCGCAAGTTTTGGCGTGACAGTATAGCACAGTAGAATCGTCGCAACACCTTGCACTGCCCGGTACCTATACTGTTGTTAGGACATTGTCAGGACAGCTAGCCGATCATCAGTGTACTGCATTTAACCGTAGCCGTCCCGAAATTCCACCCTACAGCCTGTTGCACTACAGCAGTCCAGTGCTTATCTTGCGGTAGAGTAGCGAGACTGTGAAAGCATCAGATAAGAGGCGAAAGTATGGTGCAGGCGGCAGGGGCCATTTGAAGCGATGACCGAGACTGGGAGCGGTCAGGCGCTTGGAAAGCTAGCTGGGACAACCAGAGAGCTGGACTAATGTCAGGTTGAATGGGCCTGGTCAACGTAGGGGTTGGACGAGTTCAAGAACGAGGTGATGCTCATCGTGGAGATGCACCATGTGAACCTTGGCAGGCTCTTGGGTTGCTGCGTCCACGCGGAGAAGGGGATCCTGGTGTACGAGTACATGGAGACCATAAGCCAGTCCAATTTTAAAGTGACGGCATGGACTCAGGCTACCGCTAGTGATGATGTTGCACTTTTTAAGAAGCCAAGTTTCAGAAAGAAGAAACAATAATTAGATGAGCTAGTAATAACATAAGTTCAAAGACTCGTAACATATTTCATTGCAATATTTTTAGTTAAATTTGAACCTATGCAATTGTTGTAAACGAATTGTATTAATGTGGTTTGTATAGATTTGATTTGAGTACATTATCTAATATAATTTGATTGATGTGAGCCATTTGGAAAATGTATAAATTGGTTCTGTATTAAACCTTTATGGCTGGTTTTTGGCCAGGATTTAGAGGCACTAGTCATAGTTCCTCAAAAAGTTGGTTTTTAGAGGCACTAGTCATAGTGTCTTAAATGGTTGATTTTTAGAGGCACTAGTCATAGTGTCTCAAATGGTTGATTTTTAGAGACACTAGTCATAGTGCCTCAAATGGTTGGATTTCACTACTGGAATGCGAAGCTACGCCGACGGCCGGTCGCTACGCCGACGTAGCCATCGTCTAGGCCAGCTCCGCCAAGCAGCCGTCGGCGTAGAGTTGCCCTCGGCATATCCTATGCTACGCCGACGGCTGCCCTCGGCGTAGTAGAATGATTTAGTTATAATTTTTCAAAGTTTAATGAGATAAAATAAAAAATAGCTACGCTAGCTACGCCGACGGCTGCTCTCGCTAGGAAGTGGGTCAGATATGAACTACAGGTACATGATCCGATGCTCATGTTTTTTTACAAAAATCATTTTTAGGTTCACAATATGCTATTTTATCAAAGATCCAATGCAAGTTTAGCGAGGCTCGGCCCTGAGCTAAGAATCTTCATGTCCGCCGTTCGACAAAGTTTGATGATAGTTTAAAACGGGCATAAAAAATTCAAAAACGATCGAAACAATGCGAAACCTTCGCGTGGTGTCATATTATGTGACATAGTTATAAGTAAAAATATTAAACTTGATATATTGATTATGTGTCAAAAAACCTTCATAAAATGACCTATCTCATTCGAGGTTTCTTGGCTTTCGGGTCAAATGACCAATGTTATGGCTAGAATTAAGGCATAGTTTGTGATAATCTGCCCATATTGTGCATAAACATGCATCATGGGATGGCGAACAATGTTGCAGGAGGAAGTTTTCCTTTTCGTCGTACCAAAAAGCCATTTCCCATTTTCCGAGCATAAAAAACAGACGATTTTGTGAAGCAACCACCAAATGGATAATTCAAAATGCTACCACCACATTTTACTAAAATACTATACCACCTTATATGGACAATGTCCCAACAGGGGGTTCCGAAACCTTTCCATCCACCTTTGGTTAAAAAGACAAATTCCTGCCGAATCGGCAGGAAGTGGGTCAGATATGAACTACATGTACATGATACGATGCTCATATTTTTTTACAAAAATCATTTTTAGGTTCACAATATGCTATTTTATCAAAGATTCAATGCAAGTTTTCCTTTACATCGCACCAAAAAGCCATTTTTCATTATCCGAGTGTAAAAAGGGAATTTTCTAAAGCAACCACCAAATAGATAATTCAAAAACGGAGGGTTTGTGATTAGTTGATATGGATATCATATTTGGATTCCTCTCATTTCTCTGATCAATTTAGACATATTATTTGTTAAATTCCGATTTATAGATTTAAAGATATTAATTATTCCATATTAAATAGAAAAATACAAAAAAGTAAAATTATTATATTTTTATTTGAATTTAATAATATTTTTACTTATTCATTAATGTTTATTTAAATAATTGTTTGTAATTTCAAAAAATACAAACATGTGACACGTTGATATAAGGGTTAATAGGATTGATATCATAGTATTGACAACAATGTATGAATTACTTTGCGGAAACAGATTCTGAAGGAACGAGGAAGTTAAGCGTGTTGGAGCTGGAGTAGTATTAGGATGGGTGATCTTCCGGCAAGTTCGACCAAGACTGCAATTTAATTAAATATTAAGTATAATTAGTGTTAAAAATATTCAAAGTGAGAGATTAACGAGTCAAACAATTCAAAGATTCAAAAATTGAGAAAAAAAATAAAATAAAAAATTTATTTTAAAAAAATATATATATTTTTGCAACCTTTCTGCAAGCTATGCCGACGGCATTGCCCTCGGCGTAGCATACGCCGACGGTATTTTGATACGCCGACGGCCTCTATGTGCTCCGCCGAGGGAGCCCTTTGCCGAGGAGGCTACGCCGAGGGCAGCCGTCGGCGTAGCATACGCCGAGGGCATTTTACGCGTCCTGTAGTGTTTAGTGCCTCAAGTTTCTTTTTGAGACACTAGTCATAGTGCCTCAAATGGCTAGGATTTAGAGGCACTAGTCATACTGGCTCAAATGACTAAGATTTAGAGGCACTTTTTAAAACTGCATCAAATGACTTTTATCTACACGTCCATTCCTGGCGATTTTTAGTGCCTCAAAAAATGTATTTGTGGCAGTAATTTAACTATTAAAGACACTTTAGAGTACTTATGAATGCTGAACTGATATACTGTATCGCATCAGCCTGTCATGTTCCTCTGCATCTTCTTCAGTGCATGTGACCCTGCGATCCCCCAATCCTCCCAGAATTTGCAAGCCTTCTTTAATTGGTAACGACCAGTCAGTTAATCAGTTGGAAGCGGTGGTTACTGTTTTCGCAAAAAAAAAAGAAAGCAAACAGTGGTTACTAGTTAGGTCAGAGGCTGCATCAGTGGCCAGTGGCCTGCTATTGGGCGGAGGAGCATTTGACCTTCACGGACAAGTCTTATTCTTTTTTTACAAGAAGTAAACGAGGTAGTTGGTCTCATTCCACATGGAAATCTTTCGGAATCTGGAAAACTGTTATTGCGAAGTCTGTGCAACCGTTTAATACTTGCAAATTGCTGTTCTCGCGTTACCTTCGTACTGTACTTGTACACTGTACCTACCAAGGTTAGGAGACGGTCGTAGTTTTGGCGTGAGAGCACAGTAGGGTAGTCGCAACACCCTGCGCTACTGTACTCTAGTTACGACACTGTCAGGACAGGCGATCGTCAGTGTACTAGTAGGTACTCCAGTTGGTGAAACCGGTCAGGTTTGCTTTGAAATTCCACCCTACAGCAGCCTGTGCACTGCAGCAGTCCAGTGCTTGTCTTGCGGTAGAAGTAGTGAGACTGTGGAAGCATCAGAGCAGAGGCGAAAGTATGGTGCAGGCAGGCAGGGCCATTTGAAGCGACGACGACCGAGACTAGGAGCGGTCAGGCGCATGGAAAGCAAGCTGGGACACCAGAGCTGGACTGTCAGGTTGAATGGGCCTAGCTAGTCAATGTCAACTTGTAACAGTTGTATCTGTATGGGAAGAAGTCAAGAGAAAGGAAAGTAACTGATGATCCAGCAGATGCATGCAGGAGCCGCTGCTGCTCTCTTGTCACGTCTCCATATTAAGAGAAATTTGCCCGTTTAGTTTAGTTCTGCTAAGCTGCTGGCGGAAGAGCATCGGGACCTAGAGTGCCTCTGGCATGTTCCTGACGATCTCGTTTACGTCTGTTTGATCCATGGTCAGGGCTGATACCATAACGAGTAGGTTTAGCATTGCGAAGACAGTTCCTCTGCCATCTCATCATTGTCCCGAGAAATTAACCGAAGAGGCGAAGACTACTCATCATTTCATTCCTGTGTCCACCCTACCTACCGCAAATCAGTTCAGTCCGGAAGTCTTTCATGCTCCGGGACCCGTGCATTCATGGCATGGCATAGCGACGCGGGGCCTCGCTCTGGACATCGTCGTCGATCGTCTGCTATCCGCAGCACGGAGAAGTCTGCAGATTGCTTTGCCTTCGGGTTGGGTTTGCAGCCGTACTACACGTGCGGGTTCAAGACCAGGGTACAACGCGGTCACTCTTTGACATTTTTATTTATTTATTATTATCGCTGCCGTCTAACAGGGGCATCATTTCATGTGGTTGCACGTACTGAAATGTCCTTTGCCGTGTCTGCGTGACTGCTTCTTTATCTGTTGATCGTCCCGTCTTGACTTCCGGCCCGTGCCAAAGCTGCTCCAGTCCCGGGGTTTTGACCTGAAATTTGGAGGCTTGACTTACAAAACTCGCTATGTTATACTAGCTGGCGACAGACGACTTTCGATCATACATGTGCTGCCGCACCTGCAGCAGGCAACCAGTGTCCCTTCGTCAAATCTGACGGGTTTACCTTTGGCTCCATTGAAATTTTGTAGTGGTCCGTACGTGACAGCTCCCCGGTCATGCGGTACAGAGATGCGGCTACAAGAATCCTACCGATGATTTTGCGCTTTTTTTTTTTGTTTCGTTTGAAGGTATTCTGCCTTTTCTTTTGGGCCCGTGATTTCGCATTTTCGAAAGGGTGCAAGGGACGAGGGACAAGGCCTCGGATGTTCTTCCGTGCAGGCCGTAAATGAGTACCGGAGGAAAGTGGGCTACCCACTAAGGCCTCCTCCGATTCAAAGGATTTTCTTAGGATTTTTTCTGTAGGATTTACTTTTTGGGGATTTTTTTCTACCGAACATGTTTGATTCATGGGATTAAAACTCATAGGAACAAATCCTATAGGAACTTGGCAGTGTGTTTTTAAAGGAAAAATAGCATGAGCTCCAACCGTAGGAACCAACTAGGCAGGGCATTCTATTCCTTTATGTTTTCCAATCCTTTAGTTTTCCTTTCCTATGAATCAAAGGAGGCCTAAATAGAAAACAAAATGTGATCTTGCTGAATACTATCACGTAATATCTCCGTGCAAAGCCCAAATTAACAACAAGGTCGTTCACTGTTCTGTATGAAACCCATTTCGACATCTAATCGTTCCTTGAAAGCTATTAATACAATCATGCCTAAAAAATACTAAGCACATCTCTAATGGATAATATAAAACTCATGTTGTAAACAAGAAAACTACTTTTCGGGTCACAGTGGGCAAAAAATGGTCTTCCGTAGATGACCTAAACCCACTCTCTCCTTTTAGGGCGTGACCACACCGAGTGTTGTAAATACGCGACAGCCGGCCGTGTGACGCACATCTTCGGCACGCGCGCGGGGCCACGAACCGCCAACCATTCCCCTCATGTGCATTCGCCGCTCACGCCGCGCCGACACCAAGTCCCGCCCCCGACCTTCGGCCCGCAATCCACCCCAACGAATCGGCCCTCCCGTCGCCGTCCCGCCATCCTCCTACCGCTCTCAGCCTGCCCGTGAAGATGTCGTCCCGCCGCCAGCCACCTCTCAGCTCCACCGGGTTTCACGGCGTGTGGAAGCGGGCCTCCGACCACTTTTCCACCAAGCTCACCGTCGACGGCTACCGCGACTGGATCAACACCTTCGCAACGACGGAGGAGATCGCCCGCGTGTACGATGCCACCGTGTGGCACCACGGCATGTCGTGGCCGATGCTCAACTTCAACGACGTCGTCAACCTGCAGGAGAGCCAACTTCATCTCGAATGTGGAGGAGGCACGCATCCTCAGTCGCAGGGACGAGCGGGAGAAGCACCGTGCCCGGCGACAGTTCACAGCCCGCGAGTCCGACGAATGCTTGGTTGAACCATTTCATGGAGTCGCATCCTGATCACGTGCGTGCAGAGGCCTTCTACCCCGCGAAGGAGGCTGCTCGGGCGAAGAAGAAGAAGAAGAAGAAGAAGAAGAAGAAGAAGAAGAAGAAGAAGAAGAAGAAGAAGAAGAAGAAGAAAAAGGCCACCACGGACAAGGCCAGGCCGTCGATGCGAAGAAGGAGGACCTTGGCTCTAATTTCTCCTGATCCAGCGACGAGTTCATCTGGGATGACTAGTTCCTATGTAGTAGCATGGAATTATGGACGTGTGTTGCAATGTATGGTTTGTAATCGAAGTTTGAGCTATGTTTGACATCGTTGTCTGAATGTGAATTTTCTCTGTTTTCATCATTTGCTGTAGAGTAGGTGCCCTAAAATAGATCATCTATTAAACCAAAAACCACGTCTGTGCCCTAAAACGCCAAAATGGCTGACCTAAAACCTTTTTTTCCTGTTCTATTGTAGGTCATTCATTAGAGTTGCTCTAAGAGCACCAACAATGCGGCCCTTATTTTTTTTTGATCGGAACTTTTGTATTTCATTACCCAGATTGCACAGCTGAATTGCTGGCAATTAAATCAGATACGAAGTCCAGGGCTTCTTCAGCCCAACCAACACAGTCCTCCTCGGCCTGAGAGACAAATTTAGCTAGAGTATGAGCTACCTTATTGCAAGCCCGACAACATAAATTAAAACTGAAAAAACTCAAACGAGGTGATACACACGCTCCTGGACTCCCGCAGCAGGACCCCAATTTCAGACAGCTCATGATCATGGCTATCTGAATTCAAAACATTCACCAACACTTGTGAGTCAAACTCGAAGATCAGTCGGTTCAGGCTAGTGCCGTAGCACCCTCCACAGCGACGATACACGCCTCCGTCTCAGCCTGTAAAGCATACAACGGGTGTCTCATTTTGCCTGTGGCTGCAGCGACAAAATCACCATTGTGGTCTCTCGCGACGAAACCCCAAGCTCCGGATCGACTCGGTTCCCAGAAGGCTGCAACCATATTCACCTTCACCCGATCAACATCAGGTTTCTGCCAACTCGTATCAACTACTTCAGCCTGTCGAGAGGAGTCGGACACTTAAGGAATACAATCCTAACCCTTTTGGCAGTTCCCACCTTGTTCCCGGTTAGGGATGCAGGCGGACGTCCGCTACTATGTCCCGGCCTGTCCGCTATTGCTTGAAATTCGTAGCTGGTTCAATCAGTAGCTAACCAAATCGGCAAATCCTCTCCTAATCCTGCATGTACTGATTAAGCGGACTGTCCGCAATGTCCGCCGGAACGTCCGCCTGCATCCATATCCCGGTTATTTTTTCACATCGGACGCATCGAGAGAAGTCGGACACTTAGGAAAGACGTTCTGTACTAGAAATTTCAGTTCCTAGCGACCAGGCGCTTCTGCATGTTCCGGATCTCAAAATTTTAAGCACTGCCGTGCGTTGTGGCTGCTCTAATACAATCCTTGCCCAAAAAAAAGTACAATCCTTGTCCCAGAAAAAGTAGGGTGTCTCTATGCCGCAGTCGACTGTGACGTAAGTTATGTTGCAGTTAGCTGACGTCATCTAAATATTTTTTTAGCTATGCGTGCGAAAATATACAAGCAGGTTACATACGCACACGGAAAACAGCGCAGCAGCATCTAGCTCACCCGTTGCTGGCTTCCGTACACGCGCACGCAAACGGAAAAAGCTCATTTCCTTCTAGCTCACCCGTTGCCGGCTCCCGTAAATTTACAGACTCACTATCGATCGCCATCTCCTACACTCATACTAACTCACAAGTGACGCTTGCTAGGTATCTGCTCTAGCCTTTCTCCTCTAGTTTATACTTAGTTTGTTTAATTTTTGATTAATTTCATACTGTTTTTCACTTTAGGCAATATGCTTTTTTTTTGTTACCACATACCGACTGTGCGCATCCGGTCTAGTCTCAAAGTTTGTTTTCACCGTAACACCTAAAAAGTTACTTCTTCTATATATTATTAGTATCTAGATACAATCAAATTTAGACAAATCTATGACATCTTTTTCAGGACGGAGAGAGTACTATCATAGTCTATCAAAATATTTTATATTTTAGAACTAATGGGTAGTATTCGACAACATGATACACATAAAGAAAGTGAATCAAAAAATACAAAAACTAAGCCAGTTTCAAGTGTGGATGCAACTCATTGGGATCTAGAGAAAAGATCAGTTTCAAGTCCACATGTAACTCATATTAAAAGCAAAAAATTCTCAGTTTCAAATACACATGGAACTCGTTGTGATCCCAAGTTAAATGCCAGTTGCAAGTCCAAATGCAACTCATATTAAAGACAAAAATTCTCAATTACAAACACACTTGCAAGTCTCCCACCCCTACCTCTCCTTCAAAAAATTGTGCTTAGAAGACGAGAATTGGAGATAATAAAAAATAAAAATAAAAGAACTAACCAAACGATAAATGTCATCATCATCCAGCTTGTACACATAAAATTTAGGAATGAAATCATCATCCCCAAGCCTCATCTTTTGAGCATACATGGTATTAACTATCCTGTTCATTTTCGATTGGTTAACATCATGGATATCTTCAAAATATGTATTGAGCAAATATGGCTCACACATGTCTGTTATATCAAATACCTCTAAACATTGAAACAAAAATATGTGAAGCATAATTAAGAAGGCACTAAAAAGGAAAAAAATCAAAATAAAAAACACTGATTTAAAAACTAACTTACTAGGAAAGCAAGCCTAGTTCTGGATATCACCATTGCCCAAAACAACTTTTACTTTAAAACAACATTTCCATTGACCATAATTCAACCCAAAGAATTACAGTATGGACCGCACACTAAAAATGGAATTTTTTTGACAAAATCGTCTCTTTAGGAAAACATGCCAAAAAATAAGTGGATAAAAAATTTAACTACATAAAAATATTTACGCAATTTTCTCAAAACAATCACATCCACACACTATTTTTAGTTAGTCTATAAATAGTAAAAAGTTGTTTGCATCTCCAAAAAAGAGAGAAAATTTGCAGCCACTTAGATTTCTCCTTCACCAAACAAAAAAAAGTAGCTACAAAAAGACAACTAAAAAAACATTGAAACAAGACGTACAACAAGCACCGTGGCCCAAAAGCAATTTAAAAAGCCCACCCGGACACATGCATGTAGCTTGTACAACAGCGGGTCAATAACTTGCCCTAGTCAACTCAGGCCAGCCAAAAATCAATCCGGGACAAAAAAAACTGCACCAATCTAGAAGCACACGAACGAATGGTCACAGATCTAGCTGTGACATAAGCTACGTCACAGCTAGCTGTGACTTAGCAATTTCCAAAAAAAGTACAATCCTTGCCAAAGAAAACTTGATACAAACTATTGCTAATCAACATTGACTGAATTTTTGTCAATCTTTTTTGATTGAATTATCTTTGGAAACGGTAGCTTTGAGAACGGAAGGTGTCGTGTAGCTAGAGTGCTAGACTGTCAAATCCACGCATCGCGATGATTATTTTGCTTCCTGGACTACCCGCTGAAAGTAGGAAATGGAAGAAGATACAAGAAGCAGTTCAACAGATGATGACAATGCGTCATTTCTCCAAACAGGGAAGCAGAGATCTGGGGAAAATGCACACGACGCATCCAACTAAAAGGCTCTACTGGCACAACATGAAGGCACACATCAAATGGAAGGCAAGATACTGCAACCCTAGCAAGATACATCAAATGGAGCATATAATTTTGGAGAAGTCTCTTTAATTAACAATAAAGGAATCACAAACAGCTTTCGTCGATTTTAGGAAACAAACCTAGTAGTGATCTCTTTGAAAAGAGAGGGGCAGGTTGTAGATATGTAGTCCAAGCCGTCAATCGCCATTACCTCTTTCATATTATCAGGACTATTGAGAAACTCGAGGCAAACCTTCTTCAATCCACGACAGTTGTGCCGCTCAGCTAGAGTAAGAATAGCCGCCACAGAGCGCGCATCTATGTGTTTGCACAGCCTCCTTTCGCATAGTGATTTCAGCCTTTGGAGATCGTATCTATCCGCCGCAGCAAGCAAGTCTTGCAGCCACGACGATTCCTGGGTCTGTCCTTCCTCCTCCATCTGCTTGTCTATCTCCATATTGGGCAGCAAGTCGGTGTAAATAAAGTCAAGCAAAGCCCTAAACACGTTTGCCTCCATTTCTTCTATATGGATGACACTCGCAGTTGTGCCCTCCTTCATGGGGCCATAGAGCTCGGCCTTGAAGACCGCGGACCGGGCTGCGAGCACGCACCGGTGGGCTACAAACGTCCGGCATCCGACCTTGAATGTCACGTCGGTGCCCTCTTTGGACTGCAAGAGGTCGCGGATATGTCGCTGTATCCTAGAAGGTGGCACCCTGATGAATAGATCGGCGGTGGTGACAATGGCCATGTCACATCGGATGATGAAAGAATCGCCCTTTAGATGGTTCGATTTCTCAAGAGTGTCTCTTTTGACGAATTTCGGGTAACCCAGACATGTAAGAGAACTGAAGTTGTTTGGCTCGGTTGCGCGGAGATATCTCGGGGTTTGCCTCTCAAACTGGTCGACGAAACTAAACTCGAGCTGCACCTTCGGATCGTCGGCGGTACTAGCATATTTATCGACATGTCGGCGAAGGAAGAGAGATATATGGTCGGCAGACTCCTGGTCCACGCCATTGGGATGGTAGTGGATGCACCAGCGATGGCCTCCTACCATGAAAGGGAGAGATGCGATCATGGTGCCGTTAGGTGCGGTGGCCTTGGAACGCCGGTAGCCGTTGACCACGAGCAGGTGGTATCCGCTGGTCGTGGAGGCGTTCGTGACGTGCCCCACAACGTTGCCGTCATGGATGACAGACACGCCGGTAAATGCCATGGCGGATTGGCAGAATAAACTGAAACCCTGATCCGGACGAAGTGTGTCGAACACACTGTATCGCTATTAAAGACGGTGAATCCGTGTGAGTAGTGCCGCTCGTCTTCCTCGCCGGAAACTCGACAGAATTTGGTGCTCTGCAACCGGCGGCTCTCGTTGTTGTTCCTTCAATGTTTAACACAGGGCCTGCCCTGCATCAGTGTATTTTTATATAGGTACGAACGGCCAACAAACATAATCGGACTCGAACTTGAAGCTGACTCGGAAATAGTACAATGCTACTAAAGCTACACACAGGCGTGGCTTCAATCAGGAAACGGACAAGTTATGTTGTTTGAAACGGCATGATCACAGTTCGTTCTGCCTTAGAAAGCAAAGCTTTACCTAAAAAAAAAAAGCTGCGGCTGATTTCGTCTCCTTCTCTTCGTGGGCAGGAACTGGGGTTTCTGCTTGCCAAGGGAGAGACGAACAGAGTTTTTTTTTTCTTTGAGAGTTTACAGGGAAATGAACATATGACCGATTGACCGGCAACATCATGTAGATGGCCGAACAGCGTATGGAAATTGATGACATGCCTCTCAAAGAAAATAATCTTCATCATCCAACTGACATAACTAATTAAAGTAGTACGTATAAATTTTAGATTGACTGAATCTGAATCGAGGAGCTTGCATTAGAATCGCCAAACAGATATGGCAGATGAGTCCATCCAATTGGGTAGCAGTTCTAACCAGAACCGAATTCCACTTAGTTGACAACATGCTCCGAATAAAACTAACAGTGGTACAAAATATTACACTAGTACTAAGGATCCTAAAGGGAAGCAAGATTGGCAATGAGATATTTGAGAACGGAATGGCATCATGTACCTAGACCGTCCAAGTAAACTGTGTTTCTAGCACATCGTGAAGGCATATCAAACAGCGGCAAGAAAACAAGACTGCAACCTAGAACATAGATTTCAGAGTAGTATCATTTAGGGAGTGCATTAAATACTGACCATTTTTATGGATTCTAGGAAGCAAGCTTAGCAATTAGCTCCTTTAGAAGAGAGGGGCAGGTTCTAGTTAGGCCCTCCAAACCGTCGGCCGCTGTTATCGCTTTCAAATTAGCGGGAGTCGTGAGGAACTCAAAGCATACCTTCTTCAACCCACGGCAGTTGTGCTGCTCAACTAGAGTAAGAATAGTAGTCACCGAGCTCATGTCAATGTGTTCACACGACTTCTCTTCACATAGCACTTTCAGCCTTTGGAGATCGTATCTATCTGCCGCTGCTAGCAAGTGTTGCAGCCACAACGCTTCTTGGGATTCTCCTTCCTCCTCTACCATGTCGGACTCCATGGCGGGCAGTGAATCGGTGTAGATAAAGCTAAGCAAGGCACCAAACACCTTTGCTTCCATGTCTTCTACATCTACCACACTTGCAATTGCACCCTCCTTCATGGGGCCAAAGAGCTCTGCCTTGAAGACCGCAGACCGAGCCGCGAGCAAGCATCGGTGGGCAGCAAACGTCTCACCGCCAACCTTGAATGTTACGTCCGTGCCCTCTTTGGACGCTAGGAGGTCACTGGTATGCTGATGTATGTTGGAAGGTGGTACCTTGATGACGAGATCAATGGTGGTGGCAATGTTGAGGTCACATCGGATGGTGAAACAGTCGTGCCTCGATTTCTCAAGTGCGTCTCTTTTCACGAAATCTTTGTAACCCCAAGCTGGCTCAGTTCTGGAGAAGTTGTTTGGCCGTTTTGCACGAACATATACCGAACCTTGCTTCTCAAGCTCATCGACAAAGCTAAATCCAAACTGCACCTTCAGAGTTTCCAAGATATTTTTATCAACAAGAGCAAGAAATAGAGACACAGAGTCGGCACCTGCCACTAGGATAGCACTGTATGCGCCAACTGTGGGTCATCCGGGTTATCCGGATAGGAGACATGTTATGAGGATACCCATATAGCATATCCCCAACAGGGAGGGGGAAGCAAAAGTTCTAATGAGAACCGAATTCCACTTGGGGGGGAGCAAAAGTTCTAATGAGAACCGAATTCCACTTAGTTGACAACATGCTCCGAATAAAACTAACAGTGGTACAAAATATTACACTAGTACCAAGGATCCTAAAGGGAAGCAAGATTGGTAATGATATATTTGAGAACGAAATGGCATCATTGTGGCGCCCCGCAAAACCACTACTAGAAAATCGCGTTGTTTTTGTGCATTGCATCATCATGACCGCATGCTTATGTCATCATGCCACATTGCATTTGAGCATCGTCATCATCTTGCATTTGCTTGCATAAAACTATTTCCGGAAAAACCTATTTTTTGTTTTCTAAATGCCCCGTTTTTATTCAACCACAAAACCCGGGTCTCCGGAATATTTTGATTTGTCTACCAGCGGTTTGCAAAAGCCCCGTTTTAAAATAATAAAATATTTATTTTATTTTTAGGGGGCAGCCAAACCGGGCCGATCCGACCCAGTCGGCCACCCCCAGTACAAAATCCAGCCGTCTAATTCCTAATCTTACCCTAGTCCTATCTACCCAGTCCCCCAGCCACCTCACCTGCACCAACCGCAGCGTGCCACCTCGCCGTTTTCCTCAACTCCTCCACTCCCAAGCTGCCACATCACCTACTCCCACCTCTCTCACCCCACTCACCACTCCCCCGGCCCCACCCCGCAGCACACAAACACACACACGCCACCACCCGGTCAACCACCCTGCCCCACCTGCCGGTCCCACTCTCAACCCCCTCTCTCTCCCCGTACGCGGGATTCCCCCAGGCGCCGAGGCCGCCCTCCTCCGCTCGGCGCGCCCCCCCCCCCCCCCCTCTGCAAGCTCCTCGCCCGCCCCCTTCTTCCTCTCTCCGGCCGGCCGCCGCCGCCGCCCCTCAACCTCCCGTCTCCGTCCGCCTCGGCCGGCGCCCATGTCACACCCCCGCCCTCCCCGCGAGCCCCGCCCTCGCCGTCGCGGCAAACCGCCGTCGTCGCCGACCACCCTGGCTCCCTCGTCGCCGCCCCCGTGTGCCCCGACCGCCGCCGCCTCCTTCCCCTCCGGCCGCCGCCCCTCCCGGCCAGCGAGCCTCGCCGCCGTCGCCAAGATCTCCCTCCCCGCAGAGCTCCCTACACCGCCGAGTTCCTCTCCGCTGCCACCCTCGTCCGCCGGCCCCGCCAGCAGACCCGCCGCCTGGGTCTCCCTCCTCCCCCGCGCGCCTTGTCGTCCTGAGCCGGTCGCCGTCTCGCCGTCAACCTCTCCCTGCGAGCGTCGTCGACCTCTCGAGAACGCGGCAACGTCGCCGAGCTCGCCCCTTCCCCAGCGCTCCCTCTCCCCTCGTCATGCGCCTCCACATCCTCGAGCCGACCCCGCCGAGACCTGCCTTGGCGCGGCTCTCGCGGCCCGCCTCGTCCCTGGTCCCGTGCGACCCCGCCGCTCGGCCCCATCAAGGTCCCGCGCGCGAGAACGTGCCTCCGTCACCTCTGCACCTTGCCGAGCTCGTCGCGTCCGTTGCCCCTGCTCATCGTTAAACCAGCTTGGAACGCTGCCAAGATCTCTGCATGGGTACTGGACAAGTTTGGCCCTAGGTTGATGTGAACCGAATGCCATCAGCCAAGTTCGCCACGGACGAAGAGACGACCATCATGACCTCTACACTTCTCGCTAGGAACCTCGTCAAGGAAACCAAGCTCTCCTCGCGGACCCGAAGATGCCAAGTCCCGTTCCCGACGCCCGAGACCGATCCCTCGTCGAATCCCGAAGCCCGAACCCCGTGGACCGACATGATCTTCTTCACGGATACGACGAGTACTTCCTCGAGGATGCGAAGTCGAGAACCCGAACGCCAAGATCGCCGATGCGAATGCGCCAAGTTCGTCTACCCCGGACACCGTGCGACAAGATCTACTTCACGGATCCGAAGACCCCGGTACCCGATTCACTCAAGATCTTCGCAACGACAAGATCGACACCGACCAGGGCGAGTCCGATGCGCCCCCGACGCCACACCAAGTCCTTCATTCCGGAACGCCAAGCTCTTCATATTGTATCCGACCTTCGAAGACCGATCCCGTCGAACCCTGAACCCCGGAACCCCTCCGCACCCCCAAGACCTTCGAACCCTAATGTGTGGACCTTTTCCCGAGCCCTATTTTATAAATGCTATATATAAAACTTGTTGCATATAAAATTGCCATGCATGCATACTTGTCATGTGGTTTGGGGGCCTTATGTCGATTCACCTTATAATTAAATATGGGGCCATATGCGGGATATCTTTGTCTTATTCCGGACTCCATTTAAATTTGTGCATCAAACTGATACTATATTTTGCCTTGTTAAGACAACATTTAAAATGCGGGGTATCTAAACAACATGAACCACCTAAATATTTGTCGGGACCCCGGTTCCACTTAATATTGCCTAATTGCATCGCATCTTTGCCATGTCATACATCATACATGCATCATGCCCGATCTTTTGTCGTAGTATTAAATAGTGCATCCGGTGTTTCCTTTAGTGTTTTGGTTCTTCGCGGATAAGGCCGTTGAGTTGATGCGAGTGTCGACCCGATCTTCGGATGAACCTTCGACAATGTTTTCAGGCGAGCACCTCCCCCTTTCTACCTATCTTACTTTTATATCATTTATTCCCTCCTGTTGATCTATTGCTATCGGTGTTGCGTTGCTCTAGTTTTCGTACCCGTGATATCCCTTGCAGCCTTATATTGCCTTGGACACATCCTATTACCTGTTGTTTGGTAGATAGTTGGACTTGCGCGTCGTAGTTTCTTGCTCAAGTGCTGTTGCGTGTCGTCAAGTACCACAGTTGTTGGAGTATTGCCGCATGTTTGTCGTTGGAGATGATCATGGCTTTAATTATCGTTTAATTCAATTATTGTTTAATAACTAAAATTGAAGTAGGTAAATGCAGAGGCACAGGTGGGCAATAGATGTTATTTGGTTGTTAACCGCCCACTAGTGTCCCGTAGGACCCCGAGTTCTTGACACCTGTTCCGAGATCGAGCGCGCTAACCACATGTGGGATGTATGGGCACCCCATCGATTTAGTACCTGATTTCAAAGTACTGTACTGGGGCCACAAACTAGTTTGAGGTTTTATTTACTATCCTGTACTTATGCCATGCTTTACTGCTTTATTTACGATTGTGCGAGGAGCACCTGTACTGTTTAGGATCGGGACACGATTTCGCGGTATCGACAAGCCCGAGTTTTCGGGTTCCCAGTCGTTTACAGCCGTCCACCCAAACCCTGAGTCCGTCTCGGAGACCGGCCGACTTCTTTGCGGGTGTACTTAGTGGGGTGGCCCCCCGTGCTTACTTTGGGTCTGGGAAACGTCATGACTTAGGCCCCGCCGACATACCGATGGGTGTATGTTAACTGATCTGGCAAAAAGGGTCGAAGTGCGTGTGGATACTTTGGTGCACCCCTGCAGGGTTTAATCTTTTCGAAAAGCCGTGTCCGCGGTTATGGACGATTTGGAGCACAGTTCTCGATCATAGACAACTATAACTAAAGTTTACTGCTATAATTTGACTTGTATCCGATATGACTAGTAATCAGCTCCACTACCACGGAATGGCTAAATAAAAGTACCAACAACTGCTGGGTTTGGGGTTATCTCATGCTATTTGTATCTGACTAGTAAGTGTTGCAACTACAACGGAATGGTTAACTAAAACTGTCCACTGCTTATTATATCAGGATGACTATCTATACCTGACTAGTAATTACTGCAACGATAACTGAATAAATAAAACTGCCAACTGTGTGAGTTCCTCGGTTGACTTCCTCGTTTGGTCTCGAGGGGGAAATACCAGGATGGGTATGTTTGGTGGTAGTATCAGGTTGGTTCCGAATAGGTCTTTCTTACCCCTCTCTGATAGCCGCCAGTGATATCGAGTCTCTATAGGTGGTTTAGTGCATGCTGCCGCTGCCGCTTCAGTCCACCATACCTATGTAGGCGAGGACCGCCGAATTCTAGCCTCGCCGTGTACTGGCCTCAGTACTGACGCTCCTCTTTTTCCTTTGCCCTTTGTCGGCACCCCTTTTGTTTTAGCAGGTTTCGACGTCGTTAGCAGGGTTACCCTTCCGGCTTGGCCTGGGCAGGGTTATGGACGCCATTGGTTATTCTTCAGGGCTCTTAGCCCCATTTGCATCTTGTCCGTAGCTGGACGCTCTATCGTTTTCAAGGTGATTTGGATCTTTGTTCTGTATATCTGTATTCTTGACTCATGGAGTCGTGTTGTATATATATATATATCTGTTCTGTGGGTCCCATCGAGGACTGTTGTGTAATGTTATTACTTCGTTTTCCACCCGCACGCAAGTGCCTGGTGGGCACCTTTGAATCGTTTCTATGCGGGTTTGGCGGGAAGCGCTGAAACTTGCATAGGGCCGATTCTGAGGGTGTTACAGAGTGGTATCAGAGCTCAGCAGTTGCGATACCCCACAAGTCCAGCCTGTAGGATAACCTAGCTAACGGCCGAAATAGAGTGTCAAAACTATTTTTGCAAAATCGGTTGGATAGTTCTGATTAGGTCTGATTGTACTCCTTACCCCTCTGCTATTCTCCTCTTACCTCTACGTGTTTTGAATCCGCTCTCTTCTCTTTCTTCGAGTCCAGGAATTCTCGTGGTTGGGTTTTCGTCGCACCTTCAGGGTTTCGCTTCCTCCTTTGGTAACGGTGTTGCTACATCTGGTCTTCATGCTATCCGAGGAATCCTTCGTCTAGTGGACTTCTCTTTGTTCCTTCTCGTGCCTTCCGGTGTTTTCCGACGCGACGACATCATCTACGCTAGATCCGATGCAGAGTCTGCATCACTCCTGTGTTTCCGAACCTCGATTGTCGAGATCTTCAGTCTGATTCCGAGAATGGTTGCACGCTTTTCTACTGATTGTGCAGAGTAATAGTTTGGGTGCGTGACGGATTGGCTCCCATGCCGACTACCCCTTCTATTCGCTTTTGTACATTGAAGTGGATGAGAATGCATCGGTTCCCTCTTTCTATCGAAGCTAGAGGTGGCTTTATTTGTTGATACCTCTACCTTCGACCTTTTGTTGCCGGAGTGTTCTCTCGACGATCACGGACAACGACCTCTTGTTAGTGGTGTCGCGAGGACCTACACGAAGCGTGAAGGATCAGATCGTCGGCCTTCTTCCCTGTACCATGAGGCGGATCTCGAGGGCGAGATCCATTGTTAGTGGTGTCGAATTGTGGCGCCCCGCAAAACCACTACTAGAAAATCGCGTTGTTTTTGTGCATTGCATCATCATGACCGCATGCTCATGTCATCATGCCACATTGCATTTGAGCATCGTCATCATCTTGCATTTGCTTGCATAAAACTATTTCCGGAAAAACCTATTTTTTGTTTTCTAAACGCCCCGTTTTTATTCAACCACAAAACCCGGGTCTCCGGAATATTTTGATTTGTCTACCAGCGGTTTGCAAAAGCCCCGTTTTAAAATAATAAAATATTTATTTTATTTTTAGGGGGCAGCCAAACCGGGCCGATCCGACCCAGTCGGCCACCCCCAGTACAAAATCCAGCCGTCTAATTCCTAATCTTACCCCAGTCCTATCTAACCAGTCCCCCAGCCACCTCACTTGCACCAACCGCAGCGTGCCACCTCGCCGTTTTCCTGAACTCCTCCACTCCCAAGCTGCCACATCACCTACTCCCACCTCTCTCACCCTACTCCCCACTCCCCCGGCCCCACCTCGCAGCACACAAACACACACACGCCACCACCCGGTCAACCACCCTGCCCCACCTGCCGGTCCCACTCTCAACCCCCTCTCTCTCCCCGTACGCGGGATTCCCCCAGGCGCCGAGGCCGCCCTCCTCCGCTCGGCGCGCGCCCCCCCCCCTCTGCAAGCTCCTCGCCCGCCCCCTTCTTCCTCTCTCCGGCCGGCCGCCGCCGCCGCCCCTCAACCTCCCGTCTCCGTTCGCCTCGGCCGGCGCCCATGTCACACCCCCGCCCTCCCCGCGAGCCCCGCCCTCGCCGTCGCGGCAAACCGCCGTCGTCGCCGACCACCCTGGCTCCCTCGTCGCCGCCCCGTGTGCCCCGACCGCCGCCGCCTCCTTCCCCTCCGGCCGCCGCCCCTCCCGGCCAGCGAGCCTCGCCGCCGTCGCCAAGATCTCCCTCCCCGCAGAGCTCCCTACGCCGCCGAGTTCCTCTCCGCTGCCACCCTCGTCCGCCGGCCTCGCCAGCAGACCCGCCGCCTGGGTCTCCCTCCTCCCCCGCACGCCTTGTCGTCCTGAGCCGGTCGCCGTCTCGCCGTCAACCTCTCCCTGCGAGCGTCGTCGACCTCTCGAGAACGCGGCAACGTCGCCGAGCTCGCCCCTTCCCCAGCGCTCCCTCTCCCCTCGTCGTGCGCCTCCACATCCTCGAGCCGACCCCGCCGGGACCTGCCTTGGCGCGGCTCTCGCGGCCCGCCTCGTCCCTGGTCCCGTGCGACCCCCCGCTCGGCCCCATCAAGGTCTCGTGCGCGAGAACGTGCCTCCGTCACCTCTGCACCTTGCCGAGCTCGTCGCGTCCGTTGCCCCTGCTCATCGTTAAGCCAGCTTGGAACGCTGCCAAGATCTCCGCATGGGTACTGGACAAGTTTGGCCCTAGGTTGATGTGAACCGAATGCCATCGGCCAAGTTCGCCACGGACGAAGAGACGACCATCATGACCTCTACACTTCTCGCTAGGAACCTCGTCAAGGAAACCAAGCTCTCCTCGCGGACCCGAAGATGCCAAGTCCCGTTCCCGACGCCCGAGACCGATCCCTCGTCGAATCCCGAAGCCCGAACCCCGTGGACCGACATGATCTTCTTCACGGATACGACGAGTACTTCCTCGAGGATGCGAAGTCGAGAACCCGAACGCCAAGATCGCCGATGCGAATGCGCCAAGTTCGTCTACCCCGGACACCGTGCGACAAGATCTACTTCACGGATCCGAAGACCCCGGTACCCGATTCACTCAAGATCTTCGCAACGACAAGATCGACACCGACCAGGGCGAGTCCGATGCGCCCCCGACGCCACACCAAGTCCTTCATTCCGGAACGCCAAGCTCTTCATATTGTATCCGACCTTCGAAGACCGATCCCGTCGAACCCTGAACCCCGGAACCCCTCCGCACCCCCAAGACCTTCGAACCCTAATGTGTGGACCTTTTCCCGAGCCCTATTTTATAAATGCTATATATAAAACTTGTTGCATATAAAATTTCCATGCATGCATACTTGTCATGTGGTTTGGGGGCCTTATGTCGATTCACCTTATAATTAAATATGGGGCCATATGCGGGATATCTTTGTCTTATTCCGGACTCCATTTAAATTTGTGCATCAAACCGATACTATATTTTGCCTTGTTAAGACAACATTTAAAATGCGGGGTATCTAAACAACATGAACCACCTAAATATTTGTCGGGACCCCGGTTCCACTTAATATTGCCTAATTGCATCGCATCTTTGCCATGTCATACATCATACATGCATCATGCCCGATCTTTTGCCGTAGTATTAAATAGTGCATCCGGTGTTTCCTTTAGTGTTTTGGTTCTTCGCGGATAAGGCCGTTGAGTTGATGCGAGTGTCGACCCGATCTTCGGATGAACCTTCGACAATGTTTTCAGGCGAGCACCTCCCCCTTTCTACCTATCTTACTTTTATAGCATTTATTCCCTCCTGTTGATCTTTTGCTATCGGTGTTGCGTTGCTCTAGTTTTCGTACCCGTGATATCCCTTGCAGCCTTATATTGCCTTGGACACATCCTATTACCTGTTGTTTGGTAGATAGTTGGACTTGCGCGTCGTAGTTGCTTGCTCAAGTGCTGTTGCGTGTCGTCAAGTACCACAGTTGTTGGAGTATTGCCGCATGTTTGTCGTTGGAGATGATCATGGCTTTAATTATCGTTTAATTCAATTATTGTTTAATAACTAAAATTGAAGTAGGTAAATGCAGAGGCACAGGTGGGCAATAGATGTTATTTGGTTGTTAACCGCCCACTAGTGTCCCGTAGGACCCCGAGTTCTTGACACCTGTTCCGAGATCGAGCGCGCTAACCACATGTGGGATGTATGGGCACCCCATCGATTTAGTACCTGATTTCAAAGTACTGTACTGGGGCCACAAACTAGTTTGAGGTTTTATTTACTATCCTGTACTTATGCCATGCTTTACTGCTTTATTTACGATTGTGCGAGGAGCACCTGTACTGTTTAGGATCGGGACACGATTTCGCGGTATCGACAAGTCCGAGTTTTCGGGTTCCCAGTCGTTTACAGCCGTCCACCCAAACCCTGAGTCCGTCTCGGAGACCGGCCGACTTCGTTGCGGGTGTACTTAGTGGGGTGCCCCCCCGTGCTTGCTTTGGGTCTGGGAAACGTCATGACTTAGGCCCCGCCGACATACCGATGGGTGTATGTTAACTGATCTGGCAAAAAGGGTCGAAGTGCGTGTGGATACTTTGGTGCACCCCTGCAGGGTTTAATCTTTTCGAAAAGCCGTGTCCGCGGTTATGGACGACTTGGAGCACAGTTCTCGATCATAGACAACTATAACTAAAGTTTACTGCTATAATTTGACTTGTATCCGATATGACTAGTAATCAGCTCCACTACCACGGAATGGCTAAATAAAAGTACCAACAACTGCTGGGTTTGGGGTTATCTCATGCTATTTGTATCTGACTAGTAAGTGTTGCAACTACAACGGAATGGTTAACTAAAACTGTCCACTGCTTATTATATCAGGATGACTATCTATACCTGACTAGTAATTACTGCAACGATAACTGAATAAATAAAACTGCCAACTGTGTGAGTTCCTCGGTTGACTTCCTCGTTTGGTCTCGAGGGGGAAATACCAGGATGGGTATGTTTGGTGGTAGTATCAGGTTGGTTCCGAATAGGTCTTTCTTACCCCTCTCTGATAGCCGCCAGTGATATCGAGTCTCTATAGGTGGTTTAGTGCATGCTGCCGCTGCCGCTTCAGTCCACCATACCTATGTAGGCGAGGACCGCCGAATTCTAGCCTCGCCGTGTACTGGCCTCAGTACCGACGCTCCTCTTTTTCCTTTGCCCTTTGTCGGCACCCCTTTTGTTTTAGCAGGTTTCGACGTCGTTAGCAGGGTTACCCTTCCGGCTTGGCCTGGGCAGGGTTATGGACGCCATTGGTTATTCTTCAGGGCTCTTAGCCCCATTTGCATCTTGTCCGTAGCTGGACGCTCTATCGTTTTTAAGGTGATTTGGATCTTTGTTCTGTATATCTGTATTCTTGACTCATGGAGTCGTGTTGTATATATATATATCTGTTCTGTGGGTCCCATCGAGGACTGTTGTGTAATGTTATTACTTCGTTTTCCACCCGCACGCAAGTGCCTGGTGGGCACCTTTGAATCGTTTCTATGCGGGTTTGGCGGGAAGCGCTGAAACTTGCATAGGGCCGATTCTGAGGGTGTTACAATCATGTAGCTAGACTGTCCAAGCCACACCCATGGTCACGCCCTTTTCCACCTGCCACCTGAAAGAAACAAAAAGAAGGCTCATGTTGTAACTGACTGAGAAAAGACAGTGCAAACATTATATATCTATAAATAAGTTAATATAAATCAAGAAAAGATGCACACATGCATCCAAGTAAACTGTGTTTCTACTTTCTAGCACATCAGGAAGGCATATCAAACGGCGGCAAGAAAACAAGACTGCAACCTAGAACATAGATTTCAGAGTAGTATCATTTAGGGAGTAAATAAAATACTGACCATTTACATGGATTCTAGGAAGCAAGCTTAGCAATTAGCTCCTTTAGAAGAGAGTGGAAGGTTCTAGTTAGGCCCTCCAAACCGTCAGCCGCTGTTATCGCTTTCAAATTAGCGGGAGTCTTGAGGAACTCAAAGCATACCTCCTTCAATCCATGACAACTGTGCTGCTCAGCTAGAGTAAGAATAGTAGTCACGGAGCTCATGTCAATGTGTTCACACAACTTCTCTTCACATAGCACTTTCAGCCTTTGGAGATCGTATCTATCTGCCGCTGCTAGCAAGTGTTGCAGCCACAACGCTTCTTGGGATTCTCCTTCATCCTCTACCATGTCGGACTCCATCTTGGGCAGTGAGTCGGTGTAGATAAAGCTAAGCAAGGAACCAAACACCTTTGCTTCCATGTCTTCTACATCTACCACACTTGCAATTGCACCCTCCTTCATGGGACCAAAGAGCTCTGCCTTGAAGACCGCAGACCGAGTTGCGAGCACGCATCGGTGGGCAGCAAACGTCTCACCGCCAACCTTGAATGTCACGTCCGTGCCCTCTTTGGACGCTAGGAGGTCACTGATATGCTGGTGTATGTTCGAAGGTGGTACCTTGATGACGAGATCAATGGTGGTGGCAATGTTGAGGTCACATCGGATGGTGAAACAGTCGTGCCTCGATTTCTCAAGTGCGTCTCTTTTCACGAAACCTTTGTAACCCCAAGATGGCTCAGTTCTGGAGAAGTTATTTGGCTGTTTTGCACGAACATATACCGAACCTTGCTTCTCAAGCTCATCGACAAAGCTAAATCCAAACTGCACCTTCAGAGTTTCCGAGACATTTTATCAACAAGAGCAAGAAATAGAGACACGGAGTGGGCACCTGCCACGTCCTTGCCACTAGGATAGCACTGTATGTGCCAAGTATGGCCTCCTACTGTGAAAGGGAGAGACTCGATCACCGTATTATGAGGCGCAGCGGCTTTAGCACGCGAGTAGCCGTTGACCACAAGCAGGTGGTACCCGCTGGCCGCGGCAACGTTGATGGAGAGGCCGACGGCAGCCTTGCCGTTGCCAAGGAGAGACACGCCGGCGAATGACATGGCAATTGGGCAAAATTTACTATACTACTTGATGAATCCGGTAGGATCGGACAATTATGCCGGACTGCCGGGTAGTGTAGCAGATTAATTACCTATCTATTGGCGTCCGTCCAATCTTTCACGGCACCAGGATGCAACTTGTTCAACCAATCAATTCAGTCTGCAGCTTGTACTCTTCAAGCGCAATTATCTCCAATAACAAATCCTTCTGAAGATCAAGCAAGAAGTAGTAATTTCAGCACAGTTATATTCTCACGTGCAAACAACAATCAAGCAACAGTAATACTAGTATTTATAAATCATCTCCTGTGGCGTTGAAGACAGCAGGCTGTTCCTTATCGCTCCCCTCAATGTTTCACATAGGACGTGTCGTGTGTCCGTGTTTTTATATAGGCATGAACGGGCAACACCACAACAAACTCGGACTCGAACTCGAAGCCGACTCGGAAATACAATGCTACGCGCGCACAAACAGCTTCGTGTGGAAACTAGCCATCCGGCCTCCATTGGGACACACGAGGACAAGTTTGGTTATGGATAGCTCTACGCGTCCCTCGGACGATGGGAGGCCCCCCATCATCCTGCTCCAGCTGCTGTCACATGTCCACTAAAAATGGTTCGAATCCCGTTTTTATTGTAAAACGTCCCGCTTTTGCTACGTATGTTCTCGCTTTTGCTTTTAAAGCAAAAAAAAGGTTCGTTTCAGAAATAGAACGTCTCGCCAGAGATCTCACTCGCGGGAGACCATGCAGCAAAAAAATTATGTTAATGCAGCAAAACCGACTTTGCCGAAAACATCATCGGAAAAAATTCGCCGGTGACTCTCGCCGGAGACCTTATAGCAAATACTTGGCACTGTTTTAGCAAAATCACAAGACGATTGTAGCTAAAAAGTTCTCTAATGTAGCAAAAAACTGACTTCGCCGGATACATCGCCGGCGAGGTCTCCGTCGAGACGTTCTATTTCTGAAACGAACCCTTTTTTTTACTTCGAAAGCAAAAACGAAAATATATGTAGCAAACACGGAATGTTTTGCAGCAAATGGACACATGTCAGCACGAGAAAGCAGGAAGGTGATCTGAATCATTTCCCTTTGGTTATTTGGAAGGAACGGCTTGATTTCGGAGCACGAACTGGGGCACATTTGTCAAGCGCATCCAGTTTCCAGGAATATGAACAGATTGCTGATTGTGATCTGTAGTGGAAAATTGATGACAATGAAATGTGACGCTCCGGCAGAGGGACGCCTACTGTGCACCGACAGGAGATGATCATGACCAGAGGAAACAGACGAAACTGCCCGTGCAAAATTCGGCAGGACATCCAAAATGCACTGCTAGTTCAATTTTCATGTGTGCAAACATAATCGAATGGAGCTACCCGGTATAATCGTTACCGACAAATATCAGAAAGCATCCTGTTTAAATATATGTTGCTGACTGGGGACTCGCTAGAAATTCTGACATTAATTAAAGTAAAAAGGAAAATCTTCACCATCCAGATTACATGGCTAATTAAGTCTATAACTTCGATTCATGGAATCTAAAATTAATGTAAGTGAAGGAGCTAGGAATAAATGGTCGAACTGATGTGACACAAGAGTCCATCCAATTGCTTAGCAGTTCTAACCAGAAGCAAACTCCACAAAACCGATGACACGCTCCGAATCGAACTACCAATAGTACAAAATATTAGTACTAGTAATCTTAAGGGAAGCAAGATTTTGCATTGATATATTTGACAACGAAATGGGGTCATGTAGCAAGACTGTCCAAACCACCTATCGCCATGCCTTTTTCAATCTGAACTGCCACCTGAAAGAAACAAAAAGGAGGCTCATGTCGTAACTGATTGAGAAATAACGTTGCAAAAATTATATCCAATAAATACGGAAGCATAAATCAACGATGCATCCAATAATCCAAGTAATCTGTCTTTCTAGCACATAATGAAGGCATGAAACGTACTGCAGCAAGAAACAAGACTGCAACCTAGAACATAGATTTCAGAGTACAATCTTAAAGGAATACAGGAATTACTTACCCTTTTTGTCAATTTTAGGAAGCAAGCTTGGCAATTAGCTCCTTTAGAAGAGAGGGGCAGGTTCTAGTTAGGCCCTCCAAACCGTCAGCCGCTGTTATCGCTTTCAAATTAGCGGGAGTCGTGATGAACTCAAAGCATACCTCCTTCAATCCACGACAGCTGTGCTGCTCAGCTACAGTAAGAATAGTAGTCACCGAGCTCATGTCAATGTGTTCACACAGCTTCTCTTCACATAGCACCTTCAGCCTTTGGAGATCGTATCTATCTGCCGCTGCTAGCAAGTGTTGCAGCCACAACACTTCTTGGGATTCTCCTTCCTCCTTCACCATGTCGAACTCCATCTTGGGCAGTGAGTCGGTGTAAATAAAGCTAAGCAACGCACCAAACACCTTTGCTTCCATATCTTCAACATGTATAACACTTGCTATTGTGCCCTCCTTCATGGGACCAAAGAGCTCTGCCTTGAAGACCGCAGACCGAGCTGCGAGGACGCACCGATGGGCAGGAAACGTCTCACTGCCAACTTTGAATGTCACGTCTGTGCCCTCTTTGGACACGAGGAGGTTGCTGATATGCTGATGTATGCTAGAAGGTGGTACCTTAATGAAGAGATCACTGGTGGTGGCAATGGCAAGGTCACAGCGAATGGTGAAACAGTCGTTCTTCAGATGCTTTGATTTCTCAAGTTCGTCTCTTTTCATGAAATTCATGTAACCCCAAGATGGAGAAGTGCTGGAGAAGTTGTTTGGCCTTCTTGCACGAATATATACTGAATCTTGCTTCTCAAGCTCATCGATGAAGCTAAATCCGTAATGCACCCTCAGGGTCCCTGAGACATTTTTATCAGCACAGGCAAGATAGAGAGACAAAGAGTCGGCATAACCAGGGCGGTCGCCATTAGGATAGTACTCTATGCACCAACAATGGCCTCCTACCATGAAAGGAAGAGAGACGATCACCGTGCCATTAGGTGCAGCGGCTTTGGTACGAGAGTAGCCATTGATCACAAGCAAGTGGTACCCACTGGCCGTGGCAACACTGTTGGATAGGCCGAAAGCCTTGCCGTCGCCGAGGAGAGACACGCCGGCAAATGACATGGCAGATGGGATTTTTTTTTAACTGAATCCGATATGATTGGACTATGTGACGGACTGCCGAGTAGTGTAGCAGATTAATAAGCCAGAGTGGTCATCCAATCTTTCGCAGTACAATTACTAACATATGCAACTTCTTCAACAAATTAATTCAAACTCCAACTTGTACTCTTCAACAGCAAGTATCTCCAGTAACAAATATTTCTGACGATCCAGTAGCAAGTAGTAATCTCAGCAGGGTTGTCCTCCCGTGCAAACAGCAATCAACAAACAATAATATCCATAAATCATCTCTCGGAGTGTTGAAGACTGCAAAGATAACAGCAATATCTTCTCATGTCAAGTGTCAGCAGTAAGAGGAACTCCGGGCTAGCAATCAGCAGAACATAAGGACAAATTTGGTGCTAAGTTTAGCTGATGCGTGCAGATTCAACGAAAAAACATGCAGACCCTGCTAACATTGGATATTCTGAATTTAATTAACTATTTGGATTTTCCCTTCTTTATCCACCCATCTTATATAGGGGATAGGCTTCTAGTAGCCACGGATCTACCTTATGGGAGCGCTGTCAGGCTCACACAGTTACTAGAGTCGACCGACTCCTCCTAGTGGCATAGCCAAGAATCGACAAAGCCCAGGGCCAAAAACTAGTCGCCTACAAACATAAAATAAATTACCACATACTAAGTCATAAAAAAAATTGCACAGTTGATATAAATTATGGAGCAAATTTCGTTCCTAAAGTTGAATGATTGGGATTTAGTTGAGATTGTGAAGTACAAATATAAAATCTCTATGTTCTCTTAATTAAATGAGGAGTTGAAACCAAAATGCATCAATTCAAGCAATAACAATAAGTTACCCACATTCATTGACGGACGCAATCAGAGATGAACTACTGAAATGCATATGCCCTGAAGGACGGAGCCGCGTGGAGAACGAGTGAGGGGCAAGCGATGCAGCGGCGGAGCGACCTACCTGGACGAAGCGTCGATGTCCGATGTGTGATGCCCGGTGGCAGTGAGGCGGGGGGCTCGGCCAGCAAGAAGCGGCACAGCCGCACAACGAGTTCTACAAGGCAGCCTATGGGGGACGGCGCCGCAGCGAGCTAGACTGCGGACAGCAGCCCAATGAGCTTCAACAGGAGCGGCTATACCAGCAGGTGGCAGCGCGGCAAGCTCGAGGAGGCGGCGAGGCTATACCGACAGAGTGCCGGCAGGTGGCGGCGCGGCGAGTTCCAGGATTTTTTTTTGTGTGTGTGTGGGTTCCAGGAGCGAGTTAGGGTTCTTCGAGCGACGCAACGAGCCTCTTTCTATTCGCAATTTCTAATTTTGCGCTGACCTTTCTTTACAGGCAACTTTATGATAGGAGCTGAGAGGGGCGTTTTGGCATAGAAGCATATATGCTCCATCTAAATAAAATGTATTTTGAAATGTTAAAACTCGTGGAAAATATTTCATGCCATCTTAACGTGCTATATATATGCACAAAGTTGTTCCCTGCCAAGGCGAAGAAGAAGATGATGGGTTAGTGAGCTTATTGATCAAACATCTCGGACCTGGAATGAGGAGGCAGTCCGGTCCTGCTGCTCGGAACTGGATGCCAAGGCGATCTTGGCCATCAAATTATCGCTTAGGCAATGTGAGGATTTCGTTGCCCGGTACCTGGAAAAGAATGGGATCTTCTCTGTTCGATCGGCCTACAGGTTAGGTACGGAGCCAGAATATAATTCTTTAAGCAATGGCCAATCTAGCTCTGAATCTTCTGGTGATCAGGGTATCTGGGATCTAGTTTGGAAGGCACACGTCCCGAATAAAATTCGTATTTTTGCTTGGAAAGTTGCTACTTCTACGCTGGCTGTGAAAACTGAACTCCACCGGCGAATCAATATTATTAAGCCTGTTTGTGCTATTTGTGATCCAGAGGATGAAGATGCGCACCACGCGCTAGTACGCCGATCAATGGCTAAAGATCTAAGAGAGGAGATGAGGAAAGTCTGGTCATTACAATCAGAAGTTGCGTTTCAGGATTCTGGATCCGAATGGCTCTTGTCATTGCTTAATGGCATGCACGGAGACATGCGATCTCGTAAGTTGTTTCTCCTATGGCGCGTTTGGCACCACCGTAACAACATTGTTCATGGGGATGGGAAGGCTTCGATCGCTGCATCAGCAACCTTTATTGCTAATTATTTAACCTCCTTTTCTACAGTTCCTCTAGCCAATATTAATCCTAAAGGTAAAGCCATTGCTCCTCCCGATCTCCACAATAAGGAGGGCTTGACGGGTCTTCACAGTTGGACAGCACCAGAGGAAGGACATTTTAAAGCAAACGTAGATGCTGGCTGGGATCCGAGGACAAGAAGGACAGGTATCGGCGTCATCATCAGGGACCATCTCGGCTGACCCATCTTAACTGAATGGAAATCAGTATCTAACTGTGCAAGTGCTGAAGAAGCTGAGGTGTTGGCGTGTTTACAAGGACTAAAACATCTTACACAACACTTCTCAGGACCAGCTATTCTTGAGACTGATTGCCTACATGCAGTTCAGACGATCAATGACAAAGGGAATGACCGTTCAGACTATTGGTGTTTTTATTTACAAACAAAGGAGCTCCTGCGAGTGTTTGAGGGTTTTAGTGTGGTTAAAGTGGGGTGGTTGAGTAATGTTGTCGCTCTCTCCTTAGCACAGTTAGGTAAGCCAGGAGCTAGTGGTCTTATGTGGCGATCATCACCGAGCTGCGCCTCGGCTTTGATTGACCGTGATTGTATGAACATTGTCTAATTCTCGGAGCAACAATTTTTTTACACACTATTTTCCTTACCGGGGTACCTGATGAGACTGAAAGGTTTTTAATAAGACGGCTTTCTGCTTATATTTAATGGAATGTTCTTACCTAAAAAAGTTGTTCACTGGCTTTTGTTTTAGCTAGGGTAAGAACATCTCTAGCGGAGCGCCCCAAGCGAATGTGGCTCTGCAGCAAAAAAGGATTTTATTGGCGCATCCCAAACACCACTGACACAGTAGTTGGCATGACCACGCGGCCTCTATCCGCAAGAGCTGTCTTAGGAGCGCTGGCACTCCAAGCAACATCATATGTTGTTGTGTCGTTCTTGCCAGCCAAACACATCAATTTCCCACCCCCTCTGGCTCAGCTCATGTCGCCTTCTACCCCGCCCCCAGCCGCATCGCCATCATCATCGACGCTATCTCCATCCTGTGCTTGCCTCCAACCCGCCTCCATCCCAGGTTCGCCATAGCCCCGATGACTCCACTGATGCATCGATCTCGTCTCTTGAAGCACTTCCGGTCGCACCTTCTTCGGCGTGTACTGCCGTCGCCACCAATCCTTCTGCTGCACGGACTGGTAGCTATATCGTCCCTTTGTCGTCACCATCGCAGGAATCTGGTACATTCCCCTCCTCGACAACATTGCGGTCGGCATCGCAGTTTGCTCGCATCGCCGTCTAGGTGTTTGGCGTTTTGCCTCAATGGACAACGACGATGAAATGGTGATGGAGCTCTTGATGAAAGGGGAGGCTGATGGTTCTGCTCACTGAGAGCAGCAGATAGTGATCTTGGGCTATCTTCTTGGTATCCGCCAGCATCTCTGTGCAACTCCTCGGTGCGGTGGTTCAAGGGTGGAAAAGGCCAAGGACAAGGACTGACATCGTCTTGCGGGTTCTCTGTTGCTTGAAACTGACTATTTTAAGGAAAACACAACACATGCACCGAAAGACTTTTGTCGCCGATCTAGAACGAATAAGGAGTTGTTCATGAAGATTGTGTTTGGTGTCCGAGTGTACAATGACTATTTTATATGCAAGAAACACTGCACCAGACTATGGGAATTCTCGTCGGTTTAGAAATGTACAGCTTCCTATGTTTTCTTGCATATGGAGCTCCACTAGATATGCAAGACGACTATCTCCGCATTGCTGTGAGCACATGCTCTGGTAGCGTCTTCATGTTTTGACGGGAAATCATGGCAGTATTTGGACCATTTTATTTAAGAGAACCAAATGAAGAAGATACAAATCAGATTCTGGCACAAAATGTAGCTAAACAATTTCCCGGGATGCTTGGTAGATTGATTGTATGCACTGGGGTTGCAGGAATTGCCCATTCGCCTGGCAAAGCCTGTGCAAAGACCATACCAGAGAGTGCAGTGCCATACTCGAAGCATTGACGTGTCATGATCTCTGAATATGGCATGCTTTTTTGTCATGGCGGGAACCAGACTGGTCCGGTGGGTTGGGACGGATGGCATGGTCGGCTTGCTGGCAATGGTTTTTTACTTTCTATAATTCCTTTTCTATTTTACCTTTTGTTTTCACCTAAAAATTATAGAAAAGGGAATAGGAAAATAATACTAAGAGAAAAAGGGGTTGTTTTTTCTAAAAACAATTGGAAAACTTATTGAGCAATTCTCTGGAATTCTAAATCAACATTTTATAAAATATATTTGATTTAATTTAATTGAATCACATCTTTAATTTTAAAATAAGAAAGAGACCGAAAAGGTTCGATGAAATCCTTAGAGAATTTAGATTGGTATTCCGTGGCAATGTACGGGCACTCAGCTAGTGATATTAATATGTTGTAGCGCTCTCCGGTGTTTCCTAGTCAAATAGAAGGTCATTCTTCATATGTCAACTATGATATCCATGGCCACACATACAACAAAGGGTGATACCTAGGCGATGGTATGTACCCTTCTTGGTCTATATTTGTAAAGACAATTTCTAATCCTGATACGGAGAAGAAGGCTTGGTTTGCTTAGCGCCAGGAGGCTTGCCAGAAGGATGTCGAGCGGGCTTTCGGTGTACTTCAGTTGTGTTTTTCTATTTTTCGCTCACCTGGTCGGTCTCAGATATGAGAGGTTATGAACTATTGTGTGATTATGCACAACATGATCATCTAGTTGAGGTAGAGGTCCCTGCTGATCATATGACTGGTTATCAACCACCTAGTGAAGCATCTGTGTGTTCTCAAATGAAACGTCGCCCGATTTACCGATAAATTTGGTTGCTACATTTTAAGGCTTGTATGAATAATGTTATTTTTTTATTTTGAATTATTGTGTGAAACTTTTCTTTTTTAAAAGCCTCCGTGACATCTTTAGTTTGGATGCGCTCCAAAATACCTCATACAAATTATTGCAGCTGATCTCTCTTTAGGATCAACACATTACTCTCCAACCCTTGTACATGATGGTTGCGAGATGAGGAAGATTTCTATTGATACACATAATGAAGTACAATGCAAATGAAGATGAATACTACTCTCTCTGTTTCTAAATATAAGATGTTTTAGCAAGCCAAAATATCTCGACAAAACTTCATATATTTAGGAACAGAGAAAGTACATCCTAAAATCGACATCACAATATCATAGACGTGTAAACAAGAAGAAAAAAAGAGACCGTTGCAACACAACGGCATTCTACTAGTATCATACAAAATTAAGTGAACACGTTAGTTTGGATACGTCCCAAAATACCTTATACAAATTATTGCAGCTGATCTCTATCTAGGATCAAATGCTACTTCTGGACGGCATGTTTTAATAGGGCAAAAAACATTCCTCGTGCAAATTCACTAGGACAGGCCGCCATTGGTAATCAATATTAACTGAATTATATTCCGAAATGGTATCCTTGAAAAGCTAGAGTGCTATATATGCTGTCGAAGCAACTCGATCATAGCTATGATTGGTTGGCTTCTCGGGGCTGGAGCCTGAAAGAAGGCAAAGGAAGAAGACTCGAGAAGCATCTCAGCTCATGACGGTGCATCGTTTCTCTAAACAGGGAAGCTGAAATCTAGGAGAAATGCAGATGACACATCCAACTAAAATGCTCTTTGGTTGGTACAACATGAAGGCACACATCAACTGATGTCAAGACACTGCAATAGTAGTATGAGCATAATTTCAGAGCTAGCACGTAGTTTCTTTACGAAATAATAATGGAATTACAAAACCGATTTTGTCGGTTTTAGGAAACAAGCTTGGCAATGAGTTCCTTGAGAAGAAAGGGGCAGGTTCTAGCTATGACGTCCAAGCCATCGATCACCGTTATCTTTTTCAGATTACTAGGAGCTTTAAGGAAGTCGAGGCATATCTCCTTCAATCCACTACATGTGTGCTGCTCAGCTAGGGTAAGAATAGTTGCCACCGAGTTGACGTCTATACGCCCGCACAACTTCTCTTCACATAGCACTTTCAGCCTTTGAAGACCGTACCTATCAGCTGCTGCAAGCAGGTGCTGCAGCCACAGTGTTTCATGGGCTTCTCCTTGCTCCCCCTCCTCCTCCACCATGTTTATCTCCATCTCCGGCAGAGAGTCGGTGTAAATAAAGCTGAGCATGGCCTGGAACACTCCTGGTTCCACCTCTTCTACATGTACAACATTTGTTACAGTGCCCTCCTTCATTGGACCAAAGAGCTCCGCCTTGAAGACCGCGGACCGAGCCGCGAGCACGCACCGATGGGCAACAAACGTCTCGCCGCCGACCTTGAATGTCATGTCGGTGCCCTCCTTGGATCGCAGGAGGTCACCCATATGTTGTATGCCAGAAGGCGGTACCGCAATGAGAAGATCCACGGTGGAGACAATATTGATGTCACATCGGATGGTAAGACAGTTGTCCTTTAGATGCTCTGATTTCTCAAGGGCGTCTATTTTCATGGCATCCGGGTAGCCCCAACATGGATCACCGCTTGAGAAGTTGTGGCGCTCGGTTGCACGAAGGTACGATGAAGTTTGCGGCTCAAGCTGGTCGACGAAACTAAATTCACACTGCACCTTCAGAGCCTCTGCGACATCTTTATCAACAAGTTGAAGAAACATAGATATAGAGTCGGCAGATTCCGAGTCACAGCCGTTAGGAAAGTAGTATATGCACCACCGATGGCCTCCTACCATGAAAGGGAGAGAGGCGATCATCGTGCCATTTGTTGCAATGGCTTTGGCACGCGAGTAGTCCGTAACCATGAGCAGGTGGTACCCGCTGCCCGTGGCGACGTTGATGGCGTGGCCGGCGGCCTTGATGCTTTCGCCGATGATCGACACGCCGGCAAATGTCATGGCAGATGGGAGGAATATATAAAGTGAAACCTGATCCGGCGGACTACGTACGTGCCGCGCACGCACACGCTGCACGTCTTCCTCGCTGCCGCTTGCAAGTTTCGGAAACTCGATCGATGTGGTCTTGTCCTGTATGAGTCGCCGGAGTTCAATACACGGCACGCGCAAGCGATCGCCGGAGTTCAATACACACGGCACGCGCTCGCGAGCAGAATTTGGTGCTCTGCCAACCAGCGGCTTTCCTTTGGCTTTCGACCTGGCGTGTGGTGTAGCAATGCATATATAAGCGCACGAAGGGGCGACACCACACCACGATCGGACGCGAACTTGAAGCCGACTCGGAAACATAATGCTACTAATTAAAGCTACAAACACATGTGCACAAACAGCTTTAGACTGGTCGTAGTGGGAAGTAACTTAGAGTAGTAACATGCATATGTTACTAGTCTAAGTTACTATCTTTATAGTAGGAAATAACATATGTGCGGTGTGGCTTATTTATTGCAATGTAGACTCATTTTGTCTTGAAATATATGATGTTATGGTAACATGTCATCTAAATGCTTAGTTGGCAATACATGTAGGACTATGTTACTACTCAAGTTACTCCCACTATGACTAGCCTTAATAACGTGAAAACTAACCGGCTAGGATTTAGCCTTCCCACAATACCAATTGACTCCTGCATCAATGTGTCAGATCACTGTCCCATTGCATTAAAACCGATGGAGCTTAATCATTTATGTGGCTTGAAAAAACAAAAACTCCTCTCGTCCCCGACCCCTCCTCCTCCCGCACTCGCGCGGAGGCCTCCCCTCCCCGCCGAGCCCTCTCTCCCGTGTTCTCTCCTTCCCACCGCCGCCGCCCGGATCGTCGCCAGACAAAGACCTAGGGGCGTGGTGGCGGCGGCGTCCTTGATCTCGATCTGGCAGGAAGGTGGCGGTCAGTCCCGGATGGTTTGACGGTGGTGTTGCAGCGAGCGATGACCGGTGATCCTCGGCCCAGATGGCGGCAGGCGGCGGCGGGGATCTAGGCCTAGCCGCGATATGTCCCGTACGTTGCCCTCGACGCCGGCGCCCAGGCGATCCGGGCCTTGTCCGTGACACTAGGGCGCTTGGGACATCTGCCCCCGGCATCGTGGTGGTGGCCTCCTTCTCCGTCGGAATGGTTGGCCAGGTGGTCTTGCCGTCTTGTGGCGAATCCTACTAGTTTTCGGCGGGTGGCATGGGGGGCTGCTGGCTCGGTTTCAATAAAGGAGGTGGTCCTAGATCCCTCTCAAGCCAAGACGATGATCTGCTAGATGTTGGTCTCCATTGATCTGGTTTCGGTGTCGTGTTCCGAAAGGCTCCGCCGGCGAACTCCATAAGTGCTATCATGCCGTCAGTTTGCTGGAAGGATTGAATTCGTTCGTACGCACCCATGTTTTACCCTGACCGTTTGGTTTCAGAGAGTGTGCGTCAAAGCTTTGTTGGTTGTTATTATCATGGGGCATGTTCTTATTCCATGGTGCTGACGGAGAAAGTCATGAAGACCGAGATCTGAGGACAGGTAATGATGGTTGAGTCTGGGTGGTGGTGCGGAATTGGCTAGGTGACTTGTGAATTGGAGTAGTGGTATGCAAGTGGGGGCGACTACACAGGAGAGGTTCATGGTCCTACCTCTTAGGGTGAAAACCTAGGGTCTGGCCTTAATTAGTTGTGCCTGGCAATGGCCTTGTTAAAGGTATTGTTTTGAGAGCGCGGACTTTCTTTAGGGTGAAAACCTAGATCTTTGATCGGGCGATGACGGTGTTTTTGCACTATTTCCTTCTTGGAGGCGTCGTTTTTGGAGAAGTTGGACTTCTCGTGCTGTCTTGGTGGTGGTAGTACTGCTGTTTCAATGAATGAGTCACTGTAGCGGGACTTTTCTTTTTGTAATTCTTTTTTTTGGCTGTATGCATCCGTGTGGCCGCTAGGGCAATGCGTCGTTACAGAGGCTGAGTGTAATTGGTATCATCTGATATTAATATATGCTCCTTTAAAAAAAGATTTAAGACCCATTGGATCAGAGATAACCAGTTCAATGTTGTTTATGGTCGGCACTACATGGAATAAGCCTGTCCTCAGTTCAGACCCTGCCATGGTTTTACTCACCAAGATTGCTAGGACAACGAAAGCTCTAAAGAGATGGAACAAGGACAAAGTCAGATGGATTGTTTTTGCTTCAAATGTGGCATCTGAGATCATTTTTAATCTGGACCTTGCTCAAGAGGAAAAGCATTTTTTGCGGAATTACTTGTATTACTCAAAGTATCATACTACAGGGGGTATTGCATAGGTCTACTAAACCCTCCGGCCCAGAAGAGAGCCACACAACAGTTCACTTGCTAGTCCTAGCATAGTTAGCCATAAAATGGCCGCTAGAATTCTGACCCCTACTAATATGAACAACAAAAGTTTGTATCACCTTAAGCAAGGCTTTAATTTCCGCTATAGTAGTCGAGATCTATCGAGTTACTCCCTCCTTAGTAGATTGACTAATTCCAAGCATTCTAATTCAATCATTAGTGGCTGAATACACTAGTGTAACGCAAGGGATAGACCTAAAACTATAGACAACTCTGCTTCTAGAGCTTCATGGCAAGAAAAAAGTTGACAGCATGATGATAATAAAATCGGGAGAAAGAAAGAGAGAAGTCTAACCCTAAATCGGGAGAGCCCGCCGCGGGACGCTCTCCCCCCTCCCACACCGCCTCCGCGCGGCGGCCGGGGGGATCTCCTCCACCTCGCCTGCTCGTGGCCCCCTCCCCTTTCTCCTCCCCCTCGTCGCCGCCAGAAGGGCACGGCCGGGCGAAGCTCGGTCGGGGCCGGTGGCGGCGGGATCTCCTCGCCCTCTCGCGCGTGGGGCTGGCCGCGGCGCTGCTCCTCCGGGCCTGAGCGTGGCTCGCCCGTCGGGGGCCAGGGCGCGGCGACGCGCGGGCTAGTCCTGCGGCGGCGGCGCGGCGTACGACAGGCGGCGGCGGTGCGTCTCGGAGGTGGCGGCAATGATGCTCTCCAGGCGGCGTGGGCTGGGTGCAGCGCGAGCCTTGGTCGGCCTCCTCTGCAGTGATGGGCGGCGGGGGTGCCATGGTGCGGTGGGTCCTGCTCAGCGAACGCGGCAGGAGGGTCGGGGGCTCGTCATCCGGGGCCACGGTGGTGGAGCGAGCCGCCGGCAGGAGCAGGCAGGGTGGCGCACCACGGGCCTGCGTCCTAGGGAAGCTTTGGCTTGCCCAGATCCGGGCCCACTTGGGCCCGATCTGGGCCTAGGGCGGGCCTGTCGTGTTGCTGCCTCCCTCTGGAAGAAGGGCGGCGGGTTGGGGCGTGAAGGACGATGGTGGCAGCAGCGGCTGCTCTGCAGCAGCGTGGCGGCGGAGACTTTACGGGCCCTTTTTGGGCCCTGCCGGGCCCGCGGCCTGGTGTGTCTCTGCTGCCGCGTCCGGACGGCAACCACCATTGGTGGTGGAGGTTGATCTCCTTCGCGCGGCTGTGCCACGGCCGCGATGCTACATCAACCAGCCCTGCCCCCACTTTGCAGGTCACGCAACACTCCTGGCTCCGTGGGTGCGAGCCTGGCTCAGTGGACGCCGGGGCGGCGGCCTCAGAAGGTGGACGGCTTCGACTTCCCTCCGTCGGAGGAGGCTCTGGGAGGTGACGCGAGATCCCTAGACCGATGGCGGTTCGGCAGGCCCGGGGGCGCTTGGTGGCGATGGTGCTGTTGCTTGGCGGCCGGGATTTGCCGTAGAGGCGGGTCCCCTGGTGGGAGGAGGAGTGGGGCCTGGGGCGGCGGTTGGCGTGGTCGGTGGCACCCCTGCTGCAGTGCGGCGGTAGGACTTCACGAGCCTCCGCGGGCTGGGCCGGGCCAGTGGGCCTGGTTTTTCTTGCTGCTACATCCGGTCGGCTACCACCTGCTGGTGGTGGAGGTAGTTCCCTCCCGCGTGTTATTGACAGGCCGACCCTCGCCGAAGTCCCTGCTCTCTCGACCTACCGGCTTCGCTCCGTGGCGCTCGGTGTGACGGCGGTGGCGACCTCAAGACCAGGATGGCGCATGCTCGTGGGTGACGTGAGTGGTGGAGCTCTACAAAGTGCTCAGGCGGGTGGTTCTGGAGGGGTCGGGAGAAATCCTTGTCTGTTGACACTGGCACGGTGACGCCCGAGGGTGTAACCTTCCTTCCTGAAGGGTGTTGGGGCCCCCTCCCCTACCCCCGCTGTGTACCGGGGGAAACCCTAGGCCTCGGCCGGACAGTAGTGTCGTCGTCGTCACTCCCCTTCTTGGAGGTGCTGTTTTGGTACGCAGGCGCTTTGGATTGCGGGATGCGTGGTGGTTCTTCTCTGGCGGGCGCACCGGTTGCGAGCTGTTTCCGTTTTCGGCACACCGCCGTTCTCGACTTTGTTCTTCTTTTATTTCTTCTTTCTTTTCGTGTTGGGCTTGGGTTCTGCCAACGCCTTGTATCCTGTGCTGGTTGTTCCTTTGGGCGATGTGCTGTCTGGCCCAGCAGCGGTCTCACATGTGTGCTTTATTTATAAAGCGGGGCGAAAGCCTGATTCGAGAGAGTGATGATAATAAAATTGCTCCTTCATGATCTCTAACAACAACACCACACCCTGCATCTCCTTTGTTCCCAAAGGATCCATCAACATTGACCTTAGCACGGAACATGGTGATGGAGTGCACGCCCCTAAGGATGAGGTGTTCAAGAACCTTCGTGCAGAGTTTAACTGGAGGCCTGGATCCAGAAGTTTTGGGCGTGGACGTGGACGTGGAGGTGCTCGCGGCCGTGCAAGAGGAGGGCGTACTGGCGGGCGAGGTGGACATATGTCAACAGGGCTTTGGAATGATCCTAGTGATGAGGACTATGATGGCAATGAATGATTTGGAGGTTCTGATAAGCATTTGCCTCTTGTGCCGGTAGATGCTGGGGCTGGGGTGTCCTTGGCCACGGAGATGGCGGGGCAGGAAGGACTGTTGCCGTTAGAAGATGAAGACATGGTGGATGTAACAAGGAAGCGGGGTGCAAACCCTCCCCCCCTTACGGCAAGATCATCCTCGGTGGAGGTGCTTGTAAACTTGTATGATCAGCCTCCGGGCAGTGTTCCTGCTGTGGCTAGTTCGAACGGGAAGCGTGATCCGAAGAGGCTGAAGAAGGTTGGTGGCAAGGAAGACTCTGGAGAACTCAGTGGATCGGCGGGCTCCCTCAAGGATTACCGCCGGGAGCAATGAAAACCTTGAGCTTCAACTGTCGTGGGGCTAGCGATCCCGCGACAGTTAAGGAGATTCGTGATTTGGTAGGAGACTATAAACCTATGATTTTATGTTTACTGGAGACCCAAATTGCGAAGAATAGAGTTGAAGGTTTAGCCATGAGTTTAGGCTTTGATAGGAGTTTTGGCGTTGCTAGTACGGGACGTTTGGGTGGTTTATGTATGTTCTAGAAAAATGATATTGAGGTGACAATAAAAAGCTTTTCAAGGTATCATATTGACTCCTAGGTAAAAGAGGATGGGCGCGATCAATGGAGATTGTCGTGCTTCTATGGAGAGGCTACACGATATTTGCGGTACAAAACATGGGATACCATGAAAATTCTGAGGGCAGAGAGCACTCTTCCATGGGTTTGTATAGGAGATTTTAATGAGATCTTAGGAGCGGAGGAACAGTTTGGGCCGAATGAGAGGGATAGTGCTCCGATGGCTGGTTTTCGGGAGGCTGTTGATGTCCGTGAGCTTGCAGACCTGGGTTATTCTGGTCTGGATTGGACTTGGGAGAAGAGAGTTACAGGAGGTGAATATTGCAGAGTTGGTCTGGATCGCGCGCTGGCATCAGCAGGCTGGTCGGAATTATTTCCGTTTGCCTCTGTTAAACATTTAACTGCGGTAAAATCTGACCATTTCCCCATTGTGTTGATGAATGAGCTTCAAGATGGGGAAGAAGTGATGGTGAGAGATAGACCTTTCCGCTATGAATGCATGTGGGAATCTCATGCTAGTTTTGGAGCGATGTTGGAGGAGGCATGGAGATCGTCTGATCGATGTGCTCCTATGAGTGACTTGTCACAAAAATTGGCAAATGTGTCTCGAACAATGGCTTGCTGGGGCAGAACTACTTTTGGATCAGTCCGGCAAGAGATGCGTAGGCTTAGAAGGAAGTTGACTGAGCTGCGGGCGATGCCTGGGAGGGTGGGTCTGTCATAAGAAGAGAAAATAATTGAGTTGAGGCTTATAGACTTGTGCTATCGCGAAGAAGTGATGTGGAAGCAGTGTAGCCGAATACAATGGCTTAGTGAGGGAGATAGCAACACTCGGTTTTTTCACAAGAAGGCAAGTGCGAGGAGAAGTAAAAATAAAATCTCACAACTTGCAAGACCGGATGGTTCCTTAGCTGATAATCATGAGGAGCTAGCATGCATGACTACAGAGTTCTACTCAAATCTATACACAGCCTTAGGGACAATTGGGATGGAGGAAGTGATGTCTCATATACCTAGGAAGGTAGACGGCACTATGAATGCACAACTCAACGAGCAGTATAGTAAGGAAGAGGTGCGTACCGCACTCTTCCAGATGTTCCCTACAAAATCTCCGGGTCCGGATGGATTCCCGGCTCATTTTTTTCAGCGTCATTGGGAACTATGTGGTGATGAGGCGACTGATATTATATTGTGAGTGCTCAACGGAGAAGAATCGCCAGAGGAGATTAATCATACGTTCATCGTTTTAATCCCTAAGGAACCCAGTCCAAAAAAATTAGGACAATTTCGACCAATAAGCCTTTGTAATGTGATCTACAAGATTGCTTCAAAGGTCTTAGCAAATAGGTTGAAAGTAATACTCCCTGAGGTTATATCTGAAAAGCAATCAGCATTCGTATTGGGAAGGCTTATCACTGACAATATAATATCTGCTTACGAGTGTCTCCATTTCATGAAGACTAAGAAGAGGAAGGACAATAACCATTGCGCTCTAAAACTTGATATGATGAAGGCTTATGACCGTGTTGATTGCGGTTATCTTCGAGCTGTGATGTTGAAGCTTGGGATGAGTGCGAGGTTCACAGAAACTATTATGAGTTGTGTGACTTCAGTGTCCTTCTCGGTCCTCTTTAATGGAGGAATACTGGATACTTTCAGGCCTACTCGGGGGATCCGACAAGGTGATCCAATATCGCCATATTTATTCCTTCTTGCTGCGGAGGGACTATCTTGTCTGCTGAAGGCTCATGCGGGGGCTGGGGATATTAGTGGAGTGAAGCTTGCGCCTACTGCCCCATTAGTTAACCATCTATTGTTCGCCGATGATAGTTTGCTTTTCTTCCAATCAAATTCGTTTGAAGCTACTTCTTTGGAGGCCATTCTTCAAACATATTGCAATGCCTCTGGATAGCGAATTAATAAGGAGAAGTCGTCTATTTTCTTCAGCAAGGGTGTTTCAGAGAATAGGCGTCATATGATCAAACAGATATTGGAGGTTCCAAATGAGACGTTGGTAGAGAAATATTTGGGACTTCCCTCTAGTGTTGGGCGGTCAAAGCTTGGGTGTTTCAAATACCTAAAAGACAGGGTTTGGAGGAGTGTCCAGGGGTGGATGGAGAAAACCCTAGCATCTGGAGGAAAGGAAGTGCTGATCAAGTCGGTGGCCCAAGCTATACCAACTTTCTCTATGTCTTGCTTTAAACTTCCAAGAGGATTGTGTGCTCATATTAATAGTCTCTTGCGCAAATTTTGGTGGGGAAGTAAAAAGGGGGAGAGGAAGACTGCATGGGTATCTTGGGAAGATATGACACAACCCAAAAATATGGGAGGAATGGGCTTCCGGGATATCAAGATCTTCAACCTTGCTTTGCTGGCCAAACAAGCTTGGCGTATTATCCAGGAACCTTCGACGTTGAGTGCTCGGATTTTGAAAGCTGTCTATTTTCCTGAGGGTTCCTTTCTTGAGGCAAGCTTGGGCACTGCTCCATCAGAGGTTTGGAGGTCTATTGTTGAAGGAAGAGGCACGCTATCGCTGGGTCTCATTAAACGGATTGGTACGGGAGAAAGTACTAATATATGGACTGATAATTGGATTTCGAGGGATTTTAGGCTAAAGCCAATATGTTCAGTAGGGGAGGAGATCCCTTCTCGGGTCTGCGAGCTGATTGATCACTCTGAAGGGAGATGGAAGGAGGAGTTATTGGAGAAACATTTTATTGACATGGACAAAGAGGCCATCCTAACTATCCCACTTAGCACGCTGAATCAGGAGGATATTTGGTCATGGCATTATGAAAAGAGGGGTGTATTTACAGTGAGGTCGACATATCGTATGATGGTGGCCGTTAAGAAGCAACGTGAGGATTGGATGGAGCATAGGTCAGGAGGATCGAACACTGAAGCGGAGCAGAAGTCGTGGACTCGAATGTGGAATGTTAAAATCCCATCAAAGGTGAAAGTTTTTGTCTGGAGGCTAGCTCGCATGTCTCTGCCAACTGGTGATGTTCGTTTTCATCGAAACATGGCGTCATAGAGTGTGTGTTCAGTCTGTCACGCGGCGGATGACTCATGGAGGCACTCCTTGCTGAATTGTAATATGGCTAGGAGCGTCTGGGCTCTAGTTGATGAAGAGCTAACTAAACACCTTATATCTAATACTACAGAAAACCCAAGGTTGTGGGTTTTTTGGCTCATCGACACTCTCAATCAGTCTGATTTGGTCAAGGTGTTAGTAATGTTGTGGGCAATTTGGTGGGCAAGGAGGAAGGCTATTCATGATAATGAGTTTCAGAGCCCTATGTCGACGCTACTGTTTGTCAACAAATATTTGGAGGAAATTGATGTTGCTGCACTGAGAGGGCCGGCCATCAACAATGCAAGATCAAGTTCGACATGGGAGAGGAAGAAATGGAATCCGCCACCAGAGGGCCAATTCAAAATTCAGGTGGATGGTGGCTTGTGGCGCGATGGTAAGACTGGAGGTGTAGCTGCAGTATGCCGTGATCATCTGGGAAGGTTTATTGGTGCATCTGCTGCAGTTTATCGAGGCCAAACAAACCCAGCTTGCTTGGAAGCCATTGCATGCAATGAAGCTATCTCTCTTGCAGCAGATCTTCATCTCATGGAAATCAATGTAACCTCGGACTGCCTTGAAGTGGTGAATAATTTGAAGCTGAAGTCGCCGTGCCAGTATTTGATGATTCTGAAGGAGATTGAAGCAAGGAGTGCTCAGTTTAGAGTTATTTATTTTAATCATGAAACTAGGGAGTCAAATGGGGATGCCCATTAGCTTGTTAAAGCTGTCGTTTCGTTGCCAGGAGGCCGGTATGTCTGGCTGCTAGAGCCTCCTGATATTGCTTGTATCCCTGTACTTTTACCCATTGAATAAAGGCTCCCAGTTTCACCCTAAAAAAAAAGGTATATGATTCCTAAACTGATTTGCTGCAGAGTTGCATTTTGAAGGGAATATGAAATGATCAACTCACAAGTGAAAACTAAGAAACTGCCTATGAAAAATTCGGTAGGACATCCTATAATGTAACTATTAATTTTTTTCTGTTGTGTAAATAATCTCATGGAGTATCACAGCTGGTGATCGGTACTAAAAACAATAGAAGGGTCCACTTTACATATATTAGTAAAGTCTCATTAGAAATTCTGACATTAATCAAAGTAGAGAAATCTTTATCTTTCAGTTTACATGGCTATAGTTACATTTTTCATCTTGGAGTGAATCTGAAAGTAATGTAGGTCAAGGAGCTTGGACTATTATGATCAAGCTGATGGGACAGAATAGTACATTCAGTTGCTTAGCAGTTCTAACCAGAACCAAATTCCAAATAAAACAAACAATGGTACCGAATATTACTAGTAGTACTATTAATCCTTAAAGGGAAACAAGATTGCAATGATATATTTGAGAACATCATGGCTAGTCTCCTTAAGGGAAGCAAGTTGGAAATTATATATTTGAGAACGAATGGCATCATATAGCTTGACTGTCCAAGGCACCCATCAGCATGCACCTGAACTGACACCTGAAAGAAACAAAAAGAAGGCTCACGTCGTGTAACTGGTTGAGAACAGACAGCGAAAAAAATGTACCAATAAATAGGGAAACATAAATCAACGAAAGATGCATACGAGATGCATCCATTTCTAGCACATCATGATGGCACATCAAACGGTGGCAGGAAAACAAGACTGCAACCGAGAACATAAATTTCAGAGTAGTACCTTTAAGAGGTACAGAAAATACTGACCGTTCTTCCGATTTTAGGAAGCAAACTTGGCAATGAGCTCCTTTACAAGAGAGGGGCAGGTCCTGATTATGTCGTCCAAGCCGTCAGCCGCCGTAATCTCTTTCAGATTAGCAGGGGTCTTGATGAACTCGAGGCATATCTCCTTCAATCCACAACAGCTATGCCGCTCAGCTAGAGTAAGAATAGTTGTCGCCGAGCTCACGCCTATGTGTTCGCACAACTTCTGTTCACACAGTGCTTTCAGCCTTTGGAGATCGTACCTATCCGCGGCTGCAAGCAAGTGTTGCAGCCACGATGCTTCTTGATCTTCTTCCCCTTCTTCTTCCACCACGCCTACCTCCATCTTTGGCAGTGAGTCGGTGTAAACAAAACAAAGCAAGGCCCTAAACACGCTTGCTTCCATGTCTTCCACATCTATGACGCTTGCTATTGCGCCTTCCTTCATGGGGCCAAAGAGCTCTGCCTTGAAGACCGCAGACCGAGCTGCGAGTACGCACCTATGGGCAACGAACCTCTCATCACCAACCTTGAATGTCACGTCAGTGCCCTCCTTGGACAGCAGGAGGTCACTGATATTCTGTTTTATTCTAGGAGCAGGTACCTTAATGAAGAGATCAATGTTTGTGGCAATGTTGAGGTCACATCGGATGGTGAAGCAGTCGTCCTTTAGATGCTTTGATTTCTCAAGGTCATCTTTTTTCATGAAACTATAGTAACCCCAAGATGGAGCAGAGCTGGAGAACATGCCTAGTTCGCGCGCATGAATATGTGCTGAATCTTGCTTCTCAAGCTGCTCAACGAAACTAAAATCGTACTGCACTTTGAGAGCCTCCGTAACATTTCCATCGTCAAGGGCAAGATAGAGAGATATAGAGTCGGCATACTCCGAGCAGTTACCATTTGGATAGTAGCGGATGCGCCAACGATGGCCTCCTACCATGAACGGGAGAGAGACGATCCTCGTGCCATTAGGTGCAGAAACTTTTGTACGGGAGTAGCCGTTAACCACAAGCAGGTGGTATCCGCTGGCAGTGGAGACGCTGATGGCGTGGCCGGTGGCCTCGCCATTACCGACGATGGACACGCCGGCAAATGACATGGCAGATGTCCAAATCTTAACTGAATCTGACGATGGACAATATGACGACGATAGCAACTGCTTATATCTCCTGTCTGTAACAAATCCTTCCTAGGATCCAGTAACAAGTAGTAATCTTAGCAGAGTTATTCTCACGTGCAGAAAAAGCAATCAACCAACACTAGTATCTATAAACCGTCTCTGGTAGCGTCGAAGGCAGCAGAGATTACACCAGAAGCAAGAGGAACTCACGGCTAGCAGCCAGTCAGCGGAACACACGAATAAAATTCAGTGGTAAGTTTACCGTGTGCAGATTCAACAGAAGAACTCGCGAACCCTGCTAGCGTTGGATGAGCGCGGTCGGGCTCACGCGACTACTGGATTCGATCGATCTCGCTCCAATCCCGGCGCGTGGAAGAAACAGCATCGACAAGATTTTAACTGGAGACAAGCAGACTTGGCCGCCGCAACATCCTGGCGATTTTATGGTTTCGTGCCCTAAATCCTAATGCATGTGCAAAAACACTTGCACTGTGTTTGGATGCACTGAATTGATGCATAGAATTGGAATTCTGGAAATCTGGCCCAAATTCTATTGTTTGGATGGCTAAGGAATTGAGGACTGGAAAGTGGATCCAATTCCACGCCCACCTCCCGCGCGTGTCCCTCCACGTCGAGCGTTTCCGAGCTCTCACCCTCGGAATCATCCTGGAAACGAGTCGCGTGAGGCGCCCGCGTACCCCTTCGCGCTCGAGCCGCCTACATTCCCAAACTCCCGCTCGCTCAGGAACCGGCGGCGGCGACCAGCACCGGTAAGCCCAGCCTCGCGAAGTGGATGACGACGCCATGCCCTCGGCCCATCTTTCCCCTATCCTCTCCTCTCCCTCACAGACCCTCTCCCCTTCCTTCTCAAGCACGCCGTGCAACCTTAACCGCCACCGCCTGAGAGCTTTGCTCCGCTGCCGTTCTGGCCCTCCCCAAGCAGCCGAGCTTCTCCTAAGCACCGCCTACTTCTCCTCCCTCTCCCCTCTGGAGGAATCGAGCCAGAGTGTTGTAAATCGCCGCCGTTGTCCATTTTCTTCCCCAACTCCGGTCGCCGCCGCCGTGCTTGATTCTGCGCCGTCTGATCCCCTCTGGCCTCCCCAACCGTTCCATTGAGATCCCGGAGAGCCGTCGGTCGTCCAGGACCAACCCTTCGTCCCATCTCGCTGCATCGTCCTGGCCACTGCAGCTCAGCATGACATCAACCTGTGATTCCAACATCAAATTCTAAGCACAGTCCAAACAATAGATTTCAAATTTGAAGCATTTCCTTTCCATCTTGGATTTGGAATTTTTGCTCAATTCAATTCGATGCCCCAATTCAGTGCATCCAAACACAGCATTGTTGATGGACAGGACCAGGACTCCAATTTCATCGGTCTCGGTTATTAAGTTCCTGAGCCCAACCCAAAAAAATACGTAAACAAGCTAGGCCCAGCCTTTTACAGAGGTTTTTTTTTTACAGAACCTTTTACAGAGGTTTTGTGTCACGCTCAGGCAGGGCGTCTAATGTGCATAGGCCAAGGCCCGGTGCGCCAAGCGGGTTGTTAGGATTTGTTTGAAGAAATATGGGGCACAAAGGGATAATCCTATTCGATAACTGCGTAACCACCTTAGCAAATGCGTCTTACTCAGCTATATGATTCCTAGACTCAAATCCAAACAAGACTGGAGCGATAGGGTTTAGCGTTCTCTCGCGGCGGCGCCGGCGTAGAGGCTTTCTCTCTTCAGATCCTTTCGTTGACCTTCCAGCGGAAGCACTCGGGCTGATTCAGGGGGGGGGGGGGGGGTCCTGGCACCCCTACCAAGCCTTGGTGTTTCGGGCCGGTGGAGGTAAGCGGGAGATTTCGAGCTTTCAATCCTTTTTTCGCCGCCTTTGGGGGCGAGAGAGGTTTTGGGGATATGTCGCAGAAATCTACTGCCTCGATGTCGGAGCACGATGATGTTGCACGAATGATGGCGAAGATGGGTCTCTCTGAGGAGGATATGGATGATGTGGTCTTTGAGGAGGAGGTGAAGCAGCCAGATGAGGTGACTCGGTGGATGGCGATTGCCAAGGTCCATACGGAGAACGAATTCAGACACATTTGGTTCTTTAAAAATATGAGATCAGCCTGGGATCTAGCTAAGCAAGTAAAGACAAGAGTGGTCGAAGACAATCTCTTCACGTTCCAGTTCGCCTGTCTTGGGGATTGGGAGAAGGTTATGAACGATGGCCCGTGGGTTTTTAGGGGGAAGAGTGTGATGTTCGCTCCTTATGATGGATTCACCAAGCCATCAACGATTGATCTCTCAACGGTATTGATGCGGATCCAGATCCATGATTTACCGGATGGGTATAAGGGGATGGTGCAAACCCTGTCGAAGAAAGTAGGGGAATTTGTGGCGCAGGAGACCCCCTCAAATGACTTGGTTGGTAATTTCTATAGGGTGCAAGTCAGGATTAATGTGTATAAGCAGCTAAAGCCTATGGTCTCGATCATTAGAGCTGGGAAGAGGGAGCTTTTTCTTGTTAAATATGAGAGGCTCCCAGACTAGTGTTCGTTTGTGGCCTGTTGGGGCATATTAGCACGGAACATGGTGATGGAGTGCACGACCCTGAGGATGAGGTGTTCAAGAACCTTTGTGTAGAGTTTCACTGGAGGCCTGGATCCAAAAGTTTTGGGCGTGGACGTGGACGTGGAGGTGCTCGCGGCCGTGCAAGAGGAGGGCGTACTGGCGGGCGAGGTGGACATAGGGCTTTGGAATGATCCTAGTGATCAGGACTATGATGGCAATGAACGATCTGGAGGTTCTGATAAGCATTGCCTCTTGTGCCGGTAGATGTTGGGGTCGGGGTGTCCTTGGCCACGGAGATGGCGGGGTAGGAAGGACTATTGCCGTTAGAAGATGAAGACATGGTGGATGTAACAAGGAAGCGGGGTGCAAACCCTCCCCCCCTTACGGCAGGATCATCCTCGGTGGAGGTGCTTGTAAACTTGTATGATCAGCCTCTGGGCAGTGTTCCTGATGTGGCTAGTCCGAACGCGAAGCGTGATTCGAAGAGGCTGAAGAAGGTTGGTGGCAAGGAAGATTCTGGAGAACTCAGTGGATCGGCGGGCTCCCTCGAGGAGTACCGCCGGAAGCAATGAAAACCTTGAACTTCAACTATCGTGGGGCTGGCGATCCCGTGACAGTTAAGGAGATTCGTGATTTGGTAGGAGACTGTAAACCTATGATTTTATGTTTACTTGAGACCCAAATTGCGAAGAATAGAGTTGAAGGTTTAGCCATGAGTTTAGGCTTTGATAGGAGTTTTGGCATTGCTAGTACGGGACGTTCGGGTGGTTTATGTATGTTCTGGAAAAATGATATTGAGGTGACAATAAAAAGCTTTTCAAGGTATCATATTGACTCCTGGGTAAAAGAGGATGGGCGCGATCAATGGAGATTGTCGTGCTTCTATGGAGAGGCTACACGATATTTGCGGTACAAAACATGGGATACCATGAAAATTCTGAGGGGAGAGAGCACTCTTACATGGGTTTGTATAGGAGATTTTAATGAGATCTTACAAGCGGAGGAACAGTTTGGGCCGAATGAGAGGGATAGTGCTCAGATGGCTGGTTTTCGGAAGGCTGTTGATGTCTGTGAGCTTGCAGACCTGGGTTATTCTGGTCTGGATTGGACTTGGGAGAAGAGAGTTACAGGAGGTGAATATTGCAGAGTTCGTCTGGATCGCGCGCTGGCATCTGCAGGCTGGTCGGAATTATTTCCGTTTGCCTCTGTTAAACATTTAACTGCGGTAAAATCTGACCATTGCCCCATTGTGTTGATGAATGAGCTTCAAGATGGGGAAGAAGTGATGGTGAGAGATAGACCTTTCCGCTATGAATGCATGTGGGAATCTCATGCTAGTTTTGGAGCGATGTTGGAGGAGGCATGGAGATCGTCTGATCGATGTGCTCCTATGAGTGACTTGTCACAAAAATTGGCAAATGTGTCTCGAACAATGGCTTGCTGGGGCAGAACTACTTTTGGATCAGTCCGGCAAGAGATGCGTAGGCTTAGAAGGAAGTTGACTGAGCTGCGGGCGATGCCTGGGAGGGTGGGTCTGTCATAAGAAGAGAAAATAATTGAGTTGAGGCTTATAGACTTGTGCTATCGCGAAGAAGTGATGTGGAAGCAGTGTAGCCGAATACAATGGCTTAGTGAGGGAGATAGCAACACTCGGTTTTTTCACAAGAAGGCAAGTGCGAGGAGAAGTAAAAATAAAATCTCACAACTTGCAAGACCGGATGGTTCCTTAGCTGATAATCATGAGGAGCTAGCATGCATGACTACAGAGTTCTACTCAAATCTATACACAGCCTTAGGGACAATTGGGATGGAGGAAGTGATGTCTCATATACCTAGGAAGGTAGACGGCACTATGAATGCACAACTCAACGAGCAGTATAGTAAGGAAGAGGTGCGTACCGCACTCTTCCAGATGTTCCCTACAAAATCTCCGGGTCCGGATGGATTCCCGGCTCATTTTTTTCAGCGTCATTGGGAACTATGTGGTGATGAGGCGACTGATATTATATTGTGAGTGCTCAACGGAGAAGAATCGCCAGAGGAGATTAATCATACGTTCATCGTTTTAATCCCTAAGGAACCCAGTCCAAAAAAATTAGGACAATTTCGACCAATAAGCCTTTGTAATGTGATCTACAAGATTGCTTCAAAGGTCTTAGCAAATAGGTTGAAAGTAATACTCCCTGAGGTTATATCTGAAAAGCAATCAGCATTCGTATTGGGAAGGCTTATCACTGACAATATAATATCTGCTTACGAGTGTCTCCATTTCATGAAGACTAAGAAGAGGAAGGACAATAACCATTGCGCTCTAAAACTTGATATGATGAAGGCTTATGACCGTGTTGATTGCGGTTATCTTCGAGCTGTGATGTTGAAGCTTGGGATGAGTGCGAGGTTCACAGAAACTATTATGAGTTGTGTGACTTCAGTGTCCTTCTCGGTCCTCTTTAATGGAGGAATACTGGATACTTTCAGGCCTACTCGGGGGATCCGACAAGGTGATCCAATATCGCCATATTTATTCCTTCTTGCTGCGGAGGGACTATCTTGTCTGCTGAAGGCTCATGCGGGGGCTGGGGATATTAGTGGAGTGAAGCTTGCGCCTACTGCCCCATTAGTTAACCATCTATTGTTCGCCGATGATAGTTTGCTTTTCTTCCAATCAAATTCGTTTGAAGCTACTTCTTTGGAGGCCATTCTTCAAACATATTGCAATGCCTCTGGATAGCGAATTAATAAGGAGAAGTCGTCTATTTTCTTCAGCAAGGGTGTTTCAGAGAATAGGCGTCATATGATCAAACAGATATTGGAGGTTCCAAATGAGACGTTGGTAGAGAAATATTTGGGACTTCCCTCTAGTGTTGGGAGGTCAAAGCTTGGGTGTTTCAAATACCTAAAAGACAGGGTTTGGAGGAGTGTCCAGGGGTGGATGGAGAAAACCCTAGCATCTGGAGGAAAGGAAGTGCTGATCAAGTCGGTGGCCCAAGCTATACCAACTTTCTCTATGTCTTGCTTTAAACTTCCAAGAGGATTGTGTGCTCATATTAATAGTCTCTTGCGCAAATTTTGGTGGGGAAGTAAAAAGGGGGAGAGGAAGACTGCATGGGTATCTTGGGAAGATATGACACAACCCAAAAATATGGGAGGAATGGGCTTCCGGGATATCAAGATCTTCAACCTTGCTTTGCTGGCCAAACAAGCTTGGCGTATTATCCAGGAATCTTCGACGTTGAGTGCTCGGATTTTGAAAGCTGTCTATTTTCCTGAGGGTTCCTTTCTTGAGGCAAGCTTGGGCACTGCTCCATCAGAGGTTTGGAGGTTTATTGTTGAAGGAAGAGGCACGCTATCGCTGGGTCTCATTAAACGGATTGGTACGGGAGAAAGTACTAATATATGGACTGATAATTGGATTTCGAGGGATTTTAGGCTAAAGCCAATATGTTCAGTAGGGGAGGAGATCCCTTCTCGGGTCTGCGAGCTGATTGATCACTCTAAAGGGAGATGGAAGGAGGAGTTATTGGAGAAACATTTTATTGACATGGACAAAGAGGCCATCCTAACTATCCCACTTAGCACGCTGAATCAGGAGGATATTTGGTCATGGCATTATGAAAAGAGGGGTGTATTTACAGTGAGGTCGACATATCGTATGATGGTGGCAGTTAAGAAGCAACGTGAGGATTGGATGGAGCATAGGTCAGGAGGATCGAACACTGAAGCGGAGCATAAGTCGTGGACTCGAATGTGGAATGTTAAAATCCCATCAAAGGTGAAAGTTTTTGTCTGGAGGCTAGCTCGCATGTCTCTGCCAACTGGTGATGTTCGTTTTCATCGAAACATGGCGTCAGAGAGTGTGTGTGTTCAGTCTGTCGCGCGGCGGATGACTCATGGAGGCACTCCTTGCTGAATTGTAATATGGCTAGGAGCGTCTGGGCTCTAGCTGATGAAGAGCTAACTGAACACCTTATATCTAATACTACAGAAAACCCAAGGTTGTGGGTTTTTTGGCTCATCGACACTCTCAATCAGTCTGATTTGGCCAAGGTGTTAGTAATGTTGTGGGCAATTTGGTGGGCAAAGAGGAAGGCTATTCATGATAATGAGTTTCAGAGCCCTATGTCGACGCTACTGTTTGTCAACAAATATCTGGAGGAAATTGATGTTGCTGCACTGAGAGGGCCGGCCACTTTACATATATTACTAAAAACAATAGAAGGGTTCATTTTACATATATTACTAAAGTCTCATTAGAAATTCTGACATTAATCAAAGTAGAGAAATCTTCATCTTTCAGTTTACATGACTAATTACATTTTTCATCTTGGAGTGAATCTGAAAGTAATGTAGGTCAAGGAGCTTGGACTATTATGATCAAGCTGATGCGACAGAAGAGTACATTCAGTTCCTTAGCAGTTCTAAATTCCAAATAAAACAAACAATGGTACAGAATATTACTAGTAGTACTATCAATCCTTAAAAGTGAAACAAGATTGCAGCGATATATTTGAGAACATGATGCCATCATGGCTAGTCTCCTTAAGGGAAACAAGTTTGGCAATGATATATTTGAGAACGAATGCCATCATATAGCTAGACTGTCCAAGGCACCCATCGTCATGCACCTGAACTGCCACCTGAAAGAAACAAAAAGAAGGCTCACGTCGTGTAACTGATTGATAACAGACAGTGAAAAAATTGTATCAATTAATACGGAAACATAAATCAACGAAAGATGCATATATACGGTGTATCCATTTCTAGCACATCATGATGGCACATCAAACGGCGGCAGGAAAACAAGACTGCAACCCAGAACATAAATTTCAGAGTAGTACCTTTAAGAGGTACAGAAAATACTGACGGTTCTTCCGATTTTAGGAAGCAAACTTGGCAATAAGCTCCTTTACAAGAGAGGGCTCGGAAGCTGGGCTGGCCTGGCCCGGTGCTACGCCGACGGCCCCGACCTTTGGCCGTCGGCGTAGCTCCCTGCCGTCGGCACACAACGCCATTCCTGTAGTGCCTTCAGCCGCCGCAATCTCTTTTAAATTAGGAGTCTTGATGAACTCGAGGCACATCTCCTCCAATCCACAACAGCTATGCCGCTCAGCTAGAGTAAGAATAGTTGTCGCCGAGCTCACGCCTATATGTTCGCACAGCTTTTCTTCACACAGTGCTTTCAGCCTTCGGAGATCGTACCTATCCGCGGCTGCAAGCAAGTTTTGCAGCCACGATGCTTCTTGAACTTTTTCCCCTTCTTCTTCCACCATGCCTACCTCCATCTTTGGCAGTGAGTCGGTGTAAACAAAACAAAGCAAGGCCCTAAACACACTTGCTTCCATGTCTTCCACATCTACGATGCTTGCTACCGCGCCTTCCTTCATGGGGCCAAAGAACTTTGCCTTGAAAACCACAGACCGTGCCGCGAGCACACACCGATGGGCAGCAAACGTCTCACCTCCAACTTTGAATGTCACGTCTGTGCCCTCCTTGGAAACGAGCAGGTTGCTGATATGCTCATGTATGCTAGAAGGCGGTACCTTAATGAAGAGATCAACGGTAGTGGCAATGTTGAGGTCACATCGGATGGTGAAACAGTCGTCCTTTAGATGCTTTGATTTCTCAAGGTCATCTTTTTTCATGAAACTATAGTAACCCCAAGATGGAGCAGAGCTGGAGAACATGCCTAGTTCGCGCGCATGAATATGTGCTGAATCTTGCTTCTCAAGCTGCTCGACGAAACTAAAATCGTACTGCACTTTGAGAGCCTCCGTAACATTTCCATCGTCAAGGGCAAGATAGAGAGATACAGAGTCAGCGTACTTTGAGCTGGCACCGTTAGGAAAGTAGCGGATGCGCCAACGATGGCCTCCTACCATGAAAGGAAGAGAGCAGATCATCGTGCCAGTAGGTGCAGCGACTTTTGTACGCGAGTAGCCGTTAACCACAAGCAGGTGGTATCCGCTGGCAGTGGAGACGCTGATGGCGTGGCCGGTGGCCTCGCCATTACCGACGATCGACACGCCGGCAAATGACATGGCAGATGGAGAGAACTTAACTGGATCTTGGACGGAGTTTGTGCGGGAGATACAGAGCAGGCTTGAACTCGAACTGCACTCGCAAGCGGTTATATATATGAACTAGTGCGTGAAGAAGGTGAATTCCTGGAGCGTTCAAGTTGACCAGCGTGATTTCAGAGTACGTTCACACGGCCCCATGCGTTTAGGAAACGGAGCTGTGTGGCTGTTCGGTGTCCGTCTCTTCGAGAGCTGTACTGGCGCAGTCAAGTGCCTCCACTTTCCAGGGAGATGAACGGATGACCAGTGAGATGAAGATGGCCTAATTGATTGCATCTAGGAATTCAATGACATTTAACAGAAAACAGAATGTTAACAGCCAGTCATCCATAATTCCTAGGTATGCCGCGAGATTGGTGATCGGCGGCAGGGGCGCCAGCGGCCGGACGCCTATGTTCATGTTGAGGGGCATGTGCAATTGTGCATGGACCAAGATGAGGCCTGGCTGAATTTCTAGTTCCAAGCCGAAGCGCCATTCAGCGGGCTCGAATCATTAATTAATTTTATGTTATATATTAATTAATAATTCACGTGATTTTAAAAATATTTTATGCAATTCATATTTTCCAGGATTTATATTACTCTGTATTTGTTTTCAAAACAATTTTTTGGAACGTAGGTACCCAGAATCCACTTTGTAAAACTTCGCAAAAGAAAAAAATATGCCAATTTTGAATAATTACAAAATTAAGCACACATATAAGTATTGGTTGGAAACTTAGGCTTGTTTTAAATCTTAAAATAATATGACTATTTTGTGAGGTGGGTGAAAAAAATTAGTATGCCACAGTTTAAGTTTCGAAACCGTAACGCTTCCAATTTTCATGGAACTTAGCAAATGGTCATATTATTTGAGAAAAAACACATTGGCAGGTTTTTGACTCATTATGTATGTGTGATTGTGTTCATTATTTTCTTTTTAACTTGCGAATACACTTTTAGATAGTTTTAGAAACTAGTTATAGAAGAAGGAAGACGATGGCTGGAGCTGCAGTGTCCGTTGGGTTCCCGATGCGCGCCAGTCCTCGGCTCAAGGCTAAACTGAAGGACATGCCCGTTGCAAAGCTTGCAAAATTCGTCCAGATGTTTAATGAGAGGCTTCTTGATATTGCGATTGGAGCGCTCAGAGCCCTGTTCAGGCTCGACTGCGACTTCGCGTCGGCGTTCGAGGATGCGTTAGTGGAGCATGTAGGAGCGGCTGTCCTGGAGCAAGCCGAGGATCAGGCAGCGAGCGCCTGATCGATCTCGCCCAACCTGATCAAGTTTAGTTGTATCTCAGTTTCAGATGTTAGAGCTCACTTCTAATGTTAAGCTCTGTTGTGGTTATGCTACTTTAGCCTATTTCCAGCAGATGATTGATGTTGTTCCCTACCTAGGCAAAGGTTGTATCCTGATGGTTGCTAAACTATGTTGTAATCCTTGTTATCCATGATTGACTATGAAATCAATGTATTGAGATGGAGCCCTCGGGGTTTAAATTGTCCGATACGCCATGATGTTGTCAGTGACCTTGTGAGGTCCTCTTCTGGCCACATTGTTTGCCTTCCGGAGACAAAGCTACAACAGGTTGACGCGTTTACGGCCGACAAAGATTGAGAAATTTTGCCCAGAGACCTGCTGAGGGAGCGTGACGAGGTTTGATCTCGTCAATGCCCATTGTTATGGACTTGGGTTTTGGAGAAGATGGAGATGCTGGAGATCGTGGAACGGTTAACAGACAAGCAACCAGGGGACACGAGATTTACCCAGGTTCAGGCCTCCGGAGGGAAAACCCTACTCCTGCTTGTCTGCTCTTGATTACGGCGGAACCAAAGGTTACAGGGTGCGCAGATTCGATCTGGCGTGGAGGTGTGTGCGAAAGTATGAGTCGAGAGATCTAGGACGTGCCCTCCTGGCCTTTATATAGACTTAGGCAGGTCCCGGGCATAGTCCTAGTCGGTTACAAGTTCTAGGGTTTTACCCTTTTAAATTTCCTATCTAGGCTAGTCTTGTTCTCCAAGGATCCGAAGGCGTCATGGGCCTTGGCCACCCGAAAATCTTCATGGACCAGCGTATGTCTGTTGTGGGCCTTCCTTGGGCTGGACCAGGTATGCTGAAGTCATGTACCCGTAGGGTATAACCATGTCAGTAGCCCCCGAGTGATCAGTCGAATCGTAGATTCGGCTGAGGACTATTTAATCCTTCGGGTGCAACTAGGTGTTTAACAATATATGTGTGTAGGGATTGTTAATACATGTGCCTGATTCTCCTGACGGATCAGGGTCAGTTAACTGTCTTAGGACGAAACAACATGATCTTCATAAGGTTCGAGTCCCTTAACTTGAACCCGGAACATATGCTGGCGTAATTCGACTCAGGCCACGGAGGACTTATAGGAGCGGAATTCCAGTGTTTTTAATTGATGTACCCAACGCGTCCGTCGGGATTTTTCATCACGCCTGCTGGCATGGATTCATACTAGCAGAGCGTAGTCGTGTACGTTGCCAGGCCATCAGATGATATCTGCAGGTCGTATCTTTGCGTCGCAGACGCAGCATCCGAACATTTGTCACCACGGAGGTGCTTCGGGTGGCCAAGGAGATTGTCGCTCACTCAGCGTTTTGTTGGGGCAGAGATGCCAAAAAGTTTTTGCGTGCTGATCTGAAAGATCACAGTCGAATAATTCATAGGGTGCGCGACCAGCGCTCCCTATGGGAGTAGCCCCCGAGTGTCTGTTCGAGTCGTAGACTCGAGCAGAGATTTTAGTTCGAGCATTATTCAGTTGTTAAGTCCGTAGGAATCAAAAAAGTTCGGATGCTTAAATCCATCCTCCCTATGGGAGTAGCCCTCGAGTCCGTAGTGGAGTCGTAGACTCGACGTAGGACTCGAAGAAAATACTTTGTCGTTATTCATCTTCCGGGTGCGCGGCCAGCGCTCCTGATAGGAGTAGCCCCCGAGTATTTAGTCGAATCGAAGATTCGAATGAGTACTCTTAGCTGTGGAGCCGAAGAATTGTAGTTGGTGCTAGTATAGCTTTTGATGACATCAGTGTTGACGATCAATGACCTCAACCGTCTGCTACGCCAGAGATGACTTGACTGGACGAACGTGGGTCCCACTTGCTGACTTTGAATTGACCGGTCACGCGCGGCGTGGAGATAATTACGGCGTCTCCTTGATTTCCGCGCGTAGTGGACGACGTGGTAACGACGGTTCGTTGTGATGTTGACACGTGTACGGTCAGATCTGCCGTTGGCGTTAGGTCTTCTGGATGGACGGTTGCCGTGCGTCGTCTTTGCTGTTATAATCATTGGGGGAAACCGCGGTTTGTTTTCACCGCACTAGTTCTTGTGTTCACTGCCTCCTTGTGCTCGAGCGATTCTTGCTTCGCGCTGGGATTTCCTTCCACATTTCCGTCGTTTTTTCTGCGTTTTCACCGCCGGCGTCGCCGTAGCGCAATGGGGAAACCAAAGAAATCTTCATCTGCGGTTGGGACCAGCGCCGCCGGAGGAAAGAAGGGCACCGCCGCTACTCGCGTCACCGATGGTGGCTGGCGGCGATCAGAGACGCGGGAGAGCGATCTTCGCAAGCTTCGCGAGCGGGGCTGATCCCGCAAGATAGGGAGGCCGTCAAACTCCCCGGCAATGAGGTAATCCCCCGTCCCCCATCTGGGTATCGGGTTATGTTTCTCGCCTTCGTTTTGCGTGGGTTTTCTTTTCTGGTCCACGACTTCCTTCGTGGACTGCTCTTCTTCTATGGGATTCAACTTCATCATCTGTCTCCCAATTCTCTTCTCCACATTGCGTGTTTTATCACTTTTTGCGAGTGCTGGCTTGGCATTGAGCCGCACTTTGGCCTCTTCCGGAAGCTCTATTCCGTGAAGAGGCAATCTGGTTCGGATGGTGTGTATCCCATTGGGGGTTTCATCATCTCTCTTAGTCCCAATCTGCTCTTCTTTTCCTTTTCCATGTCCGAATCTGTCCAGTACTGGCGGAGGCGATGGTTTTATATCCGCGACTCCGTAGTGCCTGGGCAAGATTTTGGTCTTGTTCCCTTTGACCCCTCCCAAATGATTGAGCGAAAAAGGTCTTGGAAAAACCAAATCTTGGACGGTGAGGTGGCGGAGATGGAGGCCCTTTACCGTCGGGTGGAGGATCTCCAGCTAATTCCGGAGAAGGAGGTGAACGGCGTGGACATCATCTGGACTTTTCTTGAGCGTCGGGTGCAGCCTCTCCAAGCGAGGGCGCACCCGATGTTTCTTTATTCTGGGCGTCGTGATCCGACGAGGGTTTTGGCTGAGAAAATGTCCGAGGGGGATCTTGACAGGGCCCTTCGCGCGCTGCTGAAGTTCAAAACTGGAGAAGAAATCCCGGGGAAGTCGCTAACTCCTCCATTTTCTTCGACGTTGGCCGTACCGCAGGTGTAGATTTGTGCACGTAGTGCTTTTTGTCGGCTGTGTTTTTTTATTTCCTTTGTTTGCTAACAAAGTTCCTTCTGATTTTGCAGAGCTTCAAAGTGCCGGGCATGGCACCGCCGTTGCCCGAAAGATATTCGAATGCCCCGGATAATGAAGTGGTTGATTCCGTGTCCGAGCTACCGTCGGCGCGATCTTTGGCGGAGGATGCCGACGAGTCGAGTGAGGATCATACGCGAAAACGGTCACGGAGCTCCAGCGAGTCTTCGGATGCCTCGACTCCTCCGACTCCCAGAAACCCTCTAGGCCTTGAGCGTCATAGTGACGGTCATGGAGGTTCTTCTTCTCCCATTCCTGCCATTCCTGTGCGGGCTGTAGCGCCGCACCCGCCAGCGAAGCGGAAGAAGGAAGAGAAAAGGGAGGAGAAGAAGGAAGAAAAGAAGGAGGAGAAGAGAGCCCGAAGGACTCCTCCTGTCTTTGACCTGAGCTCACTGGGCTCGTAAGTTTCTTGCTGTAATATTGTCCTTTTTCCTTCATGATTGTTGTGCTTGTGCTGATTGGTTCGTATGCAGGCATTCCTCCCACGATTCCTCCAGTGGTGGTTCGCGGGAGATGATGGGGGAGTCGAAAATTGCGTCTCCTCCTCCTCAGACGGTGGCGACTTCGGGTGGCGCGGCTCCGGATCCTCCGTTGCAGGAGGGGCAGGTGGTTGCGCCTCAGAATTTCGCAAGCGGTCCTTCGGAGTCACCATCAGAGCATGTAAGTTTTTCTGCTTCATGTCACGGGGGGAGCCCCCGAGTGTCTTCGTGTGCGAATTTTGTGTTTACTCCTTTGTGTTGGGCGTAGCCCCCAAGCCCTTTTCTTACTGCTATTTCTTTTTATTCAGCCTTTTGTGCAGGAGGCCAAGGGGCTGGTGCAGGAGCGCCTGGCGCTGGAGGCGAACCTTCGGCAGCTTCAAGGTATCTATCTGCCTTTTAATGCCTCTCTTATTTATCCTGGTCCTTTTTTTTGACACTTGCTTGTCTTGAATGCAGAGGAGCATAACAATTCCCTCCGTGAGGTCGACGCTCTCAAAAAGAGCCTTGGTCAATCGGAGCAAAAGGCCAAAGCCGCCGTTGGCGCGAAAGAACGCCTCGAGCTAGAGCTGACTAAGGCAGCCGAAGCGAAGGAGCGTCTGCAGCAGGAGGCCGCAGATCGTGAGGAGCAGCTGGCCACCGTTGCGGCTGCTCGTGAAAGAGAGATGGCGGCGAAGCTCATGGCTGCTGCCAAGGCTATTTCGGGTGAGTGCTAGTTTTGTACTTGTTTTTTTTCTTTGGGTCTTCTTTTGTGCTGCTTTTCTTCATGCTTTTCTTCTTATTTTTTGTCTCAGATGCCGCAGGCATCGATTTTGACCGCGGTGCTCTGGAGCACGGGAGTGCTCTAGATGATGCCACTGTGGCGGTCGAAGACCGCTGCAGCACCGTCGTCAGCTCCCTTGCCAAGGCGAAAGAGGTCCTTGGTCGCTTCTACAAGGAGCTTGTCCCGAAGGGCGCAGCCCTTGATGATGTGGATGCTCTGGCGGAGGCTCTGTCAGCCGAAGCGCCTGCAGCGTACAAGCGCAAGCAGAAGGGCATCGGCGCGTCCGTCGGGCTGGCGATGGCCTTGGCGGCTGGAGCGGAGCTGGATCTGCCCCAGATCACCTCTCGGATGCCGACGACTGCGGATGGATCCGAGGTAGCCTTTGCTGCCTATTCTGCTCGCTGCAAGCGATATGGGCACAAGCTCATTGATTTGTTGTCTGAGTATGCACTGCGGCAGCAGGGTGGGGCCAAAGCTAGGCAGTCTGGCTCCGAGGCGACTCAGGGTCCCGCATCTTAGGCGTAGTAGACGTAGGATAGTTTGTAGTCTACTTTTGTTGTAAATATCTTGAAGAACACCATCCTTGTGCCACGTAGTGGCCTTATATATTTAATGAATTCCTCTGAGTTGTGCTCTATCCTTGGCTGAATGTTTGTGTTCCTTTCTTTTGCTGCTGCTCTAGGTTCCTTCGGGTGTTGACCCTGTTGACGCCCCATCCGCAATGTCGTTGCATCCATCCTTGGATGATTCCTCGCAGCTCACTTTCCTTCGGGATCGTGTGCGTAGTCTGGAGAGGGAGTTGCTCGGGTTACGCGGTCATGCCGACGTTTGGAAGTCCAAGGCGGATCGTGGTGCAGCCAGAGAGGAGTACTTGATGGCGGAGCTGGTTCGGCTATCCGAGCGGCTGCAATGTAAGTTGTTCTTTGGTTCGAGCTGTAGCTCAGTTCTTCGGATGAGCCTGCTGACCTTACTCTTATTTTGTGCGATTGTCGCAGGTGCGAATCTTGCTCCGAGGGAAGAAAAGGAGTGTGTCGCTGTTCGGGTCAATTGCTTGACTCAACAGGACATGGAGGCCGGCGGCTTCTTCTGGATGGATCGCGATCGCGCCATGGCTCTGGCGACAGTGCAGGATCGTGTTCATCAAGTTTCGCGGGTGCTCCGTCAAGTGCAGACATCACTTTCCTCGGTGCTGCACGTCATGTTTCCTTTGGATGCCGTACTGACGACCCTCGCGGGTCTTCTGTCGAAGTTTCGGAACATGAGTAATGTCAAGGAGTTGGTGCGGCAACAGCTCGTCGCAGGAGTGAAGGCTGCATTGTCTCTTGTGAGGCTGCACCGGCCTGACGTGGATTTGGCTGCTGTGGCCGCTGGGCCACCTCTTCGCCCTGATGGCGGTGAGTGGGACATGCGTCCGCATTACGCAGTTGTAAGGCAGTATGCCGAACAGGTCGTGGATTTGTTTGAGCAGCGTGTCCAGGTTATTTTTCAACATAGGTAGTACCTGTAAAAAGAGAGAGATGTAAAATTTGTATATTTCGGCTGGGCGTGTTGTGCCCTTTGTTGTAAAGGTTTGTTTGTTTGTGAGCACGCAGTGCTTTGATTGAGTACGTGTCCTTTTCGTTTGCCTGACGTTGTCAGCTACTCAGGTGTACACGTTTGGTCCTCAGTCGATGAAATCGTGAGGTGGGGGGAGCCCCCGAGTGCGTTTGTAGCATGTAGTAAAGTTGCGAAAGAGCGAACTGAAGTTTTGGGGCGAGACACTTAGCTTTATTTATATCGTAATGGAGGAGGTACATTGTTCGGCAGAATAGCCTTGGCTGAAAGCCTTATTGAAAGTAAAAGGGGTAGGTTGCTACGGATAGAATTGTCGCAGGTGCGAGATATTCCATGGGTTGGAGTATGTGACTCCAGACTCCACGTGCTTAAGGCGATAGGCGCCACCTGGGATGACTTCGGTGATGACGTAGGGTCCTTCCCATGGTGACTCGAATTTATTCGGTCGCTTTTGCTTGAGTCGCAAGACGAGGTCTCCTTCGACGAAAGACCTTGGGCGCAGCCGACGGCTGTGGTAGTTGCGGAGACTCTGTTGGTACACCGCTGATCGAGCTGCTGCTACATCCCATGCTTCGTCGAGTGTGTCGACAGCGTCTTCAAGTGCAATCGTGGATTCGGCTTTGCTGTAAGCGACGACCCGTGGGGCCTGGTGGCATACTTCAGCTGGTAGCACGGCTTCGGCTCCGTGTACCATGAAGAACGGTGTGTAGCCGGTGGAGCTGTTTGGCGTAGTACGTAAGCTCCACAGGACGGATGGTAGCTTTTTCGTCCAGTTTCCAGCTTTTTGTTCGAGTGAGCTCATGAGGCGCTTCTTGATGCCGACGCTGATTAGGCCGTTGGCCTTTTCCACTTGCCCGTTCGTTTGCGGGTGTGCCACTGAGGCATACGTGATGTTGATCCCAAGGCCTTCGCAGAAGTCCTGGAATTCTTCGGAGATGAAGTTCGATCCGTTGTCGGTGATGATGCTGTGTGGTACGCCGAACCTGTAGACAATGGACTCGAAGAACTTGACGGCAGTTTTGCCTTTCTGGTTGGTGACCGGCATGGCCTCGATCCACTTGGTGAATTTGTCGACTGCAACCAGGAGGAAGACGTGTCCCTCTTTCGAGGATTTTGGCAGTTTGCCGATCATGTCGAGGCCCCATTGAGCGAAAGGCCAAGCTATAGGTATGGGTCTGAGCTCGGACCCAGGTGCGTGCGGTTTGTCGGCGAACCGTTGGCATCCATTGCATCTTTGGACGATGTCCTTTGCTTCGCTCATGGCCGTTGGCCAGTAGAATCCTGCTCGTAGAGCTTTGGCGACAAGGGAGCGGCTGCCTGCGTGGTGGCCGCAGATGCCCTCATGGATGTCACGGGGTATGGCTTTGCCGTCGTTGATGGTGACGCACCGTTGTAGTACACCCGTGATGCTGCGCTTGTACATCTCGCCGTTTATGACGGTGAAGGCTTTTGACCGACGAGATATGCGCCGGGCATCTGTCGGGCTGTTAGGCAGTTCTCCGTTTATCAAGAACTGGAGGTATGGTCGCGTCCAAGTTTCTTAGACTGCCATGACCTGCATTAGGTTGACCATGGCTACCTCTGTGTCCGGCTTTTTGGGTCCTTCGTGTCCTTCGGGTAGCGTAGCTCCCGAGTGTTCTGCTTCTTCGGGTGATCCCTTGGGAAACTTTCGCTTGATGGATGGCACGCAGATCTGTTCGAGGAACACTCCTGGTGGCACCTTTGCGCAAGTGGAGCCGATGTTGGCGAGTCTATCGGCTTCCTCGTTGCTCTCTCTTCCAACGTGCCGAAGTTCGCAGCCGTCAAATTCGCCTTCGAGTGCGTTGTAGAGCGCGCGGTACGCGATCATGTTTTCGGCGTGTGCGTCGCACTCATTCATCGTCTGCTGGACGACGAGGTTGGAGTCACCGTAGATGACCAGGCGCGTTGCGCCGCATATCTTTGCCATCCTCATGCCATGGATGAGGGCTTCGTATTCGGCCTCGTTGTTGGAGGCTCTGAATTTTATCTGAAGAACGTACTTCATCTTGTCGCCTTGCGGGGAGGTCAGTATGACCCCTGCCCCTGCTCCGGCTTCGCGCTTGGAGCCGTCGAAGTGCATTGTCTATGACTGTGACATGTCTGGGGTGTCTGGCAGCTGCAGCTCCATCGAATGTACAAGGAAGTCCGGAAGGACTTGAGATTTGATTGCGTGTCGCTTCTCGTAGACGATGTCCAAGGGTGACAGTTCGATGCCCCACAGGGCCACCCGTCCTGTGGCCTCTGGATTATTCAGGATGCTGTTCAGGGGTGCCTCATTGACGACCATCACTTGGTGCTCCTGGAAGTAATGGCTTAGCCGTCGAGCCGTCATGAACACGCCGTAGGCTAGCTTCTGGTAGTGAGGGTACCTCTGATTTGTTGGTGTCAGTACCTCGCTGAGGTAGTAAATTGGGCGCTGGACCCCGTGGGTCTTGCCTTCTTCGGGTCGTTCGACCACGAGTACGGTGCTGACCACCTGGTGTGTGGCTGCTATGTACAGCAGCAGGGGCTCGCGCTCCTTTGGCGTGACCAAAACGGGCGAGGTGGAGAGGATCCGCTTGAGGCTTTCGAATGCGTCGTTGGCTTCTGGTGTCCACTCGAACTTGTCTGCTTTGCGCAGCAGCTGGTAGAATGGTAGGGCCTTCTCTCCCATGCGGCTGATGAACCTGCTTAGCGCCGCTACTCGTCCTGCGAGCTGCTGGACGCCCTTGAGGTTTTTCGGCTTCTCCATCATCATGATGGCTCTGATTTTCTTCGGGTTCGTCTCGATCCCTCATTGAGAGATGAAGTATCCGAGCAGCTGGCCCGATGGGACGCCGAAGGCGCACTTTTTGGGATTGAGCTTAATCCTGTAGCGATCAAGATTGTCGAACGTCTCGCGGAGATCGTAGATAAGTGTCCTTGCCTCCTTAGTTTTTATTACTATGTCGTCGACATAGACTTGGACATTGCGACCGATCTGGTCCTTGAGGCAGGCCTGCATGCATCGCTGGTACGTGGCACCTGCGTTCTTTAGCCCGAAGGGCATTGTGTTGTAACAGAATACTCCGAACGGTGTGATAAATGCCGTTTTCTCCTGATCTTCGACCTTGATCCGAATCTGGTTATAGCCTGAGTAGGCGTCGAGGAAGGAGAGTTTCTCGCAACCTGCAGTCGAATCGATGATCTAGTCGATCCGTGGAAGAGGGAAGTGGTCCTTTGGGCAATGCTTGTTTAGTGACGTGAAGTCCACGCACATCCGCAGGATGTCCGTGTCCTTCTTTGGGACCATCACCGTGTTTGCAAGCCACTCGCTTTCTTTGATTTCCCGGATGAAGTCTGCAGCGAGTAGTCTATTGATTTCCTTGCCGATAGCTTCGGCTCGTGGCTCCGACAGTCTTCGGATGGACTGCTTGACTGGCTTGGTGTCTGGAAAGACATTGAGTGCATGCTCGGCGAATTCCCTGGGAACTCCTGGCATGTCCGCAGGACACCAGGCGAAGATTTCCTAGCGCTCACGGAGGAATTCGACGAGCGCGCCTTCCTATGCGATGCTGAGGTCGTTGGCGATCAAGGCTGTCTTGGAGGCGTCCGTCGGATGGACCTGTACTTTCTTGGTGTTGACGGTGGAGTCGAAGGACATGTCAGGTGCGTTCTGCCTTGTGCCTGGGGGTACCCCATTGTCCGTTGTCTCGCGGAGCCTTACAAGCTCGTCTTGCATGCCGAAAGACTGGGAGATTTTGTTGAAATCCCTGTCGCATTGGTCCGATCGGGTGAAGCTCCCGTGGACTGTGATGACGCCCCTTGGTCCTGGCATCTTGAGTAGTAGGTATGCGTAGTGTGGGACGGCCAGGAACCTTGCGAATGCTACGCGCCCCAGGATGGCGTGGTATTGCGACGGCCAGTCCACCACTTCGAATTCAAGGCGCTCCTGCCGAAAGTTGTCCGGCTTCCCGAAGATGACGTCGAGCCCTATTTTGCCCAGGGGGAATATGCCCTTCCCTGGGACGATGTTGTGGAACGTTGTGTCTTATTGTTCCAGGCTACATTGCGGGATCTGCATTGCTGCTAGAGTGCTTGCGAACATTAGGTTGATGCCGCTGCCGCCGTCCATGAAGACGCGACTCATCTCGAAGCCTCCGATCTGCGCCTCCAGCACCAGGGCAGCATGACCTGGGTGAGGGATCTGACAAGGGTGATCCGTGCGAGTGAATGTGATGCAGGACTCCGATCCGCTGAGGTACTCAGGGATTGCAGGCGGAGTTTCCATGGCCAAGTTGATTTGTCGGGTGATTTTCTTCTGCACCCTGCTTGTGGGGCGTCCCTTCTGGATCATATTTAGTGCTCCTTTTGGTGGGGGGTACCCGACCCCGGCGTTGTTTTGCGCTGGTGCGACTGATTGGTTTGGGCCTCCAATAGGCGGTGGTGGAGGAGCTCCGTGTGCTATTTCTCCTGGCGCGGGTGCGTTTCCGAACACAGGGGTTGGGGCTTGTTGCCTCATCTGCACCATGCTTTCGCTGAGTTTCTGGAACTCGCGGTAGTCCTTGAGCATGTGGTTGGCTTTCTTTTTGCCATCCTGTTTGTCGATGTAGAAGTGGATGGTACATGGACCCGAAAGTTTGTCGAATGCTGAGGGTCCGTTGTCGCGGTCGCGGCGTTGCCACGACTGTGCTGGTCCTCCGCTGTCGCGGAAATTTCCTCCGCGGTATCCTCCGTTGTTGCGGCTGTTGTCGTTGCGGCGGTCAGCGTAGCCGGCCGCGACCATGTCGGGTCCGTCGCGGTCCTCGTAGACACGCGATCTCCTCTTGCTGCGGCGTTCTCGCCTTCGGCCGTAGTCGTCCACTTCATCTGATTGCGCTCGCTGAATGCAATCTTCGCCGTCCGCCCAACTGTTGGCAATTTCCATGAGGTGGTCGAGTGTCTTGGGCTTGACGCGCCCAAGTTCCTCCTTGAAATCTTGGCGTTTGACGCCGTCTCTGAAGGCGTCGATGGCCCTCTCCTCGGAGATATGTGCTGCGGAGTTCTTGGTGGTAGACCAGCGTAATATGTACGAGCGAATAGATTCCCCCGTTCTCTGATTGCAGGCTCGCAACTCTTCGATTGAGGCGGGCCTCTTGCTGGTGCCCTTGAAATTTCGGATGAAGCTGTAAGCTAGATCCTCCCAACTTAGGATGGATCCTGATGATAGGCTGCTGAGCCAGACCCGCGCCGCGCCTGTCAGCTGCATCTGGAGGCATTGCATGGCGGTTTCTTTGTTACCGCCGTGTAGCTTGACGGATGACAGATGGTCGCTGAGCCAAGATTTTGGATCTTGCGTGCCGTTGAACTTCGGAGTATCCGAAGGAAGCTTGAAATTGCGTGGCATCTGTGTTCGCCGAACAGATCTGCTGAAGCATCGAGCTCCACAGAGTTCTCCTTCGTCTTCATCCATCTCGGACTCGGACGAGCATGCGCGTTTGGCTCGTGCTTTGTTGATTTTGCGTTGTGTAAGCGCGTCTCTGGCGTCGTAGTCGCGTTTATGGCGATGCGAGCTCTTCTTCCTTCGAGGTAGGTCGTGCTCCTCCTCCTCTTCGGATGAAGGGGTGGGGCTCCGGTCGCGTCTGACCGGAGCTTTCTTCTTCGGCTCCGCAGGAGCGTCTTCGTGGAGCGCAGCTCCGACGAGTCCGAGTCCGGTGAGTGCGGACTTATGCATGGCTCTTTTCGGGTCCCCTTCCGGAGGTTGGTGGGCCGCGAGATACGCAGTGGCTGCCATGATCGCAGCTTGCGGTGTCTTCGGGATGATGTTGCCGTCGGCATCCATATCCATGAACGATGTGTGGAGAGTTCGGGTTACATCACGGCGTTCCTTGGGATCCATGTTCTCCACCCGCGAGCGGTGCTTGTTTCCCTGGTTTCCGTTCGTGCTAGAGTCGGGTGCCATGGCGGAGAGCGCAGCTCGTCGCGCGCTGGACTCAGAGGCTGCTTGCTTGCGTTTGTCGAGCGTCTCCTGCATCTTGACTTGCTTCTTGTGCTCCTCGATGAGGAGGTAGTGGTATGCCATCAGTAGGTCACGTGGGGAGTCCACAGGTAGGACTATGTCGCCTGCGACGGCACGGCGTGCCTGGACCCATCCTTCTTTGCTAAGTTGGATGACGTGGCCGTTGTTTTCCCCTTCGGGTGGGGGGGACTGGCTTCTTCTGTTCCCGCCGTTTCCGCCGTTTCTATCCTGCGGGTTGGGATTCGTGTTGGGCGGCGGGTTAGGCGTTTGCTGCTCCTGGATGACTGCGGCGCATTGGTAGCGCTCGTAGATCGGTTCGCTGCTGCCGCAGCTTTCAGATCCGGAACCGTAGGTCCCTTCATCCGAAGGCGGATCGCACAGATCGGAGTTGTAGCTGCTGCTGTTGTAGAACTCATCTGTCGATGGTGATGTGCGTAGCACGGGATGTGGAGCCCACGAGGCGGGCCTGATTGATGGCACGGGCACCCGCTCAGGAAGGCGGAGGGTGCCAGTTTGTCCCACCTAGAAGCAGAAGCTCCCGAACAAAATTTCAAGTCCGTCGCCTATGGGCTCGAAATCCTTCATGGTGGCCGGCGAGTGGGCAGTGAAGTCGAAAGTGCCGAAGAGGAGGTGATTCTCCGTTGCCGTGGAGTTGTAGATCGATCGGGTCGGGACCGTCACGATCGCACAATCAGCAGCCCCGATCCCCACGGACGGCGCCAATTGACGAGGTTTGATCTCGTCAATGCCCATTGTTATGGACTTGGGTTTTGGAGAAGATGGGGATGCTGGAGATCGTGGAACGGTTAACAGACAAGTAACCAGGGGACACGTGATTTACCCAGGTTCAGGCCCCCGGAGGGAAAACCCTACTCCTGCTTGTCTGCTCTTGATTACGGCGGAACCGAAGGTTACAGGGTGCGCAGATTCGATCTGGGTGGTGTGTGCGAAAGTATGAGTCGAGAGATCTAGGACGTGCCCTCCTGGCCTTTATATAGACTTAGGCAGGTCCCGGGCATAGTCCTAGTCGGTTACAAGTTCTAGGGTTTTACCCTTTTAAATTTCCTATCTAGGCTAGTCTTGTTCTCCAAGGATCTGAAGGCGTCATGGGCCTTGGCCACCCGAAAATCTTCATGGGCCAGCGTATGTCTGCTGTGGGCCTTCCTTGGGCTGGACCAGGTATGCTGAAGTCATGTACCCGTAGGGTATAACCATGTCAGAGCGAGAGGAGGAATGCTGATCCTTTGGGACGACAAGCTTCTATCTGTCACCGGCATCACAATGGGCACGTACTACATCTCCGCTTGCATCCAAATCAAAGACACGGACATTCAATACAATCTCACCAACGTATATGGACTAACCCGTAGCAATCTCAAAGATGCCTTCTGTAACACCACGTCCACTAGGCTCCGAGGGTGTCACTCCTGGTAGCTCAATAGGATATTTAGACTGGCCCCACAGACCAACACTAGTATTTTTTACGCACTTTGTCCTTACTCATGCACACACGGTACCCATTTTCCGGTCGGTCACTCATCCTAGAATTGTTCTAGGCCAAGCACGCTTAACCTTAGAGTTCTTTTCGAATGAGCTTCCGGCAAAAGAAGTTGCAACTTGTTGGTATGGGTTTCCTATCAATCCTATTTAAGCCATGCAATAGGGTCTCACACCTTCTTTGAGGAACTACTTGCCGCAAAGCCCCCTACTGGATCGAGATGGCTTGTCACCGGTGACTTGAATCAAAATTCATCCAGATGTTTAATGAGAGGCTTCTTGATATTGTGATTGGAGCGCTCAGAGGCCTGTTCAGGCTCGACTGCGACTTCGCGGCGGCGGTCGACTATGCGTTAGTGGAGCATATAGGAGCGGCTGCCCTAGAGAAAGCCGAGGATCAGGCAGTGAGCGCCTAATCGATCTCGACCAACCTGATCGAGTCTAGTTGTATTCCGGTTTCAGATGTTAGAGCTCACTTCTAATGATAGGTGTCTATTGTGGTTATGCTACTTTGGCCTGTTTCCAGCAGATGATTGTTGTTGTTCCCTGCCTAGGCAAGGTTGTATCCTGATGGTTGCTAAACTATGTTGTAATCCTTGTTATCCATGATTGACTATGAAATCAATGTATTGATATGGAACCCCCGCGGTTTAAATTGTCTGATACGCCATGATGTTGTCAGTGACCTTGTGACGTCCTCTTCTTGCCACATTGTTTGCCTTTCGGAGACAAAGCTACAACAAGTTGATGCGTTTACGGCCGCTCATCTTTGTGGACAAAGATTGAGAAATTTTGCCTAGAGATCTGCCGAGGGAGCGAGAGGAGGAATGCTGATCCTTTGGGACGACAAGCTTCTATTTGTCACCAGCATCACAATGGGCACGTACTATATCTTCGCTTGCATCCAAATCAAAGACACACACATCCAGTACAATCTCACCAATGTATATGGACTAACCCGTAGCAATCTCAAAGATGCCTTCTTCGAGGAACTCCTTGCCGCAAAGCCCCTACTTGATCGAGATGGCTTGTCACCGGTGACTTCAATCAAATTCATAAAGCTAGAGACAATAATCATGACAATATTAATAGGAGAATAATTGCGAGGTTCCAAAACACGCTAAACACTTGCAGTCTCAAAGCCATCCATCTTCGGAACCGAAAGTACACTTGGAGCAATGAACAACAAGAGCCAATCCTTAGCAAGCTCGACAGCTTCTTCTGAAACGAAGAGTGGGACGTCACCTTATCTAAGCACATCCTTCACGCTCTCTCCTCCTTGCTTTCGGATCACCGCTCCCTTCTCCTTGAAAACGATAGTGGCCCTAAAAATCCTAAAGCCTTCTACTTTGTGAACTTTTGGGTGAAGATGCCGAAGTTTGAAGAAGAGGTTAAAAATGCTTGGGCCAGGCAATCACGACATATGGAACCATGATGGCGACTATATCACAAGCTTAATATAACCGGGCAAAGATTAAGAAAGTGGAGAAAAACTATATTCTCAAAAGCAAAGGTGGAGCTCCATATGGCTTTGGAGATTATCCTTCGGTTTGACATCGCACAATAAATCTGAAGCCTAAGTGTGGAGGAGAGGGAGCTTCGAGCTAGATTAAAAAGAATAGTCATTGGCCTTGTAGTCCTCGAGAAGACTAGGAAAAGTCAAACCTCTAGAGTAACAAACTTGAAGGAGGGAGATGCCAACACTCGGTATTTCCATCTTCGAATGAATGCTAGAAGGAGGAAATAATCACATTCGTCACTTAAAGCATAATAATGGACGGGTCACGGAGCATAGACAAAAGGAAGAGATCATCCATAGCCACTTCCAAAAGATCATCCAAGAAAGGGCCTATGAGAACAAATAACTTCAATTGGAATGTTATCCCTAACCCCCAATGTGACCTATCCGGTATTGATGCTCTGTTCTTGGAGGAGGAGGTAAAGGCCATGGTGGATAGTACCGCTTGTGACAAGGCTCCGGGACCAGATGGCTTCACGGGAGTCTTCTTCAAATCTTATTGGATCGCCATAAAAGAGGATGTCATGGCGGTCGTCAATCAATTCTCAAGCCTTCACTCAGGTAAACTCCATTGGTTAAACTCCGCAAATATTGCTCTCATTCCCAAGAAACACGGTGTCGAAGATGTCTCCGAATTTAGGCTCATTAGAATAATCCATGCAATCTCAAAGCTCATTTCAAAGATGATGGCGGCAAGCCTTGCTCCACACAAAAACAATCTTGTATTCAATGCCCAAAGTGCGTTTATCAAGAAAACAAGTATCCACGATAACTTCTTGTATGTTAGAAACCTTGCAACGAAGCTTCATAAAACAAAGTCCGGAACGCTCCTATTCAAGATTGACATTAAAAAAGGCCTTCGATTCGGTGAGATGGGACTACTTGATGGACATGTTGCAACATTTTGGTTTCCCTAGCAAATTTTAAGAATGGATCTTGGCGCTCCTTACTACTGCTACCTCAAGAGTACTCCTTAAAGGTGTTGTTGGTGACCCAATCAAGCATGGAAGGGGCCTAAGACAAGGAGACCCCTCTCACCGCTCCTCTTTATTTTGGCAATAGACCCTCTACACCACATCCTTCGTAAGGCTACATACCAAGGACTTATTCATAGGCTTCTTGGGAGAGCGCCTATGGTGAGGACCTCTCTTTATGCCGACGATGTCGCCATCTTTGTGAATCCTATAAAGAGGGACATCGACTTTCTTGCCGGCACGCTTCAATGCTTCGGTGATGTCGCCGGTTTTGTGACACATTGCAATAAAGGTCAAGTGGCGCCTATCCGATGCCACAACATTGATCTTGAGGACATTCTACAAGCATTTCCGGCTTCCTGCACTACCTTCCCAATGAAGTACCTTGGGATCCCCTTATCGATGAATCGTCTTAGAAGAATTCACTTCCAACCACTTGAAGACAAGGTGGCGGCCAAACTCATGCCATGGTTTGGGAAGCATGTTTCTATGGCCGGGAGAGCCACCCAAGTCATGTCGGTCCTCACGAGCATTGTCATATATTACATCATGGTGCTTGACGTCCCCGCCGAGGTGCTATCGAAGATTGATGGGTTGAGAAGAGCGTATTTGTGGGCGGCTTGCTACAAAATCACCGGTGGAAAATGTAAAGTGAAGTGGGAGTTAGTTTGCAAGCCAAAGGAAAAAGGTGGACTCGGAATCTTAAACCTAAAAAATTCACTGGCGCTCTTAGGCTACGATGGATATGGCAAGAATGGAAGAATGAGGATAAGCCATGGGTGGGGCTCAGCAATCCATGTACCCCCAAAGACCATGATCTTTTCACGTCGGCTATGAAGGTTACTATTGGAGATGGGAAGAAGGCCCTGATACGTCGGAAACGTATCTATAATTTTTTATACTCCATGCTTGTTTAGTATCTACTTTGCTTTGCTTTGTCTACACTTTGAGGTGTTTTTATATCTTTTCTGGAACTAACCTATTAACAAGTTGTCACAGTGTCAGTTGTCTGTTTTCTTGTGTTTTTGGTTTCAGAAAGGCAGAAAATCAATATTCTCGGAATTGGACGGGACAAAAGCCAAAGTCCATATTTTACCATGGGCGACACGAAGTCCAGAGGAGAGACGGAGAGGCGCCACAGGGCGGCCAGACCCCCCTAGGCGCGGGTGGGCCCAGCCGCGCCTGGGCAGGGTGTGGCCCCCCTGGTCGCCTCCCAGCCTCGCCTCTTCGCCTATAAGAAGCCCCGATACAGAAACCCTAGGCACCCGATCAAAACTCCACGAATCCTTCTGTAGCCGCCGCCACCGTCGTCCCTAGATCGGGGGGTCTGAAGTTCTTCCCAGCACCCTGCCGGAGGGGAAATCATCCCGGAGGCCTTCTTCTCTGGTATGAAGCGTGAGTAGTTCCACCTTGGACTACGGGTCCATGTAGTAGCTAGATGGTTGTATCTCCTCCTTTGTGCTTTCATGTATAGATATTGTGAGCTTCGTTCATGATCAAGATCTAATCTATTTGTAATCATGCATGTTGTGTTTGTGGGGATTCGATGGATATTGAGATTACTATGTTAGATTGATTAATGGTTTTGTCTATTTGATACTATCATGCCTGTGTTGTTTGTGATCTTCTATGCTCTCAGTTGTTAGTATCTATCTTGGCCAAGTAGTTGCTAGTGACTCCAAGAGGGGGTATCTATGCTCGATAGTGGGTTCATGCCTCTAGTTTCCAAGGGAAGTGATAGAAATCTCTTCGGTTGTAGATGTGTTGTTGCCACTAGGAAGAAAACAACGATCGCTTATTCATGGAACAAGTGGATTGTTTACCTTACGCACTTTGCTTAAAGGAGTTGTCTGTTACTTGCAACTTAATACTGAAGGGGGTTCGGATGATAACCTGAAGGTGGACTTCTAGTCATAGATACAGTTGGATGGCGGTCTATGTATATTGTTGTATTGCCCAATCGAATCTCATAGGATCTTTTTGTCCAGTATTGCATTGTTATGCCTTGCTCAGTTCCTGTCAATTGCCATGCTGTAATTTGTTTAACCTTCATGCCATGTTGTTTATTTAAGGAGAGCACCTCTAGTGAACTATGGATCCCGGTCCAATCTTTACCATTGATACATCTTCCACTGTTACTTGTTTTCTTGCTGCAAACCATCATCACCTTCTACACCATACGTTTAATCCTTTGTTACAGCAAACCGGTGAGCTTGACAACCTCACTGATTCGTTGGGGCAAAGTCTTGAGTTTGTGTTGTGTAGGTGTCCATGTTGCTTGCAACACCTGTGTGACGTTTCCTTCCTTCTACTGGTTCGATAACCTCGGTTTCTTACTAAGGGAAAACTTGTTGTTGTGCTGCATCACACCTTTCTCTTGGTGTTCCCAATGAAGCGCTCCTACATCAACTCAGCGTTGCATCAGGCCCTCTTTTGGGAGGCAAGTTGGCTAGATGGAGTGAGGCCTAAGGATGTGGTTCCTTTAATTTTTGACATCTCAAAAAAGAAGCGGTGTTTGGTTCATAAAGCTTTGCATGAGGACTTTTGGGTTTCTCAAATCAATACACAACATGGCCTCTCCAGCAACACATTGAACAATTCTACAAGTTGTGGGAAAAGCTCGCCAAGATTCATCTAGACCCTCATGCAATGGATGGCATCACTTGGAAGCTCACAAATAATGAAGCCTACTGAGCTAAATCGGCATTCAAGATGCAATTCTTGGGGGAAAACCAACTCATTGATGCCTACTTTCATTTGGAAGCCTTAGGCAACCCCAAAAAGCAAGTTCTTCACATCGTTGATCCTTCAAAACCGAGTGTGGACGGCGTATAGGCTTGCTCGTAGTAGTTGGCCCAACTGCGACCGGTGTAAACTTTGCAATCAAACACAAGAATCGGCCTCGCACTTACTCTTCAAATGCCGCTTCTCCATGCGTGTTTGGAACAAGATCAAGTACTGGACTGGCCTCCAAGATATCGACACCGCATGACCACATGCAAGTTGGCACCGGTTTAAATCCATCAAGGATAGGTGGAAGGACGAGATTCACAAAAGGGGCCGCAACGTAAGGCGTTGGCATCAATGGCTATGTTGGTCTCTTGGGAAATTTGAAAAGAAAGGAATGTGAGGGTCTTCCGAAACCAATCCACAACCGTTGACATGTTAGTGAGAAAAATCAAAGAGGAAGCCTCTATGTGGTGCCTTGCCGGTACTAAGGACCTTAGTTGTATCATGCCGTGAGAGTAATTATTATTTGTTTTGCCTTGACTTCCAAGGCTTGGTTTGTAAACTCTCTAAAAACTTCTCATTAATTAATGAAAATGGCAAATATTTTGCCTCGTTTCAAAAAAGGGCGGTTTAAACAAGTATTTTCCTACATAAATACAGTTTTCAATTATTATTATTGGTTAGTTGTTTTGGTAGTTTGATGCAATGAGCTTAAAACCTTTATTCGCAAAAAAATGAGCTTAAAAATTGTATTCCCTCTTTCTTGAAACGGACGCCACAGTCTAGATACCGTATATTTAGACATGTTTTAGTATGGGAGTGCCTATAGCTCAGTTACATCTTAGTCAGCTGACGCCATACTACTATTTATAAAACATGAACAAATTTTAATTTTATGAAGAAAAGTTTGGTACCTGGAAAAAATATTATACCACTTTCTCAGTTGCAACTCTCAGATGGCGCGAGTTACAATGCATATCTCCATTCAAAAAAATGCATATCGAATAGTGAGAGAGGTGACCGAGATTTAACAAGTTTTATGCGCCTAAAAATGGCAAAATCTGTTTTAGTATATACTACTCTCTTTATTCTCTTTTAGTATATATTTTAGAAGGAAATAGACGAACTAGTACTGCATTTATTAGTACTAATTATATACTCCCTCCTTCACGGTTTGCAGGGCGCCTAATCAAATTTAGGTTTTTCCAAAACTGCAACGTTCCTAGGCGCATAAAAATTAATTGTTGATTAATGTGGCAGCTTTCCTCCCAACTTCCTATGCATGCAACAGTCTCCCACCACTGCATGCGTCTTAACCGCTCACTAGTAGGCCTAATTTTCAGTCAATACATTCACGCTTAGGTCTGTGAGATTTTTATAGAGCGCCCTGCAAACCGTGAAGGAGGGAGTATGTGAATTGGAAAGCTAGTACGACGGAAGTAATGGCATCGAATAGAAAGAGAGCAGTAACACTTTGTTGTTCGTGTTTTTGTTTAAAAGCTAGAATATAGATTAATACGAAACAAAGTTTTGGTCTAGAATGTAGTCTAAAAGAGAAAGAAGGGAGTAGATCCGCTGCGAATTAATATATTTTTTAATAATGAACGTTTGGGATACTTTAGGATTCCATCCGTGAGACGAGACCCTCGGAGAGAGAGAGAGGGTGGGAGGGAGAGGGAGAGAGATATCTTGTTGACTAAATGCTAGGAGGAGTGAGGCTTTGTTCGACCGCGAGCGGGTGTTGTCTTCCGCTCTCTCGACATCTAAAGGCCTGCGCTCTGGCGACGATGAATAGCGTCATCGATCTAGGGTTCCGCCGGTGACGATATCCTTCCAAAATACTGTGCTCCGAGTATACAACTTTGAGACTATGATCCAACCTTACCAAAGCATCCCGTTGGACAAACAAATGAACAAAAAAAAGGAGGCCTGGTTCACAGGTGACCTGTGACAACCCAAGTATACAGCTTTTTTTAGGGAAGCCATGACGGCGCACTTTATTAATTCAGAATCAAAGATACATCATCTGCTAGTAGAGAGAGAATAAAATCGGGAGGTTCCTCAATCCAAACAATTGATTGGGTACCCTCCGAGTGACTAGCTAAAATATGTGCTACCTTATTATTCCCTAGGACAGTTAAAGAAAACAACCTCAATGAAGTTACAACTAAGCAGGGTGCACTCCTCATAGATCGCCGCCGCTGGACCGAAAGAGTTGCCTCCATTCTTCATAAAATCGATCACATCAACACAATCCGAGTTTACTTCAATTCGGTTACAGCCTAGTCGATTTGCTAGGAGAAGTCCATCGCGAGGAGCATGTGCTTCTGCCGTGGAAGGATCGGAGACACAAGGAATCCCCCAATTACTCGCTGCTAAGTAGAACCCCTTCTCATCTCTAATGACAGCGCCGGTGCTACCCGAGCCTGTCTCATAGCTAAAACCTGCATCCACATTCAGTTTCACAAACCCCTCTCTCGGTTTAGTCCAGCCGTGCCTCACAATCCCCACTTTCTTTCTCTTTGCTCGAGTGTGATTCAGGGTCAAAGTAGATATAGCTTGTGCTGTTCTCGCCGGTGATTGCACTGTTTCACCATGGGTCTTCTGCCGACGTTCCCACCATATATACCAGATAGCCGTAGCGACAAGATCATTTCTATCAATATCAGTTAATAAGGGAGCCTTTGCCGATCTGTTGCTTAGCAGTGATTCCAGTGCCGATCTCCCTTCTAGCTCAAAGCTACAAACCTGGGTAATAATCTCTCCCAGACCGAGTCCACTCCAAATTTCTTGGACACAGGGACATGTGAAAAAAACATGGCGTATACTCTCGCAATCCAATTTGCAAAGCTGACACTCTGAACTTGGCTGCATATGTCTGTTAGCTAGCACACCATTGCATGGAATGGCGCCTAATAACGATCTCCAATAGTGAATCTTGATTTTTGCCGGCACATTCAAACTCCGTATGTCTTCCACACTGGCAGAGTTGACGAAGTACTCCCTCCGTCCAAGAATAGATGTCTTAGGTTTTTCAAATTTTAGATGAATGACAAATTTGAGACATCTATTTTAGGACGGAGGGAGTACCAAAGATACTCACACGTCTCAATTTATTTCCATGTTGATGGTCCCACTCAGTGTAGTAGCATGACTGAATGGAAAACACTCTAGTTTTTGTAATGTGCCAAGTTACAAAGTCCTCCATCATACCTCTTGCCAAAGGAATATTCAGAATACGTTGAGCATCAATCGGCCAAAAATCTCTCTAATGAGCTCTTCATCCTATCAATTATTTTCAACATCAAAAAGTTCAGAAACTTTGGTGTATACTATATTACCTCTTCTCGTTACAATCTTCCTGTTAGGGCTACTAGGAATCCAGGGTTCATCCCAGTTATTAATATGTGAGCCATCTCCCACTCTCCATATATATCCACATTTGAATGTTTAGATTCCTGCCCAAATGCTTTGCCATGTATAGAAGCTTCCCTTCTTTAGCTGACAATTAAGGATATCCCCTGTTGGAAAATATTTTGCTCTCAGTGCCCTCGCACATAGAGACTCCGGTTCAGCAATAAGTCTCCAATATTGTTTTGCCAAAATTGCTAAATTAAAACAGTCTAGGTCCCTGAATCTCATTCCACCTTGTTTCTTACTCACACACATTTTTCACCATGCAAACCGATGCATATGTTTTTGTTGATCATCATCTCCCCACCAGAATTGGGACATTGCAGAGATTATCCCTTTAATAATCTGTTTGGGTAGCTTGAAGACTGCATTGCATATGCAGGAATAGCTTGGATGACGGCTTTTAACAATGCTTCCTTTCCACCGAAGGACATATTCTTCTCCTTCCATTCGCTCAGAAGTTTAATTATTCTATCAATAATGTGTTGAAAACAATCTGATCTATCCACGCCCACCAAGGGAGGTAAACCAAGATATTTATCAGTAATGCTTCGGTCATGATATTCAGGATTGAGCATACCTTCGCCCGGGTGTCCACATCAGTACATGGACTGAAATAGATGTTTGATTTAGCATCACTGACTAGTTGCCCAGAGGCTGCACAATAATCATCCAGAGCCCGACGAAGGCTAGTAGCATTACCTGCGTCGGCTCTCATCAAGATAAGTGAATCATCAGCAAAAAGCAAGTGTGACACCGTGGCGCACCTCTAAAAACGCTGACTCCCAACAAGTTTGCATTATTTTGTTCATAGTTTAACAAGCTAGAGAGGCCCTCGGCACATAACAAGAACAAATACGACGAGAGGGGGTCTACTTGCCAGAGGCCCCGAAACAGATAAATATAATCACAAAGCACATTATTAAGGCTGACTTGATACCTCACCGAAGAAATACATGTCATGATAAGTTCCACCCATCTTGTATCAAAGCCAAGCCGGATCATAATCTCCTCCAAAAAGCACCACGAAACTTGATCATAGGCCTTGTGCATATCGAGCTTTACTGCACATGTACCATATTTATCAACTCTCTTGTTCTTGATTGCATGGTAACTTTTATAAGCCACTAACACATTATCTATGATCAATCTCCCAGGCACAAATGCACTTTGCGTTGGAGAAATTATTTCAGGAAGGAGTCTCTTGAGTCTATTAGCAATCAGTTTAGAAATAACTTTATAAACCACATTGCATAGATTAATAGGTCAAAATTGAGTTATAAACTCTGGATTTTCCACCTTCGGTATCAGCACCACCGTGGTATTATTCCTTCCTTCTGGTATTGTCCGAGTATTAACCGCGAGCAATCTCCCAGGCACAAATGCACTTTGCGTTGGAGAAATTATTTCAGGAAGGAGCCTCTTGAGTCTATTAGCAATCAGTTTAGAAATAACTTTATAAACCACGTTGCATAGACTAATAGGTCGGAATCGGTATCAGCACCACCGTGGTATTATTCCAGCCTTCTGGTATTGTCTGAGTATTAACCGCGAGCAATACTTCATCGTTAAGATCTTCGCCAATGATATGCCAAAATCTTTTGTAGAAAACCACATGCAACCCGTCCGGACCCGGGGCCTTAAGATCACCTATGTTAAACAGTGCCTTCCGCACCTCCTTCCAAGTATACAGCTTTGAGACTATGATCCAACCTTACCAAAGCATGCCGTTGGACAAACAAAGGAGAAAAAAAAAAGGCCATATTCAGAGGTGCTCTGTTTCACCTGATGAATCAGGTGGACTTGTGACGACCCAAGTTGTCACCGAGCGTTTCATCACCACAAGGCCGTATGTTTGGAGGTGGACAGGTTCGAACTCCAGACCTCTGGTTCAGTCAGAACTTCAGACTAACCAACTGCGCCAACACTAAGTTGTGCTGTGTCAGTGGAACAATATTTCTTGTTAATATCGTCCTTGGCAAAAGTGTAATAACAAAGAAAAAAGAAGCCTACAAGTCTGATAAGTTGAGGCCTGGACCTTCATATATCAAACCCTGCTTCAGCGCGACATAGGTAAGTACAAGAAGAGCAGTGACATTCTACCAGCATGATAATCCAGGCCCTTGGTTCAGCAATTCACATGGAATTCAGACCAACAATCTGTTTCATTAGCCATACAAATAGCCAACAGGGTCATGTTCCAAGGATTGCCAGTTTATTATGACACATCAATATTCAAGATACAGACATTTAGTTACACAACACTCTGAAAGTTGATGGACATCACATCAAGGGTCACATGCTGGCAGTCTGGCATCATACCGGACCTAGTAGGCCAGAAGTTACACACATGGGACAGCCAGACACGCGTAGCTCAGTAACGATATTTTGTGGAGTAATCCTTGGGAGCAATCACCAGACCGCGACCCTTACGGGCTCCCCTGTAGACAGTCTCCACAATGTCGACAAACTCCTGTTTGTCTTTCATCGCCCAGTTGATCTTGTTATTATTTCCTGTTCCGAGATCAATCATGATGTGCTTGTTGCGAAAGAAGAACATCACTGTTGATGGGTCGTACAGCTCGTACATTGTATTGAAGTCAGGAACCTCAGTGATATCAACGAGGTAGATTACTGCAAAGTTCTTTATGGTCTCAGCCACCCCTGACAGTACTTCATCCATCTAAAGAAAAAAAACAAGTAGAGAGTCAGAAACTCGTAATGAAGTTAACAACATACAACAACGCTAGATTGATGTAGAACCAAAGCCTAAACAAGAATTAAACTGCAATCGGTAACATATAAAACAGCTAAGACACACAAAAGTAGTAACAAGGTTGCCCATGAATCAGAAAATAAAAGCACAGCTAAAGGCTGCCACTGTTTGGTCGCGTGGGAAAAGGTGTGCTTCCCGAAGGAGTATGGTGGCCTCGGTATTCCCAACTTACGCCTGATGAACTTTGCTCTCAGATGCCGGTGGGCTTGGCTCCAGAGAATCGACCCTGGCAAGCCCTGGGCGGAGTTCGACCTGGGCCTGCCGCGCCAGTCGTGGGAGCTCTTCCATGCCGCCTCATGCTTCACGGTGGGGAATGGCGAGAGAGCGATGTTCTGGCAAGATCGGTGGATCAACGGTCGGAGGGTCGCGGAGATTTCCCCAAACCTCCTGGCCCAAGTTCCTCCCAGCAAGATCCGGGCCAGATCGGTTAAAGAGGGCCTCTCAGGGGCTTGGCTTCGCGACTGTGGTACGGACCTGGGGGAAGCAGCAGTCCCAGAGTTCTTTCTTTTGTGGCACGCGCTGGCAGGGATACAACTTGCCCCAGAGCTTGAGGATGTGCTGACCTGGAGATGGTCAAATGATGGTGGCTACTCGCCGAAGTCGGCATATGGCGCGTTTTTCGGAGGTACGATGCTGGCGCCGGCGGCCACTCAGATCTGGCGCTCTAGGGCCCCGCACAGCGTTAAGTTTTTCGCGTGGCTGGCCTCGCGAGACCGGTGCTGGACAGCGGACCAGCTTGAGCGGCGCGGACTGCCCCGACCGGCCAAATGTCCACTATGCAACCAGGAGCCGGAGAGCATCCAGCACCTCCTCCTCGGTTGTGTAGTGACCAGAGAGGTCTGGGCATGGACCCTTCAGAGGTGTGGCAGATTGCAGTGGATGCCCGCGGCAGAAACTGACGTCCTTCAATGGTGGACATCCAGGACCTGCCCAATGGTGGACATCCAGGACCTGCCCGAAGGCGCACAGGCGGGATCTGTGGACAGCCATCATCCTGGTCTTCTGGGGCATTTGGCGGCACCGGAACGACGTGGTGTTCAACGCCATGCGCCCCGCAGCGGAAACCATCAAGTCTAGGATCCGGGCGAGACTTTGAGCAGTGGCGGTTAGCTAGGCTTTTTTAGCTCCGATGTTTATGGCTTCCTGGAGCCGTTGCCCTTGTTGTTAGACGGAGAGTAGGCTTAGGCAGTAGGGGAGCTGTCACCCCTATGTTGACAGTGTGAAACCGGCCGCCTTGCGGTGTTGTAACTGCCATATTTTACACATAAAAATAAAACAATTTTGAAATAGAAAATTTCTTGCTCTCACTGACAAATTAGGTCTATCTGTCACATACATCTTCCACTATTCGATACCAATTTAGCAAAAGAAAAAGTACAAAGCAAAAGAAGGGACGAACTAGTCTTCAATTTCAATTTAGCTAGTACGATAATTAACCGAGCACTGCGGCTGGTGTTGGATCGATCGCCCGGCATCTTCCTGCTGCTCTGGCCGCACCATGTCCTACCAAGCGCTCACGCGAAGCACCAATGCAGGGCCGCCTCCCGCCTACTATACATCAGCGCGTATGCCAGGGCCCATGCAACCCTTCTCTGCCTCCACGCTGCCGCAGCTTCCGCCGTTGCTCCGCAGTCATGGACGTCGACGGGCCTCACTTACATCCACCATGCCGCGTCAGAGAGGAAGAACCGGCCGTTCCACACGAGGTGCTCGACCAAATGTGCAAGAGAGATAGCCACCCATCCCGAGCACCACCGGCGGAGCATGCCCCCGTCCAAAGCAGAAGAAGACGTCGAGGAGTCCCATTTGTCGATCTGTAGCACGAGCAGATCCAAGAGATCGATTCCAGGAAGCAGGCGCCATTGCCGTATGGGCAAGATCCACAAAAGCTCGCAGAGTCGTCCCTGTCTGCGTCAGTACTCTACCCAGAAGTGGCGGGCCTCGGGGATTTATCCTTGGTCGTCGGCCTGCCTCGCCGTGCCCCCCTACCGGCAGCGGCGAGTCATTCCCGCAGCCTCCCATGTGCTCGACCGAGGTAGAAGACGAAGTCATGGGTGAGGGGAAATACCGGTTCCGTATATATCAAATTCCTGACTGGTGGGTCTTTATTGTCAGTGACAGAAGCATGCTATCCTGGTCTGGTCTATTGCTTTCCCGGTGTACCAAACAGAACTAGGGTTGAAAATAGACCGGGATTTAATAATTCAGAGTGTCAATTTCCGAGATTCAAACTTCAGGGTTTGATTTAGCTAATGCCTACGAGTTCGAGGTTTATTCTGGACTTTTTCCTAGAATATAATGGCCAGATCTACTTCAACTTAATCAAGAAACCATCTGTGAACTCCTACAAATATGTAAAGGCAGCAAAATATAGAACGTGTGAGTTGCAATCTCGCTCCCCGTACAAATTACAAAATATATACAAAGTCTGAATACAAAATCACTTATAGGGTAGGTGGATAGTGCCTAGGGAGTAGCACAGCTGAGCATCTGCTCTCATACTAGTTTAACTACGTAGCAGCCGTGCACTGATATCCCTAAACACCAGTTCAGCTATCTATATCATGAAATTGGAGACATCAGGATTTCCTCCATGTCTGCAACAAATCCAAACTATCCTCTCAGGCTATGAAGCTATGACGATGGAGAGGTGCCTGCAGGATGGCTGGATAGTACCTAAGAGTAGCACAACTGCCAAACACTAAGAACAAATGTTGCCGTATTATTTATTAAATCAGCTAGCAGTGCTGCACCGACATCACTAAACACCAGCTCAGATACTCGTATTACAACTAGTCCTGACCAGAACTTAGTACTAGTTAACATGGGGATGAACTGATACCATAAGCTAATTAGCGAAATTGCCACGGGTCTCATACAAATCAGCATGAGAATTCTTGCCTCATGATCCCTAAACCTCTCCTAGTCTATCTGTACAACCTCTACAGAAAATCCTTCCCCAATTTCAGCAAATCCTTCCCCAATTTCTGATGCGAATCCAGCCCTGCACCCACCCACCGCAAACAATTCAACCAACCCAAGAGGATTGCGCGACCCATCATCCATGAGCAGGAATTCGCAACAAGGCGCAAAACTGCGAGAATCGAAGACTACAAAAAAGCTAGGGTTTCTTGGGCGGTCCGTACCTGCATGCAGGTCTCGTCCCAGTCGTGGCCGAAGCGGATCATGACGAGGCGCTCCTCCTCAGCGAGGATGGCCTGGTCCACCGCCCAGCCGGAGTGCAGGTGCGGCAGCAGGTACGACATCTTCTCCGCCTCGCCTCGTCGCCGGCCGCCCTCTGCTTCTCCTCTCTCCGCGCCTGGTTCGTGAGGAAATTTGTGGAGTCGACTGGCGAGGTAAACCTATCTGGGCTGGGCCTGAGGCCGAATATAACACGGGGTCACCCGACCCGCCAATAGGCCGTAAACGCATCGGATTCGATCTGTTTTTTTTTTCCTTTCCCGAATCAAGACACGAGACTTTTCCAGCCTTTATGTAGGTTTATAAATAGCTTCATAGACGTTTGTACCTCCAAATCTGCAAAACGATTGTTCATTTAGGTAAAGTTTTGCACTTCAAGGTGGTCTGGAACCAAGTTTTTGTTGGAGTGAGTTTGTAGAGATTTGCTTCTCCATTCATGGTATTGTGGTTTTTAAACTTCTAATTTTGAACCTATCTTCACCCTGCAGCACTTTTGATTTCATGGGCATATATAGATCCTTAATTTGTACTATGGTCTAACATAGTGATTTTGATTCTTTTCCGTCCTGAAGTTTCTAGCTCCAAGGTACAATGCATTAATGCATATACCTCCAAGGAGCCCTTTCTGAACTTGCACAGATTTCTCCTCACATCACGGCTCGCTGTAGCGAACGCCTTATATGGCCATCCATGTTTGTTGTTTAGATGTTTGTGTTCCCAATTTCCCATGTTGCTAATCTATACTACTCATCTTTAGCATAACTTTGGTGTAAGAACTAAGAAAGACCTCAGTTTAGGTGTGCACTGGCAACTCTCGGAGAACTTCAACACCGAGCAGCAGCAGCAACCAGAGCACGTCACATTTCTCAGAAACAAACATGACACCACTTCATTATTTTTGCATTATAAATCATACACGAAGCATTACATACAATAAAAATGAAGTGTATATATTTATCGGATCCCCATACAGGCACAGTCTATCAATCTAAGCAAGTAAAGCAAACAAAAAAATCGCCACACCAGAGTGGCAATCAAAAATATGGCATGATCGAACTATCAAGTGAAAGCAACCATATAAGTGTTAAGTGCCAATGGAGTATATTACTAGCTCCGATGCTCTCCACTTTTTCAGGCCTCAAAATTAACTCATGTCCAAAACTTTGACACGGGATAGAATTGACTTGAGAGTATCAGATTAAGATGCAGCAGATACAAGCTGGGCCTTTTTCTGTCTGACGAAATTTTGGACAAATATCTCCCCCGCACGATATGAGGACCGGACCTGAAAAGGTCCAACAAACACACAAGTGAATTCCTGTAATTTGCTAATAGCAGCAACTATGAAATTGCACACAATTCTACCACCAACAACTAGCAAGACTGGAATGTTCTCATGTGATTCCACAAGCTGGATAGCAAAAGAGAGACATGTTTTGTTGATGGTGCAAAACAGAACAGTTTCCCATTTAGTGAGCATTGGTGAAGTTACGTCTTCTTTTTCTAATACAAAATTCTATCAGATATATCATCTAAAAGAATAACCAGCTATATGTAATGCTTACCAGAGGTCCACTAGCAACATACACAAATCCTAAGGATTCTCCATACTCCTTCCAGGAATCAAACTTCTCAGGAGTCACGTATTCTCTGACTCTCAAATGCCTTTCTGTCGGCTGCATAATTAAGGAGATTTGGGTGTTACAGCTTGCAAAGGAAGGCCAACAGGGTATAAAACTAGTACTAGTATAAACAGCACACTGTAAAGTGGTTAAACTTTTTCCGCAGAAAACTGGGTTCAAACATCAAACCTGTAGATATTGCCCCAAGGTCACAATATCAACATCAATAGCTCTCAAGTCAGCCATGGTTTGCTTCACCTCCTCGTCAGTCTCACCTAGACCAAGCATGATAGAGGACTTTGTCACCATTCCCGCTTTGCTAGCTTTTGCATGTTTCAGTACCGACAAGCTCTGATCATATCTGTAGACATAGTAGACTGGACATAAGATACAGGTTACATTGCCAAACACCAATATGATGACATTAGCGATTCCCCTTCTGTAATGCTTCTAGAATCATCAGTCGAACTTTATGTTTCAGAATGATATATTGAGCAACATAAAAAAAGAATCAAAGAAACGCATTACCCTGCTCGGGGATCTCTAACTAATCTCTGCAGACTCCTCACAGTTTCAATGTTGTGCGCATACACATCTAGACCAGAGTTTGCCAAAGAGGCAACGGCCCCCAGGTCACCTCGGAAATCTGAAGTTAGGCACTCCACCAATATCCCAGGCTTCAGCTCCTGAAAAGAAGCCCCAAAACTATCATCATCACAGAGTAAATTCACAAAACTAATTACCACACTAAGGCGTTCAGGGACAGACCTTTAGAGCTCTTACTGTTTCGGCGAAATGCCCGCTTCCACCATCAGCGATGTCATCTCTATCCACGCTTGTCAGCACGACATAGTCTACTCTGCAAAGAACATCACTTATCAGATCATTTGTGTCATCGTCTTCACATAACCGATAACTGTCGGTGATCATACCCCCAGCTTGCAACCGCCACTGCTGTTTTTAGAGGTTCCAGGGCGTCCGGTGGCGGAGGCTTGTTGCTAGTTTTGACGGCACAGAATCGGCAACCCCGGGTACAAGTGTCACCAAGGAGCATGATTGTCGCGGTGGCAATGCCGTCCCCTTCACCGCCCGCCCCGCCGCCTCCATTCCAGCACTGCAGGGCACACAAAAGCGAACCAAATTGTTCAGACTTGATTGCGTATGAACCCCATAGAGCATCTCTGTAAAGGGTTGATTTCTACCTCTCCGATGTTGGGGCACTGGGCCTCGACGCAGACGGTGTTGAGCTTGAGCTCGCCGAGCGATTCCCTGAGCCTGGCGTACTTCTCCCCCTGCGCCGCGCGCTGCCGCAGCCAGGACGGCTTCTTCGCCTCCGGGTCCCTACCCGTCGGCGGGGCCCACCCCGACGCCGACGACTCCCCGTGGCATCGCACCACCGGCGCTGGCCTGGGCCAAGCGAGATATCCCACGCTCGCGGGGCCCTGCGCCCGTGCCAAGGGAGCCGGAGGCGGCGCGAGCGAGCTCTGCATTGTTGCGCGCGGGCGGATCGAGGCGGTTAAACCCTAGCTAGGCCGCCCTCGCTGCCGTTGTGTAAGCGCGGAGGCGATGGTTCCGAAGCGGGGGAAGAGAGTTTGGCTGTTACGGATTTACCCTGAGATCCAGGAGAGAGGTCGCCCGGATGGCATCGAGTACGAAGGGCAAAATGGATACTCCAAGGAAAGTGCTGTTTAGGAGAGCGGGTTTCGATCTTCTCCGGCGACGTCCACGACGGCTCTGCCTGCTCCGGCGAGCTCACCGCCGGAAACGGAAAGGAAGAAGGATTCGGTAAGAAAATTCAGATTCAGTCTGTCATGCTCTGATTGCACAACATTATCAGGTTGCTCGACGCTAATGAACACGATTTTTTTTATTTTTTTTTTGGAGACAAATGAACACGATCGGCGGCAGGCGCGCCGGCAGCAGAACTCAGGTTCAGAAACCAGGGCATGTGAATGGGCCAAGGCTGAGGCCGGGCTGGATCCCAAGTTCCAGGTTAAAGGAGCAGGGAGAGACATCAGTCCGCCACGCTAACGGGCTAACGGCTAACGGCCCCTCTTACTTGGGTCCAGCCCAATCGAATCTCTAGCTTCTTCTTTTTTGGTTTTTTATAATCATTTTCAGCTTTATATTCCTTTTCTGTTACATTTTCATAGAAGGTGAAACACATATGAAAACATCAATACATCATTCTATTGAAAAAATTATTTGACATGCACCAAAGAAGACACATAAGAACTTATTCTGGACACGTATCATCTTGCAAATGTTTTTAAAAAGTCTACTTATATAAAAATGTGATTATTTATTATTACTAGCTAAATGTCTGTGCGGTACTACGGATCAACAATAGAATATATAAGGATATTATTTCAAAATTATTATACTACGTATTGTGTTTATCTAACACAATACATACATGCGCAGAAAATACGAAAATATCTTTGTTTCATGGTAATCACTATCATTCTCTCATGTAGTATTCTTCCTCGTTAGCATATAAGATAGATCATAAAACACGACAAGAGGTAACACAATGTTTCTCGATCCTCTCTCATTTTTCTGCAAGCCCATGTCGATGCTACCTTAGGTTTTGACGTTGTTACTTCATCGCCCCGGCCCACCTCAAGTCACTTTGAATAACTCTTTTCTTTACGGAACAAGAAGGGCGTGTTATATGCATTAATAAATATAGTATTTTTATGAATGTGTGCGGCTAGGGAGACATGCTCCGGACACCAGTCCGCAACGCTAACGGGCTAACGGCCCCTCTTACTTGGGTCCAGCCCAATCGAACCTCTAGCTTCTTCTTTTTTGACTTTGCTACCAGCGACCGATCTTTAAATGGCAAATCTTGACGGATAAATTAGACAGATTTCCATGTATACAAATAAAACCAAATCTGCTGACGTCAGTAGCGTTTAATGTAAATATTCGAAAATTCAAAATAGTATGTTTATCCGATTGACGATCCGTTTTTATCATTGTTTAGTCACGACGAGATCTTCAAAACTAGATCTTATATCGATACGTTTCAAGAACTTTTTTTTGGACCAAAAAGTTATCCACATGAAATACCTAGTTATACAGACGGTGCTATGTAAGTTATTCACTAGTTAACACATAAGTTGTTCATCCTACGAACAGGTAATGTGTTTGAGTTTTTTATGCGTGAAAAACACAAATATGAACTCCTTCAATTTGCGATCTGTTTTCGTCAAGTCGACACAATAAATATGGTGTTATACCCTACCACCCACCATCCTAAATAATAGTGAATAAATATAACATGTAACGAGTAGTCTAACGGCTCGACTTTATCACTCATCGCCGTTAACGCATCGACGACGATGAAATTTCGGTACCCTAACACGTAAGCAACTGTGTCTCAATTAAATTAGATTATAGCTCACATTTAATTAACTAAACTAAATATACATGGGCAATCAAGATTTTATATAATACAAAAATTACCCGCATGAGCAATGCAACAACGTCTTTAAACCTATTTATATGATGAATAACTTATATGTATCAGGATGGATAATTTAACTAGTATAACATGAATAAGTCATGTGTTAGGGGTGGGTAACACGACTTTTATTTGCCCCAAAAGTTACTCATCAGTAATACAAGAGTTATCCAGATTTCAGTGTGTAAGTTACCCACCTAATGGCATGTAAGTTATCCACTACTATAAATATTTACCCATATATAGAATATAAAATTTATTCTAGCGGCTCGGCTTGAACTTGTGTTGTTGTTCTTGCAGCGTATGTGCGACTCAATCTTGAAAGTCTACCACGCTAAACATCAAACATGATTTTTTAAGAAATTAAATCTAAGTTTCTTTTGCATATGATATAATAAATAAAGTTTTATGCTTATCACCACTATCCTAAGTCGTAGTGAACAAACATAACATGTAACCAGTAGTCTAGCTATTTGGTTTTATCGCTCGTCACCGTTACCGCGGTGTACGGATGATGAAGGCTTGAAGGGTGTTAGGGTACCGAGTATTTATCGCTCGTATATTCTAACACCTAAACTATCGTGTTTTAATTAAATTTGGTCAACACGTATGCGAAAATGTCTTTACCCAACACGTTTATATGATGGATAACTTTTGTGTTACATGATGAATAACTACCATATTATGACATGGATAACTCATGTGTTAGAGGTGGATAACTGTTTGGTCCAAAAAATCATCGAAACATATCAACATGAGATCTAGTTTTAAAAATCTCGTCTCGACTAATCCAATAATGAAAACAGATCCTAAATCAAACAAACAGTCTGATCTACAAGACATTTTAAAGTTTCGATTTGATTCTAAAATTGTTGACACAACACGTTCACACTTCATGTCAGGTTTGGGCAACAAGCGACCGGTCTAAGAACAGATTTCCCGCTTTTTGGGTTTTTATAATTATTTTTAGCTTTATATTCTTTTTCTGTTACATTTTCATAGAAGGTGAAACACATATGAAAACATCAATACATCATTCTATTGAAAACATTATTTGACATGCACCAAAGAAATTGACACATAAGAACTTATTCTGGGCACGTATTATATTGCAAATGTTTTTTTAAAGTCTATTTATATAAAATGTGAGAATTTATTATTATTAATTAATTTGTTAGCCCAGAAGGCTTAATGATCTATCTACATTTGCATATGCACTCCCAACGCTCCCTTTTAAAAATAGACGCTCCCTTTTAAAAATAAACGCTCACTTTGAAAGCCACGGAGTGAAAATTCTTGAGGGAGGCAAATCCTCTCAGATAATGGACTCATTTTGATCTGGAGTGGCATTTGAAGATTGAACTTCTAATTGTCGTCTTGCAACACTAGTTGGATTTAGTTCATTTACTAATGGTTAAAAGCTTTTTCTTTTGCGTGAGTGGAGAAGCGGGCGATCATGAATTACGGCGGCAGCCGTCTGAAAATGGTTGAAAAAGATTTAATCAACCAGTGTAGTTGGCACGTGGCCTGTTAACATACTCACATGTTGATGTAGATGTGTTTGTTGTTCATTAGTTTTTGCTGGTTGATACATTATTTACCTTTTGTGACCTTGAGTTGTAAAACACTATGAACCGAATGCAATTTTTCTACTATAGATATATGCATCGATTGATGTGGAATTCGGGGCTCCCTGTTTTAAAAAAATGTGCTTTTGTTGACATTAACTTTAGTTTTTCCTAAATAAAAGTTGATTGTATTGAAGTTAATAAAAGCCGATTTTTAAAAAGTTAAGAAAAGGTTGATTCTATTAAAGTTGACAATGTTTTGTGTGAAATCAAGGAGGGGCATTGTATGTCCGCATCTCATAAATAAGAAGAGAACCAACATCCATAAAGCAAATACATTTTTTCTTAGAAAACATAGATCCCTCCGATACAAATGGAGATTATTGTTTGTTGGACTCGGTATTTTTCTTTCTGTGGTGCATGATGTTTCTCATGCAAAATTTCTTAAAAGGATAGGTGGGCCACATCCAAATACTATTTTGTCAAAGAAGAGCACATGTGTTTTGTAACCAATCGTACACTTCAAATCACATAAATCAAAGTTGACAACTCACAATACTTGATAAAGCGAGGGGTGCGTCAAGGGGACCCCCTCTCGCCTCTGTTTTTTAATTTCATCCGGGAGGCCCTCTTAGCTATCGTGTCCACAACTAACAGGTCAGGTCACATTCGAGGAGTGGTTCCACACTTGATTCCAGGGGGATTCACGCACCTGCAGTATGCGGACGACACACTCATCATGATTCATCAAGATGATAGGGAAATCGCCAACCTCAAGTTTCTGCTTATGTGTTTTGAGGACATGACAGGTCTCAAAATTAACTATCACAAGAGTGAGGTCATGGTTATGGGACAACCACTTGAGGAGCAAGTGGCACATTGCCAACATGCTCAATTGCAAGATGGGGGCATTCTCATTCACTTACCTCGACCTGCCTATCTTTGATCGCAAGCTGACAGTGGAACAATGGTTGTTCCTGGTAAGGAAGTTGAGGGGCCAGAATCGAACCTTGGCTTAGCCGTTTTCTCTCCTCGAAAGGGAGACTCATCTTGACCAACTCCTCTCTGGACAACCTTCCCTTGTTTGCGATGGGGTTGTTCCTCTTATAGGATGGCATCCACGAGAAATTTGACTCGGTCAGATCAAAATTCTTTTGGAAGGGGACGGCCCATAAGCGCAAATCACTTGGTGAACTGGCCAGCGGTTTGTCAACCCAAGGACCAAGGTGGGCTAGGTCTGATCAATACCAAGAAAATAAACATTGCGTTGCTTTTAAAATAGATCTGGAAGTTGTATCAAAGAGAAGACTCAATCTGGGCGACCATTATCCGAGCCAAATATGGCAACGATGGTGAAATTTTCACGGGCTCCGGTCAGGGAGGGTCGCAGTTTTGGAAAAGCCTCCACAAAGTCAAACACCACTTCAAGGCAGGGGCCAAACACTAGGTGGTTGACGGGGCTCATACATTGTTCTTGCTCGACTGGTTGGTTGGTGGGAGGCCCATTTGCGAGCCTACCCTGGGATGTTTGACATATGCGACAACCCATCGGTTTCGGTGACGGAAGTCTGCCTTCCTACGGTAATCAACCTTCGCTTTCACCAGGCACTAGACCATGGGGTGTAGAGGCCTGGCTTGAGTTGGTCAACAAGCTCGAGGAAGTAACCCTCCGTCCCGGGCAGGACGGGATCCGTTGGCATCCTGAGCCGTCGGGGGAATACTCGGTGAAATCCATGTACAGCCTACTGACCCAAGGGGTGTCGGTGGCTCACTTCAATGGCATTTGGGCTGCTAAAATTCCACTTAAAACAAGATTTTCTCGTGGCAGCTCGCCCTTGACCGCCTCCCCTCGAACCAACTGATCGCCTCGAGGCATGGACCATCTAACGTCGCATGCACGCTATGTGGGGCATGGGAAGATGCCTCTCACATCTTCTTCTCGTGCTCGCTAGCAAGGCTCTCTGCCAGATCCTTGGTTGTAATTGGCGTCCCACTAGTTTTGCCCTTTTTTTCGTTATTCTCTCGGGTTTCTCTAGGCAACCGCGTTGGCTTCTTTGGATTTTCTTTGTGGCTCAATCTTGGGTGCTTTGGTTAAGTCGTAACAAGTTGGAGATTGAATCCAAGGTGCTTCGCCACCCCGCTGACTTACTCTATAAAATGGTTATTTGCTTACAGTTGTGGAAGCTAACCGCCAAGGCAAAGGACAAGGAGGGTCTCAGATGGATGGCAAACGAACTAAGGCCACTACACCTCAAGTTGGAGCCAGGAAGCAGCGAAGCCTAGTCCGTTGTGTCTCGGTCCGCTTTGGTGTGTTTGTGGGGAGGCCGATCCCATAGCTAGTTCGGTCTAGACTCTTTACTTTCGACTAAGCAGTAGACCTCAACATGCTTTGTATCTTATCTAAAAAAAATACTTGATAAATACACCTTTTCTCTTTTTACCTATTTATTCTTCATCAATGTCTGGTTTTCCTAACATTATCGAATAAAGAGTAATATATGGTTGTGTGAATCAACCAATCCAAAACATGAGTTTACCTCATGTGTTTTTTTTAAATACAACATATTTAAGGAACCTCAATACACTAGAACCCGATTTCTAAAACATAGCAAGCAAAACATATATGGAAGTTTTGAGATATTACGAAAAAAATCACACACATATGTGCTAGTTAGAAAACTTAGGTATGTAGAATTTAATAGCATAATACTACGTATTTAAGAAGTGAGTCTCGCTCACTTGGTTAGGGAAATAGGTGTACTTCCCCTACCGTATTCCTTTCAAAAAATATATAACTATTTTGTGAACTGGATAAAAATGAAGAAATGAGAGTACCAGAGTTCAAGTTTTGAAACATAAACCTTGTTGGCATTCTCATTTCTTAAAATTTGGCAATTCGTTATTTATTTTTTACAGGTAAATCATTGTGTTATTTGATGTAGTAAGTGTCAATTTAATAAATATGTGTAATTTTTTCAGATTTTTTCAAACTTGCATATGTACATTTTGCTTATATTTTGGAAATGGGTACACCCGGCCAGAAGTCCCGAGCTCACGTTCGGACTAGTATTTTCTTAGTTATGAGTACCATTTATCTGTTCTTTGTGCAATGAGCAACAAATGTTGACTATATGCATCTAATAAAACAGGAAAATAAGTAGATATTGTGTGAGTGTGTCGATATATACATCTATAGTACAATGTACTCTGCATTTCTACAGCCTTTAATAAGAAGGCAGCGGAGGAAACGAAACAAGACCGTGACAATGTCGACAACACGCAGATTCGCCACACCGGAATGCGGCAGGCGGCCAGCGATCTCCACATAGGCACATATCATGATTGCAGATCAGCCAGTCCAACGGCAACGGCACGACGACTTGTTCCCAGACCCAGACTGGCCATATGCGAGGTCACAACGGCATCCGGTTTCAAGCATGCAGGCGAAAGAAAACAAATGGTGGAGGAAGGAAACCAAAAATAGGTGAGACAGCGATCATGTGCCAGTCGTCCAATCTCCGGTCTTCACGACGACAAACACAACACATAGACGTTGGAACTTGGGAGAGCCTACTCTCTCTGTACAGCGATCGCTGGCCCCCTCCCACGTTCCTCTGAATCCAATCACAATCACAATCAGGGCTGGTTTAGTAGTGGAGGCCACATTATAATTTCCTGGTCCTCCACTTGTGGCTCTAATCGTCGGCCGATTAAGGTTACACCTGGCGCTCACTTATCCTATGATCATTCTGAATCTAAGTAATAATACTATATGTACGCCGCACCAGGTAGGCTAATTTAATCATTACTTACTTACCAGCATGTAAGCTTGGAGCTTTGGCAAAGAGAAGGAAGGAAGAAACACGGGAGAGAAGGTTATAGTAGTGGAATGATGCCGTCAGGCGATCAGGTTGGTTGTCTGATTGTCTTGTCGCTCCCCCAGCCTTTGCACAAGCTGTGCATTGCACATCCATGGCCTAATAAACTCCCTCCAAACACACTGGCCTGTGTTTTCGTCGCTGTCGCAATCAGTCGTCCTAACGTCTTTGATTCCAGCATTGTTTTATTTATGCCCTGCTGATCAATCATCCATTCATTGCCCCTGCTTTCGCTAATCAGGCTCGCAAATTGGACTTTGGAGAGGCATCCATCCACTCGAAGCTAATCATGGCGTTTTGCAGGATTACCGTACCATGAGGGCCAGCCATTGTTTGATCAGGGACATGATGATGCAGTACAAGAGAGCACTCTGATCTGATGGGCACCAATGGTGCTACATGTGTGTGTGTGCCGAATGCAACCCCCACAAAAACGATGGATTATAGCACCTCTCTAATTAGGTGCTGCTGCTTTTGGTGGTACGTACGTCACCGATTCGTTCAGGTAAACCATTCTTGGGGCGATGCGTGAGTTAGTGGAATGCCATGCTTGCGCAATAGTAGTATCCTGGATATGATTGTGTCTAAGCTGTCAGCCAGCCAGCTGATGGCTGCGTAAAGCAGGGTGCCCCTCTCCTTCAATCACACGTCGGAAGGCAGTTCCGTTCCGTTTCGGGTTGATGGGCTGTTGCTCAGATTCCGTTCTGTTTAGACGTTGTCAAATGTGCTAATCCACCAACATTATTCCCCTTCCTTTTCAGCCTCAGGTTTATCTGGCAGCCAATTTGTAAGTCTGAACATCCCTGTCTGAATCTTGTATGGCGCAGGTTCATAGGTTATAGTGCCAAATAGTGTAGATTGTTAAAACGGTGACATGATCTACTAGTAGCTAGCATTTTATCTACTGGATCCTCCATAGAAAACGAGCACGTGAAACTGAGCGAGATACTCGGGACATCCTCCAACGTCTAGATGCTTCAGATCAGCATGTAGCGACGGGTTTACATTGGATACTCACTCATAACAGCCAAAACCTCCCCTTCCTTTTTCAAAAGGAAACGAGAAAAGTACATAGGATCCATGCCCGTTTCAGCCGCGCAGTGAGTGACGTGTCGATACATCAGTTCTACTACATGGATGCTGTCTGTATCTGTATCTGAAGGGTTTCAGTTCGCCTGCACGACTAGCTGCCAATCTGCCTGCCTGATGGACGTATGCCTGCTCGACTGCTAGCTGCTGCTCCCAGCCGGAGCCGGTGGTGCTGTATCTAAAAACAGTAGCAGTGTATTTCGAAATTAAACAGGAGCACGAGCTGATGTCAGTTCGGTGGCCCTAATAACAATACGGTAACTGCCCACTTCAACAGCCCTTGTTATGTTATGTGGGACGGACTGTGACGTTGATCTCACATTCTCACCTGAGACCTGCTTGAACTGTCAGCAGCCAGTTCGGCATTAGCACTTAGCAATGCCATAGGATTCTCAGTTTGCTGCACGCCCAAGTATTAGTACTATGGTGCCTTTTCATTGGGAGAAGCGTTTAAAGAATGTAGTAGAATAGAGTAAACTGATAAGGATTTGAGGGTTCGAGGCAGACAGACAGACGTGTGTGCCTTTAGTCTTGGGTTCTCTGAACCCGTCAATGAAAACCTTGATATCAACAGGCTGCACCCCGTATTTTAATCACATCTGTTTAGTGTCAATATTACCACGCACATCCTTACAACCAGCCGTTGATTTCGATACAGAGTATAAACATTTCCAGTTCCCGCTAACACGTCACAAGCTTCGTCGCCTTTTTTGTCGTCCCAGCTCACCCACAGCAGCGCGCCGCTGCGTGCACGGCGACGGACACCTGAGTCCTGACGGTTTCGCGTCGCCATTACCGACGACACCTGTTGGAAGGAAAGCTACTGCTGGGATCTTAGGAAGAATCCAACCAGTTTAATAAAACGATAATCATAAGAGAACAAAACCGGCGCCGTGCTTTTTCTTACTGGAATCCCATTGCGGCATTGCCATCCTCGACCTCGAGGGATGGGCAGCAGAGACGACGGAGCACGGTGTGTGTGATGTGTGACCCCGCAAGGCTGGCCATGGGCAACACCGGCTGGCGGCTGGTCTGGTTGGTCCTTTTCGTGCTTCCAAAATCTTGCTGATTATTAGTGTTATTCCACAAGAAAACACAACGTGCAAGGTGAACCAGCCAGCAAAACTCCACCGCCAGTCTGTGTGTGAGTGAGCATGTCTTAGGATTATTCATCGGTGGTGACAAGTTGGAGCAAAAGGGATCATGTTTCTAGATGAAATATACCATTATTGTTTCTATTTGATATAGATACCATTAATCTTTTCGGTAAGAGCAATAGGGTATGATTCCATCAAATTCATTTCTATCGAGAAAACAATGAGGAGCATGATATGTTTATTGAAGAAGAATAGTAACCATAATTTGATGGTATCTATATCCAAGTGAATTAAACCCAATCAAGTGAATTAAACCTAATCAAAGTAGCATGTTCAGAACCCGTATAATTCAAATTAGCATGATCAGAAACCCAATCCAAGGTGGCTTTCCCCACAAAAGAATAAGTGAATCCCCAATAAAAAGTAGCATGTTCAGAAACCCGTACAATTCAAGCCATGTGCGATTGGATCCTATTTCGCTCATTGCAAACACCCCAAGTTACATAGGGCAAAGTGGTTCCTCACTTATGTTTTCCAATTTCTCAAGGAACTATCTCCGGCCAGAGGTTATTCAACATAAAACATGTTGGCATGGTTTAGCCATCTCCTACTACTAGGTTCCAAGCATACATGACAACATGGTCAATCCTTGTGAAGGTAATTTCCTTTGTCGGGGACATGAAGGCAAAAAGGACATACATGATCACAAGACTAACCCCAACACTCACAACATATTCGTCGTGAATGTACATTTGTGGAACACCAGTCAAGAGAAGATCTTGCACTTTGAATCCACCCGCGACTTCCGTATCGTCGTGGGTTAATTTTTACAGTTTTCTAGGTATTCATATGGGATATGTATAGTCAAATGGGGGTATCTGCAAGAGCTAATCTCGCCATTAATTTCATTTCCCAAGCTTCCAAAAGAACTTCCTCCATCAAGTTGTTATTCGACGCAAAATATGTAGGCATCTTTTACTAAGTTCCAAATAGATATGACAAATAGTCAATCCCGGTGAAGGTGATTGGCCTTGCAAGGGCATGAATCTAAAGTTTACATACTCAATCGCAAGACCAACCGAACACTTAAAGCCATATTTACCACGAATATACAGGTGTGGAACACCGAATGAAGAGAAGATCCACCTCGGCCTCCATGGGTGCAAATTTGGAGCTCCCCGGGGGCATGTCCACACAAAAACACGCAAAAAATCATGTTATTCAGTTTGTTTGGTTGACTGTGAACACAAGCGTTTGGCCATCATCAGAGCGGTGTGTGGGTGTTTGGTTGCATGCATTGGCCACTAGCATGCAAGGCTTGTTTTTTTATTGTCAACCATTAGCCGTTGTGGCAACCTCTTCTCTATTATGGTGAGGTTACCAAGCACAAAAGATCATGAACAACATGAACATGAAGAAGAACAGAAGAAGACCATAAACAACACAAACAGAACATGAGTACCACTAAATAGAATACTCCAGTTATTAATAGAAGCACGACACATAATATCAAAGGCACACAGTTTAAGAACGATACATAGTACCATCAGTGGCGGCCTTAGCAATTTTACAATGGGTATTCATAGTAAACAATTCAGAAAAAACAACAAAAAATGGGGCCATGACCAACACTCGATCTTGTGACCAAGAGACTTGTAAGCATTTGACCTAACCAAGTACTCCTATGAGTACATGTGCTAGGATTTTGAGTTTGATATACAACAGACTAGAATATAGGGCTCTACCATATAATTTAAAAGTTTTGAAAAAACTTTAAGGTATTCAGCTGAATGCCCTTGATACATGGTGGGCTCGCCCCTGAGTACCATCATACCAGGAAGTTCTTGAAATCCTACACCTAAGCACCAACCAGCCACTCATCATCCAGTTCGATGACCTTCACCATCTCATGAGGGGTGCTAAGGACATTGCTTGACCACCTCACAGCAAGTGTGGTCGCACATCACTACTTTGTACTCCTTGAGGTTCTGCTTCTTAAAGAAGAGGAAGTAGCCAAGCTATAGGCCATGCACAACGGTGAACTTTGGCTAGCCCTCCTTGATGACCGCTTTGCCACTCACACCCTTCATCTTCATGACCCATTGACATCTAGTGGAGGTCCTAACGATGATCTTTGTCGACACTGGTCCCAAATAGGGCCTGAAGCGCTTAGGGATAGGAAGATACTCTATCCCTAGTGCCACCAGAACCTTGACGGGTTAGGGACACCTTCTATTTGAAATGTCCAATCGTGAGGGTCCTTCCTTTTGCCTTCTTGTTGGGTAGTTGCTCTTCAAGCACTTCGACATGGACGCGTAGCTGAAGATGTTGGGAAAAACCAATCCAAGATATGAGTAGCAGAAAAAGAAACACACATAAAAGTCTCATACGAAGTAACACATAATCCGCCTCATAGTTTACATTCCACACATTAGTAAGCGGGATGAATCTGTATGTACCAACTAGCATATAAAACCAATGGGGTGGTATATAACCATAGGTAGATGCAGATCACCTTGTGTAACAGTCGTGGTTGCACACTGTAACCATTGACATCAGCAAAGAAAGAGTGCAATCAAATGGGATACCATACGGATAGAACACACAACTCATCAATAAGGTAATCGAGCATATAGCTAGTTCAATGCATAGGTATCTGGTTGTGCAAACACAAGCTATATTCAGATTATCACATCCAGGTTTATAGTGCACTCTTAAAATCATAGGTAAAAAGAAGATGATAGCTTATCAATTAGAGGCCTCATAATTTTTTCAGGGATGGAGCAAGTAAACCAAGGATCAAAAACATTGCACCTGATTCACTAACCCCATCCTACAAATATTTTCAGGGACGGGGTGAGCGAACCAAGGACCAAACCTAAGCTATCTACTTGTATATTGCACTAGGTTCACTCACCCCTCCCTACCAAATTCCCACACAATGTAAAAGTTTATCCCTTGCAATCTATTGAACACATTTGAATCATTGGCGACATGAACCATTTGAAATGCAAGCATGACAGAACAAATTACTTCATGTGCATGGTTCAGTAAAAGACGTGTCTGAAATTTACGGTATGTGGCAGACTGAAGCAAAAAATATATTTGTTAGATTTACTGCATCTGGCAATACTCGATCGCGCGCTAAGCGAACCCCTCCCCCCAAATGCACAATCTTGAACAATATCTGCATGATATGATATGTACACAACTGAAACTCTAGCTAATATCCATCAACCACAGCTTGTGAAATCGAGGCAACATACCACAAAGAAGGCAACGATCCTCCAATCAATGGCCCAAATCTGACCCCAATGGTACTAATCAAAATTCTGAAACCTAGCTCGCCGGTTACCTAATCATATCTATAATGCATAGCATCCACAAACTATCCAGACACCATGTACATGCAAATCTACACAGTGCAAAGCTCTGAGTAGGGCTTACCGCCATTGATGAGAGGCCGAGGATGAAAGTCAAGGTAGTACTGCACGGGAGCTTCGACGATGCATTTAGGTCGAGATCGCAGTCGAGATGGCGGTCAAGGTGGCCGTCGAGGATGAGGGTGCTGGCCAGATCTTCCTTGCATTGTCGGGAAGGATGAGTCGGCAGCGCTGGAACCGTCGACGTGATTTGACATGGGGTTAAGACGAGGAAGAGAGAGAAACGATGGAAGAGTGACACTAGTGAGGCTGGGCGGTGAGCGGATTTATGACGCATGTACACGAGGTGAGCCTCTCCTTCTCCACGCGTACAGCCGAGTCGGTCATTGCGCTCTCCAGGGCCTCGCTCCACGAGAATTGCTGATTCGGTAGTTCCATCGGGCCTCACTAGAGGATGCTCCGAGTTGCGCACGGGCCACAATACGAAGGGAGACCGGGCAAACAATCGGGCTGAATTCTTCTCCCCAATGCCTGTCTGGTGGTGTTGCGGCCTACCAAACACGCCCCGTATCTTAACAGTTTGATCTTAGAGCAATTCAACATGATAGATATAGTGGAATGGTGGAGACAACGGTAGTAGCTAATCTTGTACTCCCTCCGTGTTAAAATATACTACCTCCGTTTCAAGGCTTAAAGGCATATAACTTTTTTCAAAAGTCAAACCGACTAAAGTTTGACCAAATTTTTAGAGAAAAATATTAATATTTATAATATGTAATCCATACCCTTTCATACATAATAAAACATATTTTCACATAATATGTATATAATATAATAGTTTTTGATAGTTTTTTCTAAAAGTTTGGTCAAAGTTTAGGCTTGACTTTTCAAAAAAGTTATATGCCTTAATCCTTTGGATGGAGGGTACTCAAATAATTTCATATTTTTTAAGAATTTTATTTGCCAAAAACAAAACAAAACTATCAATCCAGGAAAATTAGGGCGTCTCTTTTTAAGTTTCATTATAAACACGATTAATTGTCTCGGGGTGTGAAGGCAAAGATGACATGTTGAGCAGCATCAGTCACCTGTTTCCACTCTACGGCACCAATCAAGAATTACGTTTCCCTAAAAAAGTTTCAAGAATTACGCTTTGGTTACGTCTGGAAATTTCAAATTTCTGAGGATTAAATTTTTTATGTGGAAATTGAAATAGACGTAAATGTCAGGCCCTTCCCAACCGTCCATTTCGTTTCTAACCCAGCACGAAGACGCAAAGCTTCCGAGGAAGAAAGAAATCACCCATTAACCCCGCCATTAATTGGAACAAATCCGTTGCATCCTGAGGGCCCCACGGAGTCGCGCCACCTTCCTTGCTCTGCTTCCGTTCTCCTCCAGCCAGCGCAAGAGAGAGCAGCAGCAAAGCTGGCCTCCCCACTCTGACAGCCTTGCTCTCCCCGCTCCTCCCATCCCCTCCCTATATCTCTCCTCCCCAAACCCTAGTCCCAGCACAACACCCGAGCTTTCTCTCTCCCCCTCTCCCTCTCCGCCCTTTCTCTGTCTCTCCAGCGCACAAGCTCCAAGCAGCTCGCGGAGATGGCAGAGGAGACGCAGCCACAGGCAGCCGCCCCCGCCCCCGCCGCCGCCGAAGCCGCTCCGGAGGTGGTCGTCGCCGAGAAGGCGACGGCGGAGGTCGAGAAGAAGGTGGAGGAGCCTGCGGCGACGGACGCGGCTGAGGCCGAGGCAGAGGCAGAGGAGTCCGCCGCGGTCGCTGACGATGGCGGCGCCGTTGAGGCCACCGGATCTTTCAAGGAGGAGAGCAACCTCGTCGCCGACCTGCCTGACCCGGAGAAGAAGGCGCTCGACGAGTTCAAGGAGCTGATCGTCGCCGCGCTCGCCGCCGGTGAGTTCAACCTGCCTCCTCCGCCGCCGCCACCCAAGGCCAAGACCGAGGAGCCTGCCAAGACCGAGGAGGCGGCCAAGGAGGAGGCCAAGACCGAGGAGGCGGCCAAGGAGGAGCCCAAGGCCGAGGCGGCTGCGGAGGCAGCCACCGAGGAGCCCAAGGCTGAGGTCGTTGCCGAGGCGGCAGCTGCGGAGCCGGCCAAGGAGGAGCCCAAGGCCGAGGAGGCCAAGCCGGCCGAACCGAAGGCAGAGGAGGTGGCCACCGTGGTCGCCGAGGAGGGCACCAAGACGGCGGAAGCGGTCGTGGAAACCGCCGCCGCCGTCGCCGCCTCAGAGGAGACACCGGCGCCAGAAGCAGAGGCGGAGGCGGTCGCGCCCGAGCCCGTGTTCATCTGGGGCGTGCCGCTCGTGGGCGACGACGAGCGCACGGACGCGGTGCTGCTCAAGTTCCTGCGCGCGCGCGAGTTCAAGGTGAAGGAGGCGATGGCGATGCTCAAGTCCGCGGTGCTGTGGCGCAAGCGCTTCGGCATCGAGTCCCTCCTCGAGGCCGACCTCGCCTTCCCGGAGCTGGAGAAGGTGGTGTTCTACCGCGGCGCCGACCGCGAGAGCCACCCCGTGTGCTACAACGTCTACGGCGAGTTCCAGGACAAGGACCTGTACGAGAAGGCCTTCGGCGACGAGGAGAAGAGGGAGCGCTTCCTCAAGTGGCGCATCCAGCTGCTGGAGCGCGGCATCCTCTCGCAGCTGGACTTCGCGCCCAGCGGCATCTGCTCCATGGTTCAGGTCACCGACCTCAAGAACTCGCCGCCCATGCTCGGGAAGCACCGCGCCGTCACCCGCCAGGCCGTCGCCCTGCTCCAGGACAACTACCCCGAGTTCATCGCCAAGAAGGTAACGCCTCCTCTGTCCACCATTGAATTACTACTCAATTGGAAATTTGCAGCTGCGGTAATTCTGATTCAGCATTGCGATAGTGTTGTCCGAAATTCAGTTGTAGCTGTCCACAGTTTAACGTTGGGAGTGAATGATTGGGTTTCAGAGCATGTCTTTGGGCACTCTGGTAAAGTGTAGTAGACCTTTATGTTGTCAAAAAAATTGCGTCCTGGTTTGAGTTGACTGGTGTCTTTTGGCGTGGGCGTTGGTAATCATAGCGCAAATTGGGCATCTTTCCCTTTTGTTCATCATACTTTAACAATAGACCTGGAGTGTTTGTTTACTATACCAACTTGTACTAGTTGATTACAGTAGAATGGGATCATGATTTTGACCGGATCATGGTATGCAGGTGTTCATCAACGTGCCATGGTGGTATATCGCTGCCAACAAAATGATGAGCCCCTTCCTCACACAGCGCACCAAGAGCAAGTTCGTCTTCGCCAGCCAGGCCAAGTCACCTGAGACCCTCTTCAGGTATTGCGCGCAACATACTCCTTAACAATTTCTGTTTCCATTGTTAGATCTTCAGAGGGATTATGTTCTGAACAGTTATTGTTCCATCTTCTCTTAACAAAATTCAGATACATTGCGCCGGAGCAAGTCCCCGTCCAATTCGGAGGCCTCTACAAGGAAGATGATCCTGAATTCACCACCTCTGACTCCGTCACCGAGCTCACCGTGAAGGCTTCATCCAAAGAGACCATTGAGATCCCTGTCACCGAGGTTGGCATTCATTCAGCACACATCCTGAATCACTCTCTGTTTCTGAATTCTTCTGTTTCATACTTATAATAATTGTTCGCGTACCTTGGGCAGAACTCAACCATCGTATGGGAGCTCCGGGTGCTGGGCTGGGAAGTGAGCTACGGGGCGGAGTTCACGCCCGCCGCCGAGGGCGGGTACACCGTCATCGTGCAGAAGACAAGGAAGGTGCCCGCGAACGAGGAGCCCATCATGAAGGGCAGCTTCAAGGTGAGCGAGGCGGGCAAGATCGTGCTCACGATCAACAACCCCGCATCCAAGAAGAAGAAGCTCCTCTACAGATCCAAGGTGAAGAGCACCGGCGAGTCGGTCTAAGGCTATCCCTACAGTTGTGCATGATCACCATCGGTCCACCATTGGAGCCTGTCCCCGATAGAAGATAAACCTTTTTGGTTTTGTTCTTTCATTTTTTTTTCTGGTTTTTGGTTCACATTCCGCATTTGTTTAATTAAAAAAACCCCAAAGTGAGCTTGATTTTGTGATAGTTGGGGGCGGAGAGGAGAGAGGAGTATGATATAATGACATCGTGATGGTTGTTGAGGAGGGAGGGCAGCTGGGGCAGAGGAGAAAGAAACGTGGGGGCGAGCGAGTACTGAAGAAGAAGAAGAATACATGCGATCTGCTGCTGCTCTGTAAATGTGTGTCCTGTACATTGCATCTCTGGACCTTCCATGGATATGTTATATTTAGAAGTACTACTTGTCGTGATTCATCAGTCCCATGTTACGTTTGTCTCGCCGGTTTTGATTGCCTCTCGTCGGAGGAAGCGGTTGCGCCCTCTCCGTGTGCCCCGAGGGTCTGCCTTGCCCATTTCCAGCAAGCATGGTTCTCATCAGGATCAACTGTTGTGTCATGTCGATGACCATGGATGGAGCCATGGTTGCTGGCAGCAGCATTTGTTGTTGCGAAGAGGGGAATCATTTTAAACACGTCTAGGCATGGACAACCTGACTCTACCTGGCTTGGCATCGTCGGAAAACAGACAAACGGCAAGAGGACAAGGGTGCAGGCCGAAGCCAGATTAGCAAGAAGAAAGCGTTTGGTGGTAATATAATGATGATGGGCATAAACAAACTAGCATGGGTGGAGAAGAAGGAAGGAAGGAACATCCGGCCAGCCAGCGGAGGCCGTAGGAGCCAGCCGGGCAGCCGGCCGTGTCCCGTTCCGAGGCTGGCTGGCTGTCACCGTGTCGTGCCCCCCGAAACAATCCGCGGAAACCGAAGGGGGAAAAAGCGACGACGGCCGGACCAGCTGTACCCTGTTTGGTTGCGCGCGGCTTTAAATGGCGGGCGAGGAAAGGAGGCTGGTCTGGCCTACCCTAGCCTGGCCTGGCCTGTCTGATGATAGTAGTAGTAGGACCTGGGCGGAACATGCAGCATTGTGCATGTTTGACGTTGGCGCGCCACATTTACGCAGGGCCACCCGGACGTGTCTCCGCTTCCGATCCTGGGCTGCGCCATATGCTTGGTCAGTTAATGCTACTGCTCGTACTAGTACAGGATTTATATCCACCTCGTGCCCTCGATGCTGTCAGGTGTTTAACTCGGGAGGGAAACATTTACCGGCTTTGCTCTTGCCATGCTTCTCCATGGCGCTGAACTGAAGACGTGTGCTTCGCTTGCTTGTTGTCAGAGCCATGGGCTTCCTTGATTGCCGGAGCGAGGACGCCGTGAGCCTAGAGCTGCTCCAAAGGACATAGTACTAATTGAGAGTAAAAATTGAATTGACTGCTGTGGAGGAGCCAACACCTGGCTCGCCGTTGAGCGTACTTCTTACAGGTTTCTCTCCAAACTTCAGAGTGAATCGTCCCCAATGAATGGATGGATCGATCGCGTCGGGGACGGTCGCTAAATTCATCGCCGTGCACCGCGTTCGATCGGCTGGGGTCCCCGCCGGCCGGGCACGCGCGTCGTGGGCTCTTAAATTTGGGACGAACGAACGAACCACGCGGTTGCTCGTTGCACGCGGGCGATCCATGGGTCGATCAAGGGCAAGGCGATGGTGGATGGACCAAGCGAGTGCATCGTCATTCGTGGACGCAGTTGGACCAGTCCGGACTGGGCTTGGTCCGGTCCGGTGGGTGCCTTCCCGGGACCAGCCGGCCGGGTCCATCGCCCATCGACCGACCCAACCACACCGGTCGTAGTACTGCACAGCTGCGTGCGTGCATGCGTGCGCGTTTGCTGCAACCGCCGATCGAGTTGCCGGAGGACCTCGAGGGAGTAAGTCGTAAATAAACAAGCAGGTAGCGTGCGACGCGGCAGTGACGAGGTCCATGACTTCCCGTTGCAGGTGGGAGGAATCATGTGGTCACCCGCACTCCGACCGCGTGACGAGGGCGCGCGGGCGACGCCGGCGTCGCCTTCCTCCGGTTCGGTTCGGCGCCGCTAGGATGGACATGACATGACGATCGGCGGCGTCGGTCAGCTGGACAGGTCCGACCAAAAAGCATTGCATTCGTGTTCCGATCCCCTCCTCCGATGCGGCGCCGCAAATCACGCGCGGCGTAGGGAAGGAAACAGGTGTAGTCGTATGCAGAGTACGTACCACATGGCGACGTACGCGCATGTGCGAGCACAGCTCAGTTCGTTTAGGTTCAGTGTTCTCCATCGGATTCCTTCCACCGGGACCAGCCAGCCCGCCGGACGGAAGGAATAGTTCAGGCTAGGTAACTCGCCCAGGTAGGTTTGTTTAACCCTCCAATCTTCGATCTTTATCTTAGGTGGAAGACCTGGGTTACTGATATTAGTACGTGACTCAGGACGGAGGACACAGCACATGATCAAGTCGTACGAGCTTCCCAATTATCAGTGGGCCGAGCACGTTTCAATCAATAGGGCCATATCTGCCGTGCGCCGTCAGGATCCAGAGCGCGAGGTGCTACTTCCGACCAAGCAGACCGTGATTAGGATGCTGGGAAAGGAAACTGTGAAAACAAGAACGCACTACACCACTACTACCACTCCAAGTCAGTGGAGACTGGCGACCGAAGAAAGAAAGGAAGGAAGGGAAAGGTGAAAAATCTAAAGCGCACGACCGTGATATCGGGAGCCGGGAAAGCGCCGCTTGCTCACTCCTGGTAAACCGGATGCAAACCCTACCAGGAATTTATATCTGAATACTCCATCTTGTGCCACGGAGCAAAGGAACAGACAACAGGCGTGAAAAAAAAAACAGACAACGTTCTGAAACGGATCCATTCTTGCCTGGGAATCGCAGCTAACTGAACCAGTGTCCGTCCGGTGAACTGTATGGACTCGTGTAGAATAGAACGGGGAAGGATTTGATCTGAAGCGTGTTCCCGGGGTTGGACCCGTGGATTCCATGTCAGATTTGATCTGAATCTTGTTCCCAGGGTTGGACCTTGGATTCCATCTCGATGGCAACGGTCGCGAGACACTGCTCGCGATGCTGCTTTTTGGAGCCTTGCACGAGTTACGCGCGACCGAGTCCCCACGATTTCAGGTCCAGCAGGCCATGCTTCTCGAGGCAAACAAGATGCTGTTTCTGAATCATTGTATAACTATGAGTACTCTACCATAATTTCCCATTCTTCTGGGCCCATCGTGCAAACTTTCCACTGTGAAACTGAATTAGCCAAAGCAAAAAGCTAGAAACGGATCACAGTTTATGCGCATCAGATCCATCTTATACATATAGCCTCGTGAATCACTCGTCCATTTTACAAACCCTTGCTATTGCTAGAACTGGGCCAGCGTCCCTCGAATCGAGACCAGCGCGCGGCAGTATTCAATTCGCAGCCAGTAATAGCATCCGAGGATACATCGTCAGACTATCATCAGATCTGTCGCCGCCACGACGTGCTCTGCAGATCAGATGCCTCTCTTCTCGAATCTTTGTTGGCTCCTCTCTCAGATATGCTACTAGCAGCATGACAAAAGCGCTGAGATAGCATGTCTGGACGATGACTCGCTCTGACTCTGCACGTACTACGCTGCTCCTGGACTGGACCACATCTCTGCATTCTGTAGCCAGCATCAGCACCTGCTTGTTCAATTCAACCAGATAAAAAGAGCGTGGGCTGGTTAGATACTGTATCCTGTTCGTTACCAGTTCTGAACCTAGAATGGCCATTAACACACACACGGAGTAATGCTACTGCATCTGACATCTTCAGACCATGAATGTCTAGGAAACCGGGTGAAAATAGTTTGCTTACGGATACTGCAATGAAGACAAGCAGTAATATAGACTCCCCAGGCCAAGAATTTCATACTCACTTGATCCAACAAGGAGATCAACTACACATGAAAAGATACCTCCCAGCCTCTGTTTGCAGCTACGTCAAGCCAGGATACTTGTGATTATACCAGTAAATTTCAGTATATTACAACATATGATCATCAGTGACAAAAATTCTCCGACTAAGCATACATTATAGCCAACTTATTAAGAGACTATGTGTCATCTAACTATTGAAATCATGCCTGATACATATAACTTATGAGGAAAGAAACAGAATTGTTACTACTATATTCTGTTTTACCTGCTATTTAGCTTCTTCCTTCGTTGAATTTCAGGATGAAATTAGATAATACACTGGTGTCATTGCAAGTGTCCCTCGTGGATAACCATCTTTCGTCAAGCTGAACATTTACATCCCTGCGCACAGAGAAAGAAGAAGTAAAATTTTCATACGCCATAAAAAGCTCAGTTCAGCGTTACCATAAAGGCATATCTGCAACCACACTTCTGGGACGCTAATATTTTTACACACTCTTGTGTAGTGATACAAATATAAAGTACAATGTAAGTTCCATTGCTTATTCTGGTATGCTACTATATTAGCACACTAAGGTATTTATTACTTGACTCCACAATGCCGAGGTCACATATATATATTTCCAAGGTATGGATATATGAGCAGATGGAAGTTTTCCATGGTTTTTATATCTCAGAATTCATACCTCCTCAAGCTAAGAACTTCATAGTTTTTACGCAAGTAATCTGCATGCTTGACGAGAACATCCTGGGCATACTCCTTGCCAACGGTTCGAATCGCAGCTGTCTTAAGCAAGTTTTCTAATGAGCCGTGTTTGTTCAGTAGTTTCACTGCAGTCTTGCGACCAAAACCAGGATCCAGATGCTGGATTCCAGGGACACCATCTGCTTCATCGCCCATGAAGCACCCTAAGCAGCATAACTTATAATTTATCAGTTGAAAAGATATAACCAGAGTGCAAAACATGATTAAAAACAATAATGATTGCAATTTAATAGAAAATATATACACTCACTGAGGCTTAAATCTGCAGTCGGATCACACTTGTACTGTGCAACATAATGCCTCAGTGTATAAAAGGACCATCTGCCAATCTCAGGAATGGGCATAACTAACTGAACATCTTCAGATATCAGCTGCTTGAAATCTTTATCTGGTGAGGCAATGACAACTCTATAACCTTTCTGTAACACTTTCTCTGTCAAGGTAGCCACTACATCGTCTGCCTCATATCCATCCACTTGCACAATCTGAGTTTGGCGGCGTTTACAGAAAAATCAGCAACTGTACCAAAGAGAGCATTGTGCAATCTGCAATTCAATACATCTCTGGTCACTCACTGACTCACCGGAACATTGCACTCGCGGAGCACGTCTACCACACGCGAATCGGCACCAGTGCCTACGCCACGAGTCCGGTGAGCTTTGTAGGACGGCATCAGCCGCCTCCGGTACTCGTTGCCGCCTGCCCCATCGAAAACCTAGCACAATGAGACATGAATTAAGAAACTACCGAAATGAGAACGCAAAGATTATTCCATTGTATGGTCTGGGAGGGTGTCCTCACGGCGACGACGGGGTCACGGAGGCTGACGTGCGCGAAGAAAAGCGCGAGCCAGCGCGCGAAGGCACCGAGGCTGCGCTGGGAGCCTCGGAAGCAGATTGGGTTGACGTCAAGGAAGAAAACCCGGTCCTTCGAGAGCCTGGTCGGGGCGTCGCCTCTGCCCGCCAGGTGCTTGCGGGAATGCCTCGCGGACGGCGGGGGCCGCGGGCTGGAGACCGCCGAGGTGGAAGGAGAGGATGCCGTGGATGGAGATGCGCGGATTCGAAAGGGACGATATCTAACGTGCGTCGCGCCCGGGACGGCGGTGGCCTGAGCTAGCGGCGCCGCAGTGACCGCGCCCACGGCGGGTAGCGGCAGTGGCATGGTCGGAAGCGGGTGGTGGTTGTTGTGGATGTGGATAAGGGGCCGAAAGAAAGGGAAAGAGTTGCTCCAGGTCTAAAAAAGCCCATTAAGGTATGGGCTAAGAGCCTAAGTGCTTGCTTGGAATTTCATATGTGATGGGTTCACCCCTTTCCTAGAAAAATGCGATGGGCTCGAGGGTTCTAGTTTTTTTTCTAGAAAAATACAGAGGGCTCTAAATTGTTTTGGAAGAAGCAATTCGGGGATTTTTTTTCCGATCAGGAAAAAGAAAAATTCTTGTACTCCTTTCAGATTGCAAAGTTTCTGCTATAGTGATGGAAAACAAATGTTCTGCAACACGTCATTGCTTTTTCAAGAGATTGGAGAAATCGAGCGTGGCACCCTAGTGGCCTAGTTTCGAGAGCCTTCGGTTGGCAGAGCTTATTCTCTCCACCTTTTGAGCTGCTGCCTCTTCGGAAAAAGAAAAACCTTTTGCTAATTTTTTTTAAATAATACATTTTTTATTCATTTTCATAAATAATACGTAAATTTAGCAATTTTCATTTCTGTCCGTCCGATCGTCCGTTCAACGGACGACAGAGCTCCTTCGTTGGTTGCGCAGACGACAGATGGGTTCGTCCTTTGAGCAGACGATACAGGTCGGTCGTCCCTTGAAGAGACGACATGATCTGTCGTCCTTTGAGTAGCCGACGCCCCAGTGCTACCGCCGCTAAATAATCTTCGCTAAATAATCGTCCGCTCCTCGGCGATCCTTCGCGCCGATTTTTCCCGACGGTACTCCCCGCCATTTTTTCCCGCCGTTACCCCCCCGCAAATTTTTCACGCCAGTAATCCCCGCCCTTTGTTCCCGCCACGACTTCCCGCCCTCTTTTTCCCGCCACGACTTCCCGCCCTTTTTTCCCGCCTATTCGGTTCGGTGCCTCTATAAATCCGGGCAACGGGATGTATTCTTTAACCCAGTTCATATCTTCCTCCTCTTACTCTCTCATTTCCCTCTCTCCTTTTTCTCTCGCATTTTCCTCCACTCCTCTCCACTATGACCGACGCGTCTCCCTGGCCTGTAGATATGTTCATTGGGCTTTTCTTTATAGCCAGAACTGTTGAGATAGGCGATAAACCAGCCGACTGGGATACGTTGGTATCGAACCATGATGCTCTCGTTATACTTGGTAAGTCACTTCATCGAAGAGGGTGGAAACTGAAGACCCCAAATCAGGTACGAGCAGAGCTTCTCAGGATCAATGCAAGGTGGGACAAGCTCACCTTCAAGAGTGAAGCTCGCATGATGGAGGTGGCTAATACACCTTGGTCCTGGATAGAAGATAGCGAAGATGAGGATGATATCTTCATGCCGCCACCGGTTGGAAGCAAGGCAAGAGCTGAGTGGGACAAGAGACAGGAGAAGAAGAAAGAGCAGGCCAAGAAGAGTCAAGCTGACTTGACGGAGCAGGTTGTGGCACGTAGGGCCTGGATAGAAGAGAGCGAAGATGAGGATGATATCTTCATGCCTCCACCCGTTGGAAGCAAGGCAAGAGCTGAGTGGGACAAGAGGCAGGAGAAGAAGAAATCGCAGGCCAAGAAGAGCAAGTGCGAGGGATCGTCCAAGGGAAAGGGCGAGGCATCATCGAAGGGAAAGAGAAAGGCATCATGCTAGGGATAGATAGGACTCTTATTTATGTACCGCAAGTTATGTTGAACTTTGTTACAAGTTATGTTGAGTAGTTTGTCGAATAAAATCATGAAATAATAGAATGATGTCTCATACATAGATAGGTAAAAGACTGATACATAAGTAGATATCACTGGTGTCGACGACGAGGTGGCGGAGGCCTCGGTGTACTCCATCCATATCTGTGGGGTGGCATCACATCACGGCGAGGTGCAGTTGACCCTTCACCTTGATCCTGTGTATTCTGTGTGGGGATAGGTGGTGGAGTACCTGGCTGATACTGACTAAACCAGTCTACCTGCTCGTGTTGTGTCTGCTGATGACGGTCGTCAGTACTGTCCCATGTAACGGAGTCTCCTGCTAGTGTACAAGAAATTAAGTACTGAACAATGGCATACTGCATCTAATAATAGTAGGAAGGGACACGCTTACCATGAGGATGAGATTGTGGTAGATAAGCAAAGTCCATGTAGGGGATCGGCTGCTGATGCTGCCATTGTTCGAAAGTAATCTGGTTCTGGTGCAACTGGTCGATATTGAACTGCGATTGCTGCCACGGGTCAGAAGTAAACTGTGATTGCTGCCACCCCGAGCCTCCAGCCTGGTCTGGAGGTGGTGCTCTCGGCGGCGCCTGCTGTGAGAGTCGTGGACGAGGCCCGTGGCGGAGTGGTGGAGAAATATGCTCCTCGTGCCGTCCCGAGCCTCCAGCATGGTCTGGAGAAGGTGGCTGCTCCATGGATCGACGTGGGGCGCGCTCCTCCACCGAGTGACGCGGTGGGCGCTGCTGCGTGGATCGACGTGGGGCGCGCTCCTCCACCGAGTGACACGGTGGGCGTTGTGCTTCTCGGTGTTGAACGACATCTGAGACGCTGGTGCACGTGATGGACGCGTAGATACGCCGCAGCTTCTTCTCGACCCGCCGGGCAAAGGACTGAGCCTGCTGACGGGGCACAAGAGGAACGTTCGAAAGCGATCGTCCGTACTGAGCCACCTCAGTCTGTAGCTCCCACGTCATATCGGCCTGCATTTGTCTCATAGTTAGGTATGCACTACATAGGCACTCATGTTGATTATGCTCTAAATAAAGTACTTAACGCTGACTGTCTGGACTCCAGTGTTGACTGGCTAGGGTATATCTCGTCGTCATGTGCATGTGGAATGGGACGTAGTCGTGTCATCGACATGTACCTCTGTAGGTATCCGTGGAATAGCTCCATATCAAACGGGCCAGCGTGCCACACTTGTGTTGGTGCATTCTGCCACTCGTTGACGTAAATCCCCACCCGTTGGAGCCATTGAGTGGCGGTCTTGCTACTTTTCCGAGAGTACCTGTCATTAGAATTTGTTAGACCATCATTAAAGAACATAGATGAAGTATAAGATGCATTCCTTATGTACATATATTTACTTACGCGTGCACGACATCTGGAAGGGGAACATCCGGACGCGGAGGATCTACCATCTGGCAAAGACCAAACTGTCGCATGACCCTCTGTTGAGACATCTCCTCAACTTGGCAATCAAAGATGATCTTCGATGTAGTCAGCCAGTACTCTCGATCTCTAGTGCACATAATAGATAACCCGCCGGGATATCGTGCGTGTCGTGTCTGCAGGGTGTACGGCTCCCAAATCACGACATCCTCTTTCAGTGTGTCGAACTGCTCGCTGAACGATGGATAGCATCTAACGACTTGCTCTCTCGCGAAACGACACTGCATGACAAAATAGTTGTTAGTAACTTTCATATTGTAGTACCAGAAGTGCAATTTATTAAGACATTACACTGACCTTGCGACGGGTCCAGTGAGTGCCAAATGTAGGCAAATCAATTTGCTCTTCGTCGAACAACAGGTCAGAGTGGTAGACAATTGTTTCATGTTCCTGGTTGCCGACTATTTGGTTGACACTTACATCTAGACGGCCGATAGGGAACCTCTCCCACGACCACAGTTGCAGCAACAATGGGCATCCTAGCAAGGCAGAACTGTCCTTGGTTAACTGGCAAGCATTGCACATACCTCGGTACGTAGCTGCTAAGACAGCTGAACCCCAACTCCACTGTGTGCATTCTTCCTGGCACATCGCCTCCGCGATCCCTCTAGCAAAATGGATGTATCGTGCACTAATGGTCGACACGTGGTTCTCAGTGAACATCACCTTCCCGAGCAGCCACATAAGGTATGCCTCCAGGCTGCGTGTAATCTGTGGGGCAGTCATCGGAGTGGCCGGGAACCCAAACCTCTGTATCTGCATTGGCAAATAGAACAATTTTTAGTACATGATACTTCTCCAACAAAATAGAACAAATAAATGAAACACACCTGATACTGCTCCAACCATCCAAATTTTGGCCCATGATTGTCATGGCCAAAGGCCAGAGCTCCATCACGGATGCCAAAGAATCGTTGGGCCATGTCTTGGGCCCAATTTGCCGGTGGATCCACTGGGCCTATGGGCACGCCAGCCAACGGAAGTCCCAGCAAGTACGAGACGTCCTGAAGGGTAGGAGCCATCTCTCCCCATCGAAAATGGAAAGTGTGAGTCTCGGGCCTCCATCGATCCACCAAGCACGTGAGAAAAGACAGTCGTACTGTAAGTGACTAGTCTGGAACCCAAGTTGTCGCCCTTCTATCTCCTCCATACGAGTGGCCTCAACCAAACGAACGAATGGTAAGAGCCCAGCCCACTTCAATCTACATAAGAAGAAAGCAGAACAGTTTAGTCACATTGGCCCATAAATATCTCAACAGCAAGAGAAATAAATGTCACATGCCTCTGAAGCCAATCAGGATGTATGCACCAGTTCGAAATGGGAGTGCGAGTCACTAGGTGCTTCAAGGACCCCGGGTTAGCATCCAGTACCGTCGATCGGTGCTTTCTATCTATGTCAGCATTCAGCAAAGATCCCGCCATCTGCACATTAGTTCCACACATTTTGCAAATTTAAGACATAGTTCCACACATATTACAAATTTAAGACATAGCCACACATATTACAAATTTAAGACATAGTTCCACACATATTACAAATTTAAGACATAGTTCCACACATATTACAAATTTAAGACATAGTTCCAGACATATTACAAATTTAAGACATAGTTCCACACATATTACAAATTTAAGACATAGTTCCACACATATTACAAATTTAAGACATAGTTCCACACATATTACAAATTTAAGACATAGTTCCACATATATTACAAATTTAAGACATAGTTCCACACATATTACAAATTTAAGACATAGTTCCACACATATTACAAATTTAAGACATAGTTCCACACGTCTAGTTTCTTCCTCTGCCTCTTCTTCCTCTGCCTCTTCTTCCTCGGCTGCCACGTCCACGAGGAGCAGCTCCACCAGTCCCGAAGATGTGGCAACTGGTGTCTATATGACCAAATTGATTACACAGAAAACATTGTCTAGTAGGGCCTCCGGCTTCAGATTCATCCATATCATTACGGATGCGGACACATTGTCGCCTTCCTCTTCCTGTCCTCATCAGTACAGGATCTGCGATGTAAACCCTTTCACCTGGATTTACTTTATTGAAATTTCCCCATGCCCTATATCCCATCATCTCGCCTGTCCACGTATTGACCACCGCGTCCTTAAGGAAATAAGAAGACACACACGAGATCGCATCCATACCCATCAGCCCGCATGCAGCTAGTACATGAGAGCAAGGCAGATGCAACAGCTTGGGTTTATTGCACGTGCACTCACACGTTGGCCAGGCTTCGTTGCCTATCCTCACCTCCTGTGTCTTTACCTCTTCTCCTGTTCCAATCCGGTTGGAAGGGAGGCGTACCTCGAACCTTCTTTCCTGATTACCGATGGCGATGACATGCATGGACCGAGCCTTCTCCATCTTGGCATCCATGTAATGCATGATCTTTGAACAATACCTCGTGTTTGGGTTGTTCATGATATGCATCTGAGCCATCTGGAGTCTGTCTCTGAAATACTTCAAAGTTGTAAGTTTCAGCCAGATTTGTAGTCATGACGCCAAACCTAGCACCATGAGTGTCATGCAGCAGAGACCACCTCTCTACAGGCTCGTTTGTATCCATTCCTAAAAAATTTTAATCCTTCTGTCAGGCCTTCTCCTAGTACCGGGTTGGTCAAATCCTGGCAAGTCACAAAGGGCAATGGGTTCTTCCTCCGGTGGTGCTGCTCCTGTTGTTTCCTGTGCTGCTAACGCCGCTGCATGAGCCGCGACCGCTGCTGCTCTAGCTGCTCTCCTCTGAGTCACATGTTTTTTAGTGAAGTCATCAAGATAGCCACGACACTTGATATACTTCCACTCTTGGTTCTGCTTGCAAAGCTTCTTGAATAGGTTCATAAGAGCTTTGTTCCTGAACTGTGAGAAAAAATTGGCCCCTAGATGCCGCATGCACCAACGACTCTGCATGTCCAGCCATGGAGTTACTTCATCAGGAGTGGGCTGTGTGAGCTTCTTTATCGCGCTTAGTATACCTGGATGCCTATCATGAAGCACGCATACATTCGGTGTATCTCTCACAATTGCTATCTTCAGCTGCCTGAAAAACCATACCCAACTCTCGGTGTTCTCGCTCTCCACGAAAGCAAAAGCAAAAGCAAGTGGAACCACTTGATTGTTTCCATCTTGGCCTATGGCAGTCAATATCTGACCCCTATACTTGCCAGTGAGAAATGTACCATCCACACAGATGACTGGTCGATAGTGAGTGAAAGCTTCTATGCATATAGCAAATGAGAAGAACACTCGATGAAGTACCCTCAAATTAGGTTCATGTGGCAATGTAAAGTGTTGGATGTCCACGTAGGTGCCTGGATTCCTAGCCTGCAGTGTCTGGAGCATCCTAACAACACAGTCATACCCATCTCGAAACGAACCAAACCTTGCCTCCAGTGCCCTTTGCTTAGTCCTCCAAGCCTTCCCGTATGAAATATTGTAGCGGAATCTGACAGAAACTTTGTTAATGATAGCTTTCACCCCCATGGCTTTGCCCTCCACTATCTCTGTGTACAACAGTCTAGCCAGGAGGGTTGACGTGAGGTTATGATGGTCCTGAAGGACACTTTCAAGTGTGCATGTGTGCATCACAACATCGGTGACCTTCCAGTTTGTGTCATACCTAGGGACATGGGCATGCACCCTTGCAGGACATCCAGCTTCCTCGCAAACCAATGTCAAATATTGTTGTGATGACATCTTCGTTTTCATGACCCGTTGCATGGACATTGACCACTCAACAATTGCTTCCTGCAGATGTCTCTTGCTAGGATATAATGCACCCAGAGAGATGCTGTTCGCGTGATAATGCCACGCCGAATCATGCCCATCGTTCACAGTCATTGCTGCTGTGTTGTCATTATTCCATGATGCCGGAATAGGTTGGCCGATCTCTTCTTGATCAGACTCGCCAGAATCATCAGCCGTATCACTGTTGCCTTCTGAGTCTTCGGCTTCCATTTGATGTTGCAACAAACCATCATATATCTCGTCCTCATCAGCTTCGCCACTGAATATGTCTTCCCCTAATCCTTCACCACCGTCCTCTGATACATAACCATCACCCCCGGTGTGTGCATAGCTACTGTGACCTGATTCATATCCGCCGCCACCCTCTTGGCCCTGACTACTCTGGCTATGATCATAACTACCTCCAGCATGACCGGTCTGACTACTCTGGCCATGATCATAACTACCTCCAGCATGACCGGTCTGATTACTCTGGCCATGATCATAACTACCTCCAGCATGACCGGTCTGACTACTATGGTCATGATCATACCCAGCCTCTTTCACCACAGGTAACACTAAAAGAGACTGGGGTTAACTTCTCTTTTCTGGCAAGCTTGCACAAATTTGACCCATTTCTGTTGCGCTTCTATTGGCCTTAAATAAAAATTAGGGGTTTGCCTTGACTTAGTCCATAAAGCATGCACACCGAACGTATGGGTAGGAGGGAGCCCTAAACGAACACATAACCAATCCTTCAACTGAGTAACGGGCACTATTTCAGGATTCTGAAGCACTTCATCCATAAATCTAAACTCGCTCAAATCAACTCCGTGCTGGTTTATTCTGACGGAACCAGGACCATACAAGAACCTAAACACTACATTATTTGACATGATTTTCGACCTAAAAATACCAAAAATAGTCAAAAACAGGTACATAGATACAGACCCCATCAAACGCTACCTATGAACATACACACATGACTGCAATAAGCAAGAAATTAGGGTTTACCCTTGAAGCGTGCGAAGTCCTGCCGTGCAGCTGCCTCAGGTCAACGGATCAGCACCTCCACCATGCACCTTCCTCAAGTCCCAGCACCAGCCTCCACCATGGCCATTGCTCAACAAGAAGCTAAGAACACCACCAGATCCCTCCACCAAAACGCCTCAAATCACTACACCAGACTATCCCATTAGTAGATCGGGACTCTACTAGCTTGCTAATGTGTTAGAGAAGCGAGTTTAGATAGAAATCTAGGCTACAAATCGGTGCAACGGCTGAGAAAATGAGAGCAAGCGAGAGAGGAAGAAGAGCTAGCAGACGGGCGAGCTGGAAATGAGAGCAAGGAGACGATGGGCACGGGCGGGCGAGCTAATATAGCCGGGGCGCGTCGTCCGTTCAAGGGACGAAACGGCCGTCGTCCGTTCAATAGCCGACGCGGCTGACCCCTGGCACCCCGACAGCTCGGTCGTCTTTTGAAGAAAAGACGACAACTCCGTCGTCCGTTGAACCGCCGACAGTCAGATCCCTGCCACCCGACACGCTTGGTCGTCTTTTGAACAAAAAACGACATGTTTGTCGTCCGCGCAACCAACGAAGGAGCTCTGTCGTCCGTTGAACGGACGACGGACGGACAGAAATGAAAATTGCCAAATTTGCGTATTATTTGTGAAAATGAATAAAAAAATGTATTATTTAAAACAAATTAGCAAACCTTTTGGCTGCTGCAACTAACATCTGAAAACGAATAATTCTTCTATTCTAGACGGCGAAGTTTGTGGAAGCTACTCCTCCCTCCCTCCATTCAGAAATATAAGATATTAGACGGGTTTGCGTGCTTCGCCGCGCCGTTTGCCCAGCGTTTTGGTGTGTGTTGTGCCATGTCGTCGGTATTCAATTCGTATGTCGCGGAAATGCTGTTTCTATTTTGCGCGAGAGATCGTTTCAATGGGCAAGATAGGTTGGCAATTTTAGTCCTGGCAACCACAAAAAACCACTTCATTAACATTCTTGAAGACAATAACTTTGTATAAAGAGTGAATCACCTATCTCTACGCTGTAATGACTAAGATGTTGTATTATGTGAAATATACAGGTAGAAACAATTGAAGACACTTCAGTTCCTATATAATATTTTTAGAAGCAACCAAATTCTATAAAACAATATGAATTATTAAGAGCGTATGTGAACTTACAATGTAATCTCCTTCATATTCATCGATAGTTTGATCATTCAAGAATGGTGCTAGTGTGATCTAATATTGACTCATGACATGCATGCAAAATCCCATTGAAAACTGCATGCACTAGAAATGCCAGAAGATATATTAAAAAATTGATAGATGATACAATAAAGATAACTTGGTATGCAAATAGTGAACTCAGCATATCCAGGGCCGGTCCTGAGATTTCGAAGGCCCGGGGCGAAACAAAAATTTGGGGCCCTTGCTATTATATATATAATGATGAAAAATAAATAATTAAAGTATACCCAATTGCAATATTCATATAATAATAATAATATGATATATTACATTAAAATTTTCTACATGAATTCCTAGAAGCAAAATCATTGACAATAGAATCAATATCAATCTCATTTAATAACGTCTTCTCAATACATAGAGTTGCCAAGCTATTTAATCGCTCTTGAGATATAGTAAATCTCAAATAGTTCCTCAATAATTTTAACTTTGAAAAGTTTCTTTCGGCCGATGCAATCGTAATATTTTCTTCTCTGGTAGGCCCTTTTTCCAATAACTTATCCCTTGCTTTGTTATAAAGACTAGTCTAATTTATCGGATCATAAATATTCACACTAACTGGTTTCTCATCAACACTAGCAAATTTTGAAAGAGATGAATTAGATACGTGCTCATGATCACTCACACTGTAATTATCCATGTTAATGCCAAAGTTGTTCTCCGCTCTCCTAGCCGAAAATAATATGAAGAACTACTATTTAGAGATAGAATTAGGGCAGTCTGTCCTTGCCATGTTGAGAATTGATACCTTCCGACATTTGTGTCACATCTGTCCTTGCGAGCGAGATGAGAGCAGGGGTAGCGTAGGAGAGGGGCGACGAGCATGGAACAACAAGCGACAAGCGACGGCGTCACATGCTCACGGAGCGGGAGTCATGGCGTGCGTCAGGGTATATGCCCACGATCGGACCGGGAACGACCAAACGAGGACTCATGAGCTGGCCCTATGCGTGTGTGGCATCCCGCAAAAACCACTACTAGAAAATCGCGTTGTTTTTGTGCATTGCATCATCATGACCGCATGCTCATGTCATCATGCCGCATTGCATTTGAGCATCGTCATGTCATCATGCATTTGTTTGTCGAAACCTATTTTCTAAAAGCCTAGTTTGGTTTTCTAAATATTCCCCCTCTCATTTTCAAATTAAAGCGCCGGGCTTTTCTGGGTCTTTTATTTGTCTAAACACTATTTACAAAGTTTATTTTGAATTAAACAAAAGTTTATATTATTTTTTAGGGGGCAGCCGTACCGGGCCGATCCGACCCAGTCGGCCACCCCCAGAATAAAACCGGCCTACCCAAAAATCTATTCCTACCCAAACCTAGTCTACCCAATCCCCAGCCACATCACCCCGACCAACCCCGTCACGCCACCTCATCACTCCCTTCTACCTCACTCCCCGGCCGCCACCTCACCTCCTGCCCCTCACCCCACCCAGCACCACCCGCCTGTCCCCACCCCTCCTGCCTCGCATGCTCCCTCTCTCACCCCCACTCCCTCACCTACCACCCCACAGCACACACGCCACGCGACCACACCCACCACACACGTACTCACCCACTCCCCAACCCCTCTCTCTGCCACCCCGGTCCCACCGACCCAGCCGGCCCCACCCGCTCACGCTCTCCCCACCAACCCCCTCTCTCTCTCCCGAGCGCGTCTTCCCCATCCCCCGCTCGCGTCTTCTCCTCCCTCCCTCCTGCTGCGGGCAAGCGCCGCCGCGCGGCCTCGCGAGCCCGACCCCCCCCGCTCGCCTCCACCCTCCGGGATCCCGTCTCCCCTCCGCGTCCTCTTCCTTCCACCCCCCTCCGCCAGGCCGTCGACCCACCCCGCCAGCAGGGTCCTCCACCGCCTCCTCCACCGTGGCCCCGCGCCGCCTATCACCTCGCCTCACCCCGTTCGCCTCCCTCCCTGATGCGCCTCCTCGTCGACCACCTAGCGCCGCCGCTGCGGTTCCTCCTCGCCAGGCTCCTCCCCGACGCGGCCGTCCGCTTGCAGCGACAGGCCCCTGCCTCGTCCTCGCCCACCTCCCGCCGGCATCACCTCGTTCCTCCATCCGCCTGCGCCGGTTCCCGGGCACCTCTCGTCGCCGGGCGCTCACCCCCTCCCCTTCCTGGCGATCGCCGCCAGGGCCGACCTCGCCGGAGCCTCGTCGGGTCCGCCCGCGGCCTCCCTGAGCCGCGACCGCCGCCCGCGGCCTCCACCCTGCCTCGCCGCCAGGCCTCCCCGAGCTCGGCCTCTCCCCGCTTCCGCTTCCCCGTGCGGGCCCGTTGAGCCGCCGCCCGGCCTCTGCCCTGCGATCCAGCGCCGCCCCATGGGCACCTCCTCTTCCGGCGCTCCGTGCAAGCTCGCCAGCGCTGCTCTGTCGGGACCGGCCTCCGCTCTCTGTTTGACCGTGACCAACACCCTGTTGGCCCTTGTTATCGTCGATGCGTCAGTGTAAATCAGTTGTAGCTCGCGTCCGTGCGTGTGTGCGCTGGTGTTTTTGTGCTGTTGTATCGAGGCAGTGTCCTCACCCCTCGCTCTCAGTACCAGACCTTTGTCTAGATCCCATCGACGCTATCAAGACCCCGCACCGAGTATAAGTGCGACCGAAGACCCTACCGAGCCGAAGGCGCACGAAGAATCATAGACAAGAACTCCATCACGGAACATCAAGTACTCCTACAAGGACCCGAAGACCGATCCCGCCGTACGCCAAGATCTTCAATCGGATCCGAGGACACCGAGGCCCCGGTGCGACAAGTACTCCTTCCCGGACGCCGAGCTCGCCGAGAACCCGGATGCCAAGGTCACCGAAAAGGAACGGCAAGACCTCCTTCCCACACCAATGTCGACGACGTCGCACGCCAAGTGCTTCTTCCCGAACGCCAAGACCGACCCGACACGAGGACACGACAAGATCTACGCGGGCCCGACAAGATCGACACCGCCCCGGGCGAATCCAATGCGCCCCGACGCCGAACCAAGTCCTTCTTCACGGAACGCCAAGATCTACTTCGTTATCCGAGAACGATCCCGTCGAGACCGAACCCCAGATCCGAACCCTGTCGAACCCCGAACCCCTCGGAGCCCAAGTTCGCCGAACCCCAAAGTGTGACCCTCTTTTCCGTGACCTATATTTTATAAATAATATTACTTGTGCATATTAAATTGTTCATGCATGCATACTTGTCTGTGTTTTGGGGGCATTATGCCGATTCACCGCATAATTAAATATGGAGTCGATATGCGGGATATCTTTGTCTTATTCCAGACTCCATTTAAATTGGTGTAGCGAATCGATGCCTTGTTTCACCCTGTTATTACAACATTTAATTTGCAGGGGTAGATAAATAACTAGAACCATATATTTAAATGTCGGGACGCTGGTTCCGCTTAATATGATCTAAATGCATCGCACCTTTGCCATGTCATACATCATACATGCATCATGCCCGATCTTTTGCCGTAGTATTAAATAGTGCATCCGGTGTTTCTTCTAGTGTTTTGCTTCTTCGCGGATAAGGCCGTTGAGTTGATGCGAGTGTCGACCCGATCTTGGATGAACCTTCGGCAATGTTTTCAGGCGAGCATCTCCCCCTTTCTACCTATCTTACTTTTATAGAATTTATTCCCTCCTGTTGATCTATTGCTATCTGTGTTGTGTTGCTCTAGTTTTCGTACCCGTGATATCCCTTGCAGCCTTATATTGCCTTGGACACATCCTATTACCTGTTGTTTGGTAGATAGTTGGACCTGCGCGTCGTAGTCGCTTGCTCAAGTGCTGTTGCGTGTCGTCAAGTACCACAGTTGTTGGAGTATTTGCCGTATGTTTAAGGTTGGAGATGATCATGGATTTAATTATCGTTTACTTTAATTACTGTTTAATAACTAAAATTGAAGTAGGTAAATGCAGAGGCACCGGTGGGTGATAGATAATATTTGGTTTCCGACCGCTCACTGGTGTCCCGTAGGACCCCGAGTTCTTGACACCTGTTCCGAGATCGAGCGCGCTAACCACATGTGGGATGTATGGGCACCCCCATCGATTTAGTACCTGATTCCAAGTACTGTACTGGGGGCCACAATTAGTTTGGGGCTTTATTACTATTCCGTACTTATGCCATGCTTTACTGCTTTATTTACGATTGTGCGAGGAGCACCTATACTGTTTAGGATCGTGACCCGTTTTCGCTGTATCGACAAGCCCGAGAGTTTCAGGTTCCCAGTCGTTTACAGCCGGCTCCACAAACCCTGAGTCCGTTTCGGAGCCCGGCCGACTTTGTTGCGGGTGTACTTAGTGGGGTGGCCCCCCGTGCTTGCTTTGGGTCTGGGAAACGTCATGTCCGAAACCCCATCGACATACCGTTGGGTGTATGTTTTGTGATCTTGTACCTACCTGATCCGACAACAAGGGTGTAGGTGCGTGTGGATACTTTGGTGCACCCCTGCAGGGTTAAATCTTTTCGAGAAGCCGTGTCCGCGGTTATGGACGACTTGGAGCACAGGTCTCGATCATAGACAACTATAACTAAAGTTTACTGTTATAATTTGACTTGTATCCGATATGACTAGTAATCAGCTTCACTGGGACGGAATGGCTAAATAAAAGTACCAACAACTGCTGGGTTTTGGGATATCTCATGCTAATTGTATTTGACTAGTAAGTGTCGCAACTACAACGGAATGGTTAACTAAAATTGCCCACTGCTTATTATATCAGGATGATTATCTATACCTGACTAGTAATTGATGCAACTAAAACTGAATGAATAAAACTGCCAACTGTGTGAGTTCCTCGGTTGACTTCCTCGTTTGGTCTCGAGGGGGAAACACCAGGATGGGTGTGTTTGGCGGTAGTATCAGGTTGGTTCCGAATAGGTCTTTCTTACCCCTCTCTGATAGCCGCTAGTTGTTTCGAGTCTCTATAGGTTGTTTAGTGCATGCTGCGCTGCCGCTTCAGTCCACCATACCTATGTAGGCGAGGACCGCCGAATTCTAGCCTCGCCGTGTACTGGCCTCAGTACTGATCGCTCCTCTTTTTCCTTTGCCCTTTGTCGGCACCCCTTTTGTTTAAGCAGGTTTTGAGATCGACGTCGTTAGCAGGGTTACCCTTCCGGCTTGGCCTGGGCAGGGTTATGGACGCCATTGGTTATTCTTCAGGGCTCTTAGCCCCATTTGCATCTTGTCCGTAGTCGGACGCTCTACCGTTTTCAAGGTGTTTCGGATCTTTGTTCAGTATATCCGTATTCTTGACTCTTGGAGTCGTGTTGTATATATATCTGTTCTGTGGGTCCCATCGAGGACTGTTGTGTAATGTTATTACTTCGTTTTCCACCCGCACAAAAGTGCCTGGTGGGCACCTTTGAACCGTTTCTATGCGGGTTTGGCGGGAAGCGCTGAAACTTGCATAGGGCCGATTCCGAGGGTGTCACAGAGTGGTATCAGAGCTCAGCAGTTGCGATACCCCACAAGTCCAGCCTGTAGGATAACCTAGCTAACGGCCGAAGTAGAGTGTCAAAACTATTTTGCAAAAATCGGTTGGATAGTTCTGATTAGTTCTGATTTTACTCCTTACCCCTCTGCTGGTCTCCTCTCACCTCTGCGTGTTTTGAATCCGCTCTCTTCTCTCTCTTCGAGTCCAGGATTTCTCGTGGTTGGGTTCCATCGTACCTTCAGGGTTTCGCTTCCTCCTTGGTAACGGTGTTGCTACATCTGGTCTTCATGCTATCCGAGGAATCCTTCGTCTGATGGACTTCCATTTGTTCCTTCTCGTGCCTTTCGGTGTTTTCCGACGCGACGACATCCTCTACGCCAGAACCGATGCAGAGTCTGCATCACTCCTTTGTTTCTGAACCTCGAGTGTCAAGATCTTCAGTCTGATTCTGAGAGTTGGTTGCATAGTTCTCTTATTCGTGTACATAGTAATGCTTTGAGTGCGGGATGGAGTCGCGACCATACCACTACTCTTATCATTTGCTTTGTATATTGAATGGTGGATCGATGCAATTCTACTCCTTCCACGGAAGTTAGAGGTGGCCTTATCTTTAACTTCGTCCGTTGTTTATCCGGAGTGTTCTCTTGACGAACGTGAACAACGACCCTTTGTTGGTGGTGCTGCCGACTTCAAGATGGAGAATGAACCCTTGTTAGTGGTGTCGTGGCGATCTACATGAAGCGGGAAGATTCAGATCACCGGCCTTCTTCCCTGTACCATGAGGCGGATCTCGAGGGCGAGATCCATTGTTAGTGGTGTCGAATTGTGGCATCCCGCAAAAACCACTACTAGAAAATCGCGTTGTTTTTGTGCATTGCATCATCATGACCGCATGCTCATGTCATCATGCCACATTGCATTTGAGCATCGTCATGTCATCATGCATTTATTTGTCGAAACCTATTTTCTAAAAGCCTAGTTTGGTTTTCTAAATATTCCCCCTCTCATTTTCAAATTAAAGCGCCGGGCTTTTCCGGGTCTTTTATTTGTCTAAACACTATTTACAAAGTTTATTTTGAATTAAACAAAAGTTTATATTATTTTTTAGGGGGCAGCCGTACCGGGCCGATCCGACCCAGTCGGCCACCCCCAGAATAAAACCGGCCTACCCAAAAATCTATTCCTACCCAAACCTAGTCTACCCAGTCCCCAGCCACATCACCCCGGCCAACCCCGTCACGCCACCTCATCACTCCCTTCTACCTAAACCACTCCCCGGCCGCCACCTCACCTCCTGCCCCTCACCCCACCCAGCACCACCCGCCTGTCCCCACCCCTCCTGCCTCGCATGCTCCCTCTCTCACCCCCACTCCCTCACCTACCGCCCCACAGCACACACGCCACGCGACCACACCCACCACACACGCACTCACCCACTCCCCAACCCCTCTCTCTGCCACCCCGGTCCCACCGACCCAGCCGGCCCCACCCGCTCACGCTCTCCCCACCAACCCCCTCTCTCTCTCCCGAGCGCGTCTTCCCCATCCCCCGCTCGCGTCTTCTCCTCCCTCCCTCCTGCTGCGGGCAAGCGCCGCCGCGCGGCCTCGCGAGCCCGACCCCCCCGCTCGCCTCCACCCTCCGGGATCTCGTCTCCCCTTCGCGTCCTCTTCCTTCCACCCCCCTCCGCCAGGCCGTCGACCCACCCCGCCAGCAGGGTCCTCCACCACCTCCTCCACCGTGGCCCCGCGCCGCCTATCACCTCGCCTCACCCCGTTCGCCTCCCTCCCTGATGCGCCTCCTCGTCGACCACCCAGCACCGCCGCTGCGGTTCCTCCTCGCTAGGCTCCTCCCCGACGCGGCCGTCCGCTTGCAGCGACAGGCCCCTGCCTCGTCCTCGCCCACCTCCCGCCGGCGTCACCTCGTTCCTCCATCCGCCTGCGCCGGTTCCCGGGCACCTCTCGTCGTCGGGCGCTCACCCCCTCCCCTTCCTGGCGACCGCCGCCAGGGCCGACCTCGCCGGAGCCTCGTCGGGTCCGCCCGCGGCCTTCCTGAGCCGTGATCGCCGCCCGCTGCCTCCACCCTGCCTCGCCGCCAGGCCTCCCCGAGCTCGGCCTCTCCCCGCTTCCGCTTCCCCATGCGGGCCCGTTGAGCCGCCGCCCGGCCTCTGCCCTGCGATCCAGCACCGCCCCATGGGCACCTCCTCTTCTGGCGCTCCGTGCAAGCTCGCCAGCGCTGCTCTGTCGGGACCGGCCTCCGCTCTCTGTTTGACCGTGGCCAACACCCTGTTGGCCCTTGTTATCGTCGATGCGTCAGTGTAAACCAGTTGTAGCTCGCGTCCGTGCGTGTGTGCGCTGGTGTTTTTGTGCTGTTGTATCGAGGCAGTGTCCTCACCCCTCGCTCTCAGTACCAGACCTTTGTCTAGATCCCATCGACGCTATCAAGACCCCGCACCGAGTATAAGTGCGACCGAAGACCCTACCGAGCCAAAGGCGCCCGAAGAATCATAGACAAGAACTCCATCACAGAACATCAAGTACTCCTACAATGTGGCATCCCGCAAAACCACTACTAGAAAATCGCGTTGAATTGGTGCATTGCGTCGTCATCATCATGCATTGTTTGCTTAAAACTATTTTCGCAACGCCTGTTTTTGTTTTCTAAAATGCCCCGTCTTGTTTTCAAATTCAAACCCGGGACTCCGGATTAATTGTTTTGTCGGTTTCGGGTTGCAAAGGCCCCGTTTAAATAAATAAAACTTTTAATTATTTTTAGTGGGGGCAGTCGAACGGGCCGAATCGACCCGGACGACCACCCCCAGAACAAAACGGCCCACCCGTAATCCTAAAGCTACCAGTCCTATTCTACCCACACCCTCTCCACCTCACCCCACCCAATCCCCACCTGACACCTCACCTCTCTCCCTCTCCCCTCCAATCAGCAGCTGCCACCTCACCAGCCCCTCTTCCCTCCCTCTCTCTCCCCCTCTCTCTCTCCCTGGGACCCACCCCAGCACACCCTGGCCACACAACACCCACGCCACACCACAGCCAACCAACCCACCTCACTCCCCCCACACGCAGCACGCCCCGGCCCCACCATCCTCCCTGGGTCCCACCCACGGGCCCCGCTCCTCTCTCTCTCTTCCCCGGCCTCTCCCTCACCCGACGCAGCCCCGCTCCTCCCTCATCTCCTGTAGCGACCCCGCCCCCTCCCCTCCGCACCGCGCGCTCTGCCTCGCCTCCTCCCGGCTCCTCGCTCCACCGCCGCGGCCGCGAGCCCCGCCCCCGGTCGCCGGCCCCCACGTGCTCTGCGCCTGCGCCGCCCCGGACGCCTCCCGCCACCGCCGCCCTGGGCCCGATCTCCTCCGCCCGTCGTCGGCCGCCCTTCCCCTCGGCTTCGCCGCCTCCGCCCCGCTCGAGTCCGCGGCCCGCCCCTCCTCGCCAAGCGCCACCCACCGCCGGTCCCTTCTCCCTCACCGCAGAGCCGCCACAGCCGCCCGTCCGTCCCGCCACCGGCCGCTTCCCGCGCCGGCGCGCCTCCCCGACCCCGGCGCTCACCTCCCTCCGAGCCGGCCTCGCTCTCTCCGGCCGCCGCCAGGCTCGTCAACCCGCGGCCGTCCCCCCTCCTCTCGCCGCCCGCGCGGCCCCGTCTCCCCTTCCTCCACCGGCACCGCCGCGACCTCCCTCCGACCCCGGCCTCCCCGAGCTTCTCTGGCCGCCGGCTCCTTCTCCCGTGGCTCCCTCCGGCCACCCTCCTGTCGACCTCAACCGCGCCTCTGCGAGCCTGTCCGGCCGTCGCTGCTGTCGGCCCGTCCTCGCGCCGTCAGTGCCGGCAGCGAGCCCGCCGCCCAAGACCGTCCTCCTTCGGCCGAGCTTCCTCCTGCTCAAGCACGTCCCCGTCCCTGTCCCCGTGCTGTCGACGTGGCATCTGCATCGCCCTGTCAAGTATCGTGTGCCTCGCCGCCGAGATCTACTGACGCCCCGCGCCAAGATCTTCCGATGGCGATGCGAGGAGCCCAAACCCGAAGGACCCTACCGAACCCGGTGTCATCCATTCGAGTACTCCATCGACGTCAAGATCGTCCACTCAGACCACAAGACCATCCCCGGAGCGAAACATCAAACCCCGGTGCTGTCGCCTTCCTCTCCGGAGGCCGAGCCCGAACCCTGGCGCGCCAAGTTCGCCGAGACCCCGTAACCGAAGGCCTTCGACAGGGAATCGACAAGATCATCGCGGAACTCCAAGGTCTACTTCGTAGGTGGCCGAACGCCAAGGTCGCCCACCCGAACGCCAAGTTCTCCCTCCCGGACCCCGAAGGCCGGACCCGGCCCGACAAGTTCTTCCGCTCGGATCCGAGGACACCGAGACGCTGGACCCTCAAGTTCTCCTTCACGGACGCCAAGTACTGCCTCGGACGCCAAGACCCGAACCGAAAGAAACGCCAAGATCTACTGCGCGACCCCGACAAGTTCGACACCGTCCAGGGCGAGACCGATGCGCCCCGACGCCACGCCAAGTTCGTCTACCGAAACGCCAAGATCTACTCCGTTGTCTGAGAACGTTCCCGCCGAGACCGACCCGTCGAACCCTGAGCCCCTGTCGAACCCCGAACCCCCGGAAACCAAGTTCGTCGAGACCCTAATGTGTGAACCTCTTCCCGAAACCCTATTTTATAACATAATAAAACTTGTTGCACATTAAATTGTCATCCTCGCATGCATATCATTGGTTTGGGGGCCTTATGCCGATTCACTTCATAATTAAATATGGGGCCCATATGCGGGCAAATCTAGTCTCATATTGGCCTCATCTAAATTTGCGTAGCGAACCGGTAACTTATTTTGCCATGTTCAAACAACATTTAAATTGCGGGGTAGCTAAATAACTTGAATCACCTAATTAATTGTCGGGACCCCGGTTCCGCTTAATATGACCTAATTGCATCGCACCTTGCCATGCCATACCTCATACAAGCATCATGCCGATCTTTTGCCGTAGTATTAAATATTGCATCTGGTGTTTCTTCTAGTGTTTTGCTTCTTCACGGATAAGGCCGTTGAGTTGATGTGAGCTTCGCCCCGATCTTCGGTTGAACCTTCGGCAATGTTTTCAGGCGAGCATCTCCCCCTTTCTACCTATCTTATTTTTATAGCATTTATTTCCCTCCTGTTGATCTATTGCTATCTGTGTTGCGATGCTCTAGTTTTCGTACCCGTGATATCCCTCGCAGCCTTATATTGCCTTGGACACATCCTATTACCTGTTGTTTGGTAGATAGCTGGACTTGCGCGTCGTAGCCGCTTGCTCAAGTGCTGTTGCGTGTCGCCAAGTGCCGTAGTTGTTGGTGTATTGCCGCAAGTTAATTGTTGGATATGATCATGGCTTTAATTATTTTTCCACTTTAATTATTGTTTAATAACTAAAATTGAAGTAGGTAAGCAGAGGCACCGGTGGGTGATAGATAATATTTGGTTTCCGACCGCCCACTTGTGTCCCGTAGGACCCCGAGTTCTTGACACCTGTTCCGAGATCGAGCGCGCTAACCACATGTGGGGAGATATGGGCCCCCCATCGATTTAGTACCTGATTTCAAAGTATTGTACTGGGGGCCACAAGTAGTTTGGGGCTTTATTACTATCCTGTACTTATGCCATGCTTTACTGCTTTATTTACGATTGTGTGAGGAGCACGCTGTACTGTTTTGGAAGCGGAGTGTTTTCGCGGTATCGACAGTCCCCGTTTGGGGATTTGCTGTCGTTTACAGCCACTATCGCAAACCCTGAGTCCGTCTCGGAGACCGGCCGACTTCGTTGCGGGTGTACTTAGTGGGGTGGCCCCCCGTGCTTGCTTTGGGTCTGGGAAACGTCATGACTTAGGCCCCGCCGACATACCGATGGGTGTATGTTAACTGATCTGGCAAAAAGGGTCGAAGTGCGTGTGGATACTTTGGTGCACCCCTACAGGGTTTAATCTTTTCGAGAAGCCGTGTCCGCGGTTATGGACGACTTGGAGCACAGTGCTTGATCATAGACAACTATAACTAAAGTTTACTGTTATAATTTGACTTGTATCCGATATGACTAGTAATCAGCTTCACTACAACGGAATGGCTAAATAAAAGTACCAACAACTGCTGGGTTTTGGGTCATCTCATGCTATTTGTATCTGACTAGTAAGTGTTGCAACTACAACGGAATGGGTAACTAAAATGGCCCACTGCTTATTTTATCAGGACGATTATCTACACCTGACTAGTAATTGCTGCAACGATAACTGAATAAATAAAACTGCCAACTGTGTGAGTTCCTCGGTTGACTTCCTCGATCGGTGTCGAGGGGGGAAACACCAGGATGGGTTTGTTTGATGTTAGCATCAGGTTGGATCCGAATAGGTCTTTCTTACCCCTCTCTGATTGCCGCTAGTTGTATCGAGTTTCTATAGGTTGTTCAGTGCATGCTGCCGCTGCCGCTTCAGTCCACCATACCTATGTAGGCGAGGACCGCCGAATTCTAGTCTCGCCGTGTACTGGCCTCAGTACTGACGCTCCTCTTTTTCCTTTGCCCTTTGTCGGCACCCCTTTTGTTTAAGCAGGTTTTGAGATCGACGTCGTTAGCAGGGTTACCCTTCCGGCGTGGTCTGGGCAGGGTTATGGACGCCATTGGTTATTCTTCAGGGCTCTTAGCCCCATTTGCATCTTGTCCGTAGTCGGACGCTCTATCATTTTCAAGGTGATTTGGATCTTTGTATATTACATCTGTATTCTTGACTCATTGAGTCGCTGTTGTATATATATCTGTTCTGTGGGTCCCATCGAGGACTGTTGTGTAATGTTATTACTTCGTTTTCCACCCGCACGAAAGTGCCTGGTGGGCGCCTTTGAATCGTTTCTATGCGGGTTTGGCGAATTTCGCTAAAACTTGCATAGGTCCGATTCTGAGGGTGTTACAGAGTGGTATCAGAGCTCAGCAGTTGCGATACCCCACAAGTCCAGCCTGTAGGATAACCTAGCTAACGGTCGAAGTAGAGTGTCAAAACTATTTTTGCAAAATCGGTTGGACAGTTCTGACTAGGTCTGATTTTACTCCTTACCCCTCTGCTATTCTCTTCTTACCTCTGCGTGTTTTGAATCCGCTTTCTTCTCCCTCTTCGAGTCCAGGAATTCTCGTGGTTGGGTTTCCGTCGTACCTTCAGGGTTTCGCTTCCTCCTTTGATAACGGTGTGTCTACATCCGGTCTTCATGCCATCTGAGTGGTCCTTTATCTGTGGTACCATTCTTTGCTCCTTGTTTGTGTCTTCCGGTGTTTTCCGACGCGACGACATCATCTACGCCAGATCCGATGCAGAGTCTGCATCACGCCTTTGTTCCGACCCTCATTTGTCGAGATCTTCAGTCTGATTCCGAGAATGGTTGCACGCTTTTCTACGGATTGTGCAGAGTAATAGTTTGGGTGCGTGATGGATTGGCCCCCATGCCGACTACCCACTCTATTCGCTTGTGTACATTGAAGTGGATGAGAATGCATCGGTTCCCTCTTTTCATCGAAGCTAGAGGTGGCTTTATTTGTTGATGCCTCTACCTTTGACCTTTTGTTCCCGGAGTGTTCCCTCGACGATCACGGACAACGACCTCTTGTTAGTGGTGTCGCGAGGATCTACACGAAGCGAGAAGACGCAGGTCGCCAACCTTCCTTCCGGTACCATGAGGCGGATCTCGAGGGCGAGATCCATTGTTAGTGGTGTCGAATTGTGGCATCCCGCAAAACCACTACTAGAAAATCGCGTTGAATTGGTGCATTGCATCGTCATCATCATGCATTGTTTGCTTAAAACTATTTTCGCAAAGCCTGTTTTTGTTTTCTAAAACGCCTCGTCTTGTTTTCAAATTCAAACCCGGGACTCCGGATTAATTGTTTTGTCGGTTTTGGGTTGCAAAGGCCCCGTTTAAATAAATAAAACTTTTAATTATTTTTAGTGGGGGCAGTCGAACGGGCCGAATCGACCCGGACGACCACCCCCAGAACAAAACGGCCCACCCGTAATCCTAAAGCTACCAGTCCTATTCTACCCACACCCTCTCCACCTCACCCCACCCAATCCCCACCTGACACCTCACCTCTCTCCCTCTCCCCTCCAATCAGCAGCTGCCACCTCACCAGCCCCTCTTCCCTCCCTCTCTCTCTCTCCCCCTCTCTCTCTCCCTGGGACCCACCCCAGCACACCCTAGCCACACAACACCCACGCCACACCACAGCCAACCAACCCACCCCACTCCCCCCACACGCAGCACGCCCCGGCCCCACCATCCTCCCCTGGGTCCCACCCACGGGCCCCGCTCCTCTCTCTCTCTTCCCCGGCCTCTCCCTCACCCGACGCAGCCCCGCTCCTCCCTCATATCCCGCAGCGACCCCGCCCCCTCCCCTCCGCACCGCGCGCTCTGCCTCGCCTCCTCCCGGCTCCTCGCTCCGCCGCCGCGGCCGCGAGCCCCGCCCCCGGTCGCCGGCCCCCACGTGCTCTGCGCCTGCGCCGCCCCGGACGCCTCCCGCCACCGCCGCCCTGGGCCCGAGCTCCTCCGCCCGTCGTCGGCCGCCCTTCCCCTCGGCTCCGCCGCCTCCGCCCCGCTCGAGTCCGCGGCCCGCCCCTCCTCGCCAAGCGCCACCCACCGCCGGTCCCTTCTCCCTCACCGCAGAGCCGCCACAGCCGCCCGTCCGTCCCGCCACAGCCGCCCGTCCGTCCCGCCACCGGCCGCTTCCCGTGCCGGCGCGCCTCCCCGACCCCGGCGCTCACCTCCCTCCGAGCCGGCCTCGCTCTCTCCAGCCGCCACCAGGCTCGCCAACCCGCGGCCGTCCCCCCTCCTCTCGCCGCCCGCGCGGCCCCGTCTCCCCTTCCTCCACCGGCGCCGCCGCGACCTCTCTCCGACCCCGGCCTCCCCGAGCTTCTCTGGCCGCCGGCTCCTTCTCCCGTGGCTCCCTCCGGCCACCCTCCTACCGACCTCAACCGCGCCTCTGCGAGCCTGTCCGGCCGTCGCTGCTGTCGGCCCGTCCTCGCGCCGTCAGTGCCGGCAGCGAGCCCGCCGCCCAAGACCGTCCTCCTTCGGCCGAGCTTCCTCCTGCTCAAGCATGTCCCCGTCCCCGTCCCCGTGCTGTCGACGTGGCATCTGCGTCGCCCTGTCAAGTACCGTGTGCCTCGCCGCCGAGATCTACTGACGCCCGGCGCCAAGATCTTCCGATGGCGATGCGAGGAGCCCAAACCCGAAGGACCCTACCGAACCCGGTGTCATCCATTCGAGTACTCCATCGACGTCAAGATCGTCCACTCAGACCACAAGACCGTCCCCGGAGCGAAACATCGAACCCCGGTGCTGTCGCCTTCCTCTCCGGAGGCCGAGCCCGAACCCTGGCGCGCCAAGTTCGCCGAGACCCCGTAACCGAAGGCCTTCGACAGGGAATCGACAAGATCATCGCGGAACTCCAAGGTCTACTTTGTAGGTGGCCGAACGCCAAGGTCGCCCACCCGAACGCCAAGTTCTCCCTCCCGGACCCCGAAGGCCGGACCCGGCCCGACAAGTTCTTCCGCTCGGATCCGAGGACACCGAGACGCTGGACCCTCAAGTTCTCCTTCACGGACGCCAAGTACTGCCTCGGACGTCAAGACCCGAACCGAAAGAAACGCCAAGATCTACTGCGCGACCCCGACAAGTTTGACACCGTCCAGGGCGAGACCTATGCGCCCCGACGCCACGCCAAGTTCGTCTACCGAAACGCCAAGATCTACTCCGTTGTCCGAGAACGTTCCCGCCGAGACCGACCCGTCGAACCCTGAGCCCCTGTCGAACCCCGAACCCCCGGAACCCAAGTTCGTCGAGACCCTAATGTGTGAACCCCTTCCCGAAACCCTATTTTATAACATAATACAACTTGTTGCACATTAAATTGTCATCCTCGCATGCATATCATTGGTTTGGGGGCCTTATGCCGATTCACTTCATAATTAAATATGGGGCCCATATGCGGGCAAATCTAGTCTCATATTGGCCTCATCTAAATTTGCGTAGCGAACCGGTAACTTATTTTGCCATGTTCAAACAACATTTAAATTGCGGGGTAGCTAAATAACTTGAATCACCTAATTAATTGTCGGGACCCCGGTTCCGCTTAATATGACCTAATTGCATCGCACCTTGCCATGCCATACCTCATACAAGCATCATGCCGATCTTTTGCCGTAGTATTAAATATTGCATCTGGTGTTTCTTCTAGTGTTTTGCTTCTTCGCGGATAAGGCCGTTGAGTTGATGTGAGCTTCGCCCCGATCTTCGGTTGAACCTTCGGCAATGTTTTCAGGCGAGCATCTCCCCCTTTCTACCTATCTTATTTTTATAGCATTTATTTCCCTCCTATTGATCTATTGCTATCTGTGTTGCGATGCTCTAGTTTTCGTACCCGTGATATCCCTCGCAGCCTTATATTGCCTTGGACACATCCTATTACCTGTTGTTTGGTAGATAGCTGGACTTGCGCGTCGTAGCCGCTTGCTCAAGTGCTGTTGCGTGTCGCCAAGTGCCGCAGTTGTTGGTGTATTGCCGCAAGTTAATTGTTGGAGATGATCATGGCTTTAATTATTTTTCCACTTTAATTATTGTTTAATAACTAAAATTGAAGTAGGTAAGCAGAGGCACCGGTGGGTGATAGATAATATTTGGTTTCCGACCGCCCACTTGTGTCCCGTAGGACCCCGAGTTCTTGACACCTGTTCCGAGATCGAGCGCGCTAACCACATGTGGGGAGATATGGGCCCCCCATCGATTTAGTACCTGATTTCAAAGTATTGTACTGGGGGCCACAAGTAGTTTGGGGCTTTATTACTATCCTGTACTTATGCCATGCTTTACTGCTTTATTTACGATTGTGTGAGGAGCACGCTGTACTGTTTTGGAAGCGGAGTGTTTTCGCGGTATCGACAGTCCCCGTTTGGGAATTTGCTGTCGTTTACAGCCACTGTCGCAAACCCTGAGTCCGTCTCGGAGACCGGCCGACTTCGTTGCGGGTGTACTTAGTGGGGTGGCCCCCCGTGCTTGCTTTGGGTCTGGGAAACGTCATGACTTAGGCCCCGCCGACATACCGATGGGTGTATGTTAACTGATCTGGCAAAAAGGGTCGAAGTGCGTGTGGATACTTTGGTGCACCCCTGCAGGGTTTAATCTTTTCGAGAAGCCGTGTCCGCGGTTATGGACGACTTGGAGCACAGTGCTTGATCATAGACAACTATAACTAAAGTTTACTGTTATAATTTGACTTGTATCCGATATGACTAGTAATCAGCTTCACTGCAACGGAATGGCTAAATAAAAGTACCAACAACTGCTGGGTTTTGGGTCATCTCATGCTATTTGTATCTGACTAGTAAGTGTTGCAACTACAACGGAATGGGTAACTAAAATGGCCCACTGCTTATTTTATCAGGACGATTATCTACACCTGACTAGTAATTGCTGCAACGATAACTGAATAAATAAAACTGCCAACTGTGTGAGTTCCTCGGTTGACTTCCTCGATCGGTGTCGAGGGGGGAAACACCAGGATGGGTTTGTTTGATGTTAGCATCAGGTTGGATCCGAATAGGTCTTTCTTACCCCTCTCTGATTGCCGCTAGTTGTATCGAGTCTCTATAGGTTGTTCAGTGCATGCTGCCGCTGCCGCTTCAGTCCACCATACCTATGTAGGCGAGGACCGCCGAATTCTAGTCTCGCCGTGTACTGGCCTCAGTACTGACGCTCCTCTTTTTCCTTTGCCCTTTGTCGGCACCCCTTTTGTTTAAGCAGGTTTTGAGATCGACGTCGTTAGCAGGGTTACCCTTCCGGCGTGGCCTGGGCAGGGTTATGTACGCCATTGGTTATTCTTCAGGGCTCTTAGCCCCATTTGCATCTTGTCCGTAGTCGGACGCTCTATCATTTTCAAGGTGATTTGGATCTTTGTATATTACATCTGTATTCTTGACTCATTGAGTCGCTGTTGTATATATATCTGTTATGTGGGTCCCATCGAGGACTGTTGTGTAATGTTATTACTTCGTTTTCCACCCGCACGAAAGTGCCTGGTGGGCGCCTTTGAATCGTTTCTATGCGGGTTTGGCGAATTTCGCTAAAACTTGCATAGGTCCGATTCTGAGGGTGTTACATACAAGGACCCGAAGACCGATCCCGCCGTACGCCAAGATCTTCAATCGGATCCGAGGACACCGAGGCCCCGGTGCGACAAGTACTCCTTCCCGGACGCCGAGCTCGCCGAGAACCCGGATGCCAAGGTCACCGAAAAGGAACGGCAAGACCTCCTTCCCGCACCGATGTCGACGACGTCGCACGCCAAGTGCTTCTTCCCGAACGCCAAGACCGACCCGACACGAGGACACGACAAGATCTACGCGGGCCCGACAAGATCGACACCGCCCCGGGCGAATCCAATGCGCCCCGACGCCGAACCAAGTCCTTCTTCACGGAACGCCAAGATCTACTCCGTTATCCGAGAACGATCCCGTCGAGACCGAACCCCAGATCCGAACCCTGTCGAACCCCGAACCCCTCGGATCCCAAGTTCGCCGAACCCCAAAGTGTGACCCTCTTTTCCGTGACCTATATTTTATAAATAATATTACTTGTGCATATTAAATTGTTCATGCATGCATACTTGTCTGCGGTTTGGGGGCATTATGCCGATTCACCGCATAATTAAATATGGAGTCGATATGCGGGATATCTTTGTCTTATTCCGGACTCCATTTAAATTGGTGTAGCGAATCGATGCCTTGTTTCACCCTGTTATTACAACATTTAATTTGCAGGGGTAGATAAATAACTAGAACCATATATTTAAATGTCGGGACCACGGTTCCGCTTAATATGATCTAAATGCATCGCACCTTTGCCATGTCATACATCATACATGCATCATGCCCGATCTTTTGCCGTAGTATTAAATAGTGCATCCGGTGTTTCTTCTAGTGTTTTGCTTCTTCGCGGATAAGGCCGTTGAGTTGATGCGAGTGTCGATCCGATCTTGGATGAACCTTCGGCAATGTTTTCAGGCGAGCATCTCCCCCTTTCTACCTATCTTACTTTTATAGAATTTATTCCCTCCTGTTGATCTATTGCTATCTGTGTTGCGTTGCTCTAGTTTTCGTACCCGTGATATCCCTTGCAGCCTTATATTGCCTTGGACACATCCTATTACCTGTTGTTTGGTAGATAGTTGGACCTGCGCGTCGTAGTCGCTTGCTCAAGTGCTGTTGCGTGTCGTCAAGTACCACAGTTGTTGGAGTATTTGCCGTATGTTTAAGGTTGGAGATGATCATGGATTTAATTATCGTTTACTTTAATTACTGTTTAATAACTAAAATTGAAGTAGGTAAATGCAGAGGCACCGGTGGGTGATAGATAATATTTGGTTTCCGACCGCTCACTGGTGTCCCGTAGGACCCCGAGTTCTTGACACCTGTTCCGAGATCGAGCGCGCTAACCACATGTGGGATGTATGGGCACCCCCATCGATTTAGTACCTGATTCCAAGTACTGTACTGGGGGCCACAATTAGTTTGGGGCTTTATTACTATTTCGTACTTATGCCATGCTTTACTGCTTTATTTACGATTGTGCGAGGAGCACCTGTACTGTTTAGGATCGTGACCCGTTTTCGCTGTATCGACAAGCCCGAGAGTTTCGGGTTCCCAGTCGTTTACAGCCGGCTCCACAAACCCTGAGTCCGTCTCGGAGCCCGGCCGACTTCGTTGCGGGTGTACTTAGTGGGGTGGCCCCCCGTGCTTGCTTTGGGTCTGGGAAACGTCGTGTCCGAAACCCCGTCGACATACCGTTGGGTGTATGTTTTGTGATCTTGTACCTACCTGATCCGACAACAAGGGTGTAGGTGCGTGTGGATACTTTGGTGCACCCCTGCAGGGTTAAATCTTTTCGAGAAGCCGTGTCCGCGGTTATGGACGACTTGGAGCACAGGTCTCGATCATAGACAACTATAACTAAAGTTTACTGTTATAATTTGACTTGTATCCGATATGACTAGTAATCAGCTTCACTGCGACGGAATGGCTAAATAAAAGTACCAACAACTGCTGGGTTTTGGGATATCTCATGCTAATTGTATTTGACTAGTAAGTGTCGCAACTACAACGGAATGGTTAAATAAAATTGCCCACTGCTTATTATATCAGGATGATTATCTATACCTGACTAGTAATTGATGCAACTAAAACTGAATGAATAAAACTGCCAACTGTGTGAGTTCCTCGGTTGACTTCCTCGTTTGGTCTCGAGGGGGAAACACCAGGATGGGTGTGTTTGGCGGTAGTATCAGGTTGGTTCCGAATAGGTCTTTCTTACCCCTCTCTGATAGCCGCTAGTTGTTTCGAGTCTCTATAGGTTGTTTAGTGCATGCCGCGCTGCCGCTTCAGTCCACCATACCTATGTAGGCGACGACCGCCGAATTCTAGTCTCGCCGTGTACTGGCCTCAGTACTGACCGCTCCTCTTTTTCCTTTGCCCTTTGTCGGCACCCCTTTTGTTTAAGCAGGTTTTGAGATCGACGTCGTTAGCAGGGTTACCCTTCCGGCTTGGCCTGGGCAGGGTTATGGACGCCATTGGTTATTCTTCAGGGCTCTTAGCCCCATTTGCATCTTGTCCGTAGTCAGACGCTCTACCGTTTTCAAGGTGTTTCGGATCTTTGTTCAGTATATCCGTATTCTTGACTCTTGGAGTCGTGTTGTATATATATATCTGTTCTGTGGGTCCCATCGAGGACTGTTGTGTAATGTTATTACTTCGTTTTCCACCCGCACGAAAGTGCCTGGTGGGCACCTTTGAACCGTTTCTATGCGGGTTTGGCGGGAAGCGCTGAAACTTGCATAGGGCCGATTCCGAGGGTGTCACAGCGTGAAAGAGATCGATGCGATTTCTAATCTTGATTTGATTGATATTTTCCTATTTCCTAATCGTAAGCGCTAGATGGGTCTAGAAAAGAAAAGGGCCCAGTTTAGCCCAGAGGAAAACATGGCGTTTTATTTTTTTTCTGAAATCTATACTATGCCTGTATGGAACAAATATTTGGAAAGGGCCCCCAATTTTTTTGGGCCCGGGGCGGCCGCCCCTCTGGTCCCTCCCTAGGGCCGGCCCTGAGCATATCCAACCTCAATCATTTCATTTGGTGGAATATAGAGGTGATTTGTTGGTTTATTTTTAAGATCAGTAAAGTAGATAGTGTCACTATGAGCTTGCAAACCAAAAATGTCCACCTCTACAACCTCAGCAATAGTGCCCAGCACAGTTTTATCTTAATCTAAAGCCAACATCTAGTAAGAGAACTTATCCGAAAGACCAAAGTTGGATTTATGTCTGCTAACTACCCGACATCAGATTCATATCATAAAAGAGAGAGGAATCACAAACGACATGTCCTAACAAAAATCAACTTTACATGCATACGCACTCTCTCACACAATCATGCTTCTTCTGAAGCGGATAAAAAGCTAATAAGGTTCGCATCTCTCAAATAAGGATGGGTATATCCTAAAATTGGCATTACCATGCACCTACAACAAACCAATGGTGAGACCAATTACTGAGATGCGATGATGGCTACTGATGTTTCAGAAAGGATTAAGGGGGAATTTTCATCGGTGTTGTAATGTACTTGTATGCAAGTGGGCGGGAGAGCTGAGCAATAAACCTCGAGCGCTATTGGCACCTCAGGCGATCATGAGTGGATCCTCAATCCTATGTGCCAATATGGAGAGCTTGGACAATATTAAACAATGGACTCATGCCAGACCTCCTCCGCGAGCTGCCGCCACCATGTTCATGCGTCATATAAGAATTATAAGGTTGCATGGACGCACTTTTCAATGCATGAATGCGTGACTTGGTAATCAGATTTTTAGATTAGGGTTTGGTGTATATCAATAAATTAGATGTGCATAGCTATGAACATTCCACCTCGATAGACAGAAGGTGCTTTGTTTTTTCTGTGATACTATAAATTGCTTTGTTCATTGTTTTGGAAGTCTAATTCCACATCTGCACATAACCTAGCATTGGGACATCAAACTAATCTAAACAAAATAATAAAATTTACATCAAAAGCATGCATTTTTAGTAATTGGTAGTTTGCATGGCTGCAAATATCATACCTAAAAGTAAAATTTAGGAACCTCGGGTGTAATTAAAAGACTCTAAATTTACAATGTCCATGGATTCTGATAATTCACCTTTTATACACGAAGAAAGGAGCTATGATCCCCATTTAAAAATAGACCTTAAGAACAATTCAAAGAACGTCTACCTCCCCGATGATAATAATACCACTCTTATTCCAGCAAGCACAAGATCCATGCACGGTACACTACTGTGTGACAAAATTCACCTAGAGATGAGTATTTTTTAAGTGAAAATTAAAATCGAGGAAAAGATAAACAAAAAATATCTGAACCTTAGCACCTATGGGACATTCCATCAAACATCTGCAAGGTAGTATACGGATGGTCTTGCACCTGTGTCATGCCAATTTATCCCTGTCTTGAGACAACGCTTTGAAGTATAAAATTGAAAAGTTGCATGAGAATCAGTTAGGGAGAAATGAATTAGAAGATGCAGGGCTAACCAATCTCCATTAAACGACTCCCGTGGCTAATTGGGTATGGATGAGAGAGGATCGAGGACTCACCGTGGATGGCGAACCCCTCCCTTGTCTATTTCGCCGCCCACAAAAGAACCTCGACATGATGGAGTGAGCAGGCCACTGGAGGAGAAGAGGGATCTGTGGACAATCTCTCCTTATGACCAGGTAGATCCCCCATCAATGCGAACAACTCACCTTCTAGGAAGATTCGGGGTGACACTGGAACGTCCGATCGCCCATCACCAAGGACATGATGATTCGGCGACAAAGCACACAAAGCTACCACGCCAATCACCATGAACAGCTCAACCCGTCAACCGGGTCAAAGCACCGGAGATACCAGGGAGACGATCACCCACCCCCATGAACAAAACAAGGAAAACCCGCCCCACCGAAGATACATCAGGAATGAAAAACTGGACCCATAAACAAAGGGCCACCCGTCGGGCGAAAAAACCCACGCCGCACACCTACCAGACTGTGGAATAACGCACGTGCAAGCCCATCCACCATCCACGCGAAACAGTGCGAAAGCAACACTTCCGCAGGCCCACAAACAACGACGATACCAACAAAGGCCCACATGCAGATACATGAAACCGCAACACGCATGGAAGGTGCCCTGAAATGCCTCAGTGCCCACAAAGCTTAAGCTATAGTTATACAGATGCGATAAGATTTTGGAAGTTCTAATGATATAAAAAACCAAACTATTTAATCGCTCTTGAGATATAGTAAATCTCAAATAGTTCCTCAATAATTTTAACTTTGAAAAGTTTCTTTCGGCCGATGCAACCGTAATATTTTCTTCTCTGGTAGGCCCTTTTTTCACTAACTTATCCCTTGCTTTGTTATAAAGACTAGTCCAATTTATCGGATCATAAATATTCACACTAACTGGTTTCTCATCAACACTAGCAAATTTTGAAAGAGATGAATTAGATACGTGCTCATGATCACTCACACTGTAATTATCCATGTTAATGCCAAAGTTGTTCTCCGCTCTCCTAGCCGAAAATAATATGAAGAACTACTATTTAGAAATAGAATTAGGGCAGTCTGTCCTTGCCATGTTGAGAATTGATACCTTCCGACATTTGTGTCACATCTGTCCTTGCGAGCGAGATGAGAGCAGGGGCAGCGTAGGAGAGGGGCGACGAGCATGGAACAACAAGCGACAAGCGACGGCGTCACATGCTCACGGAGCGGGAGTCATGGCGTGCGTCAGGGTATATGCCCACGATCGGACCGGGAACGACCAAACAAGGACTCATGAGCTGGCCCTATGCGTGAAAGAGATCGATGTGATTTCTAATCTGGATCTGATTGATATTTTCCTATTTCCTAATCGTAAGCGCTAGGTGGGTCTAGAAAAGAAAAGGGCCCAGTTTAGCCCAGAGGAAAACATGGCGTTTTATTTTTTTCTGAAATCTATACTATGCCTGTATGGAACAAATATTTGGAAAGGGCCCCCAATTTTTTTGGGCCCGGGGCGGCCGCCCCTCTGGTCCCTCCCCAGGGCCGGCCCTGAGCATATCCAACCTCAATCATTTCATTTGGTGGAATATAGAGGTGATTTGTTGGTTTATTTTTAAGATTAGTAAAGTAGATAGTGTCACTATGAGCTTGCAAACCAAAAATGTCCACCTCTACAACCTCAGTAATAGTGCCCAGCACAGTTTTATCTTAATCTAAAGCCAACATCTAGTAAGAGAACTTATCCGAAAGACCAAAGTTGGATTTATGTCTGCTAACTACCCGACATCAGATTCATATCATAAAAGAGAGAGGAATAACAAACGACATGTCCTAACAAAAATCAACTTTACATGCATACGCACTCTCTCACACAATGATGCTTCTTCTGAAGCGGATAAAAAGCTAATAAGGTTCGCATCTCTCAAATAAGGATGGGTATATCCTAAAATTGGCATTACCATGCACCTACAGCAAACCAATGGTGAGACCAATTACTGAGATGCGATGATGGCTATTGATGTTTCAGAAAGGATTAAGGGGGAATTTTCATCGGTGTTGTAATGTACTTGTATGCAAGTGGGCGGGAGAGCTGAGCAATAAACCTCGAGCGCTATTGGCACCTCAGGCGATCATGAGTGGATCCTCAATCCTATGTGCCAATATGGAGAGCTTGGACAATATTAAACAATGGACTCATGCCAGACCTCCTCCGACGAGCTGCCGCCACCATGTTCATGCGTCATATAAGAATTATAAGGTTGCATGGACGCACTTTTCAATGCATGAATGCGTGACTTGGTAATCAGATTTTTAGATTAGGGTTTGGTGTATATCAATAAATTAGATGTGCATAGCTATGAACATTCCACCTCGATAGACAGAAGGTGCTTTGTTTTTTCTGTGATACTATAAATTGCTTTGTTCATTGTTTTGGAAGTCTAATTCCACATCTGCACATAACCTAGCATTGGGACATCAAACTAATCTGAACAAAATAATAAAATTTACATCAAAAGCATGCATTTTTAGTAATTGGTAGTTTGCATGGCTGCAAATATCATACCTAAAAGTAAAATTTAGGAACCACGGGTGTAACTAAAAGACTCTAAATTTACAATGTCCATGGATTCTGATAATTCACCTTTTATACACGAAGAAAGGAGCTATGATCCCCATTTAAAAATAGACCTTAAGAACAATTCAAAGAACATCTACCTCCCCGATGATAATAATACCACTCTTATTCCAGCAAGCACAAGATCCATGCACGGTACACTACTGTGTGACAAAATTCACCTAGAGATGAGTATTTTTTAAGTGAAAATTAAAATCGAGGAAAAGATAAACAAAAAATATCTGAACCTTAGCACCTATGGGACATTCCATCAAACATCTGCAAGGTAGTATACGTATGGTCTTGCACCTGTGTCATGCCAATTTATCCCTGTCTTGAGACAACGCTTTGAAGTATAAAATTGAAAAGTTGCATGAGAATCAGTTAGGGAGAAATGAATTAGAAGATGCAGGGCTAACCAATCTCCATTAAACGACTCCCGTGGCTAATTGGGTATGGATGAGAGAGGATCGAGGACTCACCGTGGATGGCGAACCCCTCCCTTGTCTATTTCGCCGCCCACAAAAGAACCTCGACATGATGGAGTGAGCAGGCCACTGGAGGAGAAGAGGGATCTGTGGACAATCTCTCCTTATGACCAGGTAGATCCCCCATCAATGCGAACAACTCACCTTCTAGGAAGAGTCGGGGTGACACTGGAACGTCCGATCGCCCATCACCAAAGACATGATGATTCGGCGACAGAGCACACAAAGCTACCACGCCAATCACCATGAACAGCTCAACCCGTCAACCGGGTCAAAGCACCGGAGATACCAGGGAGACGATCACCCACCCCCATGAACAAAACAAGGAAAACCCGCCCCACCGAAGATACATCAGGAATGAAAAACTGGACCCATAAACAAAGGGCCACCCGTCGGGCGAAAAAACCCACGCCGCACACCTACCAGACTGTGGAATAACGCACGTACAAGCCTATCCACCATCCACGCGAAACAGTGCGGAAGCAACACCTCCGCAGGCCCACAAACAACGACGATACCAACAAAGGCCCACATGCAGATACATGAAACCGCAACATGCATGGAAGGTGCCCTGAAATGCCTCAGTGCCCACAAAGCTTAAGCTATAGTTATACAGATGCGATAAGATTTTGGAAGTTCTAATGATATTAAAAACTACTCTCTCGGTCCATATTAATAGTCTTAATTAAATAATTAGTCATAATTGAGACCATTAATATGGACCGAAGTGAGTACTTTCTTTGATCCAATTAATGATCTCAGACTTTTTAGATATGGATAGTGCTAGATATATCTGAATTTAGATAAATCTGGGGCTATTAATTTAAATTGGAGGGATTAGCGAAATATATAGGTGGTTAATTAAAGCCACAGAGAGAGATATGATATATACTTACATAGTTTACAAATACCTTTTCAAGACAAGGCAAAGAAACCGACACGTAGTTAATTAACACTTACATACTTACATTATATGCCTTGTTTAGTTATAAAGCAAATGGCCACTGTGCTGAAACCATTAGCAATTGTTCGTATTAACAGTGAGCCTAAACAGCCATACCATGCACGCCGAACGCCCTTCGGCAGATAGCCTGAGAGCCCTTCCTGTCCACCAGGCTTAAGCCTATAGATATATTCTACGAATTTATACATTAAAGAACGTTTAGGTATATTTATTTTTACAAAATTAAAATGTCTTATATTTTTAAACAGACGGAGTACATACCTATGAAAGGGAAATGCTCCAAGACACGTTATTGCTTTTTCAAGCGATTCAGAAAACAAACTTCCGTGTGGGGCCTAGGGCCTTCAGTGTGTGGAGCTTTTTTTTTCCTCTTTGCCTTCTGCGTTGGTGCAACGAAATCCGAATCGCGGATGCTACCGACACTTGCTTAAAGATGGTGTTTTGGGGGATTAATTAGTAGCGCCGGGATGCCAATTGCCAATCATATTACTGCAGAACACCCTGGATCAATGCTTGGAGAAAGTGAAGCTCCACCACAGAACACCCTGGACCAATTCGCCACCGTGTTTTATTACTTTATAATCTATCTCAAGACTCGAGTGGTACATCGGATTATCTATAGTAAAGCGTTCGCCAATTGTCATCCGGTGGTGAGAACGACCGGAAGATCGGCGATGACTCGCGAGGTTGGAGAGCAACGAATATCTCCATTTTTGTATAGCAAATCCGACGAATATCTCAGTCCGCCGGCCAATGAGAATATGTTACTTTGCTCGATTCCCTCGTCAATAGTATTGACTTCTCTTTAGCATTGGGAGTACTAATAAAAAAGGTTTGGAAGTGTGAGGAGTTCATTCATACAGATTAACCATAAACTTCCCATCAGAATATCATGTGTTACAAGCCTGCAACTCGGCCGCTGAACATACGTCAACACACATGGCATGGCACATACTAAAGTAGCCGAAAGTGCACACGGGTTCATATCCGTTTGCCTTTTTTCTTGCGGGTATCTCAAAAATATTTGATACGGACGTACTAGGATACCAAGTGTGGACGTATCTCCACCGGACCAACCCAAATAGCTGGCTGACTGAAACGGTCAGTTTCTATTTGTTTGGATTGGTCTGTGCGATTCAGTGGCACGATCCATTTATCTGTGTTGGCCCGCATTAATTAAAAAAATTATTTTTAAAAGATTTAACATAAAGTACATAGACAAATGTATATTTTGACAGGCAAATAAACTAGATTAGGTAATCTAATTAAAATAGTGCTTACATATGAATAGTTCACACTCACATGGTTCAAATTACAAGAAACAAATAAGAGATTAATCAATTTGGTTTCCTGCACGAGTCCATATATGCTCAACCAAATCTTGTTGAAACCGGTCATGGGTGTGCCCGTGACACAAATTTTTATGCACTGCATAAAATCTTACCAAGATGTTAGACCTGTCTCTCGACCAACTGACCCTGAAAGTCTCAACCTTGGTCGAAGATGCCGTCATCACGTTCGTCCTCGACGATCATGTTGTGCACAATTACACAAACAATCATCACATCTCATATCCCCTCCATGCTTTAGATTCTAGCAGGGTATCGAACAATAGCTCATCTTGACTGAAGCACACCAAATGCTCACTCCACATCCTTCCTAGCGGTCTCTTGCTCTTTCGCAAACTTCTTGCATTTTTTATCCCCGGGGTTCCAGATTGTCTTCACAAAGGTGGCTCAAGAGGGATATATACCGTCAGCTAGATAGTAACTCATATCATATGGTGCCATTGATCTCATAGGAAACCTGTGGGGCATTGCTTTCTATCAGTCTAGCAAACACCGAAGACTGCTACAACACATTGATGTAATTGCTTGATCCAGCCATGCCTGCCAAATCCAGAGATCATGTGATGCAATAGTCTCTAGTATGACGGTGCACCCCTTCGTATGTCCTTTGAACTACCCTTGCCAATCAAAATGACAGTTCTTCCACTGCTAGTGCATGTAGTCGATGTTGCCAAGCATCCTAAAAAATCCCCTACTCTAGTTGATGGACAAAATATGGGCAATGTCTTTGGTGTTTGGCTCTCTCGGATAATTTTTGCCAAACACCGCACTAACTGCGCTGCAAAACCGATACATGGCCTCGTGGCATGTGCAATCGCTCATGTGCATGTAGTCATCGAGGAGATCACCGGGCACTTCATATGCAAGTTGTTGAATGGCAGCAGAACATTTCTCGTAAGAAGAAAAGACAATCTTATCGGTATCATCGTACATGGCCTCGAAGTAGTTATCGTACTCCCTCACCCACTGAGAATGTCCAAGAACATGTTCCTAGACATCCGATAGCGGCGACAGAATACCTTCTCTTTAAAGACCGGATTAGTTGGATGGAAGTAGCCCTTGTAAAGGCGTATGTGCCCAGCTTCCCAATCGCGTATATGGTTGGCTTCGCGCCGCATCGCCGAGTCACCTCTACGTGGCGGCAGAAGGTAGTGGTCATGCACCATCTGTGCAGCTACTAGCCAAACGTTGGTCTCACCATCGGACGATGACTCGGCGAAATTCTTGTAGAAGAATTCGATTTCCCTTTGACTGCTACTCATATGTTTGTTAGATGTATATATCTGTATATTGTATTTCCCCCATATGTTAGGGGGCTTCCTGCATATTTGACCTGTACCTGTACTATATATTGTGGCCTTTGACCCCTAGAGGAATATAAGTTGTCTATTCCTAACATGGTATCAGAGCCACGTTTAGCCTAGTTTTCTCCTCACAACTTCATCGCCGCCACTGTCCCTGTCGCCGCCGGCCTTGCCGTCATCGCCGCCGCCGGTTGCCGCTCGTTTCTGCACCGATTGATCTTTTTCGGCCCAGATCTGACCCGATTTCGCCCAGATCGGGTCGATCTGTCCTGATTTCGTCCAGATCCGATCGTTTTGTCCAGATCCGATCCGATCTTCTACTGCCGTCGTCGGCCGTCCTCTGCCTGGCCGCCGCCGCACTTCTGCCCGGCCGCACTCCCCGCCGACCGTTCGCCGCCGGCCGCCGAACTCCCCGGCCGCGTGCGCACTGCTCCGCTGCTCCGAAAGCGAACCCCGCTGGGACTCCTGGGAACCTCCGCGCGCCTGGGTACCTCCTGCCGCGCGCGTGGGTCTCCACGCCGTCAACCGCCTCCCGCCGCGTGGGCCTCCATGTCGCTACCTCCTGCTGCCCACCTCCTGCTGCCGACGGGACAGTGCACCGTCGCACCGTCTGCATGCGCGCGGGCCCGCCACTTCCTGCCCCGCGTCCCGCCTCGTGACTGCCTCCTGGCCGGCGCCCTGTCCCGCGTCTGCACGCTCCCAAAGGATCGGCCCCACTCCCTGCCACCGCGGGCCCTCCCCCGTCTGGCTGCATCTCGCCTGCTGCCGTCAGCTCGCGTCAGGACCGGTCAGATCTAGATCTGATCTGATCCGTGTCAAAAAAAAGTGATATGTCTTCTTCATCTGGTTATGTTGCGATTCCTCGCTGCTCGGTGATCTTAGATGGCGCGAACTACCCTGATTTCGCTGCCTTTATGCGCGTTCACATGCGTGGTCTCCGTCTTTGGGGTGTGCTCTCCGGGGAGGTCTCCTGTCCGTCGTGCCCCCTGCTCCTGTGGCTCCTCTTCCACCGAATTCTCGGTGCTGATGCTTCTCAGGAGGCCAAGGATGCTGCTCAGAGTGCCGATGATAGTGCTGTTGCTGCTTATGACCTAAAGTTCAAGCAGTAATCTTCTGATCTTGAGGCCTATCGACACGCTCTGACTGCTTACACCCAGTGGGTTGATGAGGATGCTCGTGCTGCTGCTGTTCACACCTCCTTCTACCCCTATTGTGTCTTCTTCAGGATCTCCTCCCCCTGATGTCTCTTCTTCAACACCGTCCTCCTCTGCTCCGTCTAGTTCTCCTAGTTCTCCTCGTTCTCCGGAGTCTTCCTCTACTATTCCCTCTTCTTCATCGTCGTCTCCTGCGTCGTCTTCCTCTGATGATCTTCCCTCTTCTCGTCCTGTTCGTCAGCGTCGTGCCCCCAACCGTTACTCTCCTAGTCAGTATGGTCTTTCTGTTGCCTCCGAGCCGACTTCTTATCGGGATGCTGAGCATCATCCTCAATGGCAGCTGGCCATGGCTGGGGATATTGCTGCGCTTGAGCGCACTGGCACCTGGGATCTTGTTTCTCCCCCTCCCGGTGTTCGTCCTATCACGTATAAGTGGGTCTATAAGATTAAGACTCGCTCTGATGGATCTCTTGAGCGCTATAAAGCGCGTCTTGTGGCTCGTGGTTTTCAGCAGGAGCATGGTCGTGACTATGATGAGACCTTTGCTCCTGTGGCTCATATGACCACTGTGCGTACTCTTCTTGTTGTTGCTTCTGTTCGTCACTGGTCTGTGTCCCAGCTTGATGTTCAGAACGCCTTTCTCAATGGTGAGTTGAGTGAGGAGGTTTATCTGAAGCCTCTTCCTGGGTATTCTGTTTCCGAGGGGATGGTTTGTCGTCTTCGACATTCTCTTTATGGTCTCAAACAGGCCCCTCGTGCCTGGTTTGAGCGCTTTGCTTCTGTAGTGACTGCTGCTGGTTTCTCCCCTAGTGCTCATGATCCAGCGTTGTTTGTTCACACTTCTCCTCGTGGACGCACTCTTCTTCTTCTCTATGTTGATGATATGATCATTACCGGTGATGATCCTGAGTATATCGCCTTTGTTAAGGCTCGTCTTCGTGATCAGTTTCTTATGACTGATCTTGGTCCTCTTCGATACTTTCTTGGGATTGAGGTTTCCTCCACTTCTGATGGCTTTTACATCTCTCAGGAAAAGTATATTCATGATCTTCTTGCTCGTGCTGCTCTTGGGGATGAGCACACTGTTGAGACTCCTATGGAGCTTAATGTTAAGCTTCAACTTACTGATGGTGATCCTCTGTCTGATCCGACGCGTTATCTTATCTTGCTGGGAGTCTTGTTTATCTTGTTGTCACTCGTCCTGACATCTCTTATCCTGTTCATATTCTGAGTCAGTTTGTTTCTGCTCCTACCACTGTTCACTATAGTCATCTTCTCCGTGTTCTTCGTTATCTTCGTGGTACGATCACTCGTCGCCTTTTCTTTCCTCGTTCTAGCTCCCTCTAGCTCCAGTGCTATTCAGACGCTACGTGGGCGAGTGATCCTTCGGATCGCCATTCACTTTCTGCTTACTGTGTGTTTCTTGGTGGTTCGCTCATTGCTTGGAAGACGAAGAAACAGACAGCGGTTTCCCGTTCGAGTGTTGAGGCTGAGTTGCGTGCTATGGCCTTGTTGACTGCTGAGGTGACCTGGTTACGGTGGTTACGTGCGGATTTTGGAGTCTCTATTACCACACCCAGTCTGGTTTTATCTGACAGTACAGATGCTATTAGTGTTACACGTGATCCGGTAAAGCATGAGCTTACCAAGCCTAAACATTCTCCGGATAGATCACTCTTGCTAGACTGGCGTGTAGTTAGTGTAGTTGTCCGCCAATCCAATCGGACGCATTCGGTCGCGCTTGTACTGATCGAATTGGGCGACCCCATGAAGTTCTCCATAAGATAGATCCGACTGAGACATCAAAATATAATAGATCTCGCGTCACATGGCATCCAGATATTTTAGCACATCATAATTTATAGTCACGAGGCAAGGTAACATTATGGCACGCTACTCCAGCTGTGTGTCGTGGGTCTAGCTGGGAGCATGGAGAATGTTTTATTTCCCTAGCTTTTGCAGCCTGGACTCCTGCTGAGCGTGTGGTACACCGCATCGCGTGCCACTCCGCACTGTGCGCGCGCTTGGGCAGTGGCGGTGTCTGCGTCGCCACTGAACGCGTCCGTCCCGGCGGTGGCGCGCGCGCGGATCCCACCCTGTCCGGTGTGGCATAGCCACCGTCTCATACGCGCCGTGCCCGCGTCGAGACAGCGTCGGCGCCGTTTTCTGTGTACTGGTAGGCCGCAGCCCGCAGGCAGCAGCCGCTCGCCTGCTTGGCAAGACTTTGTGCCAAATCGGCGCGCTTCTGTAGGCCTAGCACGCAGCAGCAGGTTCTCTGAGATATGTCATCTTCCTAACTGAGATTTTTATTGGCAAACGCCCCTATAGTATAATAAGAACTTGAATCTCAGATAAAAAAAGAACTTGAATCTGTGTCTTTGAGGATTTGAATTTGGGTATCTAGATTGTACATCCACTTCCCTTCCCTAACCGATCGAGACTCACTTATTGATAAAGAATATGCTCCAAGCAAAGTTGTATTATATATATTATATAACCAAGTACGGTTATACCTACACACAACTAAAATTACCATAAGCACAGAAATCATATAACACCCGATACCGTCTGACATTGATTAGAAAAAAAATATTGTTATTAGAATTACACAAATCACAACCTGCATGTTATGTGATCAGAAATACTCTAAAATAAAATCAATAAAAATCATTATGTCCTTAGTGTTGACCAAGCAATTTATTAGAAAATGTCATTGTTAGGTTGCCCCGTCAATAAACTAATTAGTCTTCAATCTGTAACGTGAGGCGGGGTGACCAATTTAGGTTGAATTCGCACATGTCTAGCTAAATTCACAAGTCGTTGGATTAGATTTAAATAGGTATCAAAGTCCTTATTGTTTTCTTTTGAATAGGATCCCCACCTGAATATATATTATTTCAAAAGATCAACAACACATTTATATTGGTATACATAAGATTGATGAGCCAAACAAAATATTTATATGCTTTTAGAATAGTTTGTTTACAAACTAGTAGAATACAATATTTGGAATGCAAATTGTAGCAAAACAAAGGGCATACGTGTATGAGTCAATTCGGGAGTGGAGCGGTGTATCTTGGTCGTTCATTTGCTGCTCTAAACGGTTGATTTGTGAACCATTCACATATATATAAACCTTTGTATTCGCCAAAATCAACCCACACTCTACCTTACAGATGTTTCATAAGAACATTTCATTGAGGTTTCACGTGTGTTTCAGAATGGACGAGGCGGTAAATGTTTTGCTAGTGGAACACGTTTGAGTTCTTCCAAAACTTAGATTCATTACGACATGTTTATCAATTGTTTCACGCAAGTTCAAAAAAATGAAACATATTTCAAATATTCTTAAATTTGGAACGAGGCATCCTCAAAGACGGATTGTATCTCAGTTTTGAAAAATAATAAGCTTTACTTTCCTCATCACAAGGTTAATACTCACATACAGACAAGAAAACACCATCAATTGATACCATACTCAGATTATACAATTGTTGAACGCAATACAAGTTGAACCACATTGCCCCTCTTTGAGTAAATTTTTAAGGGACCAAGACTTGTGTGGGCGATGTAGTAATTGACCTATCTTTTGATTGGTGAGACAAATTGTTGAGTCTGTCGGAACAATGTATGTAAGATGTGACCAACTTATCTCGTACCCTAACGAGTATATAAGATCAGTCCACCTATCATCATTTTTATGTCCTTCCATGTCTTATACTTATCCATACATCTCTTCCAAGATGACATTCTACTCTCGCGTACTGTTTGTTGACCATCGCCTCTAGCAAAGCACAATGACTTGCTTCCTTAAAGGGTGTGCTGCGCGAGTTTCCTTGCTCCGATCCTTGCTAGACACTATAAAAGAAACCAGACCATATTCGCTAGTGGCGGAGCTATGCATAGCCCAGCCCCCCTCCCCCCGCCAAAGAAAATGTTGACTAATACCCCTTCATATTTGACAAAAAATAGCCTATATTTAGCCAATTTGCCCCCCACCAATAGTGGCCCAAAGGGTGTCTTTTGCCCATTTGCCCCCCAACCACTTGCCCCAAGCTCCGCCAGTGATATTCGCATATTCTATTGTTGGCATCTGTTGACTAGTGGTATGGACCAGGAAATCTCTGTAAATACTTAGCAAACGGATTTTTAGGGGTTTTCTGATAAAGCAACAAAATAAAGTGCAAGTAATAAAGACAACGAACAAACACATCAAGTGGCCCAATCCTTTCTTAGCAAAGGACAAGCCGGTGGAAATACTTATAAGGACCAAACATTCTCGAGGACACATGGGAATTCTGTCAAGTGCTTTCGCTTCAAATAGCTGAGTACTCTTCTTTGGTGTTGTAAGTGTTGTGTGGTTGAACCTGTGCTAATGTACCGACCTTACTTAGACTAATACATACTTGTGATTAAACCCCCTGCAAGCATCCGCAACTACAGGAAAGTAATTAAGATATACACCTAACCATAACCTTAAACCCTGAGATCCTACACTCCATTATGCAAAGGTGTCCTAACGGGGGTTTACGTTTTTGTCACTCCAGCAACCCCATAATTAGTAGCCAAATACACAATGCATTCCACTAGGCCCATAAATGGTGAAGTATCATGTAGTCGACGTTCACATGACACCACTAGAAGAATAGCACCACAACTTAAATACTAAACCATTGAATAATAACTCAACACAAATCCACTACTAACAACATGACTTCTCCCATGTCCTCAAGAACTAAATAAACTACTCACGAGACATCATATGGATCAAGATCAAAGATGATATGGTAATAGATAACAATCTGAACATAAACAATAATCCAATGGTTCCACTCATAAGCATCAACTACAATAGTAATCAACACCGGGAAAGTTTCCCCTAAGAACTATGCAAGTATTCAACACGATTGTTACAGCGGGATGGAGTGGTGATGATGGTGCTGGTGGAGATGATGGTGTGGATGATGATGATCCCGATGAATCCTAGCTTGATGATGGTGTTGATGGCGACAATCTCCCCTCTCCGGGAAGGAATTTCCCCGACAGAAATCTGTTTGCTGGAGAGCTCTTTCTCTATCGGTGTTTTCTGCCTCGCAGATGCGGCGAAAATCTTTCTGTGGTCGCTCCCCTAGTATTAGGGTTCCGAGAGGATGATATAGGCGAGAGGGCGGAGTCGGGAGCCGGCCAGGTGGGCCACACCTTCCCTAGGCGCGGCCCAGGGGGGACCCGTGCCTAGGGGGTGTGGGCCCCCTGTGGCCCAGCTACGCCTCCCCTTCTGGCTTCCTTCGTCTTCTGAGAAAATATGATTTTCCAATATTTTCTTGGTATTTGTCTGATCTTCACAAAATTGCATCAAAACACCTCCTTTTCCATCAGAATCTAGACTCCAGCAGTCCATCCTCCAAGAATCATCCAACATGCAAAAACAGAGGAAAAGACATAAGTGATACCTCATAAGAAGACATATACCAGTGAATAGAGTCAAATTATGATATAGAATGGTGATGCAAATTGGATGTATCAACTCCCCCCAAGCTTAGACCTTCGCTTGTCCCAAAGAGAAAACTGAGCTCAGTAAACATGTCCACAGGTTTATGGAGTGAAGTGTCGATAAAAGAATACGGACAAGAAGCATCACACTTACCATTACATAACTCATAGAAGAAAGAAACTCACCATTATATAACTTAGCTTGCAACAAGTATATGAGTCACAATACAGATGGATAAATATAAATCATAATTGGAATTGGCAAACTTTGTTCTTGGTCAGAGAACAGCTGGCAAACAGTTTCACAAAAAGCTTTTTGTAGAAGTCTTCAAAACAGGAGCACTCTTTGCTCAAAAAGATTTTTCACAATGATGGCTTTCAAAGTAATACTCAATAGATAAGAGTTTTGTGCAAACAAGGAAGATAAAGAACATGATTGAATAAATCACCATATGAATGCTTGAAACACAACAACTCAAATGCTTGCTGGAGATACAGAGGAAGTAGGTTTACTGACTCAACTTATAAATAGGAGAAAGGTCCCTTCATAGAGGGAAGCAGGGATTTCAAGTCATAAAGAGCTTCCAAAAGATTATGGTACTTACTAGCTTTGAGCCCTCATTGCCCCTATCATAGGCATCTTGAGATGATTAAGGTTAAAGTGAACAAGGATGGAGTATATGCTTGACGAAATATAAGTTGGCAATCTCATGTCCCTTGAGTACAAGGGCCGCTCCTCATGCTACTCAACTTTGATCACCGGTAAGTTCTTGTCATTGTAAGTACATGTGTATCATAAAGAACCGCCAACGGGGTACCCCTTGCACATGGTACAGGAGCTATCCCATAACCAAAATACCAAAGCAAGCAGACAATGAGCATCTCAGCAATCTTTTTATTTACTATGTGCATAGGTTTTTATTGAGAATGCTTCACAGAATGTTTATTATGGTGATGCTACAAGTTTCCACCATTATTAGGCATGGCTTAGTCTAGAGGCCTAGGTGACATGGTTATACCCTACGGGTACGTGATCTCAGCATACCTGGTCCATCCCAAGGAGGGCCCACGGCGTATGTACGCCGGCCCATGAAGACTTTCGGGTGGCCCAGGCCCATGATGCCTTCGGATCCTTGGAGAGCAAGACTAGAGTAGATAGGAAATTCAAAGGGGTAAAACCCTAGAACCTGTAACCGACTAGGACTATGCCCGGGACCTGCCTAAGTCTATATAAAGGCCAGGAGGGCACGACCTAGATCTCTCGACTCATACTTTCGCATACACACGTCCATGCCAGATTGCATCTGCGCACCCCTGTAACCTTCGGTTCCGCCGTAATCAAGAGCAGACAAGCAGGAGTAGGGTTTTCCCTCCGGGGGCCTGAACCTGGGTAAACCTTGTGTCCCCGTGTTGCTTGTTTGCTAACCGTTCCACGATCGCCAGCATCCCCATCTTCTCAAAAACTCAAGTCCATAACAATGGGCATTGATGAGATCAAACCTCGTCAATTGGCGCCGTCTGTGGGAACTGGGGGCGCTGATTGTGCGATCGTGACGGTCCCAACCCGATCGATCTACAACTCTGCAGCAATGGAGAGTCATCTCCTCTTCGGCGCTTTCGACTTCACCGCCCACTCGCCGGCCACCATGAAGGACTTCGAGCCCATAGGCGACGGACTCGAAATCCTGTTCGGGAGTTTCTGCTTCCAGGTGGGGAAAACTGGCACCCTCCGCCTCCCTGAGCGGGTGCCCCTACCATCAATCAGGCATGCTTCGTGGGCCCCACACCCCGTGCTATGCACAACATCATCAACAGATGATTCCTACGACAGAAGCAGCTGCAACTCCGATCTGTGCGATCCGCCATCGGATGCAGGGACCTACGGTTCCGGATCTGAAAGCTGCGGCAGCAGCGGACCAATCTGCGAGCGCTACCAATGCACCGCAGTCATCCAAAGCGACGTGGATCAGCAAACGCCCAACCCGCCAGAACGGAACGGCGGGAATAGAAGAAGCCAGTCCCCCCCACCCGAAGGGGAAACCAACGGCGGCCACGTCATCCGCCTTATCAAAGAAGGATGGGCCCAGGTCCGCAACGCCGTGGCAGGCAACATAGTACTGCCTACAGACGCCTCCCATGATATGCTGATGGCCTACCACCTGCTCCTGATCGAGGAGCACAAGAAGCATGTCAAGATGTAGGAGGTGCTCGACAAGCGCAAGCAAGCAGCCTCAGAGTCCAGCGCGAGACGAGCTGCGCTCTCCGCCATGGGCATCGGCTCCAGCTCGAACGCCAACCTAGGCAATAAGCACCGCTCTCGGATGGAGAACATGGATCCCTAGGAGCGCCGTGAGTTGACGCGAACTCTCCACACATCCTTCATGGAGATGGATGCCGACGACAACGTCATCCCGAAAACGCCGTAGGCTGCGATCATGGCAGCCACTGCGTACCTCGCGGCCCACCCACCTCTGAAGGGAGACCCGAATAGGGCCATGCACAAGTCCGCACTTACCGGACTCGGACTTTTTGGAGCTGCGCTCCACCAGGAAGCTCCCACGAAGACGAAGAAGAAGGCTCCGGTCAGGTTTGACCGCAGCCCAACCCCTTCATCCGAAGAAGAAGAACATGACCTTCCCCGAAGGAAGAAGAGTTCGCGCTGCCGCGACCGCGACTACGACGCCAGAGATGCGCTCACACAGCGCAAAATCGACAAAGCGCGCATGCTCGTCTGAATCCGAGATGGACGAAGACGAAGAAGAACTCTGCGCAGCCCGATGCTTCAGCAGATCCGTCCGGCGGACACGGATGCCGCGAAATTTCAAGCTTCCTTCGGATACTCCGAAGTTCGACGGCACTCAAGACACAAAGGCTTGGCTCAGCGACCACTTATCATCCGTCAAACTACATGGTGGAAACAAAGAGACTGCCATGCAATGCCTTCAGCTGCAGCTGACAGGCACAGCCCGGATCTGGCTCAGCAGCCTATCTTCAGGGTCCATCCAAAGCTGGGATGAGCTAGCTTACAGCTTCATCCGAAACTTCAAAGTCACCAGCAAGAGGCCCGCCTCAATCGAAGAGCTGCGAGCCTGCACTCAACGAACGGGCGAATCCATTCGCTCGTACATACTACGCTGGTCCAACACAAAGAACTCCGCAGCCCACATCTCCGAAGAGAGGGCCATCGACGCCTTCAGGGACGGCATCAAGCGCCAAGACTTCAAGGAGGAACTTGGGCGCGTCAAGCCCAAAACACTCGACCACCTCATGGACATCGCCAACAGGTGGGCTGATGGCGAAGATTCCATTCACCGAGCACAATCGGAAGAAGAAGATGACTACGGTCGACGGCGAGAGCGCCGTAGCAAAAGAAGATCGCGCGTCTACGACGATCGCGACGGACCCGACATGGTCGCGGCTGGCTACGCCGATCGCCGCAACGACGCCAACCGCAACAGCGGAGGATACCGCGGAGGAAACTTCCGCGATGGGGGGCACCAAGCGCAGTCGTGGCAATGCCGCGACCGCGATAATGGACCCTCAGCATACGAAAAGCTTTCGGGTCCATGCACCATCCACTTCTACATCGACAAGCAGGATGGCAAAAAGAAGGCCAGCCACATGCTCAAGGACTGCCGCGAGTTCCAGAAACTCAGCGAAAGCATGGTGCAGATGAGGCAGCAAGCCCCAATCCCTGCGTTCGGAAACGCACCCGCGCCAGGTGAAATAGCGCATGGAGCTCCTCCACCGCCATCCGTTGGAGGCCCGAACCAACCAGTCGCACCAGCACAGAATAACGCTAGGAACGGGTATCCCCCGTCGAAAGGAGCACTGATGATCCAGAAGGGGCGCCCCACGAATAGGGTGCAGAAGAAAATCACCCGACAAATCAACCTGGCCGTGGCAACTCCACCCGCCATCCCTGAGTACCTCAGCGGATCGGAGTCCTGCATCACGTTCAGTCGTTCGGATCACCCTTGCCAGATCCCTCGCCCAGGTCATGCTGCCCTGGTGCTGGAGGCGCAGATCGGAGGCTTCGAGATGAGTCGCGTCTTCATGGACGGCGGCAGCGGCATCAACCTGATGTTCGCAAGCACCCTAGCAGCAATGCGGATCCCGCAGTGCAGCCTGGAACAGTCAGACACAATGTTCCACGGCATCGTTCCAGGGATGGGCATATTCCCCCTGGGCAAAATATGGCTCGACGTCATCTTCGGCAAGCCGGACAACTTCCGACCGGAACGGCTCGAATTCGAAGTGGTGGACTGGCCATCACAGTACCACGCCATCCTCGGGCGTGTAGCATTCGCAAGGTTCCTGGCTGTCCCACACTATGCATACCTGCTACTCAAGATGCCAGGGCCGAAGGGCATCATCACAATCCACGGGAGCTTCACCCGATCGGACCAATGCGACAGGGATTTCAACAGAATCTCCCAGTCATTCGGCATGCAGCAGGAGCTCCTAAGGCTCCGCGAGGTGACAGACAATGGGGCACCCTTAGTCGCACGACAAAACGCACCTGACATGTCTTTTGACTCCACCGTCAACACAAAGAAGGTGCAAGTCCATCCGACGGATGCCTCCAAGACGGCGCTGATCGCCAACGACCTCAGCCCCGCATAGGAAGGCGCGCTCGTCGAATTCCTCCGTGAGCGCTGGGAAATCTTCGCCTGGTGTCCTGCGGACATGCCAGGAGTTCCCAGGGAATTCGCCGAGCACGCACTCAACGTCTTTCCAGACACCAAGCCCGTCAAGCAGTCCATCCGAAGACTGTCCGAGCCACGAGCCGAAGCTATCAGCAAGGAAATCAATAGACTACTCGCTGCAGACTTCATCAGGGAAATCAAAGAAAGCGAGTGGCTTGCAAATACAGTGATGGTCCCAAAGAAGGACACGGACATCCTGCGGATGTGCGTGGATTTCACGTCGCTAAACAAGCATTGCCCAAAGGACCACTTCCCTCTTCCTCGGATCGATCAGATCATCGATTCGACTGCAGGTTGCGAGAAACTCTCCTTCCTTGACGCCTACTCAGGCTACAACCAGATTCGACTCAAGGTCGAAGATTAGGAGAAAACGACGTTCATCACATCGTTCGGAGTGTTCTGCTACAACACAATGCCCTTCGGGCTAAAGAACGCAAGTGCCACGTACCAGTGATGCATGCAGGCATGCCTCAAGGACCAGATCGGTCGCAATGTTCAAGTCTATGTCGATGACATAGTCATAAAAACCAGGGAGGCAAGGACACTTATCGACGATCTCCGCGAGACGTTCGACAAACTCGATCGCTACAAGATTAAACTCAACCCCGAAAAGTGCGCCTTCGGCGTCCCATCGGGTCAGCTGCTTGGGTACTTCATCTCTCAGCGAGGGATCGAGGCGAACCCGAAGAAAATCAGAGCCATCATGGCAATGGAGAAGCCGAAAAACCTCAAGGGTGTCCAGCAGCTCGCAGGACGAATAGCGGCATTGAGCAGATTCATCAGCCGCATGGGCGAGAAGGCCCTGCCATTCTACCAGCTGCTACGCAAGGCTGATAAATTCGAGTGGATGCCCGAAGGCAATGATGCATTCGAAAGACTCAAGCGGCTTCCCTCCACCTCGCCCGTCCTGGTCACGCCAAAGGAGCGCGAGCCTCTGCTGCTGTACATAGCAGCCACACACCAGGTGGTCAGCACCGTGCCAGTGGTCGAACGACCCGAAGAAGGCAAGACCCACGGGGTCCAGCGCCCAATCTACTACCTCAGCGAGGTACTGACACCAACAAAGCAGCGGTACCCTCACTACCAGAAGCTCGCCTACGGCGTGTTCATGACGGCTCGACGGCTGAGCCATTACTTCCAGGAGCACCAGGTGATGGTCATCAATGAGGCACCCCTGAACAGCATCCTGAATAACCCAGAGGCCACAGGACGCGTGGCCCTGTGGGGCATCGTGCTGTCACCCCTGGACATCATCTACGAGAAGCGACTCGCAATCAAATCTCAAGTCCTCCCGGACTTACTCGTACATTGGATGGAGCTGCAGCTGCCAGACACCCCAGACATGTCGCAGTCATGGACAATGCACTTTGACGGCTCCAAACGTGAAGCTGGAGCAGGATCTGGGGTCATACGGACCTCCCCGCAGGGCGACCAGATGAAGTACGTCCTCCGGATGAAATTCCGAGCCTCCAACAACGAGGCCGAATACGAAGCCCTCATCCACGGCATGAGTATGGCAAAGATCTGCGGCGCAACGCGCCTGGTCATCTACGGTGACTCCAACCTCATCGTCCAGCAGACGATGAACGAGTGCGATGCACACGCCGAAAACATGATCGCGTACCGCGCGCTCTACAACGCGCTCGAAGGAGAATTCGACGGCTGCGAGCTTCGGCACGTCGGAAGAGAAAGCAACGAGGAAGCCGACAGACTCGCCAACATCGGCTCCACCTGCGCAAAGGTGCCACCAGATGTGTTCCTCGAACAGATCTGCGTGCCATCCATCAAGCGAAAATTCCCCAAGGGATCACCCGAAGAAGCAGAACACTCGGGGGCTACGCTGCCCGAAGGACATGAAGGACCCGAGAAACTGGACACAGAGGTCGCCATGGTCAACCTGATGCAGGTCATGGCAGTCGAAGAAACTTGGACGCGACCATACCTCCAGTTCTTGATAAACGGAGAACTGCCTGACAGCCCGACAGATGCCCAGCGCATATCTCGTTGGTCAAAAGCCTTCACCATCATCAATGGCGAGCTATACAAGCGCAGTATTACGGGCGTACTACAAAGGTGCTTCACCATCGGTGACGGGAAAGCCATCCTCCAAGACATCCACGAGGGCATCTGCGGCCATCATGCAGGCAGCCGCTCCCTTGTCGCCAAAGCTCTACGAGCCGGATTCTACTGGCCAACGGCCATGAGCGATGCAAAGGACATCGTACGAAGATGCAACGGGTGCCAACGGTTCGCCGACAAACCTCACGCACCCGGGTCAGAGCTCAGACCCATACCTATAGCCTGGCCCTTTGCTCAATGGGGCCTCGACATGATCGGCAAACTGCCAAAGTCCTCGAAAGGGGGGCACGTTTACCTCCTGGTCGCAGTCGACAAATTCACCAAGTGGGTCGAGGCCATGCCGGTCACCAACCAAAAGGGAAAAACTGCCGTCAAGTTCTTCGAGTCCATTGTCCACAGGTTCGGCGTACCGCACAACATCATCACCGAGAATGGATCGAACTTTATCTCCAAGGAGTTCCAGGACTTCTGCGAAGGCCTCGGGATCAACATAACGTACGCCTCAGTGGCACACCCGCAAACGAACGGGCAAGTGGAAAAGGCCAACGGCCTAATCGGCGCTGGCATCAAGAAGCGCCTCATGAGTCCACTCGAACGGAAAGCTGGAGCCTGGACGAAAGAGCTACCATCCGTACTGTGGAGCTTACGGACTACACCAAACAGCTCCATCGGCTACACGCCGTTCTTCATGGTGCACGGAGCCGAGGCCGTGCTACCAGCTGAAGTATGCCACCAGTCCCCCCGGGTCGTCGCTTACAGCGAAGCCGAATCCACGGCTGCACTCGAAGATGTCGTCGACACACTCGACGAAGCAAGAGACGTAGCAGCAGCTCGATCAGCGGTGTACCAGCAGAGTCTCCGCAACTACCACAGCCGCCGGCTACTCCCAAGGTCCTTCGTCGAAGGAGACCTCGTCTTGCGACTCAAGCAAGAGCGACCGAAGAAATTCGAGTCGCCATGGGAAGGACCCTACATTATCACCGAAGTCATCCCAGGTGGCGCCTATCGCCTCAAGCACGTGGAGTCTGGAGTCGCATACTCCAACCCATGGAACATCGCACACTTGCGGCGATTCTACCCATAGTTACCTACCCCTTTACTTTCAATAAGGATTTTCAGCCAAGGATATTCAGCCGAACAATGTACTTCCTCCATTACGATATAAATAAAGCTAAGTGTCTCGCCCCAAAATTTCGTTCCGTTATTTGCAACTTTACTTTATGCTACAAACGCACTCGGGGGCTCCCCCCACCTCACGATTTCATCGACTGAGAATCACACGTGCACACCCTGAGTAGCTGACAACGTCAGGCAAACGAAAAGGACACGTACTCAAACAAAGCACTGCGTGCTCACAACAAACAAACCTTTATAACAAAGGGCACAACACGCCCAGTCGAAATATACAAATTTTACATCTATATCTTCTACAGGTACTACCTATCCTGAAGAATGACCTGAGCACGCTGCTCAAACAAATCTACGACCTGTTCGGCATACTGCCTTACAGCCGCATAATGCGGACGCATATCCCACTCGCCACCATCCGGCCGAAGGGGTGACCCAGCTGCTACAACAGACAGATCTACGTCAGGTCGATGCAGCCTAACAAGGGACAATGCAGCTTTCACCCCTGCGACGAGCTGCTGCCTCACCAGTTCCTGGACGCGAGTCACGCTCCGAAATCTAGACAGAAGGCCGGACAAGGATGTTGGCACAGTATCCAGGGGAAACATCACATGCAGAACGGATGAGAGCGACGTCTGCACTTAACAAAGCACCCGCGAAACCTGGTGCACACAATCCTGCACCGTCGCCAGAGCCATGGCACGGTCACGATCCATCCAGAAGAAGCCGCCAGCCTCCATGTCCTGTTGAGTCAAGCAATTGACCCGAACAGCGACACACTCTTTCTCCTTCCTAGGAGCAAGATTGGCACCTGCGACACTCGCACAAAATAAGACGCAAGGCCAGCAGGCGCATCCGAAAAACTGAGCTACAACTCGAAACAAATAACAACTTACATTGAAGCTGCTCAGATAGCCGAAGCAGTTCCGCCATCAAGTACTCTTCTCTGGCTGCACCGCGATCTGCCTTGGACTTCCAAACATCGGCGTGAACACGCACCCCAAGCAACTCCTTCTCAAGACTCCGAACGCGGTCTCGAAGAAAAGCAAGTTGTGATGAATCATCCAAAGATGGCCGCTCCCGCGTTACAGGCGAGGTCTCAATAGGATCAGCACCCGACGGAACCTAGAGCAGCAGAAAAGAAAAAGACATAAACATTCAGACGGAGAAGAGCACAACTCAACAAGATTCATTAAGCATATAAAGGCCACTACGTGGCACAATGATTTTTGTTCCTCAACATAATTACAAGCAAAAGAAGACTACAAATTATCCTACAGCTACAACGCCTAGGACGCGGCACCCTGAGTGGCCTCGGAGCCGGACTGCCTCGCCTTGGCCTCCCCTGCTGCCGCAGCTCATACTCGGATAGCAGATCAATGAGCTTTGGCCCATATCGCTTGCAGCGAGCAGAATAGGCAGCAAAGGCTACCTCGGATCCATCCGCGGTCGTCGCATCCGGGAGGTGATCTGGGGAAGATCCAGCTCCGCTCTAGCCGCCAAGGCCATCGCCAGCCCGACGGACGCGCCGATGCCCTTCTGCTTGCGCTTGTACGCCACAGGCGCTTCGGCCGACAAAGCCTCCGCCAGGGCGTCAACATCATCCAGGGTCGCGCCCTTGGGGACAAGCTCCTTGTAGAAGCGGCCAAGGACCTCCTTCGCCTTGGCAAGGGAGTTGACGACGGTGCTGCAACGATCTTCGACTGCTGCAGTAGCATCATCTAGAGCACTCCCGTGCTCCAGAGCGCCGCGGTCAAACTCGGTGTCTGCGGCATCTGAGACAAAAAAAAGAGAAGGAATGAAGAAAGTAACACAGAAGAAAGACAAGAAAACGACAAGAAAGGAGCAAAATAAGGTACTCACCCGAAACAGCCTTGGCAGCAGCCATGAGCTTGCCCGCCACCTCTCTTTCACGCGTAGTCGCAGCCATGGCAAGCTGCTCCTCGCGGTCCGTAGCCTCCTGTTGCAGACGCTCCTTAGCCTTGGCTGCCTTGGCTAGCTCCAGCTCAAGGCGCTCTTTCGCACCAGCGGCGTCCGCAGCCTTCTTCTCTGCTTGACCAAGGCTCTTTTTGAGAGCATCAATCTCACGGAGGGAAGTGTTATGCTCCTCTGCACTCAAAACATACAAGCGTCAGAAAGCAAGACAACAATGCAAAAAGAAAGAGGTACCAAAGCATACAGGTACCTTGAAGCTGTTGGAGGTTGGCCTCCAGCACCAGGTGCTCCTGCACCAGTCGCTTGGCATCCTGCACAAAAGGCTGCAGGAAGAAGAACTACCCGTAAGGACAAGGACTCGGGGGCTGCGCCCACCACCAAGGAACAAAAAGCAAAATTCGCACACGAAAACGCTCGGGGGCTCCCCCCGAAGACTCGAAGAAAGAATAAGACAAGAATTTTTTTTCCAGACGCTCGGGGGTTCACCCCATAGCAGGAAATAGAATACTTACATGCTCCGACGACGACCCCGAAGGCCCGCTCGCAGCCTTCTGAGGCACAACCACCTGACCGCCCTGCGGAGAAGGGACCGGCGCAGCACCCTCAGAGGTGACCACCATCTAAGGAGGAGAAAAGACGCAACCTTAGAATCTCCCATCATCTCCCGAGCACCATCGCTGGAGGAGTCGTGGGAGGAGTGCCTGCACACGAAATATTTAGCACAAGCATAGAAGTCAACATGAACAGGACAGCAGTATAAAAGAAAACTTACGAGTCCAGTGAGCTCAGGTCGAAGACAGGAGGAGTCCTTCGGGCTCTCTTCTCCCCTTCTTCTCTTCTTTCTTCTCTTCCTTCTTTTCTTCCTTCTTCCGCTTTGCTGGCGGGTGCGGCACTACAGCCCGCACAGGAATGGCAGGAAAAGGGGAAGAAGATCCTCCATGCCCGTCACTGTGATGCTCAAGGCACAAAGGGTTCCTAGGAGTCGGAGGAGTCGAGGCATCCGAAGACTCGCTGGAGCTCCGCGATCGTTTGCGTGTGTGGTCCTCGCTCGACTCGTTGGCATCTTCCGCCGGAGATCGCGCCGACGGCAGCTCGGACACGGAATCCACCACGTCATTATCCGGAGCATTCGGAAATAACTAAGGCAATGGAGGTACCATGCCCGGCACCTTGAAGCTCTGCAAAAAATAAGGACCTTCGTTAGCAAACAAAGGAAAATAAATATGCAGTCGACGAAAAGCGCTACGCGCACGAATCTACACCTGCGGAACGGCCAGCGTCGAAGAAAACGGAGGAGTCAGCGACTTCCCTAGGATTTTTTCTCCGGACTTAAACTTCAGCAGCAAGCGAAGGGCCCTGTCAAGATCTCCCTCGGAGATTTTCTCAGCTGAAACTCTCGTCGGATCACGGCGCCCAGAATAAAGGAACATCGGGTGCGCCCTAGCCTGGAGAGGCTGCACCCAACGCTCGAGAAACGTGCGGATAATATCCACGCCGTTCACTTCCTTCTCCGGAATCAACTGGAGATCCACCACCCGACGGTAAAGGGCCTCTATCTCCTCTGACTCGCCATCCAAGATCTGGTTTTTCCAGGACCTTTTCGGTTCGATTATCTGGGAGGAGTCGAAAGGAGCGAGACCAAAATGCTACCCAACTACTGTGGAATCGCGAATGTAAAACCACCACCTCCGCCAGTACTGGACAGACTCAGACATAGAGAAAGAAAAGAAAAGAATATTGGCCTTGAGGGAGATGATGCAACCCCCAATGGGATACACACCATCCGAACCGGATTGCCTCTTCACGGAATAGAGTTTCCGGAAGAGGCCAAAATGCGGCTCGATGCCGAGCCAGCACTCACAGAAGGTGATGAAACAAGCAACGTGAAGAAGAGAATTGGGCAAAAGATGATGCAGCTAGATGCCATAGAGAAAGATCAACCCACGAAGGAAGTCGTGGATTGGAAAGGAAAATCCACGCATGACGAAGGCAAGAAACATAACCCGATACCCAGCGGGGGGACGGGGGATTACCTCGTTGCCGGGGAGTCTGACGGCCTCCCTATCCTGCGGGATCAAGCCCCGCTCGCGAAGCTTGCGGAGGTCACTCTCCCGCGTCTCTGATCGCCGCCAACCATCGTCGGTGATACGGGTAGCGGTGGCGCCTTTCTTTCCTCCGGCGGCGCTGGTACCAACCGCAGATGATGACTTCTTCGGTTTCCCCATCGCACTACGGCGGCGCCGGCGGTGAGAGCGCAAAAGGGAAGATGGAAATGTGGAAGGATATTCCAGCGTGCAGCAATAATTGCTAGAGCGCAAGGAGGCAGTGAAAACAAGAGTAGATGCGGTGAAAACAAATTGCAGCTTTCCCCAATGATTATAACGGCGAACACGATGCACGACAACCGTTTATCAAGAAGACCTAATGCCAACGGCAGATCTGGCCATACACGTGTCAGCATCACAACGAACCATCGTTACCACGCCGTCCACTATGCGCAGAAATGGAGGAGGCGCCGTAATTATCTCCATGCCGCGCGTGACCGGTCAATTCAAGGTCAGCAAGTGGGACCCATGTTCGTCCAGTCAAGTCATCTCTGGCGCAGCAGACGCTTGAGGTCATTTGATCGTCAGCACTGATGTCATCAAAAGCTATACTAGCAACAACTACAATTTCGTCGGCTTCAAAGCTAAGAGTACTCACTCGAATCTACGATTCGACTAAATACTCGGGGACTACTCCTATTAGGAGCGTTGGACGCGCACCCGAAATATGAATAAAAACAAACTATTTCTTCGAGTCCTACGTCGAGTCTACGACTCCACTACGGACTCGGGGGCTACTCCCATAGGGAGGATGGATTTAATCATCCGAATTTTTTTGAGTCCTATGGACTTAACAACTAAACAATGTTTGAACTAAAGTCTCCGCTCGAGTCTACGACTCGAACAGACACTCGGGGGCTACTCCCATAGGGAGCGCTGGTCGTGCACCCTATGAAATCTTCGACTGCGATCCTTCAGATCAGCATGCAAAAACTTTTCGGCAACTTTTCCCCAATAAAAACGCTGAGTGAGCAACAATCTCCTTGGCCACCCGAAACACCTCCGCGGTGACAAACATTCGGATGCTGTGTCTGCGACACAAAGATAAGACCTACAGATATCGTCTGATGGCCTGACAACGCACACGACTGCGCTCTGCTAGTAAAAACCCGTGCTAACAGGTGTGATGAAAAATCCCGACGGACGCGTTGGGTACATCAATTAAAATCACTGGAATTCCACTCCTGTAAGTCCTCCGCGGCCTGAGTCGAATTACGCCAGCATATGTTCCAGTTTCGAGTTGAGGGACTCGAACCTGCGGAGGATCGTGTTGTTTCGTCCTAAGACAGTTAACTGACCCCGATCCGTCGGGTGAGTTAGGCACACGCATCAACAATCCCCACACACATACTGTTAATACATAGTTACACCCGAAGGATTGAAGAGTCCTCAGCCGAATCTACGATTCGACTGATCACTCGGGGGCTACTGACATGGTTATACCCTACGGGTACGTGATCTCAGCATACCTGGTCCAGCCCAAGGAGGGCCCACGGCGGATGTACGTCGGCCCATGAAGACTTTCGGGTGGCCCAGGCCCATGATGCCTTCGGATCCTTGGAGAGCAAGACTAGAGTAGATAGGAAATTCAAAGGGGTAAAACCCTAGAACCTGTAACCGACTAGGACTATGCCCGGGACCTGCCTAAGTCTATATAAAGGCTAGGAGGGCATGACCTATATCTCTCGACTCATACTTTCGCATAGACACCTCCACGCCAGATTGCATCTGCGCACCCCTGCAACCTTCGGTTCCGCCGTAATCAAGAGCAGACAAGCAGGAGTAGGGTTTTCCCTCCAGGGGCCTGAACCTGGGTAAACCTTGTGTCCCCGTGTTGCTTGTTTTCTAACCGTTCCACGATCTCCAGCATCCCCATCTTCTCCAAAACCCAAGTCCATAACAATGGGCATTGATGAGATCAAACCTCGTCACTAGGCGTTTCTCTAACACAAAATACAAACTCCATGGACTTACAAGTTCCCTCTTTATTTCACACCGTTGACATCCACAGACAAAAGAGCACGATATCAACTGTGTACAGAGTACAAGTGCAATGTTGAAAGCGTTCCCCGTGACAGCACAGTTCTGCTAATTCCAACGTATAGGTGCAAGCATATACAACTTCGATGACACAATGGTTCAAGTCTATTAGGGGCAAGGAAATAAGATGTTCCATCAAGTTCGTGAGAGCTTTACTAACTAGTTTTCACATAACAAAATACTTTTTAATTCGAAAGATAGATGAAGCTTGAGAATTTTCTTGGAATAGCAAAATGCTACTATGTAGATATGGTGGACACAAATGGCACAGGTTTTGGTTCAAAGGGATTGGAAACATGAGAAGTATGCATTCTCAAAACAGGGTTTTGGCTAGCAAGGCTGAGTAGCAAGCAAGAGAGTTGAAAGAAACAAGCAAACATACAAGTAATAAAGCCAAACTGCAATCTTCCTTGAAGACACAAAAGATCTTAAATAAAGAATACTAAGCTGATGAGCCAACAAGAAAGAAAATAAATGATACAAAATACCTGTAAGCTTTTTTTCTCTTTTTCCTTTCAAACCTCAAAAAGTGTTGCTACTGACCAGAGCTCGGTTTGCCAAAACCAATTTAGATTTATTTGATGCTCCCAAAGTGATGCAATACCAATCAACAATATCCATCATATAATAGACATTGCAAACTAAAATAAGAAGTGCAAAAAGTAAAAGATGAGACTTCTCATTAATATTCCATAAAACTCACACCAAGGGATACATAGATAATCAACTAAAGGAGAGATACTTCCACATGCAAACCAAACTATAAGATAACTTTTCTACCAAAGATATGAATCCACTAAAAAGGTAAAAGATAAAAGATAATGATGGTGATACCGCGACACTCCCCCCAAGCTTGGAATAAGCCAAGGGGATGCCAAACCTGATGATGAATTACTCTTTTGGTGGTGGTGGTGGTGTTCTCTTGTCATCATAAAACTTCCAAGGCAAAGGCTCCCCATATAAAAAGGACGACAGGTTTCCGCAATCCTAAAACTAGCAGCAGAGCTTATGCGATCAAATCTAGCCTCATACTCACAGTTTTGATTTTGTATGTCGTAGATGTAACACCCTCAGAATCGGACCTATGCAAGTTTTAGCGAAACCCGCCAAACCCGCATAGAAACGATTCAAAGGTGCCCACCAGGCACTTTCGTGCGGGTGGAAAACGAAGTAATAACATTACACAACAGTCCTCGATGGGACCCACAGAACAGATATATATAACAGCGACTCACTGAGTCAAGAATGCAGACATAATATACAAAGATCCAAATCACCTTGAAAATGATAGAGCGTCCGACTACGGACAAGATGCAAATGGGGCTAAGAGCCCTGAAGAATAACCAATGGCGTCCATAACCCTGCCCAGGCCAAGCCGGAAGGGTAACCCTGCTAACGGCGTCGATCTCAAAACCTGCTTAAACAAAAGGGGTGCCGACAAAGGGCAAAGGAAAAAGAGGAGCGTCAGTACTGAGGCCAGTACACGGCGAGACTAGAATTCGGCGGTCCTCGCCTACATAGGTATGGTGGACTGAGCGGCAGCGGCAGCGTGCACTAAACAACCTATAGGGACTCGATACAACTGGCGGTTATCAGAGAGGGGTAAGAATGACCTATCCGGTTCCAACCTGAAGCTAACACCAAACAAACCCATCCTGGTATTTCCCCCTCGAGACCAAACGAGGAAGTCAAACGAGGAACTCACACAGTTGGCAGTTTTATTTATTCAGTTATCGTTGCAGCAATTACTAGTCAGGTATAGATAATCATCCTGATAAAATAAGCAGTGGGCACTTTTAGTTAACCATTCCGTGATAGTGGCAACACTTACTAGTCAGATTCATTTAGCATGAGATAACCCAAAACCCAGCAGTTGTTGGCACTTTTATTTAGCCATTCCGTTGTAGTTGTCATACTTACTAGTCAGGTACAATGGTCGCAAGCGACACTCCAAACAAGCAATTGTGGGCAGTATTAATTAGCCATTCCATTATAGTGAAGCTGATTACTAGTCATTATAAAGTCAAATTTATAGCAATAAACTTTAGTTATACTTGTCTATGGTCGAGATACTGTGCTCCAAGTCGTCCATAACCACGGACACGACTTTCAGAAAGTTTTACCCGGCCGGGGTGCACCAATAGCAACACACACTCGATCAACCTCGGAAAAACCAAATCAAAACCCAACGAGGCCTTCACGACAAAGCAATCACAGGATTCAGAAATATTTCAGGGGGCCACTCCATTGAGTAGACCCGCAACGAAGCCAGCTGACTCCGAGACGGACTCAAGGTTTGCGACAATGGCTGTAAACGACTGGGAACCCAAAACTGGGATTGTCGATACCGCGAAAACATTCCGCTTACCTAAACAGTACAGGTGCTATCTGTCGCACAATTTAAATAAAGCAGTAAAACATGGCATAAGTACAGGATCGTAAATAAAACCTCAAACTAGTTTGTGGCCCCAAGAAATAAGACTGAATCAAGCTCTGGCTCAGGGGGGTACCATATACCTCCCGGATGTGGATAGCGCGATAAATCAAGGAACAGGTATCAAGTACTCGGGGTCCTACGGGACACAAGTGGGCGTTCGGAAAACAAATATTATCTATCACCCACCAATGCCTCTGCTTACTTCAATTTTAGTTGTTAAACAGGAATTAAAGTGAACGATAAGTAAAACTATGATAATCTCCAACATCAAACATGCGGCAAGGCTCCAACAACTGTGGCATTTGACGACACGCAACAGCACTTGAGCAAGCGACTAAGACGCGCAGGTCCAACTATCTACCAAACACAGGTAATAGGGTGTGTCCAAGGCAATATAGGGCTGCAAGGGATATCACGGGTACGAAAACTAGAGCAACGCAACACAGATAGCAATAGATCAACAGGAGGGAATAAATACTATAAAAGTAAGATAGGTAGAAAGGGGGAGATGCTCGCCTGAAAACATGTCGAAGGTTCAACCGAAGATCGGGGCGAAGCTCACATCAACTCATCGATCTTATCCGCGAAGAACCAAAACACTAGCATAACACCGGATGCAATATTTAAGATTACGGCAGAAGATCGGGCATGATGCATGTATGATGTATGACATGGCAAAGGTGCGATGCAATTAGGTCATATTAAGTGGAACCGGGGTCCCGATATTTAATTAGGTGGTTCATGTTATTTATCTACCCCGCAAATTAAATGTTGTATTAACAAGGCAAGATATGACAACGGTTCGATGCACAAATTTAAATGAGGCCAATATAAGACTAGATTTGTCCGCATATGGGCCCCATATTTAATTATTAGGTGAATCGGCATAAGGCCCCCAAACCACATGACAGGCATGCATGCAAGATGAATGATTAATATGCAACAGGTTTTATATTTAGCATTTATAAAATAGGGCTCGGAAAGGGGTCACACATTAGGGTTTGACGATCTTGGTCCGGGGGTTCGGGGTTCGACAGGGTCCGGGGTCCGGTCTCGGGGTTCAGGGTTCGACGGAAGCGTTCTCGGACTCCGGGATTTAGGGTCTTGTCGCATCCATGGTCTTCGGGTCATGTTGTCGGTCTTGTCGTCTCTCGCGGGGACCTTGGCGTTCCGGGAGGGCGTACTTGGTCTGGCGTCGGGGCATCGGACTCGCCCTGACCGGTGTCGAACTTGTCGGGTCCTCGTGTCGGGTCGGTCTTGGCATTCGGGGTGAAGTTCTTGGCGTTCCTTGTCTAGTCGAAGGCCTTGTTGCTCCACGGCGAAGAACTTAGCGTCATCGGGGTCCGAGAAGGAGATCTTGGCGCGGCACCGGGTACGGGATCGGCCTTCGGGTTCGGGGGTCTCGGCGTCCGTAGCTCTTGGTGTCCAAGGCGCAACTCCAAAGCAGCGGGGTCTTGTCGACGAGACTATATTGGCCCTTGGACAACACCATCTGCAGACGCACACCGAGGCTTGCGGTCGAACTCGTCATACCAACCAAACAGAGGCAGGGCAAGCCTTGCAACGCCGGCGGCAGCTCCTGGCTTCGGTTGCAGACGGAGGAGGCAGCCCTGGAGGTGAGGAGCACGCCTGCGTGGCCGGCCGCGCGGGAACCAGAGGAGGCAGGTCAGGGGTCAACAGGGCCGGAGGTGGGGCGGCGCAGAGACGCGACGGAGGCGGTAGGCTCGGGCGCGGTCGCTGGAGGTCGGCCGGAGAGGAAGGGCTCGGCCCGGGCGGCGGTGGACGGGCCCGGTGGAGGCGCTGGAGGCCGAGGCGGGCCCCTAGCGGCGAGGATGGCGAGCTCGAGGGCGGGGTACAGGGGCGAGGGTCGTGCGAGGGCAGCGGCTAGGTTGAGCACGCGCGGCATGGCGGCAGAGGATGAGGGGGCGCTCCTGCGTGTGGCAGAGGGGGCTCGGGGTCGCCGGCGTGGAGGCGTGGCGAGCGGGGCCAGAGGCGGCGGACGCGGCCGGACGCCGGAGGGCGGAGGAGGCGCGGAGGGGCGGAGAGGCGGAGGGGTGCGGCGACCGGAGAGGGGAGGCCGAGCTCGACGCGCCGGGGAGGGGGTGGTGGGCGGCCGGCGGGAGGGGAAGCGAGGGAGGAGCGGCGGGGAGGGCGAGCGCGGCGTCGGGGATGAGCAGAGAGGGCGAGCGGGAGGAAGAGGACGGGGGAGGAGAGAGGCGCGCGTGCGTGGTGGGGGTGGGGCCAGGGCGATGAGTGGGCACTGCGGGTGGGGCCGGCTGCAGGAGGTGGGCCGGGTGGCAGGCGCTGCGCGCGTGTGTGGCTTGCGTGGGCAGGGAGTGTGGGGGCAGGGGTGTGTGTGGTGGTTGGAGGGAGAGAGAGATGGGGTGAGGTGGCAGCACATGGTTGGCTGGGGGAAGGGAAAAGGGGAGGTGGCAAGTTGCTATAGGGTGGGGTGAGGTGGAGAGGAGGGCTGGGTAGGTTGGGTTGGGTAGGTTTAGGAATTAGTTGGACCGTTTTAATTTCTGGGGTGGTCGTTCGGGTCTATTCGGCCCGTTCGACTGCCCCACTAAAAATAATTAATTAATTTATTTATTTCAACCAGCGTTTTTGCAAACCGACAGCGGACCAAACAAAATAATCCGGAGACCCGGTGTTTGGTGTTGAATAAAGATGGGGCGTTTAGAAAACAAAAACGGTTTTTCTGCAAATAGTGTTATGCAAGCAAATGCAAGATGATGACGATGCTCAAATGCAATGTGGCATGATGACATGAGCATGCGGTCATGATGATGCAATGCACAAAAACAACGCGATTTTCTAGTAGTGGTTTTGCGGGATGCCACAGTAGAGCTGTGCTTGTGATTGGTTGGTGGTCTGACGGAGCGAGAAGATTTCTTCTCGGAGCTCAGCAACCTCCTCCTCGTGCTTGGTGATGAGTTCTGAACTTATCTTGTGAATAACATCCACTTCGCGTTCTGCCATCTTCTTGTACCTGAAAACTTCCTGCTCCAATGCTTCCATCCTGTCTTCCAGACTGACTTATACTTTAGGGCCTTGAACTTCTTTCATCTGCACCTTCCCATCTTTGAGAATCAACTCCTTGGGATTGATACATTGGAAACATATCTATAATTTTTGATGTTCCATGCTTGTTAGTATCTACTTTGCTTTGTCTACACTTTGAGGTGCTTTTTACATGTTTTCTGGTACTAACCTATTAACAAGTTGCCGCAGTGCCAGTTGCCTGTTTTCTGCTGTTTTTGGTTTCAGAAAAGCTAGTAAGGAAATATTCTCGGAATTGGACGGGACAAAAGTCAAAGTCAATAACTTTCCGTGGGGAACAAGAAGTCTAGAGGGGAGACGAAGAGACGTGCCAGGACAGCCACACCCCCTAGGCACGGGTGGGCCCTGCCCCACACCTAGGCAGGGTGTGGGGCCCCTGGCCACCGCCTCGGCCTCCCCCTTCGCCTATAAGAATCCCCCGATGCAGAAACCCTAAGTACCCGATCAAATCTCCACGAAACCATCTATAGCCGTTGTCACCATCGTCCCTAGATCGGGGGGATCTGAAGTTCTTCCCGACACCCTGCCGGAGGGGAGATCATCCCGGAGGCCTTCTCTCCGGTATGATGCGTGAGTAGTTCCACCTTGGACTATGGGTCCATGTAGTAGCTAGATGGTTGTATCTCCTCCTTTGTGCTTTCATGTATAGATCTTGTGAGCTTCGTTCATGATCAAGATCTAATCTATTTGTAATCATGCATGTTGTGTTTGCGGGGATCCGATGGATATTGAGATTATTGTGTTGGTTTTATTAATGGTTTTGTCTTTATGATTCTATCATGTCTATGTTGTTTATGATCTTGCATGCTCTCGTTGTTAGTAGCTATCTTGGCCGAGTAGTTGTTAGTGACTCCAAGAGGGGGTATTTATGCTCGATAGTGGGTTCATGCCTCTAGTTTCCAAGGGAAGTGATAAAAATATTTTTGGTTGTAGATGTGTTGTTTCTACTAGGGAGAAAACAACGGTCTCTTGTTCATGGAACATGTGGACTGTTTACCTTACACACTTTGCTTAAAGCAGTTGTCTGTTGCTTGCAACTTAATACTGGAGGGGGTTCGGATGATAACCTGAAGGTGGACTTCTAGTCATAGATGCATTTGGATGGCGGTCTATGTATCTTGTTTTATTGCCCAATCTAATCTCATAGGATCTTTCTGACTAGTAATTGCATCGTTATGCCTTGCTCAATTCCTGTCAACTGCCCTGTTGTAATTTGTTTACCCTTCATGCCGTGTTGTTTATCTAAGGAGAGCACCTCTAGTGAACTATGGACCCCCGGTCCAATCTTTACCATTGATACATCTTCCACTGTTACTTGTTTACTTGCTGCAAACCATTACCTTCCACACCATACGTTTAATCCTTTGTTACAGCAAACCGATGAGCTTGACAACCTCACTGATTCATTGGGGGCAAAGTCTTGAGTTTGTGTTGTGCAGGTCTCCGCATTGCTAGCAACACCTATGTGACGTTTCCTTCCTCCTTTTGGTTCGATAACCTCGGTCTTTACTGAGGGAAGACTTGCTGATGTGCTCATCACACCTTGCTCTTGGGGTTTCCAACGAAGTCCTCTTTGTCAGGCAACAAGTTTTTTGGCGCTGTTGCCGGGGAGGCTAAGGACGTCTTCACTAGGGGAGTCCTTCACTTCCTTTCTCTTTACTTTGTTTTTAGTTTGCTTTGTTTCTTTTGCTTGGTTTTGTTTGCCTCTTTCCAAAAAACCCAAAAAAATAGTCTAGTTTGGTTTGCTTGCTTTATTCAAAAACACAAAAAAATTACTTCCTGCTCTAGTTGCTGGTCTGTTATTGCCTTGCTTGGTCATGCTTTCTATCAATGGATGGTTTCTTTGAAACTAGTTCTTATTGGCAAGGTGGGTTCACGAAAGAACAAAAGTATTATTATAATGAACACCGTTTATCAAAAAAAAGGGAAACACTAATGGGAACAAATTGATAAGTTGAATACTATTGCTAGAGACGTGTGCTCTACTTATAATGTTACTTATTGATTTGATAAATCTTGTTGCTGTAGGAGGTATAAACACCTTCCTTTTCAGTGTGAGTATAATGATAATGTTACCATATTTTCTTATGTTAAGGTAAATTATAACTTTTATGATGTGGAACAAATTGAAGAATTTATTGCTTTCAAGGGTGCATTTGAACTTGCCAGTTTGCTTGAAAATACTGATGATGCACCTTATAAACATGAGGTTTTTGAGATTCTTAAATTCTGCTTTGATCATTACAAGGAAGAAAATGGCTATATTCTTTAATATTTTAATAGGTGCTTTCCACAAATGGAAGAGACTAATGCCTTGCAGGAGCCTATGGAAGAAGAAATTGCTAAAGCTAAAAGCTCATTAGATGAAAAAGAGGAGGAGAGTGATGGTCAAGAGGAGGAAGAATGGATATACCCATGTCTACCTTCTAATGAGAGTAACTCTTTACCTCTTACATTATTTGATTGTCCCCCATGCTTACCAAAGGAGGATGAAAGTTATGTTCCTATGGATTCTTTTGAAATATCTACTTTGGGTAAAACCTGTGAAAGTTTTAATCGCACTATTTTTGAGCTTGATAGAAATTATGTGTTTGTAGATCATGAAAAGCATGCCTTTTGTGATAGCTATATTGTTGAGTTTATTCATGATCCTACTGAAAATTATTATGAGAGAGGAAAATATGGTTGTAGAAGTTTTGATGGTATTGAAACACTCTTTGTGCTGAAAGTTTGAAGTTACTCTTGTCTTATCTTCCTATGCATGTCACTTTGTTCTTCATGAATTTATTTGTGTACAAGATTCCTATGCATAGGAAGAGTGTCAGACTTAAATGTGTTTTGAATTTGCTTCTTGATGCTCTCTTTTACTTCAATTTATATTTCTTATGTGAGCATCTTCTCAAACTATTAAGCCTAACTTAAAGGCATTAAAGAGAAGTACTTGTTGGGAGATAACCCAAATGTTTCCTTGAGTCTTGTAAGTTATTACTTCAGTAATGACCTCTTCTTATCCTTTTTGTTTGCTTTTTGTTCCAAGAATGACCTCTAATGAGAGGGAAGTAAGATTTGGGGAGTTGCTGTCCCGAAACAGATTTCTGTCCTCCACCATAAAAGTTCATGAGGAGTCTCTATAACTCGAATTTAGCTCAAAATTTACGAATAAATCCCCTAGTATGTTAGCTAACTTTCATTAGTTCAACACTTTTTGATTTGAGCAACATAAGATGTTTGAAAAAATCGGTTTCTACCAGCTGGTCTGTTTTAGCAGATTTCTGCCATTATTTGCATTTGCTTCTTATTGATTCCTTTTTAAGTTCTCTTTTGGGTAATTGAGATTTTTTAAGGAGTTGCTACAGTAGCTTTTGTTTTTAATGAAAAGTTTTGCTGTTCCAAAGCTTTGCGAGAGGTCTAATATCTTTTGAATAAACTAATGTTGCTAATGAAGATTGTGTGAAGTTTTGTATGAAGGAAAAATTTCAGGTGTAGAGAGAGAATGATGCAATGAGATGAGGAATGGACAAAAGCTCAATCTTGGGGATGCCACCATGGTGTCACCCCAAGAAATATCCAAGAGGTACAAGCGTCAAAGCTTGGTGATGCTCAAGGCATCCCCTTCTTCATCAATAAAAAGCTCAGGTCTGTCTAGACACTTCATTTTTATTGTTTCATGCACAATTGTGTTGTTCTTGGAGCGTCTTAGTTTTCGTTTGATTTGCTTAGGTTATTTAGTTTGCTTGAATAAAGTAGTTTGGACCCCCTTTCTCGCTGTGTTGTTTTGCAAACAAGTTGCTTGGTGTTGGAAAGGAGTAGTAAGTTCTTGCTTGAAGTGCAAGAGGAGCTTACATTGACTGTGACTTAGACTTTAGCATGACATGTTAGGTGTTGTTTTGACCTTATGCTTAGTGATTATTGTTGTAGCATGTATTGTTCGGAACAATTGGGATTGCTTAGTGTGCCTTGAAGAAATTATGCGTTGTTTTAGCATGCAAAAGCATAATATTATGGTATTCTCCTTTAATGCTTTGTTTGGGTTGACTTATCATATGATCACACCATGTTATGACTATGACAAGTCACCATTAGCCTCTATGATCATTTAGTCCTTGACTTGTAGTACCACTCTATGCTTTGATTAGTAATGCTTTGTTGCTTTGCATGATTATGGCCATTATGATCTCTTAGTTGGTTGCTCCCAGTCTTTTCCTAGCCTCCACTTGTATGAGTAAGCTCTACTCATGCTTCCAACTCCCAAGAAACCAAGTTATTCCAAAGTGTCCACCATAAACTCCTATGCATGGTGTGTTACACTATTCCAAGTATATTCTTGTTTTCAGCTATCTTCCAATTTAAAACTATTTTGTTATGTGAAAAGTTAGTGATTAAAGCCCTCACGAACTTGATGGCACACTTTATATTCCGTGCCCCTAATAAACTTGAACCATTGTGTCATCTATATTGTATATGATTTCACTTATACGTTGGAATTAGCAGAACCGTGCTGTCACGGGGAACGTTTTCAACATTGCACTTGTACTTTGTACTAAGTTGATATCATGCTCTTTTGTCTATGGATGTCACCGGTGTGAAATAAAGAGGAAGCTTGTAAGTCCATGGAGTTTGTATTCCGCGTTAGAGAAACGCCTGGGCCGCTAGCCTAAGCCATGCCTAATCATGGTGGAAACTTGCAGCATCACCATAGTGAGCTATCTATGAATCATCCTCAATAAAAAGCTATGCACATAGTAAATAAAAAGATCGCTGAGATGCTCATTGTCTGCTTGCCTTGTCCTTTTGGTTATGGTAAATGTAAGACCCCTCCTTTATAAAGGAAAAGGATCCCTGTGATTGCAATGCTAGTCCCTGGATCAATGCTAGCATCCACAGTTTAAGATGAAGTACACAGAAACAAAGGTCATTCTTATAGTCATTCCAGAGACAAACATAGTCTTTACAACTCCATGGCCACAGGCCTAGTACAAGAGTTTAAATAAGTAAATAGATAACAAGTCTTCATCTTCATGTGCCACAGGCAAACATGTTGAGTGTAGACTCATGACTCCTAATCCTCATCAGAGTAACCTGCAACATCACAAGTTACAGCCATAGTGGGTCAATACATTGGAATAGTATTGGCAAGTGATACCTTAGTATAATTTTGGTGGACTAGATACTATATGCAATTTTGTCTAAGTGTAGCTTGGGCTTGCTTTGCTCAAAATAGGTTTTACCTATTAGTTGAAATCACTAAGTTTTTCTTTGTCAAAACTTTTCCCAAGGAACCACCAATAGACATTGGGGTCCTTCACCCTTGTTCACCCACAAGTTTTTACTTAGAAATTGGGATGAGGAGATTCTTGATAGCTTCCATGTCTTGATGCTCAAGTTGTCTTTTACCACGGACATGGCTAAGTACTTAGATTCTTCCATCTGCAGAGGTTGTGCACTTTCCCCACAAGCCTTGATTTTCACCAAGACAGGACCTTTCAGAAGCCTTCCCTTAGACCAAATGGACGCGCTCCAACCTATCATCCCACTACCACCAACTGTCCAAATGGCTAAGTTATTGCAACTTATATGATCCTGGCAGAGCCCATATTACCAAGTGGTTGCACTAGAGCTTCTTAACATTTGGCCTCTAAAATCTCTTTGTTCCTGGGTGGCTTTCCACAAGTGAGATACACAAGGTAAACCATAGAAATGGGCCTTGTGTAACCACTCAACATAAACCATTCCTTCCATTCCACCCAGGTGATTCATTCACTTAGTTGTTTTATTAGGTAAAACACAAGTCCAAAGACTTAGAAATATTTTCATCACAGCATGTATATTTCACCACCCTTGGTTGCTACTAGCTAGGCTAAGCATGGCATAGATAAGCATCTTAACTTAGAAAATTTCTAGCAATTCTACAACTACTAGGATTTCCCATCATAGCATAAGCAAAAATATAATCATGCAAGACTATCAAAATATTTATAATGCATAGTATAAAAACATAGGGATAAAATCATGAAGCACCACTTGCCTTGGTAGTTTGGAGAGTAGTTACACTCCTCACAATCACAATCACTATTGGCACCAAAATCTACACATAGAATCATAGCAACAAATCACATACAAATAAATACAAGCAAAAATATATGGATGCATGCACATGATATGTGATGATTTTCTAAAACTCAACAAAACAAGTGTACAGTACTAGTTCATAAACAAGTTCAAAACTTGCCAAACAACATTTATTTAAACCCTAAAACATTTCTCAAACAATTCAAATACTCAAAATAGCCCCACACATGTTTCTGTAAATAAAACCATTTTAACAGAAGCAAAACATTAAACACATTGCATATTTAGAAAGGGCTTGTTCTCCTGATTCCACTGATATAAAATTTATCAAATTTGGACGTGGGAATCAAAAGTTATAGCTAAAACAATTTCAAACAACTAATAGATTCAAATCCTGATTTTAAATCTAATTCCTGGCCACGCGTCACGCTCTGATTGGCGCGTACCGGTTCGCTCAGGATCGCGCTCACAAGCCTTTAGATCTACTTAATCTGCATGGCCCAGATCTACTCATACCGCTTCGCTAAGTGATCTGTTTATACGCGCTGGATCTAGATCCAACGGTCATCGACCAAGCAATCACAGATGGGCGGCGCTGGCGGTGGCAACTGGTGGCGGCGGCTCTGTCTACGGCGGCGCGGCGGCTACAGGGGGTTCTAGGGTCGTCGGAGGTGCTTACCGGGCTCGTAGCGATGCACTAATGCTCAACCTGGCGACGGCTTGGCAAGGGGCGCACGGACATGGCTGCATGGGCTCGTCGGAGTTGCTGGCGGCGTCAGATGCTTGCTGTCGAAGACGTTGCCGAGGTTCCGCGTCGACCTAGCACGAGCCAGATGGTTTAGGAGATGCGCAAAGGCCTGGCGATCAAGACAGTATCAAAGGGGAGGCAATGGGCGGTCTCGTTTTACCTGAATTGCACGTCGGAGTCGAGCGGCGGCTCAGGTGTTCGCGGGTGGGGACGAAGGCGTCGCTCTGGGTCACGAGGAAGCAAACAGAGGGCATGAGTGAACGCGCAAAGACATGCTGGTCACGATGGTTTGAACCAGAGACAGGGGGCGGCCAGCACTCACCGAGATTGGTCGCCGGAGTTGCTCTGTCTACGGCGGTGCAAGAGCGATTGCGGGCAGCCTGGGGGCGTTTCTGTCTGGCTTTGCTAGGGGAGATGGCCGCGAGGGGGAGGTGGTCTTATAGCCAGAGCCGGGGCGAGGATCGCGCGCGGTATCAATGGCAATTAAGCCCGCAGTGACTGCGGCGAGGTAACGGCGGAGCAAGCGTCGCGGCCGCGCATGATTGACGACGACGACGTGGTCGCAGGGTCCACTTGCCAGCGAGTGAAACAGAGAGGAGGTGGGGTCGGGTGGTCAGTGACTTAGTGGGTTCGTCTGCGAGTGAGAGAGAGAGGGGGAACCCGAGTGGGCTTAGTGGGCTGAATCCGGAGTTGGGCTAGATAGGTGGCGCCTACCCTTTTCTAATTCTTTTCTCCTTTTCTTTTTCTGTTTTCAATTTCAGGAATCAAATTCAAATGATTTCAAAATCTATTTGAATTCAAATCTTTTCAGGATTCTTGTAGTGTGCAACAAACACATTTCTGGGCATAAAATCAAGTGGTCACTTTGAATTGGCTTGGTCACTTGGAATAAAATAAAATAAGCAGTGACATAGCACTAGTTTTTATATAGGTTTTGAAATTGGTTTTCAAATTATATTTGCTTTGAAACTTTGTGTTTAAATCTTAGCAATCTAGCAATACACTCTGAAAGCAATAAGACACAAGGTTTGGTTCACTAAACACCTATCTCACATTGGAGATTTGCATTTGTTTTAAAAGCTGATCACATAAAATAATAAGCTCATATGCTCCTGTTTTTGAATTTGATTTGTTTGAAATGAACTCTATATGATCATGGATGCATGGATGATATGCATGAGTTTGAAATATGATTTTAGGGATGTTACAAATCTAACCCCCTTAAGGTGAATCTCGCCCTCGAGGTTCGGATTGGCTAGCAAATAGGTGAGGCTGGTCTTTCCGAAGATCATCTTCTCTTTCCCATGTTGCTTCTTCTTCGGAATGATGGTTCCATTGAACTTTACAAAACTTGATTGTTTTAGTCCGTGTGACTCTTTTTGTAGTGTCAAGAATCTTGATAGGTTTCTCTTCATAAGTGAGATCACTTTCCAATTGAACCTCTTCCAAAGGTATAGTATCCTTCAAAGAAGTTTCTTCCATTTCTGGATGACATTTCTTAAGCTGACTCACATGAAACACATTATGAACAGCTAACAAAGACTCTGGCAATTCAATTTCATAAGCAACCTCTCCTTTGTGACTTAGAATCTTGAATGGTCCAACATATCTTGGGGCCAACTTACCTTTGACTCCAAACCTCTTTACTCCACGAAGTGGTGACACTCTAAGATAAGCTCTATCACCAACTTCATAGGTGACTTCTCTACGCTTAGGATCTGCGTAGCTTTTCTGTCGGGACTGTGCTATCTTTAATCTGTCCTTAACCAGCTTGACTTTATCTTCGGCTTATTTGATAAGTTCTAGTCTGAACAAACTTCTTTCTCCCACACCATTCCATAGTAATGGGGTGGTACATTTTCTCCCATAGAGAAACTCAAATGTTGCCATCTCAATGCTGGCTTGATAGCTGTTGTTATAAGAAAATTCTGCATAAGGCAGACTTTCATCCCAACTGGCTCCATAGTCTAGGGCACATGCCCTCAACATGTCTTCAAGAATCTGATTAGTCCTTTCTGTCTGTCCATCAGTTTGAGGATGAAAAGCAGTGCTGAATTCCAACCTCGTTCCCAATGACTCATGCAACTGTCTCCAAAACTGGGAAGTGAATTGGGTTCCTCTATCTGACACAATACTCTTGGGTACTCCATGTAGACATACAATTCTACTCATATAGATCTTGGCTAACTTAGCACTTGTATAGGTTGTCTTCATGGGTATGAAATGAGCCACTTTAGTTAGGCGATCCACTACTGCCCAAATAGAATCATATCCTGACCGGGTCCTTGGTAATCCGGTAATAAAATCCATACCAATCTTGTCCCACTTCCAATCAGGAATAGGTAGTGGTTGAAGCAAATCTGCTGGTTTCTGATGTTCCGCTTTCACTCTACTACACACATCACACAAAGCAATATGTTCGGCGATGTCCTTCTTGAGATTATTCCACCAAAATCTTTCTTTCATATCCATGTACATTTTGGTGTTACCCGGATGAATGGAATACGGTGAGTTGTGTGCTTCTTGCAAAATCAGTTTCCGAAGCTCTGGATCTTGTGGAACACAGATACGTTTTCCATGCCATAAAGTACCCTGTTCGTCTTCATGGAATCCTTTGGCTTTTCCTTTACCGATCTTTTCCTTGATCTCTTCAATTTCCTTATCAGTCTTCTGGGCTTCCTTGATTTTGTCCAACAAAGTAGGTTGAACATCCAAAGACATGAGATGTCCTTCGGGCACAATCTCTAATCTGAGGTCTCTAAATTGGGCACACAGATCCTCTGGTAGTTCTCCCTTAGTGAGGCCATTCACAAAAACTTTACGGCTTAGAGCATCCGCTACAACATTTGATTTACCAGGGTGGTATTGCAAACTCAAGTCATAGTCCTTGATTAGTTCTAGCCATCTTCTTTGTCTCATGTTAATTTCCTTCTGGGTGAAGATATACTTCAAACTCTTGTGATCAGTGAACACTTCACATCGCTTTCCCAAAAGATAGTGTCTCCATGTTTTGAGTGCATGGACAACAGAGGCTAACTCTAAATCATGAGTAGGATAGTTCACTTCATGAGTTTTGAGTTGTCTCGAGGCATAAGCCACAACTTTTCCTTCTTGCATAAGTACTGCACCCAAACCATGATGAGATGCATCACAATACACTTGGAAATCCTTCTCCAAATCTGGCAGACATAAGACTGGTGCTGTCACAAGTCTCTTCTTCAATTCTTGAAAGCTGAGTTCACAACCTTCAGACCGAGCAAATTTCTTGTCTTTCTTTAACAATTCTGTCATAGGATTAGCTACCTTGGAGAAATTCTCAATGAATCTTCGGTAGTATCCTGCTAAGCCAAGGAAACTACGAACTTCTTTCACTGACTTGGGAGATTCCCATTCAGTCACAGCTGAAACTTTAGCAGGATCAACTGCAACACATCTCCTGACACAACGTGTCCAAGAAACCCAACTTCATTCAACCAGAATTCGCACTTGCTAAATTTGGCATAAAGTTTATGCTCTCTAAGCTTCTCAAGTATTAAGCGCAAATGTCCTTCATGTTCTTCTTTGCTCTTGGAGTAGATCAGAATGTCATTGATGAAAACGACAACAAACTTATCAATAAATTCCATGAACACCTTGTTCATCATATTCATGAAGTATGCTGGTGCATTGGTCAAACCAAATGGCATCACGGTATACTCATACAGTCCATACCTTGTGGTGAAAGCTGTTTTAGGTATGTCTTGCTCTCTTATCTTGAGTTGGAAATAACCTGACCGAAGGTAAATCTTTGAGAACACACAAGCTCCTTCTAGCTGATCAAACAAGTCATTGATTCTTGGCAAAGGGTATTTGTTCTTGATAGTCACCTCATTGAGTGAACGGTAATCTATGAATAACCTTTGACTTCTATCCTTCTTTTCCACAAACAAAACTGGTGCTCCCCAAGATGAAGAACTTGGTTGAATAAATCCTTTCTGCAACTGTTCTCCAAGTTGTTTCTTTAGTTCTTTCAGTTCATCAACTGACATTTTGTACGGTCTCTTTGCTATTGGTCCAGATCCTGGTAGCAAATCAATAAGGAACTCCACATCCCTATCTGGTGGCATTCCCGGCAATTCTTCTGGAAACACATCCGGATATTCACTCACAATTGGCACACTGTCTATGCTAACCCCCTTAAGAGAATTTAGCTTACTCCCTTTTGATATAAAGTTAGACTTGAATTTAATCCGTTTCCTTTCCGGGGTTGTGAGTACAACAGTACGATTAGCACAATCTAGTACTCCTTCATACTTAGCCATCCAATCCATTCCCAAAATTACATCCAGTCCTTGGGAATCTAGGATTATCAGACTTACTGGAAACTTATGCTTTCCAAACTCTATTGTTATATCCCGGCATCCAAGACTTACTATCATATCTCCACCTGGAGAACTAACTTTTATTGGACACCCAATGTTTTCAGTTGGAAACCCATTTCTATCAACAAATGCTTTTGATATGAATGAATGCGATGCTCCAGTATCAAAAAGAACAAGTGCTGGAATAGAATTGAGTTTGAACTTACCAGCAACAGCATCAGGCTCCTCATAAATTTCCTCCACATTGATGTGGTTAACTTGTCCCTTCTGAAAAGGGTTAGGCTTGTTGGGTCTTTCAACTTTCTTTTCCGGGCATTCATTTGCATAATGCCCCATCTTCTTGCACTTGAAACACTCAACCTGACTAATATCCTTCTTGACAGGCTGGCTTCCACTGCCACTTCCACTACCACTGTGGTGGCTCTTATATCCACTCTTGTGATTCTTGTAATTGTCATTGTCATGACTATGGTGATGCTTGTTGTCATGATGACGGTTGTGGTTGTGGTGCTTGTTGAATTTCCCATGCTTGTGGGATCCTGAGCTTCCACTATCATCATAATGGGAACGTTTGTGAGACGATCCCGAGCTGTGCTTGTCCGAGTGCTTTCTCTTCCTGCTCTCAACTTGCTTCATTTTGTTCTCCAAAATAGCAGCCTTGTCACAAAGAGACTGGTATGTGGGAACATAGGCCACTGATAGCTGCATGTTCAGTTCATCATTCAGGCCTTCAAGGAACTTTTCCTTCCTCTTAGCATCAATGTCAACTTCATCCGGTGCATAACGCGCCAGATTGTTGAACTCCTCAATATATTCAGCCACGCTGCGGTGGCGCTGCTACAGATTATGGAACTCTTTCTTCTTCAAACTCATCACTCCTGATGAGATGTGAGCAGTACGAAAGCCATCTTCAAAGATAGCCCATGTCACATCTGCGATGGGAGTGGTGATCTGGAAGTTATCCCACCAAGTGGCTGCTGGTCCTTCCAACAGGTGAGCTGCAAATCTGACTTTTTCTTCATCAGTACAGCCAACAATTACCAAGTCTTTGTTCACAAAGCGTAGCCAATCATTGGCCACCATAGGATCAGTTGTTCCTGAGAACTTTGCTGGCCTCAATCTCAAGAACCTGGTAAGCATGTCAAAACCCGGTGGGTTGTTGTTGTTGTTATTGTTGTTGTATTGTTGTTGTTGTTGTTGTTGTTGTTGTTGTTGTTGTTGTTGTTGTTGTTGTTGTTGTTGTTGTTGTTGTTGCTGTTGTTGCTGTTGTTGCTGTTGTTGCTGTTGTTGCTGTTGTTGTTGTTGTTGTTGTTGTTGTTGTTGTTGTTGTTGTTGTTGTTGTTGTTCTGGTTCTGGATGAACGTAGTCATCATTTGCATCAGCTGAGTCTGAGTTCTCATCATTTGCTGCATCTCAGGAGTGATGTTGTTGTTGTTGGGGTTGAGATTGGCATGACGGGGAGGCATCTGTGGTTGGTTCAATAGAGATAAGAATGAGATACCCATAGATGCTAACATGCACATTACATCACATAAACAATCACAAAACATGCATCACAATAATAAAGGTTCAACAACAAGATAACAAGTTTGCAAAGTAAAACACACCAATAACAAGCCATCCACATGTTGGATGGTCATTGCGACACAAATAAAGTATGATAGATAAATGATAAATGAGTAGTCATCACTACTCCTCAGCATCAACCTCCTCCTCAACAAAGGTAAGACCTGCATTCTCCATAGCGGTCTTGTATTCCTCGACATTGGTGGTCAAGGTCTCTACTTTGGCTTTGAGAGCCCTCTTCTGAGAACGAAGCCTCTCAATCACAGTCTGCTGATGCTCGAGCTCGAAGTCCTTGGCCTGCAGTTCTTCAGTCATGTCCCGAATCCTCTTGTTCCTATCTTGGACTCGCTTCTCCTGACTCTTGAACTTTCTGTCCTGGCTCTCAAACTTTGCCTCCATCTCCTTGACTATCTCATCTTGCTCCGCGAAGAGCTTGTCCTTCTCACGAAGCTGCACCTAGAGTTTGTCATTACTAAGCATGACGTTGGTCCTATCAGTGTCCACGTGCCTAAGAAGAACCTCTAAGTCCTGGAGGTATAGGCGAATCGGCTCTGCTGTCTCCCTCGAAGTGTCCTCGAAGTCGATGGCCTCTCCATCCTCATCACGTCTACCGAAGACTTGGAAATGAGTACCTCTAACCTGCCGAGAGTGTCGCCCTAACAGACGTCCAATCAAGTCCTGCATGACTACCTCTAGGCCTCTCTCCTTGTCATCGTGCATGAGCTTGAAGATGATAGCCTCCGTGGTAGGCTCAGTCTGGCGTCCTGGCTGATTGACCTTGAAACCCCAAAGGTCTTTCCTCTCAAACTTGGTGAGCTTGAGGGGAAGCACCATGATAGTAGGAAGAGGGAGATTGAGCAAAGTAGTGAGCTCAATAATACGAGGGCCAAAACGAGTTCCTTGGAACTCCTCAACAGTGCTGATGGTAACATTAGGCATCTATTTAACAAGATAGAAAAAGTTAGAATCAACACAATAAATAAATTTCAAGACAGAGCATCACAAGCATAACATTGGCAAACACACAAGTCATAGCATACATAAAATCCATTACAAGCATCCAAGGTTCAACTTATTTAGACAACATTTTTCTTGAAAAAAAAGATAAGTATGGTGGTCCAACTAATGTGGTACATCACAATCCCATCTCACTTGCCAAGTTCGCTAACAGGGCATCCCTAGAGGCAATCTGTTTGTCTAGATCACAAGACTCCATTGCTAAGTCTATGATGTCCTTCCTTAGGCTTTGGTTGGTAGCCTCTAACTCTTGGGCATGTTTCTTCTCTTCCTTAAGATCATTCTGAGTGTTAAGCATTCTGCACTTGATTCTATCACCAAGTTCTTTGATGGCCCTCCAAGCTGCATCCCTTGCTGAATCAAAGAATGTAGTGTGCATCATTGAGTTGGTGACCATGTAGAATCCTGAGTCCTTGTGGTTGTCTTCCTTGTTTTTATACAAGTGAAGTTGCACCCACCAGTACTCAACTCCTTCATCCATCACAGGAAAACCTTTGTACACAGATGCACCATGTATTCCCATTGCAACCATGAGGTCCTTGAGAGCCTTGGGGAACTTTGTCTCACATTACAAAGTCATTGTCATGAGTGGTCCCTTCTTAACGGCTTCGTTGATGGAGTTCATCTACAAATAGAGATGAGAAAGAAGATTAGAAAAGTTTACGAGAAGAATAGACAAGTGTGGAAGTTGTTGAAAAATTTTCCTTAGTGGTTTCCAATCCTAGGGTCATAATCCTACAGGCAACACAGTGCTCTGATACCATCTGTAAGACCCCTCCTTTATAAAGGAAAAGGATCCCTGGGATTGCAATGCTAGTCCCTGGATCAATGCTAGCATCCACAGTTTAAGATGAAGTACACAGAAACAAAGGTCATTATTATAGTCATTCCAGAGACAAACATAGTCTTTACAACTCCATGGCCACAGGCCTAGTACAAGAGTTTAAATAAGTAAATAGATAACAAGTCTTCATCTTCATGTGCCACAGGCAAACATGTTGAGTGTAGACTCATGACTCATAATCCTCATCAGAGTAACCTGCAACATCACAAGTTACAGCCACAGTGGGTCAATACATTGGAAAAGTATTGGCAAGTGATACCTTAGTATACATTTGGTGGACTAGATACTATATGCAATTTTGTCTAAGTGTAGCTTAGGCTTGCTTTGCTCAAAATAGGTTTTACCTATTAGTTGAAATCACTAAGTTTTTCTTTGTCAAAACTTTTCCTAAGGAACCACCAATAGACATTGGGGTCCTTCACCCTTGTTCACCCACAAGTTTTTACTTAGAAATTGGGATGAGGAGATTCTTGATAGCTTCCATGTCTTGATGCTCAAGTTGTCTTTTACCAGGGACATGGCTAAGTACTTAGATTCTTCCATCTGCAGAGGTTGTGCACTTTCCCCACAAGCCTTGATTTTCACCAAGACAGGACCTTTCAGAAGCCTTCCCTTAGACCAAATGGACGCGCTCCAACCTATCATCCCACTACCACCAACTGTCCAAATGGCTAAGTTATTGCAACTTATATGATCCTGGCAGAGCCCATATTACCAAGTGGCTGCACTAGAAGCTTCTTAACATTTGGCCTCTAAAATCTCTTTGTTCCTGGGTGGCTTTCCACAAGTGAGATACACAAGGTAAACCATAGAAATGGGCCTTGTGTAACCACTCAACATAAACCATTCCTTCCATTCCACCCAGGTGATTCATTCACTTAGTTGTTTTATTAGGTAAAACACAAGTCCAAAGACTTAGAAATATTTTCATCACAGCATGTATATTTCACCACCCTTGGTTGCTACTAGCTAGGATAAGCATGGCATAGATAAGCATCTTAACTTAGAAAATTTCTAGCAATTCTACAACTACTAGGATTTCCCATCATAGCATAAGCAAAAATATAATCATGCAAGACTATCAAAATATTTCTAATGCATAGTATAAAAACATAGGGATAAAATCATGAAGCACCAATTGCCTTGGTAGTTTGGAGAGTAGTTACACTCCTCACAATCACAATCACTATTGGCACCAAAATCTACACATAGAATCATAGCAAATCACATACAAATAAATACAAGCAAAAATATATGGATGCATGCACATGATATGTGATGATTTTATAAAACTCAACAAAACAAGTGTACAGTACTGGTTCATAAACAAGTTCAAAACTTGCCAAACAACATTTATTTAAACCCTAAAACATTTCTCAAACAATTCGTATACTCAAAATAGCCCCACACATGTTTCTGTAAATAAAACCATTTTAACAGAAGCAAAACATTAAACACATTGCATATTTAGAAATGTCTTGTTCTCCTGATTCCATTGATATAAAATTTATCAAATTTGGACGTGGGAATCAAAAGTTATAGTTAAAACAATTTCAAACAACTAATAGATTCAAATCCTGATTTTAAATCTAATTCCTGGCCATGCGTCACGCTCTGATTAGCGCGTACCGGTTCGCTCAGGATCACTCTCACAAGCCGTTAGATCTAATTAATCTGCACGGCCCAGATCTACTCATACCGCTTCGTTAAGTGGTCTGTTTATACGCGCTGGATCTAGATCCAACGGTCATCGACCCAGCAACCACAGATGGGCGGCGCTGGCGGTGGCAACTGGCGGCGATGGCTCTGTCTACGGCGGCGCGGTGGCTACAGGGGGTTCTAGGGTCGTCAGAGGTGCTTACCGGGCTCGTAGCGATGCACTGATGCTCAACCTGGCGACGGCTTGGCAAGGGGCGCACGGACACGGCTGCACGGGCTCGTCGGAGTTGCTGGCGGCGTCAGATGCTTGCTGTCGAAGACGTTGCCGAGGTTCCGCGTCGACCTAGCACGAGCCAGATGGTTTAGGAGATGCGCAAAGGCCTGGCGATCAAGACAGTATCAAAGGGGAGGCAAGGGGCAGTCTCGTTTTACCTGAATTGCACGTCGGAGTCGAGCGGCGGCTCAGGTGTTCGCGGGTGGGGACGAAGGCGTCGTTCTGGGTCACGAGGAAGCAAACAGAGGGCATGAGTGAACGCGCAAAGACATGTTGGTCACGATGGTTTGAATTAGAGACAGGGGCGGCCAGTACTCACCGAGATTGGTCGCCGGAGTTGCTCTGTCTGCGGCGGTGCAAGAGCGATTGTGGGCAGCCTGGGGGCGTTTCTGTCTGGCTTTGCTGGGGGAGATGGCCGCGAGGGGGAGGTGGTCTTAAATCCAGAGCGGGGCAAGGATCGCGCGCGGTATCAATGGAAATTAACCCTGCAGTGACTGCGGCGAGGTAACGGCGGAGCGAGCGTCGCGGCCGCGCGTGATTAACGACGACGACGACGACGTGGTTGTGGGGTCCACTTGCCAGCGAGTGAAACAGAGAGGAGGTGGGGTCGGGTGGTCAGTGACTTGGTGGGTTCGTCTGCGAATGAGAGAGAGAGAGGGGGAACCCGGGTGGGCTTAGTGGGCTGAATCCGGAGTTGGGCTAGATAGGTGGCGCCGGCCCTTTTCTAATTCTTTTCTCCTTTTCTTTTTCTGTTTTCAATTTCAGGAATCAAATTCAAATGATTTCAAAATCTATTTCAATTCAAATCTTTTCAGGATTCTTGTAGTGTGCAACAAACACATTTCTGGGCATAAAATCAAGTGGTCACTTTGAGTTGGCTTGGTCACTTGGAATAAAATAAAATAAGCAGTGACATAGCACTAGTTTTTATATAGGTTTTGAAATTGATTTTCAAATTATATTTGCTTTGAAACTTTGGGTTTAAATCTTAGCAATCTAGAAATACACTCTGAAATCAATAATACACAAGGTTTGGTTCACTGAACACCTATCTCACATTGGAGATTTGCATTTGTTTTAAAAGCTGATCACATAAAATAATGAGCTCATATGCTCCTGTTTTTGAATTTGATTTGTTTGAAATGAACTCTATATGATCATGGATGCATGGATGATATGCATGAGTTTAAAACATGATTTTAGGGATGTTACAGGAAAGCTCATGTACCATGTGCAAGGGGTACCCCGTTAGCGGTTCTCCATGATATGCAAATACCTACAGTGACAAGAACTTATAGGTGACTGAAGTTTAGTAGCATGAGGTGTGGCCCTCGTATTCAAGGGACTTGAGATTGCCAACTTATACTTCGTCAAGCATATACTCCATCTTTGTTCACTTTAACCTTAATCACTTTAAGATGCTTATGATAGGGGCAATGAGGGCTGAAAGCTAACAAGTACCATAATTTTTGGAAGCTCTTTTTGAAACTTGAAATCCCCGCTTCCTTTACAAAAAAGGCTTTTCTTCCACCATTACTTGAGTCTCCACCTTCTACCTCGGTGAATTACGCTCCTAGTTACAAGCCTGGATGAGCGGAAATGGTTAAAATAGTACGGTGGGGCCCAAATGCCACTCACAGGTAGACCTTTCGGCCGTCCTAACCATTTCCAAACATCGGGACAAGAACGGGCGGCGTAATCGGCAGGCGAAGGGATCAACTACATACACAAATGAGTATGTATGCAAGCCACCATACAACAGTCCTCAGAGCCATTCCATCTAAAAGAAATAGAAATATTGCAACGCCATACGGCAAGATCCAAATATCCTAGATAGATATATAGTTTAGGATATCTCCTCATACATCAAACATCAGAGTATCAGGCGGAAGCGGAAAACAAGATCCCAGTACGGATAAGAAGCAAATCGGCATAAGATGCCCCATAAATAAACACATCTCGCCCACAGATCTCACGGATCCCCGTTCCCGGAATCTCTACACCGAATGATCGTTGCCCACATCGTCCGTATCCTCCACCCAGTATCCATCTCGTGAGTGTACCTGTTCATCTGAATCAAATAATTTATCGTGTGAGACCCTAGGGGTACTCAGCAAGTCTTCATGCCTCTAAAGGGGACACAACCTGGGGTGACGCAATTGCAGCAAAAGATAAACCCTAACAATTCTATAGATACTCGCTAACCATCCGCCTAACCAAAGATAGACGGATGTCCGTGAATTAATAACAACAGTTATAACAGTAATATTAACAGATCCATCCTCCTCCTCGCTTACCAACGAGGAAGCGGACGAACACCCCCCATCCGTTGGCAGTTTTATTATCCATTCCATGAGTGTTGCACTATTTACTAGTCAGTTACTTAGTCAAATTAAAAGCGGTACTTTAGTTATACTTGTCTATGATCGAGAAACTGTGCTCCAAGTCGTCCATAACCGCGGACACGGCTTTTAGAAAGTTTTACCCTGCAGGGGTGCACAAATAGCAACACACACTCGATCAACCTCGGAAAAACCAAATCAAAACCCAACGAGGCATTCACGACAAAGCAATCACAGGATTCAGAAATATTTCAGGGGGCCACCCCATTAAGCTACCCGCGACGAAGTTGGCCGACTCCGAGACGGACTCAAGGTTTGTGTGGACGGCTGTAAACGACTGGGAACCCGAAAGTGTGACTGGGCTTGTCGATACAGCGAAAACGTGTCACGGACCTAAACAGTACAGGTGCTCCTCGCACAATCGTAAATAAAGCAGTAAAGCATGGCATAAGTACAGGATAGTAATAAAGCCCCAAACTAATTGTGGCCCCAAGAAATAAGAATGAATCAAGCTCTGGCTCAGGGGGGTCCCATAAGCCTCCCGGATGTGGATAGCGCGAATATTCAAGGAACAGGAATCAAGTACTCGGGGTCCTACGGGACAGAAGTGAGCATGAAAAACCAAATAGAAGATATTGCTCACCGGTGCCACTTTCATTAGTTATCCCATACTACTCAGGTTAAGTTGTTTAGGTACCTTGTTATCCATCAGACACTCACATACCCTACACATGCTGTTCTACGACCCGCATGGCTCAAACAACTCCTCTAGTAATGGCTCATGGGATGGAGGAACAAGCTTCGGTGGGTTTTAAAAGTAAAGGCTATGCAATACTTGGGATTCAGTCTAATGCAATCACGACTCAATGATGCAAGAATAAGATAGAGGCAATAGGTACTATATGTATGCAAGCATGTGGTAGTGCTTGCCTGGCAGCTCAGTTGAAGCGAGAGAAGGATCTGGGTAGTGCTCCTAGGTTTCTTGATATATCCCCTGCTCAGCGTCTATTCGAAGAAGAACCAAACAAACAAGGGCCAACATAAATAAAGTGCACAAGCATATGAATAATATGCGACAAGCAAACAATCATGCCATGATGAATGATGCACAATTTGCATGGCAATAATGTATCATGGCATGGGTGAGGTGTAGAATACAAGAAATAAACATTTTATTGAGTTTTGGTCACATTTTATTCTCGAATAAGTTGCTGTATACTTTATATTTATATGATGCATGCTGCAAGACAGAACATGGAATGCATAAACAGAAAGGTCTCGTCGAGCTGATCGATTTAGATATATCATTTGTCAAATTCGGAGTTATAAAACAAAAGTTATTAATTAATTAAGAAAAAGGGCATTTTATTTGTAATTTTGATCAACTCAAAATTTAAAGTGTTCAAAATATATTTTGAAGGGCATATTTGAATTCCTCACATTTTTCTGATTTCAAAACATATATTATTTGTCAAATTTGGGATTACCAATTAAAAGTTATTAATTTTTCTGGATTTAAAATCATATTGAACATATTCTTAAATTATTTTTATTAACAGAAAAAGTTCATAGACTTTTTACACCGAGGCCTAGATGACCCTAGCCGCTGACGTGTGGGCCAGCGCTGAGTCAGCGGCAGCTGACGCAGCGGCCGCGTGAAACTTTTCTCACAACGGGGCAATGTACCCATAGGCACCGACGTGTGGGCCAGCGGCTGCGGGTCCACCTAACGCGCAGGCCAACGGGGTGGCGACAGCTGGCCGGGGAGGGACCTGTGCGTGCTTGACCTAGACCTGGAGGGGGCTTACTGCAAAAGGCCAGATCGGATCTGACAAAAATGAAGTTTTCAGAGGTAAAACAGCCAGCTTGTCCGGTCTTCCGGCGACGATGACGAGCAAACCGTCGGGAATTTTGCGACGTTGCAAAAATGAAAGTTGTAGAGCCAACGTTGGACTACAACTTTGGTGTTTGGAGCTTCGTCGACGGAGGCCTACAATGGACAAGGCAGGGAGAAGAACAGAGGGGGATCTAGCAGGGTAAAACTATCGAAAAGTTTTCAGAAAACGGCTGAGATCGGGCTGGGTTGCGACGACGATTGCGACCGAACGGTGGTGAATTTCGCCATGCCGTAAAAAGGAAAACTGAAGAGGGTGGTGCGGGCTACATCTTTCGTTCAGGTGGCATCGCCGGAGGAGGTCTAAATCGCACGAAACACAACAAGGAACAGAGGCGGGTCGGATGCTGCTGCTACTGTTGCAGACGCAACAGCCAGCGCAGCGGCGGCGCACAGAGGCCGCTCGACGGAGTGCAACGGCGATTCGGCGAACTAGGGGGAACAAGAGGTTGTCTGGGAGGGAGGAGGTGCTCACGAGAGTGCGCCCGCGAAGCCGTGGAAGCAGGGTTGGCGGGGGTACTGTCGCAGCGCTGGCGCTCTGCTTATTCGGCCACCTCACGGACACGGCGGCGACGGCGAGACTCCGGCGAACTCCGGTTGCTGCTCCGCCTACAGGGCGTCGAAGAGGAAGCAGATGGGCTCCTGGTACACTTCGCGCGGTCCTGACGTCCAGCAGAGCTCGACGAACTCGGGGGAGGGTATGGCTAGCTAGGGTTTTGGGCCATGGCCAAGGGAGGCTGCAAGGAGAGGAAGAAAAGGGAGGGAGAGAGGGACCTGGGCGTCTCCTGGATAGGACCTGAGGTGGGGGTAGATGAGGGAGGAGGGGAGAGCACATGGGGGTGGTCTCTTTTGTAAAAGGTGAGGAGGGGTGATCGGGCTAGGTCTCTCCCTCCTTCTTCTCCTTGTCTTGAAGCCAAAGAAGGAAGTGGGGCAGATAAGGGGTGTGACGTGGTGGGCCTGCCTGGTAGGGAGAGAGGGGGAAGCCGAGAGAGAGGGGGAGGGGAGGGGTAGCTCGGGTTAGGTAGGGCTAGGGTTAGGAGAGGCTCGGGTTAGCTAGGTCTAGAGAGAGGAGAGGGATTAGAGAGAGAGGGGGGCATGGTGATAGGGATAGGTGATTAGTGTTAGGATCTTAGATAGAGGGTTTAGAGAGAGGACAAAGAGAGAGGGTGAGATGAGAGAGAGATGAGGCCTAGGATTAGAGTTTAGAATTTTAGATGCTTGCATGCACCAAACTAGATCAAACAAGAATATGTGGAATAGGTGTAGGGTTTAGCAACTCAAACAAGATCAATAAAAGGAGTGGAAGAGAGGGATAGAAGTGTGGTGGTTCTTACATGGGCCATGCATAAATAGTAAATGCCTCCTCTAGTAGTGAAAACCACTAGATTATCTCATGGCATTTGTATAAGCAAGCTTCCCAAATTTTGGAATAAGGCCCAACAAAAGAAAAGAGAGCTTGTTTACCACATGGATTAAATAAAAGATCATGCATGAATATACGGTGGCCAAGCTTGTGTGTATGTGCCACTAGCCAACATGAACCCCAATGGTATTCCTACATGAGCTTATATTCATATTTAAACCATATGAAAGCTTGACAAGGGGTTCCACTCACATAGCATGCAAAGGTGGCCATGTGGCTCTCATATACCAATAATGTGAAAACAACATGGTGCATATATGGGAGCATGTGGAATAGAATTGGATCCATCCCAACCCACATGAGCTAGAGGTAAAACCCAATAAAGTGCAAAGCTCATATTTAGTTGGATGGTGGAATTATGGGGTGATGACAAGAAAGGTGGTGGAGTTAGTAAAAGATATGCCCCCAACTCAACTTGGGAATTTAAACAATATATCAAGAACCAAATACAATATCAAGAGGCAAATACAATTTACAATGCATATGAGAGAAGAACCAACACAAAAAGGGTTTTATATGATGCTCAAATGCAAGGTGGCATGATGACATGAGCATGATATAATGATGATGCAACAATTATATATAGGAAGTAGCATTTATATAGACTAGGCTAGTAGCATTGCAATTGTTAGACAATTGGGATGCTACAACTCTCCCCCACTAAACAAGAATCTCGCCCCGAGATTCCTAGAAAAAAGAAAACAACACAAGGAGAGGCGGTTATTCGGAATGAAGGTGACCCTCATGTTCCCAAGTTGATGAACAACGGAATGGTGCGACCACTACACCTTGCAAAACTTGCTAGACTTGTTGTGAGTCTTGCGTTTGCTTGAGAAACAACGGGTTAGAAGAGTTGAAGGATTGTCGTGAGACAAGAAGGATAGGATGGGCATAGCTCCGGTTTTCCCAAGAATCATGATAAAAGAATATAACCACTTGTGAAAGAAAAGGAGAAGATGATGTATCATGGATAAAGAAAGACACACCATTAAGATTAAAGATTTACCGATACGAGAGAGGATGAATCTTTGTCTCGCCGGAAGAAAAAGAGCTAGATTGGAGAGGTTTTGAACCACTATTACAATAGCATCGTATCTTCTCTCGGATTTGAGAAAAGAAGTTCGGAAAACAATATTGCCTTCAAACAATAGAGTCCCTTGATAACAACAGAAAGATTTAGTTAGACATCGTCGGATTAGATTCTTGTTGCACCGGTAAGAACCAAGGATCACGCAATTTAGGTGCGCAGATATAACTTCCAGAGATGGATGTGAAGCCAGATCATGGTGGAATCCCGAGAAGCAAAGATTATGGAGGATCTGGAGTTTATTGTAGAGATACTTATTGCTTTCTTTAGCCTTGAGGCTAACACAATAGATTTGCGGCTGATGGCATCAACCATAATTGGCTTTACCACAGAAAAGAATTGATGAAACAAAGAGAGAGATAGCTTCCTTTCATCTTGTTTGTGGATGTCGAGCATCGGTAGCATGACGAGGACAGAAAAGAGTTTGTGTTTGTTTCCACCAGATAATTGAAGATTTTGTTCCATCTAGAATAGACAGACCACCAACAAGAGATTATTGATTACTTTCTTCGAGAGAGCACTCCGGAAAACAAGGACGGAAGTAAAAGTATCGAGGGATAAAGGCCACTTCTAACTTCCGTGGAATGAGTGAAATCACATAAATTCACCAATTCAATGTACAAGAGCGAATGATAAGAGTAGTGGTATGGTAGCTACTCCATCCCGCACTCAAAGCATTACTCCGCACATGAATAAGAAAATCATGCAACCCAACTACCGAAACAGACTGAAGGTGTTGGCAAAAACTCATAGAACTCCGTTAGAAAACAAGGATAGATGCAAACGATTCGCCGGATTCATAGATAGATAAATATGATGATGTTGTCGTCATGTCGGAAGTACCAAGCCACCGGAAAGATATAAAGGAAGATCACGGAGACAACTGCAAAATTTCACAGATATAGAAAAAGATAGCACCACTTGAACAGAAGGAATACAAGATCTGGAAGGTCTTCATGGCCTCCGGTGGATTGAGCATAGACGATAGAGCGAGAGGGTTTCAAGAGATTACTTAACGAGATTGAGGTGAAAGAACTCCATGTTCTTCTTGAAATGATTGAGAGAGATTTAGCAGCCTTGAGGAAATCTTCAGCGGAGCGACGATGATAACTTGCCAACAAGGAATAACTCCGGATTGGTTGAAGATGGAGGATGGAATTAACAATGGACTTGCTGATTCCAGAGTTGAAGTAATGTATTTAGCAGAAGGACGTGGTCGAGATATGTGACTTCAAAAAGTCAGAATTCTCACTTTGAGACTTTGCACACAGGCAGTGCTCACGAAGCTCGAGAGAAAGAGACACAGATGATCTTCCATGTCCTTCCATAGATATCGAATAGGCAAGCATATTATCAACATATACCACCATGGTTTAACAAGATATTCCCAGAATACCAAGTTCAAGAGGCGGGAGAACGAACAAATGCTCGAAACACTTTCTGAGCTCAACGCTCTTTGAAAGATCAACATTACGAGTAAGGATTCCTGTTGAAGAAGATGCGCTGACAGAATAGGTTAACTGGTCCTTCGGAAGAAAAAGAGATGTCACCTGGTTCACATTGTCGATCGGATCACCGGTTACAAAGATAAAGAGATCTTGGATAAGAACCGATGATAGCTCATACCTTAAGCAAAGCTATCAGAGACGAAAAGATGCTATTCCCTCGTATCCAGGAGAATTGTGCAGATATGGGGTTCAAAAGGATGTGCAGCATGATGGACAGATGATAGACCGACGTAGTGCTTGGAGAAACTCTGGATTGCCAAAGTTGCTTGAATATGCATAGATATGATCGCGGTGTACTCAAAATCACAGGAGATAACCGTCACCATTTGGAGGATAGTGGTGATTGCATTTTCCATATTCCACTCAAGATAAGTGTCATATAGCTATGCCGAGAACCAAATTACAATCACCAGCATCGGATCGACACATGTTATGTAATTAGCCCAAGAGAATTGGAGATGAAATGAAACTCTAGGATTAAGCGCCGGTGACAAAAGAATGAGTTAGCATGGACATGCTGATAAAAGGGAGATAGATAACGTTTCACACACGACTGAAAAGGAGTGTGGAAGCACAGATGTATCAAAGAAAAATTTTCCGCATTTTTCGGCATTAAAATACCAATAGATGCGCAAAAACACTTATCAGGTAGCGATTAGCAACTGATGGTTTCACAGAATGTGGAGTTGCTAGAAGGAAGGACACCCTTAAGAAGATGGCACCGGTTAACAAGGAGTCAGATAGATCGCGCCGGTATTCAAAAGCCTGTCAATATGGAATGTACCAACAGTTGATAACCAAAGGCAGATAAAGATAACATGTTGGGTACAACAGATAGACAAGGAATTACACACACACACACACATTCTATGGTACAGAACACGTGAATCCTAGTTTGAATTTTAAGAAGAGGATTGAAAATGTTACACTTCCTTACCAGAAAAGGGTGGTGGGTGGGTAAGAAGAAAAGTGGAAGCAGTCCTACTCTCGCGTTTTGTTTTTCCCTAGTATACATAGCTACCAAAAATAATTGCTAGACTGACAACGACCATTTGGCTGAGACCCTGAAGGGCGGGATGGCTCTGATACCAATTGTAACTACCTCGGTGAATTACGCTCCTAGTTACAAGCCTGGATGAGCGGAAATGGTTAAAATAGTATAGTGGGGCCCAAATGCCACTCACAGGTAGACCTTTCGGCCGTCCTAACCATTTCCAAACATCGGCACAAGAACGGGCGGCGTAATCGGCAGGCGAAGGGATCAACTACATACACAAATGAGTATGTATGCAAGCCACCATACAACAGTCCTCAGAGCCATTCCATCTAAAAGAAATAGAAATATTGCAACGCCATACAGCAAGATCCAAATATCCTAGATAGATATATAGTTTAGGATATCTCCTCATACATCAAACATCAGAGTATCAGGCGGAAGCGGAAAACAAGATCCGAGTACGGATAAGAAGCAAATCGGCATAAGATGCCCCATAAATAAACACATCCCGCCCACAGATCTCACGGATCCCCGTTCCCGGAATCTCTACACCGAATGATCGTTGCCCACATCGTCCGTCTCCTCCACCCAGTATCCATCTCGTGAGTGTACCTGTTCATCTGAATCAAATAATTTATCGTGTGAGACCCTAGGGGTACTCAGCAAGTCTTTATTCCTCTAAAGGGGACACAACCTGGGGTGACGCAATTGCAGCAAAAGATAAACCCTAACAATTCTATAGATACTCGCTAACCATCCGCCTAACCAAAGATAGACGGATGTCCGTGAATTAATAACAACAGTTATAACAGTAATATTAACAGATCCATCCTCCTCCTCGCTTACCAACGAGGAAGCGGACGAACACCCCCCCATCCGTTGGCAGTTTTATTATCCATTCCATGAGTGTTGCACTATTTACTAGTCAGTTACTTAGTCAAATTAAAAGCGATACTTTAGTTATACTTGTCTATGATCGAGAAACTGTGCTCCAAGTCGTCCATAACCGCGGACACAGCTTTCAGAAAGTTTTACCCTGCAGGGGTGCACAAATAGCAACACACACTCGATCAACCTCAGAAAAACCAAATCAAAACCCAACGAGGCATTCACGACAAAGCAATCACAAGATTCAGAAATATTTCAGGGGGCCACCCCATTAAGCTACCCGACGGACTCAAGGTTTGTGTGGACGGCTGTAAACGACTGGGAACCCGAAAGTGTGACTGGGCTTGTCGATACAGCGAAAATGTGTCACGGACCTAAACAGTACAGGTGCTCCTCGCACAATCGTAAATAAAGCAGTAAAGCATGGCATAAGTACAGGATAGTAATAAAGCCCCAAACTAATTGTGGCCCCAAGAAATAAGAATGAATCAAGCTCTGGCTCAGGGGGGTCCCATAAGCCTCCCGGATGTGGATAGCGCGAATATTCAAGGAACAGGAATCAAGTACTCGGGGTCCTACGGGACACAAGTGAGCATGAAAAACCAAATAGCAGATATTGCTCACCGGTGCCACTTTCATTAGTTATCCCATACTACTCAGGTTAAGTTGTTTAGGTACCTCGTTATCCATCAGACACTCACATACCCTACACATGCTGTTCTACGACCCGCATGGCTCAAACAACTCCTCTAGTAATGGCTCATGGGATGGAGGAACAAGCTTCGGTGGGGTTTAAAAGTAAAGGCTATGCAATACTTGGGATTCAGTTTAATGCAATCGCGACTCAATGATGCAAGAATAAGATAGAGGCAATAGGTACTATATGTATGCAAGCATGTGGTAGTGCTTGCCTGGCAGCTCAGTTGAAGCGAGAGAAGGATCTGGGTAGTGCTCCTGGGTTTCTTGATATATCCCCTACTCAGCGTCTATTCGAAGAAGAACCAAACAAACAAGGGCCAACATAAATAAAGTGCACAAGCATATGAATAATATGCGACAATCAAACAATCATGCCATGATGAATGATGCACAATTTGCATGGCAATAATGTAGCATGGCATGGGTGAGGTGTAGAATACAAGAAATAAACATTTTATTGAGTTTTGGTCACATTTTATTCTCGAATAAGTTGCTGTATACTTTATATTTATATGATGCATGCTTCAAGACAGAGCATGGAATGCATAAACAGAAAGGTCTCGTCGAGCTGATCGATTTAGATATATCATTTGTCAAATTCGGAGTTATAAAACAAAAGTTATTAATTAATTAAGAAAAAGGGCATTTTATTTGCAATTTTGATCAACTCAAAATTTAAAGTGTTCAAAATATATTTTGAAGGGCATATTTGAATTCCTCACATTTTTCTGATTTCAAAACATATATTATTTGTCAAATTTGGGATTACCAATTAAAAGTTATTAATTTTTCTGGATTTAAAATCATATTGAACATATTCTTAAATTATTTTTATTAACAGAAAAAGTTCACAGACTTTTTACACCGAGGCCTAGATGACCCTAGCCGCTGACGTGTGGGCCAGCGCTGAGTCAGCGACAGCTGACGCTGTGGCCGCGTGGAACTTTTCTCACAACGGGGCAATGTACCCATATGCACCGACGTGTGGGCCAGCGGCTGCGGGTCCACCTAACGCGCAGGCCAACGGGGTGGCGACAGCTGGCCGGGGAGGGACCTGTGCGTGCTTGACCCAGACCTGGAGGGGGCTTACTGCAAAAGGCCAGATCGGATCTGACAAAAATGAAGTTTTCAGAGGTAAAACAACCAGCTTGTCCGGTCTTCCGGCGACGATGACGAGCAAACCGTCGGGAATTTTGCGACGCTACAAAAATGAAAGTTGTAGAGCCAACGTTGGACTACAACTTTGGTGTTTGGAGCTTCATCGACGGAGGCCTACAATGGACAAGGCAGGGAGAAGAACAGAGGGGGATCTAGCAGGGTAAAACTATCGAAAAGTTTTCAGAAAACGGCTGAGATCGGGCTGGGTTGCGACAACGATTGCGACCGAACGGTGGTGAATTTCGCCATGCCGTAAAAAGGAAAACTGAAGAGGGTGGTGCGGGCTACATCTTCTGTTCAGGTGGCATCGCCGGAGGAGGTCTACATCGCATGAAACACAGCAAGGAACAGAGGCGGGTCGGATGTTGCTGTTACTGTTGCAGACGCAACAGCCAGCGCAGCGGCGGCGCACAAAGGCCACTCGGCGGAGTGCAACGGCGATTCGGCGAACTAGGGGGAACAAGAGGTTGTCTGGGAGGGAGGAGGTGCTCACGAGAGTGCGCCCGCGAAGCCGTGGAAGCAGGGTTGGCGGGGTACTGTCGCAGCGCTGGCGCTCTGCTTCTTCGGCCACCTCACGGACACGGCGGCGACGGCGAGACTCCGGCGAACTCCGGTTGCTGCTCCGCCTACAGGGCGTCAAAGAGGAAGCAGATGGGCTCCTGGTACACTTCGCGCGGTCCTGACGTCCACCAGAGCTCGACGAACTCGGGGGAGGGTATGGCTAGCTAGGGTTTTGGGCCATGGCCAAGGGAGGCTGCAAGGAGAGGAAGAAAAGGGAGGGAGAGAGGGACCTGGGCGCCTCCTGGATAGGACCTGAGGTGGGGGTAGATGAGGGAGGAGGGGAGAGCACATGGGGGTGGTCTCTTTTGTAAAAGGTGAGGAGGGGTGATCGGGCTAGGTCTTTCCCTCCTTCTTCTCCTTGTCTTGAAGCCAAAGAAGGAAGTGGGGCAGATAAGGGGTGTGACGTGGTGGGCCTGCCTGGTAGGGAGAGAGGGGGAAGCCGAGAGAGAGGGGGAGGGGAGGGGTAGCTCGGGTTAGGTAGGGCTAGGGTTAGGAGAGGCTCGGGTTAGCTAGGTCTAGAGAGAGGAGAGGGATTAGAGAGAGAGGGGGGCATGGTGATATGGATAGGTGATTAGTGTTAGGATCTTAGATAGAGGGTTTAGAGAGAGGACAAAGAGAGAGGGTGAGATGAGAGAGAGATGAGGCCTAGGATTAGAGTTTAGAATTTTAGATGCTTGCATGCACCAAACTAGATCAAACAAGAATATGTGGAATAGGTGTAGGGTTTAGCAACTCAAACAAGATCAACAAAAGGAGTGGAACAGAGGGATAGAAGTGTGGTGGTTCTTGCATGGGCCATGCATAAATAGTAAATGCCTCCTCTAGTAGTGAAAACCACTAGATTATCTCATGTCATTTGTATAAGCAAGCTTCCCAAATTTTGGAATAAGGCCCAACAAAAGAAAAGAGAGCTTGTTTACCACATGGATTAAATAAAAGATCATGCATGAATATACGGTGGCCAAGCTTGTGTGTATGTGCCACTAGCCAACATGAACCCCAATGGTATTCCTACATGAGCTTATATTCATATTTAAACCATATGAAAGCTTGACAAGGGGTTCCACTCACATAGCATGCAAAGGTGTCCATGTGGCTCTCATATACCAATAATGTGAAAACAACATGGTGCATATATGGGAGCATGTGGAATAGAATTGGATCCATCCCAACCCACATGAGCTAGAGGTAAAACCCAATAAAGTGCAAAGCTCATATTTAGTTGTATGGTGGAATTATGGGGTGATGACAAGAAAGGTGGTGGAGTTAGTAAAAGATATGCCCCCAACTCAACTTGGGCATTTAAACAATATATCAAGAACCAAATACAATATCAAGAGGCAAATACAATTTACAATGCATATGATAGAAGAACCAACACAAAAAGGGTTTTATATGATGCTCAAATGCAAGGTGGCATGATGACATGAGCATGATATAATGATGATGCAACAATTATATATAGGAAGTAGCATTTATATAGACTAGGCTAGTAGCATTGCAATTGTTAGACAATTGGGATGCTACAGTACCCAATCAAATCTCCACAAAACCGTCTGTAGCCGCTGCCACCATCGTCCCTAGATCGGGGGATCTGAAGTTCTTCCCGGCACCCTGCCAGAGGGGAGATCATCTCGGAGGCCTTCTCTCCGGTATGATGCCTGAGTAGTTCCACCTTGGACTATGGGTCCATGTAGTAGCTAGATGGTTGTATCTCATCCTTTGTGCTTTCATGTATAGATCTTGTGATCTCCGTTCATGATCAAGATCTAATCTATTTGTAATCATGCATGTTGTGTTTGCGGGGATCCGATGGATATTGAGATTATTATGTTGGTTTGATTAATGGTTTTGTCTTTATGATTCTATCATTCTTGTGTTGTTTGTGATCTTGCATGCTCTCCGTTGTTAGTAGCTATCTTGGACAAGTAGTTGCTAGTGACTCCAAGAGGGGGTATTTATGCTCGATAGTGGGTTCATGCCTCTAGTTTCCAAGGGAAGTGACAGAAATCTCTTTGGTTGTAGATGTGTTGTTTCTACTAGGGAGAAAACAATGGTCTCTTGTTCATGGAACATGTGGACTGTTTACCTTACACACTTTGCTTAAAGCAGTTGTCTGTTGCTTGCAACTTAATACTGGAGGGGGTTCGGATGATAACCTGAAGGTGGACTTCTAGTCATAGATGCAGTTGGATGGCGGTCTATGTATCTTGTTGTATTGCCCAATCGAATCTCATAGGATCTTTTTGACTAGTAATTGCATTGTTATGTCTTGCTCAATTCCTGTAATTGCCCTGTTGTAATTTGTTTACCCTTCATGCCGTGTTGTTTATCTAAGGAGAGCACCTCTAGTGAACTATGGACCCCCGGTCCAATCTTTACCATTGATACATCTTCCACTGTTACTTGTTTACTTGCTGCAAACCATTACCTTCCACACCATACGTTTAATCCTTTGTTACAGCAAACCGATGAGCTTGACAACCTCACTGATTCGTTTGGGCAAAGTCTTGAGTTTGTGTTGTCCAGGTCTCTGCGTTGCTAGCAACACATGTGTGATGTTTCCTTCCTCCTTCTGGTTCGATAACCTCGGTCTCTACTGAGGGAAGACTTGCTGCTGTGCTCATCACACCTTGCTCTTGGGGTTTCCAACGAAGTCCTCTCTGTCAGGCAACATTGATGAATTCTCAACTTATACATGTACGGGTTGATGGCATCCACAGAGGAGTCCTCCATAGGTGATCCAGAGGAAGACATTGTGGCTCCAAATATGAGAATTTGCTTGACAGAAACAGATCGAAACAAAAACACGATGAGAACTTGATACAAGAACCTCGGGGGATCCGAGGGGTTATATATTACGAAGTTTCAATGCATAAGGAAGGTGCTGATACAAAACCGATGCGGAGACGGAGCTCGGGGGGAATCACGAAACCAGCTAGGGCCCGCGCCTGGGGTGGGTTTGGCCACCCCGGCCTCCGTTTCCTCCTCTGTTTCGTCTCTAACTTTCCTTATGTATTAAAAACATCAAAAATATAAAAAGATTAGGCTTTCACAAACCTTCTGTTTTCACATTTTTTACCTATTCAAAGACGAACTCTGTAGATTCTGGTGTTTGGTTTCTAATAAATTCTTTCGGAGTCACTAGTTGAATTGTGTCAACGTCTTCATTATATGAATCTCCAGAAATATATTGCTTTAGTCTTTGAACATTCACCACCTGTGTTGTGTCATCTTTCAAATAAGATATTTTGATGGCACCTGAATGATATACTTCCTTGATAACAAAAGGTCCTTCCCATTTGAGAGTAGTTTCCCTGCAAAAAATCTGAGACGAGACCTATACAAAATAACTTTCTCATCAACATAGAACTCCCTTTTAAGAATTCTCCTATCATGCCATCTTTTTACCTTTTCCTTAAAGAGCCTAGCATTTTCATAAGCTTCACTCCTCCACTCATCTAAGGTACTCATGTCAAGCAATCTTTTCTCACCGGCAAGTTTAAAATCTCTATTCAATTCTTTCACTGCCCAATAAGCTTTGTGTTCTAATTCTAAAGGCAAGTGACAAGCCTTCCCATAGACCATTTTGTAAGGAGACATCCCCATAGGATTTTTACAAGCAGTTCTATAAGCCCACAAAGCGTCATTCAACTTTTTAGCCCAATTTTTCCTAGATCTATTAATAGTCTTCCGCAAGATAGATTTAATTTCCCTATTGGAAAGTTCTACTTGCCCACTGGTTTGGGGGTGATAACTTGAAGCAATTCTATGGTTTACATCATACTTAGCGAGAGTTTTTCTAAAACCCCCATGAATAAAATGAGAGCCTCCATCAGTCATGAGATATCTAGGCACACCAAACCTAGGAAAAATAACATCCTTAAGCATTTTCAAAGAGGTCTTACCATCAGCACTATTTGTAGGTATGGATTCTACCCACTTTGTAACATAGTCGACAAGAACAAGAATATGAGTGTACCCTTTTGAAGGGGGAAAAGGTCCCATAAAGTCAAATTCCCAACAATCAAAAGGTTCAATAACAAGATAATAATTCATAGGCATTTCATTGTGTCTAGAAATGTTACCTACTCGTTGACATTCATCACATGATAAGACAAACTTCCTTGCATCCTTGAAAAGGGTTGGCCAATAAAATCCAGATTGTAAAACCTTTTGTCCAGTCCTATCCCTAGCATGATGTCCTCCATAAGCATTGCCGTGACATTTTCTCAATATCTCTTGTTGTTCGAATTCTAGAACACATCTTCGCATAATACCATCCACTACTTCTTTATATAAGTGCGGGTCCCAAAAGTAATGCCTTAGATCATAAAAGAATTTTCTTCTTTGCTGAGTTGTAAAGGTTGGAGGAAAATACTTGGAAACAATAAAGTTAGCATAATCAACATACCAAGGACTTTCATGCGGACTTACCCTTATTGCAGCCAGCTGCTCATTTGGAAAACTATCATTAACAGGCAATGGATCAAAATAAATGTTTTCCAAACGAGATAAATTGTCAGCAACAGGATTTTCAGAACCTTTCCTATCCACAATATGCAGATCAAACTCTTGGAAAAGAAAAACCCACCTAATAAGCCTAGGCTTAGCGTCCTTCTTTGTCATAAGGTACTTAATAACAGCATGATCAGTATGAATAGTAACATTTGAATCAACAATATAAGGTCTAAACTTATCACAAGCAAAGATTACAGCTAAGAACTCTCTTCCAGGAGTAGCATAATTCTTTTGAGTAGCATCTAGAGTCTTGCTAGCATAATGAATAACATTCAACTTCTTATCAATATGTTGCCCAAGGACAACACCCACAACAAAATCACTAGCATCACACATAATTTCCAAAGGTAAACTCCAATCAGGTGGTTGAACAATAGGAGCAGTAGTCAAAGCTTTCTTCAAAGTTTCAAAAGCTTCCTTACAATCATCATCAAAGACAAAAGGTACATATTTTTGAAGAAGATTAGTAAGGGGCTTTGAAAATTTGGAGAAATCTTTAATAAACCTCCTATAGAAACCAGCATGACCAAGGATACTACAAACACCTTTGATATCTCTAGGACAAGGCATCTTCTCAATTGCTTCAATTTTGGATCTATCAACTTCAATGCCTATTTCAAAGATCTTTTGTCCAAGAACAATCCCTTCATTAACCATAAAATGACATTTCTCCCAATTAAGAACAAGGTTGGTTTCTTCACATCTCTGCAAAACTTTATCAAGGTTGTGCAAACAGTTATCAAAAGAAGTTCCGTAGACGGAGAAGTTGTCCATGAAAACCTCCACAATTTCTTCACAAAAACCATGAAAAATAGCAGACATACATCTCTAAAAAGTAGCAGGAGCATTACATAAACCAAAAGGCATACACCTATAAGCATAAGTACCATAAGGACAAGTGAAAGTAGTTATCTCTTGGTCTTGTGCTTTCACAGCAATTTGAGAAAACCCATAATAACCATCAAGAAAACAAAAGTGAGTCTTTTTGGACAACCTCTAAAGCATTTGATCAATAAAGGGCAAAGGATAATGATCTTTCTTTGTAACTTTATTAACCTTTCTAAAATCAATGCACATTCTATACCCAACCACTACTCTTTGGGGTATAAGCTCATTATTTTCGTTAGGCACAACAGTTATTCCCCCTTTCTTGGGGACACAATGAACAAGGCTAACCCATTGGCTATCAGCAATAGGGTAAATAATACCAGCATCAAGGAGTTTTAATACCTCGTTTCTTACCACATCCTTCATCCTAGGATTTAGACGGCGTTGGTGCTGAACAACTGGTTTTGCATCAGGTTCTTTATTAATAGCATGCTGACATATAGTAGGAGAAATCCCTTTTAGATCATCAAGAGTATAACCCATAGCTCCTCGGTGTTTCTTCAGTATTTCCAATAACCTCTCTTCTTCCTTTTCTGAAAGTTTAGAACTAATAATAACAGGATATATTTTCTTATCATCAAGATAAGCATATTTAAGATCATCAGGTAAAGGTTTTAATTCGAAACAGGGTCCCCTTTAGGTGGTAGTGTGGTTCTCAAATCTTCCACAGGTAGATTATGCTTAAGTTGCTCCGACCGACGAAGGAAAACCTCGTCAATCTCATTTCTTTCCTTCATGAAGACATCGCTTTCATGATCTTCCATAAACTGCTACAAGGCATTGTCAGGAGCAAGAGAAATAGCTGAAAGTTGTTCAACCTTTCATGAAGACATCGCTTTCATTAGGCAATTTATTTTCATAAGGAGTTTTAGCAAATTTGGAAAAATTAAACTCATAAGACTCTCCACCAAACTTAGTCAAAACTTTTTCCTTTCTACAGTCTATGATAGCCCCACAAGTATTCAAGAAGGGTCTACCAAAGATAATATGATAGGCTTTACTAGCTTCTTTACCAAGTACTAGAAAATCAGTAGGATATTTAATGTTACCACAAAGAACCTCCACATCTCTTACGATGCCAATGGGACAGACTGTCTCTCTATTAGCAAGGTGAATAACCACATCAATGTCCTCAAGCTCACAAGGACCAATTTCATGCATAATTTTCCTGTAAAGCTCATAAGGTATAGCACTAGAACTAGCACCAATATCACACAAATCATAATATCTATGATCACCAATTCTAATAGAAAGCACATGGACACTAGCTTTTCTAGCTTTTTTAGGATGAGAAACAATATTAGTAGCATCTTCACAGAAGACAATGTGCCCATCCTCTATATTTCTAGTGACAAGATCTTTCACAATAGCTACCACAGCCTCAATATTAATTTGCTCATCATGCTCCACAATTTTCTTTGCACTTTTGCTAACCACATTAGCTATGATAGAATGTTCCTTTACCTTAGTAGGAAAAGAGATTTTATCAACATAAGGTTCATGCAAAATAGGATCAACAGTATAAACCTCTATGGGTAACAATGTCTTGATAAGGAGCATGGTACTTGTCCCACTCTTTCTTGGGAATTTCAATATAAGAGGCAAAGGCCTTAAAACATTTTGCAAGAACTTGAGGATCAAGACCAAACTCATTGATAATATCACGGAAGTCATCAATCCCCATAAAAGATTTAATGCATTCATAATCATAGTTTATACCTGACTTTCTTCCTTTGTCATTCTCCCAAGCTTCAGTGTTCTCTTGAATACAGTCTAGTAGATCCCATTTAGCTTCTTCCTTCATACGTGTGAATGATCCAGCACAAGAAGCATCTAGTAAATCTTTATCATGAAGAGAAAGCCTAGCATAAAAGTTATTGATAATAATATTGTTAGGGAGTTCATGAATAGGACATTTAAGCATTAGTAACTTCAATCTCCCCCAAGCTTGAGCTGTACTCTCTCCATCACGAGGCCAAAAGTTATATATCAGATTTCTATCCTTATGAATCTCACTGGGAGGATAAAATTTAGAATAAAAGAGAGATGCCATTTCCTCCCATTCCATGGATTGTCCATTCTTCAGCAGCTTATACCATTCTTCAGCTCTCCCTTTCAAGGATATGGAGAGTAACTTATTCTTCACCTGTTTAGTTGTGATACCTGCACACTTAAACAACCCGCATAATTCATGGATAAAAAGCAAATGATCACTAGGATGGACAGTTCCATCCTCTAAATAATAATTATCCATAACACGATCAACAATACTTGTAGGTATCTTAAAAGGATCTATCTCAACAGGTGGTGGTTCATCTACTACCCTAACAGTGGTAGTAGTTTTCCCAAATATAAAACCAAGTGGGTTATCCATATTGGAAACAAAGCAACAAACAGAAACAAAAGGCAATACTCACAGTAGAAGTTTCCCTTACTAGTTCCACTCTTCAATATCACTTCACTCCCGGGCAACGGCGCCAGAAAATAGTCTTGATGACCCACAAGTGTAGGGGGTGTATCGCAGTACTTTCGATAAATAGGAGTGTTGATCCCAACGAGGAGCAGAAGGTGTTGACTAGTGGTATGGAGCAGGAAATCTCTGTACATACTTAGCAAACGGATTTTTAGGGGTTTTCTGATAAAGCAACAAAACAAAGTGCAAGTAATAAAGACAACGAACAAACGCAACAAGTGGCCTAATCCTTTCTTAGCAAAGGACAAGCCGGTGGAAATACTTGTAAGGACCAAACGTTCTCGAGGACACATGGGAATTCTGTCAAGTGCTTTCACTTAAAATAGTTGAGTACTCTTCTTTGGTGTTGTAAGTGTTGTGTGGGTGAACCTGTGCTAATGTACCGACCTTACTTGGACCAATACATACTTGTGATTAAACCCACTGCAAGCATCCGCAACTACAGGAAAGTAATTAATATATAAACCTAACCACATCCTTAAACTCTGAGATACTACACTCCCTTGTGCAAAGGTGCCCTAACGGGGGTTCAGGTTTCGGTCACTCTGGCAACCCCACAATTAGTAGCCAAATACACAATGCATTCCCCTAGGCCCATAAATGGTGAAGTATCATGTAGTCGACGTTCACATGACACCACTAGAAGAATAGCACCACAACTTAAATACTAAACCATTGAATAATAACTCAACACAAATCCACTACTAACAACATGACTTCTTCCATGTCCTCAAGAACTAAACGAACTACTCACGAGACATCATATGGATCAAGATCAAAGATGATATGGTAATGGATAACAATCTGAACATAAACAATAATCCAATGATTCCACTCACAAGCATCAACTACAATAGTAATCAACACCGGGAAAGTTTCCCCTAAGAACTATGCAAGTATTCAACACGATTGTTACAACGGGATGGAGTGGTGATGATGGTGCTGGTGGATATGATGGTGTGGATGATGATGATCCTGATGAAGCCTAGCTTGATGATGGTGTTGATGGCGACGATCTCCCCTCTTCGGGAAGGAATTTCCCTGACAGAAATCTGTCTGCCGGAGAGCTCTTTCTCTCTTGGTGTTTTCCTTCCCACAGAGGTAGCAAAAATCTTTCTGTGGTCGCTCCCCTAGTATTAGGGTTCCGAGAGGATGATATAGGCGAGAGGGAGGAGTCGAGAGCCAGCCAGGTGGGCCACACCTGCCCTAGGCGCGGCCCAGGGGGTGTGGGCCCCCTATGGCCCAGCTACGCCTCCCCTTCTGGCTTTTTTCGTATTCTGGAAAAATATGATTTTCCAATATTTTTCTGGTATTTTTCTGATCTTCGCAAAATTGCATCAAAACACCTCCTTTTCCATCAGAATCCAGACTCCGGCAGTCCATCCTCCAAGAATCATCCAACATTCAAAAACAGAGGAAAAAACATAAGTGATACCTCATAAGAAGACATATATCAATGAATAGAGGCAAATTATGATATAGAATGGTGATGTAAATTGGACGTAACATCATCCGAGGACTCATGCACCATACACCCATGCATGATGCGACGCCCACAGGCGCCTTGCAACCTAATACGTACAAATTCAATGTTCCAAGTTCTAAGCACCACTAGCTTAGAGTTCAAGAATTCACATGGACTTGGATTCCTTACCTATCAAGTAGCCTAAAACCCTCATAAGTCTGTTGTTCTTTGTCAAATATGGCAATAAACCATAACCTCTAGGTTTTCTAGCATGCCACAAATCTCCAAAAATAACCCTGTCCATTCAATTTCAGCAAAGATGCCCAAACTAGGTTCAGGGTATCATTCTTTTGTTCATGTAGTGACAACATAAAATTTAGCCTATACAACACTCATTTAACAAATTTTGATACAAAAATCAATTAGAACCTTTTGCTTGATCCTCTGTAATCCTATTTTGTTGCAAATCAAGAGCTTATATTGCTTGATCAACACATGCAATGTCATGATAGATTTACATGGGTGTGAAAATGTTGGTACTCATGTGCACTGGGAAATCTTGAGGATTTTTAGCAATTAAGTTAGTAACTTACTTTGACTCACATATTACCAATCCAAAATGAAAAGAAGTAAAAAAACCACTTTGTAGAAAGAACCCATGAGTATTATTAAAAATGAAATATTAGAATTAATATAGACAACATTTGTTGGATGCGGAGATCAGCAAATTCACTTCTTCGGTGATTGTTGAGGCTTGATTTGATCAACACCATAAAATCACCACTAGTGTCACAAGATCATCTATGTTCTTTTGAAATCTCATTAGTATATTGCCATTGAGATGACCGTTTCTTGTCGTACATATCGACTGAATTCTGCAGATGATAGATCCAGCATCCGAGGTTCCATTTTTAATGAGGTCTGCCTGGCCCATGTGACATGATAGAGATCAGGCAATTTGATATGAAACAAGTCCATGAAGGAGGTCAACAATATTGTGTCAAACAAACAATGAATAAGAACATGGAACGTCTACTATCTCTAGTAGACCCACAATCAAGATAAGTTCTCAAAAATCTAGAAGCTTGTTTAGCTATTGAGTGAGCAACAACATTTAACTCATGTCTTACAAAAAAATGAAATCACGGAAAAAAACCACTTAGCTACTCAATTTCCTTAAGGATTGGAAGGATCACCACCATGTTCTTCTTTTGGGGCTTCTATAGTTCAATGAAATCCTTCAATAAGTTCTAGGTGGGAATTTTTAACATATAAAAGTTGTCAAGGAAGCAAATTATCTTTGCAAGTAAAGGCCTCAGATGAAAATTCAATCCCAATTGAATCATACATTGCAACCCGGCTTGCAGCAAGAAACTATCCTCTTGCACTGCGAATAACATAGCCAATTCTCCCGTATGAGTCACTAGCATCAAAGTGAAGGGATACGGGTAGGCTACACTAGCGCAAATCAAAAAAATTCTACCGGGTATACATAGATTACTATTGTCATAGATCACGGAATTACCACTAGATGCGCAGTTGCGGAATTGATGAAGCGCGTCGAGGCAGTGCAGACGTTCCACGTCTCCTCCTTGTCCTTGTCCCACGAGAAGCTCCCCTTGCGCGGCTCGTCCAAGCGCTACAGATGCAGCACCTTCGAGGTATCCACACGTACAGGGTGGAAGCGTCAGACGCCGGACTGCTAGGTCCGCGCGCGCGACACAGGCGTGAGGAGTGGCGGCTGGGTGGAATGATCTCAGGTCTAACCCTGGACAACTCGCCCCACCCTCTCTTATATAGGTGTCCCTTAAGTGTGTGACCCTATAGGTTCATATGCGTAGAGACATGACACAAATACACTTAATCTGTCAATAGTTGGTAGCGGCCTCTAGCAAGACGTGCCAACTCCTAAACGCATACAAAGATCATATCGGACGAACCACCACAAGGTTTAGTACAAGTCTTTCCTTTTGCCTCACGATATTTGGTCTAGCTCAAAGCTGACCTCTCTTTCTCGATACCGTAACTCGGAATCCCTTTACTAGGTTAACTCTTAACCTTATGTAGCATGGCCATGCATTTCTGGATCCGATCACTCGAGGGGCCCAGAGATATCTCTCTCAAGTAGAGAGAGGCAAATCCCATCTTGATTGACCATGCCTTGCAGCATGCTTCAGGACAAACCCGAAAGCTACCTTTATAACTACCCTGTTACGGTGCAGCATTTGATAGCCCCAAAGTAGGTCGATTCACATCTCAAGTACATGCGACAATCTCAGGTCTAAGGACAAAACGTACACGATGTGTAGAGAGAGCTGCAACTAATTACCAGTCTCAAGTTGGGTCAGTCCAACCCCATGTTCATAACATATGTCCACATCATTGGTTTGACATCTCCATGTCTATGACTAGCGAAACATAGTCATCAACCAATCGATGTGCTAGTCTAATATTCACATGTGTCCTCACATGAACTCCGACTAGGAACAACTATTAAATAACCATACAAGTAAAGAGTTTCACAAACAATTCACATAATTGCCAATCAATACAAGTTGCCTGATATGGATATTCAAGGAACATTATAATAACTCATGGATACATATGAAATATAATCATCTCTATGATTGCCTCTAGGGCATATTTCCTTCACAAAGCCCACTTGCACTAGAGTCAATCTAAAATATATCTAATACCAATTGCTCCTGTGTGCGCTTCATGCGCAGGCTGCGGGAGAGGCTTAGTCAAGGGATCAGCAACATTTGAGTCCATATGTATTTTGCATATCATGACACTACCATCCTCAACGAACTCTCGAATCTGATGGTAACGCATGCGAATATGTTTGTTCTTCTAGTGCTGTCGAGGTTCCTTGGCTTGTGCAATAGCACCATTGTCGTCACAATAAACGTCCAAGGGATTGGACGCGCCCTGAACCACACCGAGAGCGATCAGGAAATTCCTAATCCAAACACCTTCCTTTACGGCCTCCGAGGCAGCAATATATTCAGCTTCTGTTGAAGAGGAGGTCACCGTATCTTGCTTGGAACTTTTCCAGCTCACAGCACCACCATTCATGACAAACACATAACCTGATTGCGATTTCGAATCATCTGAGTCGTTAAGGTAACTCGCATCTGTGTAACCCTTTACACTGAGTTCATCCTCACCTCCATAAACTAGGAACACATCCTTAGTCCTTTTCAAGTACTTAAGGATGTTCTTTACCGCTGTCCAGTGACCTTCACCTGGATCAGCATGGTATCTGCTCGTAACACTTAGAGCATAGGAAACATCTGGGCGAGTACATACCATTGCATACATGATGGATCCAATAGCCGAAGCATATGGAACCCTGCTCATGCTCTCACGCTCATCAGTAGTCGAAGGACACTGAGTCTTGCTGAGTTTAATGCCGTGAGACATGGGCAAGAACCCCTTCTTAGCCTCTTCCATACTGAACTGTTTCAACACTTTGTCAATGTATGTACTATGGCTTAATCCAATTAGCCTTCTTGATCTATCTCTATAGATCTTGATGCCCAGAATATATGCCGCTTCTCCCAAGTCCTTCATCAAAAAACTATTTTTCAATGAGGTCTTGACAGACTCAAGCATAGGAATGTCATTTCCAATTAGCAATATGTCATCTACATATAAGATTAGAAATACCAGCGCTCTCCCACTTTCCTTCTTATAAACACAAGGTTCTTGTTCGTTTTTTATGAAGCCAAACTCCTTTACAACTTCATCAAATCGAATGTTCCAACTCCGAGATGCTTGCTTCAGCCCATAAATGGACTTCGGAAGTTTGCATACCTTTCCAGCATTGTTTGGACCGACAAAACCTTCGGGATGCATCATATACACGTCCTCAGTTAGGATTCCATTTAGGAAAGCCGTCTTGACATCCATCTGCCATATTTCATAGTCAAAATGTGCAGCAATGGATAGAATTATCCATATAGATTTAAGCATCGCTACGGGCGAGAAAGTCTCGTCGTAGTCAACTCCTTGAACTTGTCAAAAACCTTTTGCAACAAGTCGAGCTTTATGGATATGAACATTTCCATCCATATCAATCTTCTTATTATAGATCCATTTGCACTCGATGGCTTTAAAACCATCAGGCAGGTCAACCAAGTTCCAAACTTGATTGTCTCCCATGGACTCTATCTCGGATCTCATGGCGATCAGCCATTTCTCAGAGTCTGGGTCCACCATCGCTTCTACATAGGTTGCAGGCTCATCATTGTCTAACAATAATAATTCCCGCGCTTCGCGGAGCCTCGTCGAACTTCGTGGTTGTGGTGCTTATGTTGCCACGGTTCCTCAACTTGTTCTGCTACAATAGCATCACTCGTAGAAGCATCCCCAACTGGCTCATCTTGAACTTCTTCAAGTCGCACTGACCTTCCACTTGTTCCCTTTGTGAGAAACTCTTTCTCTAGGAAAACACCGCTACGAGCGACAAACACTTTGTCCTCTTCTCGGTTGTAGAAGTAATACCCTAAGGCTTCCCTCGGATATCCCACGAAAATGCACTTATCTGATTTGGGTGTTAGCTTGTCCGACTGAAGCCGCTTGACAAATGCATCACAACCCCAAATCTTTAGAAAAGACAATCTGGGATTCTTTCCAGTCCACATCTCATATGGTGTCTTAACTACGGATTTAGATGGTACCCTATTAAGTGTGAAAGCTGCCGTTTCTAGAGCGTAACCCCAAAATGACAATGGCAAATCCTACTGGCTCCTCATAGATCGAACCATGTCCAACAAAGTTCGATTACGCCGTTCGGAGACCCCGTTTATTTGAGGCGTTCCGGGCGGCGTAAGTTGTGGAACAATTCCGCAACTCTTAAGATGATCGCTAAATTCGTGACTCAAATGTTCACCTCCACGATCAGATCTCAAGGCCTTTATTTTCTTTCCACGTTGATTCTCTACTTCACTCTGAAACTCTTTGAACTTTTCAAAAGTTTCAGACTTAAGCCTCATCAAGTAGACATAACCATATCTACTTAAATCATCAGTGAAAGTAATGTAGTAGTGATATCCTCCTCTGGCTGTCGTGCTCATTGGCCCACATACATCAGTATGTATGAGTTCCAACAAGTCTGTCGCTCTCTCGGGTAAACCCAAAAAAGGTGACTTGGTCATCTTTCCAAGTAAACAAGCCTGACATGTCTCGTATGATTCAAAATCAAACGAAGTTAGAAGACCATCACCATGGAGCTTCTTCATGCGCTTTTCACTTATATGCCCCAAACGACAATGCCATAAATAGGTAGGACTCAAATCATTAGGCCGAAGCCTTTTAGCACTAACATTGTAAACAGATGCATCATCAAGATTTAAAATAAATAACCCACAATGGGAGCATTAGCCATAAACATAGCATTCTTAGAGATTACACAACCATTGTTTGCACTCGCGAATGAATAACCATCCCTCATCAAACATGAAGGTGATAAAATGTTTCAACCCATACTTGGAATGTAATAACAATTATTCAACTCCATAATAAATCCCGACGGAAGGTGAAGTTGCATGACGCCGACGAACAATGTAGCAACCCTTGCTTTATTTCCGACGCGAAAATCCACCTCGCCTTTCTGCACTTCTCTAGTCCTTATTAGCCCCTGCATCAAATTGCAAATATGTGCAACCGATCCGGTATCAAATACCCAAGAGTTAACATAGGAATCAACGAGAAGAATGTCCACAACATTTACAACAAGCGTACCTGAGTGGGAAGTACTCTTACTTCCACTCTTCTTCAAAGAAGCCTGGTACTTGCCGCAGTTTCTCTTCCAGTGGCCATGTTCATGACAAAAGAAGCACTTAGTGTCTTCTATAGGTCCAGACTTTTGCTTGGGTGCAGACTTAGGGATCGTATCCTTAGCCTTGCCCTTCTTCTTCCAAGAAGTACCTTTTTCTTGAAGCTAGGCTTGTTCTGCACAGCCATCACATGGCTATGCCCTGCACAATTCTTCATGTCACTTTCTGCTGTTTTAAGCATCCCACATAATTCATTAAGGCCCTTCTCCACCCCATGCATATGGTAGTTCAAAATGAACTGCCCATAGCTGGATGGAAGAGACGCCAAAATGAAGTCAGTGGCCAACTCTTGGCCTAGTGGAAAACCAAGATTTTCCAAAGTCTGACTGTAACCAACCATTTTGATCACATGGGGGCCTACAGCTTCTCCCTCTGCCAGCTTGCATTCGACAAAGGACTTGGCACCATTGTACCTCTCAGTCCTTGCCTGATCTTGGAACATGTCCTTAAGTGCGACGATCATATAGTACGCTTCCCGATCCTCAAACTTCTTTTGGAGTTCAGGTTCCATGCATGCAAGCATAAGACAGCTAACCTCAAGAGAATCATCACATGCTCTCTTGTAGGCATTCTTGAGGGTAACAGATGCATTATCAGCAGGTTCATCGGGGATTGGGGTATCCAGAACCGTTTCCTTTTTGTCAGACCTGAGAACGATTCTCAGGTTACGGACCCAATCCGAATAGTTTATTCCATTTAGTTTATCTTTGTCAAGAATCAAACGCAAAGAGAAAGGTGATGTAGCGTTCGGTGCCATTGATCTACAACAGAAAACATGCAAAATACTAAGCCATGTGACCATGAAAGAGTAAAACATATTAAAAAATTTAATAGCATATACTCCCACTTAAATCAATATCCCTCTATTGATACTAAGTGATTCAAGTCCACAATTAACAAGTCGACTAGTGAGCTTTAGCATCACTGCTAGAATACAAGGTAAATCGGTAAGCAACACTTGCTAATCATATCACATATGACTCTTGTTGTTGGGTGACATCTCTTGTCAAAACTAGGCGCCCAAACTTTATGCCCCAAGGTCCTTAACTGTTAAGATGACCTTGTCAAGCTCACCAACCCTTATGCGTGTAGGTATCCGATACAAACCCATTCAGCCAAGGAAAACCGCGGCACCCTAATTTCATAGGCCCACCAACGATTGTACAGGGCATAGAATGGTGCAAGGTTTGGTTGGGAGGGCATGGTTTAACTTAAACTTTGTGAGGGATCGTTCTACTTCTATCATCTAAGCATGCATAGTAGTAAAACACATAAGAATAACATTCACATAGATGTGACACGGTATGGCCTATTTTCTCATGGTGATCTCCATCGCCATAGAACCTGTCCACCATGATTTATCTCCATCTTCATGTTCCATGTGAGCCATCCTCCAAGTGATGAGTCCTCCAAGAACTAATACAAGCTATTACTCCTAATAGCTAGTAATCAAAATTACATAGTATTGGGATCATCACAAGTTGGCACGCATGCCATTACGATAAATGACAACACATATGGCTCCAACCGTGTTGCCCTACTCACGACACACATGACATGCAAAATTTCATACATGCATCACATACATATATGGGCCATACTGATCACATACATCCTGCAAAAACAAGTTATGCATAGAATCGCATTCTACCGGATCATGTGACATCGCAACACCTAGTTACCTTAACGAGATACAAAAGGGGCTACGATTAAGGGGGGTCTAGGGGGTCTCCTCCTGCGGGGTTCGAAGGGGCAGCGCCCCTAGCGGTATCTCCGGGCATCCGGAAAACCGTGAAAAATGAGAGATCGAATCTTCACAATTTTCTTTAAGGATTTTGATCGGCAAATCAAATTTACCATAAAACGACTCTTGTTCCGATCTGATCAAACTCCTTTGATCACGGTACATCGATTTTAGATCTAGGTTCCGATTCGATCAATCATATTGATCTTCGCGCGATTCAACATGATTTATGTGTCACTGTCTACCCCGATGGCGGAAACCGATCGGTAGGGGTAAGTCGTTCGACTACCTCAGAATCACGATCACGGAAAGCAAGATCATAGATCAATCCTGAACCAGCACAATACAAACAATCACATCATTCATATCAATCTGCATATCACCATATGCAAACATCCCGAACCTATAACTGAATAGCATTGGCTCTGATACCACTGAAGGGATACGGGTAGGCTACACTAGCGCAAATCAAAAAAATTCTACCGCGTATGCCAGGATTACTGTTGTCATAGATCACGGGATTACCACTAGACGCGCAGTTGCGGAATTGATGAAGCGCATCGAGGCAGTGCAGACGTTCCACGTCTCCTCCTTGTCCTCGTCCCACGAGAAGCTCCCCTTGCGCGGCTCGTCCAAGCGCTACAGATGCAGCGCCTCCGAGGTATCCACACATACAGGGTGGAAGCGTCAGACGCTGGACTGCTAGGTCCGCGCGCGCGACATAGGCGTGAGGAGTGGCGGCTGGGTGGAATGATCTCAGGTCTAACCCTGGCCAGCTTGCCCCACCATCTCTTATATAGGCGTCCCTAGTGGGCTTCTACATTAGCAGCCCATTAGTAGCCTAAGCCTGATCTAATTCGGATCCAATCCTCATTAGGCTTCCAGCCCCTTAAGTGTGTGACCCTATAGGTTCATATGCGTATAGACATGAAACGAATACACTTAATCTGTCAATAGTTGGTAGCGGCCTCTAGCAAGACGTGCCAACTCCTAAACGCATACAAAGATCATATCGGACGAACCATCACAAGGTTTAGTACATGTATTTCCTTTTGCCTCACGATATTTGGTCTAGCTCAAAGCTGACCTCTCTTTCTCGATACCGTAACTCGGAATCCCTTTACTAGATTAACTCTTAACCTTATGTAGCATGGCCATGCATTTCTGGATCCGATCACTCGAGGGGCCTAGAGATATCTCTCTCAAGTAGAGAGAGGCAAATCCCATCTTGATTGACCATGCCTTGCAGCATGCTTCAGGACAAACCCGGAAGCTACCTTTATAACTACCCTGTTACGGTGCAGCATTTGATAGCCCCAAAGTAGGTCAATCCACATCTCAAGTACATGCGACAATCTCAGGTCTAAGGACAAAACGTACATGATGTGTAGAGAGAGAGCTGCAACTAATTGCCAGTCTCAAGTTGGGTCAGTCCAACCCCATGTTCATAACATGTGTCCATATCATTGGTTTGACATCTCCATGTCTATGACTTGCGAAACATAGTCATCAACCAATCGATGTGCTAGTCTAATATTCACATGTGTCCTCACATGAACTCCGACTAGGGACAACTATTAAATAACCATATAAGTAAAGAGTTTCACAAACAATTCACATAATTGCCAATGAATACAAGTTGCCTGATATGGATATTCAAGAAACATTATAATAACTCATGGATACATATGAAATATAATCATCTGTATGATTGCCTCTAGGGTATATTTCCTTCACAAAGACCATCATAGTTAATGTTGACAACATTTGTTTGAGGAAAGGACTAGAGCATTCATTTTGGTGATTTTTCACACTTTAGATACTTTACCAATATCATCAAATCACTAGAAATGTCATAAGCCCATTTGCAAGCATTTGTACATCCCCTAAGATCCAAAGTTTTCATTGAGGTCCCTTCTTATTATACTCTAAGACCTACATATTTTGTGCTTTGCCTTCCCAAAAGCTAGATTTTGTGCTTTGCCCCCTATTTTTTTCCTGCCACCACACCTAAATGCTCCAACAATATAACACCATGATGATGACCAGTTCTTGCTGTCTAGGTTGATAAGAAACAAAACCCTTGAATGAGGTCCAATGCATCCTTGGCCAATAAGCGTACGGAACACGATATCTTTAGTAGCTCCAACCAAGACAAGTATTTTTAAGTTTGTACATTTCTCTTGAACATCATCTCACGTACAAGCATGTACTGATGGAGAACTCGCAAGCATAAGGCTCTAACCTTTGGTGAAATCCGCATCTTCTATCTATCCCTAGACTCAAAGTTTCTCACCAAAGGATGGGTGAGAAAACTATATAACATGATGGTGGAGGGTTCTAGCGACCGAGGGAAGGAATTTGTATTTCTTCATGAAGGTGTTCACCCCATGTTTTCCTCACCCCAAGCCCATAAACTACCATCAACATCAGGGATGATCCTGTTAACATCTAGATCTCCCTAATTCCAAGTCCTATGGATAGCATGCAAGAACTCAAAAACTTGTTGGTGCCATAGATCCATCTATAGATATTGCCAAATATTAGTTGAGGTCCCATCTCCAATACATATGTGGTACCACATTCGAAACACTCTTCCATGACCTTCTTTGTCTTCAAAATTGTCATGCCAAGCGAGGCCACCTATCGAATATTGTCGAGTTTATGGGTGGCGAGGCTTACGTAGGTCAGAGTAGGGCCATCCTAACTCATTTTTTTTCATAGCACTACTAGATGTGTGACACTATTTTACCTTATTTACGACACAATATGCTAGCTTAACTATCATTCAATTTTTTTGGGCCCTTCTACACGCATGCTAATGCGTCGCCACTGCTTTTACCATGCATATTCGTTGGAGGCCTAGGCATAAGCAATCCAAGATCTTCTCCGCGTCACGACAACAAGCCGCCCTCCCCTAGAGATTCATTATTGCTACCCTCGCCAAACATTTCTGGAACACTGCTGTCATGAACGGCGTCACAACGTGGATCCATATACATGATCATACACAACACCCATATCACGAGACCACACGAGAGGCGAAGAGACGGAGATTGATGGATGTAGACAAGTTTGACTACCATACAAAATATTTACAGTGGCTTGATAATTGTGCGCCAGCTCTAGAAAACATCTGTACTTCTTGTCGGTTTCTTGGACCCCGCTGGCGAGAGCAATGAGAAAATATCGAACACGGCGATATATAAATTATTGCTCATTGAAGAAAGTAAATTATTGCATATCTTGTGGATCTATTATAAAGACCCATTCTCTCTTAAAAGTAGACTAATTCGCAGTGTACAATAATACATGAGTTGGACCTACCTGTCGCAGTTCTTAAATCAAAACCGGGAGTACATCGCATTAGGCACCCATGAAAGGTACATGAAACCACAAGAATTGCTGCCAAACGTGTAGCCGGTAGCTTGAGCGAACGGGACATTGCTCTATGGAGTCTAATTCAAACTGGCGCTCCAGATCGCACGGCTAGCGCAGCGACATTTTGTTGCGGTGGGCAGAGAACACGCATGATAAGCGCCCAAAATATGCTCTTTCCTGCGCCCGCAAGCAATCTCGGGCCGTCGACGCCATCACCCGATCGCGGTCCAGTTCATACGACGCGCACCCAGAAGCGAGAGCGGGACCACTTCGCGACTCCGCTCGGACGACGCCCGCCCGCCTGCCTGCTGCCATGTCACCCGAGCATTAACGCCTCCGACGTATATATACACGCACAGCTCACCCGATCCGACCTCTTCCCTGTTTCCTTCCCCCAATCGCTCATCCCCGTCGCAAACCATTCGTAATAGTCCCCCCCAGATCGAGAGCTCTGGGAGATTCCGCGGCGGCCGGCCCGTCCCCTTCCGTCGCCGACCACTCGCCCTCAGCCTGCTCGCCGGTTGGCGGCCGCGCGCGCGTGTTCTGCGGGGTTTTTGCGCCCAGGCGTGTGTCTGACGGATTCGCCTGGTGGATTTATGCTTCTCCGCGCCTGCACGTAAGCTTTCTGATGATGCCTTGCCCTTCCCCGAATCCGGTGGGTTTTTCGGGTGCCTATTTGACGACGCGAAGCAGTCGGGAGGCTGTCGATTTCTCTGAGGAGCTCGTCGGCGATCGCGAGGGTTATATAGTTTTGTTTTTTTCGCTGTTCGTGAGTTGCCGTCAGGTAGGCTCGCGCCGCCCGCCGTCCTATCGTGCTCCGCCGACCTATTGTGCTCCGCCGTGGTCGGGCCCGGCCTCCGCACCCGCCACCTTCGTCCTGCCCTGCCACCGCCTCGGGCGCAGCCGTCGGGCGCCGCTGCCTGCCGCCCCCCGGATTGGTTTGTGAGTACAGTTACGTTGCGTGTAATGTGTCGGGAGGTGCCGAATACTTTGATGCGTCGGTGGATTTGTCGTCTGAAGAATATTATAGTACACTTGTTTGAGAGTATTAATCTGTTTGGACTTTGGGGATGTTAATTATGATGGGTGAACTACATGTGGACTTAGTGCTGCTCCCTGCTGTATTAAATATGATGCGTCTGCTGCTGTCATAGCATACTCTGTTTCGTTCAGTGAACACCTGTTCTTGTAGCCTTTCTGTTTACTTTCTGATCTAGCCATGTTCCTAGAATCCTACTACTGTTATTCAGTGGAGTCCCTGATTTACCCATTACACCATCTGAACTTATTTTGTGTGTGTAAACTGTTGGATGTTATGAGCTTAGTGGTGTGTGTTTTCTAGCATACGCTGCTTGTTTTTTTGTTAATTTGTGTGCACTTCCTCTGTAGTTCTGGTTGTGTTCTCAGTGAACTTTCCAGTGCGATGCCTAATCTACCCAATGCTTGTTCTTCTGTGAGAATACAGTGTTGTGCTCAATGCTGATTGTTCATGCACGCTCTATCATTGATTATTCATTGACTAAAGTATCTCGGCACAGTCCCAGAACCCATTGGGATTGAACCTGAGGTTTTTTTTTTGAGTTACCTCAAGCTCATGAATTCACAACTCCCACTGGCCTAACAGAGTAATGAGTTCATAAATGAACAGCTGAAAATTATAAATCAGTGAACAACTAGACATGATCAACTGGACATTCTTGTTGCCCTGACCTGGACCTTTGTAAAATCCTTATGTTGCCGAATATTTGATGAGTAGTCTCTTCAGTTTGAGATCTGCAGTCAAGATGATTCAGGGTTATATTATTTGCAGGTGGCCGTATTCTTCGCTCAATAATCTGGTCAATCTATGTCATGAGTAAAATGTGTCATGCAGTTGAATCAGAAGAGGCAAGTATGGATGAGATCCACAATGTCCCTACCTGTAGTGATTCTTGCTGGGAGAACTGTGCCCATGGTAACAAATTATCAGTTGCCAGCGGTGAGATGGAACGGCTGAGCACGCAAACAAGCCCTTGCGTCACTCCTTATGGCACTCCTATTTTTAGTCGAGCAAGTTCTTTCTCCAGCTTTGCTAGTTGCTTTTCAAGATTTGGTATGTTTTTTGTGCAATATTCTCTTATAACTGAAATACTAACACTTCTGTCATTATTATTATTTGCTTTGTTAGTTTAATTTTATTTATTTCTTGTATTTCTCTCAGACCACTCCCACATGGATACTGACTCTGAAGATGAACTCCTAGATACCGGCCAACTTCATCCTGATATCTTTGCCAGTGATGAATTTATGGAGAAAGCAAGAGGGAATCTAGTAAAAGAGGAAGAATGCCAACTCAGCCATACTGCCATATTCAGTGATAGTGCTAATAATCCCAGTTCAGCAGACCAAAGTATTTTATCTGGTCAACCACAGTTGGAGACTGATCAAGGTGCCACCAAGGAAACAATTGGTGCCTCTAATGTCATCTTGGACACAAGTGTATCTAAAGAGCCTGATAGAGATATCCTGTCCAATAACCAACTTACAGGAATGCAATATGGTGTATCATTGGAAGATAATGATCTTAAGCAACCCAATATGATATACGTTGAAGAGGTTACTAGCCTTCCCATGCCAGGAGGTGAAATAATTCCGTTGAATGAGCAAGTTATGGACCAATGTGACAGTACCAAGGAAAACACTATAGTGTACAACAATATGTTGAACACCCAGCCAGACATGAAATCAGATGCCAACTTTGAAAGTGGACTCGACTATCTTTATCCCCTAGTGTCGCCCAGCTTTGATACAGACCCTCTCATTTGGTTACCACCAGAACCAGCAAATATGGAAGATGATACTGATACTCTCGCTAATCACGACGATGATAGTGATAGCAATGATACTAGGTGGGGTAAGTCAAGTTTAAATCTTAGCTTTGATAAGGAGATAAGGAAGAATAGCCGTGAAGACCTATTGCAGAAAGCAATGTCAGAAGTTATGAATGGGCAATTCAAGATCCTTGTTAGTCGTTTTTTGGCCGCTGAAGGGTTCTCTTTGTCAGATGGAGGAGCCGATAATACCTGGCTTGATATTGTTGCTTCTTTATCATGGCATGCTGCCTTACTCGTCAAGCCTGATGACAATGTGGGAAATGCAATGGATCCAGGGTTGTATGTAAAGGTGAAGTGCATAGCTTCAGGATCTTGCCAGCAGAGGTAAAGTGCTAACATTCCTCATTGTACTAATCATTTGGTTGGCTTATTATACCTGAACTATTGGTACTCACTCTGTTTCTTTGATAGTGAAGTGATCAACGGTCTTGTTTTCAAGAAGAGCGCTGCACATAAGCAGATGAGATCCAACATTAAACATCCAAAACTGTTAATTCTTCAGGGTGCCATTGGTAACTTTTCCACAGGGCTATCTTCAATGAATTCAATGAAACAGGTGCGCATGCATGCTCGTACTCAAATTTATTTATGTTCCAGTGACAATATTTGATGATATAGAAGATTTACAACATTTCCGTTCTCACCATCTACCAGGAAAGCGAGCAGTTGGAGAAAACTCTCAGTGATGTGATAGGTAAATGCCAGCCTGATGTTATATTAGTGGAGAAAGCGGTTTCACGAAATGTAAATGACTATGTTCAGAAACAAGGAGTTACCTTGGTTAGTGACATGAATATCCATCGGCTGGAAAGAATTGCTCGTTGCACTGGTTCTCCAATTATCTCGTTGCAGGATGTTCGTATGAAAACCAACCTTATTAAGCAGTGCGAATCTATCCATTTCGAAAAGTTTGTTGAGGAGCATAATCTTACTATAGAAGATGGAAGAAGGTCATCCAAAACATTTTTATTTCTAGAGGGTTTTCCAAAACCTCAGGGATGCACAGTATGTTTTCTAACCATTTTTCCTTATTTCTGCATTTAGTGTATTGCCTGAATTTCTGCTAAAATTTGATTGGTCAGACATTTCTCTTTATAATGTTTTTCTTATGTTGTCCGCTTTTTGACATAAAAATGCTTTCATGCATCTTAAGAAATATTGCAGTATTTCATCATTATTCAAATACGTTGAATCTGATCAGACAATTTCACTGCCGGGTCCAGAATCCAATTTTTAGCTTGCCTTCCATGGTGTGGCTGAGTCAAATTGATATGCTAGTAAAATATTTTAAGATCGCTCATTATGCTGCTGGTAACACCATTATGCTTTTTTTATGTAAGATTGAGTTGGAAATTTGGTGATAACACCATCATTTTCTGATAGCAAGGTTATTTATGCTTTAGTGAACTTTATATATAGCACAACTGCACAACATACACACTGTTGCATATTGGTTGTGCCAAGTGCTAACATTGTCATTTATGTTCAGTATCGTACCTAGTATGATTTGTTTTGCTATTTCTAATTGCATGAAATTATATTGTAGATATTGCTAAAAGGTTCAACAAGTGAAATCTTGAAGAAGATTAAGCGAGTCCTTCACTTCACTGTCTTTGCAGCTTACCATTTGATCCTTGAAACGTCATTCTTTGCTGATCAAAGATCATTTATAACAGAAAAAATTGCCACGCAGAAAGAGGACTGTTTAAAAACCGATCCACAGCTGCTTTTCCCTTCTAGCACTTCCGGTGAGCAGTATGCTAATACGCAAGAGTTAGCTAACTCTAAAAATTCCACGACGCAGCATATTCATGATTCTGAAATTAAGAGTTCCAGAGATCCTGACAGCCAAGGCATTCTGTCTAATTCATTGCTTCCTGATCTAGATCACTCGACAAATATTATTGGGGACGTACCATGTTCTAACTCTGCTGAATCAACCTCACCTGATGGGTTTGATGGCTCCATCTTTACTGCTGCTTCAGAAAAAGTAAGTATGCAGAAGAAAGAAACATCTGGCAAAAATTCTCAAGAAATGTTGGATGATGAAACTCGTGTGGAGACTAGGACTTCTTTAAATCCTCAGACTATATTAATTTCGATGTCCAGCCAAAACATCAGGAATAAAGCAGTTTGTGAGCAGAGTCATCTTTCCAGGATAACTTACTATGGGTATTTCGACACATCTCTGGGGATATATCTGCGAGATACTTTACTTAGTGAGGTCATATATCTTAATTATTTTGTTAATCCAACAAATGACACTTATTTATGCTTATAAGTAACAAGTACTTTGCTTGCAGAAACACAGCTGCTTATCATGTGGTGAGCCTCCAGAATCTCACATGTACTCTTACACCCACCATGATGGAACTCTCACTGTTCTCGTTAAAAGCGTTCTATTGGATGCAGCACTTTCTGGTCATGATCAAGGAAGAATTTGGATGTGGACTAGGTGCTTGAGATGCGGTGGTAAGCCCACAGAGAGGGTTATAATATCTTCCTCTGCACGTAATCTCTCCTTTGGGAAGTTCCTGGAACTTAGTTTGTCGACACATTCTTCTGCTAAGAAGCTATCAACATGTGGGCATTTGCTGCATAGGGATTGCCTACGTTTCTTTGGGTAAATGTCAGCAAGATGTTACTATATATAGAAGTTCCTTTTCAACATGATATCACTAAAAATTCTTCCTCATCTCATTACATGCAGATTGGGAGCTAAAGTTGCTATGTTCAGATACTCGTCTGTTGAAATATATTCTGCTTGTAAGCCACCAATGGCTTTGCAGTTTCACGATCCAAACAGAAAAGAGTGGCTTGATGTTGAAGTTAAGAATGTGCGTGTCTACCAATGTTTTTCTGCAGCTGTACATTTTCCTTTATCTCCATCATTCTTGCATCTTAACATACTTCTATTCTTGAAGGTCCTTCTTAAATGGAAGCTACTCTTTTCTGAAATTGAAAACATAATACAAGGCTTGAAATCAAGATACTCTGGTGAAGCCATGGGGGGAAACAGGAACAGTTCGGCCAATGAGAGATTATTTTTGGAAGTCAGTGCGTTGCTTGCACAAGAGAAAGACGAATTTTTGGTAAGTCTATTTTTCCTCCCATTAGTTCTCCTTTCCAAACTAGTTGGGTATTATTTTTTGTGTTAAGGTGTTAACATTTCCTCTGTACACAAGGTTTCTCTGAATGCATTTGACGAGGCTTGTGCTCACGAGATCCTGAGCTTGAACTGGCTATATCAACAACTTCTTCTTGGATTTTATATTTGGGATATCCGACTTCATCATCTTCTTCAGTACAGTAAAATCAATGCCACATATTCAGACAATTCTACCCACAAAAGCAAAGCGGAGAATGAGCTGAGAAGTTCTAAAAATATTATCATGCATGGGGACACACTATCTGTCCCGAATATTGGAATGGAAAGACAGGAAGCAACTATAAGTTCTTCTGGTGATTTTGACAATTCGGCTAGCGACATAATTTCAGAGAAGGATCAGCTTACTGAGAAATCAATAATCAAAGAGCAAGGGTCTTATCCAGCTGTTGCTGATGAAAATGGGTCCCATCAAATCGATTGCTCTGTTCAGAATCTTAACCATATTTTCTTAGATAAGTCAAGTGTTTTACCAGTCAAGAATGATGAACACCCTGCAACCGCCAGAGGCGATGAAATTCACTCTGTTGGCATGCCAAGTAAATGTTTGCCTGTATTGCGTAACTTTTTGGATTTCGCAAATGATGACACAGGAGAATGGGTCTGGACTAAGTTCAGTCACTCAGAAAGGGGGTACAAGAAAGAAATAGAAGTTGGTTCTTTGGATAAGTTTAATCTCATCAACAAATACACCCCATCTTCATCATCACTGACACAGCTCAAAGTTCAAATGCACTTGATTCATTTTGTAGTTGGCCCATGTGGTAATATCTTATCAATTGTTGAGGAAGAGGTATCTAGCATTATTGCTTATGCACTAGCTATATCTGAACAACAAGGAATTTATTCTGAAGCTGCATTGGAAAAGGATGAACTTATATCTAGAAAAAAGCTTGATAAAGTAGCACCCAACAACTTGGTAAGAGGTACCTCTATGCCGTTATCAGTTGTGTATACAACCAAGTCTTCAGAAAAGGATCATAATATGTTAAGCAATGCATCATCATTATCATATGAGGAACCAACATCTGGATTTTATGATTCATTTCTGTCAGCGTTAAAAGATATGCATCCTGAAATTTGTCTGAACAGTGAAAAGCTAGGTTTGAAGAGCAAATACACTGTTGTTTCTATATATGCAAGGAAATTCTATGAGCTTCGAAAGATATGTTGCCCATCAGAACTTGCATATATTTCATCCATAAGCCGTTGTAAAATATGGAATGCACAGGGTGGTAAGAGCAAGGCTTTTTTTGCAAAATCACTGGATGACAGATTTATCATAAAAGAAATCAAGAAGACAGAGTTTGACTCATTCTTAAAGTTCGGCCTTGAATACTTCAATCATTTTGGTGTATCTAGGGCCTCAAGTAACCCTACTTGCCTTGCAAAAATATTGGGAATATATCAGGTCTAGAATGAATCTTCCTCAAAGCTCCGTACTTTTATTTACTCGTGCTATCTAATGTTCATGTTCTAATTCTCTCTATCAACTATTGCAGGTCAAGGAAATTAGGAATGGTAAGGAGACAAGGACTAATTTCATGGTTATGGAGAATCTTTTATTTGGTCGTAACATACTACGTAGATATGATCTGAAGGGTGCTCTTTTCTCACGATATGTCACTGATTCAAAAAATCCTGAGAGTGTACTGTTGGATCAAAACTTTATTGAAGACATGCGTTCCATGCCTATCTACATTGAAGGGAAAACCAAAAACCTCATGGAACGTGCTATTTGGAATGATACATCATTTCTATGTGTAAGTATGCTTGTTGCTGCAAATAATTTTTATAAAGTATATATGCTTTTGTTTCTTATAAAAGTGTACACGTCCATTGCGTTGGGTCTGAAGCTTACAAGTCGCATTTCTTATGTTTCCAGCGCATGAATGTCATGGATTACTCTTTGTTTGTTGGAGTGGACAAACAGAAGAAGGAACTTGTGTTTGGAATTATAGATTATTTGAGGCAATATACCTGGGACAAACAACTGGAGTCTTGGGTAAAGACATCGCTTGTTGTTCCCAAGAATCTATCTCCAACAGTAATCTCACCAAAGGAGTATAAATTAAGATTCAGGGTATTTATGTCTCAGTACTTCCTATCGGTTCCAGATGCTTGAGTCTTGAGGCATGATCATTTGTGATGTTGGTGGCTGATCTTATCTTGAGCATGGTTCGTGCTGCGTTTACTCTAGAGTGCCTATGACAGTTGTATTTGTTCAGCGTTAAATTTTATTTCGTTCTTTTTTGTGGTGTGTGTATCCGTGTCCATAATTTGCTTCTCAACTGTTGTACATATCATTAGGGGCTTTAGGGCGTCAGATTCCCCAGGGAACTGCAAAAGGCAAATCAATGGTGATTGACATACACATACCCAAAGAAATATTCTTTATTGATGATCGTTAGGGTGGAGATGTAGGCGAGGCACTAGTGTAATCTAATTTTTGAATTTGGGAATACAATTGTGCGATGTAAACCTTTACTGCAGAATATGACGAATGGGAGTTGCACAGCTTTACATAGTACTGTAAAATTTTGGAGTCTTGGATGACCTCAGAGTTCTGGGGTTGCCATCGTTGTCATGTGGAAGGATGGATGTGGGTTTGCTGTCTCCTGGAGGATCAAAGTGAGCTGATACTCCTTAAAAAAAAAGGTGAGCTGATGCAGATGCGATGAGAAGTGGCACATATTATTGAGCCTGATTGTTTGTACCTTTTTTTTTGCGAAATTGATTGTTTGTGTCTTTGTTGCCCCTTATTGCCGTATGCAAGGGATTTAGTTTTGTTGACAAATACTTCTTTTATTTTAAAAAATAAGACATTTTAGCTTTATGAAATTAATGTATCTAAACCCCTTTAAGTGTATAGGTTCCTTTGAAACTCTATGATGGTAAAAGATGTCTACATACATTCGATTCACGAAGCTAAAATGTCTTATATTTCTGAATGGAAAGAATAATACCAACCATTGCTTAAGTTGATAAAGCGTCCCCTCAAAGTAATTTTAAGAAATCTAAGGCTGCATCAAGGAAGGCAAGCTCCAAGCGGACAACGCTCCTGCATGAGCCCAAGCCATCTCCACATAAACTGTCTGTTTTGATTCGTTTGGATTGAAACAGGCGATTTGGGTTGGCCTGTCTTGCCTTGTCTGGCCTGCCAGGATAGAGGCCACAACGAGCTGGCCTATTTAGTCCTCTAAAAAAACGATTTGGGTGGCTGTACATGGGCCAGCCTGCTACCATAGACGGACAGCCAGGACATGTGTTGTTGTTGTCCAGGCCGACCATCCCTGACCCAAATTTGGTGGATGGATGTTTCGTTTGACCTGGATCAATTTGGATGGGTCATACTGCTAGAGGCTATTTTACCAGTCCGGCTGTCCGGCAGAATAAAATTAGACCAGGGTAGACCGCTTGGGTCGCCTCGGTGGATCGTTTCTGGTAAAATTAAACATCTTAATAATTTTATCACGGTGAAGATTTCAAATACGATATTCTTATTTCAACTATTGAAGTTTCCATGCCCTTTAACATCCTTTGATTTAACAAAATCCCTTGGACTGTGCACGTACATGTCCTATGTAACCACTCTATTAAAAGAATGTTGTTCTGTTTGTTCAACTAGCATATACAATTATTGCCATATGTAGTGGTTGCTACATTAATTCGTTTAGATTAAATATCACTACGAAAGATCGAATCTTGTCGTATTTAACTATTTGAACATTGTCGTGAACTTTTTACCGATATGTTGACTATTTCATAGATGTGAAACACCCATGTCTGTTTCTTTATAGATCCAAATACAACCAATAGGCTTTAAGCCTTACCAGAGGGTCTTCCAAGTTTAATAACTTGGTTTCTCATGTATGAAACTATCATGGATTTTATGGCTTCTAGCTATTTGACGGAGTCATGGCCCATCATCGCTTATTTTCATGTAGTCGATTTATCATTGTCAAACAATAATAATTTAATCTTAAATCTTAGTATTTGATTGATTATCCAACCTACGCGGTTCAATAGAAACTTAGACCTCCGTGACCACAACCTTTGAGGCACGTGAGTCATGAGGATTATGGCTGCCTCTGGCACGCTTTTCAGTGCTATGCAACTCATCACATATAGCTAAGGTTCAATAACCTTATCAAAATTCTATTGTCCTCCAACTTAATTTTTCGCGAAAAAAATCCTTCTCAAGAAATTTGACGTTTCCAAGCGGCAAACACTTTTATCTTCGGTGCTATGGAGGAATACCCAACAGTTGTTCAGAATAACCTACAAAGACATGCTCATCCGATTTTGGTTGTAAACATTTTACTTATGCCTAGCATACCAAAATTTAAGAAAAGACAACTTGAGTTTTATCCCAAACCATAACTCATATGGTGTGTCATTTCAACGGATCATGATGGAGCTCTTTTTAGTGTAAAAGCGATAGTCACTAAAGCTTAATCTTGAAAATATAATGGAAATTTTATAAATAACACTATTAATCCTACCATGTCAAACACGGTTTGATTACATCTCGAATACTCCATACTTCTATGGTTTATCGGGAAACATAAATCAATGGAACGATTCCTCAAATCTTAGATGTTTTGCTAAACTTGTAACTCAAATAACTTTCTTTATGATCTAATCATAAATTCTTTATTTTTTTATTACAATGATTTTCCACTTCATATTGAAATCATCTGAACATTTTCAAATGTTTCATACTTCTCCTTATTAAGTAAATATATACATGTATTTACTCAAATTTCAGAGAAAGCATATGAAGTTCAAATCCATCACTCACGACACACATAATGGACAATATGCATCAACATGCACTATGTCCAATAGGGTAGTCGTTCGTTCGTCTTTGGCCTATGAATGAGGTTTTAATTATCTTTAGGAAAGTTTTACAAGCATCAATTGATAAAAATCAAGACTCCAAAAATCCATTAATATGGTGTTGTCTTCTTGTTTACTTTCCGATATAATTTAAACGGCGATGTCACTCGAAAGTGATATTTCAATCATTCGTCTTACGACACTTTAGCATCAGTATTTATGAACGTGATTTATCCAACTAGATTTATAAAAGTTCATCCATCTTCTATGGAATATGATAATTATTTGAATAACCATTATTCTCATAATACCAGAACAAAATAACAATTATTAATACAAATCTTGAAAGCAAGTTGATGTCAACGAGAAACAAAATAACACTTTATTTGTTTTCGATGAATATCATCACATATTCTTTTGCTAGTTACTTAGGCCATTGCAGTTTATGAATTGTGTTATTCTGTATAACACTTTATACCAACAAATTCTGTATCCAATACTCAAGAACCACATTGTTTAACAAGCAAAGAATACACCCATACCGTGTATATCATTTACATACCTAAGCTAGACTTTTTCAATCTTTTTCCTTTCTGCCAAATATTTACCAGATTCTCTTTTAGTATTGCATTTTCTTTTAAAAAGTATATAACAACATTAATAGTGGCGACATACATATGACACATAGTTCAAAGCGTGTATAGTCAAATACTAATACATTTGGACTTGCACTTTAAAGTTGATCACCATCATCAAACGTTTCACGTTCTTTCAAATTTCATTCCTTTTAGTAATCCTTTTAATCTAGTAAATATTTTACCTACATATTCTATTCATCCTTATCATGACAACTTTCATGATCAAGCTACTATAGCTCATAAGGATGAATCACAAATATAATGTTAGTTCCCAATAACTTTCATAAGGATGAATCATAAGTATCAAGCTACTATAGATCAAACATTTTGGGAGATCAGGACACCTAGCATTTCCATCCTTTGCAAATTCTCATACAATATGAGAACATGTATCTTACTAAAATTATATTCTATCATATTGCAACCAAACATTGTTTCAGATATCACAATATCTTCCACGCATGATGGTTTCTAAAACAATTCTTTTAGCTCATATATAACCTTGATACTGAAACAACTTTCGAATATCAAAGATCATGGAGGCGAGCATGATACTTGGATACTAACGTTGGAACTATTACTCTTGATTCAATATTACTTATTGAATTTCATGGAGTAAGTGTGGTTTTGCTGAAAGTTTGCAATAGTACTTTAAACTTTAGATTGACACTCATAAAAAAATACGATACCAGTTCATAAAGTATACAATTTCAAACTCTAATAGTTATATTATTTCAATCATAGCTAAACACAAGGTAGTAAACAAATTCTAGTAACTACAACGAACTATGCAAATTAACTTTGATTTAGTTTATGATAAATTGAGTTTAACTTTAATCATATTACTATGCGAACTCTCACTCAAAACCAACATCCCTCGAGTCGTTTTGGTGATTACACGAACCAAATTCACTACGCCACGACCGATCATCATGAGTGATGGCGCAACTCCAATGGCGAGCATCGTATGTGCATCATATCATCCATATGACTCGTGCTTTACCTTTCATGTTCCGAGGACATGTAAGTACATGTTAGGATCGCCAAGTAAGAACCTTAGTACTCGCGTGTGTAAAACTGTCTTACACCCGTTGTATGCGAACGTAGAGTCTATCACACCCGATCATCATGTGGTGCTTCGAAATGACGAACTTTCTTAACAATGCATACTAAGGAAGAACATATTATTATCTTGATATTTAGTAGGAGGGATTATCTTATAATGCTACCGCCAAGTTCTAAGCTAGACATAAGCATAAATAAGATGCAAACAAACATCATATGTAAGAGTGAAATGATATGGTTCTTGCACTTGATCACTATCTTGTGCATCATAGTATGATCTCTATCATTCCATTTATGTCACACCAAGGTCTATGGCGCTTACACTTTGGCATTTTATAATTTCCAATAGTATCAATTCATATTATAAATTATAACATTACCATATTATGATACAAGCCCAACAAGAAAAATATAGATGCCTCTAATTTATCTTTTGTATATTTTACACGGTTGTGGACTTTCTAGGAAAGAACCGTTCTACCTACGAACTTCATCTATAATGGTGATAACCAAGTTAATAAGCAGACCATTGTAAATCGGAAATTAACTATAGTGGGAGAGACAGACACTTGCTAGCCACTTATGCAAAACGAGTTGCATGTCAAGCGTGGATCAGGTCTCATGTGCGAGGACATATAAAGTTTGTCTGGGCCGCTTCATCCCACTATACCGCCAATATCCAAAGTACACGAAGATTTGCAATAACAAGACTATCAACGCCCACATCTCCATGTGTTCTAACCGTACAAAGCATCTATGCATAGAGATAGCTCTGATACCACTGATGGGGTTTATTGCATAGAAAAAAAAATCTTACGGTTTGCAACTGCCAAGATCGAATCTAGGCGATACTTTGTAACGGTTTCAGGACTCACCCTTGAAGACCGTAAGCAGGATAGCGTTCCTGCAAACAAACATGATTGATGTAGATGTACACGACTGTCCTAAAAGACGTGCAGACGATTAGCACCACAACGGGCAGCGCATCCGTAATCGGTCACACATACGGTGCGTCGACGACTCCTGAACCCTCGCTCCAGCCGGGCAACGGAAGTAGCGGATTCCCTGAAACTACACCAGAGCTACACCATGGTAGTGGTGGTGGAGGGGAAGGATTAGAGCAGGGCTTCGCCTAAGCACCTCGCTCGTGGCAATGGACAAGCTAGTAAGATGGGGAAGATGCCAACCAAAGGGCATATGAGAGAATGGTGAATGAGAGTGTCTGGAGAGGAGGAGGAGGCCACCTCCTTTTATAGGCGCCATGGGGCTTCCCCCTCCCCTCCCCTCATTCAATCTCTATTAAAGCACTTTAATTCCCTCAAAGGTCCATTAAAACACTTTAATTCCCTTAAAGGTCTTTCTATTAAAGCACTTTAATTCCATTAAAGCATTTAATTCCCTTAAAGGTCTATCCATTAAGGAACTTTAATTCCATTTTAATGCAACTCAATTTAATGAACACTTCATTTAATGAACATATTAACATTTTGATCCATTTGCTTTGTTTTGATACCCCGTAACTATTTCGATAGAACAATTTTCTGCGATGTCCATTGATTTCCCATGTGTTTCCTATCCGCTCAAATGTGTCGGTTTACCTTAAGTGTGTCTCCCTACGGGTTCGGGAACTATGTATACATGATCGAGACTTTCTCCGATCAATAATTATTAGCGGGACCTGGAGATCCATAATGACTCCCACTAGTTCCTCGAAAATCTCTTGATTGTCCGAACCTCTTTCGCTATAATTAAATTCCTTTTGTCTCGCGATATATTACTTGTCCAAGATTCAATCACTCAGTATCATCTATATCATGTTTAATCTCGTTTCCGACATGTATTATTTTTCTCGTTCCTGTGATATGACATTATCACTTGCTTGTAAGGCTATGTCAATGTCATATCATCGAGAGAGCCCCGAGTATATCTCTCTGTCAAACGGATGGATAAATCCCAATCTTGATCCACGAGCCTTAACTGACACTTTCCAAATATCTGAAGACACCTTTATAATCACCCTATTACGGTGTGACGGTTGATGCAATCAAAGTACTCTTATGGTGAAAGTGATTGACGTGATCTCATGGTCTAAGGATATTGAGTTACTATGAATATGATAACAATTTAAACTTGATGACATGATCGTATTGCTACATCTACTTTGGGTGACTATTCATCATATCATTATCCAATGATATGACTCTATTATTAACAACATCCAATGTTATGATCAGAAAACCTTTGATCATCCGTTAATCAACATGCTAGTATAAAGAGAGGCTTTACTAGAAACCTTATTTGTTTATAATTTACACACGTATTAATGTTTCCTTACTAATACAATTATAGCATGAAAAATAATTCACACACGTCCAAAATGTATCTACTTTCCCAAACACTTTTGCTATTGTTTCTCCTCTAAACTTGTGTGATTTGGATACAACTAATAAGGACTGATGCTGTTTTCAGCAGAATTACCTTGGTGCCTAGTTTTTGTGCAGAAAATCAACTATCAGGAAAAATCCTGGAAAATATTCCAAAAATCCTATTTCACCAGAAGATCCAGGGAGCCAGAAGACGAGACAGAGTGGAGGCTTGGGGGCCCACACCCCTGCCAAGCGCGGGTGGGCCCAGCCTATGCCTAGGGGGGTGCGACCACCCCAGGCACCCCCTCGGGCTTCCTCTTCGCCTATAAGTTACCTCTTGACCTAAAAACCGAGGGGGGTTGACGTTTTTCTAGAAAGAGTTCCGCTGCGCCGCCACCACCAGAAACCGCGATTCGAAACCAGAAACTCCGTTATGGCACCCTGCGAGGATGGCGAATTTGGGGAGGATCATCGCCATCATCATCACCAACGCCTCTCCATCAACCATCAATATTTCCCTCATCCATGAGTGAGTAATCCCCTGCTGTAGGCTATGGGTATGGTAGGGATTGGATGAGTTCTATCTTGTAATCGAATAGGATTGTTAGGGCATAGTGCCTAGTATCTCTATTAGTGCTATTTGACTTTGTTGCAACTTGTTGTGCTTAATGCTTGTCACTAGGTCCCGAGTGCCATGATCTCAGATCTAAACTTATTATTGAATCATTATGATAGTATTGTTTGTGATCTTATCTGCAAGTTGTGTACACATATCATTGTCCGGATCGAAAGGCCCCGAAGTGACAGAAATTGGGACAACCGGAGGGGATGGCTGTGGTGTGAGGATCACATGTGTTCATGGAGTGTTAATGCTTTACTCAGGTGCTATTAAAAGGAGCACCTTAATTGCTAGTAGTTCCCTAGAGGCCCCGCTCCCACGGGCTGGCTGAACAAAAGATGTTGTGCAAGTTCTCATTGCGAGCACGCATGGCTATATATGGAGCACATGCCTATGATTATTTAGTACTTGGATGCTTGTTCTTATTTATCTGCAATGACCTAGATCTTGAAGTTACATGTTTAGACTCTTCCATGCAACACCCGTCCATCCATCCCTATGCCTACCACGCTCATATCCTACTGTTTGCTGCTATTGTTACTATTGCTCCTGTTTCACCGCTACTGTTGCTTTGTTGTTACTACTACAAACTGTTGCTACTGATAAACTTCTGTGAGCAAGAACTATTTCCAGGTGCAGCTGAATTGACAACTCAGTTGTTAAGGCTTTCAAGTATTCTTTGGCTCCCCTTGTGTCGAATCAATAGATTGGGTAATACTACACTCGAAGACTGTTGCGATCCCCTATACTTTTGGGTCATCATGCATCACGTCGAATCCCACTGTTTACTGTTACTATTGCTCCCATTTTACCGCTACTATTGCTTTGCTATTACTACTACAAACTATTGCTACTGATAAACTTCTATGAGAAAGAACTATTTCCAGGTGCAGCTGAATTGACAACTCAGTTGTTAAGGCTTGCAAGTATTCTTTGGCTCCCCTTGTGTCGAATCAATAAATTGGGTAATACTACCCGCGAAGACTGTTGCGATCCCCTATACTTGTGGGTCATCAAGACTATTTTCTGGCGCCATTGCTGGGGAGCATAGCTTTATTTGTAAGTTCACTTGGATCTACTATTGTTTACTATTACTCCTTTCATCATGGGGAAGTCTCGTGATGGAAAGTTTCCTATTTTACCATCCACTATAAGAAGAGGTATAGTCCTAAACACCTCTGTTGCTCTTGATTCACCATCTGTTATAAGTAAGCTTGTTACACCACCACCACATACTCATGCTACACACACTGCTACTACTGCTGAATCTGAAACTGCTTTTGATGCTCATGATGTTACTTCTACTGTGCTTGATGCGAGTGGTTCATTAGGTCCTTTCCTAGATTCTACTATGGCTGGTCTAGGAAATACTGAAACTCTTAGTGAAGACACTGTTACACCTGTTAGCTCACCTAAGTCTAGAGAGAGTTATGATATTAATGCTGGCTACATTGAGTTCACTGATGAATTTGTTGAAGAGTGCCAAAACACACATGGTGCTAGTGCTATTAAGAGTCTCCTTGCTAGACGTACCATTATTCCTAAACTGTCCTCTGATCCTAAGTTTGCCACCTCTCTCATAGATATTAAAGATAAAGATTATGATTTCTCTCTTGATTTATCCTATTTATACATTGTTGAGAAAAAACCTTTTTGTGGGACTGAGAGTGAGAGTGTTGTGGCTCATATGAATGAGCTTTCTACTATGAGTGCTTTATTATCTGATGATTTTAAGATGCGCAAGTACTTTGTTATAAAGATCTTCCCTTTTTCACTAAAAGGAGAAGCTAGGGCTTGGTTTAATAGATTACCTCCTGGTTCCATTGATAGCCCTGATTGTTTGATTGCTTCTTTCTTCCAGAAATATTTTCCTCCCAGTGCTAGACATGCTGCTCTGCAGAGACTTTTTGATTTTAAACATGGAGAAGAAGATAAATTGCCTGAGTCATGGACAAGGTTCTGTGCCTTGATTCATGCACATCCTGAATGTCCATTGCCTAAGAATGAGCTTCTTGATATTTATTATAATGGACTAACTGATGATTCTAGGACATACCTAGATAGCTTTGCTGATTGTGTTTTCAGGAAAAGGACTCCCACAGATGCTGAAGAATTAATGGCTAAAATAAGCAAGAATTATGATGATTGGACTTCAAATGAGCTAAATACACCTGAGCCTATTACTTCTGAACCAGTTGTGCCTGAACCAGTTCCAACACCAACACCAAAGAAGAGGGGAGTTATTGCATTAAATGATGAAGTGATGAAGTAAGCTAAGAAGTGTCTAAAGGAGAAAGGTATTAGAGCTGAAGATGTGAAGAATCTACCTCCTATAGAAGAATATATGCAATCCAATTCTCCACTCATCCACTATTGAGGTACACTCTCTCCAACACTTTGATGAAGGTGATATTCCTTATGGTAAGCCTCCTGATCAATGTTTAGAGGAACTTGACATTTTTATTGTTAAGCAAGGTAATTTTAATAAACAAGTTCAGAATCATTTATTAGAAAAATCTAGAGCTATTAATGAGTTGAAAGATATTGTGGAAAGAACTTCTAATGATATTAAAATGCTTTGTAAACACTTTCAAATGATTCAAACCCAACTTGATCAACTTGCTAAGGTACAAAAGGATATGCTAGTTAATGCCTCAGGAGATAAACATGCTTATGGAATTAGAACTAGGAGTGGTATAGCTACTCAAGATCCTTTATATCCTGAAGGACACCCTAAAAGAATTGAGCAGGATTCTCAACAAGGAGAAAGTAGTGGTAGTCCTCGTAAGAGAAAGAAAAAGAAACACAAAGTAGTTGAGGAACCACTTGAACCTGCTGTAGATCATAATAGTATATCTGTCTCTGATGCTGAAACTGAGAGTGGTAATGGTAATAATGATGCTCCTGATAAGGAGGAAGGTGAGGAAGAACCTGAGAAGCACACTAAGAACACTAGGTACACTAAGGAAGATTTTATTGCTAACAAACATGGTAGTGAGAGAGAACCTTGGGTGCAGAAACCCATGCCTTTTCTAGGTAAGTGTAACACCCCTAGTTTTAATAAATGCAATTAGGATTTGATTGTGCATTCATGAGCATCATATTAAAAATGCATGCAAGAAATAATAGAAAAACCCTAACTCCTTCCATCTCTCTCTTTGAACCTATTCAAATGGTTTTGATTATTTGAAAAATCAAAAACTTATGGAGCCGAAATTGTTTATAAGGGCCCCTGCAAACTTTTAAAAAGTTTATAAACCTTCTTGTATTTTGGAACTATTCAAAAAGACAAAAGCATTTGAATTTACAAAAGAAAAAATGAAAACAGAAAATAAAAAGGGTTAAAACAAAAAAATCTGTAGCTAAACCTAATCTGGGCCGAGCCCAACTCCCTCTCTTCTCTCCCCGTTGCTCAGCGCGCTCCCAGCAGCCCACCCGAAACCCAGTCGAGGCCCACTCGCGGCCCAGCCTGGCCCGAAATCGCTTCGGCCTCACCCCGTCGTCTTCCTCAGACAGAGGAAGCAACTTGCTGTCTGCGTGCCGGTCGTCGATCCTCCTCGCGCTGCGATTCCCGCCGCCGCCGTTGGACGCCAGGATAAGGTTGGTCGTCCCTTCCTCTCTCCCCATACCCATTTCTCCATGTCTCGTCTTCTCTCACGAAATCCCCTCTAAGCCCGAACCCTAGCCGCCGCAGAACCGCTTCTCGCCGCTGTTCCGAGCCTTCCTGAGCCAAGATGAGATGCCTAGGAGCACCGACGTGCTGGACTGCGTCTCCCTATCAAAGGAATCGTGTCGAAGCACCCTCTATCGCCGCTGACGACCTCACCTTCCCGAACTCCGGCCGTCGTCGATTCGCCTCCGTCTGCCCTCCCCTTGCTTCCCCAACCCCGGCATCGCGTTTGTGGTGAGCCATTGGTGCTCTAGCACCTCTCCACTGTATCCCTCTCTCTCTGTAGCTTGCTCTCGCCATGCGCCGACATGCTCCGCCGACAGACAACCTCGTTGGCGTCGCTCTGGTGACCCAGAAGGGGTGGCGCCACCAGCAAATGGTTCCCTAGCGCCCCGCGTATCCAGCACGCACACCCGCGCAGCCCCGTATCGCCCTAGCGTCGAGCCCGTGGCCACTTGGGAGGATCCCCTCCATTGATGAAATCAGCATGACGTCATGCTGGTGTCATACCTCCTTTTCTTTTTCTTTTATCTAATTTCGTAAATATTTTCTGTAATTATTTTTGTAAATGGTAAATGTATGACAGGTGGGACCCAATTGTCAGATATTTAATCATTTCCATAATTGTTTTCTGAAATGAATAAATACATGACATGTGGGTCCATGTTATAAAATAATTTATATAACCTAAAAATGTTTAATTGATTTAAAATGAATTAAAATTGGAGAAATTCATAACTAATTCATTTTAAATCAGAAAAATACAAATAATATATCAAAATTATCAGAAAAATGAGATCTACACAATAGAGCTACAATCATGCATTGTTAAGCAACTTTCATTGCAAGTTTAATTAGAAGAACAAAATGAACCCCACGAGTGATTCCGAGGATCCCCTATTCTAGGATTTGCACCTCTCAGACCCTGTTTAAAATGGTCGAGCATAACTTATCATATCATCATCCTTGCTTGAGCATTGCATCGATGCTATGTGTTGATTGTTTTTCCTTCTTTCCTGTATTTGGTTCTTCTCCGGTAGAATACGATATCGAGGTTGAGATCGAGATCGAAGACCAAGATCAAGACCGTCGAAGATAGAAGATCAATACTTGACCAACTATAATAAAGTAAAGTACCAGATGTCCGAAGCTCTGCTTTCTGGATATCAACAGGCAAAGGCAAGCGAAGCCCCACACATGATATAAACCTATGATTTTAAGCATTTCAATTCTTGTCATGTGCATACGATTCTAAAGTCTTTCATCAAGAGATAGAGTAATCCTATCTGATGCATGTTCCCTTTGTAGCCTATACTCCCTGATCCACTGCTCCTAGCATAACTAGGGTTTGCTTATGAAGTGTTGCTAGAGATATTACTTCTGTTGTGCTTAGCCATGCTTAGATGTTACCACTGGTCCATCTGGTTGATGAATCAGAGCTGCGAATAAACCTAGTTTGGTAGGATGACGTGGTAAGATCAGAGATGAAAGTTAAACATGTTAAGGCTTGTATGGGAGGCCTCAGTGGGTTGTGGTTTTTGCAGTACCATACTTGCCACTACTAGGACCTGAGTTCTTGCCTATGGACCAAGACGAGCGTACAACCACACGGGGGCCTGGAAACCCCCTCGACCAACTAACTTGCCGAGTAGATTCCATGAGTCACATAGTTCGGGCTTTCCATTCGACATAGGAATCTTGGTTGTTCTTTAATGGAGGTGAAGGAGGTGCATTCATATAGGTAGGTAAGCGTGGCCGGGAACAATAGATGCCCGGGATCCATAATCTTGAACCCTTTTCACATCATTAGGGACCGACTTCAGGACTCGACCCGTTACGTAGGCATCTCCCTAGTGCATGACTCATGGTCTCAGCGAAAGCAAGGTAAATGTCGTGTCTAACCACCCTCTACCGGCCTTCCAAGGAAGAGGGCTATTACTAGTGGCATTAAGAGAAGGTTAGTATGTGTGGGTAAAGTTGTACACCCCTGCAGGGTTAAATCTTTTCGAAAAGCCGTGTCCACGGTTATGGACGAACTTGATGACCAGATTCTAAGATCATAGAGAAATTTAACCTAATCGTAAAACTTGGCAGGTCAATGTGTGCTTAAGGATGCTTCCTCATGGGTACGAGGGGGTGATCCTAGTTGGTAGGTTCAACTGATGATGATTCGGTGGATATCAAAAGATGATCAAAGCTAGAGATATCGCTCTCTTATCCCCTTTTAAAATATTCTGATTAGTCGAGATTCTTCTCCCTCTTGTTTTACAGAACAAAGATGGCTTTATGCAAAATAACTCCACCAGCCATAAGTCTTGCGGAGTACACCCTGTACTCACCCTTGCTTCGTTGATACTTTTGCAGCAGAGTAAGTGTTACCATAAGAATATGAGTTCTTCACGGCATCGACATCGACGAGTAGTTTGGAGTTCCCAGTTGGCAGTCTATGAATTATGGATTGGACGTCATCGTTATGCTTCAGGCCTCTTAGGCCATTTGTTAAGTTTGCTATATTTAATCGCATAATTTGCCTTCCGTTGTTTGATGTTTGTGGTCAGTGACCTATGCTTGTAATATTTTGTTTTTTTTCGCTCAGTTATGAGCTTGCTGTAATAATTTTTGTGTCGTAGGGTCACTATTGTGTTACCGATTTTCTCTCTGTATGCTTTCGAGATTAGGTTAGGCTTATGTTCAGACGGAGGTCTAGAATTTGTCTAGCCTTAATCCTGGGGGTGTCACGGGTTTTGGTATCAGAGCAGTACCGACTGTGGGAAACCCTTTCTATTGGTCGATGTTGAGTCTAGTATTTGTGAAAACTATTTTCAAAGATGAAAATTATGTGCGAAAACTCTGGTATGCTTCTTTTTCTCCTTATCCAATTTCGCTCTGACTCTGGGTCATCTTATCTTGTGTTGATTTGGAAAAGTTTTGCTATCTCATCTAGTCTTTCAAAACTTAGGTGCCTCTTCAGGCATGTCAGTTCTCGACCATTTGACCTAGTGTTGAGTTCTCTAGAGTCAGTTGTGTGTGTTCCTTGTTTCCCTTGTTTTGTTTCTTCTGAGAGATTCCTTTCTATCATGATCTCTCTGCCTTCCAGGTCCACAACATTATGTTGATGGTTCCACAATGTTCTATTCTAGGCTTCGAAGTTTCCTTTCGCCTCGTGTGCCTCCTTTTTCATTTGTTTGGGTACTTCAGAAGTTGTTTCTTCTTTCAGAAGCTACCTTGTGATTGCTAGCTTGCAGTGTACGCTTTGTCACTCAAGTAGTAGTTACTCCTTTTCTCTGGGTTTTAGCCCTCGGACATGAACCTAAGATCCCCGATTGTGCTTGATTCTGGTGTTGTGAATCTTGTACATGAAGTTGACCTTTAACCCAAGATCCATATTGTTGATCCCTGTTGTTAATGTTCAAACATTACCCCAGGATGGCTAATACCTTCTAGTATAGCCTTCAAGTTTGTGGTTATTGTCGTAATTGAATTGCGACAACTAAGGACTTCCCCTACTACCAGCTATGGCAGGTGTTCTTTAATGTAACCAAATAGATCATGACAAGAGTTCTCCTAGTGAGTCTCAGATCCGTACTCGTGACTCTACCACACCTTACCTTCTCTGCATTGGTTGTCGGAAGATTGTTGACTTATGCATCTACATCTCGGGATTTTATTCTGAGCATGTTCTTCCTTCCTTGTTGTTTTCCGACCTTTGTCTACCAGTTGGTAGCCAAGTAGTAGATGTGCATTGGTGTCTTCTGATGCAAGATACTCTTGTGGTCCGTCAAGGCAAACCATTCCTGGTTGTCTAGGAGAAACAAACTCCAGTACCTCGTCATTTCTGAGACCAGTTCAAAGCGTTGTAATCCACAGATCAATAAGCATTGATTAGCTTATGTTCTGTTCTATCTTAAAGTGTCACACTCTTTTAAACCAAGATATTGTGCTGAGTCTCATGACCCTCTTAATGAAGTGACGCTCTTACAAATATTACCCACCCTTCATCTAGGTTGTTCACGACCATGAGTGTTGTGTGTGTGTAATAATGTGATCATTTAAGATTCTTAGCAATCTTTATCGCTTTGAACTCTAAGGACATTTGTGTCATCTTTAGCGTGATTAGTTAACCCTATCACTAAGCAAAAGATGTTTGTGCTACCAAGTCCGTTATTCTAGCGCACCCTCTTCGGTCAATGAGTTAGGCTTGTGCTAAACCTCTATGACTATGTCTTCTTGCCTTACCAAGCAAGTTTCCCTCTTGAGCTCTGTGACATATCGGTGGTCCGTGATATTCTGGATGTCTTCTAGAAGTATCGCCATGTTGCCACATGACCGTGTTGTCAGGTTCTTGAGTAAGTTATTTCTTTAAACTGCTCCTTTCTCCAAGGATCCGTACTGGATACCCCTGAACTAGTTGGTTGAGCTTAAACAACAACTTGGAGAGTTGTAAGACAAAAGTTCTATTCAACTTTGTTCCTCCTTAAAGGGATGTCTAGTTTTGTTCGTGCTGAAGTAAGATATTATGTCCTTCATGGATATGTTATCTTTCCACACCTTTGATTTGATTTGGGAAATCGTCAAATCAAATCAGTTCCAAGGAGAATATTGATGGTGTATCCACTTGTGATGTCTCTCTTAAGAACATCTTCATGTCCTATGGTCTGACCAATGTCTATGCCTTGTTTATAGAACATATGAGTCTATCTTAATGGAGTGTCTCGATAAGTTTGTTGTTGAGCCCATCAATGACATCCTTACCTTCTCCATGCTAGAAGAGATTCATGTGGAACAGTTGGCATTAATGTTGGAAACTATTGAGAACCATCTTCGTGTTATCTCGAAGCATGTGTTCTGAATGTTAGAAGTAACCTTCTTTGGTTCACGTGCAAGTGTTGAAAGATGTCGCCGTGGATTCGAGTAACGTTATCTTTGTTTCCTCGGGAATCATTCCAAGTTAGACAAGCATGTGCGAGGTATTTTTGATATGGTAGGTTGATACCTTCACATCTCGAGAAGATCCTCCAAGCACACCAAGCTACTGATTGATTTGTTTATGGAAGATAAGAAGTCCAACAAAACTTCTACATCCTCCTAAATGTTTCCTAAACAGGATCCAGTTGTGTTTCGTTGCAAACAATTCATGTAGATGAAATTATCTTTTGATAACTTGCTATCACATGGGTTCCGCAATCTAGCTCATCCTTTGGAGCTTGACATTGAAGTCCATGTCTTAAGAATCTAGTGACTCTACCTCCGTGGTAAATGTTGCACACTTTCTATTCGGACTTGCTAAGCTGAAGTATCTCTCCACCTAATCAAAGCTGAATTTCAAGCAGACAAGATGGTTGGTGTTCCCCAAGGTTTTGACGTAGGTATCTTTGGAAATCTGGCATGATTGAGGTAGTGGTTGACACACTTAGCCAGAAAGACCTTTTGTCATATTCTCTTGAATCAGCAATCACAACCGGTCTTCATAAGGCTGCTTCTATGACTTATTGAAGGAGTTGTTCTTATGGTTTTCTTTGGATCCGAAGTCTAACCTTTACTTGATGATTGGTTAAAGGTTTGTCAGTAGCCTACTAACGGTGTTTCAAACATCAAGGAGAACATTTAAAATAGAGTTGCTAAATGTCTCTCGATCAATCCTCCAGACCCTGTTATGATGGCAATCATCTTGTTATGCCAAGTACTTGGAGTCAGAGAATGAAGTTTCTTTCTTCTCGTATCATCAAGAATCTTCTAAACTATTCATCTTGGTGGTGTAAAGTGATATCATGATCTTTGGCAAGGATTTTGATAGTCCTGGATGAATTAAAGAGTTTCCTTTCCGCTTTCTTAAACATGTTCGAAGAGCGACCATGATTTTGGTAATCAATAGTTTCTCTTTTTACATGTTCCTTGTGACTCTTACGAGTCCTCTCCACCAAAACACCTTTCTATCTTGGCCTTCTGTTGAACAAAAGAATGAACCTTCTACGTCAAAAGTAGTTCAATAGCTTGGTTTTGTTGGTATCTATCTCTTTCAACTGTGAATCTCTACTTAAGCTATTTAGTAGAGGTTTATCTCTCGAAGTCTGTGGTCATGTCTCATTCTGTTGGAAGTTCTTCCCTCAGAAGTCAAAACTCTTCTGTAAGCTCCATGGTCTCAATCCTTATGAATACCATCTATCTAACAACTTGAAAACCATCTCCTTTTGTTTCCTCCGTTACCTTGGCGTGTTTCATGTTTGTTGGCTCTAGAGATGTTTGTGAAACATCTATCCATGAGTTGACCATGAGATACTCAGTTCGTGGTTTTGTGTCATTCCCTCTCTTACTTAGTGTGAGCATCCACCTCGAAGATTACGAAGCGCTTCGTCCACTCGTCATGGTGGCATGGATCAAACTCTACGAAAAGATCGTTGAATTTTAGTGTAACCTTGTTCCTTCTATCTTCCTACGTAGGAATCTCGGGACGAGATTCTTTTAAGGGGGATAGAATTTAACACCCCTAGTTTTAATAAATGCAATTAGGATTTGATTGTGCATTCATGATAATCACATTAAAAATGCATGCAAGAAATAATAGCAAAACCCTAACTCCTTCCATCTCTCTATTTGAACCTATTCAAATGGTTTTGATTATTTGAAAAATCACAAAATTATGGAGCCCAAATTGTTTATAAGGGCCCCTTCAAAGTTTTAAAAAGTTTATAAACCTTCTTGTATTTTGGAACTATTCAAAAAGACAAAAGCATTTGAATTTATAAAAGAAAAATTGAAAACAGAAAATAAAAAGGGTTAAAACAAAAAAATCTGTAGCTAAACCTAATCTGGGCCGAGCCCAACTCCCTCTCTTCTCTCCCCGTCGCTCAGCGCGCTCCCAGCAGCCCACCCGAAACCCAGTCGAGGCCCACTCGCGGCCCAGCCTGGCCCGAAACTGCTTCGGCCTCAGCCCGTCGTCGTCTTCCTCAGACAGATCAAGCAGCTCGATGTCTGCATGCCGACCGTCGATCCTTCTCGCGCTGCGATTCCCGCCGCCGCCGTTGTACGCCAGGATAAGATCGGTTGTCCCTTCCTCTCTCTCCCCATACCCATCTCTCCCTGTCTCGTTTTCTCTCACGAAATCCCCTCTAAGCCCGAACCCTAGCCGCCGCAAAACTACTTCTCGCCACTGTTCTGAGCCTTCCCGAGCCAAGCTGAGATGCCTAGGAGCACCGCCGTGCTGGACTGCGTCTCCCTGTCAAAGGAATCGTGCCGAAGCACCCTCTATCGCCGCCGATGACCTCACCTTCCTGATCTCTGGCCGCTGTCGATTCGCCTCCGTCTGCCCTCCCCTTGCTTCCCTGACCCCGACGTCGCGTTCGTGGTGATCCGCTGGTGCTCTAGCACCTCTCCACCATCTCCCTCTCTCTGTAGCTTGCTCTCACCGTGCGCCGCCATGCTTCGCCGCTAGACAACCTCATTGGCGTCGCTCCGGTGACCTAGAAGGGGCGGCACCACCAGCAAATGGTTCCGCAACGCCCCATGTATCCAACACGCACACCCGCGCAGCCCCGCATTGCCCCTAGCGTTGAGCCCGTGGCCACTTGGGAGGATCCCCTCCATTGATGACATCAGCATGATGTCATGCTGGTGTCATACCTCCTTTTCTTTTTCTTTTATCTAATTTCGTAAATATTTTCTGTAATTATTTTTGTAAATGGTAAATGTATGACAGGTGGGACCCAATTGTCAGATATTTAATCATTTCCATAATTGTTTTCTGAAATGAATAAATACATGACATGGGGTCCATGTTATAAAATAATTTATATAACCTAAAAATGTTTAATTGATTTAAAATGATTTAAAATGAACTAAAATTGGAGAAATTCATAACTAATTCATTTTAAATAAGAAAAATACAAATAATATATCAAAATGATTAGAAAAATGAGATCTACACAATAGAGCTACAATCATGCATTGTTAAGCAACTTTCATTGCAAGTTTAATTATAAGAACAAAACGAACCCCATAGGTGATTCCGAGGATCCCCTATTCTAGGGTTTGCACCTCTCGGACCCTGTTTAAAATGGTCGAGCATTTTTAGGGTTTCATTACAATACAAATTAACTTGTCATATCATCATCCTTGCTTGAGCATTGCATCGATGCCATGTGTTGATTGTTTTTCCTTCTTTCCTGTATTTGGTTCTTCTCCGGTAGAATACGATATCGAGATTGATATCAAGTTCGAAGACCAAGATCAAGACCGTCGAAGATCAAAGATCAATACTTGAACAAATGTAATAAATTCAAGTACCAGATATCCGAAGCTCTGCTTTCTGGATATCAATAGGCAAAGGCAAGCGAAGCCCCACACATGATATAAACCCATGATTTCAAGCATTTCAATTCTTGTCATGTGCATACGATTCTAAAGTCTTTCATCGAGAGATAGAGTAATCCTACCTGATGCATGTTCCCTTTGTAGCCTATACTCCCTGATCCACTGCTCCTAGCATAACTAGGGTTTGCTAATGAAGTGTTGCTAGAGCTATTACTTCTGTTGTGCTTAGCCATGCTTAGCTGTTACCACTGGTCCATCTGGTTGATGAATCAGAGCTGCGAATAAACCTAGTTTGGCAGGATGACGTGGAAAGATCAGAGATGAAAGTTAAACATGCTAAGGCTTATATGGGAGGCCACAGTGGGTTGTGGTTTTTGCAATCCCATACTTGCCAGTTGCCTCCTTATTCAAAGTATATGAAGGATATTGTTTCTAATAAAAGGAAGATTCCTAATGAGGACATTTCTACTCTGCTTGCTAATTATTCCTTCAATGGTAAGGTTCCAAAGAAACTTGGTGATACAGGTCTACCAACTATTCCTTGCTCTATTAAGAATAATTATGTTAGAACTGCTTTATGTGATTTGGGAGCTGGAGTTAGTGTTATGCCTTTTTCTCTCTACAAGAGACTCTAGCTAGAAAAGTTGATACCAACTGATATATCTTTGCAAACGACTGATAAGTCAACTACTATTCCGGTTGGTATATGTGAGGATGTTCCTGTTCAAGTGGCTCATAATTGCTTGGTTTTAACTGATTTTGTTGTGCTTGAAATGCCTGAAGATGATAATATGTCTATTATTCTTGGGAGACCTTTTCTTAATACTGCAGGTGCTGTCATCAATTGTAATCAAGGAAAAGTAACATTGAATATTAATGACAAAGAGCATACTATTTATTTCCCCAAGAAGGTTGCTAAGAGCTATTGCCTGAATTCCATTGAAAATATTGAGAGCATCAAGGTTGGAGAAATATATTGTCCCATTCCGCAGGAAATTTTTGAAACTATTATGATTGGGACCATTGCTATCAAGTATGAGGTAACATAATCACCTTGTGGAATGCAAAGTTTTGTTTCATATAAGATTGTTTTGGTAACAAGACTTGATCAACCTTGTTAACAAAAGGATTTTAATGAACAAAATAATGTTTTCACTGTGGTTATACTTGCTTTCTTTTACTTTTATCCTCCCTAGTCTTTGCCTTTTCTTTTGCTCGCTTTGGTTTTGTTAGTTGTTTGCTTGTTAGAGTGTCTTAGAGCTTCTGTAGTTTGGCTTTTGGTTTGCTTTTGCTTCTTCTAAAAAAACTGTTACTGCGAGAAAATCAATTTTCATATCCTGAAAATTGGCCAAAAATAAAGTTTTCCGAAAAATTCCAGAAAATTCAAAATAAATTTTTCCTCGAAAAAAGGGGCAGAGGGACACCTGGAGTGACCCAGGGGCCACCCTAGTCACCCACACCCCCTGGTGGGCTCCTGGGTGGGGTGTGGCCCACCTCGGCCCCTCCAAAGTGCCTCCTCCCAGCCATCTGCTTTCTCTCTCTCCCAAAAACATCAAAAAACTTGCTCAAGCTTGAGTTCCTGCTGTTCTTGCTCGCGATTTTCGATCTCCTTGCTCGTCCCATCTTTGCTATTGATTTTTGGAGGGATTGGTCTTTGGTATGTGCCTCCTCCGCTTGTCCAATTAGATTTGTGATTGGTAGATTGTATCTTGAGTATTTTGCTGCTATAGGTGACATGTTGTGTGATCTTGCATGCTTGTTCTATGCTTAGATATTTCATTTTGATGCATGTATATCCCTCTAGCAAGTTCCTATAGTAGTTTCTCATCGTTTATCAACTTGGAAATCACTTGGTTCGATGTTTGTCTAAAAATTTCAGAAAAGAGTGGTCATGGACAACCACACATTTGGAGAAATATTTGAGGGTGATGCACCTAGGAGGGCAAGGCCTTCAAGATCATCCTCCCAAACTATGCCCTCATACAATGAGGATCTCATTACTCCGTGATTCGGCGACGAGGGAGATGAGGGGGATGCTCACCCTTCCACCTTTCCTTGCCCAACCTTTTTGCGGGATGCTAGGATTCTTGATGATTTTACAACCTTGGTTCGGAGGGCTGGACTAACAAACTTTATGCAGGATGAGAGTGTGCAATATGCTACGCGCACTAAATCATTTGTGGAGATCTTTTCTTTTACTAACAACATGTTCAAACCAGATGTGTCCTTCAAAATTTATGGCAGGTCTTACAATATGACATTGAAGAAATTTTGTGAGGACCTGGGACTTGGTACAACTGGGTCAGCAAAGAAGATTCAAGCTTAACCCGCTGATTTGTTAGAGCTCTACCGCGGGATAACCAATGATGATGACCATAGAGCCCAACGGGGAAAGATAAGAAATATTCAACTCCCAGCCATCAGGTACTTTGCTTACTATCTTGCCACTAGTGTTCTTGGTAGGGAGAACACTAGTAATATTTCCAACTATCATTTGGCCTTCATAGCTGCTGCGCTCAACAATGAAACTAAGTACAATCTTGGTTCTATCATTACTCGTCGCTTAGCTGCTAAGGGACCCATTTATGGGGGAATTATTGATGCACGTGTTGCTACTGCTTTGGACCTTGCTATTGATCCAAATGATACAGTTTTGGCCCCTTAGAGGCTTGATCTTGCTGCCATGAAGGCACACCACTTTGTCACTAATGTCTCTACCCTTGAGAGCTTGGTTTATAGAATGCTGTTTATTGACGGGGAAGTGAGAGAGATCCCTCTCCCCCAAACCACTTTGTTCAGTATTTCTCAGGGACCTTTGTCGTGCTCCAAGGAGGAGATGGATGACAAGCTGTGCATTCTTGGCTTCCATGGACACTATCAAGGGGACGCGCCCTCATATCACCCCTCTGTATACTACATAGGGGAGTCATCGAGCTCGTACCAGGACAAGGGAGCCTCCTCGTCGTACTACGGAGGTGCACCTACTTGGGCACCATGGGATTGAGTCGCACTTAGGCCAAAAGCCTAAGCTTGGTGGGAGGTATATCGACATCACACTCATATATATATCATGTTCAGTCGGTTCTTTGTATATCCATTATTTCGCTTTCTTTTTGGTTCTTGCTGCTGCTTTCTCAAAAACACAAAAATACCAAAAATATTTTCGTTGTTTCTCTTGGTTTGTTTCTTTGATTTTTAGCTTTGGTTTGCCTTAAAGAAAAAATCCAAAAAGATTTTGCTTTGTTTGGTTTGTTTTTGCTTTGTTGGCTTGTTTGAAAAATTGAAAACACCAAAAATATTTGTTGTTCTTCTTTGGTTTTGTGAGTTCTTTGCAGGGTTCAGCCGTCCTCAGTGGAATTTCGTTTCATGTTATTATTCAAGTCACACAAGTGAAGGGCAATAATGAAGATTAAGACAACTTGAGGTGTGGTAAGAGGCTGGTAACAAACTCTATTTGTTTTCATTTTTGTACATATACTCATCATTGTGAGCATGCTTAGTCTGTTCATTGTAAGGAGTATGTTACTGATGGATGCTTAGTAGTTCTTGCTTGTCTGTGATTAGCTCTAGCTTGCTAATAGTTTGTAGCATGTCATATGAATGTTTGCTTGCATTGTTTTATTCATATTTTGGTATGATATTGTGGTATCCTCCTTTGAATGTTTCATATGAATCGACTTGGCACATGCTCACGCATGCATATGACTAAACAATAGTCAGTAAGCCTCGATGATTTATTTTGCCTCAGAGTTCTTGTATCACTTTTATGCCATAATTAGTCATGTTTTGTTGCAAGCATGATTATGACAGTTATTGCTCTCTCGTTTGTTGCTCCCTCTCTATTGCTAGCCTTCACTTGCACTGAGTATGATCTCTACAAGTGTTTCCAACTCCCCAAAACCAATATTGCCAACTGTGTCCACCATACCTACCTATTAGCATCATTTGCTATTTCAGTGCATATTCTATATGCGTTGTTTTCTTCCAAATAAAATGTTTGACTGCTTTGAGAAAGTTAGTTAGTAAAGCACTCACGAACTTGATGCCACACTTTATGTCTTGCACTTAATAATCCTGAACCATTGTGACCTGCCCATGAAAGTTATATGTTTGCAAATTATATGCTAGGAGTTAGCAGAACCGTGATGTCACGGGGAACGCTTTCAACACTTATGGATACCTATCCAGTTGATGCCTTGCTCTTTTGTTTGCGGATGTCATCGGTGTGAAATAAAAGGGGAGCTTGTGAGTTCATGGAGTATATATATGTGTGTTAGAGAAACGCCTAGGCCACTAGCCTAAGCCATGCCTAATCATGGTGGAAACTTGCACCACCACCATAATGAGCATTCTGTGAAGCATCCTCAATAAAAATCTATGCACATAGTAAATAAAAATATCGCTGAGATGCTCATTGTCTGCTTGCCTTGTCGTTTTGATCACGGGATAGCTCCTGTATCATGTGCAAGGGGTACCCCATTGGCGTTTCTCTATGATATGCATGTATATACAATGACAAGAACTTACAGGTAACCAAAGTTGAGTAGCATGCGGAGCGGCCCTCGTACTCAAGGGACATGAGATTTCCAGTTTATGGTCTGTCAAGCATATAACTCATATTGGACCTCACTTTCAACTTAACCATATAAAGATGCCTATGATGGGGGCAATGAGAGCTCAAAGCTAGTGAGTACCTTCCATTCAGCATTTGGAAGCCTTTCAAACTTTTCAAAACCTTTTTCACTTCTTTGATGAGTCACCACTTATTCTATGAGCACCTTCTTGAGAGCATAGTTGTCATTTTTGTGTTTGTTCCAAAACTTGGTTAATTATGTCATGACTTTGATGCTTGTATCTCTGATATTTTTACCTCTAGTCTTCACTTGAACTTTAGAGGTGCCTTGGCATTTATATTGTGCTCTACAAACAAAGGCAAGCGAGATACCACTCTATCATACCTTACTATGAGCATTGCAATGTTGCTTATGTTTATGTTCCATGCTACTTATTATTATTGAGTTGGTTTCTCTTCATAGCTTGCAATGACTATTGAGTAGACTTGGTTGCATACTTCTTATTATGAATGGTTTAAGTATCTACTACTGTGCTGAGAATATATACATCATATGAAGCAAGTGTGTTCGTGAAAGTTCTTTTATCGCACTCAGTTTTCAACTGAATTGCTTGAGGACAAGCAATAAGCTAAGCTTGAGGGAGTTGATACTTCCAAAACATATCTACTTTCTCGAACACTTTGCTATTGTTTCTCCTCTAAACTTGTGTGATTTGGATACAACTAACACGGACTGACGCTGTTTTCAGCAGAATTACCTTGGTGTCTAGTTTTTGTGCAGAAAATCAGCTATCAGGAAAAATCCCGGAAAATATGCCAAAAATCCTATTTCACCAGAAGATCCACAGAGCCAGAAGACGATACGCGCCTAGGGGGGTGCGGCCACCCCAGGCACCCCCTCGGGCTCCCTCTTCGCCTATAAGTTACCCCTTTACCTAAAAACCGAGAGGGGTTCAACGTTTTTCCAGAAAGATTTCCGCTACGCCGCCACCATCAAAAACCGCGATTCGGAACCAGAAACTCCGTTCTGGCACCCTGTCGGGACAGGGAATTTGGAGAGGATCATCGCCATCGTCATCATCAATGCCTCTCCATCAACCATCAATGTTTCCCTCATCTATGAGTGAGTAATCCCCTGCTGTAGGCTATGGGGATGGTAGGGATTGGATGAGTTCTATATTGTAATTGAATAAGATTGTTAGGGCATAGTGCCTAGTATCTCTATTAGTGCTATTTGACTTTGTTGCAACTTGTTGTTCTTAATGCTTGTCACTAGGGCCCGAGTGCCATGATCTCGGATCTGAACTTATTATTGAATCATTATGATAGTATTGTTTGTGATCTTATCTGCAAGTTGTGTACACATATTATTGTTCGGATCCAAAGGCCCCAAAGTGACAGAAATTGGGACAACCGAAGGGGATGGCTATGGTGTGAGGATCACATGTGTTCACGGAGTGTTAATGCTTTGATCTGGTGCTCTATTAAAAGGAGCACCTTAATTGTTAGTAGTTCTCTAGAGGCCCCGCTGACACGGGCTGGCTGGACAGAAGATGTTGTGCAAATTCTCATTGCGAGCACGTATGACTATATATGGAGAACGTGCCTAGGATTATTTAGTACTTGGATGTTTGGTATTATTTATCTGCAATGCCCTAGATCTTGAAGTTACATGTTTAGACTCGTCCATGCAATGCCCTTCTATCCATCCCTATGCCTACCGCACTTGAATCCCACTGTTTGCTGTTACTATTGCTCCTGTTTTACTGCTACTGTTGCTTTGGTGTTACTACTACAAAATTTTGCTACTGATGAACTTCTGTGAGCAAGAACTATTTCTAGGTGTAGCTGAATTGATAACTCAGTTGTTAAGGCTTGCAAGTATTCTTTGGCTCCCCTTGTGTCGAATCAATAAATTGGGTAATACTACCCGCGAAGACTGTTGCGATCCCCTATACTTGTGGGTCATCAATCATAAATATGTAATAACCACTTTATTATTGCCTCTCGGACATATTCCTTGCACATATATCTAACACGAATACAACAAGTTATTTACATGGAACCTGTCAACAATGGACATGTAACCCGAACAACACGAAGTCCACCGCCGAGAGCATCATCACTACAAAATGAAACATAACACCATTTTAGCCTGCAAATTGCCTAAGTTGAAGTTTTTTCATGGGGAATTGTTCTAAGTGGAAGTTAGCATGGCAAATTGATCAAATTCAAAGTTTAGCATGGAAAATTGATCAAAGTCTAAGTTTAGCATGGAAAATTGTTCTAAGTCCAAGTTTAACATGGAAATTTGTTCTAATTCCAAGTTTAGCATGGCAAATTGTTCTAAGTCCAAGTTTAGCATGGAAAATTGTTCAAAGTACAAGTTTAGCATGGAAAAATATTCTAAGTACAAGTTTACCATGTAAAAAAAGTCGAGTATTCTTGGAACTAACCAAAAGCGGCGACTGACGGCGCGAGTCATGGCTCTCTCCATGGAGCGAGTGAAAGGGTGAGACAGAAGAAACTGGACTAAGACCATGTACGTGAAGTGGATTGGTCGTGGGAGACTCACGGGGCAAGGAAGAAGCACGACCAAAGAAAGCGTTGGAATGAGACAATCCCTACATGTTTGAGCAAATATGGTAAGTGTAAATATTGATCTATACAAGAAAACAGTAACTAGTAATTGAGTAGTATGGAAAAGAATAACCATAGTCCCTGTGGTGGCATGTGTGAGGAATTCTTCCTTCGATAGCATGCTTGACATCAATGTTTTTTTGGAGGATTTTCATACTTAGGCAGTAGAGCACCAGTTCGCAGAGATAAAAAAATAGCAAACGAGTTTATATGTCATGCATGGTAAAAAAAAGTTAAAAAATAGTGAAAGTAGCTAGAATGGGCAACAACTAACCTTATTAACTATCGTAGGCACAAATCATCTCTTTGTATTTCTTCATCTTCTGCTTATATACCTCATGAAGTTGTTTGTAGGCTTCCTCAAAACATCCCTATAATTTTACATAATGAATCTCATCAACATAGACATGCATGAACAAAAGTCAAAATGAGGATGAAAATGACAAAAATCTTACATCAACATAGGTCTAGCTGGATCCACGAGATTGTGGACAAGGTTGGATATACGTACTGCCACTCACCTATGAGAGAGTGGTGGTAGAGTCGATCACCCTATCCAAAATTCTCAAACGACCATGTAGCTTGCCGGTCCCTTAGGTCATCTCCTCAATCCCGTCGAACGACTCATGAAGGGTCTGACCATGTAGCTTCTTGCACATCATCAGGTAGCCACTCAAGTCCTTGGCGGTTTTGCCATAGTATGGATCCTCGCCTGCCTATGAGATCGTCTTCTTCTTACGACCAATCTCCCACTCTAGAATGTTAGTAACTAGCGCATTCGTAGTGGCCTCTTGCGGCGCTAAACAAATGTTATGCATAAAAATAAGAACACGACAAGAAATGTCAGTAGGTTGGTCCATATACATAGCAAGTGCACCTTGAAGCCAGTATGGTCCTTGTTTCCTTGATAGTGTGTTTCTGATTTGCCTGTGATTTCCCTTGTTTGTAATGCTCTTGGCATCAAACTCCTTATATACCCCTACTCACTTGTCCACCAACGCCTCCCATGCGTCTGCCCGTCCATCGAACCATCTAAGAAATCAAAAGATCTCATTTCAAGAAAAGATAATGCATTTTAGCATCAATAGAGAATAAAAAGACAATTTACGGGGCTGTTTGGTTCAGTGGCTATCCAGTGGATGACAAGGGATATCCACTTTTTTTATGGTTATCCAGTGTTTGGTTTAGAGGGTGGAGGGGATATGAATAACCACTTTTGGCTCAAAATTGTGGTTGAGCATATCCCACAAAAAGAGCTGGATGAGCTCAACCACTTTTGGTTAGCTCCTCCAAAACGTTTTCTTATTCATTCGTCCTCTACTTTTTGACTAGCTATCCCTAACCACTTTTTATCTCACTTTAGCCAAACAGAAAAAATGGCTACCCCTAACCAGCTGGTTGGGGATATCCTCGTCCCCTAAATGACATCCTCTAAACCAAACAGCCTCTTACGCTCTTGTACTGCTCCTTCCGCAAGATAAGTTTCCTCTTAATAATCTCGGCCTTCAGTATCCTTTTGCCTTTATGAGTGTAGAAGTGCTAGATGGCCATGATGTGCTCATCATACAGAAGATGTTGGCGTAGCAACTTCCTCGCATCCGCCACCAAGACCTTGTACGTCCTAGACTAGGCCTGTCCTTGTCATGGTAAACTGCATACAATAAACTAAACTCATGATTTAGCATAATAGGATCATGAACTATGAACCAAACTCAGACAAAATATTGGCTTGTGTATTAAAAAAAAGACTTGCCCAAAACTTGGTGGTCATAGCTACTGAATAGGTCCTGGAGCTCCCCTCCCAAGCAGCTTGATAGTCCTCCCATTTGAGGGCTAACTTCCTCGACTAGCAATCGTCATCGTCCGGGTTCACCTTGTAGAGGCCCGGCCAATACGTCTTCAGCAGAACTCCAAGTAGTATGTTTGGAATGCGGCTTGGCCTATCAACAAATGCCCAATTGCTGCATAAGAACAAAATATTAGTATGTGCTAGATTGTTATTATTAAAATGAAATTGTATGTTGAAAATATGACCAAGATATCCACTTACTCTCTAGTACTCGGTCTAATGTGGGTTTTCTACACATCGATAGCTGGTTCCTTTTCTAGGAGACCAACTCGATCATTGTTTGACTGCTTTCTCTACAACCGAGGGTGAGATAACATGGCATATCCTCCTCTGCACTTTTTTCATGTCACTAGGTTGCATTTCCACATCAAAATTCTTGTAACCTAGGCATCTTCCGTTCAGAAGGGCTACGCGAATAAATATGCATTCAATTGCATATTTATTACCATAACTCTTTCAGATTATTTACGATTTCTGGACGGCCATAGAATTTGTAAACTGTGTATGTTTTCCATGATCTACTCTGTTGCGAGGCAAATTTTTGGCGACAACTTCCCGTCGTTCTCCGGATGCATATTCTCTCGGATTTTTTTCCAAGACATGTATATGGAGAACAATGGGGAGGCGTTGCCAAAATTTTGCCTATGATCAGGGTAGAGCATGAAAAACATACTCAATCTACACATTTCTTAGGTGGGATTAAGACCCTATTTTCCTATTAGAGTTGTTAGGGTGTATGCATGCATACCGTTTCTCATCAACTCGGTATAAACAATGAAAATTTGTGTAACTAATTTTATGCGATTAATTAATATAAAATGCTATATTTATTTTGTTGCTCTCGGTGAAGCAGAAGATGGATGATAATGAGTGGATGTTCAGTGGTTGTATCAGCGCGCATGAAATAACTTATGAGCGGGCATGGTAAACCGATTTTTTCGTGAAGGAACTTGCACATCGTTCACCGCTAGTGTGTCCACTTTGCCCTTGTGCTCAGTGAAGATGCGTTTGTGTCAGTAAAAGTTTGACATGACTAAACACCTTTGGTTGAATGGTATATGATTGACTTTACCATGCAGGTCAACTTTACCGAGCACAGACGTGCTAGAGAGGAGGTGATGCGATAACACATCAATGGCAATGCGGACTTTGGCATTAGAAACATGCTATATGATATTTGTAATACAGCAATGCCATATTCGTCACCTCTAGAGCAGGATCGAGAGGAACCAGAGGCAACCGCGAAGGCCTTCCTTGATAGGATGGCCTCGACAAACAAACCTCTCTTTAGGAGGGTGCAAAAATCTCTCAGCGAGATGCCATCTTGCAACTACTAGCCGAGAAGGCCAAGAACGACATGACTTGATCATGCTTTGAAGATCATCTGGAAACATGGGGTAACATGCTCCCTAAAGGACATTGTTAGCCTTGAAACATGTACGAAGAAAAAAAATCCTAAGAGCGTGTCAACATCCGGATTTTAATCACATATGCCTGTTATGCCATACATCGCAATACCAGAATTACCATTTTTGCGAGACATACCAGATTGGATATCACAGTACATCATCCATTACAAACCATATATAAGGTCTTAGACAAATAAGGATCTCATGATCCAGTTCTTAGTACAATTCAAGAAGCGGAATAACGTAATAGTAACGATAGAGTAGGCGAAGCTCCATCTTTATGGTCACAGGCAATGCTGGAGATGGGAGACGATCCTAGTTGTCGTAACCTTCCCGCGGTCCGTCATCCTGATACTCCTCTTCATAGTCTAGCCACAGGAATAGCCAGGGACAAAGCCATGAGTACTCTTTAAGTACTCGCAAACTAATACTAATAAGTGAAGGGGGGTTTTGTAGTAGGATAATAAGCTCTAGGGTTGTTTTACAAAAAGCCAGATTTACTCTACTAAGTTCAAAAGCAAAGAAAGCTAGTTGAAATTTTTTATAACACCTAAGTGGGAACTTGCATTTCATGTCACAACTCTGTTGTGTTCAAGTCAAAGTCATAAATCATTTCATAAATCATTTTGAAAACATCTGACGATAGAACAGTATGGCCACTCCAACTGTCCATAACCGCAGACGCGGCTATTCGAATAGTTTGACACTCTGCAGAGATTGTACACTTTCACCACAACATTCGATACATCCGTCAGGAACAATCCTGAATTCACCATACTCAGTATGCGGATAATCAATCCTAACCTTTCAATTACACACCCTAGTATAGGCACCTCTCCTGTGAGTTTGGCCTCCCAACCATGACCAACTGTCATCTTGGGAACTGCACATGTGGACAATCTTCACAAGGTAGCCTCAGCTCAGACCTTGGCCACAAGGGAACCCATACTAAGGTATATAAATTTCCAGTCAAGCCCTACCCAAATTTCGGGTATTGTGGTTGTACGGTAAAATTGGAATGGTATCGCATCGAGACAACCATCAGTTTTATAAAGGGCTAAGGCTCATGCCTCAACATTTTCATCATCAGAATCATCTAGTGATCAAGAACACATGTCAAAACATTTCAGTAGAATAACTCATCATTCTAAGGTTTTCATAACCATTTTCACCAAGTATTCCCATCTAAAATTGATCAAGTTTTATGCTTAGCACTAGCATCTACAAGTGGGGGTAAGTACTAATGGTGGGTAATAAACCAATGGGGATTTACTAAGTTCAATCTCATGCCTTAGTATGACATCAAGATTATCTAACTTAGGCCAAATTTTATGCTCTTTATGCTACCTTCACTTATCTTTCTAGAGTCTACAAGTCACTAAGTAAACTCTAAGAGAAAGCATTGATAAAGAAAATAAAGTATTAAGCTTGCAAGTAAAACTAGGATTGGGTATCAAGTGGTGTAAGCTTGCAAGTAAAACTTGCATGGTTTATCTTGCTAAGATAGTAGTGTAAGCTTGCTAAGTTGCAAGTGTTAGCTTGCTCAGTTAATAGCTTGCTAATTCAACTAGTAGTATTAGGCTTGCCTTGTGTAGAGCAGTGGTTGAAGTTCTCCTCGGCTTCTTCCTCGTAGTATCCTCCTTCCTCCTCGTATCCTTGGTCGGTACTAGTGTCTATAAATAAATACGAGGTACACAATCACCAAACAATACTTAACTATTTCTAATCATCACACAAAGGTTCACACTAGGTGATCTAGCATCATCACTAGCATTACAAGATTAAAGCACTTGTCCCATTTATTTTATTTTGAGAAAAGTAATTTCTACTCATTGAAAAACTACTTAAGATTTAATATTCTCCAACTCAAACATGGCATCATGTTGACACATGTCATCACCACATATTTTAGTACATGGGAATGTGATTTAAAGTGGTGTCACAATTTAATAAGGTTTAACCTTTTTATCTTATTTAATTAAAGTGACTAGAAATGCCTATGTGGCATTCTTTTATTACTTTATCATTATTTCTGTAAGTAAACCTATATGTTTTTATATATTCTGAAAGGTATGGTTAAATGTGATTTTTGAGAGTTGGAATTAACTCAAAACCTCTTATGTTTGAATTTTGAAAAATGTTTGAATGCAGAAAAGCTTCTGCCTTGTTATTTTTACCATGGATGATCTACAAATCTAAATGGTTTGAATCCAACGGGCTTGGATTAAGGATTCCAGTACCTTTCTAACAAAACTGGTTTCATGCATTTTGGTTCAGTGAGTCGAGCTGGGTTGATTTTTGAATGTAGGTACAGAACTGGGTTTGAAATTAAATGAATAAAACTAAATTTGAATTGTTGGGTCACGCGGGACGTTTAACTGGGCCGGCCCACTATGCACAGCGCATGCGCGGGCGAGTGAAGTGGTTGTCCCCACGCGTCAGTAAGACAGTGAGGGGCCAAGCGGTACGGGGTGATCTAGGCCGCACGATCTAACTCTAATCAAACGGCTCTGGTTCATCGTCCACTTCGGGCAGTGCCGGCGAGACAAAACCCTAGCGCGGCAGGTGGGGGTAGTGGGAGGCTCACCGGGGCTCAGGTGTTGGTCGGCAACAGGGGCGAACGACGATGGCGATCCTCCTGGTACCGACAGCTTCTCCTGGGGCGGCTCCAATCGATGGCGCCTCTCCTCCTCTGCAGCAGCAAACTCCGGTGAAATTCCGGCCACCTGGTGCTTGCCTTGCTCCGGGAGTGAGTGGGTGTGATCAGTGAGAGGTGGAGAGTGAACTAGTGTGAAGAAAACAAGCGGGGGAGGCCTCCTTTTATAGTGGCTGAAGGGGACAGGTGCGGGCTGAGCTCGTCGTGGTCGACGGCACAGAGGCCTAATGGCATATGCGAAGATAGGGGCGGTGCTGTGCTCCCTGGCGAAGCTCAACGGTGTGGTGGCGAGGCGCGGGGTGGTTCTGATTGTTCAGAACGCGTCGACGCACTAGGCGGGTCCGACGATGATCTTAATGGCGCACAGCGTGCATGGTCCGCGCGGCGGCGAACGGGGTTGTCTGGCGTGGTGTTGGAGTGTTGGCGATCACGTCTGCAAGCGGCAAGGGCGGCGCGCGGTCTGTGGGCGCTGGTCAAGTGTGGCGCACTGGCGCGCTCTCGGCTCGCACACAGAGAGACTTGGCATGCTCGGGCAGTGTGGTCCACGGGATGGCAGTGCTCGAGGCTTGGACAGGGGATGGCGATGGACGGTGGTCAGTGATCCAGACATGCTTGATAGGCTTGGTGCTTCTCCTAGCTCACTGTCGACATGTGGGTGGCAAGTTAGGCTCGGCATGGTCACCATTAATGGCTATGCCAAGCTCATAGTGGTGCTAAGGCTTGTTAAATGGGCTAGATCATCTACTGAGAGTGTAGTGAGAGCTATAGAGGGAACAAGGTTGGCCAAAATCACTGCTCACTATAGTGTTTGTTGTTTGTTTGTTTGCTGCAAACAAAGTGTTTGACGAAATGGCCGAAAGAAATTAAAGTTTGAATTTTGGATTCAAACTTGGTGGGTTTGCTAGGCACATACTAGGGAGTCTCTGGTTAGTTGTATTAGTCAAGGGGCACTGGTTTGGTTGGGTTTTGAAAAGGTGTGATCTTCACATATGATAAAGATTCAATTTTTACTTGTGATTTGAATGAGGTTGCCAAATGTTTCTGCAAGTTTGAAAGTTGGGATTTGATTCATTTTTACTTGTTCTAGCAAGGGGTGAAAAGAATTGGAAAAGTTTCTGTTTGAAATCTTGGACTAGAAACACTCAAAGTGACCTAGTGAGCAAGATTGGCAAAAATTACCATTTGCCTTAATTGATTTGTTTTTTATTTTCTATTTATTTGTTTCTGCTTGGAAATGTTCTATATGATGTTATTTTCATCTTTAAACCATTTCTTGCTATTTAGGTTAATCACACAAGTCCATTCATGCATTTATCAAATCATCACATACACACATGCATTCATATGATTTTAATTAATCAAAGTTTTTGTTAACCCTAATATTAGTGATTAGAGTTTTATGATCATGGTTTCATATTTTTGGGATGTTACAAACCTTCCCTCCCGATATTTGAAAAAGAAGAAAAAGATTACCTAGGATTTAAAGAGATCGGGAAACTCCGTCCTGATGTGATCTTCTTGCTCCTAGGTAGCTTCTTCTTCAGTGTGGTTGCTCCATTGAATCTTGATAAACTTGATGCTTCGGGTTATGGTGGTTCTAAAAGCTTCCTCCAAAATACGGATGGGTACTTCGGGATACGTCAGGTCATCGTTGATCTCTATGGTCTGGTGATCAATGTTCTTGAAAACTTCAGTCTTCTCCGGAACTTCAAGGCATTTGCGAAGTAACGATATATGGAACACATTGTGTACTGCTGACATCTCCTCTAGCAGTTCCAATTGATATGATACTTCTCCTCCTACGATTCAGAATTTTGAAAGGTTCGATATATCTGGGGGCTAACTTTCCTTTGAGCTGAAAACGTTGCATTCCCTTCAAAGGCAACACTTTGGGATACATAAAATCTCCGATATTGAAAGCAAGGTCTCGACGTCTCTTGTCGGCGTAACTCTTCTGTCTTGACTGGGCGGTCTTGAGGTGCTCACAAATCTTGTGAACTTTCTCTTCTGCTTCTCGTAGGATGTCGGGTCCGAAAATTTGACTCTCTCCTACTTCCGACCAATTCAAAGGGGTGCGACACTTCCTTCCATACATGAATTCAAATGGGGCCATTTGTAGACTAGCTTGATAACTGTTGTTGTATGAAAATTCTGCGAAAGGCAGACAGTCTTCCCATTTAGATCCATACTCTAGCACACATGCTCTCAACATATCTTCGAGTATTTGATTTACTCGCTCCGTTTGTCCATCGGTCTGAGGGTGATATGCTGTGCTAAAATCTAGTCGGGTTCCTAAACCTTCTTGGACTTTCTTCCAGAATCTCGAGGTAAACTGAGTTCCTCGATCCGATACAATATTCTTGGGGACTCCATGCAAACTGACGAATCTAGCGATGTATAACTCTGCTAGCTTCGAACACTGGTATGTGGTCTTGACTGGTAAGAAATGGGCGACTTTGGACAATCTGTCCACTATGACCCAAATAGAGTCATTTCCCCTACTAGAAGTAGGCAATCCGGTGATAATGTCCATTCCAACTGAATCCCATTTCCATTCCGGAATCTGTAAGGGTTGCAATAGTTCTGCGGGCCTTTGATGTCCCGCCTTGACTCTCTGACAGATATCACACTTGGCAATATAGCTTCCGATTTCTCTCTTCATCTTATGCCACCAAAATTGCTCCTTCAAATCCTGATACATCTTCGTTCCTCCGGGGTGGATAGAATAAAGAGTATCATGGGCCTCTTTCAAAATAACTTCTTTCAACTCCGAATCTGCTGGTACACAGAGACGTCCTTTGTACCACAGAACTCCTTCGTCTTCGGTGAATCCGGGTACTTTGCCTGTACCGATACGACGTTTGATTCCGTCGATACTAGCATTTCCTTTCTACGCCTCTTTGATCTGACTGATAAAAGTGGGTTGAAGTTCTATGCTATCCAAAATCCTTCACTCACTAATTCCATTCGGAAATCTTCCATCTCTTTGTGCAAACCGGGTTGCTCCTTCAGAATCATGGAGTTCAAACGACACGGCAATCTGCTAAGGGCATCTGCTACCACATTGGCTTTACCGGGGTGATAGTGAATGTCCAAATCATAGTCCTTGATTAACTCAATCCATCTTCTCTGCCTCATATTCATCTCCTTCTGAGTGAATATATACTTCAGGATCTTGTGATCCGAATAAATCTCACAATGGTTTCCCATGAGATAATGCCTCCATGTCTTCAGGGCTAGAACTACGGCTGCGAGTTCAAGGTCATGGGTTGGATAATTTTGTTCATCCTGCTTCAGTTGTCGGGATAGATAAGATATAACTTTGCCTTCTTGCATTACCACACATCCGAGACCGATCTTGGATGCGTCACAATACACATCAATGGGCTTCGTGATATCCGGCATGATCAAGATTGGGGCTGAAATCAATCCCCTCTTGAGTTCTTGAAAACTCACTCCACATTTGTCTGTCCATTCAAACTTCTTGTCCTTCTTCAACAATTGGGTCATGGGTCTTGCAATGCTCAAGAATCCTTCTACAAACTTGCGGTAGTATCCCGCTAATTCGAGAAATGCACGAACTTGGGTTTGAGTGGTTGGGGCTTGCCAATCTTCAACATCATTCACCTTCGTAGGGTCAAAGGCAATTCCTCCGGCTGATACAATATGTCCGAGGAATCCTACCTCCTGTAACCAGAATTCACATTTGCTAAACTTGGCATATAGCTGATGCTCTCTAAGGGTTCCAAGAATGGTCCTTAGGTGTAGCTCATGTTCTTCTTCTGATTTGGAATAAATCATAATGTCGTCGATGAAAACAACAACAAACTTATCCAGGAAGTCCATAAAAATCTTATTCATGAGGTTCATGAAATAAGCGGAGGTATTGGTTAATCCAAAAGACATGACAGTATACTCGTATAATCCATATCGGGTGGTAAAGGCAGTCTTTGGAATATCCTCTGCGTGAATCTTGAGTTGATGATAGCCAGTTCTAAGATCAATCTTAGAAAACACTTTGGCACCAGTCAACTGGTCAAACAGATCTTCTATCTTTGGCAGTGGGTACTTGTTCTTGATGGTAACGTCATTCAACTTCCGATAATCCGTACACAAACGGTTACCTCCATCTTTCTTGTCCACAAACAAAACAGGTGATCTCCATGGTGACGCACTTGGTTGAATCAATCCAATTTCCATCATGGCACCCAGTTGCTTCTTCAGTTCCACTAGTTCAGACGGGTTCATACTATGTGGTCTCTAGGCTATGGATCCGGTTCTAGGGATCAGTTCAATGATAAACTCGATATCCCGATCTGGGGCATACCGGGCAAAACATCTGGAAATACATCGGGATATTCACAGACTATTCGGACTTGGTCAATGGTTGGTTGGGCTATACCCTTGTTGCACTTGAATTGACGGGGCAAAGTTTCAGATACATGCTCGACTGATATTCCGGTTGTACTGGTCATGGTTATGGCTTTCTTGGCACAGTCAATTAATCCTTTGTGCTTGGACATCCAATCCATTCCTAGTACTAATTCCAAACCTTTATTTCTAAGTACTATTAGATTAACATAAAAATCTATGCCATGGATTCGGATAGGGACGGCTTTGCAAATTTTCCTAGCTTTGGTGGTCGAACCAGGTATTTGAACAATCATAACATGCTTTAATTTTGTTGGTTGAATCTTACTAGTGCATGCAAATTCTTTAGTAACAAATGAGTGCGATGCTCCAGAATCAAACAACACTCTTGCAAGTACTGAGTTAACAGAAAACATACCCAGCACGACATCTGGCGCTAATTGAGCTTCTTCAGCATGCATGAGAAAGAGACAGCCGTTGCGGTTGAGCGAGTTCCCTGGAGCAAACCTTCTTCCGGGCTAAACACGACGCTGCTGCTGAGCTGGGGCATTTGCATTGGGGGCTGCGGCAATCTTCTTGGGGCACTCATTGGAATATTGACCCTTGGTTCCACATTCATAACAAATCACTTGCGACTTGTCTTTTGCTGCAACAGGCACAACATTGCTTCCAGTCCTTGGGGAAGTGTTGGTGTTGGTGGCAGCATTGTTATTGTTGAACTTGGGTGGTGCACGATTGAAATTGCTAGAGTTGCCGGAGTTGTTGTGGTTTCCTCCGGGCCTTGGGTTTCCACGGTTGGGATAGGTCGGACGGTTCATCGGGGGTCTGTTGTTTCTTGGGGCAAATCCTGGAGATGGGTTGGGGCGATACTTTGGTGTATGATGGGTTCCTGGTTGATGCATCATGCGACGCTTGCGGTTCTCATTGGCTTGGTTGATCTTTCCTTCCATCTGAATGGCAGAGTCCACTAGAGCTTCAATATCAGCAAAGGGGATATTGACTAACATTGTCTGCATTTCATCGTGCAGACCATTCAGGAATCTCTCTTTCTTCTTGGATTCAGTGTCGATCTCATCCGGTTCATACCTAGCCAATGACAAGAATTTGTCACGGTATTCCACTACTGTCATTCTCCCTTGTTTCAGTTCCCTGAATTCATCTCTCATCCTCTTGATTAAACCCGGTGGCACATGGGTTCTGCTGAACTTGACTTTGAACTCTTCCCAAGTCATTAGCTGACCTCCTATCATTGCGCGAACGCTGTTCCACCATGCTCTTGCATCACCGGCCAGATAGTGGGTGGCAAACAGAACTTTCTCGTTGGCTTCCACTCCTGCCACTTCCAGATTGTTCTCCATGGTTTGCAACCAAACATCTGCATCTAGGGGCTCTTCTGACTTGGTGAAAACATGTGGGTTGGTGTTCTGGAAATTCTTGAGCTTAGATCCATGGTTATCTTGATTTCCATGGCCTTGATTGTTGTTGGCCATCTGAGCTATCTATTGAAGGGTGTCTAGGTTGGCTTGACGTTCGGCTCTTTTGGCTTCGCGGTCAGAAACCAACATTTGCAAGAGTTGCAACATCGGGTCCGGGGCTGAGTTGCTTCCTCCACGAGGCACCTGAAGATTGAGGTAGATCATGAGAAAAGAGGGAAATTTCTAAGGTTCAGGGGTTTTTGAAAAGTTTTTGAAGTTTGACTTAGATTTTTCTAGCAACTTGCTTTTCATTCATTCATTCATTCATAACACACGATACAAACACACACCACAACAAAGGAAAACGGATGGTTTTAAGAACCATTCTGTGAAACTACGATACAGTGGGACCGAATACAACTCAGTAACGCTAGTGCTCAAGTGCTACTACTCCTTGGAGTCAGTGTCCTCATCATCCCCATCATCATCATCATCATCATCATCATCATCATCATCGATGAAGGCGAAGTCATCCTCATCGGTGAAGAAGTCCATGTCCTGATCCTCCAGAAAGTCATCATCATCGTTGAGATAGGAGTAGGGATCTCCACGAAGGTCTTCCCCTACATTCTCCCTCTCCTCCAACTGCATGTCTATCTCGTGGATGGTCTCCTCCAAATCCGTGATCCGGTGGCGAAGACGGGCAATGATGCGCTCCTTCTTGTCGAGCTGACGGCGACGAGACTTGTGATCCTTCACTAGCATGGCGATGGTCTGATCCTTCTTCTTGGCGATGGCGTACTTGTGGTTGGCGTAGGAATGGGCATTGTCCAACTCCTTCTGACGGTCATACATCATGAAGCTGAGGTGGTCCAACTGAGTCTTTAGCTCATGGTGATATGGGGCCTCCAGTGGTTGTCCCATAGCATCACGCCTTGGGTAGAACACAAAACGGGCACCCTTGATTTGATTGATACTCTGCCCACACAGACGGGCAAGAGCTTCCTGCATTGCCCTGGCGAGTCCATCGAGCTAGTTGTTCTCTCTTAAGGTGAACTGAATTCCCTCTGCAGTGGGAGGTTCAATCTTTCCTCGGAGACTTGCAACAACTAGCCACTTCAAATCTTCTCCTTCATGATCATTGAGCTGAGCTCCGAAGAACTCGGGGTGTGGATGCTCCAGCATTTCTGCCAGCTGGTCCAAGTCACGCTCAAAGATGAGGTCTCCTCCATTCCCAAGCTGATAAAACTTGTTGTACTTCACGTCCATCTATAAGAATATAGGATGAGTAAGTTAGTAGAGTGATAAAGTGTGTCGAATTTTATGTAAGTTTGCAAGAGTTTTTGAGGAACATGAATTTTCATGAAAAAGTCTAAGTGATAAGAATAAGAATAAGTTTTTGTAAATACTCACTTCTTTTGGTTTTGAAACTAAGTTTTTGATTCAAACGTCCATTCTAACTAGGGTCTCATATGGTCAGGATGGCTCTGATACCAACTTTTCAACACCCGAATTTTTAATCACAGATGCCTGTTATGCCATACATCGCAATCCCAGGATTACCATTTTTGCGAGACATAACAGATTGGATATCACAGTACATCATCCATTACAAACCATACATAAGGTATTAGACAAATAAGGATCTCATGATCTAGCTCTTAGTACAATTCAAGAAGCGGAATAACGTAATAGTAACGATAGCGTAGGCGAGGCTCCATCTTCATGATAACAGGCAATACTGACGATGGGAGATGATCCTAGTTGCGTAACCTTCCTGCGGTCCGTCATCCTGATACTCCTCTTCATAGTCTGGCCACGAGAATAGCCAGGGACAAAGCCATGAGTACTCTTTAAGTACTCGCAAACTAATACTAATAAGTGAAGGGGTTTTTTGTAGTAGGATACTAAGCTCTAGGGTTGTTTTGCAAAAAGCCAGATTTACTCTACTAAGTTCAAAAGCAAAGAAAGCTAGTTGAAAAGTTTTATAACACCTAAGTGGGAACTTGCATTTCATGTCACAACTCTGTTGTGGTCAAGTCAAAGTCATAAATCATTTTGAAAACATCTGACGATAGAACAGTATGGCCACTTCAACTGTCCATAACCGCGGACGCGGCTATTCGAATAGTTTGACACTCTGCAGAGATTGTACACTATCACCACAACATTCGATACATCCGTCAGGAACAATCCTGAATTCACCATACTCAGTATGCAGATAATCAATCCTAACCTTTCAATTACACGCCTAGTATAGGCACCTATCCTGTGAGTTTGGCCTCCCAACCATGACCAACTGTCATCTTGGGAACTGCACAGGTGGACAATCTTCACAAGGTAGCCTCAGCTCAGACCTTGGCCGCAAGGGAACCCATACTAAGGTATATAAATTTCCAGTCAATCCCTACCCAAATTTCTGGTATTGTGGTTGTACATTAAAATTGGAATGGTATCGCATCCAGACAACCATCAGTTTTATAAAGGGCTAAGGCTCATGCCTCAACATTTTCATCATCAGAATCATCTGGTGTTCAAGAACACATGTCAAAACATTTCAGTAGAATGACTCATCATTCTAAGGTTTTCATAACCATTTTCACTAAGTATTCCCATCTAAAGTTTTATGCTTAGCACTAGCATCTACAAGTTTTATGCTTAGCACTAGCATCTACAAGTAGGGGTAAGTACTACTGGTGGGTAATAAACCAATGGGGATTTACTAAGTTCAATCTCATGCCTTAGGATGACATCAAGATTATCTAACTTAGGCCAAATTTTATGCTCTTTATGCTACCTTCAGTTATATTTCTAGAGTCTACAAGTCACTAAGTAAACTCTAAGAGAAAGCTTTGATAAAGAAAATAAAGTATTAAGCTTGCAAGTAAAACTAGGATTGGGTATCAAGTGGTGTAAGATTGCAAGTAAAACTTGCATGGTTTAGCTTGCTAAGATAGTAGTGTAAGCTTGCTAAGTTGCAAGTGTTAGCTTGCTCAGTTAATAGCTTGCTAATTCAAGTAGTAGTATTACACTTGCCTTGTGCAGAGCAGTGGTTGAAGTTCTCCTCGGCTTCTTCCTCGTAGTATCCTCCTTCCTCCTCGTATCCTTGGTCGGTACTAGCGTCTATAAATAAATACGAGGTACACAATCACCAAAAAATACTTAACTATTTCTAATCATCACACAAAGTTTCACACTAGGTGATCTAGCATCATCACTAGCATTACAAGATTAAAGCACTTGTCCCATTTATTTTATTTTGAGAAAAGTAATTTCTACTCATTGAAAAACTACTTAAGATTTAATATTCTCCAACTCAAACATGGGATCATGTTGACACATGTCATCACCACATATTTTAGTACATGGTAATGTGATTTAAAGTGGTGTCACAATTTAATAAGGTTTAAGCTTTTTATCTTATTTAATTAAAGTGACTAGAAATTCCTATGTGGCATTATTTTATTACTTGATCATTATTTCTATTAGTAAACCTATATATTTTTATGTATTGTAAAAGGTATGGTTAAATGTGATTTTTGAGAGTTGGAATTAACTCAAAACCTCTTATGGTTGAATTTTGAAAAATGTTTGAATGCAGAAAAGCTTCTGCCTTGTTATTTTTACCATGGGTGATCTACAAATATAAATGGTTTGAATCCAACGGGCTTGGATTAGGGATTCTAGTACCTTTCTAACAAAATTGGTTTCATGAATTTTGGTTCAGTGAGTCGAGCTGGGTTGATTTTTAAATCTAGGTACATAACTGGGTTTGAAATTAAATGAATAAAACTAAATTTGAATTATTGGGTCGCGCGGGACGTTTAACTGGGCCGGCCCACTACGCACAACGCACGCGTGGGCGGGTTAAGTGGTTGTCCCCACGTGTTAGTGAGACGGTGAGGGGCGAAGCGGTATGGGGTGATCTAGGCCACACGATCTAACTCTAATCGAACAGCTCTGGTTCATCGTCCACGTCGGGCAGCGCTGACGAGACAGAACCGTAACGCGGCAGGTGGGGGTCGTGGGAGGCTCACCGGGGCTTAGGCGATGGTCGGCGACGGGGGCAAACGACGAAGTCGACGACGGCGATCCTCCTGGTACCGACAGCTTCTCCTGGGGCGGCTCCAATCGATGACGCCTCTCCTCCTCTGCAGCGGCGAACTCTAGTGAAATTCTGGCCACCTGGGTGCTTGCCTTGCTCCGGGAGTGAGTGGGTGTGATCAGTGAGAGGTGGAGAGTGAACTAGTGTGAAGAAAACAAGCGGGGGAGGCCTCCTTTTATAGTGGCTGAAGGGAAACGACGGACGCGGGCTGAGCTCGTTGTGGTTGACGACACAGAGGGATAATGGCATAGGAGACGATAGGGGGCGGTGCTGTGCTTCCTGGCGAAGCTCAATGGCGTGGTGGCGAGGCGTGGAGCGGTTCTGATTGTTCGGAACGCGTCGACGCACTGGGCGGGTCCGACGGTGATCTTAATGGCGCACAACGTGCATGGTCCGCGCGGCGGAGAACGAGGTTGTCTGGCGGGGTGTTGGAGTGTTGGCGATCACGTCTGCAAGCGGCGCGCGGTCTGTGGGCGCTGGTCGAGTGTGGCGCACTGGCGCGCTCTCGGCTCGCACGCAGAGAGACTTGGCATGCTTGGGCAGTGTGGTCCAGGGGCTGGCAGTGCTCGAGGCTTGGACAGGGGGTGGCGGTGGACGGTGGTCAGTGCTCCAGACATGCTTCCTAGGCTTGGTGCTTCTCCTAGCTCGCTGTCGACATGTGGGTGGCAAGTTAGGCTCGGCATGGTCACCATTAATGGCTATGCCAAGCTCACAGTGGTGCTAAGGCTTGTTAATTGGGCTAGAATATCTACTGAGAGTGTAGTGAGAGCTAGAGAGGGAACAAGGTTGGCCAAAATCACTGCTCACTATAGTGTTTGTTGTTTGTTTGCTGCAAACAAGGTGTTTGATGAAATGGCCGAAAGAAAATCAAATTTGAATTTTGGATTCAAACTTGGTGGGTTTGCTAGACAGATACTAGGGAGTCTCTGGTTAGTTGGATTAGTCAAGGGGCACTGGTTTGGTTGGGTTTTGAAAAGGTGTGATCTTCACATATGATAAAGATTCAATTTTTACTTGTGATTTGAATGAGGTTGCCAAATGTTTCTGCAAGTTTGAAAGGTGGGATTTGATTCATTTTTACTTGGTCTAGCAAGGGGTGAAAAGAATTGGAAAAGTTTGTGTTTGAAATCTTGGACTAGAAACACTCAAAGTGACCTAGTGAGCAAGACTGGCAAAAATGACCATTTGCCTTAATTGATTTGTTTTTTGATTTTCTCTTTATTTGTTTCTGCTTGGAAATGTTTTATATGATGTTATTTTCATCTTTAAACCATTTCTTGCTATTTAGGTTAATCACACAAGTCCATTCATGCATTTATCAAATCATCACATACACACATGCATTCATATGATTTTAATTAATCAAAGTTTTTGTTAACCCTAATTTTAGTGATTAGAGTTTGCTGATCATTGTTTCATATTTTCGGGATGTTACAGAGCACTCAACATGGATTATGATAAGATAGATTTTTGTCCAACAGGTTGCCTTTTTTATGGAATGAGTTTGCGGAGAACAATTGGTGTAGCAAGTACATGCTCTCTAGGTATCTCGAGGTAAAGAGTACAATGGTTAGGTGAAGCAGACAAAATTCATAGCAAAGATTCTTTGGTATCTCCCATTCATAAAAAGAATCCATCGCCTTTATATGAATGAGGATTCTGCCAAGCAAATGATGTGGCACCAGAATGGGAAGAGTTACAATGACAAAAAGATGGGACATCCATATGATGGTTAATCATGACAATCCTTCAATGAATCCTACCCTATTGAAGTAGTAGAGGTTGGTAATGTCAGAATTTCCATAGCAACCGATGGATTCAATCCATTTGGTAGGTCGGCTTCCTCATACAATTGTTGGCCCGTGTTCTTCATTTTGCTCAATCTCCCTCCCGGCATCCTAATGCAACGCAAGAACATATTATTGTCTCTGATTATTCTGGGGCTTGAATACCTAGGGAAGAATTTGAGTGTGTACATGCAACCTCGTGGATGATTTGTACATTATTGGCACCATGGGACATTGACATGTGACTGGTCATTAAAGAAAAACTTCTAAATGAAAGTTTGGTCACACTATTCCATGCATGACCTACCCATGCATGTCCTATTCTACATGGTGTATAGCTGGGAAGATGCCATGCCTGGTGTGCATGCATTCTCTTATGTTCATGTGGTTGAATAAGGGTGGCAAGTATTCCACCTTTGACAAGAATCGACAGTTCCTAGAACAAGGGCATCCATTTAGAGATGACATAAAGCACTTCATGAAAGGCAAATTTGTTCGGGAAGTAAACAAGATACAAAAGTTCAAGGGTGCAACTGTTGATGTCGAGCTAAGTGCTCTCAAGCCTAAGCCAAGTGGCAAATGTTTTATGGGCTTAACAGAGCTCCCCTATTACAAGGACCTCAAACTTCCCCATAACATCGATGTTATAAACACTGAAAAGAATGTTGGAGAGTCCCTCTTTCGCACAACGTTGAACATTCCTGAGAATACAAAATATAATGTCAAGGCTAGAGTCGATCAAGAGAAGCTCTGTGATAGAAAATACCTAAACATGAAGTCTACTGAGGCCAATCGAAGAAATTGGGTCAGGCCAGATGCCGACTTCTGTTCTAAAATTTTCCAAAATAAAGAGGCATTCTAGTGGCTCAAATACATCTTATAGTTTCCTCATGGTTATTGTTCGAATTTGAGTAAGGGGTAAATGTTTCAACGGGCCTAGTCACCGGGCTCAAGGCTGATGACTATCACACATATGGATTGAGTGGCTAATATTGGTGATGGTTAGAGGCTATCTCCCTGAGTGTGTCTGGTGAGTGCTTGCGAAGTTGAGCCATTTCTTTTGTATGCTCTGTGCTAAATAAATATGTCCCAATATGATGAAAAAATGCATAAGAAAGTTCCTGAGTTGCTATGCAAGTTAGAGATTATCTTTCCACCAAGCTTATTTACTCCGAAGGCACATATTGTTTTGCATCTATCTTACGAGCAGTCATGGGGGCGTTGGCGGTTTTGTATCGGGAGAGAGTTTAAGAATATGTGAATGAAATGTGGAAACAAAAATAAGATTAAAGCATGCATAACTGAGGCAAATATCCTCGAGAACGAGGAGGCCACAGGACCATAGATGAGGAGGTCGCACCTTCACAATGAGGACCAGGATGGAATTCCATAGGCGAGGAGACTGTGCCCACCGCGAGGCCGTAGGAGGAGGCATGGACTAGGGCAGCAACCTCCAACGCCCTCCCTTACTGATATATCCTACGATAGTGGCAACGTAGCTTCATAGGGGGAGGAGTAGGGGTGCGAGAGGGAGGAGGAGGAGCCTGTCTTGGGGGAGGAGGAGGACCTAATGTAGGAGGGGAAGTTGGAGGAGGAGCTAGAGAAGTATAGGAGCTTGGAGAAGCTGTGGGTTCGCCATGTCACCATTTTGCGCATAGTTGCAAATCTAACGCAACCAGAGTGCAAGGATGTATGCATGGAGTGTTGGAATTATGCCCTAGAGGCAATAATAAAGACGTTATTGTTATAATTCTTGTTCATGATAAAGTTTATATTCCATGCTAGAATTGTATTAAGTGGAAACTTTGATACTTGTGTGGTTTATGAACAACACCGTGTCCCTAGTACGCCTCTATGGACTAGCTCATTGATTAATGATGGTTAAGGTTTCCTAACCATAGACATGAGTTGTCGATTAATAATGAGATCATGTCATTAGGAGAATGATATGATGGACAGACCCAAATCAAGCAGAGCAATTAGATCGTGTCATCATGTTCATCTTTGCGAAGCTTTTTCTTATGCCAAATATTGTATTCCTTAGACCACGAGATAATGCAACTCCCTGGTATCGAAAGAAAGCTTTGAGGTCATCAAACGTCATCCTATGTGAGGGTGATCATAAAGGTGTCTCTCAGGTGATCGGAAAATACTTGTTGGGTTGTATGTATCGAGATGGGATTTGTCCCTCCCAAGTCGGAGATATATACTTCGGGACCACTCGGTAATCGATATCAACACCGCTTGCAAGCACGTGGTTAAGGAGTTGATCACAAAGTGATATCGGATTACGGAACGAGTAAAGTACTTGTCGTGAACGAGATTGAACTACGTATGCCGATACAGACGATCGAATCTCGTGCAAGTAAAATATCGTGTGACGAAGGGAATATATATATGGGATTAATTGAATCCTGGCATCGTGGTTCATCCAATATGATCATCGATGAATATGTCAGAGTCAATATGGGTTTCCAGATCCTGCTGTTGATTATTGATAGAAGATCATGTCTGCATATTCTCGAACCCGTAGGGTCACACACTTAACGTGTCTCGACGCTAGGATAGAATGGATAAATGGTTTATGAGTTTTTGTTCAAAGTCTCGGATGAGATCCAGGACATCACGAGAGGTTCCGGAATGGTCCGGAGAATAAGATTCATATAAAGGAAAGCAGTTTTTGGATTTCGAAATCGTTTTGGAATGTTCGGTATTGTACCGGAAGGTTCTAGAAGCTTCCGGAGTGGGACCAACGTGGCCCCACTTGTAGGAGGGGTGCGTGGGCCTACGAGGGAGTGCCCTGGCTTCATTGGGCCAGGGGCACATGGCCCCATAGGTGTGGCATCCCGCAAAACCACTACTAGAAAATCGCGTTGTTTTTGTGCATTGCATCATCATGACCGCATGCTCATGTCATCATGCCACCTTGCATTTGAGCATTGTCGTCATCTTGCATTTGCTTGCATAAAACTATTTGCAGAAAAACCTAGTTTTGTTTTCTAAATGCCCCGCCTTTGTTCAACACGCAAACCCGGGTCGCCGGAATATTTTTGTTTGTCTGCTATCGGTTTGCATACGGTTCATTTAAAATTAAATAAAGTATTTCATTATTTTAGTGGGGGCAGTCGAACGGGCCGATTCGACCCGAACGACCACCCCCAGAAAATAAAACGGTCTACCAAAATCCTAGTCTACCCTGTCCTAGTCTACCCACCCAGCCTCCACCTCACCCCACCCAATGGCACGTAGCCACCTCACCCTCTTCCCTTCCCCTACCCAATCACAGCCCGCCACTTGTCCACAGCCTCTCCCTCACCTCTCTCTCTCTCCCTTCTCCCACTCAACGTCACACCCACCCAGTTTACACCCCACACACTGCCACCGGGCCCCACACCGACAGCCTCCCCTAGCCCCACCTCTTTTCCCACTCCTCTCAGCCGACAGCCTCCCTCGGGATCCCCGCTCACCCACCCCGCGTGACCACCCAGCAACCGACGCGCCCCACCGACCCCCCCTGGACCCGGTCGCGCCTCCCTCTCTCCCTTGTCTCCTTCCCCGACCCCGCAAGCCCCGCTCTCTTTCTCTTCTTCCTCCTCCGCTCCTCCCTCGCTCCATGCCACCCCGCCCGCCTCCTGCCCCGCTCCGTTCCCCTCCTTTCCCCTCTCCTCTAGCCCCGTCCGGCCGCGTCCGCCTCCGCCTCGCGCCGCCTTCCCCGCATCCGGCGCCGCCGGCGACCCTCCCGCGCGCCTCTCCACCACCCCGCCTCCCCGGAGCCGCCCGCTCGAGCCGCGCCTCCCGCGCCCCGCTCGAGCCGCCCCTCCGCGCCTCCTCCGCCCTCCGGCGCCCGGCCGCGCCCGTGCTCCGTCGCCCTCGCCCCTCCCGGCTCCGAGCCCCGCGGCGTTGCCTCACCGCCCGCGCGCTCCGGCCAGGCGCCGCCGGCCCTGCCTCGTCCGCCACCCCGCCGTCGACCCTCGCCTTGTCCTCCCCTCGGAGCTCCGTCCCGCCGGCGCCCCTGCGCCTCTGCCCCACCGCCTCCCTCGGCCCCTCCTCACCGGCGTCCCGTCCACCGTCCGTCCTCGAGCCGGACGCCGCCGCCAGCGTCTCCGTCGCCCGCGGCATGTACCCGCCCTCGCCGTCTTTTTCCTGCAGGTCGTCATCGCCAGTACCAGGTGGTGCTGCTCAGTTTTGGGAGCCCCTCTGCTTCCTCTGCCTCGGGTACCCGTGTGTAGTCGGTGGAGGAAGTACCGAGATGGGACCGAAGAACCACCGAAAACCGTATATCGTCGACATGGCCCCGATGACCGCCAGGACCGCCACATGGAACGCCAAGCCCTCCTTCATGGACATCAGAGACCCCGACCCACGGAACCCCGAAGACACAATTCCGAAGATCCGAAGACCGAACCTCGGGAAAAACCCCCGGAACGACGAGATCGCCACACGGACTTGAGTACCCCGAAGCCTTCGACACGGAGCACCAAGGATGCCGTCATGGACGCCAAGACACCCGTCGAACCCCGAAGGCTGGACCCCGTGGACCGACATGATCTCCTTCACGGATACGACAAGTACTCCCTCGAGGACGCCGAGTACTTCACCCCGGATCCGAAGACCCCGGTACCCGATCCACTCAAGTTCGCCATCGACGATAAGACCGGCACCGGCCCGGGTGAATCCGATGCCCCGACGCCAGAACAAGTACTTCCTTCCGGAACGCCAAGGACTCCGCGTGAGACGTCAAGACCGACAACATGGCCCGACACCGCGGATGCGACAAGATCTACTTCTGTTGTCCGAGACCGAACCCGTCGAACCCTGGACCCTGGCCCTGTCGAACCCCGGAACCCCAAGATCTGCCGAACCCTAATGTGTGAACCCCTTCCCGAAACCCTATTTTATAACATAATACAACTTGTCGCATCTTAAACATTCATCTTGCATGCATATTTGTGTGGTTTGGGGGCCTTATGCCGATTCACCTCATAATTAAATATGGGGCCCATATGCGGGCAAATCTAGCCTTATATTGGCCTCATTTAAACTTGTGTAGCGAACCGGTGATATATTCTGCCTTGTTAAACAACATCTAAATTGCGGGGGTTCTAAATAACTTGAACCTTTTAATTAATTGTCGGGACCCCGGTTCCGCTTAATATGACCTAATTGCATCGCACTTCTGCCATGTCATGCATCATACATGCATCATGCCCGATCTTCTGCCGTTGTATTAAATATTGCATCCGGTGTTTCTTCTAGTGTTTTGCTTCTTCGCGGATAAGGCCGTTGAGTTGATGCGAGTGTCGACCCGATCTTCGGATGAACCTTCGACAATGTTTTCAGGCGAGCATCTCCCCCTTTCTACCTATCTTACTTTATAGTATTTATTTCCCTCCTGTTGATCTATTGCTATTTGTGTTGCGTTGCTCTAGTTTTCGTACCCGAGATATCCCTTGCAGCCATATATAGCCTTGGACACATCCTATTACCTGTTGTTTGGTGGCTAGTTGGACCCGCGCGTCGTAGTCGCTTGCTCAAGTGTTGTTGTGTGTCGTCAAGTACCACAGTTGTTGGAGAAGTGCCCCATGTTTATTGTTGGAGATGATCATGGCTTTACTTATGGTCCACTTTAATTACTGTTTAACAACTAAAATTGAATTAAGCAGAGGCATCGGTGGGTGATAGATAATATTTGGTTTCCGACCGCCCACTTGTGTCCCGTAGGACCCGAGTTCTTGACACCTGTTCCGAGATCGAGCGCGCTAACCACAGGTGGGGAGATATGGGCCCCCCATTGATTATTACCTGATTTCAAAGTATTGTACTGGGGCCACAAACTAGTTTGAGGTTTTATTTACGATCCTGTACTTATGCCATGCTTTACTGCTTTATTACGTTTGTGCGAGGAGCACACTGTACTGTTTAGGATCGGGTCACGTTTTCGCGGTGTCGACAGTCCCAGTTTTGGGATTTGCTGTCGTTCACAGCCGTCTACCCAAACCCTAAGTCCGTCTCGGAGACCGGCCGACTTCGTTGCGGGTTCGACTTGGTGGGGTGGCCCCCATGTACTTGCTTTGGGTCTGGGAACGTCGTGACTTAGGCCCCGCCGACATACCGATGGGTGTATGTTAACTGATCTGGCAAAAAGGGTCGAAGTGCCTATGGATACTTTGGTGCACCCCTGCAGGGTTAAATCTTTTCGAGAAGCCGTGTCCGCGGTTATGGACGACTTGGAGCACAGTGCTTGATCATAGACAACTATAATTAAAGTTTATTGTTATAAATTGACTTGTATCCGATATGACTAGTAATCAGCTTCACTACAACGGAATGGCTAAGTAAAAGTACCAACGACTGCTGGGTTTTGGGTTATCTCAAGCTAAATGTATATGACTAGTAAGTGTTGCCTCTATAACGGAATGGTTAACTAAAAGTGCCCACTGCTTATTTTATCAGAATGATTATCTATACCTGACTAGTAATTACTGCAACGATAACTGAATAAATAAAATTGCCAACTGTGTGAGTCCCTCGGTTGACTTCCTCGTTTGGTCTCGAGGGGGAAACACCAGGATGGGTTTGGTTTGGTGTTAGCTTCAGGTTGGATCCGGATAGGTCATTCTTATCCCTCTCTGATCACCGCCAGTTGCATCGATTCTCTATAGGGTGTTTAGTGCATGCTGCCGCTTCCGCTTCAGTCCACCGTACCTATGTAGGCGAGGACTGCCGAATTCTAGTCTCGCCGTGTACTGGCCTCAGTACTGACGCTCCTCTTTTTTCCTTTGCCCTTTGTCGGCACCCCTTTTGTTTAAGCAGGTTTTGGGATCGACGTTGTTAGCAGGGTTACCCTTCCGGCTTGGCCTGGGCAGGGTTATGGACGCCATTGGTTATTCTTCAGGGCTCTTAGCCCCATTTGCATCTTGTCCGTAGTCAGACGCTCTACCGTTTTCAAGGTGATTTGGATCTTTGTATATTATATCTGTATTCTTGACTCTTTGAGTCGCTGTTATATATATCTGTTCTGTGGGTCCCATCGAGGACTATTGTGTAATGTTATTACTTCGTTTTCCACCCGCACGAAAGTGCCTGGTGGGCACCTTTGAATCGTTTCTATGCGGGTTTTGGCGGGAATCGCTGAAACTTGCATAGGTCCGATTCTGAGGGTGTTACAATAGGCCCAGCCGGCCAAACCCTAGAGGAAACCCTAGGGAAACCTTTTAGAAGGGAAGGGGGAGACTTGCCCCCCACTCCACCCTTGGGGCCGCCGCCCTAGGGCTTGGAGGAGGGGGCAAGGGGGCCGGCCAGACCTAGAGGGCAGGGGCGCACCCTCCTCCCACCACTCCTTCAACCCTAGCCGCCATACTGCTGCCCTCCCTCTCTCTCTCTCCCGACTGCGCGTAGGCGAAGCCCTACCGCAGAAACTCTCCACCATAGCACCACGCCGTTGTGTTGTAGATCCAATCTATCTCTCCACCCCACTTGCTAGACCGAGGAAGGAGGAGACGTCGCGGCACTGTACGTGTGCATCTCTCGGAGGCGCCGCCACTTGCGGCGTTGGATCGGATTGGATCGCGAGGAAGAGAAGGCTAGTATGACTACATCAACCACGTTCTGTTGAACGTTCCGCTGTGCGATTTCTTCAAGGGTATGAAGATCTCATCTATCCCTCTCGTTGGTTGCATCTCCTAGATTAGATCTTGGCTTTCCCGTTCGCATCAGTAGATTTTTTTTTGATTTACTATGCTTCGAAACCCTTCAGTAGTATCAGAGCTAGATCTATGCGTAGATGTGTTTCACGAGTAGAACACAACATGCTTGTTGCGGGCGTTGATGTTTTCTGTTGCAAGCCTCTTGTTGTGTACTTCTTATGACACGGGATAGTGAGATCGAAGCGTTCCAGGCCAACTTTACGCGACCTCGTTAGCGAGACCGGCTCCGCACTTGACGTGTGGCTTGTTCCACACATGCGGCTGGTGGATGCCAGTTTCTCTCACTATAGTAGTCATGGGATTTACACTGGATGTTGGCAACCATAATATCACTGTTGTGGCTTTCCGTAGGTAAGAATCGTTCTTAGCATGTTACTCCCATAAGCCACGTAAAACATGCAACAACAAAGTAGAGGCGTCTAACTTGTTTTTGCAGGGAGTGTTTGTGATATGGTATGGCCCAAGATATGATGTATATGTTGTATGCAATGATCATGTTTTTTAATATTTCACGACTTGCACGTCGATGAGTACACAACCGGCAGGAGCCATATGGTTGTCTTCATAATTGTGTATGACATGTGTGTCAACTTCTTATACGCCATGTAATAGCTTTACTTTATCGCTAAATAGTTAGCAATAGTTGCAGTTGCTATTCGTGGTGGAGGCAATCATGGTGGAATGATGGAGATCATGCTGGCACGCACAAGATGGAGATCATTGCGCGGAGATTGGCTATACCATGTCACATAAGATTATATGCATGTGATGTTTATCCTTTTATGTATCTTATTATGCTTAGATCGCGACGGTAGCATTATAAGATGATTCCTCACTTAAAGATCAAGATAAAATTGTGTTCTCCCCATGTATGCACCGTTGCGAAAGTTCGTCGTGTTCAAGCATCTCGTGATGATCGGGTGCTATAAACTCTATGTTCACATACAATGGGTGCAAGCCAGTTTTGCACACGCGGAAATACTTGGGTTTGACTTGACGAGCCTAGCATGTACAGACATGGCCTCGGAACACACGAACCGAAAGGTTAAACATGAGTCATATAAATGATATGATCGACACTTTGTTGTCCACCATTGAAACCACATCTCTTCTCGTGAAGATCGGATTAGGTGTGGTGAATTTGGATCGTGTTCACTAAGCAACTTGAGGATGTTGAATTTAGTGGGAGTTCATCTAGTAATTTGATTAAGTTGAATAGTTATCATGAACATAGTCTAAATTGTACTTGAAAATTTTGTAGATCAAATGGCTAAGTCCAACTTCAACTTCAACGTTTTTGCTGAGAAAGAAAAGCTTAAGAATAATGGGTCTAACTTCACCAACTAGTTCCGCAATCTGAGAATCATTCTCGCTGGCGGACGAAAGGACTATGTCCTTGAGAAAGCGCTAGATGACGCCCCTGCTATAGATGCGCCGACTGATGAAAAAGTTGTTTATCAGTCGCGCAAAGATGATTATGGAGTGATTAAGAGTACCATGTTGTTTGCTATGGAATCGGACCTTCAAAATCGTTTTGAGGAGTTCACCGGGCCCTTTGAGATACTTGAGGAACTGAAAACCATGTTTCAGACTCAGGCCCGTTCTGAGAGATATGAGATCTCTGAGAAGTTCTTTAACTGCAAGATGGAGGAAGGGAGTTCCGTGAGTGAGCACACCATTAAGATGTCGGGCTACACTCAACGTCTTGAGCAACTGGACTGCAAAATTCCAGAATAGCTCAAGATTGACAGAGTTCTGCAATCACTCCCTCCTAGCTACAAAGGTTTTGTAGTTACTCACAATCAGATTTGTTCCACTGATACGATCACTGAGCTCTTCGCTAAGCTGAAAGCTACGGAGGTGGATATCAAGAAAGATAATCATGTGTTGATGGTCAACAAGACCCCTAGATTCAAGAAAGGTAAGGGTGCAAAGAAGCCCTTCAAGAAAGGCAGCGGCAAGCGCGTTGCCCCCGCTGAGAAGAAGCTCAAGTCTGGACCTAAGCCGGACACGGAGTGCTTCTATTGCAAGGACAAGGGTCACTGGAAGCGCAACTGTCCGAAGTACTTAGCGGACAAGAAGGCTGGCACTATTAAAGGTATATTTGATATACATGTTATTGATGTTTACCTTACTAGCGCTCGTTGTAGTGCCTGGGTATTTGATACTGCTTTAGTTGCTAATATTTGTAACTCGAAACAGGAGCTACGGAATAGACGGCGGCTAGCAAGGGATGAGGTGACGATGCGCGTTGGCAAAAGATCAAGAGTTGATGTGATGGCCGTCGGCACGCTCTCCTTAGTTTTACCTTTGGGATTAGTTTTAAACCTTAATAAATGTTATTATGTGCCTGCGTTGAGCATGAACATTATATCTGGATCATGTTTATTGCAAGACGGTTATTCATTTAAATTGGAGAATAATGGTTGTTCTATTTATATGAATAACATCTTTTATGGTCATGCACCTGCTATGAATGGTTTATTTCTTCTGAAGCAATGAAACACACATCCATAACATTGAGGCTAAGAGATGCAAAGTAGATAGTGATAATTCAACTTATTTGTGGCACTGCTGTCTAGGTCATATTGGTGTAAAACGCATGAAGAAACTCCATTCTGATGGACTTTTGGAGTCTCTTGATTTTGAATCATTTGACACGTGCGAGCCGTGTCTCATGGGCAAGATGATCAAAACCCCGTTCTCCAGAGTTATGGAGCGAGCAACAGACTTGTTGGAAATCATACATACCGATGTGTGCGGACCAATGAGTGTTTCCACGCGCGGTGGATATCGCTATTTTCTCACTTTTACGGATGACTTAAGTAGATATGGGTATATCTATTTAATGAAACATAAATCTGAAACGTTTGAAAAGTTCAAAGAATTTCAGAACGAAGTGGAAAACCATCGTAACAGGAAATTAAATTTCTACGATCCGATCGTGGAGGTGAATATTTGAGTTATGATTTTCTCACGCATCTTAAAGCAAGTGGAATCGTTTCGCAACTCACGCCACCCGGAACACCACAGCGCAATGGTGTGTCTGAACGTCGGAATAGGACTCTATTAGATATGTTGTGATCAATGATGTCTCTTACAGATTTGCCGTTATTATTTTGGGGTTATGCATTAGAAACCGCTGCATTCACTTTAAATAGGGCACCATCTAAATCCGTTGAGACGACACCGTATGAACTATGGTTTGGTGCTAAACCTAAGTTGTCGTTTCTTAAAGTTTGGGGATGAGAAGCTTACGTCAAGAAGTTGATGCCGGACAAGATCAGACCCAAAGCGGAGAAATGCGTCTTCATAGGATACCCTAAGGAAATGATTGGATATACCTTCTACCACAGATCCGAAGGCAAAGTGTCCTTTCTTGAGAAGCAGTTTCTCTCGAAAGAAGTGAGTGGGAGGAAGGTAGAGCTAGACGAGGTTATTGAACCTTCTCTCGAGTTGGAGAGTAGCGCAGCACCTGAAATTGTTCCAGTACCGCCTGCACCAACAAGAGAGGAAGCTAATGATGAGGATCATGAAACTTCGGACGATGCTACTGCTGAACGTCGCAGGTCGACAAGGTCACGTGCCCCTCCTGAGTGGTACGGCAACCCTTTCTTAACTGTCTTGTTGGTAGACAACAGTGAACATGCGAACTATGAGGAAGCAATGATGAGCCCAGACTCTGAGAAATGGCTAGAGGCCATGAAATCCGAATTGGGATCCATGAGCGAAAATCAAGTATGGACTTTGTGGACCCTCCTAGCGACCGTAAGGCCGTTGAGTGCAAATGGATTTTCAAGAAGAAAACGGACGCGGATAGTAATGTTACTGTCTATAAAGCACGGCTTGTCGCAAAAGGGTTTCGGCAAGTTCAAGGTGTTGACTATGATGAGACTTTCTCTACCATAGCGATGTTTAAGTCCATTAAGATTTTATTAGCAATTGTTGCGTTTCATAATTATGAAATATGGCAGATGGATGTCAAGACTACGTTCCTCAATGGCAACATTGATCAAGAGTTGTATATGATGTAGCCCGAAGGTTTTGTCGATCCTAAGGATGTTGATAAGGTGTGCAAACTTCAGCGTTCCATTTATGTACTGAAGCAAGCATCTCGGAGTTGGAACCTTCGTTTTGATCAAGTGATCAAGAGCTTTGGATTTGTTCCAAATTGCTACGAAGCTTGTATCTACAAGAAAGTGAGTGGGAGCTCCGTGACATTTTTAGTACTATATGTGGATGACATATTGATTATTGGAAATGACATTGGTATGCTTAACGATGTGAAGAGTTATTTGAATAAATGTTTTTCAATGAAAGACGCCTAATAGTTTTAAGCCAAAGTACATACCTAGACAAAGTTCTAAAAATATTCAGAATGGATAAGGCAAAGAAAGGTTCAGTGATGAGGGAATACCAATCGGGGTATACCCACGAAGCGGATTCACCAGCTGGATCGAGCCGACTGAAGCCAAGCCCAAAGCGGGTCGACTCGCCCAATACGGCAACTGGCGCATGCTGGACCCAGACGAGTGGCGTCGACTGGAGGCCCAAGACGGCGACTCCAATACAAAGCCCATTAGTGCACTTATAAACCCTAGGTGGCTGCATATATAAAGCCACCAGGGGCACCCCACGGGGCATCTTTTTCCACATCTCTCATTAGATCTAGTCTCTCCCACCGCCTACGGCGACTCCCTTGTAAACCAATCTATGATCATATACTGGATTGATAGCAGGATGTAGCGATCCTCCACCGAGGGTACATGAACCTGGGTACATCGTGTGCCAATCTTGCTCCCGGATTCTCCTACGTCGCCTTGTTCCCTCTATGTAAGCTACCCCAGTAGCATCTGCCGTGCAATACCACGACAGTTGGCGCCCACCGTGGGGCAAGCGGTGCTTGGAGGTGATAATCCGGGCGAGATCCCTCGTGTTCTTCGTCAATGAGGCCGGAGATCGGTTAGATCCAATCGCACGGATGGTACGGCTGCCACGGCCGTTTGTCAAGAAGGATTCTATGCGCAGTCGGCGCACCGTTGGTGACAATTTGCTAGGATGCGGATCGATCAGTACAGATTTCTTCCGAGCTACGCGCGTAGATCGACTGCGACTGCATATGCGTGCAAGCAAATTCATAGCTGCATGCATAGACCGACCGTGATTAGACATCCACCGATCTCTTTCTCTTTGATAATAATTAAGTCAGACTACTTTATTCAGATCTAACCCCTTTGTATGATGATTCTTTTTATGTATACATCATTTGGAGAAATGTACAATGAGGCAAAATTAGGTCGGCAATCCCCAAGTCACATGGCAGCGTCCCCAACACGTGCACCCGCAGCTGGATCCACTACATCTTTTAAGGCGCGCGCTTCTGCAAAATTCATGTCCTGAAGCGTGGAGCAATTCTCCACTCATTCTCTACGTCCATACTCGATGAAGCAACTAGAGAAAACACCAAGCGAGCATAGTCATGCATCGATGGGTTTCTTTTACTCAATCTAAATCTGGTTCACTCATTGTTCTAAATTATTTTATTGAAACTAGTCTAATCTTTGTATGTGATTTCTCACGTGCGGGATCATTAATCCCTGGTGGACGTCGTGGAATTGCTATGCTTGGAGACTCGACCGCCAAGGTGCCGACGACTCTTCTGTGGCGGACTCGCCGTGCTCCGGAACCCCCTAAACGTGGACACGTTTATACGTGGACTCGCTAGGCTCGAAGACTCGCCTGTCGTGGACTCTTCCAGCGCAGACTCGCTAGGCTCGGGGACTCGTCTATCGCGGACTCACTCAATGCGGGCTCATCATGCTAACAGCTAAGTTTCTTTACACTCGTACATGCTATGATTCCAAAACATATATACATCTCCATTTATTCTTCAAAGCCGACCATGCAGACGCGTATGACCCTTTTAGGGACTAAAATCATACTTGGGATCGGTTTCAGTTTTGTCTGCTGTTTATTCGTGTCCGTCGAAGTAGTGAGGCTGGGTACCAAAAGGCCGACCTTGTCTCCGGGTTCAACAGTCTGGCATCGTGTCCCTGTTACCCGGCAAGCGTTTGATGCTGGAGGTCTGCCTACTCATGAAAAGACATGCATAAACCTTACATACTGCCCATCGATCCACATAACAAACGTGCATTTTATTTCAACGTCTACAATTCGCACGTCTTACAATTATTCAATATATTATGCAAGTACACCTTAATGCAATTGTATCTTTTCTCCTTCTCAGCAAAACGGTGTCTTTCTCGCCACTCGCCGCGCTCGGGGACTCGGCACTCGTCGGTCGCTCGACCTCGCCACTCGCCGCGCTCGGGGACTTGGCGCGCTCCAGACAACAACACTCGTCCGTCGCTCGACCTCGCCACTCGCCGCGCTCGGAGACTCGGCACTCGTCGGTCGCTCGACCTCGCCACTCGCTGCGCTCGGTGACTCGGCACGCTCCAGACAGCGGCACTCGTCGGTCGCTCAACCTCGCCACTCGCCGGTCACCCGACCTCGCCACTCGCCGTGCTCGGGGACTCGGCGCGCTCCAGACAGCGGCACTAGCCGATCGCTCGAACTCGCCACTCGCCGCGCTCGGGGGCTCAGCACTCGCCGGTCGCTCGACCTCGCCACTCGCCATGCTCAGCAGCAACCACTACTATTTTCAAAATATGAGCCTCAAGTCGCCTCTACAAGCCAACTCGAGCCTCGGGGACTACTCCTAGGCATACTGCGTGTGCGCATAGTTCCACGACCGTGGCTTGCCCCGCTCGGGGACTCGTCATTGCGGACTCACTGTCGCGTACTCAACACGCTCGAGGACTCGTCACCGCGGACTCGTCATCGTGTACTCGACCTCGCCACTCGCCGTGCTCGGGGACTCGCCACCGCGGACTCGCCCTCGCATACTCAACACGATCGGGGACTCGCCACCGTGGACTCGCCCTCGCGTACTATTCGCGCTCGGGGACTCAGCGCGCTACAGACATCGCTACTCGCCGGTTGCCCAATCTCGCCACTCGGCGCGCTCGAGGACTCGGCACTCGCCGGTCGCTCGACCTCGCCACTGGCCGTGCTCGGGGACTCGGCTTGCTCCACGTTCGGGGACTCGCCGGCGCTGGCGGCTTCTCTAAAACCCCGCGTCTTTCGCCAACTGGCCATCACCGACTGGCGCACGCCGACCGCCTCCCGCTTCACGGTTCTTTTCTCTGTTCAGGAGCTCGTCGCCGATTCGCCACGACCCATCGTCAAGACTCTCTGCACCCTGCCTCAAGCCCGCGCCGAATCGACAACGGGCTCGGGGACTACTGATGGGGGAATACCAATCGGGGTATACCCACTAAGCGGATTCACCAGCTGGATCGAGCCGACTGAAGCCAAGCCCAAAGCGGCTGGCGCATGTTGGACCCAAACGAGTGGCGCCGACTGGAGGCCCAAGACGGCGACTCCAATACAAATCCCATTAGTGCACTTGTAAACCCTAGGTGGCTGCATATATAAAGCCACCAGGGGCACCCCCACGGGGCATCTTTTTCCACATCTCTCATTAGATCTAGTCTCTCCCACTGCCTACGGCGGCTCCCTTGTAAACCAATCTATGATCATATACTGGATTGATAGCAGGATGTAGCGATCCTCCACCGAGGGGACGTGAACCTGGGTACATCGTGTGCCAATCTTGCTCCCGGATTCTCCTACGTCGCCTTGCTCCCTCTACGTAAGCTACCTCCAGTACCATTTGCCATGCAATACCACGGCATTCAGTGCCCATGTTGTCAGGTAAGATATTGAGCAAGGCTCAGTGTCCAGCTAAGGTAAACGATAGAGAAACCATGAGCAAAGTGCCTTATGCCTCGGCCATAGGTTCTATCATGTATGCCATGCTGTATACTAGATCGGATGTGTCCAATGCTCTTAGTTTGACGAACATATACCAAAGTGATCCAGGAGTGGAACACTGGACAGCCGTAAAGAACATCCTAAAGTATTTAAATAGGACTAAAGAAATGTTCTTGGTATATGGAGGTGATGAGCAGCTCGTCGTAAAAGGTTACGTCGACGCTAGTTTCGACACTGACCCGGATGATTCTAAATCTCAGACAGGATACGTTTATATTTTGAATGGAGGAGCTGTGAGCTGGAGAAGCTGCAAGCAAAGCGTGATCGCGGGATCTACAGTAGAATCGGAATACATGGCTGCTGCAGAAGCGTCAAGTGAAGGAGTTTGGATCAGGAACTTCATCACTGAGCTTGGTGTGGTTCCAAGTGCCTTGGACCCACTGGAGATATTGTGCGACAACACTGGCGCCATAGCATTGGCTAAGGAACCAAGATATCATCCAAAGACCAAGCACATCAACCGCCGATTTCATATAATTCGAGATTATATAACAGATGGAGATCTGAAGATTAGCAACGTACATACGGATTTTAATGTCGCAGATCCGTTGACTAAACCTCTTCCACGAGCAAAATATGATCGGCACCTTAATGCCATGGGTGTTAGATTGTTGTCAGATGTAAACTAGATTATTGACTCTAGTGCAAGTGGGAGACTGTTGGAATTATTCCTTAGAGTCAATAATAAAGATGTTATTGTTATAATTCTTGTTCATGATAAAGTTTATATTCCATGCTAGAATTGTATTAAGCGGAAACTTTGATACTTGTGTGGTTTATGAACAACACCGTGTCCCTAGTACGCCTCTATGGACTAGCTCATTGATTAATGGTGGTTAAGGTTTCTAACCATAGACATGAGTTGTCGATTAATAATGAGATCATGTCATTAGGAGAATGATATGATGGACAAACCCAAATCAAGCAGAGCAATTAGATCGTGTCATCGTGTTCATCTTTGTGAAGATTTTTCTTATGTCAAATATTGTATTCCTTAGACCATGAGATAATGCAACTCCCTGGTATCGGAAGAAAGCTTTGAGGTCATCAAACGTCATCCTATGTGAGGGTGATCATAAAGGTGTCTCTCAGGTGATCGGAAAATACTTGTTGGGTTGTATGTATCGAGATGGGATTTGTCCCTCCCAAGTCGGAGAGATATACTTCGGGCCCACTCGGTAATCAATATCAACACCGCTTGCAAGCACGTGGTTAAGGAGTTGATCACAAAGTGATATCGGATTACGGAACGAGTAAAGTACTTGCCGTGAATGAGATTGAACTAGGTATGCCGATACCGACGATCGAATCTCGGGCAAGTAAAAAATCGTGTGATAAAGGGAATATATACATGGGATTAATTGAATCCTGGCATCGTGGTTCATCCGATATGATCATCGAGGAATATGTGGGAGTCAATATGGGTTTCCAGATCCCGCTGTTGATTATTGATAGAAGATCATGTCTGCATATTCTCGAACCCGTAGGGTCACACACTTAATGTGTCTCGACGCTAGGATAGAATGGATAAATGGTTTATGAGTTTTTCTTCGAAGTCTCGAATGAGATCCAGGACATCACGAGAGGTTCCAGAATGGTCCGGAGAATAAGATTCATATAAAGGAAAGCAGTTTTTGGATTTCGAAATCGTTTCGGAATGTTCGGTATTGTACCGGAAGGTTCTAGAAGCTTCCGGAGTGGGACCAACGTGGCCCCACTTGTCGGAGGGGTGCGTGGGCCTACGAGGGAGTGCCCTGGCCGCATTGGGCCAGAGGCACAAGGCCCCATAGGCCCAGCCGGCCAAATCCTAGGGGAAACCCTAGGGAAACCTTCTAGAAGGGAAGGGGGAAGACTTGCCCCCCACTCCACCCTTGGGGCCGCCGCCCTAGGGCTTGGAGGAGGGGGCAAGGGGGCCGGCCAGCCCTCTATATAAAGAGGGCAGGGGCGCACCCTCCTCCCACCACTCCTTCATCCCTAGCCGCCATACTGCTGCCCTCCCTCTCTCTCTCTCTCCCGACTGCGTGTAGGCGAAGCCCTGCCGCAGAAATTCTCCACCATAGCACTACGCCGTCGTGTTGTAGATCCAATCTATCTCTCCACCTCACTTGCTGGACCGAGAAAGGAGGAGACGTCGCAGCACCCGTACGTGTGCATCTCTCGGAGGCGCCGCCACTTGCGGCGTTGGATCGGATCGCGAGGAGGAGAAGGCTAGTACGAATATATCAACCATGTTCTGTTGAACGTTCCGCTATGCGATTTCTTTAAGGGTATGAAGATCTCATATATCCCTCTTGTTGATTGCATCTCCTAGATTAGATCTTGGCTTTTCCGTTCGCATCAGTAGAATTTTTTTAATTTACTATGCTTCGAAACCCTTCATGGAGATGGTAGGCGCGCCCTATAGACGATGTACTTCTAGAAACTCGTATAGAATGCATAGTGTAAGAGAAGGTTTCATGAGCGTATGGGACTCCATGGCACCTGACATACACATGAGCTTTTGGAAATACGCGCACAACCGTGTGTGTTTGTTATCCATGATGTGACCGGATTTTTTCCCGACACTAAGACCTTGAGAGTATATCGAGCACACTTGACCAGATTTGCGTTGCTCCTGTTTTATCTGCTACATGTTTAGTTCCACCTCGATAGATTGGAGTGGTTTCACTCAGCTTATAAACTAAAAGGCGTATCTCATATCAGTAATGTGAGTTCATAATTAATACTCCTTATTATGTACCAAATTAGTAGATAAATACAAATCTAGATAAAGTTGAGAAAACTAATTTTGAATAGAGAGAGTATTTATGCTACCTACTCATGGAGAGCGAGAACGACCACTATAGTCTAAAATAACAAAAATAAGGATAAGAGTTTACTTTTTTTAATCGACTTGTTGTAGACATATGATAAATTATAAAACATTCCACCTGCACCGTGTGCGTTCCTTTCAACTCCAGCATACATACAAACACCAAATGGGTAGTGTGTATTTTTGCTATTTTTGCAAAACAAAGATAGGTAGTACGTTAATTAGGGACCGGTCAATTATTTCCTAAATATTTGTTATATTTTTGGCTATCACAAAGGCTGTAAATTTTGGTAGACCATGTCTATTTTGTTGTGTGCACGACTTTAGTGAATCATACGTGACGAGGTGTTTGGCGGCAATCTTCTTTAGTACTTGTCATATTTTCATTCTTATTTTGCAGATATTAGAGTTTTCTTTCATGCCCATCAGTATGCTTCGTATCTTATGTGCTAAACGTTTGCGCGGGATATTCAAAGTTAATAAAAACATCGAAACAGAGAGGTCACCTACTAACAAAAATGTGAACCACATGCATATGATCAACGATATCAACAACAATACTATTACTGCCGGTTATCATTTTCATGGGCCATGTAATGTAATAGAATTAGCACATGTGCGTGCGATAAATTTTCAGCTGATAGCTAGACCGCATCCATAGGATATGTTGTAGACTTCAATTTAGCTAGATATGCGATAGTCCAGCGGATATATGTGTCTGTCTATGATCGATTGTGATGTTATGTATGCAGCCTTCAATCTGCAGTATGCAATTAAAAATCTACAACTGCTAGAGACGGACGGGTTTCATGTTATATATACTGGCTTGGCATAGTATAAAATTGTGTCATTTTCAATTATAATACATTTAGTTTATAATTACATAATGACATATGTAAAGTAGAGAAAAGATAATATGTATTCCGATTTGATAAATTAAAATACAAACCACTAATAGTGCTAAGGTAGTATGCCTTGTTGCTATAATAAGAAGGAACAAAATCCTGATGTCATATTGAAAAGAATTTAGGAGCTGTTGGTTGGATTCTTAGAGCTACTATAGCATATCGCATCAAACTTCGGTCTCTAAAATGAATTTAAAAAATCATCTAAAACTATATCCAAGGATATGGAGGTTGCAGCCTTTTTAGATCCTTTTAAAACAGCATCCTATTTCTCATCTATTTACGTTATTATGTACATGCATATAAACTATATTCCAACTCACATTTTGCATTACTATATTTCAAACTCATCACCATTCAACATCACATAATATAAAAAAGATTCAAATGCATAATTTTAAAGTTGCATATTCAAACTCAAAAATAATTTAACATCCAAATGCATGAAAACATAGAGCAAATACATGAAAGAATATAGAACTACCAAAAAATCTTCCAACACAAAGATCTTCTCTCTCCTAATCTTCCAATGTGTTATGATCTAAAGGCATAGCTAGAGAGATGCCTATATCAACTCCAATAGAATCATTCATCATATCGAACACACACACCGGTGCAGAAATGCTTATAGGCAATCCTTATTAGTGCATTACCCAAAAGAGCCACTTCACTGGTATTTGCCCAAAATACTAGTGGTGTGCTCCAATAAGGCCACACCACTAATAACAGGTCACTAGTGGCTTGATGGCCAAAGGGCACACCATTAATAAGTGGAATCAAATTATGAACATGGCACCAATTACTGGTGGTGTGACCTTTGGCCAGCACAACACTAATACTTCACCTACTAGTGGTGTGATGTGTCCAAGCCATGAACCAACCAGTCAGGCGCACCCCTACCCCATGCCCAACCGCACGCACAACTTCCCTTATCCCACTGCCTTGCTCCATCTCTTGATCCCCACACAACGCATCCCTGGTTCCCCTCCTTCCTAGCATCCTCCGCCCCTCGTCCTCCACCGACCAACCCCACCATGATGCCTCATCCGGCCTGCAACCCCGTCGATGAGCGCAACACCACCATCCTTGTCCACTGCAAGTTCCTCCTTGATCGACAGCTTCCAGGCGTGCTCCTCTCCTTCGCATGGATCCGCTTCGACTGTCAACCTCACCAAGCTCTATGGATGAAGCTGCATCGCTGGCCACATGGCATCTCCGTATCTCACATCAAGGGAGGAACCACTGTATCTCACCACAAACCACCTTCTTCTTCTTCTTCAATACATGGTAGATGCCCTTTTGCGGAGGCGCTAGCAGGGGAGGCTAGATAATGGTGTGGCGGCATTGCCAACCGAGCCGTAGAAGCGTTGGCCGTCCCAACGCCGGTAGCATGAAGCTGCACATTCGATGGTGGGAGGAGTGGGCGGTGCTGAGGGGCCATGGGTGCTTGCACGAGAGTAGACTATGCCGTGAAAGGAAAATTAAGGGTCCATGTGGGTGGCAGCGATATCCATCAACCATTGATGGGCCGCATGTGAGGGTGGTGTCGAAATCACACACAGTTAGGGGGAGAGCGAGAGACAAGAGTGGCTGAGAAGTCTTTGATGCCAAAATGGGTTAGAGGAGCCTCTATTTTCCCTCTTCTCCCTCTTAATATAGAGGCTTGAGGTGTGGTATTAGAAAGCCTCTACAAAATTTAGGGATTTACAGGATCCAATAGAGTTATACTCTTGCCATCCATTTTTTATTCTGGTGGTTTTTTATAGTCTCGAGGTGTTTTAGGGCAATACCAGAATTGCTGTAGCGATATGGTGCTGCCTCTGGCAAAAAAATGCTTCCATGGATCCACCTATGTTGGACTATTTTTTTCATCGCCCTATTAGAATGGTGCATACGTGGTCATGGCATGCTGAAAAAATTGAAATATATAGGCCACCTACTAAGAAGATAGAAAAGAACGGGTAGCGATTTTTTTAAAATAATACATTTTTTTTATTCTTTTCCAAATCTATTATATGTTTTTAGAAATTACAGAAGTAGCCAATGGGCCAATGGGCCAGGGCCAAGCCAACAGCATGTCCTATCATCCAGCAGCAAGCCGACAGCAGGTCGGCCCGTGGGGCCGCGGGGCCTGCCGAGACCGACAACCCGAATCCACCAGACCGAGGCCGACAACCCTAATCGTCCAGGCCCACGCCGACTGGGGGTGAAATGGGGCCACGTTGCGCGGCCATCCCCGCTCGCCTCCTTCTGCCTCCCGTGCGCGACATCTGCTTCCTCTCTCGTGCTTGAGCCGTCTCGTTTCAAGCATAGTTTTTGCCCGATTTAGCCTAGATTAGCCACAAAATCTTCATTCTAAAACCATTAAAGAGATAGTGGAAGCCCGATCTACTGATGGGTTAGCTCAGGGCTCGATTTGGTGTTGGTTTTTTGGAGGAACGGTGGTGAAGCTGTGGTGGAGCAATGGCAATGGTGGTGGAGCTGTGATGGAGCTGAGTCTGTCTAAGAGGTGTTGTGCTGTTTGTCCGGTGAACTGAGGCTGCTGGATCGAGTGGCTTCTCTCGCTTCAAGGGTAAACTTTGATCCCTCGATAATCACGTAGCCACGATATTCTAATAGACTAACCATAACCACGTAGACACGTAACCATATACAACTAACTTATTGTATATGGTTACGTGGCTACGTGGTTATGGTTAGTCTATTAGAATATTTTGCTGGTGGCTTACTGGCAATATTTGACTGGTGGATTAGGCCCAAATATTTGGTAGGCTATTATCACATTTTCTAAAATATTTGTCGATTCATTGTCCATAGTTATACGCATTGTCTATAATTAATTGATTATGTTGTTTTTTATGTCAACAGAGATGACCAATTTAGTGAAGTTCGTGTTTTATTACGGTCGTAATAATATCCAAACAAATCAGTTTGAACCAAATCTAGGAGAGTTTATGTGTACGCAGTTAGATTTGACTGCCCCTCAAACCTGGAGTGTTAGTCAGTTGAAGAAATGATTGACGGGATGTTTAGGCTATAACCTTGAAACGTACACCGTCAGTGTGCAAGCATTATGGATAAAGTCAAGGAAAAATATTTTCTAGACTTTGAGGCATGTAGATGATAAAAGAGACTAGTTTAAGTGATTAAAAGGCTGCAAGGATAGGCATGTAAACCCTGTCGCGTTAGTGCTTCCTGTCTTGAAGGAGATCGATCCGCCTAGAGGCGATGGCGATGGTGGACATGTTTCTGGCCATAGTGCTGAATCCAGTTACGAGATGTACTCAATGTCCAGTACTGAAGGCGGTGGTTATGAATCGGAACAAAGCAATCAGATAGGAGGAGGAGGTGGTGGTTACGAACCAGGGCAGAGCAGTCAGGACAGAGGTGGAGAAGACTATAGTGGAGAGGCAGATGTGGACGAGGAAGATGGAGACATGCAGGACATGATGGAAGAGGAGGATTACATTGATGGCGAGAGTGGTGGTTCTGATGGATCATAGGATTTTGATGAAGAAGGCAATGGAGATGACGTGACAATTCCTGATTCATGAAATCAAGACATGTCTTCTGGAATGACCGTTAACGGTCATGACTCTGCGTGGGAATATCACAGGAACAAAATTGCCGAGGGTGCCAGATATCAAGACAAGAAACATTTGCAAGATGCACCAGCAGCAGCAACGTACACCCTCGCCCCTACGACAGTCTTCCCGTCCATGGCTTACACCACAGACGATGCCGAGACCTCCTCCCCCAGACCAGGCTGGAGGTTTGTCGTGGCAGTAGCAGACTTCTTTCGACCGGTGGCAGCAGCAGCAGCCACCTTTGCACGATGGAGGTTCGTCGTGACAACATCAGCAGCAGGAGCCTTGGGGTCACCCTCCCATGCCAAACTACGGGTTTCACCCATAGCCACAGCCACAGGCTATTCTTCTTACATGAAAAGTGTCGAGGCTCGGTTGCTATCAATTTCTTACGTACTTCGTTTTCATGTGCAGGAGCATTCGGAATGCAGGGGTCTATGTCTGGCTATCAGTCATCTATGTCCGGATCCGCCTGGACTGATCAGGACGTTGATTAGAACACTCACGATTTCATGACGCAAAGCAATTGGGTGAACCTTTTTCAGACTCCTCCCCTCCGACCCCACACGGGAGACTCGGTACGATGAGTACGGGTCGGTGATTCCGCCCCGAGAGGTTCGGCTGGACGACGCCCCCTCACCCACCACCTGAGCATCGTGGCAGACGATGTCGCTGATACGATAGACGTATTTATCTATCGGTAGGGCGAGACATATATTTATCTATGTATGAGACATGTCTATTTATGAATGTATGACACCCATGATATCTATCTATGTATCAAACATATATCTATCTATGTATGAGACACCTTTATATTATTTCACAATTTTATTCGACAAACACGTCAACATAGCTTGCGACACAGTTTAACATAACTTGCGGTACATATATAAGAGCACTCTCTATCCCTACGACGATGCCTCGCCCTTGCTCTTCTTGGCCTGCACCTTCTTCTTGTTCTGCCTCTTGTCCCACTCAGCTCTCGCCTTGGTACCAACAGACGACGACATAAAGATATCATCTTCATCTTTTTTCTCACTATTAGTCACTAACCAGCCCAATATGTTCTCTATCCAAAACTCCATCGAGGCCTCGTGGTCTGAAGCTTTAACGCTTCCCACAACCAATTCATCCTGAGAAGTTCTTTGTGAATTTCCTCAGAACTCCTCTTAGGGCGGTAAAACCTAAATAATCTCTCAGCCAACTCATTGAGGAGGAGGTCACTACTAATGAGAGTGTCCAGTGTAACTGAAGCTTCGTCTACCGAAAACTCTCTGGCTAAACTTAAAAGCCTGTGGGACTCCCACATCTCAAACCTACGATCGGAAGGAGACCTAGACATTTTTGGGAGAGGAACAATCTTGTGTGCTTACAAATCTGAGGAAGGGAAGGGTTTTATAGAGTGAGAACATAAGAAATGGCGGGAAAATAATGGCGGGAGAAATCGGTGGGAAGAAGTTGGCGGGAGAAGTTGGCGGGAGAAAACGGCAGAAAACAGCGGGAAGCGGTGGTGGGAGAAAATTGGCGAAAGAAAACGGCGGGAAGTAGTGCGGGAGAAAATTAGGTGATCAACTAGCGTTCGACAGTTCGAGCTAATTGTGAAAGGTTGCATTGATCATGCGGAATTTGGTTAGAGGCAGGACGATTAGGCTATCAGCAAGGGTCTGACTGAAAGGGCCAATCAGCTTGGGCCTGGCCGAGTGCTCCTGTCGTCCTAGACCGCGCCGACTGCCGCAGTCGCCTTGGCCCTGGCCGACAGGCGGGTGGGCTCTAGCCGAAAGGCCTGTCGGCTTGCTCTAGGCCAACTGCATGCCATTCGGCTTTGGCCAGGCCGACGAATTGCTACTTTTCTATAAATTTCTAAAAACATATAATAGATCTAGAAAAAAATAAAAAAAAAGTCAGCGGTATCAACAGCAATAATAGTTCTCGTTTTCATGGGCCATGGAACAGTATTAAATCGAGTGCGTGAGTAAATTTTCCGCTGCAAGATAGACCTCGTTTCCTAAAGGGACACTTGCTAGACTTCAATTTTGCTACATATGCGATGGTGATGTTACCATATTGAGACGGACGGGTCTGTATTATAAATACTCGAGATGACATCTGAAGTTTTGTCATCTTAACTACCATATCAAGTTTAAAAATTGCAAAATCTATGTATACATGAAATGGATAAACTAAAACACAAACTATACTACTAGGTTCATTCAAATTTTAACAAATCTAAGACATCTATTTTGAGATGGAGGGAGTAGTATATGTTGTAATGTTAAGGTAGTATGCCTAGTAGCTGCGACCATAAGTAGGTGCAAAGTCCGGATGTCATTTTATTTTGAAAGAAGATAGGAGCTGTCGGTTCGAAATCCCGCAGTAGCATCTGGGAACTAGTGTGCTTGTTTTTGAAGAATTCAGAACGGTATTTCTAAATCTCAAAAAAATCGGGGAAAAAGTACACGTATGTAATACATATTCAACTTATACATATGCTACAAATTTGTAAAAATAATACATTGTATTTGGCTATAGAAAAGACAAATTCCTGGGAAAATAAGAGTTTTTTAATTCCTATATACACCACAAATTTGTTCTTTTCCTATAGCCTAAATTAGAACACTTTTTTCACCGAAACTTCACAGAAATATACAGGGCATGTGTAGGTAATTTAAGAAAAAAAGATCGGTTGGAACTCAAAAGTACAAAATTTCAAATTCTTCAAAACGAACCCGAGCGCACTAGTACCGTAGTACGGCTGCTGCAGATCCTCGTTTCTGTCGGTTCGCTTAGACACCGTGTCTGTGAAAGTGATGAACAACGGAGCCTCAATTGTCGTTGGACATTTATTTTTGCCTGGCCCAAGCTATCATGGTTACACGTACACATGTCTCCACATGACACTATATATTCATTAAAAGTCGAAAATGACAAATCGTATAGATGGTCCTGGACCGAACTCGCACATGCCATACATTTCCCGAAAAATGAAAAATTGTCAATAATCATGGCAAAAGAATTTCTCTCAATAACCAAATACTAGTATGATCAGCAAGGACAAACTAGAACCTCTGGTTTGCATGTACCCCTATATATATGGCACCTCCGTCTCCCGGTCTAATCAGCTTCGTGCATGCATATGTACAAGAAGAGCTCAAAGAAACCACAATAATGGGCAACCGCAAACCATTTGCAGTGGTCCTCTTGTGCTTCTTGCTCACCGTGGTCGCAGCGATGCCGCCGGCGGAGCACGTCGAACCAGTACACGACGGCGCCATGTCGACCTACATGGTGCACATTGCGTCTTCCCACTCGCCGCGCGCCACCCGAAACACAGCCCGCCTCACCCGCGCCTACACCTCTTTCCTCCGCGACACCCTCCCCACTGGCATGAACGTGCCAGCGCCGAACATCCTCTACTCTTACGCACACGCCATGACAGGCTTCGCGGCACGTCTCACCGCGCGCCAGGCGGCGCACCTGGAGGCCCAGCCCTCAGTCCTCGCCGTCATCCCTGACGGGCTCTACGAGCTCCACACCACGCTGTCCTCTTCATTCCTCGGCCTCACACCGTCCTCGCCGCTCATGGTGGAGTCCAACGGCGCCTCGGATGTTGTGATCGGCGTCCTAGACACCGGCATCTACCCTAAGGACCGCGCGTCCTTCGCCGCCGACCCATGGATGACGCCCCCTCCACGAAGCTTCAGAGGAGGCTGTGTCTCCACCCCCGATTTCAACGCAACAGAATACTGCAACAACAAGCTGGTGGGGGCCAAGTTCTTCCACAATGGACACGTGGCTATGATGAGCCATATGACCGGTTTGGCTCCGGCATCCAGGTCGCCATTGGACGTCGACGGGCACGGCACACACTGTGCCTCCATCGCCGCCGGTGCCCCTGTCCCGAATGCTAACCTCTTCGGCTTTGCGCGGGGCACCGCCATGGGTACAGCCTCGGGTGCGCGCATCGCCTCCTACAATGTATGCGGGGGCGGGTGCACGAGCAGCGATATCTTGGCGGGAATCGATGAAGCAATCGCCGATAAGGTGGACATCTTGTCCATCTCTATTGGTCTAAACGTTACACATCTTTTCAGCGATCCCATGATGACCGGTGCGTTCAGGGCCGTTCGCCAAGGCATATTTGTCTCTGCCGCCGCCGGGAACATGGGCCCTGACAAGGCCACCGTCAAGAACCTCGCCCCATGGGTGTGTACAGTGGGCGCATCGAGCATGGACCGTGAGTTCAGGGCGCCCGTCGTTCTCGGCGACGGGAGAACCTTCACCGGCTACTCGCTTTACTCCGGCCCCGATCCATATGGCACGATGATACCGCTGGTCTACAGCGGCGATGCCGGCTCGGATGCGTGCGAAGCTGGGAAACTTGACCCCAGCAAAGTCGCGGGCAAGATTGTCGTGTGCGCCGCCGGAGGCGCAGCGCAAGGATGGGCTGTCAAGCAAGCCGGTGGGGTTGGTGCCATACTCGCAAGCCGTCCAGCTTACGGTGGGTATGCCGAGGCCGAGGCCCACCTCCTCCCGGCCGTTTCGGTCACGCACGCGGAAGCCGTGGAGATCGCAAAGTACACCCAGACTCCAAACCCGGTTGCGAGAATCTCCTACTTCAGCAGCGTCACGGGAGTGGTAGATCCACCGTCCCCGAGAGTCCTCTCCTTCTCCAGCCGCGGGCCGAGCCGAGCGGCGCCGGAGATCCTCAAGCCCGACATCATCGCGCCGGGCGTCCAGATCCTTGCCGCGTGGACGGGCGAAAAATCGCCCTCGCAACTCGACGTCGACAGGAGGCGTGTCGAGTTCAACATCATCTCTGGTACATCGATGGCTACCCCACAGGTGAGCGGCATCGCAGCTCTGCTCAAGGTGGCCCGACCGGAATGGAGCCCAGCGGCGATCAAGTCGGCGTTGATGACCACGGCCTACAATGTGGACAGCTCCGGCGGCGTCATCAAGGACATGGCCACAGGCAAGGAGGCGGGGCCGTTCCAGCTTGGGGCCGGCCATGTCGACCCCAACCGCGCCCTCGACCCAGGGCTGGTGTACGACGCCGGCGAAGACGACTACATCTCCTTCCTGTGCGCTCTAGGGTACACGCCCCCGATGATCGCCATCTTCACCGGGGGCTCTCCGGTGATGGACATCTGCTCGAAGCGCCAGCACATCGCCGTGGGTGACCACAACTACCCGGCGTTCTCGGTGGTGTTCAAGTCCTACGACGAGAAGGTCACGCAGCGCCGCGTGGTGCGCAACGTCGGGAGCAACGTCAATGCCGTGTACACCCTCGGCTATCGCGCTTCCCCTAGCGGTTGGAGTGGCATCGTGGATCCCCCGAAGCTGGTGTTCGACGCGCAGCACCAGACGATGGAGTACACCGTCACATTCTCGCTGGTACTGTCAGAAGCCAGCAATAGCTCCGAGACGGAGGCGCACTCTGCCCTCGTGTGGACCGACGGCGAGCACAAGGTGGTAAGCCCCATAGTCTTGACCTGGCCGGCTCCGTCGCCCACCGTGGCGGCGATGTGATCACCTCTCGTCGTATGCACGTACGTATAAGGTTTGTCCGCCTAGTGTGTCCGTTGAAAACTATCATACCTGAATAAGAATAAGAAGGGACAATATGTACTTGTATGCGTTGTTATCTATAGTAAATAAAATCTATACAGTTGGCTTGATTTGTTCAGAGTGCTGATGATACATGCAGAGGGATCAATATACAAATATCTACAAATATATCTACTCCCTTCGTTTTAAAATATAAGATGTTTTATGTTTGTAAAGAGAATGAATCTAGATTTCTTTTAGTGTGTAGATACATCTGATATTTTAAAACAGAGGGAGTAAATTGTCAAAAAACTACAGGACTGAAACCACAAATTAATAATTCGGAGTCCCCTGGTCGACCCGGCGGCGCTGATCCCCTTCCTCGACAACGCTTTGGAGTGCAATCCTATGGAAGTGGCGATGTTGTGGATCTTGGGTCCCACCTAGATCCACCGTCGATGCGGTTTGGGCCGTTCGGCGGCACGCGTCGATAGGTGCTTGCCATGTTTTTTTTTTTTTTGGTTTTTTGGGAAGGTGTCACGGCATCCTCAAATACTCTATGTCCTTTTGTCAAAATGGCAGGTTACCGCGCACGCCCATTTTCTCAATAAACTGATGGGAGTTTCCTGGATATATGGTTACATGAAACATGAAACTAGTAGTACTAGACTTTCTGGATTAACAAAACAGAGCACCGGTAAGAAAAAGAATACTACTCCTATAAAACTTGTAGCTATAACTGCAGCACTGGCCACCAAATCATGTGTTGCCGGAGCGCTAGTTCATTTTGACAAAGAAAGACATAGGAATATTTGTGGAAATTTAGATGCAAGAAATATTAGAGAAAAGAAGAAAGATCCAGAGTGCAAACTGGATAAAGCGTACATACATAGCGGGAATGCATTTACTTTAATAGCATGGTCGGTGCATGGTAAACTGGGAACATAGTAGCCATAAAAACATGATACACAAAACAACTATGCTTATTCTTTGTGGCAAACCTAACATGTTCAGTATCTCTAGCACCAGAAATTATCATCCTGCATATATAACAGAATGAAAAATGTTGTCAGTATATTGCTATTGAAAACATAATGGAAATGTAATAACACTCCTTTATGTAGGTGCATGAATGGAAAATAACCGTCTTCAGTAGCCGGGCATTAAATATGTGTATATTTTTTCACAAAAATATTTGCAGCTTATAATTTGCTCTGCTAAGAGACAATTATGTATCATGGAAAACGGAAATGACATGTTAAGCTATGTAAATAATATGGACAAACATAAAAGTGAATCGATTTATGTGAAAAGAATCTTCAGATGATACAAGAAGCTAAAAAAACAATATGAGGAAATGTAGGCTCTCCCAACATGGTTGCTTGCAGAACCTAAATGCAGACAGCAATATCACACTCACAGCTCCTGACAGGTTAATTTAAATAAACATCACAGCTGAGCTGATACAACATAGGAACTGTGAGTCTTTCTCTTTCTATAATTTAAAAGTAGACCAACGTGAGCACTTGATAATATACAGTTGGAGGCTGAATTATCAAATGGCATATTTCATTTAAAAATTCTTCACTACTTCATTATAGTCACTGGTAAAATAAATTTTAATACCAGATAGAAAGAGCTAATATGCGAGGAATGTCACCAGAGAGATATTAAGAAGGATACACTGACATGTTATGTCAGAGGTGTGCTCAGATGTCCCCACACTCCCCCTCCCCTTCCAAACTTAAGTTTGCATTGGCCAGTTCTTTTTGACCCGTCGAAACCCATATCCAGACTATATGTATATCTCCGTATAGGTGTACTCGGTCGAGCGGGTTATAGTCCACATTCTCACCGGACGATCCCACCTCCAGTTATGCGATCTACGTCTTTGCATGCCATGTTTGAATTTTTGTTGTTGCTGTTATATACCTCCCGATTTGTGCCTCATGGAGGCACTTGAGTCTGGCATAGCAATAATTCAAAACTGAAAACAGACCATCAGACGTAGACAAACATAGTTATCCAGTTTTTGCTGCCATGAGAACACCCAATATATCCCGGCCCCCAGGCAACAGATCTGTAGATCAACACCCCCAATAAGCTACTTCAGGGAAAACATATATTATCCATCCAAGCTAATACCTCAGACTGCAGCTTGCCACCAATGGGTTTCTCTATAGAATAAGATAAATAATTAAGAAGCTATTGAATTGACTCCAGGTGAAGTTTGAGCAATGAGCATAGATGCAGAAAATGACCCTACCTTACTTTGGCAACCATAACATGAGAAGAGTGTATTCCTGCATGCATCGGTTGAAGGCACTGTTGGTCAAGATAAGATAATTTGACATCTGGTATGCTCCTATTTTATATCTAAACGAATATATGAGTCCACCTCATCTGTTTGTGCTTGCATTTTTAACGCTGATGCTCTGCCTGACCAGTCACATGGTTTGACCTGAACTAACAACACACAGTCTTGAGTAACATGAGACTTCTGAATTATTACAGGAGCGAAGTAGTTACAGATTTCTGAATTTTTTGTTTTTGAGAAGACAGATTTCTGAATTTTGGTTTAGCTCCAAACTCGTGTGACAAGATTAAAAAACTAAATACTACCTCAGTTTCAAATTATAAGACGTTTTGGTAGGCTTACTAACAAAGCACACTTCTGAATTTTATACGTAGTGGGGCAAAGGCATCCACTGGCAACCAATTTTCAGTACGAAAAAGAACACATGATTAAGTCATTCAGTGTCAGCAATTAAGAACAATTTGTAATATTATGGTTACATGGAATTCATTTTAAGAACGCATCTCAACTAAGTAAAAAAAATGTACATTTACTCTCCACTACAAATATTCACTACCAGCTAAGATGGAGTGTCAACTGGTGTGGTATGTTGAGGACATCACAGCAGATTGCACCCTAGGAGCAACTTTAGAAGAAAAAAATGTCGACACGTCGGCTCACTTCCTCAATAGCAGCTAATCAATTAGCACACAAACCAAGCACTGAACCACTTCAACAGTGAGTGGAACACATTAAGCACAGCTTGCTACAAATCAGGCATATTGATACATGGAATTTTTATTTCTCTATAGAGGAAGAAATTCCAATAGGTAAATAGCTTCTTGATCGATCAAGAACTTCCTATTTATGGGGCCACTAAGATGAGAAATCTGTAAGAAACTGACATGGAACTATACAACAATAACATGGGAATTAATCCATGCCCACCCTTGCTTCTGACGGTCAACTGGGCGATCAGTACAGAACAGAATATGTGGCTGGCTTTGTGAGCTCTTAGGGATGTGGGCGAATAGGAAGTCTGCCTTAACAGGAACTGCGTATGCCGCGAGAGATAGATGACCTGATCGCTGAGCACCGCAGCCGCCAGACTCGGAGCCTCCGATGCGAGCAGATCATGGATACGAGCAGCTTGAGGACGAAGCCTGAAAGGATGAAACGGCCTTCAGCCGATCCGTAGAATCCCTTTTAGCTCCATGGAACAACTAAGGTCATTGTTCCAGCTCTCCGCTTGAGCTTCGTTCGTCGCTGACCATTCGCCATGGGGTACGAATAGAGGGACAAGGGCGAGCTTGTTGGCCCAGCTCTGATCGCCGAGTGCAGTCCAGCATCACGACAATGATGATCCGGCGAGTTCGTGCACGTATGGTACGATCAGACTAGCACTTTGAGCCAGCTAGCTGATCAAACTCTCAACTCACACGAGTACGTACGTACGTACGGGGAAAAACAATATATGGCTACAGGGCCCTCTCGGTCCTGCTGTTTGTATTGAATCTTACGGTGTCTTACAAGGCTACTACATGGGTGTATATATACCCGGCAAGACGACACAGCGTCAATACGAATAGGTGTTGGACTACTATTCCTACTCGGTCAGTATACGGAACACACACGCACACGACACCGTTCCGTGTCCTATCGGGATTATTATTCCTAACAATCACCCCCCTATGCACGATATGCCCATCTTCACAGCTTGGACGTCGATCCTTCCTCGCATCTCCACAAACTTCACTCGTTCCAAAGATTTAGTTAGGATATCTGCAAGCTGATCATTGGTGCAAACATAGTTGACTTCAATCTTGCTCTTCTCTACACACTGCCGTATGTAGTGATACTTCGTATCAATGTGCTTACTCCTGTCATGATGCACCAGATTCTTGCACAATGAAATTGCAGACTTGTTGTCAATATTGAGCACCACTTGTTCCGCCTCTTGATTGGTGAGATCACCGAGTAGACTTCTTAGCCACACACCTTGACACGCCGCGGTTGCAGCCGCAATATACTCAGCTTCACAGGGTGACCGTGCCACCACTTTTTGCTTTTGTGATAGCCAACTTACTATGCTTCTTCCCAAGAAATATGCCACGCCCGAGGTACTCTTACGGTCGTCAATATCTCCTGCCATGTCGATATCACTGTAGCCAAATAGTTTCACCTCCTCCTTCTCTTTCGAGTAGACAATACCAAAGTTTGTTGTCCCTTTGATATACCTGAGTATATGCTTCATGGCTGTCCAATGCTCCATTGTGAGTGCTTCCATGAAGCAACTCACATAGCCAACGGAATAGGCAAGTCCGGTCTTGTGTTAATGAGATACCTCAAACTTCCAACCACACTCCTATACTCCGTTGCATCAACCGCAGGTGCTTCACTCCGTTTGCTTAGTTTAAGACGAGGTTCCATCAGAACATGAGTTGGATTTCATTCTTCCATGCCACACTTCTCAAGTATCTTCTTTGTATATGCCTCTTGGCATAGCGTGATCTCACCCAGCTTTTGATGTACCTCGATCCCAAGGTAGTAGCTCAACAAGCCTAGATCACTCATCTTGAATAACTCCTTCATCTGTAGCTTGAACTTTGCAATCTCCTTCTCATCTGCTCCTGTTATCAATAGATCATCAACATAGATGCCAACTAGTAGATGATCCCTTCCTTTACCTCGCTTATACATCGCATGCTCTAGTGGGCTCTTCTCGAATCCGAGATAGATCAATGTACGATCAAGCTTGATGTTCCACGCCCGAGGGGCTTGCCGTAGCCTGTACAGCGCCTTGTGTAGCTTCAAAACCTTGTGTTCTTCTTCCTCTTTGATGTATCCCGGTGGTTGCTTCACATAAACTTCTTCTTCTAACTCCCCATTCAAAAACGTGGATTTCATATCCATGTGATGCAATTTCCAAGATTCTTGAGCTGCGAGAGCGGTAAGTAATCTCACCGATTCCATCCTTGCAACGGGAGCGAACACTTCTTCGAAATCCACACCTTGCTCTTGCACATAACCCTTGGCAACTAGCCGAGCTTTGTGTTTCACCAACTTCCCTTCGGCATCCTTCTTGATCTTGTACACCCACTTGAGCCCTATGGCCTTGTGATTGTTGGGTAGATCGACAAGATCCCATGTATCGTTGTCGCGGATCGACCCCAACTCCTCATCCATAGCCCGACGCCAACACTCCTCCATATTAGCGTCCTCGAATTTCGTCGGCTCCTCGGTGAGTAAACACCGACCTTGTCCTCTCCCTCGTGCACGCGTTGTACGAAGGGTCTCCGGCGGATACAACTCCAGTACACTTCGGAATTTTTCTGGAGTAGGTGGCCGTCTCCTTTCTTCCTGTACACTTGGAGGAGACGTGAAAGCTGACGTAGTACTTGTTTCAGTGTCTACTGAATTTCCTGCAGTTTCTGTCGGTGTACTGCATGTTGGCGAAGTGACATCGTCGCCCGCGTCCACTTCTGGACTACCGCTAGTCCCTCCTGGACAGGAGTGTGCAGCTGATGGGCCACTTGCGCCAGGGCTCTCGTCCGCGCGTGGACTGGATGGCGACGCCAAGCCTCCAGGTGCAGCGCGTGAGCTCCTGCTCGTGCCGGGACTCCCACGTGGAGAGACGTCTCCAGGCGTAGCGCTGCAGCTGCTCGCTTCCGTACCTCCATCTTCTGAGCCAGCGCCTAAATCCGTAACGCCACGGGACGTTGTTTCTTGATCATTTGCATGCGCATCACTGTAGACTACAGTAAATATTTCATCAGAAATTGATTGTACCGGTTTCACAGAGCCCCAATTCCATGATTTCTCCTCCTCGAAGACGACGTCGCGTGTCACCACCAACTGTTTTTTCACTGGATTGTACGCGCGATACGCCTTCGAACCGTATTCATAGCTGATCATGACCATTGGAGTACTTCGATCCGCCAACTTGCTAGTATTGCCAGTCACCGTCTTCACATGCGCCACGCACCCGAAAGTGCGAAGATGATCAAACGAGGGCTTGCGCCCGTACCATGCTTCGTACGGCGTCATACCAACTACACTCTTAGTTGGCGCCCTGTTCAGCAAATAGACAGCTGTACTAACTGACTTACCCCAAAACCTGTTGGGGTTCGTAGCATGGAAAACAAAAATTTTCTATCGCATACAAACAAATAAGCCAAGATCTATCTACTAGATTGTAGCAACGAGTCGATGGTATAACTTACCCTCGAAGATTCCAAAGCGTTTAACGAGAGCGGATTCTCGTGGGTGATGTAGTCGTACTCTTTCCGATCTCAAGATCGTGTAGACGATCCTTCCGGCGCCACGTTCCGGCAGCGCTCCCGCAGTCGGTCACACGTTCGGTACTCGACGAAGACCTTCCTCTCCCTTGTTCCAGCAGGCAGCGGAGGTTGTAGCACTCTCCTTGCGATTCCGGCAGCACAACGGCGTGGTACCGGAAGTAGAGGGGAAATCCCGCAGGGCTTCGCCTTAAGCCGGTGCGAGTATGGTGGAGCTTATGAGAGAGGCTATTAGTGGTCTAGTAATTAGACACACCAATTAGAAGGCTCTAAACCAATTAGAAGGCTCTAAACCGCTGGCTAAATCAATTAGAAGCTCTAAACCAAAACGGCTCTAAACCGGAGGTAGAAGATAGGAACTTGTGTGTTCTAGGAGGGAGCCCTGCCCCTCCTTTTATAGGTGGGGAGGCGCGGCCAGGGGAGGGGAGTCCCTCCCCAAGTCGGCCTTGGGCTGGGCGCCGGCTTGGAGGAGTGGGACTCCTCCTCCAAGTTGGTTCCAACTCCTCTTGCTTGTTTCCCACAGTTTCCTGTTTTAGCCGTTTGACTTTCAAACTGGCAATTTGACTTTCATGTTTTTGGAACAGCAAGAACACTTAGTACATGATGCAATCATTCAATGACACACTCATGTACCCTCCCCCCCCCCCCCCGGAGTGCCGGACAATCCGGAACCTTCTAGAACATTCCCGATGAAAACACCGGAATCATTCCCGAACTCCAAAACGGGACTTTCCTTATATGAATCTTATTCTCCGGACCATTCCGGATCACCTCGTGATATCCCGGATCCCATCCGAGACTTCGAACAACATTCGGTCTCTTTCTCATAATACCATAACTACTCAAACAACGTCGAATCCTTAAGTGTGTCTCCCTACGGTTCGTGAATTATGCGGACATGATCGAGACACTTCTCCGAACAATAACCAATAGAGGAATCTGGAAATTCATATGGCTCCCACATATTTCTACGATTACTTTGCGATCGAATGAACCACTTACATACGATACCAATTTCCCTTTGTCTCACGATATGTTACTTATCCGAGGTTATGATCGTCGGTATCTCTGCATACCTAGTTCAACCTCGTTACTGATAAGTACTATTTTCTCGTTCCCGTGATATGTGATCCCTTGTGACCAAGTCACATGCTTGCAAGCCAATTGGATGACATTCCACCGAGAGGGCCCAGAGTATATCTATCCGTCATGTGGATGGACAAATCCCACTCTTGATCCATGTGTTTCAACCAATACTTTCCGAACACTTAATGCCACCTTTATAGCCACCCAGTTACGGTGTGGTGTTTGATGTCATCAAAGCATCCATCCGGTAAAGGTGATATGCATGATCTCATGGTCGAAGGAATTAGGTTACTATGTATCAGAAAGCATATAGCAATTTGAACTATTGAAATGACTTTGATCTTTTATGCTACGCTTATCAATAGGAGTATGTCCACCATATCATTCTCCTAACGATATGATCTTGTTGTTGATAACATCTCAATGTTCATGATATGGAAACCACAATCATTTAATCAACCAACAAGCTAGTGAAGTATAGAGGCTATACTAGGGACTTCAATTTAAGTTTACAATTCACACAAGTATTAATGTTTCCTTGTTAATACTATTATAGCATGAATATAAACATTTATCATAAACACAAAGATATAATAATAACTATATTTATTATTGCCTCTAGGGCATATCTCCAACAGTCTCCCACTTGCACCAGAGTCATCTAATCTAGATTACATGGTAATATACCGAACACCCATGGCAGTTTGGTCTTGGTCATGTTTTGCCCTCGGGAGAGGTTTAGTCAACGGATCCGCCACATTCAGATCTGCGTGTACTTTGCAAATCTTTATATCCCCATCCTGGATGTGTTCTCGAATAGCGTGAAAACGCAGCTTGATATGCTTCAGCTTCTTGTGTGACCTTGGTTCTTGCGCATTGGCTATGGCGCCCATGTTATCACAGTAGATAGACATTGGGTCCAGCGCACTTGGAACCACACCCAGCTCTATAATGAACTCTTTCATCCATATCGCTTCTTGTGAAGCCTCCGAAGCAGCCATGTATTCCGATTCAGTTGAAGATCTCGCCACAACGCTTTGCTTTGCACTCCTCCAGCTAACTGCTGCACCATTCAAAATAAATACGTATCCAGATTGTGATTTAGAATCATCCGGATCGGTGTTCCAACTAGCATCGGTGTAACCATTAACAACGAGCTGTTCATCACCTCCATAAGAAAGAACCATATCCTTAGTTCTTCTCAAGTACTTAAGGATGTTTTTGACCGCTGTCCAATGATCCACTCCTGGATCACTTTGATATCTGCTAGTTAGACTAACAGCATATGCGATGTCGGGTCTAGTACATAGCATGGCATACATTAGAGATCCTATGGCTGAGGCATAGGGAGTTTTACTCATCCTTTCTCTATCTTCTGCCGATGTCGGACTTTGAGTTTTACTCAAGGTCGTATTGGGCAACATGGGCAAGAACCCTTTCTTGCTTTCTTCCATTCCAAACTTCTTTAGAACTTTGTCCAAATATGTACTCTGTGACAATGATATTTGGCGTTTCGATCTATCTCTATAAATCTTTATGCCTAATATGTAAGCTGCTTCGCCAAGATCCTTCATTGAAAAACTATTATTCAAATATTCCTTGACACTATTAAGAAGGTCTACATCATTCCCAATCAACAATATGTCATCCACATACAGTATTAAGAATGCTACAGAGCTCCCACTCACTTTCTTGTAAATACAAGCTTCTCCATAAGTTTGTATAAAACCAAAACTTTTGATTACCTTATCAAAACGTTGATTCCAACTTCGTGATGCTTGCTTCAATCCATAGATGGACCGTTGAAGCTTGCATACCTTGTTAGCATCTTTAGGATCGACAAAACCTTTGGGTTGCATCATATACAACTCTTCATCAATGTCTCCATTGAGGAATGCTGTTTTGACATCCATCTGCCATATCTCATAATCATAATATGCAGCGATTGCTAACATAATCCTCACAGACTTTAGCTTCGCTACCGGTGAGAAAGTCTCATCGTAGTCAACTCCTTGAATTTGTCGAAACCCTTTTGCGACAAGTCGAGCTTTATAGACAGTAACATTACCATCAGCATCTGTTTTCTTCTTGAAAATCCATTTGTTCTCGACAGCCTTCCGGCCATCCGGTAAGTCCACCAAAGTCCATACTTGGTTTTCGTACATGGATCCAATCTCGGATTTCATGGCTTCTTGCCATTTATTGGAATCTGGGCTCATCATCGCTTCCTCATATGTCTCGGGGTCATCGGTGTTGTCCACCACCATGACATTCATAACGGAATCATACCAATCTGGAGTGGTACGAGTTCTCGTTGACCTCCGAGGCTCTGTAGTAACTTCAACCGAAGTTTCATGATCACCATCATTAGCTTCCTCTCTTATTGGTGCAGGCACCACAGGAACTTCTTCCGGTGCTGCGCTACTCGCAATTTCGAGAGAAGGTTCGACAACCTCGTCGAGTTCTACTTTCCTTCCAGTCACTTCTTTCGAGAGAAATTCCTTCTCTAGAAAGGATCCATTCTTGGCAACGAAGATTTTGCCTTCGGATCTATGATAGAAGGTATACCCAATAGTTTCCTTCGGGTATCCTATGAAGACGCATTTTTCCGCTTTGGGTTCAAGCTTGTCCGGCTGTAACTTCTTTACATAGGCTTCGCATCCCCAAACTTTAAGGAACGACAATTTAGGTTTCTTCCCAAACCATAATTCATACGGTGTCGTTTCAACGGATTTAGACGGTGCCCTATTTAAAGTGAATGCGGCTGTTTCTAATGCATAACCCCAAAATGATAGCGGTAAATCTATAAGTGACATCATAGAACGAACCATATCTAAGAGAGTTCGATTACGACGTTCGGACACACCATTACGCTGTGGTGTTCCCGGCGGTGTCAATTGTGAAAGTATTCCGCACTTCTTTAAATGCTCGCCAAACTCGTAACTTAGATATTCACCTCCACGATCAGAACGTAGAAATTTAATCTTCTTGTTACGTTGATTCTCTACCTCACTTTGAAACTCCTTAAACTTCTCGAAAGTTTCGGACTTATGTTTCATGAAATAGATATACCCATATCTACTCAAGTCATCCGTGAAGGTAAGAACATAACGATAACCACCGCGCGATGCTACACTCATTGGACCACACACATCGGTATGTATGATTTCCAATAAGTCCGTAGCTCGCTCCATCATACCAGAAAATGGAGTCTTAGTCATTTTACCCATCAGACATGCTTCGCATCTTTCAAGTGATTCAAAATCAAGTGATTCAAGAAGTCCATCGGAATGGAGTTTCTTCATACGTTTCACTCCGATGTGACCAAGACGACAGTGCCACATATAGGTAGAATTATCGCTTGATTTCAAACGTTTAGCCTCAATGTTGTTGATATGTGTATTTCCACTATCGAGATTCAATAAGAATAGACCATCTATCAAAGGTGCATGTGCATAAAACATATTACTCATATAAATAGAACAACCATTATTCTCAGATTTAAACAAGTAACCGTCTCGCAATAAACAAGATCCCGATATAATGTTCATGCTCAACGCAGGCACCAAATAACAATTATTTAAGTATAAAACTAATCCCGATGGTAGATGAAGAGGTAGCGTGCCGACCGCGATCACATCAACCTTTGATCCGTTTCCCACGCGTATCGTCACCTCGTTCTTCGCTAGCTTCCGTTTATTCTGCAGCACCTGTTTCGAGTTACAATTATGAGCAACCGAACCAGTATCAAATACCCAGGCACTACTACGAATACTAGTGAGATACACATCAATAACATGTATATCAGATATACCTTTCTTCTTGATGTTGCCGTTCTTCAAATCCGCCAAGTACTTTGGGCAATTCCGCTTCCAGTGACCTACTCCCTTGCAGTAAAAGCACTCAGTTTCAGGCTTTGGTCCAGCCTTGGTTTTCTTCGTCGGCGTGGTAACTTTCTTACCACCCTTCTTGAAGTGTCCCTTTTGCTTAGACTTGCCCTTCTTGAATTTGCTGGTCTTATTGACCATCAACACTTGGTGCTCTTTCTTGATCTCCACTTCTGCAGATTTTAACATAGCAAATAGTTCTGGCAACTCTTTGTTCATGTTCTGCATGTTGTAGTTCATCACAAAGTTCCTGTAACTTGGTGGCAATGACTGGAGGACGCGGTAAACCCCCAAAGCATTAGGAATCACTATACCCAAGCTTTGAAGTTTGTTTGCGTGCCCAGACATCTTAAGCACATGCTCACTGACGGAGCTGCCCTCTTCCATCTTGCAGTTAAAGAACTTTTCAGAAGCTTCATAACTTTCAATTGCCGCATGAGTCTCAAAAATTAATTTGAGATCCTCGACAATATCATATGGGTCTAACTCTTCAAACCTTTTTTGAAGCTCCGATTCTAAACCATACAAGATAGCACACTGAACTATGGAGTACTGATTCTTCCGAGCGAGGTAAACATTCTTTACTTCATCGGGAGCATCAGCTGCAGGTGGGTCACCCAGCGGTGCATCCAGCACATAGGTCAAATTACCAGCTGTGAGGACAATCCTCAAATTGCGGAACCAATCCGCGAAGTTGCTTCCATTGTTTTTCAACTTTTCTTTCTCTAGGAACGCATTAAAATTGATGGTAGGGGCTGCCATTGATCTACAACATATTTGCAATAGTTTAGACTAAGTTTATGACAAATTGAGTTCAAATTAATTAATGAAATTAAACTAGGTGAACTCCCACTCAAAACAACATCCCTCACATTGTTTTAGTGATCACACGAACCAAATCCACTACATCAACACCGATCATCACGAGAGTTGATATAGTTTTAATGGCGAAAAATCATCATGTTCATCATATCTACTATATGATTCATGCTTTACCTTTCGGTAATCCGTGTTCCTGAGACCATGTCTGTACATGCTAGGCTCGTCAAGATCAAACCTTAGCCACCGCATAAGAAAATCTGGCTTGCTTACGTTGTATACACTTGCGGAATCTAACACACCCGATCATCACGTGGTGCTTCGAAACAACAAGCTTTAGCAACGGTGCTAACTAAGGGCGAACACTTTATGATTTGAAATTCATGTGCATGAGGGATCATCTTATAATGCTACCGTCGTCTACTAAGCAATACAAGATGCATAAAGGATTAACATCACATGCAATTCATAATATGTGATATGATATGGCCTTTCTTCTTTGTGCTTCCGATCTCCATCTTCAAACACGAACATGATCTCCATCATCACCGGCATTGCATCAAGGTCAATGACGCTTCACCATGGTTGTCGTCCACCGGCTTCAACTATTACAACTACTTTGAATAGACACGCGGGTCTTAACATAAATTAAAGACAACCATATGGCTCCTGCCGGTTGCCAACTTACAATAAGGAACATTGCATACATCAAATATAATCACAATCATGGCCATATCACATCACTGCACACCCCTGCAAAACAAAGTTAGACGCTTCTACTTTCTTTGCATATTTTACGTGGTTTGGGGCTTTCAATAAGTGTCGTTCTAACTTACGAACAAGAACCACAACATTGATACTAGCATTGTTGATTACCCGTTGTAAATTGGATCTTAACTATGCTAGGAGAAACAGGCACCCGCAAAGCCACTTATGCAATACAAGTTGCATGTCAAGCGTGGAGCAAGTCTCATGAACGATGTCATGTAAGGTTAGCCCGGGCCGCTTCATCCCAACATACCGCAAGATGCAAAGTACACAAAAAGCAATCTACAATAAAAGCATCAACGCCCACAATGACCATTGTGTTCTACTCGTGCAACAGATCTACATATAGACACGGCTCTGATACCACTGTTGGGGTTCGTAGCATGGAAAACAAAAATTTTCTATCGCATACAAACAAATAAGCCAAGATCTATCTACTAGATTGTAGCAACGAGTCGATGGTATAACTTACCCTCGAAGATTCCAAAGCGTTTAACGAGAGCGGATTCTCGTGGGTGATGTAGTCGTACTCTTTCCGATCTCAAGATCGTGTAGACGATCCTTCTGGCGCCACGTTCCGGCAGCGCTCCCGCAGTCGGTCACACGTTCGGTACTCGACAAAGACCTTCCTCTCCCTTGTTCCAGCAGGCAGCGGAGGTTGTAGCACTCTCCTCGCGATTCCGGCAGCACAACGGCGTGGTACCGGAAGTAGAGGGGAAATCCCGCAGGGCTTCGCCTTAAGCCGGTGCGAGTATGGTGGAGCTTATGAGAGAGGCTATTAGTGGTCTAGTAATTAGACACACCAATTAGAAGGCTCTAAACCAATTAGAAGGCTCTAAACCGCTGGCTAAAGCAATTAGAAGCTCTAAACCAAAACGGCTCTAAACCGGAGGTAGAAGATAGGAACTTGTGTGTTCTAGGAGGGAGCCCTGCCCCTCCTTTTATAGGTGGGGAGGCGCGGCCAGGGGAGGGGAGTCCCTCCCCAAGTCGGCCTTGGGCTGGGCGCCGGCTTGGAGGAGTGGGACTCCTCCTCCAAGTTGGTTCCAACTCCTCTTGCTTGTTTCCCACAGTTTCCTGTTTTAGCCGTTTGACTTTCAAACTGGCAATTTGACTTTCATGTTTTTGGAACAGCAAGAACACTTATTACATGATGCAATCATTCAATGACACACTCATGTACCCTCCCCCCCCCCCCGGAGTGCCGGACAATCCGGAACCTTCTAGAACATTCCCGATGAAAACACCGGAATCATTCCCGAACTCCGAAACGGGACTTTCCTTATATGAATCTTATTCTCCGGACCATTCCGGATCACCTCGTGATATCCCGGATCCCATCCGAGACTCCGAACAACATTCGGTCTCTTTCTCATAATACCATAACTACTCAAACAACATTGAATCCTTAAGTGTGTCTCCCTACGGTTCGTGAATTATGCGGACATGATCGAGACACTTCTCCGAACAATAACCAATAGAGGAATCTGGAAATTCATATGGCTCCCACATATTTCTACGATTACTTTGCGATCGAATGAACCACTTACATACGATACCAATTTCCCTTTGTCTCACGATATGTTACTTATCCGAGGTTATGATCGTCGGTATCTCTGCATACCTAGTTCAACCTCGTTACTGATAAGTACTCTTTTCTCATTCCCGTGATATGTGATCCCTTGTGACCAAGTCACATGCTTGCAAGCCAATTGGATGACATTCCACCGAGAGGGCCCAGAGTATATCTATCCGTCATGTGGATGGACAAATCCCACTCTTGATCCATGTGTTTCAACCAATACTTTCCGAACACTTAATGCCACCTTTATAGCCACCCAGTTATGGTGTGGTGTTTGATGTCATCAAAGCATCCATCCGGTAAAGGTGATATGCATGATCTCATGGTCGAAGGAATTAGGTTACTATGTATCAGAAAGCATATAGCAATTTGAACTATTGAAATGACTTTGATCTTTTATGCTACGCTTATCAATAGGAGTATGTCCACCATATCATTCTCCTAACGATATGATCTTGTTGTTGATAACATCTCAATGTTCATGATATGGAAACCACAATCATTTAATCAACCAACAAGCTAGTGAAGTATAGAGGCTATACTAGGGACTTCAATTTAAGTTTACAATTCACACAAGTATTAATGTTTCCTTGTTAATACTATTATAGCATGAATATAAACATTTATCATAAACACAAAGATATAATAATAACTATATTTATTATTGCCTCTAGGGCATATCTCCAACAAAACCTGCTTGGCATGCCTTTGATCTTCATCATGTTGCATGCCATGGCCACCACGGTTTGGTTCCTTCTTTCCACAACACCGTGTTGCGGTGAATATGGTGCGGTGAGATACCGCCGGATCCCATGAGCTTCACAAAACGCCTTGAATTCATTGGATTTGAACTCCCCACCCCGATCGGTACGGAGGGCCTTCAACTTTGCCTCGGACTCCACCTCGGCCGCTATCTTCACAATCCTGAACGCTTGCAAAGCTTGATCCTTACTCTTCAGCAACACAACCCACATGTATCTACTGAAGCCGTCGACGATTAGCAAAAAGTACTTGTTCCCGGCGGGGGTCGCCGACGTGATTGATCCGCATAAGTCTCCATGCACCAACTCAAGAACCTTACTTGCTCGATATTGACCCTCCCTTAGAAACGGGGCTCGCCTTTGCTTCCCAATGAGACAACCGTCGCACACCTGCTCAACATGATCAACACACGGTAAGCCACGTACCATCTCCTTCTGTCCAAGTTGTCACAGAGCTTGAAAATTTAGATGTCCGTAGCGTGCATGCCACTTCCACGTCGAGTCTTCCATGCTTGTCATCAAACATACTGGATCTGCCCGATTGAGATTGAGGATGTAGAGTCTATTCTTCGACCTCTCCACCTTCATGATGAGCTGCCTTTGGCGGTCATATCCCCACAGGAACTCGTCCTCCAACACGATCTTGCATCCACGCTCCGCGAGCTGACCAAGACTGATAATGTTGGTCTTAAGCTTGGGAATATAGTACACGTCAGTGAGTACCTTGTGACCTCCATCCTTCAACTCAAACAGGACAGTGCCTCGTCCTGCAATCTCCACCTTCGACCCATCGCCGAATCGAACGAAGCCTCCAACCGTGAGGTTCAACTTAGAAAACTGAGCCTTGTCGCCGGTCATGTGGTTGCTAGCGCCTGTGTCGAGGTACCAAACGTCGTGAGCCGTCTGCATCCTCCGCGGGAAGACCTTCTCTTCCACGAGCGTGACGATCTCCGTAGCGGACTCCTGAGGAGTTGATTCCTTGGTGGTCATTAACTCGCAAGCTTCGAGCATGAGCATCATCGGTCCATGATCTCCTTCCTTCGCCATGAGAGCCTTCTCCTTTGAATGGTTGGGACACTCCGATTTGAAGTGCCCGAGCTGATTGCACTTATGGCAGCGAAGATTCTTCTTGTCGAATTTATTTTTTGGCTTCTTTTGCTTATTGCCCGACTTCTTCGCCGAGACCGAACCATGCCACTGCCAGATGCCTTATCGCTCCTCTCCTTGGCGACCATTTCCTGCCACTGGGCACGTGTAAGCATGAGGTGCTCATCTTGATTCGCGTCGCCGTAGGTGATCTTCATCCGCTCGTCATGCGCCTTGAACCGTCCAACCAGGTCATCCATCGTGAGGGTGGTGAGATCAACGCATTGCTCGATTGCCGACACCACAGATATGTACCGCGGTGGCGCTGCACGTAGGAAACGACTGAGATATCTTCCAGCTTTTCACCTTGCGCGCGAATCCCGTTGACAATTGTGGCTACCCTCGAGGCAAAAGCGTCTAGCGTCTCATCTCCTCCCATCTCTAGGTTCCCGTACTTCTTCTGCAAGATTTGTAGGGTCGCCCTGCGGACGCGCTCGTGCCCAAGATTCAACGTCTTGAGTGTCGCCCACGCCTCCTTTGCAGATACCTTCGAGATTCAGGTGCTGCATCACGTCTGCCGGCACCACGGAGCCGATGGCCGTGAGTGCCTGTCGGTCCTTGCGGTACTTCGACAAGCCCTTCTTGAACTTGTCGCCGTCGGGATCGACAGCCTCCCAGATGTCGTTGCCCTCCATGGCCCACTCCATCCGTTTCGTCCACGTCGTGTAGTTACCGCGATCATACCGCGGGTACTGCGACGATACCGATGCACCCGCAGCCGCACCAGAGTACTCGCCTAGCTCCTTGTCCGTCATGACCTCACGTTACTAGGAGATCCTCCGCGGCTCTGATACCAATTGTTGGCCTAGCCCCGATCGCCGAGTGCAGTCCGGCATGACGACAACGATGATCCGGCGAGTTCACGCACGTATAGTACGATCAGCCTAGCACTTTGAGCTAGCTAGCTGATCAAACTCTCAACTCACACGAGTACGTACGTACAGGGAAAAAACAATATATGGCCACAGGGCCCTCTCGGTCCTGCTGTTTGTATTGAATCTCACGGTGTCTTATAAGGCTAGTACATAGGTGTATATATACCTGGCAAGACGACGCAGCGTCAATACGAATAGGTGTTGGACTACTATTCCTACTCGGTCAGTATACGGAACACACACGCACACGACACCGTTCCGTGTCCTATCGGGATTATTATTCCTAACAGAGCTGCTGGCGGTGCAAACGTGAGGGAGAGGCCAAGCGATGCGAGAAATGGAAAATGGGACAGACCAGGGCCGTACCTTAGAAATTGGAGCCCCGGTTCAAAATATGAAAGTATGTCCCGTGAAGTTAGTCTCTTTTTTTAGTAGCGTGTTGGTCATACAATTTTCTTTCAGAATTTTTTTTTCTAAAACAAGTGAACTCTTTTTTTTGCGAAATACCACCGATCTGTTAATAATCATCAACAGTAGTACAAAACGTTTACAAGTAATAAAAATTATAAATAGGTCATTGGGCCACCTAGCGACGACTACAAACACTAGCGCGAGCTGAAGACGTGCCGCTGTCCTCGCCCCTCCATCACCGGAGCCAGGCAAAACTTGTCGCAGCTGAGCTTGTTATAGTAGACAGACGGAAAGTCGTCGTGCTAAGGCCACAAAGTACTAACGCACTAGAACAACAATCATCGCCAATGATGACAACCGTAGATCGAAAGAGATTGACCTGAAAACAAACTAACGAATATGAAAACAGACTAGATCCTAGGAGATCCGCCGGACAAACGACACCATGCACCCTCCATTCGGCGTTAGAAGCACCTCCGCAGCGAGGATAGAGTGGGAAGAACCTTATTCTAATTTCAGGATATAGCCGTCGCCTCAACATCCCGAAGAAGACACTTGAAAACAGGCTAAACAAAGAACCAAAAATCTCCAATATCGACCTCTAATTCAACATTTCATCTATGTTGCAATCGTCATAAAAATATTCAATTAAATTTTATCAAGGAATATTTTTCATCGAGCTCTTATTGATGCTATTAGGATCAAAAGGACCAACAGAACTAAGAGGAAAACACCCAATACTATAGATAGAAACTAGCTAAGGGCTAAAAATAATTGCCGCCAATTACCAATTTACACAGGTAGAAGAGGGAATGTAACGAAATAGAGAAATTGCCGCCACTTACAAATTCATACAGCTAGAAGAGAGAAGGTTAGAACATGGTAGTACTAGATATTTCTAGTAACATGGAGCCACACTTTTCTTTGCACTTTGTATATTTGCCATTTTCTGTGTCACTGACATGTGGTGGTCATATGGCAAATATGCAAATTTCAGATAAAAAGTGTGGAAAATATGCAAAAATTGATTGGTGGAATGCGGCTCTTTTGGAGCTCGTTCAGAGGTCTGTCTCCACGAAAACAGCCCTTGAGTCATCTTCTTCAGTCTTTGCTTTGTTTACTTTGTTTGGTAGCCCGTGTTGTATCGGTTGGATCAAAATTGACTCGGTGATTGCTTGCCCTCACCCAATAAAAAACTGTCTTTTAGAATCACATCTTATTCATATGGTGCATTTATCTCATAGCTTACACTGCAATCAACAAGATAAACAACAAGATACATGAAATGAAACATAGAGATCTGGTTATGCGTCTACCGATGGACGTACTCACCGACATGCTCCGCCACCATGGCATGGCGAGCCATCATCGATGGCGAGACACTTCAGGAATGCATCAAGGCGACGACGGCCTTTTCCTACGGCCCGTTGGCATAGGGCACGACCCAGGCAGCCCACCGTCGGCAAAGGACACTCTGGACCGTGGGCAGCCATCAGCATCGGCTTAGGGACTTGGCCATGACGGCGATGCGATGGCATCAGAGCTATGCCGACGATAATGCCCTCGGCATAGCTATTTTCCTTTTTACCACATTAATCTTAGAAAAATCATAACTAAATTATTCTAATTCAGAAAAATACAAAATAATATATCAAAATTTGCAGCAAAATAAGATCTATCTATCTACACTCAAATATTACACATTTGTACTGAATAAAAATTAAGTAAGACATAAAATTTTACATATACTTTAACACATTTTAAAAGATATTAAAAATAGAAAATATGGAGGAATACCTCAAAAACTCCTACTACGGGGCTACCGGAGTGAATCTTGTCATAAAATGGTCATATTATTTGTTTTCCAATGCAAGTTTAGCGAGGCTCAATCCCGAGCTAAGAATCTCCATGCCCACTGTTTTGCACATAGTTTAAAACAGGCATCAGAAATTCAAAAACGATTCAAACAATGTAAAATATCGGGTGGTGTCATATTATGTGACATAGTTTTAAAAAAATTACCAAACTTGGGATATTGCAAATATCTCAAAAAAAAATTCTCAGAAATGAGCTGTCATGTTTGAGGTGTCATGGTTTTTAGGCCAAAAGACCAATGTTATGGATATAATCACAGAAGTTTGTGATACTGTGTCAATATTGTGTGCACATGTACATCTTAGGATGGGAAACAATGTTGCAGAAGAAGTTTCCTTTCTGTCACACCAAAAGGCTATTTTCTTTTTTTTGAGTACTAAAAATGGGGTGTTTGTGACGCAACCACTAAATGATAGATTCAAAATGGGACCCTCCCTATTTTTCAAAAATATTAGACCACCTTCCGTGGACAATGTTCCAATCGGGATATCTTAAACCTTTTTCGTCTATCTCTTGCGAAAAAGACAAATTCCTGCCAAATCGATATGAAGTCGGCCAGATTTGAACTATAGATACATGATCTAATGTTCATGATTTTTTAAAAAAAATCATTTTTAGATTCAGAAGATGATATGGATTTCATATTTGAATTACTCTTATTTTTCTGTTCGATTTAGACATATTATTTGTCAAATTATGATTTTATGGATTTAAAGATATTAATTATTCCATATTAAACAAATAGACTAGAAAGTAAAATTATATTATTGTTATTTGAATTTAAGATTTTATTATTATTTATTCCTTGTTGTTTACTTAAGTATTTGTTTGGAATTCAAAAAAATAAATAGGTGCGACATCATGGTCTATGGGTTAATAGGATTAATATGGTAATATTATCTGTTAGGGTTCCGGTGCAGAAAATAAAAAATTCTACGTCGGATCACCCTACTGTCCAAGATCTATCTAATAGTAATGCAGTAACGACCTAGAGGTTTCGAATACATACCTTTATAGTCCAAAAGCGGTTAACGTTCCGAGAGAAACATGGTTGAAGTTGTTGTGCTCGTAGCCAACCTCAAGGTCGCAAAGCTCCTCGCAGGTCACTCGGCCCCTTGCTCCATCACCGTGTAGCAGTCTGGCTCACGACATCCAAAATGCCTCAAGTATTGCACCTCGTAGCTTCATACACATATGGTGTACGACGAAAACCTCCGTCTCCCTGATCTCGCCGGGAGTGCAGAAGTAGATCTCCGGCTTCAGAATCCCCACAGTGCAACGGCGTCCGCAGAGAAACCTTGTTTGCACGACCCTTACATAGGGCCACGGTCACAAGGTATATATAGAGAGGAAGAAAGTCAACCAAATGAATTCTCAAATTTTGTGTTTAATATCATCCATGGACACCCCTTTATGTAGGAAGAGGGGTGAGTCGTCCCCATTAGGTTAGCCATGTGGGACTAATTGCTAAAGGAAAATATTAGGAAAAACTCGTACAGACGGATGGACCGATTTCTCAGCCCATCAAGCAAACTGAGAAAAACAACATCCTGAAGCGACGCCGGCCGGGTGGGACTTGGCCATGGCCCACCCCGTGCCCGCCTACCCTTCCCACATGGTTGCGGTCTACCTGGGTTGGCCTGCGCGCGTTGTCCCGTCACCGCGTCGCCCCCGCGTGGCAGCAAGTGCAAGGCCGAATTGGGCGCAACCGGCCGGCCTCGCGCCTGCCAGCGCTTGCCCACGATTGGCTGCGGGTGAAAGGATACAGATGTCGCCTAGAGGGGGGTGAATAGGCGATTAAAATTTTTCGAGAGAGGCTCGACAAAGACGGAATTAAACTAGCATTTACTTTGTCAAGCACAACCTAGAACAACTAGGGTTCACCTATGTGCACCAACAACTTATGCTAAGCAATACAAGCAAAAATGTGATAGAAAGATATAGATTACTTCAAGCACGAAGGCTATCACAATGTAAAGTGCATAAGTAAAGAGCTCGGGTATAGAGATAACCGAGGCACACGGGGACCACGATATTTTACCGAGTTTCTCCCAACATGGAGTACGTCTCGTTTGAAGAGGGGGTGGTATCTAACCACCTACGCCACAAAAGTTCTCCCTTATTCTCCGGTGAATCTCACCCCAATGGGATCGATCCACACTTACACTATCGGTGCACTTGCCGGTGGCAACCGGAACCTCTCACAAGGTTGGGGCACTTCTCCACAACTTAATTGGAGGCTCCCAACAAACGCCACCAAGACCACAATGTCACCAAGGCCACAAAACCGTCTAGGGCTCCAAGAACCCAAGAGGGACAAGCTCCAATAAGTAACTCAAACCAAATCCTCTGAGGAGAACACAAACCGATGCACCGAATGCAAATGGCAAAACACCACAAAGGTCCTCCAATCCCTCACTCTCAAGTTCCCACAAAGCTACTAAATCTATTGGGGAAACAAGAGATGAGGAATCAAAGAGGAACACAAAATCCCCCAAAATCTAGATCCCCAAAGATACACTCACAAAGAGATGAACCGGTTAGGTCAAAACGTGGATCTAGATCTCCTCTCTCTTCCACTCAAATATGGGCAAGAATCATCGGAGGGGAAGAGATTAGTCAAGCTTCAAAATCTAGAGCAAGTGTGGACAAAGCTTAGACTAATAGAAGAGAAAGAGTAAAATGCATCGGCAGTCCCAGTTTTTTACGGCTATGTCTGAAACAGTCCCGAAACTTGCAAAATGCCTCAAAACGGAACTCAAACTTGTCATCGATGTCCATATACGGTCCTAGATACGTATATGATGACATGGCACTGTAGGTGGACCCGCCGCGCCATCATAAAATGCTTCTCCACACCAAAGTTCGTCTTATGTTCTTCTCAAAAAAAAATCCTAGTAGTAGTACGGAAGTTTGACTTCGAAATATACATGTTATTTTGACAGAGAACATTCCACACTTGCAAACAATTGCAATTGACGTTCTCTCTCATGTGGCATTAGAATACTAATCGAGTTGATAAACATAATATCTTTAACAGGTCTATTACTCAATTATACGCGAACTGCGTTGAACACTTGTATTCTAGGTTCGTGGACTCGCATACTCGTTCTGTCCCAAATTAACTGACTCAACTTTGTTTAGATGATACAAAGAGAGTCGATTAATTTAGGACAGAGGGATACATTGAATATTTAACCAAAATCTAAGTAAAAAACATGTCTTCCCTAGTCTCTCGGAGCATACACAAATATAAGTTGTCATGGCATTTTTTAATTTTTTCATGGCATTTTTTTTCTTTTTTAGTCTTTTTTAGGTTTTTTGTTGTGTCATCAGATCCTAATCGTGTGGCCAGGGAAGCGTCGCACTAGTGCCACCATGCACACGATTCGTGCTATAGCATGATCCATATTTAATTATAGTGTTAGCATTTCTTGATTATAGCTTGCTCGGCAAGAGCAACATTGCACTTCTTCCATGGATATAAAATCGTTGTTTGTTGTCTGCATAACTATTTATTTTAAACGGAAGTTTGAATATTTATATTTTTTGCCTGCATGGATTGCAAGAGACTTAATTATGTCTCTGTAGTAGAAAGGGATAAGGTTAATAAAGAGAGGAATTTTATTGAAGACTAATTTGAACAAGGTTCGTGTGATTATTCATAGTCGTTGTACTAGCCAAAGCACAAGAACCTGTTTGGAATTGCCTAATTCTAATATGTTTAGGTAACTGATGAAATGTCTACCACATTGTAAAATACTGGTTCCTATCCTATGTCAAAACCAGGGCCATAGGCTCACAAATCTGAAACACGTGTGCTTCTTTCTATTTGCATCTCTTTTGATAAATCTTCATCCTTGTTTGCTCAGCTGCCTCACAAAAAATTGTCACGTCGATCTGAATCATGTACTTTTTCGGAGCAATGACACTCCGGTAAAAACATGCATGAATCTTCGTCCTTGTGCAGAAAGGCCATTGGCGGCGGGTCCACCTTCATGGCCATGCCATTTTATACGTATCCAGGACCGTATATAGACATCGGTGACAAGTTTGAGGATCAATTTGAGGCATTTTGTAAGTTTTAGGACGGTTTCAGACATAGCCGTCAACTTCTAGGACTGCTGATGCATTTTACTCGAAGAGAAAGAAGCATACTAAACTAAAAACAGGCAAAGCTATTTATATGGACAAACGAAATCTGTCCGTTGGGATGAAATAAATTAGACCGGCCGGTACTACCGGATTGGACCGGCAGTACCGGACCCAACACACCAGCGTGGGTCAACGCAGCGAGGCAGCAAGGAAATAGCAGGGCAGACAGGTGTGGGCACGCGGCAACGCAGCGGCTGCCCGCGAGCCAGGGCGCCAACTGCGGAAGCAGCGCGCGTGTGAGCTGGCAACGAGCGAGGCAAGCAGCGCAGCGGGGAGAGCAGCAGGGCACGCGCGACTCGCGGCCCGGCCCAGCGAGCGGCAGCAGAGCAAGGCGAGCGCGCGGGGATGAGGAGAGACGCGTGCGCGAAGGCAGCTGGCGGCAGCGAGTCAACGCGATCGAGGGCGAGCGCGCCACGCGGAAAAAGCAGCGGCAGCGCGCGCAAGCAGTCGAGGCAGCGACGGCTGGCCCGGCCCAGCAGCGGGGGCGCATGGGAGTGGCGTGCGAGGCCAGCAGCGCGTGGCACAGTGCGCAGAACATAGCGAGCGACGGAGCCAGGCGACCGGGCTAGGACCGGTAGTACCGGCCCGCCCGAGCGGTACTACCGTATGGGTCTGGTATATTTGGCCTGGGCTACCGGGGGATGCAGGAGGTGGGCTGCGCGCGGCCAGCCACGAGCGGTACTGGGTTGTGGTAGTACCGCTCGGTCCAGACAAGATATTTTCCTTTTTCTTTTTCAGTTTAAATAAAGCAACCTTCAAATAATCATAACTTTGGCTAGGAGACTCTGATTGACCCGATTCTAATTGCGTTAGAAAAAGGATGATAAGAGCATGCCAATAAAAAGTGAAAATATTGGTTATCATCAAGTGAGAATGTATCAAGTAATATAATGTGAGATACCTCACTTAGTGAGACACCGGAAAACCGCCAAGATCAAAATCGCAACAAGATATAAACGGAAGATCCGATTTTGATGAACAAGAGCTTGCTATGGAGATTACCACAATCTCTATATCCTCACATGGATAAGACCAAATAACAACCAAATACGATGATGCAAGTATGCAAAGGTTTGAGCTCTCCGAACGATATGATTGAGTTACTCATTCGAGAGCCCCTCTTGATAGTACGGTTATCTATCCTAAACCCTGTCTCCCACACACAACATGAGACCGACAAAAGGGAAAACCTATAAAGACTAAACCTATAAAGGGTTTCGCAGCATAGTAAATCAAAAATTTCTACGGATGCGAACGGGAAAAGCCAAGATCTAATCTAGGAGATGCAAACAACGAGGGGGATAGATGAGATCTTCATACCCTTGAAGATTCACACAGCGGAACGTTCGACGGAACGTGGTTGATGTAGTCGTACTAGCCTTCTCCTCCACGCGATCCAATCCAATCCAACACCGCAAGTGGCGATGCCTCCGAGAGATGCATACGTACGGCACCTCGACGTCTCCTCCTTCCTCGGTCCAGCAAGTGGGGTGGAGAGATAGGTTGGATCTACAACACGATGGCGTGGTGCAAACGGTGGAGAGTTTCTGCGGCAGGGCTTCGCCTACGCGCAATCGGGAGAGAGGGAGAGGGGAGGGCAGCAGCTAGGCGGCTAGGGCTTGAGGAGGTGTGGGGGGAGGGTGCGCCCCTGTCCTCTTTATATAGAGGGGTGGGCGGCTGCCCCTTGCCCCCTCCTCCAAGCCTAGGGCCGGCGGCCACAAGGGAGGAGTGGGGGGCAAGTTCCCCCCTTCTAGAAGCTCTCCCTAGGGTTTCCCCTAGGGCTTGGCCGGCTGGGACTATGGGGCCTTGTGCCCCTGGCCCAATGTGGCCAGGGCACTCCCTCGTAGTCCCACGCCCCCTCCCGACAAGTGGGGCCACGTTGGTCCCACTCCGGAAGCTTCTAGAACCTTCCGGTACAATACCGAACAATCCGAAACAATTCCGAACTCCACAAACTGCTTTCCTTTATATGAATCTTATTCTCCGGACCATTCCGTAACCTCTCGTGACGTCCTGGATCTCATCCGAGACTCCGAACAAAAACTCATAAACCAATTATCCATTATATCCTAGTGTCGAGACACGTTAAGTGTGTGACCCTACGGGCTCGAGAATATGCAGACATGATCTTTTATCAATAATCAATAGCGGGGTCTGGAAACCCATATTGACTCCCACACATTCATCGATGATCATATCGAATGAACCACGATGTCAGGATTCAATCAATCCCATATATATATTCCCTTCGTCGCGCGATATTTTACTTGCCCGAGATTTGATCGTGGGCATCGGCATACCTAGTTCAATCTCGTTCACAGCAAGTACTTTACTCATTCCGTAATCCGATATCACTTTGTGATTAACTCCTTAACCACGTGCTTGCAAGCGGTGTTGATATCGATTACCAAGTGGGCCCAAAGTATATCTCTTCGACTTGGGAGGGACAAATCTCATCTCGATACATACAACCCAACAGGTACTTTCCGATCACCTGAGAGACACCTTTATGATCACCCTCTCATAGGATGACGTTTGATGACCTCAAAGATTTCTTCCGATACCAGGGAGTTGCATTATCTCATGGTCTAAGGAATACAATATTTTACATAAGAAAAGCTTCGCAAAGATGAACACGATGACACGATCTAATTGCTCTGCTTAATTTGGGTTTGTCCATCATATCATTCTCCCAATGATATGATCTCATTATTAATTGACAACTCATGTCTATGGTTAGGAAACCTTAACCATCATTAATCAATGAGCTAGTCCATAGAGGCATACTAGGGACACGGTGTTATTCATAAACCACACAAGTATCAAAGTTTCCGCTTAATACAATTCTAGCATGGAATATAAACTTTATCATGAACAAGAATTATAATAATAACATCTTTATTATTGCCTCTAGGGCATAATTCCAACAGTCTCCCACTTGCACTAGAGTCAATAATCTAGTTTACATCTGGCAACAATCTAACACCCATGGCACTAAGGTGCTGATCATGTTTTGCTTGTGGAAGAGGTTTAGTCAATGGATCTGCGACATTCAGATCCGTATGTACTTTGCTAATCTTCAGATCTCCATCTGTTATATAATCTCGAATTATATGAAACTTGCGGTTGATATGCTTGGTCTTTGGATGATATCTTGGTTCCTTAGCCAGTGATATGGCGCCAGTGTTGTCACACAATATCTCCAGTGGGTCCAAGGCACTTGGAACCACACCAAGCTCAGTGATGAAGTTCCTGATCCAAACTCCTTCACTTGACGCTTCTGCAGCAGCCATATATTCCGCTTCTACTATAGATCCCGCGATCACGCTTTGCTTACAGCTTCTCCGGCTCACAGCTCCTCCATTCAAAATATAAACGTATCCTGTCTGAGATTTAGAATCATCCTTGTCGGCGTCGAAACTAGCATCTACGTAACCTTTTACGACGAGTTGTTCATCACCTCCATAGACTAAGAACATTTCTTTAGTCCTATTTAAGTACTTTAGGATGTTCTTCACGGCCGTCCAGTGTTCCACTCCTGGATCACTTTGGTATCTGCTCGTCAAACTAAGAGCATTGGACACATCCGGTCTAGTACACAGCATGGCATACATGATAGAACCTATGGCCGAGGCATAAGGCACTTTGCTCATAGCTTCTCAATCGTTTACCGTAGCTGGACACTGAGCCTTGCTTAATATCTTACCTGACAACATAGGCACTGAACCTTTCTTTGCCTTATCCATTCTGAACCTTTTCAGAACTTTGTCTAGGTATGTACTCTGGCTTAAAGCTATTAGGCGTCTTTGTCTATCTCTATAGATTTTGATGCCTAATATATAAGCAGCTTCCCCTAGGTCTTTCATTGAAAAACATTTGTTCAAATAACTCTTCACATCGTTAAGCATGTCAATGTCATTTCGAATAATCAATATGTCATCCACATATAGTACCAGAATTGTCACTGAGCTCCCACTCACTTTCTTGTAGATACAAGCTTCGTAGCAATTTGGAACAAATCCAAAGCTCTTGATCACTTGATCAAAACAAAGGTTCCAACTCCGAGATGCTTGCTTCAGTCCATAAATGGAACGCTGAAGTTTGCACACTTTATCAGCATCCTTAGGATTGAGAAAACCTTTGGGTTGCATCATATACAACTCTTCATCAATGTTGCCATTGAGGAACGCAGTCTTGACATCCATCTGCCATATTTCATAATCGTGAAACGCGTCAATTGCTAATAAAATCTGAATGGACTTAAACATTGCTATGGGAGAGAAAGTCTCACCGTAGTCAACACCTTGAACTTGTCGAAAACCTTTTGCGACAAGCCGTGATGTATAGACAGTAACATTACCGTTCGCGTCCGTTTTCTTCTTGAATATCCATTTGCACTCAACGGCCTTTCGGTCGCTAGGAGGGTCCACCAAACTCCATACTTGGTTTTCTCTCGTGGATCCCAATTCGTATTTCATGGCCTCTAGCCATTTCTTAGAGTCTGGGCTCATCATCGCTTCCTCATAGTTCGTAGGTTCACTGTTGTCTACCAACAAGACAGTTAAGACAGGGTTGTCGTACCACTCAGGAGGGGCACGCGACCTGGTCGACCTGCGACGTTCAGTAGTAGCATCGTCTGAAGCTTCATGATCCTTGTCATTAGCTTCCTCTATTGTTGGTGTAGACGGCACTGGAACAATTTCAGGTGTTGCGCTACTCTCCAACTCAAGAGAAGGTTCGGTAACCTCGTCTAGCTCTACTTTCCCCCCCCACTCACTTCTTTCGAGAGAAACTCCTTCTCAAGAAAGGATCCGTTCTTTGCGACAAACACTTTGCCTTCGGATCTGTGATAGAAGGTATACCCAATAGTTTCCTTAGGGTATCCTATGAAGGCGCATTTCTCCACTTTGGGTTCGAGCTTGTCCGGCATCAACTTCTTGACATAAGCTTCGCATCCCCAAATTTTAAGAAACGACAACTTAGGTTTAGCACCAAACCACAGTTCATACGGTGTCGTCTCAACAGATTTAGATGGTGCCCTATTAAAAGTGAATGCAGCGGTTTCTAATGCATAACCCGAAAATGATAACGGCAAATCTGTAAGAGACATCATCGATCGCACCATATCCAATAAAGTTCGATTCCGGCGTTCAGACACACCATTGCGCTGTGGTGTTCCGGGTGGCGTGAGTTGTGAAACAATTCCGCTTGCTTTAAGATGCGTGAGAAAATCATAACTCTAATATTCACCTCCACGATCGGATCATAGAAATTTACTTTTTCTGTTACGATGGTTTTCCACTTCATTCTGAAATTCCTTGAACTTTTCAAATGTTTCAGATTTATGTTCCATCAAATAGATATACCCATATCTACTTAAGTCATCAGTAAAAGTGAGAAAATAGCGATAACCACCGCGCGTCGAAACACTCATTGGTCCGCATACATCGGTATGTATGATTTCCAACAAGTCCGTTGCTCGCTCCATCGTTCCGGAGAACGGGGTTTTGATCATCTTGCCCATGAGGCACGACTCGCACGTGTCAAATGATTCAAAATCAAGAGACTCCAAAAGTCCATCAGAATGGAGTTTATTCATGCGTTTTACACCAATATGACCTAGACGGCAGTGCCACAAATAAGTAGTATTATCACTATCTACCTTGCATCTCTTAGCCTCAATGTTATGGATGTGTGTTTCATCGCTTTCGAGATTCAGAAGAAATAAACCATTCATAACAGGTGCATGACCATAAAAGATGTTACTCATATAAATAGAACAACCATTATTCTCCGATTTAAATGAATAACCGTCTTGCAATAAACACGATTCAGATATGATGTTCATGCTCAACGCAGGCACATAATAACATTTATTGAGGTTTAAAACTAATCCCGAAGGTAAAACTAAGGAGAGCGTGCCGACGGCCATCACATCAACTCTTGATCCGTTGCCAACGCGCATCGTCACCTCATCCCTCGCTAGCCGCCGTCTATTCCGTAGCTCCTGTTTCGAGTTACAAATATTAGCAACTGAACCAGTATCAAATACCCAGGCACTACAACGAGGGCTAGTAAGTAAAACATCAATAACATGTATATCAAATATACCTTTGATGGTGCCAGCCTTCTTGTCCGCTAAGTACTTCGGACAGTTGCGCTTCCAGTGACCCTTGTCCTTGCAATAGAAGCACTCAGTGTCCGGCTTAGGTCCAGAATTGAGCTTCTTCTCAGCAGGGGCAACGCGCTTGCCGCTGCCTTTCTTGAAGGGCTTCTTTGCACCCTTACCTTTCTTAAAGCTGGGGGGCTTGTTGACCATCAACACATGATTATCTTTCTTGATGTCCACCTCAGCAGCTTTCAGCTTAGCGAAGATCTCAGTGATCGTATCAGTGGAACCAATCTGATTATGAGTAACTACAAAACCTTTGTAGCTAGGAGGGAGTGATTGCAGAACTCTGTCAATCTTGAGCTCCTCTAGAATCTTGCAGTCTAGTTGCTCAAGGCGTTGAGTGTAGCCCGACATCTTAATGGCGTGCTCACTAACGGAACTCCCTTCCTCCATCTTGCAGTTAAAGAATTTCTCAGAGATCTCATATCTCTCAGAACGGGCATGAGTCTGAAACATAGTTTTCAGTTCCTCAAGAATCTCAAAGGGCCCGGGGAACTCCTCAAAACGATTTTGAAGGTCCAATTCCATAGAAAACAACATGGTGCTCTTAAGCACACCATAATCATCTTTGCGTGACTGATAAACAGCTTTCTCATCAGCCGGCGCATCTACAGCAGGGGCGTCACCTAGCGCTTTCTCAAGGACATAGTCCTTTTGTCCGCCAGCGAGAATGATTCTCATATTGCGGAACCAGTTGGTGAAGTTAGACCCATTATTCTTAAGCTTTTATTTCTCAGCAAAAACGTTGAAGTTGAAGTTGGACTTAGCCATTTGATCTACAAAATTTGCAAGTACAATTTAGACTATGTTCATGATAACTAGTTCAACTTAATCAAATTACTAGATGAACTCCCACTAAATTCAACATCCCTCAAGTTGTTTAGTGAACATGATCCAAATTCACCACACCTAATCCGATCTTCACGAGAAGAGATGTGGTTTCAATGGTCGACAACAAAGTGTCGATCATATCATTCATATGACTCATGCTTAACCTTTCGGTTCATGTGTTTCGAGGCCATGTCTGTACATGCTAGGCTCGTCAAGTCAAACCCAAGTATTTCCGCGTGTGCAAAACTGGCTTGCACCCGTTGTATGTGAACGTAGAGTTTATAGCACCCGATCATCACGTGATGCTTGAACACGACGAACTTTCGCAACGGTGCATACATGGGGAGAACACAGTTTTATCTTGATCTTTAAGTGATGAATCATCTTATAATGCTACCATCGCGATCTAAGCATAATAAGATACATAAAAGGATAAACATCACATGCATATAATTTTATGTGACATGGTATAGCCAATCTCCGCACAATGATCTCCATCTTGTGCGTGCCAGCATGATCTCCATCACTCCACCATGATTGCCTCCACCACGAATAGCAACTACAACTATTGCTAACTACTTAGCGATAAAGTAAAGCTATTACATGGCGTATAAGAAGTTGACACACAGGTCATACACAATTATAAAGACAACCATATGGCTCCTGCCCGTTGTGTACTCATCGACATGCAAGTCGTGAAACATTACAAAACATGATCATTGCATACAACATACACATCACATCTTGGGCCATACCATATCACAGAAACACTCCCTGCAAAAACAAGTTAGACGCCTCTACTTTGTTGTTGCATGTTTTACGTGGCTTATGGGAGTAACAAGCTAAGAACGATTCTTACCTACGGAAAGCCACAACGGTGATATTATGGTTGACAACATCCGGTGTAAATCCCATGACAACTATAGTGAGAGAAACTGGCATCCACCAGCCGCATGTGTGGAACAAGCCACACGTCAAGTGCGGAGCCGGTCTCGCGAACGAGGTCGCGTAAAGTTGGCCTGGACCGCTTCGATCTCACTATCCCACGTCATAAGAAGTACACAAACAAGAGGCTTACAACAGAAAACATCAACGCCCGCAACAAGCATGTTGCATTCTACTCGTGAAACACATCTACGCATAGATCTAGCTCTGATACCACTGAAGGGTTTCGCAGCATAGTAAATCAAAATTTTCTACGGATGCGAACAGGAAAAGCCAAGATCTAATCTAGGAGATGCAAACAACGAGGGGGGATAGATGATATCTTCAAACCCTTGAAGATTCGCACAGCGGAACGTTCGACGGAACGTGGTTGATGTAGTCATACTAGCCTTCTCCTCCACGCGATCCAATCCGATCCAACACCGCAAGTGGCGATGCCTCCGAGAGATGCACACGTATGGCACCTCGACGTCTCCTCCTTCCTCGGTCCAGCAAGTGGGGTGGAGAGATAGGTTGGATCTACAACACGACGGCGTGGTGCAAACGGTGGAGAGTTTCTGCGGCAGGGCTTCGCCTACGCGCAATCGGGAGAGAGGGAGAGAGGAGGGCAGCACCTAGGCGGCTAGGGCTTGAGGAGGTGTGGGGGGAGGGTGCGCCCCTGCCCTCTTTATATAGAGGGGTGGGCGGCTGCCCCTTTCCCCCTCCTCCAAGCCTAGGGCCGGCGGCCACAAGGAGGAGTGGGGGGCAAGTTCCCCCCCCCCCTTCTAGAAGCTCTCCCTAGGGTTTCCCCTAGGGCTTGGCCGGCTGGGCCTATGGGGCCTTGTTCCCCTGGCCCAATGCGGCCAGGGCACTCCCTCGTAGGCCCACGCCCCCTCCCGACAAGTGGGGCTACGTTGGTCCCACTCCGGAAGCTTCTAGAACCTTCCGGTACAATACCGAACAATCTGAAACAATTCCGAACTCCAAAAACTGCTTTGCTTTATATGAATCTTATTCTCCAGACCATTCCGGAACCTCTCGTGACGTCCTGGATCTCATCCGAGACTCCGAACAAAAACTCATAAACCAATTATCCATTCTATCCTAGCGTCGAGACACGTTAAGTGTGTGACCCTACGGGCTCGAGAATATGCAGACATGATCTTATATCAATAATCAACAGCGGGGTCTGGAAACCCATATTGACTCCCACACATTCATCGATGATCATATCGGATGAACCACGATGTCAGGATTCAATCAATCCCATATATATATATTCCCTTCATCGCGCGATATTTTACTTGCCCGAGATTCGATCGTCGGCATCGGCATACCTAGTTCAATCTCGTTCACAGCAAGTACTTTACTCGTTCCGTAATCCGATATCACTTTGTGATTAACTCCTTAACCACGTGCTTGCAAGCGGTGTTGATATCGATTACCGAGTGGGCCCGAAGTATATCTCTCCGACTTGGGAGGGACAAATCTCATCTCGATACATACAACCCAACAGGTACTTTCCGATCACCTGAGAGACACCTTTATGATCACCCTCTCACAGGATGACGTTTGATGACCTCAAAGCTTTCTTCCGATACCAGGGAGTTGCATTATCTCATGGTCTAAGGAATACAATATTTGACATAAGAAAAGCTTCGCAAAGATGAACACGATGACACGATCTAATTGCTCTGCTTAATTTGGGTTTGTCCATCATATCATTCTTCCAATGATATGATCTCATTATTAATTGACAACTCATGTCTATGGTTAGGAAACCTTAACCATCATTAATCAATGATCTAGTCCATAGAGGCATACTAGGGACACGGTGTTGTTCATAAACCACACAAGTATCAAAGTTTCCGCTTAATACAATTCTAGCATGGAATATAAACTTTATCATGAACAAGAATTATAATAATATATTTATTATTGCCTCTAGGGCATAATTCCAACAGAAGGCAGCTGGCGGCAGCGAGTCAACGCGAGCGAGGGCGAGCGCGCCACGCGGAAAAAGCAGCGGCAGCCCGCACAAGCGGTCGAGGCAGCGACAGCTAGCCCGGCCCAGCAGCGGGGGCGCGCGGGAGTGGCGTGCGAGGCCAGCAACAGGAACGCAGCGCGTGGCACAGTGCGCAGAACATAGTGAGCGACGGAGCCAGGCGACCGGGCTAGGCCCGGTAGTACCGGCCCGCCCGAGCGGTACTACCGTATGGGTCTGGTACAGCCGGCCTGGGCTACCGGGGGATGCAGGAGGTGGGCTGCGCGTGGCCAGCCACGAGCGGTACTGGGTTGTGGTAGTACCGCTCGGTCTAGACAAAATATTTTCCTTTTTCTTTTTCAGTTTAAATAAAGCAACCTTCAAATAATCATAACTTTGGCTAGGAGACTCTGATTGACCCGATTCTAATTGCGTTAGAAAGAGGATGATAAGAGCATGCCAATAAAAAGTGAAAATATTGGTTATCATCAAGTGAGAATGTATCAAGTAATATAATGTGAGATACCTCACTTAGTGAGACACCGGAAAACCGCCAAGATCAAAATCGCAACAAGATATAAACGGAAGATCCGATTTTGATGAACAAGAGCTTGTTATGGAGATTACCACAAGCTCTATATCCTCACATGGATAAGACCAAATAACAACCAAATACGATGATGCAAGTATGCAAAGGTTTGAGCTCTCTCCGAACGATATGATCGAGTTACTCATTCGAGAGCCCCTCTTGATAGTACAGTTATCTATCCTAAACCCGGTCTCCCACACACAACATGAGACCGGCAAAAGGGAAAACCTATAAAGACTATACCTTTGCCTTGAGCATTCCACTCGAGCTAGATGTAGACGAACTTGACCTTCTCAAGTTGGAATGTCTTTCTTGATTCCTCATCATCGATCCATGATCACCGAGGATGACAAGCACAAACATGAGATCTTCTAGAGATGGCGCATTATGAGCTTACACAACATATCTTCTTCTCATTTCATCGACCTTGAAGCCAACACATGCTCCATAGGCCAATGGACAAATCCTACAAGTGCAACTTAATACACACATTAGTCCATAAAAATTGTCATTAATTACCAAAACCACACATGAGGGCCCACATGTTCTTTCAGCGGGTACCTGCCGCCCAGCTCGCGTGGGCTTCCAGGCCCACAAGTAGAAGCAACAGTTTTTTCTGCTTTTTCTTTTTCCTATTTCCAGGGTGACTTCCCCTAGGTTAATTCCCTCCAGGGTTTTTACCTAATGTGAAAGTTGCCATAGAAATTTCAATTTAAATATTTATTTATTATATATTAATTCATAATTAACATATAATAAATATATATTATAAATTTCTATTTATCCGAAACACCTTTTGATCCTTTCCTTTATTCTTTTCTCTGAACAACTTTGAATCTCTCCCCGAAACAATTCCAGTTTCTCTTTCTCTACTTAGATTTTAACTTACGGATGATCTCTATCTCATCATACCCTTAAGTGGATCCCTATCAATAATCAACAGCGGGACCGGGATGCCCATGATGACCCCTATACATTCCAGATGACAATGTTGTTTGAACCATAAATGTCGAGTTCAATTCCCTTTGTTTCTTTGTAAAACCGTGTAGTGTGCTTGATTGAGAGAATGCCCGTCCCTACATATAATTGCTTTACATCCTAGGGTGCCTTTTCCACGCAGTCTCCCCTCATGTCGTGATTCTGGAACACCAATCGCCTTAAGGTTAGGAATAAAATCAACACAGAACTCAATGACCTCCTCTGTTACATAGCCCTTGGAAATGCTTCCTTCTGGCCTAGCACGGTTATGAACATATTTCTTTAAGACTCCCTTGTACCTCTCAAAGGGGAACATATTGTGTAGAAATACAGGACCGAGAATGGCAATCTCTTCTACTAGGTGAACCAGGAGATGCGTCATAATATTGAAGAAGGATGGTGGGAACACCAACTCAAAGCTGACAAGACATTGGGCCACATCTGTTTGTAACCCTGGTAGGCTTTCTGGATCGATTACCTTCTGAGATATTGCATTGAGGAATGCACATAGCTTCACAATGGGTACTCGAACATTTTCAGGTAGAAGCCCCCTCAATGCAATCGGAAGCAATTGTGTCATAATCACGTGGCAGTCATGAGACTTCAGGTTTTGGAATTTTTTCTCTGCCATATTTATTATTCCCTTTATATTCGACGAGAAGCCAGACGGGACCTTGATACTGCTCAGACATTCAAAAAAGATTTCCTTCTCTGCTTTGGTAAGAGCGTAGCTGGCAGGAGTTAAGTGGCATCGTTTACCCTTCTCGTTCTCAGGATGCATAGGCTCTTCAGGGGCCTTCAGACATTGTTGGTCCTGTCGTGCTTCCGGTGTATCTTTTGTCTTCCCATACACTCCTAGAAAGCCTAGCAGGTTCACGCAAACATTCTTCGTCACGTGCATCATGTCGATTGAAGAGCGGACCTCTAAGACTTTCCAATAGGGTAGGTCCCAAAATATAGATTGCTTCTTCCACATGGGCGCGTGTCCGGCATCGTCATTCGGAACAGATAGACTTCCAGGACCTTTTCCAAAGATTACTTCTAGGTCCTTGACCATACCAAATACCTCCTCACCGGTACGGAGGACAGGCTTCCTCCGGGGTTCTGCCAGACGTTTGAAATGCTTGCCTTTCTTTCTTACTGGATGCAGGTTCGGAAGAAATCGGCGATACCCTAGGTACACAACCTTCTTAAATTTATCCAAATATACACTTTCAGTATCATCTAAACAGTGTGTGCATGCATTGTATCCCTTGTTTGTCTGCCCTGAAATGTTACTAAGAGCAGGCCAATCATTGATGGTTACGAAAAGCAATGCTCGTAGGTCAAATGGCTCCCCTTTGTGCTCATCCCACATACGTACACCTGGTTTGGCCCACAGCTGTAAAAGTTCTTCAACTAATGGCCTTAGGTACACATCAATGTCGTTGCCGGGTTGCCTCGGGCCTTGGATGAGCACTGGCATCATAATGAACTTCCTCTTCATACACAACCAAGGAGGAAGGTTATAGATACATAGGGTCACAGGCCAGGTGCTGTGACTGCAGCTCTGCTCACCAAAAGGATTCATGCCGTCTGTACTTAGACCAAACCTTAAGTTCCTTGCGTCACGTGCAAAGTCCGGGTACTCTCGCTCGACTTTTCTCCACTGTGACCCATCAGCGGGGTGTCTCAACATCGCGTCTTTCTTACGGTCTTCCATGTGCCATCGCAATAACTTGGCATGCTCTTTATTTCTGAAAAGACGTTTTAACCGTAGTATTATAGGAGCATACCACATAACCTTGGCGGGAACCTTCTTCCTAGGGGCCTCGCCCTCAACATCGCCAGGATCGTCTCGTCTGATCTTATACCGCAGTGTAGTGCATACCGGGCATGCATCCAAATTCTCGTACTTCTCACCGCGGTAGAGGATGCAGGCATGTATCTTCTGCATGTCTAATCCTAGAGGGCAGACAACCTTCTTTGCTTGGTATGTACTGTCAGGCAACTCATTATTTCTTGGAAGAAGATTCTTCATTTTTACCAACAACTTTGAAAATGCGCTGTCAGTCACACCATTCTCTGCCTTCCATTGCAGCAAATCTAGTGTGGCACCTAGCTTTTTGTGGCCATCTTCGCAAGTTGGATACAACAATGTTTTGTGATCCTTTAACATCTGCTCCAGCTTCTCCTTCTCCTTTTCAGTTTCACATTTTTCCTTTGCATCAGTAATGGCCCGACCAAGATCGTCATCAGCGGGCCCATCTGCTCCCTCTTGATCTTCATTATCTACCTCCGTTGCATTATCATCATATTCAGGATACATATTATGATAGTTTTCATCATCCTCTTCTTCTTCGTTGTCTTCCATCACAACCCCTTTTTCTCCGTGCTTGGTCCAACAATTATAGCTGGGCATGAAACCGGATCGAAGCAGGTGGGCGTGAATGGTTCTGGTATTTGAGTAGTCTTTCTTGTTCTGACAGTGAACACACGGACAACACATAAAACCATTGTGACCACGGTTTGAATTAGCCACAACGATGAAATTTTGGAGGCCCGTAATGTACTCGGAAGTGCGGCGGTCACCGTACATCCATTGCCGATTCATCTGCATTAATATGTAGTATATATCAAAAAATAATAGGGAGATGACCATTTATATATATATAGTACATCAATGACACATGAAACTATAGTTGCCGACCTCGACCGAGACGGAAAGAGCAACAAGAAAGCTTATTTTGAGCTCTCGGGCATTTCACCGAACACCTCTAGTGCATATGAAAAAAACACAAACTAGCACTCTTCACACCCTCTTGCTAGGCTCCAAAATGTGAAAGAATGGAAGAGTGGGGTGTGTGTGGGCTGGGGTGGTGTCTTATATAGCCCCCCCCCCTTTAACACCGGTTCATGCCACGAACCGGTGTTAAAAGGGGGGTGCGCGGGCCACTGGTGCAGGGACCTTTAACACCGGTTCGTGGCACGAACCGGTGTTAAAGGGGGGCTCCTTTAATGCCGCAGGGGCCACGCTGGTACGGCCCCCCTTTAACACCGGTTCGTAGAAGAACCGGTGTTAAATCCCCTTTTCGGGATCAACAAAAGACCTCGTTTCCACTAGTGACCATGCGTATATGATCACCAGAATCAACAATAATATTAGTCGTCATTTTCATGGGCCATGTAAATGTAAGGATTAGAACGAGTGTGTGCGTGCATTTTTAGCTTCTAGTTAGACCTCATTCCCTAAAAAGGCTATGTTCTAGACTTTAATTTAGCTAGATATGCAGTAGTCCAGCAGATATACGTGCTTGTCTACGATCGTTGGTGATGCTACGTTTGCAGCCAAGTCCTGCAGTATGCAATTTAAAACCTACAACTGCCAGACACGGACGGGTCACATGTTATATATACTTATTTGGCATTTATCATATTATGTCATATTAATTACCATGCTGAGTTTAAAAATTACAAAACGACATATGTTAAGTAGAAAAAAAATATGTATGCCGGAAATCAATGAAGTGAAATTTGAAATGCTACTAGCACCGCTAATGTAGTATGCCTTGTGGTTTTTTTTTAGAAAAGAGTATATATTAATATCACAGGGATACCACTTACACCCAGCCTACGCAACAACGCATACCCTAGCGGCTCTACGGATGCACACAGCTAGCTGTAGTAAGAAGGGGCAAAATCCTGATATCATTTTATTTGAAAGAAGTTATGAGTGTTGGTTGGATGCTTAGAGCAACTATAGCAGATCGTGTAAAAAAGTTCATCCTCCGAAATGATTTTAGAGAAGCCTCTAAAACTATATTCGAGGTTACCAGGCTGGAGCTTGTTCACATCCTTTAAAACGACATCCTATTTCTCTTCTAGTTGTCTTATGTGCATGTATATAAACTAGTTTGCATCACTATAGTCGAGGTTACTTGGCCGGAGCTTGTACTACAATCCAACTCAAATTTTGCATCAATATACTTCAGATGTTTCACTATTCAACATCACATAATAAAAAAATCAAATGCATAATTTTAAAGTTACAAAATCAAATTTAAGAAATAATTTAAGGTCCAAATGCATGAAAATATAGAATAAATACATTACAAAACATATAACAACCAAAAGAAACAACACCCACATAGCTCCAACACAAAGAGCATCATTCCGCGCAGCTGCCCAAACCACTCATGCCACTTCATTGCATTCCAGATGCCAAGATCTCTGCTCTCCTGAAGTCCCAATATGTTCTCGCGCGCCATGTCAACTATTTCCATTTGTATCCATCATCATCATCATCATCATCATCAAAAGGAATACCTAGAGAGATGCATCCATCGATTCGAATAGAATCCTTCATCATATCGAACACATACGCATCGCTAATCAAACACATAAACACAAACTAAAAATTCAAAGAGATAAAGGCAAAAAAGTTTCCTATTTGGGGTTTTGTGCAAAACACATGCTTGGGTTGTTCAAGGTGGAGACATCTATGGTGGAAGAAGACGGAGGATGACAGATGGGCAACGAAGAAGGGAGGAGGGGGCATCAGAGGAATGCAAGGGAGATCCATTTTATCTTGCCCCGGCCATCTTCTTATTCAAGCTCGAGCATATGCCCTTTCGAGGAGGCGCTGCCCCGTGGGGTAGGGGGTGTGGAAGATGATGGTGTCACGACATCGCAAATCGACCGTAGAAGCGCTGGCATAGCCGGTGTGGAAGCCGTAGTGTCGGTGGTGGGAGGCGCGATCGACGTGTGAGGGCCTGTCGGCTCCTACGGAGGCGGACCCTGAGGCGCAGGCCAGCTCAGGGTCCATGGCAGCGGTAGCGAGATCCGGTGAATGAAGGTGGCGTGCCGGTGAGGGAGGTGTCGAAGTCATGTGCAGTTAATTGAAGAGCAGGAGATAAGCGCCGCTGAAAATTCTCTGACGCAAAAAGAGGAGCCTCTGTTTTCCATCCGTGTCCTCTTGATTTCAGACTAGCTAGATGTGGTTTTACAAGGCCCTCTATAAAATTTATGGACTGAGGACGGTTTACAAGATCCGTTAGAGTGAATGATGCTCTTGCCCTCTTCCTTTTATTCTAGCGTTTTTTTATAGGATTGGGTGTTTTAGGTGATCTGCTAAAGTTGCTCTTAATAGCCACCATGTATGTGGCAAATAAATGCCTCCATGGAGCCACCATGTTTGATATTTTTTTTCCTCGCAGATTTAGTAGTACATACGTGGTGGATCCATGCCCTAGCTAGGCCACCTACTAAGAAAAATGAGGACCATGCAATGATCAACGGTATCAACAATAATAGTAATAGTTCTCATTCTCATGGGCATTGTATCAGGATTAGAACGAGTGCTAGTCCTCATCATTTCATAAAAGGATATGTGCTAGACTTCAATTTTGCTAGATATGCGATCGCGATGTTACGTCTGCAACCAATAAGTGCAATATGTGATTAAAAACATACAAGTGCCAGACACGAACGGATGTAGGTATTGTACTCCTTGAAACAGTTTTTCTCCCCGTTTTATAAATAAAACCAAACGGTCGAACAATGCAAAATGATGAGAGGATTTTTTTTTACAAAAAGGAATAAAGATAAGCAAAAAAGTGCAAGGAGAACCACTTGCCATCAAAGATAGAGGGACCGAGACCGATGGGTACAAGAGCTCCACGACTATGCTCCCAAGAAGATAACAACGCAATACGCTGCTGTCGAAAAGACCAAGATGGTTAAGGGTTTTCACCTGGAGCCCTGGCGCGGGAAATGTACCCACAATAACGTCCCCAAGAGGGTAATGACACTTGTATGAGTCGTTGGCGTTGGCGTCAAAACGATGAGCTTTCTCTCGGAAAAACATTTGGCCATGTCCGATATCTCGGACCGCCCGCTATCCCTGAGTCAGGCCTCCCGAACGCGAACTGGGAGCTGCCTTTATCGAAGTGCCACCAGCACCAGTAACCCCGCCGCTAGCTTTTAGCTATCCACACGGCCAAAGAGAATGTCCATCACTACCGCCATGTCGCTCGCCGTAGAGACGTCTGCGTAAACCACCTTCCGAGGTCACCAACCCAGCGTCCGTGAGCTTGGTACCAGGGTTCGATGGGCCACTCACCGCGAGGACGACATGTTGGACGTGGTAAACCGGCGACATAACAATCACATGTGAATGGTAGAAGTGCAGTAGGTAGGTGACACCATGCCACCCACGGTCGCCCTCCGCAATCACCGACAGCCAAATCTAGATTCACATTGCCCTGATCTAGCCTACGACTATGTCGCGGCCAATAAGACGTGATTAACCGTCCTCCACTACCAGAGGCGGTCGTCGACCGAACGCAACAGGTAGAGCCTGAGGCCCCGACTAGCCCCACTGTAGCGCTGCAGCGACATGTACACCGCCTTCATCCACCTACAAGTCCACAACGTCCCTTACCTGCATCATCCCCTCCATGAGCTCACCGCCAAGGCACCGTCGAGTGGCCACTGGACAAAGTTCTCCATGGATAGGGCTAGGCAGCCGCCAATGGCCAGCAGATCCATGTTGTTAGGATCGCCTCCCTGCATCCCCATCCTCACCGTCCGCAGCTGCTTGCTCCTGACGGCCACCAACAACACTAGCCACATGCCAGATCGGCGCCTGGCCCTTGCCCATCGTCTTCTGCGCACTACCGCTGACCGATTTTACCCCGTGTAGACCCAGCGCATGTAGGTAGGAAAAAGGCCGCCGCTGCCGACACCTCCTAGGCTTTGCTTGGTGTCCGCCCGCGACGGAGAAGAGGGGGGCGAGAGAGGATGTCGTTGAGGAGGGTTGGGGCTATCACCCACGAGGGACGAGTACATGACCAACGAAGCATTTTCAACGCTGTTGTATAAGTCGTATTATATGTACTAGCTGAATGCCCGTGCGTTGCTACGACTGGTTGTAAACATCTCTTTATGAATTCTTGATGTCAAGTTTGTCCCTTGCACCTCCCTATACAGTTCCTCTTCAATTAGGAAGATATTAGTGTGACCATTTGACGTTGTTCTTCGTCCCCTCCCCGCAAACCTCTTTCCTAGCCATACTCATTGTAGTTGACTTCTCTCCTCCGACTCTCTAACATACCAAAACATTGTGTGTTACAACCTCCCTTGCCAGACTCTAAAGTTTTTCTTTATGTGTTTTTCTCTGCCTATCCATGACGACGGTGTCAATTCCCCTGGATCAAAACTGGTTCGGAACAGTCAATGCCCGGAGTCGGTAGATACGACGGTGCGCATGAAACCTGCAACGACTATGTGGTGCACCTGCTCGCCGCCCCAACAATTCCCATCATGTGACGAGTAGTGCGCAGGAAGCTGACGTTGAGCTGCAGCCCGCAGGTCATCGATAAGGTTTTAGATGATCTGGCTCGTTGGCTCACTGATGTTACGATCAGTGAATAGATCATGTCCAGTCCTACTCCTACTGTAACACTACTTGCAATGGAACATACTAAAACATAACCAAAAGCATGAAACTCAAAAAACGGCGAAGCAATTTCTAGGAAGAGACGCGATGGACGGAGACGTATTTACCGTAAACGGAAACGTATTTATCACCATGGACCAAACCTTAAGACCCGTGCGCTGCTACGTCTACTTAGCTTTCTATCGTTGCATAGGTTCAAACATATATACAAAATATTGACATTATATTAGGAAACATTTATGTTATTGCTTTGCATAATTCGATGGCATGTGCATAGAAATGAAGGTTTTTTTTATGAACTCCAATGGTTTATCCAAATCTCACTCTATAAAATTTGAAAGATGTTTCTTTATTGTCTTTTGTACCTTCCTAATCGACACAACACTAACAAAAAGCAATTTGATAATTGATACAACATCAGTCAAAGATCAATAAACAATTTATTTCTCTATCAATAGCACTGTAGCAGCGGTACCAAAAAGTAGCACATGGGTTGTAAATTCTCGTGTCTGTCGTTTTTCTTCCTCATCATGGCCAAGCACCATGCTACGACCCGTTAACTGAAGCTACCCCACTCTTCTCCACGACGCTCAGCCCACAGCCTTGCTCCCGTAACAACGAACTACATGGGGTTAACCGTGGATAAAATATAGAGGAAGGTCTAAAATGAAAAGATGCCAAAGAGATAAGGTTCCATCGTTCATGTATCTATGGACCTGTGTGGTACAGAGGTCAAATTCCTCATGAATCAATCGATTCGTTCGCCTTGCCCAGGAGGACGCGAAGCTGTAGGGCGCCATGCCGGCCGCGCTGCGTTGTGCCCCCCGTGCTGTTGTTCCTTTCCTCCCTAAAGTCCCCGGCTTTCTCAACTGAGCGGATGCGCTCTATCCGCTGTACCGCATCGCTTCGATAGCCGCGCGTAGTCTTCCTTCTCGCCTCCAACGCCCTTCGTCAGGTTGCCTCCTTCAGCAACCGCCGCCGGCCAGCTCGACCGACCTCCCGGCGCTCCAGCCTCCTCCCTCCTCTGCTTTTCCACCGCTTGCCGGCTCTCCTTCCTCCCGTGAGATCCCTCCCACCCCCCGCCACACGCGCTCGAGCTAGCCCCCAAGCTCCGCCGGCACGTGCTCCAGATTATCTCCAGTCGGCGCTTGTCCGCCGTCCAGGGAAGAGGCCAAGGCGGTGGCCGGCCGGAACAACAGAGACATCATCGGCAGAGTGAACGGAGCGAGAGACAAAGGAACGTTGTGAGCTGCGTCCACCTTTTGACTTGGCGGTGGCATAGCTTGTAATACCTCCCGAAAAGCCAGGGGCAAATTCGTCTTTTCAAGGCAGACGGATTTTTTGGCTGGGTGACGAACAGTCCCAATCTTTTTAATAGTATAGATTGGCGTGGCATATCAAATTATGTCATCTTAATTACCATATTGAGTTTATAAATTACTTTGTATAATTGCAAAGTAGAGAAAATCGAATGTGTATGCTAGAAAAAGGATAAAGTGAAATACAAGCTACTAATAGTATCTGCTAAGGTAGTATATGCCTTGTAGCTGTAAAAGGAAGAGGTTCAAAATCCTGATGCCATTTCATTTTTGAAAGAAATTATTATGCTCTGATGGTTGGCTTATATTAGACACCGCGCGCCTGCGAAAGTGATGCACGATGAGCCTCAATTGTTGGATATTTTGCCTGGCCCAGGCTAGCACTGTACATACAACTTGTCTCCAAAAAAATTTAAAGTCGACAAGGACAAATCGTGCATGGTCCTGGCGCGAACATATGTGCACATAATCATCAACGACAACCATGGTTTGCCTGTACCCCTATATATATGGCACCTCCGTCTCCCGGTTTAATTATGCATGTACAAGAAGCACTAGCACACAATGCCTCTCGTACTCAAAGAAACCACAATAGTAATGGGCAACCGCAAACCATTTGCAGTGGTCCTGTTGTGCTGCTTGCTCGCCGCGGTCGCGGCTATGCCGGCGGAGCATGCCGAACCAGTACAAGACGGCGCCATCTCGACCTACCTGGTGCACGTCGCGTACTCCCACGCGCCGCGCACCACGCGAAACACAGCCCGCCTCACCCGTGCCTACACCTCCTTCCTCCGCGACACACTCCCCGGGGGTATCAACGCGCCGGCGCCGAGCATCCTATACTCCTACGCGCACGCCATGACGGGCTTCGCGGCACGTCTCACGGCGCACCTGGAGGCCCAGCCCTCCGTCCTCGCCGTCACCCCTGAGAGGGTGTACAAGCTCCACACCACGATGTCATCCTCCTTCCTCGGCCTCACGCCATTCTCGCCGCTCGTGACGGAGTCGAACGGCGGTTCGGAAGCTGTGATCGGAGTCATAGACTCCGGCATCTACCCCAAGGGCCGCGAGTCATTCGCCGCAAACCGGTGGATGGGGCCCCCTCCACAAAGTTTCCTAGGCGAGTGTGTCTCCGCACCGGATTTCAACGCCACCGAATACTGCAACAACAAGCTCGTGGGGGCCAAGTTCTTCCTCAAAGGACAGAGCTATTATATGAACCGTTCGAGGACGGATACGCCACTGGACTTGGACGGACACGGCACGCACTGTGCCTCCATCGCCGCCGGTGCCCCTGTCCCGAATGCCAACTACTTCGGCTTTGCGCGGGGCACCGCCAAGGGTGCAGCCTCCGGTGCTCGCATTGCCTCCTACAGTGTATGCGGGGGCGTGGGCTTCGGGTGCACGCAGAGCGATGTTACGGCAGGTATCAATGAAGCAATCGGCGATGGGGTGGACGTCCTGTCCATCTCTCTTGGTTTTGACGAGGATCAGCTGTACAAGGATCCTGTGATGATCGGTGCTTTCAGGGCCGTTCTCGAAGGCATCTTTGTCTCTACCCCCGCCGGGAACGACGGTCCTGACTACGCCCCCGTCGAGAGCCTCGCCCCCTGGGTGTGTACAGTGGGCGCGTCGACCATGAACCGTGAGTTCAGGGTACCCGTCGTTCTCGGCAACGGGAAAACCTACACGGGCTACTCGCTTTACTCCGGCTCTGATCCATATGGTACATTTAAACCGCTAGTGTACGGCGTTGATGCCGGCTCGGCTATTTGTGAGCCTGGGAAACTTGACCCCAGCAAAGTCAAGGGCAAGATTGTCTATTGTGTCGTCGGAGCCCTAGATGCAGGATGGGCTGTCAAGCAAGCTGGTGGGGCTGGTGCCATAATCGGAAGCCCTGAGTCTTACGGTGATTTTGCCAGGGCCGACACCCACTTCTTCCCGGCCGTTTCGGTGACTCGCGCGGATGGACAGGAGATCAGGAACTACTCTCAGACTCCAAATGCTGTTGCGAGATTCGCCTACTTCGGAATAACCTCCAAGGGATTCCTAAGTCCACCTTCCCCGAGGGTCGCAAGCTTCTCCAGCCGCGGGCCGAACCGCCTGGTGCCGGAGATCCTCAAGCCCGACATCATCGCGCCGGGCGTCGACATCATTGCCGCCTGGACAGGCGAAGCATCTCCCTCGGGACTCGCCATGGACACTAGGCGTGTCAAGTTCAACATCAACTCTGGTACATCCATGGCCACCCCACATGTGAGCGGCATCGCAGCTATGCTCAAGGTGGCCCGGCCCGACTGGAGCCCAGCGGAGATCAAGTCAGCGCTGATGACCACGGCCTACAATTTGGACAACTCCGGCGGCGCCATCAAGGACATGGCCACCGGCAAGGAGGCGGGGCCGTTCCAGCTTGGGGCCGGCCATGTCGACCCCAACCGCGCCCTCGACCCAGGGCTGGTGTACGACGCCAACGAATACGACTACATCTCCTTCGTGTGCGCTCTAGGGTACACGCCCCAGCAAATCGCCATCCTCACTGGGGGCTCTCCGGTGCAGGACATCTGCTCGCGGCACGGAGAGCTCGCCGTGGGTGACCACAACTACCCGGCCTTCTCCGTGGTGTTCAAGTCCTACGACGAGAAGATCACGCAGAGTCGCGCCGTGCGTAACGTCGGGAGCAACGGAGATGCCGTGTACACCTTCAGCTATCGCGCTTTGCCGGTTGGTTGGAGTGCCATCGTGAATCCCTCGAAACTGGTGTTCGACGAAGACAACGACACGCTGGAGTACGAGGTCACATTCTCGCTGCTGCCAACAGTCAGCAATAGCTCCGAGACGGAGGCGCACTCTGCACTCGTGTGGACCGACGGCAAGCACAAGGTGGTGAGCCCTATAGTCTTGACCTGGCCAGCTCCGACGCCCACCGTGGCGGTCGTGTGATCGGGAACTTCACGCGTATATTAATTCACTCCTCTCGTTGTATGTACGTATATCTAAGGTTTGTCCGCCTAGTGTCCGTCGACAACTAGCATACGTCAATAAGAAGGGACAATGTTTTACCCAAATGCTAAAAAATGCACGGTGACCAGTTTGCTCTAACGGGATATCGCTTCGTGACCGTCGGATCGATCATCAAGCTACGGTCGCGCGAGTCGCCACTCACCGATTCCAACAAGTGGAAAAAACCAGCACGTCCTTCACGTCACAACTCCCACACCCGATGCGCCTCCTCCCTCACCAATCTGCTCCACCGGCGAGAGCCGCTGCGCCGATCACGTTCATCTGCTCTGCCGGCAAGCGCCGCCCCGTCTCTCAACTTCCTTCGCTCGTGCCTCCTGCGTGCTCGCACCTATATCTGGCCCTACGGATTTTGCAGCACCGGTTCTCCCTCCCCTGTCTCATGAGCTCTCCAGTGGCCTCTCACCTCCCCTACCTCGCGAGCTCGCTGCCGCCTGCCGGTACGGGTTCCCTGTCGATGGGGAGGAGAGGGTCCTGTTGCGTGGTGGTGGGCGGACAGGGTTCCTGCAATAGGTGCTTCCAGCAGTGCGCTTCCTCCACCGCCGCCACCGAGCGCTGTGATACATCCAAAACGTATCTACTTTCTCGAGCACTTTGCTATTGTTTTTCCTCTATACTTGTGTGATTTGGATACAACTAACATGGACTGGCGCTGTTTTCAGCAGAATTACCTTGGTGTCTTGTTTTTGTGCAGAAAATGAACTATCAGGAAAAATCCCGGAAAATATGCCAAAAATTATATTTTACCAAAAGATCTCCTACACTTGTGGGTCATCAAGACTATTTTCTGGCACCGTTGCCGGGGAGCATAACTTTATTTGTAAGTTCACTTGGATCTATTATTGTTCACTGCTACTCCTTTCATCATGGGAAGTCTCGTGATGGAAAGTTCCATATTTTACCATCCACTACAAGAAGAGGTACAGTCCTAAACACCTCTGCTGCTCTTGATTCACCGTCTGTTATAAGTAAGCTTGTCACACCACCACCACATGCTCATGCTACACACACTGCTACTACTGCTGAATCTAAAACTGCTTTTGATACTCATGATGTTACTTTTATTGTGCTTGATGCGAGTGGTTCATTAGGTCCTTTTCTAGATGCTACTATGGCTAGTCTAGGGAATACCGAAACTCCTAGTGAATACACTGTTACACCTGTTAGCTCACCTGCGTCTAGTGAGAGTTTTGATATTAATGATGGTTACATTGAGCTCACTGATGAATTTGTTGAAGGGTGCCAAAATACACATGGTGCTAGTGCTATTAAGAGTCTCCTTGCTAGACATACTATTATACCTAAGAAGTCCTATGATCCTAAGTTTGCCACCTCTCCCATAGATATTAAAGATAAAGATTATGATTTCTTTCTTGATATATCTTATTTAGATATTATTGAGAAAGAACTTTTTTGTGGTACTGAAAACGAGAGTGTTGTGGCTCATATGGATGAGCTTTCTACTATGAGTGCTTTGTTCTCTGATGATTTTAAGATGCGCAAGTATTTTGTTGCTAAGATCTTTCCTTTTTCACTAAAAGGAGAAGCTAGGGCTTGGTTTAATAGATTACCTCCTGGTTCCATTGAGAGCCCCGATTGCTTGATTGCTTCTTTCTTCCATAAATATTTTCCTCCCAGTGTTAGACATGCTGCTTTGCAGAGACCTTTTGATTTTAAACAAGAGGAAGAAGAGAAATTGCCTGAGTCATGGAAAAGATTCTGTTTCTTGATTCATGCATATCCTGGATGTCCATTACCTAAGAATGAGTTGCTTGATATTTATTATAATGGACTAATTAATGATTCTAGGACCTACCTAGATAACTTTGCTGATTGTGTTTTAAGGAAAATGACTCCTACAGATGTTGAAGAATTAATGAACAAGATAAGCAAGAATTATGATGATTGGACTTCAACTGAGCTGAATACACCTAAGCCTATTACTCCTGAACCAGTTGTTCCTGAACCAATTCCAACACCAACAACAAAGAAGAGGGGAGTTATTGCATTAAACGATGAAGTGATGAAGGAAGCTAAGGAGTGTCTAAAGGAAAAAGGTATTAGAGCTGAAGATGTGAAGAATCTACCTCCTATAGAAGAATTTTGTAAGTCAATTCCCCACTCATCTACTATTGAGGTACACTCTCTCCAACACTTTGATGAAGGTGATATCCCTTATGGTAATCCTCCTGATCAATGCTTAGAGGAACTTGACATTTTTATTGTTAAACAAGGTCACTTTAATAAACAAGTTCAGAACCATTTATTGGAAAACTCTAGAGATATCCATGAGTTGAAAGATATTGTGGAAAGAACTTCTAATGATATTAAAATGCTTTGTAAACACTTTCAAATGGTTCAAACCCAACTTGATCAACTTGCTAAGGTGCAAAAAGATATGCTAGTTAATGCTTCAGGAAATAAACATGCTTATGGAATTAAAACTAGGAGTGATGCAGCTACTCAAGATCCTATATATCCTGAAGGACACCCTAAAAGAATAGAGCAGGATTCCCAACGAGGTGAGGATAGTGGTAGTCCTCGTAAGAGGAATAAAAAGAAACATAAGAAAGTTGAGGAACCACTTGAACATGTTGTAGATCCTAATAGTATATCTGTCTCTGATGCTGAAACTGAGAGTGGTAATATTGATGAGTCTCCTGATAAGGAGGAAGTTGAGGAAGAACCTGAGAAACACACTAAGAACACTAGGTACACAAAGGAAGATTTTATTGCTAATAAACATGGTAAAGAGAGAGAACCTTGGGTGCAAAAACCTATGCCTTTTCCAGGTAAGAAACACAAGTCAAAGGAGGAAGAACACTACAACAAGTTTTGTGAGTGGATAAAACCTTTATTCTTGCAAATTCCTTTGACTGATGCTATTAAATTGCTTCCTTATTCAAAGTATATGAAGGATATTGTCTCTAATAAAAGGAAGATTCCTAATGAGGAGATTTCTACTCTACTTGCTAATTACTCCTTCAATGGTAAGGTTCCAAAGAAACTTGGTGATCCAGGTATACCAACTATTCCTTGCTCCATTAAGAATAATTATGTTAGAACTGCTTTATGTGATTTGGGAGCTGGAGTTAGTGTTATGCCTTTTTCTCTCTATAAGAGACTCCAGCTAGAAAAGTTGATACCACTGATATATCTTTGAAAATGGTTGATAAGTCAACTACTATCCCTGTTGGTATATGTGAGGATGTTCCTGTTCAAGTTGCTCATAATTGCATGGTCTTAGCTGATTTTGTTGTGCTTGAAATGCCTGAAGATGATAACATGTCTATTATTCTTGGGAGGCTTTTTCTTAATACTGCAGGTGCTGTCACCAATTGCAATCAAGGAAAAGTAACATTCAATATTAATGACAAAGAGCACACTGTCTATTTCCCCAAGAAGGTTGTTAGAAGCTATTGCCTGAATTCTATTGAAAATATTGAAGGCATAAAGGTTGGAGAAATATATTGTCCCATTCCACAAGAAAATATTGAAACTATTATGATTGGGACCATTGCTATCAAGTATGAGGTAACATAATCACCTTGTGAAATGCAAAGTTTTATTTCATATAAGATTGTTTTGGTAACAAGACTTGATCAACCTTGTTAACAAAAGGATTTTAATGAACAAAATAATGTTTCCACTGTGGTTATACTTGCTTTCTTTTTCCTTTCTCCTTACTAGTCTTTGCTTTAGCTTTAGTTTTGCTAGGTGTTTGCTTGTTTGAGTTTCTTAGAGCTCCTATAGTTTGGTTTTTGGTTTGCTTTTGCTTCTTCTGAAAAAACTGTTTCTGCGAGAAAATAAATTTTCATACCCTGAAAATTGGCCAAAAATAAAGTTTCCCGAAAAATCCCAGAAAATTCAAAATAAATTTTTCCTCGAAAAAGGGGCAGAGTGGCACCTAATATGACCCAGGGGGGCAACCCTAGGCCCCACACCCATGGTAGGCGCAACCTACCTAGTGGTGGAGCCTATGGGGGGTCTGGCCCACCTGGGCCCCTCCAGGCTACCTCCTCAAAGCCACCTTCTTTCTCTCTCCCGAAAAACACCGGAAAACTTGCTCAAGCTCGAGTTCTTGCTCGCGATTTTCGATCTCCTAGTTCAGCCCATCTCAAGTGCTGATTTTTGGAGGGTTTGCTCCTTGGTATGTGTCTCCTCTACTTGTCCAATTAGATTTGTGATTGATAGATTGTATCTTGAGTATTTTGCTATTGTAGGTGACAGGTTGTTTGAGCTTGCATGCTTGTTCTATGCTTAGAAACTTTGTTTTGATGCATGTGTAGTCCTCTAGCAAGTTCCTATAGTAGTTACTCATCATTAATCAACTTAGAAATCACTTGGTTTGATGGGTTTTTAAAATTTTAGCAAAGGAAAGTCATGGACCACCACACTTTTGGTGACATTTTTGAAAGTGATGCACCTAGAAGGACAAGGCTCCCAAGGTCATCTACCAGTTCTAGACCATCATACAATGAGGATCTCATCACTCCGAGGTTTGGTGATGAGGGAGATGAAGGGGATGCTCACCCCTCCACCTTTCCTTGTCAAACTTTCTTGCGAGCTGCTGGGATTCTTAATGATTTCATGGCTTTGATTGAGAGGGCTGGTCTAACAAGTTTCATGCAGGATGAGAGTGCACAATATGCTTCACTTACTAAAACATTTGTGGAGAGTTTCTCCTTCACCAATAGTTTGTTCAATCCTTTTGTGTCTTTCAGACTTTATAGTAGGGCTCCCTTTGAAAAAAAATTGCAAGGCCCTGGGACTTGGTACAAAGGTGTCATCAAGAAGATTACAGCTCTTCCCGCCGATTTGTTGGAATTATATCGAGGAATAACCAATGATGATGACCGCAGAGCTCAAAGAGGGAAGATAAAGAACATTCAACTTCCAGCCATCAGGTACTTCACCTACTATCTTACCACCAATGTTCTTGGTAGGGAGAACACTAGTAATATATCCAACTATCAATTGGACTTCTTAGCTGCTGCACTCTACAGTGAGGATATGTATAATCTTGGTTCCCTCATTACTCGCCGTTTAGCTGCTAGGGGACCCATTTATGGGGGAATTATTGTTACTCGTATCGCTGCTTCCTTGGGCATTGCTGTTGATCCACATGATACAGTTTTGGATCCTCTGAGGCTTGATCTTGCTGCCATGAAGGCGCACCACTTTGTCACCTCTAGCTCTACTCTTGAGAACTTGGTTTATAGAATGTTGTTTACTGACGGGGGAGAAAGAGAGATCCATCTACCCCAAACCACCTTGTTCGGTATTTCTCAGGGACCTTGGTCACGCTCGAAGGCGGAGATGGATGAGTTGTTGCTTTCTCTCAACTTCCACAGGCACTATCAGGAGGAAGCGCCCATATATGACCCCACGTTACATTATACAGGGGAGGCCTCGAGCTCGTACCAGGACGAGGGAGTTTCCTCGACATATTACGGAGGTGCATCTACTTGGGCACCATGGGATTGAGCCCTACTTAGGCCAAAAGCCTAAGCTTGGGGGAGGTACACCGACGTCACACTCATCTATATATCATGTTTGGTCGATTCTTTGTATATCCATTGTTTCGCTTTATTTTTGGTTCTTGTTGCTTCTTTCTCAAAAAATCAAAAAAATACCAAAAATATTTTTGTTGTTTCTCTTGGTTTGTTTCTTTGATTTGGTTTGCCTTAAAAAAATCCAAAAAGATTTTGCTTTGTTTGGTTTGCTTTGTTTTTGTTTGGTTTTTCTTTGTTTGCTTGTTTTTAAAAAATCGAAAACACCAAAAATATTTGTGATTCTTCTTTGGTTTTGTGAGTTCTTCGCAGGGTTCAGCCGTCCTTAGTGGTATTGGTTTTCATGATAATTATTCAAGTCACACAAGTGAAGGACAATAATGAAGATTAAGACAACTCGAGGTGTGGTAAGAGGCTGGTAACGAACTCTATTTGTTTCATTTTTGTACATATACTCATCATTGTGAGCATGCTTAGCCTGTTTGTGTAAGGTGTATGTCATTATGGATGCTTAGTAGTTCTTGCTTGCCTATGATCAGCTCCATCTTGCTAATAGTTTGTAGCATGTCATATGAATGTTTGCTTGCATTGTTTTATTCATACTTTGGTATGACATTATGGTATCCTCCTCTGACTGTTTATGTGAATCGACTTGGCACATGCTCACGCATGCATATGACTAATCAATAGTCAGTAAGCCTCGATGATTTATTTTGCCTCAGAGTTCTTGTATCACTTTCATGCCATAGTTAGTCATGTTTTGTTGCAAGCATGATTATGACAGCTATTGCTCTCTCGTTTGTCGCTCCCTCTCTATTGCTAGCTTTCACTTGCACTGATTATGTGCTCTACCTGTGCTTCCAACTCCCCAAAATCAACATTGCCAGCTGTGTCCACCATACCTACCTATTAGCATCATTTGCTATTTCAGTGCATATTCCATATGTCGTGTTTTGTTCCAAAATAAAATGTTTGTCTGTTTTGAGAAAGTTAGTTACTAAAGCTCTCACGAACTTGATGGCACACTTTATTATGTGCACTTAATAATCCTGAACCATTGTGACTAGTCCATGAAAGTTATATGCTTGCAAATTATATGTTGGGAGTCAGCAGAACCGTGTTGTCAAGGGGAACGCTTTCAACACCTTTTAGATACATTTATATCTAGTTGATACCTTGCTCTTTTGTTTGCGGATGTCAATGGTGCGAAATGAGAGGGGGACTTGTGAGTCCATGGAGTTTGTATTCTGTGTTAGAGAAACGTCTGGGCCGCTAGCCTAAGCCATGCCTAATCATGGTGGAAACTTGCAGCATCACCATAGTGAGTCATCTATGAAGCATCCTCAATAAAAACTATGCATATAGTAAATAAAAAGATTGCTGAGATGCTCATTGTCTGCTTGCCTTGTCATTTTGGTTATGGGAAAGCTCATGTACCATATGCAAGGGGTAACCCGTTGGCGGTTCTCGATGATATGAAGATACTTACAATGACAAGAACTTGCCTGGACCCAAAGTTTAGTAGTATACGGAGTGGCCCTCGCACTCAAGGGACTTGGGATTTTTAGTTTATGGTCTGTCAAGCATATAATTCAAAGTGGACCTCACTTTCACCTTAACCACATGAAGATGCCTATGATAGGGGCAATGAGAGCTCAAAGCTAATGAGTACCTTCCTTTCAGCATTTGGAAGCCTTTCAAACCTTTCAAAACCGTTTTCATAATTTTGCTGAGTCACCACTTATTCTATGAGCACCTTCTTGTGAGCATAGTTGTCATTCTTGTGTTTGTTCCAAAAACCTGGTTAATTATGTCTTGACTTTGATGCTTGTATATCTGATATCTTTATCTCTAGTCTTCATATGAACTTCAGAGGTGCCTTGGCATTTATATTGTGCTCTTCAAACAGAGGCAAGCGAGATACCACTCTATCATATCTTATTATGAGCATTGCAATGTTGCTTATGTTTATGTTTCATGCTACTTATTATTATCGAGTTGGTTTCTCTTCATAGATTGCAATGAGTATTGAGTAGACTTAGTTGCATACTCCTTATTATGAATTGTCTAAACATCTACTCCTGTGTTGAGAATATTTACATCATATGAAGCAAAGTGTTCGTGAAAGTTCTTTTATTGCACTCAGTTTTCAACTGAATTGCTTAAGGACAAGCAATAAGCTAAGCTTGGGGGGGAGTTGATACGTACAAAACGTATCTACTTTCTCGAGCACTTTGCTATTGTTTTTCCTCTATACTTCTGTGATTTGGATACAACTAACACGGACTGACGCTGTTTTCAGCAGAATTATCTTGGTGTCTTGTTTTTGTGCAGAAAATGAACTATCAGGAAAAATTCCGGAAAATATGCCAAAAATTATATTTCACCAGAAGATCCCCTACACTTGTGGTTCATCACGCTGCCGATGCCGTCCCTCCTCCCTCTTCCTAAACTGCTCCTCCCCTTCATATCTAGATAAATTGCAGAAAGGGCAACAATTTGGTGCATGCACACTATTTTTTATCTAATTGATTTCTCTAGTGACCCCGTGAGCACCCATATGCAAGTAACAGAGATGTAGAGGCAGTTGGGCCTTGTGGTGGCAGGGAAATCAGAGCTGATTTGCTTGGCCGAGATAGAATAGGAAGCTCGGCGCATCCTATGGCACAACGACAGCTTCAGGTTCACCACTTTCTCTCTCCATGTAATCAAGATGCTAATTGTTGATTTACAGTGTGGATGAAGATTCTAAGTAGCCTTTAGTATCACGTAATAATTGAACCAAGCTGTCCATGCAAACCTTGGACAGTAAGTGGCTGCTAAAAGGTGTGAACAACTTTAATAAGAACTGTGTCGATGTTTCTCTTAGCTCAGATCTTTCTATTGTGGTTTTGTCTATTCCATGACGTAGCTGAACATACTTAGTGCAAACAATTTAATAAGAGAAGACGAGCTAGTAGGGTCATGGGGGAAATTTGTCTCCATCAATCAATTAGCTAGTCTGTTTGGAGGTTTTCACAACATTGTGGTGAATTGTATGCAGTAGATGCAGCAAACAGGGGCATCGAGCAAGGTGTTTTTGTTGCGATTTGGACTCGCAAAACGTGGAGAGTTCATTAACCCTGTCATTACTAGATTAGCATATAGCATTCCGATCACAGAATTTAAGTTGCCTCAACTTCTTGTAGCCTTAATAACTTTAACTAATTAAGTTGCCTAGCATGGAGTGGTTCTACAGGTTCTAATTAAGTTGCAAATAGGTTATTGTTAAGTTTCCTACTGATTTTCATTAAGTTGTATAATTTTGTTGCTTCATTCATATACGTGCTAAGTGGTTAGATATGATATCGATTTGTCAAAGTGTTCTTTTTTCTAATTTGCTGCATACATCAGACTATTGCTTCACAACATACACTTCATTGCTTTATCGTATCTTAATAAGAGAACTATTCATGGTTGTTTTAGAGTTTTGCCAATAAGAAATTTTGATGTCCAACACATGCAACAGATCTTACATGCACAAGAAACTGAGGGATTTATTAAGAACCATTTCTTACTAATTACACACACACACACACATTCAACTTAGGGATAGCTAGGAAGTAACTCGTTGCACACATATATGCAACTTAGGTGATGCTAATCCCATGCGATTTTGTTGTGCGTTCCCTGTGTTTTGCGTAAGATATTGGGTATATTAGGCAACCCTTTTTGGGGAAACATAGGTGATGTTGAGTTGAATATAGCATAGATGCGTAGATAACATAGGTGATGGTGATTTGAAGAGGACTTGTTTGCTTTTCTACCTTTTTCCAAGTTAGTTGATTTCAGCGAGTATAAATTAAGTAACTTCTATTGCACTGGTTTTTTACTGATTGCTTGTAGGTAGGTTAGAGTATTTTTGATTCACTATCATTTACGAGTGAAGGTGTTTGTCACCTTAGTTAAATTGCTTTCGGAATTTAATTAAGTTGATTTTGCAACACAGTTAATTTGTTTATTACTTGCAGCATTTTTAGTAAGTTGATTACATATACTAACTTTTTGTCACCATAGCTAAGTTTGCTTCCAGCACTCAGCACTCGGTTAAGTTGATTAGACACCACACTTAAGTTGCTTGTCACCATAGAATATTATGGTTCCTTTGCCTTAGTATATTTCACTGGTTTCACCATTTATGCGGTGGTTGTTATGTGCAAACCATGGGCTAGGCATATTTTCATTGTCACTATTTTTCTTCATGAATGTATCATTATAGTCTTGTTTTTACTCACTTGTTTTTGCCACTACACATTCATGTACAAGAAGGTGTGTTGTTTGTCAAACATAGTTAGGTTGCTATCCTCATCCTATTAAGTTTGCTTTTGCAGGAGTTAATTAAGTTTACTACATAGATTTAAGTTTCTTTTGCAACAATGTTAAGTTGATATCCTCATCCTATTAAGTTTGCTTTCGCAGTAGTTAATCCAGTTTCAGTAAATATATTACAGTGTAGGGGTTCGTAGCATGGAAAACAAAAAAATTCTATCGCATGAACACACACAAGCCAAGATCTATATACTAGATTGCAGCAACGAGTCGATAGAGTACTAACCCTCGAAGATCCAAAGCGGTTAACGAGAGCAGATTCTCGTGGATGATGTAGTCGTACACTTTCGATCTCAAGATCGTGTAGACGATCCTTCCGGCACTGTGTTCCGGCAGCGCTTCCGTAGTCGGTCACACGTGCGGTACTCGATGAAGACCTTCCTCTCCCTTGTTCCAGCAGGCAGCGGAGGTTGTAGCACTCTCCTCGCGATTCTGGCAGCACGACGGCGTGGTGTCAGAAGTAGAGGGGAGATCTCGCAGGGCTTCGCCTTAAGCCGGAGCGAGTATGGTGGTGCAAGAGAGGTGCCTTGGCGATCTAGGGTTTAGAAGCACCAAGGGGGGGGGCTAGGCCGGCGGCTAGGGTTTGGGGAAACCCCAAGTCGCCGACTTGGAGGAGCCCTAGGCGGCGGCTGCACTTGGGTGGAGGCGCCAGGAGCCAGGGTTTTGGGTGTGAGAGGTGTGAGATAGAGGGGCACCCCTGCCCCTTCTTTTATAGGTGGGAAGGCGCCGGTTGGGAGGAGGGAGTCCTCCCCCAACTCAGCCTCCTTGGCCGGCGTGTGGAGGGAGGAGGACTTCCTCCCCAAGTAGGTTTCCTACTCTCCCTCCACCAAGCAAACTTGTCGTTTGACTTTTCAAATTGGTGTTTGACTTTTCAAACTAGGATTTGATTTCTCCCTTTATTTTGCCCAGCCATGATACCTAGTACATGATGCAACCATTCCACATTGTCATGACACATTCATGTACCCTTCCCCTCCGGAGTGCCGGACCTTCCAGACCCTTTTAGAACATTCCCGGTGAAAACACCGGAATCATTCCCGAACTCCGAAACAGGACTTTCCTTATATGAATCTTATTCTCCGGACCATTCCGGATCTCCTCGTGATATACCGGATCCTATCCGAGACTCCGAACAATATTTGGTCTCTTACTCATCATTCCATAACTACTCAACAACATCGAATCCTTAAGTGTGTCTCCCTACGGTTTGTGAATTTATGCGGACATGATCGAGACACTTCTCCGATCAATAACCAATAGAGGAATCTAGAAATTCATATGGCTCCCACATATTTCTACGATTACTTTGCGATCGAATGAACCACTTACATACGATACCAATTTCCCTTTGTCTCACGATAGTTTACTTATCCGAGGTTTTGATCGTCGGTATCTCTGCATACCTAGTTCAACCTCGTTACTGATAAGTACTCTTTTCTCGTTCCCGTGGTTTGTGATCCATTGTGAGCCAGTCACATGCTTGCAAGCTAATTGGATGACATTCCACCGAGAGGGCACAGAGTATATCTATCTGTCATATGGATGGACAAATCCCACTCTTGATCCATGTGCCTCAACCCATACTTTCTGAACACTCAATGCCACCTTTATAGCCACCAAGTTATGGTGTGGTGTTTGATGTCATCAAAGCATCCTTCCAGTGATGGTGATTAACATGATCTCATGGTCGAAGGAATTAGGTTACTATGTATCAGAAATCTTATAGCAAATGAACTATATTAAATGACTTGATCTTTATGCTACGCTTAACTATAGGAGTATGTCCATCACATCATTCTCCTAATGATATGACCCTGTTGTTAATAACATCTCTATGTTCATGATCAGGAAACCATGATCATATATTAACCAACAAGCTAGTTTAACAAGAGGCTTTACTAGGGACTCTTTTATTTTACAAATCACACAAGTATTAATGTTTCCGGTTAATACAACTATAGCATGGTATGTAAACATTTATCATAAGCATGAAGATATGATAATAACCACTTTATTATTGCCTCTTGGGCATATCTCTAACAGTCTCCCACTTGCACTAGAGTCAATAATCTAGTTTGAAACCTTTGTGTATTCAACACCTATGGCTTTCCGGTGTTGCATGTACACGATTGCTAGTGGTCAACTGACCTCCGGATATGACACTTCCAGGTCCGTGTGTAATTGCATGTCTTTGTGTCTCTACGCATCACTCATTCTCTAATGAGATGGCTTTGTATAAATTTGGTCCTTTGGTGAGACCTTTAGTTCTTTGGGGTTAAAACATGTTGATAATATTTTCGTACAATATATCTTCATAGTACTACCCGCTGTGAACCACACCTTGTTTGATAACAAAATACTTGACACAAATGCCCTCTTATGCTGCTAATATAGCAGTCATATACTTAGCCTTTTGTTGTAGTATCTGTCACAATGTATTAACTTTGGAACTCATCCAAATCCATTATGGAACTTACCTTACATTATATTGTGCCACCCTTAGTTTAGATTGAGATAAACCTAATTTGTACTTTGTGACAGAACTAGTATCAATGTAATACTTTTACAATGAACTAACCATCTATTTGTCACTTCTACAAATAATATATTCTTAGTTCTTCCAAAAGATCATAAGAATATCCTTACTATCGTCCAATGATCATCTTATGAATCATTCTGGTATATGCTCATAACATTTAGAGCATAGGGCATATCTGGATTTGTACATATCATAGTACGATTGATATAAATACTCTTTGTGATTTCATACATCAAGTATCAATCTGTGCTTGAATCTTTGTTTCACTTACCAAGTGTCAATACACTTGAATATATCATCAATATTGAACTGATTCAATCCTTTCTGTGCGACAAGAACCTTTCTTGTAGTTTCTATATTGAACTCATTCAATATATCATCTACGTACTTTCGGCACAACCATATTAGCGTCTATTGATGCCAAATATTTGGGTTTTGCCTAAGTCTTTCATCAGGATGAAATTCTTAATATGTGTTAATAAAAGATACATCATCTCAAATCAACAATATGTCCTCCACATAATGTATTAGAAATATGTCTTAGCGCTCCCACTTAATTTCTTACAAATGCAAGCATCTTCATTGTCACTGATGAAATTAAACTCTTTTAACAGTTTCATCATAGTGAAGATTCCAACTGCGCGATGCTCACTTCAACCATTGAAGTTTGCATATGCTTTTAGCATACTTTGAAATAACAAAACCCTATGGACCGTGTTATGCACATGTCCTAGGTAACAATTCTATTAGAAGAACTTCTTTTGTTTATTCAACTACCACATAACAAAATTATATGTAGTGGTTGCTACATTAATCCGTCTAGACTAAATATCGCTATGACAGATCAAATCTTGTCATAATCAACCTTTGAACATTGTTGTGAACTCTTTCCCAACATGTCGACTATTTCATAGATGTGAAAATATCCATGTCTATTTCTTTATAGATCCAAAAACAACTGTAAGGTTGCACACCTTTCCAGAGGGTCTTTCAAGTTCGAAGCTTGATTTCTCGTGTATGTAACTATCAGGGATTTTATGGCTTCAAGCCATTTTACGGAGTCAGGGCCCATCATCGCTTCTTTGCATGTAGTCCGTTCATTATTCTCAAATAATGATTCAATCCTCAAATCTTGGTATTTGATTGTTTACTCGACCTACTTGGTTCAATAGAAACTTTGACCTCTGTAACCACAACCTTTGAGGCACGAGAGCCATGAGCATTGTTGCTGCCTCCGGAACACTTTTCGGCGCTGTGCAACTTTGCACATATAGCTAAGGTTCTTTTAACCTTATCAAAGTTCTATTGTCCTCCCACTTATCTTTTCACGAAAAATTCCTTCTCAAAGAAACTTGACGTTCTAATCGACAAACACTTTTGTCTCCGATTTTATGGAGGAATACTTAATAGTTATTCAAAATAACATACAAAGACATGTTTATCCGACTTTGATTGCAAACATCTTTCTTATGCATAGCATACCAATGTTTAAGAAAAGACAACTTGGGGTTTATCCCAAACCATAACTTTATATGGTGTCATTTCAACGGATTATGATGGAGCTCTTTTCAGTGGAAAAACGGTAGTCTCTCAAGCTTTTAATCTTTATAATGGCAGTTTTATGAATTACACCTTTGATCTTACCATGTCAAACAAGGTTTAATTATATATCTCGAACGCTCCATACTCTTATGGTGTTTTGGGAAATGCAAATCCACGGAACGATTCCTTAAATCTTAGGTATTATGCTAAACTTGTAACTCAAATATCTTCCTTTATGATCTGATCATAAACTATTTATATTCTTGTTACAATGATTTTGCACTTCATCTTGAAAATCTTTGAACTTTTCAAATGTTTCATACTTCATCCTTATTAAGTAAATATTCATATATTCACTCAAATTTTCGGAGAAAGCATATGAAGTTGAAATCCATTGCTCTTGACTACACATAATGGACTTCATACAACAATATGTACAAGTTCCAATAAGCTAGTCATTCGTTCCCTTTTGGCCTATGAACGAAGTTTTAATTAGCTTTAGAAAAGTTTCACAAGCATCATTTGATCAAAAATCAAAAGACTCCAAAATTCCATCCACATGGAGTTTCTTCATGTTTTCTTTCCAATATAATTTAAACGGCGATGTCACTTCCTAAGCGATCTTTCAATCAATTTGTCTTTTGACATTTTTAGCACTAGTTTTATGGATGTGATTTCTCCAACGAGATTTGTGAATCATCCATCTTTTATGGATTACGACAATTATTTTAACAACCCTTTTGTTCTCATAATACCTGATAAAATAAATCTTGAAGGCAAACTTTGATGTTTAACGAGCAACACAATAACCCTTTATTTGTTCTCGATGAACATCATCACATATTCTTTTGCTAGTTACTTAGGCCATTGTAGTTCATGAATTATGTTGTTTCGTATGACGATTCATACCAACAAATTCAGTATCCAATACTTAAGAACCACATTATTTAACAAGCAAAGAATACAGCCATGACTCGTATATCCTCTATATACCTAAACTGAACAATTCCAGTCTTTTCCTTTTTGCCATATATTTATAAGATACTCTTTCAGTATTTTCTTTTCTGTTTGAAAGAATCTATCAACATCAATAGTGGAACCATATATATGACACATAGTCCAAAGCGTGTATAGTTAAATACCAATGTCTTTGGACTTGCACTTTGAAGTAGATCACCATCATCAAATGTTTGGTGTTCTTTCAAATTCCTTTCTTTAGCAATCTCTTGGTGTAGTAAAACATTTTACCTACATCAAATATTCACCCTTATCATGGAATTATTCATGATTAAGCTACTTTAGCTTATAACGGTGAATCGCGAGTATATTGTTGCTCTCCAAAACCTTTTGGAGAATTAAGACGACCAACGTCTCCAACCTTTTGCAAATTCTCATCAAATATGAGAACATGACTTTAGCCATATTATACTATATCTTGTTACAACCAAAACTTTGTTTTAGATATCACAATATCTTCCACACATCATGGTTTATGAAACAACTCTTTCAGATCCTAGATAACCTTGATATTAAGACAATCCTTTGAATATCAAGAATCATGGAGATAAACATGATACTTATATACTAACACTAGAATTGTTACTCTTGATTTAATACCAACAATTAAATTTCATGGAGTAACCGGAACTTACTGAAAGTTTATAATGGGACTTTTAAACTTTAGATCAACACTTCAAAACAATACGATACCAGTTCGCAAAGTAACTAACCAGAATTCTATAGTTCTATCATCTCAATTAAAACTAAGCGCAAGGTGGTAAACGGATGCCAATGACTACAACAACTATGTAAATTCACTTTGATTTAATTTATGATAAATAGTGTTCAACTTTTAATCATATTGCTGTTGAACTCCCACTCAAAACAATATCCCTCACATTAGTGATCACACGAATCAAATCCACCACATCAAAACCGATCATCACGAGAGTTGATGTAGCTTCAATGGCGAACAATCAACATGTTCATCATATCTACTATATGACTCATGCTTTACCTTTCGGTGATCCATGTTCCGAGACCATGTCTGTACATGCTAGGCTCATCAAGATCAAACCTTAGTTTCCGCATGAGCAAATCTGGCTTGCTCATGTTGTATACACTCGCAGAATCTAACACACCCGATCATCACGTGGTGCTTCAAAACAACGAGCTTTAGCAACGGTGCTTACTAAGGATGAACACTTTAAAACTTGAAATTGTGTGCTTGAGGGATCATCTTATAATGCCACCGTCGTGAACTAAGCAATACAAGATGCATAAAAGGATTAACATCACATGCAATTCATAATATGTGATATGATATGGCCTTTCTTGTTTGTGCTTCCGATCTCCATCTTCAAGCACGAACATGATCTCCATCATCACCGGGATTGCATCAAGGTCAATGACGCCGCTCCATGGTTGTCGTCCACCAGCTTCAACTATTACAACTACTTTGAATAGACACGCGGGTCTTAACAGAAATTAAATACAACCATATGGCTCCTGCCGGTTGCCAACTTACAATAAGGAACATTGCATACATAAAATATAATCACAATCATAGCCATATCACATCACAGCACACCCCTGCAAAACAAAGTTAGACGCCTCTAATTTCTTTGCAAATTTTACGTGGTTTAGGGCTTTCAGTAAGTGTCGCTCTAACTTACGAACAAGAACCACAACGTTGATGCTTGAACTATCAAGTGCCCGTTGTAAATTGGATCTATACTATAATGGGAGAGACAGACACCCGCAAAGCCACTTATGCAATACAAGTTGCATGTTGAGCGTGGAGCAAGTCTTATGAACGATGTCATGTAAGGTTATCCCGGGTCGCTTCATCCCATCATACCGCAAGATGCAAAGTACACAAGAAGCAATTGATAATAAAGACACCACCGCCCACAATGACCATTGTGTTCTACTCGTGCAACCGATCTACATATAGACACGGCTCTGATACCACTGTAGGGGTTCGTAGCATGAAAAACAAAAAAATTCTATCGCATGAACACACACAAGCCAAGATCTATCTACTAGATTGCAGCAACGAGTCGATAGAGTACCAACCCTCGAAGATCCAAAGCGGTTAACGAGAGCAGATTCTCGTGGATAATGTAGTCGTACACTTCCGATCTCAAGATCGTGTAGACGATCCTTCCGGCGCTGCGTTCCGGTAGCGCTTCCGCAGTCGGTCACACGTTCGGTACTCGATGAAGACCTTCCTCTCCCTTGTTCCAGCAGGCAGCGGAGGTTGTAGCACTCTCCTCGCGATTCTGGCAACACGACGGCGTGGTGTCAGAAGTAGAGGGGAGATCTCGCAGGGCTTCGCCTTAAGCCGGAGCGAGTATGGTGGTGCAAGAGAGGTGCCTTGGCGATCTAGGGTTTAGAAGCACTAAGGGGAGGGGCTAGGCCGGCGGCTAGGGTTTGGGGAAACCCCAAGTCGCCGAATTGGAGGAGCCCTAGGCGGCGGCTGCACTTGGGTGGAGGCACCAGGAGCCAGGTTTATTGGTGTGAGAGGTGTGAGCTAGAGGGGCACCCCTGCCCCTTCTTTTATAGGTGGGAGGGCGCCGGTTGGGAGGAGGGAGTCCTCCCCCAACTCAGCCTCCTTGGCCGGCGGGTGGAGGGAGGAGGACTTCCTCCCCAAGTAGGTTTCCTACTCTCCCTCCACCAAGCAAACTTGCCATTTGACTTTTCAAATTGGCGTTTGACTTTTCAAACTAGGATTTGATTTCTCCCTTTATTTTGCCCAGCCATGATACCTAGTACATGATGCAACCATTCCACATTGTCATGAAACATTCATGTACCCTTCCCCTCCGGAGTGTCGGACCTTCCAGACCCTTCTAGAACATTCCCGGTGAAAACACCGGAATCATTCCCGAACTCCGAAACAAGACTTTCCTTATATGAATCTTATTCTCCGGACCATTCTGGATCTCCTCGTGATATCCCGGATCCCATCCGAGACTCCGAACAACATTCGGTCTCTTACTCATCATTCCATAACTACTCAACAACATCGAATTCTTAAGTGTGTCTCCCTACGGTTCGTGAATTTATGCGGACATGATCGAGACACTTCTCCGATCAATAACCAACAGAGGAATCTAGAAATTCATATGGCTCCCACATATTTCTACGATTACTTTGCGATCGAATGAACCACTTACATACGATACCAATTTCACTTTGTCTCACGATAGTTTACTTATCCGAGGTTTTGATCGTCGGTATCTCTGCATACCTAGTTCAACCTCGTTACTGATAAGTACTCTTTTCTCGTTCCCGTGGTATGTGATCCCTTGTGAGCCAGTCACATGCTTGCAAGCTAATTGGATGACATTCCACCAAGAGGGCTCAGAGTATATCTATTTGTCATATGGATGGACAAATCCCACTCTTGATCCATGTGCCTCAACCCATACTTTCTGAACACTCAATGCCACCTTTATAGCCACCCAGTTATGGTGTGGTGTTTGATGTCATCAAAGCATCCTTCCGGTGATGGTGATTAACATGATCTCATGGTCGAAGGAATTAGGTTACTATGTATGAGGAAGCTTATAGAAAATGAACTATATTAAATGACTTGATCTTTATGCTACGCTTAACTATAGGAGTATGTCCATCACATCATTCTCCTAATGATATGACCCTGTTGTTAATAACATCTCTATGTTCATGATCAGGAAACCATGATCATATATTAACCAACAAGCTAGTTTAACATAGGCTTTACTAGGGACTCTTTTATGTTTACAAATCACACAAGTATTAATGTTTCCGGTTAATACAATTATAGCATGGTATGTAAACATTTATCATAAGCATGAAGATATGATAATAACCACTTTATTATTGCCTCTTGGGCATATCTCCAACATACACTAATATTCTTAAGTTTGTTCCACCATCTAATCAATTGCTATGTTAGCATTAAAGTAAGTTGCCCATGTTGCCTACTGATATAAACTAAGTTCCAATCAAGTGATACTTAAGTTTCTTTCAATCATGTTCTAGATTTGATTTACCATATAACCTAAGATGATTTTAAAATAACACCTACCAAGTTGCCTGCTGATATAACCCCGTATGTATTTTTGATCTAGTTATGCACATCTCAGTTTCACAAAGGAGGACGGAACATTAGGGCTACCATTTTATCTGTCTATGAAGATATAATCTCTTCAAATGCTTTATTGTACCTCTTAGTTGCAGCATGGATCATGTAGAGTTGTACGGTGATTTTTGGTTAGTTGCCTCTTTTGAACTCCGCCACCAAATTGGGTACATGATTTTTCATGTAGTTGTATTTACTATACACCTAAGTTGCACCAGGGATCATGTAGAGTTGTATGGTGATTTCTAATTAGTTTCCTTTCATGAAATTCGTGCAACCAAGTTGAGTTTTCCAATGCTTGTCAATTCATGTAAAACGGTGTTTATTTTGTTTCACTATCCTATGGTTTTTAGCGGCATACTCAAACTACTATATAACATGCACACTATTTGTTTACGTGTTGCATTCTAAGTTGATTTTTTTACTTTCTGTTTTTAGGTTTTGCACTCAAACTCTCACTTGCACTCGATATGCGCAAGCACAACCTGCGTTTACCATAACCTGAAGAATGTGGAGGGAGTTGCCCTATACCGCAAGTACAAGTTGGTCAGCAGGTATGTGACATGGGGGCAAACTCTAAGTTGTTGTTCTCAGTTGCTTCAAACTGGTGGTTTGATTCATACTCTCGGGTTTTGTGGATCTAAGTAGTTTATGTCTCAATTGCATGTTAGTTGCGACATGTTTGTTGGCAAGTTGTTGTTCTCCCTATACTGAGTTGCCATAGCTTGATGATTTGATTTTGGCTTGCTCCCGAGGTTTATGGATCTAATTACTTTATGTCTCAACTGCATGTAGTTGCCGCAGGTTTGCTGGTTAGTTGTTGTTCTCCCTATACTGAGTTGCTGCAGCTTATGATTTGACTTCTACATGCTCCTTGGGTTTATGGATCTAACTAGTTTATGTCTCAACTGCATGTAGTTGCGGTATGTTTTTGGTAAGTTGTTGTTCTCCATATACTGAGTTGTTGCAGATTGGTGGTTTATAGATGTATGCAAATCCCCACTTTTATAGGGGTCAAGTTGTTTTCTTACCTTCAGTTAAGTTGTATATGCATGGGTGTAGGATTGTTTGAGCTCGTGATCATCTAAATGATTGGTTCATTATGTAGCTGACTTAGTTTTTGGTTGAGTTACTGTCTTTTGCTTCTGCACATCCATGGACTAGGGGCACACACACACGCACGCGCACTAACACTAACACTATAAGTTGCATTAGTTTCATTGCTAAGTTGCTTTTTCATATTGTTGATTCAAATAGAATGATCTTTTTGCTAAGTTACATTTGCATACAATACTTTCTTTGCTTCACACATGAGACAAGTTGTGTTTCACAATGTCGATTTATATAGAATGATCTTTTTGCAAAGTTGCATTTGCACATAGTACTTTGTTGCTGCACATATAATATAAGTTCAATTTCATAATGCCGATTCATATAGCATGTTCTTTTTGCTAAGTTATATTTTGCACACGGTTATTAAAGCCCTCACAAACTTGATTGCACACTTTATTTTTATTGCCCCTAATAAAATTGAATCATTGTGTCATATATGTTGTATATGCTTGCACTTATACATTGGAATTAGCAGAACCGTGTTGTCACGGGGAACGCTTTGAACATTGCACTTATACTTTGTACATAGTTGATATCATGCTCTTTTGTTTATGGATGTCGTCGGTGTGAAATGAAAGGGGAGCTTATAAGTCCATGGAGTTATGTATGTGTGTTAGAGAAACGCCTGGACCGCTAGCCTAAGCCATGCCTAATCATGGTGGAAACTCGTAGCATCACCATAATGACATCTATGAAGCTTTCTTTTTATCGAAAAAGAGACATATTGAAAAGAGGAAAGAGAGAAAAAAGCACCATATTCCCATGGTAAATAAGAAGATTGCTGAGATGCTCATTGTCTGCTTTCCTTGTAATTTTGATTATGGGATAGCTCCTGTATCATGTGCAAGGGGTACCTCGTTGGAGGTTCTCTATGATACACATATACTTACTATGACAAGAACTTACACGTGACTAAAGTTGAGTAGCATGAGGAGCGACCCTCGTATTCAAGGGACATGAGATTGTCAACTTATACTTTGTCAAGCATATACTTCATAGTTTGTTTACTTTAACCTTAATCACTTCAAGATGCTTATAATAGGGCAATGAGGGTTGAAAGCTAACAAGTACCATAATTTTTGGAAGAGTTAAATCCACCGTTAGACATTGAACTTGCTTAGCAAAGTCAATACGGTCATTGTACATCAGAAATACAAGTTTACGGTCATTAAATACGACATAGAGGTTCTAGGACGATCACTGGAGCTGTTGGCGTGTTGTATTTGCGGATGTGGCAAGTTCCATGACCCAATGTCAAGTCACTTAAGAGATAAGTAAGAAAACCCACGTATAGGAGGGGCTTTTTGAAAAATTACCATCTCCTTCTATCTAAATCCTCGCTCTGACCCAATCCCGCCTCGTCCTCCTCGCGGTGGTGGTTGGGCTGCTCGCGTCCTTGCGGCCGGCCGCCGCAGTGGACGTGGAGGCGGTGCTCGCGCCATTCCCGGACCTCGCCGGCTTCTCACGGCTGCTCGCTTCCTCGCCCCCAGCCACCGCAGTGGACGTGCAGGCGGTGCTCGCGCCGTCCCTGGACCTCGCCGGCTGATCCCGTCTTCGCCGCCGGCCGCCAGAGTAGACGTGGAGGCGGTGTTCGCGCCGTTCCAGGACCTCGCCGGCTTCTCACGGCTGCTCGCTTCCTCGCCGCCAGCCGCCGCAGTGGACGTGCAGGCGGTGCACGCGCCGTCCCCGGACCTCGCAGGCTGCTCCTGTCCTCGCCGCCGGCCGCCACAGTGGATGTGGAGGCGATGCTCGCGCCGTTCCCGGACCTCGCCGGATGCTAGCGTCCAGCCCCGTGGCGCGGGAGCTCACGAGCCGGTCCTCGCATCGATCTCCCGCAGTTGCCGTCGGCGTTCGCGGCTGTCGCGGGGGCCGACCTCGCCAACGTGCTCCGCTACCACGTCCTCCTCGAGTACATCTCCTGGGCTGACCTCCGTCGTCTCCCGGCCGCCGGGAAGCTGGTCACCACGCTGTTCCAGACCATGGGCGGCGCCTCCGTGGACCTTGGCGTTGTCAACGTCACGACTGCATGCCCCAGCCTGGGCGTCGTCTGCTCGTCGGCGCCTTTCCCGGCCTCCAACGCGATGAGCGCGGTGCGGGCATCACGGTGTTCGTGCCCACCGACGACGCCTTCGCGAGCGTGCCCGCGGGTGACCGGCTCCAGTCGCCCCCGAAGAAGCTGTCGGCGCCGCCCACTTGTCGAGCTTAAAATTCTTGTGTCTCTAGTACTGCTGCCTGGGAACTACACCAATTGTCAGCTCCAGTCGCCCCAGATGAAGTTGTTGTATCTAGTACTGCTGCCATTACTGTCTCTACTTGTTCGAGCTTAAAATTCTTGCTTCGGCGTGGGAAGGCAGGGAAGGTGAGGAAGCTTGCGCCGGTGTGTGGAGACGGAGGAGCGCGGCACATGATGGTGTGTTCCATCCGCAGCGACGGCGCTGTATATTTTCAGGACCAGGACATGCCGAGTGGAGCAGAGACGGACCCCTGGGAAGGATGATCATTTTGCAAAAAAACCTCCTATAAGTGGTTGTTCTTTATGTAAATATTAAGTTACTGACAGTGGGCGCTCAGCTCGCCACATCGTCAATACTTCTCTACGACGCGAGCGGTGACCGCGAGTGACGCTCCGACGCGTCTTCAGTGACCGTAAACTTGTATTTCCAATGTACGATGACTGTATTGACTTTGCTAAACAAGTTCAATGACTAACGATGGATTTAACTCATTTTTGGAAGCTCTTTTTAAAACTTGAAATCCCTGCTTCCCTTTATGAAGGGCCTTTCTTCCACTATTATATTGAGTCTTCACCTTTTATCCTTAGGCACCAGTTAAGAGAAGCATAATTGCCATTCTTAGTTCTTTGTGCATTGTCCCAAAACTTATTGATTGATGCATATTGTTGATATTGCATGTTCTTGTGCTATTTGTATCTAGTCACTCTTATGAACTTTGAAGGTGTCCTATGCATCTATTTGCTACTCCATGAGGGACAAGCTGAATGCCACTATGCTATGTTTTCTGTATGTGAAACAAAGAAATGTTTTTCAATGCATGTTATTCATGATATCGGTTTGTAGCCTTTCATGTTGCATGCATAGTTACTTTGTCTTATTGTTATAAATCCATCTTTCATGCTCATGTTTAGAGTTCTTTGATCCCAGCTTTCAATGCTTGCAAATGGTTTGATCATGATTGTGATGGTGCATATCACCTAAAAAATTATTCTTTTTATCACTTACCTACTCGAGGACGAGCAGGAGTTAAGCTTGAGGATGCTTGATAAGTCGGAAACGTATCTATTTTTTTTATGTTCCATGCTTGTTTAGTATCTACTTTGCTTTGCTTTGTCTACAGTTTGAGGTGTTTTTATATGTTTTTCTGGACTAACCTATTAACAAGATGTCACAGTGTCAGTTCCCTGTTTTCTTCTGTCTTTGGTTCCAAAAGAGACATAAAATCAATATTCTCGGAATTGGACGGGACAAAAGCCAAAGTCAATATTTTACCATGGGGAACACGAAGCCAGAATACGAGACGAAGGGGATCCACCAGGGGGCCACACCCCTGGCCACGCGGCCTAGGTGGGCCCACGCTTGGGAGGCTGCGGCCACCCTGGTTGCCCCTGGCTCGCCTCTTCGCCTACAAAGACCCCGATACAGAAACCCTAAGTATCCGATCAATATTCCACGAAACCATCTGTAGCCGCCGCCACTGTCGTCCTAGATCGGTGGGGGATCTAAAGCTCTTCCCGGCACCCTGTCGGAGGGTTGACCATCCCTGAGGCCTTCATCTTCATCATGTCAGCCTCCGATATGAAGTGTGAGTAGTTCCACCTTGGACTACGGGTCCATGTAGTAGCTAGATGGTTGTATCTCCTCCTTTGTGCTACCATGTTTAGATCTTGTGAGCTTCGTTCATGATCAAGATCATCTATTTGTAATCATGCATGTTGTGTTTGCGGGGATCCGATGGATATTGAGATTACTATGTCAGATTAATTAGTGGTTTTGTCTTATTGATTTTATCATGTCGGTGTTGTTTGTGATCTTGCATGCTCTCCATTTCTAGTAGCTATATTGGCCAAGTAAATGCTAGTGACTCCAAGACGGGGTATTTATGCTCTATAGTGGGTTCATGCCTCTATTTAATCTAAGGGAAGTGGCATAAATATCTAAGGTTGTAGATGTGTTGTTGCCACTAGGGAGAAAACAATGATCTCTTGTTCATGGAACGAGTGGATTGTTTACCTTACACACTTTGCTTAAACCAGTTATCCGTTGCTTGCAACTTAATACTGGAGGGGGTTCGGATGATAACCTGAAGGTGGATTACTAGTCATAGATGCAGTTGGATGGCGGTCTATGTATCTTGTTGTATTGCCCAATCGAATCTCATAGGATCATGAATGTCTAGTATTGCATTGTTATGCCTTGCTCAGTCCTGTCAATTGCCCTGCTGTAATTTGTTTACCCATCATGCCATGTTTGTTTATCTTAAGGAGAACACCTCTAGTGAACTATGGACCCCGGTCCAATCTTTACCATTGATATATCTTCCACTGTTACAGTTTACTTTCTGCAAACCACTATCATCTTCTACACCATACAGTTAACCCTTTGTTTTCAGCAAACCGGTGAGATTGACAACCTCACTCTTTGCTGGGGTAAAGTCTTGAGTTTGTGTTGTGCATGTTTCCAAGTTGCTAGCAACACCTTTGAGTCGTTTCCTTTCTCCTATTGGTTTGATAACCTTGGTTTTTTACTGAGGGAAAACTTGCTGCTGTGCTCATCACACCTTCCTCTTGGGGTCTTCCAACGAAGCTTCCACGCACAATCATGCCCCCGCTCTCATGCTGCGGGCAAATGGCTTCAGGACAGGCAGGTACCCAGTCGACCTGAAGTCCGACCACCTCGGCAAGATGTACCTCGGCAACGGCTGGAAGCGCTTCGCCCGCTCGCACCAGATCGAAGCGGGCAACATCGTCGTCTTCAAGTACGACGGCGATGGAAAGTTTGCATCAACGTCTTCAACCACACCATGTGCCGCCGCTGCTACCACTCCGACTCCTCCTCCGACTCCGACGAGTAGTCTAGGCTGTGCGCACGCCATGTATGATATATGAATGTAGCCATTGACCATTTGAAATAAAAAATCTTTATTCAAGCCTTAAACATCGTTACATTCATGCCACACAACCTAAGACTACATGCGGCCGCCAGCGCTGGGCGGCGGCTGCGGCGGGTCAGATACACCATTCGTCATTGAGAGAATTGATGAGCGCTCGTTGGGTCCGCACCTCCTCTTCAGCTCGGGTTAGGCGGGCACGCAGGGAAGCGTCGTCGGGATTGACCCGCACCGCTTCCCGGAGGTCGCCAAGCACCAATCCGAGATGGTCCAATCGCCGGTATTTCGGTAGAAAGACGCGTTCCGCCACCGCTGTCGTGAAAGGCTCACCGGTGGTCACGTGATGGCTGTAGGATGGGCGAACCGGCGGTGTGCCCATCCTGTAAATCCACGGGCGCCCCGAACCGGAATCGACCACCACGACGGCTGCGGCCGCTCGGGCACCCCTTCTTTGCCGGCATCGGGGTTGCCACAGAGCTCGCCGTGTCGATGCCAGCGGCCAGGCATGGTGGTTTTTTGTGTTGTGGGTCGTGCGGGTATGGTCGAACATAGCTCGGCGACCTCCCCCTTTTAGGCCGCGCCTAGATGCGGCGGGAAACGTCAAGAACACGCGGGAAGCGGCGAGAAAAAAAGGCGGGAGACGGTGTAACGGCAGGAAGACACTGAAAATACGTCGGTGTTGCCGATGGCCCAACACCGATAAATAGATCACGCCGCTGTGCGCGGCTGGCCGAATAGGCCGAGTCCCTATCTATACTGACCGTGACCCGCCCCAAACGACACAAACGAACTGTTTGGAATGACATTTTGAGTTGGCCCGGCGAAGATGCTCCTACACGCGACGGTCCATTGTCCAGACCAAACGCCTCTCCGTGCTGAACATTCGCTGAAAAGAGAAGCAGGTTCATCCACCGACTCCAGAATTCAAAGAACGTGGACACCCAACCCTGTGCTACCTGTGCGTACCGAACAACCAATCTCTGCTAGTCAATGCAGTCACAGCTGAGCTCATCTTCGTACTTCCAAAAGAAAAGAAAAAGTGTATCCCTCTTCATCAATAAAATAAGTACGCCAAAGCAATGCACAAATCGATCACGCCCGATGGACAGCTGCCTCGTCGGACGACCAAAAGCAGAGGGTACAGCACATCTCCTCGCTCTTCGCGCAGCCAGCTCGATGCCCTAGATCTTTTCATACTCTATTTTTTATTTATTTTGTTAGGGACAAAAGAGCACAAAGTCGTCGTTCCGGACCGTACTGCACGACCCCGTCCGAACCAAAGCCCATGAGCCCAGCGGCCCGCGCGACCCATACCCGACCGGCACGTGCCCGGTAGCCGCCGCGGTGGCCACCGTCTCCGTCCGGTTCCCCGTCCAGGTTCGTCCCCCCGGCCCGGTTCCATTCCCGGACAGACCACCAACCCGTCCCTTCACTTGCCTGGCTCCCGTCGATACAACCAATCAAATCCACCTCTTCCCTTTCTCCTCCTCCCCGTCTCAGATTCCAAGCCGCGTCGTCCTCGCGATTGCCAAACCCCAATTCCCCTTCCTTCCTCCCCACAGGCACATGCTTCTCTCCGCCGCCATCTCCTCCGCCGTCGCCGCTCGCCTCCCCCGCTGCTGTTGTTCTTGTACCCTCTGCGCCCCCTGTTGCCCCTGTTGTTGCTCCTGCTCCTGCTGAGCTGTTCGATTAGCTAGGGTTGCGGATTCGCGTCAGGCGATCGGGGAAACTCGGAAGGCATGGATCTCTCGCGCCCAGAATCGTCGGACCTCTCCCTCGGCCTCCACCCGCACGTCAACGGCCACGCCCGCGGCCACGCGCGCGCGGCACCGCTGCGGCTCTTCGACGACTCGGAGGACGTGAAGACGGAGGGAAGCGTCGGGGGCGGCGGGGACGGCGACGAGGGGGACGACGAGGGCGGCGACCAGCACTTCTCCCTCCTCGGCCACGCGCTCTGCGTCAAGCGCCCGCGCCGCGCGCTCTACGGCGGCGGGGGCGGGTCAGGAGCCGAGGTCTCCTCCTGCTCGTCCTCGTCCGCGGCGATGCGCCCGGCGAAGCGGCAGGCGACCGGCGCGGATCTGGAGGCCCGGCGCGGCGCCGTCCGCGCGTGGGGGAACCAGCCGCTCGCGGAGGCCGACCCGGACGTGCACGCGCTCATGGAGCGCGAGAAGGAGCGCCAGGTGCGCGGCATCGAGCTGATCGCCTCGGAGAACTTCGTCTGCCGCGCCGTGCTCGAAGCCCTCGGCAGCCACCTCACCAACAAGTACTCCGAGGGCCACCCGGGGGCTCGCTACTACGGCGGGAACCAGCACATCGACGCCATCGAGCGGCTCTGCCACGAGCGCGCCCTCACCGCATTCGGCCTCGACCCCGCCTGCTGGGGGGTCAACGTTCAGCCATACTCATGCACCTCCGCGAACTTGGCCGTCTACACTGGGCTCCTCCTCCCCAGTGACCGTATCATGGGCCTTGAGCCGCCGTCCGGTGGCCATGTCAGCCACGGGTACTACACACCTAGCGGTAAGAAGGTGTCTGGCGCGTCTATATTCTTCGAGAGCCTGTCATACAAGGTGAATCCACAGAATGGGTATATCGATTACGACAAGCTTGAAGAGAGGGCCATGGATTTCCACCCCAAGATTCTTATCTGTGGTGGGAGCTCATACCCCAGGGAGTGGGACTTTGCGCGGATGAGGCTCATAGCTGATAGGTGTGGCGCGGTGCTTATGTGCGACATGGCGCATATCAGCGGGCTTGTTGCGGCAAAGGTACATGACTTTTGTCAAGGCACCTCTCATTTGTTTATCTTGTGGTTAATTTGATTGCATCTTGTGGTTAAACTGTACAAGGGATAACATCTCCAAATAACCATAAGTCGGAGAATTAGTTGCAAACTTCTTAACTCATCCTTCCTGCCTGTACATGCATGTACCTTGGTAGTGGTTTGGCCAATCCATTTCCTCTAAATTGAAGGATATTATTTGCAGAGCCTTTGTCCTTTTATTTATCGGTTTCTGCAAATAAGAGATGAGGATGTGAATTAATTCATGTTACAAGGCAAATAAGTAGGACATTTTGGAGTTCATTGTCATGGCGATTCATGCTTGACATGTTGTATTAACATTGCAACTTCTTATGGAGAAAAACTGTGTGGTAGTCGTTTCGTATACTAATAATATTGTAGTAACTTAGTCTATTACTGTGAGCTTTAGTGCAGTACAAAATCTACTATCCCATACAATATTTTATATTTTACAATATAAACCTAAAAAGAGCATTGCAACAGATTGTATCATTTCTTTATTTGCTGATATTTGATGGTTATATAACTTTTTTTTTGAAACTACAATGTGGGAAGTCTTCTGGTGGAGCATTAGAACTTGATATTATCATTAGATTGGACCATGCCGACCATCAGCCAATGAGACCAATTAAGGCATCTCTTTTCCCTGAGATGTATACGACCATATTAGAACTTATAACCAGTCTGAAAGAACTTTGTTTGTAAGTGATAAATGTTCTTATTGGTTAACATTTACTTGTTGGTGTTCTTTGTGATGCAAGCTGAGCATTACTGTCTGCTGAGAGCTGTTTCTTATTTTCTTCATCAGGAATGTCGCAGTCCATTCGACTACTGTGATGTTGTTACGTCAACTACTCACAAGAACCTAAGGGGGCCTAGAGGTGGAATAATATTTTTTAGGAGGGGGAAAAATTTGAGGAAGCGAACTGGATCTTTTGCTCAAGGGAATGAAATTGATTATGACTTTGAGGATAAGATAAATTTTGCCGTCTTCCCTTCACTGCAAGGAGGGCCACATAATAACCATATTGCTGCTTTGGCGATTACACTGAAGCAAATTGCTACCCCTGATTATAAAGCATATATTCAACAAGTTAAGAGAAATGCTCAAGCTTTGGCATCCGCTTTGCTCAGAAGAAAATGCAGATTGGTTACTGGTGGCACTGATAACCACTTGGTACTCTGGGACCTCAGAACTTTTGGCTTGACTGGTATAATTCCATCTCTTACTTTGCAGCAAACCTGTTCTCTTAACTTTGTTAGTGTGATGTATCTAGTATTCCACCATTGTCTTTCAAGTAGATGCAAGTTTCAGTTCCATTTAATGGATTTGCACATGGACAAAAATGAAGGGAAATTAAAATGTTTTTCTACATGGCAATGTGGTTTACAAATCAGCAAACGTTCAAATAATTATGTCCCTTGGCTACCATTTTTTAGTTTTTAAAAGAAATGCATGATTTTTATTTAGTCATTCAATAATCATGAATGTTTTGTTTGAATTGGAGATGCATGTGGCTTACAAGTTATTTTGCTTCAAATTTTGACAGGCAAGAACTTTGAGAAGGTCTGTGAGTTGTGCCACATCTCTATAAACAAGACTCCAATATATGGGGACAATGGCTCAATATCTCCTGGTGGCGTGCGGATTGGTTAGTTCTTATGACCTATTTGTTTTATGTAGTAAAGAAATAAGTATTTGCTGTTGCTTATTGTCATGGTGTTGCATGCTGCAGGAACACCTGCGATGACTACAAGAGGTTGCCTGGAGGAAGACTTTGAGGTGATTGCAGACTTCCTCATCAGGGCAACACAGATAGCTGGCACTGTGTTGAAAGAACATGGAAAAGTGCAGAAGGATTTTTTGAGAGGCCTGGAGAACAATAGGGACATCATCGAACTTGGTAATCAAGTCGAGGCTTTTGCGTCCCAGTTTGCAATGCCAGGTTCCTTGGATGTATAACTGTACATATATATTACAGTACATCTTTGTTGGTATTGTCCAGATTCATCAGCAGATAGCAACTATATTTTTGTCATCAGGCTGTTTAAGCAAAACTGTAAGTTGCTCTCAGCAGCAGCGGCGTAGGCAAGATTTTTTAGTGGAAAAATTGGTCTTGATTCTTGATTCTCAAGCAATCATGTACAGGCTTGCTGCCTCAAATCGTTAGTTGTGATTTAAACATGTACTCCCTCCGTCCCATAATAGATGTCTTAGATTTGTCAAAATTTGGATGAATCTACTCCCTCCGTTTCAAAATATAAGATGTTTTAGCTTTGTGAAGCAAATGTATCTAGACTTGTTTTAGTATGTAGGTTCACTCATGTTTGGAGTGAATCTAGACACTAAAACAAGTCTAGATACATTCTTTTTATAAATCTAAAACATCTTATATTTTAAAACGAAGGGAGTATATACTACTCGTAAATAGTTTCTAGATTCATTCAAATTTTAACAAATCTGAGACATCTATTTTGGGACGGATGGGGTAGTAGATATTCGCATAACGAATTACATCCTTGGTTTATTTTAAAACGGAGGGAGTATATACTACTCGTTGTTCACTAGCTGATAATATGGCTTCAAAGTTTATGCTGTGTCGATCTTTATTGATACATATGTACAGGAGGGTACAGTAGGATTGCGCCTTAACATGTACTGTACTAGTACATCACATTGTCAACATTTTGCGTATTTGTAGCTACATTTCCTTTGTTTGGTCCCAGGCTCTAGAGTCCAGACTGAATGTGTGAATGGCTATAACTTCGCTGTTCAGTAGCTGCATTCTACTGAGCAAGACGATTGCCAAAACTTGTAGATGTACGGAGTAGCTCGGTTGTAATCCGTACGGAATCGTGGAGACGTTTTGCATATTAAACCCCTGAGTTGCTCCATTGACTTTTAACTACGCTGTTCATCAGCCCAAAGCTTTAGCAGTGGGCTTTTGGTACTCATTCGCTGAATGCAGTGAGTATATTGTAGGGAACAGGATGCACAGTAGAACTGCGCGTGAACAGATGCATCACATCACATTGTAACATTCTCCGTATTGGTTACATGACCTTTGTGCTGTTGCTGAATACTATGTCCATTGCCTGCCTTTTGACAGCAGTAGCAGCTCTGGCATGTGGTAGACTAGCAGTAGTATAGCATTTGCATATCTCTAGCTTTAGCATTCCCATAGTAGCTTAGCATTTGGCAGCTAAGTGTTACTACTTCCCAAGATGTCCCTGTTTTGCCGCTGCAAAACCCAATTTTCTGCATATCGACAACACTTCCAAACTGACAAAGTGCAAACGCAATGAAGGTGAGAAATCATCACGAAAACATGGCAGTAGCATCAGCCTAGCTGGTACGGCAGGTAGAGAGCACAGGTGAAGGGTGGTTAAGTTATCATCTCCGCTCTTGACCCGTGCGGCCGTGCTTCCCGGCCCGGACTTGACCATGATGGCGCGTACGTTTCTTTACGGGCATGATTCGCTAGCCAGCATCGATCAGCTGTTTCGTCTGTCTCCGATCCATGGACATCGCATCGGCGTTTTCTTCCTCCCGTGAAATGATGGCGCGGCGTCCATCGATCGATCGAGCGAGCAAGACGACGAGAGGGGAGGAGAGACGGAGCGCGGAGGAAGAAAGGGGGGGTCCTCTCCCTTGAATGAGCGGCAGAAAGGAGTGCAGCCTCCAGCTGCCCGTCCCAGAGACCGCTTTAATTAATCATGGCGACGCTCTGCCGCCTGCCTCCCGGGACACTACTCCCTCCATCCCGGTTTAAAGGACACACCCAAAATACTTATACACAAAAGCATTTAATCTCTGTAATTACTCCTGTGTGAAAGCAATAAAATGCCTGCATGCACATGTGTGAACAAATATGAACACTTTCCTAACTCTTTTTCTTCTTATGCATGTTCTACTCCATACTATTAAATGGACCAATTAGATGACACCTAGGGTCCAGAGAATTGCAAACTGTGTCCTTTAAACCGGGACGGAGGGAGTAGTCCCAGTCGGACGACAAACACCAAAAGCCAGCCAGCCGGCCGGCCGGAGGAGGAGTGTGGACCGGTGGAGTCAGTGACTGAGCCACAGTTGCCCCCGTGTTTAACCTCTTCGATGGCCCCTGTTCTTGCTCTAGTGGAGCCTTTAATGGTGAATGGAAAATAATGGGAGTCTTTAATGGTGAATGAACTAATGATGGCTCCTGAAGCTATGTCGCCACTACAGGTTAAACAACTCGGATCTTCTTCACTAGTAGGCGATACAGACCAAAAAAAAAATCAATCAGGAGAGAAAAGGGAGAGCTTGGCGTTTCATACTACCACTTTGCTAGTTTCTGAACGAACAGTCTTAATAATTAGTGGACGGAATCATGCGCTCGATTTCCGTTCTCTAGCTACGCGCAACAGCAGCTTCCTTGGCTTTTGACACCAGCTTAAGAAGTTGCGTAGCCAGTGGCGAACACACGAGTTGATGAGATAGTGACTTGACTGACACCTGAGAGAGAGGTTGGCGAGCTAGCACCATCACCGGGAACGCCGATCATCACATACACCACCTTTATTGATTAAGGGGTCCTAGGATGAACATGGTTCCGGTATGAACATGGGACATATACCATCCAAGGTTCTAGCTTCCTGACTATTTAAAGGAGGGACGCGGGAAGTAATCCGGTTGGTAGATGTAGCTGTCGCGCAGATGCCTCGTGCTTCCTCGGGCAGGAATTAAGAGACACTCTTGATGCAGAAGCTGTGACTACTCTGTGAGGTGGAGAAGCTGGAAGAAACAGAAACAAAAAAGTGCAGAGAGGAGAACCAAAAGTTCACCTAGTATTCTTGTGACTGACTGAGTGAGTGAGTGAGTGACAGACACCACCTAGCTAGCTAGAGCTAGCCAGCAACAGCCCGACACACACGCCAACCTCCAGGCGAGCGAACGAAATCAACAAAAAGCAGCCTTTCGTTCCCCCAACTGCTCGTGCTTGTGCTGCCCCTGCAACAACAAAGATCACTCGATCGAGCTGCAAACTCAAACAGACTCGCCTTCCTTTCTTTCTTGCCACCCTCTCCCTCCCTCATCATGTCTCTCCTTTCATGGCAGAGAGACAGACAGAAGGAGCAACAACATCATGATGACCTCCTGACCAAAATGCTGCGACATACAGTAGCACACTCTCTCCGTCGATCCCCAGAACAGAACAGAACAGAACAGACACCGGCTACTGCTACTCTACGGCTACGTGCTATTATGGGTCGACCAGCCTTGCTTTACTTGTACACTACCACCACGCGCTGGGCGACAAGAACGAGAACCGTCATCATCATCATTCCTGGTCTGGAGATGGAGACGGAGGTTCAGTGGCTGCACAGCTCCGACAGCTCCTTCCGCCCCTCCACGATGTCGTCCAGGAAGTCGTCCAGCTGGCACACCAGCCCGTCGGTGCCCGCACGGACCACCTCCAGCCACGCCCGCAGCTCCTCCGCCTTCTCCTTCACCGCGCCGTCCAGGTCCAAGCACTTGCCCCCGCCCAAGGCCGCGGAGGCTGCGGCCCGCTCCACCTCCTCCCGCGCCGCCTCCGCCGCGGCCCGCGCGCGCCGGAACTCGTACATCCTGATCACGCCCTCGCCGGACTCCTCCGCCGCCATCCTCTTCTGCAGCGTCGCGATGGACGCCATGAACCCCGTGCCGGTGCTGGCGGCGCTGTCCGCGCCGTCGGTGGACGAGCGGGGCGAGCCGGTGGCGCAGGCGCCGCCGGCGAGGATGAGCAGGAGGAGCGAGCTGGCGTTGTGCAGCGCGTAGAGGAGGCCGCGGAAGCCGTTGAAGCCGCTCAGCCTCGCGTCGGCGGCGCGCCGCTCGTCCAGCTGCAGCGACAGCGGCGCGATCCTCGACTCCGACAGCGCACGGTTCTCCTCCTCCGCCGCCGTCGCCTCCCTCCTCGACGCCGAGATCGCCCGCGTCACCTGTTGCCATTTGCCAATGCGCGAGCCCGATCAGATTACAACAGAGCGAGTTCCAAAAAAACAGAGCGCGATAATGAAGCCATGGATGGAACAGGACTGAATCACATCACACAGTACAGAAAAAAAAAAGGCGACACGATCATTCATGATGATCACCGCTCTTTTCCTCGAAAGAAATCTCGTAATAATTACTGCCTGCCCGAGACAGATGATGTCTCGATAAAGTTGGTCGCGAGGACCACCAAAACCAACCTGGCGGGTGGAGAGCGGGGACGGGTCCTGGAGCCAGTCGTCGAGGGCGGCGACGGCGCAGGACGCGGCGGCGCAGTAGCGCTCGACGGCGGCGAGGCCGAGCTTCACGGCGAGGCAGGCGTCCCAGAGGCGCGCGGTCTCGTCCATGTACTCGTCCAGCCACCGCCCGCCGGGCGGCAGGTGGAGCTGGCCGACCAGCAGCGTCAGCTGCGAGTGCAGGCCCCTCAGCAGCGCCGCCGCCCGGAGCAGCGCCGGCAGCGACGACAGCTCGCCGCCCCCGCTGAGCTCGTCCAGCCCCCGCGCCAGGGTCGCGAAGAAGGCGTTCACCATGGCTTCCTCTGCAGTCCGCAGCTAATAGAGTGCTACTGTGCGCCGAGGCAGTAAAGGATCGGTCGAGCTGGCGGAGGCTGACGGCGCGCGGCTGGCTATATATAGGGCGCCTCCGCGAGCGGTGCAAGAGGAAGACGAAGGAGGAGTGGAAGAGGGGGGCTAGCTAGGAGGGACACGACGACACGATCGGGGGGTGGGGAGTGGAGTGCAATGATGGGTGTCTACAGGAGGGGGAGAAGGGCGATGATGAGGTTGGGGCGAGGCAGCGCCATGGTTGTTGCCCTGCCCCTGCCCGCTTTGCTGGGTCGTGTGTCGTCCTCCTCTCTCTCTCGCGCGCGCGCGTCGCGGGAGTTCGCTCGGGTTTGCGCCTTGTCCGTGCGAGGGCGAGCAGGTTTTGTGTGTACGGCTGGGCGTGTTGGTCTCTGCGGTGCCGGGCAGCCGAGTGGAGGGGGGTGGAGTGCTCTGCTTTGATTTGCTGGATTTCCGGAAGAGCTCTGTATTTTTTGCTATAGTGTAGCCGGGAAATTGCTTTTTTAAGCAATTGTTTACTCCGTTGTTGTCTAACTATATTTAGCACGGGTACTATGTTTATATGTTTCTCTTCCGGGAAAGCTCAAGAAATGCCATGATGTTGTCTCAAAATTCTCAATGCTAAAATGTGGCGAGCAGATGCAATTTCATGTTTGTAAATAATCAAAGTCGATTTACTTTGTCCACTATTGATGGTTATCCTCATAAACACATCTTAAAATTATAATAATGTAAAAAAAGAATACAGTGTCACAGAAAAGATACATTAAAAGAAACATATGCATACATAGAAGTATCGCTTTTTACACTGCCATTTAGGTTAAAAATATATGCAACTTCATTTTTAAATCCAAATTTGTGTAAACAACTATGTTCCATTTCATGTCAACTGCTTGATTTCACATTTATAAAAGCATAATTACACACACAAAAAAGTACATGCAATTCGGGTTTGGAAATGTCCAAACAACACAACTAAACATTCCTAACCCAAACATTGCACGAAAGTAGTGCAGCTTTGGGCTTCAGAACGTGCAAGTAACTCAATAACATATTTCTAGACAACACAATGCAAAGGCAATGTATAAATGACAGCTTAAAATGTGTAAACTAGCCAACTGCATGAATTAAATTAAGCGTGAAGCTGCAAAAAGAAAAAGATAATGTGCAATTTAGTGCTTCAAAATGTGTAGACTATCCAAAACAACAACAAAGAAAAACATGGTCGACATTATGAGCCGAATTGCCAGGAGGTGGTAATTCGGCTCATAGGTGTAAATACACCCATTATGAGAAAACATATTTCAAAATGTCAAAAAAATCAGATTCTTTTTACATATACATTCAAACATTTTATGTTGGGATGAAAAAACATTTTATGTGTTGTGTACAGAAAAGATAAAAAATGTCACATGAATAGTCGTATTCACGTGATATTTTTTTCTTTTTTATACATAACACATATTATGTTCTTTCATCCCGAAAACTTGTGAACCAACATAAAATGTTTGAATGTATATGTAGATTTTTTTGAATTTTTTGATATTTCAAAATATGTTTTCTCACAATGGGTGCATTTGCACCTGCGAGCACAAGTAAATATCCCGGCCACATTTATAGACTATATAAAATGAAGCAACCTAGTTGCACATAGGTTTAACTTGAGTAAAGTGGAGGAGTGGTGTGTTCCATTTTGATGGGTTCCCGGAAGAGGTTAACCACCGTCTTTGGAGGAGTGGAGTATTTGAGATTTTTTTTTGAAAGGAATGCGGTAGAGGAAGCCCCTATAGCAAGTTTTTTTTTAATAATAAGAACCCAAATATGCATCCGTGAGGACTTGAACCTGGGTGGCTGGGTTGTACATCCACTTCCCTAACCAAGTGAGCTAGGCTCACTTCTTTGAGATTGTGCTTCGTGTAGTTGGAAAATGGACTTTTACTCAATTGTTTAGTTGTCTAACTATATCAAGCATGGGTACTATGTTTAGAGGTTTCTCTTCATGATGTCATCTCAAATTCTCGGTGCTACAATGTGGCCAGCGGATGCAATTTTATATATGTAAAATATCAAAGTCAATTTACTTATCCCCACGATATATGGTTAGTCTCATAAAAAATATCTCAAAATTATAATAATGTAAAAACCAAATACAAAATCACAATAATTATATGCTAAAAGAAACAGATGCATAAATATGAAGTGTTGCTTTTTATCATGCCATTGAGGTTAAGAATATATGCATTTTTTACTTTAATTATGAAATCCAAAATTGCATAAACAACTAACTTCCATTTCTTGCCAACTACCAGATTTCACATTTATAAAAGCATAATTACACAAAAAGTACATGCAATTTAGATTTCGAAATGTGCAAACACCGTAAGTAAACATTCCTAGCCCAAACATTGCACAACAAATAATGCAGCTTTGAGCTTCAAAATGTGCATGCAACTCAATAACATATTTCTAGTCAAAATAATGCACATGAAATGTATAAATTAAATCTTAAAGTTGTGCAAACTACCCAATTGCATAATTTTTAAAACTCAATAAATGTCATCATGTCATCTCAAATTCCCAATGCTAAAATGTGGCTAGCAGATGAAAATTTATATTTATAAAAAATTGAAGTCAATTTACTTCTGTCCATGATTTATGGTTATCCTCATAAACACATCTCAAATTTATAATATTGGAAAAAAATGAATATGGAGACACAAGAATGATACGTTAAACGAAACATATGTATAAATAGAAGTATTGCTTTTTTTTTACAGTGCCATTTAGGTTAAAATATGCATTTTTTACTTTAGTTATAAATCTAAAATTGCATAAACAACTTTTTGCAAAAAGGAAACCTAGCACTAAAATAAACATCGAAAAGTACAAAGAACATCAACAAAAACGAAAATTACAACCAAAATCCATGAGATTCCCTTCGTCTTCAACCTCCATATTGTGTTGACAACGCGTCGCCGCTCCTCCCAGAGTCGTCTGGCGTTGTTGATTCTAGATGGGAAGTTGCCGAACGGGTCAAGAAGACCACATCAGTCCCAAGGATGAAGAAGAAGGAATCATCGTCGATGAAGCTCCTTGACGATCCGGAGATCCCACAGCCAGAAGAAGTCCTCGAAAACCACACCACTCCCAGAAGCTTCTCGACGTCGCCATAGAGATGGGCGGAAGCCAGGGAAAATTTATTGGATAAGACGACGATGCCACCACCAGAGCGCCACCCTGATGACTCCTTGACAGCGCCAGATAACTTGGTGCTTGACGTGGAGTCTGTTGGGAACCCCAAGAGCAAGGTGTGAAGTAGCACAGCAGCAAGTTTTCCCTTAGTAAGAAACCGAGGTTATCGAACCAGGAGGAGGAAGTAAACGCCACACAGGTGATGCAAGCAACACGGAGACCTGCAGAACACAAACTCAAGACTTTGCCCCAACTAACAGTGAGGTTGTCAATCTCACCGGTTGTAGAACACAAACTCAAGACTTTGCCCCAACTTCGGAGGCTTCACAAGAAGCGATATGGATGAAGGAGTTCATTACAGATCTTGGTGTGGTTCCAAATGCGCTGGACCCAATGTCTATCTACTATGATAACATGGGCGCCATAGCCAATGCGCAAGAACCAAGGTCACACAAGAAGCTGAAGCACATCAAGCTACATTTTCATGCTATTCGAGAACATGTCCAAGACGGGGACATAAAGATTTGCAAAGTACACACATATCTGAATGTGGCGGATCCGTTGACTAAACCTCTCCCGAGGGCAAAACATGACCAACACCAAACTGCCATGGGTGTTAGGTATATTACTATGTAATCTAGATTAGTTGACTCTAGTGCAAGTGGGAGACTGTTGGAGATATGCCCTAGAGGCAATAATAAATGTAGTTATTATTATATCTTTGTGTTTATGATAAATGTTTACATTCATGCTATAACAGTATTAACAAGGAAACATTAATACTTGTGTGATTTGTAAACTAAATTAGAGTCCCTAGTAAAGCCTCTTCATAATACTAGCTTGTTGGTTAATAGATGATTGTGGTTTCCCTATCATGAACATTGAGATGTTATTAACAACAAGATCATATCATTAGGAGAATGGTATGATGGACATACTCCTATAGATAAGCGTAGCATAAAGATCAAGTCATTTTAATAGTTCAATTTCTATATGCTTTCTGATACATAGTAACCTAATTCCTTCGAGCATGAGATCATGTTTATCACCATCACCGGAAGGATGCTTTGATGACATCAAACACCACACCGTAACTGGGTGGCTATAAAGGTGGCATTGAGTGTTTGGAAAGTATGGGTTAGGACACATGAATCAAGAGTGGGATTTGTCCATCCATATGACAGATAGATATACTCTGGGCCCTCTCGGTGGAATGTCATCCAATTAGCTTGCAAGCATGTGACTGGCTCACAAAGGATCACATATCACGGGAACAAGAAAAGAGTACTTATCGGTAACGAGGTGGAACTAGGTATGCAGAGATACCGACGATCAAAACCTCGGATAAGTAAACTATCGTGAGACAAAGGGAAATTGGTATCGTATGTAAGTGGTTCATTCGATCGCAAAGTAATCGTAGAAATATGTGGGAGCCATATGAATTTTCAGATTCCTCTATTGGTTATTGTTCGGAGAAGTGTCTCGATCATGTCCGCATAATTCATGAACCGTAGGGAGACACACTTAAGGATTCGATGTTGTTGAGTAGTTATGGAATGATGAGTAAGAGACCGAATGTTGTTCGGAGTCTCGGATAGGATCCAGGATATCACGAGGAGATCCGTAATGGTCCGGAGAATAAGATTCATATAAGGAAAGTCCTGTTTCGGAGTTGGAGAATGATTCCGGTGTTTTCATCGGGAATGTTCTAGAAGGTTCCGGAAGGTCCGGCACTCCGGAGGGGAAGGGTACATGAATGTGTCATAACAAGTTAGAATGGTTGCATCATGTACTAGGTGTCGTCGCTGAGCAAAATAAAGGGATAAATCAAATCCTAGTTTGAAAAGTCAAACGCCAATTTGAAAAGTCAAACGGCAAGTTTGCTTGGTGGAGGGAGAGTAGGAAACCTACTTGGGGAGGAAATCCCTCTCCCTCCACCGCCGGCCAAGGAGGCCGAGTTGGGGGAGGACTCCCTTCCCCTTGGCCGCGCCCTCCCACCTATAAAAGGAGGGGCAGGGGTGCCCCTCTAGACCTACACCTCTCTCCTCTAAACCCTAGCCCTAGCCGCCGGCTTCCACCAAGTCGCCGCCGCCCCTAGAGTTTGCCTAGCCGCCGAGTTGGGGCTCTCCCCTTGCCCTAGCCACCGGCCTAGCTCTCTCTCCCTTGGTGCCTCTAAACCCTAGATCACCAAGGCTCTCTCATAATCCACCATACTCGCTCCGGCTTAAGGCGAAGCCCTGCGAGATCTCCTCTCTACTTATGGTACCACGCCGTCGTGCTGCCGGAATCGCGAGGAGAGTGCTACAACCTCCGCTGCCTGCTGGAACAAGGGAGAGGAAGGTCTTCATCGAGTACCAAACGTGTGACCGACTGCGGGAGCGCTGCCGGAACGCGGCGCTGGAAGGATCGTCTACACGATCTTGAGATCGGCAAGAGTACGACTACATCACCCACGAGAATCCGCTCTCGTTAACCGCTTTGGAACTTCGAGGGTGAGTTTCACTATCGACTCATTGCTACAAACTAGTAGATAGATCTTGGCTTGTTTGTTTGCATGTGGTAGAAAATATTTGTTTTCCATGCTACGAACCCCTACAATGGTATCAGAGCCGTGTCTATATGTAGATCTGTTGCACGAGTAGAACACAATGGTCATTATGGGCGGTGGTGCTTTTATTATCAATTGCTTCTTGTGTACTTTGCATCTTGCGGTATGATGGGATGAAGCGGCTCGGGCTAACCTTACATGACATCGTTCATGAGACGTGCTCCACGCTGAACATGCAACTTGTATTGCATAAGTGGCTTTGCGGGTGGCTGTCTCTCCCATTATAGTATAGACCCAATTTACAACGGGCACTTGATAGTTATAGCATCAACGTTGTGGTTCTTGTTCGTAAGTTAGAGCGACACTTATTGAAAGCCCCAAACCACGTAAAATATGCAAAGAAAATTAGAGGCGTCTAACTTTGTTTTGCAGGGGTGTGCTGTGATGTGATATGGCCATGATTGTGATTATATTTAAAGTATGCAATGTTCCTTATTGTAAGTTGGCAACCGGCAGGAGCCATATGGTTGTCTTTAAATTCTGTTAAGACCCGCATGTCTATTCAAAGTAGTTGTAATAGTTGAAACTAGTGGACGACAACCATGGAGCAGCGTCATTGACCTTGATGCAATGCCGGTGATGATGGAGATCATGTTCGTGCTTGAAGATGGAGATCGGAAGCACAGGGAAGAAAGGCCATATCATATCACATATTATGAATTGCATGTGATGTTAATCCTTTTATGCATCTTGTATTGCTTAGTTAACGACGGTAGCATTATAATATGATCCCTCAAGCACACAAATTTCAAGTTTTAAAGTGTTCATACTTAGTTAGCATCGTTGCTAAAGCTTGTTGTTTCGAAACACCACGTGATGATCGGGTGTGTTAGATTCTGCAAGTGTATACAACGTGAGCAAGTCAGTTTTGCTCATGCAAAAGCTAAGGTTTGATCTTGATGATCCTAGCATGTACAGACATGGTCTCGGAACACGGATCACCGAAAGGTAAAGCATGAATCATATAGAAGATATGATGAACATGTCGATTGTTCGTCATTGAAGCTATATCAACTCTCGTGATGATCGGTTTTGATGTGGTGGATTTGGTTCATGTGATCACTAAAACAATGTGAGGGATATTGTTTTGAGTAGGAGTTCACCTAGGTTAATTTAACTATTAATTAGAACTCAATTTATCATAAACTTAGTCTAAACTATTGCAAATATGTTGTAGATCAATGGCGGCCCCTACCATCAATTTTAATGCGTTCCTAGAGAAAGAAAAGTTGAAAAACAATGGAAGCAACTTCTCGGATTGGTTCCGCAATTTGAGGATTGTCCTCAATGCTGGTAATTTGACCTATGTGCTGGATGCACCGCTGGGTGACCTGCCTGCAGCTGATGCTATCGATGAGGTAAAGAATGTTTTGCTCGCTCGGAAGAATCAGTACTCCACAGTTCAGTGTGCTATCTTGTATGGTTTGGAATCGGAGCTTCAGAAAAGGTTTGAGAATTCAGACCCACATGATATTGTCTGTGAACTCAAAATGATATTTGAGGCTCACGCGGCAGTTGAGAGTTATGAGGCTTCTGAAAAGTTCTTTAACTGCAAGATGGAAGAGGGCAGCTCCGTCAGTGAGCATGTGCTTAAGATGTCTGGGCACGCAAACAAACTCCAAAGTTTGGGTATAGTGATTCCTAATTCTTTGGGGATACATCGTGTCCTCCAATCACTACCACCAAGTTACAAGAACTTTGTGATGAACTACAATATGCAAAACATGGACAAGACGTTGCCAGAACTGTTCTCCATGTTGAAATCTGCAGAAGTGGAGATCAAGAAAGAGCACCAAGTGTTGTTGGTCAATAAGACCACCAAATTCAAGAAAGGCAAGTCTAAGCAAAAGGGAAACTTCAAGAAGGGCGGTAAGAAAGTTGCCGCACCGGCAAAGAAGACCAGGGCTGGACCTAAGCCTGATACTGAGTGCTTTTACTGCAAGCAAGAGGGTCACTGGAAGCAGAATTGCCCAAAGTACTTGGCGGATTTGAAGAACGGAAACATCAAGAAGAAAGGTATATCCAATATACATGTTATTGATGTGTATCTCACTAGCACTCGCAGTAGTGCTTGAGTATTTGATACTGGTTCGGTTGCTCATATTTGTAGCTCGAGACAGGTGCTGCAGAATAAACGGAAGCTAGCGAAGAACGAGGTGACGATGCGCGTTGGAAATGGATCAAAGGTTGATGTGATCGCGGTCGGCACGCTACCTCTTCATCTACCATCGGGATTAGTTTTATACTTAAATAATTGTTATTTGGTGCCTGCGATTGAGCATGAACATTATATCGGGATCTTGTTTATTGCGAGACGGTTACTTGTTTAAGTCCGAGAATAATGGTTGTTCAATTTATATGAGTAATATGTTTTATGCACATGCACCTTTGATAGATGGTCTATTCTTATTGAATCTCGATTGTAGTAATACACACATAAATAACATTAAGGCTAAACGTTTGAAATTGAGCGATAACTCGACCTATATGTGGCACTGTCGTCTTGGTCATATCGGAGTGAAGCGTATGAAGAAACTCCATTCCGATGGACTTCTTGAATCACTTGATTTCGAATCACTTGAAAGATGCAAAGCATGTCTGATGGGTAAAATGACTAAGACTCCATTTTATGGTATGATGGAGCGAGCTACAAACTTACTGGAAATCATACATACCGATGTGTGTGGACCAATGAGTGTAGCATCGCGCGGTGGTTATCGTTATGTTCTTACCTTCACGGATGACTTGAGTAGATATGGGTATATCTATTTCATGAAACATAAGTCCAAAACTTTCGAAAAGTTTAAGGAATTTCAAAGTGAGGTAGAGAATCAACGTAACAAGAAGATTAAATTTCTATGTTCTGATCGTGGAGGTGAATATCTAAGTTATGAGTTTGGCGAGCATTTGAAGAAATGCGGAATACTTTCACAATTTATACCGCCGGGAACACAACAACGTAACGGTGTGTCCGAACGTCGTAATCGAACTCTCTTAGATATGGTTCATTCTATGATGTCACTTACAGATTTACCGCTATCGTTTTGGGGTTATGCATTAGAAACAGCCGCATTCACTTTAAATAGGGCACCATCTAAATACGTTGAAACGATACCGTATGAATTATGGTTTGGGAAGAAACCTAAATTGTCGTTCCTTAAAGTTTGGGGTTGCGAAGCCCATGTAAAGAAGTTACAGCCGGACAAGCTTGAACCCAAAGCGGAAAAATGCGTCTTCATAGGATACCCGAAGGAAACTATCGGGTATACCTTCTATCATAGATCCGAGGGCAAAATCTTCGTTGCCAAGAATGGATCCTTTCTGGAGAAGGAATTTCTCTCGAAAGAAGTGACTGGAAGGAAAGTAGAACTCGACGAGGTTGTTGAACCTTCTCTCGAACTCGCGAGTAGCGCAGCACCGGAAGAAGTTCCTGTGGTGCCTACACCAATAAGAGAGGAAGCTAATGATGATGATCATGAAACTTCGGTTGAAGTTGCTACAGAGCCTCGCAGGTCAACGAGAACTCGTACCACTCCTGATTGGTATGATCCCGTTATGAGTGTTATGTTGGTGGACAACACCGATGACCCTGAGACATATGAGGAAGCGATGATGAGCCCAGATTCCAATAAATGGCAAGAAGCCATGAAATCCGAAATTGGATCCATGTACGAAAACCAAGTATGTACTTTGGTGGACTTACCGGATGGCCGGAAGGCTGTCGAGAACAAATAGATTTTCAAGAAGAAAACAGATGCTGATGGTGATGTTACTGTCTATAAAGCTCGACTTGTCGCAAAAGGGTTTCGACAAATTCAAGGAGTTGACTACGATGAGACTTTCTCACCAGTAGCGAAGCTAAAATCTGTGAGGATTTTGTTAGCAATCGCTGCATATTACGATTATGAAATATGGCAGATGGATGTCAAAACAACGTTCCTCAATGGACACATTGATGAAGAGTTGTATATGATGCAACCCAAAGGTTTTGTCGATCCTAAAGATGCTAACAAGGTATGCAAACTTCAACGGTCCATATATGGATTGAAGCAAGCATCCCGAAGTTGGAATCAACGTTTTGATAAGATAATCAAAAGCTTTCGTTTTATACAAACTTATGGAGAAGCTTGTATTTACAAGAAAGTGAGTGGGAGCTCTGTAGCATTCTTAATACTATATGTAGATGACACATTGTTGATTGGGAATGATGTAGACCTTCTAAATAGTGTCAAGGAATATTTGAATAATAGTTTTTCAATGAAATATCTTGGCGAAGCAGCTTACATATTAGGCATAAAGATTTATAGAGATAGATCAAGACGCCTAATATCATTGTCACAAAGTACATATTTGAACAAAGTTCTAAAGAGGTTTGGAATGGAAGATAGCAAGAAAGGGTTCTTGCCCATGTTGCCCAATACGACCTTGAGTAAAACTCAAAGTCCTGCAACGGCAGAAGATAGAGAAAGGATGAGTAAGACTCCCTATGCCTCAGCCATAGGATCTCTAATGTATGCCATATTATGTACTAGACCCGACATTGCATATGCTGTTAGTTTAACTAGCAGATATCAAAGTGATCCAGGAGTGGATCATTGGACAGCGGTCAAAAACATCCTTAAGTACTTGAGAAGAACTAAGGATATGGTTCTTTCTTATGGAGGTGATAAACAGCTCGTTGTTAATGGTTACACCGATGCTAGTTGGAACACCGATCCGGATGATTCTAAATCACAATCTGGATACGTATTTATTTTGAATGGTGCAGCAGTTATCTGGAGGACTGCAAAGCAAAGTGTTGTGGCGAGATTTTCAACTGAATCGGAATACATAGATACTTTGGAGGCTTCACAAGAAGCGATATGTATGAAGGAGTTCATTACAGAGCTTGGTGTGGTTCCAAGTGCGTTGGACCCAATGTCTATCTACTGTGATAACATGGGCGCCATAGCCAATGCGCAAGAACCAAGGTCACACAAGAAGATGAAGCACATCAAGCTACGTTTTCATGCTATTCGAGAACATGTCCAAGACGGGGACATAAAGATTTGCAAAGTACACACAGATCTGAATGTGGCAAATCCGTTGACTAAACCTCTCCCGAGGGAAAAACATGACCAACACCAAACTGCCATGGGTGTTCGGTATATTACCATGTAATCTAGATTAGTTGACTCTAGTGCAAGTGGGAGACTGTTGGAGATATGCCCTAGAGGCAATAATAAATGTAGTTATTATTATATCTTTGTGTTTATGATAAATGTTTACATTCATGCTATAACAGTATTAACAAGGAAACATTAATACTTGTGTGATTTGTAAACTAAATTAGAGTCCCTAGTAAAGGCTCTTCATAATACTATCTTGTTGGTTAATAGATGATTGTGGTTTCCCTATCATGAACATTGAGATGTTATTAACAACAAGATCATATCATTAGGAGAATGGTATGATGGACATACTCCTATAGATAAGCGTAGCATAAAGATCAAGTCATTTTAATAGTTCAATTGCTATATGCTTTCTGGTACATAGTAACCTAATTCCGTCGACCATGAGATCATGTTTATCACCATCACCGGAAGGATGCTTTGATGACATCAAACACCACACCGTAACTGGGTGGCTATAAAGGTGGCATTGAGTGTTTGGAAAGTATGGGTTGAGACACATGAATCAAGAGTGGGATTTGTCCATCCATATGACGGATAGATATACTCTGGGCCCTCTCGGTGGAATGTCATCCAATTAGCTTGCAAGCATGTGACTGGCTCACAAAGGATCACATATCACGGGAACGAGAAAAGATTACTTATCGGTAACGAGGTGGAACTAGGTATGCAGAGATACCGACGATCAAAACCTCGGATAAGTAAACTATCGTGAGACAAAGGGAAATTTGGTATCGTATGTAAGTGGTTCATTTGATCGCAAAGTAATCGTAGAAATATGTGGGAGCCATATGAATTTCCAGATTCCTCTATTGGTTATTGTTCGGAGAAGTGTCTCGATCATGTCCGCATAATTCACGAACCGTAGGGAGACACACTTAAGGATTCGATGTTGTTGAGTAGTTATGGAATGATGAGTAAGAGACCGAATGTTGTTCGGAGTCTCGGATAGGATCCGGGATATCACGAGGAGATCCGGAATGGTCCGGAGAATAAGATTCATATAAGGAAAGTCCTGTTTCGGAGTTGGAGAATGATTTCGGTGTTTTCATCGGGAATGTTCTAGAAGGTTCCGGAAGGTCCGGCACTCCGGCGGGGAAGGGTACATGAATGTGTCATAACAAGTTGGAATGGTTGCATCATGTACTAGGTGTCGTCGCTGAGCAAAATAAAGGGATAAATCAAATCCTAGTTTGAAAAGTCAAACGACAATTTGAAAAGTCAAACGACAAGTTTGCTTGGTGGAGGGAGAGTAGGAAACCTACTTGGGGAGGAAATCCCTCTCCCTCCACCGCTGGCCAAGGAGGCCGAGTTGGGGGAGGACTCCCTTCCCCTTCGCCGCGCCCTCCCACCTATAAAAGGAGGGGTAGGGGTGCCCCTCTAGACCTACACCTCTCTCCTCTAAACCCTAGCCCTAGCCGTCGGATTCCACCAAGTCGCCGCCGCCCCTAGGGTTTGCCTAGCTGCTGAGTTGGGGCTCTCCCCTTGCCCTAGCCGCCGGCCTAGCTCTCTCTCCCTTGGTGCCTCTAAACCCTAGATCACCAAGGCTCTCTCATAATCCACCATACTCGCTCCGGCTTAAGGCGAAGCCCTGCGAGATCTCCCCTCTACTTACGGTACCACGCCGTCATGCTGCCGGAACCGCGAGGAGAGTGCTACAACCTCCGCTGCCTGCTGGAACAAGGGAGAGGAAGGTCTTCATCGAGTAACAAACGTGTGACCGACTGCGGGAGCGCTGCCGGAACGCGGCGCCGGAAGGATCGTCTACACGATCTTGAGATCGGCAAGAGTACGACTACATCACCCACGAGAATCCGCTCTCGGTAACCGCTTTGGAATCTTCGAGGGTGAGTTTCACTATCGACTCGTTGCTACAATCTAGTAGATAGATCTTGACTTGTTTGTTTGCATGCGGTAGAATTTTTTTGTTTTCCATGCTACGAAACCCTACAGCATCATACCGGAGAAGAAGGCCTTCGGGATGATCTCCCCTCCAGCCGGGTGCCGAGAAGAACTTCAGATCCCTCCCCCCGATCTAGGGACGACGGTGGCGGCGGCTATAGAAGGTTTCGTGGAGTTTTGATCGGGTGCCTAGGGTTTCTGCATCGGGGGTTTCTTATAGGCGAAAAGGTGAGGCTGGGAGGCGGCCAGGGGCCCCACACCCTACCCATGCGTGGGGTGGGCCCACCCACGCCTAGGGGGGGGGTCTGTTTGCCCTAGTTCGCTTCTCCGTCTCTCCTCTGGACTTCGTGTCCCCCACGGTAAAATATTGACTTTGGCTTTTGTCCCGTTCAATTCCGAGAATATTGGTTTTCTGTCTTTCTGGAACCAAAAACAGAAGAAAACATGCAATTGACACTGTGGCAACTTGTTAATAGGTTAGTTCCAGAAAAGATATAAAAACACCTCAAAGTGTAGACAAAGTAAAGCAAAGAAGATACTAAACAAATATGAAACATCAAAAATTATAGATACGTTTCCGACGTATCACACCCCGCCGAACCTTAAGCCTGAAACCAGGCTAACGGATCCCTCCTGGTGACGGGGCCCGAAGTCCACCTCATCTCCATGGCACGGAGGCCACAGAATCAAGGCAGATCATCGTCGGTGCCGACAGGAGGCAGAGGAACCCTAATCGCATGTGCATGTTTCTCTCGGGGCCAAGTAAGGGCCTTACATGAGAGGCATGTAAATTGCATAAACACCTATCTTCCATTTCATGTCAACTGCCCGATTTCACATTTATATAAGCCTAATTACAAAAAAAGTGCATGCAATTCAGATTTTGAAATGTGCAAACACCACAATTAAACATTCCTAGCCCAAACATTGCATAAACAACTATCTATAATTTCATGTCAATTACCCGATTTCATATTTATAAAAGCATAATTACACAAAAGTACATGCAATTCAGATTTTGAAATGTGCAAACACCACAATTAAACATTTCTAACCCAAACATTGCATAAACACATATCTGCCATTTCATGTCAACTACCTGATTTCACATTTATAAAATTATAATTACACAAAAAAGTACACGCAATTCAGTTTTAAAAATGTGGAAACACCACAATTAAACATTTCTAACCCAAACATCACACAAAAGTCGTGCGGCTTTAGGCTTCAAAACGTGCAAGCAACTCAATAACATATTTCTAGACAAAATAATGCAAAGATAGTGTATAAATTAATTCTTAAAATGGTGCCCCAATTGCATAATTTAAAACTAGCCCGAAGCTGCAAAAGAGAAAAAAGAAGGGTTGCAATTTAGTGCTTCAAAACTTATAGACTACCCAAAACTATAAATAAAATACATGGCCATTTATAGACCGCAGAAAATACAACTATCTAGTTGCACATAGGTTTTACTTGAGTAACTCTCTAAGAGCATCTCCACTCGTTGGCCGTTCGCAGGCCGAAATCCGAACTTAAATTTGACAGGAGAAAAAACAATTGCATAAGAATACATTTGCATAGTGGGGCCAACCAAACTAGGATAGGCATTCATCAACTTCTTCATACCAATAATGCTTCTTCAAGCAAACGAGTAAGAAGGAATGGATTCGACTTTAAGTAGATTGCACATATGATTGCACGTACAAATCCATTTCTTTCCCTTTTCAAAAATACAAACCGTGCACCATTATCCGTGCAGGATCAGATGTCCACATCTTCAGATAGTTTAACAAAAATTGGGTTGGCTATGTTTCAGCAAACACACTCAAATGTGGACCCATAATCCTAACTGTCAACTCTGTTACTACGTACTGTAGTTTGCATTAGCTTCTTTTACAGAGAGCTTTAACAAAGCATGGCATTGTTTTTTCCTCGGAGAAAATATGCTGGTCATACTTATTTCCGAGTCGAGATATTTGCACACCAAATAATCAATGGAAAAAACATCCATGTCCTGAATCATCAGGGTTAAACTAAGCAATGCGACCGGATATTTAGCACCATCAATCCCATCAACTTACCTGAAACCCCAAGCTTAAGCTTTTCCTGCGTTATTCGATTCTATCTCACGCGCCTTCCTTTCCCCCTCCCCCTCCTTTATTTCCTTTCCAACTCAGAGATGCAATTCTTATCCTGCCCGCCAGCGCCACTACCCCCAAATTCTTGAACACACCGTTTACTTCAGAATCTAGCTCACGCATGAAAAATTCATTACGAAACCATTGACCGACAGATAAGCGTTTTCGTTGTAATCCAGAAAGTATTTTCTCCCACTTGCCGTTGGTGGTGGTGGCCTGGCCCGCCTGTCAGCGAGCGACGGCTAGCTCTAGCTCTCGGCGGTTGCGGAAGTAAATTTTGTGCAGGGCGTCGGAGGAACGATCGCCCGACATGCACGAGGCTGGCATGCGTTGTGCCGGTCTGTCCGAGCAGAGCAGCGAATTAAGTTGTTGCGATGAAGCTCTGCGCTTTGTGTTCCCCGTCTTGTCTTGTAATAACGCGCTGAAACATCTGCCTTAATTAGCTTCGTGGGCGTTACTTCACTGCGGAAACATGGAGACAATCGGTAGATCGGAGCAGTGGACACGATGATACGAAGGCAGCCATGGCATGGCAGAGTTTACACGATGATACCGCTCTGATCTACACGATGATACGACACTGCTCTCGCTGTTTTTTCACTGTTGTGTCTCTCAACTGTTCTTGTTGTGCACTCTCCTGCCATGTGTCTGATACATCGGCGTTTTTAAACCGAATGCTCGCTTCTATATTTTGTACTAGAGTGAATTTCATTTTTTACCCTCTAAAATTAATTTTGTGTCACTTTTTATCTAATATAACAAAAAATGTTCAAAAATACCCCCATTTAACATACTTTCTTCCACTTTTTACCCCTGTTTTTACCCCATCCTGACAGGTGGGTCCCATCTGCAGTCCGACGTGGCGTGTCCTAGTCAGCTTTTTCAGCCGAGCCGAGGTGCTTTAGTAATGGGGTCACACCTTAGTTACTCGGCATCCTACAGGTTGAACCAGACCTGGTTGCATGACACAACGAGCCAAGCCGAAACCCGGACCAGACCAGATTATGTTTTTTCCATTCCCCTCCCTTCTTCCTGAGCTAGGGATCTGGCGGCAGGGCCGGTGGCGACAGCCGATGCTGAAGCGCACAAAGTCGAAGGAGCCAAGCTGCTCGAGACGTTGAAGAACACAATTTTTTACGGGGTAGGCGAGGACTTCTTGTGGCGGCGGAGCACCAGCTTCGACGGCCCAGGTGCTACGACCGCCGGCTTCAGCTTGACAGGTCCTATGGCCACCGGCAGCGGTGTCCCGTTTGCAGCGACCATCGGCAGCGGTGACCCGTACGCCACGTCGGACTACGGGTGGGACCCACCTATCAGGATGGGGTAAAAAGTGGAAAAAATGTTAAATGGGATAGTTTTGAGCAATTTCTATTAAATTGGATAAAAAGTGGCACAAAATTGATCTAGAGGGGTAAAAAGTAGAATTCACTCTTTGTACTACCTTCATTCTAAAAAGGAAAGCCTGCAATTTTCTTTATGAAGACAAACGAGGCAGTGGAGATTTGGTGCACATAGACGTTACTAATCTCGTTTTCTCTTTAAAATAAAAACAGATTTCTAAGTTATTGAAAAATGAAAATATATCTGGATGTAGCCAACCATGTATCCCAGAAACATGCAAAATATTATTTCAAATAATTTGAATAAAGAGATATACAAAAAATGAAAAAGTGGATCTGAGTATGCATATTTTCAAATCTCCAAATTTCATCATATTTTGTCATTTTTTGTATAGTCCATAGTATTAACGTCGGCTACCTCCGCACCACACCTAGTTTGAATGGTTGGATATGGTGAACACGGTGGTTCCTCGATCTTGATGAAGTGATGTGAATGCAACACCCCTCACGCTGCCTATTGTGATTGAAAGTGACAAACTATTTTTATTGATGGAATGTGTGGTGATTGAAAGTGGCAAACTGTTTTTTTGGATGGAATGTGTGGTGATTGAAAGTGGCAAACTGTTTTTTTGGATGGAATGTGTGGTGATTGAAAGTGGCAAACTATTTTTAGGGATGGAATGTGTGGTGATTGAAAGTGGAAAACTGTTTTTGTGGATGGAATGTGTGGTGATTGAAAGTGGCAAATTATTTTTGTGGATGAAATGTGTGGTGATTGAAAGTGGAAAATTGATTTTTTGGATGGAATATGTGGTGATTGAAAGTTATGAGATGGTACTCCTAGTATAACGTCGTTTTGTAGGATTTTGGGCTCTCGTGTCCATATCTTGTGCTCCCTATGGATGATCTAATGACTGAAATGCATGTGCGGCGGTAGCCGCCATGTTATACCACTATTTCCATCCATAATATATATAATTTTGGGTTTTGATTTGTACGCCTGTACTCCTGTAGGATACTACACTACTATGCTCAGAATTTATTTTCTAGTTATTTTAAAACTTGTAAATATTATTTTCTATTTTTTAAAATAAAGGGAGCAGTGGAGCTTGTGGGCCAAAAACACTTTCTGCAAACGAGGTAAACTTTGACCAAACTTACAAAATAAACTAGTATCAACATTTACGAGACCAAATAGACATGATATAAAAATATATTGTATGATGTCTCTGATGATGTTGATTTTCTATTATAGACTTTGACAATTTTTTTCTATAAATTGGGTCATTCAAGAAAAAATCATATGCATTTTTTTTTGGAATGGAGGTAGTATCACATAAGTTATGAAAAAATAAAAAACCAGTAAGCCAGAACTGGTGTGAAAATTGCCCAGGCCCTGGACCCTGTGTGCATCCCAGATTAAGGACAATTTTTTCTTCAAATGTATAAGTTCAGTGACACACCTGCTAAGAGCAGGCTTTGTGGACAGGATTTTCAACACTCTATAAACGCCCTTGTCCTCTCTGAAGTTAATGTATGCAAATTTCTGCATCCGAAAATGCTAGGATAGTATAAGCATACCACGGAGCACTACAAGTTTCCTTCATAAACTTTGGTGGTCATCAGTGAGCACAATCATGCTCAAGGCCCCCCAGATGTCGGACGGCGCTTTTGACTAAGATTGGCATTAGCAGCAGATCTCGCTCTTCTCCCACTCGATATATTCCTTGGCTCTTTACTTAACGACGCTTTTGATTCCTACCCCCATCAACGTGATACACTCTCGTGAAGGAGCCACCTTAGCAGTGTTGCTGTTATCTTAGCATATCAACAGACCAGCATATGCAATCGCTAATCACATGGATAAATCTTGGCAAAAGGGGGGAAGATTTCGGTGGTGTGTGTGCGGTTAGGGCGCCCTACTAGCCGGCCGTGGGATCTCGGAGAATGTGATGCTTCCATTGATCCTTGGCCAAAGAAGAAGCATGCTTAAACAAACACATGTGGCTCTCTTATTTATAAAGAAAGCCAACAGCCCCCTAACCCGTGATCTCGCGTGATCTAATCGCAGGATTATTGTAATGCAGGCATGTGATAAATGTCTAGATGCTTCCTCTTAATATCGGGAAAAGATTGATCTGCTCTTGACAAGGTGATCCAAACATGACAATTCGATCTGATTGTGTCTTCCTCAAATTAGGTAATGTAGTTATGCAACCGGATGGCAGCTAGTGTCTGATTAATGTGTGACTAAGCACAGTTTAGTACGGTGTACTACTACAGGACGGCCAAGATTTTCTTATAAAAAAAGGCATCAGCAAACAGTGTGGGCTACGATACAAATCATCTTTTGTGAAAATTGCCCAACCCCTGGGCCCTGTTAGCTCGTGTTTATTGCCTAATGCATCCCATAGAGTTTAGTTCAGTTTTGAGATTAAGGACAAGTTTTTCTTCAAATGTAGAAGTTCAGTGATACACCTGCTAAGAGCAGGCTTTCCGTTGCCGAAGATGCTAGATAAGCAAACAGCCCCTCCCCCCCTAAACCGTGATCTCGCGTGATCTAATTGTGGGATTATTGTAATGCAGGCATGCGATAGATGTCTAGATGCTTCGTCTTAAAGATCAGGAAAAGATTGATCTGCTCCTGACAAGGTGATCCAAACACGACAATTCGATCGGATTGTGTCTCCCCCAAATTAGGTACTACAGTTATGGAAGCACGTGGTAGCTTAGCTAGTGTGTCTAATTATCTAATTAATGCGTGACTAATCAGAGTTTAGTGGTGCAGGAACAGCCAAAACGCACAAACAGTGGGCTACAATACAATCATCTTTTTGGCATTCGATTTCGTTTACACTGCGCCCATCCACATGCGTGGATCAAACGAAAGGGGGACACGTACTGCCGCCGAGCCCTGTCGATGGAGTCCCATCATGGTCACTCATAGCGGTAATTATGGCCGCCCGAAAGCCCCCACGTACGTACAGGGGCAAATTGATCTGGCTAGCTAGCTAAGCTAGGCAACTACACTACACGGCCCTAATGGCGGGGGATTAGCAATAATTGTCTCATTGAGCCAGGCAGCATCCCTTTTGATTTTGACCACCGATCGACCGATCGATCGATCGATCCCCATGATCAACCCGTCGCTGATCGCCGCACCAAGGGGCTCCACGGCGACATAAACCTCAGAAAAGGCTGCGGCCATCTATCATCGCCTTCTTTGATTCTTTTTGGACACGGCATGATGATGGCTAACGCCACCACTGCCTGGCTAATGCTAATTAATCAGACAGGGCCGGACCCCCCGCCGTGTGATCCTGATAATTTACTCCGGGCTTGTCCTGGGCGGTAGGTGACACCGTCTCAGAATCAGCACTGCTAGCTGCCGATCTGCCTGCGTTTCCATGCTGGGGAGCTAGGCTGTAAAGATGCATGGCGGAGCACGAGTAATTTCTTGTCCTCCGGGAGGAGCTGCAGCTGCCACCATCATGTGGTTTCGAAATCGGGGCGAGGGGGAAACCTGCATCATCTGTCGGGGGCCGACACGCCAGCACGGACGCTGAACTATCGATCTCCGGAGGACGGACGGACTGACGGATGCCGGCGACGAGTACGCGGCCGGCCATGATGCGGTTCGGTACGGCCTGGCCGTTGTTCGCGTCGCGGGGGCTAATACTAGCTAATTTGTGTGCGCGTGGTGGCTGGCGGATACGGGCGCAGTGGGTGCTGTTGATCGCGTAGTTTAATCGGAGAGTGGTGCTTGGAGTTGGATGGATGGATGTCCCGGTAGCTGGGTGCATAGATGCATTCTGGAGTTTGCAAATTGCGGATGAGATCCTTGCCCGGATTTGACGTGGTTGTGGTTACGCCGTCTCGCTGGTGGTCGTGGTGGCCTGGCGAATCTGGAGATTCTGCTCCGGGTGGGTAGTCTTTGGTTACCCGTCGTGAGATGGCCGGAAGGATTTTCGTCCTGCGCTGCTATATTAACAATCACAAGTTCTCTCTCTCAAAAAAAGCACAAAATATAATCAACGCCGGGTCTCGAGACTAAAAAGACAACAGGACAGCAGCAAAAACTTGTCCAAAGAAGAAACAAAATAAAGACAAATACGGATCGACCAACGATAGCGACCCGTAATTGTTGTGCCCACCAAAGTTGCACCACGCTACTAGCACCAAATCATCGAGTACCCTCTCTCTCGAATCAGATGTCGCCCCGCTTTATAAATAAAACACACATGTGAGAACGCTGCTGGGCGGAGCACGAGTAATTTCTTGTCCTCCGGGAGGAGCTGCAGCTGCCACCATCATGTGGTTTTGAAATCGGGGCGAGGGGGGAAACCTGCATCATCTGTCGGGGGCCGACACGCCAGCACGGCCGCCCAACTATCGATCTCCGGAGGACGGACGGACGGGCGGATGCCGGCGACGGGTACGCGGCCGGCCATGATGCGGTTCGGTACGGCCTGGCCGTTGTTCGCGTCTCGAGGGCTAATAGCTAATTTGGTGCGCGTGGTGCACTATGGCAGGTACACTATCCAGAGGCACTCTAAAGTGTCTCTAATAGTCAAAATAGTGTCTCAAATGAATTTTTAAGGCACTAAAAAAATTGCCGGGGACGGTCATGTAGGTAAAAGTTTTTTGAGGCAGTTTTAAAAAGTGCCTCTAAATCATAGTCATTTGAGGCACTATGACTAATGCCTCTAAATCCTAGCCAATTGAGGCACTATGACTAGTGTCTCAAAAACCAACTTAAGGCACAAAATAGAGTGCCCCTAAATCCTAGCCAATTGAGGCATTATCACTAGTGCCTCTAAAAACCAACTATTTGAGGCACTATGAATAGTGCCTCTAAAACCCAACCATTTGAGGCTCTATGACTAGTGCCTCTAAAAACCAACCATTTGAGGCACTATGACTAGTGCCTCTAAAAACCAACTTTTTGAGGCACTATCACTAGTACCTCAAAAAACCAACCTTTTGAGGCACTATCACTAGTGCCTCTAAAAATCGAACCAAAAACAACTGTGTACTACAGTGACATCTATTACAAAATGGCTCACATCAATCGAATTACATTAGGTAATGCACTCATTACAAATCAAATCACAGTGACATATATTACAAACCACATTACAGTGACATATATTATATTACCATGAAATATATTACAAACCACATTACAGTGATCCACAACCATTGTTCACAGCCATATCTTACAGTGACATATGTTCACAGCCATATCTTACAGTGACTTTAAATTAGTTGAGACCATGCAATATCATCTGCTGCTTGGCAATCCCTTGTCTGAGCTGTCTGAGTTTGAGACCATTCAATATCATCAATCTGCATTGTTAAGATTTGTCTGAGTACAACAGTTCAACAGAAGGAGCAGCTAGTATTTCTCTGATTAAATTCAGGCATGAATGTAAACACTAGTAGTTTTGGAGTTGTGGATTACTAGTGTAACTAACAGTAATTTAGGCACGAATGTAAACACTAGTAGTCTGAGCAATACTGCAGACTGAATGAGTTTGTCTACTAGTGTAAATTACTGTTAGTTAACAGAAGGAGCATCTGTCTGAGTTCAGACTAGTTTAGGAGTTTACTTACCTTGTGTGGTACTGGTGCTGTAGCAGCTGGAGCAGCAGCTTGCTTCTGTACTCTTGATCTTGGTTTCTTTTCTCTAACTTTTGCCTGGATGATGACTGGTTCATCCACAATATGCACATTTTTTAGTTTATACTGTTGTCAGTGTAATATTCTGAGCATTTGTACTTGCGAATCTGGTACTTGCGAATCTGTAACTTGCCTTATCTGGTACTTGTGAATCTGTTGTAGCTGTAGCAGAAGGAGCAGCAGTTTGCTTCGGTACTCTTGATCTTGGTTTCTTGATCTTGATCTTGGTTTCCTGACTCATGACTGCTTCATCCACAAGCTGCACAATTTTTCATGTATTAGTACATGAAACAGTTCAGATATTGCTGGAGCAGATGCAGTACATGTAACATACCTTTAAATGCATTTGAGAATCTGTGTTAGCAGAAGCAGTAGCAGAAGCATAAGCAGCAGCAGTTTGTTTCTGGTTTCTGGAATTTGGTTTCTTCACTCTACCTTTTGCCTGGATCATGACTGGTTCCTCCAAAATTACTTTGCCCTGGCTCATAACTGGTTCATCCACAAGCTGCACATTTTTTCATGTATTAGTACATGGAACAGTTCAGATAATGCTGTAGTAGAAGCAATACATGTAACATACCTTTTCATGCATTTGAGACTCCTTGTTAGCAGAAGCAGTTGCAGAAGCATAAACAGCAGCAGCATTTGCTTCAAGAGTTGTTCCTTGTGCACCAGTACCCTGCTGAGTCAATATGTTAGTAGGAAGTGAAGCTGCACATTTTTTTCATGTATTAGTACATGGAACAGTTCAGATAATGCTGGAGCAGAAGCAGTACATGTAACATACCTTTTCATGCATTTGAGACTCTTTGTTAGCAGAAGCAGTTGCAGAAGCATAAACAGCAGCAACATTTGCTTCAAGAGTTGTTCCTTGTGCACCAGTACCCTGCTGAGTCAATATGTTAGTAGGAAGTGCTGCTGCAAACAATACTGCTGAGTTCTATAATCATACTGCACATGCCTGTTCAGTAGGAGCAGATTTCTTATTAGCTCCTGGCTTTCCTGGCACCTTGACTGAGTTTTGTCTATTAATTTTGTTTTGCAGATTTTTTTCATACATATCTCTTAATGTAACCTGCACATATTAGAATGCACTGTTCATCATAGAATGTTCATCATTTATATTTGAAAAGTTTAAGAAATACTAACATGATTCCTTGGCCATGGAATGCACTTAGCTTGCGCATTTCCCATCTTTGTCATTCTCCCAAGTGGTCTAGGCAGTACGGTTGTATCATGGTAGACAATGTTAACCATGACCTCCACATAATCACTTAGTGGATCTCCATCTAAAACAACTGCATTTATATCTGCAGTTTGAATTGTTCCAAGAGCTGCAAGGTTAGAAGAATTTGGTGAAGTCAAGACAACTTCCATTCCTCTACTTATTCTGGGCTTTGGGATGCTGCTGCAAATGTTTGACTTCTTCATCTCTTGAGCTTTCTCTAGTTTAATTTTCTTTATCATAGCAACCTGCATTTAGTTAAATTCCTAGTCAGCAAGAGGTACAACGTACAAGAAACACACGTACAAGGATTTCTTATTGACACATGTACAAGCAGTAGTTATTTTACCTCAGCAGTTTCATTCTTCGCAAGATTAACTTCATTTCCAATATTTTCTTCTACCCTTTGCCTTTTCCTTTTCTTGTCATCTACTGCTTGCTTCTCCTCCTGACCACTGTTCTTCATCTTGTCAAATCCTTCTGATTCTTCAACAAGAGGTTCTTCAATATGTTCTTTCATTCTCTTCTGTGATGTTTGAAATAGCTCCATCATCTGACAATACTTCTCTTCTAGCTTATCACTTCTTGCTACCAAACTTGACTGAGTTTCTACAAGCTTCTCTACAACACCCCTGAGATTTTTGTTTTCCTATGTAACATCATGTAGAGCAGATAGAGCCAGCGCCAGCTTCTCACTGTTCTTTCCACCAACAATGAGCCCTAATCCATGATTACTTGACTTCTTAGCCTTTGGGAACAATGTTGAATACAAATCTTCCTCATTTGCTTCCTCATGTATCAAGTTTGGGTTGTCCACAAACTTCACATTTATCTCTTCCTGTTTGCAACATTACAAAGAATGAGGAACATGTAATGGATATTTGCAAGATTGACTCAAACTGAAGATAAACAAAAGAATTTGCAACATTGAATCCATGTTTGCAACATTACAAAGAATCTGCTTGTTCTTTGTAGATCATGCCAGGCAACAAGTTCAGTACATGATCAGGACAACCAACAATAAGTTCAATACAAAATGAAAACTACAACATAGTTTATTTTTTTACACTATATAATTGAAGTATTGATAGCTCAGAACAGTTTATTGAGTTTTCAATATATAATATGTATGTGGACATGACAAAATTCAGTATATACTACATTATTACTTACAATATTTTTCTTGCAAAATTCATCAACTGGTTTCCCATCCTTATTTGTATGGGTAATTCTGTAAAGCTGAGCTCTGGATATTTTGCTCCCTTCTTTTATTTCCTGAAATTCATGGAAAACTATCATACCGTGATCTTTGAAAATTTTAGATATTCAAGTATGCAACAAATCCATAATTAACTTACTTCTTGTTCCTGTACTACTGCAAAACTTCTAGTACCAGCTGTATGAACTGCATTTGCTTGACAATTTCTCGTCTCTTTGTTCTTCATACTTAATGCCTACATTACAGCAAGAAATTATACATTAATGCCTATAGTATGAATTAGCACAAGCAGGTTGAAAAAAATAGTATATCCAGCATTGCTACTTTAGTATACCTTAGACTTTGGTGTTCTCCAAAATTTACATAGCCAAACCCACTGAGCAGGAGGTATCCTGGATTTGCATCCATTGGCAATGTTGCTTTTGAGTGACAACTCATCCTTATAAAATTTTCTCTTCAAATAGCACTTGTAATCTTTCCACTTCTTTCTAGCAGATATCAACACCCAGCACTTGTAACAATCTGGTATTTCAAAAAAATACTGCAAAAGTGTTTACAGTTAAGCAACATTAGTAATTTGCAGGCAAAAAACATAGTTCAGAACTACAATCCAGTTTATTTAAGAGATTTTACCTTAACTGTCTTCCATAGCTTATCTTTTTCATATTCAGGAACTTTGCTCCAATTGGTAGCTGCCAAAGAAATTTATTTTCCCTTAACTAAAGAAGCAATGAAATTTGTGAGCCTGCAAGTTTTGAACCCACAAGGTTGGCCTTTGCTGTTAAATTCCAAACTGATCTTGTTTCTTGGATCATACTCTTTCCAGAATCTTTTCAACTTAGTGGGCCCTCTCACAGACTTCTCTACTGTTGACATGTAACAAGTATTTAAATTAACTAGTGTTGTCATCCATTTCACAATATTGAAATAAACTGCCTAAATTAACAAGAGGAGAAGGCAACCTAAAACTAACCTTCCAGTAACTGTTGATTGATATCACCTTCTTCATTTTCATCATGAGTAGTAGCATCACTATCATACTGTTCACTACCATCATCATCCTCATCCTCATTTTCTACCACATCTATTTCTTCATATATCATGTTGTTCTAAATTAAGACAGGAACATAAATCACATATTAGAATGGCATAAATTATGTGGTTCTTATGCTTTCACATAAATCACATATTAGAATGGCATAAATTAGATTCTTACTTCTGCTGGTTCTTTGTATATTCCTTTTATCCTTGTTTTCTCAAGAAATCTTGTAAAAATTTCTCCACTCTTGATTTCTATCTGTGTTGGTGGTACACCAAGTTTCATCAGTTGCATGTTAACCTCATTTAGCCTACTTCTCTGACTGTCCATGTTAGCAGTCCCTGCAGAAGAAACAATAGAACTTTATTATCATGTTCAACAGAATCAAACCAGCAAACAAAAGAAACAATAGAACTATATCAAATTACCTTGACACAACAGCAAACCATTCATTATCAATTGGATCTTGCAAATAGTAGACCTGTTTTGCTTGACTAGCTAGTATAAATGGCATAGATGAAAGAATTTCCCCTTTGTCTACATGATTGAAGTTGACTTCAGTTATTCCAAATTCATCTACTCTAATTCCAGTATCTTTAACCCATTCACACTTGAATAATACTACACTAGCTGTCTTTGAATAATTCAATTCAACTATTTCATGGATCCTGCCACAAATTTGACCATCTCCTAATGTGTAATCTACTGAATAACTTAATGTCTTTGCAGTAGTTGAAACTCCATCACACTGGGAAGATTTTCCAGCAGAATGGCTTCTTGTGTGGAATGTATAGCCATTAATCTTGTAGCTGTTGTATTTCTTCACCATCATGAAAGGCTTTTGTGCTAGTAGAACAACTTCTTGTGGTAGTTCAACTCCTTTATGCATTAAAGAATGCACATGTTCAATAAACCATTTCAGGAATTATTGGTGGTGAGCAACTTCAACTTCTCTTCTACTTTTCCTTCTGTCTGCTTGTAGCATTGTGATATGCTCATTTGCAAACCTAGTAATTTCTGGATAACTAAGCAACACATGCCTTTGAGCTTGTGTCCATGAAATGTGATCTAGCTATCTACTTGAAATGCACAGAGCTGTCTTCCAATTGTTCTTAAATATATATTAGTGTCTGGACTGCTAGTTGTGCTATCATCAGTATGCATTGTCTCTTTGTTGGAATTTTCCAGATATCTTGCACAAAAATCCAAGCTCTCATCAAATATATATCCCTCAGCTATTGATGCTTCAGGATGTCTTCTAGTATGTACCATCCCTTTACACTTCCCAACAAACATCTCTGTAGACCACATGTTTCTGAATTGCACTGGTCCACCTATCAACACTTCACTTGCAAGATGGATGACAAGATGTTCCATTATATCAAAGAATGATGGTGGAAAAATCTGCTCTGGCTAACACAATGTTTCAGGTATTTGTTCTTCCAACTTTTGCATCTCAATAGGATCTATGACTTTGGAGCAAACTTTCTTGAAGTACTTGCTAAGATTAATTAGTGGAAGAGCAATAGGGGCAGGCATGGTTCTACTTATAGCTAAAGGAAATACATCTTCAAAAATTATGTGGCAGTCATGAGTTTTCAGCCCAACTAATTTTTTCTCATCTAACCTGACCTTCCCATCCATGTTTGAAGCATAGTCTACTGGAAACCTTGCATTTTTCACAACTGAGCAGAATACCTTCTTATTATCTGAATTCATGTAGTGCATTGCTTCAGGCAAGTCTGGTTTCTCTTGAGTTTCATCAACATGGAGATGTGTTCTGATTTTAAATCTTTTCATATCCAGTCTTGCTTTCACATTATCTTTGGACCTGTTGTCCACTTGTAAAATTGTGTGAACAATATTATCAAACACATTCTTCTCTATATGCATTGAGTCCAAATTATGTCGAACCAGCAAATGTTCCCAATATTCAATCTGGAAAAAGATGCTTCTCTTCTTGAATGTTGACTCTACAGTGTGCACATCCTCCAGTACAGTATCTTCCTCCCCTTCATCTCTTTGTCTCTTTTTCTTCTTAGACTTTTGTTGTTTCTGTGTTTTCCCATAGATGGTGTGAATGCCTTTTGTCATTTCTGAAATCTCATGACCTGATGGCTGAATTGGAGGTTCCCTGTCTTCAGTTGTGCCATCAAATGAGTCTTTATCCTTCCTAAATGGGTGGTCTGCAGGTAGAAACATCCTAGTACCCAGGTAGCATGCTTTGTGTTCATGTTTTAAACGTTTGGAACATGTACCCAGCAGGCAGTGGGAGCAAACAACAATACTGAAGGGTTTCGCGGCATAGTAAATCAAAAATTTCTACGGATGCAAACAGAGGGAAGCCAAGATCTAATCTAGGAGATGCAAACAACGAGAGAGATTGGATTAGATCTTCATACCCTTGAAGATTCGCACAGCGGAACGTTCGTCGGAACGTGGGTGATGTAGTCGTACTCGCTTCTCCTCCTCGCGATCCGATCCGATCTAGCACCACAAGTGGCGATGCCTCCGTGAGATGCACACGTGCAGCACCTCGACGTCTCCTCCTTCCTTGGTCCAGCAAGTATGGTGGAGAGATGGGTTGGATCTACAACGCGACGGCGCGGTGCAATTGGTGGAGAGTTTTTGCAGCAGGGCTTCGCCTACACACAGTCGGGAGGGAGAGAGAGAGGAGGGCAGCAGGGCGACTAGGCTTGAGGGGAAGGTGTGTGTGTGTGGGGGGGGGTGCACCCCATCCCTCTATATATAGAGGGGTGGGCGCCTGCCCTAACCCCTCCCCCAAGCCCAAAACCGGTAGCCAAAGAGGGAGGAGTGGGGGGCAAAGAAACCCCCCCCTTCTAGAAGCTCCAACTAGGGTTTATCCCTAGTTTGGCCGGCTAGGCCCTATGGGGCCTTGTGCCCCTGGCCCAATGCGGCCAGGGCACTCCCTCATAGGCCCATGCCCCCTCCCGGAAGGTGGGGCCACGTTGGTCCCCTTCCGAAAGGTTCTAGAAGCTTCCAGTACAATACCGATTAACCCGGAACAATTCCGAACTCCAAAAACTGCACTTCCATATATGAATCTTATTCTCCGGACCATTCCGAAACCTCTCGTGATGTCTCGGATCCCATCCGAGACTCCGAACAAAAACTCATAAACCAATTATCCAATCTATCCTAGCGTCGAGACAGGTTAAGTGTGTGACCCTTCGGGTTCGAGAATATGCAGACATGATCTTCTATCAATAATCAACAGCGGGGTCTGGAAACCCATATTGACTCCCACACATTCATCGATGATCATATCGGATGAACCACGATGCCAGGATTCAATTAATCCCATATATATTCCCTTCGTCTCGCGATATTTTACTTGCCCGAGATTTGATCGTCGGTACCGTCATACCTAGTTCAATCTCGTTCACAGCAAGTACTTTACTCGTTCCGTAATCCGATATCACTTTGTGATTAACTCCTTAACCACATGCTTGCAAGCGGTGTTGATATCTATTACCGAGTGGGCCGGAAGTATATCTCTCCGACTTGGGAGGGACAAATCCCATCTCGATACATACAACCCAACAGATACTTTCCGATCACCTGAGAGACACCTTTATGATCACCCTCTCATAGGATGACGTTTGATGACCTCAAAGTTTTCTTCCGATACCAGGGAGTTGTATTATCTCATGGTCTAAGGAATACAATATTTGACATAAGAAAAGCTTTGCAAAGATGAACACGATGACACGATCTAATTGCTCCGCTTAGTTTGGGATTGTCCATCATATCATTCTCCCAATGATATGATCTCATTATTAATCGACAACTCATGTCCATGGTTAGGAAACCTTAACCATCATTAATCAATGAGCTAGTCCATAGAGGCGTACTAGGGACACGATGTTGTTCACAAACCACACAAGTATTAAAGTTTCCGCTTAATACAATTCTAGCATGGAATATAAACATTATCATGAATAAGAATTATAATAATAACATCTTTATTATTGCCTCTAGGGCACAATTCCAACAGTCTCCCACTTGCGCTAGAGTCAATAATCTAGTTTACATTTGGCAACAATCTCACACCCATGGCACTAAGGTTTCATGTTTTACACGTGGAAGAGGTTTAGTCAATGGATCTGCGACATTCAGATCTGTATGTACTTTGCTAATCTTCAGATCTCCATCTGCTATATAATCTCGGATTATATGAAACTTGCGGTTGATATGCTTGGTCTTTGGATGATATCTTGGTTCCTTAGCGAGTGCTATGGCGTCAGTGTTGTCGCACAATATCTCCAGTGGGTCCAATGCACTTGGAACCACGCCAAGCTCAGTGATGAAGTTCCTGATCCAAACTCCTTCACTTGACGCTTCTGCAGCAGCCATGTATTCTGCTTCTACTGTAGATCCCGCGATCACGCTTTGCTTGCAGCTTCTCTAGCTCACAGCTCCTCCATTCAAAATATACACGTATCCTGTCTGAGATTTAGAATCATCCTTGTCGGTGTCGAAACTAGCGTCGACGTAACCTTTTACGACGAGCTGTTCATCACCCCCATAGACTAAGAACATTTCTTTAGTCCTATTTTGGTACTTTAGGATGTTCTTCACGGCTATCCAGTGTTCCACTCCTGGATCACTTTAATACCTGCTCGTCAAACTAAGAGCATTGGACACATCCGGTCTAGTACACAGCATGGCATACATGATAGAACCTATGGCCGAGGCATAAGGCACTTTGCTCATAGCTTCCCTATCATTTACCGTAGCTGGACACCGAGCCTTGCTCAATATCTTACCTGACAACATAGGCACCGAACCTTTCTTTGCCTTATCCATTCTGAACCTTTTCAGAACTTTGTCTAGGTATGTACTCTGGCTTAAAGCTATCAGGCGTCTTTGTCTATCTCTATAGATTTTGATGCCCAATATATAAGCAGCTTCACCTAGGTCTTTCATTGAAAAACACTTGTTCAAATAACTCTTCACATCGTTAAGCATGTTAATGTCATTTCCAATAATCAATATGTCATCCACATATAGTACCAGAAATGTCACCGAGCTCCCACTCACTTTCTTGTAGATACAAGCTTCGTAGAAATTTGGAACAAATCCAAAGCTCTTGATCACTTGATCAAAACGAAGGTTCCAACTCTGAGATGCTTGCTTCAGTCCATAAATAGAACGCTGAAGTTTGCATACTTTATCAGCATCCTTAGGATCGACAAAACCTTCGGGTTGCATCATATACAACTCTTCATCAATGTTGCCATTGAGGAACGCAGTCTTGACATCCATCTGCCATATTTCATAATCATGAAACGCAACAATTGCTAATAAAATCCGAATGGACTTAAACATCGCTACGGGAGAGAAAGTCTCATCATAGTCAACACCTTGAACTTGTCGAAAACCTTTCGCGACAAGCCGTGCCTTATAGACGGTAACATTACCATCCGCGTCCGTTTTCTTCTTGAAGATCCATTTGCACTCAACAGCCTTTCAGTCGCTAGGAGGGTCCACCAAAGTCCATACTTGGTTTTCGCTCATGGATCCCAATTCGGAATTCATGGCTTCTAGCCATTTCTCAGAGTCTGGGCTCATCATCGCTTCCTCATAGTTCGTAGGTTCACTGTCTTCTACCAACAAGACAGTCAAGACAGGGTTGCCGTACCACTCAGGAGGGGCACGCGACCTTGTCGACCTGCGACGTTCAGTAGCAGCATCGTCCGAAGCTTCATGATCCTTGTCATTAGCTTCCTCTATCGTTGGTGCAGGCGGCACTGGAACAATTTCAGGTGCTGCGCTACTCTCCAATTCAAGAGAAGGTTCAATAACCTCGTCTAGATCTACTTTCCTCCCACTCACTTCTTTCGAGAGAAACTCCTTCTCAAGAAAGGAACCGTTCTTTGTGACAAACACTTTGCCTTCGGTTCTGTGATAGAAGGTATACCCAATAGTTTCCTTAGGGTATCCTATGAAAACTCATTTCTTCGCTTTGGGTTCGAGCTTGTCCGGCATCAACTTCTTGACGTAAGCTTCGCATCCCCAAACTTTAAGAAACGACAACTTAGGTTTAGCACCAAACCACAGTTCATACGGTGTCATCTCAACGGATTTAGATGGTGCCCTATTTAAAGTGAATGCAACGGTTTATAATGCATAACCCCAAAATGATAACGGCAAATCATTAAGAGACATCATCGATCGGACCATATATAATAGGGTTCGATTCCGGCGTTTAGACACACCATTGCGCTGTGGTGTTCCAGGTGGCGTGAGTTGCGAAATGATTCCGCTTGCTTTAAGATGCGTGAGAAAATCATAACTCAAATATTCACCTCCACGATCGGATCGTAGAAACTTAATCTTTCTGTTACGATGGTTCTCCACTTCATTCTGAAATTCTTTGAACTTTTCAAATGTTTCAGATTTATATTTCATTAAATAGATATACCCATATCTACTTAAGTCATCGGTAAAAGTGAGAAAATAGCGATATCCACCGCGCGTCGAAACACTCATCGGTCCGCATACATCGGTATGTATGATTTTCAACAAGTCCGTTGCTCGCTCCATCATACCGGAGAACGGGGTTTTGATCATCTTGCCCATGAGGCATGGTTCGCATGTGTCAAATGATTCAAAATCAAGAGACTCCAAAAGTCCATCAGAATGGAGTTTCTTCATGCGGTTTACACCAATATGACCTAGGCGACAGTGCCACAAATAAGTAGTATTATCACTATCTACTTTGCATCTCTTAGCCTCAATGTTATGGATGTGTGTTTCATCCCTTTCGAGATTTAGAAGAAATAAACCATTCACAATAGGTGCATGACCATAAAAGATGTTACTCATATAAATAGAACAACCATTATTCTCCGATTTAAATGAATAACCGTCTTGCAACAAACAAGATCCAGAAATAATGTTCATGCTCAATGCAGGCACATAATAACACTTATTAAGGTTTAAAACTAATCCCGAAGGTAAAACTAAGGAGAGCGTGCCGACGGCCATCACATCAACTCTTGATCCGTTGCCAACGGGCATCGTCACCTCATCCCTCGCAAGCCGCCGTATATTCCGTAGCTCCTGTTTCGAGTTACAAATATTAGGAACTGAACCAGTATCAAATACCCAGGCACTACAACGAGGGCTAGTAAGGAAAACATCAATAACATGTATATCAAATATACCTTTGATGGTGCCAGCCTTATTGTCCGCTAAGTACTTCGGACAGTTGCGCTTCCAGTGACCCTTGTCCTTGCAATAGAAGCACTCAGTGTCCGGCTTGGGACCAGACCTGAGCTTCTTCTCCGCAGGGGCAACGCGCTTGCCGCCGCCTTTCTTGAAGGGTTTCTTTGCACCCTTACCTTTCTTGAAGGTGGGGGGCTTGTTGACCATCAACACATGATTATCCTTTTTGATGTCCACCTCCGCAGCCTTCAGCTTTGCGAAGAGCTCGGTGATCGTATCAGTGGAACCAATCTGATTGTGAGTCACTACAAAACTTTTGTAGCTGGGAGGGAGTGATTGCAAAACCCTGTCAATCTTGAGATCCTCTGGAATCTTGCAGTCCAGTTGCTCAAGGCGTTGAGTGTAGCCCGACATCTTAATGGCGTGCTCACTAACGGAACTTCCTTCCTCCATCTTGCAGTTAAAGAACTTCTCAGAGATCACATATCTCTCAGAACGGGCCTGAGTCTGAAACTTGGTTTTCAGCTCCTCGAGAATCTCAAAGGGCCCGGGATAGTCTTCAAAACGATTTTGAAGGTCCGATTCCATAGCAAACAACATGGTGCTCTTAATCACACCATAATCATCTTTGCGCGACTGATAGACAGCTTTCTCATCAGCCGACGCAGTAGCAACAGGGGCGTCACCTAACGCATTCTCAAGGACATAGTCCTTTTGACCGCCAGAGAGAATGATTCTCAGATTGCGGAACCAGTTGGTGAAGTTAGACCCATTGTTTTTAAGCTTTTCCTTCTCAGCAAAAACGTTGAAGTTGAAGTTGGACTTAGCCATTTGATCTACAATATTTGCAAGTACAAATTAGACTATGTTCATGATAACTAGTTCAACTTTTAATCAAATTACTAGATGAACTCCCACTAAATTCAACATCCCTCAAGTTGTTTAGTGAACACGATCCAAATTCACCACACCTAATCCGATCTTCACGAGAAGAGATGTGGCTTCAATGGTGGACAACGAAGTGTCGATCATATCATTCATATGACTCATGCTTAACCTTTCGGTTCATGTGTTCCGAGGCCATGTCTGTACATGCTAGGCTCGTCAAGTTAGACCCAAGTATTTCCGCGTGTGCAAAACTGGCTTGCACCCGTTGTATGTGAACGTAGAGTCTATAGCACCCGATCATCACGTGATGCTTGGACACTACGAACTTTCGCAACGGTGCATACTTGGGGAGAACACAGTTTTTATCTTGATCTTTAAGTGAGGAATCATCTTAATGCTACCGTCGCGATCTAAGCATAATAAGATACATAAAAGGATAAACATCACATGCATATAACTTTATGTGACATGGTATAGCCAATCTTCGCGCAATGATCTCCATCTTGTGCGTGTCGGCATGATCTCCATCACTCCACCATGATTGCCTCCACCATGAATAGCAACTACAACTATTGCTAACTACTTAGCGATAAAGTGAAACTATTACATGGCGTATAAGAAGTTGACACACAGGTCATACATAATTATAAAGACAACCATATGGATCCTGCCGGTTGTGTACTCATCGACATGCAAGTCGTGAAACATTACAAAACATGATCATCGCATACATTATACACATCACATCTTGGGCCATACCATATCACAGAAAACACTCCCTGCAAAAACAAGTTAGACGCCTGTACTTTGTTGTTGCATGTTTTACGTGGCTTATGGGAGTAGCATGCTAAGAACGATTCTTACCTACGGAAAGCCACAACGGTGATATTATGGTTGCCAAACTCCGGTGTAAATCCCATGACAACTATAGTGAGAGAAACTAGCATCCACCAGCCGCATGTGTGGAACAAGCCACACGTCAAGTGCGGAGCCGGTCTCACGAACGACGTCGCGTAAGGTTGGCCTGGACCGCTTCAATCTCACTATCCCGCGTCATAAGAAGAACACAAACAAGAGGCTTGCAACAGAAAACATCAACGCCCGCAACAACCATGTTGCGTTCTACTCGTGAAACACATCTACGCATAGATCTAGCTCTGATACCACTGAAGGGTTTCGCAGCATAGTAAATCAAAATTTTCTATGGATGCGAACAGAGGGAAGCCAAGATCTAATCTAGGAGATGCAAACAACGAAAGAGATTGGATTAGATCTTCATACCCTTCAAGAGTCGCACAGCGGAACGTTCATCAGAACGTGGGTGATGTAGTCGTACTCGCTTCTCCTCCTCGCGATCCGATCCGATCTAGCACCACAAGTGGCGATGCCTCCGTGAGATGCACACGTGCAGCACATCGACGTCTCCTCCTTCCTTGGTCCAGCAAGTATGGTGGAGAGATGGCTTGGATCTACAACGCGACGGCGCGGTGAAATTGGTGGAGAGTTTCTGCAGCAGGGCTTCGCCTACACACAGTCGGGAGGGAGAGAGAGAGGAGGGCAGCAGGGCGACTAGGCTTGAGGGGAAGGTGTGTGTGTGGGGGGGGGTGCGCCCCATCCCTCTATATATAGAGGGGTGGGCGCCTGCCCTAACCCCTCCCCCAAGCCCAAAACCGGCGGCCAAAGAGGGAGGAGTGGGGGGCAAAGAAACCCCCCCTTCTAGAAGCTCCAACTAGGGTTTATCCCTAGTTTGGCCGGCTAGGCCCTATGGGGCCTTGTGCCCCTGGCCCAATGCGGCCAGGGCACTCCCTCATAGGCCCATGCCCCCTCCCGGAAGGTGGGGCCACGTTGGTCCCCTTCCGAAAGGTTCTAGAAGCTTCCAGTACAATACCGATTAACCCAGAACAATTCCGAACTCCAAAAACTGCACTTCCATATATGAATCTTATTCTCCGGACCATTCCGAAACCTCTCGTGATGTCTCGGATCCCATCCGAGACTCCGAACAAAAACTCATAAACCAATTATCCAATCTATCCTAGCGTCGAGACAGGTTAAGTGTGTGACCCTTCGGGTTCGAGAATATGCAGACATGATCTTCTATCAATAATCAACAGCGGGGTCTGGAAACCCATATTGACTCCCACACATTCATCGATGATCATATCGGATGAACCACGATGCCAGGATTCAATCAATCCCATATATATTCCCTTCGTCTCGCGATATTTTACTTGCCCGAGATTTGATCGTCGGTACCGTCATACCTAGTTCAATCTCGTTCACAGCAAGTACTTTACTCGTTCCGTAATCCGATATCACTTTGTGATTAACTCCTTAACCACATGCTTGCAAGCGGTGTTGATATCTATTACCGAGTGGGCCGGAAGTATATCTCTCCGACTTGGGAGGGACAAATCCCATCTCGATACATACAACCCAACAGATACTTTCCGATCACCTGAGAGACACCTTTATGATCACCCTCTCATAGGATGACGTTTGATGACCTCAAAGTTTTCTTCCGATACCAGGGAGTTGTATTATCTCATGGTCTAAGGAATACAATATTTGACATAAGAAAAGCTTTGCAAAGATGAACACGATGACACGATCTAATTGCTCCGCTTAGTTTGGGATTGTCCATCATATCATTCTCCCAATGATATGATCTCATTATTAATCGACAACTCATGTCCATGGTTAGGAAACCTTAACCATCATTAATCAATGAGCTAGTCCATAGAGGCGTACTAGGGACACGGTGTTGTTCACAAACCACACAAGTATTAAAGTTTCCGCTTAATACAATTCTAGCATGGAATATAAACATTATCATGAACAAGAATTATAATAATAACATCTTTATTATTGCCTCTAGGGCATAATTCCAACAAATACTCTCTCCACTAAGAATTCCGCGGCCTAGCCAGTCACTAATTGTCCATAGCAGTGCAGCATACACCCTGAATTTTCTTCCTACATGAGCATCAAAAGTCCAAAGACCATCCTTCCATAACACTTTCAGTTCATCAACAACTAGCTGCAGGTAAATGTCTATGTCTTTCCCTGGTGCCTTCCTACCAGGAATAATAACTGATAAAATGAAGTTGTTTTCTTTCATGCAACTCTCTACTGGCAGATTGTATGGAATCGGTACAATTGGCCAGATGCTATAAGACAGGTTCATAGTTCTGAATGGATTGAAACCATCAGTTGCCAGTCCAAACCTAATATTTCTAGCTTCTTTACTGAACCACTCATATTTTGCATCAAAATGCTTCCAAGCTGGTGCATCAGCAGGATGCCTCATAAGACCATCCTTGACCCTACCATCAACATGCCAACTCATAAGTGGGGCTGTGTTGCTTGACATGAATAATCTTCTAATTCTCTTCTTCAATGGGAAATGCCTGACCACCTTTTGAGCAACCTTGCTAAATCTTTTGCCACCACCAATTTCTTTCACAATCTTCCATCTGGATGCATTACATACTGGACAGACAGATGCATTGATATTGTCTCCTCTATATATGATGCAGTCATTAATGCATGCATCATATGTGTCATACCCCAGCCCTACAGATTTGATGTACTGTTTGGATTCATGAAAATTCAAAGGGAGAGTTGTATCCTCTGGTAGGACATCTCTAAATAGCTACAGTACATCTTCAAATGTAGCTCTGGTTAATCCCCTGGTGTTCTTTATGTTCATCAGCTTCACAAGAAATTGTAGTTTTGTAATTTTTTTACATCCTGCATATAATTCTTGTCTGCCATCATTAACTAACTTTTTGAATGCCTCGGCTTATTCATCAGCTTCTTCATCAGCTTCTTCATCATCTTCATTTGTTTCTTCAGAGTCATCATCAGTATCATCACTGTCAACTTGTGTATCTGATCCTAAAGAGCTATTGTTGTACATATCATGAGAACCCAACATCATCTCATCCATATCATCACTTCCTAAAGGCAATTCTACTGATTCATTGGGTTGTACAGTAGGAATAGCACAATCTACTGATTCCCCATGGTATACCCATGTTGTATACCCAGGCATGAATCCTACAGATATTATATGGTCTTCAACATCTTCTAAACATTGCCTAGAGATGTTACAACAAAGTTTGCATGGGCAGAAAATCTTTTGGCTATAACCAGAATTTGTAGCTGCAAACTGAATAAAACCCCTAACCCCATCTGCAAACTGGGTACTGGATCTAGCAGCACTCATCCAAGTTTTATCCATTGTACAAATAGATGAATAAACTTAGCAACTTGTTCCTGTGTAACCAACAGCAAGATACTAGTTACTATACCAACATTCAAACAAACAAACTAGGTAACATCAGAGCACATCAGAGCAGAGCACAAGTAATAACAGGAACAGTTCAGAGTATAGCATAGCATATCAGAGCACAAGTAATAACAGGAACAGTTCAGAGTATAGCATAGCATATCAGAGCACAAGTATAGCATATCAGAGCAGAGCACAAGTATTAACAGGAACAGAACACAAGTACAGCATATCAGAGCAGAGCACAAGTAATAACAGGAACAGGAACAGGAGCAGAACAGGAATAGGAGCAGATCAGAGCATCACATGAACAGGTGGTGAATTCCTAACCTGAAGAACATGCCTCGGCATCATTGCGAGTTATTTGTCGATAAAGAATAGATCGACGTGGATCATCATTACGAGTGCCCATTGCACGACATGGATCTCGATGTAGAGGTGGTTGACGAGATCGAGGAAGAGGCGGCGGCGGATCTCGACGGAGAGGTGGTGGTGGACGAGCTCGAGTAGGAGGCGGTGGAGGATCTCGACGGAGAGGTGGTGGTGGACGAGCTCGAGTAGGAGGCGGTGGCGGATCTCGACGTAGAGGTGGTGGTGGACGAGCTCGAGTAGGAGGCGGTGGAGGATCTCGTCGGAGAGGAGCGGATCTCGACGGAGAGGAGCAGATCGAGGAGGAGATGAGCTCGATCGAGGAGGAGGCGCTGGCGGATCGAGGAGGAGGCGCGTTGTATCTGAAAAAAAGAGAGCCAAGGTCAAAAAGAGAAAGACAAGGGTCAGTAATATGACATGAAAAAATTAAAGGACTAAAATGAAAAAATAACACTAGTAGTGATATTTTATTTTAACAGTAATTGTAAAACTAGACTACTTTGTAGTCTAGTTTAAATTGTTGCCTAGTTTACATTTTAGTCTAGTTTAACATTGAAATGCAAAACTAAACATTGAGATGCAAAACTAAACATTGATGTAAAACTAGAACATTGAGATGTAAAACTAAACATTGAACAATCATAATCATAATCATAGTTGAATATTGAACATTGAGATGCAAAACTAAACATTAAACATTGTAGTCTACCACGTTCTGAATATTTATGAATTCAGAACAGTGAAGGCCTTCTAGACATTGCAAATTAAATGATCAACACTAGATAAACCGTAAATCATCAACACTTGAATAACAGAAAATCAAGAAACTGATCAACACTTGATAAACTGAAAATCATCAACACTTGAATAACAGAAAATGATCAACACTTGATAACCAACATTACAAAACATTGTTCAACTTACAAACCAACATTACAGTAGATGCATTGTTCAGAACACTAGTCCACTAGAACACATTACAATTTAAAATGAAACACAATTTCTAATAAGCAACATAAAATCAAGGGTCTTCAATCATGTTCTTCAAGGGTCTTCAATCTCCACAAAATCAAGGCAGATGTGACCATGCCTTGGGTCTGCAACAATCAGCAACAGTGATCCCTCTACTATATTTGCCTCCTCCCTAAATTGCTGACATCCTATTGTGAATGCAATTCTATCATCTTCATCTTCCATGTGGTACCATCCTTCAAAGGGCACATCAAATTCCCTAGCCAACAGACTTGAATGTCCTTGCCATGGGCATCCAACTTCTCCGAATGTTTTTGCAGAAAGGTACTGGCATAGTAACAACTTGTGTAAGAACTAAGTCTGAAACATTGCATCAAAAAAGTGAGAAATTAAGTAGTAGATAGTTACCAAAGCATCTAGTTCAACATTTTCCTGATTATACTTATGCACCATAAACTGCATCTCATTGACACTTTCATAGAATTCTTCCTCAGCTAGTTCTTGCCCTGGTTTTAGAGCCAAAACCTTGTAGATACCATAATTAATGGTTTCCATGTTCTCCTCACTAATTTCTCTGATGTTTGAGAAAATAGTCTTCTGAAGTATAGCTCTAATTTCAGGCATCACACAGTAAAGACCTGCTCAAAGTAGTAAACAATGGCAAACAGTTAACATAGCAAGTCTGGTCACACTGAAATTTCTCTTTCAGCTAACATGACATAAAACGGTTAAAATTGTGAAACAGTTTACCTCCATCTGCAACAATAGGCTTCTCAACCTTCATATTGTCCACAAATTCATACACTGTGATATCAAAATTGTTGGCCTGTTCCACATACCTGAAAGAGACAACCTCACCTTGCTGGATATCATATTTCCTAACAAGGAAACACCAGTATGGTCCACAGATGGTAGTTCTTGACACTTCTTTCTCCAGGTAGAAGTCATACACATGCCTATTCCTGCATGTAGCCACCATCCAGTTCTTTGACATTGCAAATTTTTCAATTTGTTCCTTGAATTTGCAAGGTACTGCCTGAAAGAAAAACAAGAGGAATGTTTGTTATTATACACCTCCTTTCCAGATAAAACCAAGAGATCCATTGTACTGATGTTATAACTTACCACTCCATTTTCAAATCCCTGCATCATAATCAGATCAAAAGAAACTGCACGCCTGTCAGAATGGAGACCACAGTTTTGCACTAGTTGCTGGCACAGAACACAACTCATCTCATCCATTCCTATGACAAAAATGGAAGTATTAAGATATGGAACACAAATTCATTCATGAACGACAGGAAAAGAGGCAAGGGATCTGAATCACCTGTAGGATAACTTGTGCTCCTGTAAGTACACAATCAGAGATCTGCCTCTTACAATCAGAGATCTGCATCACACATGAAACATTCAGATGTAAGTACACAAACAGAACAACAATATTCAGGTAAGAACAATATTCAGATGATTCAGATGAACTCACCAAGAGGCAGAAGAACTCGACATAGGCAGAAGAAATGACTCCATACTACCACCATGTTAAATAGGAAAGCACCTGGACGTGGGGGCAAGCACCTGGCGCATCACTTACCCCACTTCCCCCACTTCCCCCACTTCCAAGGACGTGTGTGTAGTGTATAAATGTAATAAATGTACAAAATGGTCTAAATAAATGTACAGAATACTCTGATTAAATTCAGGCATGAATGTTGTGGATATGAATAAACACGAGTAGTTAACTAACAGTAATTTACACTAGTAGTTAAATTCAGGCACAAAATGCTCTGATTTTTTCATAATTTACACTAATAGTTGACTAGTAGTAGAACTAATATAGTCTATTATGGAACTAATGTAGTCTAGTAGCCCATGGTCTGAATATTTATGAATTCAGAACAATGAAGGCCTTCTAGACATCAACAATACAGGAATATGAAACAAGTAATAAAACAAGCACAACCATAGTTGACAACATTAAAACAAGCACAACCATAGAATTTCAGGCACAATACAAGTGATACAAACACTAGTAGTTAACTTACAGAATAAGGACATAATAACTAAAACTTAAAACAACATTGATGACATTGTTCCTTAAACAACTGCAGCACAACCTAAACAAGCATCTGTTAACTAACTGATTCCTCATTAGCCTTGTCACTAACTGATTCCTTAGTTGACAATGTCAACAAATTTCAGCCCAAGGTGATCACTCATATGTTCTATCTTGATCACAAGCATTGAAGCCCATCCAACATCAGCAGCAAATGTGAAGTCATTCCACCCTGCGGTGAAAATGACTTCTCCATGTTCCTTGCTAATGGAGTAGGCACATGCAATGAAGTTCTCTTCGTCTCCTTCTATGTCTTGCCCTTCCCTGGAAAGATGTGATATGCCATGTCTTGGGTACCTGTAGCCTTGTACAGCCTCAATATGCATGAACTGCAATAATCATGTATTTCACAGTTAGTATTTTTACACATTAGGCATGCATAGAATGAAACAACAGAATAGTGATTTAGCTCTAAGCCTTACCAGTGCATCCCATGCTTGGTTTTCCTCATTCATCTTGTGTACCCAGAAATTCTTCTCATCATTACTTTCAATGATCTCATGGTCTGTCACATGAACATCTTTGTAGATGGCAAATAAGATGGTGGCCATGTTCTGTTCAGTGATTGATTGAATGTTTGAGAAGATTGTCCTGTACAGAATGCTTCTTATTCCAGAAGGGACATCTCCAATCACTAAGCAAATAGAAGAAATAAAATAATTAGTACTAGTACATGTAAAGAAATTAGTAGTAATTGAGGAAATAGTTAGTAGTAGTTGTTAGCAAGAACTTACATGGAGCTTAATGGATGTACTTTTCAACACCATTTGAGGAAATGGTGACATGGAATAAATTGTCCAAACCCTCAATCGGATCTGGATCATATTCAAATTCCAGTACATCACCAAGACCAATGTCGTAGACTCTCCACAATGATGTCCAATAAGGACCACAAATCAATGTCTTTTCATCAGTCTTCTTCAAGTACAGATCATAGTTTCTAATTGCACTGTTGTTGGCAACCAGCCAATTCTTAGGAGTGAAATCATTTAGTCTCTCCCTAAATGAACATGGAACAACCTACAGGATATGAATATAACATAATGTAGTTAACTTACCAACCTACAGGATGAATATAACATAAAGTAAACTATTGTTGTCTGGATGTGAAAACTCACCACACCATCAAATGGAAACTCATCAACAATGACAATCTGGAAGCTGGTTGCCCTCCTCTGTGTCCTACCACAGTTGTGAGCAGGTTGTCCACACACAGCACAGTCCATTGCTAAAAATTAAACAAGTAATTAGTAACAGACCCTAATCATTGCAGCCATATTACAGTACTGAAGAACATTCTACACATTTCAGTACTGAAGAACATCCTACACATTTCAGTCACTTATAATCTGATGAAGAACAATCTTATAATCTGATGAATAACAATCTTATATTTTAGTCACTTATAATCTGATCAGGAACATATATATCAGGAACATAATAAGGACAGAATACCCTAATTTGAAACCCTAATCAAGCAGAGGATGAACAGTTAGAAGAAAGAGGGATTTACCGGAGAAGAAACCCTAATGAAGCAGTGGTTCTTCTTCTTTGGGTATCTTGCGGTCACTGTAATATTACAAGAAGAAAGAGGGATTAGGACAGAACCACAAAATGAAGATTAAAGCAACAGAAGTGAAGATGGTTGGAATAATCAAGCAAAAGAAGTGAAGAAGGTTGGAAGAATCAAGCAAAAGAAGTGAAGAAGGTTGGAAGAATCAAGCAACATAAGAAAAGATTAGAGAGAGAACTGAAGAAATCTGAAGAACTGCAAAGGAACTAGAACTCACCGTACGAACTGCCGAGTCTGCAGATGGATGGAAAGAAAAAGAAAAGATTAGAGAGAGAACTCTGAAGAAATCTGAAGAACTGCAAAGGAACCGAAGAACTCACCGTACAATCTGCCGAGTCTGCAGATGGATGGAAAGAAAAAGAAGAGATTAGAGAGAGAACTCTGAAGAAAAGATAAGAAAACAAGTCTGAAGAACTGCAGAGGAACTCACCGTAGAACTGCCGAGTGGGAGAGAGGGGACTGCCGAATGGGAGAGAGAGGGGAGGTTGTCCCTTCGGTTCCCTCCTTATAATATTCCAACGCTCCACGCGCTCTCTGTCTCTTCGGTTCCAGATATTTTGGCCCATATTTTGGCTGAGTGGGTCTTTGCCTAGTACTTTCTCCTACAGTTGGGCCTTTGTGTTTTTGAAAAAATTCAATTTGTTGCAGCAACTTATCCTTTGCCTAGTACTTCAAGTATACAGAGAAGTTTCTTTTTTGAATCCATTTTAAAAAAACAGCAGTGGCAAGTAGAAAAAAATTCAATTTGTTGCAACAACTTATCCTTGCTATTGTGAAAAATTAACACAATAGCAGTATGGATTTGTTGCATCTATATTTTCAGAAAAGCCAGAAAGCAAACACAACTGGATCAGAAAACACAAACTTGATATATAATATAAATTCAATAATAGCTAGATACAAACACAACTGGGTACACAACGACAACTAGATACAAACACACTGGATACAAACACACCACAACTAGATACAAACACAAATTCATGGGCACTACTTGATCCCTAGTTGATGATCTCAACAAAGTTAAGACCAATAAACTCTTGCATGTGCTCTACTTTCATCAAAGGAAGTGCTTCATTGCCAATGTTAGCAGCATTGGTGAAATCAGTCCATCCATTCTGAAAAAACACATGCCCCATGTCCCAGGCAATGGAGTAGGTGCAGTCAATGAACTCTTCTTCTTCTTCTCCTAGCATCTGTCCATCCTTGGAAAGGTGAGCAGTGCCAAAACCTGGGTACCTGTACCCATCTATAGCCTTAGTAGGCATGTACTGCAAAACAGATAAAGATCCACAATTGATTTAGTTGCATGCAAATAAAATAATTTCAGATGTCAAACATATGAACTGTGGGAAATTACCAGTGCATTGAACTGAACATTATCATCATCCATCTTGTGCACCCAAAAATGTTTCTGATCCTTTGGTTCATAAAATTCCTTCTCCACAAAAACATCTTTGTAAATGCCAAACAGGATTGCAGCCATGTCCTGTTCACTAATGGAGTGGATGTCTGAGAAGATTGTCCTATAGAGGATACTTCTTATTGGGCTAGGCAAATCTCCTACAACTAATCAGAGAGGATGTGTTAGCCTTAATTTTTTGAAAATGCATTGTGAAAAAAAGATGAGTTATTGTTGTGATACCAGTTTCTTCAACTGCATCCTTCTCAACATTGTTGGAATGAACAGTTATGTCAAATGAGTTCTCTAATGGTTCAAAGGGATCATCAGTACATTGGAAATGTACAACATCACCCACAACAATGTCATAAACTATAACTAATGATCTCCAGTACGGTCCACAGATTAGTGTAGCTGACTCATCCTTCTGTAAGAACAAATCAAATCTTCTGAATCTTGGGCTCTTGGCAACTAACCATTTCCCAGGAACTAAATTGTTCAACCTCTGTTTGAATGAGCAGGGAATTACTGCAGTTTAACAACATAATTTAGATCCCATTGCCAAAAACTGTTTGAATGAGCAGGGAATGAGCAGGGAATGTACTGCCAAAAAAGATCACTACTCCCATTGCCAAAAAAGAATAGAGCAAAGAAGAACTATCAGAAAAACTTACCACACCACGTCTAAAACCATGGCCAATGACAATGTCAAATCCATTAGCTCTCCTGTTAGATCTGCCACAATTGTCACCAGGCTGATCATAGATAGCACACGTCATGTCATCCATCACCTACAAAATAACATCCAGGTTAATTCACCTACAAAAATTCACCCAGGTTGATCACAGATAGCAGGTTGAAATTCAGAACCTGAGAGCTGAAAAGTCGAAGGAGGAAATTCAGAACATGCGACCTGAAAATGTAGTAAAAGGATTAGATTGTATCAGATTAAATGAAATAGAATAAGAAGATCTGTGTACAGAATTGAACTCACCCAGAAAGTCGAAGGGATAGAAGAAAAGCTCTGCGCACAATAATTGTAAACCGACCAGGTTTCTCCTCCTATTTAAAGGTAAAGGGATGTAAAACTGCTCCCCCACGTCCACCACTACCCCACGTCCACCACTTCCCCCATGATGTGGCCCATTTAATCAGACACTATCCAGGCCCATTAATCCAGGCAGGCCCATTAAGTACATATGCAGTACTAATCTAGCTTTATTATCACCAGCTGGAGCCACGCAGCTGGATCCCTAATTTTGACTGGAATAGTCCTAGTGTCCCTGAAACTGAACAAGTAGACATCTCCCTCTTTTAGACTGAATGTTTTGACAACATCTTTCCATCCAAAACAGATAACTGCTTGTCCAGATTCAGTTAGCATCATTCTACAGTACTGAGTCTTGGAAACTGTTGGCTTGTTCACAGCAAGAAGAATAACTTCAGATCCTTTAGGAACCCCATGCCTGGGAGCTCTTGAGCATAAGACAGGCCTTAGAAACTTCAAAAGATAAGTATTTGTGAATTCTTTTGAAAAAACCTGGAAAACAGAAATTTCAATTATCATCAAATCATACTATACAGTAACCATTAGTAGTGAACATGATCAAACATTACTAACCATTTCTCCCTCTCCAGGTCTCCAGTGAACATGATCAAAGGAAGCTATGATGTTTTCTTCTGTCAATTTCCACACATACTCCTTAATATCAGGTCTTGGTAGCACTTCAACATAGCTTCTCAGTTGGATAACTTGATTGAATGTCAAATCAACCTTGTTTGCAAAAATGCATTCATTATCAAAGGATTCTTCACCAGCAAAACCAGGTCCTACGTGACAAATAAAGCATTATTCATCACCCAAAAAAAACTCTAGTAAAACAAGTATAACAGTAAGCATCTGCAGGTGAAAATCACACCTCTAGTAGTAATCAGACTCCTTTCATGAATCTCAGTGGGGCTGTACCTACAGAGATGTGCATAAATATGTTATAAGAGATACTCAGATAAATGGTAAGAATGGGTTTAATAAGACAGGGTAGTACTCTTCAATTTTAAGTATCTCAAGCTTAAGGTAGAACCACTGATGTCTGAGTCTTGGTGGTAGTTTTCTTTCATCTGTAAAACTGAACATGCAAACATCCACTTCCTTCAGATTAAATGCCTCTACCACCTTTGCCCATCCAGGAGGGATGATCTGGGCTTTTCCATCAGCCTGAAGATTCATCCTACAGTACTTTATTGGAGATCCTAACTTGAGATTCACACCTACACTAACCAATTGAGATATGGCTTGAATACAATGTCTCATGAGGTGTTCATCCATGAGGAACTGCATCAGGAACTTTCTTGTAAACTCATGACTGAATTCCTGGAATTTGTTAGATAAAAATGTGAGTAATGTGCAGAACCTACAGATAAAAATATGAATAATGTGCAGAACATATATACATACCATTAAACCCTCCAAAGGAATGACATTTGTTGATGTAATTGTGCTAACATAATTCTTAATTGCAGGCCTTGGTAGCACTTCCACATTGCTTCTTAGCTGCATTAATTGGTGGTAATTCATTTGAACCAAATTTCCAAAAATGCAGTTTGTGTCAATTGAATCAAATCCTGAATGTCCAGGTCCTAACAAATGCCAAACAATGTATCATCAGTACCAGAAAATATAGATCAATGACAAGAGCATAGCTTACAAAGTAAATGGTGCTAAACAAACCTCTAATTGTTATCATTAGCCTATCATCCCTCTCATCATCTTGGTCTCTGTAGTAATCATATTCATCAATGAACCAATTACAGAACTATTTTCATATCTATTTCTAGCATTAGTAAAAATCAGATTTTTTGTTTAGAATTACAGATGAATTAGATGAACCATTTCAGATATACAAAGAAGACTAGATGTACCATTTCAGATATACGAAGCACACACTAGATGGATGAAAAGACATAGAATCGCTGCAATTATCTGATTGCTCTTGAGAAATCGCTAGGTGACGCGGGGGAGAAGGGGATGTGGCTGCTGCAGTCCAATTGGTGCGGCCACGCGGATCCATTGCAGAAGCTGCTATGGAGGCAAAACCCTAGCGGCGGCGCGGATGTGCTGCTAGGATCTGCAGCTCTCCGGCGGCGGGTGGTGCGGCGGCGCGGACGGAGAGGAACGAGAGGATCTGCAGCTCTCCGGCGGCGGGTGGTGCGGCGGCGCGGACGGAGATGATCTGCAGCTCGGGCTCGGGCGGTGGTTGTCTGGCGGCGGGTGGTGCGGCGGCCGCTGACGGAGAGGATCTGTAGCTCGGGCTCGGGCGGTGGTTGTCTGGTGGCGGGTGGTGCGGCGGCCGCTGACGGAAAGGATCTGCAACTCCGGTTGTCTGGCGGCGAGTGGTGCGGCGGCGCAGATGGAGAGGATCTGCAGCTCTCCGACGGCGGGTGGTGCGGCGGCGCGGAGGACACGCGCGAGAAATGGAGGCCAAACCCTAGGGCTGGCGGCGGGGTGCCTCTCTTATACATTGGACAACAGAGGGGAGGGGGGTTTGTGCAAGGTGGCGTGGGTGGAGGGACGAATATGAAACTAAAATATTAACTGAGGGGCGTCCCAGCTAATCGCTATAACTACGGAGCCGAGGTGGAAGGACATAGAAAAGTTAAGAACAACCTAAGGTACTAATGTGCAAAATGACCACAGTATATACGCACACACCCACCCACCACGGCCGTCACTTTCTCCACTCCCTCACTTTCCACTCCCTCACTCTCTCCCTTTCCTCATGTTAGGGTTCCACCGCCGCCGCCGCCCCACATGAGACCCCTCCAGCGAATCCCATCGCCGCCGCCTCCTAAGGAGCTTGTCTGTTTTTTTTCTCGTGTTCTTCTTCTATTCTTCTTTCTTCTTCTGTTCTTCTTGATTAGTAAATGTTGTTCTTATTCTCCTCGTTAGATCTTTTCTGTTCTTATGTTGCTATGTTTAGATCTGATCTAGTGTTCTTAGATTAGTGTACTCTGGTGCTCTTAGATTAGTGTATAGATCTTTTCTCGTGTTCTTAGATTACTGTACTAGATCTGGTGCTGTTCCTAGATCTAATCTGGTGTTGTTATTAGATTAGTGTTCTTAGTTTAGTGTGAAAATGTGTGCTGTCATTAGATTTGTTCTGTTCTTAGATTTGTTCGAGATATAATCTGGTGTTCTTGGTCTGAAATGTTTGGTCTTGTTTGATCTAACCTGCTATCTGATCTTTGGGTGCTTAGATTTGTTCTTTGATTTATGTTCTTTGTCTAGATCTATGTTCTTAGTTTTGTTTATTTTCTTAGATTTTATTTTTTTTAGGGTTCTGCTAGGCTTAATTCTATTGATGTCAAGAGTTGTTGATTATTTCTGGTTAGGGGTCTGCATTAATCCATGTTATGTTGATTGTATTGTTCTAATTTCTATAGTTACAGTTCTGTTGATGAAGAAATGTTCTGAATTTTCAGAAATTTCATAATGTTCAGAAAGTTCAGATTGTTCAGATTGTTCAGAATGTACTAAACTTTCTGAATGTTCTGATCTTTCTGAATGTTCTGAACTTTCTGAACTTTCTGAATGTAATTATAGGCTTCCTGAATGTTTTGCTATGTTCAGAAAATTCAGAAATTACTGAATGTTCAGAATGTTCAGCATGGTCTGAACTGTCTGAATGTTCTGTACTTTCTAAACTTTCTGAATGTTAGGAATATTCAGAATGTAATTATTGACTTTCTGAATGTTTTGCTATTTGATCATGTCCTGAACATGTTTTAGCATTACTGATTACATTGCTTTAGCATTACTGATTACATGATGTTTTTATACTAGATGGAAACCTGTGAGAACTGTGCCATTGACATCTCAGATGACAGTGGCAGCTTGATCCCAAGCCACAGCACTAGTGGCAGTGACAGCTCTGGCAGTGACACCTCTACGGAGTGGTTCGTGCCAGATGGTTATGTGCCAATTATGCTAGCACAAGATGATGGCTTTGTTTTAAGGGGTATGTATCTATACAAACTTTGAACTATCTAGTCTGTTACAGCAGTTGAGAAATAATACTAATATGAATAAAATTTGTCCTATTTGTGCTGTATCAGGACCAAAAAACAAGGGAATATATGAGTGGGACAACCAGTGTATGTTTGGAAATGACATACTACTGTGTCCATGTCAAGTTGAGTTTCTAGACGAATGGTGCAATGGTAGAAGGCCAGCAATAAAGTACTATGTCTACAAGATGACAGAGTCAGCTGTCATTGAGAAGAAATGCAAAATGGTGAGATGCAATTTACTTTATCATGCATAACAGTATAGTAGATATAGAGTCCAAAAGAATGCTAACAGTTGTGTAAACTTGATACTTACACAGGAATTTAATGCTGAGTTCACAACCAAGTACCTGAAGGAATTTCTGGATGAACCACTTACTGTACAAGTTGAATCTTCGTGTGGATGTGAGGATGAAGATGGGAGTTAACAATAGAGCAATGATAACCAGTGGATGGTGGAAAGCTGTGCAGGCCTTCAACATGAAGAAGGATGATGCTATGCTGTTCAGTTTCTGGTACAAGTCAGACGGTAAGTTGCGCCTGATGCTCGCGGCACTCCCATAAGCGTAGATCTAACAGTACTGATTGGGTGGAAGTATGTAGAACTTCTGTTATGAGTTCTACTTCTTTTGGATGTAATTATCTGATAGGCTGCTTAAGTTGGACTGCCTAGTACTATGCTGGACTACTAAGTACTACTTTTGTGGTTGTAAGTATGGAGCAGTAAGTACTATGTTGGATTATCAGTATGGAATCAGTAGTATATAATTATGTGCTGTGTGGTATCTGTTTTCTGATTATTTGATTATGCTGGTTATTCTTTTGGAGGCACATCACAAAGTGCCTCAAATGGATGACCATTTTGAGGCACACCTGATAGTGCCTCAAATGGATGATCATTTAGAGGCATGTTTGACAGTGCCTCCAATGATCATCCATCTGAGGCACTATGCTGCTGCCTGATCATCCATTTGAGGCAATGTCAGGTGCCTCAGCTGGTTGGACATTGGAGGCAGCAGCATAGTGTCTCAGATGGATGATCATTGGATGCACACCAAATAGTGCCACAGTTGGTCACTATTTAGAGGCATAATTTAGTGCCTCTAAATGGTAACCAATTGTGGCACTTCTAATTGTGCCTCAGTTGATATACTTTTAGTGGCATTATCACAGAAAATGCCTCTAAAAGTTATGTCTTTTGAGGCACAAATCAAAGTGCCACTGATAGTTTAGCATGGAGGCACTGGACCGTGCCTCTATTTTTCAAAACATTAGAGGTACTATCAATAGTGCCTCAAAAGGATAAACTGTTAGTGACACTTTTAAAACTGCCACTAAAAACTCATATTTTGAGACAATATTTTTCGAAGTGCCTCAAATAGATACAATTAGAGGCAGTTTGAAAAAGTGTCTCTAAGAAAAGTGACTCTGATTCCTGGACGTGCCATAGTGGTGGCTGGCGGATATGGGCGCAGTGGCTGCTGTTGATCGCGTAGTTTCCATAGATGCATAGTTTAATTGGAGAGTGGTGCTTGGAGTTGGAGGATGGATGTCCCGGTAGCTGGGTGCATAGATGCATTCTGGAGTTTGCAAATTGCGGATGAGATCCTTGCCCGGATTTGACGTGGTTGTGGTTACGCCGTCTCGCTGGTGGTCGTGGTGGCCTGGCGAATCTGGAGATTCTGCTCCGGGTGGGTAGTCTTTGGTTACCCGTCGTGAGATGGCCGGAAGGATTTTCGTCCTGCGCTGCTATATTAACAATCACAAGTTCTCTCTCTCAAAAAAACACAAAATATAATCAACGCCGGGTCTCGAGACTAAAAAGACAACAGGACAGCAGCAAAAACTTGTCCAAAGAAGAAACAAAATAAAGACAAATACGGATCGACCAACGATAGCGACCCGTAATTGTTGTGCCCTCTAAAGTTTCACCATGCTACTAGCACCAAATCATCAAGTACCAAACAGTAGCTTCAAAAAGAAACACAAGACGCTCTCTCGAATCAGGCTTTCGCCCCGCTTTATAAATAAATCCAAACGGCCAAACCGATACAAGGTGGTGAGAAGTTCCTCTTACAAACAGATCAAAGATAAGAAGAGGAGTCTAGGAAGCATCTAGCTTGCCACCGAAGACGACTAGACTAAGACAACCAAAGCTCCACGACCACGCCTCCAAGAAGGTAACGACGCCACAAGCGCCGTTGTCGTTGCCAAGACGCTCCTACCTAGACCACCTTGGTCCTAGAGTTACCCCTGTCACACAGAGGGAAGTTGACATAGGGTATCCAAGACGCCTTTTAGGAAGGAGTGGTGCCACCCGAAGGCGGCACCGCGCCGGTGTCCGTCGAGCCAACCAAGGATTTCTCCCGAAACAAACCCCTGAACAAACCTCGGGCGATCCGGTGCATAGGAGCCCCATGAGATCGAATCTTCAACACCACCAAACTCGCCGCCCACCAACATGCGCCACTTCAAACACAAAGCCGTCATCATCATCTCACTGAAGCTCTAGCCACAATACCAACAAGACGGAGGCGAATGACAGCTTGAATCACGACCAGCAGTACCACGAACGCACATGAGGAAACAACCTCCACCGCCCCAAGGGGTAGTCTATCGGATTCGGCAACAAGGCACACTGGTCCCAGTTGGACTCTGCTGGACCCAACGGGCCCGTAAAGCCCCCACTAAGGCACACCAGTCCTAAGATGGTCCAGCCAGGCACCGATCATGCCCATAAAGCCCGTCGCCACGCTGCAACAGGTCGGCCTCCGTCGCCATCATCCCCAACACCAAGCTTATCATCACTGTCGTCCCAAGGAGCTTCGCCTTCATGGGAAGGTCGGCTCGTCGCATCCCAAATAGGCTTCACGGGGCCTAGATTTGGGGCGGACTGGTGCCAACCAGCCATTCCGCTCCGCTCCATCGTTGTATCCCTTAGCTGTGACAGAACCCTAGAATCCCAAGTTGTACAGCCATGGGCCACAACACCCCTCGCCACCGCTCCTCGCGTGCGGGTGAAGACCGACTGCCGCCAGCAACAGCGGAGTGGGGGAGGAGAGAGGGGGTGGGAGAGGTGACGGGGTAGGGTTATCCCTTGCTCGCCTGTGCCGGGAGGAGGGGAAGACTGCTACTGTGTAGAAATGTCGCGACCATAACAATTCTTATCGGCCCTTGATATTTTCCTCAAACCCGAAGGGCCGGAGGTTCCGTTGGATTGGACCATCGAAAGCAATTGTCGAAATGCCCCAACAGCGACTGCCCTTTCTTTGTGGTGTGTGCCACACCTTCATCTACTTTTATTTTGGATACGCCCGTCGCATTGGGCTGATCTACGGGTGCCATAGGTTATATGTCGTTGCCTCCAAAAAATTAAAACATATTGTATTTTATCATTGTATTTGTTTTTTTGAAAATTCCATCGATTTATTGATTTTTTTTGAAAATGTGATAAAGTCCCGGCTTCTGCATCGGTTGATAAACACAATCTTTTATTAAAAATTTAACATCCCAGAGTATTACAATTTAAGGATCACTTAAGGTCGAAACATGGATCAACCACCGATCTATTGATAATCATCTACCGCAGTAGAAAGAGGCCTAAAACTAATAAAATTACAAATAGATCCATGAATCACCTAGCGACGACTATAGACACTAACGCAATTCAAAGGCGTGCCACCGTCTTCGTCCCTGTTTCACCAGAGCTGGGTAAAGCTCAGACGAGAAGTCAACGTGCTAAGCCCCTAGAAAACCAACACACCAGAGCAGCATCCATCGCCAACGATTACAACCGTAGATCAGAAGATATTGACCTTGATCCACAAAATGAACACGAAAACCGACCGGTTCCCTAGAGATCCACCAGATAAACAACTCCACGTGCATAGAGGGTGACTTTATTCTGACTCTAGGATATAGCCATCGTCTCACCATCCCAAAAAGATACAAAAAATAGTCTAAATAGACAACAAAAAACCCTCCCGCCAGCGAGATGCGCGGTCCACCACAACTCCGAGACTCTAAGGCCACCAGAAACGGAGTGGACCGGCGGCATCACCGACCAGAGGAACGGAACCCTAGATGGGTTATAAGGCTGCCATCGCTACCAATTTTCTGTTCTCTCCTAACTGTGTTTGACCCTTATAGTTGTACTTAACATGATGCCTAGCCAATTTTAGGACTACTTGTTGAATTACAGTGATATCCATATTAGACTATTTGTGTTGTAAATTTAAATTTTGATTCAAGTTGTTGGATTTATAGCATGTGACACTTTCTATGGCACGGCCCTAGATCGGCCTCTACCGCCGCGGGGTTTTACCATCACTTCGTTTGGCACCAAGCTCTCATAGAACTTGCCTTGTCATGAGCTCGCGGCTTCACAACCTTAGTCATGTCCAAATCACCAATAAACTTTTGTATGAAGCAAATGTTAATAGTAGGCACTCAAATTTCTTCTCATGAGTGGGCCTTCGTCGTGCTCACCAAATCGACCACATTTTTACTAAAATTATTATCATCTTAGAGGTCCATACAACTACAATGAAACAAAAAAGACACAAGTTTGGATCATCCTGCACATGTGTAGTGAGCTAGCCCATCTTACAATTTGGTTTCCTTCCGTGTGTCTTAAGGCCCGTTATAGTGGGGCTCCTATTTGAAGCGTCAAATAAGGCCTTGATGTCTGAAGATATTCTTTCGCATGGCTCTAACATGTACAATTCTAAAAATCTTAAAGTTTATATTAAATATTTTGAGAATTAGTTTAATAATAATATAATATATGTGCTCACACATAGTAGAAGTAATGTTATTGCATATTAAAAGAATTATTTATTTATTTTAAAATATTATTCATACATGTAAGAGTATTTCTTCTTGTAACTTAAAAATAATGAAATGGTGAAAAAATAGAATAAAGAGAAAATCAAGGAATAATTTAAAAGGAAGATGTCGGAAAAATAAATTGAAAACCTAAAAATATAAGGCAAGAAAAAATGGCAAAGTCAATAACAAAGATAAAAAAAAGGGAAACGTGAACATAACAAAAAAATTGGGGAAATGAAAATGAAAAGAAAGAGCAAATGAAAAAAAAAAATCTAGTACAAGAGAATAATAAAATATATAAATAGAAGACGTAGCTTACTTTTTTTTCCCAGTGCTGCCATTATATTCCAGACCGTGGGTACAAATTACAAGCAGGTCCATTACATCCAAGAAAAATAAAACAAGGACCTGCGAATAAGCAAGAAAGACCCTAAAATTTTCAGGAAAAACGCAATCGGGTCCTTATCCCTCTCCACCGCAACAGAGCGGCCGGCCACCTCCAGTCCGCCGGGGACGAACCACTTGGAAGGAAGAAAATGTTGAACGCCAGCGCCACGCTCGACAAAGGCCTCCATCTTGGAGATTGAAGAAAACATGCCCTCCTGGCGTGAAACAGGCCCTTCATGGACAAGATTGTCGGCGGCAGACGAGGCCACCGAGCAAGGATCTCCGAGGTGCGACAGCAGATGGGATGCCGAGTGCACCAATCTCGCGCATCCCAAGCGCCTCCATTCGACAGCGACCGCCATGCCCTTGCCTTCTTCTCCCTCGCCACCGAGGCCGGTTAAGAAGGAAGGCAGGGGAACAGCAGAGCCGCGACGAGGGCGCGGATAAGACTCCCTGGAAGCAGTCGAGCTCGCTTTGAAGAAGCAACACTCTCCCTCGCCTCCACGGACGGTCGAGAGAGCCGCCACGACGTCGCTGGCCCGCAAACCCAGATCTTCCCCCTCGCCTCCATGGTCGGCCGGGAAGAACCTAAGCTTGCGACCCTCAATCAACCTTAGGGGGTACACCGCCATACTTTTATTGCTAGGAGCGTCGACCCTCCCCACCATATTCCCCTCCAGCCATCGGAGAAGAAACATCGAGAGGAAAAGCCCTACAGCGACCAAGATCCAGGCGGATGGATCCGTCCCTCCACTCCAACTACTGGGCATAAAGCCCACAACCGGCATAGCGCCGAGACAACCTACTAACCTATCTACTCCTACGCCTCCCCTCCGCCCCTCCCCGTCGGCGGCGCCGGCGGGAGGGGCTTCGGTTCGGCCAGACTCGCACGATAGTGCACTCAGTTACTGTAGAGGGAGAGGAGGAGGGAGAGGGGGGACTCGTCTTTGTCTCTTAGGCTAAGTGACGTAGCTTACTTGGAGTTCTATAGATATCCATCATTGTAGTCTTAAGTATATTTGGTCCTCAACGGTGTGTAAGATGAGAAATTGTTTTCACCCAAAAAAGTTTTATTAAGTACTAGTGTTTATCGTATGTCAACACTCCTGAAGAACGGGCCTATTGTATGCCAACACAAATAAAAGAAGTAGGAGTGCAATTTATCTTCTTGAAATTAGGAGATTGTTTACCTAGTCAATAAATATCAAATAGTTAAAAACTAGTACTACCTCTAACTTGATAGTGTTCGGTTATGTCCAAGATTGAACATACTAGAACAAACTTTTACTACTACATTTTGCAGATCAAGATTGAGCGGATGCACATAATGCCCGAGGGAGAAGTTGTGCCTCCACTCCCACGACCATGTCACGTCTTCTTCTAAAACAATCCTCAAAACTTGGGCAAATCTTTTGAACCAACCTTGCATGTTTCGTGATTTAATGACATGATTACCAGGTGTGGAGCTGGGCCAGACACACCTCAAACATTTACCGGTAATGATGTTGCTCATCCCTGTCGAGTATAATAGTTACTTGTATATTTCCATCTTCATGCGGATAGAGTTATGTAATTAAGACTATCCAAATATTGATATAATGGTTGTTGGTTGATAAGTGATTGCATATTATTGAAATTCTTGTGGGTTAAACCCTTGCCCCTCGTTAGTGATCATGCAACTTGCGATGGAAATGTAAATACTATCTTTCTCAAAATGTTGTCATCTAAGAAATTTCATAATGGAACTTGAATTTATACGATTACAGTTTTGTCAGGGGAATACTTCATTGAGGGGGTGATTTTCCATACGATTAATATCACATTTTGGTTACAACCGAACTTGTGGACTTCAGCATATTTTTATCCTTTTACGCCATTAATCATACATTCATTCACTAGACAATTTTTTCCACAAGTATGGCAAGAAATTTAGCAGATAAAAATTATGACTTGCAATACTTGTGGCATGTGAGCTAGAATGCGGAAGGAAACCAAATATACACGTACATGCCCATGTGATCGTCAAGATAGCATTGAATTACATAGAAGCATCCATCGCATGGTTGTTGCACCAAACGGTATCAAACATCAACGTAACGGTGCCTACATTTAAGCACGGGAAATAGATGGAACATGATCATAATTCACAAATAAGACATCTTGCATACCAGAGCCAAACAAGGAGTAGAGCTCAGTCGTTCTTAGATTTATATGAATATATACATGCCTGATGTATGTATAAGTTTTTGCACTTAGTTGGAATTCTTTTGCAATGCGTTGAAACCCACAAATATTCTAGGAATTGGATGCATCAAGATTCACGACTACGCTTCCCGTGACTTGTTCAGGACATAGCATTACCGCGATGGTCAATTGGAGATTGATTTTTCTTCAGGCCATGGACATCCAACTCACGCACTTGACAGTACCAAAACTGTATGTCTTCCAATCGCGACGTCTCGTAGATCTCATACTTTGTTTCTGTTATGCTAAGGGCGTATGAAAGATAGCGGTTCACTGTTGCATGATGGCCTAATTAGTAGAGACGCTCTACTAGTAGATATTAAATCTACATTTGTTATATTTTTTTGGATAATAAAAGGAGAAACTAATCCATTACTTTTCATAACTATTGTTATATTATTAGTACAATAGAAAAATAATCCACCACATTCTTCCACATAGTGTAAATTATTTTGAACATTGATCATTTGGTGGGTCCTAGTTACATGTCAAGATTTAAAATCGATGTGGAAGATAAGTACTTGTTTGTAACGAAAGAGCTAGAGTAACCTTAGCAAATCCATGATCAAACCAGAGAAAATACGTGTAGCACAACTGCACAAGGTTTGACAGTTCCGTGGAGCGGATCAAGTTCAAATTGATGTGGAGCGGATCAAGTTCAAATTGCCTTTTTACTCATGCTGCAGTTTGACAGTTCTTATCAGCGCTTGGTCACGAATTGTAGTCAAATATGCGGGTGAGTACGCAGTCAAATCCGGGACGGGCGGCTTTGCAGTCAAATCAGGCCGATGTACCCATCTTCTCAAAGCCCAACCTTTCAGAAGCCCATGTATGAGGCTCGGCCTACTTGGAGTGGGCTGCACGCACGGTAAAGGCAGAAAGGCTGGCCCTCTTTTCATCTTAGGTAAGGTGAGCAACTTTCGGAACAAAGTCATGTGTCAACATTTGTTTTTTAGAACAACGCCGGTGGGCCAGTCTATGTCGCTCGCAGACAACACAATCACCAAAACAAAGCCTTACGACTTACGTGTATCAGCTTTGCTGTTTAAAAAATCATGATTTCCCAGAAAAACGACAAGCTCACGATGTCATCTCAGAACTTGGTATGCGTTGCCCAAGATAAGATACTTCGCAACCGCAGCTTGCTGATGCTCAATATGGAATCGTTCTATAAGCCCTCGAGCGTATAACCAGCATGGCTGCATGCGTGCAAATAGATAACATCTCTCGATAGCTGAAAATTACTACGTAGTACAAAACCATGTTTGAGGTGCATGGGGGATGCCAAATGCTCATTGTGCGGAGAGTCGGGGAGGAGGGCCCTTTTCTGTCGCGACAATTGGCTGGGTGACGGGTCCATTCCTGCACAACCTCAAAGCTGTCAAGATTATACTTCCTTCGTTTTAAAATATAAGATGTTTTAGTTTTATAAAAAAACGTATCTAGACTTGTGTTAGTGTATAGATTTATTTTAAATATGAGTGAACATATATTACTAAATTAATCTAGATACATTTGTTTCCTAAAGCTAAAACATCTTATACATTTTAAAATGGAGGGAGTATGCGATGTAGATGAAGGGCCGCACTTGAAAGGGTTGGTCGGTACGCTGCGAGCGAGCGCGCGGATGGCATGCACGGGTGCAAGAGACGCAGGTTTTTGTCCGTGCTCATGGCGTAGCGTGCTCTGATGTCATCCATTTGCCTCCTTTCTCGTCGTGTGTGTTTTACTCCAGTAGTACCAGGCCAGGAGTAGTAAAACAGAGGCTTGTAGCTCAGAGCACTGTAACATTTATATGCTCTCTCAGTGGCTGTTTTGATTTGAAGCTTCACTACTTACTGAAGTACACGGACGCCTTTTCTGTCTCAGACGAAGATCTCAAGGTACACCGTACGTATACGTAGCGTGTAGTACGTGACTAGACGTTTGAGAGCAGCTCTACTGTTTCGCCACTGGTACGCCGCCTGGTCGGTCTGCCCTTTATCAGTCGTTTATGCATGTAGCAGATCGGGTTTAGACAGACTGGGAAAAGAAAAAAAAATCTGAGTTTAGACAAACACGCACGCTCGTGAGCGCACTCTTCTCGTTTCTCCTTCGCCGGCTTTCATTTCCCGTTTCAGTCCGGCTTCTCGCCAGAAAACCCGGCAGGCAGCAGCAGCAACAAATGATCAGAGCATCCCTACCGGCCTTCCAAAGATGTCAGGCGTCCAAACTGCAGGCGATTTGGAGAAGCCACTCCACACAGGTAACTTAATCAATCCATTTTTTTTTTGTAGTTTGTAAAATATATTTGTTCCATACATAATTCTTAAAAACAAAGATACAACTCGGAAATCTACATCCCGGCGTCGAAGTCGACTCGATCTTCGCCCGTAGCTCCCTCTGCCTCCTTGCCGCCTCGGCATGGCGCCTCCGGTGTCTCTCCCCGCAAATGTGCTCCCTATCCTTGCACGACCTCGCGTTGCGGATATTTCTCTCTGTTCTCGCCGTTTGCCCCGCCACCGCTGCCTCCGAGGAGGACATGCCCTGGCCCAAAGTGCCCCAACGAGCGCCAACCTCCACTGTTACGCCAGCCCGCCGGCGGAAGGAAGGACTCTTCAACAAAGCCTTAGTCTTTGAGCCCGCGAATCTCATGCACCCATTGTCCGCGTGCCACGTGGCGCGCCGACTACTCGAGCGTTTGGTGGTCGACGGGAGTCTTCGCCTGCGCGTAGTAGTTGCTGAAGTCGAACTCTTTCTTGGTGGCGGCCTGTTGTGCCTCGAAGACACACGTGGACTGGATGTTGGCGAGGATAGTGTTGAGAGTAGATATTTGTGTATAGGACATTAGTGATTAGGCCCCTCCTCTATTTTGTATTGAGGGTATGGAGGCCTCTCATTATACCTATATATGTGTGCCTTTGCACCAGAGTAATACAACGCGTGTTATTCCACCTCTCTATATGGTATCAGATTTCTCTCGATCCTAACCTAGCCGCCGCCGCGCCGCCGTCGCCGCAGCCGTCGGCTCCCTTGCCGCGCCGCCGCCTTCCTACTTCCCCACCGCGTCGCCCCTTACCTGTCGCGCCTCCCTTCTCCCCACCACCAAACCCTAGCCGCCGACGCGCCGCCTTCCCCTCGCGCTGCCACCGCTCCCTCCAGCGCCATGTCGTCCGTCTCCTCCGGCAACCCCTTCGGCTCCACCTCCGATGCATCCGATCTTCCGACCCCCGCGCTGATCCGCAAGGTGCAGACCATGTCCCCGTCAAGCTCTCCATCGCCGAGAACCACCACGCCTGGAGAACGTACTTCTACCTCCTCTTCCGCGAGTACCACCTGCACGATCACGTGGACAGCTCCGTCGACCTCCTCGACAACCGCGACCCCGACTGGCTCGCCATCGATGCCACCATCATCTGCTGGCTCTTCCTCACCATCTCGCCGGACATCTTCAAGACCGTCGTTCGTGAGGGCGACGACGCTCGCACGGTGTGGAAGAAAATCAACGGGCTCTTCACCGACAAGCTGCAGCGGATCGTCTTCCTGCAGCAGGAATTTTTCGGCACACCGCAGGACGACCAAACCCTCGACGCCTACTGCCTGCGCCTCAAGGTGATCTCCGACGAGCTTCAGGACCTCGGCTTCAAGGTCGTCGACGAGATCATCCTCTCCACCCTCACCGCCGGCCTCAACGAGGATCTCGGGAATGCCGCCTCCAACCTCACCCTCATGGCAGACCCCACCTTCGAGAGCTGCGTCGCCTACCTTCGCCTCGAGGAGCGTCGCTTGAAGAACCTCCGCGCCCGCGCCGTCCACACCGCCTTCACTGCCGGGTACCGCGCCCCGGCCCCGCCAGCCCCCGCGTTCTTCCAGCAGCCGCCGCGCCCCCCGGCGCCCGCGTCACCCTTCCCCGCCCCCCAGCAGCCGCAGCAGCAGCGCAATGGCGGCCGTCACCGTCGTGGCGGTGGTGGCCGCAACAACGGTGGTGGCGGTGGCGGTAACGGCGGTGGTGGCAGTAACGGCAGGGGCAATCAGCAGCCGACGCCTCCATGGGGCGGCGGCCACAACCCATGGCATGCCGGTGCCCCGCCCGCCCATCCCCGGTCTCCTCGGCTCGCGCCCGCCGAACCACCAGGAGTTCTTCACCGCGACACCGCCCTATGCCCTGACCTACAACGTCGTGCCACCGACCTACGCTCTGGCCTACGGCGGCGCGCCGGCCTACGCGCCCCAGCAGCCCGCCTGGGACCCGGCCCTCTACGCCGTGCTCCAGCAGGCCCCCGCGCCCGGCGCCTACGCCGGCGGTGGCGACTAGTTCATGGATTCGGGCGCATCCACACACATGGCAGCTCACCCGGGTAACCTCTCACATTCTTTCCCCACCTCCACCGAGTCTCGCATCATTGTCGGTAACGGCGCTGGTTTCCTATCTCTCATATTGGTTCTACTAATTTTCCCTCTTCTTCCAAACCTTTGTCCCTAAATAACGTCATCGTTTCTCCTCACCTCATTCAGAATTTAGTTTCCGTTAAAGCTCTTTCTCGTGACAATTTTGTGACTGTCGAATTTGACGCTTCTGGTTTTTATGTTAAGTACGCCCGTACCTGGATGGTGCTCCACCGATGTGAGAGCCCCGGCGACTTGTATCCAGTCCAGGCGTCCTCCACCCCCGGCGCCGGTCCTCGCGCTTTCTCCGCTGGCGTCGATCTTTGGCATGCTCGTCTTGGACATCCTAGTGCCAACACGCTTCATCAAATAATGAGGGGATTTTCTTTTTCATGTAATAAAAAGGCTGCACATAGTTGTGAAGCATGTCGTGTCGGCTAACATGTTCGTCTTCCATTTAGCAATTCCTCCACAGTTGCGTCTTTTCCGTTTGAATTAATTCATAGTGATGTATGGACCTCTCCTATTCCGAGTAATTCTGATTTTGTTTATTACCTCGTTATTCTTGATGATTTCTCTCACTTTGTGTGGACGTTTCCTCTCCGTAAAAAGTCAGATGTCGCCACCACTCTCACTGCCTTTTATGCCTATGTCACTACTCAGTTTGGTCGTCCCATCCATGCTTTACAGACTGACAACGGAAAAGAATTTGACAACATCGCCGTCTGCAACCTTCTGTCCTCTGATGGCACTATTTTCCGCCTAACTTGTCCATACACCTCGCAGCAAAACGGTCGTGCTGAGCGTGTGCTCCGCACCCTCAATGACTGCGTTCGCACCCTTCTCTTTCACGGTCATGTCCCACCCTCCTTCTGGCCCGACGCCCTAGCCACCGCCATCCTCCTTGTCAACCTCCGTCTGTGTCGTACTCGCTGGAACTACGCGCCACACCACCTCCTTTTTGGTTCCCCTCCCTCTTACGACGATCTTCGGATTTTTGGTTGTCGTTGTTACCCCAGCGTCGCTGCCACTGCCCCACACAAACTCGCCCCCCGTTCCATCCCGTGTGTCTTTCTCGGTTACCCGGCTAACACCAAGGGCTATCGCTGCTATGATCCCGTGTCCCATCGGGTTATCACGTCGCGGCACGTGTACTTTGATGAGCATTGCTTTCCGTTTGCACAGGAGCAGGTGGCGCCTTCTCCTCCATCCGCGGGTGAGATCCCGCGGCATCGTGTCGCCGCGCCGGCTGCGTCGACCGCGCCCTCGAGCTCTAGCTCGGGCGCCTCCTCGTCGACCCCGTCATTGTCGCCCTCGAGCCCTCGCTCGGGTGCCGACCCGTCGACCCCGTCATTGTCGCCCTCGAGCCCTCGCTCGGGCGCCGACTCGCCGACCCCGCCCGCGCCGCCCTCGATCCCCAGCTCGGGCGTCGCCCCGTCGTCGTCCCACGCTACATCCTCGAGCTCCAGCTCGGGTGTGGCCTCGCCGACACCGCCTGCGTCGCCCTCGAGCTCTCACTCGGGCGCCGCCTCGTCGACCGCATCACCCTCGAGTGGCCACTCGGGTGATGCCGCGCCTGCTCCCACGGGTCCAGTCACCCGTGCGCGCGCCGGTATCTTCCGCCCGTCGACACGGTACCCCGCGGACGCATACGTCTGCAACGCCGCGGTCGCCCCGTTGTTGCCCCCGGCGCCCTCCACCTTCTGGGCCAGCGGCAACAGCGTCCTGCCTCACGACGGTGGGGCGCCTCCATCGGACGAGGGTACATCGCCTTCCCCGCTGCACGTCTTGGCTCAAGCCACCCTACGCGACCCGTTGTGGCTCGCGGCCATGCAGGATGAGTTCGACGCCCTGCAGCGCAACCAGACATGGCAGCTTGTCCCTCGACCGCGCCATGCCAACATCATCACCGGGAAGTGGGTCTTCAAGCACAAGTTCCATCCAGATGGGACTCTTGATCGGCATAAGGCGCGTTGGGTCGTCCGTGGTTTTCGTCAGCGTGCCGGCGTTGATTTCGCCGAGACCTTCGCCCCGGTTGTCAAGCCCGGGACCATTCGCACCGTGCTCCAGCTTGCCGTGTCTCGTCGCTGGCCTTTTCACCAGATGGACGTCTCCAACGCCTTTCTCCATGGTCATCTTGAGGAGCAAGTGTTCTGCCAGCAGCCCACCGGCTTCGTCGACTCCGCTCATCCGGATCATGTGTGCCTGCTCTCGCGCTCATTATGGGCGCAAGCAGGCGCCACGCGCGTGGTACCAGCGCATCGCAGCGTTTCTTCACCAACTCGGCTTCCGCTCCACACGCTCCGATGCATCGCTGTTTGTCTACCATATGGGCGACACAACGGCTTACCTGCTGCTCTACGTCGACGACATCATCCTCACGGCCAGCACACCTGCGCTCCTGCAGCAGCTCACCGACCATCTTCGTGCCGAGTTCGCGCTCAAGGACTTGGGACCCCTGCACTACTTCCTCGGCATTGAGGTTGTGCGCCGACCGGATGGCTTCTTTCTTCACCAGAAGAAGTACGCCCATGAGCTCCTCGATCGCGCTGGGATTCTTAACTGCAGCCCTGTCTCTACGCCCGTCGACACAAAGGCCAAGCTCTCCGCCACGGATGGCTCTCCGGCGCCTGATGCCTCGCTGTACAGGTCCATTGTTGGTGCACTCCAGAACCTCACTCTTACCAGACCGGAGCTCCAGTATGCCGTTCAGCAGGTGTGCCTCCACATGCACGCTCCCCGTGATGCTCATTGGACTTCGGTGAAGCGGATACTCCGCTATATTCGAGGCACCCTGGACCTTGGTCTCTCGCTGCATGCCTCCACCGACACGGACATCATCGCCTACTCGGACGCGGACTGGGCCGGCTGCCCCGACACGCGGCGCTCCACCTCGGGGTACTACGTTTATCTTGGACCCTCGCTCATCTCGTGGTCGTCCAAGCGACAGCCTACGGTCTCTCTCTCCAGCGCCGAGACGGAGTATCGGGTTGTTGCTAATGCTGTCGCCGAATGCTCCTGGCTTCGACAGCTACTTCAGGAGCTCTCTTGTCCCATCGACAAGGCTAACGTTGTCTACTGCGACAACGTCTCCGCTGTCTATCTCTCCGCCAACCCCGTACATCATCGCCGGACGAAGCACATCGAGCTCGACATTCACTTCGTTCGCGAACAGGTGGCTCTTGGTCGCATACGTGTCCTACACGTACCCATCTCCTAGCAGTTCGCAGATATCATGACTAAAGGATTGCCTACGGCGTCCTTCGAGGAGTTTCGATCCAGCCTTTGTGTCCGCTCTGCCGACGCTTCGACTGCGGGGGGGTATTGAGAGTAGATATCTGTGTATAGGACATTAGTGATTAGGCCCCTCCTCTATTTTATATTGAGGGCATGGAGGCCTCCCATTGTACCTATATATGTGTGCCTTTGCACCAGAGTAATACAACGCGTGTTATTCCACCTCTCTACAGATAGCCCCGCTGATCCACAGGCTCTTCCATGGGCTCGCCTAGCCAGTCCAGTCCAGTCCGTCGTTGTCGCCATCATTGTCACCATCATCATCGTCGTCTTCCTCCAGCTTCGTCTCCTACTGGGGCAGCAGTTCCTCTGGTGCAAGGTAGCAGGCGTGATCGGCGGTGGAGAGCATCAAGTGGTGGGGGACTGCGTGACAATGTGTGCTTTTATGTGAACCATGCTACTCTTTAATTTTATACAGTATCTATATTTTTTTGCGAAATTCCACCAATCTATTAATAATCATCAACGGTAGTACAAAGAGACCTAAAAGTAATAAAAATTGCAAATAGGTCATAGGACCACCTAGCGACGACTACAAACACTAACGCGAGCCAAATGCGCGCCACCGTCCTCGCCCCTCCTTCGCCGGAGCCAGGCAAAGCTTGCCGTAGTAGAGCTTGTTGTAGTAGACAGATAGAAAATCGTCATGCTAAGGCCACAAAGAACCATCGCACTAGAGCAACAACAATCGCCAGTGGTGACATCCCTAGATCGGAGGAGACTGACCGGAAAGCAAACCGACAAACACAAAAACAGACAGAACCCCAGGAGATCCGTCGAGCAAACACTCCACATGCCCTCCATCGACGCTAGATGCACCACCGGAGCGAGGATAAAGCGGTGAGAATCTTAATTTGACTTCAGAACGTAGTCGTCGCCTCAATATCCCGAAGAAGACACTAGAAAACAGACGAAACAAAGAAAGGAAAATCTCCCGTCAGCAAGAGGCCGTGGTCCGCCACACCTCAAGAGCCCTATGGCCAATGGAAGCGGAGCGGATCGGCAACGCCGACGACGAGGGGTGCGAAACCCTAGATGGGTTTTCTCTCTCCTGTTGCCTCTCCCTAGCGGCATACGTATCGTACCGGTTCATAGTTCTCTCTCGTATACACTATCTATATTGCCAATTAGGGTTTAAGAAAAGTAAATGAAAACAATAAATTATGTCCTTTTATAGTTTTTCTGTATAATATTGTAATGCAAAAGTGAGCAAGATTCTAAAAAGAAAAGTACCATTGTGCATTTTTGTGTTACTCAGAAAAATTAATTCACGATACCCGCTAACATAATTCCATATCCATGGAATAAACTAATCGAGATTAACCATCTGGCAGCACCAGAAACTACCGGTTTGGTAAATCGTACGTTCCATTCTAGTATATCTTGTTTCAAAAAAAAAATTGTTTCAAAAAAATTCTAGTATATCTTAACCCCGTTGATGATCCAATAAGGACAGAGGATGAAGATCTCAAACCTCTGGACACTACTATACCAACTTTTTTTGGTCAATGCTTGTGTAGTCATCCTTTTTGTGTTTTAGGCGTTGTTTTTCTCTCATGTGTTTAATCTGTAGCTAGTATCTCACATGTTTGTACTCGTACTTGCGGCCGTTTGGAGCTTTATTAATTTACCAAAGCTGCGATCTTTGAGCATCTTGTCCAAAATGTTTACACAAATGCACGCACGTGAGTACGTGACCACTCGCTTTTTTTTCTTGCCGTTCGGCTTTCGTTTCCCATTTCCATCTCCGTAAAAACGGAGTCCGCACTCTAGCCATAAAACGAAGATACGCAACAGCGGCAACCTGCCCATGAGCAGCATGTAACACCGTAACAGCGCAGGACGTATACGTACGTAATAGGGCTCGCAATAGATGAGCATTGTCAGGCATGCACCGCATTTCGTTTGCCATTTGTGATCATCTTCTGCAGAACATTGAAACCATCGACCCCGTCACCCTCAGTTATGATGCCTCCGTGAAAGAAACAGTAGGCTTAGCTAGAGGCAGGGCGATGTGCAGAAGCGATAAAATGAAAATATCCACCTCTTCTATCACAAAATTTGTGAACTGCCACATTTTTTGAACAGAATTAAGGTAGAGTGTGTAAAACTTGTACATGAACGCCCGTGCACCTTATGACAACATTTAACTGCATAAAAGCATGTATCACATGGTTGTTGCACCATACAAATCGTATCAAAACGTCAGTGCAATAACATGTCTATTTAAGCGTGGGAGATAAGGATGGGACATGATCGTAATTTACTAATAAGACATGTCGTAATGGGAGCTGACCGAGTAGTGAGTAGAGCTAAGTTGGTGTTAGAGTTTATGCATACACATGCGGAGCATATGCAAGTTTTGCTCGTAGCTAATTAAACTCACTTTTGCATTGTTGCTAAAAGCTCCAAACACCATAGGACTTGGAAACATCAGGATTTACGACTTTACGCTCTGAAGCAATCTCGGAAAGTAAGATCGTGATGACGATCAACTTGAGATTGACTCTTTTTCCATATCGTGTTTCTAACTTTCTATTCTGCTATACTACACATGGGTCCACATGATGAAGAAACGGAGGCCAAGTTCGAGCGTTACCTGCGCATCTGACATATTAGTTGTCACAGTGCGGAACCAAGATGCTTAACTTGATGCTGAATTAGTAAGCTTAAACGAAATTAAAACACAAATGACAATTCGACGATATCAACTTAGCATACGAGAATAATTCGCCCGATAAAAACATACAACAATATATAAGGCATCTTAGGGAGGCATCAATGAGTTGGAATTTGGTGTCGATCGCTGGGCACCAGGTCTGGCATGACTAGGGACACTCTATGGCGGTGGCGTCTTGTGGAGAGGGTGATGTCACAATGTATCGGTGTCCTCAAGTTCCGTCTCCGTTGGATGAAATTCAACCAGTTATGGCCTCATCGAGGAACTTGTGAGTTTTATCTCCCCCATCTCTGTTTGGTCGGCGTTGGGATTATCTCTATCATCACCTTGGTATTAGCTTCTCCGGGGCCTGCCATTGCTTCTACGAGTGTCTTGGTATTTTGAAGCTTTTATAGGGACGAGCTTTATGTCGGAGGCCTAGAAGCAACAACGAGCTTTGATCATGGTGTGCCATCGAGAGATGTAGAAGGAAGATGGTGCCCATGTTTTCAAGGACGTGTGTGTAATCTCGGAGCGTCTCTAGCAGATCTCTTAAAAACCTATATAGCAAGAGTGATTTACATTTAACTGTAAATGGTTTGATGTGCCACAACTAAGAAACTGCTTTCCTTTTTTCCTTTTCTTTCTACCATGTCCTCTCTCGTTCTCATCGTCTCCATCCCACCCGCCACCACCTCGCGTCCGTTGCCCACCACCTGCTAGTTAGACTGATAGGTCCTTGAGTCTGCATCCTATCCACCCCTGCCCGCCCTCCTCGTCAGTCCCCTGGCCCTCTCGAAAATTTCAAAAGAAGCTCGGTTCTTGAGGGAGCCCGAATTTGAAAATATCAAGACTTCATTCTTCCGTTTCAATAAATTTATAAGAAAAAACGCTAGAACACATGTCTAGTACGTGAATAGCTTTTTTTTTCTGCAGACTACTTTTCACATGTGAAAACCTCCTGGCAAATGTGAAAGTGAAACATAGCCACATTATTGTGGATTCTGTGTAGCTCAACAACGTACTTTTCAATGAAATTTCACACCGTTTCCTAAAAATAATCCTCATAAGGCCTTGTTTGGTACTGGTGTATTTATGGGGATTAGAGTTGTTAATCCCCAGTAAACCTCAGATCCCGACCTATGACTAAAACATATTCGGTTCTGGAGTACTGGGCGAGTTTAATTTCCGCTTATCCCCACTTTTTTCTAATTAAGTTTTATAATGTACTATTTTTTTCAACATCCAATACCTACTGGATTTGTGAGGATTGGGGTTTTATGGGTATAGGATGTGTTTGGGTAAAAGGTGAGGGTTTCAACCCAATCCCTTTATTCCCGCAAATCCCTATAAAAACACTATTACCGAAGCTTAATTCTGCGTTTTTTTTTTGGTAACTACTTTACATAAGCGATTTTGTTTTGATACTAGGGCTCCATATCAATCACCGTCCCCCCATGGAGTTCTCACAATTTGTTTTTTTGCTTCTCCAAGAACAAGGTTAAATTTCGGCCCAGACCACTCGCGCGTACAACGCCGTAACACGTGAAGCTCTCACTTGCCGTCGGTCTACCGTCTTGATTTGAAGCTTCACTGCAGCGGTAAGTACATAGGAAGTCAGAAACTTTTTCTTCTACCTCCCTTTTGCGTCTGAAAAGTCTTTTTTTTTAATTGCGGGGAAATTCAGAGAGCTTCATATCAGAACCGATCAAACGAGGATCTCAAGGTACACCATACGTACGGTGTAGTACCTGACTAGACGTTTAAGAGCAGGCGAGCAGCAGGTCTACTGTTTCGCCATTGGTGCGCGGCTGACGCACGTATCAGATCAGATCAGAGTCCACAGACGCGCGCGCGCACGTGACCGCCCGCTTCAGCTTCGGTTCTCGCTCTCTCGCCGGCTTTCGTTTGCCCTTTCCGTCAGGCAACGGCAGCAGCAACCTACGAGCAGCAGCAGGGCTCGCAATATACAGATGAACACTGTGGCGCCCATGCATTTGCCATTCGCGGCCACCTGCTGCAGAGCATTGGAAGCATCGATCCCGTCCACCTCGGTTAATGGTTATGATGCCGTCCGTGAAAGAAATCCCGATGTTGTTGCGTCACAAGGGCGTGTCTGTAGTAGTAGGCCTAGGCGCCTAGCAAAGTGTAGGAGTGAGCAAAACAGAATCTGCACCCTGCGGCCAAGGGGCACAAGTATGGATGTGTTTGGTAGAGTGGGGCAATCCAGATATTCTCACCTCATACACCGTTTTGCTGTTTGTTAGGTCGGGTTGTATGTCTTCAGCAGTGTTCATCTTATACAAAAATAGCCTCTCTGTTGGAGATATGCCCTAGAGGCAATAATAAATGTAGTTATTATTATATCTTTGTGTTTATGATAAATGTTTATATTCATGCTATAATAGTATTAACAAGGAAACATTAATACTTGTGTGAATTGTAAACTTAAATTGAAGTCCCTAGTATAGCCTCTATACTTCACTAGCTTGTTGGTTGATTAAATGATTATGGTTTCCATATCATGAACATTGAGATGTTATCAACAACAAGATCATATCGTTAGGAGAATGATATGGTGGACATACTCCTATTGATAAGCGTAGCATAAGGATCAAGTCATTTCAATAGTTCAATTGCTATATGTTTTCTGATACATAGTAACCTAATTCCTTCGACCATGAGATCATGCATATCACCTTTGCCGGATGGATGCTTTGATGACATCAAACACCACACCGTAACTGGGTGGTTATAAAGGTGGCATTAAGTGTTCGGAAAGTATTGGTTGAAACACATGGATCAAGAGTGGGATTTGTCCATCCACATGACGGATAGATATACTCTGGGCCCTCTCGGTGGAATGTCATCCAATTAGCTTGCAAGCATGTGACTTGGTCACAAGGGATCACATATCACGGGAACGAGAAAAGAGTACTTATCAGTAACGAGGTTGAACTAGGTATACAGAGATACCGACGATCATAACCTCGGATAAGTAACATATCGTGAGACAAAGGGAAATTGGTATCGTATGTAAGTGGTTCATTCGATCGCAAAGTAATCGTAGAAATATGTGGGAGCCATATGAATTTCCAGATTCCTCTATTGGTTATTGTTCGGAGAAGTGTCTCGATCATGTCCGCATAATTCACGAACCGTAGGGAGACACACTTAAGGATTCGACGTTGTTTTGAGTAGTTATGGTGTTATGAGAAAGAGACCGAATGTTGTTCGGAGTCTCGGATGGGATCCGGGATATCACGAGGTGATCCGGAATGGTCCGGAGAATAAGATTCATATAAGGAAAGTCCCATTTCGGAGTTCGGGAATGATTCCGGTGTTTTCATCGGGGATATTCTAGAAGGTTCCGGATTGTCCGGCACTCCGGGGGGGAGGGGTACATGAATGTGTCATTACATATTGGAATGATTGCATCATGTACTAAGTGTTCTTGCTGTCCCAAATAAAGGATTAAATTGAATCCTAAAACAGAAAAGTCAAATGTCCAGTTTGAAAGTCAAACGGCTAAAACAAGAAACTGTGGGAAACAAGCAAGAGGAGTTGGAACCGACTTGGAGGAGGAGTTTCTCTCCTCCAAGCCGGCAGCCAGCCTAGGCCGAGTTGGGGAGGGACTCCCTCCCTCCCCTGGCGCGCCACCCCTCCCATCTATATAAAGAGGGGCAGGGCTCCCCTCCTAGACACAAGTTTCCACCTCTAAATTTCAGGTTTAGAGCCGTTTTGGTTTAGAGCTTCTAATTGCTTTAGCCAGCGGTTTAGAGCCTTCTAATTGGTTTAGAGCCTTCTAATTGGTGTGTCTAATTACTAGACCACTAATAGCCTCTCTCATAAGCTCCACCATACTCGCACCGGCTTAAGGCGAAGCCCTGCGGGATTTCCCCTCTACTTCCGGTACCACGCCGTTGTGCTGCCGGAATCGCGAGGAGAGTGCTACAACCTCCGCTGCCTGCTGGAACAAGGGAGAGGAAGGTCTTCGTCGAGTACCGAACGTGTGACCGACTGCGGGAGCGCTGCCGGAACGTGGCGCCGGAAGGATCGTCTACACGATCTTGAGATCGGAAAGAGTACGACTACATCACCCACGAAATCTGCTCTCGTTAACCGCTTTGGAATCTTCGAGGGTGAGTTCTTCTATCGACTCGTTGCTACAATCTAGTAGATAGATCTTGGCTTGTTTGTTTGTATGCGATAGAAAATTTTTGTTTTCCATGCTACGAACCCCTACAGTGGTATCAGAGCCGTGTCTATATGTAGATCTGTTGCACGAGTAGAACACAATGGTCATTGTGGGCGTTGATGCTTTTATTGTAGATTGCTTTTTGTGTACTTTGCATCTTGCGGTATGTTGGGATGAAGCGGCCCGGGCTAACCTTACATGACATCGTTCATGAGACTTGCTCCACGCTTGACATGCAACTTGTATTGCATAAGTGGCTTTGCGGGTGCCTGTTTCTCCTAGCATAGTTAAGATCCAATTTACAACGGGTAATCAACAATGCTAGTATCAATGTTGTGGTTCTTGTTCGTAAGTTAGAACGACACTTATTGAAAGCCCCAAACCACGTAAAATATGCAAAGAAAGTAGAAGCGTCTAACTTTGTTTTGCAGGGGTGTGCAGTGATGTGATATGGCCATGATTGTGATTATATTTGATGTATGCAATGTTCCTTATTGTAAGTTGGCAACCGGCAGGAGCCATATGGTTGTCTTTAATTTATGTTAAAGACCCGCGTGTCTATTCAAAGTAGTTGTAATAGTTGAAGCCGGTGGACGACAACCATGGTGAAGCGTCATTGACCTTGATGCAATGCCGGTGATGATGGAGATCATGTTCGTGTTTGAAGATGGAGATCGGAAGCACAAAGAAGAAAGGCCATATCATATCACATATTATAAATTGCATGTGATGTTAATCCTTTATGCATCTTGTATTGCTTAGTAGACGGCGGTAGCATTATAAGATGATCCCTCATGCACATGAATTTCAAATCATAAAGTGTTCGCCCTTAGTTAGCACCGTTGCTAAAGCTTGTTGTTTCAAAGCACCACGTGATGATCGGGTGTGTTAGATTCCGCAAGTGTATACAACGTAAGCAAGCCAGATTTGCTTATGCGGTGGCTAAGGTTTGATCTTGACGAGCCTAGCATGTACAGACATGGTCTCAGGAACACGGATTACCGAAAGGTAAAGCATGAATCATATAGTAGATATGATGAACATGATGATTGTTCGCCATTGAAACTATATCAACTCTCGTGATGATCGGTGTTGATGTAGTGGATTTGGTTCGTGTGATCACTAAAACAATGTGAGGGATGTTGTTTTGAGTGGGAGTTCACCTAGTTTAATTTCATTAATTAATTTGAACTCAATTTGTCATAAACTTAGTCTAAACTATTGCAAATATGTTGTAGATCAATGGCAGCCCCTACCATCAATTTTAATGCGTTCCTAGAGAAAGAAAAGTTGAAAAACAATGGAAGCAACTTCGCGGATTGGTTCCGCAATTTGAGGATTGTCCTCACAGCTGGTAATTTGACCTATGTGCTGGATGCACCGCTGGGTGACCCACCTGCAGCTGATGCTCCCGATGAAGTAAAGAATGTTTACCTCGCTCGGAAGAATCAGTACTCCATAGTTCAGTGTGCTATCTTGTATGGTTTAGAATCGGAGCTTCAGAAAAGGTTTGAAGAGTCAGACCCATATGATATTGTCGAGGATCTCAAATTAATTTTTGAGACTCATGCGGCAATTGAAAGTTATGAAGCTTCTGAAAAGTTCTTTAACTGCAAGATGGAAGAGGGCAGCTCCATCAGTGAGCATGTGCTTAAGATGTCTGGGCACGCAAACAAACTTCAAAGCTTGGGTATAGTGATTCCTAATGCTTTGGGGGTTTACCGCGTCCTCCAGTCATTGCCACCAAGTTACAGGAACTTTGTGATGAACTACAACATGCAGAACATGAACAAAGAGTTGCCAGAACTATTTGCCATGTTAAAATCTGCAGAAGTGGAGATCAAGAAAGAGCACCAAGTGTTGATGGTCAATAAGACCACCAAATTCAAGAAGGGCAAGTCTAAGCAAAAGGGACACTTCAAGAAGGGTGGTAAGAAAGTTACCACGCCGACGAAGAAAACCAAGGCTGGACCAAAGCCTGAAACTGAGTGCTTTTACTGCAAGGGAGTAGGTCACTGGAAGCGGAATTGCCCAAAGTACTTGGCGGATTTGAAGAACGGCAACATCAAGAAGAAAGGTATATCTGATATACATGTTATTGATGTGTATCTCACTAGTATTCGTAGTAGTGCCTGGGTATTTGATACTGGTTCGGTTGCTCATATTTGTAACTCGAAACAGGTGCTGCAGAATAAACGGAAGCTAGCGAAAAACGAGGTGACGATGCGCGTGGGAAACGGATCAAAGGTTGATGTGATCGCGGTCGGCACGCTACCTCTTCATCTACCATCGGGATTAGTTTTATATTTAAATAATTGTTATTTAGTGCCTGCGTTGAGCATGAACATTATATCAGGATCTTGTTTATTGCGAGACGGTTACTTGTTTAAGTCAGAGAATAATGGTTGTTCGATTTATATGAGTAATATGTTTTACGCACATGCACCTTTGATAGATGGTCTATTCTTATTGAATCTCGATAGTGGAAATACACATATCAACAATATTGAAGCTAAACGTTTGAAATCAAGCGATAATTCGACCTATATGTGGCACTGTCGTCTTGGTCACATCGGAGTGAAACGTATGAAGAAACTCCATTCCGATGGACTTCTTGAATCACTTGATTTTGAATCACTTGATAGATGCGAAGCATGTCTGATGGGCAAAATGACTAAGACTCCATTTTCTGGTATCATGGAGCGAGCTACGGACTTATTGGAAATCATACATACCGATGTATGTGGTCCAATGAGTGTAGCATCGCGCGGTGGTTATCGTTATGTTCTTACCTTCACAGATGACTTGAGTAGATATGGGTATATCTATTTCATGAAACATAAGTCCAAAACTTTCGAGAAGTTTAAGGAGTTTCAAAGTGAGGTAGAGAATCAACGTAACAAGAAGATTAAGTTTCTACGTTCTGATCGTGGAGGTGAATATCTAAGTTACGAGTGTGGCGAGCATTTAAAGAAGTGCGGAATACTTTCACAATTGACACCGCCGGGAACACCACAGCGTAATGGTGTGTCCGAACGTCGTAATCGAACTCTCTTAGATATGGTTCGTTCTATGATGTCACTTACAGATTTACCACTATCATTTTGGGGTTATGCATTAGAAACAGCCGCATTCACTTTAAATAGGGCACCATCTAAATCCGTTGAAACGACACCGTATGAATTATGGTTTGGGAAGAAACCTAAATTGTCGTTCCTTAAAGTTTGGGGATGCGAAGCCTATGTAAAGAAGTTACAGCCGGACAAGCTTGAACCCAAAGCGGAAAAATGCGTCTTCATAGGATACCCGAAGGAAACTATTGGGTATACCTTCTATCATAGATCCGAAGGCAAAATCTTTGTTGCCAAGAATGGATCCTTTCTAGAGAAGGAATTTCTCTCGAAAGAAGTGACTGGAAGGAAAGTAGAACTCGACGAGGTTGTCGAACCTTCTCTCGAAATTGCAAGTAGCGCAGCACCGGAAGAAGTTCCTGTGGTGCCTGCACCAATAAGAGAGGAAGCTAATGATGGTGATCATGAAACTTCGGTTGAAGTTACTACAGAGCCTCGGAGGTCAACGAGAACTCGTACCTATCCAGATTGGTATGATTCCGTTATGAATGTCATGGTGGTGGACAACACCGATGACCCCGAGACGTATGAGGAAGCGATGATGAGCCCAGATTCCAATAAATGGCAAGAAGCCATGAAATCCGAGATTGGATCCATGTACGAAAACCAAGTATGGACTTTGGTGGACTTACCGGATGGCCGGAAGGCTGTCGAGAACAAATGGATTTTCAAGAAGAAAACAGATGCTGATGGTAATGTTACTGTCTATAAAGCTCGACTTGTCGCAAAAGGGTTTCGACAAATTCAAGGAGTTGACTACGATGAGACTTTCTCACCGGTAGCGAAGCTAAAGTCTGTGAGGATTATGTTAGCAATCGCTGCATATTATGATTATGAGATATGGCAGATGGATGTCAAAACAGCATTCCTCAATGGAGACATTGATGAAGAGTTGTATATGATGCAACCCAAAGGTTTTGTCAATCCTAAAGATGCTAACAAGGTATGCAAGCTTCAACGGTCCATCTATGGATTGAAGCAAGCATCCCGAAGTTGGAATCAACATTTTGATAAGGTAATCAAAAGTTTTGGTTTTATACAAACTTATGGAGAAGCTTGTATTTACAAGAAAGTGAGTGGGAGCTCTGTAGCATTCTTAATACTGTATGTGGATGACATATTGTTGATTGGGAATGATGTAGACCTTCTTAATAGTGTCAAGGAATATTTGAATAATAGTTTTTCAATGAAGGATCTTGGCGAAGCAGCTTACATATTAGGCATAAAGATTTATAGAGATAGATCGAAACGCCAAATATCATTGTCACAGAGTACATATTTGGACAAAGTTCTAAAGAAGTTTGGAATGGAAGAAAGCAAGAAAGGGTTCTTGCCCATGTTGCCCAATACGACCTTGAGTAAAACTCAAAGTCCAACATCGGCAGAAGATAGAGAAAGGATGAGTAAAACTCCCTATGCCTCAGCCATAGGATCTCTAATGTATGCCATGCTATGTACTAGACCCGACATCGCATATGCTGTTAGTCTAACTAGCAGATATCAAAGTGATCCAGGAGTGGATCATTGGACAGCGGTCAAAAACATCCTTAAGTACTTGAGAAGAACTAAGGATATGGTTCTTTCTTATGGAGGTGATGAACAGCTCGTTGTTAATGGTTACACCGATGCTAGTTGGAACACCGATCCAGATAATTCTAAATCACAATCTGGGTACGTATTTATTTTGAATGGTGCAGCAGTTAGCTGGAGGAGTGCAAAGCAAAGCGTTGTGGCGAGATCTTCAACTGAATCGGAATACATGGCTGCTTCGGAGGCTTCACAAGAAGCGATATGGATGAAAGAGTTCATTACAGAGCTGGGTGTGGTTCCAAGTGCGCTGGACCCAATGTCTATCTACTGTGATAACATGGGCGCCATAGCCAATGCGCAAGAACCAAGGTCACACAAAAAGCTGAAGCATATCAAGCTGCGTTTTCACGCTATTCGAGAACATATCCAGGATGGGGATATAAAGATTTGCAAAGTACACACAGATCTGAATGTGGCGGATCCGTTGACTAAACCTCTCCCGAGGGCAAAACATGACCAACACCAAACTGCCATGGGTGTTCGGTATATTACCATGTAATCTAGATTAGATGACTCTAGTGCAAGTGGGAGACTGTTGGAGATATGCCCTAGAGGCAATAATAAATGTAGTTATTATTATATCTTTGTGTTTATGATAAATGTTTATATTCATGCTATAATAGTATTAACAAGGAAACATTAATACTTGTGTGAATTGTAAACTTAAATTGAAGTCCCTAGTATAGCCTCTATACTTCACTAGCTTGTTGGTTGATTAAATGATTATGGTTTCCATATCATGAACATTGAGATGTTATCAACAACAAGATCATATCGTTAGGAGAATGATATGGTGGACATACTCCTATTGATAAGCGTAGCATAAGGATCAAGTCATTTCAATAGTTCAATTGCTATATGCTTTCTGATACATAGTAACCTAATTCCTTCGACCATGAGATCATGCATATCACCTTTGCCGGATGGATGCTTTGATGACATCAAACACCACACCGTAACTGGGTGGTTATAAAGGTGGCATTAAGTGTTCGGAAAGTATTGGTTGAAACACATGGATCAAGAGTGGGATTTGTCCATCCACATGACGGATAGATATACTCTGGGCCCTCTCGGTGGAATGTCATCCAATTAGCTTGCAAGCATGTGACTTGGTCACAAGGGATCACATATCACGGGAACGAGAAAAGAGTACTTATCAGTAACGAGGTTGAACTAGGTATACAGAGATACCGACGATCATAACCTCGGATAAGTAACATATCGTGAGATAAAGGGAAATTGGTATCGTATGTAAGTGGTTCATTCGATCGCAAAGTAATCGTAGAAATATGTGGGAGCCATATGAATTTCCAGATTCCTCTATTGGTTATTGTTCGGAGAAGTGTCTCGATCATGTCCGCATAATTCACGAACCGTAGGGAGACACACTTAAGGATTCGACGTTGTTTTGAGTAGTTATGGTGTTATGAGAAAGAGACCGAATGTTGTTCGGAGTCTCGGATGGGATCCGGGATATCACGAGGTGATCCGGAATGGTCCGGAGAATAAGATTCATATAAGGAAAGTCCCATTTCGGAGTTCGGGAATGATTCCGGTGTTTTCATCGGGGATATTCTAGAAGGTTCCGGATTGTCCGGCACTCCGGGGGGGGAGGGGTACATGAATGTGTCATTACATATTGGAATGATTGCATCATGTACTAAGTGTTCTTGCTGTCCCAAATAAAGGATTAAATTGAATCCTAAAACAGAAAAGTCAAATGTCCAGTTTGAAAGTCAAACGGCTAAAACAAGAAACTGTGGGAAACAAGCAAGAGGAGTTGGAACCGACTTGGAGGAGGAGTTTCTCTCCTCCAAGCCGGCGGCCAGCCTAGGCCGAGTTGGGGAGGGACTCCCTCCCTCCCCTGGCGCGCCACCCCTCCCATCTATATAAAGAGGGGCAGGGCTCCCCTCCTAGACACAAGTTTCCACCTCTAAATTTCAGGTTTAGAGCCGTTTTGGTTTAGAGCTTCTAATTGCTTTAGCCAGCGGTTTAGAGCCTTCTAATTGGTTTAGAGCCTTCTAATTGGTGTGTCTAATTACTAGACCACTAATAGCCTCTCTCATAAGCTCCACCATACTCGCACCGGCTTAAGGCGAAGCCCTGCGGGATTTCCCCTCTACTTCCGGTACCACGCCGTTGTGCTGCCGGAATCGCGAGGAGAGTGCTACAACCTCCGCTGCCTGCTGGAACAAGGGAGAGGAAGGTCTTCGTCGAGTACCGAACGTGTGACCGACTGCGGGAGCGCTGCCGGAACGTGGCGCCGGAAGGATCATCTACGCGATCTTGAGATCGGAAAGAGTACGACTACATCACCCACGAGAATCTGCTCTCGTTAACCGCTTTGGAATCTTCGAGGGTGAGTTCTTCTATCGACTCGTTGCTACAATCTAGTAGATAGATCTTGGCTTGTTTGTTTGTATGCGATAGAAAATTTTTGTTTTCCATGCTACGAACCCCTACACTCTCGGCCCTGCCCAACTGTGAAGCTCGAATCGAGCTTCACAACTCGGCAGTGCTGAGTCCGTCCCGCGAAGAGCCCCGCGCACCGCTTCGGCCCTCTAGGGGTCACCGCCCCGCACGCCCACATCTCTCCATTTGCCGCCGCACGCCCGCATCTCGCGGTATCTCTCTCCGTCAAACTGGTCCGCCACTGCACTAGCTCTCTAGGCCTAATCTCTCATGACCTGATTGCTTTTTAGTTCTCTGTTTAGGGACCCGATTGCTTTTTCGTTTTGTATTCAGGGACCCGATTGATTTTTATTTTTGTATGGCATAGCTGAAGTTATATAGGGCACCAAACAGGATCTCAACGGAGCTTAGCTCAGCTCATACGACCTACCAAACACAACACAAAAACACACATTTGTATATGTTTGACATAGCTAGACTCAGCTTGTATGAGTTAAGATAGTTCACACGGGCTACCAAACACACCCTATATGTCTCGACCCAACACGCATGCTCGGCTCGCTCATTCGTCTGTTGGATCAGCATCGTTTTCGAGTGAAATGGACATACTCCATCCGTTTTAAAATATAAGACATTTTATCTTTTGTAAAGAAGGTGTATCTAAACTATTTTTAGTGTATAAGTTTAAGTGAGCTAATTTTTTAAATAATACGAATTATTTAATAAATTACACGAATAATGCATAAATTTGCGAAATCTTAAATCTAGCATGGTCTTGGGGCCTGAATTCCCGACTAGATCCAGTCGGAGAGCCATGCCCCGACCAGCCCGTCGAAGGCATGCCAGGCGTGACAGAGAGGCCGTCGAGTCCTAATCCCGATTAGCCTAGAAGCACCCCAAAGCATGCATGGATCCCGCGACTCAGTTTATAACGCTCGCCTTCGGTTCCCGTCATTTTGTCCCGCCAGCTGATTCCCGCCAATTTTCTCCCGCCATTGTTTCCTGCCGTTTATCTCCCGCGAATGTTTCCCGCCATTCTTTCCACCATTTTCTCCCGCCTACTATTCCTAGTGTCTATAAATCCGGGCACCGAGATGTCTTCTCTTTCACCAGTTCATCTGTTCCTCCTCTTTCTCTTGCATTTCCTTCTCCTCTTTTTCCCGCCAGTCCTTCTGAGATTCCATCATTAGTGTGCACTATTCGTACCCAGACTATAGGCCTAGGAAGATGAAAGATGTCAGGTTGCCACAAGGGGTGACACACGAGCGTTGATGGTGCGACCATCTCGCCAAGGTCAAGGAGTTGATCAATTTCTCCACTTGCATGGGCATGAAGTTTTCCATGTGTGCCAACTACGATGCAAGCCCGCCCCGGCAAGCAAGTTCGTCTTACGAGAGGCCTCCGGTAAGCATAGTCAATATGAATAAACCACGTTATTATGTGTTCTTTTATTCATTCCATTAATGTGCTTGCAGTCTCCTCCTCCTCTTTGCAAGTGGTACCATTGGATTGACACGGAGCAGCCAGTTTGGGCCACACAAGAGGTTCATGATAGGAACCGAGCTGTGTGGGATGACTTTCACGCTGAGAAACGTGCTGAAAGGATGTCCGAATAGGAGAAGAAGGATCATGAGAGAGAGAGCCGAAAAAATAAGAGAGGAGAGAGCTAGGAACCGGGAGATAAACATAAATACGAGGGCGGAAGAGGACGAGCACATGTATGCGGAGAAACGAGTGCGCAAGGAGGCCTGTGAGGCGGAAAGAAAGAGACTAAGAGAAAGGGCTGCTGAGGCACAAGCGGCAGAGGAACGTGGGGATAAGACCGGGAAGTACCGACGCTAGACCTAGGGCAGGTAGATGTATGTCTCAGTACCAATGTATCAGCCTCGTCGGTTGAAGTGTCATGATGTATCTTAATTTCCGCATTACTTTATAGTTGTCAGTTAATTTCGGATACAGTGTATCTTAAATGTTTCCCCCCATAATTTTTCTCGCCGGAATATTTCCCTCTTGAAAGGACATTTATTGTCATAATCACTTTTGGTGTTCGTTAACAACAAGTAGATCATTTTACAGTTTGTTATTGTCCACAGGTTGGTATTATCATAGATAAACATCACACACACTCTTGGGAAAAGACCACATACATTTTCCATTGTTCTGGAAACTCCAGACCGGAGTCTCCGGTCTGCCAAGACCGGAGCCTCCGGTGTGGTCCGGAGTTTCCGGTACTGGCTCCGGTGGTGACTCCCAGGACTTGGCTGGGTCATTCAGATGGCCTGTCCGGAGACTGGTCCGGAGATTGGCCGGAATCTCCGGACTTTGGTCAGACCGTAATCTTCGGTGTTGAATGTCTGGAGTCTCCGGTGTTGCTGGTGAAGAAATGCGCTGGGTCAGTCAGATGGTCAGTCCGGAGATTATCCGGAGACTTTGGTCGGACCGGAGACTCCGGTGTTGGAAGTCTGGAGTCTCCGGTGTTGCTGGTGAAGAAATGGGCTGGGTCAGTCAGATGGACAGTCCGGAGACTGGTCCGGAGATTGGCCGGAGTCTCCGGTGTAGACCGGAGTCTCCGGTCTACAGACCGGAGTCTCCTGTCTGACTTTTCTACAACGGTCAGAAAACGGTTCGTGGAGGGGGCTGTCTATAAATAGGGACCCTTATCTTCTTCCTCCAGTTGCTCGAGCTGCTCAAGAACACCAACACCATTAGAGCCACCAAATCCACAAGTTCTCTTCATCCAACCATCCGAAGTCATTGATCTTTGGAGAATCGAAGGAGGAGGCCTTGATTCACATCTTCACCAAGAGAGATCTTCATTTCCCCCTCATTCACTTGAGGGCCCCCAAGCTCTAGTGTTTCTTTGGAAACCCTAACTTTGATTTGGTTCTTACAAGCTTGTCTTTGATTCAGGGCCGGTCCTGAGACTTTGGGGGCCCGGGGCGGGACCAAAATTTGGGCCCTTAATATACACATCACATTTTCCAATAAACATTATATGCGTAGAACATATGTTGTCAATAAGACTTAAATGCATCCAAAATCAGTGCCTATATCAAACAGTTTATACATATTATCTTTAGAAAAAATTCTAGAATTTCTCGATGCAAAGTCACTTATGATGGGATCGATGTCGATATCTTCTACTCCCTCCCTCTAGAAATAACTGACTTGAATTTGCCTAGATACGTTTGTATCTAGACGTATTTTAGTGTGTAGATATATCCAAATCTAAACAAATTGAAGTCACTTATTTTTAGACGAGGGAGTAATATTTTTTCTTGATGTATAATGTTACCAAACCATTTAACCTCATTGGCTAATTGTTGATCTCAGATAGTTCTTTAATAATTTTAACTTTAAAAAGCTTCTTTCAGCCAATGCGACAGTTATAAGCACAATGCATCATATATGCAAAGGAAGATATTGAGAAATAGTAAAACAATATTCAATATACCTCATATTAATCAAATCGACGATGTGCGATAGACAGGAAAGAAAAAGAATGAAGTATATTCTCATGATAGGGGCCTGAAAATTAAAGCCGATGAGTTGACAAACTCGTATTCGGCGATCAGAAGAATTAGAAGAAAATTAGGAGATAACAAGAACCCTAAATCGCGATGAACTCGGCTCTAAAAGATTATTGATCTTCTAATATCTGATTCGCTGCATAGATGAAACATGAAATCCCTGTCCTGGGCGCTGTATGGTAACAGACAAGGAGATCGCTGCAGTCGGCCAGTCGGTCTGTCTTCATCAGTGGCAGCGTCTACCTGGTGCTAGCGGCGAGGTAGCCGAGTAGACATGGAGAACGCTGGGGTCACCGATCAACTATTTCCTAATACATGCGGCTGCCCAACTGGGCCTCCTTTTCCTTCATATACACGATTGCTACATGTCGATTAGGCCTTTTCTTTGCTGTCAATACGTGTTATGTAGTATAATATCCATAGGATGGGGCCCTTGGATTTTGGGGGCCCTGGGCGGTCGCACACCCTGCCCACCCCCAGGGCCGGCCCTGCTTTGATTTGTCTTGACAGCTTGCTTGTATTTGGGAGCCTCCAATTCAGTTGTGGATGTGTGCCCCGAACTTGTTGTAAAGGTGACGGCTTCCACCTCGAAGGTTGCCGATATAGTGGAAGGTGAATCGAGCCCCTTGGAGTGAGGTTCATCGGAGAACAAGGGAGGCCTCTCGTGGCGTTGGTGGTTTGAAACCACCCCCTCTCCAAACGTAGACGTACTTCCCCTCAAAAGGAAGGAACTACGGGAAACAAATCCTTGTGTCTCCGCGTCCACTCCCTTGGTTACTTCTATCCTTTACCGCACTTTACTTACTTGTTCTTGCTTAGTGTTGTGTTAGTTTGTGCTTGCTTGACATATAGGTAAATTCACCATAGTTGCATATTCTAGAGAATTTACCTTTCTTGTCAAACCCTAATTTGAAAAAAAAGTAAAATTTGAAGTAGCACCTATTCACCCCCCCCCCTCTAGGTGCCCATACGATCCTTTCAATTGGTATCAGAGCCTCGGCTCTTTATTCGGGCTTTACCGCCTAAGAGAGTATGGGTAGCCAAGATGGGGATGGTGGTAGTGAGTCAACCCCGGTGACCATGGAAGATCTCAGGAACTTGGAAACAAGATTGAGCTCTTCCTTGGTCAACGAAGTCAAGAAGATGCTTGAGCAACTTCTTAAAGACAAAGATGGCTCATCACCCCCATCTCCTCAAGAGGAACTACCATCCTTACCTAAAGGGAATACTCCGGTATCCCCCCAAGGTATGGTGGTAGGGGACAAACTTGACAATGCTAACTCCTCCACACGACTTGATGGGGGGAAGGGTGAGCACCGTGATTCTTGGTACTCCCCCGATCCTCCCATCCCTCACCCTCATGTGTACAATAGAGGTGACCCACCTAAGCTAGAAGAGTCTGCTACTTTTGCTCAATGGCAATCACTAATGAGGACTCATATGCGCAGCTCTTGCATTGAACTATGGAACATCATCGAGCATGGACTCTTTATTGGGGATCCAAACAACTTGACAAGAAGAGAGGTTGTCAATAGTCAACTCAATGCCACTGCTTTGCATATGATTCAACAAGGATTGGGAACAAAGGATTACCCACACATTGAACACTTTAGTATTGCCAAGGAAGCTTGGGATGCTCTCACTGTGTTGTTTGTTGGAAATGAGAGTATGAGGAGGAACAAATATGATGCTCTAAGCAATGAAGCCGAAGGTTTCTACATGAAAGAAGGTGAAGACCACGAAGACATGTATCGAAGGCTCAAGACCACCGCCACCGCTTTTAGAAATGTGGGTGCCTCACATGTGGATGATGCATGGATAAAAAGGAAATATGTGAGTGCACTCATGCCTTTTGAGCCCACCGACTTGAAGAGCTTACAGGGAAGACACAACTATCATCTCATGACCTCAAATGAAGTTATGCAAGAGATGGACGCTTTCAAGGTCGCAGCCAAGAATGCCAAAGATGCCCGTGCTCGTGCTCTCGGTATGAGCAATGTGGTCAATGTTGCTTTGAAGGCCAAAGCTGTGGACCTTGAAGATGAAGATGATAGTGATGAAGGCCTCTCCTTGGACCATCCCGATGACGTCAAGATTGCTCATAGTCAATATATGGCTTTCTATACAAAGAACTTTTGGAAGAACCCCGCCAAGGCCAAGATGGAAATGCAACGAAGAAGCAATCCAAATGGGAAAAGAGAGAACACCACTAGGTTGAGAACTTGCTTCAATTGTGGTGACCAATATCACTTTGTGGCAAGCTGCCCCTATGAGAAGAGAGAAGATAATGGTGGTAAGCTTGTGATGAAGAAGACTCTCGAGGCACCTTACAAGAAACCCTTCATCAAAAGGAATCCCATCAACAAGAAGCCGGGAGAAATTGTCTTGATCACTCATGAAGAGTACTCCTCCGACAATGAAGATGATGAAGATGACGAAGAGGAAACTTCTCATGGTGTGGCTGCTCTTGCCACCACATCTACTCCGACATTCTCACTCTTCGATTCTCCAAATGAGAACTCCTCCACCAAGAACGCCACTTGCCTTATGGCAAGAGGAACGGAGGTATCTTCATCATCCCGCTCTACTCACTTAGATAATGATGAAATTGATGATGAGATGTCACTTGATGTTAAAAAGTAATTAATTGCCTTTGATGAGTTTATGACTAACCTAGAAGGTGATGTTAAGCTACATTTTGGAAACATCTTAGATCAACTATCACATACTCAAGAGCTTCTAGATGTAAGATGTAAACTTGGGCATGAACATATGATTGAGCTAGAGGCCCTAAACAATGCTCTAGAAGAAGAACAAGAAACTAGGTTGTCACTTGAATTAAAACTTGAAGGGCTTGATGAGGCTAATGACATTATTGTTAACAAACTCATCAAAGAGCGTGATCATGCTATTGCTAAATACAAAAGATCTAAAAAGGACAAGGTTGAGTTTGGTGTGGTTCATGAGAAACTTGCCGAGGACTTTAGCTTGCTTAACAAGGCCCACAAAGCCTTGGAGAGTGAACTCTTGTCTCTCACAAAGTCCCATGAAACGCTTCAAACTCAATTGGCCAATATTCCTTCACCTAGTAACTTCATTCCATCTAGTAGCACAACTATTCTTGAATAGAATGCTAGGTTGAAGGGAGAGCTTGCTAAGGCCACATTTCCACAAGGCAACAAGTCTATTGATGATCTTTTGAGCAAGCAAAGGCGTAGTGGTGATAAAGGGGGCATTGGTTTTGTTTTTAAAACAAAGAAGAAGAAGAACAATAAGAAGAAGAAGGACAAACCCGCACAAGAGACCAACAAGACCATTGTGGAAAGTAAGACCACAAGTGGTAAAACTATGTCTCATGATGATTTTGCGGGAAGTGCTAACCCTCACTATGTTCTAATGCGAGATTATTATGGTGATGTGTATGCACAATATGTTGGTACTTATGATGGTTATATTGCTTGGTCTATTTGGGTTCCCAAGACCCTTGTTGCTAACATAAGAGGACCCATTGAGAAATGGGTACCTAAAAACTAGCTTGATCTTTTGTAGACTTATGCTTCCGGAGGGTCAAAATGGGTGATCGATAGTGGTTGCACAAGTCATATGACCGGAAGCTCGTCTATTGTCAAGGACTTGGTATCAAATGAAGATCAAATCACCGTCACATATGCCGACAAGTCCAAATCTACGGTAATGGGTTTCGGCAAGGTAGTGGTGGCTCACGACATTACCCTCGTGAACGTCATGCTTGTTGAAACCCTTGGATACAATTTACTTTCTGTCCGTGCTATTGGAAAGATGGGCTTTGCCGTCTTTATTGATAATGATATTGTGGTCCTCATGTGGAGCAAGTCTCTCAAGGTCGCTTTTGTTGGGTACGTCGAAAATGACTTGTATGTGGTGGACTTTTCGGGGCAAGCCACTACAGGTTCGATGTGCTTATACGGGAAGGCCGATGTGGGTTGGCTATGGCACCGCCTACTAGCCCATGTCAATATGAGAACTTTGCAAAGTCTCCATAAAGAGGGTCATATTTTTGGACTAAAAGAAAATGTTTCCTTTGCCAAAGATCGTGTTTGCAGGGCATGTGTTCTAGGGAAGATGCATGACGCTCCACACAAGCCCACGAACCAAATCAAGTATAACAAGATCTTGGAACTCCTTCATGTGGACCTATTTGGTCCTCCATCTCATGCAAGTCTTGGAGGGAAGAAATATTGTTTGGTGATTGTTGACGACTTTTCAAGATACTCTTGGGTTTATTTCTTCAAGTTGAAGAGTGAAACTCAAAAGACTTTTATTGACTTCATCAACTTGGTTCAACGGCAACACAATGTTCCCGTATTGGTTATAAGAAGTGACAACGGCACCGAGTTCAAGAACTACACCTTGAATGATTTTCTTAGTGATGAGGGGATTAAACATCAATATTCCGCTGCATACACCCCTCAACAAAATGGTGTGGCCGAAAGGAAGAACCGGACTCTTATTGAGATGGCTAGGACCATGTTGGCGGAGTTTAAATCTCCATACAACTTCTGGCCGAAGCCATCTCCACCGCTTGCCATGCTTCAAACCGGCTCTACCTCCGCAAGAAAATCAACAAGACTCCATATGAGATACTTACCGGTAACAAGCCCAACATATCTTATTTCCGGGTGTTCGGTTGTAAGTGTTTATATCTCATCAAAGGTGTTCGTTTGTATAAATTCGAGTCTAAAGCATTAGAGGGTATTTTTGTTGGCTATGGTCTCGAATCTCACACTTATAGAATCTATGACAAGCTCTCCGGAGCCGTCATAGAATCTTGTAGTGTGACCTTCGAAGAATATGATGGTCCCCAAGGGGGGCGTGTTGATGCTTGTGATGCAGATGATGAAATGCCTCAGGATGCCATAGAAAGAATGGGTGTGGGTTATATCCGCCCCGTTGAGGAACCCCTTATGGCGGATCGAGAAGAACTATGCTCCACTCAAGTGGAGCCCTCATCTTCACAACCTCGACATGCTCCATCTACCGAAGAGGACATTGACTCAAGCCAAAGACAAGATGTGGACCCTCAACAAAGTGGTCAATGTGTGAACTCTAGTCAAAGGGAGCTTGGTCCATTCGATGGGGTGTCAAGTGGTGCAAAGTCAATTAGCCAAGGAAGATCCATCCAAGCTGTTTTGAGACGTGCTCAAATTGAGGCTAGAAGAGCACTTGATCAAGACCAAGGTCAATCCGTGCCTCCCAGCGTAGAGGATGAATCCAATGATGATCAAGGTCAAGTTGATGGTCAAGACGAGGATCAAAATGATGAAGAGGGTCCTCCAAGAAACAATGAGGAGATCCACGCTCGTCGCGAAGCTAGAAAAGAAAGAATATTGGAAATAAGAGACCACTCTCTCCAAAATGTTGTTGGAGACCTAAGGAAAGGAATTTCCACAAGAGCACAATTGAAGAGGTTCAGTGAACACCAAGCACACATCTCCATGATTGAACCAAAGAAAGTGTGGGAAGCTCTTGAAGATTCGGATTGGGTAGAAGCTATGCACAAAGAGCTCAACAATTTTGAGAGAAACAAAGTTTGGAAGTTAGTTGAGAAGCCAAAGGATTGCCGCAATGTTATTGGAACAAAGTGGATATTCAAGAACAAGCAAGATGATCATGGAATTATAGTAAGGAACAAGGCAAGATTGGTTGCACAAGGGTATTCTCAAATTGAAGGCATTGATTATGGAGAGACTTATGCACCCGTGGCTCGCCTTGAGTCCATCCGTATCCTTCTTGCTTATGCGGCACATCATAACTTTAAGTTGCAACAAATGGATGTAGAAAGTGCATTCCTTTATGGTCCTTTAAATGAATTGGTATATGTTAAGCAACCCCCGGGATTTGAGGACCCCAACTTCCCAAACCATGTCTACAAACTTGATAAGGCGCTCTATGGGCTCAAGCAAGCCCCACGCACGTGGTATGAGCACCTTAGAGAGTTATTGTTTGACCGTGGTTTTGAGGTTGGGAAAATCGATCCCACTCTTTTTACTAAGAGGGTCAATGGGGAGCTTTTTGTATGCCAAATATATGTTGATGATATTATCTTTGGCTCATCTAACAAAGCTTTTAATGATGAATTCTCAAAGCTTATGACTAGTAGGTTCCGGATGTCATTGATGGGGGAGTTGAAGGTATTTCTTGGCTTTGAGATCAAGCAAGTTAGAGGAGGAACATTCTTCAACCAAGCCAAGTATACTCAAGATATGCTCAAGAGATTCAAAATGCAAGATTTGAATGGAGCTCCTACTCCCATGGCTACAAAGACTCATCTAGAACAAAATTCTAATGGTAAAGATGTGGATCAAAAGGTATACCGGTCTATGATTGGTTCTTTGCTTTACCTTTGTGCATCTAGACCCGATATTGTGTTGAGTGTAGGTGTGTGTGCAAGATATCAAGCTGCTCCTAAGGAAAGCCATTTAATGGCGGTCAAGAGAATCTTTCGTTATTTAGTTCATACCCCATTTTATGGTCTTTGGTACCCTCAAGGCTCAACATTCGCTCTTTGTGGATACATGGATTCGGATTGGGCGGGAGACAAGGATGATAGAAAATCAACATCCGGGGCTTGTCAATTCCTTGGTAGGTCCTTGGTATGTTGGTGATGCAGCCCGTCCTACGACCGCTACTACATCTACTCCCACAAGCTCCCCAAGTGGACCCATGACTCGCGCCCGAGCCAAACTCCTTCAAGCTAAGGTGAACTCGCTCCTCTCCTTGTGTGACTTCGATACACCTTTGGATGGCCTGCTACTTCATAACCATGCCTTGTGCATCATCAGGTACGAAGAGAAGAACCCACAGGACGGAGGCGCGCCAGCAGACAAGACCAAAAACTCTCTGTCGCCAGCGGTACTACCGGCCCCGGACCCGGTACTACCGCTTGGCGGTACTACCGCCAAATGCTACTGCCAACAACAGAAGGATCCAGAGCTGCCCAAGAACTCTCTGTCACTGGCGGTACTACCGGCCTCGGACCCGGTACTACCGGGCTGCGGTACTACCGCCCCCTGCTACCGCCACCAACAGAAGGCCCCAGCGCAAGTCCCAGGATGACAAGCGGTACTACCGGCCAGGAAGCGGTACTACCGCACGACCGGTACTACCGGTCGGGCTGGACCGGTACTACCGGATCTGGCAGAGCCTAAACATGTTAATTCGGCCCAGCGCCTTGTAACCCTCTCTATATTTCGCTATTTGTTCCCAAAATACCCCATGTTTATGTGGTTGGCCTATATATAGGCCCCACCCTCTATTGTAAACCCTAGACTTGGATAATAATAGATATTAAGGAACCCCTTTGAGGAACTTGTATCTATTGGTCTCATGCTCCTACCAAGGAGCACCGGATTATCCACCCCCCTCTTGGATCTTGCCTAGTGCGTTCAAGTTGTACAAGGCCTTGGGTTCTCGGTTTCTCGCCCCCAAGTCGTCAAGATCTCACCAAGCACCTCATCCCCCGTTGTTGGTGTGGAGAGCGAGCTTCGCCCAACACCGATCCTAGGGATTATGTTGGACCGGTTGCCACCGGCGTGAGGAGTAGGCGTGTATCGTGTTTTGGTGTGCGTGTGTTCGCGGATTTCATCTCCTTCCTCGATTTCATCCTCCGACCACCGCTTTCCCCTCGTTTCTCGTGGAATTCGTGAAAGATCGGGCCAACCCCAGGGTTACCCCCTAACATATTGGTATCAAGAGCACGGTTGATCACGAATTTGCCCCCAATTTTTCTTTTTCCACCTTAAAATCGAAAATCCCACCAAAAAGAGCCCCAATTTGCCTTCGGATCGATCTCTGGATTTGGTGAGTTTTTCGTGGTTTTGGTCCATAGATCTGTTGCTTTGGGAGTCGATCTATAGCCCCTGTTGTTCCTAGCCCGCCTTTCGGTCAGTTTTTCCACGGATTTGAGGTTTGTGTCAAGTGGATCTCGTTTTCGTTCTTGTTCTGTTACCAGCGGTACTACCGCCCGTACAAGCGGTACTACCGCCGTCCGGTACTACCGCCCGTAACAAGCGGTACTACCGCCGTCCGGTACTACCGCCCGTACAAGCGGTACTACCGCCAGCAACAGAAGGTTTTTCCTTCCTCTTGACGCCTCATTTTCGCTGGCTGACTTTTTCCCCTTTAGCTTGTTCGTGTTCCGCGTGTTTGTCGCCATCTCAACTCAAGCTTCCGCATCCAAGTATTCCGCGCTCATCGACACCGCGACACTCGAACATCATCCACCACCAACGGTTGCAAGTCCTCAACAATACCAAAGGTATAACTTGCGCCACTTTGACAGCCCCATATCTTCCTTTGTGTGTATCTATCCTTTGAGAGCAACTCATTTTGTGTTTGTCTAAGCATTGTGCACTTGCCTTCGGAAAGTGAGAGTGTGAGGCCAAATACAAAAGCTAACATAGTAGCATAGCAAGGGAGAAAAAGGCGAAAAAAAAGAACAAAAGAAAAAGAGAAAAAGATACATAGTCTCCCCAACCAAAAGAGAATACCAAGCTTGTAAGCCAAGAAAGAGAGAAGAAAGAGCGCACCGAGGCAAGTGCACAAATCTATTGCTTATCCTCTTTTGGCAAACGAGTTGTGGTCTCTCCTTGAGTTGGCACGACACCCGAGCGTAGTCTTCGTTAGGACCTTTTTGTGCTCATTTTCATAGTCGTGCTAACCCCGTTTTTCTCCACGTGTGTGTTTTCCGTGTTTTTCTTAGATCGTATCATTTTGCTTTTGATCTTTGGTTCTTTACCACGTTAGACAATAACCTTTTGCTTGGATCGTTTTGTTTGGTTTTCCACAATCCTAACCTTACACCAAAAGCCTTTTGAGAGTTGTAGCATATTTGTGTGTGAGTTTCTTGCCATTTCACTTTACACGCTTTTCGCTCATTTGTGTGGCAATTGGTTTGATATAATCCCCAAGGTGAGGTAAAAGGCTAACTCTACGCACCCTTTCTCTCCATATACAACCCTTGTGGCTTTGCATCATGGACAGGCATGGAGAGCCATCCCAACCACCACCTCCGGAGGATGACACACAATTCATGACAAGATGGGACCATTGGAAGGTCCGAGGAGAATTCAACTATCGTTGTGAAGCTCTCGAGCAGCGCCAAGATGAACAATTTAGCGAGGCCCGTGTGGAATTCAAGAACATCGACAACCGCTTCGAAGAAGTCCGTGGCCAAATGCATGCCATGCAACACAACCTCGGTCATCAAAATGAAGCTCTTGGTCGTGCACTCGCCTCAACGGATGAGAAGCTTCAACGCATCATCGATGGACTCGCAAGGCCACGCTCGCGCGAATCAAGCTCATCTCGGCTCTCCTCAAGTGAATCAAGTGCACCTCGCCGTCACGCTTCAAGGCATCGGGATGGACCCGTTCTTCAATCCATGAGCTCTTCGCAAGCGGTACCATCTCCGCGTCACGCCGCAACGTCAAGCTATGATGGTGACCTCTCCGCAAGACCTCCAAGGCGCGAAGCGAACCGGCCACAACCAAGGGCACTTGTGATTCAACAAGAGCAACCTCGCATGGACCACCAAGGCCATCGCCGTCGACATGTCCTTTCAACAACAAGTGAGGCTTCCGAAGAGGACGAACAAGATCACCGTCGACGGGAAGCACTCGAAGATCCTCCAAGGCGTCATCATCGACATGATCGTCCACGTCGGCACCATGTTGGTCATGACGAGCCTCCCCTACACCAAGAAGAAGAAGAGCAGCTCATGGCGCACGCGGCTCGACGTCCTCCTCGCCATATGGCGCAAGCTAATGCGCCTCGGCATCAACCACGACAAGAACAAGAGCAAGCTCCCCAAGCTCGTCGTGAGGACCATCAACCTCCTCCTCGTCCTCAACCGCGTCAACAAAACGAGCAAGCTCCCCAAGCTCGTCGTCAACAACAAGTTCCACCACCAAACGCGGCACCTCAACAACCGCAAGAGCAACGCAACAATCACCAAGCAAGACATGAGAGCTCGGATGATGATGATGATGACCGCCAAGATCATGGCAACCGACACAACCGGAACCGCAATGGAGAAGAAACTTTTGGCAAGCTCAAATTCACCATGCCCAAGTTCACCGGTTCCAATGAGCCCGAAGAATATCTCTCTTGGGAACTCAAGGTCGACAAGATCTTCCGCATGCACAACTATAGCAATGAGAAGATGATGGCCATGGCATCCCTCGAGTTTGATGAGTATGCCAACCTTTAGTGGGAACAAGTCCAACTCGCTCGCGAAGCAAAAGAAGAGCCTCCAATCACAACATGGCAAGATATGAAGGCTCATATGAGATCCCGCTTTGTTCCTTCACACTACACGCGTGACCTTTTCAACAAGCTTCAAACGCTTAGTCAAGGGACAAAGACCGTGGAAGAGTACTTCAAGCAAATGGAGCTCAACATGATCCGTGCCAACATTAAAGAGAGAGATGAACAAACAATGGCACGCTTCCTCAATGGCTTGAACCATCCCATCAAGCGCATCACCGAGTTCCAAAGGTACAACAACATGGTTGAGCTTGTGCACATCGCATCCAAGGCCGAGCGTCAAGTGCAAGAGGACATCAAGTACAACAAGCCAAAAACGTACTTCACCTACAAGCAAGCATCAACCACTACCCCAACAACACCAAGTGGAAGCTCCTCAAGTACCACCAAGCTTCCCTTCAAGCCCACTCTCCCTCAAGGAAAACAGCCCCCAAGTGGCAAACACACAAGAGATGATCTACCATTCAATGGTGAATGCTACAAGTGTGGAGGCAAAGGGCACAAGTCGAATGCTTGTGGAAACAAGAAAGTTTTGTTCATCCATGACAACGGCGATGAAGAATACTTGAGTGAGGAAGAGTTTGATGCAAGAGTGAAGGAGGCTATGGCAAGGCAACATTTGGAAGAGGACCAAGAACTTCTCGTGTGTGAGCATGACGCAAGTCCATCGCTTGTGGTCACAAGGGTCTTGACTACCCAAGCCAATGAAAATGAAGACCAACGCTCGAACATCTTCCAAACTCGTGCCGACATCAATGGGAAGTCCATCAAAGTTGTCATCGATGGAGGGAGTTGCCACAACATTGCAAGTACGGAATTGTGTGAGAAACTCAACCTCACCCTTCATCCGCATACACACCCCTACCATATCCAATGGCTAAGTGACCAAGGATCCGTCAAGATCAAGCACACCGTCTCGGTGACGTTCTCAATTGGGCACTACAAGGACACGGTGGAATGTGACGTGGTCCCAATGACGGTTTGTCACATGTTGCTCGGAAGGCCGTGGCAATATGACAAGTGTGCTTTGCATAATGGTCACTCAAACACTTACACCTTCAAATGGCTTGATAAAACTTGTGTGTTGCAACCAATGACTCCTAGCCAAATAATTGCGGACAATGCAAAGGCTTTAGCGAGGGCGCAATACACAAAAACACCTTGTGAGAAGAGTGGTGAGCGAGAGAACCACACCATAGTGAGTGAGAGCTACAAGCCAAACTCGAGTGGAAAAACTAAGAGTGTTCTTCTTGCCACCAAAAGTGAGATGAGAGAAGTGCGGAACAACCCATCCATCTTGCACTATGTCCTTGTTTGCAAGGGACTAGCGCAAGGAACTAACGACTTGACAAATGTTCCTCCTTCTTTGATGGCTATTTTGCAGGAATTCCAAGATGTATTTCCCGAAGAGCTTCCTCATGGCCTTCCTCCTCTTCGTGGAATCGAGCACCGCATCGACCTCATACCCGGCGCTCCACTCCCAAACCGCGCCGCGTATCGGACGAACCCGGAAGAGACGAAGGAGATAGAACGTCAAATCAACCAACTCGTCTCCAAAGGTTTGATCCAAGTAAGCACTAGCCCAAGCGCGGTTCCTGTGATCCTAGTCCCAAAAACGGATGACACGTTGCGGTTATGCATGGACTGCCGTCCAATCAATGCTATCACCGTGCGTTATCGACATCCTATACCGTGTCTTGATGACATGCTTGATGAGTTATGTGGAGCCACTATATTTTCGAAAATTGATCTTCGTAGTGGGTACCATCAAATTCGCATGGCTGAAGGTGATGAGTGGAAAACCGCCTTCAAGACCAAGCTTGGTCTCTATGAATGGTTGGTTATGCCTTTTGGCTTATCCAATGCCCCATCTACCTTCATGCGTCTCATGAACCATATTTTGAGATCTCTCATTGGGAAGAGTGTAGTTGTTTACTTTGATGACATACTTGTCTATAGCAAGTCACTAGTGGAGCATGTTACTCATGTTAAGGAGGTCCTTCAAATCCTTCGTCATGAAAAGCTTTATGCTAATCTCCCAAAGTGCACTTTTGCAAGAGCCAAGCTGATTTTCCTTGGTTTTGTTGTGTCTTCTAATGGCATAGAAGTGGATGTATCAAAAGTCAAGGACATACGAGATTGGCCCATCCCAACAAATGTTAGTGAACTTCGTAGTTTTCATGGGTTGGCTGGCTTTTACCGTCGCTTTGTGAAAGATTTTTCTACCATTGCTTGCCCCCTTAACGAATTGACCAAGAAAAATGTCACGTTCGTTTGGGGAAAAGCACAACAAAAGGCTTTTGATGAGCTCAAAAAGAGGCTCACCGAAGCACCACTTCTTGCTTTGCCGGATTTCACAAAAACTTTTGAGATTGAGTGTGACGCTAGTGGTATTGGCATTGGTGGCGTCCTTATGCAAAATGGGCGTCCAATTGCTTACCATAGTGAGAAACTTGATGGCGCACGCCTCAATTATCCCATTTATGACAAAGAACTTTTTGCCTTGGTTCGAGTTCTTCAAGTGTGGCAACACTATCTTTGGCCTAAAGAATTTATCATCCATTCCGACCATGAGTCGTTGAAGTATCTTAAGGGTCAAGCCAACTTGAATAAAAGGCACGCAAAATGGGTTGAGTTTATGGAGTCTTTTCCTTACATTGTCAAATACAAGAAGGGCAAAGAAAATGTGGTCGCGGACGCCTTGTCTCGCAAAAACACAAGCCTTCTTACACGACTCGAAGTCAATGTGTTGGGTCTTGATGACATCAAATCTTTGTACGCGTCCGACCCTTTCTTTGGTCCAATATTTTCCCAATGTTCTTTAGACAAAGGGATTGATGATTTCTATTTGCATAAGGGTTTTCTTTTCAAACAAAACAAGCTTTGCATTCCGAAATCGTCTCTCCAACTTTTGCTTCTTCAAGAGTCCCATGGTGGAGGGCTTATGGGTCACTTTGGCCGTGACAAGACATATGACATGCTCTCCACTCACTACTTTTGGCCAAAGATGAAGCGCGACGTGGAGCGCCACGTTCAACGATGCACTACATGTATCCAAGCTAAGTCTAAGTCCAACCCCTTTGGTCTCTATATGCCATTACCTATTCCTCATGCACCTTGGTCGGACATTAGCATGGACTTTGTATTAGGCTTGCCTAGATCTAAACATGGACATGATTCCATATTTGTAGTCGTGGATCGATTTTCTAAAATGGCACATTTCATTCCGTGCCATAAGACCGATGATGCTTCACATGTAGCCAATTTGTTTTTCAGGGAAATAATTCGGCTACACGGTGTGCCTAGAACAATCGTCTCCGACCGCGATGTAAAATTCATGAGCTACTTCTGGAAGACTCTAATGGCCAAGCTCGGCATCAAGCTCCTCTTCTCGTCCGCCTCGCATCCTCAAACCGATGGACAAACCGAGGTCGTCAATCGAAGCCTTGGAACACTCCTCCGGGTGTTGATAAAGAAGAACCTTAAAGACTGGGAGGAATGCATTCCACACGCCGAGTTCGCCTACAACCGCGCCAAGCACTCCACCACCATGAGGAGCCCGTTCATGATCGTCTACGGTTTCGAGCCTCTCACCGCGCTCGATATACTTCCACTTCCACTTCATGAACGTGCCAATATGGACGTTGTCAAGCGTGCCCAAACAATGAAGAAACTCCACGAAGACACTCGAGCTACTATCGAGCAACATGTCCTTCGCCAAGCTTCAAGGCTAAACAAGACCAAGAAAGAGATGATCTTTGATGAGGGCGACCTTGTGTGGATCCACTTGAGTAAAGACCGCTTCCCCAAGGAACGCGACTCCAAGCTAAAGCCAAGAGGTGATGGACCATTCAAAGTGCTCAAGAGAATCAACAACAACGCTTATGTCATCGATATCCCAACATCAAAGTATCTTGTGAGCTCGACATTCAATGTCAAGGACCTCTCACCCTACCATGGAGAAGATGAAGTTGAGAAGGTTGAAGAGTCGAGGACGACTCTTTCCCAAGGGGGGGGAGCTGATGCAGCCCGTCCTACGACCGCTACTACATCTACTCCCACAAGCTCCCCAAGTGGACCCATGACTCGCGCCCGAGCCAAACTCCTTCAAGCTAAGGTGAACTCGCTCCTCTCCTTGTGTGACTTCGATACACCTTTGGATGGCCTGCTACTTCATAACCATGCCTTGTGCATCATCAGGTACGAAGAGAAGAACCCACAGGACGGAGGCGCGCCAGCAGACAAGACCAAAAACTCTCTGTCGCCAGCGGTACTACCGGCCCCGGACCCGGTACTACCGCTTGGCGGTACTACCGCCAAATGCTACTGCCAACAACAGAAGGATCCAGAGCTGCCCAAGAACTCTCTGTCACTGGCGGTACTACCGGCCCCGGACCCGGTACTACCGGGCTGCGGTACTACCGCCCCTGCTACCGCCACCAACAGAAGGCCCCAGCGCAAGTCCCAGGATGACAAGCGGTACTACCGGCCAGGAAGCGGTACTACCGCACGACCGGTACTACCGGTCGGGCTGGACCAGTACTACCGGATCTGGCAGAGCCTAAACATGTTAATTCGGCCCAGCGCCTTGTAACCCTCTCTATATTTCGCTATTTGTTCCCAAAATACCCCTGTTTATGTGGTTGGCCTATATATAGCCCCCACCCTCTATTGTAAACCCTAGACTTGGATAATAATAGAGATTAAGGAACCCCTTTGAGGAACTTGTATCTATTGGTCTCATGCTCCTACCAAGGAGCACCGGATTATCCACCCCCCTCTTGGATCTTGCCTAGTGCGTTCAAGTTGTACAAGGCCTTGGGTTCTCGGTTTCTCGCCCCCAAGTCGTCAAGATCTCACCAAGCACCTCATCCCCCGTTGTTGGTGTGGAGAGCGAGCTTCGCCCAACACCGATCCTAGGGATTATGTTGGACCGGTTGCTACCGGCGTGAGGAGTAGGCGTGTATCGTGTTTTGGTGTGCGTGTGTTCGCGGATTTCATCTCCTTCCTCGATTTCATCCTCCTACCACCGCTTTCCCCTCGTTTCTCGTGGAATTCGTGAAAGATCGGGCCAACCCCAGGGTTACCCCCTAACAGTTGGTCTTCTAAGAAGCAAAACTGTATATCACTCTCCACCGCCGAAGCCGAGTATGTTGCTGCTGCTAGTGCTTGCACCCAATTGCTATGGATGAGGCAAACTTTAAAGGAATACGGTGTCCTTTGTGACAAAGTGCCTCTTCTATGTGACAATGAAAGTGCCATCAAGATTGCATATAACCCGGTGGATCACACAAGGACAAATCATATTGAGATTCGACATCACTTCATTAGAGATCATGTTGCTAGAGGTGATATTGATCTATCCTATGTATCAACCAAAGATCAACTTGCCGATATCTTCACGAAGCCACTTGATGAAGCAAGATTTTGCTACTTGAGGAATGAACTAAATATCGTGGATTCAAGGAGCTTGACTTGATGTTATTGCACTCTCACCTATGTTTCATCTCATATTTGGTCTAGGTGTAGGCATGGATATAGGGGGAGTGCGGTCCTAATTGATTGGACCATCCCTCCCCCCATGATGCCCAAAGCAATCAAAATCATTCCTCTTAATATCATTTAGTGATATGTGAGCTTAATGATGAGTGTTGGTAATGGACCCAAGATATATCTTCGTGGTGCCAAGCCAAGTTTACTCAAATATGGTGGCCAAGGCCACCGCCCTCTCTTATTTGAGAGGTTGGAACTTACTCATGTTCGTCATTTGATTACTTTTCGTCACTTGGAGCTTTTCTGATTATTTTCGAACTTCCATGGCTCTTATTGGTTCTTCACAGTTTGATGTCTCAACCCAAACCCTTTTCCTATCCTAAAAACCATCTATCCCCCATATATGTCCCCAAACACCTTTCCTGGAATTTTTGGTCGAGGAGGGCCGGAGTCTCCGGTGTACAAACACCGGAGTCTCCGGTGTAGGCCGGAGTCTCCGGTCTGGACGATTTCTGTCACTTAAAGAAGGGGCACGGGGTGAGATGGAACAGCAGTTCCTCTTTCTTCACCCCGTCCCCTACCTCCAAACCCGTCGCCCCCTCCTCCAAAAATCCTCCCCAGAGGTCAAGAAGCCCCCGGGATCCGCCGTGCAGCCGGCCAACCTCCTCCTCTCCTCCATTGGGTCATTCCCACCGAAGGAATCGATCCCATGGACAGATCTGGTACCTCTCCTCTCCTTTTTCCTCCTAGGGTTCATCCCTAGATGTGTTTTTGAGGATTGTTGCGGATTTGTCCATAGGAATCACTTGTTTGCTTGCACTCTAGTACTTTAGCCTTGTTGCATTGCCCGATCTACTAGATTTATCCTCACCAGCATCTCCCCATCGCATACCCGAGCCTCGTGACCGGAGACTCCGGACTTAGGTCCGGAGACTCCGGTCCAGGCCGGAGACTCCGGTCCCCAGGACCGGAGACTCCGGTGTCTGGTGCGGAGACTCCGGTGCTGGGTGAATCAAAGTAGTCCAGAAATGCATCAAAGCTCCTGTACTGCATCTTTGGGACATATATACTCATCTCCATGCTATCTCCCTCAATGTTGTTCACAGGTGATGGTTCTAGTCGCCCTCGTCGTACTAAGGCCAAGTCCCAAAGGGGCAATCCTCGCTATGATGAAGCTCAGGGTCAGTTTATCGTGCCTCCATCCAACCGAAAACAGCGGGCACGTGATGCATCTTACATGCGGAGGGATCAAGAAAGGGCTGAACGGGAGGAACGTGCAAAGAGAGCCAAGTATGACAACCTCCAGTCCCTAAACAAGATGTCTAAAGTGGAGTTCCGTGAGCTGAGGAAGACAGATTTCTATGCACTACCTCGTACCAGTGATGGCCCTCGTTTCTGGAGGAAAGAGCAGAGTGTGTTCATGAAGGATGTGTATGGTGTACTCACCAAATCACCTGTTTGCCCTCAGAAGTTCATGAACATTGAGCAAATGCGCCAGAGCCCGTTTTCCAGTGATGCCATGTGGATCTGTGAGAAGCTGGGTCTCTACAACTTGATGGAGCTGCATGAAGACTACAGTGTGCACCTCGTTCAGCAGTTCTATGCCACTGTGGTGTTTGGGACTGATCTTGCTAGGACTATGGTATGGATGACTGGCTCTACTCGCTGCACAGCTACTTTCCATGACTTTGCCAATGTCATCTTTGAGACTTTCCACGGCATATCTACTCCTGTGGGGTTGCGCATGCACTCCGTGTCATTGGGTGAGAACAAACAAAAACTGGCACCTATGTATGATGATGGTGTTGTGGGGGCCTCCAAGGGACTCAAGCCCCTCTACAACCTTATGCTGAGGATTTTCCGTCACACTATTGCTCCAAGTGCTGGAAATGATGATGCTCTCAGGGGAGGACTTGTCAACCTCCTGTACCATACTCACCGGACCTTCAATGCTGGACCAGATGCTGAGGCTGCACCCATTGATGTGATGGACTTCATCTTCGAGGAGATGTTCCATGCAATTCTATTCAAGAAATCTCCTCCATATGCACCCTTGATTATGAGACTAATCAACTCGCAGCAGCATGATTCTCCCAATGCCGTTCCACCACACCTCACGGCGCACACTCTGGTCTCTCTGCAGCAGAAGGGGCACATGGGGCCAGCTCCAAGGCGCCGCTATGGAAATGATGATGAGGAGACTGAGACGGAGAGGGCTCCCTCTCCACCCAGAGTTCAGAGGAAGAATGCCTCAAACGTCCCTATGCCTTACATGACTAGAGACTATGTGCATGAGAAAGTCAAGAAGGCCAGTTTCTGGGAGAGGACTCTTTGCTGCATGAACGTTGACATTCGCAAGCAGCAACATGCATCTTACCAAAGCAACCGCCGCATGGAGAAGCTCCTCAAAGAGATCAAGGACCAGGGTGCTGCTGATACCGAGGAAGGTGAAGATGAATACAATGATGAGCATGGCGCCCAGCAGTCCACAGAGTCTGATCACACTCTCTCATTTGGGGCATGGAACGCCCAACAGGATAGTCTGGTGGACTGGCAGACGTTTGCTGAGGTCACCTCTGGGTTTGGATACCAGGGTACTTCCTCCTCTCGCCCTCACGGCAAAGGGCCTGCTATCCCTGAGGATGATGATGATGACTATGACCAGGATGAGAATGACCAGGACGAGGATGACCAGGATGAGGTTGAGGCTGCCGAGGACGACGAGGATGACGATGACTACTGAGTCATTGGGGCGTTAATATAGGTCTTTTCCCTTTTTGGCGTTTCGATGCCAAAGGGGGAGAAGACATTCTCATCCGCTTTGCATGGGACCCGATATTTGCCTTCTTTTTGTTATTTGGATATTTGAACTTGAACTTTTTGTGTGTTATCTACTGTTCTTATGAGTGTCTATGACTATGTGCTGGTGTGCAACATCTATTGTAACTCATGTGAGATCTATGTGTGCTATCGTTGGTATTTTTTTCTTTACATGATTTACTTCATTATGTTGTTGCACATAGTCAGGGGGAGCCATATTTATATGTTATTCCATGCAAATCACTTGTTGTCATCGAACACCAAAAAGGGGGAGATTGAAAGGAAATTTATTGTCATAATCACTTTTGGTGTTCGTTAACAACAAGTAGATCATTTTACAGTTTGTTATTGTCCATAGGTTGGTATTATCATAGATAAACATCACACACACTCTTGGGAAAAGACCACATACATTTGCCACTGTTCTAGAAACTCCAGACCGGAGTCTCCGGTCTGCCAAGACCGGAGCCTCCGATGTGGTCCGTAGTTTCCGGTACTGGCTCCGGTGGTGACTCCCAGGACTTGGCTGGGTCATTCAGATGGCCTGTCCGGAGACTGGTCCGGAGATTGGCCGGAGTCTCCGGACTTTGGTCAGACCGGAATCTCCGGTGTTGAATGTCCGGAGTCTCCGGTGTTGCTGGTGAAGAAATGCGCTGGGTCAGTCAGATGGTCAGTCCGAAGACTGCTCCGGAGATTATCCGGAGACTTTGGTCGGACCGGAGTCTCCGGTGTTGGAAGTCCGGAGTCTCCGGTGTTGCTGGTGAAGAAATGGGCTGGGTCAGTCAGATGGCCAGTCCGGAGACTGGTCTGGAGATTGGCCGGAGTCTCCGGTGTAGACCGGAGTCTCCGGTCTGACTTTTCTACAACGGTCAGAAAACAGTTCGTGGAGGGGGCTGTCTATAAATAGGGACCCTTATCTTCTTCCTCCAGTTGCTCGAGCTGCTCAAGAACACCAACACCATTAGAGCCACCAAATCCACAAGATCTCTTCATCCAACCATCCAAAGTCACTGATCTTTGGAGAATCGAAGGAGGAGGCCTTGATTCACATCTTCACCAAGAGAGATCTTCATTTCCCCCTCATTCACTTGAGGGCCCCCAAGCTCTAGTGTTTCTTTGGAAACCCAAACTTTGATTTGGTTCTTACAAGCTTGTCTTTGATTTGTCTTGACAGCTTGCTTGTATTTGGGAGCCTCCAATTCAGTTGTGGATGTGTGCCCCGAACTTGTTGTAAAGGTGATGGCTTCCACCTCGAAGGTTGCCGATATAGTGGAAGGTGAATCGAGCCCCTTGGGGTGAGGTTCATCGGAGAACAAGGGAGGCCTCTCGTGGCGTTGGTGGTTTGAAACCACCCCCTCTCCAAACGTAGACGTACTTCCCCTTAAAAGGAAGGAACTACGGGAAACAAATCCTTGTGTCTCCGCGTCCACTCCCTTGGTTACTTCTATCCTTTACCGCACTTTACTTACTTGTTCTTGCTTAGTGTTGTGTTAGTTTGTGCTTGCTTGACATATAGGTAAATTCACCATAGTTGCATATTCTAGAGAATTTACCTTTCTTGTCAAACCCTAATTTGAAAAAAAGTAAAATTTGAAGTAGCACCTATTCACCCCCCCCCCCTCTAGGTGCCCATACGATCCTTTCACCTCTATTTCTTGCTACTCTATAAAAACCCCTCCTCACCAAGTTTTATGAGCATATCATTCGGGTTAGTAGCCACTATGTCTGGTTTTCCTTACGAAAATAGTTTTCACAACTTAATGTCTGAGGACCTATTTTTATATGGTCGGGAACTGTAGGATAGACAATAATCCAGCCAAGTTGGAGGAACTCATTGCTAGTGATTATCTCATCACTTAGGTGGGTGAGGCATTATGTAGAAAAGGGTGGCCTCGGAGGTCTCTAGAGGAGATACAGAAAGAGCTTCTCGGGATCAATGCAAGGTGGAACAAGCTTGAATTCAAGAATGAAGATTCAGTGCTGAACGCCGAGAACCCTTGGCTGTGGATAGAAGAGAGGGAAGATGAAGATGATATCTTCATGCCGTCGACCGTTCAGACCAGGGAGAGAGCGGAGTGGGACAAAGCGCATGCCAAGAAGAGAAATGGCGAGGCAACATTGAAAGGAAAGGGCAAGGCATCGTTGAAGGTCAAGGGCGAGACATCGACGAAGGGAAAGGGCAAGAGCAAGGCATAGTTGTAGGGAGAAATAGCGCTCTTTTTTTTATGTATCACAAGTTATGTTGAACTCTATTACAAGCTATGTTGAAGTATTTGTCGAATAAAAATGTAAAATGATAGAAAGGTGTCTTATACATAGATAGATAAATGTCACATACATAAATAGATATATGTCTCATACATAGATAAATATATGTCTCATACATAGATAAATATCACTAGTGTCGGCCACGGTGAGGTTGCGGAGGCCTAGGTGTAGTCCATCCATACCTGTTGGGTGGCACCACATTATGGGGAGGTAGAGTTGACCTGTCACTCTGGGTCTGTGTATCTTGTGTGGGAAAAGGTGATGGAGTCTGCTGCGTCTGATACTGGCGAAACCAGTCAACCTGGCCATGATAGTAGCCACCACCACCTCTGTCTTGGGTTTGACTGCTCTGGCCATGATAGTATCCACCACCACCTACCTCTTGGGCTTGACTGCTCTGGCCATGATCATAACCACCACCAACATATTGGGTCTGACTACTCTGTCCATGATCGTACCCGCCCTGTTTCGCCACAGGAAGCACTAAGGCCATGGGGTTAAATTTCCTTACATGGCAAGCTTGTATCCATTTGACCCATTCAGATTGCACTTCTATCGGTCTCAAATAAAACAAATGGGTAATCCTTGAATTAGTCCATAATGCGTGCACACCGACTGTATGGGTCGAAGGAAGCCCTAAAGATGCAGATATCCAATCCTTCAACTCACGAACGGGCCATGTTTCAGGAGCCTGGAGCTCTATATCAATCCACTGATAATCGCTCAAATCAACTCCGTGCTCGTTTGTTCTGACGACACCGTTACCATAGTAAAATCTAAACAGTATATTGTCTGACATATCTTTCGACCTAAAAAAAATACCAAAACGCGTCAGTTCTCCGCACTACTTTTTTTCCGTTGAAGACTATCAGGCCGGGAAATGGAAACTTTGGCGTCAAATACCGATACCATGACACATTTATAGTCTACAAATATACTTCTAATCCTCTAGCCGAACAATCTTACAGCTAATACACCACATCCAAATCTACCTATAAACATACACAAATATCTGCAGTTAGCGAGAAATTAGAGTTTACCCTTGAACCGTGCGAAGTCCTGCCGTGCAGCAGCCTCTGGTCACCGGATCGGCACCTTCACCTTGCAGCTATCTCAAGCTGCAGCTCCGAGCCTCCACCATAGCCATTGCTTCCCAAGAACACCACCAATTTCCTTCACCAAAACGCCCCAAATCACTTCACCAAGCTATCCCATCAGTAGATCGGGCCTTTTCTAGCTTCCTAATGTATTTCAACAGCAATTTTGGATGTAAATCTTAGGAGAAATAGGCTGAAAATGGGCAAAGCTATGGCTGGAAACGAGAGGAAGAAGAAAGGAGAAAGGAAGACGGAGAAAAAAGAGACCGGGGGCCTGGCTGACGCCCGCGTGTGGATAAGAAGAGGAGCTGCTCGGCATTTCAAATGACGACCGGCCGACGAGAACCCGCTCCTCCTCTGTCCAGAAAACCCGACAGGCAACGGCAGCAAACCTACGAGCAGCACGTAATTAACTCTTTTAAGAGGCAGGCGCCGGTCGCAATATACAGATGAACACTGTGGCGCGCATGAGCGCACCGCATTTGCACAATGAGTTTGCCATTCGCAGCCACCTGCTGCTGTAGAGCATTGGAAGCATCGATCCCGTCGACCTCGGTTACGATAATGATGCCCTCCGTGAAAATAAATCCCGAGGCTGTTCCGTCACAAGGGCGTGTCTGCATTAGTAGGCCTAGCTAGAAGTAGCCAAGTAGTAGTAGGGACGATGTGTAGGAGTGAGAGAGTGAGAATCCGCACCCTGCAGCCAAGGGCCACACGTATGTGTCTCGACCCAACACGTACGCCCATCTGTTCATTCAACACCGCTCTCGAGTGAAATGGACTAGATATGCAAGCAAGTGCATCCATCCAGCTAGTATAAGCGGTGTGTGAGAACTGTCAGAGCAATGAGTAGGTGTTGATTTGTTAACCGGTCACTGAATTACTAGTATTAGATTTAATAACTAGGCTAATAATATACTGCACCGAGAGTACTGTGCTTGGTCTTAGCTAGCTAGGAGCAGTGCTTGGTCTTAGCTTCACTGTCCGAGCTTGCAGATCAAGTCCAAAATACTATCACATAGGGGTTAGGGCCTTAATTAGGGCGGGTTAGCACGTGCATATAGAAAACAAAATCCACTAGCTAGGAGTATCAAAGCATTTGGAACCATGTCATAGAAAAACAAAGCTTTTGGAATTAATGCACAAGCGCGCGACGATAAGTATGGAGGTATGCTACAGGGTAGCGCCAAGAACTCCGTGCATTACGATTGATGCCGTATTGACCAATCCATCTCGATCGTTTTGGAGCTAAGCTAACCCATTGCATGCCGACGAGCCCTGCCCCTGACATATTCCCTCGCGCGCACATCCCTGAATCCATGAAAGCGACGTCCGTACGCATGCTCGTGAAATGCATACGCTAGCTTAGTCAGGCCAAAACTAATCGATAATTCGCTCGTCTCGTCTGGTAATGTGCAGTAATTCTTCGCTGTAGTATTCTACTCGCATTATTGTTTCTGTTTAACTACTCCTACTCTACTCTGAGCATGATTAATCAAGCTCTGGTGTTTCGGTGTTTTTCTTTGTTTTCTGCAGCAGTACTACAGTACAAGTGGAGCGCGCGCGCGCTCGTGACCACTACCTACGCTACGAGGCGTCCATCCATCCGTCCTCGCCCGCTCGCCGCGATTCCTCTCTTTAAGCGGCCTTGTCCTTTCCTCCGGCCTCGCCATCCTTATACCACCAGCTCCGTGCCACCCTCTCTCTCTCCGCGCTCAACCCAGCACCGTATCGCACTCACCCGCACACCGCACTCCACCTGCGCAGTGAGAGAGCGCTCCGCCCGCGTCCAGCATTGCCACCGGCCGTAGATAGACGATAGATGGCGAGCGGCGCCGGGGAGCACTTCCTGAGGCAGCTGAGCTCCAGCAACGGGCTGCTGCAGGCCCCGGCGCAGGAGGGGTACAGCAGCGGCGGCGGCGGCGGCGGCGGGGGTGGAAGGAGGAGGGGGTCGAGGCGGTGGTCCAAGAAGAGGGCGGCGGGGGGGAGGGGAGGGTACGTGCAGGGCGGCGGGAAGGCGGAGGCGGCGGGGCGGAAGCGGGTGATGGTGGTGGTGGACGACAGCTCCGGGGCCAGGCACGCCATGATGTGGGCGCTCACGCACGTCGCCAACAGGGGCGACTTCCTCACGCTGCTCCACGTCCTGCCGCCGCACTGCGGAGGGGAGGACGACGGCGTGGCGCCCTCCCTCGCCAACTCCCTCGGCACGCTCTGCAAGGCCTGCAGGCCCGAGGTATCGTCTTATACGTGCCATTGTTCCTCTTTCGTTGCCACGAAAATCACAAACGTGGTGTGATTCTCGCTACCTATCCGAGTGCATTAGTTGGAGCTGGCTTTACCTGTGCTCTGTTACTTCAGTTTGCCGATTTGTAGGAGCGTGTCTCTAGCTTCCGCTCTCTAGCTTGATTCCGGCTCCCCCCTTTGGAAGCATGTGCCTGGAGGCATGCCCAAGAGAATTGCTATTTCTAGTTCAGAAGGCTTTAGTCGGATTCACCCCCAAGATAGAGAAAATGCCGCGCTGTACTTCATTTTACCACTCCTAGCTCGCAGAAACACTATGCTCGGAGAAAATGTGTTTGGTACATACAATCCTAGCCATAGCCATGCAAAGCCAAGCCTAAAGAAATTTGCAAGAATACTCTTGCCACCAAGAGTCACTAGAGTAGACTTTTGGTTCATGCATGTGTACTTCAGCACTTTGTGAAATGATGAATACGTCCCTCACTTCTGATATTCATGGAGATCAGATCAGTGACACACATGAAAAGGGAATCACCGCCCACTTTTCAAGGGAGGGCGGATGGATCTTGGCAGGCAGGCCCAACCCAAAAGGTCCCTCATCAGCCCGCATAAAGAAAGGATTAGCGAAAAAACAAGTCAGTGGGGGCTCCCTCCAGCTCCAAGGTTCCCACAGCCCCAAGCAAAATTCCCGCCTAATCCGGCCATAAACAAGGGTGTACTACGGAACCCCAATTCCCTGGAGGCCATAACTCCCTTGCTTCGATCAAAAGTCAGAATCGCAAAGCGGCGTAGAGTACTTTTTTTCTTCGATAAAGAGTGTAGAGTACGCAGACACTTACTGCATAAATGTTTTAGCAGTACGTGTCTGAAACAGTTCCTGCGTCCTGCTAGTATACTACATTGCGTGTGAATAAAAACTGGTGTTGAATGGTGGGTGGTAGGTGGAGATCGAAGCTTTGGTGATCCAGGGCCCGAAGCTGGGCACGGTGCTGAGCCAGGTGAAGAAGCTGGAGGCCTCCGTGCTGGTGCTCAGCCAGACCAAGCCCTCCACCTTCTGCTGGCTAAGCTGGTAAGCATCTCGTCCCACCATGCATTACTGTATCTATCTATCTATCTTATCCCTATTACTAGTACTAGGTGTGTGTGTGTGTGTGTGTGTTATAAAAATGTGGGGCTAGGGGTCAACTTTGAGTGGCAAGCGGCGGGGAGAATCTACAGTGATGTCAGCCAGCCAATGCTCTGCACACTGGACTGTGCAGGTTTTAAAACGGGGTAGTTCAGACTTCAGAGCCATTCATGTCCTGAACCTGACCCCGGATCCCAACAAAAAAACCTCAGCTGTACATCACTACTAGTACTACTAGTGTATTGTATATTTACATGGATCTGCAGTGGTACCACCAGCTCCCTTGATTAAGCTTATCCTCTAACTAAGGAAGGATCAGATCATATGGGGTGAGGTGATTAGGGCCAGTGGATTTGCGTTTGATGGATAGATCTCCAGCAAAGCCTTTTTATGTGGGCGGGTCCGGTACATTCACAGGCGACGGCTCCTGGGCAGGCTTGATCACCGGGCTCACCACCGTTCGATGGCAGCGGTCCAAGCATTGTCTTTGCGGAAAACAACACGCTACCGCTGCAGATCCATGTGCTATCCATAAATCCCAGATGCCTTTTCTTGTCCCCCTTGGTGACAACCCAGCTGAAATTAAAGCAGGGATCTTCCTACTACATGAATCGCACGCACCTATAATTGTTTGTTGCCATCTTCATGTGGACAAGAGGATAACGATGTGGTAGCAAAGGAGCCTGAATCAGTTGGTTAATTTTCTTCTTGCCATGGCTGGCTTCTTTTTACACGTCTTGTCTTAGCAAAAACTTTGTTGACCAAATCCAAACGTGTAATGTGACTGAAAAAAAATTAAAACTTTGCAGCTTGGTGCGGAGCAGCGGGGAGGAGTTCGTGGAGCAGTGCATCAGCCAGGCGGAGTGCCTGACGCTGGCGGTGAGGAAGCAGAGCAAGGGCGTGGGAGGGTACCTCGTCAGCACACGGTGGCAGAAGAACTTCTGGCTCCTCGCCTGATCCATCGCCCACCACGACGATGTTATTACTACTCTACCAAGTTTTCTGCTGAGAGTGTGTGTGTAGTTTCTGCCTGCGTGTGCTCATATTTTACTCCAGTCCGTATATCTGGCATTCTGTTTTAACAACCGAGAGTGTAAAAACAATAAAAAAGAGATATATGGCCGTGCAGTGCAGTGCACCGTGCTCGCTGCGGCCATGCTGTGTGTGTGTCAGTCGGTGTGTCGTCCGTCCCGTTGTAAAATGTAAAGCGTCCTAGATTTGACCCTCCTACAGCCATGTGGCTCTTCTTTAATTTTCTTCAGTGCGTGTGATCTGTACCGTGATGTACCGTCGTGGCATGTTGCATAAATGACCAATGCGGCTTATGCTGCTGCTGCTGTGCGTCCGTGGTGGGTTTTAAGACGAACGGGTTTGGTTTGGCATCAGGGTGGCGTCCAAAGACCGGAACTGACATCGATATCGACCTGTTGCAATTCACTCCCATGTTTTGGAGCAAGTGGTGGATTGGCTTCACTTGGCTAGGCACGGCCGTGGACCAGATGCCGTTGTTATCTCAAAGGATTCCTTTACTGGATCCCAGCACACACACCCGTGGCCGTGGGGTTGGGGAGCAACCGGGCAAAGAACACAAAGATTGCCAGGTGAAGGCGCGCATGGCGATGCAACCAAACCAGGATGTAGGTAGCTGCAACGCGACACAGAAAATACTCTCATGGTAAACTAGACAAAATCCTCCAAGGAGCCTCGTTTAAGATTTCTACAAAAACATGCAGGTCATCTTTTATCAAGATCCTCAGCTGCGAGGGACTCTGAACAAGAGCGACAGCTAGCCAACCAGGGACCATAAATAACTTGGTCCTGGTTCCTACATACATACATACAGACGCCGTAGACTGATAAGACTGCAGCCTCATTATGATACTCGAAATGATACGTTGGGAGAGACAGTCAGACAGATGCTAGCCTCAGCAGCCATCACCATTCACCAACACACTGGCAGCAGCAGTAACTCAGCCCAGTCATCAAGCCCAGCCCCAGGTCCAGGGCATGCTCATGATTCTACTACTACTACCACCCTAGGAACTGTTGCACAACACTGCTTGCCCATGTAAAGCTGGAGGCCACATAGTGGTGGCATGGCAAACAATATATAGATGGTCAAATCACAGTTCAAGAAAACACATCACAGTGCAAACCTAACAGTTTCACGCTGAGACTGAAGACGCACACAGCCCAAGGCTCTCCCAAACAAGCGTAATATGGCAAAACGTTGAAAGCGGATCATCAAGCATGGGAGTTTTTGCAGTGAGTTTCAAAGTACATACCGCTGTTTCCATGGGCATTCCGATGCGCGCTGGTATGTGTAGTTAATAGCACTAGACAAAATGTACTAGGTGCTCTACAAACTTCTGCCTGCTCATCACTCACTACACTCAAGGAAACTACCTACGCCTGCGTTTCTTGCCGTTTACTCCTAGGAAGGATTCCCAATCATCGTGATCCAGCTTGCTAAAATCTTCTAGCGCCGCAATGGCGAGCAGGTAGTGTGTAAGATGTACCAGCTCTTTATCGGTGCTTCTGTTCTTACTGGCCTTGCTGTATGGTCTGATCACGAGGCCATTCTGTGGATTCATGACGAAATTCCTTCTGAGGTCATCAAACATGATCGTGTTCTTTTCATTGTAGAACTGCATATGGAAAGCAATGGTCAGATGAATTCACCAGAAAACATCACATTCAGTACTGATGAACTTAAGCACAGAATGCGAACCTCGGGCAACTTGGACCAGATGATACCAAGAGGCTTGCAGTCGAAAATTTTGTTCTCGTAGTACTTGTCAGATTGGACAGTTATCATCGCCAAGTGATCCATAAGAGCAGTGATTTTGTAGTTGGGATTGCTCAGAACACCAAGTTGCTCCATCTTCAACTGCACCCATTTCATACTGCATTCAAGGGTCAATGGTAAAATCACTATACCCATTTCAGACTGCAATCATGATCAGTTCACAGATAGCAAAGGGTAGCAAAAGGCTAACCTAGTTGCTGACCATATCATGATATCATACTCTGCATATGCAGCAGCCAGAAATTCATGAAGATCTGCAAAGGGATTATGGCATCAAACATTGCTGACTAAAAAACACAGCAGTGTGGTTGAAAAGTGTCCTTACTCGGACGCATTAGTTCCAAAGGATTCTCGGCTGGAGACTTATGGTCAAACAGAGTGTAGTCAATGTCTAACACAAGCAATCTTTTTCCTTTACGGCACGGATTCAAGAGCTTGAGCTACAGGCATAGGCACAGAAAAATGTGTTAACCAGACCTACAGAATCACATTATATAAGGAGAACAAAGAAAAATACAGGACACAAGAGCTTGTCCACCACACCACAAATTTATGTTACTCCATAATTAAGTTTAACAGGACAGTTAGGTAGGCCCAACAACTTGCTTTCATAACCAACAGCATTGACTCCTACAGTGATTGCTTCTGTTATTGTCTCGACAGTATTAGTCTACAGAAGTAGATCACAGTAAAGGAGATACATACCACTTTTATGTTTTACAGGTCATTTCTCGATAAACTCCTGAGTCTATGTTCAAGTAAAGGAACACAGGAAGGGCACGCATTGTACTGCTACTCGGAAAGACTCACAAAGCTTTTGAGTATATGGCAAATCACACCGTAATGTATTATAACGAAATGTTTAATCTACTCAAAGCTTAAATAATGTAGGAAGTTGGACTGATTTCACATAGATTGAACGGAGAGCAAGCACCAAGAGTATCAGAACTGATGAAAAATAGATACACGTGTAGGACCATACAGGCAGACATATGGAAGAAGCATATAACGCGAAATGAAAATGACAAGAAAATATACCTTATACTGGCTTGCACGTCTTTGTAATTTTTTCTTGTAGACCTCGTTATCCTTGATAGCAGTAAATCCGCTCTTTAATAATTCATGATCATCGACTACCTCTGGATCATCTGGTTGGTCCATGAATATTTCTTCTTCGACAGTTCTGAAGTACAGTGCAAAGACAACAAATATATAAATGACTGTAAAAAGAACTGTAGGCACCTTCCATATGGAAGGAAACTACATAGTTCACAAATTACAATTTTGAACCGAAGCATATTGTTCGAGGTACAATGCACCACAAGAGTAATTTGACTTTGAAAAACCTTGAAAAGAATCTTAAATTTGCAATGTGCTGAGCTTGAGTAAAGCTCAAGAATAAAGTAATATTAAGATCAGATGCACTTTCACACACAATGTAGTTCACAACTATACCTCTGGCTCAAAGAATGATCCAGCTCACAAATTGAAATACCTTACTGAAAGGCCACAAGCCTGCAAAGTATTGATTATTAAACAGACGATTTCTATGTGCATGTCTATGCACTTGGTGCAACCAAAATACATTTTCTCCACCATACACTAATAACCCAAGAACTGGAGTTGGCCAGGAGTGGTACACATGTTAGGTGAGGAAAAGATTTTACAAAAATAATAATCCAAGTGTTATGCACCATAGGAATCCCCAGACATATAGAGTTAGCTCTTTCTATTCGGGCATAAAAATGTTATCCTACAAATACTAATCCACACTCCATGTCCAAAATGTATCATCTCACTGTACTTTAAAGTAATTCTGTACTCATGATCTGTCTGTGGTGAAGAAAATCAATTATCTCGCTGCACACTATATATAGTAGTACAAGTATTCCACTAGCATGCCTTTTAGCCCTTTACAAACATTTAGTTGCAGACTTACGGAGCTTAATACGATTTTCCAAGCAGCAATGATCCATAAGCTAAACAATCTGGCAAACATGGGAAAACATGATGCGTAGGCAAAACCATAAAAACTGAATATATAGGTGACCAAACTGAACTTTGTCCATTTGACAAGTTATCCACAGAAAGGGGTAAAAAAATGCTACGAGGCCAGGGTAAACAACGGGCACACATAGCACTATCCAAACAGACTAGACTGCTCTTACATCATCATTAAAATTCAGTTACCATCTCTATAACACGTTAATCGAGCCCTGCATTGCTAGCTTGCATATCTGACAGACAACAATCACCAAATGGTATCAGAAGTCAGAAGCACACCAGAAAATGTTCAACCACATATCTCCCAAATTTTTGAAATAACTAGCTGTTCTGATCCAAAAGTAAAAAAATGGCTTAACAAAGTTCATGATACAAACATCAGTTATAACTATCCAACAACATAACAATAATACAACTTCAGATGCTTCACAGATGGTTGGGTGCACTAAACATACTCCAACTCCAAGTGAGACACCTTCGCAGAACACAAGTATCATCAAAACTACATGGCACAAGTTCGGGCAGGTAATTTTACCCCTCCCAGCTGAGAATTGCATACTCTCTAATCAATCAGCGCCAGTTGATGTAATGCTTCTGCTGTCATCACCCACATTATTCCCTGTTCATCGGTCTAAACTGTCAATAGAGGAGCATTTCCTGTTTTTCATATTCGACCACACTAAATACCTAAATCCGCCATCAAATACGCCAATTCCACTAACCCAGAGCATACGAAACAGAGCAACAAGTTCAAATCACGACGCAAACAGAAGAGATCAAACAAGCTAGGGGTTACCGACTGGTTCACAGAGCACTCAGAATCTCGCCCGCTCGGATGGCAAAACCGTAGCATCCGGAATCGATCCCCCACCAAACGCGCATTTCCCGTCGATTCACCAATCGAACCTAGCGTTTCGACGGAGGGTTGCAAAACCACCATCCATTTCTACGCGACTACACTACTCTGCGCAGGCACGCATCCTAACCAAGCAACCACCAGGTAGAGCTACGAGGAGGGAGGGGTGAATCGCGCTTACCCAATCATGGTGATCTTCAAGTTGCGCTTGAAGGGGATGGATGAGAGGAGGACGGAGTCGTCGTTGAGCATGATCTTGGGGTAGAGAAGCCTCTGCCTCTTGGGGAGCACGTCGGTGGCCTCGCAGATGCGGCGCTTGAGCTCCAACAGCGTGTCGTCCCCCATCGCCCGCACCGTGTATTCCTTCCCGTTCCACTTGAGGACCAGCGTCATCTCCTCCGGCGGCGCCTCGTCCGCCATGAGGGCAATCGCCTCCGGATCCAGCGGCGGATCCGGGGCCGGGGCCGGGGCCGGAGCCGCCGCCGAGGAAGAGGACGCCTCTGACATGGGCTTGGTGGTGTGTGCGGTACTGGGGAGAAGTTTGATACGTGTCCGCGGCTTTGGTGGATAGGCGTAACCGGCACTCTGAAGGCGGAGCCGAAAACGGATTCTAGACTGCAACCGCAGATTTACCTTTCGATCCGCACGATTTTAAAAAATTGCAGGAAAACACATAAATATGTACACGTGTGACATAGAGGATTGAAAAAAAAAAACAAGCAAAAAATAGCATGAGTTGTCTGGATCACAGGAATTGTAAGAGCATAGATGTTCCAACATTGTCATGATGGGTCCCGTCACTGCTAATAGATATTAAGCGCTTCTTTGATTGGAATGACTTTGAAAGGATTTCTAAAGATTTCTAACCCATAGGTGTTTTTTCTATGTGGTTGTTTGATTCAAAGGTTTGCAAACATTACACTTTTTTTCCTTGGGATTCATATGAGCTAGATTCGCTAAAAAAAATTAACCATTTTGTTAGTGACCCAAAGGTCAGCCCATACTCAACTGTATTTGGAGACCCAAGGACTCTTTCATTTCAAAAGTCGCGACTGAAGGGAGAGATTTGCCCAGCTATATAAGCCGGTGTCGGCCTCCTTCAACTAGCGAGGTGGGACTAAACCCCGGACGCGTTCCAACGAACCGTTCCCAGCCGTGCCACCCAATCGAGTGATGACATCTCATCCTCCTAAACAGGAGCGATGCAGATCGCCGCACACCTAATAGCGGTGCGCACGCTGGCTCTGATACTAGATGTTAGCGACCCAAAGGCCAACCCACACTCAACTAGTGTATTTGGAGGCCCAAGGCCTCTCTCATCCCAAAAACCGCGACCGAAGGGAGAGGTTTGCCCAGCTATGTAAGCTGGTGTTGGCCTCCTTCAACTAGCGAGGTGGGACTAAACCCCGGGCATGTTCCAATGGACCGTCCCCAGCCGTGCCACTCGTTCGAGTGCTGACATCCCATCCTCCTAAGCAGAAGCGATGTAGATCGCCACACACCTAATAGCGGTGCGCACGCTGGCTCTGATACCAAATGTTAGCGACCCAAAGGCCATCCCACACTCAACTAGTGTATTTGGAGGCCCAAGGCCTCTCTCATCCCAAAAGTCGCGACTGAAGGGAGAGGTTTGCCCAGCTATATAAGCTGGTATCGGCCTCCTTCAACTAGCAAGGTGGGACTAAATCTCGGGCGCGTTCCAACGGACCGTTCCCAGTCGTGCCACCCGTTCGAGTGCTGACATCCCATCCTCCTAAACAGTAGTGATGACTTATCCACAAGGGTCATATCCGTAGCGCATGTAGAAAGTGTGCCCCATGAATATTTATCTGTGACGCACGGAATGAGAGTGCGCCACGGATACCTACCAGATCAATGGCGCACGTCTGTCCTGTGTGCCACACATTATGGTGGTCCCATGCCTCTAAAAAAGGTGACAGGTTATCCGTGGCGCACAGAGTTTCGGTGTGCCACTGATAAGTTATGTTAGGGGACCACAAAGAACCCGTGCGCCACATATAGGTCCCAAAAAATATGCCCCCTCCCCACGATCGCCTTTACAGTCTTGCAGAAAATAAAAGAAAATAAAAAACACTTTAAATTTTCAAATCCTTTGATATGTAGATAAGTAATATGGTCTAGTTTGTAAAAAAAAAAAATAAACATGAATTTTGACATGGCTCAGTAAAACGGCTATAACTTTTACATACGATATCGAAAAAAATGTTTAATATATCAAAATAACGAGAACTAAATTTTGCATCCGCTCGCAACCACCTTAGGTTGTTTAGTGATTTTTTAAAATTTCAAAATTCAAAAAGATAAAAAATTATGGCAAAAACAAGATTTTTCCATGCAGAAAAAAAGGCAATTATGGCGCACCACAATAGGATGCGCTACGGATAAGTTTGGCGGGATATGAAATTTGAATCAGCCGGCCACCAACCCCCTTCTCCTTATCTTCTCCTCCACCATCCCCTCTCATTCTCGTCCTCCTCTCTTCTTCTTCTTCTTCCTCTTCCTCTTCCTCTTCCTCCTTCTCTCTTATTCATATTCCTCCTCGTCTTTTCTTTCTCCTCCTCTCTGCTTCTTCCTTCTCCTCCTTCTCCTTTCCTTATCCTCTCTTCTTACTCTTCCACCTCCTCCTTCTCCTCCTCCTTCTCTTCTCCTCTTCTCCTCTCCTCCTCTTCTCCTCTCCTCCTTCCCCTCTCCTCTCCTCTCACCACATCGGCCTCCTCTGGTAGCCCACGGGAGGCGCCACCTCCCGCCGCGCCGTCCTCGACCTCCTTCCCGGCGACGGACGTGGCACGACGTGGCGACGATGCGACAGATCTAGATCCATTTATTTTTGAAATTTAATTTTTTTATTAGTGGCGCACCATACTCACATGCGCCATAGATAATTTTGAGATATCCCGCCTTTTTTGAAATTTTGAAATCGATATTAGTGGCGCACCGTACTTGTCCGTGGCGTACGTCCATATGCGCCACTGATAAAAATTATCAGTGGTGTAATATCAGTAGCGTATAGGACATGTGCCACTGACTCCATTTTAGGTGTGCCACATATAAGACTTTTCCTACTAATGTTCTTGAAAAGAATCGTATGTTTTTTTTTCTTTAACGCCGCCAAAAACTCAAAATCCTGTTGGATTCGAATGGATATGCCATAGCAATCATTAGTTTTTTTTTGCATTTTAGAATCATATGAATAATAAGTCTCCTACATTTCTCCTTTGAAAATAAAGGAAAATGATCCGCCCTCATCCTTACAAATCGAATGGTGCTAAAGCAATCCATATGAATTACAATCCTATGTTTCTCGTTTCATTTTCCTCTTAAATAGAAAAAAATTCTCTGAGCTGTGAATCGGGTTATATCGACGATGATGAAAATATATGACTATGAAAGCACGAGCTAGGTGTGTAGGCGAACCGTCCCGTTCCCTCCCGCTCGTATCCTCCAGGCGACGGGGGGAGCAACCATAAATCCCCACCGCCATCACCCCTCCCCTGCCCGCTCCCTCCCTCGTCGCCCCCCAAGGCCGCTGCCCGGCGAAGCCGGGAGCCGCCGGTGAAGGGGGCGGCGGGGTTCTATCTCTCTCGTTCTCCCAGCGTGCGGAGAAGGAGGGAGGCCGCCCTGCTGGTGACCGGAGGGTGTTGGTGCTCGTCGGCGCGCGGAGGCCGGGGCGGCGGCCCCGGACGGTGGTGGTGCCCCGGTGGTGTGCAACGGAGGGCTGGAGGCGTGGCGGTGGCCGTCCAGTGCAGGAGGAGGCGTGATGGGCTCGTGTAGGGCCCGATCTGGGCCCTACAGGCCGTGTCCGCCTCGTGCGTCTGCGGGCACGCGGGTTGTTGCGTGTCGACCGCCATGGTTCCTCGCGGACGGGCATGTCCGCGTGCGAAGGAGGGTGTAGATCTGGGGTAGCGCACTTTGGGTGGTGCTGCTCGCGGCGTTGGAGATGCTGCTCCGCTTTGCCGACAAGGATGGTGCTGCGGGACGTGGTGGGCTCGTCGCGGCGACACGGGCTCGTTGGCGTCGGTGTTGATGTTGGGCGGAGGATGGCGTCGTGCGAAGGATGGCGGTGGCTTCGGTCTTTGGTCCCGCTCGCGGTGGCGCCTGCTCGGGTTCTCTTCTATCTCCTAGGCAGCGGTGATGATCTGGACGGCGGCTTTCGTCGCGGCGACGGGGAGCCTAGGAGTGGCAGCGTGCGGGGTGTTGGATCTGGCTGCTCCTTTCTGAGGCTTCGACGACGGACGCCATGACGTGGATTGGTGTGGTGGTTTGGCCGGTCCTTGCGAGGCGGGCGCGTGGTTTTGCGACTTGCTGGGCAAAAGCCTTGTCCTGGCGGCTGGCTAGGACCGACGACAGCGACGCCTTTGGGCGTCGTGTTGACGAGGTTTAATCTCGTCAATGCCCATTGTTATGGACTTGGGTTTTGGAGAATATGGGGATGCTGGAGATCGTGGCACGGTTAACAGACAAGCAACCAGGAGACACGAGATTTACCCAGGTTCAGACCCCCGGAGGGAAAACCCTACTCCTGCTTGTCTGCTCTTTGATTACGGCGGAACCGAAGGTTACAGGGTGCGCAGATTCGATCTGGCATGGATGCGTGTGCGAAAGTATGAGTCGAGTTGCCCTAGGACGTGCCCTCCTGGACTTTATATAGACTTAGGCAGGTCCCGGGCGTAGTCCTAGTCGGTTACAAGTTCTAGGGTTTTACCCCTTTGAATTTCCTATCTCCTCTAGTCTTGCTCTCCAAGGATCCGAAGACGTCATGGGCCTTGGCCACCCGAAAATCTTCATGGGCCAGCGTATGTCTGCCGTGGGCCTTCCTTGGGCTGGACTAGGTATGCTGAAGTTACGTACCCGTAGGGTATAACCATGTCAGTAGCCCCCGAGTGATCAGTCGAATCGTAGATTCGGCTGAGGACTCTTCCATTCTTCGGGAGCAGCTATATGTTAATAGTATATGTGTGTAGGGATTGTTGATGCGTGTGCCTGACTCACCCAACGGATCAGGGTCAGTTAACTGTCTTAGGACGAAACAACACGATCTTCTTCAGGTTCGGGTCCCTTCACCCGGGCCTGGAACATATGCTGGCGTAATTCAACTCAGGTCGCGGAGGACTTATAGGAGTGGAATTCCAGTGATTTTAATTGGTGTACCCAACGCGTCCGTCGGGATTTTTCATCGTACCTGCTGGTACGGATTCATACTAGCAGGGCGCAGTCAGGTGCGTTGCCAGGCCATCAGATGATATCTGTAGGTCTTATCTTTGCGTCGCAGACGCAGCATCCGAACATTTATCACCTCGGAGGTGCTTCGGGTGGCTAAGGAGATTGTTGCTCACTCAGCGTTTTGTTGGGGCAGAGTTGCCAAAAAGTTTTTGCGTGCTGATCCGAAAGATCGCAGTCGAAGATTTCATAGGGTGCGCGACCAGCGCTCCCTACGGGAGTAGCCCCCAAGTGTCTGTTCGAGTCGTAGACTCGAACGGAGACTTTTAGTTCAAGCATTGTTTCAATCATTAGGTCCGCAGGACTCGAAAATTTTCGGATGCTTAAATCCATCCTCCCTATGGGAGTAGCCCCCGAGTCCGTAGTGGAGTCCTAAACTCGACGTAGGACTCAGAGAAATAAATTTGTCCTCATTTGTCTGTCGGGTGCGCGGCCAGCGCTCCTGATAGGAGTAGCCCCCAAGTATTTAGTCGAATCGTAGATTCGAGTGAGTACTTTTAGCTGTGGAGCCGAAGTGGTGCTAGTATAGCTTTTGATGACGTCAGTGCTTACGATCGATGACCTCAAGCGTCTGCTACGCCAAAGATGACTTGACTGGACGAAGCGTGGGTCCCACTTGCTGACTTTGAATTGACCGGTCACGCGCGGCGTGGAGATGATTACGGCGTCTCCTCGATTTCCGCACGTAGTGGAGGGCGTGGTATCGACGGTTCATTTTGGTGCTGACACGTGTACGGCCAGATCTACCGTTGGCGTTAGGTCTTCTCGATGGACGGCCAGCGCGCGTCGTCTTCGCTGTTATAATCCCTGGTGAAATCGTGGTTTGTTTTTCACCGCAGCAGTTCATCTATTCACTGCCCCCTCGTTCTTGAGCTATTCTTGCTGCGCGCTGAGAGTTTCCTCCACATTTCCTTTGTCTTTCTTTGTTGGCAACGCCACCACCGCCGTAGCGCCATGGGGAAAAACAAAGAAGTCCTCATCTGCAGTTGGGACCAGCGCCGCCGGAGGCAAGAAAGGCACCGCCACTGCTCGCGTCACCGACGGTGGTTGGCGGCGATCAGAAACGTGGGAGAGCGATCTCCGCAAACTGCGCGAGCGGAGCCTGATCCCGCAAGACACGACGGCCGTGATACTCCCCGGCAATGAGGTAATCCCCCGTCCCCCATCTGGGTATCGGGTTATGTTTGTTGCCTTCATGATTCGCGGGTTTTCTTTTCCGGTCCATGACTTCCTTCGTGGACTGCTCTTTTTCTATGGGGTTCAACTCCATCATCTATCTCCCAACTCCCTTCTCCACATTGCGTGTTTTATCACGCTTTGCGAGTGTTGGCTTGGCATTGAGCCGCACTTTGGCCTCTTCCGGAAGCTTTATTCCGTGAAGAGGCAGTCTAGTTCGGATGGTGTGTATCCCATTGGGGGTTTCATCATCTCCCTCAGTCCCAATGTGCAATTCTTTTCCTTTTCCATGTCCGAATCTGTCCAGTACTGGCGGAGGAAATGGTTTTACATCCGTGACTCCGTACTGCCTGGGCAAGATTTTGGTCTCGTTCCTTTTGACCCCTCCCAATTGATTGAGAAGAAAAGATCCTGGAAAAACCAAATCTTAGACGGTGAGGTGGCGGAGATAGAGGCTCTGTACCGTCGGGTGGAGGATCTCCAACTGATTCCTGAGAAGGAGGTGAACGGTGTCGACATCATCCGGACGTTTCTTGAGCGTCGGGTGCAGCCTCTCCAAGCGAGGGCGCACCCGATGTTTCTTTACTCTGGGCGCCGTGATCCGACGAGGGTTTCGAGTGAGAAAATCTCCGAGGTGGAACTTGACAAGGCTCTTCGCGCGCTGTTGAAGTTCAAGGCCGATGAAGAAATCCCGGGGAAGTCGCTGACTCCTCCCTTTTCTTCGACGTTGGTCGTACCGAAGGTGTAGATTTGCGCACGTAGTGCTCCCTTTTTGTTTTTGTCAGCTGTGTACTTTTTCCTTTGTTTGCTAACAAAGTTCCTTTTCCTTTTGCAGAGCTTCAAAGTGCCGGGCATGGCACCACCGTTGCCCGAGAGGTATCCGAATGCCCCGGATAATGAAGTGGTGGATTCCGTGTCCGAGCTACCGTCAGCGCGATCCCCAGCGGAGGATGCCGACGAATCGAGTGAGGACCATTCGTGCAAGCGATCACGGAGCTCTAGCGAGTCGTCAGATGCCTCGACTCCTCCGACTCCTAGAAATCCTTTGGGCCTTGAGCGTCATGATGATGTTCATGGGGGTTCTTCCTCTCCCCTTCCTGCCATTCCTGTGCGGGCTGTTGCTCCGCACCCGCCAACAAAGCAGAAGAAGGAAGAAAAGAAGGAGGAGAAGAAGGAAGAAAAGAAGGAGGAGAAGAGGGCCCGCAGGGCTTCTCCTATCTTCGACCTGAGCGCGTTGGGCTCGTAAGTTTTCTTGTTGCCACTGTTGTCCTTTGTTCCCTTGTTATTTTTGCACCTGTGTTGATTGGTTCGTATGCAGGCAATCCTCCGACGGCTCTAGTGATGGTGCGCACGAGATGATGGGGGAGTCGAACATTGCGTCACCTCCTCCTCAGACGGTGGCGACTTCTGGTGACGCTGCGCCAGTTCCTCCTGTGCAGGAGAGGCTGGTGGTTGCGCCTCAGAATTTCGCAGGCGGGCCTGCGGGTTCGCCTTCGGAGCACGTAAGTTTTTTTGCTTGATGTTACGGGGGGAGCCCCCGAGTGTCTTCGTATGCTGATGTTGTTTATGCTTCTTTGTGTTGGGCGTAGCCCCCAAGTCCTGCTCTTACTACTATTTCCTGTTGCTGCAGCCTTTTGTCCAAGAGGCCAAGCGGCTGGTGGAGGAACGCCTGACGCTGGAGGCGAAACTGCGGCAGCTTCAAGGTATTCGTCTGCCTTGTAGTACTTCTCTTGCTTATTCGTATCCTGTTCTTTGACACTTGCTTATTGTAAATGCAGAGGAGCATAACGACTCTCTCCATGAGGTCGATGCTCTGAAGAAGAGCCTTGGCCAACGGAGCAGAAGGCCGAAGCTGCCGCTGGTGCGAGAGAGCGCCTTGAGCTGGAGCTGGCGAAGGCAGCCGAAGCGAAAGAGCGTCTGCAGCAGGAGGCCGCAGATCGTGAGGAGCAGCTGGCCACCGTTGCGGCTGCTCGTGAAAAAGGGGTGGCGGATAAGCTCATGGCTGCTGCCAAGGCTATTTCGAGTGAGTACAAGCGTTTGGACTTGTTTCTTTTTCTACGGATCTTCTTCTATGTTGCATTTCTTCATGTTTTCTTCTTTTTTGTCTCAGATGCCGCAGGCATCGAGTTCGACCACGGTGCTCTGGAGCACGGGAGTGCTCTAGATGATGCCACTGTGGCGGTCGAAGACCGCTGCAGCACCGTCGTCAACTCTCTTGCCAAGGCGAAAGAGGTCCTTGGTCGCTTCTACCAGGAGCTTTTCCCGAAGGGCGCATCTCTTGAAGATGTGGATGCCCTGGCAGAGGCTATGTCAGCCGAAGCTCCTGCAGCGTACAAGCGCAAGCAGAAGGGCATCGGCGCGTCCGTCGGGCTGGCGATGGCTATGGCGGCTGGGGCAGAGCTGGACCTGCCCCAGATTACTTCTCGGATGCCGACGGCTGCAGATGGATCCGAGGTAGCCTTCGCCGCCTACTCCGCTCGCTGCAGACGATATGGGCCCAAGCTCATTGACTTGCTGTCTGAGTACGCATTGCGGCAGCAGGGCGAGGCCAAAGCTAGGCAGTCTGGTTCTGAGGCGACTCAGTGCCCTCCGCCTTAGGCATAGTAGACGTAGGGTAGTTTGTAGTCTATTTTTGTTGTAAATATCTTTTGTAGTACCATCCTTGTGCCACGTAGCGGCCTTATATATTTTAATGAATTCCTCCGAGTTGTGCTCTATCCTTGGCTGAATGTCTATGTGCCTTCTTTTTTCTGCTGCTATAGGTTCCTTCGGGTGCTGACCCAGTTGACACTTCATCCGAAAGGCCCTTGCGAGCATCATTGGATGATTCCTCGCAGCTCGCTTTTCTTCGAGATCGCGTGCGCAGCTTGGAGAGAGATTTGCTTGGGTTACGCGATCGCGTTGACGTTTGGAAATCCAAAGCAGACCGTGGTGCAGCCAGAGAGGAGTATTTGATGGCGGAGCTGGGTCGGCTGTCCGAGCAGCTGCAATGTAAGTTGATCCTTTTTTCGGGCTGTAGCTCAGTTCTTCGGGTGAGCCTGCTGGCCTTACTCTTGTTTTGTGCGGTTGTCGCAGGTGCCAATCTTGCTCCGAGGGAAGAAAAGGAGTGTATTGCTGTTCGAGTCAATTGCTTGACTCAACAGGACATGGAGGCCGGCGGCTTCTTCTGGATGGATCGTGATCGCGCCATAGTTCTGGCGACGGTGCAGGATCGTGTCTACCAGGTTTCGGGGGTGCTCCGCCAGGTGCAGACATCACTTTCCTCGGTGCTGCACGTCATGTTCCCGTTGGATGCCGTGCCAACGACCCTTGCAGGTCTTCTGACGAAGTTTCGGAGTGCCAACAATGTCAAGGAGCTGGTGCGGCAGCAGCTCGTCGCAGGGGTGAAGGCTGCCTTGTCACTTGTGAGGGTGCACCGCCCTGACGTAGATTTGGCTGCTGTGGCGACTGGGCCACCTCCTCGACCAGATGGTGGCGAGTGGAATATGTGTCCGCATTACGCGGCTGTAAGGCAGTATGCCGAACAGATTGTAGATTTGTTTGAGCAGCGTGCTCAGGTTATTCTTCAGAATAGGTAGGACCTGAAAATAAACAGATAGATGTAAAATTTGTATATTCCGGCTGGGCGTGTATGTGCCCTTTGTTGTAAAGGTTTGCTTGTTTGCGAGCACGCAGTGCTTTGAATTAGTACGTGCCCTTTTCATTTGCCTGACGTGGTCAGCTACTCAGGTGTACACGTTTTGTCCTCAGTCGATGAAATCGTGAGGTGGGGGGAGCCCCCGAGTGCGTATGTAGCATGTAGTAAAATTGCAGAAAATAGTCAACCGAGGGTTGGGGGCGAGGTACTTAGCTTTATTTATATCGTAATGGAGGAGGTACATGGTTCGGCTGAGTAGCCTTGGCTGAAAGCCTTATTGAAAGTAAAAAAGGGGGGTAGGTTGCTACGGGTAGAATCGTCGCAGGTGCGAGATGTTCCATGGGTTGGAGTATGCGACTCCAGACTCCACGTGCTTGAGGCGATAGGCGCCACCTGGGATGACTTCGGTGATGACATAGGGTCCTTCCCATGGTGAATCGAGTTTGTTCGGTCGCTTTTGCTTGAGTCGCAAGACGAGGTCTCCTTCGACGAAGGACCTTGGGCGCAGCCGGCGGCTATGATAGTTGCGGAGACTCTGCTGGTACACCGCTGATCGAGCTGCTGCTATATCCCGTGCTTCGTCGAGTGTGTCGACGATGTCTTCGAGTGCAGCCGTGGACTCGGCTTCGCTGTAAGCGACGACTCGTGGAGCCTGGTGGCATACTTCGGCTGGTAGCACGGCCTCAGCTCCGTGCACCATGAAGAACAATGTGTAGCCGGTGGAGCTGTTTGGCGTAGTACGTAAGCTCCACAGGACAGACGGTAGCTCTTTCGTCCAGTTTTGTCGTGGTGGTGGCACGGCAGATGCCATGGGTAGGCTAAAGTATGGGGCCAATGGATGCTAGTGGGATCTGGGGAGGGAAGATGCAACTAATTCTACACACAAGAGGTTAGGGCAAAGATCTTTATTTCTCTTCTCTTGGGCTACAAGTGCTCCTCGAGCTGTATACAGGGAGAAAAGATGAACCTCACCAGCCTAACGGTACCAAAATGAGTCGATGCCCTCCTCAGGGTCCAAGCCTCCCCTTATAAAGGAGAGCCTTGGGTGCCGTTAGGGCTGACGGGGCAAGCATATTCGAGGAATATGCTTGTCCCAAAGTAGTAGTTCGGCGGCCTCCTTTCCCTGTCGCCCTTCTAACGACGGCAAGGCTCTAGAGGACCCCTCCTGTGTGCCTCGGGCTTCAGGACTGTCACCTCCGTGACCTCCTTCTGCCCCTCTGACGCTCTGCATCTTTGTCTCTTGTGCTTGGCTCCGCTCAGATTCCTTCTAGCCTGCAGCTAGAGTTTGACCTTGGGTTTCTCCTTCTCCTGCAAGCTTCGTATCATTCGGCCTTACCTTACCTCGCGTAGCTCGGCTGGTCCTTCACCTGCATCGAGATTACTCGGGCTAACCCGGCCGACCCTCGCAGTAACTCGGTCGGGTAACGCCTTAATACACATATATGGGCTTCTCGCCTTCGTACGTCGGCCGACTTATTCATGATTCGGCCAACCTAGACCGTAACTCGGAAACCAGACGGGGATTGTACCTCTGTCTTTCCCCGTCTTTGACCTACCCGAGGTCAACCCCCCGACATTAGTCCCCGAAGCTGGTGTGGCCCTGTCGATAGCTTCGGCCAGGTTGTTGGAGATATGCCCAAGAGGCAATAATAAAGTGGTTATTATCATATCTTCACACTTATGATAAATGTTTACATACCATGCTATAATTGTATTAACCGGAAACATTAATACTTGTGTGATTTGTAAACTAAAATAAGAGTCCCTAGTAAAGCCTCTTGTTAAACTAGCTTGTTGGTTAATATATGATCATGGTTTCCTGATCATGAACATAGAGATGTTATTAACAACAGGATCATATCATTAGGAGAATGATGTGATGGACATACTCCTATAGATAAGCGTAGCATAAAGATCAAAGTCATTTCAATAGTTCAATTGCTATATGCTTTCTGATACATAGTAATCTAATTCCTTCGACCATGAGATCATGCATATCACCTTTACCGGATGGATGTTTTGATGACATCAAACACCACACCGTAACTGGGTGGCTATAAAGGTGGCATTAAGTGTTCGGAAAGTATTGGTTGAAACACATGGATCAAGAGTGGGATTTGTCCATCCATATGACGGATAGATATACTCTGGGCCCTCTCGGTGAAATGTCATCCAATTAGCTTGCAAGCATGTGACTGGCTCACAAGGGATCACATATCACGGGAACGAGAAAAGAGTACTTATCGGTAACGAGGTTGAACTAGGTATGCAGAGATACCGACGATCATAACCTCGGATAAGTAAACTATCGTGAGACAAAGGGAAATTGGTATCGTATGTAAGTGGTTCATTCGATCACAAAGTAATCGTAGAAATATGTGGGAGCCATATGAATTTCCAGATTCCTCTATTGGTTATTGTTCGGAGAAGTGTCTCGATCATGTCCGCATAATTCACGAACCGTAGGGAGACACACTTAAGGATTCGACGTTGTTTGAGTAGTTATGGTATTATGAGAAAGAGACCAAATGTTGTTCGGAGTCTCGGATGGGATCCGGGATATCACGAGGTGATCCGGAATGGTCCGGAGAATAAGATTCAAATAAGGAAAGTCCCGTTTCGGAGTTCGGGAATGATTCCGGTGTTTTCATCGGGAATGTTCTAGAAGGTTCCGGATTGTCCGGCACTCCGGGGGGGGGAGGGTACATGAGTGTGTCATTGAATGATTTCATCATGTACTAAGTGTTCTTGCTGTTCCAAAAACATGAAAGTCAAATTGCCAGTTTGAAAGTCAAACGGCTAAAACAGGAAACTGTGGGAAACAAGCAAGAGGAGTTGGAACCAACTTGGAGGAGGAGTCCCACTCCTCCAAGCCGGCGCCCAGCCCAAGGCCGACTTGGGGAGGGACTCCCCTCCCCTGGCCGCGCCTCCCCACCCATAAAAGGAGGGGCAGGGCTCCCCTCCTAGAACACACAAGTTCCTATCTTCTACCTCCGGTTTAGAGCCGTTTTGGTTTAGAGCTTCTAATTGCTTTAGCCAGCGGTTTAGAGCCTTCTAATTGGTTTAGAGCCTTCTAATTGGTGTGTCTAATTACTAGACCACTAATAGCCTCTCTCATAAGCTCCACCATACTCGCACCGGCTTAAGGCGAAGCCCTGCGGGATTTCCCCTCTACTTCCAGTACCACGCCGTTGTGCTGCCGGAATCGCGAGGAGAGTGCTACAACCTCCGCTGCCTGCTGGAACAAGGGAGAGGAAGGTCTTCGTCGAGTACCGAACGTGTGACCGACTGCGGGAGCGCTGCCGGAACGTGGCGCCGGAAGGATCGTCTACACGATCTTGAGATCGGAAAGAGTACGACTACATCACCCACGAGAATCTGCTCTCGTTAACCGCTTTGGAATCTTCGAGGGTAAGTTATTCCATCGACTCGTTGCTACAATCTAGTAGATAGATCTTGGCTTGTTTGTTTGTATGCGATAGAAAATTTTTGTTTTCCATGCTACGAACCCCTACAGTGGTATCAGAGCCGTGTCTATATGTAGATCTGTTGCACGAGTAGAACACAATGGTCATTGTGGGCGTTGATGCTTTTATTGTCGATTGCTTCTTGTGTACTTTGTATCTTGCGGTATGTTGGGATGAAGCGGCCCGGGCTAACCTTACATGACATCGTTCATGAGACTTGCTCCACGCTTGACATGCAACTTGTATTGCATAAGTGGCTTTGCGGGTGCCTGTTTCTCCTAGCACAGTTAAGATCCAATTTACAACGGGTGATCAACAATGATAGTATCAATGTTGTGGTTCTTGTTCGTAAGTTAGAAAGACACTTATTGAAAGCCCCAAACCACGTAAAATATGCAAAGAAAGTAGAGGCGTCTAACTTTGTTTTGCAGGGGTGTGCAGTGATGTGATATGGCCATGATTGTGATTATATATGATGTATGCAATGTTCCTTATTGTAAGTTGGCAACCGGCAGGAGCCATATGGTTGTCTTTAATTTTGTTAAGACCCGCGTGTCTATTCAAAGTAGTTGTAATAGTTGAAGCTGGTGGACGACAACCATGGAGAAGCGTCATTGACCTTGATGCAATGCCGGTGATGATGGAGATCATGTTCGTGCTTGTAGATGGAGATCAGAAGCACAAAGAAGAAAGGCCATATCATATCACATATTATGAATTGCATGTGATGTTAATCCTTTATGCATCTTGTATTACTTAGTAGACGACGGTAGCATTATAAGATGATCCCTCATGCACATGAATTTCAAGTTCGAAAGTGTTCACCCTTAGTATGCACCGTTGCTAATGCTTGTTGTTTCGAAGCACCACGTGATGATCGGGTGTGTTAGATTCCGCAAGTGTATACAACGTAAGCAAGCCAGATTTGCTTATGCGGTAGCTAAGGTTTGATCTTGACGAGCCTAGCATGTACAGACATGGCCTCAGGAACACGGATTACCGAAAGGTAGAGCATGAGTCATATAGTAGATATGATGAACATGTTGATTGTTCGCCGTTGAAGCTATATCAACTCTCGTGATGATCGGTTTTTGATGTGGTGGATTTGGTTCGTGTGATCACTAAAACAATGTGAGGGATATTGTTTTGAGTGGGAGTTCACCAAGATTAATTTAATTATTAATTAGAACTCAATTTATCATAAACTAAATCAAAGTGAATTTGCATAGTTGTTGTAGTCATTGGCATCCGTTTACCACCTTGCGCCTAGTTATAATTGAGATGATAGAACTATAGAATTCTGGTTAGTTACTTTACTAACTGGTATCGTATTGTTTTGAAGTGTTAATCTAAAGATTAAAAGTTCTATTGCAAACTTTCAGTAAGTTCCGGTTACTCCATGAAGTTTAATAATTAGTATTAAATCAAGAGTAACAATTCCAAGTGTTAGTATATAAGTATCATGTTTGTCTCCATGATTCTTGATATTCAAAGGATTCTCTTAATATCAAGGTTATCTAGGATCTGAAAGGGTTGTTTCAGAAACCATGATGTGTGGAAGATATTGTGATATCTGAAACAAAGTTTTGGTTGCAACATGATAGAGTATAATATGGCAAAAGTCATGTTCTCATATTTGATGAGAATTTGCAAAAGGTTGGAGACACTAGTTGTCCTAATCCTCCAAAAGGTTTTGGAGAGCAACATTATACTTGCGATTCATCTTTATAAGCTAAAAGTAGCTTGATCATGGATAATTCCATGATAAGGGTGAATATTTGATGTAGGTAAAATATTTACTACACCAAGAGATTACTAAAGAAAGGAATTTGGAAGAACACCAAACATTTGATGATGGTGATCTACTTCAAAGTGCAAGTCCAAAGACATTGGTATTTAATTATACACGCTTTGGATTATGTGTCATATGTATGACTCCACTATTGATGTTGATAGATTCTTTCAAACAGAAAAGAAAATACTGAAAGAGAATCTCATAAATATATGGCAGAAAAGAAAAGACTAGAATTGTTCAGTTTAAGTATATAGATGATATACATGTTATGGCTATATTCTTTGCTCGTTAAACAATGTGGTTCTTAAGTATTTGATACTGAATTTGTTGGTGTGAATCGTCATACGAAACAACACAATTCATTAACTACAATGGCCTAAGTAACTAGCAAAAGAATATGTGATGATGTTCATCGAGAACAAAATAAAGGGTTATTGTGTTGCTCGTTAAACATCAAAGCTTGCCTTCAAAGATTTGTTTTATCAGGTATTATGAGAACAAAAGGGTTGTTCAAATAATTGCCGTAATCCATAAAAGATGGATGATTCGCAAATCTCGTTGGAGACATCACATCCATAAAACTAGTGCTAAAAATGTCGAAAGACAAATTGATTGAAAGATCACTTAGGAAGTGACATCGCCGTTTAAATTATATTGGAAAGAAAACATGAAGAAAATCCATATGGATGGAATTTTGGAGTCTATTTGATTTTGATCAAATGACGCTTGTGAAACTTTCCTAGAGATAATTAAAACTTCGTTCATAGGCCGAAAGGGAACGAATGACTAGCTTATTAGAACTTGTACATATTGTTGTATGAAATCCATTATGTGTAGTCAAGAGCGATGGATTTCAACTTCATATGCTTTCTCCGAAAATTTGAGTGAATATATGAATATTTACTTAATAAGGATGAAGTATGAAACATTTGAAAAGTTCAAAGACTTTCAAGATGAAGTGCAAAATCATTGTAACAAGAATATAAACAGTTTATGATAAAGATCATAAAGGAAGATATTTGAGTTACAAGTTTAGCATAATACCTAAGATTTAAGGAATCGTTCCGTGGATTTGCATTTCCCGAAACACCATAAGAGTATGGAACGTTCGAGGTATGTAATTAAACCTTGTTTGACATGGTTAGATCAAAGGTATAATTCATAAAACTGCTATTATATTTTAAAGATTAAAAGCTTTAGAGATTACCGTTTTTCCACTGAAAAGAGCTCCATCATAATCCGTTGAAATGACACCATATAAGATTATGGTTTGGGATAAAACCCAAGTTGTCCTTTCTTAAACATTGGTATGCTATGCATAAGAAAGATGTTTGCAACCAAAGTCGGATGAACCTGTCTTTGTATGTTATTTCGAATAACTGTTAAGTACTCCTCCATAACATCGGAGATAAAAGTGTTTGTCACTTAAAACGTCAAGTTTCTTTTAGAAGGAATTTTTCGTGAAAAGTTAAGTGGGAGGACAATAGAAACTTTGATAAGGTTAAAAGAACCTTAGCTGTATGTGCAGAGTTGCGCAGCACCGAAAAGTGTTTCGGAGGCAGCAACAAAGCTCATGGTTCATGTACCTCAAAGGTTGTGGTCACGGAGATCCAAGTTCCTATTGAAACAAGTAGGTCGGATGAACAATCAAATACCAAGATTTGAAGGTTGAATCATTATTTGAGAATAATAAACCGACTACATGCAAAGAAGCGATGATGGGCCCTGACTCCGTAAAATGGCTTGAAGCCATAAAATCCGTGATAGTTCCATATACGAGAGATCAAGATTTGAACTTGAAAGACCCTCTGGGAAGGTACAAGACCTTACAGTCGTATTTGGATCTATAAAGAAATAGACATGGATGTTTCACATCTATGAAATAGTCGACATGTTGGGAAAGAGTTCACAACAATGTTCAAAGGTTGACTATGACAAGATTTAATCTGTCATAGTGATATTTAGTCTAGACGGATTAATGTAGCAACCACTACATATAATTTGTTATATGGTAATTGAATAAACAAAACAAGTTCTTCTAATAGAATCGTTACCTAGGACATGTGCATAACACGGTCCATAGGGTTTTGTTAATTCAAAGGATGCTAAAAGCATATGCAAACTTCAATGGTTAAAGTGAGCATCGCGGAGTTGGAATCTTCACTATGATGAAACTGTTAAAAGAGTTTAATTTCATCAGAGACAATGAAGATGCTTGCGTTTGCAAGAAATTAAGTGGGAGCGCTAAGACATTTTTCTAATACATTATGTGGAGGACATATTGTTGATTAGAAAAGATGTATCTTTTATTAAACACATATTAAGAATTTCATCCCGATGAAAGACTTAGGCAAAACCCAAATATTTGGCATCAATAGACGCTAATATGGTTGTGCCAGAAGTACATAGACAAGATATTGAATGAGTTCAATATAGAAACTACAAGAGAGGTTCTTGTCGCACAGAAAGGATTGAATGAGTTCAATGTTGATGATATATTCAAGTGTATTGACATTTGGTAAAGTGAAACAAATAATCAAGTATAGATTGATACTTGATGTATGAAATCACAAAGAGTATTTATGTCAATCATACTGTGATATGTACAAATCCAGATATGTCCTATGCTCTAAATGTTGTGAGCATATACCAGAATGATTCGTAAGATGATCATTGGACAATAGTAAGGATATTCTTATGATCTTTTGAAAGAACTAAGAGTATAATATTTGTAAAAGTGACAAATAGATGGTTAGTTCATTGTAAAAGTACTACATTGATACTAGCTTGGTCACAAAGTACAAATTAAGTTTATCTCAATCTAAACTAAGGGTGGCACAATATAATGGAAAGTGAGTTCCATAATGGATTTGGATGAGTTCCAAGGTTAAGACATTGTGACAGATACTACAACAAAAGGCTAAGTATATGACTGCTATTTTAGCAGCAAAAGAGGGCATTTGTGTCAAGTAGTTTGTTATCAAACTAGGTGTAGTTCACAGTGGGATAATACTATGAAGATATATTGTGCGACAATATTATCAACATGTTTTAACCCCAAAGAGCTAAAGGTCACACCGAAAGACCAAATTTATACAAAGCCATCTCATTAGAGAATGAGTGATGCGTAGAGACGCAAAGACATGCAATTACACACGGACCTGGAAGTGTCAGATCCGGAGATCAGTTGACCACTAGCAATCATGTACATACAACACCAGAAAGCCATAGGTGTTGAATACACAAAGGTTTGAAACTAGATTATTGACTCTAGTGCAAGTGGGAGACTGTTGGAGATATGCCCAAGAGGCAATAATAAAGTGGTTATTATCATATCTTCACACTTATGATAAATGTTTACATACCATGCTATAATTGTATTAACCGGAAACATTAATACTTGTGTGATTTGTAAACTAAAATAAGAGTCCCTAGTAAAGCCTCTTGTTAAACTAGCTTGTTGGTTAATATATGATCATGGTTTCCTGATCATGAACATAGAGATGTTATTAACAACAGGATCATATCATTAGGAGAATGATGTGATGGACATACTCCTATAGATAAGCGTAGCATAAAGATCAAAGTCATTTCAATAGTTCAATTGCTATATGCTTTCTGATACATAGTAATCTAATTCCTTCGACCATGAGATCATGCATATCACCTTTACCGGATGGATATTTTGATGACATCAAACACCACACCGTAACTGGGTGGCTATAAAGGTGGCATTAAGTGTTCGGAAAGTATTGGTTGAAACACATGGATCAAGAGTGGGATTTGTCCATCCATATGACGGATAGATATACTCTGGGCCCTCTCGGTGAAATGTCATCCAATTAGCTTGCAAGCATGTGACTGGCTCACAAGGGATCACATATCACGGGAACGAGAAAAGAGTACTTATCGGTAACGAGGTTGAACTAGGTATGCAGAGATACCGACGATCATAACCTCGGATAAGTAAACTATCGTGAGACAAAGGGAAATTGGTATCGTATGTAAGTGGTTCATTCGATCGCAAAGTAATCGTAGAAATATGTGGGAGCCATATGAATTTCCAGATTCCTCTATTGGTTATTGTTCGGAGAAGTGTCTCGATCATGTCCGCATAATTCACGAACCGTAGGGAGACACACTTAAGGATTCGACGTTGTTTGAGTAGTTATGGTATTATGAGAAAGAGACCAAATGTTGTTCGGAGTCTCGGATGGGATCCGGGATATCACGAGGTGATCCGGAATGGTCCGGAGAATAAGATTCATATAAGGAAAGTCCCGTTTCGGAGTTCGGGAATGATTCCGGTGTTTTCATCGGGAATGTTCTAGAAGGTTCCGGATTGTCCGGCACTCCGGGGGGGGAGGGTACATGAGTGTGTCATTGAATGATTGCATCATGTACTAAGTGTTCTTGCTGTTCCAAAAACATGAAAGTCAAATTGCCAGTTTGAAAGTCAAACGGCTAAAACAGGAAACTGTGGGAAACAGGAAACTGTGGGAAACAAGCAAGAGGAGTTGGAACCAACTTGGAGGAGGAGTCCCACTCCTCCAAGCCGGCTCCCAGCCCAAGGCCGACTTGGGGAGGGACTCCCCTCCCCTGGCCGCGCCTCCCCACCCATAAAAGGAGGGGCAGGGCTCCCCTCCTAGAACACACAAGTTCCTATCTTCTACCTCCGGTTTAGAGCCGTTTTGGTTTAGAGCTTCTAATTGCTTTAGCCAGCGGTTTAGAGCCTTCTAATTGGTTTAGAGCCTTCTAATTAGTGTGTCTAATTACTAGACCACTAATAGCCTCTCTCATAAGCTCCACCATACTCGCACCGGCTTAAGGCGAAGCCCTGCGGGATTTCCCCTCTACTTCCGGTACCACGTCGTTGTGCTGCCGGAATCGCGAGGAGAGTGCTACAACCTCCGCTGCCTGCTGGAACAAGGGAGAGGAAGGTCTTCGTCGAGTACCGAACGTGTGACCGACTGCGGGAGCGCTGCCGGAACGTGGCGCCGGAAGGATCGTCTACACGATCTTGAGATCGGAAAGAGTACGACTACATCACCCACGAGAATCTGCTCTCGTTAACCGCTTTGGAATCTTCGAGGGTAAGTTATTCCATCGACTCGTTGCTACAATCTAGTAGATAGATCTTGGCTTGTTTGTTTGTATGCGATAGAAAATTTTTGTTTTCCATGCTACGAACCCCTACACAGGTCGTATCAGCTTCATCATATTCTTCAGTACTGTTTCCGAGTTACATTTTTCTTGTCCGTTGTATCCTTGTTCCTTCTCTCGTACGCCTCGTCCTACGTGTCACTATCATCATTGCTTTCATAGTTTTTTGGTTCCTCTACAGTATTTACTGACAGGCTACCGTTAAGCCTATACCTTCTGCGCCGCCGCTGCGACGCCTCGCGTGCCGCTTCCCTGGGGGATCGCAACCTTCCTTGTTCTGGTGTGGCCGTTGGTGTGGCTCCACTTATCGCCGTGCGTTCGTGCCGCACCCACGATCTACACAGTCAACCGCTACAGCCACGATCCCACTACCTTGTTCGTGGCTCGACTAATAAGAGGGGCACGGTGTTTGGGGATTTACTTTTCCCCTTCTCGTTCGTCTCCGCCCTTCTTCTTCCTCTCGCCTGCGCGCCTTCTCGTGGCTCCACCGCCTTGCGCTCATCGGAGCTTTCGACGGCAAGAACTCCGCCGCGCCGTTCTGCTCGCCTTGCCTGCGCTCACCAGCCTCGGGGCCGTCACCGGTGAGTCCTTTCCGGCCGCACTGCCTAGGTTTCACCGTAGATTTCTCCGCTTCGATCTCGTGTTCGTGCGGCGGTTCCTCTGTTCCTCCGCCGCCGCTTCCGTGTAAAATCACGACGGGGCCTTGTAGCTCTAAACTCCCCTCCGCCGCCAACTCTTCTTCCGTCGATCTCTCCGGCGAACCACCCATGTCTAGCTCCTTTAGTGGTGCTCTGGTTGAGGATGATGATGCTGGCTCTGGGCCCGAGCGAGGCTCGTGGCAAGGTTCTTCCGTTACGCGCCGCGAGATTGAGTGGCTTATCCGAACTCGGAGGATTCCCGCCGAGGTCTCCTGTCGCTTACCCGGCAACGAGTCCTCTCCGGATGTCAGGGAGGGTGAGTATGTGGTTTTTATGTCGCATTTCGCGCGTGGGTTCGGTCTCCCTCTTAGCGACTTTGCTAGAGAGTTTCTCGACTACTTCGGCCTTCAGCCGCATCATCTTCCTGCGAACGCCATTGCTTCTCTTTCTGCTTTTATCTCCGCCTCGGAGGGATACTTCGGCCTGTGGCCGTCAGTGCATGTCTGGTCGAAGTTCTTCCAGATTCGTTCTAATGTAATCCCTGACAAATCTCTGCACCCCTCCGATAAATCGCTTACCCAATGTGGGGCAGCGTCCATTACACCTCGGAGGAAGTCCGTATTTCCTCGTGTCACCGGGTTAGAGTCGTGCAAGAAGTGGCACAAATCCTTCTTTTACGTCAAGAATAGAGGGATAGAGGACAAGATTCGGCTCCCTGCCTTCTCAATTGGTCCGCCTTCTAAAGTGAACTGGCTCTACAACCCGAGGAAAACTCATGCCTTGGCCGAGGCTTTTGAGATTCGGCTTAAAGAGTTGATCCGCGCCGGGTTATGCGGCGAAGACCTGATGGCTACTTTCATTAGTAGCCGAATCTGCCCATTCCAGAAGCGGACTCACAAGCTGTGCTACATGAGTGGTCCCCTCGACCCTAACCGAGTCTCGGCTGTGGAGCTGGACAACTACCTTATCCACAAGCGCGTCCGAGCTATCTTCAAGACGGAGATGCCTGAGGATTGGGCTTGGGGATTGAAACCGTTCACCCGCGATCACCCGCCTCCCGAGGTAAGCTTAATCAATAACGTTCTGCTATTCCATTGTTTTCGTAACGGATTCCGCTGACTTTCTTTGTCCTTGTCTTGCAGAGGTTCGCAGAGCAGAAGAATGAGGACGCCGAAGTTTTGTTGCTTCCGTGGCCCGCGGACCGGAGCACCCCGGATACTGGTGAGCCGGACTCCGAGGAGTTCGTCCCTAAGTCGGATCCTGCCCCGGCTCGAGTTTGTGGCAAGACTTCGACGCACGAGGAAGAAGGTGATTCGGACGCGGTCCAAATTCTTGAGGTAGTTGCCGCAATGCCTATTTCTTATGCATTTCCGGCTTCTACTTTCCCAGCTAATCCGGCCGGTCAGGTTCACGACGCCGAGCCTATTGCTTCTCGACCCCCCGTTACCTCGGGGAAACGTGGGGCTCCTGCTAGTGCCTCGGAGGCGGTCCCCAAGAAACGAACAAAGAAATCCGCTCCGAATCCTCCCAGGCGCAAGATTATGCCTGGGGTTGCCGGGTAAGCTCCTTTTACTTGTATTTCTTGTTTCTCTCTTTCTGTTTTCCATACTGACGCTTTTTTCTTTCTTATTCTTGTAGTGCTCCGCTTTCCGTTAAGCCCGGCGGTCCTAGCATGACTAGTGCCCGATTTGGAGGTCGTCTCCTCCTCCTGTCGATGATACCAGGATTCCCAGTCCTATTCGTGCTGCCTCTCCTCCAGCTCTGAATCCGTCGCCTCCTCGTCGCAACGTGCCTGAAACACCTTCTGTTGACACTGATCCCACTCGGCCCTCTGAGGTTTTCGTCGAATCCGTTGCCCCTTCTATGGGTCCCAGCGCTGCTACTGAGCCTCTATCTACTCCGGCAGTTTCTACAGCCATTCCAGCCTCGGCCGAAAAGGTCGTTATCTCGGCGCCTTCTGCGACCGTAACCCCTGCTGCTCCTAAAGACGCCGTCCCCACTTCCAAGGTGTCACTTCCTGCTGATGCCTCCTCTAAGGCGAGAAAAGCTGTTGCCGCCAAGACTTCCTCTTCTCAGAAAGGTCTTGTCGGCTCTTCTCAGCCGAGTATCGCCGACGTGCTGCGTAAGGGAGCTGCGCCTACCAAAGCCCCCGTTGCCTCGGCCGCCAGCACCCAGCTTGCTCTTCATAAGAGCCCTGCGGCCGCAGTGGTTGAACAACCTGTCCGGGGTAAGGTCTTAACTCGGACAGCCAGTGGGAACAGCCTTGGTGCGCTGGTGGAGTATGCCAATAATTGGAACGCCGCTGATCAGTTTGAGGGTAATCCTATCAACCGGCCCTTTCAGCTTTCCGACATCAGCGGCCGTTTTGACCATGCTGCCAAGTTCATCCTTGATACTAACAAGATGAATGAGGTAATTACTGTTTCTCTGAGTTTTAAATTAGTCCTTAAATGTTACTATATGCTCTAGTCCCCGAAACTTGCAAGGAAATAACTTGTTATATACTTGGAAGTTTAATGATCTTTGACTTAATTTTATTTCTAGGGTTCGGGAATCCGGCCATCTAGATCCGAGTTAAGTTTTGCTTGATTCGGATGTGCTTTAGCTTTGAATATCCAGCCACCTAGATCCGAATTAATTTTTGCTTGATTCGGATCTGATTTAGCTTTGAATATCCAGCCATCTAGATCTGAGTTAAGTCCTGCTTGACTCGGATCTGACTTAGCTTTGAATATCCAGCCACCTAGATCCGAATTAAGCTCTGCTTGATTCGGATCTGATTTAGCTTTGAATATCCAGCCACCTAGATCTGAGTTAAGTCTTGCTTGACTCGGATCTGATTTAGCTTTGAATATCCAGCCACCTAGATCTGAGTTAAGTCCTGCTTGACTCGGATCTGATTTAGCTTCAAATATCCAGCCACCTAGATCCGAATTAAGCTCTGCTTGATTCGGATCTGATTTAGCTTTGAATATCCAGCCACCTAGATCTGAGTTAAGTCCTGCTTGACTCGGATCTGATTTAGCTTTGAATATCCATTTACCGTTTTTCCCCATTGCTCAGGTTGCACATGATCGGAGGACTGCCGAATTCCAGAGGTTGCTTTTTTCGCACCGTAAGCTGGAAGAAAAGTATGAGAAAATCCTTCCAGTGGTAAAGAAGGCTGGTACGTCGATGGTTCCTTTTCGTTACTTTCAACGTTCTTATTTATTTGTCCGCGAGATGCCGGCTTACTTTCTTGATAAACAGGTAACATTAATAATCTCAACATTCGCCTTGAGAAGAAAGTTAAGAGCCTGGAAGGTTAGTTTCCCTTTTATTTTACACCCTTTCCCTTTCAACATGTATGCTAAGTTTCCTTATTGCGTTTGGCTCTGGTAAAGCCGAGTTGCAAAACTTTGCAGCGTCGCATCAAGATTGCATGCCCATGCCTGACGTGATGCTGCATTTTTTAGAATAAAACGCTATTCATTTGGCGCAACTACAAGAAAAAGATGATGAAATAACTCGCCTGCGATCCGAGGTGGATACTCTCAAGCTCTCTCAGAAATCCGAACTGGAAAAGGTCAACCAAGAATTTTCCGAGGAGAAGAATCGGTTGGCTTTGGAGCTGCAGAAGAACAAAGAACTCCTCGAGGCTGCCGAACTAAAGACTCAGGGGTTGAGCGAGGAAATTGCTCGTTTTGAGAAGAGCAAGGTCGAGTGGGCCAAAGACCTTCAGATAATGATGAGTTTCATTCATCGTAAGCTACTTAACACCGCCGAATTACATTGTTCTTTTTTGTTCCCGCTACCACCTGACACGTTCATGCTTTGCGCAGATCATTTCCCCGAGGCCAAGCCTGTGAGTTCTAAAGCGGTTCTTGCAGCTCGCGTGCGCCGAGGTGTTTCTGTTGCCGCTGACTCGGAGTACTTGTAACACCCTCAGAATCGACCCTATGCAAGTTTCAGCGATTCCCGCCAAACCCGCATAGAAACGATTCAAAGGTGCCCACCAGGCACTTTTGTGCGGGTGGAAAACGAAGTAATAACATTACACAACAGTCCTCGATGGGACCCACCGAACAGATATATATACAACAGCGACTCAATGAGTCAAGAATACAGATATAATATACAAAGATCCAAATCACCTTGAAAATGATAGAGCGTCCGACTACGGACAAGATGCAAATGGGGCTATGAGCCCTGAAGAATAACCAATGGTGTCCATAACCCTGCCCAGGCCAAGCCGGAAGGGTAACCCTGCTAACGACGTCGATCTCAAAACCTGCTTAAACAAAAGGGATGCCGACAAAGGGCAAAGGAAAAAGAGGAGCGTCAGTACTGAGGCCAGTACACGGCGAGACTAGAGTTCGGCGGTCCTTGCCTACATAGGTATGGTGGATAGCAGCGGCAGCGCAACATGCACTAAACAACCTATAGAGACTCGATAAACAGGCGGCTATCAGAGAGGGGTAAGAAAGACCTATCCGGAACCAACCTGATACTAACACCAAACAATCCCATCCTGGTATTCCCCCTCGACACCAAACGAGGAAGTCCACCGAGGAACTCACACAGTTGGCAGTTTTATTTATTCGGTTATTGTTGCAGCAATTACTAGTCAGGCGTAGATAATCGTCCTGATAAAATAAACAGTGGGCCGTTTTAGTTAACCATTCCGTTGTAGTTGCGACACTTACTAGTCAGATACAATTAGCATGAGATATCCCGAAACCCAGTAGTTGTTGGTACTTTTATTTAGCCATTCGTTGTAGTGAAGCTGATTACTAGTCATATCGGATACAAGTCAATTTATAACAGTAAACTTTAGTTATAGTTGTCTATGATCAAGCACTATGCTCCAAGTCGTCCATAACCGCGGACACGGCTTCTCGAAAAGATTTAACCCTGCAGGGGTGCACCAAAGTATCCACACGCACTTCGACCCTTTTTGCCAGATCAATTAACATACACCCATCGGTATGTCGGCGGGGCCTAAGTCATAACGTTTCCCAGACCCAAAGCAAGCACGGGGGGCCACCCCACTAAGTACACCCGCAACGAAGTCGGCCGGTCTCCGAGACGGACTCAGGGTTTGCGACAGTGGCTGTAAACGACAGGGGATCCCAAAACTGGGCCTGTCGATACCGCGAAAACACTCCGCTTCCAAAACAGTACAGGTGCTATCCATCGCACAATTTAAATAAAGCGGTAAAACATGGCATAAGTACAGAATAGTAATAAAGCCCCAAACTACTTGTGGCCCCCAGTACAGTACTTTGAAATCAGGTACTAAATCGATGGGGGGCCCATATCTCCCCACATGTGGTTAGCGCGCTCGATCTCGGAACAGGTGTCAAGAACTCGGGGTCCTACGGGACACAAGTGGGCAGTCGGAAACCAAATATTATCTATCACCCACCGGTGCCTCTGCATTTACCTACTTCAATTTTAGTTATTAACAATAATTAAAATAAACGGTAACTAAAACCATGATCATCTCCAACATTAAACATGCGGCATTACTCCAACAACTGTGGTACTGGAAGACACGCAGCAGCACTTGAGCAAGCGACTACGACGCGCAAGTCCAACTATCTACCAAACAACAGGTATTAGGATGTGTCCAAGGTAATATAAGGCTGCACGGGATATCATGGGTACGGAAACTAGAGCATCGCAACACAGATAGCAATAGATCAACAGGAGGGAATAAATACTATAAAATTAAGATAGGTAGAAAGGGGGAGATGCTCGCCTGAAAACATTGCCGAAGGTTCACCCGAAGATCGGGTCGACACTCGCAACATCTCAACGGCCTTATCCGCGAAGAACCAAAACACTAGAATAAACACCGGATGCACCATTTAATACAACGGCAGAAGATCGGCATGATGCATGTATGATGTATGACATGGCAAGATGCGATGCATTTAGGTCATATTAAGCGGAACCGGGGGTCCCGACAATTAATTAAACGGTTCAAGTTGTTTAGATACCCCGCAATTTAAATGTTGTTTTAACAGGACAAAACATGGCATCGGTTCGCTACACAAATTTAAATGGGACCAATATACGACTAGATTTGCCCGCATATGGGCCCCATATTTAATTTAGGTGAATCGGCCTAAGGCCCCCAATCCACAGACAAGTATGCATGCATGAACAATTTAATATGCAACAATTTATAAATATGGCGTTTATAAAATAGGGCTCGGATAAGGGTCACACATTAGGGTTCGACGATCTTGGGGTTCCGGGGTTCGGGGTTCGGTCTCAGGGTTCAGGGTTCGACGGGATCGGGATCGGCGGGAGCGTTCTCGGATAACAGAGTAGATCTTGGCGTTCCGCGAAGAAGGACTTGGTTCGGCGTCGGGGCGCATCGGATCCGCCCTGGTCGATGTCGTTCTTGTCGTCGAGGGCGAACTTGAGTGGATCGGGTACCGGGGTCTTCGAATCCGTGAAGTAGATCTTGTCGCGCGGTGTCCGCGATGTAGTTCTTGTCGTTCTGTGCGAATCTTGTCGTCACGAAGATCTTGGCGTGCCGAGGGTTCGGTCTCGGGGAGCGGTCTTCGGGATCGGCCTTCGGATCCGGTTAGAAGAAGTTGTCGTTCTGGGATTCTCTGGGTCCGTGGTCTTCGGGGATCTTGGTAGATGGTTCCATGTCGACGGTCATGGCGATTCCGGGGAGAGGCCTTGGCGTCCAGGAGAAGATCTTGGGGTTCCGCGTCGGCGGCCTTCGGGTACGGGGGTCTCGGCGAACTTGGCGGTTCCGAGGGTTCGACGGTTTTCGGCTGGGTCTTCAGGCAGATCTTGGGTGCCCGTTACAATGGTCGATGAGGATCTTGGGGTTCCGTCTTGTTCATCGATGGCAGACTAGGTTTCATCGTCGGGTCTTGGAGTGGCATCACGGTGGTTCTTGTCAGTCTCGGCGTCGGCCGATCTCGGTATTGGTGGAGGCATCCCTCATCAACGCAGGAACAGGTCGCAAGCAAGGAGGAGCTCATGGCGGTGGGGCTCGGGCTCGCGCGGGACGGGCGGAGCAGGGCCACCGGCGACGGGCATGCAGGGCCGACCCGCGGTGGTCGCTGGCGGTGGCCTGCTTGGACGGCGGAGGCGGGCGCCTGAGGGGAAGCCGCGGGGACGGACGGAGGAGGGCGGCGCGAGGCGGAGGTCGGCGCCGGGGGACAGCGGGCTCGCTGACGGGGGCAGAGGCCGGCAGAGGAGGTCGACGGGGGGGCGCATCGGCGGTCGCCGGCGGGGAAGGAGAGGCGGGGATGCGGACTCCGGCCAGAGGGCGGCGGCGATGCGGGACCCAGAGCGGCGGCGGGGACGGGCGCGGCCCGGGCCGGCGACGAGGGGGAACGGAGGCGGAGGAGAGGGAACAGGGCGGCGGGGTGCTCGCGGTGGCGACGGTGTGGAGGAGGCGGCCGGTCGAGCGGCGGGGCCGGGCTGCTCTGGCGGCGAGCGAGGCGAGGGGCAGGCGGCGCACGCAGGGGAGGGTGGAGAGGAGGCCGACGGGAAGCTCGCAGGCGGGAGCGGTCGAGGTGGCGTCGACGGCGGCGGAGGAGAACGGGGAGGCTACGGCCGGAGAGGAGGGAGCATCTGGCGGCGGGCGCTCGTGGAGGGTGGCCGCGCGGCGGCGGTTGGTGGATGCAGGAGGGGAGGGGAGAGCGGGTCGGGGGAGAAAGGGAGAGAGCGAGGTCGCAGGAGGAGGGGACGCGTGCGGGGGAGAGAGGAGCGTGTGGGGGAGGTGGGGTCGAGGGGACAGGCAGGTGGTGGGGCCCGCGGGGCCGGAGTGGGGGCCAGATGGGGTCCGAGGCGTGGGGACGCGCGGGTGGGGCCCAGGTGTAAGGGAGAGGGTGGCTGAGTGGGTGGCGTGTGTTTGTGTGAGAAAGAGAGAGGGGGGATGGGGGCTGGATTGATGAGGTGGCAAGGTGGGTAGGGAATTGGGGGAGGGGTGAGGTGGCGAGCTGGGATAGGTGGGTAGGATAGGTTTGGGTGGGAATAGGATTTAGGTTCTAGGTGGACCGATTTATTCTGGGGGTGGTCGACTGGGTCGAATCGGCCCGTTCGACTGCCCCACTAAAAATAATTAAATATTTTATTTATTTCAAACAGGGCTTTTGCAAACCGATAGCAGACAAAACAAAATAATCCGGAGACCCGGGTTTTGCGTTTGGAACATAGACGGGGCGTTTAGAAAACAAGAACAGGTTTTCCCGCAGATGGTTTTATGCAAGCAAATGCAAGATGATGACGATGCTCAAATGCAAGGTGGCATGATGACATGAGCATGCGGTCATGATGATGCAATGCACAAAAACAACGCGATTTTCTAGTAGTGGTTTTGCGGGATGCCACAGTACTCAATGGAGGATTTCCTGGTTGCAGTTGGTGCTGCAGTTGGCCCAATGAAAATTATGGGTCGGGACCTGGTGCAAGCAGCCATCCGAGCTTACCACGTTCTTTGGCCGAATACATCTGGTACTCCTGATATTAACGAGGTCGAATTACTAGTACAAAGAATCATGGCATCTGAGAGGCAACTGAGTCTCTGGAGGGAATCAACCGGGCGTGCTGGCGCTGATATGGCCCTTACTGTCATCATGTCATGGTACGAAGACATTTCTCTAGACATCCTGAGAAATCTACGCACCGGTTCTCGTTGGGTTGAAGACCCCACCTTCGTTGATCTTCGGCAAGCTCGCGCCTTCCAACTCGTCGAGTATGCCGACATACATACCTGGAATGAAGGGCCGAGTTTCCTTCCAAATCCGGATGAGGACGTCATAGTTGAAGATGCCTCAGATGACAATTCGACTGAGCAAGGAGAGCGTGAGGATAATTCGGCCACATCTGAAAGCTCAAGTTCAAGCTCGGATAGCGGCGGCGACGCGCGGTCCTCCTCCAAAGGTACTGGGCACTCAACTGCACAGACGGATGCTCCTGAGCAGCCTCGAGCTTCCGCTGAAGTTGCACTTGGTTCTACAGAGTGTGAGGCAACCTCGGTTGAAGTTCCTCCTACCTCGGAGTGCCCAGCGCGTGACCAAGTCGCTGCCTCCCCTGCGAACGATGCTTGAGTTATCTCTTATCCCTGGCATGCCGGGCGTATGATGTACGCGAAACTGTCTGTACCGTTGTATGACTTGAATTTCTTTTGCTGTGTACCGTTGTGACATATATGCTTATAGCTGTTAGCATTTGGTTAAGTTGTTGTTTGTCCGAATTCTTGCTTTGGTGGCCTCTAATTTCCTGATTTTAGGATTTATCCTTGCCTTCGTTTTTTCATGAGTGGTGCTCTGAACGGCGGTTGACTACCACCTTGAGAGAATATATGGGAATCCCTGAATTGTTGTTCATCGCGTCGAACCTCAATATGTAAACCAACTTTCGGAAATTATAAAACTAATACGGGTGCGCTCAATATAAAACTGAAACAGCATGTGGCAGTTCCCGAGTCGCTGCTCTGGGTGCCGAGGTTTTAAATACCTAACATGAAATTGAGATAACATACAGCAGTCCCCGAGTCACTGCTCTGGGCGCCGAGGTTCAAATACATAACATGAAATTGAGATAACATATAGCAGTCCCCGAGTCACTGCTCTGGGCGCCGAGGTTTAAATACATAACATGAAATTGAGGTAACATATGGCAGTCCCCAAGTCACTGCTCTGGGCGCCGAGGTTTAAATACATAACATGAAATTGAGATAACATACAGCAGTCCCCGAGACACTGCTCTGGGCGCCGAGGTTCAAATACATAACATGAAATTGAGGTAACATATGGCAGTCCCCAAGTCACTGCTCTGGGCGCCGAGGTTTAAATACATCATTGGATCTTGACCTTGAGATACAATGTTATGAGTAAAATGGTCGAAGTAAAGCTACATTCCATGGACGCTTCGTTTCTTCACCGGCTTTGTCTGCCCTGTTCTTTCCGGGAGACTGAGCGTCGACTAGATAATAGGCGTCGTTGTGCAACGCTTTGCTCACAATGAATGGTCCCTCCCATGGAGGTGACAACTTGTGCATGCCGGTCATACGTTGTACCAGTCGGAGGACTAAATCTCCTTCTTTGAATACTCTTGGATTCACCTTCTTGCTGTGATATCGTCGCAGGTTCTGCTGATAAATAGTTGATCGTGACAATGTCAACTCTCTGGCTTCTTCTAGCAGGTCTACAACATCTTGCCGAGCTATCTCGTTTATCTCCGAGGTTGTTACTGAGTAACTCTTGGCGAGTCATATATTATGTCGGCTGGAAGTACGGCCTCTGCCCCGTAAACCAAGAAGAATGGTGTATAATCTGTTGATCTATTTGGAGTAGTCCTGAGGCTCCACAATACGGCTGGGAGTTCCTCAATCCAACATCCTGCCGACCTTTGCAATGGTTCGACAAGTCGTGGTTTTATTCCTGTTAACACCAATCCATTAGACCTTTCCACTTGCCCATTGGATGCTGGGTGAGCCACAGAGGCAATATCTAGTCTTATGTGCTTCTCTCGGCAAAATCTGGCGAAAGCTCCTTCTGCAAAGTTTGTGCCATTATCTGTAATAATACTGTGCGGATACCCATATCTTAATATAATATCCTTGAGAAATTTCACTGCCGTGGACCCATCGCACTTTTTTATTGGTTTCACCTCAATCCATTTTGTGAACTTGTCCACCATAACCAATATGTGGGTCATTCCTCCTCGTGCCGGCTTGAATGGTCCCACCATATCTAAACCCCATACAGAAAATGGCCAAGTGATGGGTATTGTTTTTAACTCGGCCGATGGCATGTGTATTTTGGTTGCGAATTTCTGACATCCATTGCATTTCTTAACTAATTCTTTTGCTTCTTTCAATGCCGTCGGCCAATAAAATCCATGCTTGAATGCCTTGGCTACTAAGGCACGAGATGAGGCATGGTGCCCACATTCTCCTTGGTGTATGTCTAGAAGGATCTCCTGACCTTCTGCCGAACTTACACACTTCTGCAACACGTTTGTGACGCTCCTTTTATACAACTCATTGTTTATGATTGTATAAGCTTTTGCTCTCCTTACGGTTTGTCTAGCTAATACCTCATTACTCGGCAACATCGCGTCTTTTAGGTAAGAAAATATGGGTTGCGCCCATAACGGTGTTACTTTTTCTGATGTGATCTCACTGTCTATCTCCATGTTCTCTGCCGACATATATGTCTCGGCTTTTCCCATGATTGCGCTTACCTCGGCTGTTCTCCTCTTGGGGGGGTTCCGAGTTATACTGCGGATCTACCTCCATTGGCGTGTGATCTTCTGCAGAATTTGCTGGGATAAAGATAGATTCGGATTCTGGTGATGGGATTATTGATGGTTTCCTGAGGTGCTCCAGGGCAATACCTGGAAGGAATTGATTGCCGGGTTGATCCTAATTTTCACAATGTGTCGGCGGCATCATTTTCTGCCCGAGGTATGTGGTGAAATTCACATCCTTCAAAGTATCCACTGATTTTTTGCACATGAAACCTGTATAAAGCCATATTAGCATCTAATGCGTCCCAACTGCCTGATACTTGCTGTACTACTAGATCCGAGTCACCATAGCATAAGATTCGGCGTATGCCAATTTCTTTTGCTACTTTCAATCCATGGACTAGCGCTTCATATTCGGCTACATTGTTGGACGCAGCAAAATGTATTTGTAATACATATTTCAATTGGTCTTTTTTAGGCGAGGTTAACACTATTCCCGCTCCCAAACCATTCCTTAGTTTGGAACCATCGAAATGCATAGTCCAGTAATTTGGATCTGGCAATGGTGGCTCATACTGCACCTCGGCCCAGTCCACGAGAAAGTCAGCGACAGCCTGAGATTTGATTGCATCTCTTCTATCAAATTGTGGAGCGTATGGTGATAACTCGATCGCCCATTTTGCTATTCGGCCACTTGCGTCTTTGTTGCTCAATATGTCGGCTATGGGTGCCTCACAGATTACTTTGATGGGATGCTCTTCGAAGTAATGTTTAAGCTTTTTCGCCGACATATATACTCCATAAGCCATCTTCTGATAATGCGGGTAATTCTGCTTTGAAGTGGATAACACCTCACTTAGATAATACACCGGCCTCTGAATCGACTTACCATCTTCAAGTCGTTCCACTACGACTACAGTACTCACTACTCTGTTGGTAGCCGCTACATAGAGTAACATAGGCTCTTTTGATAATGGAGAAGCCAAAATTGGTGCCGTAACCAACATCTTTTTCAACTCACGAAATGCGAGGTCTGCTTGTGGAGTCCAAATGTATTTATCTGATTTTTTCATCAGCTGATAGAGCGGCAGTGCCTTCTCTCCTAGCCGACATACAAATCGACTAAGCGAGGCCAGACAGCCCGTGAATTTTTGTACATCATTAAAACATTTTGGCAATTCCATTCTTTCTACTGCTTTTATCTTTGTTGGATTAGCCTCGATACCTCGGCTAGATACAAGGAAACCGAGTAATTTTCCTGCCGGCACGCCAAATGTGCATTTCTCTGGATTAAGCTTCATTCGGAACCTTCTCAGGTTCGCAAAAGTCTACCGTATATCTTCTAGTAATGTTTTGCTTTCCTTAGTTTTGATGACCACGTCATCTACATATACTTGTACATTTTTTCCTATCTGATCATGCAGGCATTTTTGCATGCATCTCTGATATGTCGCTCCTGCATTTCGCAGGCCAAATGGCATTGTGCGATAACAATAAGCCCCGTACGGGGTAATAAATGCAGTCTTTATTTGATCGGCCGGATTTAACGGTATCTGGTGGAAACCAGAATACGCATCTACAAACGATAATAGCTCACAACCAGCGGTCGAGTCAATGACTTGGTCTATTCTAGGCAATGGAAAAGGATCTTTTGGACACGCCTTGTTCAGGTTGGTGTAATCGATACACATTCGCCATACAATGGCTACATTGGGATCATCTTTCTTCTTTTCTACTAGCACCGGATTCGATAACCAATCCGGGTATAACACCTCCATGATGAACCCGGCTGCGAGGAGCCGAGCTATTTCATCTCCTATTACTTTTCTCCTGTCTTCGGCGAAGCGGCGGAGAGGTTGCTTCACCGGCCTTGCTCCTGGCCTTACGTTCAAAGAGTGCTCAGCCAACTCCCTCGGAACACCTTGCAGATCTTGAGTTGACCATGCAAATATGTCCCGATTCTCACGGAGGAAGTTGGTGAGCTCGCTTTCCTATTTAGCGTCCAGGCCTGCACCAATAGTAACAGTACGCTCTGGGAATTGTTCATCAATCTGAAATTTCTTCGTCTCTTTAGTCGGCTGAAAAGAGACACTGCCATGTGGGTTGGCCAGCGCCGGCATGTTCAGCTGTGCCGACTGAGCGAGGGCTGCTACTTCTTGAATCCTTCTCTTTTCTCTTGCTATAACCAATGACTCGGCCAAATTTGACCCGGCTGAAGCACACTCCATTGACTTCTTGTAATCCCCTGCAACTGTTATCACTCCTTGTGGTCCGGGTAGCTTCATCTTCAGATAATTTATATGACAGCTGCTCATGAATTTGGCCAGTGCGGGCCGTCCGAGTAGAGCATGATAACAACTTTCCAGATCCACCACTTCAAATTCTAAATTTTCTGCTCTGCAGTTATCTCTTGTACCGAATAACACGTCCACTCGGACTTGACCGATGGGCCCGCATGAAAGCCCCGGCACTATCCCATGGAAAGTGGTTCTCGTGGATTGCAGCATGTTCTGCGATATTCCGAGTTTATGCATGGTATCTTTGTACATGATGTTGATACTGCTTCCATTGTCAATGAGTACTTTTGAAAATTTCACGTTGATGCTTGGTCCAACGAATGTCGGATCCAACACGAGTGCATATGATCCTGGACTCAGCATTATTCCGGGGTGGTCTTTTATGCTCCAGGTCACCTCCTGATCAGACCATGGCACGTATCTTGGTACTACCGGCATAACCGCATTTACTTCCATATGCCGGCGCTGCACACTCTGCTTGTCTTGCTGTTCCGTTGTGAACACGCAATAAGACTGGTGATGTTCTCTGTAATCATTACGTCCAGTATTTGCCGGATTCGTCCTTCCATCCTGGACCTGGTTCATTACTTGATGTACTGCATCCCTCCGATCCGAGTTATCATACCTCGGGGGAGGGGGCGGTAGCATCAGTTGTTGTGTATTTGCTCCAGTTAATTGCGGTTGATGCTGGTGATGTACTTGATGGGGAGCCTGAACTCCTGCGGGGTTCCCCATTGCATTTTTCATCCATGCACATTGGCGTGTCGTATGATTGGCTGGTCTAGATGGGTTTGATGTGTGAAATTTGCACGGCTGATCTAACATGGATTCGAACGTGTATTTCGGCCTCTCCTGCATTGCTTCTTTTGCTCTGGGGTCCACTGCCTTTTTCCTTCATTCTTTGGTGTCCACTGCTGAGGTCCATTATTCTGCCGTTGAGTTGCTCCATGACTCGGCTGATCTTGTGCTACCGCTGCCACTTGGGCCGAATTATATCTATAATCCGGCCTCTCCTCTCTTCTTCTTCCTCTGAAATCGCGCCTGGATGACCCGGCCAATTCTCTTGCATAATGGTCCTGTTGCTCGCGATGATCTGCCGACATTAATTCCGGTTGCGTTGGGTCGCCTAATGCATAGGAGTCTGCTATTCTGATAGTTTCTGCCAGTGTGGTCGGCATATCTCTTTGCAGGCGTTGCCACAACACGCTTGCATAACGGCAGCCTTGCGCGAACCAAGCTATTGCTTGCGATTATATTACCCCTTCACATGAGTTTCTCAAGTTGCACCATCGAGTTAAAAACTCTCTATCTGTCTCATTCGGCCTCTGCTTGCACATGGCTAACTGTTGCGGCCTGTTTGGCCTCTTGTATGTGCTGGTAAAGTTGCTGACGAACATTTCTTCGAAATCTAACCAACAGTTGATACTGCCAGCTGGTAGATTATTCAGCCATACCCTAGCTGGTCCTTCCAACATTTGTGGGACATACCGTACTGCCCATCTTAAGTTCCCACCCGCTATCTTCACAGCAGTGGCATAGTCAATCAGCCAGTCTTGTGGCTTGGTACTTCCATTGTATGTTTTTGTGCCTCTCGCTAACTGAAAGTTCGGCACTGGTGGTTCGCTCATGATCCGTGGTCCAAAACATGTCGGGCCTGGTGGACCCTGTTCTTCCAACAACTCGGACCGGTATAGCCGGTCCAGCTTCACTCTTGCATCACTTGCTGGCAAATCTCTGTATAGGATTCTGTCCTGCATCCCATAGTGGTTATTTCCACCATGGATCGCATATTCCACCTCGGAATAACCATCATTGTACCTTTCATTCATTTGATTGTGGCGAGCTGGCCTCGCTTCTCTTTCCTGCCGAGGTTCATGCCTTGGTTGCGGGCTGAGCGGCATCTCTCTCCTTACTTCGGCCGGGGTCTGGTTTTCATGATTACCTCTCGCGGGTTCTCTTCTGCCGAGGTCTCCATTGCCTCGGCTTCCGCCGTCTTTCTCCACACGGCGGTGGTTCCTCTCCCCACTGTTACCTCGGCTTGCATTGCCTCCGTTCTCATTTGCCTTTCCAGCCATTGCTGGATCATATGGAACAATTTGCTTGTTCCTCTTTCCTGAGGTTACTGCTCTGTCCCTTCGTGCGTTATTTCCGGGTGAAGATGCTGCTGCCGCGGATAAGGCAGGCGCTGCCCCTGCCGAGTGAACCATCCGCGAGGCCCCTGGCCTTGCCGGGTTTGTTCTGAGTATTTCCTCATTTTGCTGGTTCGCGATGCGCACCAGCTCATTCACTCTTTCTTATTGTTTCTGCCGGGCTTCCCCGGTCAACCCCTCTAATTCCAATGCTGCGGCATTTGCCGCTCTCAGGTTCTTCGTCGGGGTACTGTACCTCGGCAAACCCAAATCATCTGATTCTGCTCTGTGAGCTTCATGCTCTTTGTTAATGTCATCCATGAGGTTCTTCCCTCTTAATCTTAATTTGTCCACCCGCTCGGGTGCGGTATCAAGCTTATTAGCTTTAGCATATTCTCTCAGGGTCCTATTCAAGGACTCCCGCAAGGCCGATACGTTCTTGGCCTCTACCAGCACCTTTTGCCTGGTTTCTTCTAACTCTGCCTGAGCATTTGCCGGATCAAGTATCGACGCTACAGGTGTAGTCAAGTTTTCTATGGTCGCCTGAAGAATGTTCTCTGGCCTTTCCAGAGGTGGCCCTCTTACTCTTGGTGCCTTTGGGGTGATGTCATGTAGCTCGGTCGGGTTGGTCACTGGCGGGATTACCTCAGTGGGTTGTGGCGCGGTCTGCTTGGGTGCGCCTTGTGCGCCTGTGGCGGGTTCTCTGCTTAACCCGGCTACTGCTGCTCCAGCTTGCGTTCCTGCTGCGACCATCACCTCGACGCTGCCTGCAGGATGTACTTTGGATGGACGGCTTGCTGCGTTAAGAGGTGGCTCTCCTGCAACAACAACTTGGTGAGGATAAATGCCGGTGATGTCGACGCCGACGTAAACCTTGTGCTCGCCCAGGCTGATGAAGACACCATTTCGCGGGGGAACTTTCCCTTTGAAGCTCCCTGCATTGTCGCTGACATAGTCGCAGAGACGAAATCTCTGGACCAAGCCAGAAACAACGCGCTCGCCCGTGTTGATGAAGTTTCCCGTCCGGATCATAACTCCAGCTAGCATCGCTGCTGGCCCCACGGTGGGCGCCAACTGTCGTGGTGGTGGCACGGCAGATGCCATGGGTAGGCTAAAGTATGGGGCCAATGGATGCTAGTGGGATCTGGGGAGGGAAGATGCAACTAATTCTACACACAAGAGGTTAGGGCAAAGATCTTTATTTCTCTTCTCTTGGGCTACAAGTGCTCCTCGAGCTGTATACAGGGAGAAAAGATGAACCTCACCAGCCTAACGGTACCAAAATGAGTCGATGCCCTCCTCAGGGTCCAAGCCTCCCCTTATAAAGGAGAGCCTTGGGTGCCGTTAGGGCTGACGGGGCAAGCATATTCGAGGAATATGCTTGTCCCAAAGTAGTAGTTCGGCAGCCTCCTTTCCCTGTCGCCCTTCTAACGACGGCAAGGCTCCAGAGGACCCCTCCTGCGTGCCTCGCGCTTCAGGACTGTCACCTCCGTGACCTCCTTCTGCCCCTCTGACGCTCTGCATCTTTGTGTCTTGTGCTTGGCTCCGCTCAGATTCCTTCTAGCCTGCAGCTAGAGTTTGACCTTGGGTTTCTCCTTCTCCTGCAAGCTTCGTATCATTCGGCCTTACCTTACCTCGCGTAGCTCGGCTGGTCCTTCACCTGCATTGAGATTACTCGGGCTAACCCGGCCGACCCTCGCAGTAACTCGGCCGGGTAACGCCTTAATACACATATACGGGCTTCTCGCCTTCGTACGTCGGCCGACTTATTCATGATTCGGCCAACCTAGACCGTAACTCGGAAACCAGACGGGGATTGTACCTCTGTCTTCCCCGTCTTTGACCTACCCGAGGTCAACCCCCCGACAAGTTTCCAGCTTTGTGCTCGAGTGAGCTCATGAGGCGCTTCTTGATGCCGGCGCCGATTAGGCCGTTGGCCTTTTCCACTTGCCCGTTTGTTTGCGGGTGTGCCACTGAGGCATACGTGATATTGATCCCGAGGCCTTCGCAGAAGTCCTGGAATTCTTCGAAGATGAAGTTCGATCCGTTGTCGGTGATGATGCTGTGCGGTACGCCAAACCTGTAGACAATGGATTCGAAGAACTTGACGGCGGTTTTGCCCTTCTGGTTGGTGACTGGCATGGCCTCGATCCACTTGGTGAATTTGTCGATTGCGACCAGGAGGAAGACGTGTCCTCCTTTCGAAGATTTTGGCAGTTTGCCGATCATGTCGATGCCCCATTGGGCAAAAGGCCAGGCTATGGGTATGGGTCGAAGTTCGGACCCAGGTGCGTGCGGTTTGTCGGCGAACCGTTGGCACCCGTTGCATCTTCGGACGATGTCCTTCGCGTTGCTCATGGCCGTTGGCCAGTAGAATCCTGCTCGCAGAGCTTTGGCGACGAGGGAGCGGCTACCTGCGTGGTGGCCGCAGATGCCCTCGTGGATATCTTGGAGTATGGCCTTGCCGTCGTGGATGGTGACACACCGTTGTAGTACGCCCGTAATGCTGCGTTTGTACAGCTCACCGTTGATGATGGTGAAGGCTTTTGACCGACGAGATACGCGCCGGGCATCTATCGGGTTGTCTGGCAATTCTCCGTTTATCAGGAACTGGAGGTATGGACGTGTCCAAGTTTCTTCGACTGCCATGACCTGCATCAGGTTGACCATGGCAACTTCGGTATCCAACTTTTCGGGTCCTTCATGACCTTCGGGTAGCGTAGCCCCCGAGTGTTCTGCTTCTTCGGGTGATCCCTTGGGGAATTTCCGCTTGATGGATGGCACGCAGATCTGTTCGAGGAACACACCTGGTGGTACCTTTGCACAAGTGGAGCCGATGTTGGCGAGTCTATCGGCCTCCTCGTTGCTCTCTCTTCCAACGTGCCGAAGTCCGCAGCCGTCGAATTCTCCTTCGAGTGCGTTGTATAGCATGCGGTACGCGATCATGTTTTCGGTGTGTGCGTCGCACTCATTCATCGTCTGCTGTACGACAAGGCTGGAGTCACCGTATATGACCAGGCGCGTTGCGCCACATATTTTTGCCATCTTCATGCCATGGATGAGGGCTTCGTATTCGGCCTCGTTGTTGGAGGCTCTGAATTTCATGCAAAGGACGTACTTCATCTTGTCACCTTGCGGGGAGGTCAGTATGACTCCTGCCCCTGCTCCGGCTTCGCGTTTGGAGCCGTCAAAATGCATTGTCCAGGACTGCGACATGTCTGGGGTGTCAGGCAGCTGCAGCTCCATCCAATGCACCAGGAAGTCCGGAAGGACTTGAGATTTGATTGCGTGTCGCTTCTCGTAGATGATGTCCAGGGGTGATAGTTCAATGCCCCACAGGGCCACGCGTCCTGTGGCCTCTGGGTTATTCAGGATGCTGTTTAGGGGTGCCTCGTTGACGACCATCACCTGATGCTCCTGGAAGTAGTGGCTCAGTCGTCGAGCCGTCATGAACACGCCGTAGGCCAGCTTCTGGTAGTGCGGGTACCGCTGTTTTGTTGGAGTGAGAACCTCGCTGAGGTAGTAAATTGGGCGTTGTACCCCGTGGGTCTTGCCTTCTTTGGGTCGTTCGACCACGAGTACTGTGCTGACCACCTGGTGTGTGGCTGCTATGTACAGCAACAGGGGCTCGCGCTCTTTTGGCGTGACCAAAACGGGCGAGGTGGAGAGGAGCCGCTTGAGGCTTTCGAATGCGTCGTTGGCTTCTGGTGTCCACTCGAACTTGTCTGCCTTGCGCAGCAGCTGGTAAAATGGTAGGGCCTTCTCGCCCATGCGGCTGATGAACCTGCTTAGTGCCGCTACTCGCCCTGCGAGCTGCTGAACGCCCTTGAGGTTTTTCGGCTTCTCCATTGTCATGATAGCTTTGATTTTCTTCGGGTTCGCTTCGATCCCTCGTTGAGAGATGAAGTACCCGAGCAGCTGACCCAAGGGGACGCCGAAGGCGCACTTTTCTGGATTGAGCTTGATCTTGTAGCGATCAAGGTTGTCGAACGTCTCGCGGAGATCGTCGATAAGTGTTCTTGCCTCCTTGGTTTTTATGACTATGTCGTCGACATAGACTTGGACGTTGCGACCGATCTGGTCCTTGAGGCAGGCCTGCATGCATCGCTGGTACGTGGCACCCGTGTTCTTTAGCCCGAAGGGCATTGTGTTGTAGCAGAATACTCCGAACGGTGTGATGAACGCCGTTTTCTCTTGATCTTCGACCTTGAGTCGAATCTGGTTATAGCCTGAGTAGGCGTCGAGGAAGGAGAGCTTCTCACAACCTGCAGTCGAATCGATGATCTGGTCGATCCGAGGTAGAGGGAAGTGGTCCTTTGGGCAGTGTTTATTTAGTGATGTGAAGTCCACGCACATCCGCAGGATGTCCATGTCCTTCTTCGGGACCATCACCGTATTTGCCAGCCACTCGCTTTCCTTGATTTCCCGGATGAAGTCTGCTGTGAGTAATCTGTTGATCTCCTTGTCGATAGCTTCGGCTCATGGCTCCGACAGTCTTCGGATAGACTGCTTGACTGGCTTGGTGTCTGGGAAGACATTGAGTGCGTGCTCGGCGAATTCCCTGGGAACTCCTGGCATGTCCGCAGGACACCAGGCGAATATTTCCCAGCGCTCACGGAGGAATTTGACGAGCACGCCTTCCTATGCGGTGCTGAGGTCATTGGCGATCAGCGCCGTCTTGGAGGCGTCTGTCGGATGGACCTGCACTTTCTTGGTGTTGACGGTGGAGTTGAAGGACATGTCGGGTGTGTTCTGCCTTGTGACTGGGGGTAGCCCATTGTCCGTCACCTCGCGGAGCCTTACGAGCTCGTCTTGCATGCCGAAGGACTGGGAGATTTTGTTGAAATCCCTGTCGCATTGGTCCGATCGGGTGAAGCTCCCGTGGACTGTGATGACGCCCCTTGGTCCTGGCATCTTGAGTAGTAGGTATGCGTAGTGTGGGACGGCCATGAACCTTGCGAATGCTACACGTCCCAGGATGGCATGGTATTGCGACGGCCAGTCCACCACTTCGAATTCTAGGCGCTCCTGCCGAAAGTTGTCCGGCTTCCCGAAGATGACGTCGAGCCCTATTTTGCCCAGGGGGAAGATGCCCTTCCCCGGGACAATGCCGTGGAACGTTGTGTCTGATTGTTCCAGGCTGCATTGCGGGATCCGCATAGCTGCTAGAGTGCTTGCGAACATTAGATTGATGCCGCTACCGCCGTCCATGAAGACGCGACTCATCTCGAAGCCTCCGATCTGCGCCTCCAGCACCAGGGCGGCATGACCTGGGCGAGGGATCTGGCAAGGGTGATCCGCGCGAGTGAATGTGATGCAGGACTCCGATCCGCTGAGGTACTCAGGGATTGCAGGCGGAGTTGCCACGGCCAAGTTGATTTGTCGGGTGATTTTCTTCTGCACCCTATTTGTGGGGCGTCCTTTCTGTATCATATTGAGTGCTCCTTTTGGTGGGGGGTATGCGACCCCGGCGTTGTTTTGCGCTGGTGCGACTGGTTGATTTGGGCCTCCAATAGGTGGCGGTGGAGGAGCTCCGTGTGCTATTTCACCTGGCGCAGGTGTGTTTCCGAACGCAGGGATTGGAGCTTGTTGCCTCATTTGCATCATGCCTTCGCTGAGTTTCTGGAACTCGCGGCAATCCTTGAGCATGTGGCTAGCTTTCTTTTTGCCATCTTGTTTGTCGATGTAGAAGTGGATGGTGCATGGACCCGAAAGTTTGTCGAATGCTGAGGGTCCGTTCTCGCGGTCGCGGCGTTGCCACGACTGCGTTGGTCGTCCGTTGTCGCGGAAGTTTCCGCTGCGGTATCCTCCGCTGTTGCGGCTGTTGTCATTACGGCGGTCGGCGTAGCCGGCTGCGACCATGTCGGGTCTGTCGCGGTCCTCGTAGACGCGCGATCTCCTCTTGCTGCGGCGTTCGTGTTGTCGGTCGTAGTCGTCCTCTTCATCTGATTGCGCCCGCTGGATGCAATCTTCGCCGTCTGCCCAACTGTTGGCGATTTCCATGAGCTGGTCGAGTGTCTTGGGCTTTACACGTCCAAGTTTCTCCTTGAAGTCTGGGCGTTTGACGCCGTCCCTGAAGGCGTCGATGGCCCGCTCTTCGGAGATGTGTGCTGCGGAGTTCTTGGTTGTAGACCGGCGTAGTGTGTACGAGTGAATAGATTCACCCGTTCTCTGAGTGCAGGCTCGCAATTCTTCAATTGAGGCGGGCCTCTTGCTGGTGCCTTTGAAGTTTCGGATGAAGCTGTAAGCGAGCTCCTCCCAGCTTCGGATGGATCCTGATGATAGGCTGCTAAGCCAGACCCGCGCTGCGCCTGTTAGCTGCAGCTGTAGGCATTGCATGACTGTTTCTTTGTTGCCTCCGTGAAGCTTGACGGATGACAGATGGTCACTGAGCCAGGACTTTGGATCTTGCGTGCCGTTGAACTTCGGAGTATCCGAAGGAAGCTTGAAGTTGCGTGGCATCTGTGTTCGCCGGACGGATCTGCTGAAGCATCAAGCCCCGCAGAGTTCTCCTTCGTCTTCATCCATCTCAGATTCAGACGAGCATGCGCGTTTAGCGCGTGCTTTATCGATCTTGCACTGTGTAAGCTTGTGTCTGGCGTCGTAGTCGCTTTTATGGCGGTGCGAGCTCTTCTTCCTTCGAGGAAGATCGTGCTCCTCTTCCTCTTTGGATGAGGGGGTGGGACTCCGGTCGCGCCTGGCCGGAGCTTTCTTCTTCGGTTCCGCAGGAGCGTCTTCGTGGAGCGCAGCTCCAATTAGTCCTAGTCCGGTGAGTGCGGACCTATGCATGGCCCTTTTCGGGTCCCCCTCCGGAGGTGGGTGAGCCGCGAGATACGCAGTGGCTGCCATGATCGCAGCTTGTGGCGTCTTCGGGATGATGTTGCCGTCAGCGTCCATATCCATGAACGATGTATGGAGAGTTCGGGTCACGTCACGCCGCTCCTTGGGGTCCATGTTTTCCACCCGAGAGCGGTGCTTGTTTCCCTGATTTCCGTTTGTGCTAGAGCCGGGTCCCATGGCGGAGAGCGCAGCTCGTCGCGCACTAGACTCAGAGGCTGCTTGCTTGCGTTTGTCGAGCGTCTCCTGCATCTTGACTTGCTTCTTGTGCTCCTCGATGAGGAGGTAGTGGTATGCCCTCAGCAGATCACGTGGGGAGTCCAGAGGTAGGACTATTTCGCCTGCGACGGCGCGGCGTGCTTCGACCCATCCTTCTTTGCTAAGTTGGATGAGGTGGCCACTGTTTTCCCCGTTTTCGCCGTTTCCACCGTTTTCGCCGTTTCTGTCCTGCGGGTTGGGGTTGGGCGGCGGGTTAGGCATTTCCTCGTCGGTTTGGATGACTGCGGCGCACAAATAGCGCCTGCAGATTGGTTGGCTGCTGCCGCAGCTTTCGGATCCGGAACCGTAGGTCCCTTCATCCGAAGGTGGATCGCACAGATCGGAGTTGCAGCTGCTGCTGCTGTAGAACTCATCTGTTGATGGTGACGTGCGTAGCACGGGGTGTGGAGCCCACGAAGCGGGCCTGATTGACGGCACGGGCACCCGCTCAGGGAGGCGGAGGGTGCCAGTTTGTCCCACCTGGAAGCAGAAGCTCCCGAACAAGATTTCGAGTCCGTCGCCTACGGGCTCGAAATCCTTCATGGTATCCGGCGAGTGGGCGGTAAAGTCGAAAGCGCCTAAGAGGAGGTGATTCTCTGTCGCCGCGGAGTTGTAGATCGATCGGGTCGGAACCGTCACGACCGCACAATCAGCAGCCCCAATTCCCACAGACGACGCCAATTGACGAGGTTTAATCTTGTCAATGCCCATTGTTATGGACTTGGGTTTTGGAGAAGATGGGGATGCTGGAGATCGTGGCACGGTTAACAGACAAGCAACCAGGGGACACGAGATTTACCCAGGTTCAGGCCCCCGGAGGGAAAACCCTACTCCTGCTTGTCTGCTCTTTGATTACGGCGGAACCGAAGGTTACAGGGTGCGCAGATTCGATCTGGCGTGGATGCGTGTGCGAAAGTATGAGTCGAGTTGCCCTAGGACGTGCCCTCCTGGCCTTTATATAGACTTAGGCAGGTCCCGGGCGTAGTCCTAGTCGGTTACAAGTTCTAGGGTTTTACCCCTTTGAATTTCCTATCTCCTCTAGTCTTGCTCTCCAAGGATCCGAAGACGTCATGGGCTTTGGCCACCCGAAAATCTTCATGGGCCAGCGTATGTCTGCCGTGGGCCTTCCTTGGGCTGGACTAGGTATGCTGAAGTTACGTACCCGTAGGGTATAACCATGTCACGTGTGCTTCTTGAAGTCGTCGTCGAAGCGGTGTGTTCGCTCCTCCGTCCGGTTCTCCGGGAGAAACCCTTGATTCCATATGGGTTCGGGGCGAGTGCGGCGCTCTTGCGTCGTTTTGCCTTTTGAGGCCTCGCTTTGGATGTTCCGTCGACCGAAGGAACCTGTGGAGTGTGTTTGTGGTTGGCGTTGGCGTTTTTGTCTTCAGCTGGTAGGAGCGCGACCCCGGGGTCGGCGTGGATGTCGGAGCGGCGGCTCTGGTCTTTGCCTCCGCCTTGTTGCGTTGAGGTGTTTTGTGTTTAGGTGTTGACCTTGTTCGCTTGAGCGTCTTGGTCGTCGACATGTGTGGAGCGCGGCCTCGGGGCCGGCGTATTGTGTCGAGTTGTATTGTTTTCGACCAGTTTTTCTTATAAACTGTCATTTTCTCTTCTACTATATCAATGAAAAGACAACTCTTTTGCCTCGTTTCAAAAAAAAAAAAAAGCACGAGCTCGCGTGACAACAGAGTGCCGCTATCTTGATAAGTGTGTGGGTGCGCACACCATCAACCCGCATTCGAGTTTTGGACTCGGTAGATATCGTGCTGTTTCTTCTAATAACTATAAAAATACGTCGCCAAGGGCTAGTCATTCGCAGTCTCTTATTCTCTTTCCTTTTTTTCTCCGAAGAAAAGCATAAGTTTGTAATTAAGAAACAGTATAACTTGACGCAATCAGCCGTTCGATCTCAAAGTTGGACGTCTCAGATCTTCCGATCAGTGGCTCCGCTCGTAGAGGGGCTGCTGCTCTGGAAACCGGCCTCGGCGTCTTCTGGTGAACCGGGCTGAAACGCAACAGTCCACGCAGCCGCCGATGATTCTTGCTGGGCCTTCGGCTCGCCGTTGCGTTGCAGCACACCCTTGCAGCTTCCGTCTTCAATGCTTCCTTAGGCTGAGGGGACGAAATAATGGCGGCGGAGCTGAGCGTTCTCTCTTCCGTTCCGTAACTGCAGCTGGTACCAGAGGTGCTTTACGCTATGTTTGCCTCTACTCCCCTCTGTTCTTGCCGCATCGTGGATTCATTTGTCGCCCAATCCCCTCCCCATTCGCTGAAGCCTGAAAGGCATGGCCATGCCGGTGCTTCCGCGGCCGGTGGATGACTCGGTCGACTCCTGTAACATTGATGCCCCATCTCCATCGATTTCGCTATCTCCGACCTCCACCTCGCCATGACGCTCGGCTGACCTTTTCCCCTCGGTGCTTGAGAACTAGTGTTGGTGACTGGTTGGCTCACTACAACCCCTCCTGATGCCTGTACTCATTTCCCCTTCCTCCCTGGACGATGTATCTGAAGGTATTTTTCTGAACCATACTTCCACTTGTTTGTCAATCCCATGGCATGCACGAAGCGTATTTGCAAGAGATTAAAGTACCTCAGACGGGAAATCTTCAAATATGTACAGCTTACTTGTATGCGGAAAATCTCAATCGTCAGACCATCTTAGTAGTTACATTTTTAGTACTATCTACATAATCATCTGAAATATTTCAGTCTCCGAATTTAAGCTACTCCCTCCGACCCATATTAGTTGACTTGGATTCGTCAAAATTTGGATGAACCTATATACTAAATAGTGTCTAGATTTGTCCAAATCTAGACAAATGTGAGTCAACTAATGTGGATCGGAGAGAGTATCATTATTAGTGCCATTTCTAATTTTCTATAGTTTTTTTAAAGTTTGGTCAAATTTTCCGTAGATTGACTTTTCAAAAAGAAAAGCCTTGCGCTTTGGGATGGGGTAGTATTATTTATTATTTGCATCGGGTATATTATTTATTACTTTTCAAAGCAGTACTACTACTTTCCATTACTTATTGTATATTATTTATTGTGCGTGCTAGCTATTGTGACATTGCAAAAGATTGGCCACTCGATGAAAAGCAAATCCAATCACATATTTCTTGCAATGTTGAATATACTACTGTATAGCAATAATGCTTCTGCAATCGAAGAAACTTCCTCGCTGTTATAAGAAAGAAGTGACCAACAGAGATTCTTCACTTCTGGAAAGAAGAATGGATTGTTTTTATAGATCCTGGAAAGAAGAACAAATTGTTGAATGTCTGCAGCTTCCAAGGTATTCTTGATTGGCCTTTTTTAGGGGAGTATTAGTTAGCAGATCTGAATGAATTTATATGATGGTAAGAACATTCTAGACCATTAATATATAAAAAGTATATTTTGCTTGAGATCCTGGAAATTGAATTTAGGTAGCGCTCGCTGATGACTTATAATGGCATATGTACTGTTTGTGCAGATCCCCCAAAGGAAAAAAACTAATATGAATATCTGCTCCTTCTGGGCTCTGGGGTATGCTTGATTAAGGGCCATTTGAACCATCTGGATAATTTGATGCGCTCGGGAGTGAGCTTTCAATCACATGCAGAGCATATATGTTATGGATCTTCAGAGATAGTAAACTAGATCATACATCACATACTCCAATTGCTGACAATTGCTTAAAATTAGCTTCATACTCCCTACGATGTACCACTTGTGATTCAAATATCAAAGGTCAGGCATTAAGCTTCTTTATATAGATACTTGCTACTCTTAAGATTAACCTTCATATATAAATTTACTTTGCTCACTGTTTTTTTCACATGTATTTCTTCTGTACTATTGTACTCACAAATAATTAAAGTGGATTATATGGATACATTATGGAGTGGTGCATAATTGCCATATTTTGGATATGAAGTGTCCGTCTATGTACTTTGGGCAAGTATACGGTCAGATACATACATCATTTTTATAATCTCACTGATTATTTCTGGTAGTCGTTCTAGCAGTGCCCCCATTAAGCTCTACTTATAACCACATCATTAATATTATTATAGGAAGGACTCGGTATAGTACTTCGTGTTAGTACTTACATATGCGGCTGCGGATGGGCTGAAATTGTTATAGAACCTCAAATGCAGCCCGGGCTACATGTAGGCTGGTAGTCCTTTTTTGGAAACTTCAAAACTTTTAATTTTAAAGTTAAAAAAACTGAAACAAATACTTGACCATAGATAATCTTGTCTTCCATTAGTGTGCAATTTTTTAGAACAAAGTACGTTGCATTTTGGCCGCAGATAAAATGAAAAAACCTCACAAAATGACAAAATTAATGTTTCAGTGCACTGTTTGTTACTATTCACTGAAGTTAAAATCTATAATTTTTATTTTTGCTGAGCTCAAAATACAACATCTTGCATTTTGAAAATTTAAAAACTGATAGATTACAATATTATCTACATCCTGATATTTTTAGAGTTTTTTTAAATATTTGAATTCGAATTTTCAGAGGATTACAAAACAGCCTTCATGTAGCTTTTCCTCCAAAAGTCCACTCAATATGATGCTTTTATATGTGGCTTCGTGGAACGGAAGCTTATTAGATCACCGGATGTTAAGTATCGTAGATGTTGTTGTGTGTAGTAACCTTGTCTAACACATCAAAATTCTTCCTGTTGTTCAATTTATGAAGAAAAATTTACGTTAGTCTACTATTACATGTTATCATCTGCATATGATATGGTCTGTTGTAATTTGTAAATAATACAAAAACGTTTTAGATAATATGAAGATCTATGCATATGATCATGTTTTGGGACGGGCGCGACAACGTGCGCCATTATGGTCTAGTGGATCTTAAAGTGACACTATTGGGGAGACAGAGAGAACCAAGAGCCAAGAGGTACCAACTACCAACATATTTTGGATGTACAAATGTAGACACTATAAAAACACGCATGCAATACCCAACCTAGCAACCTAACCCACAACAACCTTCCTCTATCTGAATATTTGCCTCTGCGACTCGTGATGAAAGCATGCACTACTTGTCACTAGTGCAGTCCCCATAACTCCATATATATGCTGTGAAATGAACCAAGCATAATGCTCCTGCAAAAGGAGTAGCAAAGAAGTGAGAGAGACCGATGGCAGCCGCCTCCACGGTAGCAGCGACCATATCAGTGCTCGTGGCCACGTTGGTGGTGGCAGGAGCGTCGGCGGCGGCTGCAGGAAGAGCCCGGGTCGACGAAGACATGGGACGGCGGAACGGGACGGCAAGAAGAGAGGTGACGTACGACGGCAGGGCCCTGATACTGGACGGCAACAGGAGGATGCTCTTCTCTGGAGACATACATTACCCAAGAAGCACACCAGAGGTACAACATATTACTCCCTCCTTCTCAAAATAGATGTTTCAGTTTGTCAAAATTTAAATAAATCTAGACACTATTTAGTATATAGGTTCATCTAAATTTTAATAAATCTAAGACATCTATCTTGGGACGGAGGGAGTACTACATATGTACTGTATGTACCACACGGCTGGCTAAATTAAACGTTTCATTTGTGTCATCTTGCATCAATCCTTTCTGTTTAAAGTGCATTTCACCATTTTAATCTGGAGATACTGCTCTGCTCTGCACCCTTTCATCTTTTCAAAGTTCAGTGAAGCTTTGTTTTTGTGCAACAAACTGTTTTGGGTAGAATAGCTGGTAGCTCATGGAAAAAAACCGTGTGCAGTATACGGTTTAATTTTTTTTTTCTGGTTTTGCTTCATTACATCTGATTCATTCAAGCATGGAAGAAACGCAGGTAAAAGGCATGCTGTGGCCAACCCTGAAGAATATATGTCATTTCAAGCATTTTTAAAGCAAATTTATGATTCACCAGTTCACTAATAAATATAGATGGCCCGGACAAATTTTCTTCCTTCCAAACTAACGTAGGACTGATTTATTTTACCAGATGTGGCCGGGACTCATAGAGAACGCAAAGAAAGGCGGCCTTGACGTCATACAAACATACGTCTTCTGGAATGTCCATGAGCCGATCCAAGGTCAGGTGGGTGCGCTTTGCACAAACATAAAACTTCAGTCAAATGAGCATTTTCCAACTAAGAGATGTTCAATTTCATTTTTTTGCTGGTCCAGTATAACTTCGAAGGGAGATATGATCTGGTGAAATTCATCAGAGAAGTCCATGCTCAAGGCCTCTATGTAAGCCTCAGGGTCGGTCCCTTCATCGAGGCAGAATGGAAATATGGGTATGAGATCATCAGGGCAGAGTACCTGCGTGAAATGCAGCGAAGAGTTTCAGTTCTATGGTACCCCGAACATATAAAAGATTTACTGAATCCTTTACTCATGCAGAGGCTTGCCGTTTTGGTTACGGAGTGTACCAAACATTACCTTCAGAAGCGACAATGAACCCTTCAAGGTACCCTGCTACCCAAGGCTTTGAAGAATGATATGGTTTGCAACTGTATCACATATATATAATCTTATAACTGCAGCTTGATTATTCAGAGTAAAAAAATCATTTCTTGCTTCCTCTACCATCCTTCATTCACATGGTAAGATAAACCATCTTACCTTACACTCAGAAAGTTAGAATAATTCTTCCATGGTAGATCTAGCTTGTAAAACACTGCACTGCCATCAGAAACCCATTAGCATATCCATAATATCACATGTTGTAATTTAAGCAACCATAAAAGAGATGCCAATTGACTGTCAGGTACAAGTGTAATACATAGGGGATACAGCATGCCACACATGAGCAGAGAGTATCATGTTCCACACAGACTTACCAACCTCACTATCCGAAACAAACAGTACAGCCAAACTGAAAAGATGAAGCATCTACAAGCATATAGAGGCCGTTTGGATTGAGGAACTGGACGATGAATCAGCCATGCAATCCTAACTGCACAAGCACAGCAGAGTGAAGTTATTTCATCCTAAACTATCGTAGTAGGCTACTCATATTTAAATATTGAATATTTGCAGGTACATATGCAAAATTTTGTTGCAAAAATAGTTAACATGATGAAGGATGAAAATTTATACTATCCACATGGAGGTCCAATAATCATATCACAGGTATTTCAGTTGAACAATACTTGTCCTTTGTATTCTGTGTTAGATTTTTTTAAAAGCAAACGTAAAATTTAACTTACAGATTGAGAATGAATATAAGCTAGTCGAGGCAGCATTTCATTCAAGGGGACCACCTTATGTTCAGTGGGCAGCAGCCATGGCTGTAAACCTCCAGACGGGTGTCCCGTGGATGATGTGCAAGCAGGATGATGCTCCAGATCCAATTGTCAGTGTCGTTTCTTATACCATTATGCAGGATTATAGATTTTCCACAAATTGAAATCAGTAATAACATCCATTACATGGTTAGATTAATACCTGCAACGGACTCATCTGTGGGGAAACATTTCTTGGGCCAAATTCGCCTAACAAGCCAGCTTTGTGGACAGAAAATTGGACATCTCGGTGTGCAACAAATACTCTTAGCTTTTTTTTCTGAGGAGCTTTCACACTCCGATGGGTAAAAGGCCTAACATGAAAGTTTCTCTACATACAGCTATCCTTTATTTGGTCATGACCCAAGATTCAGATCAGCAGCAGATCTTGCCTTTGCAGTTGCACTTTTTATAGCAAGAAAAAAAGGAAGCTTTGTAAACTACTACATGGTACAACCTACAAGGCTTTGAACTTTAAGAAACTGTCCTAACGTCTCCCAGTACATTAGTATTTCTTTCATCATCTCATACGATATGTAAATTATGACACAGTATCATGGTGGGACAAACTTCGGAAGATTTGCATCCTCCTATGTAACAACAAGCTATTATGACGGAGCTCCACTTGATGAATATGGTAAGTATTTTTTCCATTGCAAGCTATGTTTGACATATACTAAAAGCAAACTGTTTCAAACTTCTTGTAATATGGAATACCGATTCCTCAGGAAGGAACATGAAAAGAAACCATGTAACCATTTCTAGTCAGAAACTGATGATCTGTGAAATCTACATCAATAAAAGATCTTGAGAACATAAAAAAAAATATTTTATTAAATTTACATATTGATGTTCAACTATAACACACATCCAGGCTTAATATGGCAATCAACGTGGTCTCATCTCAGAGAATTGCATGCTGCAGTGAAGCAATCTGAAGATCCACTAATTTCAGGATCATATTCTAATTATTCATTTGGTGAACAACAAGAGGTGAAATTATGTGCAGAGTGAAACTAGATATACTTTATGTTCAGTAAAATTCTAATGATCTAAGGGGGCTAACTTTTGGTACTACAGGGGCACGCTTTTGAAACAGAGTCAGATTGTGTGGCTTTCCTAGTAAACTTTGACAAGCATAAAACATCAAACATCCAATTTGGCGAAGCATCATTCAAGCTAGCTCCTAAATCAATAAGTATCCTCTCAGGTTGCAGGACAGTAGTGTTTGAAACAGCCAAGGTGAGCTACCTATCTACAATTCTTCAGTCGTTCAAGATCTAGGGAGTGTTTCATTTATCTTTTACTTTCGGCAGATAAATGCACAGCATGGTTTAAGAACAGAACAAATAGAGCAGTCTCTAAATGATGTTGATAACTGGAAAATATTCAAAGAACCGATTCCTCGGGAAATAAGCAACACAACACACATTGGAAATCGACTTTTTGAACATCTCTCAACTACAAAAGATGAAACGGATTATCTCTGGTACCTTTCTAGGTAAGATGAGCTTCAGCTCACTTAAATGTCTACTATTTATCATTGGATTTTAATATCTTGTCCTGCCCATATTGATCATAAAATAATGGAAATCGTGCAGATATGATTATAGATCAAATGGGCATGGTCAACTAGTGCTTAATGTGGAGTCACAAGCACATGTTTTACATGCTTACATCAACAATGATTATGTAGGTAAGGACAAAAACACTACCTCGGTGCAATTTCTAGAAGCACCAACAGAAATAGTATGAAAACAATTCTTCAAGAACTACCAGTCGTATTCTCTAAGTTTGCTATATTCTTCCACGTGTGATTAGGTAGTGTGCACGGGAGTCATGATGGACCTAGAAATATCATTCTCAAGACACCTATTATGCTAAAGGAAGGACACAACTCCATATCACTGCTAAGTGTCATGGTTGGTTCACCGGTATGACTTTCACTTGATAGTACAGACTATTAGGTTCTTAAATACAAAGATAGTGTCAATGCGAAATTTAAGGAGAGCATGAGGTGTCATCGAACCACTAATTGTGTTATTCAGATTTTAAAGTTCATGTGAATAAATTAGTGGGACATGATTTAAACAAATAAAAACCCATGACCCTTTGATGGAGATTGCAAACATACGCCTAGCTAGCTTAACTAAGAACGGGTCCACAACAAAATCATTTTTCCTTGTTCCTTAACTGAAAATTAATTGCAACATCTTTTTTATTTGTGCCACCAAAACACACCACCCGAGCTCTGAATGCTAAATGAATCCGAAGGAAAAAAAATTTCAAGGACTCTATCTATAAGAATAGTAAGCCGTTAAGCACTAACAATGGATCTAGAAAAGCATGTGACCTACCATTTGTGATCAACTGAGGTTTTCCTGTACAAATAAAGGATTCTGGGGCTTACATGGAGCGAAGAAGCTTTGGAGTTCGTAAAGTGAGCATACAACAGGGAAATCACAAATTACACTCTCTGAATAATGAGCTGTGGAAACACCAAGTAAATCCAGGTCAACACTGATTCTGAATCGACAGATTGATCTCTGATGCCCATTTTCAAACAATTAGACTGTGTGCAGGTTGGCTTATCTGGAGAAATGAATAATATCTACACACAGGAAGGATCATCTCGTGCTCAATGGACAACCATTGATAAAACCGTGAACCTTCCACTTATATGGTACAAGGTACATCAAATGTACATAAGTCTTGAACTCCTGATAGACTTCGATCACATGTTCACTCCACATTGATGGCAACAGACAGCTTGGGATAACCCTGTTGTTGGATTGTGCAGACAACATTTGACACGCCATGGGGGAATGACCCAGTCACGCTGAACCTCAGCAGTATGGGAAAGGGCGAGGTATGGATCAATAGAGAGAGCATCGGGCGGTATTGGGTCTCCTTCAAAACCCCTAGCGGACAACCTTCCCAGTCCTTGTCAGTAGAAGAACTATTTCCTTCATAACACAAATTCCTTTCTTGAACTCGTAATGAACAACAACCAATGTCTTGCTTGCTTGTCCTTTCTGAAGGTACCACATACCACAATACTTTCTGAAGCCTAGAGAGAACACCCTCGTCCTCATGGAGGAAATGGGTGGTGATCCGCTACAGATAACTGTGAATACAATGTCAGTCACCAGAGTATATAGTAGTGTGAATGAGTTATCTACCCCGTCGCTCCTGTCACGCAGAAAACAACCAGCAGTTCGCCTCAGGTGCCAGAAGGGGAAACACATCACAAACATTGAGTTTGCTAGCTACGGAAATCCGGTCGAAGACTGCAGAAGCTCTGGAAGGAGCTGCCTCGGAAGTTGCCACGCGGAGACGACAGAGTTTGTCGTAAAGGATGTAAAACTCTCTGCCTTTCCATAACCTGCATGCTAATAGAATGCATTGCCATATTCCAAGTAGAATCCTAATAACACAAGTGCTTGTTTTTCTCTTTCAGGCTTGCCTAGGTAGAAGGAAGTGCGCTATTCCAGTACGGCCTGCCAAATTCGGAGGTGACCCATGCCCCGGAGTTGAAAAATCACTTTCGGTAGTGGCAATCTGCGGATGAGTAGGATGGGAATTACTACTACGTTCATGCTGTGATTAACCAACATTCCTTTGCAATTTGCACGAATTTGCTGCCACAAGGTTCAAACGGTGTGCCAAATCACAGGGTATAGAACTACAGACAGAGCAATATGCTTTAGCCGGTATCCAAATGTACAAGAAAACTAGGGTAGGATTTCTGATTAGTGATACGGTCACCAATTTCACTGAAGAAATTTATTGGATTCGCCGAGAGAAGGCAGTTCTTTCACTAATTCACCTGACATCTAACCGTGTGAAACTACATGCGCTGAAGAAATGGAAACCGAATAAATTCAAGAGTAATTCAACTTCACTGTAACATAGGAATGTATAGTGCGCCCAATTTTGGGCATATCAGATGGTGGCGGACTGGCAGTGTGTACCCGCGTAAGAAAGTATAATAAGGTGACATCAGCTGACTATAAGAGATAAAATACTATATTTTAGCTGAGTTGGAGGAGAGAGGAGTGAAGAGAGAAGAAGAGCTGGCTGTAAGCTAAGAGCCAGCTATAACACGTGCTTCTAGACACTCTGTAGGAGTGACATGTAAGTCATGTACTAATAAACTAGTACTGTACATGTTTGTCGTTGGCTATTATACTTATTGGCTATAGTAATGACTATAGATGATATGGCAGTGGTTTATAGCTAACGGTGAGCCATACTATTAAACTTGCTCTAATCGCGTTGGGCTTCTCTGTGCCGTCTGGTGGTCGGGTGGTGAATGGCCTCTGCGGCTGGAAATCTGCACACCGCCACCAGGCAGGCCGCTGCAGCCGCCGTCGGAGGCACCGCCAGGACGCGCACTTGTTCATTGGTCGGGTGGGGTCAGGACGAGGCCCACCTATAGAAACGACAAACAAAGCACTTATTTTTTTAGAGCACGGTACAACACAAATGCTCATAAACACGCATGTATATCTATGAATGCATTGCACGCACGTACACCCTATTTTTATGAGCATCTTCAAAAGACTGAGCCGATAGATCTTGAAGGTTGACGAAGTTACCATAGCCGTCTCGCTATTGACAGACACACTACCTACCACTGAAAAAATAGCACCAGATAATCCTACAATAAATCCAGGTAAATGCAAACCCCCTATGCCAAGTCTAGGACTTGAATTTGGATGGACTGGTTACATCACAGGGAACCCAACCATTAGAGCATGTTTGCAACTAAGCCCCTCTCTTTTTTTGGGAGGGAGGGGGGAACAACTCTAACCCCGCCGCAAATGGACGTGTTTTGCTTCCCAGCCTATTTAGATAGACACGTCCGGCTCGATCCATTTGTATATCAAATTTGGGCAAAGGTTGTATCGGTCCAGAGTGAGGACCGTGTGGGTGTTCGCCAGTCGGCTGGTCTGGACCCATATAAATAAAATATTACTACTTAAACTTATTTTTTATTAGATTAGGGTCTGCCAATTACAAAAAGGCACATCTAAACAAAATAAAAAAAGGACTACTACTACTGGAGGAGGCTGTACCTAAGGCTACTCGCTCGTTGCCGAACCCACCATTGTCGCTGCCGCTGGCCCCGCGATCACCGCCCTAGCGAACCAGATGGCCCACTGCTGGAGGCGTTCGCAGTGACGGTCGCGTGCATGACCGCCGCCTTCCTGCGGTCCTTTGTCGCCCGGTTCGCCAGGGCCTTCTCCACCTCGGCGTCCCAATGGTCCCTCGCCTCTGGTCGGCGAGCTCCTTCGTCACCGTCGCTGCCAAGGCCTTTGCCCGGCGCGCGGCTTCTGCCTCAGCCGGGGTCACCCCCACCGAAGCCCAGTGCATGCGCAATCTGAAGGGGACGACGATCGCCTCCTCCCCCTCCTTATCGTCCTCCTCTACCTCTATCTCGTCGCCGTCGACGAGAGCCCACGCGGACGCCACCTCGGCCGACGGGGGTGAAGTGAGAAGTGGCAGCCGATAGGGACTCATCCGGTGTACCCTTATCACAGAATTCGGTGGTCGAAGGAGAGGCGACTGGCGGGGGCTCGTCCGTTCCACCCTCCTCAAGCGAAGACGACTGTCGAAGGAGAGGTTACCGGTGGGGGCTCCTCCGGTTGCACAATCATCGCGCGGAGGCGACGATCCGAGTTCTGGTTATGCCATGTGCTATCGGTCTTCCTAATGTGTCCTCGTGCTGGGGTGGAGGATGAAGTCGTTGATGATCTGTAGCCATGGCCAAAAAAATTGATGGGGATATGCTGAGTGGGGTATACCTAGCAGGACGTTTCCTACTAGCTCAAACTGCCAGCGAGTAGGCCTGCAGGACATCGACTAGATCACGACCCAAGAAGAAGCTAGGCGACTGGAAGTTGGAGGCCCAGAAGCGTAGCTAGGCCCAGTCAAATTAGGTCAAGAACCCTCTGAGCCCTTATCCAACTTGGTTGTAGATCTGTAAACCCTAGTGAGGTGACTCTATATAAACCTTCCTAGGGCACGCATAGAACTTACGTTCCATCATACACCCCTTCGACTCGCCGCCGAGCTCGCCCTTTGTACTCTCTTATCAATACAATCTAGCAGGAGTAGGTCTTTACCCTCCAGGGGGCGAACCTGGGTAAAACCCTGTGTCTTTGCCCTCATCTCGCACCGCAGATGGCTGGCCGCCCTCGCCCCTCGTTCTACTACTCGCTGCCAATCGCAGTATCTGTCGTGGCCATTCCCACGACAGTGGCGCCCACCGTGGGGCCTGGCCTGTCAGGCCTATGTTCTGCGGCGAGACCCTACTTGCCAATCAACCAGACGATCACCACCGGCCGCATGATCGCCATCGGCGAGATCCTCCAGATCTTGCCGAGCTGCTACGTCCTGGCGACGCGCCCGATCACGCATAGCGTGATCATGCCGGTCGGCACAATCATCCTCTTTGTCGGCTTCACCGACGTCATCGTCTCGAAGGACTCGGCTCGCATCCGCGAGTCGCCACCGCGTGATCGGCTCTCTGAGAGTCAGGTCCGCACCATCTATCGCCTAGCCTCCGAGTACGACTCGACCAACAGCAACGTGGCCGAGACCAACGTGGCCGCGGACGATGCGGCCCTCAATGACGACGCCGACTCGGCGACCCCGGCGTCAATCGCCGGATCCATTGTCACCGCGTCACCTGCGGGCTCCATCACCCAAGTCTCCAACATGGCGGACTTCGAGGATCCTTACATCCTCGGAATCTTCGAATCCGACTTCGGATCGGAGAACTCCGGCGACCTCTAAGCCGGATCAGGTCGCTTCGTCGCGACCTACATGGCGAGCGGCGCGAGCGCCCCGCCAGAGCCCTTCTCTACGCCGATACCGCCGATCGCGACGGCTACGGAGGTCGAGGAACTCCGCCTGCGCCTAGAGGAGGCGGTTCACAAGGAACAAGCCGAGCGCGAAAAATTTCGCCTCGAGCAAGCGACGACGCAGGAGCTCTCGCTCTACCACTAGCGCCGCATCAGGTCGCGCCTGAACCGCATCGTTCAGGGCTGCACCCTGAACTTTGACGACGAGAATGACCTGGCCCGCATGGCCGACCGCGTGGTTTGCGAGAACGCGCCACCAGGAGGAAGTGCCTGGCCACCGCCAGGCGCAACGGCGAACGGCGCTCCCCCACCACCGCCTGGTCGCACGCCCCCTCCAGACCAGTCAAGGATCATGATCTCCCCGCAAGCTCCACTCCCATGGACAACATCATCGCGAGTCGAGCCGCGGTCGCCAACCTCAACGTGACGGGGAAGGCGTGCTACAGATCCAGTACGCCAAGGCCCTACTTGCCAAAGCCGTCCAGCAGCAAACCGCATGAGCCGACTCGCGGGGGCGCATGTACTCTCGCTCCTCAGGAAGCAGGGCGGCCTCGAGCGGCCGCCCAACGATGGCAAACACTCTCAATTGCCCACTACCTGAGCCCCTATAGCTCCAACCACGACCCGCACACGCGGCACTCTCCACCAATGACCCGCGACCGACGAACAACATGGTCGCTGCCAACGGGCAGCCAGTCGACGCGTGGACCCACATCATCAACAACCAAAGCTGGCGCGCATGCCAGCCCGATGACCTGAGGTACACCCTCACCAACCGTCGCGGCGGTGAGCCAAGGGGCTCGCCCAGCCAAGTCGGCCCCTAGTGCTTTGGACCAATGATCCGAGGCGAAAAATATCTGGCAAACTTTAAAGCGCCAAAGGAGATCAAAAAGTATGATCCCTCGTATGACCCGTCCATGTGGCTGGACACGTACCTCATGGCGATGGGAATCTCCGGCCACACTGACCTATTCGCCGCTCGCTACCTCCCCTTGATGATGGAGGGGGCGACCCGACAATGGATCAACACCCTCCTAGCGGATAACATCGATTCCTGGGAGGACATGTGCGACGCCTTTGTCAGGCACTTCGAGGGTTCCTACACCCCTGCCACTAGCATCTAGGACCTGGAGCGATGCGTCCAGGGGCCCCACGAGTCGACTCGCAACTGGATCCAAAGGTGGCAAGACATGTGGTTCAACGCGGCCGGTATCCATCCGGAGACGGCGATCCACTGCTTCAAGACATCATGCCACTATGAACCACTGGTCGCCAAACTCAAGCGGGTGTACAAAACACTCGACAACATCCCAGACCTCCTCGAGATTGTCAAGTGGTACGCGAAGGAGGACCCGAACCAAGAAACCGACAACGAGTCGGGTGGAAATCGCCGCCCAAGCGGCCACGACAACGGGAGGCGACCCGAGCTATGCTACAGCAACACTCGACCTCACCGGCAAGCACCGCGGTGACGGGCGAGTCGACTTCGTTGCCAACGCTGGCTACGCGCCACACGACTCCAAGAGCTTCCGTCGCGATGGAGGCCTCCACCGCGATAGTGGAAACTACAAGGCGAGGCCGAAATTCGACCCCACGGCTCTCCTCAACCAGCCCTGTGTGTTCCACAGCAGGAAGGGGAAGCCATCGACGCACACGACCGCCAACTGCCACTCCCTGAAGGAGATCGAGAAGGCACGACGCGCACGAGAGGACCCCAACAACCACCCGCCAAATGGCAGGGCATTCGGCAACAACATCGGGTCGCTCCACACCTTCACCGGGTTCAGCACCAAGCGCGAGAAGAAGGTCATCGCCCGCGTCGTCGCCGTCAACATGGTGTCTCAAGTCGACGTCCCTTGCTTCCTCAACTGGTCCGAACAGCGCATCACCTGGAGCCGCGACGACCACTCGCCACGGATCGAATATCCGGAGCGAGTCGCCCTGGTGGTCAAGCCCAAAGTGGGAGACTACTGGCTCCCCAAGACGTTGATGGACGATGGGAAATCCATCAACGTACTCTACCTGAACACGTTCAGGCGGCTGCGGCTCCCGCAGTCGATGATCGAGACGACCTACACCACCTTCCACGGCATTGTCCCCGGACGGAAGGCGTACCGATCAGGAAGGTGACGCTGCCAGTCACCTTCGGCACACCAGCAAACTTTTGCACCGAGCGGATCGTCTTCGAGCTGGTGCCCTTCAATAGCCCCTACCACTGTGTCCTGGGGCGACAAGTATTCGCCAAGTTCATGGCGACACCACACTATGCGTACAACGCGATGAAGCTCCCAGGGCCGTGCGGCATCATCACCGTCCACGGCGACCCCGAGATGGCCACGGAGTGCCAGGAAAAGGGCGCCGAGCTCGCCGATGCCGTCATCACCACGGAGGCTAACCACGCCAAGGAGCTCGCTAGGTACGCGAGCGGGGTCGATAATGACGACCCCATAATACTAAAGAAGCCCAACTTGGAGAACGGTGGCTCAACCGCATTCGAGGCCACCACGCACACACGCTCCGTCGAGCTGGTCCCGGGCGACTCTAGCCAGACGTTGACGATCGGGACAGGCATGAGCCCCGCATGGGAAATAGCGCTCATCAAGTTCCTCCGTGAGAATCGTGACATCTTTGCATGGAAGCCATCCGACATGCCAGGTGTCCCGAGGGAACTCGCTGAGCACAAACTCAATGCCGACCCCAAAGCGTGACCCGTCAAGCAGTCGCTGCGGCCCTTCAATGAAGAGCGCCTCCGAGCAATCACCGAGGAGGTGCAGCGTCTACTCGATGCAGGCTTCATACGGCCCATCAAATACTCCAAGTGGTTGGCAAACCCAGTCCTGGTCGAAAAGAAGAGTGGGACCTAGAGAATGTGTATCGACTACACATACCTCAACAACTCCTGCCCAAAGGAGTAGTTCGTCCTCCCGCGAATCGATCAAATCATCGACTCGACCGCGGCCTCGGAGTCGCTGTGTTTCCTTGACGCCTACTCTGGTTACAACCAGATCAAAATGGCAGTCGAGGACGAGGAGAAGATGACATTCATCATGCCGTTCGGTGCATTCTGCTACACCGCCATGACGTTCGGCCTCAAGAACGCCGGAGCGACCTACCAGAGGTGCATGCATGAGTGCCTTGCGAGCCAAATTAGCTGCAACATCCACGTCTACATCGACGATGTGGTGGTGAAGTCCACTCGCCAAGGTGATCTACTCGCTGACTTGGCCGAAACCTTCGCAAACCTACGGAGGTACAAGATCAAACTTAACCCAAGAAAGTGCACCTTCGGTGTACCTACTAGATAGCTACTGGGGTATGTAGTCTCCAAGCGAGACATCAAGGCGAACCCCACCAAGATCAACACGATCGCCCGGCTCGGCAAACCCGAGTGCCTCCACGACGTCTAGAAGTTGGCCGGGCGAGTCGCGGCTCTCAGTCGCTTCATCCCCCGGCTAGGCGAGAAGGCAATGCCTCTCTACCGCCTAATGCGCTAGAACCCCACGTTCCAGTGGGACAAGGAGGCGGACGACGCGCTCCATGCGCTCAAAGAAGTGCTACTCGCGGCCCCGCTGCTTGCCGCCCCCACCGACAAGGAGCCTATGCTCGTCTACGTCGCGGCATCCGAGCGAGTCATCAGCGCCGTCATGGTCATCGAATGGCCAGAAGAGGGCAAGGAGCGCCCCGTGCAGCGACCTGTCTACTACATCAGCGAAGTCCTCACCAAGCCGCGACAGCGCTACCCGCAGTACCAGAAGTTGGTATATGCGGTCTTCCGAGCCCAGCAGCGACTGCCGCACTACTTCCAGGAGCACCCAATCACGGTCGTCTCCTCAGCGCCGTTGCAGGAAATCATCCGCAACCACGAAGTGACTGGGCGAGTTGCCAAGTGGGCCGTCGATATCGGCGTCCACAACATCAAGTACGAGCCGCACAAGGCAATCAAGTCGCATGCCGTGGCTGACTTCCTCGTCGACTGGGAGGAGGCGCAGCAGCCAGAGAAGTTGCCGTACCTCCATTACTAGTCGCTCCACTTCGACGGGTCCAAGAACACAGACGGCGCTGGGGCAGGGATCATGCTCACTTCCCCAAGGGCGACAAGCTGCACTACGTACTGTACCTCGACTTCACCCCCTGCACCAACAACATGGCCGAGTACGAGACCCTCCTTCACGGCATGAGAGCCGCCAAGGAGATGAACATCAACCGCCTACGGTGCTATGGTGACTCCGACCTCGTCGCCGTGCAAGTCGTCGGCACCTGCGACGATGTCTCCCCCACCATGGCGGCATACCGCCAAGCAGGACCAACTGGGGGCCACTTCGCCGGGTATTCTGTCGAATGGATTGACCGACGCTTGAACGAAGAGGCCGACGCCCTCTCTCGCATTGGGTCGGCCCGCCACGCGCCACCCGCCGGTGTCTTTCCTGACACCATCACCAAGCCATCTGTCTCTCCCCCGAGGGAGATCGACATCGGGATACCACTGCAACCAGAACCAGCCCTAGTCGCCATGATCATGGAGCCAAGCGACTAGGCCACGCCATATGTTGCCTACCTCGAGGGAGGGACCCTACCCGCAGACGAGACGGAGCTCGCATGATCATGCGCCGCTGCAATTCCTTCGTCATCATCAACAGCGAGCTCCACAAGCGCAGCGTGATCGGCGTGTTCCAACGCTGCGTGCAGCCCGCGGAAGGTCGCAAAATCCTCCAAGACATCCACGCCGGCGACTGCGGCCACCATGTTGGCGCCTAGTCCCTAGTCGCCAAGGCCATGCGACATAGCTTCTACTGGCTCACCGCACACGCCGACGCGGTCGACATCGTCCAACGCTGCGTTGGGTGTCAGAAATATGCCAATCAAACGCACGTACCAAGCTCGGCGCTCAAGACCATCCCCATCACCTGGCCACTCGCCGTGTGGGGCATCGACATGGTGGGCCCCTTCAAGAAGGCCTCCTCCGGCTACACCCACCTCCTGGTCGCAGTCGAAAAATTCACCAAGTGGGTGGAGGCCAAGCCAGTCCGCAAGTGTGACGGGAAGACCGCCACCAAGTTCCTACGCGAGCTCATCTACTGCTACGGATTCCCGCACAACATCATCACAGACAACGGCACCAACTTTGCCAAAGGCGCCATGGCTGAGTACTACGAGGAGCACAACATACGGCTCGACCTCGCCTCAGTCGCCCACCCGGAGTCTAATGGCCAGGCGGAACGCGCCAACCAGAGCATCCTCCACGGCCTGAAGCCGCGACTGCAAGTTCCCCTCAAGCGAAATCCGGGGTGCTGGGTCGAGGAGATCCCTCCGTCATATGGGGCATCCGCACCTCCATTAACAAGTCGACTGGGTTCACCCCCTTCTTCATGGTGTACGGCGCTGAAGCCGTCAGGCCGACTGACCTCGAGCATGACTCGCCTCGGGTAGTCAACTACGCGGAGGCCGACAACGAGCTTGCATGACAAGACGGGGTCGACCAGCTCGACGAAGCATGCGACCTAGCTCGCTCTCGCACCGCCATCTACCAGCAAGGACTCCGCCGCTACCACAGCCGCCGAGTCCGGACTCGCACCTTCCAGGAAGGCGACCTAGTCCTGCGACTGATCCAGGACAAGAAGTGCATGCACAAGCTCTCTCCCCAGGGGGAGGGTCCATTCGCCATAGGGCGAGTCCTGGGCAACGACGCCTACTACCTCATCGACGTCCGAGGCGATGGACAACTCGATGTCAAGCAGCCGTGGAATGTAAACCTCCTAAGGAAGTTCTACACCTAGAACTCCGACATGTACTCTCCCCGCTATGAAATAAAGATGATCGATTCGCACAAATTGTGTCTACTCTCCAAATCTTGTGTCATTCACACTCGTAAAAACAACATTACGCTAATCACGGAAGTCAACCCTTGGTCACGCGACCGGCACAGCTAAGTAGTACGATACAAGGGCATCGATAAAATTTGGGCCTTGTGTCGTCCACAAAAATGCCAATCCAGAGCCACATCGGAGTCGCCTCGCTTGACTGGCTCGCCGGGCCAAGACAACCGCATTCGCTTCTCATAGCGATCAGTCCTCCACATCCTTGGCACAACGACTCGAACGGTCAAGTACCACGCACGGGGACTGACACCAGACCAGACCCACGCGGCTAGGGAAAACACCAAGTATGAGAGCGCGTCCTGGACTTGACATGCGACTGACTCTCTGAGTCAGGTGGAGTGACGCGCCAAAAATAACGCGCTTCATCCTCACCTACCTTGGGCATGCGACTAGAACGACTAAGTACCACGCTCGGGGACTCGACCAACCGACCCCGTTCGCGTCTGGGAAAATGGCTAAGTACAAAGCACCCCTTGGGGTCGCCATGCGACTGGATTCCCAAGCCACGGCGAGTCGACCTCATCTAACTAACAGTACAAAAACAAACATACACACAAAGACATGAGGTAAACCCCATAAAAGGGCGGACGCGCTCGGGGACTCGCACAACAAAACAATCCAAATTCAAGCCAAATCTGAAAAAATCATACATGCATTCCTTATGGCAACAAGTTTTATTCGCTTACAAGGGCAGTCATACACTTCTTACAACTGACGCCAATAGGCAAAATCATCTATTCCGTAGGTTTTGACGACGATGCGCCACCGCTACCGCGGACACGAATAAAGGGAACCGACGGGTTCGACGGATATGTCATCAAGGCGCCCGCCATCACCGATCAGAACGGCTGCTCCACCTTGAAGTCGCAATGCACCGACTCGGGGTCGTTCGGGACGACGATCGTCTCCTGATACGGCAGAAGATCGCCCATCGCCAACACTCTATCGGAGTAGACCACGGCCCGGTCGGTCATCTTCAGCACGTCGGAGATCTCGACTGAGCCAGTCGACGAGGGATACCCGCTGGTGATGTCGTCGAGGTCGAAATCGTTAGGGAAGTGCGCGAGCCCAAGGCTCAGCATAGTCGCAGCCCCACGGCGGAAAGCCGACCGCGCCATGAACTCCACAACCGCCGGAGTCCTCTCCAGGTAGCGCTAGACCTCAGTGAGTTCACTGGGGATCACCTCCGTCGGCGAGATCTCCTGAAGATACGCTCGAATACAGGTCGCCGAAAGGGTGGCGGAGTCCACCAGCATGGTGACACACTGCCGCGCGTCGTACGACTGCGCCTCGGGCTCGTCATCAAGAATTTTCTCTGCGAACCACCAGCAGCTCAACGTCAGAAGGGTGCACAATGACAACGGCGACCCGCACGCTCGGGGACTCGCCAAACCAATCAAATGAAGGTGAAGGAACTCGCCAATTAAGGGACGACAGCGCCCCGTAACGAAGTCTTGAAGACTCGACAAATCAGTCTGCAGCCCCGCGACGAGAGCATCCGACACCTTCCGCTCTTCCGCCCTGGCAGCGACAGCCGCCTTAGCCCTCTTGTCCACCGAGCTCGCCTCCGCCTTTGCAGCCTTGATCTCTCGCTCCAGCTCGGCCAGTCGCTTCTCTGCGATGGTCAATGACGACTAGGCAGCCGTCAACTCTCTTGCAGGGACCAAACCCTCGCGAGCCTTCGCCACCGTGGCCGAATGTCCCTCTGTAGCAACGTGAGCGTGAGTACAAAATTAGAAAAAAGACAGTTATGGAGAAGGGCACCTCGAAAACCTACCAGCAGTCGCTTGCAGCTGTTTTTTCACCTCCTGCACGGAGCGGAGGTCTTTCTCCAGACGCTCTTTGGCGGCCAGTCGCTCCGCCGACTCGCGCTGGTGGCCCTGCACAGACATGGTCAAACATCAGCAAACATCGAAGAAATTCCTAAGTGCCTAGCCGCTGAAATTCAGCGACTAGCCACTCGAGGACTGGACATTGAAAAAATTCCTAAGTGCCTAGCCGCTGAAATTCAGCGACTAGACACTCGGGGACTAGACATCAAAGAAAAACAATAAGAATCTACCCGCTGAATTTCAGCGACCAGATCCTCGGGGACTGGACATACCTGAATAGCCGCGCCCAGCATGCTGTGCAGCTCGACCGCATCCACCGACGGGAGCACAAGAGGCGTGCGCCCGCAATGCGGCTCGACTTCTGAGCCCAAAACCTCGGGCGCTTGGGCCGACTGCACTGAGACACTCACGGTAGAGGCCCTCGCCATAAAGCGAGGGAAGGTCGTCATTGTCGCCCCCTTAGCACTCGTCAAAGGGCCCACCGCCCCGACCAGCACTGCAGGGTCTATCTGCTGCGACCCTGCGTCCACAAAGGCCTCCACGGTCGCATCCGCTCTAGCAGGAGCTCCACTTGGGGCGCCGACTGGCTCGTCTAAGATCGTGACGACCTCATCGCCCTTCATCTTCTTCGCGCCCTCGACAGGCGCCTTGGCGTCATTGCCCTTCCTCTTCTTTGAGGGATCAGCTTCCGCCCCCGCGGCGTCTACTGGAACTTTGGCCACCGAGGGGTGACCGATCTTTTTCATGCCAGTCCTGCAAAAAGAAGTCATCAACGAGCTTGCCTGACAAAGACAAACCAGTAGGTCAAGAGAATACATCAAGACAGTTACCTGGCGACTGGGATGAAGCGCAGGCTGGTGCGGATATGCGTTGGCTTCTCCAATTCCGGGCCTAGCTTCCGGCTGATGCCCATCTCAAGCAGGGTCGAAGCCCACGACACGGAGTCCTACTTAGAGGACGAGGCCGCGGCAGGAAGATCCCCTCCGGTCGACGTGGGTACCTCCCTCGATGGCGACGCCCCCACGGGTGGATCATCCCCAAGCCCGGTGACTGCTGAGAATGGCGGCGGAAGCAACACCAATGGCACCTCGTCTTCCACCATGGCCGCACTGGCCGCTTCAGTCGCCTTCGCCGACGCCCTGGCCCTGACCTCATTAGTCGCGCTAGTCGCCTTGGAGCTAGTCGTGGACCGAGGCGGCAATACTGCCTAGGGCGCCTTCTTCTTCGGCGACTTATCCTTCGACGACATAGTCACTCATCGTGAAGAATGTTCGAGGGCTTCGTCTTCGCCCCCGTCGTGAGCTTTGAGGATCTTGCTGGCCTCGAGCTCGCGTTGCCGTTGCCCGCGGGTTTTCCGAACTGCTGGTGCGGCGATCTCCACGACCTTGTCGTCATCATTGCCTCTGACATTCTCCTTGTCGGAGGAGGATTCTCTCTCGTCCTCGGCAGACTCGTTCGAGGTTTCTTCATCGGCGGGAGGAAGCCAACCTTCCACCACTTGGAACAACTGCACAAACAATACATGGTTAGCCGCGAATGCATTGCTGCGACTGTGAAATTGACAGAAAGGCAGACTTACCGGTGGCACCTTGCGCTTCGCGGTGTATGGGGGATTCCCGGCCTTCAGGTCGAGGTATTCCGCGTTAGTAATCTTCCTCAGTGCGAGGGCATAATCATCAGCGCTCCAATCGGCGGTGCAGGACTTGGTCGCGTCGTCCTTGCCCATGTACTCGTACATCCGATGAGCACGGCTGGCCAGGGGCACCAGCCGCCGCCCGAGCCGGCAGTTGTACAGATTGATGGTTTGGAGGCCGCATTTTTTCAGCTGATGAATCATTGTCAACATCTTGTCGACTACCATCCGCTGGTCGAGCGGAAGCTTGACAACTTGAAGTCGGCGCGGTTCGGGCCGGTCAGCGGAATACATCAGGAACACCACCTCGCCGTCCAGAGTCGATTCGCTAACGTAGAATCAGTGCTTCTTCCACTCGTTCGCCGCCTTCTTCGGTAGCATGAGGTCGAGGAAAGAAGCCTTGGACTTCAGTTGGAAGGTGAGGCCGCCCGCAGCCAACATCGGGCCGCCTGCCCCTTCGCGTTCGACCCGCCCGTGGAATAGCTCCTGCCACAGGGGGAAATATGTGCGACAGCCTAGATAACACTCACAAAACACCACGAAAATGGTGAGTTGCTCGATGCTATGCGGCCCCAGATCGGATGGCTGGATGCCGTAATACGCGCAGAAGCGGCGGAAGAAGATCGAGGTGGGGAAGCCGAGTCCCCCCTCGAGATGGCTGGTGAAGCAGATGAATTCCCCGGCGCCCGGGTTTGGCTCCACCTCTCCGGCCGCAGGGATTCTCCATCTCCCGGCGCGGAGAATTCCCGCGTCTTCGAAGGACTTCTGCAACACCTTGGTGCACTTGGATCTCCCCCACAAATCCTTTGGGGGCGCCATCGATCCGAGATCTGGGATCGCAAGATCGTTGTGGAAACGCTAGATCGCTCTAGGTTGCTTTGGAAGGAATGGAAGAGTGGGAGACACGCGGAGTTGGAGGAAATGTGGGGAATGCCCGCTTTTCACCCGTCACTCTCCTTATATAGTGGTTGGTACCCGCCATTTTCGGGGAGCCGTTACCGCACGGTGATTACGCCGATATTACCGTTGGATTATCCAATGGCTAGTTTGACCAGGCTGACGGTCCAACTTCGTCTACTCGACTCACCGACCCGTTCGCCATAGCTGTGATTCGACTACTCGCCGACCTATTCGCAATAACTGCGATTCGACTACTCGCCGACCTATTCGCCATAGCTACGATTCGACTACTCACCGACCTGTTCTCCATAGTTGCAACTCGACTACTCGTCAAATTGGCGATTCGACTGGTCGCCGTTATTGCGACTGAGGAAATATGCTGAAGATTCTTTCTTTCATTGAAGGAGTCCACCGCCGATTCGACTGGGCATCCAAAATTGGACCCGAATACTCCGACTGCCAAAGAACACCTGCGACGAATCAACGACGGCCTCGGGGACTACTGATGGGGATATCCCGAGTGGGGTATACCCAGCAGGATGTTTCCTACTAGCTCATACTACCATCGAGTGGGCCTGCAGGACGACGATTGGATAACGACCCAAGAAGAAGCTAGGAGACTGGAAGCTGGAGGCCCATAAGCGTAGCTAGACCTAGTCGGATTAGGTCAAGAACCCTCTGAGTCCTTATCCAACTCGGTTGTAGATCTGTAAACCCTAGTGAGGTGACTCTATATAAACCTCCCTAGGGAATGCATAGAACTTACGTTCCATCATACACCCCTTCGACTCGCCGCCTAGCCGCCAAACTCGCCCTTTGTACTCTCTCATCAATACAATATAGAAGGAGTAGGTCTTTACCCTCCGGGGGACGAACCTGGGTAAAACCCTGTGTATTAGCCCGCATCTCGCACCGTAGATGGCTGGCCGCCCTTGCCCCTCGTTCTACTACTCGCTGCCAATCGCAGCATCTACCGTGGCCATTCCCACGACACAACTGGGTGCAATTGAGACTGGAAAAGGAAGCAATACTGAGACAACAAATGAATCAGAAGTCTCCTGAATTTAGTTGGGGTCAGATTAGAGTAGGGAGAGGCATTTGTAAATGTATTCTATAAATGTTGTATGTATAGTGTCATGTTTGACTGTAACCTCCAAATTACTGATTTTTGGAATGTTTTGTGTGTGGTATTTGAATGGAATTGCACACAATTTACACTCATGTATCAGTGTCATATCAAAATGACATGGCATTTGATAGCAACAACCATGTTCATTACATGTCATCCTAATTGACAATCAGAACAAGCAGAGTAGATAAATAGCAGATGGCAATCATTACTTAACGAAAAGGGTACCTTCCAGAAGCACATGAATTCAGTACATAAGTTAAAATCATACTCATTGTTCACTACACCAGGTTTAGTACATCACAACCAGGATACAAACCAAAAGGAAATAATTTTAGAACATGAACCAAAATGATATAACTTCAGATAATGCATGTTCATGATCACTTCTTGGCCTTATTTTTCCCCTTGCCTCCAGCATTACCATCTTTACTTGCCTTCCTCTTTCCTGAACTAGATTGAGCGGCTTCATTTCCTTTGGTCTTTGCCTGACTTGCCTTGACCTGAGCATCAGTTTGTGATTGCTGCCATTGTTGTAAAACATAAAATAGCTGGATTTAGTATAGTTTTGCGCTTAGTATCGTACGCACTATTCAAAACAGAAAATAGCAGTACATTTTTGCACTTAGTTATGCATTATACAATACAAAAATAGCAGGATTTTGTATAGTTATTACCTCAACGACTTTCATTTTCTTCCCGGCCTTTTGAAAAAAAAAACATTTTTTTCTTTCCCTTTTCAGGATTCAGTGAGTATGATGACTTGTTATGGCCAGTCTTACCACATGAACCACATTTAATTTGGACACCATGCTTACTCAGTTTCTTTCCTTTAGGAGCTTCTCCCTCTTCCCGTCTTCTGTGATTTTTCTTTGGCCTTTCGAGCATTCTTACATATCCAGGAGCTTATGGTCTTGGATTAGCAGACACATGCCACTTCTCCTCTCCCTCAACTGGTTCTAGGCAGTGTTCATAAATTTTATTGAATTTCTCAATGGAATAACAATCATCAATAAAATCTTCAACTTGCTTGCCACACTTGTACATAGAAGTAATAGCATGACAGCAAGGAAGCCCTGCTAACTAGAAGTACCCACATGAGCATGTTCTATTCTCTAAATTAATGGTGTATTTTCTTCTTCTTGAATTCATGTGCTTCACCTCAAATCCATCCTTCCCATTCCAAAGCACATCCAAGAACTGTGTTCTCTGGATGTTTACCTTCAGTTTCTGGAAGATATTTGGGAAAAATTTCCCATGCTAGGTGGCACTTTTAGTTATGTTTTCTTGAACCCTAAGCATGATTATTATTCTGATATTCTCCAACATAGATATAATAGGATAAAACCTTGATTCAATGATAACATGGTTAAATGCCTCACACAAGTTGTTATCAACTAACTCACAGTTCGATCCAATTGGGAAGAAAGATCGTGCCCAGGGTTTAGGCTCAGTATTCATGATATCTTTGGCACCATCGGGAGTTTCTTTGTGCAAGCTTGGCCTTGTGGTTGCCATGGTTATACCCCACGGGTACACAACATTGGCATACCTAGTCCAGCCCAAGGAAGGCCCACGACAAGATACACGGCTTGTGGACATTTTGGGTGGCCCAAGCCCATGACGCCTTCGGATCCTTGGAGAACAAGACTAGAGTAGATAGAATTTCAAAGGGTACAAACCCTAATCTATAACCGACTCGACCGACGCCCGGGACCTGTCTATCTATATAAAGGCTAGGAGGGCATGGCAAGGAGGGTCTCAACTCACCTCATATGCACCTCACGCCAGATTACATCTGCGCACCCCTGTAATCCTCGGTTCCACCGTAATCAAGAGCAGACAAGCAGGAGTAGGGGTTTCCCTCCGGGGGCCTGAACCTGGGTAAACCTCGTGTCCCCGTGTTGCTTGTCTGTTAACCATTCCACGATCTCCAGCATCCCCATCTTCTCCAAAACCCAAGTCCATAACAATGTGCATTGACGATATCGAACCTCGTCAATTGGCGCCGTCTATGGGAACTGGGGGCGCTGATTGTGTGATCGTGATGGTTCCATCCGGAGCGATCTACAACTCATCGGCGACGGAGAGCCACCTCCTCTTTGGCACTTTCGACTTCACCACCCACTCGCCAGCCATCCTGAGGAATTTTGAGTCCGTCGGCGACGGGCTCGAGATGCTGTTCGGGAGATTTTGCTTCCAGGTGGGGCAGACCGACACTCTCTGCCTCCCAGAGCGGGTGCCACCACTATGCATCAAGCCCGTTTCGTGGGTCCCACCCATCGGCACGCTACACACATCGACGCTGATAACGAGTTATATGATAGCAACAGCTGCAACTCAGATCTGTGCGGCCCTCCCTCGGATGAAGGAACCTACGGTTTCGGATCCAAAAGCTTCGGTAGCGGTGATCCAGTCCGCGGGCGTTACCTATGCGTCGTGGTCATCCAGAACAAATTGGAGCTGCCACCAGGCTTGAGTATGCCAAATCCACCTCGCAACCCACCTCCTAACCCGCAAGGTGGGAACGGGGGAAACAGGGGGGATCCGCCGCTCAGGCCCAACGAAGGCGACGCCAACGCCTACCAGCAGATCAACCTCAACGAGGACGACTGGCACCAAGCACGTGAAGCCGTGGCGGGCAACATCATCCTACATGTGAATGCTTCACGGGATCTGCTAATGGCATACCACCTCCTCCTCATCGGCGAGCATAACCGGCAGGTGAAGCTGATGGAGGAACTCGACAAATGCAAGCAGGTGGCTTCGGAGTCTAACGCGCGGCGAGCGGCGCTCTCCACCACTAGCGGCTCTAGCTCGCATGGCAATATCGCCAACAAGCATCGCTCTCGCACGGAGCACATGGACCCCGCCGCACGCTGCGATGTTACCAGGGCCCTCAAAACGTCCTTCATGTCGATGGACGTGAATGACAACGTCATGCTGAAGACACCGCAGGCTATGATCATGGCAGCCACCGGTGGGTGACCCGAAGAGCGCCATGCACAAGTCCGCACTAGCAAGCCTCGGACTCGTCGGAGCTACGCTCCACGACAAAGCTCCTGCGGAGCTGAAGAAAAAAGTTGTGGTCAAATTCACCCGTAGCCCTACACCCTCATTCGACGAGGACGAACACGACCTGCCTCGACATCGCAAGAGCCCATGGCGTCGCAGCAGCGACTACGACGCTCGAAACAATCTCGCCTAGCACTAGGTCGACAAGGCACGCGCTAAACGCGCGTGTTCAACCGAATCCGACGAGGATGATGACAGAGAGATGTGTGAAGCCAGATGCTTCCGTTCGACGAACGCGGATGCCAAAAAAATTCAAGCTTCCTTCGGACACTCTGAAGTTTGACGGCATGCAGGACCCAAAGGCCTAGCTTAGAGACCACCTCTCATCCATCAAGTTGCATGGTGGTAACAGGAATACCGTCCTATAGTGCCTTCAGCTGTAGCTGACAGGCGCAGCTCGGATCTGGCTCAGCAGCCTATCTTTCGGCTCGATCCGAAGCTAGGAGGATCTGGCATATAGTTTCATCTGAAACTTCAAGGGCACCATTAAGAGTCCAGCCTCGATCGAGGAACTGTGGGCATGCACCCAACGTACTGGCGAATCCATTCGCTCGTACATCCTACAATGTTCCCACATCAAGAACTCCGCCGCGCACATCTCCGAGGAAAGGACAATCGATGCCTTCAAGGATGGTGTCAAGCGCCCAGACTTCATGGAAGAGCTTGGCGCGTCAAGCCCAAGACGCTCGACCACCTCATGGACATCGCGAACCGATGGGCAGATGGCAAGGACTCCCTCCACCGAACACATTCAGATGACGAAGACGACTACAGCCGCAGGCGAGAACGGCGCAGCAAGCAAAGATCGCGCATCTACAATGATCGCAACGAAGTCAACATGGTTGCGGCTGTCTACGCAGACCGACGCAACGACGGCAACCGCAGTAGCGAATACCACGGAGGCAACTTCCACAATGGAGGGAGACCTACGCAAACATGGCAGCATCGTAGCCGTGACGACGAACCCTCGGCATACGACAAATTGTCTGGTCCTTGAACCATTCACTTCTACATCGACAAGCAGGATGGCAAGAAGAAGGCCAGCCACATGCTAAAGGACTGCCGTGAGTTCCAAAAGCTTAGCCTGGGTCTCACCCAAATGCGACGCCAGATCGTGAACCCTGGATTTGGGCCTGCACCTGCACCAGGTGACATCGCCCATGGAGCTCCTCCACCACCACCCGTTGGACCGTTGAATCCAGCGATTGCACCTGCACCAAACAATGGTACAGGAGGATATCCACCGCCAAAAGGGTCGTTGATGATCCAGAAGGGACGCCCTACCAATAGGGTGCAAAATAAGATCACCCGACAGGTCAGCCTGGCCGTGACCGCTCCACCTTCCATCCCTGAGCACCTCAGTGGCTCGGAGTCCTGCATAACGTTCGATCGTTCGGATCACCCCCGCCAGATCCCTCGCCCAGGTCATGCTGCCCTGGTGCTCGAGGCGTAGATCAGAGGGTTCGAAATGTGCCGCGTCTTCATGGACGGCAGCAACGACATCAACTTGATGTTTGCCAGCACCCTCGCAGCGATGTGAATCCTGCTGTGCAGCCTGGAGCAATCTGACACTACGTTCCACGGCATAGTCCCAGGGAAGGGCATATATCCCCTAGGAAAGATATGGCTCGATGTCATCTTCAGCCAACCTGAAAACTTCAGACGCGAGCGGCTGGAGTTCGAAGTGGTGGTCTGGCCATCACAGTACCACGCTATCCTCAAACGCGTGGCATTCGCAAGATTCCTGGCAATAACACACTACGTGTACCTGCTACTGAAGATGCTAGGACCCAGGGGCATCATCACCATACAAGGAAGCTTCACCCGGTCCGACCACTGCGATAGAGACTTCAATAGAATCTCCCAATCGTTCGGTATGCAGGAGGAGCTCACGAGGCTCCGAGAGGTGACAGACAACGGGGCACCCCCAGTCTCCAGGCAAAACACACCCGATATGTCGTTCGACTCCACGGTCAACACGAAAAAGGTGCAGGTCCACCCGATGGATGCCTCCAAGACGGCGCTGATCACCAACGACCTTTGCCCCGCATAGGAAAGCGCGCTCGTCGAATTCCTCCGTGAGCGCTGGGAAATCTTCGCCTGGTGTCCTGCGGACATGTCAGGAGTTCCTAGGGGATTCGCCGAGCATGCACTCAATGTGTTCCCTGGAAAAAAGCCAGTCAAGCAGTCGATATGACGACTGTCTGAACCACGGGCTGAAGCCGTTGGAATCGAAGTCAACAGACTGCTCGATGTCAACTTCATCTGACAAATCAAGGAGAGCGAGTGGCTGGCCAACACCGTGTTGGTCCCCAAAAAGGACACGGACATCCTGCGGATGTGCGTGGACTTCACATCGCTCAACAAGTACTGTCCCAAGTACTACTTCCCTCTACCGCGCATCAATTAGATCATCAATTCGACAGCAGGATGCGAGAAACTCTCCTTCCTCGATGCCTACTCAGGCTACAACCAGATTCGGATGAAGGTCGAAGACCAGAAGAAAACGGCGTTCATCACACCGTTCAGAGTGTTCTGCTACAACACCATGCCTTTCGGGCTGAAGAACGCAGGCGCCATGTATCAGAGGTGCATGCAGGCGTGCCTGAAAAACCAGATCAGCCGCAACATCCAAGTCTATCTCGACGACATAGTAATCAAGACCAGGGAGGCCAAGACGCTGATCGACGATCTCCGCGAGATGTTTGATAACCTTGATCACTATAAGATCAAGCTGAACCCATAAAAGTGCGCCTTCGGCGTCCCATCTGGCCAATTACTCGGCTACTTCATCTCCCAACGGGGGATCGAGGCAAAATCCAAAGAAAATCAGGTCCATACTGACCATGGAGAAGCCAAAGAACCTCAAAGGTGTCCAGCAGCTAGCTGGGCGGATCGCAGCACTGAGCAGATTCATCAGTCGCATGGGGTGAGAAGGCCCTACCTTTTTACCAGCTGCTGCACAAAGCTGATAAGTTCGAGTGGACACCCGAAGCAGACGACGAATTCGAGGACCTCAAGCGGATGCTCTCCACCTCGCCTGTCCTGGTCACACCAAAAGAATGAGAACCTCTGCTGCTATACATCGCAGCTACACACTTGGTGGTAAGCACCGTACTCGTGGTCGAATGACCCGAATATGGCAAGACCCATGGGGTCCAACGCCCAATCTACTACCTCAGCGAGGTACCGACTCCAACAAAGCAGAGGTACCCTCACTACCAAAATCCCACCTACGACGTATTCATGATGGCTCATCGGCTGAGCCATTACTTCCAGGAACACCTGATCATGGTCGTCAACGAGGCACCACTGTCCAACATCCTAAATAACCCCGAAGCCACGTGACGTGTAGCCTTGTGGGGCATCGAGTTGTCTCCTCGAGAAATAGTCTACGAGCGGCGCAAGGCCATCAAATCTCAGGTCCTCCCTGACTTCCTCGTCCACTGAATGGAACTCCAGCTGCCGGACACTCCGGACATGACGCAATCATGGACAATGCACTTCGATGGCTCCAAGCGCGAGGCTAGAGAAGGAGCTGGCGTCATACTGAAGTCCCCTCAGGGCGACAAGATGAAATACGTCCTTCGGATGAAATTTTGCGCCTCCAACAACGAGGCCGAATACGAGGCCCTCATCCATGGCATGCGGATGTCCAAGATCTGCGGCGCAACATGCCTAGTCATCTACAATGACTCAAACCTTGTCGTCCAGCAGACGATGAACGAGTGCGACGCTCACAGCGCCAACATGATCGCGTACCGCACGCTCTACAACTCACTCAAAGGAGATTTTGATGGCTGCGAGCTTCGGCACGTCGGAAGGGAAAGCAATGAAGAAGCCGATAGACTCGCCAACATCGGCTCCACCTACGCACGGGTGCCACTAGGTGTGTTCCTCGAACAAATATGCGTACCCTCTATCAAAAGGAAATTCCCCAAGGGATCACCCGAAGAAGCAGAGCACTCGGGGGCTGCGCCACCCGAAGAACAGGAAGGACTAGAAAAGCTCGACACCGAGGCCGAGCTGTTCAGCCTGATGCAGGTCATGTCGGTTGAAGAGACATGGACGTAGCCATACCTTTGGTACCTGATAAACAAAGAACTGCCCGATGACCCGATAGATGCCCGGCGCATATCTCGCCGGTCCAAGGCCTTTATCATCCACAATGGTGAGTTGTACAAGCGCAGCATTTCGGGTGTGCTCCAAAGGTGCGTCACCATCGGCGATGGCAAAACCATCCTCCAAGACATCCACGAGGGTATCTGCAGCCATCACGCAGGCAGCCACGCCCTAGTCGCCAAAGCTCTACGAGTTGGATTCTACTAGCCAACAGCCATGACCGATGCCAAGGACATCGTCCAAAGATGCAACGCCTACCAGAGGTACGCAGACAAGATGCACGCACCAGGATCCGAGCTCAGGCCCATACCACTGGCCTGGCTCTTCGCCCAATGGGGCCTCGACATGATTGGAAAACTGCCCAAATCCTTGAAAGGAGGCCACGTCTACCTCCTGGTCGCAGTCAACAAGTTCACCAAGTGGATCGAGGCCATGCCCGTCACCAACCAAAGCGGCAAAACCGCTGTCAAGTTCTTCGAGTCCATAGTCTATAGGTTCGGTGTGCCACATAGCATCATCACGGACAACGGCTCAAACTTCATCTCGAGGGAATTCTAAGATTTCTGCGAGGGCATTGGCATCAACATATAGTACGCCTCTGTGGCGCACCCGCAGACCAACGGACAGGTCGAAAAGGCCAACGGCCTCATAGGCAACGACATAAAGAAACACCTGCTATGCCCACTCGAATGGCTTGCGGGAGCGTGGGCAGAGGAGCTACCCTTCGTCCTCTGGAGCTTGCGTACAACGCTGAACAGCTCAACTAGCTTCGCACCCTTCTTCATAGTGCATGGAGCCAAAGCCGTATTACCTGCATAGGTACTCCACAAGGCCCCACGGGTCGTCGCCTACAGCGAAGCCGAATCAATGGCCGCGCTCGAAGACACCGTCGACACACTCGACGAGGCACGCGACATCGTTGCGGCTCGCTCAACGGTATACCAGTAGAGCCTCCGCAATTACCACAGCCATCGGCTGCGCCCAAGGTCCTTCGTCGAAGGAGACCTCGCCCTACGACTCAATCAAGAGCGGCTGAAGAAGCTCGAGTCACCCTGTGAAGGACCCTACATCATCACCGGAGTCATCTCAGGTGGCGCCTATCGCCTCATGGACGTCGTGTCAGGAGTCGAATACTCCAACCCCTGGAATGTCGCACAACTGCGACGCTTCTACCCCTAGTTACCCCTTTACTTTCATTAAGGCTACTCAGCCGAACAATGTACCTCCTCGTTACACTATGAATAAAAGCTAAGTCCCTCGGCCAAAATTTCTTTTCCCTCGCATTACTTTTTGCTATAACACGCTCGGGGGCTACGCCTCACCTCACGACCTCATCGATTGAGAACAATGCATACAACCTGAGTAGCTGACCAAGTTAGGCTAACGAAAAGGACATGCACACAACAAAGCACCATGTGCTAATACAAATAAACTTTACAAAGGGCACTACGAGCCCACTCGAAAACATACAAATTTTACATCAAGTTTTCTTTGCAGGATCTACCTATTTTGAAGAATCACATTTTCCTGTTGCTCGAACAAGTCCACGATCTCTTCAGCATATTGCCTCACAGCCGCATAATGCGGGCGCATATCCCAAAGAGCAGCTTTCACCCCAGCAACCAGCTGATGCCACACCAACTCCCTAACACGGCCCACGTCTCGAAACCTTGACAGAAGGCCCCAAAGGGTGGAAGGTGCCTCATCCAAGGGGAACATGACGAACAAAATGGACGCCAGAGAAGTCCTCGTCTGCTTCAGCACTCGATAAACCTGGTGCACGCGATCCTGCACCATCGCAAGGACGATGGCTCGATCGCGGTCCATCCAGAAGAAGCCACCGGCCTCCAGGTCCTGTTGCGTTAAGCAATTCATCCGAACCGCAACATGCTCTTTCTCCTCCCTCGGAACGAGATTGACACCTACACCAAGCATAGAATAATATGGCACACAAGCAAGGTGCATCCGAAAGAACAGTAGTTCACGAAGGCTCAGATTGCAGTTGCTCGCTCATCTGCCGTAGCTCCCCCATCAAGAACTCCTGTCTAGCAGCGGCTTGCTCAGCCTTCGACTTCCACACATTAGCGTGGCCTCGAATTCCAAGGATATCCTTCTCCAAGTTGCGGATGCAGTCGTGATATATTCATGATTCTATTCGTCGTTATCTTTCCAACAAAATTGGTTTCATCCAGTTTGGAGTTCAGATGCAAAAGTTATTGTGTTTCTGGTTTTCTGGTTTCTGGAATTTCCCTGACCGGAAGTTCCGGCTTCCCACCGGAAGTTCCGCTAGGGCATCTTTGCCGCCGAAAGTTCCGGTTGAACTTCCGGCTCTTGTTCCGCTCACGTTCAGTAACCTTCTGTTTTGAATATGTCTATTTGTCGGAACTTCCACCGGAAGTTTTGCTCCCACCGAAAGTTCCGGTGAACCGGCGGAAGTTCCGACCAGGTTTCGCTTTTTTAGTTTCTCGCTCTGCAGTTTTTGACCGTTGGCTGTGTGCCACCGGAACTTCCGGCCTCCCACCGGAAGTTCCGGCCAGGAGTCGCGAATGCCATAACGGGCAGATCTAGGAGCCCTTTAAAAGGGGCTCCTCTTCCCCTTCGTGGGTACTAGCTTTTCTTCTTGGTTCTTGGCTTTCTCTCTCTCTCTCCTCCATTGTCAACCTTGAAGAAGCTTTCCCTCTCCCTTTCCCCTCCTATGATTCTTGCATCTTTTTGAGGGATTTGAGAGAGGAGATCTAGATCTACAATCCCCCCAAGTCAAATCCCTTCTTTGTGAAGGAATCATTGGGATCTAGATCTTGGGGAGTCTTGTGTTCTTCCTCCCTTATTCCCCCAATAGCTTTTGTAGCTTTGTTGGAATTTGGGAGAGAAGGACTTGCCCTTGCATTTGGTGCATAGGTTTGAGTTCTCCTCTTGTGTTCTTCCTCCCTTATTCCCCCCAATAGATTTTGTAGCTTTGTTGGAATTTGGGAGAGAAGGACTTGCCCTTGCATTTGGTGCATAGGTTTGAGTTCTCCTCGGAGATTCGACGAGTTCAAGCTTGTGAGCTTGTTTCTCTTGGGTTCCTTGGAACCCTAGACGGTTGTGTGGTTGGATTGTTGACCTTTTGTGGTCTTGTTGACCTTTTGTGGTCTTGTAGCCTTTTGTGGCGTTGTTGGCCTTTTGTGGCATTGTTGGCCTTTTGTGGCTTTGTTGTTGGGAGCCTCCAATTGAGTTGTGGAGTTAGCCCCAATCTTGTACGGGTTCGGTGACCGCCCTCAAGCGTCCCATAGTGGAGCAAGTGCCCGCCTTTTGTGGTGCGCACTTGGGAGAATAGGGTGAGCCTTTTGTGGCGTCGGTGAGTTGCGTGCTTCCGCATCCGGGGTGAGGCCTTGTGTGGCGTTGGGTGAGCATCGAGCCACCACACCTCGAGGTGAGCCATTTGTGGCGTTCGGAGAGCATTGCGCCATCGCACCTCTCCAACGGAGACGTAGCTTCTTTGGAAGTGAACTTCGGGAAACAAATCTACGTCTCCGCGTCCATCGGTTATCTCTTAACCAAACTCTTTACTTATGCACTTTACATTGTGATAGCCATCGTGCTTGAAGTATTTATACCTTGCTATCACCTTGTTGCTTGTATTGCTTAGCATAGGTTGTTGGTGCACCTAGGTGAACTTAGTGGCTAGGTCTTGTGCTCAATAAATTAAACGTTAGTTTTATTACGCATTTACTTGAGCCTAAACCGTAATAATTTTAAAAGCCTATTCACCCCCCCCCTCTAGGCGACTTCCTTTGTACTTTCACCCCCGAAGGACCCTAAAGGCAAACAAGTCAAGACATGAACAACACAAACATCCCTGGCAACATCTCGAAACATAATTTATATACATCAAGGCCACCTTGTGGCATAAGTTGGGTTTGTTCATCAGCAAAAGATTACATTGCAAAAGCAAAAGGATAAACTATCCTAGCTACAACACATGGGCCTAGGCACCCGCATCCAGAGTGGCCTCAGAGCCAGACTGCCTACTCTTGGCCTCCTCCTGCTGCTTCGCCGCATACTCCGCTAGCAGATCAATAAGTTTTGGCCCATAACGCTTACAGCGAGAGGCAAAGAGGGTGAACGCTACCTCTGAGCCATATGCAGCCGTCAGCATCTGAGACGTGATATGCGGCAGATCCAGCTTCGCTCCGGACGCCATCGCCATCGCCAACCCCATGGAGGCGCCGATGCCCTTTTGCTTTCGCTTATACGCCACATGCGCGTCCTTCGACAGAGCATCCTCTAGGGCATCGACGTCCTCAAGGGAAACGCCCTTGGGGATGACCTCCTTGTAGAAGCGCCTGAGCACTTCCTTGGCCTACGCCAAGGAGCCAGCAGCAGTGCCGCAGCGATCTTTGACCGCCGCGGTAGCATCGAACATGGCATCTCCATGCTCCAGCACACCACGATCAAACGTGATGCATGAAGCTTCTGAAACAAAGAAGAAAAGACACCCGAATAAGAGCAAGACAAGGCGCAGTCGAAGGCTTTGGCAAAAGAGACTCACCAGAGAAGGCTTTGGCTGCAGCCATCAGCCTATCCGCCATCTCCTTCTCGCGAGCAGCCGCTGTAGCAGCGAGCTGCTCCTCGCGATCAGCAGCCTCCTTCCGCAGGCGCTCCCTGGCTTCAGCAGCATCAGCAACCTCCTTCCACAGGTGCTCCTTCGCCTGCATAGCATCTGCAGCTTTCTTCTCTGCTCGACCAAGGCTCTTCTCGAGAGCGTCCAGCCGTCGAAGAGCCGCATTGTTTTCATCTGCAACATCAAGGACCACCTGATCAACACAAGCAAAATCAACGAGATAGACGAACTACAAAAGAGTGAGCAAACTACGTACATTGAAGATGCTACATGCTAGCCTCCAGCGCCAGGTGCTGCTGGAAAAGGAGGTTGGCGCCGCGCATAAACGGCTACAAAAGAAACAATCAGAAAGGGCTCGGGGGCTACGCCCCGCAAGAGCAAACCAATCAGCAGGTCACCCAAAAAGGGCTCGGGGGATCCCCCAAAGAGATAAAGCAGGAAAAAACTTATGTGTTCAGGCGGGGACTCCGAAGTTCCATGTGCGGTCTTCTGAGTTACGACTGCCCGAGCTTCTCGCTTGGAGAGGTTCGGGGCATTGTCCTTAGAGTCGTCCACCACCTGAGGGGGAGGAGCTGTCAGCTTCAACTCCCCTACAGCCTCCTGAGTGCCCTCACTAAGAGGCTCCTTCGAAGAATGGCTGCAAGAAAAAAGTCTGATCAAGACAAAAACCTACATTATCCAGACAAGTGACAGAAAACAATTCAGGCGGAGTCACTTACGAATCAATATCCGACAAATTGAAGATGGGTGCCGCCTTCTCCTTCTTCTTCTTCTTGGCCGGCGGCTGCGGTTCCATCGCTTGAATGGGCACAACAGGGATAGGTGCGAAAGAAGCACCATCATCCTTGCCATGGCGCTCGAGGAAGGACATACCCCTAGGAGTTGGCGAGGTAAACGCATCCAAAGACTCGCTTCGAGAGCACTTTCGGGTCTGCCCTTCCCTCCACTCAGGAGCATCCACAGTAGGCGACTAAGCTGGAGGAAGCTCAGACTCGGAGTCCACCTCCTCATTGTCTGGCGCTTCCCTAAATTTTTTTGGCAGAGAAGGCATAGACCCCGTAACCTAGAGGCGCTGCAAGCAAAAGAAAAAGAGAAATAAGATAAGTAACAACAGCAAACAACAAACATTCGCAAAAAGCGCTACACGCATGAACAGGCATCACCTGAGAAACCCCTTTATTGGCGCTAAGAGGGGGGTCAACGATTTCCCCGGGAGGTCCTCACCAGCCTTGAACTTCAACAGGGGACGAAGGACCCTATCGAGGTCACCCAAAGACAACTCTGCGGATGAAACCCTCATTGGATCATTGGAGCCGGCATAGAGAAACATTGGGTGCGCCCTAGACTGGAGCGGCTGCACCCGACGCTTGAGGAAGGTGCGGATGATATTGACACCATTGACCTCTTTTCTTGGCACCAGCTGAAGGGCCTCCACCCACTGGTAGAGTCTCTCCACCTCCGCAACTTCACCCTCCAAGATGTGGTTCTTCCACGATCTCTTCGAGATGATCTTCTACTCAGAGTCGAAGAGGGCAAACCCATATTGCTGACCGTCTAGCTTGGCGTCGCGGATGTAGAACCACTTCTGACGCCACTGCTGGACAGACTCGCAGATAGAAAAGGAGAAGAATTGGACGAAAGGACGAACGAAGATAATGCAGTCGCCAAGCGGATAGACTCCACCGGTGTCGGATTGCCTCTTCACGGAATAGAGCTTCCGGAAGAGGCCAAACTGTGGCTTGATGCTGAGCCATCACTCGCAAAGGGTTATGAAGAAAGCTACATGGAGAAGAGAATTGGGAGACAGATGGTGTATCTGAATCCCATAGAAAAAAGGAGTCCACAAAGGAAATCATGGACAGGGAGCGAGAGACCGCGAAGAACGAAGGCAACGAACATCACCTGAAACACTATGGGTGGGCGGGGGATTACCTCATCGCCAATAAGCTTGACGTCCTCCTTGTTCTGCGGGATCAACCCCGCGCCGTGCAGCTTGCGCAGATCGGTATTGTGCACCTCTGTGAGCCTCCACCTGCCGTCGGTGATGCGAGCGGTAGCAGCTACCTTCTTGCTGCCAGCGGCGGCGCTCGAGCCAGCTCCGGCAGTGGTCTTCTTTAACTTTCCCATTGTGCGGCGTCGAGGGCGGTGGTGCGCGCGAAGAAAAGAAGAGGAAACAAACGGAGAACTTCCAGTAATCTAGGTTTAGAAGGCCGGATAGGAGGAGGTGGAGTCGGCGGCGTCTAGGGAGACGGCGACGAGCCGACGGTGGCGCTGAGCGGCAGCGCGACAACGACGTAAGGTGGGGAGGGCTAGTTGTGGTGCTTTGGGGCAGCCCCTCCCCTCTATTTATGAGAGGGAGAGCAGCTTAGGAGAGGGGAGTTTGAATCCTTCCCCAAACTCAAGTTGGAGAGAAAGGACTCTTTCCTTCTTCCACTAGGAAACCATTGTTCTAGTTTGACTTTTCAAACCTGCCTTTTGACTTTCAATTTAGAGCTTTATTTCTCTCTCGCAAATTCCCAACCAAGTGACCTAGGACATGATCCAATCATTCCACTTAACCATGCCACATTCATGAACCATTCCCCTTCCGGTCCGGTGAACCTTCTAGACCCTTCTAGAATCTCTCTGATGAAAACATCAAAATCATTCCCGAACTCTAGAATTGGATTTTCCTTATATGAATCCTATTCTCCGGACCATTCCAGATCTCCTTGTGATATCCCGGATCCCATACGAGACTCCGAACAACATTCGGTATCCCTACTTACATTCCATATCTACTAAACAACATTGAATCCTTAAGTGTGTCTCCCTACGGTTCGTGAATTATGCAGACATAACCGAGACACTTCTACGATCAATAACCAATAGAGGAATCTAGAAATTCATATGTCTCCCACATATTTCTACGATTAATTTGCGATCGAATGAACCATTTACATACGATACCAATTTCCCTTTGTCTCACAGTAGTTTACTTATCCGAGGTCTGATTGTCGGTATCTCTGCATACCTAGTTCAACCTTGTTATCGATAAGTACTCTTTTCTCGTTCCAGTGATATTTGATCCCTTGTGAGCCAGTCACATGCTTGCAAGATAATTGGATGACATTCCACCGAGAGGGCCCAGAGTATATCTATTCGTCATATGGATGGACAAATCCCACTCTTGATCCATGTGCCTCAACACATACTTTCCGAACACTCAATGCCACCTTTATAGCCACCCAGTTATGGTGTGGTGTTTGATGTCATCAAAGCATCCTTCCTGTGATGGTGATTAGCATGATCTCATGGTCGAAGGAATTAGTTACTATGTATCAGAAAGCTTATAGCTAATGAACTATTGAAATGACTTGATCTTAATGCTATGCTTATCTATAGGAGTATGTCCATCATACCATTCTCCTAACGATATGATCTTGTTGTTAATAACATCTCAATGTTCATGATCGGGAAACCACGATCATCTATCAACCAACAAGCTAGTATTACAAAGAGGCTTTACCAGGGACTCTAATTTAGTTTACAAATCACACACAAGTATTAATGTTTCCGGTTAATACCATTATAGCATGAATATAAACATTTATCATAAACATAAAGATATAATAATAACTACTTTTATTATTGCCTCTAGGTCATATCTCCAACAGTATCCCACTTGCACTAGAGTCAACTAATCTAGATTACATGGTAATATACCGAACACCCATGGCGGTTTGGTGTTGGTCATGTTTTGCCCTCTGGAGAGGTTTAGTCAACGGATCCGCCACATTCAGATATTTGTGTACTTTTCAAATCTTTATGTCACCATCTTGGACATGCTCTCGAATAGCGTGAAAACACAGCTTGATATGCTTCAGCTTCTTATGTGAGCTTGGTTCTTGCGTATTGTCTATGGCGCCCATGTTATCACAATAGATGGACATTGGGTCCACTTGGAACCACACCGAGCTCTGTAATGAACTCCTTCATCCATATCGCCTCTTGTGAAGCCTCTGAAGCAGCTATGTATTCCGATTCAGTTGAAGATCTCGCCACAACGCTTTGCTTTGCACTCCTCTAGCTAACTGCTGCACCATTCAAAGTAAATATGTATCCAGATTGAGATTACGACGTTCAAGCTTGTCGGGCTGTAACTTCTTTACATAAGCTTCGCAACCCCAAACATTAAGGAACGACAATTTAGGTTTCTTCCCAAACCATAATTCATATCGTGTCATTTCAACGGATTTAGATGGTACCCTATTTAAAGTGAATGTGGCTGTTTCTAATGCATAACCCCAAAATAATAGCGGTAAATCTGTTAGTGACATCATAGAATGAACCATATCTAAGAGAGTTTGATTACGACGTTCGGACACACCATTACGTTGTGGTGTTCCCGGTGGTGTCAATTGTGAAAGTATTCCGCATTTCTTCTAATGCTCGCCAAACTCGTAACTTAGATATTCACCTCCACGATCAGATCATAGAAATTTAATCTTCTTGTTACGTTGATTCTCTACCTCACTTTGAAATTCCTTAAACTTCTCGAAAGTTTCAGACTTATGTTTCATGAAATAGATATACCCATATCTACTCAAGTCATCCGTGAAGGTAAGAACATAACGATAACCACCGCGTGATGCTACACTCATTGGGGCACACACATCGGTATGTATGATTTCCAATAAGTCCGTAGCTCGCTCCATCATACCAGAAAATGGAGTCTTAGTCATTTCTCCCATCAGACATGCTTCCCATCTTTCAAGTGATTCGAAATCAAGTGATTTAAGAAGTCCATCGGAATGGAGTTTCTTCATACGCTTCACTCCAATGTGACCAAGACGACAGTGCCACATATAGGTTGAGTTATCGCTCAATTTCAAATGTTTAGCTTCAATGTTGTTAATATGTTTATTACTACAATCGAGATTCAACAAGAATAGACCATCTATCAAAGGTGCATGTGCATAAAACATATTACTCATATAAATCGAACAACCATTATTCTCGGACTTAAAAAAGTAACCGTCTCGCAATAAACATGATCCGGATATAATGTTCATGCTCAACGCAGGCACCAAATAACAATTATTTAAGTATAAAACTAATCCCGATGGTAGATGAAGAGGTAGCGTGCCGACCGCGATCACATCAACCTTTCATCCATTTCCAACGCACATCGTTACCTCGTTCTTCGCTAGTTTCCGTCTATTATGTCGCACCTGTTTCGAGTTAAAAATATGAGCAACCGAACCAGTATAAAATACTCAGGCACTACTACGAGTACTAGTGAGATACACATCAATAACATGTATATCGGATATACCTTTCTTATTGATGTTGCCGTTCTTCAAATCCGCCAAGTACTTAGGGCAATTCCGCTTCCAGTGACCTTCTCCCTTGCAGTAAAAAAACTCAGTATCAGGCGTAGGCCCAGCCTTGGTCTTCTTCGTCGGTGCGGTAACTTTCTTACCGCCCTTCTTGAAGTTTCCCTTTTTCTTAGACTTTCCTTGCTTCTTGAATTTGGTGGTCTTATTGACCATCAACACTTGGTGCTCTTTCTTGATCTCCACTTCCGCAGACTTTAACATGGAGAAGAGTTCGGGCAACGACTTGTCCATGTTTTGCATATTGTAGTTCATCACAAAGTTCTTATAACTTGGTGGTAGTGATTGGAGGACACGGTGAATCCCCAAAGCATTAGGAATCACTATACCCAAGCTTTGAAGCTTGCTTGCGTGCCCAGACATCTTAAGCACGTGCTCACTAACGGAGCTGCCCTCTTTCATCTTGCAGTTAAAGAACTTTTCAGAAGCCTCATAACTCTCAACTGCCGCGTGAGCCTCAAATATCATTTTGAGTTCACGAACAATTGAAGGGTTTCGCGGCATAGTAAATCAAAATTTTCTACGGATGCGAACAGAGGGAAAGCCAAGATCTAATCTAGGAGATGAAATCAACGAGAGAGATTGGATTAGATCTTCATACCCTTGAAGATTCGCACAGCGGAACGTTCGTCGGAACGTGGGTGATGTAGTCGTACTCGCTTCTCCTCCTCGCGATCCGATCCGATCTAGCACCACAAGTGGCGGTGCCTCCGTGAGATGCACACGTGCAACACCTCGACGTCTCCTCCTTCCTCGGACCATCAAGTATGGTGGAGAGATAGATTGGATCTACAACACGACGGCGTGGTGTATATGGTGGAGAATTTCTGCAGCAGGGCTTCGCCTACAAACAGTCGGGAGGGAGAGAGGAAAGCTAGCAAGGCGGCTAGGGTTTGTAGGAGAGGTGTGGGGGGTTGGTGCGCCCCCACCCCTCTTTATATAGAGGGGGGGCGCAGCCCTAGCCCCTCCCCCAAGCCCAAAGGATAAGGAGTGGGGGGCATGGACTCTCCCCTCTTCTAGAAACCCTATCTCTAGTTTAAACGATTTAAACTCTCTAGGATCGGCTGGGCCCTATGGGGCCTTGTGCCGCTGGCCCAATGCGGCCAGGACACTCCCTCATAGGCCCATGCCCCCTCCCGGAAGGTGGGGCCACGTTGGTCCCCTTCCGGAAGGTTCTAGAAGCTTCCGGTACAATACCGATTAACCCGGAACAATTCCGAACTCCAAAAACTGCACTGCCTTATATGAATCTTATTCTCCGGACCATTCCGGAACCTCTCGTGATGTCCTGGATCCCATCCGAGACTCCGAACAAAAATTCATAAACCAATTATCCAATCTATCCTAGCGTCAAGACACGTTAAGTGTGTGACCCTGCGGGTTCGAGAATATGCAGACATGATCTTCTATCAATAATCAACAGCGGGGTCTGGGCACCCATATTGACTCCCACACATTCATCGATGATCATATCGGATGAACCACGATGTCAGGATTCAAACAATCCCATATATATATATTCCCTTCGTCTCGCGATATTTTACTTGCCCGAGATTCGATCGTCGGTACCGTCATACCTAGTTCAATCTCGTTCACAGCAAGTACTTTACTCGTTCCGTAATCCGATATCACTTTGTGATTAACTCCTTAACCACATGCTTGCAAGCGGTGTTGATATCGATTACCGAGTGGGCCCGAAGTATATCTCTCCGACTTGGGAGGGACAAATTCCATCTCGATACATACAGCCCAACAGATACTTTCCGATCACCTGAGAGACACCTTTATGATCACCCTCTCATAGGATGACGTTTGATGACCTCAAAGCTTTCTTCCGATACCAGGGAGTTGTATTATCTCATGGTCTAAGGAATTCAATATTTGACATAGGAAAAGCTACGCAAAGATGAACACGATGATACGATCTAATTGCTTCGCTTAGTTTGGGTCTGTCCATCATATCATTCTCCCAATGATATGATCTCATTATCAATTGACAACTCATGTCTATGGTTAGGAAACCTTAACCATCATTGATCAATGAGCTAGTCCTTAGAGGCGTACCAGGGACACGGTGTTGTTCACAAACCACACAAGTATTAATGTTTCCGCTTAATACAATTCTAGCATGGAATATAAACTTTATCATGAACAAGAATTATAATAATAACATCTTTATTATTGCCTCTAGGGCATAATTCCAACAGTCTCCCACTTGCACTAGAGTCAATAATCTAGTTTACATCTGGCAACAATCTCACACCCATGGCACTGAGGTGTTGATCATGTTTCACACGTGGAAGAGGTTTAGTCAATGGATCTGCGACATTCAGATCCGTATGTACTTTGCTAATCTTCAGATCTCCATCTGCTATATAATCTCGGATTATATGAAACTTGCGGTTGAGATGCTTGGTCTTTGGATGATATCTTGGTTCCTTAGCGAGTGCTATGGCGCCAATGTTGTCACACAATATCTCCAGTGGGTCCAATGCACTTGGAACCACGCCAAGCTCAGTGATGAAGTTTCTGATCCAAACTCCTTCACTTGACGCTTCTGCAGTAGCCATGTATTCCGCTTCCACTGTAGATCCTGCGATCACGCTTTGCTTGCAGCTTCTCCAGCTCACAGCTCCTCCATTCAAAATATAAACGTATCCTGTCTGAGATTTGGAATCATCCTTGTCGGTGTCGAAACTAGCATCGACGTAACCTTTTACGACAAGCTGTTCATCACCCCCATAGACTAAGAACATTTCTTTAGTTCTATTTAGGTACTTTAGGATGTTCTTCACGGCTGTCCAGTGTTCCACTCCTGGATCACTTTGATATCTGCTCGTCAAACTAAGAGCATTGGACACATCCGGTCTAGTACACAGCATGGCATACATGATGGAACCTATGGCCGAGGCATAAGGCACTTTGCTCATAGCTTCCCTATCATTTACCGTAGCTGGACACTGAGCCTTGCTCAATATCTTACCTGACAACATAGGCACTGAACCTTTCTTTGCCTTATCCATTCTGAACCTTTTCAGAACTTTGTCTAGGTATGTACTCTGGCTTAAAGCTATCAGGCGTCTTTGTCTATCTCTATAGATTTTGATGCCCAATATATAAGCAGCTTCACCTAGGTCTTTCATTGAAAAACACTTGTTCAAATAACTCTTCACATCGTTAAGCATGTTGATGTCATTTCCGATAATCAATATGTCATCCACATACAGTACCAGAAACGTCACCGAGCTCCCACTCACTTTCTTGTAGATACAAGCTTCGTAGCAATTTGGAACAAATCCAAAGCTCTTGATCACTTGATCAAAACGAAGGTTCCAACTCCGAGATGCTTGCTTCAGTCCATAAATGGAACGCTGAAGTTTGCATACTTTACTAGCATCCTTAGGATCGACAAAACCTTCGGGTTGCATCATATACAACTCTTCATCAATGTTCCCATTGAGGAAAGCAGTCTTGACATCCATCTGCCATATTTCATAATCATGAAATGCAGCAATTGCTAATAAAATCCGAATGGACTTAAACATCGCTACGGGAGAGAAAGTCTCATCGTAGTCAACACCTTGAACTTGTCGAAAACCTTTTGCGACAAGTCGTGCTTTATAGACGGTAACATTACCATCCGCGTCCGTTTTCTTCTTAAATATCCATTTGCACTCAACGGCCTTTCGGTCGCTAGGAGGATCCACCAAAGTCCATACTTGGTTTTCGCTCATGGATCCCAATTCGGATTTCATGGCTTCCAGCCATTTCTCAGAGTCTGGGCTCATCATCGCTTCCTCATAGTTCGTAGGTTCACTGTCTTCTACCAACAAGACAGTCAAGACAGGGTTGCCATACCACTCAGGAGGGGCACGCGACCTTGTCGACCTGCGACGTTCAGTAGCAGCATCGTCCGAAGCTTCATGATCCTTCTCATTAGCTTCCTCTACTGTTGGTGCAGGCGGCACTGGAACAATTTCAGGTGCTGCGCTACTCTCCAATTCAAGAGAAGGTTCAATAACCTCGTCTAGCTCTACTTTCCTCCCACTCACTTCTTTCGAGAGAAACTCCTTCTCAAGAAAGGAACCGTTCTTTGCGACAAACACTTTGCCTTCGGTTCTGTGATAGAAGGTATACCCAATAGTTTCCTTAGGGTATCCTATGAAGACGCATTTCTCCGCTTTGGGTTCGAGCTTGTCCGGCATCAACTTCTTGACGTAAGCTTTGCATCCCCAAACTTTAAGAAACGACAACTTAGGTTTAGCACCAAACCACAGTTCATACGGTGTCGTTTCAACGGATTTAGATGGAGCCCTATTAAAGTGAATGCAGCGGTTTCTAATGCATAACCCCAAAATGATAACGGCAAATCAGTAAGAGACATCATTGATCGGACCATATCTAATAGGGTTCGATTCCGGCGTTCATACACACCATTGCGCTGTGGTGTTCCGGGTGGCGTGAGTTGTGAAACGATTCCACTTGCTTTAAGATGCGTGAGAAAATCATAACTCAAATATTCACCTCCACGATCGGATCGTAGAAACTTAATCTTTCTATTACGATGGTTCTCCACTTCATTCTGAAATTCCTTGAACTTTTCAAATGTTTCAGATTTATGTTTCATTAAATAGATATACCCATATCTACTTAAGTCATCGGTAAAAGTGAGGAAATAGCGATATCCACCGCGCGTCGAAACACTCATCGGTCCGCATACATCGGCATGTATGATTTCCAACAAGTCTGTTGCTCGCTCCATCATACCGGAGAACGGGGTTTTGATCATCTTGCCCATGAGGCATGGTTCGCATGTGTCAAATGATTCAAAATCAAGAGACTCCAAAAGTCCATCAGAATGGAGTTTCTTCATGCGCTTTACACCAATATGACCTAGACGACAGTGCCACAAATAAGTAGTATTATCACTATCTACTTTGCATCTCTTAGCCTCAATGTTATGGATGTGTGTTTCATCCCTTTCGAGATTTAGAAGAAATAAACCATTCACAAGAGGTGCATGACCATAAAAGATGTTACTCATATAAATAGAACAACCATTATTCTCCGATTTAAATGAATAACCGTCTTGCAATAAACACGATACAGAAATAATGTTCATGCTCAACGCAGGCACATAATAACACTTATTAAGGTTTAAAACTAATCCCGAAGGTAAAACTAAGGAGAGCGTGCCGACGGCCATCACATCAACTCTTGATCCGTTGCCAACGCGCATCGTCACCTCATCCCTCGCAAGCCGCCGTCTATTCCGTAGCTCCTGTTTCGAGTTACAAATATTAGCAACTGAACCGGTATCAAATACCCAGGCACTACAACAAGGGCTAGTAAGGAAAACATCAATAACATGTATATCAAATATACCTTTGATGGTGCCAGCCTTCTTGTCCGCTAAGTACTTCGGACAGTTGCGCTTCCAGTGACCCTTGTCCTTGCAATAGAAGCACTCAGTGTCGGGCTTAGGACCAGACTTGAGCTTCTTCTCAGCAGGGGCATTGCGCTTGCCGCCGCCCTTCTTGAAGGGTTTCTTTGCTCCCTTACCTTTCTTAAAGTAGGGCTTGTTGACCATCAACACATGATTATCCTTCTTGATGTCCACCTCTGCAGCCTTCAGCTTTGCGAAGATCTCGGTGATCGTATCAGTGGAACCAATCTTATTATGAGTCACTACAAAACTTTTGTAGCTGGGAGGGAGTGATTGCAGAACCCTGTCAATCTTGAGCTCCTCTGGAATCGTGCATTCCAGTTGCTCAAGACGTTGAGTGTAGCCCGACATCTTTATGGCGTGCTCACTAACGGAACTCCCTTCCTCCATCTTGCAGTTAAAGAACTTCTCGGAGATCTCATATCTCTCAGAACGGGCCTGAGTCTGAAACATGGTTTTTAGCTCCTCGAGAATCTCGAAGGGCCCGGTATACTCTTCAAAACGATTTTGAAGCTCCGGTTCCATAGCAAACAACATGGTGCTCTTAATCACACCATAATCATCTTTGCGCGACTGATAGACAGCTTTCTCATCAGCCGGCGCAGTTGCAGCAGGGGGGTCACCTAACGCTTTCCCAAGGACATAGTCCTTTTGTCCGCCAGACAGAATGATTCTTAGATTGCGGAACCGATTGGTGAAGTTAGACCCATTGTTTCTAAGCTTTTCCTTCTCAGCAAAAACGTTGAAGTTGAAGTTGGACTTGGCCATGTGATCTACAGTATTTGCAAGTACAATTTAGACTATGTTCATGATAAATAGTTCAATTTAATCAAATTACTAGATGAACTCCCACTAAATTCAACATCCCTCAAGTTGTTTAGTGAACACGATCCAAATTCACCACACCTAATCCGATCATCACGAGAAGAGATGTGGTTTCAATGGTGGACAACAAAGTGTCGATCATATCACTCATATGACTCATGCTTAACCTTTCGGTTCTTGTGTTCCGAGGCCATGTCTGTACATGCTAGGCTCGTCAAGCTAGACCCAAGTATTTCTCCGTGTGCAAAACTAGCTTGCACCCGTTGTATGTGAGCGTAGAGTCTATAGCACCCGATCATCACGTGATGCTTGGACACGACGAACTTTCGCAACGGTGCATACTTGGGGAGAACACAGTTTTTATCTTGATCTTTAAGTGAGGAATCATCTTATAATGCTACCGTCGCGATCTAAGCATAATAAGATACATAAAGGGATAAACATCACATGCATATAACTTTATGTGACATGGTATAGCCAATCCTCGCGCAATGATCTCCATCTTGTGCGTTCCGGCATGATCTCCATCACTCCACCATGATTGCCTCCACCACGAATAGCAACTACAACTATTGCTAACTACTTAGCGATAAAGTAAAGCTATTACATGGCGTATAAGAAGTTGACTCGCAGGTCATACACAATTATAAAGACAACCATATGGCTCCTGCCGGTTGTGTACTCATCGACATGCAAGTCGTGAAACATTACAAAACATGATCATCGCATACAATATACACATCACATCTTGGGCCATACCATATCACAGAAAACACTCCCTGCAAAAACAAGTTAGACGCCTCTACTTTATTGTTGCATGTTTTACGTGGCTTATGGGAGTAGATGCTAAGAACGATTCTTACCTACGGAAAGCCACAACGGTGATATTATGGTTGCCAAACTCCGGTGTTAATCCCATGACAACTATAGTGAGAGAAACTGACATCCACCAGCCGCATGTGTGGAACAAGCCACACGTCAAGTGCGGAGCCGGTCTCGCGAACGACGTCGCGTAAGGTTGGCCTGGACCGCTTCAATCTCACTATCCCGCGTCATAAGAAGAACACAAACAAGAGGCTTGCAACAGAAAACATCAACGCCCGCAACAACCATGTTGCGTTCTACTCGTGAAACACATCTACGCATAGATCTAGCTCTGATACCACTGAAGGGTTTCGCGGCATAGTAAATCAAAATTTTCTACGGATGCGAACAGAGGGAAAGCCAAGATCTAATCTAGGAGATGAAATCAACGAGAGAGATTGGATTAGATCTTCATACCCTTGAAGATTCGCACAGCTGAACGTTCGTCGGAACATGGGTGATGTAGTCGTACTCGCTTCTCCTCCTCGCGATCCGATCCGATCTAGCACCACAAGTGGCGGTGCCTCCGTGAGATGCACACGTGCAGCACCTCGACGTCTCCTCCTTCCTCGGACCAGCAAGTATGGTGGAGAGATAGATTGGATCTACAACACGACGGCGTGGTGTATATGGTGGACAATTTCTGCAGCAGGGCTTCGCCTACAAACAGTCGGGAGGGAGAGAGGAAAGCTAGCAAGGCGGCTAGGGTTTGGAGGAGAGGTGTGGGGGGTTGGTGCGCCCCCACCCCTATTTATATAGAGGGGGGGCGCAGCCCTAGCCCCTCCCCCAAGCCCAAAGGATAAGGAGTGGGGGGCATGGACTCTCCCCTCTTCTAGAAACCCTATCTCTAGTTTAAACGATTTAAACTCTCTAGGATCGGCTGGGCCCTATGGGGCCTTGTGCCGCTGGCCCAATGCGGCCAGGACACTCCCTCATAGGCCCATGCCCCCTCCCGGAAGGTGGGGCCACGTTGGTCCCCTTCCGGAAGGTTCTAGAAGCTTCCGGTACAATACCGATTAACCCGGAACAATTCCGAACTCCAAAAACTGCACTGCCTTATATGAATCTTATTCTCCGGACCATTCCGGAACCTCTCGTGATGTCCTGGATCCCATCCGAGACTCCGAACAAAAATTCATAAACCAATTATCCAATCTATCCTAGCGTCAAGACACGTTAAGTGTGTGACCCTGCGGGTTCGAGAATATGCAGACATGATCTTCTATCAATAATCAACAGCGGGGTCTGGGCACCCATATTGACTCCCACACATTCATCGATGATCATATCGGATGAACCACGATGTCAGGATTCAAACAATCCCATATATATATTCCCTTCGTCTCGCGATATTTTACTTGCCAGAGATTCGATCGTCGGTACCGTCATACCTAGTTCAATCTCGTTCATAGCAAGTACTTTACTCGTTCCGTAATCCGATATCACTTTGTGATTAACTCCTTAACCACATGCTTGCAAGCGGTGTTGATATCGATTACCGAGTGGGCCCGAAGTATATCTCTCCGACTTGGGAGGGACAAATTCCATCTCGATACATACAGCCCAACAGATACTTTCCGATCACCTGAGAGACACCTTTATGATCACCCTCTCATAGGATGACGTTTGATGACCTCAAAGCTTTCTTCCGATACCAGGGAGTTGTATTATCTCATGGTCTAAGGAATACAATATTTGACATAGGAAAAGCTACGCAAAGATGAACACGATGATACGATCTAATTACTTCGCTTAGTTTGGGTATGTCCATCATATCATTCTCCCAATGATATGATCTCATTATCAATTGACAACTCATGTCTATGGTTAGGAAACCTTAACCATCATTGATCAATGAGCTAGTCCTTAGAGGCGTACCAGGGACACGGTGTTGTTCACAAACCACACAAGTATTAATGTTTCCGCTTAATACAATTCTAGCATGGAATATAAACTTTATCATGAACAAGAATTATAATAATAACATCTTTATTATTGCCTCTAGGACATAATTCCAACAACAATATCATGTGGGTCATGGTTCTCAAACCTTTTCTGAAACTCCGATTCCAAACCATACAAGATAGCACACTAAACTGTGGATTACTGATTCTTCCGAGTGAGGAAAACATTCTTCACCTCATCGGTAGCATCAGCTGCAGGTGGGTCACCCAACGGTGCATCCAACACATAGGTCAAATTACCAGCATTGAGGACAATCCTCAAATTGCAGAGCCAATCCGCGAAGTTGCTTCCATTGTTTTTCAACTTTTCTTTCTCTAGGAACGCATTAAAATTGATGGTAGGGGCCGCCATTGATCTACAACATATTTGCAATAGTTTAGACTAAGTTTATGACAAATTGAGTTCTAATTAATAGTTAAATTAATCTAGGTGAACTCCCACTCAAAAAAATATCCCTCACATTGTTTTAGTGATCACACGAACCAAATCCACCACATCAAAACCGATCATCACGAGAGTTGAGTAGCTTCAATGGCGAACAATCAACATGTTCATCATATCTACAATATGACTCATGCTTTACCTTTTGGTGATCCGTGTTCTGAGACCATGTCTATACATGGTAGGCTCGTCAAGATCAAACCTTAGCTTCCATATGAGCAAATCTGGCTTGCTCCCGTTGTATACACTCGCAGAATCCACTACAACAGGACTAGCTCTACTGCAACGCATAGGTAGCAACAATCCTGACATGTGTATCTATGATAGACCTCTCCACGTACACACTAAGTCTTCTATTTTGGTATTTATAAACAATTCTTTAATCCTTCTTTAATTAATATGTCCTCCACCCCTTCCCTAAAAAAACACTTCCTCCACCCCCGTACCTCGATCCAACTCCCGATCCCCCATTCTTCTCGGGTCCACCTTTGAACACTAGCAGCAGTTCCCCGGATCCGAATGCGCCTCCAGAAGTCATTTCATCGAGCATCCATCCAACTCCTTGATCTTCGGCTCCCCTCGCCTCGACCCTCTGTCGCCAGAGGCGGCCACTTTGCACAACTAGATGTGGCGGCGCAAGTGCAAGGACAAGGGTGGCGGTCGCGAGGCAGAGCACAAGGGGCACGTCGGGCAAAGAGCCATCCAGGTGCGACTTCTCCTATTCCTCTTTAAGATTTTTGTCTGCTTTTCGGTATGTTTGACCTAGATAGGGCACATAATCTGGGTGTAGAATGGGTTAGTTACAACATGCCAATCTTGGCTAGACTGTGATCGAAATTAAGGTACTGCCTCCTACCCATATTAGTTGACTCCAATTTGTTTAGATACGGATACACTAAAATTTAACTAGATAAATTCGTATCTAGATAAATCTCCATCAACTAATATGAGTAGAAGGAAATACCTTATTCTTCCCAAACCGTGTTGTCTAGAACCCACTCGATCACTCTTCTATTTGATGACACCAAGTGCTCGAGGAAAAATGGCCACTGCATTAGGAAAAATAGAGGAACACACGACGTGGCAATGTCTGTCCCCTCTATTTTTCCTTTTCCACTATAACAAATACAGAAAATTGTTGGACTGGGCAAGGAATTCTTCAGCTCCTTATTTATACAAGCTATTATTCAGCACTACTCTGAACCGACTAATTCACTGAACCTAGCTAACGCGAAGAAAACTTTTATACACAGGCTTGCACGTCATTTGCCAAAATCTGTGAGCTGACCATCTCACGAATACACGAAGTGTTCAGTCTGGTACAGAAAATGAACAATCACAATTCATGTTTCAGATAACATGATGTACCCTTATGTGTTGCTAGTAAGATTTGTTCAAATCTTCTTGTGTTGCCCCTCATTTATATTTTTTACCGCTCTCTCTATTCAGCAATTACACAATGTGAAACACCTGCAAACTACTAGCATGAAATTAATTTCAGTGATGCAGGTATAGTTAACTAGATGTACCATAGTTCTGTCTTTGCTGATTAGCTGCAAGTTTTGTCTGGTAAACAAAGTGGAACTCCATATATATCTGCGATAGATGGAAATCCACTGAAAACTACCGTTTACCTAGAGGTAAACGCGATCCAAATACCCGCGCTTCGTGATAATTTGACTGAACATTCTGTCGGTATAGTTAGTTGAAGTGTTCTAGTTTCTGTTAAATGGATTGTTTATATCTTTATCATGCTTACTTCTTTTTATGCATTTCCCTTTGTATTCGATCTGTGTGGTCACTACATGACATGTAGGTGCCATGGGCTATTTCAAATTCACACGATAGCACACATTATCTTCCACGCTGACTTAGCTTTGGTATGCTACATAGGTGTTTGAAAGAAATTCCGACAAGCATGCAGATGTCAATATAAAGGTATCATCAACCGAGATGCATATTCTGCATTTTTCTTTCAGTTTTCAGTAGACTTACTCTATATGTACAAACACCATGAAATGCCTACCAAGAGTGCCTTAGTATTGTTAAAATTATGGCATCTGTTCAACTTCTCTAGCAAATAAACATGGACCGTTGCTTTGCATGGTTAATATGCCCCTTGTTGCAGATATATGCCCATTTGCATATTTGCATGGTGAATAGTGGAGCACGTAAATAGTATAATTCATTGTACCCCTCCTACTATTTTTTGCCCCAACGATTCTGAGATTGGAACTTTGTTTTTGCAGGCCCAAAATATCAGCAAGGACTGCCATATCCGGATATCTGCTCTATACATTAGAAGACATAATTTTAGATGGAATAACTATAGAAGTAGTCATATTATCATATTTTGAAGGAAGAAGCAGGATTGTAAGATGTGTACTCCGTAGATATGAATTGTTTCTTCAAGCAGTACATTGTGTGTGTTTTCGTGCATATCTTACACAATATTCTATTTTGAGGAACAAATAAGACCATCTTTTAAGTGATCAAGCCACCAATACCAAGAAATAATATTATTTAAATTTGAAATAAAATTATTAAATTTATACATGTTATGTACCAACGTATACAATTGTTGTTTTGCCTTCAGTTGCCACTTTGCAACGCTTTACCCATTGGTTACCAACACACATATATGTGTTGCATTATATTCTTGCAACGCCCAAAAACGCAACGCATAATAATACCGTTGGTAATGGTGCTAGCAACGCCTATATGGGCATATAGATACGGATTCATGCGTTGTTGTAGGGGTGGTCCTGTTGTAGTGATCTAACACACCCGATCATCATGTGGTGCTTCAAAACAATGAGCTTTAGCAACGGTGCCTACTAAGGATAAACACTTTATAACTTAAAATTTTGTGAGAGGGATCATCTTATAATGCTACCGTCGCGAACTAAGCAATACAAGATGCATAAAAGGATTAACATCACATGCAATTCATAATATGTGATATGATATGGCCTTTCTTCTTGTGCTTCCGATCTCCATATTCAAGCACGGACATGATCTCCATCATCACCAGCATTGTGTCAAGGTCAATGGCGCCGCTCCATGGTTGTCGTCCACCAGCATCAACTATTACAACTACGTTGAATAATAGACACTGTCGGGGGGTTAACCTCGGGTAGGTCAGAGACGGGGAAAGACAGAGGTACTATCCCCGTCTAGTTTCTGAGTTACGGTCCAAGTCGGCCGAATCATGGATATGTCGGCCAATGAACGGAGGCAAGAAGCCCACGTATATGTATCAAGTAGTTACCCGGCCGAATTGATGAGGGAATCGGCCGGGTTACCCAAGTGATCTTGATGCAGGTGAAGAACGAGCCGAGTAACACAAGGTAAGGCCGAGTGATACGAAGCTTGCAGGAGAAGGAGAAGCCCAAGGTCAAACTATAGCTGCAGGCAAGAAGGAATCAGAGCAGAGCCAAGCACAAGAAACAAGGATGCACAGCGTCAGAGGGGCATAAGGAGGTCACGGAGATGACAGTCCTGGAGCCCGAGGCACGCAGGAGGGGGCCACTGGAACCTTGCCGTCATTAGAAGGGCGACAGGGAAAGGAGGCCGCCGAACTACCAATTTGGGACAAGCATATTCCACGAATATGCTTGCCTCGTCAGCCCTAAGGGCACCCAAGGCGCTCCTTTATAAGGAGAGGCTTGGACCCTGAGGAAGGGACCGATTCTTTGAGCACCGTTAGGATGGGGAGTTTCATCTTGTCCCCCTGTATACGGCTCAAGGAGCACTTGTAATAAAGAGAGTGAGAAATAAAGATCATCACTTTGGCAGCTTGAGTGTAGAGACAGTTGCATCTTCCCTCCCCAGATCCCACTAGCATCCATTGGCCCCCTACTTTAGCCTATCCATGGCATCTGTCGTGCCACAACCACGACAGTTGGCGCCCACCGTGGGGCCAGCAGCGGTGCTAGCTGGAGTTGTGATCCGGACGGGAAACTTCATCAACACCGGCGAGCGCGTTGTTTCTGGCTTGGTCCAGAGATTTGGTCTCTGCGACTACGTCAGAGACAATGCAGGGAGCTTCAGGGGGAAAACCCCCCCGCGCAACGGGATCTTCATCGGCCTGGGCGAGCACAGGGTCTACGTCGGCGTCGACATCACCGGCATTTATCCTCACCAGGTTGTTATTGCAGGAGAACCACCTCGAAGCGCGGCGAGCTGTCCATCAGGAGAGCATCTTGCAGGCAGCGTCGAGGTGATGGTCGCAGCAGGAGCTCAAGCGGGAGCAGCGTTAGCCGGGTCAAGCAGAGAACCCGCCGCAGGCGCACAGGGTCCGCCCAAGCAGATCACACTGCAAACCGCCAAGGTAATTCCGCCAGTGACAAACCAGGCCGAGCTGCATGACACCACCCCAAAGGCACCAAGGGTGAGAGGGCCACCTCTGGAAAGACCAGAGAACATTCTTCAGGCGACTATAGAAAACTTGACCACACCTGTAGCGCCGATACTTGATCCGGCAAATGCTCAGGCAGAGTTAGAAGAAACCAGGCAAAAGGTGCTGGTAGAGGCCAAAAAAGTATCAGCTCTGCGGGAATCCTTGAACAGGACCCTGCGAGAATATGCAAAAGCTAATAAGCTTGATATCGCGCCTGAGCGGGTGGACGAACTAAGGTTAAGAGGGAAGAACCTCATGAATGACATTAACAAAGAGCATGAAGCTCACAAAGCAGAGTCAGGTGATTTGGGTTTGCCGAGGTACAGTACCCCGGCGAAAAACCTGAGAGCGGCAAATGCCGCAGCATTGGAATTAGAGGGGTTGACCGGGGAAGCTCGGCAGAAACAACAAGAAAGAGTGAATGAGCTGGTGCGCATCGCAAACCAGCAAAATGAGGAAATACTCAGAACTAACCCGGCAAGACCAGGGGCTTCGCGGATGGTTCATTCGGCGGGGGCAGCACCTGCTTTATCCGCGGCAGCGGCATCTTCACCCGGAAACAACGCTCGGAAAGAGAGAGCAGTAACCTCAGGGAAGAGGAACAAGCAAATTGTTCCATATGACCCGGCAATAGCTGGAAAGGCAAATGAGAACAGAGGCAATGCCAGCCGAGGTAACAGTGGGGAGAGAAACCACGGCCGTATGGAAAAGGGGCGGTGGCGGCCGAGGCAATGGGGATCTCGGCAGAAGAGAACCCGCAAGAGATAATCATGAAAACCCAACCCCGGCCGAAGTAAGAAGAGAGGTGCCGCCCAACCCGCAACAAAGACATGAGCCTCGGCAGGAAAGAGAAGTGAGGCCAGCACGCCACAATCAGATGAATGAAAGGTATAATGATGGATATTCCGAGGTGGAATACGCAAACCAGGGTGGAAACAATCATTATGGGATGCAGGACAGAATCCTGTACAGAGATCTGCCAGCAAATGATGCAAGAATAAAGTTGGATCGGCTATACCGGTCCGAGTTGTTGGAAGAGCAAGGTCCACCAGGTCCGACATGTTTTGGACCACGGATCATGGGCGAACCACCAGTGCCGAATTTTCAGTTGGCAAGGGGCACAAAAACGTACAATGGAAGTACCAAGCCACAGGACTGGTTGATTGATTATGCCACCGCTGTGAAGATAGCGGGTGGTAACCTAAGATGGGCAGTGCGGTATGTCCCGCAGATGCTGGAAGGACCAGCCAGGGTATGGTTGAATAATCAACCAGCTGGCAGTATCAACTGCTGGTTAGATTTCGAAGAAATGTTTGTCAGCAACTTTACCAGCACATACAAGATACCAAATAGACCACAACAGCTAGCCATGTGCAAGCAGAGGCCGAATGAAACGGATAGAGAGTTTTTAACTCGATGGTGTAACCTGAGAAACTCATGTGAGGGAGTTATCGAGTCACAAGCAATCGCTTGGTTCGCGCAAGGCTGCCGTTATGCCAGTGTGTTGTGGCAGCGCCTGCAAAGAGATATGCCGACCACACTGGCAGAAACTATCAGAATAGCAGACTCCTATGCATTGGGCGACCCAACCCAATCGGAATTAATGTCGGCAGATCATCGTGAGCAACAGGACCAGTACGCGAGAGAATTGGCCGGGTCATCCAGGCGTGATTTCAGAGGAAGAAGAAGGGAAGAGAGGCCGGATTATAGATATAATTCGGCCCAGGTGGCGGCGGTAGCACAAGAGCAGCCGAGTCACGGAGCAACTCAACGACAGAAAAACGGACCTCAACAGTGGACATCAAGAAATGAGGGAAAAAGGCAATGGACCCCAGAGCAAAAGAAGCAATGGCAAGAGAGGCCGAGGTATACATTCGAATCCATGTTAGATCAGCCGTGCAAATTTCACACATCAAACCCATCCAGACCAGCCAATCATACAACCCGCCAATGTGCCTGGATGAAAAATGCGATGGGGAATTCAGCAGGAGATCAGGCTCCCCATCAGGTGCAACAGCAGCATCAGTCGCAATTAACTGGAGCAAATACACAGCAACTGATGCTACCGCCCCCTCCCCCTAGGTATGATAACTCGGATCGGAGGGATGCAGTGCATCAAGTAATGAACCAGGGCCAGGACGGAAGGATGAATCCGGCAAATACTGGACGTAATGATTACAGGGAGCATCACCAGTCTTATTCTGTGTTCACAACAGAACAGCAGGACAAGCAAAGTGTGCAGCGCCGGCATATGGAAGTGAATGCGGTTGTGCCGGCGGTGCCAAGATACCAGCCATGGTCTGATCAGGAGGTAACCTGGAGCATGAAAGACCACCCCAGAATAATGCCGAATCCAGGATCATATGCACTTGTGTTGGATCCGACATTTGTTGGACCAAGTATCAAAGTAAAATTTTCAAAAGTACTCATCGACAATGGGAGCAGTATCAACATCATGTACAAAGATACCATGCATAAACTCGGAATATCACAGAATATGCTGCAATCCACAAGGACAACGTTCCATGGGATAGTGCCAGGGCTTTCATGTGAGCCCATCGGTAAAGTCCGAGTGGACGTGTTATTCGGTACGAGAGACAACTGCAGAGCAGAAAACTTGGAATTTGAAGTGGTGGATCTGGAAAGTTGTTATCATGCTCTACTCGGACGGCCCGCACTGGCCAAATTCATGAGCAGCTGTCATATAAGTTATCTAAAGATGAAGTTACCCGGACCACAAGGGGTGATAACAGTTGCAGGGGATTACAAGAAGTCAATGGAGTGTGCTTCGGCCGGGTCAAATTTGGCCGAGTCATTGGTTATAGCAAGAGAAAAGAAAAGGATTCAGGAGGTAGCAGCCCTCGCTCAGTCAGCACAGTTAAACATGCCGGCACTGGCCAACCCTCATGGCAGTGTTTCTTTCCAGCCAACCAAAGAGACGAAGAAATTTCAGATTGATGAGCAATTCCCAGAGCGCACAGTTACTATTGGTGCAGGCCTTGACGCTAAATAGGAAGGCGAGCTCACCAACTTCCTCCGTGAGAATCGGGACATATTTGCATGGTCAACTCAAGATCTGCAAGGTGTTCCGAGGGAGTTGGCTGAGCACTCTTTGAACGTCAGGCCAGGAGCAAGGCCGGTGAAGCAACCTCTCCACCGCTTCGCCGAAGACAGGAGAAAAGTAATAGGGGATGAAATAGCTCGGCTCCTCGCAGCCGGGTTCATCATGGAGGTGTTATATCCGGATTGGTTATCAAATCCGGTGCTAGTAGAAAAGAAAAAAGATGACCCCAATGTAGCCATTGTGTGGCGAATGTGTATTGATTAGACTAACCTGAACAAGGCATGTCCGAAAGATCCTTTTCCATTGCCTAGAATAGACCAAGTCATTGACTCGACCGCTGGCTGTGAGCTGTTATCATTTGTAGACGCGTATTCTGGTTTCCACCAGATACCGTTAAATCCGGCCGATCAAATAAAGACTGCATTTATTACCCCGTATGGGGCTTATTGTTATCGCACAATGCCATTCGGCCTGCGAAATGCAGGAGCAACATATCAAAGATGCATGCAAAAATGCCTACATGATCAGATAGGAAAGAATGTACAAGTGTATGTGGATGACGTAGTCATCAAAACTAAGGAGAGCAAAACCTTGCTAGAAGATATACGGCAAACTTTCGCGAACCTGAGGAGGTTCCGAATGAAACTTAATCCAGAGAAATGCACATTTGGCGTACCGGCAGGAAAACTACTCGGTTTCCTTGTGTCTAGCCGAGGTATCGAGGCTAATCCAACAAAGATAAGAGCAGTAGAAAGAATGGAATTGCCGAGATGTTTGAACGATGTACAAAAATTCACGGGCTGCCTGGCCTCGCTTAGTCGATTTGTATGTCGGCTAGGAGAAAAGGCACTGCCACTTTATCAACTGATGAGAAAGTCGGACAAATTCAGCTGGACTCCGCAGGCGGACCTGGCATTTCATGAGTTGAAAAAGATGCTAGTTACGGCACCCATTTTAGCTTCTCCATTATCGAAAGAACCAATGCTACTCTATGTAGCGGCTACCAATCGAGTAGTTAGTACTGTGGTTGTAGTGGAACGAATGGAAGATGGTAAGTCAGTTCAGAGGCCAGTGTATTATCTAAGTGAAGTATTATCCACTTCAAAGCAGAATTATCCGCACTATCAGAAGATGGCTTATGGAGTATATATGTCGGCAAAAAAGATTAAGCATTACTTTGAAGAGCATCCCATCAAAGTAATCTGTGAGGCACCCATAGCCGACATATTGAACAACAAAGATGCAAGTGGCCGAATAGCAAAATGGGCAATCGAGTTATCACCGTATGCTCCACAATTTGATAGAAGAGATGCAATCAAATCTCAGGTTGTCGCCGACTTCCTCGTAGACTGGGCCGAGGTGCAGTATGAGCCACCATTGCCAGATCCAAATTACTGGACAATGCATTTTGATGGTTCCAAACTAAGGAATGGTTTGGGAGCAGGAATAGTGCTAACCTCGCCTAAAAAAGATCAATTGAAATATGTACTGCAAATACATTTTGCTGCGTCCAACAATGTAGCTGAATATGAAGCACTAGTCCATGGATTAAAAGTGGCAAAAGAAATTGGTATACGCCAAATCCTATGCTACGGTGACTCGGATCTAGTAGTACAGCAAGTATCGGGCAGTTGGGACGCATTAGATGCTAATATGGCTTTATACAGATTCCATGTGCAAAAGATCAGTGGATACTTTGAAGGATGTGAATTCCACCACATACCACGAGCAGAAAATGACGCTGCCGACACATTGTCAAAATTAGGATCAACTCGGCAGTCAATTCCACCAGGTATTGCCTTGGAGCACCTCAGGAAACCATCAATAAAACCATCACCAGAATCCGAATCAATCTTTATCCCAGCAAGTTCTGCAGAAAAACACACGCCAATGGAGGTAGATCCGCAGAAAGATTCGGAACCCCTAAAGAGGGGGACAGCCGAGGTAATAACAATCATGGAGAGAGCCGAGGTATTTACGTCGGCAGAAAACATGGAGATAGACAGTGAGAATACTGCAGAAAAAGTAACACCGATATGGGCGCAACCCATATTTTCTTACCTAAAAGACGCGATATTGCTGGGTAATGAGGTATTAGCTAGACAAACCATAAGAAGAGCAAAAGCCTATACAATCATAAAGAATGAGTTATATAAGATAAGCGTCACAAACGTATTGCAGAAGTGCGTGAGTTCTACAGAAGGTCAAGAAATCCTTCTAGACATACACCAAGGAGAATGTGGGCACCATGCTTCATCTCGCGCTTTAGTAGCCAAGGCATTTAGGCATGGATTTTACTGGCCAACGGCGTTAAAAGAGGCGAAAGAATTAGTTAAGAAATGCAATGGATGTCAGAGATACGCAACCAGAATACATATGCCGTCGGCCGAGTTAAAAACAATACCCATCACTTGGCCATTTTCTGTATGGGGTCTAGATATGGTGGGACTGTTCAAGCCGGCGAGAGGAGGAATGACCCACATGTTGGTTATGGTAGACAAGTTCACAAAATGGATTGAAGTAAAACCGATTAAAAAGTGTGATGGGCTCACAGCAGTAAAATTTCTCAAGGACATTATCTTGAGATACGGGTACCCACATAGTATTATTACGGATAATGGCACAAATTTTGCAGAAGGAGCTTTCGCTAGATTTTTCCAAGAGAAGCACATAAGACTAGATATTGCCTCGGTGGCTCACCCAGCATCCAATGGACAAGTGGAAAGGTCTAATGGACTGGTGCTATCAGGAATAAAACCACGACTTGTTGAACCTTTGCAAAGGTCGGCAGGTTGTTGGATCGAAGAAATCCCAGCCGTGTTATGGAGCCTTCGGACTACTCCGAATAGATCAACAGGTTACACTCCATTCTTTCTGGTGTACGGGGCAGAGGCCGTACTCCCAGCCGACATAATATATGACTCGCCAAGAGTTGCTCAGTACACAACCTCAGAGACAAATGAGATAGCTCGGCAAGATGCCGTAGACCTATTGGAAGAAGCCAGAGAGTTGACATTATCACGATCGGCTATTTATCAACAAAACTTACGGCGGTATCACAGCAAGAAAGTGAATCCAAGAGTATTCAAAGAAGGAGATTTGGTCCTCCGGCTAGTGCAACGCACGGCCGGCATGCACAAATTGTCACCCCCATGGGAAGGACCATTTATTGTGAGCAAAGCATTGCACAACGATGCATATTATCTGATCGATGCTCAATACCCTGGAAAGAACAAGGCAGACAAAGCTGGTGAAGAAACGAAGCGCCCCTGGAATGTGGCTTTACTTCGGCCATTCTACTCATAGCATTATATCTCAAGGTCAAAATCCAATGATGTATCTGAACCTCGGCACCCAGAGCAATGACTCAGGGACTGCCTTAGGATATATTTATTTCGTATTATGTATTCGAACCTCGGCACCCAGAGCAGTTACTCGGGGACTGCCATATGTTATGTTATTTCATGTTTGAACCTCGGCACCCAGAGCAGTTACTCGGGGACTGCCATATGTTATGTTATTTCGTGTTTGAACCTCGGCACCCAGAGCAGTTACTCGGGGACTGCCATATGTTATGGTATTTCGTGTTTGAACCTCGGCACCCAGAGCAGTTACTCGGGGACTGCCATATGTTATGTTATTTCGTGTTATATGTTTTAACCTCGGCACCCAGAGCAGTTACTCGGAGACTGCCATATGTTATATTTATTTCTTTCGCGTTACGCGCTTGAACCTTGGTGCCCAGAGCAGTGACTCGGGGACTATCATATGATATATCAATTTCGTATTGATACTTAAAATTTCGGCAACTAAAGCAGCGACTCGGGGACTACCGTATGCTACCCCAAACTTATGCTGAACGCATTCATATCAGTTTTATACTACCTCTAAAAGTTGATTTACATGAGGAAGTTTTGAACAATAAACAACGATCCAGCGATCGCTATATACTTCCACAACGAAGTAGTTAACTTATGTTCACAACAGATCAACATCATAGGTATTCAGCGCTCGTGCCTGGATAAGACCATAAAAAATGACGGCAAAGTTAAGCCCTAAAAGGTCAAGAAATTAAGGACCAGAGAAGCAAGAATTCGGACGAGCATCCACTTAACCAAATGTCTCAACAATACATGGCAAAAGAAATTCAGATCACACAGCGAGTTAACAAATTTTTTCGGCTACATCACACGCCCGGCATACCAGGGATCGGAAATAATTTAGGCGTTGTTCCTTGGAGAGGCAGCTACTTGCTCAGGTGCGGGGCACTCCGAGGTAGGAGGGACCTCGACTGAGGTTGCCTCACCATCCGCTGACCCAGGGGCAACTTCAGCGGAAGTCCGAGGTTGTTCAGGAGCATCAGTCCGTGCAGTAGAATGACCGGTACCTTTGGAAGAGGACCACGCATCGTCGTTGCTGTCCGAGCTTGAGCTAGAGCTATCAGATGCGGCCGAATCATTTTCGCCTTCCCCCTGCTCCGCTGAATCATCATCCGAGGCACCCTCAGCCGAAACCTCCTGATCCGCGTCTGGGAGGAAACTCGGCCCTTCATTCCAAGTGTGCACGTCGGCGTACTCGACGAGTTGGAACGCCCTAGCTTGCCGAAGAGCAACAAAAGTGGGATCTTCAACTCAGCGGGAGCCAGTGCGCAAATTTCTCAGGATGTCCAAAGAGATATCTTCGTACCATGACATGATAACAGTAAGGGCCATGTCGGCACCAGCACGCCCAGCCGATTCTCTCCAAAGACTCAACTGCCTCTCAGATGCCATCAGCCTTGTCACCAATAACTTGATTTCGTTGATATCAGGAGTCCCCGAGGTATTCGGCCAGAGTACATGGTAAGCTCGGATAGCGGCCTGCACCAAGTCCCGGCCCATAATTTTCATCGGACCAACTGCGGCACCAACGGCAACCAAGTAATCCTCCATGGAATATTCTGAATCAACAGTAACAGGTTCACCTCGGCGCGCACGAGCTGCAAGAACTGCTTTAGAACTCACGGGCTTGGCCTCGGGGAAATGATCTGCGCAAAGCACGAACGTGTCAAAGGGTAGCAGGGACAGAAAAGAAAAGTATAATTCGGCCATGGCAAGTAGCTTACGATGGATGTAGCTCATCATTATCTGAAGATCTTTGGCCCAGTCAGCCTTGCTCTTCTCAAAACGAGCAATTTCCTCGCTCAAACCCCGGTTTTTAAGTTCGGCAGCTTCAAGGAGTTCTTTGTTCTTCTGCAGATCCAGAGTCAGCCGATTCTTTTTCTCGGAAAATTCTTGGTCAACCTTCTCTAGTTCGGATTTTTGAGAGAGCTTAAGGGTGTCCACCTCGGATCGCAGGCGAGCTATCTCATCGTCTTTTTCTTGTAGTTGCGCCGAATGAACCGCATTTTGTTCTAAAAAATGCAGCATCACGTCAGGCATGGGCATGCAATCTTGATGCAACACTGCGAAGTCTTGCAACTCGGCTTTACCACAGCCAAACGCAATAAGAAACCTTAGCATATATATTAAGAAGAAGAAGGAGTAAAATGGAAAGGAAGCTAACCTTCCAAGTTCTTGATCTTCTTTTCAAGGCGAATATTGAGGTTATTAATATTACCTATTCAACAAGAAGTAAGCCGGCATTCCGTGGACGAATACATGAGAAAATTGGGAATAAGGAAAAGGAACTATCGACATACCAGCTTTCTTTGCCACGGGCAGAACTTTCTCGTACTTCTCTTCCAGCTTGCGGTGAGAAAAAAGCAACCTCTGGAACTCGGCAGTCCGCCGGTCATGTGCAACCTGAGTAATGAGGCAAAATGATAAATCAACGAGTAAAAGCAAAATTAGATCTGAATCAAGCAAAGCTTAATTCGGCTCTAGGTGGCTGGATATTCAAAGTTAAACCAGATCCGAGTCATGAAGGACTTAACTCAGATCTAGGTGGCTGGATATTCAAAGCTAAATTAGATCCGAATCAAGCTAAGCTTAATTCGGCTCTAGGTGGCTGGATATTCAAAGCTAAACCAGATCCGAGTCATGAAGGACTTAACTCAGATCTAGGTGGCCGGATATTCAAAGCTAAATTAGATCCAAATCAAGTGAAGCTTAATTCAGAACTAGGTGGATGGATAGTCAAAACTAAAATTAGATCCGGATCAAGCAAAGCTTAATTCGGCTCTAGGTGGCTGGATATTCAAAGGCTAAACCACATCCGAGTCATGCAGGACTTAACTCGGATCTAGATGGCTGGATATTCAAAGCTAAACCAAGTCCGAATAAAACACAACTAAATTCCGAACTAGATGGCCGGACTAACGAACCTTAGAAATAAATTTAAGTCAAACTTCCAAGTATACAACAAGTTATTTCCTTGCAAGTTTCGGGGACTAGAGCATATGGTAACATCTGGAGAATAATTTAAGACTCAAAGAAAAACAATTACCTCATTCATCCTGTTGGTATCAATGATGAACTGGGCAGCATGGTCAAAACGGCCGCTGATGTCAGAAAGCTGAAAAGGCTGGTTTGTTGGATTACCCTCAAACTGATCAACAGCATTCCAGTTATTGGCATACTCAACCAGCGCTCCAAGGCTGTTCCCACTAGCTGTCCGAGTTAAAACTTTACCCCGGGCAGGCGGTCCGACCACGGCAGTCGCAGGGCTCTTATGAAGAGTAAGCTGGCTGCCGGTGGCCGAGGTAACGGGGACTTTGGTAGGCGCAGCTCCCTTGCGCAGCACGTCGGCAATACTCGGCTGAGAAGAGCCGGCAAGACTTTTCTGAGAAGGAGTCTTGACGGCAATAACTTTTTTCGCTTTAGAAGAGGCATCAGCAGGAAGTGGCGCCTCCGAAGTGGGGACGGAGTCCTTAGGAGCAGCGGAGGATAAGGTCGCAGAGGGCGCCGGGATAACGACCTTTTCGACCGAAGTCGGGATGGCCGTAGAAACTGCAGGAGTAGATGGAGGCTCAGTAGTAGCGCTGGGGCCCATAGAAGGGGCGGCGGGCTCAACAAAAACTTCGGAGGGCCGGATCGGATCCAGGTCAATGGGAGGGGTCTCAGGGACATCGCGACGAACAGGCGACGAATTCGGAGCTGGAGGAGAAGCAGGACGAATAGGGCTAGGAATCCTGGTATCATCAGCGGGAGGAGGAGATGGCGGCCGAATCGGACGGCTAGTCATACTAGGACCGCCGGGTTTAACAGAAAGAGGAGCACTGCAAAAATAAGAAGGAAGATTTGTCAGTATGAGAAACAGAAAGAGAGAAACAAGAAATATAGGCAAAGGAACTTACCCGGCGACCCTAGGCATAGTCCTGCGCCTAGGAGGGTTCGGAGCGGATTTCTTCATTCGCTTCTTAGGAACCGCCTCCGAGGCACTAGCAGGAGCCCCGCGCTTCCCCGAGGTAACGGGAGGCCGGGAAGCAATAGGCTCGGCGTCGTGAACCTGACCGGCCGGATTAGCTGGGAAAGTAGAAGCCGGAAATGCATAAGAAATAGGCATGGCGGCAACTACCTCAAGAATTTGGACCTCGTCCGAATCACCTTCCTCCTCATGCGCTGAAGTTTTGCCGCGAGCTCGAGCCGGAGCAGGATCCGACTTAGGGACGAACTCCTCGGAGTCCGGCTCGCCAGTATCCGGGGTACTCCTGTCTGCGGGCCAAGGGAGCTGCAGAACTTCGGCGTCCTCGTTCTTCTCCTCTGCGAACCTCTGCAGGACAAGGAGAAAGAAAATCTTGTAAACCAGTTTCTAAAAACTGTGGAATAACAGAGCAATACTGATCAAGCTTACCTCGGGAGGCGGACGATCGCGGGTGAATGGTTTTAACCCCCAAGACCAATCCTCAGGCATCTCAGTCTTGAAGATAGCTCGGACGCGCTTATGAATAAGATAATTATCCAGCTCCACGGTCGAGACTCGGTTAGGGTCGAGGGGACCACTCATGTAGCACAGCTTGTGGGTCCGCTGCTGGAAGGGGCAGATCCGGCTACTAATAAAGGTTGCCATCAGATCTTCACCGCATAACCCGGCCCGGATCAACTCTTTTAGCCGAATCTCGAAGGCCTCGGCCAAGGCGTGAGTTTTCCTCGGATTGTAGAGCCAGTTCACTTTAGAGGGTGGGCCAATTGAGAATGGGGAGAGCCGAATCTTGTCTTCCGCCCCTCTGTTCTTGACGTAGAAGAATGACTTGTGCCACTTCTTGCACGACTCCAACCCAGTGACGCGAGGGAACACGGATTTTCTTCGAGGTGTGATAGACGCCGCCCCACATTGGATGAGCAACTTCTCAGAGGGGTGCAGAGATTTGTCAGGAACAACGTTGGAGCGGATCTGGAAGAACTTCGACCAGACATGCACTGACGGCCACAGGCCGAAGTAACCCTCCGAGGCGGAGATGAAAGCAGAAAGAGAAGCTATGGCGTTCGCAGGAAGGTGATGCGGCTGAAGGCCGAAGTAATCAAGGAATTCTCTAGCAAAATCGCTAAGAGGGAGACCGAAGCCGCGGGCGAAGTGAGACATGAAAACCACATACTCGCCCTCTCTGATATCTGGAGAGGATTCGCTGCCGGGTAAACGGCAAGAAACCTCGGCGGGAATCCGTCGAGTCCGGATGAGCCATTCAATCTCACGGCGCGTGACTGAAGAGCCCTGCCACGAGCCTCGCTCGGGCCCGGAGCCAGCGTCGTCGTCCTCAACAAGAGCGCCGCTAAACGAACTAGACATATGTGCGCCGGAAAGATCGCCGGAGGAAAAACTGGCGGCGGAGGGGAGTTTTGAACTGCAAGGCCCCGTCGGAACTTTGCACGAAAACAATGGCGAAGAAACGGAGGAATCGTTGCCTAAGCGCGAAAATGAAGCAGATGAATCTAGGGAAAGATCGGGGCAAGACGGCCGGAAAGGACTCACCGGCGGCGGAGCCAAAGCCGCAGAGCGCGAGCAAGAAAGGCAGAACGACGCGGCGGAATCCTCGCCGGCGGAGGCTCTGGCTGACGAGCGGCGGAGGAACTGCAGGAGAACGCGCCGACGAAAGGAAGAAGAAGAACGGAGGCGAGCGATAAGGGGAAAGGTGAATCCCACGAGCGCAGTTTCCCTCTTTATAGTCAAGCCATGAACAGGGAAGTGGGATCGTGGGTGCGGCAGTTACCCGTGTAGATCGTGGGAGCAGCACGAACGCACGATGGTGAGTGGAGCCACACCAACGGCCACACACGAAGAAAGGTCGTCACGATCCCCAAGGGGAACGGCACACGAGGCGTCGCAGCGGCGGCGCAGCAGGTACAGGGTTCACTGTAGCTTGTCAGTAAGCACTGTAGAAGGACCTAAAAACTAGAAGAACAATGATGGGATGACACGTAGGACATGGCGTACTAGGGAAGGAACGAGAAAACCTCGGACGAGGCCATAACTCGGAAACAAGACTGAAGAATATAATGAAGCTGATATAACCCGACCAAAGCTATTGACAGGGCCACACCAGCTTCGGGGACTAATGTCGGGGGGTTAACCTTGGGTAGGTCAGAGACGGGGAAAGACAGAGGTACTATCCCCGTCTAGTTTCCGAGTTACGGTCCAAGTCAGCCGAATCATGGATATGTCGGCCAATGAACGGAGGCAAGAAGCCCACGTATATGTATCAAGTAGTTACCCGGCCGAATTGATGAGGGAATCGGCCGGGTTACCCAAGTGATCTTGATGCAGGTGAAGAACGAGCCGAGTAACACAAGGTAAGGCCGAGTGATACGAAGCTTGCAGGAGAAGGAGAAGCCCAAGGTCAAACTATAGCTGCAGGCAAGAAGGAATCAGAGCAGAGCCAAGCACAAGAAACAAGGATGCACAGCGTCAGAGGGGCAGAAGGAGGTCACGGAGATGACAGTCCTGGAGCCCGAGGCACGCAGGAGGGGGCCACTGGAACCTTGCCGTCATTAGAAGGGCGACAGGTAAAGGAGGCCGCCGAACTACCAATTTGGGACAAGCATATTCCACGAATATGCTTGCCTCGTCATCCCTAAGGGCACCCAAGGCGCTCCTTTATAAGGAGAGGCTTGGACCCTGAGGAAGGGATCGATTCTTTGAGCACCGTTAGGCTGGGGAGTTTCATCTTGTCCCCCTGTATACGGCTCAAGGAGCACTTGTAATAAAGAGAGTGAGAAATAAAGATCATCACTTTGGCAGCTTGAGTGTAGAGACAGTTGCATCTTCCCTCCCCAGATCCCACTAGCATCCATTGGCCCCCTACTTTAGCCTACCCATGGCATCTGCCGTGCCACAACCACGACAGACACGCAGGTCTTAACAAAATTAAAAGACAACCATATGGCTCTTGCCGGTTGCCAACTTACAATAAGGAATATTGCATACATCATATATAATAACAATCATGGCCATATCACATCACAACACACCCCTGCAAAACAAAGTTAGACGCCTCTAATTTTCTTTGCATATTTTACGTGGTTTGGGGCTTTCAATAAGTGTCGTTCTAACTTACGAACAAGAACCACAACGTTGATGCTTGAACTATCAAGTGCCCGTTGTAAATTGAATCTATACTATGATGGGAGAGACAGACACCCGCAAAGCCACTTATGCAATACAAGTTGCATGTTGAGCCTAGAGCAAGTCTCATGAACGATGTCATATAAGGTTAGTCCGGTCCGCTTCATCCCATCATACCGCAAGATGCAAAGTACACAAAAGGCAATTGATAATAAAAGCACCACCGCCCATAATGACCATTGTGTTCTACTCGTGCAACAGGTCGACATATAGACACGGCTCTGATACCACTGTTGGGGTTCGTAGCATCTAAAAACAAAAAAATTCTACCGCATGCAGACAAACAAGCCAAGATCTATCTACTAGATTGTAGCAACGAGTCGATTAGAGTACTCACCCTCGAAGATTCCAAAGCGGTTAACGAGAGCAGATTCTCATGGGTGATCTAGTCGTACACTTGCCGATCTCAAGATCGCGTAGACGATCCTTTCGGCGCTGCATTTCGGCAGCGCTTCCACAGTCGGTCACACGTTCGGTACTCGATGAAGACCTTCCTCTCCCATGTTCCATCAGGCAGCAGAGGTTGTAGTTCTCCCCTCGCAATTCCGGCAGCACGATGGCGTGGTGTCGGAAGTAGAGGGAAGATCCCGCGGGGCTTCGCCTGAGCCGGTGCGGGTTATGGTGGATCTAGGGTTTCCGGTAATCTAGGTTTAGAAGGCCGGAGAGGAGGAGGTGGAGTCGGCGGCGGCTAGGGAGACGGCGACGAGCCGACGGTGGCGCTGGGCGGCAGCGCGACAACGACGTAAGGTGGGGAGGGCTGGTTGTGCTGCTTTGGGGCAACCCCTCCCCTCTATTTATGAGAGGGAGAGCAGCTTGGGAGAGGGGAGTTTGAATCCTTCCCCAAGCCCAAGTTGGAGAGAAAGAAGGACTCTTTCCTTCTTCCACTAGGAAACCATTGTTCCAGTTTGACTTTTCAAACCTGCCTTTTGACTTTCAATTTAGAGCTTTATTTATCTCTCGCAAATTCCCAACCAAGTGACCTAGGACATGATCCAATCATTCCACTTAACCATGACACATTCATGAAACATTCCCCTTCCAGTCCGGTGAACCTTCTAGACCCTTCTAGAATCTCTCCGATGAAAACATCGGAATCATTCGCGAACTCCGGAATTGGATTTTCCTTATATGAATCTTATTCTCCGGACCATTCTGGATCTCCTCGTGATATCCCGGATCCCATACGAGACTCCTAACAACATTCAGTATCCCTACTTACATTCCATATCTACTAAACAACATCGAATCCTTAAGTGTGTCTCCCTACGGTTCGTGAATTATACAGACATGACCGAGATACTTCTCCGATCAATAACCAATAGAGGAATCTGGAAATTCATATGGCTCCCACATATTTCTACGATTACTTTGCGATTGAATGAACCATTTACATACGATACCAATTTCCCTTTGTCTCACGATAGTTTACTTATCTGAGGTTTGATCGTCGGTATCTCTGCATACCTAGTTTAACCTTGTTACTGATAAGTACTCTTTTCGCGTTCCCGTGATATGTGATCCCTTGTTAGCCAGTCACATGCTTGCAAGCTAATTGGATGCCATTTCACCGAGAGGGCCCAGAGTATATCTATCCGTCATATGGATGGACAAATCCCACTCTTGATCCATGTGCCTCAACACATACTTTCCGAACACTCAATGCCACCTTTATAGCCACCCAGTTACGGTGTGGTGTTTGATGTCATCAAAGCATCCTTCCGGTGATGGTGATTAGCATTATCTCATGGTCGAAGGAATTAGGTTACTATGTATCAGAAATCTTATAGCAAATGAACTATTGAAATGACTTGATCTTAATGCTACGCTTATCTATAGGAGTATGTCCATCATACCATTATCCTAATGATATTATCTTGTTGTTAATATCATCTCAATGTTCATGATCCGGAAACCATGATCATCTATCAACCAACAAGATAGTATTACAAAGAGGCTTTACCAGGGACTCTAATTTAGTTTACAAATCACACACAAGTATTAATGTTTCCGGTTAATACCATTATAGCATGAATGTAAACATTTATCATAAACACAAAGATATAATAATAACTACTTTTATTATTGCCTCTAGGGCATATCTCCAACAAATGGAGAGAAAGCAAATGGCAAAGGGTAAAACGAAATCACTGTTTACCCATGGAATTAAAGGACGAATACGAAGAACACGAGCCGTTGATCCAGAAGCCCTAGCACGCAAGCAAGATCCAACCCTACATGTGTCAGCACGGCAACGAACCGTCGCCAGCACGCCGTCCACTACACACGGAAACCAAGGAGACGCCGTAATTCTTGCCACGTTCGCGCATGACTAGTCAACTTCAAGTCAGGCGGTGGGACCCACGATCGCCCCGTCACGTCATCTCTGTTGCTGCAGACGGTTGAGATCACTAATCGTCACCACTAACGTCATAAAGACTAAGCTAGCAACGGCTAGAAATTTTTGGTTGACAAATCAAGTACTCACTCGAATCTACGATTCAAGCAACTACTCGGGGGCTACTCCTATCATGAGCGCTGGCCGCGCACCTGAGACATGATTAAGGTACTGCACCTCTCAACTATCTTCAAGTCCTACGTCGAGTCTACGACTCCACTAAGGACTCGGGGGCTACTCCCATAAGGAGGATTGGTCAAGCATCCAAAAAAATTGTGTCCTTCAGACCTAAACTAAAAACAACTGAACTAAAGTCTCTGCTCGAGTCTACGACTCGAACAGACACTCTGGGGCTACTCCCATAGGGAGCGCTGGCCACGCACCCTATGAATTCTTTGATTGCGGTCCTTCGGATCAAATACAACAAAATCTTTCTAGCAACTTTGCCCAAACAAACGCTAAGTGAGAAGCATTCTCCTTGGCCACCCGAAACACCTCCACGGTGATAAAATTTCGGATGATGTGTCTGTGACGCAAGGATAAGACCTACAGATATCATCTGATGGCCTGGTAACGCACCTGACTGCGCTCTGCCAGTGAAATACCGTGTCAGCAGGCACGACGAAAAATCCTGAGGGACGCGTTGTGTACATCACTTGAAAAACCACTGGGATTCGACTCCTATAAGATCTAAACGTCTTTAGTCGAATTATGCCAGCATTTGTTCCGGATTCGAGTCTAGGAACTCGGGTCTGGAGAAGATCGTGTTGTTTTGTCCTATGAAAGTTAACTGGCCCTGATCCTTCGGGAGAGTCAGGCACACGCATCAATAAATCCCTATGAACTAAAACATTTTTTTCTTTAAAATAGCAGGCTCAAATGCACCCGAAAGATTGAAGAGTCCTCAGCCGAATCTACGATTCGACTGAACACTTGGGGGCTACTGACATGGTTATACCCCATGGGTACACAACATTGGCATACCTAGTCCAGACCAAGGAAGGCCCATGACAAGATACGCGGCCTATGGAGATTTCGGGTGGCCCAAGCCCATGACGACTTCGGATCCTTGGAGAACAAGACTAGAGTAGATAGAATTTCAAAGGGTACAAACCCTAATTTGTAACCGACTCGACCGACGCCCGAGACCTGCCTATCTATATAAAGGCTAGGAGGGCACAAAGAGGAGGGTCTCAACTCACCTCATACGCACCTCATGCCAGATTGCATCTGCGTACCCCTGTAATCCTCGGTTCCGCCGTAATCAAGAGCGGACAAGCAGGAGTAGGGTTTTCCCTCCGGGGGCCTGAACCTGAGTAAACCTCGTGTCCCCGTGTTGCTTGTCTGTTAATCGTTCCACGATCTCCAGCATCCCCATCTTCTCCAAAATCCAAGTCCATAACAATGGGCATTGACGATATCGAACCTCGTCAGTGGTAGTTGCAATCCTCTCTATTTCCAGATTTTGCAATAACTCATAATAATTTCTAGAACACATGATCTCTATGCTTTTTTCTCCAATTGGCATATATGTGCCTTGCACACATGCTGTTTTGTGCTCTTGGCAAATAATTATGCATGTTAGCTATCAATCCCTGCACAAACAATTGATCATAATTAATAACTAACTAAATGTACAAGAAATTTAAGAAGATACCTAAGTAAATGTACAAGAGCACAAGACCACTAAGTGAATTGCCTTTTGCTGGTCAGAAATAAAAACCCATCCATCACCACTATTATTTATATCCAAATCTTTTATTAGTAGGCCAAGGAATCACTCCCAATTCTCCTTTGTTTCTTGTTCTACAACCGCCCAAGCAACACGATACATCTAATTATTTGTATCCCTTCCAATTGCACATAACAACTCACCTTGACACTCTCCTTTGAAAAAGCATCCATCCAGCCCAATCACATTTCTACAACTAGCTTTAAACCCCTTCTTCATGGCACTGAAGCACACATAGAATCTCTGGAATATATTATGTTCCATTATTTTGGGGTCCAAGCAAATAGCAATTGTGCTGCCAGGGTTGCTCCTTAACAATTCTAGTTGATAGTCAAACACCTTAGTGTATTCTTCTCTCATACCTGAAAACAATTTGTCCATAACTATTTTTTTGCTGCCTTGCACTTTGATATGTAGATCAACAAATAAATCCTTCAAAACAGTGCATTGCATGCTACTTATTTTCCATGTAGGATTGGTTAATATGAAATGGTCATATCTCTTTGCAATCACTCTAGCAGATATAAGACTGTTCGCTTTATTTACAACACAATGGTGCTCATCTTCGTAGGTGATTATTTGAAATCTTGAACATCTACTTGAAATAGCACCATACACTAGCCATGGACATCCTGGCCATGCACACTTTTCCCTAACCCTGTCATCTTATGACTTCACGAACTTAATGTTTATATAAGTTTTCAGTCCATACTTGATCACTGCCTTTCTAGATTCAGTTTTGCTTCTAAATACCATTCCAAGACTAAAGTGTGGGATTTCGGTCTTGGAATTATACATTGCATATTTTGTCCTCCTCCTCACAAATGTCCCTTCCTCATCACTATCTTCACCATAGGAAAAATATTCTAAACCCGATAAATTGTTCAATCACTTCTTCAACATTTGTCATTAGATCAACTGGAACTGCACCTGAAGCTTCACTTTCCACAAATCTATGAGAGTCTCTAAGATTTTTCCTATACTACTTTGCAAACTTTCTGAGATGCAGTGTTTCATCATCTTCGTCGCTGTCATATGAACATGGCACAAAATCTAAATCTTCAGGGTCAGTGTCAGATTCTTGATCCTCTGCAACTTCAGCTCTCCCACTCTAATCTCCCAATTCTTCCCTTGCAATTCTTATATGCACATATCTTTGGCTATCCTCTTGTGAGTTTTTATTAAACACTGATGACCCACAAGTATAGGGGGTGTATCGTAGTACTTTCGATAAATAGGAGTGTCGATCCCAACGAGGAGCAGAAGGTGTTGACTAGTGGTGTGGACCAGGAAATCTCTGTAAACACTTAGCAACGGATTTTTAGGGGTTTTATGATAAAGCAAGGAAATAAAGTGCAAGTAAATAAAGATAGCAAATAATTGCAGCCAGTGGCCCAATCCTTGCTTAGCAAAGTACAAGTCGGTGGAAATACTAATGAGGACCAAACGTTCTCGAGGACACATGGGAATACTGTCAAGTGCTTTCGTTTCATATAGCTGATTAATCTTCTTTGGTGTTATAAGTGTTGTGTGGGTGAACCTATGCTAATGTACCGACCTTACTTGGACTAATACATACTTGTGATTACACCCCTTGCAAGCATCCGCAACTACAAAAAAGAAATTAAGATAAAAACCTAACCACAGCCTTAAACTCTGAGATCCTGCACTCCCTTGTGCAAAGGTTTCCTAACGGGGGTTCAGGTTTCTGTCACTCTGGCAACCCCATAATTAGTAGCCAAGTACACAATGCATTCCCCTTAGGCCCATAAATGGTGAAGTATCATGTAGTCGACGTTCACATGACACCACTAGAAGAGTAGCATCACAACTTAAATATTAAACCATTGAATAATACCTCAACACAATTCCACTACTAACAACATGACTTCTCCCATGTCCTCAAGAACTAAACGAACTACTCATGAGACATCATATGGATCAAGATCAGAGATGATATAATGATGGATAACAATCTGAACATAAACAATAATTCAATGATTCCACTCACAAGCATCAACTATAATAGTAATCAACACTGGGAAAGTTTCCCCTAAGAACTATGCAAGATTCAACACAATTGTTACAGCGGGATGGAGTGGTGATGATGGTGCTAGTGGAGATGATGGTGTGGATGACGATGGTGATGATGATCCCGATGAAGTCTAGCTTGATGATGGTCTTGATGGCGACGATCTCCCCTCTCCGGGAAGGAATTTCCTCGGCAGAAATCTGTCTGCCGGAGAGCTCTTTCTCTCTCGGTGTTTTCCGTCCCACAGAGGCGGCGGAATCTTTATGTGGTCGCTCCCCTAACTTTAGGGTTTCGAGGAGAAGATATAGGCGAGAGGACGGACCCAGAGGTGGGCCAGGGTGGCCACACCCCCTGTAGGCGCAGCCTAGGGTGGCCCGCGCCTGGGGGGCCTATGGCCCAACTCCGCCTCCCCTTCTGGCATCCTTCGTCTTCTGGAAAAATATAATTTCTATAGTTTTTATGGTATTTTCTGATCTTCGCGAAATTGCATCAAAACACCGTTTTTTCCATCAGAATCCTGACTCTGGCAGTTCATCCTCCAAGAATCATCCAATATGCAAAAACAGACGAGAAGACATAAGTAACACCTCTTAATATGAAATATATCAATGAATAGAGGCAAATTATGATATAGAAAGGTGATGCAAATTGGACGTATCAAACACTTGAGAGCTTCCAGTCATAGCGTCTTGCGAGCTCTGTCCCTCTTCAAATATGTCCCTTATCCAAAATGTTGAGCGTATGTTCGTGCTTTTATTTGATGTACTACTGATGACTGTATTGATAACTCTTGTATTACCAGGCACAAGAATGTTATCTTTTGCAATAAAAGTGTTCCCACTGAAAACAATGCTAGCATCAGCTGCAAGAACAATTTCGGGCTTCGAAATATTAGTGTTTGCATAATCTTTTTCACTACCTATTTCATCTTCGAAGTCACTCTCACTTTTCTTGTTGCCTTCTTCCTCATCATCCTCACCATGGTACTCCACAAACACTTCCACCACTCCACCATCAGTTGTGTAATCTAACATTTTCTTGTAGCCAACATCATCGGTCAAAAACAATAAACCATCAACCAGTTCTTGACGAGGAAGTAGAAAATAGTACTTCATCGATGCCTTTACATTCATGTGTTCACTCAGATGCGCCTTCAACTCTAGCATAGATAAGCTACCACACTCAATCTGACATGACATCATATCCCCCAGTACTGTAGCTTAGGACCAACTCTGACAAATTCACCACCAAAGTGAAAATGCACATTCAGAATGTCACCATGATCCAAGGTTTCCTTCGCACAAAAGATACCTACATTAAAATGTGAGAAAGAAACTGAGAATTTCGTTTCTAAATGGATATCTAAACACCAAAAATTAACATAAATCTTCGCTGTCGGCGAGTTGCAGGTCGCCGCTGCAAGTCGGGGCTAGAGACTACTTACAAAACCTCCTGGAGATGTTGATGATGAATGTTTAGCATCAAAGACGATGTGCCCGCCTTGATCTTCTTCCCGCCGTCGCGATCACCCGTGGGTCGCCATGGCCGCCGCGTCTAACATGGAAGGAGGGGGACAACCAGAAGCTGAATTATCGCGCGCTCTGCATACTCTGGGGACGAACAGGTTTGCATCGTCGGTTATGGGCTGAAACAATTATGTTCGTTTACTTCGCTAGGCTAGCCCACCATTGGGTCAAATCCCTAGCTGCCCTCTAAATCCCTGCCACGTCTGCTAATCCCATCGTACAAACAAGATTAGGCCAGCCAACGTCGAGGAAGACAAGGATTTGAGAGATCAGGGTCTGAAAATCAGGGATTTGAAGGTGGGAGTTGGATCCAGACTTGGCCTACAAGATCAAGGTTTGTTTCAGACTTTTGCCTTCTTAGTCTGGATGCATTGAGTAACAAAATAAGTAAACAAACATCCTTAAATAGATTTGAGCCTTACTAGTATTTGAAATTTAGTCATTTAACATTTTATTTTTGCAAAGATCCACCGATCTACTCCCTCCATCCTAAAATATAAGATGTCTACGGATTTGCTAAAAGTCTGATCTTACTAACTTTGACCAAATATTTAGGAGAGAAAATTACATCTACAATATTGAATGGACGCATTAAGAAAGTATATTTCTATCAATATTGATTTAGTATTGTAACTTTTTATATTTTTGTGTAAAAACTTAGTCAAACATAGAAAACGTTGATTTTTTACTAATTTTTATGCGCTTATATTTTGAGACAGAGTGAGTATTAATAATCATCGGCCGTAGTATAAGAAATCACAGAAGTAATAAAAATTACGACTAAGTCATTGTACCGGCTAGCGACGACTACAAACACAGGAGCCGCGATCATCACCAATTATGACAATCATAAAATCGAAAGAACCATACCAACGAGTACGAAATCCAATTAGGAGATCTACCTGACACATAACTCCACGTGCCCTTCGCAAATACTAGACGTACTACCGAAGCGAAGATAGGACATGAAGAACCTTATTCTAACCTCGGGATATAGCCACCATCTCATCATCTTGAAAAAGACATCGAAACTAAAAAAAATCAAGGGTACGGAAACCTTCGCTGGCAAGCAGTCATGGTCCGTCGCACCTCCAACACCCGAAGGGCCGTCGGAGGCTGGACGGACCGGCAACATCGCCGACAAGAAACTAGATTGTCATTATTTAATAGGTCTAGAACATAGTACTCCATCCGTTTTGGTTTATAAGTCTTGTGCATATATCTAGGTTGTCACTTTGATCACTAAAATATAAATTATATAACACAAAAATTATACCATCAGAAAATACAATGTCTAAAGTTTCTAATGGTATAATTTGTGTACTATATAATTTATATTTTATTGATCAAATTAACGACCTACACATACTCACGGGACTTGCAAATGGAACCAAAGGGAGTATTTTATTTTACAAACAAGTGGTTTGCCAAATGTCAAAAAAAATAGTACTCCCTCTGATCCATATTAATTGTCACGAAAATAAATATATCTAGACATGTTTTAGTGCTAAACATTTTCATTTTAGCGACGAGTAATATGGATCAAAGGGAGTATTAGTAGTATTCCAATGGACGGTGCAAAAAAAATTTTAATCCTTACTAATTTTCATGACTTTCAGCTTGGTGAGGCAGAAGTACTTTTCCTTTATGAAAAGCAGAACCATATTTGCGCCGTCATATTGGTACCAAGATTCTCGCTATTTTTTAAATAATATATTTTTAATCAATTTTACAAATAATATATAAAATTAATAATTTTTAAAACTAGCGCAGTCTCGAAGACCCGTACTCCGACGAATACCTTTCCAAGTTGAGCCCCCACTAGTTGTGCTCATCTTAATTACAACTGATCGGGGTCTCAAACCCTGACCGGACTAGTCGGGGGCTCATACCCGGAAGGTACTCGCCAGGGCACGGATCTTCAGGGCTGTGTTATTTTTAAAATTCATGAAATTAATTAAAAATGCATTATTTAAAAAAAAAATAGCAAGATTCTCCTCACATGTGCTGACCCAACACAACCGCTTTTTGAAACATTTCCCCACGGAGTTCGCCTCGCAGGAATCCGCTCAAGAACCAAGAAATCCCCAAATCCCGAGCTCCCATGGAAGGCCAGGGCGATCCCCCCAACACGCGCGCCGCCCTCTCCCACGCGGCTGTCCCCGGCGCCGCCGCTACGGTCCCCGGAGGCAGCGTGGATCGCTTGAGCCGCCTTCCCGACCACCTCCTCGTCTACATCCTCCTCAAGCTCCCCATCAAGCAAGCCGGCAAGACGCGCGCCCTCTCCCGGCACTGGCGCGGCATGTGGGCTCAACTCCCCGTCCTCGAATTCGAGGGCGTCAACTCCTCCGTTATTGTCCGTGCCCTCGCCGCCTACCAGGACCACGGGGAGGACGACATCCTCAGCTTCACCGTCTTCTCGAAACAGATGGACGCGCAGCAAATCACCGCCTGGCTGTCCCTCGCCCCGCCCCTCCTCTCCGGCCGGCTCTACTTCGACAACAGACATACTGTGTCGCGGGAGGTACTGCAGCGGTTTCTGGACGACGACGAAGAGGCAGTGGTGCGAGGAGACGCGCTTGAGTTGCCCTGCTTCAACAAAGCCACCGAGATTTTGATGGATCTCGGGTTTCTTGGCCTAGCGCTGCCACCGGCTGGCGTCTTCGATGCGCTCAGGATGATGTGGCTAGAGCACTTCTGGTTCCGAGGTCAATTGAGCATCAGCGACACCATGTTTCCTTCATTGGAAGAACTGATCATCTGCAGGGTCCGTGGGTTGGTCGTACTGACGCTCAACTCGAAGTTTCTGCTGGATATTCATCTGTCCGTCCTCCCTGAGTTTCAGGAGCTCAACATCCTGGCTCCAAGGCTCGAGGAGCTAGACGTCACGGACTGCTTTTATGATGTGCTATCGGAACCAGTTGCAAGCATTGCTGCGGAGAGATTAAAGGTGCTCAGGTGGGAAGTGCCTTGTGTTCCAGACCCTGTCTGCCTCAGAAAGATGCCACCCCTCTTGGTGCTCCAAGCCCCTCCTATTTCTACACATTGGTCGGAACATATTTGTGCAGAATTTCTTAATTGCTTTCCAGAAGCCGACCAGCTCAAGCTTCAGATAAGTCTTCGTGTGAGTGCTTCTTCTTCCTCTTGGACATGATCTTTTTAGGGGACCCTCTTGGACCTAATTATGCTTTCACCGACATAAATAATTCTCTCTTTGAATAATATCACTGTGAGCCATATTGAGACAGAACTGCATTGCCACGACATAACATCACATTGCAATATGAGGTTTGCTCGCAAATGACAAATGACACAAGAAAGCAGCAGTAGGAGTTCAGAGGCAGTACTGTTGGTATTGTAGGATATAATTCCGGTGGTTTTGACTTCTGTGTAGGTAGTTTTTGTAGCTCTGTGTGTATACTATATGCAAGGATTGTTAGCAAGTTTACAAGCAAAAGTGCAAAAGTAAGGCTGCAGTTTTTCAATCTGTCACTGAGAGTGTAAATTCGCTGTTGGTCAGGACAAGAAATTTGGACAACGTTTGATCGCCTCTGTATCTGATCTGATTAGCTTCTGAAGTGCTGCGACGAGAAACTCGTTCAAACATTCAGTTTACTGTCACTTGTCTTCAGTGCGCAACGTTAAGTTTACAGTTGCCTGTACTAGTATACTTGGGAGGCTACACATTTTAGATATCCCTATGTATGAGGCTCTCTAAGTACTCAAGACTGGAAATAATATCTGTACTTTCAAGTTACTTCATAATCTCATCATTGGAGTTCACATGGTGTATTGGCAAACTTATGAAACTGCTTCCTTTCTGTTTCTCGATGTCGACTAGTGCAAGCAGGTCTGTCAAGGTAGTCTATGGTTCTCTGTCGTGTATATTTGATTACTTTTGATTTATATGAGCTTAATTTTGTTGCTTTCTGATGAATCAGTGGTGGATGGATAAGTCGCCGCTCTTGATGAAAGACATAACCATCCCTCGTGTGAAAGTATTATGGTTATACTTAGAAACAAATGGTCATGTTTTTGAAGGAAGAGTAATTCAGTTGCTCACAAATTGTTCTGGCATAAGAAAGCTGAAACTATCATTCCAATCTCGAGATGAGGTAATTATATCCTTTGTAATATACTATTATTCAACATATTCAGCATCCTCTGGCTACAGTGTGTTGAATAATGGAAGTTAGGCATGGGCTGTTAAGTTAGGCAATGTATATAAATGTATTTCTTATATATTTGGGAACCAGAACACAGTAATGATTATGAAGTAATGCATAAATTCAAGCATATCTGGTATCAGATAGTGTGAATGCAGGGAATGCACATTGGCTGTTGGACTACCACTAAGTTTATTCTCTGTTTGGACTAGGAGAGCATAGACATGTTAATGACAGGCAACTGAAAAACAAGAATATTTCTAGGAAATGCTTTAACATTACGGTATTATTAAATGAATCTCTCAATACTACATTTACTTAGTTAGTAGGAATAGTTAGTATGAACTGTATATCTATTCTGTTGCTCGAAGAAAAATGTTGAAGTGCCCAACTATTATCAAGTATAGCTTTCTTATACAATTTTTTACTCTTTTGTTCTTGTGGAATGTAAACAGGAAATTTGGTATCGTGGCAGTTTATACTTGTGAATTCCATTTTGCATTGATTCTTATTTTGTTCTGTGCATTTTGGATACAATTATGAATTTGAACGGTACTGACTGAAATAGTTATCCGGCATGCAAACATTTGTTGTCCTTGGTCAGTTCAGTTCAGTGTACCTGTTTGTTATCGCGTTTGTTTGGTCTTCCGAATATGATCTTGATCCCATGACAACTTCATCTCACACACTTCCACGTCGGCGCTAAAAACAAATGTGGCACTGGAGAACCTCTTGCCTTGAACTGCTCTCAAATAATAGCGCTAGATTAAAGATTTGTCGCTCTTACCATTTGCTTATTCTGTACCATGGCGAAGTTTCTTACACTAGACGTACATCGTTTGCTCCAGTTTTGTCTTAAGCGTGTTCTCATTTCAGGTGCAAGATTTGTGTTTACCGGACTGCATCTGCCGCAACGAGCCAAAAAATTGGGAAGCTAAGGTCGTTGAAATAATGGATTTAAAAAAAGTGAAAATCCTCAATTTCCATGGGGCTCCACGCGAAGTTTACTTTGTGGAACAGCTAGTGCTAAGGGCGCCGAAGCTTGAACTACTGAGAGTAACCTCGATGGTTGAGGACCATTCGTTGGAAGGCATTGGATGGTTATGCCCTAAGGACTGTGAGTTCGAGATTGTACCGGGGTACTAGAAGCAAAGAGGAACAGGCGATATGATCTCTGACTTGCTATTACAACTCTGAAGCATACATCCGTTCGTTGTACATTTTCGGCATGGACCATCATGTATACAGTCGGGTATTTGGGTTCGTGAACGATGACTGAGGTTGAAGAATCTGGCATATTGGGTCCATGATTCTGTCAGTTCGGTGTACCCTTTTGTAATCGCATTTTGTTGTGTCTGAGATGGACCTCTTGTTGTCGGCCGTAATGCAGATCAGCTTATGACGATTTGGGTCACTGGGTGTGATGCCTGTTTCTTCTATTTTCATGTGAACAATTTAAATAAATGGTACGTATTGCCTACTGTTTCATGATTGCGTAAAGCATCAACTGGACCGTGGCAGAAGATGGGTGTGTGCCTGTATGTCCAGCGTCCCAAAAATAGTGAAAGAAGATGAGCTCCTAGGTCCTTTGCTAGCTGGTAGTGATTCGATTTGCTTTAATGTATATTGGAAATGCTCCAGCCTATAAATACTTCCTATCCTGATTTGGGTGTTCATATAAATCCTTCACTATTATTTTGATTCCTCTGCTGCTTTAAAATAGTTTTGTCAGTCCTTTTATGTAGTACCGCTACAACTTACAGAAAATCACTTTAGAGGACGAGCTATAGGTAGAACTTTATTTTTCAGAGTTTGAAACCACAAGTTTAAAGTTTCAGAGCTTGGTACGATTCCTCTTGGTGTGCTGGAATATTTTCTTGGACATGAAGCGGTTTACACTTCCGGGGTATGACATTGACTCAACGTAATACTTTGTTGGACTTGAAGCGGTTTACACTTCCGGGGTATGGCATTGATTAAAGAGCATCTTCACTCGTTGGCCGAACTCAGGCTGAAATCCGGACCAAACTTTGGCCGGACAAAACAAGTTTTCGGCCTGGGTACACCGAGTTTCCCACTCGCGTACCCAGCCCGAGTTCCTGGGACGCCCGTTTCCGCTCAAATTCGGCTCAAGTTCGTTCAGATTTCGGCATAGTTCTGCATACCATGAATACAGAATATTTTATGAAAGTTCGGCGAAATTTTAAACATAGTTCAACCTGTAGTGAAAATACAACATATTTCGGCCAAGTTCGGTCTAGTTCGGCCAGTTCATGCTTGGCATCTACGTTGTGCAAGACCACACAACAGTTCATCTACGTTGTACATTCCTTGCCATGCAAATGGACAGTTCTTCCACTCCCAATGCATGCAATCTATGCTACGGCGGTGGAATGCGTATCTAGAGGCGTGGGCATGTCTTAGCGTGAAGGAGCTCCGCCGACGAAGTCATTGCGACAGAGGCACTGGTAGCTCTTCGCCGCAATCTGAACGAGTGGAGTGTGGGAAAATGAGACTGTCTCGTCGATACAGCTGGTCCACGCCCATTTTCGCTTCGTCCGGCGTTCCCAGGGCGTACCCGGGAACCTGAGTACGGCCTGAGAAGTCCGGACCAAAGTTCGCCCAAATCCGGACAAAAACAGGTTCCTAGGTACGCGACTGGGCCGATTTTCGGCATCCGGACCTAAATTCGGCGTCCGGATCGGCGTCCTGGGTAGGCGAGTGAAGATGCTCTAAGTATGCATTTGATCTTATTCATCGTATAAGCATGGAGAATTGCAGCCCACTTCAACTCCACTAGTGCCTACATAACATTTATCCTGTGATTCTGGTTCACCATTGAATACTGAAGATTCTTTCTGGTACCGCAATATTGTTGGTGGCCTTAAGTACCTAATATTCACACTTTACATATTTCCTTTGTAGTCAACAAGGTGTTTCAATTTCTCTCTTAGCATACTGAGGTACACTGTGAGGCGGTTAACATATTCTACTTTATGTAAAAGGGACTTTGAACACTGGCTTGACTATCCTCAATTCTCCTTCTGTGGGCATCAACGTATTTATAGATGTTGACTGGGTTGGGTGTGTTGATGCTCGTCGCTCCATTGGAGGTTTTGCGATCTTTGTTGAGCCAAATCTTGTTTCATGGAGTTCAAAGATACAACCTACTTTCTTGACGTCCAGTACAGAGACAAGGTATAAAGCACTAGCAAACGGAGCTGTTGAAGCTATATATGGTCAATTCCTTGCTTAAAGAACTTGATGTTTCTCAGCAGCAAGTTCCCATCTTATAGTGTGATAATTTAGGCCTACTTATCTGACAGCCAATCCGGTGTTTTATGTTCGTACTAAGCATATTGAAAATAATTTTAATTTTGTGCGTGAACCCAAAGATCGCAAAACCAGCAGGTTCCCATCGATGGTGCTTTGGAGGTGAGGCTTCTTTAGATGATCAATTGGCTGATGTATTTATAAAACCAGCTACACGATATATGTTAGACCGATTCAGTACCAATCTAAATCTTGTAGTATGTACTAGACCCAAATTAATTGACTTTTCTTTTAGGGAAACCCAAATTAATTGACTTAGATTTGTCTAGATTCGTTTGTATCTATACATGATTTTGTATTAGATTCATCCATATCTTAACAAATTTGTGACAAGTAATTTGGGTCGGAGGGGTAGTTTAGATTGAGATGTGTATTTGAATTAGAATCGGTACACCGGACCATACTCTATGTACATGTATTTGTAACTTGACCTGTCGTGCATATATAAAGAGATCGACGGGTGGAGGCTTTGCCACACGGAAAAACCCTAAAACCAGTTTTCTGACTTGGAGGACATCGGCGGCAAGCAGGATTTTCTTCGCTGAAGCTGTGCCCCGCCGAGTGCACGAGGATGGGGGGCATCAATTGCGAGCAGGAGTACTGTCCGATGCAGATATTGTGGCGGCGGCCGCGCTCTTCTCTGATGACGTGGACAAGTGTGCCGACGTGACCATCATGCCTGAGATCGACGAGCAGGCCATCAGCGAGACCGAAGCTGCAGCTGCGTCTCAGAAGGGGGAGCCGGGCACAGGCTTCTCGGGAGAGGAGGATTCTGGAGATAGAGACTTTGACTGGAGCACTGATGACGATGAGGAAGCTGCTGCTGCTGATGATGATGCGATCCTCACTGAAGCTGAGTTGAAGGTGGTTTTTGACAGGGCAGACGCCAAGTTCAACAAATTCATTCAGAGGCTCCGTGCTCGCTATCCAACAATGCTGATCAAGGATTATACCGCGGCTGATTTTGTTGATTCTGATGATGAAGAAGAAGCCGGCCATGACCATGCCAAGGTTGAGCAGGTTGCTCTGTAATCCAAGGGTTTGAGATGATGATGTAGAACTTTGTTCGGTCTACCGGTCAGGGCTATGCTGCCGTGTTACTTATCTTCTATCTGCCTATTCATCTATCTATATAAACTGTAGTTCTCGTCTATATAAGTTGTATCCAGTTATCGTGTCTCTTGTTGATCCACCCATGTATACATGATAGTGTGATCGGTACCTTATTGCAAGGCTGAACCAATGCTATGTTGCTGATCGTTTACTATGCTGCAACTTTGTTCTTTATTAATGCAATATATTCTGTCTTCGCAAGAGGGGTCTGTTTTTTGGCTTGGCTCATTGAGGAATCGTCCGTAAAATGTCATGTTTTGACTACCTAAGCATTGTTGTTTCTTCATCCCTGATTATGCAATCTTATCATTATCTTACTGGGATCGTTTCTTTATTCCTGCTACTTCTTGGTTGTTTGAAACAGTAATGGTTGTTCTCCTGCTATCATGGTGGGGTCGATAGGTTGAATTCATGATAGTGTGCTTATATGTTCCTGGCTGTTTGTGCACGATCATCTCGCTTGTGTTCCTGGTTGTTTGTGCATGATCAGCTCTTCTTTCTTGTGGTGTGGCCTGATTAAACGCTAGGACTAAAATTTACCATTAACTTCTATGGTACTTCTCATGCATGCCAATTTTGACTTAAATTCCTTTAGAAAGTTTGGAGAATCTCTATGCAATAATATTGCCTTTGTTTGTTGTTTTAACTCGCCATAGGATATAGTTGAATGCTTGCTGCCAAGTGCTTCTATAATTGAATACCTTAATAGTCCCTTATATTCAGCTTGGCAATAGCCCTTTATTCAGGTAACTCATTTTCCTATATTTTAGTTCAAGGTTGGATTATTTTAATTAGAATACCAAGAAAGTGGGACAACCCAGGCAAAAATTTATGAAGATCTAAATGTTCCTATTTTGTATTCACTAAGTATTCAGACAGAGCTGTGCACTCATGTAAAGACCCCATAACTGGAAGTGTGTGAGGTTCATTTGGATTTACACTCATATGCCTCTTGTGTACTTTCTTCTTCTACAAATGTATGCCAACTTTAATTTCTAAGTGGCACGTAGCATTTCATAGGTACCTAGGTTCTACCCACTACATTCATGTAACATATTTGTTTCAACATTTTTTACATGCAGCAATCCACATGTATATGTTTTCTCCACACCTTCTCAAATTTATTTTCCTATGAGTAATCATACTTATAAATTATTGATATAGTTAATTGGATAATTATTTCAGGATGAGTTATATGCGGCATATAATAGAAAATGTTACTTCACCCATATTAGTTGACTTGGATTTGTCTAGATTTAGATGAATCTAGACACTATTTAATATATATGTTCATCCAATTTTGACAAATTCAAGTCAATTAATATGGGTCGGAGGAAGTAATAATAAATTCCGCAGCAACGCGCGGGGTATCATCTACTCCCTCCGTTTCAAAATATAATATGTTTTAGCTTTTTTTTAGTGTATATGTTCACTCAAGTTTGGAATGAACCTACTGCTAAAAAAAGTCTAGATACATTTTATTCATAAATCTAAATATTATATTTTGAAATAGAAGGAGTAGTTTTTATAACGTGTGTGCAACTCTGTTTTGATATGATGGATGCTGCGTGCTGTTTTGAGTTTGCAAGCACTACACCGAGTTGACAATATTAACTCTTCAAACCAAATGGTGTTTCTCCTTGGTCCTGTGGGCATGTGGTGAAATCCTGTTCCCTTTTAAATTTGTAGCGGGGTGCCTTGATCACTTGGCCTTTGTTCTAGGATTCCAGCTCTCATAAGATCTATAGGTCCTAGCATATGCGCCTAGAAGGAGTAGGAGACAACCAGCTGAAGCATTATTGTCTCCCCTGTGCAAAAGCCTATGTATGCATGGTTTGTGACAACCTTGTGTGTTGGAACTTCGAAGTATTATTTTGCCTAGCTGTTTTCTTGTACTCTCCTTTCAGAAATATATCTAGACAACTCTATAGGTTCACTTCCGAACCTCTACGAAAATATACAATAAAAACGTCTAGATATATTTGATTTATAAAGCTAAAACGTCTTATATTTCTTTAGCTAGGTTGTGGGTCCGGTGACTAGTTGAACAGCAATGTCCATTCTGAACTTCTGATGTAATGCTTCCTCCATCTCAAAATAGATGTTTTAGGTTTGCCAAATTTTAAATGAATCTATATGTTAAATAATATCTAGATTCATCCAAATTTTGAAATCTAAGACATCTATTTTAAGACTACAACTTAAGCTTTGATTATTCCCTACTACAGTACTATGATTTGCTGATGGCGTGTGATCCTTGTTAGTCTCGCAAATCTTACTGCACTGACTGACCAGGTGCAAGTGCAAGATGTTATTAGAATTAAATCCATGGTTAGTCATTGAACTTGTTTAGCAAAGTCAATACGGTCATTGTATAACGGGAATACGAATTTACGGTCATCGAACTCGCGTCGAAGCATCACTCATGGTCACCGCGGGCGCTGTAGAGATGTATTTGACGATGTGGCGCTGAGTGGACCACTGTCAGTCTCTATGTGTGTTTCATTTGCAGAAAAGCCCCTTAAATTTTTTTATCCCAGTCAAATAGCTAATTCCTTCTTGTTCTTCTTCTTCCGGTTGCTGCTGCCGCCGCCGCGCACCCCAATTTCCTCTGCCGCGGCGTAGATCTCGGCGATCAGGCGGTAGCTCCTCACCCTCCGCGAGGCGACGGAGCACAGCACGGAGGCGAGCCCTGACGCTGACGGAGCACACCCTGCGATGGAGCACAGCACGAGGCGAGCCCTGATGCTGAGGTCGATGGCGTGGGAGTCATTGAGGCCATAGCAGATGACGAATCCGGCAATGACGGACGGGTCGACGACGTTCTCGACGGCCAGGTTGATGAAGCCGATGATGCGGCGCATCTTGCGCGCGATGAGCTCCGTCTGGCGCGCGTCTAGCTCGATGACGGAGGACACGACGACGCGGAGCGTGTGCAGCGGGGGGATGTCCGCGCCGGCGCCCTCCTCCGCGATGGTGACCGGCTGGAATGGTGGCGCGGCCAGGGCCTGCTAGTTCGCGGAAGGCGAGGCCGGGGCAGCGTTCTTTAGGGCAGCGGCGGGCGCAGCGCCCAGGTAGCTGCTGGACCGGCGCAGCGTCTGCGCCTGCCACCGCGGGTGGCGGTGGGCGCTAGCCGTGCTCGGGCCGTCGAAGCGAACGGAGGCCGGCATGAGCTGGAAGGCGCCGGCGGTGTCCTTTGCAGCCGGGAACACCTGGTGGGTGCATGGCTGGTTCAGGATGTTCATTGCCGCGAGATTGGGTGGCTGGAGCTCGACCTCGGCACGAGGGCGGGGCTAGGGGAGATGGGCCGAGGCTAGGGGATATGGCGGCGGAGAGGAGCTCCACCTCAGCGGGAGCAGCTCGTCCTCGGGTCCGCCGCGCCATCGTCCTCCTGCCCGACGCGGCCGCAGGTCCTGGCCGTCGTCGACCTCGTCCTCCGCCGCCCTCATCCCCAACCTCGAACCGAACCATCCTCGTCGATAAACGTAGAGCCGTCGCCGGTGCTGCGCTGCTCGTATCCTTCCACGCAGAGCCGTCGCCGGCGCTGCGCTCCTCGCCTCCACCGCGGCCTCCCTTCGATCCCCGTGGCGCTTGCCTCCAATCGCCGCCGCCAGCCGTCGACCATCTTGGCGCCGTCGGTGGCGTCGTCGCAGGGCACGCCAGTCCAGCCGCAGGGTGTGGCGTTGGACGGGTTCCAGTCCTCGAGCACGCGTGCGGGCATAGTGAGCGCCGTCGAGCAGATAGATGCCATGGGAGGAGTGAGAGCCGGAGAGGGAGGTGGGAGCATGCGCCGGCGAGCTCCATCGGCGACGACAGAGCCGGAGAGGAAGGGGGAGCTCACGGCAGCGTGGGAAGGTGAGGAGGAGCATGCCGGCGAGCTCCACCGGCGGGAGCACTGGATTTTTTTTTTGGCACGTACATGTCACGGGATAGTTAATTGGGGAAGAAGGAATGATTGTTTTGCAAAAAAAAACCTCATATGTGTGGTTATTTTTTACCTGTTATTTTTGCCTATATGTTATTACTGACAGTGGGTCCACTCAGCGCCACGTCGTCAAATACATCTCTACGGCGCCCGTGGTGACCATGAGTTATGTTATTACTGACAGTGGGTCCACTCAGCGCCACGTCGTCAAATACATCTCTACGGCGCCCGTGGTGACCATGAGTGATGCTCTGACGCGAGTTCGATGACCGTAAATTCGTATTTCCGATATACCATGACTATATTAACTTTGTTAAGCAAGTCCAACGACTAACTATGGATTTAACTCATGTTATTATCCGCAGAACGACGCAGGGACATTGGCTTATGCAGCCGGGGACCGCAGTCGTGATGGTTAGAAACTTCCGCAATGCCGCCGCCGACGTCCAGCGCGCCCTCTGCGCCGCCGTCGTCAAATCCGCCTACCACCCTCACGCCCACTTCATCGCCGCGGACGCATCCCTCCTCGCCGCCGTCCTCCACCGCCTCTCCCCGCTGCCCACCGCCGCCCTCGCATTCTTCCGGTCCCTGCCGCCACCGCACCCGCTCGACGCCTCCCTCGCTCTCCTCCGCCTCCTCGCCCCGCACCCGCGCCACCACCCCGCCGCCCGCTCCCTCCTGCGCGACCTCTCCCTCCGCCACCCGCTCTCCTCCCCGCTCCTCCTCCCCTCCCTCCTCGCCGAGCCCCACCTCCCGAGCTGGCTCCTCCACGCGCTCGCCCACTCCGGCCGGCCACACGACGCCGTCCGGGTCTTCGACCAAATGCGCGCGCGCGGCCTGGCCCCCGACGCGCACGCCTGCACCGCGCTGCTCACCGCGCTCGCCAGGGCCCGGCTCACGGCCACCGCGCGCAAGGCGTTCGACGAAATGGCGCGCGCCGGGGTCAGCATGAACACACACGTCTACAACGCCATGCTGCACGTGTGCCTCAGGTCCGGGGACGCCGCGCGCGCCGAGGCGCTGATGACGAGGATGGACGCGGCCGGCGTGCCGCTGGACCACTTCTCGTTCAACACCGTGATCGCACTCTACGTCAGGAAGGGGATGCACTACGAGGCCATGTGCGTGCGGGAGCGGATGGGGAGCGAGGGCGTTGAGGCCGACATCGTCACCTGGAATACCGTGATCCACGGGATGTGTAAGGATGGGAGGATGAAGGAGGCGGCCCAGCTCCATAGGGACATGGCGGCGGCAGGGGTGGAGCCCGACACCGTGACATACACCACGCTGGTCGATGGGTATTGCCGGGCGGGCGATGTGGGGGAGGCGGTCAGGCTTCGAGGGGAGATGGAGGCAAGGGGGATGTCACCGAGTGTCGCGACGTACAATGCCATCATTAGGAAGCTCTGTGAGGATGGCAAGATGAAGGAGGTCAATGGGTTGCTTAACGAGATGGACGAGAGGAAGGTTCAGGCTGACCATGTGACATGCAACACGCTCATCAACTCATACTCCAAGAAGGGGGACATGGCATCCGCGTGCAAGGTCAAGAGGAGGATGGGGGAGTCGGGGTTGCAGTTAGATCAGTTCACTTACAAAGCTCTCATCCATGGATTCTGCAAGAGGGCACAGTTAGATGAAGCCAAAGAGGCCTTGTTTGAGATGATGGGCGCAGGTACTCCAAATTTTTCGTATTTGTGCTTTCAATCGGTAGTATTTGCTTGCTCATTGTAAGGACTGTAACCACCAACCAGTACTTCGTGTTAAGTCTGTTATCCTTATGTCACCACAGAAAACGGTCGGTGTGCAGTAAGCCATTCGCTAACTCTTTCTATTTTTTCACTGGTTATTTGAGCATAGCAGTCTATACTAATGATCTTTGATTAATATTTCTGCAGGAATGTCACCCAATTATAGTGTTTTTTCATGGCTCGTCGATGGCTTCTACAAGAAGAATACTACAGATGCAGTGCTACTCCTTCCTGATGAACTTATGAAAAGAGGCCTTCCACCAGATAAATCAGTGTATAGGTCTCTGATCCGGAGGCTTTGCAAGAAGGGTCTGGTTGATCTTTCACTAAAGTTACTTCACCAAATGCAAGGCAAAGGTTTAGAGGCCGACTGTCTTGTGTATGCTACACTTGCATATGCACAGCTGACTGAAGGAAAGCTAGCTGCTGCTACAGATACATTGAATGAAATGGCGAAGAAGCAGATGTCCGTGACGCCCCAGATCTACAACTGCATGCGTACTTCTTATGGGGACGAGAAGGAGACACTGAACATGTTCTGGGTACATGCCATTGAGAGAGGCCTGATTGGGAAGAGTGTGTACAAGCTGATGCACCAAGCAAGGCTGGAATCATCGAAGCTTTCAGTTGAGAACGAGGGTCGTGCTCCTGTTTCCGGGACGAGCCTGCCAGCGCCTGCAAAATGAGAGCTTGTGGGCTTATGTACTTGTGGCAGTTTCATGGGCCATCACACATATGTTGCCTTCCTGAATCTTCCGTCGTGCAAGGATACAGAATACAGTTTGGTAATTCCCGACATCTCTCTGTACCTTGTTGATTCACTGTATATATCGATCTTATGTATTTTCTGTACAATTAAACTTGTTTTCAGGTGCCTTCTGAATTTGCATCACGTCTTGTTGGCGTGAAGATTACAGGCCATGCTCCTGGCATTTCCATGTCATATACTTGAACCAGTTCAGTAACAGTATATACAACGTATGCAGGACCGTTCAGGTGGGGAAAACACCATGCTGTGAAAGGCAGATAGGAGGATGATGACATATCCCATAGTACGGTTTCTCTCGGGGATACACAGAGCTATTAGCTTGAACTTTGAAGTAGAGTGTGTTTACTCAATTGTGTATCTACATTCTGATCTCAACGACGGATCTAATAGTCGAATAAAATTCAGAATCGTGCTACATTAGCCTGAGCTGGGCGAATCCATTCATGTCCACATGGACTGGGGACCTCGGTTTGTACATTTTTCTGTTGCAAAGAGATGCTCTGTAACCTTTGAGAATCTGCGATTATTTGTGCTGGTATTAGATGTTAGACTTGTGCTATTTTGCTACGTATCTAATTTTTTTGAGAAAATTTATTTTGAGTTTTTTCTATTTAATTAAATACTTTTTTAGAATAATTTAATTAAATACTATAGACTATAGTGTTGCTTTGGACCTGTTAACAACTGGGCCGCCCGGCCTAACCCAGCCCAGGCCCAGAAGACTGGAGTTACTGACTAGTACTGAGTTACACGAAGACGAAGATAAGGTGGTGGCCAAATTGGCCATGTCGCGTGCTCACCTCGCAGCAACCATGCCGCCGCTGCTATTCCCAGCTGCTAAAACCCTATACCTATCCCACTTCCCACCACCGCATTCACCTCTCCCTCGCTTTCAGCTCCGGCGCGCCACCGCCACTGCCACAGCCGCCGGCGACCATGCGGCGGCATCCGGCACGACGGCCAGGGAACGGCGGCTGGCCAAGGTGCGGGAGGAGCGCCGCCGCCGGGAATACGACCGGCAGCACAACTACCCCGGCTGGGCCAGGTCGGTCGGCCCTCTTCCTGAGTCACTTTGATTTGCTACTGTACTGTCTCTCTGTGTGTGTTGAAATGAATGGGTGAACCCTCTGCTATATTAGCTTGCTTACTGGCGCTGCTGTGGTGATTCAGGGTGCTGGAGAACGCCTGCAGGGACGACGAGGAGATGCGCGCCATTCTCGGCGACAGCATCGGGAACCCGGAGCTCATGAAGCAAAGGGTAAGGTTTCGATTTTTGGCGTCTCAAAATTAGTGCACTTGCTGTACTGAATTGTAGAATTTTATGTGCTTGGTTGACATACAGATCCAAGAAAGGGTGCGCAAGAAAGGCAGGGAGGGGTTCAACAGACCCAAGACGGGCTCCATCGCCGCGTTCAAAGTCAGCTTCCGAGAGTGAGTTGGCGTGTTGATGATAATCACACATGTATTTGTATCCGTTTGGCGTGGCGCATGCATGATAGCTGAAAGTGATTCCAGACCATATGATCTGCTTCAACCAGTAATCATTTTCGAAATCCATGATTATGTTCTCATTGATATAGTTTAATCCTATGAAATAACTGAGCATCTCCAGAACCATCCATAGTTCCTTTCACACGGTACTTTCCACTTTTCAAACTGAGTCGACGATCTGAATTGGGGATACTCTGATATTGTAGTGCGTAAATCAACATTGTAACAGCTGAGCTGACATAAACATCGCACGGACAGTGATATGATGGTTGTTGTCAAATTAATAGTAATTTTTTCCAAGTTCAAACAAGTTAAGGCTCATGAACACTGATTTTTGTTTATCTTTGTACCATTGCAGCTTCAACCCGTTAAATGGTTTCATTTGGTTTGAACTCTTTGGAGAGCCAACCGATCGAGATGTTGACCTTCTTGGCGGTGTAAAGTCACATTGTATATTTATTTATTTCCGTTCTCATAGTTAGAAAGAAATTGCCCTGTCTTGACATCAACTGTTCTTCACAGGTAATTCAGGCTTGGTATGTCATGGGAAGGCTAGGGGCCTTCAACTCTTCGAATTTGCAGGTTGGACTTGTCCTATTTTGGAAAGCTACAGTGATTGCATAATGTTTTCTTCTCATCTCCTTGATCCCTCCACTCATGAACCCAAATGATTAACGGGGATCTTGAAACTAGATTGCATGGAAACACGGAATAATTTTCACATTGTATGTGATGTCTTCCGAAGAAGAAAATATTGCATGCACTATTGCAATATGATGACCACCTCTACTTCCTGTTCTTTTACATAATTTGTGAACCATGTTCAGCATGGTTTAGCTTGGCACCTAAATAAGATCGTCGACAATAGAAGTTCAAGTATAGTAGTGTTACCTATTCTTTATCAACTGGTTACAACATCTATGTAGCCATTGCAAGTTTATCTATGCAATCTTGCATATGTCTTCTTTTCTATGCTAGTTACTTGTTTCTCTCACTCTTTAGACTTCTGATTTTGTCAGTTTTGATTTCAGCTAGCCAATTCAATGCTGGACTTTGACCCTTCGTATGATTCTGATCAAGCTTCTGCTGTGATGCCTTCATCTTTCCATGATATCAGTGATGTTGAGTTTCAAGACAGTTGGGGCAGAGTATGGTGAGGATTGGAAACATTCAATAATTTTGAGGCTTATAAAGCGGTTTATGCTATTCTGGAAATCATCTTCTATTTGTGGCAGGGTGGACCTTGGCACTTCAGATTATCTTGGATTGGATGTATTACTGAACTGTCTTACACAATTAAGCTCAGAGTAAGGCATCTCTTTCTCTCTGATTAGCTTGGAAGAAGCATGATCGCAGGCCCTGTGGTCTGAACTAAATTGAGAACATAAATTAGCACCTTAATTCTGTTGCCATATTGCTGAATCTGAGTTGTGAGATTAAGCACTGATTGTAGAACTGACTTGCGGTTTTAGACTTTTTCGAAGGTACAACGCTAATCTATTGTCATGTCTTCATGCTAGCTGTAGTTTCATATTCCTAGTACCCTGTAAGCATGCTAACTTAAACTCTTGGGTATGCCATTAAGCAACATCAGTTCATAACGCATGGCGGAAATTATGAAATGTTATAATGCAGTTTTCCAGATCTAACTTACCCAGTCTGACGATTTGGTTAAAACTGCAGACACCTGGGCATCAAACAAGTGGTTTTTGGCGGCAGAAAACCTGGTGACTGGGAGGAAGGCATGACGAGCTCCGACTATGGGTACAAGCACTTCAAAATATAAGAACCATCGAGTGATGCACAGCTTGATTCCTAAATATAGTCAGTTGAAAGACATTGATAGGAGCCTCACCCAGCCCCGTAATTCAGAGAAATTTTTGTTTAGTGTTTAGGACCGAGTAAGGAAATAGTCTAAGATTGGCTGGATTTGGACTGCTCGTGTATGTAAATAATTTCCTTATGGTTATGATAGTCCAGAAGAACATTTGAGGTACAAAATGCCCTTGTCTTTTTTTTATGCAAGTATATTTGATTTCCTGATCTGCTGTCACCAATGCATTTCATTGGAGAATTCTGATAGAATGTTGATCAGGCGAGGCACGTCAACCCGCCTGCTCTTCGTCTCTATCGATTCCAGCTTCTCTCACCAAAGAGTTTCTATCGCCGCGCTATGTTGCACCCCGTTCTACTTGTCATCCTACACTTCGACATGGCTCAAGATAAAAGGCCGCTATCTGCAACTGCAAGGTTGAAGAAGAAGGTTATTTCCTTAGCGATGGTGGAAAGGAAGAAGAAGGTTATTTCCTTAGAGCATCTCCAGCAGGCGCGCTATTTTAGAACGTTGGAAAAGTGGGATGGCGATCTTGTCTGCACGCTGCATTTTGGGCGCGCGCTCTATTTTAGAGCTCCTGCTGAGGTTATTTTAGCGCTACGCTATTATAGGCGCCTGCTGGAGATACTCGATGGAAAGGGCGCGGAAGAAACAAAATACAAGTATCTCCAATCTCAAGGAGGGTGACGCAAATATGAGGTTTTTCCACATGAGAGTGAATGGCCGGAGAAGAAAAATCACATTCACCAAATCAAACATAACCAAGGATGGATAACCGATCGTAATGCAAAGGCGGGAATTATTCAAAACCACTTCAAAGCAGTATATTTCAACTGGGATGAGCTTCAGTTCGAAGAGCCGGACATGGAGAGCCTTGGGGTGAGGAATGCTATCAATCAAACGTCTAGTAACAGCTTTCTCACCCGGCTGTTTCAACGGGTGCCTTTTTCAAGAAATGCTGTGGCACTATCAAGGTCGACGTCACGAGGGTTGTTCAACTTTTTTTGGGAGTTTACATGCTGCCAACTTTCATTGGCTAAACTCCACCAATATTGTTCTATTGCCAAAAGAAAGAGGGGGACAGAGGAAGTGGGTGATTTTAGCCCCATTAGCCTAATCCATGCGATTGCAAAAATAATTACAAATGTACTTGCTCTCAGTCTTGCGCCGCATGTGAATGAGTATTCATGACAACTTCCTTTATATCAAGAACATTGCAATGAAATTCCACAAAGGCAATACACCGGTGCTACTCTTTAAGCTTGACACCCGCAAGGCCTTCGACTGCATTAGATGGGAATATATTCTTTGTCTCCTCCAACGTCATGGCTTCATGAGCCGTTTCCGCAATTGGATTGCCGCCTTGCTTACAACTTCTTCATCACATGTCCTCCTTAATGGCATCGACCCGCTCTGTTCGCTTCTCTTTGTTCTTTCCATCGACCCGCTCTCGCAAATCCTTGATTGTGCAACTCGGCATGGTCTCCTCCACAAGCTTCGGGATCGTGACTCCATTTTGAGGACCTCCTTATATGCATATGATGCGGCGTTTTTTGTGGCTCCAATCAAGGAGGATATTCAAAACTTTGCAAACCATTCTTGAGGGGTTCGGAGAGGTCACCGACCTATGCACAAACTTTTAAAAGAGCTCTATCATCCCAATTAGATGTGGTCACAAAGATCTTGACAATGTTGCATTCCATCAACTCACACCAACTTCCCCATGCGGTACCTTGGCCTCCCGCTTTAGGTTTGGCGGAAGGCAGATGGACTTCCAACATCTTAAAGATAAATGCGCCGGAAAGATTCCAACTTAGAATGGAAAATTCATTACCACGGCAGGTCATGCTAAACTTATCAAGTCGGTCATTTTCTCCCAAGCCGTCTATCACTTAACGCCGCTCATTGTTCTTCCGGGTACTATATTCATCAACAAGCTCGAACGGAATTTCCTTTGGTCAACAAAAGACTCCATCGTAACCATTCTTGAGGGGTTCGGAAGGTCCCCAGCCTATGCACAAACTTTCAAAAGAGCTCTGTCATCCCAACTAGATGTGATCACATAGATCTTGAAAATGTTGCATTCCGTCAACTCGCACCAACTTCCCCATGCGGTACCTTGACATCCCGTTTTTAGTTTGGTGGAAGGCGGGTGGACTTCCAACATCTTGAAGATAAATGCATCGAAAAACTTTCAACATGGAATGAAAAATTCATCACCACGGCTGGTCATGCTAAACTTGTCAAGATAGTCATTTTCTTCCAACTCATCTATCACTTAACGCTCATTGTTCTACCAGGTACTATATCCATCAATTTTTTTGCTTGGTATCTTCGTCGAAGGGTTATCTTTACTAAAGATAATTTTATTAAGCGGAATTGGCATGGAAATAATATGTGTGTGTTTTAACATCATAACGAGATAATTAAACATCTATTTTTCCAATGTAATTTTGCTAGGTCTATATGGTCCACGTAGTATTGCCAACATATTTGGGGATTGGCTACATGGTATATATCACATGTAGCGATTGTCATTCTATGATCGCTATGGCCATGTAAAAATGATAAAGTTTTTAACTATAAAAATTATTCTCTCATGCAAGTTATTTAGAGATGTACCAACACTCTATGGTCTTGGTCGACACTGCATCATGCGGATTATCACGACCTTTTTATGAAGGTGTGTACGCGTCTAAAGAATACAACGCGGGATTTGTTTACCCGACATGGATGATAGCATAATCTACGTTAGATCCTCCCCCAGCATCATAGAAGTTTTATAATTTCTCATTTTGATATGTAATCCGTCTTTTTTATTTTTCTTTGTTTGGATCTATGGTCTGTGACGGCTATGTGCATTCTAACTATGCAGAGGCGAATGTAATACTTAAAACTTTTAAGTAATAAAACACCTCTTATCGAAAAAACAAGCTCTAACAGGATTTCCTTTGATCGACAAAAGACTCCACCGCGGGCGCCAAATTAAAGTAAATATTGGGACATAGGGTGCAGCAAATGTAAAGTAAATTAGGACACAACCTGTAAATAAAATTGAACAGTTTATTACTCCCTTCGATTCAAATTAGTTAACTCAAATTTGTCAAGATATAGATGTATCTAATACTAAATCATGTCTAGATACATTCGATTCTAGACAAATCTAAGTCAACTAACGCCCCTTCGCCTCCAAGGAGCCTAAGGAGGCGATTAGGGTTCTCGTGCCTCCTGTCGGCGCCGCCGGCGATCTTCCCCGCTTCTGTGGCCTTCGGGCCATGGAGGTAGGGTGAATCTTGGCCTTCGTTTGCGGGAGGGCTTCGTTTTCCTGTTTTTAGGATAAAGGTTTGGTGGGGCAGCGTTCAGGTGGTGGTGGCGGCGTCTTCTCCAATAAAGTCTCCTCGGCTTCGACCCCATCTTGACGGCAACGTCGAGAAGCTTGTAGGAGTGGTGTGGTCTTCAAGGACTTCTTCCGGCTATGGGGATCTTCGGATCGTAAGGAGCTTCATCGACAGTTCATCATTTTCTTTGTCTTCGGGACGGATGTGGTCTTTTAGGCCCATTCGGCGACTTCCCGCTTGCAACCAACAACGTCATGCCTGCTCTAGAAGGAGTGGCAGCAGTGGCGCGCCATCAGCATGGTCTGAAGGTTGAAGATGAAGGTCATCTCATTAATTTTGATATAATTTTCATTTTAATTGAGATGTTTTATACTATTAGCTATTTTTTAATGCTAAAGTTCTTATTCATAATCTTAATCTAGACAAATCAAAGTCAATTAATTTGAACAGAAGAAAGTAAAAAAAATTAAATCATAATTTAGGTGGCGTGCGGCAGAACACGTTCGTGCCGTTATATAGGGACCAGGATTGTGCACGCACCCGACCCAACGAGCCGCTTTCTTCAGCATTTCCCCACCGAGTTCACCTCACCGGAGTCCGCTCAAGAACCAAGAAATCCCCAATCCCGAGCCCCCATGGAAGGCCAGGGCAATCCGCCCAACAAGCGCGCCGCGCTCTCCCTCCCCGGCGCCGCCGCTACTGCCCCCGGAACCAGCAGGGATCGCTTGATCCGCCTCCCCGACTCTCTCCTCGTCTGCATCCTCCTCAAGCTCGGCACCAATGAAGCCATCAAGGCGAGCGCCCTCTCCCGGCATTGGGGCCGCGTATGGGCTCAAATCCCCGACCTCAACTTCGACGACGTAGGCTCCTCCGTTCCTGCCTGTGCCCTCGCCGCCTACAAGGCCCACGGGGGGGACGATATCCACAGCCTCACCGTCTCCCTCAACCAGGCGAACGCGCAGGAAACCACCGCCTGGCTGTCCCTCGCCGCGCCCCTCCTCTCCGGTCGGCTCCACGTAGACCATAGACGCAAGGTAACGCGGGAGACACTGCAGCTGTTTCTGGGCGAGGAGGATGCGATGGTGCGAAGAGCCGCCGTTGAGTTGCTCTGCTTCAAGAAAGCCACCGAGATTTTGATGGACCTCGGGTTCCATGCCCTAGCGCTGCCACCGTCTGGCGTCTTCGACTTGCTCAGGGTGATGTTGCTGGAGCACTTCTGGTTCCGAGGCCAAATTAGCGTCAGCAACACCATGTTTCCGTCATTGCAAAAACTAACCATCCGCAGGGTCCGTGGGTTGGTCGGACTGACGCTCAACTCCAAGTCTCTGCTGAATATACGTCTGTCTCTCCTCCTTGAGATTCAGCGACTCATCATCCTGGCTCCAGAGCTCAACAAATTAGAGGTGACGTTCTGCTTCTATAATGCGCCGACACCAGTTGCCAGCATTGCTGCAGAGAAATTGGAGGAGCTCAGGTGGGAAGTGCCTTGCGTTCCAGAGCTCAAAGGGATGCCACAGCTCCGCCTGCTCGGAGCCCCTCCTATTACAATGCTTTGGCCGGAAGATATTTGTGCAGAATTTCTTAATTGCTTTCCAGCAGTCAACCATCTCGAGCTTCAGATAAGGCCTGGTGTGAGTGCTTCTTCTTCCTCTTGGACACGACTTTTCACGGGACCCTCTTGTACCTAATTGTGCTTTCACCAACATAAATGATTCTCTCTTTGAATAATGTCACTGTGTGCCATTGAGACAGAACTGCGTTGTGACGACATAAGATCATATTGCAATATGGAGTTTGCTCACAAATGAAAAATCACTAGTATGGAAGTGGCACACATATAATTATTAATTGGAGCAACAAAGCAGAAATATGAGTTAAGAGGCAGCACTGTTGGTATTGTAGGATATAATTCCAGTGGTTTTGAGTTTGAACATTTATATATGTGCAGATATCCTTCAAGAGCAGCATTATTAGTTTTGGATATGCTACCTGGGGTTTTGACTTCTGAATAGGATATTCTACTGGTGGTTTTGTAGTTTTGTGTACACGTGCAAGGATTGTTAGAAAGTTCATCAAGGCTGCAGTTTATCAATCTGCCTCAGAGAGTGTGAATTCACTGTAGATCAGGAAAAGAAACTTGGACAACATTTGATCCCTCTATATCCCATTAATTTCTGAAGGTCTCCAGCGAGAAATTCATTCAAACATTCAGTTCGCTGTTACTTGCCTTCAGTGTGTAACGTGAAGTTTACAATTGTCTGTGCTAGTATACCTGGGAGGCTACACATTTTAGACATGCCTATGTATGAGTCTGTCTGAGTTCTCGAGACTGGAAAAAACGTCTTTGCTTTCAAGCTACTTCATAATCTCTTCATTGGAGTTCACATGGTGTATTGGCAAACTTATGAAACTACTTCCTTTCTGTTTCTGGATGTTGACTAGTGCAAACATGTCTGTCAAGGTAGTCTATGGTTCTCTGTCGTCTATATTTGATTACTGTCAAGCTATATGAGCTAACCTTTGTTGGCTTCCAATGAATCAGCTGCGGACGAATGGGTCGCTGGTCGCATTGGAAGACATAACCATCCCTTCTGTGAATACATTAGGGTTATACTTAGAAACAAATGATCATGTTTTTGAAGGAAGAGTATTGCAGTTGCTCGCAAAGCGTTCTGGCATAAGAAAGCTGAATCTATCATTCCAATCTCGACATGAGGTAATTATATCCTTTGTAATAGTCAACATTTTCAGCATCCTCTGGCTACAGTGTGTTGAATAATGGAAGTTAGACATTGGCAAGGTTTATATTTTACTTATATATTTGGGAACCTGACATAGTAATGATTTTGAGGTGATACATTTCAAGCATAGCTGGTGTCAAATAGTTTGCATGCAGGAAATGCCCATTGGCTGTCGGAGTAAAACTAGGTTCCACTCTCTGTTTGGACTGGGATAGCATAGACATGCTTAGGAGACAACATGCTTTATCATTATGGTATTATTAAAAGAAGATTTTAATACGAGATAGTTACTTAGATGACATGTACAGCTATTCTGTTGCTTGAAGAAAAATATTGCTAAAAATGTGTACATCTATTATTAAGTATTATTTTTCTTCTATACCATTTTTTGCACTTTTGGTCTTGTGGAATGTAAACGGGAAATTTGGTATTTTGGCGGTTTATATTAGTGAATGCCATTTTGCACCATTTCTTTTTTAGCCTGTGCATTTTAGATTGAATTATGAGTCTGAACTGTACTGGCTGAAATTGTTATTCAGCATGCAAATACTTTTCACTTCGTATGACAGTAACTAATGCTATTGCCTATTGTTGTGCCTAACAATGGTGTCTATATTTGTAGCATGTGTTCCCATTTCAGGTGCAAGGTTCCTGTTTACCGCACTGCATCTGCCACACCGAGCCACGCCTATGGGAAGCTGAGGTCGTTCAAATGGGGGCTCTAGAAGAAGTGGAAATCGTCAACTTCCATGGTGCTGCAGGCGAAGCTTACCTTGTGGAGCAGCTGGTGAAAAGGGCGCCGACGCTTAAACAATTGAGAGTGACCTCGAAGGTTGAGGATCATTTCTTGGACTACATTGGAAACTTATGCCCTCCGAAGTGTACGGTCGAGATTGTAGTAGCACTGGAATAGAAGCAAAGAGGAATAAGGTGATATGATCTCTGACTTGCTATTAGAACTCTGAAGCATGCGTCTGTTCATTGTACATTTTGGGCATAAACCATCGTGTATGCAGCCGGTTTAGTTGGATCATGAATGATGTGAGTGAGGTTGAAGAATCTCGTATATTGGGTTCATGAATGCTGTCAGTTCAGTGTATACTCATTTGTGTAATCGCATTTGTTGTCTCTTTGATGGACCTATTGCCGTGCTCCTTAATGTTGGAGATTAGCGTAAGATGATTCTGGTATATCTGGGTAATGATACCTGTTTTTGTTTTTCATGTGATCAATTTAAATAGATAGGTCTTTTTATTGCTTAAAAGAGCAGTTGGACCGTGGCAGAAGATGTGTGTGTGTCAAGCATAGCACAGGAGTCCCAGTCCAGAGCCCAGTGTGCTGGTTGTAGCCTGGTGGAAAGTCTAATTTCCTGAGCAGCGTTGCCATTGCACAACCAAATATCTGTGATTCTTTGACGCCTGTGAGACTCGAAAATTGCTCTCTTTTTTGCTGAATGTCATGTTTCCATCGGTCGAGCATTTCTGTGTTCAGGCTGAATGCGATAACTAGAGGGGGTTTAACGAGTGATGATATTTTCACTGTGATCTGACTTGAAGTGGCAGGATTATACCAGTTCTGCACTCAGTTTTGCCCTGTTAAATCTTAGGCCCGAGGCGGTGCTCAATGAACACGATCAGCTGAAGCTCTAGTTTCTGCAACCAGCTGAATTGTGTAGCTGACAAAAAAATTAACTTAGTTTTGGTTGGGGTGCGCCGGGCCAGGGCAGCAGTGCAACGCCCAGGCGACGCTCGAGGACCCCAGCAGCAAGCTGCTGTGGCGGGCCCTCCCCCACAAAAAATAAATTTAATATCGTTGTGGGCACATGGCCCACATATCAGATATTAAACTGATAAGAACAGATACTACACTTGATCTTAGCCAAAAGGCCGAGAAAGGTATGAGTTCTACCTTGCCCCTGCCCCTCCTTTTAAACAGCTCTCCCGGCTCCGTCCTCTCTTCGGGGGCGAGGTGGGACTAAAACTCCCGGCGCTCTCAGTGTCGGAACGGCGTGGCTTGGCTGGGCTAAATCTTCCAAGGCCCAAAACGTAACGGCTTCTCTGCGTGAGAAGGTTAAAGCCCAACAAGTACATGCCTAGCTAGCTGCGGAGGAAAACAAGCACCGTGGCGTGGTGGCCTTCTTCCTCGCGTGTACTGCAGCACGGAGAGAGCACGGAGAGATGGATATGCAGAGAGAGAGAGACATGGAGTAGTGGTGTATGACTCCACTCCACGTGGCAGAATTCAATCCTCTCACCCATTTCCTTCTCTCTCACGGACGCATGTGTACGTATCTTTACTTTTTAACTCTCCCTCACACTGTCACGCACATGACAAAAACACATGTCAAGATTGAGGTTTAGGGCGGTGTACTGAATCTTAGTGGTGAGAATTAGGGTAACGTCGAGACAGTCAGCGTAGGGCTCGGCATTTGGCGGCGACGTCGTCGTCGAGGATGGCGTTGCGGCGGGCCATGTACCAGGCCTTGACCTGGGGGCTCATCGTCGAGGTGTCTTGGCCTCCCATGAGGAACCGGATGTCTATGTTCCACTTCCTGGGGGCTCATCGTCGAGGTGTCTTGGCCTCCCATGAGGAACCGGATGTTTATGTTCCTATTCTTGGCGGCGAAGTTCGCCTTGAGGAGGTCGAGCTTCCTGTCTTGGTTCTGCAGCAGCTGCGTCCACCTCTCATCGGCCTTCTCCTCACTCTTCTCGGCATGGGCCGTGGTGTCCGCGATGCACTTCTCGATGGACGTGTGGATACGTTCGGCGGGAGGTCCTGTAGATTTTAGCATCTTGGTCTTCTTTTGGCCGATCTATGGCCTTCCTTCGCCGACAGTTGGGGGTGGATCCTCGGGGTTGTACACGCTATCCTTGTTCTTGGCGAGGCTCACACGAGTGTCCACCCATTTCTAGCATTTCTCAATCTTGTCGAAGATATGGTGGAATTTGAACTATGTGTTGGTGTCGTCACGGTACATACCGAGTGCATGGACGAGCTGCAAAGACAAGGCGAAGTGCAAGTCAGGAAAGGCATGAAGTCGGCATAGTTTTGGCTTGTGGTGGGCGAACTAACTTGCTATCCATGCTTGCACCACTGACTGGCGTGCGCTCAATTTCTTCGAGAATGTCGTGCCACTTGCTGCACGCCTGTTGCATGATTCTCTAGTGATTGGTCATGCATGGCCTTCTCGCCGCACTCCATGTGGAATCTATTGTACATCGGGTCTGATAGGTTGCGTCCATCGAACGCCAGCTTCACACGCCTCCAGTAGTTCTCCGGGTTTTGGTTTGCGCCGGTGATTGGGTCAATGCTCACCGACTTCCATGCTTCTGTGAGGCACATGTCCTCAAGGGGCGTCCACTTGACACGGGGCTCCGGCGGTGCCGACGTCTTTGCCTTCCCATTCTTCTTCCCCTTGCCCTCCGTCGCCACCAAGGTGTCCTCTTCGGCCTCTTCCCCATCCTCGGCTTGCGTCTGGTCATTGACCTGGCCTTCGGCGAAATCCTGGGATTCTAGTCCATGTTGGGTGTCGGTGCGGGACTGCTCTTGAGTGAAGAACGAGCTCTCGGCCGCCGCCGAACCGGAGGCGATCATGTCCGCCATGTATGAGTCTCCAGCAGTTCCGCCAAACATGTTGCGGGCATCCATGTCGCCAAACTGGACGGGCATGGAACTGCTGGCAGCGAACTGAAGAGGATAGCGTCGCATGGACGATGAACGATCGGCATACGCGGGAGAGCTAGCATAGGGGACATTTATGTCAACATTGAAGGCCATAGGGCGAGGTGCGGGGCAGGGGAAGAGCACATTCGGGTTGAACCCGTCGTCGAACTCGGAAGGGGGGACGAGAACCTTTGGCGCGGGTTTGCCTGGATCTCTTGGAACATGGTCGGCAAGATGGAGAGAACCCAGCCAGAGATCCGACGCTTGGTTTGCTTTCCTATGGAGTGTCGTACTGCACGATGACGAGAGGCGTCGGACAGGACATGGCCACACGTGTGGCCCGCTCGGACACCGACTGCGCCTTCCTGGTCGCATGTGCCTCCTCCGACCTTGTCTTCCTATCCCTGTGGCTGTCTATTTTGATCTTCCTAAGCCAGCAGTCGCTCAACCACTCGGCGTCTGTCAAGGCCTCCGACCTTGGCGTCGGCTTACTCTACTTTTTCACCTTTGGTACGCCGACGGTCGATCGGGGTTTGACGAAACCCTTGGGCGGCATGGCGGGCGGGAGCTCAGGAAACTGGCGGGAGATGTGGCGGGAATGTCGAAGAAAGGCGGGAGGAGGGAGAAGAAAGGCGGGAAGGGGAGAAGAAAGGCAGGAGATCGGCCTTGTGTCACCGACATGATTGGCATACCCATTTTTGCTTCATACGGTGTTCCCAGGAGGTTCCCAGCACCCCGGGTTCGGCCTGGGAACCCCGGATGTGAAATAGGACAAATCCGGCAAAAAGTGGACGCTTGGGAATGTGATGGAGCGATTTTTTGCCGTCCGGATGTAAAAAAACATCCTAAGGAGGCCCTCCTGGGAATGCTAGTGGAGATGCTCTTAGGTACAATGAATCTCAAACCCTCGAAAGTAAAAGAACTACAAATAGGTCTTTGAATCACCTAGCAACAACTACAAGAATCGGAGCTAGCTGATGGCTCGCAGCCGTTCTTGCCCCCCCTCCCCCTACTCACCTCACCATAGTCGGCGAATCCTTGTCATAATGAAACTTGTTATAGTAGATAGATCGGAATCATGCAAAATCCCTAAAGGACCTGACAAAAACCACTAGCAAAGCTTGAACGTAATACTAGGGTGGGCCATCACTAGTAATGTAAGTAATTTATATGCTAATAAGCATGCATACAAGGTAAAGGCCTAGTTTTTTTGGCGGCTTCATCGAGAATCCTCCCTACCCCTAGCTTTGTGAAGCTGGTTCTAAAATTTGGTGAAGCTTTCAAATTAGTTTAGCCTTAACCACTTGGAAACCTCATAATTTTTTTAAACCTGCTTCCACGAAAATGAGGGTAGGGCAGCTTCTTGGAGAAGCCGTCAAATGAACTAGGCCTAAAGCTCCATGTAAACTGCAAAATATTAGGCGGGCTATGGCCTGGGTTAGCCGAACATAGCTCTGCCTCAGCAAAACTATCGTTGATTATGAAAACGTAGATCGTAAGAGTCATACTTGCAACCACACCGATGAACAAGAAATCAATCAGATCCCATGATATCCGCTGAGCACACAACTCCATGCGTCCTCCTTCGGTGCTAGGGGCACCATCAAATCGGGGATAGGGCAGGAGGACGTTAACCAAAAATCACGATGCCGACATTGCTTCACCACCTCGATGGAGACATGATTCCTACTTATCAAGAAGCCGAGGTCGGTCGCATCTCCAAGTCCTGAAGGGCCACCGGAGGTGGGAGAACCGGTCGAGTACAGAGGGAAAAATCTTGATGCCCCCTCGACCCCGAGGGAGATGGGGACGCCTACCCCAATTTTGGACTCCCCTCCCACCTCTAGCCCCTCCCCGTCGCCGCCGCCAACAGGGGTCGTCGGGCGAAGCCTGGGCAATGTCGGTGGCGACCCTTCTCTTCCCGCGTTCTAGACAGTGGAACGGGGCCCAATCTCCCATGGCGGCGTGATACGTCGAAAACGTATCTATAATTTTTGATGTTCCATGCTTGTTTAGTATCTACTTTCCTTTGCTTTGTCTATACTTTGAGGTGTTTTTATATGTTTTCTGGTACTAACCTATTAACAAGATGCCACAGTTCTAGTTGCATGTTTTCTTCTGTTTTTGGTTCCAGAAAGGCAGAAAATCAACATTCTCGGAATTGGACGGGACAAAAGCCAGAGTCAATATTTTACCGTGGGCAACACGAAGCCAGAGTACGAGACAGAGGGGAGGCACCAGGGGCCACACCCCTGGCGGCGTGGGATAACCCTAGTCGTGCTTGGGGGAGGTGTGACCACCCTGGGTGCCCCTGCCTCGCCTCTTTGCCTAAAAAGACCCCCCGATGCCAAAACCCTAAGTACCCGATCAAAATTCCACGAAACCGTCTGCAGCCGCCACCACCATCGTCCCTAGATCGGGGGGATCTGAAGCTCTTCCTGGCACCCTGCCGGAGGGGAGATCATCCCGAAGGCCTTCTTCTTCATCATGCCAGCCTCTGGTATGAAGCGTGAGTAGTTCCACCTTGAACTACGGGTCCATGTAGCAGCTAGATGGTTGTACTCCTTTGTGATATCATGTTTAGATCTTGTGAGCTCCGTTCATGGTCAAGATATCATCTATTTGTAATCATGCATGTTGTGTTTGCGGGGATCCGATGGATATTGATATTTCTATGTCAGATTTATTAATGGTTTTGTCTTATTGATTCTATCATGCCTGTGTTGTTTGAGATCTTGTATGCTCTTCATTGTTAGTAGCTATCTTGGCCAAGTAGTTGCTAGTGACTCCAAGAGGGGGTATTTATGCTCCATAGTGGGTTCATGCCTCTATTTAATCTAAGGGAAGTGACAAAAATATCTAAGGCTATAGATGTGTTGTTGCCACTAGGGAGAAAACAACGGTCTCTTGTTCATGGAACAAGTGGACTATTTACCTTACACACTTTGCTTAAAGCAGTTGTCTGTTGCTTGCAACTTAATACTGGAGGGGGTCGGATGATAACCCGAAGGTGGATTTCTAGTCATAGATGCAGTTGGATGGCGGTCTATGTATCTTGTTGTATTGCCCAATCGAATCTCATAGGATCATGAATGTATAGTATTGCATTGTTATGTCTTGCTCAGTCCTGTCAATTGCCCTGCTGTATTTGTTTACCCATCATGCCATGTTTGTTTATCTAAGGAGAACACCTCTAGTGAACTATGGACCCCGGTCCAATATTTACCATTGATACATATTCCACTGTTACTGTTTACTTTCTGCAAACCACTATTACCTTCCACACCATACAGTTAATCCTTTGTTACATCAAACCGGTGAGATTGACAACCTCACTGTTCGTAGGGGCAAAGTCTTGAGTTTGTGTTGTGCAGGTCTCCAACTTGCTAGCAACACCTTTGAGTTGTTTCCTTCCTCCTACTAGTTTGATAATATCGGTTTCTTATTGAGGGAAAACTTGTTGTTGTGCTCATCACACCTTGCTATTGGGGTCTCCCAACGAGGCATTGAAAACACGCCCATCATCAAGCTTTTCTGGCGCCGTTGCCGGGGAGGCCAAGAACGTCTTCACAAGGGGAGTCCTTCACAACCTTTCTCTTTACTTTGTTTTTGTTTTGTTTTGCTTAGTTTATTTTGCTTTGTTTTGTTTGCCTCTTGTTGTCAAAATTTCCAAAAAAAATAGTTTAGTTTGGTTTGCTTTCTCTTATCAAAACACACACAAAAAAATTAGTTCCTACTCTAGTTGCTGGTTTGTTATTGCCTTGCTTTGTCATGCTTTTTATCAATGGATGGTTTCTTTGAAACTAGTTCTTATTGGCAAGGTGGGTTCACGGAAGAAGAAAGTATTATTATAGGGAACACCGTTTGTCACAAAAAGGGAAACACTTATGGGAACAAATTGATAAAGTGAATACTATTGCTAGAGAGGTGTGCTCTACTTATAATGTTACTTATTGCTTTGATAAATCTTGTTGTTGTAGGAGGTATAAACACCTACCTTTTCAATGTGAGTATAATGATAATGCTACCATATCTTCTTATGTTAAAGGAAATTATGAATTTTATGATGTGGAACAAATTGAAGAATTTATTGCCTTCAAGGGTGAATTTGAACTTGCCAGTTTGCTTGAAAATACTAATGATGCACCTTATGAATATGAGGTTTATGAGATACTTAAATTTGCTTTGATAATTACAAGGAAGAAAATGGCTATATTATTGAATATTTTAATAGATGCTTTCCACAAATGGAAGAGATTAATGCCTTGCAGGAGCCTATGGAAGACGAAATTGCTGAAACCTGAAAGCTCATTAGATGAAAAAGAGGAGGAGAGTGATGGTCAAGAGGGGGAAGAATGGATCTACCCATGCCTACCTTCTAATGAGAGTAAATCTTTAACTCTTAAATTATTTGATTGTCCCCCATGCTTATGAAAGGAGGATGAATGTTATGTTCCTGTGGATTCTTTTGAAATATCTGTTATGGGTAAAACTTGTGATAATAGTTATGCTCCTGTTCTCTATGATAATCCTATACTTGTGCCTAACTTTGAAATGCATGGTACTAGAGATTTTTGCTTAGAAAATGTTTATGATAAAGCTCTAGATGACGGTCCTATATTGAATGATCAGTCACCTTGTTATAAAATTGTTAAAAGTGGGTTTGAAGGTTTTAATCCCACTTTTTTAAGCTTGATAAAAAATATGTGTTTGTAGATCATGAAAAGCATGTTTTATGTGATAGTTATATTGTTAATTTTATTCATGATGCTACTGAAAGTTATTATGAGAGAGGTAAACATGGTCTTATGTACCTCAACAATATTAAGTTTCCCCTCTTTATGTTGAAAATCTTGAAGTTGCACTTGTTTTGCTTTCCTATTCTTATTGCTTTGTGCTTTCATGAATTGTTTATTTACAATATTCCTATGCATAGGAAGTGGATTAGACTTAAATGTGATTTGAATTTGCTTCTTGATGCTCTCTTTTACTTTAATTCATATTTTTTATGCGAGCATCTTCTCAAACTTTCAAGCCTAACTTAAAGGCGTTAAAGAAAAGTACTTATTGGGAGATAAGCCAAAAGTTTTCTTGAGTCTTGGAAGTTATTACTTCAGTAATGACCTCTCCTTATCCTTTTATTTGCTTTTTGTGCCAAGAATGACCTCTAATGAGAGGGAAGTAATATTTGGGGAGTTGTTGTCCCGAAATAGAATTTTGTGCTCCACCGTATAATTCGTGAGGAATCTCTGTAAGTTGGATTGAGTTGATATTTTGTGAATAAATTCCCCATTATGTTATCTAACCTTCGTTAGTTCAACACTTTTTGATTTGAGCAACAGAAGGTCTCCTAAAAAATTGGTTTCTACTTGCTGGTCTGTTTTGACAGATTTCTGCCATTATTTGCATTTGCTTCTTATTGATTCATTTTGGAGTTCTTTTTGGGAAATTGAGCTTTTTTGAGGGAATTGCTATAGTAGCTTGTGTTTTTAGTGAAGGTTTTGTTGTTCTAAAGCTAAACCCAAGGGTCTATTATCTTTTGAGTATACTAATGTTGCTAATAAAGATTGTGCGAAGTTTTGTATGAAGGAAAATTTTCAAGTGTAGAGAGAGAACGATGTAATGAGGTGAACTATGGACAAAATCTCAAGCTTGGGGATGCCACCCCGTGTCACCCCAAGAAATATTCAAGAGGTACAAGCGTTAAAGCTTGGGGATACCCAAGGCATCGCCTTCTTAATCAATAAAAAGCTCAGGTCTTTCTAGACACTTCGTTTTTATTGTTTCATGCATTGTTGTGTTGTTCTTGGAGCGTCTTAGTTTTCATTTGATTTGCTTAGTTTGCTTAGTCTACTTGAATAAAGTAGTTTGGACCCCCGTTCTCGCTGTGTTGTTTCAAATAAGTTGATTGGTGTTGGAAAGGAGTAGAAAGTTCTTGCTTGAGTAGTACAAGAGAAGCTTGCTTTGACTGTGACTTAGACTTTAGCATGTCATGCTAGGTGTTGTTTTGACCTTATGATTAGTGATTATTGTTGTGGCATGATTTGCTCCAAACAATTAGGATTGCTTAGTGTGCCTTGAAAGAATCATGCGTTGTTTTAGCATACAAAAGCATAGTATAGTGGTATTCTCCTTTGATGCTTTGTTAGGGTTGACTTGGCACAAGCTCACACCATGTTATGACTATGAAAAAGTCACCATAGCCTCTATGATCATTTAGTCCTTGACTTGTAGTACCACTTTATGCATTGATTAGTAATGTTTTGTCGCTCTGCATGATTATGGCCATTATTGCTCTCTTAGTTGGTAGCTCCCAGTCTTTTGCTAACCTCCACATGTATGAGTAAGTTCTACTCATGCATACACTCCCAAGAAACCAAGTTATTCCAAAGTGTCCACTATAAATTCCTATGCATGGTGTGTTACACAATTCCAAGCATATTCTTGTTTTCATCTATCTTCCAATTAAAAAGTATTTTGTTATGTGAAAACTTAGTGATTAAAGCTCTCACGAACTTGATGGCACACTTTATTTTTCTTGCCCCTAATAAACTTGAACCATTGTGTCATATATGTTGTATATGCTTGCACTTATACGTTGGAATTAGCAGAACCATGCTGTCATGGGGAACACTTTCAACATTGCACTTGTACTTTGTACACAGTTGATATTATGCTCTTTTGTCTATGGATGTCGTCGGTGTGAAATGAAAGGGGAGCTTGTAAGTCCATGGAGTTATGTATGTGTGTTAGAGAAACGCCTGGGCCGCTAGCCTAAGTCATGCCTAATCAAGATGGAAACTTATAGCATCACCATAGTGACGTCTATGAAGCATTCTTCTTATAAAAAAAGAGATAGAGAAAAATAAAAAAATGAGAAAAGAGGAAAGAGAGATCAAAACACCATATTCCCATGGTAAATAAGAAGGATGATGAGATGCTCGTTGTCTGCTTGCCTTGTCATTTTGGTTATGGGATAGCTCCTGTACCATGTGGAAGGGGTACCCCGTTGGCGGTTCTCTATGATACACATGTACTTACTATGACAAGAACTTGCAAGTAACTAAACTTGAGTAGCATGAGGAGCCGCCCTCGTATTCAAGGGACATGAGATTGCCAACTTATTGTCAACACCCGGATTTTTAATCCCAGATGCATGTTATGCCATACATCGCAATCCCAGGATTACCATTTTTGCGAGACATAACATAATTGGATACCATAGTACATCATCCATTACAAACGGTACATAAGTCTTACACAAATAGGGATCTCATGATCCAGTTCTTAATACAACTTCAAGAAGCGGAATACGTAATAATAACGGTAGCGTAGGCGAAGCTCCATCTTCGGGGTCACAGGCAATGCTGACGATGGGAGATGATCCTAGTTGTCGTAACCTTCCTGGGGTCCATCCTCCAGGTACTCCTCTTCATAGTCTGGCCATTGGAATAGCCAGGGACAAAGCCATGAGTACTCTTTAAGTACTCGCAAACTAGTACTAACAGGTAAAGGGGTTTTTGGACAATAGGACACTAGGCTCTAGGGTTGTTTTGCAAAAGCCAGATTTATCTCTACTAGGTTCCAAAGCTAGTCACAATTTTATAACTCCTAAGTGGGATCTTGTAACTCATGTCACAACTCTGCTGTGGTCAAGTCAAAGTCTCAATTCATTTCACAAGTCATTTTGAAAAGTCTGACGGGGGAACAGTATGGCCACTCCAACTGTCCATAACCGCGGACGCGGCTATTCGAATAGTTTGACACTCTGCAGAGATTGTACACTTTCACCACAACATTTGATACATCCGTCAGGAACAAATCCTGAATTCACCATACTCAGTATGCGGATAATCAATCCTAACCTTTCAATTACACGCCCTAGTATAAGTACCTCTTGTGTGAGTTTGGCCTCCCAACCATGACCAATTGTCATCTTGGGTATTGCATAGGTGGACAATCTTCACAAGGTAGCCTCAGCTCAGACCTTGGCCGTGAGGGAACTAATACTAAGGTATATAAGTTTCCAGACAACCATCAGTTTTATAAAGGGCTAAGGCTCATGCCTCAACATTTTCATCACCAAAATCATCAGGTGTTCGGAAACACATCTCCAAAACTTTTCAATAGAATGATCCATCATTCCAAGGTTTTCATAACCATTTTTCCACCAAGTCTTTTGCTAGCCTCCACTTGTATGAGTAAGTTCTACTCGTGCACCCACTCCCAAGAAACCAAGTAATTCCAAAGTGTCCACTATAAATTCCTATGCATGGTGTGTTACACCATTCCAAGTATATTCTTGTTTTCATCTGTCTTCCAATTCAAAAGTATTTTCTTATGTGAAAACTTAGTGATTAAAGCTCTCACGAACTTGATGGCACACTTTATTTGTCTTGCCCCTAATAAACTTGAACCATTGTGTCATCTATGTTGTATATTCTTGCACTTATATGTTGGAATTAGCAGAACCATGTTGTCATGGGGAACACTTTCAACATTGCACTTGTACGTTGTACACAGTTGATATCATGCTCTTTTGTCTATGGATGTCGTCGGTGTGAAATAAAAGGGGAGCTTGTAAGTCCATGGAGTTATTTATGTGTGTTAGAGAAACGCCTGGGCCGCTAGCCTAAGCCATTCCTAATCATGGTGGAAACTTGAAGCATCACTATAGTGACATCTATGAAGCATTCTTCTTATAAAAAAAGAGATTGAGAAAAAGAAAAAATATATGAGAAAATAGGAAAGAGAGAAAAAAAATACCATATTCCTATGGTAAATAAGAATAATGCTGAGATGCTCACTGTCTGCTTGCCTTGTCGTTTGGTTATGGGATAGCTCATGTACCATGTGCAAGGGGTACCCCGTTGGCGGTTCTCTATGATACACATGTACTTACTATGACAAGAACTTGCAAGTAACTAAACTTGAGTAGCATGAGGAGCGTCCCTCGTATTCAAGGGACATGAGATTGCCAACTTATACTTTGGCAAGCATATACTCCATAGTTTGTTCACTTTAACCTTAATCACTTCAAGATGCTTATGATAGGGGCAATGAGAGCTAGAAGCTAACTAGTACCATAATTTTTGGAAGATCTTTTTGAGACTTGAAATCCCTGCTTCACTTTATGAAGGGCCTTTCTTCCGCAATTATATTGAGTCTCCAACTTCTATCCTTAGGCACCAATTAAGAGAGTATAGTTGCCATTCTTAGTTCTATGTGCATTGTCCCAAAACTTATTGATTGATGCATATTGTTGATATTACTTGTTCTTGTGATATTTGTATCTAGTCACTCTTATGAACTTTGAAGGTGTCCTATGCATCTATTTGCTACTCCATGAGGGACAAGCTGAATCCCACTATGCCATGTTTTCTGTATGTGAAACAAAGAAATGTTTTTCAATGCATGTTATTCATGACCTTTTTTTGTAGCCTTTCATGTTGCATGCATAGTTACTTTGTCTTACTGTTAGAACTCCATCTTTCATGCTCATGTTTAGAGTTCTTTGATCCCAACTTTCAATGCTTGCAAATGGTTTGATCTTGATTTCAATGGTGCATGTCACCTCAAAAATTATTCTTTTTATCACTTACCTACTCGAGGACGAGCAGGAGTTAAGCTTGGGGATGTTTGATACGTCGGAAACGTATCTATAATTTTTGATGTTCCATGCTTGTTTAGTATATACTTTGCTTTGCTTTGTCTACACTTTGAGGTGTTTTTATATGTTTTCTGGTACTAACCTATTAACAAGATGCCACAGTGCCAGTTGCATGCTTTCTTTTGTTTTTGGTTCCAGAAAGGCAGAAAATCAATATTCTCGGAATTGGACGGGACAAAATCCAAAGTCAATATTTTACCGTGGGGAACACGAAGCCAGAATACGAGACGGAGGGGAGGCACCAGTGGGCCACACCCCTGGCGGCGCGGGCTAACCCTAGCCGCGCCTAGGGGTGTGACCACCCTGGGCGCCCCTGCCTCGCCTCTTCGCCTATAAAGACCCCTCGATGCCAAAACCAAAAGTACCAGACCAAAATTCCACGAAACCTTCTGTAGCCGCCGCCACCATCGTCCCTAGATCGGGGGGATCTGAAGCTCTTCCCGGCACCCTGCCGAAGGGGAGATCATCCCGGAGGCCTTATTCTTCATCATGCCAGCCTTCGGTATGAAGCGTGAGTAGTTCCACCTTAGACTAAAGGTCCATGTAGTAGCTAGATGGTTGTATCTCCTCCTTTGTGCTATCATGTTAAGATCTTGTGAGCTCCGTTCATGATCAAGATCTCATCTATTTGTAATCATGCATGTTGTGTTTGCGGGGATCCGATGGATATTGAGATTACTATGTCAAATTGATTAATGGTTTTGTCTTATTGATTCTATCATGTATGTGTTGTTTTAGATCTTGCATGCTCTCTGTTGTTAGTAGCTATCTTGGCCAAGTAGTTGCTAGTGACTCCAAGAGGGGGTATTTATGCTCGATAGTGGGTTCATGCCTCTATTTAATCTAAGGGAAGTGACAGAAATCTCTAAGGTTGTAGATGTGTTGTTGCCACTAGGGATAAAACAACGGTCTCTTGTTCATGGAACAAGTGGATTGTTTACCTTCCACACTTTGCTTAAACTAGTTGTATGTTGCTTGCAACTTAATACTGGAGTGGGTCGGATGATAACCCGAAGGTGGATTTCTAGTCATGGATGCAGTTGGATGGCGGTCTATGTATCTTGTTGTATTGCTCAATCGAATCTCATAGGATCATGAATGTCTAGTATTGCATTGTTATGCCTTGCACAGTCCTGTCATATGCCCTACTGTAATTTGTTTACCCAACATGGCTTGTTTTTTTATCTAAGGAGAACAACTCTAGTGAACTATGGACCCTGGTCCAATATTTACCAATGATACATCTTCCACTGTTACTGTTTACTTTCTGCAAACCACTATTACCTTCCACACCATAAAGTTAATCATTTGTTACAGCAAACCGGTGAGATTGACAACATCACTGTTCGTTGGGGCAAAGTCTTGAGTTTGTGTTGTGCATGTCTCCAAGTTGGTAGAAACACCTTTGAGTCGTTTCCTTCCTCTTACTTATTCGATAACCTCGGTTTCTTACTAAGGGAAAACTTGTTGTTGTGATCATCACACCTTGCTGTTGGGGTCTCCCAACGAGGCATTGACAACATGCCCATCATCAAAGCTTTTCCGGAACCGTTGCCGGGGAGGCTAAGGACGTATTCACAACAGGAGTCCTTCACAACCTTTCTCTTTACTTTCTTTTTGTTTTGCTTAGTTTATTTTGTTTGCCTCTTGTTATCAAAAAAATCCCAAAAAAATAGTTTAGTTTGGTTTGCTTTCTCTTATCTAAAACACACAAAAATCAGTTCCTCCTCTAGTTGCTGGTCTGTTATTGCCTTGCTTTGTCATGCTTTATATCAATGGATGGTTTCTTTGAAACTAGTTCTTATTGTCAAGGTGGGTTCACGGAAGAAGAAAAGTATTATTATAAGGAACACCGTTTGTCACAAAAAGGGAAACACCTATGGGAACAATTTGATAAAGTGAATAGTTGATATGGGATCCCTTGTGGGATTGACCCTAGGGTGGCCCAATCTTCACGGATTTGAGGTGGGGAGTGAGGGGATACCCGATGAACACGATGAACGCAACACAAATGCAAGCTAAAGATACAAACACACGCAAACACAACCCGATTCGATTTGCTCCCGTTGGCTCGAACAACCAATCCAATAGAATCCTCGGCGAGAGACCGTTAGGTAGAATCACCAAAGAAGAGATCGGCAAGTGGATGATAGAATCCAAATCAAAGGAGAGAGTAGCAACCAAGTAGAATCACAAAGGGGAGAGACCTAGCACTACTAGAATCCTTGATGAGGAGAGACCAAACACTTGAGGAGGGTCTTGACGACTTGGTGACGAACACCGAACTCCAAGGCCTTGTACAACTCATAGATTAACTATAGAGAGGGGTTCCCATCTAGGGTTAGGCACAAGCCTTCATTCATCATCAACTCCAACTAGATCTGAGCCACAAGAGGTCTATTTATAGTACTAGGGGCGAAGGGGTAGGTGGGAGGGAATATTCTGGGCATCAAACCCTTCATAGCACACATGCTTGCGTTTACGGTGGTAAGTCCGGCACCGCCGGAGTTGGCGCCGACATTTCCGACGGGGACCGGTTTTCTCGGTCGTTTTCCGGAAGGGCTCACAGAGAGTGGTTTCGGCGGGAGGGCCGGTTCACCGGTCGGTGCGCCGGAAGTTCTGGCGGAGGCTCCGGTTCGTCGGGCTGGTTGTCGGGAATTCGGGCGTGGATTTCGGCGGCGCCGCGCCTGGCGCCGGGAGTCCTTTTCCTCCTTCTCTTCCATGCCTATTGCTTGGGGGTCTTGGTTCCTGGGGTCTTCTTGTCGCTTCCCGTTGGCGTCATGGTCGTGGGCCTGGTCATAGCATTGGCACTTGTCTCAAGTAGGATCCCATTCTCGTCACAACCGAAAGAGGGTGAGATATGAAATGAATTCACCTTTGTGGGAATAGTTGATGAAGCATGATGTGGACCAATGGTGAATGCCATGTATTGGGCTGCATCATCTCCCCCCGCTTCAAAACGAGTCGTCCTCAACGAAGTTCCATCATCATATAGGCAGAGAGGTGTGCACATGGTCTTGAGCTTGTAAGTTGTTGGATCTCCGGTGTCGTAGCCTTGTTCAAATTCGTTGAAGATCTTGAAGTTGAGATTGTAATCAAGATGTGGTTGGAGATCTTGTAGCGTGTTCCTTGTAGGTGGTGGGTGAGGTTGTGTATCCTGCAAAACCGACAACAAGGAGAAAGAGTTGTATGATGGATTGTTAGTATTGGTCACACTCAAATCACTCTTCTCACGTGTGGTGGCATGCGACGTGGCACTCATGATTTTTCCACTCATTTGAGGCTTGTAGCACTCACTCACGTATTGGTGTATCACTCTCTCACCACTCATCTCACAAGGGTCCTTAGCTTGTTTTATTTTGGGCAACGACGTCATGTTGGATGTGATAATTTGGCTTGGCGTCATAGGTTGTAGCACTAATGTCTTGTCATTCCACTTAAAGGAGTATTGGTTGGAGGTACCATCATGTAGTGCGCCCTTGTCGTATTGCCATGGTCTTCCATGGAGCATGTGACACACGGTCATTGGCACGACATCACACTCGACGGTGTCTTGATATGGACCAATCTTGAAGGAGACATTGACCTTGTGTTTGATTTGAATGGTGCCATTGTCATCAAGCCACTTGACATGATATGGATGAGTATGCTCCATGTATGATAACTTGAGTTTCTCGCAAATATCGATGCTCGCAAGGTTGTGACAACTTCCTCCATCAATGATAGCTTTTATAGACTTGCCATCAATTTCGGCTCGTGTTTGGAAGATGTTTAGGCGTTGGTCCTCTCTAGGGATGGAGTTGGTCGTCAAGACTTGGGCGGTGACAAGTGAGGGGCTTGGATCATGTTCACATAGAAGCGTGTCCTCGTCTTGCATTGCGGCATCCTTTGCGATAGCGGCTTGAGTCAAAGCTTCAAATTCATCTTCGCTCACGGAGTATGTTGCGCCGTTATCATTCGTTAGCATGACTCTTGTGTTGATGCACTCATAATACTTGTGGCCCTTTCCTCCACACTTGTAGCAAACTACTTGACTTTCCATTGTTGTGTTGGAGGAGGATGCCATAGGTGTCTTGGATTGCTTGGAGGAGCTTGTTGCTTAGTTTGTTGGCTTGGAGGGGCTACTCGAGTTGATTGAAGTGAAGTACGCCCTTTGCTTCTCATAAGCATGTTCCTTTTGCAAGTGGCGCTCGACCTTGGTTGCTTGGTGAAGAAGGTTCACGAGAGTCTTGTAAGGTTGTAAATCGACTATTTTGCGTATTGGGCGGCTCAAACCGTTGAGGAACCGTGCTATTGTTTGCTCTTCGAGCTCCTTCACATCGTCTCTCATCATAGTCATCTCCATATCCTTATAGAACTCTTCAATTGTCTTTGTGCCTTGCTTCAAGTTTTGTAGCTTGTCGAAGAGGTCTTGGCGATAGTGCTCGGGGACAAATCTTGCATACATCACATTCTTCATCTCGGTCCAAGTGGTGACCGATGGTTCTTCTTGTTTCTCACGATTGCTTTGGTAGTCTTCCCACCAAACATTTGCGTAATCCTCAAACTCAAGAGATGCCATTGCCACTTTCTTCTCTTCGGAAAAGTTGTGGACACGGAAGATCTTGTCAACTTTGAGCTCCCATTCAAGATATGCATCGGCATTTTCTTATCCTTTGAACTTGGGAATAACGAACTTGAGCTTCCCAAACTTTCCATCATCACGCTCATGGTGGTTGTTGCAACGTTCTTGGTGCATACTTGCGTCACTTGGAGGGCGTGGAGGCGGAGGAGGAGGCTCTTGATTGCCTTTAGGTTGTTGTGGTGGATGAGCTTGATGATGCTCGAAGTCTCTTCTTCGTCGTTGGTCGGCATCATTAAGATTCATAGCTTGACGGTGTCGGTGGTGGTGTTGTTCATGCCGGTTATCGCGTCGAGCTTGGCATGCATCCTCATCATCATCACTTGTATCCCATGCCGGTTCTTGATTTTGTTGACATTGCTCATGGTGGTTATGAGGAGGATGACGACGCCTATCATTGTGGTTCGCTTCATCATGGCGTTCCCAAGGTTGGTGCACGTCAATGATTGCTTGTTGTGGTGGTGGATCATGCTCTTGTCGTTGTTGTTGAGGTTGAGGAGCATTTGGGTCCACCGCTTGAGGGCGACGATGACGAGCTTTATGGTTCCCATTATGGTGGTGGGGTTATCCGTGTCGGGAGTGTGACCTTGAAGACTCACCATGTCGACTTGAGGAGTGCGTGCGGGAGGAACTTGACGAGCTTGAGCGATGACCGTGTCGGTTGCCAAGGTTGGAAATAGCTTGGTGAAGAGCTTGGAATTGGGCATGGTGCTGCTCTTGACGTTGCCGCTCACGGTACTCAAATTCTCGAAAAGTATCATCAAGACGGTGCTCAGGTCGCTCAAATTGATTGTTGAATTCTTGGCGTTGCGCCCATAAGTTGTGGCGCATGGCAAAGCCATCTTGGTTGTTGAAATTGCTATCTCCACTAGCTCCACTTGCCCTAGACATGGTGCACAAACACACTTGATAGATAGGTAGCGATTGGTGGAATGGTAATTGCTACCTTGTCTCACCGGAGTCAAAGATTGGAAAGATTGTTGTTGCCGAGAGCAAAGCGAATAGCGGGTACACAAGACACACACACACAAAGGCCTATGGTGGTAGGTTAGAAAGGTGGATAGCAAATGGAACAACCAAATGAAAAGGTTATTGTCAAAAGTGCTAATGGACCAAAGATCAAAAGCAAAAAGGATACGATCTACAAAAACACGGAAAAAACACACGCGTGGAGAAAAATGGGGTTAGCACGACTATGAAAATGAGCACAAAATGTCCTAACGACGACTAAGCTCGGTGCCGTGCCAACACAAGGAGAGACCGTAGCTCGTTTGCAACAAGATTGAGAAGCAACGGATTTGCACGCTTGCCTTGCTCTAACTCGCACTCTTGCTTAGAAGCTTTGGACTCTCTTTTGTATTGGTATCTTTCTTTTTATTTTGCCTTTTTTTATATCTCTTTTATTTCTATGCTATGGAGTCACCTTTTTGCTATTTCCTATGCACTATCACTTCGCAAGATCAAGCGCACATGCTTCGGCAAACACAAAATGAGCTACTCTCGATAGGTTAGGTATCACACAAAGGAATAAAGGCTATACAAGGGTGGTGCAAGTTATACCTTTGGTATTGTTGAGGACTTGCGATCGGTGTTGGGGAACGTGTTCGGGTGTCGCGGTGTCGAAGAGTGCGTACGTACAAATGTTGCGGAAGCTTGAAGTTAGTTGCGACACGCACGCGAAACACGAACAAAACCAAAAAAAAAAAGGAAAACGGTCAAAATTTGGGGCCTGATGGTATTTCGGCAAAACAGCCGGCGGACCGATGCTAGCACCGGAAATTGTTTCGTGACAAACTTCCAAAAGTCAAATTGAGGAATTTGTCAAAAATTAGTGGAATTTGGGCTGGGGGATAGGGCAAGGAAGGTAGATCGACACCCAAAGCAACAGATTTGTGGACCAAAACCACGAAAAACTCACCAAATCGAGAGATCGATCCAAAAGCAAATTGGGCAATATTTTTGGTATTTTCGAATTTATGGTGGATATGGGTAAACGAAGTCAAATCCGTGGCAACCAAAAGCTGTTGATACCAGTTGATATGGGATCCCTTGTGGGATTGACCCTAGGGTGGCCCGATCTTCACGGATTTGAGGTGGGGAGTGAGGGGATACCCGATGAACACGATGAACGCAACACAAACGCAAGCTAAAGATACAAACACACGCAAACACAACCCGATTCGATTTGCTCCCGTTGGCTCGAACAACCAATCCAATAGAATCCTCGGCGAGAGACCGTTAGGTAGAATCACCAAAGGAGAGATCGACAAGCGGATGATAGAATCCAAATCAAAGGAGAGAGTAGCAACCAAGTAGAATCCCAAAGTGGAGAGACCTATCACTACTAGAATCCTTGATGAGGAGAGACCAAACACTTGAGGAGGGTCTTCACGACTTGGAGACGAACACCAAACTCCAAGGCCTTGTACAACTCATAGATTAACTATAGAGAGGGGTTCCCATCTAGGGTTAGGCACAAGCATTCATTCATCATCAACTCCAACTAGATCTGAGCCACAAGAGGGCTATTTATATTACTAGGGGCGAAGGGGTAGGTGGGAGGGAATATTCTGGGCATCAAACCCTTCACAGTACACAGGCTGGCGTTTCCGGCGATAAGTCCGGGGCCGCCGGAGTTGGCACCGACATTTCTGGCGGCGACCGGTTTTCTCGGTCGTTTACCGGAAGGGCTCACAGAGAGTGGTTTCGGCGGGAGGGCCAGTTCGCCGGTTGGTGCGCCAGAAGTTCTGGCGGAGGCTCCGGTTCGCCGGGCTGGTTGCCGGGAATTCTGGCGTGGATTCCGGCGACGCCGGGCCTGGCGCCGGGAGTCCTTTTCCTCCTTCTCTTCCATGCCTCTTGCTTGGGGGTCTTGGTTCCTGGGGTCTTCTTGTCGCTTCCCGTTGGCGTCATGGTCATGGGCCTGGTCATAGCATTGGCACTTGTCTCAAGTAGGATCCCATTCTCGTCACAACCGAAAGAGGGTGAGATATGAAATGAATTCACCTTTGTGGGCACGGTTGATGAAGCATGATGTGGACCAATGGTGAATGCCATGTATTGGGCTGCATCAATAGTATTCCTAGAGAGGTGTGATCTACTTATAATGTTACTTATTGCTTCGATAAATCTTGTTGCTGTAGGAGGTATAAACGCCTACCTTTTCAATGTGAGTATAATGATAATGTTACCATATCTTCTTGTGTTAAAGGAAATTATGACTTTTATGATGTGGAACAAATTGAAGAATTTATTGCCTTCAAGGGTGCATTTGAACTTGCCAGTCTGCTTGAAAATAATGATGATGCACCTTATGAATATGAGGTTTATGAGATACTTAAATTTTGCTTTGATAATTACAAGGAAGAAAATGGCTATATTCTTGAATATTTTAATTGATGCTTTCCACAAATGGAAGAGATTAATGCCTTTGCAAGAGCCTATGGAAGACAAAATTGCTGAACATGAAAGCTTATTAGATGAAAAAGAGGATGAGAGTGATGGTCAAGAGGAGGAATAATGGATCTACCCATGCCTACCTTATAATGAGAGTAACTCTTTACCTCTTACATTATTTGATTGTCCCCCATGGTTACCAAAGGAGGATGAATGTTATGTTCCAGTGGATTCTTTTAAAATATCTGCTATGGGTAAAACTTGTGATAATATTTATGCTCCTGTTATCTATGATAATCCTATACTTGTGCCTAACTTTCAAATGCATGGTACTAAAGAGTTTTGCTTAGAATTTTTTATGATAAAGCTCTAGATGATAGTCCTATATTGAATGATCAGTCACCTTGTTATAAAATTGTTAAAAGTGGGTTTGAAGGTTTTAATCCCACTATTTTTGAACTTGATAAAAATTATGTGTTTGTAGATCATAAACATGGTCTTATGTACCTCAACAATATTAAGTTTCCCCTCTTTATGTTGAAAATCTTGAAGTTGCACTTGTTTTTCTTTCCAATTCTTATTGCTTTGTGCTTTCATGACTTGTTTCTTTACAAGATTCCTACGCATAGGAAGTGGATTAGACTTAAATGTGTTTTGAATTTGCTTCTTGATGCTCTCTTTTACTTCAATTCATATTTCTTATGTGAGCATCTTCTCAAACTTTCAAGCCTGACTTAAAGGCGTTAAAGAAAAGTACTTATTGGGAGATAACCCAAAAGTTTTCTTGAGTCTTGGAAGTTATTACTTCAGTAATGACCTCTTCTTCTCCTTTTTATCTGCTTTTTGTGCCAAGAATGACCTCTAATGAGAGGGAAGTATGATTTGGGGAGTTGCTGTCCCGAAACAGATTTTTGTGCTCCACCATAAAATTCGTGAGGAAGCTCTGTAAGTCAGATTGAGTTGATTTTTTGTGAATAAATCCCCCGGTATGTTAGCTAACTTTCGTTAGTTCAACACTTTTTGATTTGATCAACAGAAGTTCTTCGAAAAAATCGGTTTCTACCTGCTAGTCTGTTTTGACAGATTTCTGCCATTATTCGCATTTGCTTCTTATTGATTCATTTTTTGGAAATTGATTTTTTTGAGGGAATTGATACAGTAGCTTGTTTTTTTGTTGAAGGTTTTGTTGTTCTAAAGCTAAACCCAAGGGTCTATTATCTTTTGAATATATTAATGTTCCTAATGAAGATTGTGTGAAGTTTTGTATGAAGGAAAATTTTCAGGTGTAGAGAGACAATGATGTAATGAGGTGAAGAATGGACAAAATCTCAAGCTTGGGGATACCACCCCGTGTCACCCCAAGAAATATTCAATAGGCACAAGCGTCAAAGCTTGGGGATGCCCAAGGCATCCCCTTCTTCATCAATAAAAAGATCAGGTCTTTCTAGACACTTCGTTTTTATCGTTTCATGCACTGCTGTGTTGTTATTTGAGCATCGTAGTTTTCGTTTGATTTGCTTAGTTTGCTTAGTCTGCTTGAATAAAGTAGTTTGGACCCCTGTTCTCATTGTGTTGTTTCAAATAAGTTGATTGGTGTTGGAAAGGAGTAGAAAGTTCTTGCTTGAGTAGTACAAGAGGAGCTTGCTTTGATTGTGACTTAGACTTTAGCATGCCATGCTAGGTGTTGTTTTGACCTTATGATTAGTGATTATTGTTGTAGCATGATTTGTTCCAAACAATTAGGATTGCTTAGTGTGCCTTGAAAGAATCATGCATTGTTTTAGCATACAAAAGCATAATATTGTGGTATTCTCCTTTGATGCTTTGTTTGGGTTGACTTGGCACAAGCTCACACCATGTTATGACTATGAACAAGTCACCATAGCCTCTATGATCATTTAGTCCTTGACTTGTAGTACCACTTTATGCTTTGCTTAGTAATGTTTTGTCACTCTGCATGATTATGGCCATTATTGCTCTCTTAGTTGGTAGCTCCCAGTCTTTTGCTAACCTCCACATGTATGAGTAAGTTCTACTCATGCATCCACTCCCAAGAAACCAAGTTATTCCAAAGTGTCCACTATAAATTCCTATGCATGGTGTGTTACACAATTCCAAGTATATTCTTGTTTTCATCTATCTTCCAATTAAAAAGTATTTTGTTATGTGAAAACTTAGTGATTAAAGCTCTCACGAACTTGATGGCACACTTTATTTTTCTTGACCCTAATAAACTTGAACCATTGTGTCATCTATGTTGTATATGCTTGCACTTATACGTTGGAATTAGCAGAACCATGCTGTCATAGGGAACACTTTCAACATTGCACTTGTACTTTGTACACAGTTGATATTATGCTCTTTTGTCTATGGATGTCGTCGGTGTGAAATGAAAGGGGAGCTTGTAAGTCCATGGAGTTATGTATGTGTGTTAGAGAAACGCCTAGGCCGCTAGCCTAAGTCATGCCTAATCAAGATGGAAACTTATAGCATCACCATAGGGACGTCTATGAAGCATTCTTCTTATAAAAAAAGAGATTGAGAAAAATAAAAAAAATGAGAAAAGAGGAAAGAGAGATCAAAACACCATATTCCCATGGTAAATAAGAAGGATGATGAGATGCTCGTTGTCTGCTTGCCTTGTCATTTTGGTTATGGGATAGCTCCTGTACCATGTGGAAGGGGTACCCCGTTGGCGGTTCTCTATGATACACATGTACTTACTATGACAAGAAATTGCAAGTAACTAAACTTGAGTAGCATGAGGAGCCGCCCTCGTATTCAAGGGACATGAGATTGCCAACTTATTGTCAACACCCGGATTTTTAATCCCAGATGCCTGTTATGCCATACATCGCAATCCCAGGATTACCATTTTTGCGAGACATAACATAATTGGATACCATAGTACATCATCCATTACAAACGGTACATAAGTCTTACACAAATAGGGATCTCATGATACAGTTCTTAATACAACTTCAAGAAGCGGAATACGTAATAATAACGGTAGCGTAGGCGAAGCTCCATCTTCGGGGTCACAGGCAATGCTGACGATGGGAGATGATCCTAGTTTTCGTAACCTTCCTGGGGTCCATCCTCCAGGTACTCCTCTTCATAGTCTGGCCATGGGAATAGCCAGGGACAAAGCCATGAGTACTCTTTAAGTACTCGCAAACTAGTACTAATAGGTAAAGGGTTTTTTGGATAATAGGACACTAGGCTCTAGGGTTGTTTTGCAAAAGCCAGATTTATCTCTACTAGGTTCCAAAGCTAGTCACAATTTTATAACTCCTAAGTGGGATCTTGTAACTCATGTCACAACTCTGTTGTGGTCAAGTCAAAGTCTCAATTCATTTCACAAGTCATTTTGAAAAGTCTGACGGGGGAACAATATGGCCACTCCAACTGTCCATAACCGCGGACGCGGCTATTCGAATAGTTTGGCACTCTGCAGAGATTGTACACTTTCACCACAACATTCGATACATCCGTCAGGAACAAATCCTGAATTCACCATACTCAGTATGCGGATAATCAATCCTAACCTTTCAATTACACGCCCTAGTATAAGTACCTCTCGTGTGAGTTTGGCCTCCCAACCATGACCAACTATCATCTTGGGTATTGCATAGGTGGACAATCTTCACAAGGTAGCCTCGGCTCAGACCTTGGCCGTGAGGGAACTAATACTAATGTATATAAGTTTCCAGTCAAGCCCTACACAATCTTCGGGTATTGTGGTTGTACGATAAAATTGGAATGGTATCGCATCCAGACAACCATCAGTTTTATAAAGGGCTAAGGCTCATGCCTCAACATTTTCATCACCAAAATCATCAGGTGTTCGGAAACACATCTCCAAAACATTTCAATAGAATGATCCATCATTCCAAGGTTTTCATAACCATTTTTCCACCAAGTATTCCCATCTAAAAGTTGATCAAGTTGTATGCTTAGCACTAGCATCTATAAGTGGGGGTAGGCACTAATGAGGGGTGGTAGACTAGTGGAGTTTTCAACTAAGTACAACCTTATGTCTTAGGATGATATCAAGGTTTCTAACTTAGGCCAAATTTTATGCTCTTTATGCAACCTTCACATATCTTTCTAGAATCTACAAGTCACTTAAGTAAAAGCTATGTAGGAGCTTTGATAAATAAATAAAGTAAGAAGCTTGCAAGTAAAACTAGGATTGGTTTATCAAGTGGATATGAGCACATATGCTTAAGGCATATAGTGGTCATGGTAACAAGCAAGTGTTAGCTTGCACTGGTATAGTATCAGCTTGCACATTCAACTAGTAGTATTAGGCTTGCAAATATGGGCATGCACAATATCAGTATAAGCTTGCCTTGTGCAGAGCAGTGGTTGAAGTTCTCCTCGGCTTCTTCTTCATAGAATCCTTCTTCCTCCTCGTATCCTTGGTCGGTACTAGAGTCTATAAATAAATACGGGATACACAATCACCAAACAATACTTAACCACTTGAAATCATCACACACAAGGGTCCTATAGATGATCTAACATCATCTCTAACATTACAAGATTAAGGCTTGGTTTAATTCCTTTTATTTTTAGAAAAGTAATTTCTACTCATTGAAAAACTACTTAAGATTTAATATTCTCCAATCCAAACATGGGATCATATTGACACATGTCATCACCACATATTTTAGTCCATGGGAATATGATTTAAAGTGGTGTCACAATTTAATAAGGTTTTACCCTTTTATTTTAATTAAATAATGTGTATAGAAATGCCTATGTAGCATTCTTTTATTACTTGAACATTATGTCTGTAAGTAAACCTATATATTTTTATATATTCTGAAAGGTATGGTTAAATGTGATTTTTGAGAGTTGGAATCAACTCAAAAGCTATTATGGTTTAAATTTGAAAAATGTTTGAATGCATAAAAGCTTCTGCCTTGTTATTTTTACCATGGGTGATCTACAGATCCAAATGACTTGAATCCAACGGGATTGGATTCAGCATTTCCATATCTTTATAACAAAATTAGTTTCATTCAATTTGATGCTCTGAATCGACCTAGGTTGATTTTTGAAATTGGGTACAGAAGTATGTTTGAAATAAAATGGAAAAGGTTTAATTCAAATAACTGGGCTGCGCGGGAAAAGTTAACGGGCCGGCCTGCTAAGCATAGCGCTTCCGCGGGCTGCTTAAGTGGTTGTCCCCACTCGTCAGTGAGATAGGGGGGTGCGAAGCGGTATGGGGCGATGTGGGTCGTTCGATCTGGTTCTAATCCAACGGCTGGGAGTCATCGTCGACGTTGAACAACGCCGACGAGATAGAAACCTAGCGCGGCCAGTGGGGGTTGCTGGGGGCTCACCGGGGTGCTGGCGTGGGTCGGCAAGGCGGGCGAACGACGAAGTCGACGACGGCGAACTCAGGGGTGGTCGCGGCAGCTCCTGGGGTGGACGAAATCGATGGCGCCCTTCTTCTCCAGAGGCGGCGGGCTCCGGTGAAATTCCGGCGATGCGCTGCTCGCCTTGCTCCGGGACTGGGGTGGGGTGGTTCTGGGTGAGAGAGGAGTGGAATGGTGTGAAGAATTCGAGCGGGGGAGTCCTCTATTTATAGTCTCGACGGTGAGACCAAACGGCATGGGCGGGCGAAGGTGGCGACATGGCTACGGGCTGCTAGAGGCATGGCCGGCGGTGGCAATCGCTTGGTGGTCTCCTGGCGATGCTCTACGGCTTTAATGCGCTTGCAGGGGCGGTTTGGTTTGGTTTGGAACACGCGACGCTCTGCACAGCAGAGGCGGCGTCTTTGACGGCGAGCAGTGGCTGTGCGGCACGGGGCGGCGAACGGGGATGTCTGGCGGTCTCCTGGGTCGGTGGTGATCATGTATGCACACGGCGAGGGCGGCGCGCGGTCTGTGGGCTTCGGTCGAGGGTGGCGCTCTGGCGCATGCTCGGCATGGTCGCTGGCGAGCTGGGCGCGGTCCGTGCGTGTGGTCCAGGGGTTGGCAAGGTTCGAGCGGTGGACGGTGGGCTGCCTCCTAGACATGCTGTCTAGGCTTGTTTCTCCTCCTAGCTTGCTGTCGACATGGGGGTGACAAGGGTGTGCTCGGCTGTTCACCATTGATGGCAATGCCAAGCTTACAGTGAGGCTAGTGCTTGGTTTAACTTGCTAGATGATCTACTGAGATGGTTGTGAGCCAAATAGGGAACACGTTAGGCTTCAATCACTGCTCACAATAGTGTTTGGATTTTGTTTGATTTGTGTCTTCAACCTGTTTGATAAAATAGCCGCATGAATTCAAGTTTTGAATTTTGAAAAGATTTTTGGTGGGTGTGCTAGATTGGTGCTCGTGAGTCTGCAGATGCTTGGGTTTTGAAAGTTGAGCTTGTTTGAGTGGTTTTTGAAAAAGTGGGATCTTCCCATATGATAAAGATTCAATTTTGAATTGTCATTTAAACTATGCATTTAAAAGTTTCTAGATGATCACAAAGTGGGCCTTGATACTTTGTTATGAGTACATTCAAGGGGTGTAAAGATCCAGAAAAGTTTCTGTTAGGTTTTGAAAGTTTGAGACAGCCAAAGTAGGCATGGGAGTTAATTTGGTCAAAATGACCATTCCCTTATTTTATTTGTTTTGATTTACTTGTATTTAGGAAAAGTGTGGGAAATGTTTACAAGGTGGTTCAAAAGAATTTCAAATTAAATGCATACACATATGCATGCTTACATAATTTTATTTAGAAAAGTTTTTGTTAACCCTAAATTTGATGATTAGAGTTTGATGATCCAACTTTAGTATTTTTGGGATGTTACACTTATACTTTGTCAAGCATATACTCCATAGTCTGTTCACTTTAACCATAATCACTTCAAGATGCTTATGATAGGGGCAATGAAAGATGAAAGCTAACTAGTACCATAATTTTTGTAAGCTCGTTTTGAGACTTGAAATCCATGCTTCCCTTTATGAAGGGCCTTTCTTCCACTATTATATCGAGTCTCCACCTTCTATCCTTAGGCACCAATTAAGAGAGCATAGTTGCCATTCTTAGTTCTATGTGCATTGTCCCAAAACTTATTGATTGATGCATATTGTTGATAATACTTGTTCTTGTGCTATTTTTATCTAGTCACTCTTATGAACTTTGAAGGTGTCCTATGCATCTATTTGCTACTCCATGAGGGACAAGCTGAATGCCACTATGCCATGTTTTCTATATATGAAACAAGCAAACGTTTTTCAATACATGTTATTCATGATCTTTGTTTGTAGCCTTTCATGTTGCATGCATAGTTACTTTGTCTTACTGTTAGAACTCCATATTTCATGCTCATGTTTAGAGTTCTTTGATCCCAGCTTTCAATGCTTGCAAATGCTTTGATCTTGATTTTGATGGTGCATGTCTCCTCAAAAATTATTATTTTTATCACTTACCTACTCGAGGACGAGCAGGAGTTAAGCTTGGGGATGCTCGATACGTCGGAAACGTATCTATAATTTTTTATGTTTCATGCTTGTTTAGTATCTACTTTGCTTTGCTTTGTATACACTTTGAGGTGTTTTTATATGTTTTCTGGTACTAACCTATTAACAAGATGCCATAGTGCCAGTTGACTATTTTCTTCTGTTTTTGGTTCTAGAAAGGCAGAAAATCAACATTCTCGGAGTTGGACGGGACAAAAGCCAAAGTCAATATTTTACCGTGGGGAACACGAAGCCAGAGTACGAGACGGAGGGGAGGCACCAGGGGGCCACACCCCCTAGCGGCACGGGATAACCCTAGCCACGCCTGGGGGGTGTGACCACCCTGGGCACCCCCTGCCTCGCCTCTTCGCCTATAAAGACCCCCCGATGCCAAAACCCAAAGTACCCAATCAAAATTCCACGAAACCTTCTGTAGCCGCCGCCACCATCGTCCCTAGATCGGGGGGATCTGAAGCTCTTCCCGACACCCTGCCGGAGGGGAGATCATCCCGGAGGCCTTCTTCTTCATCATGCCAGCCTTCGGTATGAAGCGTGAGTAGTTCCACCTTGGACTACAGGTCCATGTAGTAGCTAGATGGTTGTGTCTCCTCCTTTGTGCTATCATGTTTAGATCTTGTGAGCTCCGTTCATGATCAAGATCTCATCTATTTGTAATCATGCATGTTGTGTTTGCATGGATCCGATGGATATTGAGATTACTATGTCAAATTGATTAATGGTTTTGTCTTATTGATTTTATCATGTCTGTGTTGTTTGAGATCTTGCATGCTCTCTGTTGTTAGTAGCTATCTTGGCCAAGTAGTTTCTAGTCACTACAAGTGGGGGTATTTATGCTCGATAGTGGGTTCATGCCTCTATTTAATCTAAGGGAAGTGACAGAAATCTCTAAGGTTGTAGATGTGTTGTTGCCACTAGGGAGAAAACAACGGTCTCTTGTTCATGGAACACGTGGATTGTTTACCTTACACACTTTGCTTAAAGCAGTCGTGTATTGCTTGCAACTTAATACTGGAGGGAGGTCGGATGATAACCCGAAGGTGGATATCTAGTCATAGATATAGTTGGATGGCGGTCTATGTATCTTGTTGTATTTCTCAATCGAGTCTCATAGGATCATGAATGTCTAGTATTGCATTGTTATGCCTTGCTCAGTCCTGTCAATTGCCCTGTTGTAATTTGTTTACCCAACATGCCATGTTTCTTTATTGATACGTTGGAAACGTATCTATAATTTTTTATGCTCCATGCTTGTTTAGTATCTACGTTGCTTTGCTTGCCTACACTTTGAGGTGTTTTTTACATGTTTTCTGGTACTAACCTATTAACAAGTTGCAACAGTGCGAGATGCATGTTTTCTGTTGTTTTTGGTTTTAGAAAAGCTAGTAAATAAATATTCTCGAAATTGGACGGGACAAAGGACAAAGTCAATTACTTTTCGTGGGGAACAAGAAGTCCAGACGAGAGCCGGAGGGGCTGGCCAGAAGGGCCAGACCCACCCCAGGCACGGGTGGGCCCCACCCCGCGCCTGGCTAGAGTTTGGTCGCCCTGGACGCCGCCTCGGTCTTTCCCTTCGCCTATAAAAAGCCCCCGATGCAGAAACCTTTAGTACCTGATCATATCTCCACGAAACCGTCTATAGCCGTCGCCACCATCGTCCCTAGATCGGGGGGATATGAAGTTCTTCCCGGCACCCTGCGGGAGGGGAGATCATCCTGGAGGCCTTCTCTCCGGTATGATGTGTGAGTAGGTCCACCTTGGACTATGGGTCCATGTAGTAGCTAGATGGTTGTATCTCCTCCTTTGTGCTTTCATGTATAGATCTTGTGAGCTCCGTTCATGATCAAGATCTAATCTATTTGTAATGATGCATGTTGTGTTTCTGGGGATCCGATGGATATTGAGATTATTATTATGTTGGTTTGATTAATGGTTTTGTCTTTATGATTCTATCATGTCTGTGTTGTTTGTGATCTTGCATGCTCTCCGTTGTTAGTAGCTATCTTGGCCAAGTAGTTGCTAGTGACTCCAAGAGGGGGCATTTATGCTCGATAGTGGGTTCATGCCTCTAGTTTCCAAGGGAAGTGACAGAAATCTCTTCGGTTGTAGATGTGATGTTGCTACTATTGAGAAAACAACGGTCTCTTGTTCATGGAACGTGTGGACTGTTTACCTTACACACTTTGCTTAAAGCAGTTGTCTGTTGCTTGCAACTTAATACTAGAGGGGGTTCGGATGATAACCTGAAGGCGGACTTCTAGTCATAGATGCAGTTGGATGGTGGTCTATGTATCTTGTTGTATTGCCCAATCAACCTCATAGGATCTTTCTAACTAGTAATTGCATTGTTATGCCTTGCTTAGTTCCTGTCAATTGCCCTGCTGTAATTTTTTACCCTTCATGCCATGTTGTTGATCTAAGGAGAGCACCTCTAGTGAACTATGGACCCCAGTCCAATCTTTACCATTGATACATCTTCCACTGTTACTTGTTTACTTCCTGCAAACCATTACCTTCCACACCATACGTTTAATCCTTTGTTACAGCAAACCGGTGAGCTTGACAACCTCACTGTTCGTTGGGGCAAAGTCTTGAGTTTGTGTTGTGCAGGTCTCCACGTTGTTTGCAACACCTATGTGACGTTTCCTTCCTCCTTCTGGTTCGATAACCTCGGTCTCAACTGAGGGAAAACTTGCTGCTTGCTCTTCACACCCTGCGCTTGGGTTTACCAACAAAGTGCTACGTCGAGCACCATCAAGTCTTTCTGGCGCCGCTACCGGGGAGGCTAAGGACGTCTTCACTAGGGGAGTCCTTCACTTCCTTTCTCTTTACTTTGTTTTTAGTTTGCTTTGTTTCTTTTGCTTGGTCTTGTTTGCCTCTTTCCAAAAAAACAAAAAAATTAGTCTAGTTTGGTTTGCTTGCTTTATTCAAAAACACAAAAAAATTAGTTCCCGCTCTAGCTGCTGCTGTTTTTGGCTTGCCCACCTTTGCCAAAATGAACTCTGCTGAGAACACCAAGTTGTGTGACTTCACTAGCACCAACAACAATGATTTCCTAAGCACTCCTATTGCTCCACCTGCTCCTGATGCTACCTTTTATGAAATTAAGCCTGCTTTGTCGAATCTTGTGATGAGAGAGCAATTTTCTGTTGCTGGTTCTGATGATCCTGTTGCCCATCTTAATAGCTTTGTTGAACTTTTTGAGATGCAAAAGTATAAGGATGTAGATGGAGATATTATTAAGCTCAAGATTTTTTCCTTTTCCCTTGAGGGGAAAAGCTAAAGAATGGTTGCTTTCTTTGCCTAAAAATAGTATTGATTCTTGGACTAAGTGCAAAGATGCTTTTATTGGAAAATACTATCCTCCTGCTAATATTATATCTATGAGAAGTGACATTATGAAATTTAAACAACTTGATAGTGAACATGTTGCTCCATCTTGGGAAAGAATGAAATCTTTGGTTAAAAATTGCCCTACTCATGGACTCACTGCTTGGATGATTATCCAGACTTTTTATGCAGGTTTGAACTTCTCCTCAAGAAATCTGTTGGATTCAGCTGCTGGAGGAACTTTCATGGGCCTCACTTTGGGTGCTGCAACAAGGCTCCTTGATAATATGATGGTTAACTACTCCGAATGGCATGTTGAGAGAGCTCCACATGGTAAGAAGGTAAATTCTGTTGAGGAAACTTCCTCTTTGAGTGAAAAGATTGATGTTATTATGGCTATGCTTGTTAATGGGAAAGCTACTCTAGATCCTAATAGTGTTCCCTTAGCCTCTTTGGTTGCTCAAGAAGAGCAAGTTGATGTGAACTTCATTAGAAACAACAATTTCAACAACAATGCCTATAGGAATAATTTTGGTAGCAACAAAAATTATAGGCCTTATCCTCCTAATAATGGCAATTCCTATGGAAGCTCTTATAATAATGCTAGAAGTGCCCCCTCTGAACTTGAAGTCATGCTCAAGGACTTTATTAGTAAACAAACCACCTTCAATAAGACTATAGAGGAAAATCTTTTAACTGTTGAGGAAAATATATCCTCTTTGTCTGAAGCTCAAACTTCCTTGGTTAATAAAATGGCTGCTAAACCTGAAACTATGGAAAACACCTTTGCTACTGTTCATGCCATACAAGTTATTATTGATGAAAATGTCAGGCTGTTAGCTCAACTTCATGCTAAGTGGGAAAGGGAAGCTGAGATTGATAGAAAAAATAGTGTGTGCACCATCACCACTAAACCACACGTAGTCCCTATTCCTCCTCCTACTATGCCTAAGCCTATTGAGCCTACTACTAGTGATGCTAAGTTTGACTTTGATATTGATGGTTGCAATATTTCTGAAGTGATTATGTTCTTACAAAAGCTTGCTAGAAGTCATGATGCTAGTGATATGCATGTTGCCTTTATCAAACACATTACAGATGCTCTTGTGAAAATTAAGGAAGAGAAGCTAAAACACAAAGCTTCTATTCCTAGGAAAGTAGAAGATAATTGGGAACCCATTATTAATATGAAAGTGAATGACTTTGATCTCGAAGCTTCATGTGATATTGGTTCTAGTGTCTCTATTATGCCTAGGAATATTTATGAAATGCTTGATTTGCCACCTTTGGAAGATTGTTATTTAGATGTCCCACTCAATGATAATGTTAAGAAGAAACTCATAGGGATTATTAATGATGTTCTCATTATGGTTAACAATGCTTATGTCCCTGTTGATTTCTATGTTTTGGACGTTGAATACAATGCTTCTTGTCCTATTACTTTGGGAAGAACTTTTCTTAGTACAGTTGGTGCCATCATTGATATGAAAGAAGGCACCATTAAATATCATTTTCCATTCAAGAAAGGTATTGAACACTTACATAAGAGGAGAGAAAATTTGGTTTTTGCTCCTCCCTTGAAAGCAAGATTTGATGTTAATGCTTCTTCATTTGAAAATACATGATTCTTCTTGCTTCTTGTGCCTAACTTAAAGGCGTTAAAGAAAAGTACCTGTTGGGATATAACCCAAGAGTTTCCTTGAGTCTTGGAAGTTATTACTTCAGTAATGACCTCTCCTTATCCTTTTTGTTTGCTTTTTGTGCCAAGAATGACCTCTAATGAGAGGGAAGTAAGATTTGGGGAGTTGCTGTCCCGAAACAGATTTCTGTCCTCCACAAAAACAAATTTGTGGATATGTAACTCAGATTGAGGTCAAAATTTATGAGTAAATCCCCTAGTATGTTAGATAACTTTCGTTAGTTCAACACTTTTTTATTTGAGCAATAGAAGATGTTCGAAAAAGTCGGTTTCTACCTGCTGGTCTGTTTTGACATATTTCTACCATTATTTGTATTTGCTTCTTATTGATTCCTTTTTAAGTTCTTTTCAGGTAAATTAAGCTTTTTGAAGGAGTTACTACAATAGCTTGTGTTTTTAGTGAAAAGTCTTGTTGTTTCAAAGCTTTGCCAGAGGTCTAATATCTTTTGAATACACTAATGTTGCTAATGAAGATTGTGTGAAGTTTTGTATGAAGAAAAAATTTCAGGTGTAGAGAGAGAATGATGCAATGAGATGAATAATGGACAAAAGCTCAAGCTTGGGGATGCCACAATGGTGTCACCCCAAGAAATATCCAAGAGGTACAAGCGTCAAAGCTCGGGGATGCCCAAGGCATCCCCTTCTTCATCAATAAAAAGCTCAGGTCTCTCTAGACACTTCGTTTTTATTGTTTCATGCACAGTTGTGTTGTTCTTGGAGCGTCTTAGTTTTCGTTTGCTTTGCTTAGGTTGTTTAGTTTGCTTGAATAAAGTATTTTGGACCCCCGTTCTCGCTGTGTTGTTTTGCAAATAAGTTTGCTTGGTGTTTGGAAAGGAGTAGTAAGTTCTTGCTTGAAGTGCAAGAGGAGCTTGCATTGACTGTGACTTAGACTTTAGCATGACATGCTAGGTGTTGTTTTAGCATTTTGCTTAGTGATTATTGCTGTAGCATGTCTTGTTCCAAACAATTGGGATTGCTTAGTGTGCCTTGAAGAAATTATGCATTGTTTTAGCATGCAAAAGCATAGTATTGTGGTATTCTCCTTTGATGCTTTGCTTGGGTTGACTTGGCACATGCTCACACCATGTTATGACTCTCACAAGTCACCATTAGCCTCTATGATCATTTAGTACTTGACTTGTAGTACCACTCTTTGCTTTGATTAGTATGCTTTGTTGCACTGCATGATTATAGACATTATTGCTCTGTTAGTTGGTTGCTCCCAGTCTTTTGCTAGCCTCCACTTGTATGAGTAAGTTCTACTCATGATTCCAACTCCCAAGAAACCAAGTTATTCCAAAGTGTCCACTATAAACTCCTATGCATGGTGTGTTACACCATTCCAAGTATATTCTTGTTTTCAACTATCTTCCAATTAAAAACTATTTTGTTATGTGAAAACTTAGTGATTAAAGCCCTCACAAACTTGATGGCAAACTTTATTCTTTGCCCCTAATAAACTTGAACCATTGTGACAACTTTGTTGTATATACTTGCACTTATAAGTTGGAATTAGCAGAATCATGCTGTCACGGGGAACGTTTTCAACATTGCACTTGTACCTTGTTGTACTCAGTTGATATCATGCTCTTTTGTCTATGGATGTCACCAGTGTGAAATAAAGAGGGTACTTGTAAGTCCATGGAGTTTGTATCATGTGTTAGAGAAACGCCTGGGCCGCTAGCCTAAGCCATGCCTAATCATGGTGGAAACTTGCAGCATCACCATAATAGGCTATCTATGAAGCATGCTCAATAAAAAACTATGCATATGGTAAATAAAAAAATTGCTGAGATGCTTATTGTTTGCTTGCCTTGTCATTGTGGTTATGGGAAAGCTCATGTACCAATGATATGCAAATACTTACAGTGACAAGAACTTACCTGGACCCAAAGTTGAGTATGCATGAGGTGTGGCCCTCGTATTCAAGGGACATGAGATTGCCAACTTATACTTCGTCAAGCATATACTCCAGCTTTGCCACTTTAACCTTAACCACTTCAAGATGCTTATGATAGGGGAAATGAGGGCTGGAAGCTAACAAGTACCATAATTTTTGGAAGATCTTTTTGAAACTTGTAATTCTTGCTTCCTTTACAAAAAGGCCTTTCTTCCACCACTTTTGAGTCTTCACCTTCTACCTTTAGACACCATTAAGAGAGCATAGTTGTCATTCTGTGTGCAGTGTCCCAAAGCTTATTAATTGATGCATATTGTGTTATTACTTGCTCTTGTGCTACTTGTTTTTAGTCACCCTTGTGAACTTTGTAGGTGTCCTATGCATCTATATTGCTACTCTATGAGGGACAAGCTGATTGCCACTATGCTATGTTTTCTGTATGTGAAACAAACACACGTTTTTCAATGCATGTTATTCATGATCTTTGTTTGTAGCTTGTCATGTTGCATGCATAGTTACTATGTCCTATTGTTAGAACTCCATCTTTCATGCACATGTTTAGAGTTCTTTGATCACAGCTTTCAATACTTGCAAATGGTTGGATCTTTACTATGATGGTGCATGTCACCTCAAAAAATATTCTATTTATCACTTACCTACTCGAGGACGAGCAGGAGTTAAGCTTGGGGATGTTGATACGTTGGAAACATATCTATAATTTTTGATGCTCCATGCTTGTTTAGTATCTACTTTGCTTTGCTTTCCTACACTTTGAGGTGCTTTTTACATGTTTTCTGGTACTAACCTATTAACAAGTTGCAAAAGTGCCAGATGCCTGTTTTCTGCTGTTTTTGGTTTCAGAAAAGTTAGTAAAGAAATATTCTCGAAATTGGATGGGACAAAGGACAAATTCAATTACTTTCCGTGGGGAATAGGAAATCCAGAGGAGAGCCGGAGGGGCTGGCCAGAGGGGCCATACCCACCCCACGCCAGGCTAGGGTTTGGTCGCCCTGGCCGCTGCCTCGATCTCTCCCTTCGCCTATATAAAGCCCCCGATGCAGAAACCCTGAGTACCCGATCAAATCTCCACGAAACTGTCTGTAGCCGCTGCCACCATCATCCCTAGATCGGGGGGATCTGAAGTTTTTCCCGACACCCTGCCGGAGGGGAGATCATCCCGGAGGTCTTCTCTCTGGTATGATGCGTGAGTAGTTCCACCTTGGACTATGGGTCCATGTAGTAGCTCGATGGTTGTATCTCCTCCTTTGTGCTTTCATGTATAGATCTTGTGAGCTCCGTTCATGATGAAGATCTAATCTATTTGTAATCATGCATGTTGTGGTTGCGGGGATCCGATGGATATTGAGATTATTATGTTGGTTTGATTAATGGTTTTGTCTTTATGATTCTATCATGTCTGTGTTGTTTGTGATCTTGCATGCTCTCCGTTGTTAGTAGCTATCTTGGCCAAGTAGTTGCTAGTGACTCCAAGAGGGGGTATTTATGCTCGATAGTGGGTTCATGCCTCTAGTTTCCTAGGGAAGTGACGGAAATCTCTTCGGTTGTAGATGTGATGTTGCTACTAGGGAGAAAACAACGGTCTCTTGTTCATGGAACATGTGGACTTTTTACCTTACACACTTTTCTTAAAGCAGTTTTATGTTGCTTGCAACTTAATACTGGAGGGGTTTCGGATGATAACCTGAAGGTGGACTTCTAGTCATAGATGCAGTTGGATGGCGGTCTATGTATCTTGTTGTATTGCCCAATCAACCTCATAGGATCTTTCTGACTAGTAATTGCACTGTTATGCCTTGCTCAGTTCCTGTGAATTGCCCTGCTGTAATTTGTTTACCCTCCATGCCATGTTGTTTATCTAAGGAGAGCACCTCTAGTGAACTATGGACCCCGGTCCAATCTTTACCATTGATACATCTTCCACTATTACTTGTTTACTTGCTGCAAACCATTACCTTCCACACCATACGTTTAATCCTTTGTTATAGCAAACCAGTGAGTTTGACAACCTCACTGTTCGTTGGGGGAAGTCTTGAGTTTGTGTTGTGCAGGTCTCCATGTTGTTTGCAACACCTATGTGACGTTTCCTTCCTCCTTGTGGTTCGATAACCTCGGTCTTAACTGAGGGAAAACTTTCTGCTTGCTCTTCACAACCTGCGCTTGGGGTTACCAACAAAGTGCTACGTCAAGCACCATCATTTATCTAAGGAGAACACCTCTAGTGAACTATGGACCCCGGTCCAATCTTTACCATTGATACATCTTCCACTGTTACTGTTTACCTTTTGCAAACCACTATTACGTTCCACACCATACAGTTAATCCTTTGTTATAGCAAACCGGTGATATTGACAACCTCACTGTTCGTTGGGGCAAAGTATTGAGTTTGTGTTGTGCAGGTCTCCAAGTTACTAGCAACACCTTTGAGTCGTTTCCTTCCTCCTACTGGTTCGATAACCTCGGTTTCTTACTGAGGGAAAACTTGCTGCTGTGCTCATCACGCCTTGCTCTTGGGGTCTCCCAACGAGGCGTTGACAACACGCCCATCATCACGCCGGTGCAGCTCAGAAGGTCCTAGTCTAGTGCGGTCGGGTGGTAGCTAGAGGCGACGCCCTCTTGTGGCAGGGCTCCATAGCTGCGGTAGTCGTCGGCTTGCGTCCTAACCAAGGTCTAGGCACCTTGGGACCTAGATGGGCTCGGGCGGTTCGGGATGCTGCAGCTGCGGGGCTGGTGGTCATGGCAGTAATGACTAATCTAGGTATAGGTACCACAACTTGCCTATTGCAGCAGGGCGGCCAGGGCTCGATTGGGTCATTGAGCTTGGTGTGCCCCCGCTGCTCTTTGCAGTCGATGACCGCCTCTCGACAATGGAGGTTTGTTCTTCCCACACGGTTGCGTGGTTGCTATTCCTTCTCCCAGCGATGTCGTCTGCCTCCGTCATTCAGGTCACGTGCTAGTGTCACAAAGAGACTGGTGAGAGTGACTTCAGGATCGCGGTGGCGCATGTTGGTGGGAGATGAAGTAGGGTGGGATGTTGTTCTGTTGCACATGGGTTTCTTATGGACGGAGGTTGGAAGAAATCCTTGTCGGCTAGTATGACCATAACGCGGTGCTGCCTTCATGTGGAACCATTCTTTCTTGGAGGGCGTCATGATAATACCTCTCCATTGTACTCCGCGTGCCAGGGAAACCCTAGGACCGATTTGGTCCGGGAAACATCGCCGTGTTGATGGCGCTTCCCTTCTTGAAGGTGTTTCTTGGTACGGGGCGCTTTGGGGTGCTTGGAGCATGGTGGGCCAAAGTCAAAGGGCGCAACGGTTGCGGATCATCATCGCTTTGTCGATTCGCCATTGTCTTCATTTCTTTTTTTTCGAACCTCGACAATGCTTTTGATTGATAAAGTTGAAATAGAGTCAGACAGTTTATATGGAAAACTGATCGAAAATCATACCACACAAAAACACACCACGTCGGCTCTGAGGTAGCGCCCCCACATTAGTCGAATACTACATCGCCCTAGTGCCTACACACCTCGACGCAACACGGCGGATGAAAACATCCAAAGTTGCCGCTCCGACATCCTCGTTGGCCTTAGGGCCACACACAGCCTAGACGAGGACGAAAAAGGAGGCAACACCGACCCGAGAAACAAACCCTACACGGAAGGAGAGGACCTCCACAGTGATGCCTCCAATAAGGGGAGCGATGACAAAGCTTCGAGATTGCCGTCATCTACCGAGGCCGATGAAGGTTTTTCACCTAGAGTATGCCCTTCCTTAGCCGCGTATGCAAGTCATCGAAGCTGAGGCTGCCCCGCAACCCGCCGCCGCCAACCACCACCTATCACCACTGGTCTCTCCGGCCGAAAGAACATCCAAGACGAAGCCCCAAGAGGCAAACGACAGAAGAGCGTCGCCATGCTCGATCCTGCAAGAGATCCGGGGTTTTCCTCGGAGAATCCCGGGCGGAGGAGTGAAAGCACCATGACGACGACACCTTCAAGAATGATGTAGTGCCCACGAGCATCACCGTTGTCGGTCCCGGCTAGCAGCCAGAGCAAGGCTTTTGCCCAGCGAAGAAATGCAAATATCACACCCGCCACATGAGGACAGGTCGGACAACCATCACAAACCCACGCATAGATCTCCAAACCTTTGCGCTCGATGATCTGATACTACAGAAAGGATCTAGGTGATGGGGCCCAAATCCGCCTCTCGAAGAGCCACCTCCTAGTCGACACAAAAACTGCCATCCGGGGCCGCCGCCCCGGAATACGAGTGCCACGTAAAGACGACGAGCACCCACCAAAGTCAAACCATCGACTACCCCGAAGAGTCCGTCCGTTTGATAAATCCATCGGAACTAGGCAACTAGGCCTAACATCCTACTCACCGCCACACCTATGCTCCTCGTCGCGCGCTGTCGTCCAGATCATCACCATTGTCCACGAGATAGTTTCCTAAGCAACTAGACTGAACCCGAACAGATGCCACTACGCCTAGGACTGAAAAATCCCCACCACCGCCATCCTCCACCTTGCGTCCCGACCCCAGCCGCAAACATGCAGAGCTGCGCCGAGGACGCGCACAATCGATGGGACGCCGTCCAGGAGAAGCACGCGCTTCGGCTGCTTTCCCTCCATGGTCGAGCCTCCTTAGGGCCCAGGGCCCGTCGTCCCACTAGACATGGCCGTTGTAGATGCAGCCCTCTGGCGCCAACACCATCGCCTCGCATGGACGCTGTCGTCGCCCCAGACACCGCTGTCCTAGAAGCCTCCTACTCTTCTATGGGAGAAGTGGCGTTCGCCTTGCCCAGAGCCGTCGCTCGGCATCTAGACCGACGCCTCCCGCCGCGACCACGATCTCTAGATCGACGCCAACCCGTGCCCGGCGCGCCTGGGAGGAGCAACCGTCGGGGGAAGCTGCACCATGCCTACTAGGAGGCCCTGATGCGTAGGGAGACGAGGTCCAGCGCCGTCCAGATGCGGGCTTTTGCCCGACCGCTTCATTCGGCGGCAGCGAGGGAGGAGGAGGAGGCGGTGGGGGCGGTGGCACCGATGCTAGGGTTTCTGCCCGTCGCCACTAGGGAGGCGACACGGGGGGTGTGTGGGAGGCTCTCTTCCTACCTTTTCGAAGTGCCGCCGAGATATTTCTTTTGGTTTTGGCCATGTTTGTGTTGCCGCCCGAGCTTTTTTTTTTGATTCAAACTCTATTGGTGTGGTTGCTATATTAGTATAGTTGGACCAAAGGCTATTTAAAAAGGTGGAAGAAAGGGATGAAACCCTAGCCGGCTTTAGATCAACTGTTAGAGCAACTCCAACAGCTTACCCATATATGGGTAAGCAAAATGCATTTGGGTAAGAGGAGAGATAAGGTATAGGTAAGGAGGTTTTGATTTGCTTTTCTAGCTTACCTATTTTTTTGCTTACCCAAAATATGGGTAAGCTGTTGGAGATAATCTTACCTATATTTGTTATCCAAAACTATTTTATATAGTTTTAATGGAATGAACACAAGATATCGAGTAGAGATCAGCCAACCATCATGAGAAATTACAAACCGTCCTTGTCCTTGTTGAGCCTGGATCAATTAACATGTAACACAGTTTGAAGTCATAGTTAAGAAAATAGAACGCTGCTCCTGACGCATGGAAGTGTCCTCGTCTTGAAACCAGATGAATTAGGCAAAATCAAACAACGTTCTCGCCAAAGACATGTACAAGAAGCCATCCTTGTCCTTGTTCTCTTCAGCGCAATACAGAAAGAAAAGCAATACAAATAAAAGTACCTTGCAGGACACAGCCCGAGCACCTTGCGGGCAGCGGCGGTGGTTTTAGCGCACCACCACCAGGACGAGGTAGCAGATGGAGGCCTGCTGCGCCTGAAGCTGGAGGTCCTCCGGCGAGGTGCTTGGAGCCTGTGCTCAACAAAATCGACCCCAGTGTGTGGTGGGGAGCGAGGTCGGGGCGGTTCGGAAGCTTGCGGGTGGGGGCATAGGCGGGGTCGTGAAGCTCGCGGGCATGGTCTTGGAGCTCGTAGGAGGGTTTGTAGGCGTCACCGGAGGTTCACGTGCGACCGCCAGGTCACCCGTTGCGGCAAATCATCGTCGGCGGCGCCGACTGGGTCGGCCGCTGTGCTTGCTCCCGACCAAATTCAGGCCGCGTAGTCACGGAGGAGGCAGGCGGGCGGCAGGGAGTAGGAGTGGCGGCACACGGGGAGGTCGCCGGTGAGCAACATGGCGGCGTTGACCAACGACGGCGTCGGGCGGGTCGGCCTGATTTTTCAGCATGAGCGGTTGGTGCCCTCCCGCGTCGTTTTGGTCTTACCCAAAAATTGTGTCTGTCTACCCATATATGGGTTAGAACGAGGCAAAATATGGGTGATCATCCAAAAAAATTTAGTAGGGGACCACTTTTAGGTAAGCTATTGGAGCAATGGGGTTGAGTCATTTTACCTAAAAAAGCGGGGATAAGCTCTTGGAGATGCTCTTAGTACCCGTAGTACTCCTTCCGTCGAAAATAGATGTCTCAAATTTATCAAAATATGATAAATCTAGACAAATTCATCCAAAATTTAAAAAATCTAAAACATCTATTCTTGAATAAAGGGAGTAGTAGTGATAGTAAAAATGGGAAGCATGAGAGGAAAGCAGGCTTTCCACAACCCCGAGGAGCAAACAAATATTACTGCATTGACTGACTGGCTCACTGACACTGGGTAGTGGGCATAATCACTCTTACTGTGCTACCATCACCAAGTCACGCAGGTCGTAAAGGTAATCATGCATCGACTAAACTCTGCAGCCCGGTCTCCAAAACATACTACTTGCATGTGCAGCGCTACTGTTACTGTGAGTGGATTAATCTACTGGAGAACCCCAGAGAAAGAAGCACCTTGGTGCCCGGGGAGCCTAGCCTAGCCGCACCTCAACTGTTAATTTCACTCCATCCAAATCAGACCCAAAGCTGTTTTTTCTTCAGCCATTGCTACTTCAATCCGCGCCGAGCTGTCTTCTTCTTCTTCTTCTTCTTCGGCCGCCGCTCGCCGTCATGTCGCCGGCCGCCCGGTCCACGCAAAACCCACGGGTGTACTTAGGCACGCCCGCACGCTGCTGCATTTAGTTAAGCAGCTGGGTTGCTTTGGCTCGCTCTCCTCTTTTACAGCTATCTCTCCTCCTTCGCCCAAAACCCAGACCACACCAGACACCACGCATTAATGACATTCACCCGCCATTGCTGACCTCGCCTCTTCCACCACCTCTTCCTTCACCCGCATAGCCCACCGCCCACTCCCCACATTGCACCCTCGACCTGCGTGCCATGAAGCCTCGGAGAACCATCTCGAGGACATGCCTCCTCCTGCCCCTGCTTCTCCTGTACCACCTCGCCGCGCCGCTCGCCGCCGCTAAGGACGTGGACGCGCTCCTCGCCCTCAAATCCGCCCTCGACACCTCGCACCGCCTCCCGTGGAGCGCCACCACCGCCGGCGCCCTCTGCACCGCCTGGCCGGGTGTCCGCCAGTGTGACTCCAGCGGCCGCGTCACCAAGCTCGTACTGGAGAACCTCAACCTCACCGGGGCCCTGACCACTACCCTCCTCGCCCCTCTCCGCGAACTCCGCGTCCTCAGCCTCAAGTCCAACGCGCTCTCCGGCACCATCCCGGACAACCTCGCCGCGGCCCTCCCCAACCTCAAGCTCCTCTACCTCTCCGGCAACCGCCTCCAGGGCCGCTTACCGGCGTCCCTCGCCCGCCTCCGCCGCGCCACCGTGCTCGTGCTCTCGGACAATAACTTGTCTGGCGGGATCCCAAGGGAGCTCGCCTCCGGGGTGCCGCGGCTCACGGCGTTGATGCTTGACGGGAACCGGCTCACGGGGCCCGTGCCGGCGCTGCCGCAGCCCACGCTCCGGCGGCTCGACGTCTCGGGGAACCGGCTTGAGGGCCAGATCCCGGCGGTGCTCGCCAAGCGGTTCAACGCGTCCTCGTTCGAGGGCAATGCCGGGCTCTGCGGGCCCCCGCTCGCCGAGCCGTGCGTGGCGGCCGCACCCGGCGCCGAAGCCCCGCTGTCGCCCGCCACGGCCGCGTTCGCGCCTCTCCCTGCGCCCGGCGGCGGCAAACGGCGAAGGAGGAAGGTCGCCATCGTGGTCGGATCCGCGGTGGCAGGAGCGGTGCTGCTGGCCCTCCTGGCGGCGGCGGCGGTGACGGCGTGCCGGCGCGGGCGCGGTAGGAACAAGCGCGTGTCGGGCGACGTGGACAAGGGCGGCCCCGAAACGGCCGAGGAAGACGCGCACCAGCAGCAGCAGCACCACTCGGCCAACGCGCCACCGCCGGCGACGAACGCGGCGGCGGCGGCGGCGGGCGGCGCGCGGGAGTTCTCGTGGGAGCGGGAGGGGATCGGGAAGCTGGTGTTCTGCGGCGGCGGGTCGGAGGAGATGTCGTACAGCCTGGAGGAGCTGCTGCGCGCGTCGGCGGAGACGCTGGGCCGCGGCGAGGCCGGGAGCACGTACAAGGCCGTGATGGAGACCGGGTTCATCGTGACGGTCAAGCGGATGCGGTGCGGCGACGCCGCTGTGGGAGTGGGCGCGGCGGAGTTCGGGCGGCGCGCCGAGGAGCTGGGGCGGGTGCGGCACCCGAACGTGGTGGCGCTCCGGGCCTACTTCCAGGCCAAGGAGGAGCGGCTGCTCGTCTACGACTACTATCCCAATGGCAGCCTCTTCTCCCTCGTCCACGGTCAGTGCTCGCTCCCATTACCACAACATTTCCTCCTTCCTATTCGCCATTGCCCCTGTTCAGATTCTCAGCAACAATTTGCAACAGCAATTCATCCCATTTTAGCTCAATTTCTCATTGCAATTCTCCATCCATGTTAACTAATTGAAAAATCGTAGTACTAGTCTTAATCTGCACCGCTCAATTTATATCAAGACACGAAAATTCTACAGATAGCATTCATATGCACCTTGGGCCCGAGTGTGTGTGCCCAATGTTTCGAGCAGGCACGGGGAAAAGCTCATCTTTCTTGTTGGGTAGCTACTAGAATGCATGGATCTTGCGTGCATTGCAATCACCACTACAGTACGGAGGACACTCCCTGGACTCTTGTGCTGCCCTCCGTCGATCCACTCCATGGATAGCCTAGCTAGCTGCCTTGTTGGTGCTACGTGACAGATTGGTATGCGTGAGCCTCATGCTCGTGCTTCGCCTTAAGCCTTGTGTACCTGGTGCTCAGGGTGGTAGGTCTACTTCTTAATTCGCCACTCGACATGTGTACCAGGAGGAGTACCAAGCCATGTGGCATGGAGCAAGAACCCTAGCTAGATGCTTTACCCTATTAACCCATGCAAGTCCCACATGAAGTGAAGTGAAGTGGTACCAGAGTAGTACTGGCTGTAGATAGATTCCATATCGCATGATTAATTACTGGCTAATTATTTAGTACTACTCTGGATGTGAGGTCTGTGAAATGCAAGGTGAGGAAAAACCTTTTGGTTCTAATTCTAAGAGAACAGAGAAGCTCTATCAGACAGTATTGTTGTAATTGCGCCGCTTAGCTCGCTTTTCCCTCCAATGACACACAAGATGACAGGGTTAAACCCTGCACCATTAGCTACCGACGGAGGATCCCCGGGAACACGTCCCCATGGAGACACGGCAGAAATCTAGGCACAAAATCGCTGAAAACTGAAGATGATGAGCTAAAGAGTACTACTACTAGCGCTGACTGAACCTTTCGTTCACTTAAAAAACACAAGCCTCTGTCCTTACATCAACATGGGAGGTTTATGTGAGTCACACATATATTTGTTTTGTTTTTTTGCATTGAACATGGGAGTTTCAAACAATACATAACATGTCACCCCCGTTAGATTCTTCACACTAACAAAAAAAATCTTCACAAGGTACTGATTTGGTAAAACCAGCAATGATCAAATTCGACACAATGCATTGTCCTTTTCCACCCACTGAATTGAGCTCAGGGGCCATGGTTACCATGCAAACCTGTCTGCCACCGTCCAGATCTCCCAAATTAGTTAAGACAGTCAGTCAAACGCCACTCACTCGCACGACAACATGTCAGGACCCGAGAGCAATCTATCCATCCATCCCTGCCCTGCCCTGTTCTTGCCATTGCTGCATGTCCTGAATCCGAGACAGTAGATAGGTCCTTTACGTACTGCGTCACCTGCAGCTAGCATTGCACTATTTCACAAGGGACAACAGCATAGTAGATGCGATGCACATGTACACAGATTTATATGCAGATCGACCTCGCATGGCTTTCTCTGTGTGCGTGGAGTGGTCCTTCTTGATCAGCAGTAATTGTTTCTACTACAGCATGTATGATGTAGTATGTGAGCAACAGAGTCGTCACAGCCAGCCTCACATGCAAAGTTCAGACAATTTTCATGGCTGGCCTCACACTAGAGAGACCGTGCCGCCGTGGGGTCCTAGCTGTAGTAAACATGGAGATTTGATTGTTTAGATGCGGTACCGTTCATGGAGTCATGGTCATGGAGCGGTGCTTTTGTTATGCTATAAATTAACTTGACGAATACAGGAACAAGGCCGTCGAGCAAGGGGAAGCCGCTGCACTGGACGTCGTGCATGAAGATCGCCGAGGACATCGCCGCGGGGCTGCTCCACCTCCACCAGACGCCCGCGGCGCCCATCGTGCACGGCAACCTCAAGCCCTCCAACGTGCTCCTCGGCCCGGACTTCGAGTCCTGCCTCACCGACTACGGCCTCGTCCCCGCGCTCGCCGCGGCCGACGCCTCCTCGGCGACGTCCCTCCTCTACCGCGCCCCCGAGACGCGCTCGGCCTTCTCGGCCTCCTCGGCGATGGCCACTGCCTGCTTCACGCCGGCGTCGGACGTGTACAGCTTCGGCGTGCTCCTGCTGGAGCTGCTCACGGGCCGGGCGCCGCCCCAGGACCTCGTCGAGCTGCGCGGCGACGAGGACGTCATGCCGGCGTGGGTGCGCGCCACGCGCGAGGAGGAGATGACGGAGTCTGGCGGCGAGTCGGCCGCGTCCGCGGGCGGCGGCGGCGGCGCGGAGGAGAAGCTGGGCGCGCTGATCGGTGTCGCGGCGGCGTGCGTGGCCGCGGACCCCGGCAGGCGGCCGGCGACGGCCGAGGTGCTACGGATGGTAAGGGAGGCGCGCGCGGAGGCCATGTCGTCGTCCAACAGCAGCGACCGGTCCCCTGCGCGCTGGTCCGACGCCCTGGTCGGCGCGCCGCAGCACCGGGAGCACGGCGCCGAGAGCTTCGCCGAGCGGGACTGACTGATTTACTTGGCCATTTTCTAGACCGACTGACTGACTGACTGACTCACTTGCCGATCGGGCCCTTTCTATGTTGCATAATTTGTACTGTGTCTGGTTAGAACTATCTCACTAACCCGTCCCTTTGATTGTTCACAATTGGCTATAGCGTTCTGTTTGGTTTGGTGCCATATAAAAAGCACTAAATCAGGCCGCAAAATTATGGCTGTTTAGTTTATCATGCAATGTAACTTGGGAGACGTTTGTTTTGTAGTTATGAGTTTGCCAGTGCCGAGAATTAGTTTGCTTGAATTGGAGGCATTCATGGTTGGTCACTTTGTTTGTTTTAGCTGGTTTGATATGTTCAGTAGAACGGCGTTAGAGCATGACTAACAACACTCTCAAATTGGCAATCCTTAAATCACGAGTACATATATCTCGATTTAGGATTTCAAACTCATCGGCAGAAAATACTGCTCGTAAATCTAACCCTTAAATCGGGATTTAAACTGAAATTAAATTAATGAGGGAAAATCATGCGCGCGCTCATCATCTAGTACATACATATTGCAAAATTACATTCTAAAAAAAGAAAATTAGTGTTGGGAGAGCTCGTGGAGGACGTCACCGTGTCCTGGTATGTCCAAAATATGAGCTCCTAGTCGGCGGCGAGCTCTGAATCGCCACCTGCAGTCGTCGAGGACGATCACGTCGACATCCATGTCGTCGATGGATCCCAGTCCGGCCTCCTCCTCCTCGACACGGATGGCGGTGACCGCCTCCTCAATCTCCTCTTGCTACTTGGAGAGCTCGACGATGGCGATGGCGACGTCCTCCTCCTCGTGCTGCTTCTTGGCCTTGAGGTCGGCGAGGGACGCAGCGAGCGCTGCACGGACAGACGCCTCCTCCTTCTCATATCCGCGGCGCGGGCGCGGGCGGGAAGACGCGACGGACGAGCTCGCGAACGAGCCAACGGCGTAGGGGCCCCAGAGAAGCTAGGGGGCGCCCCTAGTTCGTCCAACGCCTACAGGCGCGCTTCTTGGCCCCGACGGAGCAGATGCGGCGCCGCTCCTCTTCGTCGTCGTCAGGTGCGGGACGGCCACCCCCTCCTCCCCCAGCACGGCCGCTGCCAAGGCCGCAACTCCCGCTCCTGGTCGCCATCTCTCTCTCGCATGGAAATGGGAAGTCGCTCGCCGGAGTACGCGACCGAGATGCGGCGGAGGAGGGATATTGGTTCTGACCCGTCCAGCCGTTAGAAATAGGGGCGGCTACGGGCCTTTCATAGGCCCCTGTGAATTCCGTTTACGGGATGGGTCGTTTACAGACGCTGTTGGCTCGTCCGCCCGGCCAAAAGCCCGTATAGCCGCCAGAATTATAAGGGAGCCGACATTTTAAGGGCGTTGTTAGACTTGCTCTTAGTAGTTGGGACATATGAGCAAACATGCTGCGCAAGAAAGGTTAGTGATGTATTATTATTATTATTATTTGCAGAAATTTCGTCCATCTATTAATAAGAATCAACAACAATACAAGTAACACTAAAAAAATTACAAGTAGTCACTGAACCACCTAGCGACGACTATAGACATTATCATGAGCCAAAAGTGCACTATCGTCCTCGCCCCTCTATCACTAGAGACGCATAAATCTTGTCGTAGTAGAGCTTGTTGTAGTATACAAACAAAAATTGATTGTGCTAAGTCACAAAGGACCAGTGCACCAGAGTAGAAACCATCGCTAATGATGACAACCCTAGATTCAAAGAGACCGACCCGAAACAACACCAACAGACACAAAAAACGACTGGAACCCTGGAGATTCGTCAGACACATGGCTCCACGCGCCCTCCGTCGATGCTAGACGCACGACCAGAATGAGGATAGGACAGGGAGGAACTTATCTGGCTTCAGGATGTCGCTGTCGTCTCACCGTCCCAGAGAAGACACTGAAAACAGTCCAAACAAAGAAACAAAAACCCTCGCACCGGTGAGGGACCATGGTCCGTTACAACTCCAACACCCCAAGGACATCGAAGAAGGAGGGGACCGGTGGCGTCACGGCGAGGGGGACAAAAAAACCCTACTTAGGTTCTAGGGCCGCCTCAGATCGTGTCTTCCTGTCCTCCCATGTAGGTTTTTTTGTTTTTTTTCGTAACCAACGAACTGCCATACATTTACTACTTCCTATGTTCCCACCCCATATCCAAATAAAAAAATTGTAAGTAAGAAATAAGTTTTAAAGAGAAGAATCAATGGATTGATGACAAACCCCTCGTACTTCTTGTATACTTTTAACAATTTTGCTTAAGTGAGGAATCAAATATGTAGTCAACTATATTTGATGGTAGCTCGGAGGATTAGAAATATAACTATTGCTTCCCAAATAGTTTATTTTGTATTAACTGCGACTTTCTTATGGAGTAAGTAATTTGTACACCCCTTGTATTTGCTTCTCTTTGTGGTTTGTTTTTAGCCCACCAAAACATCTTATATAAAGGAACAAAGGAAATATTACATAAATTGCAATCTGTGGTAGCGGTACGCCTTATCTCCCTTGCTTACTTCATTTTGCATTTTAGCCTGAAAAATATTTCCATATCAACTCGTAATACATAGTGTTTTGCAAACATATCTCTGACATCTCGTGTAGCTCCCGCTGTCGAGTTCAACCAACCTCGAGGTCCGAGTCGTCTTCGGTGTGACGAGGTCGACGCCTCCTCTCGTGCTTTGCTCCGCTTGGCGACCAATTGAGAGATCCGGGTCGGTCGTCTTCGGCACGATTGAATTAAAATACAGGACAAGACAATATTGGATCAATGTTAGCTTAAAACATGTAAAACGCAATAACAAAAAAATGATAAAAAAATAAGTAGGCATACATCAAATGTGTTGTCATAGACCCGATGTAAAGTCAACAATAAAGTATTAATAAAGAATAATATGGATACTTGAGTTATACCATTTATAATAATGAAGAAACGATAAAACATGTGGAGGCACGTCAAAGTCAGTAGAAGAATCAAGTCAGATATGAACTAAACTAAAGCAAAATAAATTAAACTAAAAAATACTTCCAAACATTTTGGAGTCCACACACATCACACAACCACATGACGAGTAATTCAGTAAGAGCATGCACGACCCAAGCCCAACAACTGTTGAACCCATTTTACCGCCTAAGCATGGGTTACGTTCCACACCCGTGGACCCTAGCGAGTGTGGTTCTAGAAGCTTCCCCTCTAAAAATGGTTTATTCTTAAGCATGTTCTGATATAGGACTATTCCAAGCGTTGTTGACTTGCTGTACGCCACCTTTAGCGGTGTCTACCGCGCACCGCGTATTTCTCACACCCTGTATCGTTTCTGTGATGAGCATGGCCTATGAGATTTTTAGATGAATTTCTTTAAATTTAACACACATGATGGGTAGTTTGTGTTGGAACTTGTGATATTTTGGTAATGGCCAATGTGCCTTTGCCCATATCCAATACAAATTTTAAAATTATTTTTGACCCATTAGGTGAGACAACTCATGGTTATACTCGTGGTGCTAAAATGTGGATAGAGTGGCCCATTAGTTGAGACAGCTCATAGGCTGCTGCATGAGAGTGCATGTGTGGGCCGCTGCATGAGAGTGCATGCATGTGTGAATAGAGTAAATGATAAGAACCACCACATTTGAGGCAAAGTCACCAAACACGCACCAAAATGCATGTTTTTTGGTGGTTTTTTTGTAAAGGATTGTCACCTTTGCCCCAAATGTGGTGGTTCTTTGTTATTTTATCTGTGTAGATATGAGCTAGCACAACGAAATTAGCGAGAGAGAGAGATACGAGGGGACAAGCGATGCCAGCCAGTGTATGCGGCGGCTGCTAATTAATGCTTGCCATATGTTCTCTGATCAGTAGGATATCTATAGCAGGGGCATTTTAGGCCATCTAGTTCTCAGATTAGTCCAGCTAAGCATCTTCTTGGTATATGTGATACACCCAAAACGTAGGCTAAAAAGAGACAAAGGGAGTACTAGGTTGTTCTGCCACTCACGCGCACTCCTCCTCCGACGCCGCCCGCCTCGCCATGCTTTGCCACGACGCGCGCGCCGTGGGTTGCGGTATTGAGCCGAGCTCATGTGTTTATTTTGCTCTTCGGGAACACTCCGGAAAATAACTTTTCTAGATATTTTCCATTGTCGTGTCCGTCTGGATTTACTCGGCTCTCCCTTGTCGCCTCGCATCTGGATTTCCTCGGTTCTCCCTTGTCGCTTTGGTCTGGGTTTCCTCGGCTCTTGTCCTTCAAAACTTATTGGTGAAGAAAGAGGAACTTATCCTTTATAAACAGAGGCACATTGGATACATATAATAAATAAGACATATACACACTTCCAGTTTTCAGTTCACTGAGCAGCTGTTTTTGTCTTCTCCATACTAGCCTGCGGCGTGCACGGCGGATAGGGACAGTAGGCCTCCATAACCTCTCCTCTCGAGAACCTGTACGAGTGAGAGGTGATCAAATTTTTGCGGAGCGCTCAGTGCGATTACTGGCAATCACGACGTTGTTCGGCGACGAGTTACCCGATGACAACTTCTTCCCGGAAATCAACAACATGGCCGATAACACAAACGCTACTACTGCTCAAACTGCACCTTACGTACCCCTAAACTTTCACTTTCAAATTCAGCTAGAATGTCTTGTTCTAGCATTTGGAGTAGATCTGGTCAGTTTATCTTGTATAAATACAATCAATTCATCTACTCTGTTAGTTTGCATGATTAGTTTAATTACTCTTTTATTAATCATGCTTTAGCAATTAATTTAGATTAAATCAAATGGATTGTTGCTCATATTTTTAACAATCCAAAAACCTTATTATAGGCAACTAGATTCACATAGCTACGGGATGGCGCATAAGAGCAGTTCTTTGGTTTCAAAATTTGAAATGCTATAGCGTCACTCTTGGCAAGCCCGAGGGAGAGATTTATGTTGCTCAAGAGGAGGCCTTTAAAAAAGCTGATACCATGTTTATGACGGCTCTTTTTAGTGTTCGTGGGGACAATATTATTGAACCGTATAAACCATTTAATAATGGCGATGACGTGTGGGATGCGCTCGAGGCCAAGTTTGGTGTCTCGGATGCTGGCACTGACTTGTATGTCATGGAGCACTTCTTTGACTACAATATGACCGGTGCGGTGACCCAGCATACCACTGCATGTGTAGTACACTATAGTCGTTGACATGACACCCACAGAACACCGTTCAGTAAGTATCACATCCCTCAGAGTGGTACAACACAAACATTACGGGTCCATATTACAAACATTCACACATTATTGTTTATTACAATACCAGAAGTTCAAGACTTTAAAAGGTTTCAACTTACAAACCAAAATATAAAGTATTTTAGCGGAATTTAAAAGTAGCAACTCCGACTAGGAGTTGAGCTCAGCAGCTTATTCTATAGAGTTCATGCTGCTCGGCTCCATTTGTTACTACTAACTAGGATACTTAGTTGGACTCATTATCGTCAACACCATAGCGGATTTCGTAATCCACTCCTTCAACACCTCCTGACAGGTCAGGCTCCTCGTAGAACACATCTTCTTGACATTCAGCTGCATACATTGGCACGTCTTCGGGATCCTTAGAGTCTAAGCAAGAGATCAAAAGAAAAGTTGAGTAACAGCGTTACCCAACAAGTTCATTATATGTAAGGTGGGAAGTTTGATGCTCTAACTATCACCTCGGACTATAAGTCCTTGGTACTATACAGTTTTCGTAATTCTTTCTTCAAATATTGGTTTTATTATGAAAATCTATGACCATCAGCCTTTACAGGTTGACCAGAACTTTCATGGAGTTCTTTTCCTGCCGCGTTCGTAGCTCCTTCCTGGAACAGGGAGTAACAAGTTACAATTCTTACACTCTCTAGAGGTGTGTTACTTTACCCATGAGAGATCAACTCCTTGTTGCACAACCGGGCGTACTTTCCCGTCCACAATTCCATGATGTGGGGCCCAGTAGTTGGTCCAAGCCAATCACTGCCCCCTTCGCGACCCCGCATTCCTCCTTGGTGTACACCATGCCCACATATTGGATTACGGCAATGGTTTTTACAAACCGTTATATGCCAGAACTATCGTGGGACGTTGAGGGTTCCCACCCATATGCCGCATATCCTCTACGAATTACCAATTAATACGCATGCTACGAGGATAACAGCCACGACCTGCACATCCGGCTTCATGCGAGAGGAAGAAGATACAACTGACTTCTCTTTTCCATTCCAAATCTCATGGCTAACGCGCAATATACGGCGCTAGAATCACTGATGTCAGGGGTTATAAAGTTCCTAATTGATCATTATTGTTGCAAATACAACCCTAAGTTCTATTGCTCCAATATATCATCACTTAGGATGACATCTATGATTTCTTTATTTGTGAAAATAATATTTTCTTACTTTGGAATATATATATGATAACACACAATTTGCAAATACTTTGGTAAAGACTCTTCAAAGGATATGAGCAAGTGATGAACTTGCCTTATGATGGCAAGGCAGTGAAGTCTGATGCTTGCACTAGACCTTGAGCTTTTATGTCTATAAAAACATCATTATTGCCCGGTAAGGACAATATTTAAAGAAGCAAAATGATTATGCAAAGTAATGTAATGCACTATTTAATTTTATACGTATTCTTCCTAATTATTTAAATTATAGAAATTCCTTTTTAATTAATTAAGGATTTATTAATATTTATTGCATATTGTACTCTTTTTATTTTATTTCTTTTTATTTGCATTTTATTGATTTAATAATTTCTTTAAGAATTATTATTTGAATACCAAATAGTTATGAAACATTTGTTTAGTATTTTTCTGAAATACTACAATATTAATATATAATGAAAGTGATTTTTATTTTTTTTATCAACTTTCAATAAATTTGTAAAATTCCATAAGGAATATATAAATTACAAAATTCTTAATAAAATTTATATGTCTAAAATTTTATCTCCTAATTTATTTGAATAATTTGGATTATTGAGAATCCAAAAATATTTTATTTATAATTTTTGGACTTTTATTTTATAGAATTTATTAAATTTCATGGGCATTTTGGTCTTTTTCAATTATTAAAACGGACTCTAAATGATTTGGGCTGGCGAGTTGGGTTTATTGGGCCCTTGTGGCCCAGTAGGGCAAAGGCAAAGCAACCACCCGAAGGGTATTGGCCCAACCCAGCCCAACACTCTTTGTCTTCTCTCTCGAGCTCACCCCTCTCCTTCTCCTTCCCCGACCCCGTGGTCAGTGGTGCTGTGCCGCTGATTCGCGCCTCCATGGACCTTCCTAGCCGCTGCCATGGTGCAGGATGAGGTTGTTTGACCCGCTCTACCCTCCTGTCCAATTGGATTTGGACTTGGAGCTCTCCTGTGGCTAGATCGATGCTGTCCCGAACCCTAGGGTTTGGGGTTGGCGTTGATCCTGCCGCCGCCGCTGCTGTCGTGCGCCGTGGTGATGTTCCTCACATCCAGGAGTGCCTAAGGTCACCGCCGTGGCGATGTGTGGGTTGCAGCGCCCCCCCTGGGGGTGCTCCCCGTGCCACCATGGTTGTCGGCCATCTCTGCTTCCTCTTCTAGTCTACAGCGAGGACCTACTGTAAGTTAATCCTCTCCCCTCGTGCTCTCTGTGCTAGGTCATCCTATGCTAGCTGTTGGTAGTGACCTTTCTGGTTACTGTCTTGTCTTGATTAAGATGATTTGTTCCACTTAGGGTTCATATCCTGCTGTTGATTAAATACTGGATGAATTGGGATCAAGTTTTGATGGTCCCTAAGCATGCTAAATGATTGTTAGCTGTGGCTTATGAAGGGTTTCGCGGCATAGTAAATCAAAATTTTCTACTGATGCGAACAGAGGGAAGCCAAGATCTAATCTAGGAGATGCAAACAACGAGAGATATTGGATTAGATCTTCATACCCTTGAAGATTCGCACAGCGGAACGTTCGTGGGAACGTGGGTGATGTAGTCGTACTCGCTTCTCCTCCTCGCGATCCGATCCGATCTAGCACCACAAGTGGCGATGCCTCCGTGAGATGCACACGTGCAGCACCTCGGCGTATCCTCCTTCCTTGGTCCAGCAAGTATGGTGGATAGATGGGTTGGATCTACAACGCGACGGCGTGGTGCAATTGGTGGAGAGTTTCTGCAGCAGGGCTTCGTGTGGCATCCCGCAAAACCACTACTAGAAAATCGCGTTGATTTTGTGCATTGCATCGTCATCATCATGTGTTGTTTGTCTAAAACTATTTTCGCAAAGCCTGTTTTGTTTTCTAAAATGCCCCATCTGTTATTCAAAACCAAAACCGGGTCTCCGGGATATTTTGTTTGTCGGCTATCGAATGGCAAGATCCATGTTTAAAACAAATAAAAGTTACAATTATTTTTAGCGGGGGCAGTCGAACGGTCCGAATGACCCGAACGACCACCCCCATTTTCTAATCGATCCACCTAACCCGCCCTAAAAATCCTACAGCTACCTAAAACCCTACCCACACCCAGCCTCCACCTCACCCTGGCCAATCACCATGTGCCACCTCGCCTTCCCCTATCCCCCAACCAACCAGGTGTTGCCACCTCATCCCATCTCTCTCCCTCTCTCACCCCCACAACCCTCTTCTCACCAACCAGCACAACCCACGCACGCACCCAATCCCGCGCCCCTGCCCCGATCCCCACGCTGCGCGGGTCCCACCCCTGTCGGCCCCTCCACTCGCGTCCCTCTCCTCCCCGCACGCACCCTCCCTCGTTCATCCTCCCAGCGAGCCCCGAGGCAGAGCTCGCCCCGCCGCCGCCAGGCATCCTCCGCCAGCCGCCCCGCCTCCCGTGATGCGAGCCCCGCCCGCCTCCGACCATCCCGCGCTCGCCTCCTCCCTCTGCTGCCCTCTCCCCAACCCCAGGGCCGCCCCACCGCAAGCCGCCGTGCCGCCCCTGGCCCTCACCCGCCGGCCCCGCTCCACCCAGCGCGCCGCCAGGCCCCATCGCCGCGCCCCTCCACCTGCTCTGCCTCGCCCCGACCCCGAGCCGGCGCAGTCGCCCCAGCGCGCCTCCACGCCGGCGCCGTCCCCTCCGTTCGGCCTCGCCGCCCCGCCCGCGACCACGCCTCTGCCCCTCCCCGTCGCCTCCTCGCCGCCGGCCGCCTCCGCGCCCCTGCCTGCTTCCCCCGAGCCGCCCGTAGCCGCCGCGTCCTCCGGCCCACCGCCGTTCCGCGCCCCTCCGCCCAGACCTCCGCTCCGGCGACGCCTCTCTGCCGCCGTCTCCTCCGCGCCCCGCGCCCTCCCTCCTGCCCGCGTCCGGCCCGGCCCGTCTCGCCGCCGCCAGTCATCTTCGTGGCCAACCTCCCGTGTCTCTGTGCTTTGGACGTCCATGGGTACCATGTTCGCATCCTCGGCTGCTGTTGCGAGTGCATTAGCGGCCCGCGCATCTTTGCAAGGAGTACCAAGTGCTAAACAAGGGCCAAACCAAGTTCTTCTGCGCCGTGAAGCCCGGGAGCGGAGAGAACCATGGCACCAGAAGATCCCTGGACCCGATAACCCGAAGGCTATGCCACTCAAGAGCTTCTCCTCGGAACCAAGACCCTCGGAACCGCCAAGATCGCCTCAGGGATCCCGAAGCCGAACCCCGTGGACCGACACGATCTCCTTCACGGACGCGACAAGTACTCCCTCGAGGACGCCGAGTACCTCCCCCGGATCCGAAGACCGCTAAGATCGCCACGGAACGGCAAGCTCTCCATCCCGGATACGTCAAGTACTTCATCGCGGATCGCCAAGACCTCCCTCTGTTATCCGAGAACGCATCCGTCGAGACCGAACCCGTCGAACCCTGGACCCCGAGACCGAACCCCGAACCCCGGAACCTCAAGTTCGTCGAGACCCCTCAATGTGTGCACCCTTTTCCGAAACCCTATTTTATAACATAATATAACTTGTCGCATATTAAATGTTCATGCATGCATATTGTCGTGTGGTTTGGGGGCCTTATGCCGATTCACCTAATAACTAAATATGGGGCCCATATGCGGGCAAATCTAGTCTCATATTGGCCTCATTTAAATTGGTGTAGCGAACCGGTGCTATATTTTGCCATGCTCAAACAACATTTAATTGCGGGGTTCTAAACAACTTGAACCACCTAATTAATTATCGGGACCCCGGTTCCGCTTAATCTGACCTAATTGCATCGCACCTTTGCCATGCCATACATCATACATGCATCATGCCGATCTTCTGCCGTTGTATTAAATAGCGCATCCGGTGTTTCTTCTAGTGTTTTGCTTCTTCGCGGATAAGGCCGTTGAGTTGATGCGAGTGTCGACCCGATCTTCGGTTGAACCCTTCGACAATGTTTTCAGGCGAGCATCTCCCTCTTTCTACCTATCTTACTTTTATAGTATTTACTTCCTTCCTGTTGATCTATTGCTACCTGTGTTGCGATGCTCTAGTTTCCGTACCCGTGATACCCCTTGCAGCCCTATATTGCCATGGCCACCTCCTATTACCTGTTGTTTGGTAGATAGTTGGACTTGCGCGTCGTAGTCGCTTGCTCAAGTGCTGTTGCGTGTCGTCAAGTACCACAGTTGTTGGAGAAGTGCCGCATGTCCAATGTTGGAGATGATCATGGTTTACTTATCGTTCACTTTAATTACTGTTTAACAACTAAAATTGAATTAAGCAGAGGCACCGGTGGGTGATAGGTAAGATTTGGTTTCCGACCGCCCACTTGTGTCCCGTAGGACCCGAGTTCTTGACACCTGTTCCGAGATCGAGCGCGCTAACCACAGTTGGGGAGATATGGGCCCCCCATTGATTATTACCTGATTTCAAAGTATTGTACTGGGGGCCACAAACTAGTTTGAGGTTTTATTTACTATCCTGTACTTATGCCATGTTTACCGCTTTATTTACGATTGTGTGAGGAGCACGCTGTACTGTTTAGGATCGGGCCACGTTTCGCGGTGTCGACAGTCCCCGTTTGGGGATTTGCTGTCGTTCACAGCCGTTTGCCCAAACCCCAGTCCGTCTCGGAGACCGGCCGACTTCGTTGCGGGTGTCGACTTGGTGGGGTGGCCCCCACGTACTTGCTTTGGGTCTGGGAACGTCGTGACTTAGGCCCCGCCGACATACCGATGGGTGTATGTTAACTGATCTGGCAAAAAGGGTCGAAGTGACTGTGGATACTTTGGTGCACCCCTGCAGGGTTTAATCTTTTCGAGAAGCCGTGTCCGCGGTTATGGACGACTTGGAGCACAGTGCTTGATCATAGACAACTATAACTAAAGTTTACTGTTATAAATTGACTTGTATCCGATTTGACTAGTAATCAGCCTCGCTACAACGGAATGGCTAAATAAAAGTACCAACAACTGCTGGGTTTTGGGTGATCTCATGCTAATTGTATCTGACTAGTAAGTGATGCCGCTATAACGGAATGGTTAACTAAAAGCACCCACTGCTTACTTTATCAGGATGATTATCTAAACCTGACTAGTAAAGTGCCGCAACTATAACTGAATAAGTAACACTGCCAACTGTGTGAGTTCCTTGGTTGACTTCCTCGTTTGGTCTCGAGGGGGAATGCCAGGATGGGATTGTTTGGTGTTAGTATCAGGCTGGTTCCGGATAGGTCTTTCTTACCCCTCTATGAGAGTCGCCAGTTTGTATCGAGTCTCTATAGGTTGTTTAGTGCATGCTGCCGCTGCCGCTTCAGTCCACCATACCTATGTAGGCGAGGACCGCCGAATTCTAGTCTCGCCGTGTACTGGCCTCAGTACTGACGCTCCTCTTTTTCCTTTGCCCTTTGCCGGCACCCCTTTTGTTTAAGCAGGTTTTGAGATCGACGCCGTTAGCAGGGTTACCCTTCCGGCTTGGCCTGGGCAGGGTTATGGACGCCATTGGTTATTCTTCAGGGCTCTTAGCCCCATTTCCGTAGCTGGACGCTATATCATTTTCAAGGTGATTTGGATCTTTGTATATTATATCTGTATTCTTGACTCATTGAGTCGCTGTTGTATATATCTGTTCTATGGGTCCCATCGAGGACTGTTGTGTAATGTTATTACTTCGTTTTCCACCCGCACGCCAGTGCCTGGTGGGCACCTTCGAATCGACTCTATGCGGGTTTGGCGGGCTTTCGCTAAAACTTGCATAGGGCCGATTCTGAGGGTGTTACAGAGTGGTATCAGAGCTCAGCAGTTGCGATACCCCACAAGTCCAGCCTGTAGGATAACCTAGCTAACGGCCGAAGTAGAGTGTCCAAAACTATTTTGAAAAAAACGGTTGGATAGTTCTGATTAGGTCTGATTTTACTCCTTACCCTCTGCTATTCTCCTCTTACCCCTACGTGTTTTGAATCCGCTCTCGTCTTTATCTTCGAGTCCAGGAATTCTCGTGGTTGGGTTTCCGTCGTACCTTCAGGGTTTCGCTTCCTCCTTTGGTAACGGTGTTGCTACATCTGATCTTCATGCGATCCGAGGAATCCTTCGTCTGTGGTACCATCCTTTGTTCCTTGTTTGTGCCTTCCGGTGTTTTCCGACGCGACGACATCATCCACGCTGGATCCGATGCAGAGTCTGCATCACTCCTTTGATTCTGAACCTCGCTTGTCGAGATCTTCAGTCTGAATCTTAAGGGTTGGTTGCATAATCTATCTGTTCGTGTACAGAGTAATGCTTTGAGTGCGGGATGGAGTCGCGACCATACCACTACTCTTATGATTTGCTTTGTATATAGACTGGTGGATCGATGCACTTCTTACTCCTTCCATGAAAGTTAGAGGTGGCCTTGCCTTTGACTTCGTCCGTTGTTTATCCGGAGTGCTCTCTCGACGATCAGGGACAACGACCCCTTGTTAGTGGTGTCGCGAAGCTCTACACGAAGTGAGAAGACGCAGATCGCCGACCTTTATTCCGGTACCATGAGGCGGATCTCGAGGGCGAGATCCATTGTTAGTGGTGTCGAATTGTGGCATCCCGCAAAACCACTACTAGAAAATCGCGTTGATTTTGTGCATTGCATCGTCATCATCATGTGTTGTTTGTCTAAAACTATTTTCGCAAAGCCCGTTTTGTTTTCTAAAACGCCCCATCTGTTATTCAAAACCAAAACCGGGTCTCCGGGATATTTTGTTTGTCGGCTATCGAATGGCAAGAGCCATGTTTAAAACAAATAAAAGTTACAATTATTTTTAGCGGGGGCAGTCGAACGGGCCAAATGACCCGAACGACCACCCCCATTTTCTAATCGATCCACCTAACCCGCCCTAAAAATCCTACAGCTACCTAAAACCCTACCCACACCCAGCCTCCACCTCACCCTGGCCAATCACCATGTGCCACCTCGCCTTCCCCTATCCCCCAACCAACCAGGTGTTGCCACCTCATCCCATCTCTCTCTCCCTCTCTCACCCCCACAACCCTCTTCTCACCAACCAGCACAACCCACGCACGCACCCAATCCCGCGCCCCTGCCCCGATCCCCACGCTGCGCGGGTCCCACCCCTGTCGGCCCCTCCACTCGCGTCCCTCTCCTCCCCGCACGCACCCTCCCTCGTTCATCCTCCCAGCGAGCCCCGAGGCAGAGCTCGCCCCGCCGCCGCCAGGCATCCTCCGCCAGCCGCCCCGCCTCCCGTGATGCGAGCCCCGCCCGCCTCCGACCATCCCGCGCTCGCCTCCTCCCTCTGCTGCCCTCTCCCCAACCCCAGGGCCGCCCCACCGCAAGCCGCCGTGCCGCCCCTGGCCCTCACCCGCCGGCCCCGCTCCACCCAGCGCGCCGCCAGGCCCCATCGCCGCGCCCCTCCACCTGCTCTGCCTCGCCCCGACCCCGAGCCGGCGCAGTCGCCCCAGCGCGCCTCCACGCCGGCGCCGTCCCCTCCGTTCGGCCTCGCCGCCCCGCCCACGACCACGCCTCTGCCCCTCCCCGTCGCCTCCTCGCCGCCGGCCGCCTCCGCGCCCCTGCCTGCTTCCCCCGAGCCGCCCGTAGCCGCCGCGTCCTCCGGCCCACCGCTGTTCCGCGCCCCTCCGCCCAGACCTCCGCTCCGGCGACGCCTCTCTGCCGCCGTCTCCTCCGCGCCCCGCGCCCTCCCTCCTGCCCGCGTCCGGCCCGGCCCGTCTCGCCGCCGCCAGTCATCTTCCTGGCCAACCTCCCGTGTCTCTGTGCTTTGGACGTCCATGGGTACCATGTTCGCATCCTCGGCTGCTGTTGCGAGTGCATTAGCGGCCCGCGCATCTTTGCAAGGAGTACCAAGTGCTAAACAAGGGCCAAACCAAGTTCTTCTGCGCCGTGAAGCCCGGGAGCGGAGAGAACCATGGCACCAGAAGATCCCTGGACCCGATAACCCGAAGGCTATGCCACTCAAGAGCTTCTCCTCGGAACCAAGACCCTCGGAACCGCCAAGATCGCCTCAGGGATCCCGAAGCCGAACCCCGTGGACCGACACGATCTCCTTCACGGACGCGACAAGTACTCCCTCGAGGACGCCGAGTACCTCCCCCGGATCCGAAGACCGCTAAGATCGCCACGGAACGGCAAGCTCTCCATCCCGGATACGTCAAGTACTTCATCGCGGATCGCCAAGACCTCCCTCTGTTATCCGAGAACGCATCCGTCGAGACCGAACCCGTCGAACCCTGGACCCCGAGACCGAACCCCGAACCCCGGAACCTCAAGTTCGTCGAGACCCCTCAATGTGTGCACCCTTTTCCGAAACCCTATTTTATAACATAATATAACTTGTCGCATATTAAATGTTCATGCATGCATATTGTCGTGTGGTTTGGGGGCCTTATGCCGATTCACCTAATAACTAAATATGGGGCCCATATGCGGGCAAATCTAGTCTCATATTGGCCTCATTTAAATTGGTGTAGCGAACCGGTGCTATATTTTGCCATGCTCAAACAACATTTAATTGCGGGGTTCTAAACAACTTGAACCACCTAATTAATTATCGGGACCCCGGTTCCGCTTAATCTGACCTAATTGCATCGCACCTTTGCCATGCCATACAACATACATGCATCATGCCGATCTTCTGTCGTTGTATTAAATAGCGCATCCGGTGTTTCTTCTAGTGTTTTGCTTCTTCGCGGATAAGGCCGTTGAGTTGATGCGAGTGTCGACCCGATCTTCGGTTGAACCCTTCGACAATGTTTTCAGGCGAGCATCTCCCTCTTTCTACCTATCTTACTTTTATAGTATTTACTTCCTTCCTGTTGATCTATTGCTACCTGTGTTGCGATGCTCTAGTTTCCGTACCCGTGATACCCCTTGCAGCCCTATATTGCCATGGCCACCTCCTATTACCTGTTGTTTGGTAGATAGTTGGACTTGCGCGTCGTAGTCGCTTGCTCAAGTGCTATTGCGTGTCGTCAAGTACCACAGTTGTTGGAGAAGTGCCGCATGTCCAATGTTGGAGATGATCATGGTTTACTTATCGTTCACTTTAATTACTGTTTAACAACTAAAATTGAATTAAGCAGAGGCACCGGTGGGTGATAGGTAAGATTTGGTTTCCGACCGCCCACTTGTGTCCCGTAGGACCCGAGTTCTTGACACCTGTTCCGAGATCGAGCGCGCTAACCACAGTTGGGGAGATATGGGCCCCCCATTGATTATTACCTGATTTCAAAGTATTGTACTGGGGGCCACAAACTAGTTTGAGGTTTTATTTACTATCCTGTACTTATGCCATGTTTACCGCTTTATTTACGATTGTGTGAGGAGCACGCTGTACTGTTTAGGATCGGGCCACGTTTCGCGGTGTCGACAGTCCCCGTTTGGGGATTTGCTGTCGTTCACAGCCGTTTGCCCAAACCCCAGTCCGTCTCGGAGACCGGCCGACTTCGTTGCGGGTGTCGACTTGGTGGGGTGGCCCCCACGTACTTGCTTTGGGTCTGGGAACGTCGTGACTTAGGCCCCGCCGACATACCGATGGGTGTATGTTAACTGATCTGGCAAAAAGGGTCGAAGTGACTGTGGATACTTTGGTGCACCCCTGCAGGGTTTAATCTTTTCGAGAAGCCGTGTCCGCGGTTATGGACGACTTGGAGCACAGTGCTTGATCATAGACAACTATAACTAAAGTTTACTGTTATAAATTGACTTGTATCCGATTTGACTAGTAATCAGCCTCACTACAACGGAATGGCTAAATAAAAGTACCAACAACTGCTGGGTTTTGGGTGATCTCATGCTAATTGTATCTGACTAGTAAGTGATGCCGCTATAACGGAATGGTTAACTAAAAGCACCCACTGCTTACTTTATCAGGATGATTATCTAAACCTGACTAGTAAAGTGCCGCAACTATAACTGAATAAGTAACACTGCCAACTGTGTGAGTTCCTCGGTTGACTTCCTCGTTTGGTCTCGAGGGGGAATGCCAGGATGGGATTGTTTGGTGTTAGTATCAGGCTGGTTCCGGATAGGTCTTTCTTACCCCTCTCTGAGAGTCGCCAGTTTGTATCGAGTCTCTATAGGTTGTTTAGTGCATGCTGCCGCTGCCGCTTCAGTCCACCATACCTATGTAGGCGAGGACCGCCGAATTCTAGTCTCGCCGTGTACTGGCCTCAGTACTGACGCCCCTCTTTTTCCTTTGCCCTTTGCCGGCACCCCTTTTGTTTAAGCAGGTTTTGAGATCGACGCCGTTAGCAGGGTTACCCTTCCGGCTTGGCCTGGGCAGGGTTATGGACGCCATTGGTTATTCTTCAGGGCTCTTAGCCCCATTTGCATCTTGTCCGTAGCTGGACGCTATATCATTTTCAAGGTGATTTGGATCTTTGTATATTATATCTGTATTCTTGACTCATTGAGTCGCTGTTGTATATATCTGTTCTGTGGGTCCCATCGAGGACTGTTGTGTAATGTTATTACTTCGTTTTCCACCCGCACGCCAGTGCCTGGTGGGCACCTTCGAATCGACTCTATGCGGGTTTGGCGGGCTTTCGCTAAAACTTGCATAGGGCCGATTCTGAGGGTGTTACACTTCGCCTACACGCAGTTGGGAGGGAGAGAGAGAGGAGGGCAGCAGGGCGACTAGGCTTGAGCGGAAGGTGTGTGTGTGTGGGGGGGGGGGTGCGCCCCAGCCCTCTATATATAGAGGGGTGGGCGCCTTCCCTAACCCCTCCCCCAAGCCCAAGGCCGGCGGCCAAAGGAGGAAGGAGTGGGGGCAAGGAAACCCCCCCCCCTTCTAGAAGCTCCAACTAGGGTTTATCCCTAGTTTGGCCGGCTGGGCCCTATGGGGACTTGTGCCCCTGGCCCAATGCGGCCAGGGCACTCACTCATAGGCCCATGCCCCCTCCCGTAAGGTGGGGCCACGTTGGTCCCCTTCCGGAAGGTTCTAGAAGCTTCCGGTACAATACCGATTAACCCGGAACAATTCCGAACTCCAAAAACTGCACTGCCTTATATGAATCTTATTCTCCGGACCATTCCGGAACCTCTCGTGATGTCTCGGATCCCATCCGAGACTCCGAACAAAAACTCATAAACCAATTATCCAATCTATCCTAGCGTCGAGACACGTTAAGTGTGTGACCCTTCGGGTTCGAGAATATGCGGACATGATCTTCTATCAATAATCAACAGCGGGGTCTGGAAACCCATATTGACTCCCACACATACATCGATAATCATATCGGATGAACCACGATGCCAGGATTCAATCAATCCCATATATATATTCCCTTCGTCTCGCGATATTTTACTTGCCCGAGATTTGATCGTCGGTACCGTCATACCTAGTTCAATCTCGTTAACAGCAAGTACTTTACTCGTTTCGTAATCCAATATCACTTTGTGATTAACTCCTTAACCACATGCTTGCAAGCGGTGTTGATATCGATTATCGAGTGGGCCCGAAGTATATCTCTTCGACTTGGGAGGGACAAATCCCATCTCGATACACACAACCCAACAGATACTTTCCGATCACCTGAGAGACACCTTTATGATCACCCTCTCATAGGATGACGTTTGATGACCTCAAAGCTTTCTTCCGGTACCAGGGAGTTGCATTATCTCATGGTCTAAGGAATACAATATTTGACATAGGAAAAGCTTCGCAAATACGAACACAATGACACGATCTAATTGCTCTGCTTTGTTTGGGTCTATCCATCATATCATTCTCCCAATGATATGATCTCATTATCAATTGACAACTCATGTCTATGGTTAGGAAACCTTAACCATCATTGATCAATGAGCTAGTCCATAGAGGCGTACTAGGGACATGGTGTTGTTCACAAACCACACAAGTATTAAAGTTTCCGCTTAATACAATTCTAGCATGGAATATAAACATTATCATGAACAAGAATTATAATAATAACATCTTTATTATTGCCTCTAGGGCATAATTCCAACAGTCTCCCACTTGCACTAGAGTCAATAATCTAGTTTACATTTGGCAACAATCTCACACCCATGGCACTGAGGTGCTGATCATGTTTTACACGTGGAAGAGGTTTAGTCAATGGATCTGCGACATTCAGATCTGTATGTACTTTGCTAATCTTCAGATCTCCATCTGCTATATAATCTCGGATTATATGAAACTTGCGGTTGATATGCTTGGTCTTTGGATGATATCTTGGTTCCTTAGCGAGTGCTATGGCGCCAGTGTTGTCACACAATATCTCCAGTTGGTACAATGCACTTGGAACCACGCCAAGCTCAGTGATGAAGTTCCTGATCCAAACTCCTTCACTTGACTCTTCTGTAGCAGCCATGTATTCCGCTTCTACTGTAGATCCCGCGATCACGCTTTGCTTGCAGCTTCTCCAGCTCACAGCTCCTCCATTCAAAATATACACGTATCCTGTCTGAGATTTAGAATCATCCTTGTCGGTGTCTAAACTAGCGTCGACGTAACCTTTTACGACGAGCTGTTCATCACCCCCATAGACTAAGAACATTTCTTTAGTCCTATTTAGGTACTTTAGGATGTTCTTCACGGCTGTCCAGTGTTCCACTCCTGGATCACTTTGATATCTGCTTGTCAAACTAAGAGCATTGGACACATCCGGTCTAGTACACAGCATGGCATACATGATAGAACCTATGGCCGAGGCATAAGGCACTTTGCTCATAGCTTCCCTATCATTCACCGTAGCTGGACACTGAGCCTTGCTCAATATCTTACCTGACAACATAGGCACTGAACCTTTCTTTGCCTTATCCATTCTGAACCTTTTCAGAACTTTGTCTAGGTATGTACTCTGTCTTAAAGCTATCAGGCGTCTTTGTCTATCTCTATAGATTTTGATGCCCAATATATAAGTAGCTTCACCTAGGTCTTTCATTGAAAAACACTTGTTCAAATAACTCTTCACATCGTTAAGCATGTTAATGTCATTTCCAATAATCAATATGTCATCCACATATAGTACCAGAAATGTCACCGAGCTCCCACTCAATTTCTTGTAGATGCAAGCTTCGTAGCAATTTGGAACAAATCCAAAGCTCTTGATCACTTGATCAAAACGAAAGTTCCAACTCCGAGATGCTTGTTTCAGTCCATAAATGGAACGCTGAAGTTCGCATACTTTATCAGCATCCTTAGGATCGACAAAACCTTTAGGTTGCATCATATACAACTCTTCATCAATGTTGCCATTGAGGAAAGCAGTCTTGACATCCATCTGCCATATTTCATAATCATGAAACGCAGCAATTGCTAATAAAATCCGAATGGACTTAAACATTGCTACGGGAGAGAAAGTCTCATCGTAGTCAACACCTTGAACTTGTCGAAAACCTTTCACGACAAGCCGTGCTTTATAGACGGTAACATTACCATCCGCGTCCGTTTTCTTCTTGAAGATCCATTTGCACTCAACGGCCTTTCGGTCGCTAGGAGGGTCCACCAAAGTCCATACTTGGTTTTCGCTCATGGATCCCAGTTCGGATTTCATGGCGTCTAGCCATTTCTCAGAGTCTGGGCTCATCATCGCTTCCTCATAGTTCGTAGGTTCACTGTCTTCTACTAACAAGACAGTCAAGACAGGGTTGCCGTACCACTCAGGAGGGGCACGTGACCTTGTCGACCTGCGACGTTCAGTAGCAGCATCGTCTGAAGCTTCATGATCCTTGTCATTAGCTTCCTCTATTGTTGGTGCAGGCGGCACCGGAACAATTTCAGGTGTTGCGCTACTCTCCAACTCAAGAGAAGGTTCAATAACCTCGTCTAGCTCTACTTTCCTCCCACTCACTTCTTTCGAGAGAAACTCCTTCTCAAGAAAGGAACCGTTCTTTGCGACAAACACTTTGCCTTCGGTTCTGTGATAGAAGGTATACCCAATAGTTTCCTTAGGGCATCCTATGAAGACGCATTTCTCCGCTTTAGGTTCGAGCTTGTCCGGCATCAACTTCTTGACGTAAGCTTCGCATCCCCAAACTTTAAGAAACGACAACTTAGGTTTAGCACCAAACCAGAGTTCATACGGTGTCGTCTCAACGGATTTAGATGGAGCCCTATTTAAAGTGAATGCAACGGTTTGTAATGCATAACCCCAAAATGATAACGGTAAATCAGTAAGAGACATCATCGATCGGACCATATCTAATAGGGTTCGGTTCCGGCGATCAGACACACCATTGCGCCGTGGTGTTCCAGGTGGCGTGAGTTGCGAAACGATTCCGCTTGCTTTAAGATGCGTGAGAAAATCATAACTCAAATATTCACTTCCATGATCGGATCGTAGAAACTTAATCTTTCTGTTACGATGGTTCTCCACTTCATTCTGAAATTCCTTGAACTTTTCAAATGTTTCAGATTTATGTTTCATTAAATAGACATACCCATATCTACTTAAGTCATCGGTAAAAGTGAGAAAATAGCGATATCCACCGCGTGTCGAAACACTCATCGCTCCGCATACATCGGTATGTATGATTTCCAACAAGTCCGTTGCTCGCTCCATCATACCGGAGAACGGGGTTTTGATCATCTTGCCCATGAGGCATGGTTCGCATGTGTCAAATGATTCAAAAGCAAGAGACTCCAAAAGTCCATCAGAATGGAGTTTCTTCATGCGTTTTACACCAATATGACCTAGACGACAGTGCCACAAATAAGTAGTATTATCACTATCTACTTTGCATCTCTTAGCCTCAATGTTATGGATATGTGTTTCATCCCTTTCGAGATTTAGAAGAAATAAACCATTCACAATAGGTGCATGACCATAAAAGATGTTACTCATATAAATAGAACAACCATTATTCTCCGATTTAAATGAATAACCGTCTTGCAATAAACAAGATCTAGAAATAATGTTCATGCTCAACGCAGGCACATAATAACATTTATTGAGGGTTAAAACTAATCCCGAAGGTAAAACTAAGGAGAGCGTGCCGACGGCCATCACATCAACTCTTGATCCGTTGCCAACGCGCATCGTCACCTCATCCCTCGCAAGTTAGCTCCTGTTTCGAGTTACAAATATTAGCAACTGAACCAGTATCAAATACCCAGGCACTACAACGAGGGCTAGTAAGGAAAACATCAATAACATGTATATCAAATATACCTTTGATGGTGCCAGCCTTCTTGTCCGCTAAGTACTTCGGACAGTTGCGCTTCCAGTGACCCTTGTCCTTGCAATAGAAGCACTCAGTGTCCGGCTTAGGACCAGACCCGAGCTTCTTCTCAGCAGGGGCAACGCGCTTGCCGCCGCCTTTCTTGAAGGGCTTCTTTGCACCCTTACCTTTCTTGAAGGTGGGGGGCTTGTTGACCATCAACACATGATTATCCTTTTTGATGTCCACCTCCGCAGCCTTCAGCTTTGCGAAGATCTCGGTGATCGTATCAGTGGAACCAATCTGATTGTGAGTCACTACAAAACTTTTGTAGCTGGGAGGGAGTGATTGCAGAACCCTGTCAATCTTGAGCTCCTCTGGAATCTTGTAGTCCAGTTGCTCAAGGCGTTGAGTGTAGCCCTACATCTTAATGGCGTGCTCACTAACGGAACTCCCTTCCTCCATCTTGCAGTTAAACAACTTCTCAGAGATCTCATATCTCTCAGAACGGGCTTGAGTCAGAAACATGGTTTTCAGCTCCTCGAGAATCTCAAAGGGCCCGGGATAGTCTTCAAAACGATTTTGAAGGTCCGATTCCATAGCAAACAAAGTGGTGCTCTTAATCACACCATAATCATCTTTGCGCGACTGATAGACAGCTTTCTCATCAGCCGGCGCAGTAGCAGCAGGGGCGTCACCTAACGCATTCTCAAGGACATAGTCCTTTTGACCGCCAGAGAGAATGATTCTCAGATTGCGGAACCAGTTGGTGAAGTTAGACCCATTGTTTTTAAGCTTTTCCTTCTCAGCAAAAACGTTGAAGTTGAAGTTGGACTTAGCCATTTGATCTACAATATTTGCAAGTACAAATTAGACTATGTTCATGATAAATAGTTCAACTTTTAATCAAATTACTAGATGAACTCCCACTAAATTCAACATCCCTCAAGTTGTTTAGTGAACACGATCCAAATTCACCACACCTAATCCGATCTTCACGAGAAGAGATGTGGTTTCAATGGTGGACAACGAAGTGTCGATCATATCATTCATATGACTCATGCTTAACCTTTCGGTTCATGTGTTCCAAGGCCATGTCTGTACATGCTAGGCTCGTCAAGTTAGACCCAAGTATTTCCGCGTGTGCAAAACTGGCTTGCACCCGTTGTATGTGAACGTAGAGTCTATAGCACCCGATCATCACGTGATGCTTGGACACGACGAACTTTCGCAACGGTGCATACTTGGGGAGAACACAGTTTTTATCTTGATCTTTAAGTGAGGAATCATCTTATAATGCTACCGTCGCGATCTAAGCATAATAAGATACATAAAAGGGATAAACATCACATGCATATAACTTTATGTGACATGGTATAGCCAATCTTCGCGCAATGATCTCCATCTTGTGCGTGCCGGCATGATCTCCATCACTCCACCATGATTGCCTACAAAACATTACAAAACATGATCATCGCATATTATACACATCACATCTTGGGCCATACCATATCACAGAAAACACTCCTTGGAAAAACAAGTTAGACGCCTCTACTTTGTTGTTGCATGTTTTACGTGGCTTATGGGAGTAGATGCTAAGAACGATTCTTACCTACGGAAAGCCACAACGGTGATATTATGGTTGCCAAACTCCGGTGTAAATCCCATGACAACTATAGTGAGAGAAACTGGCATCCACCAGCCGCATGTGTAGAACAAGCCACACGTCAAGTGCAGAGCCGGTCTCGCGAACGACGTCGCGTAAGGTTGGCCTGGACCGCTTCAATCTCACTATCCCGCGTCATAAGAAGAACACAAACAAGAGGCTTGCAACAGAAAACATCAACACCCGCAACAACCATGTTGCGTTCTACTCGCGAAACACATCTACGCATAGATCTAGCTCTGATACCACCGAAGGGTTTCGCGGCATAGTAAATCAAAATTTTCTACGGATGCAAACAGAGGGAAGCCAAGATCTAATCTAGGAGATGCAAACAACGAGAGAGATTGGATTAGATCTTCATACCCTTGAAGATTCGCATAGCGGAACGTTCGTGGGAACGTAGGTGATGTAGTCGTACTCGCTTCTCCTCCTCGCGATCCGATCCGATCTAGCACCACAAGTGGCGATGCCTTCGTGAGATGCACACGTGCAGCACCTCGGCATCTCCTCCTTCCTTGGTCCAGCAAGTATGGTGGAGAGATGGGTTGGATCTACAACGCGACGGCGCGGTGCAATTGGTGGAGAATTTCTGCAGCAGGGCTTCGCCTACACGCAGTCGGGAGGGAGAGAGAGAGGAGGGCAGCAGGGCGACTAGGCTTGAGGGGGAGGTGTGTGGGGGGTGCGCCCCAGCCCTCTATATATAGAGGGGTGGGCGCCTGCCCTAACCCCTCCCCCAAGCCCAAGGCCGTCGGCCAAAGGAGGGAGGAGTGGGGGCAAGGAAACCCCCCCCTTCTAGAAGCTCCAACTAGGGTTTATCCCTAGTTTGGCCGGCTGGGCCCTATGGGGCCTTGTGCCCCTGGCCCAATGCGTCCAGGGCACTCACTCATAGGCCCATGCCCCCTCCCGGAAGGTGGGGCCACGTTGGTCCCCTTCCGGAAGGTTCTAGAAGCTTCCGGTACAATACCGATTAACCCGGAACAATTCCGAACTCCAAAAACTGCACTGCCTTATATGAATCTTATTCTCCGGACCATTCCAGAACCTCTCGTGATGTCTCGGATCCCATCCGAGACTCCGAACAAAAACTCATAAACCAATTATCCAATCTATCCTAGCGTCGAGACACGTTAAGTGTGTGACCCTTCGGGTTCGAGAATATGCGGACATGATCTTCTATCAATAATCAACAGCGGGGTCTGGAAACCCATATTAACTCCCACACATTCATCGATGATCATATCGGATGAACCACGATGCCAGGATTCAATCAATCCCATATATATATTCCCTTCATCTCGCGATATTTTACTTGCCCGAGATTTGATCGTCGGTACCGTCATACCTAGTTCAATCTCGTTAACAGCAAGTACTTTACTCGTTTCATAATCCAATATCACTTTGTGATTAACTCCTTAACCACATGCTTGCAAGCGGTGTTGATATCGATTATCGAGTGGGCCTGAAGTATATCTCTTCGACTTGGGAGGAACAAATCCCATCTCGATACACACAACCCAACAGATACTTTCCGATCACCTGAGAGACACCTTTATGATCACCCTCTCATAGGATGACGTTTGATGACCTCAAAGCTTTCTTCCGATACCAGGGAGTTGCATTATCTCATGGTCTAAGGAATACAATATTTGACATAAGAAAAGCTTCGAAAAGATGAACACGATGACACGATCTAATTGCTTCGCTTAGTTTGGGTCTGTCCATCATATCATTCTCCCAATGATATGATCTCATTATTAATCGACAACTCATGTCCATGGTTAGGAAACCTTAACCATCATTAATCAATGAGCTAGTCCATAGAGGCGTACTAGGGACACGGTGTTGTTCACAAACCACACAAGTATTAAAGTTTCCGCTTAATACAATTCTAGCATGGAATATAAACATTATCATGACAAGAATTATAATAATAACATCTTTATTATTGCCTCTAGGGCATAATTCCAACAGCTTGTTGCTTATGATTAGTTGTGATGATGCTAGTGGTTTATCAGATGATTCTATGGATTAATTTTTATATGGTGAGATGGTAAAGTTGCTCTAGAAGCAATACTTGGAATTCTAGTGGTTTAATAACACACCACTGTCATTTCTTGGTTAATGACAGTGAGTGTTGTGTGATGAAGTCATTGTATTAGCACTGTTGGCATCAAGAATTCATATGTAGTTTGAGATCAAATGGTTTCAAATAGTGAAGATATACATAGGGATTTTTTGAATTATGATTCCTGTGATGACAGGAAAATGATTTGTAGTTGGTTGGTTGAATCTGTGAAGATTGAATGCTTAACCTGATTAATGTAGAATTGTTCTTATGACACCAACTTTGTATGGCACACAAGATTAGATTCTATTTCTTGGTTTGATTTGGTTCAAGCTTAAGATGAGTTTGGCATTAAATATAAGTAGAAACTTCTTTTCTTAAATCCCTAAGACCCATGATGTTGGTCTGAGGTTTAGGGATTAATCCTTTAACTTGTTGATTCACATGGATGGGTTCTGGTAGTGATACCAGCTATTGTTTCTTGAATCAAAGTTTGGGAAAAATGATGGTAGGCTTGCTCACTTGTATATATCCATAAGTTTAAATTCTAAGGTGCTACTCCTGGGTGCTTTCTGACAGTTTGAACAATAGACATATCATGTATGCTTGTCTAATCTTAGACAGATAGATCATGTGATGGTCTATTTTACTCACCACTGTCACTTGATGTTGGGGTTTCCTGTGGTTGATCTTGGGCTAACTTGATCTGATGCTCTCCTGGTATTCTAGCTCATGGCTTGTCCTTGATCTAGCCCTTCACATCATGGTCATGATAGCTTGATCTTGGTCTTGCTATCCACCTGATCTAAACCCTCCTTATGTGACCATTTTGGTGGTGTGATTCAGAGTTTTGGTTGGTGTGATCTAGCTTGGCTTTGGCTTTGGCTTGGTTGAGCTGGTGGTTGTTGTTCTTGGTGTGTATGAACAATGGAATGGTGTGGGAGTGGTTTCCCACGGCTGTGTTGATGGTTTTGTTTGGTTGTGTTGTTGCTGTGGTGCTGGCAGCACACACCATGCAGTTTGGTGTGTGTGCTGCCTATGTGTCTGCCACACAAGTTGTGGATATGTTCTGAATTTGAAAGTTACTTTCATCAGGTTACCTTTTACCTAGCTGGTGAAACTTGCCCCTCCTTGCTGTTTATTTGACTTATGGCTTAAAATTATGAAATATACATTCTTTCATATTGGTGAAACTTTCCCCTTAAATACTCAATGATGAAAAAGTGAACAATGCACTTCACTGTCAACTCTGAGAGTAAAAGTAATTCTAATCCTAACCTTCTTTTTCTTTTAAGTTTCTTTTTGTTTTGCAGGTACCAGATTTGAAGTTCAAGACTTTAGTTTAGGTTTTTATTTTTCTTTATAGATTAGTCACTTGTAATAACTCTCATATTCAATTGTAATCTTTAATTTATTCTTTTGTAATAAATATTGTACTATTATCAATAAAGAAGTATTATTCTTTATTTATTTGCTATTGTAAAGATTGTTGATGATTTTCATACGTTACATTTTTGTAACTTATTTATTGAATAAAATTATGAAATGGAGATTCATATTCTTAATTGCTCTCTTTATATAAAGTTTGAGTTATTATTGGTTAACTCTTAATTAAATCAAATACTCAAACATTATTCAAAAATTCTTTTGAATTATAATTCAAACACTCAAGTTTTAAATTCAAATTTCATTTCCCAAAACACATAAGTCCACAAAGATCATATCAAAGTCTATAACAATCATCCTTCAAGACTATACCTAATCTCAAAGTATGAAAGTAACCTTGATCACTTTAGGTTTTTATTTGGCGAAAAATTTACCCACATTTTCACAGATGCATGCATGCAACATTTCAAATTCCTAAATCTACCCTTCGTTAGTTCCTAAATGCTGGAATGTTACAGAATTCCCCCTTAAATTAAACTTCGTCCCGAAGTTTGTTGAGGTGTACCTGAATAGTTCTGGATAGGCTTTTCTTAAATCCTCTTATTTCTCCCAAGTGGCTTCCCTTTCAGGGTGATGTTCCCACTGTACTTTGCAGTACTTGATTGCTCTATTCCGCAACCTTTTCCAGTTTTCTTCCAAAATTTTACAGGGCTTTTCAACATAGGTCAAGTGTGCTTGTAGTTCTATCTCCTGATGTGTGATTGCATCATCCGGAACTTTCAAACATTTACGAAGTTGTGACACATGGAAAACATTACGCACTTGAGCTAATCTTGACGGTAACTCTAAATCATAAGCTATAGTTTTGTTCTGACTCAATATCTTGAATGGTCCAATATATCTTGGACTCAATTTTCCTTTAACTCCGAACCTTTTCACCCCTTTCATTGGACTTACTTTCAAGTATACCATATCTCCCACTTCTGGATGCCATGATCTTCGACTTTGATCAGCATAACTTTTCTGCCTACTCTGTGCTATTTTCAGTCTATCCCTGATCATATCAATGATATCTCGTCTTTCCTTGATATAGTCCGGTGCAAACTCCTTGCTACTTCCAAGATCATACCAACATATTGGTGATCTACACTTCCTTCCATACAGAACCTGATATGGAGCTGCCTTCAGACTACTCTGATAGCTATTATTATAAGAAATTTCTACCAATGGTAGATGATCTTCCCATGTACCTCCAAAATCTAATGCACAAGCTCTTAACATGTCTTCTAGTATTTGATTTGTTCTTTCTATTTTACCTCCTGTCTCAGGATGATAGGCTGTGCTGAAATCTAACTTTGAACTAAGTGCTTCATGCAATTGCTTCCAAAATGCTGAAGTAAACACTGATCCCCTATCAGTTACGATCTTTTTGGGTACTCCATGCTTACTTACTATCTCTTTGATGTAAACTTCTACTAACTTCTCGGCATCATCTTTTTGATTTACCGGAATAAAATGTGCACTTTTAGTGAGTCTGTCCACAATTACCCATATCATATCCTTCCTTTTTGGTGTCATGGGCAATCCTGTGATGAAGTCCATACCTATTTCTTCCCACTTCCATTCGGGAATTTCCAAAGGTTGCAACGGTCCTGCTGGACTTTGATGTTCAGCCTTCACCCTTTGGCAAGTATGGCATTCTGATACATATTTAGCAATGTACCTTTTCATGTTATTCCACCAGAATAGTTCTTTCAAATCCATATACATCTTAGTACTTCCCGGATGTATAGAATATGGTGTTTCATGTGCTTCTCTGAGTATGACATCACGAATCTCAGTCACATTTGGAACACAAAGACGGTCTTGAAACCATAAAGACTCATAATCTCCAAGGCAAAAAACTGATTTTTGCCCTTGAGATATCCTCCGAATTTCCTCAGCAATAAAAGGATCTTTTGCTTGATGTCTAAAAATTTCATGCTTAAGATCACTGTCCTGCTTTGCAACTACCTGCATAGTAGCTAATCCTCCAAGAACCTCTATTCTGATGAATTGAAGCTCTAATATTTCAAAGTCCATTTGTAACTCTTTTGGTAGCTCCCTATTGCTAGGCTGAATATATGCACTCTGTCTGCTTAAAGCATCAGCTACAACATTTGCTTTCCCCGGAGTATAGTTGATTGTTAAATCATAATCTTTGATTAGTTCCAACCAACGCTTCTGTCTCATATTCAATTCCTTTTGAGTGAAGAAATATTTGAGACTTTTATGGTCAGTGTATAACTCACATCTGGCTCCGTAAAGAAAATGCCTCCATCCTTTTAGCGCAAAAACCACTGTTGCTAACTCTAAATCATGAGTTGGATAGTTGACTTCATGTGGTTTCAGTTGTCTTGAACCATAAGCAATCACTTTCCGATCTTACATTAACACACAACCCAAACCTTCTTTAGATGCATCACAGTATATTGTGAAGTCTTTTTCATGTTTCTTGAACTACTAAAATTGGAGCTGTGGTTAACCTAGTCTTCAACTCCTGAAAACTTGCTTCACACTTCTCATCCCAATTGAATGGTCTATTCTTTCTTAATAATTTGGTCATTGGTCCAGCTATTTTGGAGAAACCTTCAATGAATATCCGGTAATAACCAGCCATTCCTAAGAAACCTCGAATTTGCTTCACATTGGTCGGTGCAGTCCACTCTAATACTGAATGAACTTTAGATGGATTTACAGCAATCCCATATTTACTGATCACATGGCCGAGGAATTCTACCTCATCTAGCCAAAATTTACACTTACTAAACTTAGCATAAAGTTTATGTTCCCTTAGTGTCTGCAATGCTCAAATGATTAGCATGCTCTTCCTTATCCTTGGAATATATCAGAATATCATCAGTAAAGACTATGACGAATTTATCCAGATATGGCATGCAGATTTTGTTCATCAGATTCATGAATATTGCCGGTGCATTGGTCAAACCAAATGGTACAACCAAGTATTCATGGTGTCCATATCTTTAGACAAATGCTGTCTTTGGAACATCTTCCGGTTTGATTTTTATTTGATGGTATCCAGATCTTAAGTCGATCTTTGAAAATACTCCGGCTCCTTTCACTTGATCAAACAAATCTTGAATCCTTGGTAAAGGATACTTATTCTTGATAATAATATTGTTCAGATTTCTATAATCCCCACACATCCTTCTTCCACCATCCCTCTTATCCACAAAGATTACTGGTGTTCCCCATGGAGATACACTTTCCTGAATAAATCCTTTTCTAGTTAACTCATAAATTTGCTCTTTGAGTTCTTTTAACTCTTTGGGTCCCATCTTATATGGTGCTTGATCTATTGGTGATGTACCAGGAATTAGATAAATAGTGAACTCTATCTCCCGATCTGGTGGCATTCCCGGTAGCTCTGCTGGAAAAACATCTTGAAATTCATTTACTATAGGAATATCTTCCAATTTGACCTCTTTCATCGAGTTCAACTGCAGATCCACCATGATATGACTGTGCTTATCTGCTTGGTAAACTATCCTTGCTCCACTTGGAGTTTTGATTGAGACAGTTTTCTCCTCACAATTTATCTGAGCTCCATGCTCCATCATCCAGTCCATCCCCAGCACTACTGCAATTCCCTTCAAAGGAATCACATAAAGGTCTGCAAAGTATGTACAACCACAAATCGAGATAACTTGATCTTGTTTGATGAGGCGTACAATCACATTTCCCCTGCCTTAACTACAGTCATAGGGTTTTCTAACGTTGCCCTTCTAATCCCGAATTTATCATAGACTTCTTCAGAAATGAATGAAGTAGTTGCACCAGTATCAAATAGAACTTTGCCGGGATTGGTAAGGATATTGAGCGTACCTATCACTGCATGCTCCAAATTATCCACCTCCTCGAGAGTTGCACAGTTCAGTTTCTCGGTAGGTCTATTCCTCTTGCCATTATTGTTCTTGCCATTATTTCCTCCTTTATTGGGCTGTCCATTTCCTCCATTGGTTTGTCCTCCTCCCTTGGTAGGCCAACCTCCTGGTGGTTTGCTCAGACAATCGGGCTTGATATGCCCCTTCTGACCACAACCGTAACAGATCACTACAGGCTTTTTGCATTCCCTCTGGAAATGCCCTGGAATTCCACAATTTTTACAAATAACATTCCTTCTTGGATTGGATTGATTTCCACCGTTGCCCTTGTTATTGTTATTGTTGCCATAGTTCTCGTTCTGAGGTTTGAACTCCATATTAGGTTTAGGTTTGCTTGCCTGAATTCTCTTGGTTTCCTTCTTGGCTCTCTTCCTCCTATCCTCTTGGACATTCTTATAATCATCTTCGAAAGTAATGGCTGCATCCAGCAACTGCTGATAAGTTTGCTTATTAGCTAATCTTAGATGCATTTTCACAAATGGGTTTAATCCACGCAGAAAACGCTTCTTCCGCTTCTCTTCGGTGTTAACATCCTCCTCAGCATAGCGAGACAGTTGACTAAACTCTCGGATATACTTCATAACACTAGTATATCCCTGCTGAAGCTTCTCAAATTCTCTCCGCTTTAACTCCATAACACTCTCCGGAACATGATATTCACGGAATCTCTGCTTCAACTCCTCCTTGGTGAACTCCCTTCCTGGTTGTTGCATGGCCAACTAATTCTCCCACCATGATGCTACAGGTCCAGTCAGAAGATGAGTTGCATACCTCAATTTCTCCTCATCATTGCAACCTACAGTCTTCAGTTTTCTTTCTGTATCTGCCAGCCAATCTTCTACATCCACTGGTTCTGGAGTTGATGCAAAAGGTAACGGCCTTGCATTTTGGAAGTCAGAAAGATTTACTCCTCCACCTTCAGGTGCCCTCTGATTTGCTCGTCCCAGCAGCTCTTCCATGAACTTGTTCTTGGTCTCTTGCATCATTTGCATACACTGCATAAAATTCTGCTCCATTAACGGCCTCATTGGTGGTGGTGGTGGCAATGCTCCCTTATTTGCTACATCTGCATCTGCCTTCTCCTTGGACTCCCGCTCCATCCGTTGCTGCTCAGTTTCGATTTCTACACCCGTATCCATGACCCTCTAGTCTTGCAACATAAAGCAAATACTCATAATTACATCATGCACATGTGTTATGAGCTCGACGTTACGCACAGAACTAGTCACACAATGAAGATCCAAAGAAAATCCAAATATGCATTTCACATATTATACATATTATCATAATAATACAAAGTCATTACAACATATACCATATAGGTATAATCATGACACTACCTTATTTATCTAACTATCTTATTTCCTTGGAGTACAATACACGGTACTTGATATCGCTAACTAGTTGCCTCCTTCTAGTAGTAACTACGCTCATCATACATGCCTGATGTCCAACCGTGATGATGTGTCGTTCGTCGCACAGTTTGTGAAACAAATGGCCTTCCAGAAGGAACATACTCAGTATCTGAAGTGTCAGGACTTGAGTCATTACTCAATCTGAGCGCATTGACTCCCTCCAGCTCAGCTGAAAAGTCTTCAGAAACATATTCAACATTATCTCCCGCTTGCATCTCCTGAGCTTCATTCCTTGAGTTGTCAACAGGATACGCAGATCCTGCTGCTTCCCAGGTGCTCCTTTGGGCAAGATAGTTAAACACTGGATAATGTATATTCCCTGGGTTTTGAGAAGATGTTGATGATTCAAACACTCTCTCCTCAGGATCCTCTTCTTCATCATGAGTGTCTATCGACATGGCATTTCTACTACTGTTACTAGGGTTAATTCTTGCACCCATCCAGCTAGACTGTCCAACATTTCTGTTAGAACCATCTGTGGACATCTGGTGTTCGTAAGATCCTTCATATGATCCCCTTCTCCAACCATCAGAATTCTCAATAGGAAGTTCTAAATCAGAACCTTCCTCTGAACCCTGTGGTATTGCATACCTCGTATCCATAGTAGGATCATGTATAGGTTCAGTACTTGGTGAATAAGGATATGGTATAAAAGATTCAGGATCTATAGGTATATCCTTAAAGATAGGTATTGCACTACTACTGCTTGCTTCCTTTTCCAACTGGATTGCTAACTGCTTCCTCCTTTCCGGATCAGTTATATCCTCTAACATGTCATTTTTATCTTCGACAATCACTTGATGTGTCTTATACAAAGACGCAACGAGTGTTCGGTATCTATCCATAAACTTGGAAGCTAACCTAGGATGCTTCTTAACCAAAGTAAGATGATCCAGTATAGGCTACGAGTCTATAGAATCATGAGGTATCACAAAAAATGTGCTACCTTCTAACTCCTTGGTTTTATACTCCCGGATATTGGCTACCTCCTCCACAACGGCAACATGATATGCTGCTAAGTGACTCCTACCTTCACCTATAAGTAGATCGTGATATAATCCAAGCTCCTCTAGAAGTTGGATACTCACATGATACTTGGATAACATCCGGCCATCATAGTAGGTTAGTGTTCACTGGAATTCTAGTTGGACAACTAAAAATCTTTAAAATTTGACGAAGTTGGTCTGTGAATGATCCTTGATAATCATCAAGAGTCTCCTCTTTCCTTACCAAAGTCTGTTTTGGAAACTTTGGTGCCATAGCTCTGTATATCAGAAAAATAGTTTTGATTAGTAACCAATAATACATTGCATCATAACAATGAATTATCACACTAAAATATATAACGGAAGATTCTCATTTGAATAAACATTATAATACTTTTAGAGAATTCTATATCGTTGTTACACTCTCCTACAGGTAATACCCTTTACTAGGTTTCCAACCTAAGGTCAAAGAAATTTGCTCTGATACCAACTGTGGTGACCCAGCATACCACTGCATGTGTAGTACGCTATAGTCATTGACATGACACCCATAGAACACCGTTCCGTAAGTATCACATCCCTCGGAGTGGTACAACAGAAACATTGCGGGTCCATATTACAAACATTCACACATTATTATTATTAAAATACCATAAGTTCAAGACTTCAAAAGGTTTTGACATACAAACCAAAATATAAAATGTTTCAACGGAATTTAAAAGTAGCAACTCCGACTAGGAGTTGAGCTCAGCAGCTTATTCTATAGAGTTCATGCTGCTCGGCTCCATTTGTTACTACTAACTAGGATACTTAGTTGGACTCATTATCGTCAACACCATAGCGGATTTCATAATCCACTCTTTCAACACCTCCTGACAGGTCAGACTCCTCGTAGAACACATCTTCTTGACATTCAGCTGCATACATTGGCACGTCTTCGGGATCCTCAGAGTCTAAGGAAGGGATCAAAGGAAAGGATGAGCAACAACGTTACCCAATAAGTTCATTATATGCAAGGTGGGAAGTTTGATGCTCTAACTACCACCTCGGACTATAAGTCCTTGGTACTATGCAGTTTTCGTAATTCTTTCTTCAAAGATTGGTTTTATTATGAAAATCTATGACCATCAGCCTTCACAGGTTGACCAGAACTTTCATGGAGTTTCTTTCCTGCCGCGTTCGTAGCTCCTTCCCGGAACAGGGAGTAACAAGTTACAATTCTTACACTCTGCAGAGGTGCGTTACTTTACCCATGAGAGATCAACTCCTTGTTGCACAACCGGGCGTACTTTCCCATCCACAATTCCATGATGTGGGGCTCAGTAGTTGGTCCAAGCCAATCACTGCACCCTTCGTGACCTCACATGCCTCCTTGGTGTACACCATGCCCACATATTGGATTACGACAATGGTTTGTACAAACCGTTAGATGCCAGAACTATCGTGGGACGTTGAGAGTTCCCACACATATGCCGCATATCCTCTATGAATTACCAATTAATATGCACGCTACGAGTATAACAACCACGACCTGCACATACGGCTTCATGCGAGAGGAAGAAGATACAACTGACTTCTCTGTCCCATTCCAAATCTCATGGCTAACGCGTAATATACGACGCTAGAATCACTGATGTCAGGGGTTATTAAGTTCCTAATTGATCATTATTGTTGCAAATAGAACCCTACATTCTATTGCTCCAATATATCATCACTTAGGATGACATCTATGATTTCTTTATTTGTGAAAATAATATTTTCTTACTTTGGAATATATATATGATAACACACAATTTGCAAATACTTTGGTAAAGACTCTTCAAAGGATATGAGCAAGTGATGAACTTGCCTTGTGATGGCAAGGTAGTGAAGTCTGATGCCTGCACTGGACCTTGAGCTTCTATGTCTACAAAAACATCATTATTGCCCGGTAAGGACAATATTTAAAGAAGCAAAATGATTATGCAAAGTAATGTAATGCATTATTTAATTTTATATGTATTCTTCCCCATTATTTAAATTATAGAAATTCCTTTTTAATTAATTAAGGATTTATTAATATTTATTGCATATTGTACTCTTTTTATTTTATTTCTTTTTATTTGAATTTTATTGATTTAATAATTTCTTTAAGAATGATTATCTGAATACCAAAAATCTTATGAAACATTTGTTTGGTATTTTTTTGAAATACTACAATATTAATATATAATGAAAGTGATTTTTATTTATTTTTATCAACTTTCAATAAATTTGTAAAATTCCATAAGGAATATAAAAATTACAAAATTCTTAATAAATTTATATGTCTAAAATTTTATCTCTTAATTTATTTGAATAATTTGGATTATTAAGAATCCAAAAATATTTTATTTATAATTTTTGGACTTTTATTTTATTTTCTATAATTTATTAAAGTTTAGGGACATTTTGGTCTTTTTCAATTATTAAAACAGACTCTAAATGTTTTGGGCTGGCCAGTTGGGTTTATTGGGCCCTTGTGGCCCAGTAGGGCAAAGGCAAAACAACCACCCCGAAGGGTATTGGCCCAACCCAGCCCAACACTCTCTGTCTTCTCTCTCGAGCTCACCTCTCTCCTTCTCCTTTCCCGACCCCGTGGTCAGCGGTGCTGTGCCGGCTATTCGCGCCGCCATGGACCTTCCTGGCCACCGCCGTGGTGCAGGATGAGGTTGTTGGTCCCGCTCTACCCTCCCGTCCAATTGGATTTGGACTTGGAGCTCTCCTGTGGCCAGATCGATGCCGTCCCGAACCCTAGGGTTTGGGGTTGGCGTTGAGCCTGACGCTGCTGCTGCTGTCGTGCGCCGTGGTGATGTTCCTTGATTCCAGGCGTGGCTAAGGTCGCCGCCGTGACGATGTGTGGGTTGCAGCGCCCCCCTGGGGATTCTCCCCGTACCGCCATGGTTGTCGGCCATCTCTGCTTCCTCTTCTAGTCTATAGCGAGGACCTAATGTAAGTTAATCCTCTCCCCTCATGCTCTCTTTGCTAGGTCATCCTATGCTAGCTGTTGGTAGTGAACTTTCTGGTTATTGTCTAGTCCCAATTAAGATGATTTGTTCCACTTAGGGTTCATATCCTGCTGTTGACTAAATACTGGATGAATTTGGATCAAGTTTTGATGGTCCCTAAGCATGCTAAATGATTGTTAGCTGTGGCTTGCTGCTTATGATTAGCTGTGGTGATGCTAGTGGTTTATCAGATGATTCTATGGATTAATTTTTATATGGTCAGATGGTAAAGTTGCTCTAGAAGCAATACTTGGAATTCTAGTGGTTTAATAACACACCACTGTCATTTCTTGGTTAATGACAGTGAGTGTTGTGTGATGAAGTCATTGTATTAGCACTGTTGGAATCAAGAATTCATATGTAGTTTGAGATCAAATGGTTTCAAATAGTGAAGATATACATAGTGATTTTCTGAATTATGATTCCTGTGATGACAGGAAAATGATTTGTAGTTGGTTGGTTGAATCTGTGAAGATTGAATGCTTAACCTGATTAATGTAGAACTGTTCTTGTGACACCATCTTTGTATGGCACACAAGATTAGATTATATTTCTTGGTTTGATTTGGTTCAAGCTTAAGATGAGTTTGGCATTAAAGATAAGTAGAAACTTCTTTTCTTAAATACCTAAGACCCATGATGTTGGTCTGAGGTTTAGGGATTAATCCTTTAACTTGTTGATTCACATGGATGGGTCCTGGTAGTGATACCAGCTACTGTTTCTTGAATCAAAGTTTGGGAAAAATGATGGTAGGCTTGATCACTTGTATAGATCCATAAGTTTAAATTCTAAGGTGCTACTCTTGGGTGCTTTCTGAGAGTTTGAACAATAGACAAATCATGTATGCTTGTCTAATCTTAGACAGATAGATCATGTGATGGTCTATTTTACTCACCACTGTCACTTGATGTTGGGGTTTCCTGTGGTTGATCTTGGACTAACTTGATCTGATGCTCTCCTGGTATTCCAGCTCCTGGCTTGTCCTTGATCTAGCCCTTCACCTCCTGGTCCTGATAGCTTGATCTTGGTCTTGCTATCCACCTGATCTACCCCCTCCTTATGTCACCATTTTGGTGGTGTGATTCAGGGTTTTGGTTGGTGTGATTTAGTTTGGCTTTGGCTTGGTTGAGCTGGTGGCTGCTGTATTTGGTGTGTATGAACAATGGAATGGTGTGGGGAGTGGTTTCCCACGGCTGTGTTGATGGTTTTGTTTGGTTGTGCTGTTGTTGTGGTGCTGACAGCACACACCATGCAGTTTGGTGTGTGTGCTGCCTATGTGTCTGCCACACAAGTTGTGGATATGTTCTGAATTTGAAAGTTACTTTCATCAGGTTACCTTTTACCTAGCTGGTGAAACTTGCCCCTCCTTGCTGTTTATTTGACTTATGGCTTAAATTTATGAAAGATACATTCTTTCATATTGGTGAAACTTGCCCCTTAAATACTCAATGATGAAAAGTGAACAATGCACTTCACTGTCAACTCTGAGAGTAAAAATAATTCTAATCCCAACCTTCTTTTTCTTTTAAGTTTCTTTTTGTTTTGCAGGTACCAGATTTGAAGATCAAGACTTTAGTTTAGGTTTTTTCTTTTCTTTATAGATTAGTCACTTGTAATAACTCTCATATTCAATTGTAATCTTTAATTTATTCTTTTGTAATAAATATTGTACTATTATCAATAAAGAAATATTATTCTTTATTTATTTACTATTGTAAAGATTGTTGATGATTTTCATATGTTACATTTTTGTAACTTATTTATTGAATAAAATTATGAAATGGAGATTCATATTCTTAATTGCTCTCTTTATATAAAGTTTGAGTTATTATTGGTTAACTCTTAATTAAATCAAATACTCAAACATTATTCAAAAATTCTTTTGAATTATAATTCAAACACTCAAGTTTTAAATTCAAATTTCATTTCCCAAAACACATAAGTCCACAAAGATCATATCAAAGTCTATAACAATCATCCTTCAAAACTATACCTAATCTCAAAGTATGAAAGTAACCTTGATCACTTTAGGTTTTTTTTTGGCAAAAAATTTACCCATATTTTCACAGATGAATGCATGCAACATTTCAAATTCCTAAACCTACCCTTCGTTAGTTCCTAAATGCTGGGATGTTACAGACTTCCTTTCTTAAATTAAATTTCGTCGCGAAGTTTGTTAAGGTGTACCTGAATAATTCTAGATAGGCTTTTCTTAAATCCTCTTCTTTCTCCCAAGTGGCTTTCTTTCAGGGTGATGTTCCCACTGTTTTATAGTTTTCAGTTCTTGCAAGGTCCTTCTCTAGTTTGTAATCATAGCACCGCTAATGAAAGCGCACCGTCCAGACCCTTTGGCGTCTATCCCTTATTCAAAAAGCATTGTATGGAATTTGGCATATGTACATGGTATAACATGGCCTGTGTCCATGGATTACCGGACAGTACGCCCTTTTCCTTGTCGAAATTTATAAATTTCAAAGGTCGGCGTCGCCGCGGCAGCCTTTCCGCGCACCACGTTGCACGACACGTCCCCGAGACCGGACGTGGACTACAGTCTACGGCCGACGCGGTGGCCCCAACGTCCGACCGAGGTCACATGCGCGCCGAAGCCGACGCGCTTCATGGTTCCCGGTTCCTCCCACACAAATCCCGCGTCTCACCCGCATCCGCTGCGCGCGCTCCAATCGGAAGCACCGCCTGTGGCCGGGGCCGCTGTGACCATTTTCCATTTCTTTGGTCTGCTCCGACGGCTGCCGCGTAGAATGGCTGGACATCGGAGCACCGGAGCGCCGCCGAACGCGACGCCTTGTCCAAATCCTAGTTCAGTCACAGTCAGGACACAGGACTCCCGACGTGTCGCACGGCCGTCACGGCACCGTACCGAGAGACGGAGAGGGGCGCCGCATCCGATCCCTCCCCACCAAGGTCCGTCAGCGTGCAGTAATTTCCCACGGCGCGGCGTCTCACTCTTTCCTCCCCGCGCACGCTGCCACCACTGCGCCCTGCTATTTATACCACCGCCGCGCCGTACACAGATCGCCTCGCCACCGCCGCTCGACTCCCACCTCAGCCAGCCATGGCCGCCGCCGGCCGGTTTCTCCCCTTGCTCCTGCTGCTCCCATTACTCCTCGTCGGCGTGGCCGCGGCGGCCGCCTCCAGTGTGACGTACGACCACCGCTCCCTCATCATCGACGGCCGCCGCCGCCTCCTCATCTCCGCCTCCATCCACTACCCCCGCAGCGTCCCCGCGGTACGTACCCTGCTCCTACCACTCCCCTTCTCACCCAGCAGTGGCTGCATTTAAGTCACTCCGGTTGCTGCGCGTGCTCGCAGATGTGGCCCAAGCTGGTGGCCGAGGCCAAGGAAGGCGGCGCCGACTGCATCGAGACCTACGTCTTCTGGAACGGCCACGAGACCGCCCCCGGCCAGGTCCGCCCGCGCCCTTCAGTTTTCTTTACTGCATTTAGCCCGTTCGTCGCGGGCGGGGGGCGTATTTTGAAATTTTTGACTGGTGCTGCAGTACTATTTCGAGGACCGCTTCGATCTGGTGCAGTTCGCCACGGTCGTCAAGGACGCCGGACTCTACCTGATGCTGCGCATCGGCCCCTTCGTCGCTGCCGAGTGGAACTTCGGGTCCGTCCTCCGCTTTCTCGCGTTTCACTGACCCTGTCTGGATGTGTAATTCTGCATGTTCATTGGCATTCTGTTTCTGTGTGTGTGTGTGTGTGTGTGTGTGTGTGTGTGTGTGTGTGTGTGTGTGTGGATTTCAGGGGCGTGCCTGTGTGGCTGCATTACGTACCTGGGACGGTGTTCCGGACCAACAACGAGCCGTTCAAGGTGGCCGCGGCTTCTGAATTCTGCAGTGCTTTGTGGTAAACTTACTGGTCTGGGTCATACATAATCCGAGCGTTATCATTTTTGGATGCAGTCTCACATGAAGAGCTTCACCACCAAGATCGTGGACATGATGAAGAAAGAGCGGTTTTTCGCTTCGCAGGGAGGGCACATCATCCTAGCTCAGGTTGTGATTTCAGTCAACTCTGAGACTGATGTTGGTCACATTTGACAGCAGTAGATTATCTGAAGATAAACTTGTGCGTTCCAGGTTGAAAACGAGTACGGAGATTATGAACAAGGGTATGGAGCTGGTGGCAAGGCGTATGCGATGTGGGCAGCCAGTATGGCTCTGGCTCAGAACATTGGCGTCCCTTGGATCATGTGCCAGCAATACGATGCTCCTGAACATGTGGTTAGTTTCTGGCTTCTGATATTATCTTTTAGACTTTTTGTACATCAGTTAGGAATGGGTTGCCTCATCGAACATAGTACGCAAATTGCAATAGATATGGCATCATATTTTTTTGGATAGACTAGCACAACTGAATGTTTTCTTCGCTAGAACTGCTGCTGCTCTCAGGACTGTTAGTGCTCCATTCCAAAAAATCATGATTATTTCTTCTAAAAAGGAACTTGGTTATGTGATGAGCAGCATCCTGGTATCTATACATGCATGAGCTTGGTAGTTGAGACATAATAATATGTGATAAAGTTCTTAGCAAATGCAGTACGAGATCTTTTTTGGCAGATCTATTTATTGTTGCCCTAACATTTGCAGATAAACACTTGTAATAAATTCTACTGCGACCAATTCAAGCCAAATTCGCCAACCAAGCCAAAAATTTGGACAGAGAATTGGCCAGGATGGTAATGCATTTGGCACACTTGACACTTCCATTAGCAGCTGATTAAAATTTACAGTTACTTAGCCTGCTATTGATCATAACACAGTATGGAGCAAATGCTGGACTTCATTTTTTTTATCTCCCTTATTCCCAAAAGCGGAAGGGAATAATCTCTTGCATCTTGTTAATTTCTATTCTTTGTGTAGGTTCCAGACTTTTGGTGAAAGTAATCCTCACAGACCCCCTGAGGATGTTGCATTTTCTGTTGCACGTTTTTTCGGGAAAGGTGGCAGCGTTCAGAATTACTATGTGGTATTACCTTGTACACAGTTTGCATTCTAACTTGCCTTGTACACAGTTTGCATTCTAACTTGATTCTTAAAAAAATAATCATAGTCCAACTTCACAAAGGATCACACTTCTCATATTCTAATTTGACAAAGACACTGATATTTATCTGGTCAAGCACATGAAATCATATTCAGTTGGTAGCGTTATGTATGCTGATTTCATCCTACTGAAAATTGACCAAGTCTATTGACCTTTTGAAGTACCATGGTGGAACAAACTTTGATCGTACTGCTGGAGGACCGTTCATTACAACTAGCTATGACTATGATGCACCAATTGATGAATATGGTTGGGCTCTAATGGTCTTGGATCCATCAGTAATCTTATGCCTGGAACCATCTTGACATTGTTCATTGATCTGGATTTTCAGGCCTTAGGCGACTTCCAAAATGGGCACATCTGAGGGAGCTTCACAAATCTATAAAATTATGCGAACATAGTCTGCTTTATGGAAACTCAACGTTACTTTCTCTTGGATCTCAACAAGAGGTAAGCTTTATTGTCTTCCGCTGGGATATAAATGATCGAACGCTGTAAGATCTCCAGTTATTTATGACATACTCACCTCCACAAGCTTGGGCTCCTTTTAGTCCAAACGATAAGCAAAATCCATCTGTCTTGTAAATAGAACCTTATGCTTACATGATACATACTGCTTTATAAATGTAGAGCCCACATATTGACTACATCTGTCAACCTATCTGTGTTAAACTCACCATTCTCCTTATGTTTATCCCCCTTTAGATTAATTTTATCCTCTACTACCTTATACAACAAAAGTATCAACTTTTGCTTGCAGGCTGATGTTTACACTGATCACTCAGGAGGATGTGTTGCGTTCCTAGCTAACATTGATTCAGAAAAGGACAAAGTTGTCACTTTCAGGAACAGACAATATGATCTTCCTGCTTGGTCAGTTAGCATCCTACCTGACTGCAAGAATGTAGTTTTCAACACTGCAAAGGTATTCCATTTTCCATTTAGTGGTTTTGAGAATTAAATGTCATTGAAATGGATGGATAACATACTTCTCAGGATATGGAACAGAAAATAGCAGTAGAATTTAAAAGGAGAAAGTATATAGGGGACATCAGATTATTCAATGCTTAGCTGAGAAACACAAGATTTAGCACACCACTTATTCTTATAACTTTGGTTCTCTATTATTAATCATCTTTAGGTTCGATCTCAAACTTTGATGGTGGACATGGTTCCGGAAACTTCTCAAGCATCAAAACCTGATCATTGGAGCGTTTTCACGGAGAGAATTGGGATTTGGGATAAAAATGATTTCGTACAAAATGGATTTGTAGACCATATTAATACAACAAAGGACTCTACTGATTACCTGTGGCATACAACAAGGTTGGTTTACTACGGGCTGTTTCATGTGTGCTTATTAAGTATGTCGGTAAGCCTGGTATCAACCAAAGAGGAGAGGTCTTAGTATTATTTATGTTCCACTATAATTTCTCTGCACCATTCTATCCACTTCCAATTCTGAATGTGGCCCATTCTTTTAATGAAATTTGCAGTTTTAATGTGGACAGAAGTTATCCTGCTGGGAGCCATCCAGTTCTTAATATTGACTCCAAAGGCCATGGTGTTCATGCTTTCCTGAATAATGTGCTCATAGGTCTATTCTTTACTCTACTTTATGCTGAGAAACCATATAAAATATTATCTTTGAGTATGCGTTTGCTGGGATGTTTCTCCATTTCTAGTTCAGCCTATTTGGATCTTTCGACTTCCAAGTATCAACATTTTCTGCATGGTCAAAATATATCCTTAAGAAGTGAACGTTTGTTTGCACTAGCGCCATTATGACAATTTTCCGAAGGGTTGTTGAATTGCACATTGTTGGCAGTGACTTTCACCCTTAGATGCTAGTTGTTTGCAATTTGCATTTCTCTTCAGTTTGAGTTGCTTTGTCATTACACTATCATACATCTCTTCCTCAGGTAGTGCATATGGTAATGGCTCAGAATCAAGTTTCAGTGTGCATATGCCCATCAACTTGAAGACTGGGAAGAATGAAATTGCACTACTGAGTATGACTGTTGGATTGAAAGTAAGTGTCTACCTGTACAAACGGTTTAACGTTGCATTATATGTATGCTGTTCTTTACACGTCCATGCTGTTTTATGTGTATACATATGCCAGTTTACACACTTCAGTGAAGAAACTTTTGTCAAGGTCACTTCATGTTAAAACTGCTTATCTGATCGGACCTTTATGCACTTTATAAGAGTGCAGGGCCCTACTATGAATGGGTAGGAGCTGGCCTTACAAGCGTGAAAATCTCTGGAATGAAAAATGGAACCATAGACTTGTCTTCAAATAATTGGTCATACAAGGTACTGTCGTCGAGATTCTTTATATGAAATTTCAATTGAGAACCCAATATGGAAGTACATCGTATTACCTCTGTTCCAGAAAAACTTCTTACATTTAGAAACGGAGGTAGTATTTCTTAGCACCTATTTGTTTCGACTTTACTGATTTTTATTTCTAGAATTTGAGATAATCCAGATAGGTGTTTATCTGTGCTTCTGTTATGTATTTGTTGGTAGATTGGGTTGGAAGGTGAACATTACAGTTTGTTTAAGCCCGATCAGGGGAATAACCAAAAGTGGAGGTCACAATCTGAGCCACCAAAAGATCAGCCTTTAACATGGTACAAGGTAACATTTTACTATCTTTATTCTCCATGAATTATTCACATCCTATTATGTGTACTAATCCAGCATACTTCTAGGTAAATGTTGATGTTCCACAAGGAGATGACCCAGTTGGGATAGACATGCAGTCTATGGGGAAAGGCCTAGTTTGGTTGAATGGAAATGCCATAGGGAGGTACTGGCCGAGGACCAGTTCTAGTGATGAGAGGTGCACTCCCAGCTGTGACTACAGAGGACAATTTTCTCCAAACAAGTGCAGGATTGGATGTGGGAAGCCAACCCAAAGATGGTAATGTAACTGACATTAGGCACAGCTCACCATCCTAATTATGTTCTGTTCATTATTCTCACATTATTTCTGTTTTACTTGTAAAATAAACAAGGTACCACGTCCCAAGGTCATGGTTTCACCCATCAGGGAACACTCTTGTGGTTTTTGAGGAGCATGGTGGGGATCCCACGAAGATTACATTCTCGAGAAGAGTTGTGACAAGTGTCTGCTCCTCTGTGTCAGAGAACTATCCTTCCATAGACCTGGAGTCTTGGGATAAAAGTATCTCAGATGATGTCCGAGTTGCAGCAAAAGTAGAGCTGTCTTGCCCCAAGGACAAAAAGATCTCTTCAATTAAGTTCGCGAGCTTTGGAGACCCCAGTGGAACCTGTAGATCCTATCAACAGGGAAGCTGCCACCATCCAAGCTCTCTATCTGTTGTTGAGAAGGTAACATTTGCAATTTCTTGATGTAAAAATTGAACAGGATACTAATCTTAGAGACTGGGAACCATCAAATCTGACTTTTTAGGGGTGTCGATGCATGTAGATTTGAATCAGTGCGCATGTAATTAGTCTTAAAATTTGATGACTGCCAGTTCTAATTCTGACTTCGCAGACTGCAGTTGTGGTACAACTGTAATGAGATTAGACAATGTAGGAGGTTTTAGTTTCCCATTTCGAAGCTGCCATCCGAGTTGTCTACTAACTATTTCTGTATTCTAGCCCTTCCTGTATCTAAAAAAGGAGATCTTGATTTAGTTTACCATGCCAACTCTGTATAGTATTTCCTAACCAGTCCATTATTCTCTGCAGGCCTGTCTGAACACCAATAGCTGCACAGTTTCATTATCAGAGGAGGGATTCGGAGAAGATATATGCCCTGGCATCACAAAAACACTTGCCATTGAAGCAGACTGTTCTTAGTAAGTTCTGCCCAGATAAGAGTCCCACCACCACAAATCTGCTCGTCAAAAATCAAATTCGGAAAGCTGTAGTTCTGGCTGCATTTACGTGATATAACCTGGAAGTGGAGGTCTACCTAGATCTAGGTTCATATTTCTTGTGAGCATGATGTTAGCCTTTGTTTCATCGAGATTTCCTGATGTACTTTTGACAAGTGACAACTCAGGATATTTACCATACAAAGCTCATTATACCTAATGTAGCTATGAGTTCAAAACCATGAGCAAACTACCACGAATCATATTGGACAATGCATCATGAACGTTCTGCATCAACAGTGTTGGGATGCTGATGTACTGTGAGGACTCTCTTAATTAATTATGGCCGTCAAGTTCAGTGCACATATTTCCTTTCATATCCCCCTTGAATTGAGTTGTTGCTCTCTTTGGCGATCTTCGTTGACTCGTGGTCGTGGACAGTAGATCATAGTCACAGATAGGTGACATCTCAGCCAATAGAATCATTTCTCCCAACTCTTGTCCTGTAGCATTGGATCAAGTTGAGCTTGATTTTTTTTTGTACCTGCACAAGCCCTTGTCTAGTACTCCGTACGTATTCCTTTTTCATGTGATTTTAGCTCTAAAGCATCCGATTGAAAACTCTCAGACTCTTCCTTGACTAATAGACAAGTAATTTTGAGTTTTTTTTTATAAAAATGGAGGTAGTAAAAGTTTTGCTCCAATTGACGAGGGTGCCTTGTATACTACTGTAGCCATCATCCAGCTATTTCTCTGCTTTTAGCCCAAGCTTCTTGTTGTCTGAAGCTGGCGCAAGAAAACTCCTCACAACAGAAGCATTTGAATGCTAGCATTTCTCCTTGAACATTTATCCATCTAATAGACCCGAAACTCCTGTTGGAATATTAGGCATAATTTTCATGATTAATTCCAAAATATAAATCATAACAACAGGAGCTACAATCACGTGAACCTTTAACATACTAGATGTATTGATTAACATGAACAGTAGCAGAATATACGCACTCGAAGTCGTTGTTGGTGCAGCGTTTGTAGTAGGCTGTCGAAGAAGTCGGCGTTGAAGACGACGAGCACGAGCTCTGACTTGATGACCGGGAAGACGCGTCGTGACGACGAACTTGAGCGGTCGCGCGGAGAGCTTCCCAAAAACTTTATTCGCCTTCTCCCGTACAGGATCACAAGGGCGAGTGGTTCCGGAGACCTGCTCTCCCGTCCGCCGGTGCACGCCGGCAAGCGGGACGGAGTATACTATGGTGACGGTGCAAGTAGAGAGGATGGCAAAACCCTAGATTGGGTTTCGGTAGTGTTGTGGCGGTAGCCGCGCAGGACTTTATATAGAGTGGCTCAGGAAACCCTAACGGAGGCGAACGACCCGCATCGCGCGCGCGTCGTGACGAGACATGCATGCGCGACGTTGTCGGAGAAGGAGCGCGCACGTGTATCTCTCTTATTGCCACTCACTTACAAAGTGGTGCATCACTCCACCTTATAAGATGGTGCAACTCTCCTCCAACTTCCCATGTGGAACTAAACTTGAGCTCCCACTCCACTTTCATGTGAGCTGTCACAAATATGAGCCCAAACATATATGAGCTGACACAAATCTAGTCTTTGAGATTTAGGGAAAATCTAAAATACACATGGACCTAAATGAATTGGCTCATATTTCTAACAGCTCTCGCAAGAGCACCACTGTCTGAAGAGAAAGTAAACAAAGAAGCAGACACAAAGCAACTGTAGTCCGTCTGACATCAAGAAGATGAACAAATTATGTTTTCGTGGGAGTAGGACGGTTCTAAGCCCATTTTGTTGTTAAATTTGGGTAAGATGGCCTCCTGTACTTCAGGCGGGCCTCATTTGGTTTCGCAGACAATCATGAAGCGTCTTCACCGCTCATTTATACGGAAACATTTTCAGATTTGCCAAAATTTGGACACTATACTGACCGCACGACATGTGATTTTGTTCTGGATTTGCAGTGCCAATCGTGAGCTTTATCCAAATGTACGAGAGAGAAAAAATATAATACGCCCCTTTGTGATCTAGACAATAAAAGGACGATGAAACAATTAGTGCCCATGTTAAATGTACATGAAAATGTTGTTTTATGTGCAAATAACAAGATGCCAATATTTTTGACACATGCACATGTTATTTCACATTTTCTAGAAATTGGGGAAGTTATTGTTGAATAATTAGACGTGAATGTCGATTGGTTGCATAGAAGCTACTACACCTCATTTTCTCATTTTATTTTCTTCCAGAGTTTTCAAAAATGTAAAGTAAGTCATGAATGTAAGTCATGATATATCATGGGAACATCCAAGAAAGCATACATATGTGTGTACATTTGTGACCTAGGCACCTAGACAAATGAGACGAACGGTGTGTGAGTTAGAGCATCTTCAACACTAGTACTTAAATTGAGCTCTCGAAAGCCCACCTAAAGACTTCCTCCTAGTTTTCTCACACCTCAAATTTTGACACAACTCAACTAGTAGCCATAATTGACACCGGCACATGGAAACAGAAGGCATGGTTGGTGGAGTGGTGCAGGGTGTAGTGTCGTAGTGATACAACAATGTGTAGTCGCGACAACATGGTATGCTGCAGGGGAGGCAACACGAGGAGGCGGTGGAGCTTCGGTAGCTAGGAAGAGGGTGTGTCAATGTTGAGTGTGTGGAGCTACGCAAGACAACGATGATGCCGACGATGCGGAGGACGACCACACCACAAGAGGTCCTCGAGCAAGTGAGAGAAGAGAGAGGCCGGAGGGAAAAATCATGAGAGAGGAGATTGGTGGTGTAATGGGCTTTTCAATTAGGAGTTGAGGGGTTGTATTGGACCTTTTTTTTTCAATACCCAGAAAACTAATTCAAGTGTGAAGTAGGAGAGCACCAATTCCATTTTATACAACGAGCAGCCACAACTACACAACTTTAACTTAATAAATCCACAAACCAGAGTTCACAGACGCAACAAATGAGTAGCCACGTTATATATTACAACATCGCCCGAAGGAAAGACTAGCAGTTCTGGCTATCATAAAAACTAGACTTGTAGGCAGTACAGTAGATCAAGGTGGTAGATGGCCTTGTCGCTGTTCCAGGAGTTGAATAAGTATGTCGATGTTGTTGGATATATAAGTGATCTACACTTTTCTGTAGTCAAATAAGTCAATATTATGACTTTTAGGGGTTGTTTAATAACAACCATAGGATTCCCTGATCAGGGGCATCCTGATCATCCACCCTAAGGTGCTGGTTCCCTTGGTGCAGGTCCTATATAAAGGGGCCCTAGGGTTTGAGAAGGATACTGATATAGTTTCTCCCTCTCTCACTCTCTCCCCTGCTCACTGATCAAGCAATGGTTGTAAGCACTAGGAAGAACCACTTACTACTGAAGATCAAGAACATGAGTGGAAGCACATCAAGAGGAGGCCATGGCTGGACCTCTAGATCAAGGTACACACCTCTGATCTTATCTTTTGTGGCTTAATCTTGAGCTAGATGATCCAAAGGATCTAAGAGATGTAGCTTGCGCAACATCTCCAGGAGAAGATCAATGACCTCCATACCTTTATTCAGGAATAGCGGACGCCATACCTGCAAGAAGATCAAAGCTTTGAAAATACAATCCATAGGTTTTTTAGGGAAGACCTTTTCAATTGAAAATGTGTTTCTAACATTCCAAAGCGCCCAGTTTTGGGCAGCAAACAAAACCCAAATTAAACGTTTAGCTTTGTGGGAAAGGGTGCTAGAATGTGAAGAAAATCCTCAAAAGAATTTCGGTTCCAAGAAACATTAAGCATCGCCCTCAACCCACTCCAACAAAACCTACCCAACACACAATTTCGGTTTAGGGTTGGTTTGGCCCTGAATCATCTGCCTCTACATGGAGGAGACAGAGTAGACACCGGAAGCTTCTAAGGCCCATCTAGCTTTGTCCTTTTCAGTGGAAAGATTTATATGACCCTCTTGGATAAGAAGATTCCATAGATTCATCTCTTTTGGTCCAAAGGTGTAGGGTTCGCAGCATAGAAAACAAAAATTTTCCTACGATGTGAACTATATACCAAGATCTATATATACTAGATACAAACAACGGGCGGATGTATATCCATAGAGAACATACCCTTGAAGACCGACAAAGCTTAACGAGTTCAACTCGTGGTTGATGTAGACGATCTCTTGCCGATCTCAAGATCGAGAGGAAGTCCTAGCGCCGCAAATCAGCAGCGCATCCGTGCTCGCACACACGTTCGAGGCACCGAGCAACCTCCGCCTCCTCGCTCCAGCGATGCAGCGGAAGCACAACTCTTTCTTGCCGAATAGCCACCGGGAACATGTATCTCGCTAGTCCGAGACCATGGGGGATAAATTCTAGAGGGGGAGAGAGATCCTTCACGAGGAGGTGTGAGAGACAAGTGAGGAGGAGGGGCTCCTTTTATAGGAGGAGGGGGGGACCCCAAGGGGGTGGCCGGCGCATGGGGGCTGCCCCCTTGCCCTCCCCTCTTCATGTGGGTGGACACTCCACTCACAAAACTCCTCTAAATTCCCTCCACTCAAAAGTCCACTCAAAAATCCCATTAAATTTCCACCAAATTTAATGCAAACTCTCATTAAATAAAACTCTTTTATTTTATTCAGAATTTTGTCAATTACTTTAATGACAAACATTCACAAATAACCCCTTGCTAGAATTCTATTTCACATGCATAACCACTTTATGCAATTTCACCCGAAAACCTGTTTCGGTATCTAGTGAAATAAATTCCTGCGCTTGTTCATTCTTTCGGCATGAAACATTTGCTCCAATTGGATGTCGGTGTCTCTTAAGTATGTCACCCTACGGTTCGTGAATAATGCGGACATGATCGAGACCCCTCTCAGATCAATAATCAGAAGCGGGATCTGGAGACCCATACTGACTCCCACACATTCAACGATGACTTTCTTGTGATCGTCGAAACCTTTTACGCTAGTATCTTAATCCCTTTGTTTCACGATATATTACATGTCCGAGATTCGATCATTGGTATCTCCATACCTAGTTTGATCTCGTTACCGACATGCACTCTTTTCTCGTTCCTGTGATATAACATTCTAGTGATCAAATCACTTGCTTGCAAGCTAATCAATGTGATATCACCGAGAGGGCCCAGAGTATATCTATCCGTCATCGGGATGAACAAATTCCACTCTTGATCCATGAGCCTCAACATAACACTTTATTAGTTCTGAATCCATCTTTATAATCACCCTGTTACGGTGTGACGTTTGATGTTATCAAGAAACTCTTCCGGTGTTAGTGATTGACATGATCTCATGGTCTAAGGATTAGGATCACTTCGTAAGTTGTTATAGCAATATAAACTCAATGACTTTGATCGTAATGCTATACTTCGGATGAGTGTTCATCACATCATTACACTAATGTTGTGATCCCGTTATTAACAACATCCAATGTCCATGATCAGGAAACCTTGATCATCTTGTTAATCAACGAGCTAGTTTATGAGAGAGGCATAACTAGGAACTTTCTGTTTGTTTATTAAACACACATGTATTAACGTTTCCGTATTAATACAATTATAGCATGCAAAATAAACATCTATCATATACTTGGAATACACATAATAAACACTTTATTATTGCCTCTCAGGGCATATTCCTTTCAGTCTCCCACTTGCACTAGAGACAATAATCTAGTTACATAGTGATAAATCTAACACCCATTGAGTTCTGGTGTTGATCATGTTTTGCTCTAGGGAGAGTTTTAGTCAACGGATCTGCTACATTGAGATCCGTATGTACTTTACAAATCTTTATATCTCCATCCTTGACATGCTCGCGGATGGAGTGAAACCGGCGCTTAATATGCTTGGAATGCTTGTGAGACCTTGGCTCTTTGGCATTGGCAATGGCACCATTGTAGTCACAATAGATCACTATTGGGTCCAACGCGTTTGCCACAACTCCTAGTTCGGATATGAACTCCTTCATCCAAACTGCTTCCTGAGCTGCTTCTGAAGCAGCAACATATTCGGCCTCCGTTGTTGATCCCGCTACCACAGGTTGTTTGGAACTCCTCCAACTAACCGCTCCACCATTCATGAGAAATACGTATCCGGATTGAGACTTAGAGTCATCCGGATCGGTGTCAAAGCTAGCATCGACATAACACTTAGCGACGAGCTCTTCTTCACCTCCGTATACAAGAAACATATCCTTAGTTCTTCGTAAGTACTTAAGGATATTCTTGACCGCTATCCAGTGTTCCGAACCTGGATCCGATTGGTACCTACTAGTCAAACTAATAGCGTGTGCCACATCCGGTCTTGTACATAGCATGGCGTACATTATAGAGCCTATGGCTGAAGCATAGGGGACTTTGTCCATTATCTCTCTTTCTTCCGCCGAAGCCGGACTTTGAGTCTTACTCAATGTCTTGCCTTGCAACATAGGTAAGAACCCCTTCTTACTTCCGTCCATTTTAAACTTCTTTAAAATCTTATCAAGGTATGTACTTTGCGATAGCCCTATTAGGCGCCTAGATCTATCTCTATAGATCTTTATGCCTAATATGTATGACGCTTCACCTAGGTCCTTCATTGAAAATTTGCTGTTTAGATAACTTTTAACACTGTTTAAAAGTTCTATATCATTTCCGATCAATAATATGTCATCCACATATAATATCAGAAATGCCACATTGCTCCCACTCACTTTCTTGTAAATACAAGCTTCTCCATAAGTTTGGACAAATCCAAACTCTTTGATCACCTCATCAAAGCGGAGATTCCAACTTCGCGATGCTTGCTTCAATCCATAGATGGATCGCTGAAGCTTGCACACCTTGTTAGCATCCTTAGGATCGACAAAACCCTTTGGTTGTATCATATACAACTCTTCTTCAATATTACCATTGAGAAACGCGGTTTTGACATCCATCTGCCATATTTCATAATCGAAATATGCAGCAATTGCTAACATAATCCTAACTGACTTTAGCATCGCTACGGGAGAGAAAGTCTCATCGTAGTCAACTCCTTGAATTTGTCGAAACCCCTTTGCGACAAGTCGAGCTTTATAGATGGTCACATTACCATCAGCATCAGTTTTCCTTTTGAAAATCCATTTGTTCTCCACGGCCTTTCGGTCGTGAGGTAATTCCACCAAGTTCCAAACTTGATTTTCATACATGGATTCCATCTCGGATTTCATGGCTTCTAACCATTTGTTGGAATCCGGGCTCATCATCGCTTCTTCATACGTCGCAGGGTCATTATTTTCATCAACCATGAAATTTATGACAGGATTTCCGTACAGCTCGGGAGCTGCACGCGTCCTGTTTGACCTGCGAGGTTCGGTAGTACTCTCTTTCGGAGTTTCATGATCATTATCATTAGTTCCCTCTTCAACAGGTGGATCCAACTCCGGAACAACTTCCGGCGCTGCGCTACTCGCCATACTTTGAAGAGAAGGTTCCACAACCTCTTCGAGTTCTACCTTCCGACTATTCACACCTTTCGTGAGAAACTCTTTCTCTAGAAAGGATCCATTCTTGGCAACAAAAACCTTGCCCTCGGATCTGTGATAGAAGGAATACCCAATAGTTTCTTTAGGGTATCCTATGAAGACGCATTTTTCCGCTTTGGGTTCGAGTTTATCCGGTTGAAGTTTCTTCACATAAACATCGCAACCCCAAACTTTAAGAAATGACAACTTAGGTTTGTTTCCAAACCACAATTCATACGGTGTCTTTTCAACGGATTTAGATGGTGCCCGATTTAAAGTGAATGCAGCAGTTTCTAGTGCATAACCCCAAAATGACAACGGCAAGTCTGTCAGAGACATCATAGATCGAACCATATCTAATAAAGTACGATTACGACGTTCCGACACACCATTTCGCTGTGGTGTTCCGGCAGGTGTGAGTTGTGAAACAATTCCACACTCTTTCATGTGAGTGCTAAACTCGTAACTTAGATACTCACCTCCACGGTCGGACCGTAGAAATTTGATCTTTCTATTACGATGATTTTCCACTTCATTCTGAAATTCCTTGAACTTTTCAAAGGTTTCAGACTTGTGTTTCATCAAGTAGATATAACCGTATCTACTCAAATCATCTGTGAAAGTAACAAAATAACGATATCCACCTCGCGCCGACACACTCATTGGACCACATACATCAGAATGTATGATTTCCAATAAATCTGTCGCCCGTTCCATTGAACCGGAAAACGGCATTCTAGTCATCTTGCCCATAAGGCATGGCTCACATGTATCAAATGATTCATAATCAAGTGATTCCAAAAGTCCATCCGAATGGAGCTTCTTCATGCGTTTAATGCCAATATGACCTAGACGGCAGTGCCACATATATGCGGATATATCATCATTAAGTTTAATCCTTTTAGCATCAACATTATGAATATGTGTAACATTATCATTGAGATCTAACAGAAATAAACCATTCATCATTGGTGCATGACCATAAAAGATTTCATTCATATAAATGGAACAACCATTGTTCTCAGATTTAAATGAATAACCACTTTGCATCAAACATGATCCAGATACAATGTTCATGCTCAGTGCAGGCACCAGATAACATTTATTCAAGTTTATGACTAATCCCGACGGTAAGTGGAGAGGCAGCGTTCCGACGGCGATTACATCAACGTTTGATCCATTGCCGACACGCATCTTGACCTCACCCCTTGCTAGCGGTCGCTTGTTCCGCAGCCCCTGATTCGAGTTACAAATATTAGCAACTAAACCGGTATCAAATACCCAGGTGCTACTGCGAGCACTAGTCAAGTACACATCAATAACATGTATATCATATATACCTTTGCTTGCCTTGCCGGCCTTCTTGTCTGCCAAATACTTGGGGCAGTTGCGCTTCCAGTGGCCAGTCCCCTTACAATAGTAGCACTCGGTATCAGACTTAGGTCCAACTCGGGGTTTCTTTTCAGGCGCGGCAACAGGCTTGCCGCCCTTACTTCCCTTCCGTTTTCCCTTCTTGTCTTTCTTGAAACCAGTGTTCCTATTGATCATCAACACTTGATGTTCCTTTTTGATCTCCACTTCTGCAGTTTTAAGCATTGACAGAAGCTCGGGGAGAGACTTCTTCATGCCTTGCATATTATAGTTCATCACGAAGCTCTTATAGCTAGGTGGCAGAGACTGCAGAACACGATGGATGCCTAAGTCAATGGGAATCGATATTCCCAAGGACACAAGCTTATCGGCGTAACCCGACATCTTGAGTACATGCTCACTAACGGAGCTGTGCTCTTCCATCATGCAGCTAAAGAACTTTTCTGAAGCATTGTAGCTCTCTACAGCAGCATGTGTGTCGAAAATCATTTTCAACTCACCCATTGTATCAAATGCATTGCCGTTTTCGAAACACTTTCGAAGTTCCGGCTCTAGCCCATACAATATGCCGCAATGAACTAAGTTGTGGTCCTCCTGACGAGTCTGATAGACATTCTTCTCCTCGTCAGGGGCATCATCAAAAGGTGGGGGGCCTAACGGCGCTTCTAGCACATATTGCTTTTGTGCAGCAGAGAGGAGAATCCTCAAATTCATGGCCCATTCAGTAAAGTTGCTACCGTTCGTTGCTAGTTTCTCTTTCTCCATGAACGCATTGAAATTAAAAGCAGGTGGTGCCATCTACAACAGAATTTGTAAAGTTTAGACTAAGTGTATGATAGATCGAGTTCAACTAATCTATATTACGAATGAACTCCCACTCAAAAGCGACATCCCTCGTGTCCTTTTGGTGATTACATGAACCAAATCCACTACACCAAGTCCGATCATCACGTGAGTCGGTATAGCTTCAAAGGCGAGCATCAAATGGGCATCATATCAACTATATGACTCATGCTTAACCTTTCGGTCTGTGTTCCGAGGCCATGTCTGTACATGCTAGGCTCGCCAAGTTAGAACCTTAGTATTTGCGTGTGTAACTGTTTTACACCCGAAATATGGTCGTGGATCCAAGAACACCCGATCATCACGTGATGTCTTGGAGCGACGAAAACATAATCGGTGCATACTAAAGGAAGAACACATTCTTATCTTGATATTTAAATGAGGGATCATCTTATTATGCTTAACAAAGCGCTAAACAAGCAATATAAGATGTAATCAAACATCATATGTTTATTAGTGAAATTATATGGTTCCCGCAGATGATCTCTATCATGTGCATCATGGTATGATCACTATCATACCTATATGTGTAAATCCAAGGTCTATGGATTTTACACGCTATGTGTGTTGTAAGAGTATCATCTCATACTTCTACTTACAACACTACCATATCATAACACTAGCCCAGCAACAATCTAAACTAGACGCCTCTAATTTATCCATTGCAAGTTTTACGTGGCTTAGGGCTTTCGAGATAGAACCGTTCTTACCTACGAACATGAACCACAACGAGGATAATCAAATTGTTGACAACTCGCTTGCAAAATAGATATTGACTATAGTAGGAGAGACAGACACCCGCTAGCCACTTATGCAAACTAGTTGCATGTCAAGCGTGGAACAGGTCTCATGTGCGAGGACATGTAAAGTTTGTCCGAGCCGCTTCATCCCACTATGCCACCAATATCCAAAATCACAACAAAGGAGCAACAACATGATTATCATCGCCCACATACTCATATGTGTACTACCCGTGTAAAGTATCTACGCATAGATCCGGCTCTGATACCACTGTAGGGTTCGCAGCATAGAAAACAAAAATTTTCCTACGATGTGAACTATATACCAAGATCTATATATACTAGATACAAACAACGGGCGGATGTATATCCGTAGAGAACATACCCTTGAAGACCGACAAAGCTTAACGAGTTCAACTCGTGGTTGATGTAGACGATCTCTTGCCGATCTCAAGATCGAGAGAAAGTCCTAGCGCCGCAAATCAGCAGCGCATCCGTGCTCGCACACACGTTCGAGGCACCGAGCAACCTCCGCCTCCTCGCTCCAGCGATGCAGCGGAAGCACAACTCTTTCTTGCCGAATAGCCACCGGGAACATGTATCTCGCTAGTCCGAGACCATGGGGGATAAATTCTAGAGGGGGAGAGAGATCCTTCATGAGGAGGTGTGAGAGACAAGTGAGGAGGAGGGGCTCCTTTTATAGGAGGAGGGGGGGGGAACCCCAAGGGGGTGGCCGGCGCATGGGGGCTGCCCCCTTGCCCTCCCCTCTTCATGTGGGTGGACACTCCACTCACAAAACTCCTCTAAATTCCCTCCACTCAAAAGTCCACTCAAAAATCCCATTAAATTTCCACCAAATTTAATGCAAACTCTCATTAAATAAAACTCTTTTATTTTATTCAGAATTTTGTCAATTACTTTAATGACAAACATTCACAAATAACCCCTTGCTAGAATTCTATTTCACATGCATAACCACTTTATGCAATTTCACCCGAAAACCTGTTTCGGTATCTAGTGAAATAAATTCCTGCGCTTGTTCATTCTTTCGGCATGAAACATTTGCTCCAATTGGATGTCGGTGTCTCTTAAGTGTGTCACCCTACGGTTCGTGAATAATGCGGACATGATCGAGACCCCTCTCAGATCAATAATCAGAAGCGGGATCTGGAGACCCATACTGACTTCCACACATTCAACGATGACTTTCTTGTGATCGTCGGAACCTTTTACGCTAGTATCTTAATCCCTTTGTTTCACGATATATTACATGTCCGAGATTCGATTATTGGTATCTCCATACCTAGTTTGATCTCGTTATCGACATGCACTCTTTTCTCGTTCCTGTGATATAACATTCTAGTGATCAAATCACTTGCTTGCAAGCTAATCAATGTGATATCACCGAGAGGGCCCAGAGTATATCTATCCGTCATCGGGATGAACAAATTCCACTCTTGATCCATGAGCCTCAACATAACACTTTATTAGTTCTGAATCCATCTTTATAATCACCCTGTTACGGTGTGACGTTTGATGTTATCAAGAAACTCTTCCGGTGTTAGTGATTGACATGATCTCATGGTCTAAGGATTAGGATCACTTCGTAAGTTGTTATAGCAATATAAACTCAATGACTTTGATCGTAATGCTATACTTCGGATGAGTGTTCATCACATCATTACACTAATGTTGTGATCCCGTTATTAACAACATCCAATGTCCATGATTAGGAAACCTTGATCATCTTGTTAATCAACGAGCTAGTTTATGAGAGAGGCATAACTAGGAACTTTCTGTTTGTTTATTAAACACACATGTATTAACGTTTCCGTATTAATACAATTATAGCATGCAAAATAAACATCTATCATATACTTGGAATACACATAATAAACACTTTATTATTGCCTCTCAGGGCATATTCCCTTCAAAAGGTTCTTCTAAAATTAATGTTCCATCCGGCTTGCGCCACCTTAATACTAGGGCTAACATAGATAGCAATCAGCTCAGGAGATCTCACTTCTAGTGGTGCCTCCCCTAGCCACTAATCAGATTAGAAGAAATGAAGATTTTTGAGTAGAGGATGTCTATAGGTCACACAAATAGTGTTTTTTCGCATAATTAATCTAGCTGAAGATTAACTTACCGTAATGAACTCACGCAGAGGAGCTAAGTGCAAATTTGTAGACCACATGCTCTTCCACGAGTGGGACCCATGTCCACGTCCGCACAATTTTGATGGCAAGCTACTTCCTCCATCGAGAAATATAAGATATTTTAGCTTTATAAAATAATACTCCCTCCGTCCCAAAATAAATGTCTCAAATTTTTAAAATTTAGATGAATCTAGACAGTATTTAATATATAGATTTATCTAAAATTTAAAAAATCTAAGACATCTATTCTTGAACGGAGGGAGTAATATAACGTCTTATATTTCTAAATCGAGCCCCACACGGGGGCACCACTTGTGCCCGGTCCGGGGCCGTGCCTTGGCCTCTCTCCCTGCAAGGCTGCAACTTTCCCCCTCGTTTTTCCTTTGCCGGTAGCAATCTGATGCCGCCGTCGCCGTGCAGCTGTGGCTACTCGGGCCATACAGCCGCGCACGGCTATCTTGTCCATGACGCGCAGTCTCGCTGGTGATCCACTCGCGCCATCCAGCTGCTGACGTATGCGACAACGTACGTGGCCCTTATTTGCTTCTTCGCGACTGTGTAGTAGACGGCAGAGTCTGGGCTCTTGTCTCTTGATGACCTGAAACTGGCCGTCGCACGGCGGCCACGGCACACCGTACCGAGGGTCAGGGAGAGAGACAGGCGCATCCAGTCGTCCCTCGCACGGAACACCGGTCGCGCCGCGCCGCGCGAGATATTAATCTCCGAGCGTATCGCTTTCGTCCATCTGCTCCGGCGGCCACTCCACGGCGCGGCGTCTTGCTCTCCCTTTCGCTCGCGCAATGTCGCAACCGCTACACACGCTATTTATTCCACCGCCGCCGCGCCGTGCACACATCGCCGACTCCAGCCATGGCCGCCGCCGCCGGTCGCTTGCTCCCCTTGATGCTGCTGCTGCTTCCGTTACTCGTGGTCGGCGCCGCCGCCTCCAGCGTGACGTACGACCACCGCTCCCTCATCATCGACGGCCGCCGCCGCCTCCTCATCTCCACCTCCATCCACTACCCGCGAAGCGTCCCCGCGGTACGTACGCTCCTACATTCCAGCAGATACATCGGTAGGACAGCAACGCTAGAAGCATGCAGTTAACCTCGATTGCTTGCCCGTGCTCGCAGATGTGGCCCAAGCTGGTGGCCGAAGCCAAGGACGGCGGCGCCGACTGCATCGAGACCTACGTCTTCTGGAACGGCCACGAGACCGCGCCCGGCCAGGTCCGTGTCCCTTCACTTCTTTTTCTATTGCTGCATCAGTCTGTTCGTGGAGTTTTCATGTGCGACTGACTGACTGGTGCTGCAGTACTACTTCGAGGACCGGTTCGATCTGGTGCAGTTCGCCAGGGTCGTCAAGGACGCCGGCCTCTACCTGATGCTGCGCATCGGCCCCTTCGTCGCCGCCGAATGGAACTTCGGGTGCGCATCCTAATTCCGTTTACTATTTTTCAGTGTTAAAAACCGCTGCAATTGGTGCTAGTTCTACATAACATATTTACTGTGCTCCGTTGCAGGGGCTTGCCGGTGTGGCTGCACTACATACCTGGGACGGTGTTCCGGACGAACAACGAGCCGTTCATGGTGAGGATAGCTTCTGAATTCTCTGGATGTGGCAAGTTTTCCTGCTTGGGTGATAACGCTAATAACGACATTCTCTGGATGCAGTCTCACATGAAGAGCTTCACGACGAAGATCGTGGACATGATGAAGAACGAGCAGTTCTTCGCGTCGCAGGGCGGGCACATCATCCTAGCTCAGGTCCGTGATCTCAGACAACTCTAAGATTGACGTTACTCACGGTTGACAGGATTACATTATTGTCTGAAGCTGAATTTGTGCAGATTGAAAACGAGTATGGGGGTGACGAGCAAGCTTATGGGCCTGGTGGCAAGGCATATGCAATGTGGGCAGCTAGTATGGCTCTGGCTCAGAACACCGGCGTCCCCTGGACCATGTGCCAGCAGCCTGATGCTCCTGATCCCGTGGTTAGTTTCTGACAATCGGTGCCTTCTGCTTTGTGCTGACAGTTAACACAGGGATCTTGCCTCATCAAACATACTACAGTAGTAGTATAACTCAAATCATGAGGCGTGCCATCATTTTCTTGGGATAAACTAGCACAGCTGCAATGTTTGTTTGCTGAATAATGGCTTGCTGAATAGGTCACTAATAAAAGGGTTAATAAAAACCTAACCAACAGATAACTGGTAGTATTTGTAATTTGCCATTGATGACACAGAACTGCTGCTGCTCTAAGGACTGTAAGTGCACATTGTTGTCTGATTACCATCCTGAATCCCTGATTACATTCATGAACTTGGTACTTGTTACATGCTACTAGACTTTCAGAAGATGCAGTGCACAATATTTTTTTGGCAGCTCTATTCATGATTATAGAATTGCGGAATATTATCTGTATTGATATTGCTTGTGGTAATTACAACGTGAGCCCTTGGACTGTTTATATAGTACTATAAGACTTGGGGGCCAAGAAGACTACTAAAGATATAATTGGATTACAATATAAAACTATCTAATATGTCCAAACCGTGATATACTCTAACACTCCCCCGCAGTCAGATCGGTAGTGACGCGAACGGTCTTGACTGGAGCATAATCCAAAGGCGGAGATGGGAGAGGATGTCGATGTCGATGTAGCCGAAAGTAGGGCGTTGTAGTCGTGGTCGATGATGCCATTGGTGATGTAGTCGCCATTGATGAAGTCGATGAAGTTGATGATGTCGTTGTGTTGTGGTCGATGTCGTCGTTGAGCCGGGAGAATTCGCCGTAGTGGTTGAAGTAGATGTAGTTTGAGTTGGAGTAGTCGAGGTAGGCGACACGCCTTGCCGAGCTTGCCAAACTCGGGAGCATGCCGGGGACGAAGGCACGCGTCGATGTTGCCAATATCGGACGTGCGAAGACAGGGACCATCACGAGCCATGCGAGCCAGAGCCGGAGGGAGCAGCAGAGAAATTCTCCATGAACAGTCGGTGCATAGAAGTTGTCCGCCGATTTATCGGAGTAGATGAAGTAGTTGCAAGAAGAAAATAAATTTAGTGCAAAAATAAAAATTAGACTGCGACTCTGGCGGCGAGGTCGTGGTGGACGAAGACGACGAGGTAGATGTTGATGGTGATTAAACTGTTGCAGTAGTTGATTTCGGGAATTAGACCCGTATTTTCCGCTTGTATGAGCGCGGCGTCGCTCGTGAAGAAGAACTTTTTGTTGGCGTTGACGTTGACCACGATTGGTGGTGGCGGCGACGATGCGACGGTGTTGTTGGAGTAGATGGTTGTCGGCGATGATGACCACGGGTGATGAAGGTGCAGTCCTTTGTTGACGGCGAGGCGCGTACTCGGAGACGTGCGTCCCGATCGAGTTGGCGAAGACGGGCCGGCGTGATGACGATGTGAGGACGGAGAAGCCGACGCAGCGCGTGAAGGCGTCCCTTGGGGCGCCGCGCGGAGCCTCCTTGGCACGATCGTTGACGATGATTTGACGGAGATGAGTCGACGCCGAGGTTGAAGTAGAGGCGCGTGATGACGACATGTGGTTGTGGACGACGCAATCCGATCTATGATCGGCGAAAGAAGAAGAAACGCCGGTCAAACGGCCGGCGAGAAAAAATTGGCGAAGAAAGATCTAATCTACTATTGCGCGGCCCCGGCGGAGAAGGATCTCCCCGGGGGCGGCACGGCGGAAGCGGTGGCTAAAACCTAGGCGGAACGAACCGCTCTGATACCATGTAGAATTGCGGAATATTATCTGTATTGATATTGCTTGTGGTAATTACAACGTGAGCCCTTGGGCTGTTTATATAGTACTATAAGACTTGGGGGTCAAGAAGACTACTAGAGATATAATTGAATTACAATATGAAACTACCTAATATGTCCAAACCGTGATATACTCTAACAATAATGCAACTCAAATTTGCAGATAAACACTTGTAACTCATTCTACTGTGATCAATTCGAGCCGAATTCTCCAACCAAGCCAAAAATTTGGACAGAGAATTGGCCAGGATGGTAATGCATTTGACACACTTACCGTTAGCAACCGGTTACAGTTTTCAGTTACTTCACATGTTATTCTTCATAGATGGTAATGCAAATTGAAAGGAAATAATCGGTTGCATCTTATTTATTTCCATTTTTGTTTAGGTTCCAGAATTTTGGTGAAAGTAACCCCCACAGACCCCCTGAGGATGTTGCATTTTCTGTTGCACGTTTTTTTGGGAAAGGTGGCAGCCTTCAGAATTACTATGTGGTATATATTGCCTTGTGCACAGTTCATACTTTAACCTGGTTCTCAAAAATAAATAAATCGTATTCTAATCTTACAAAGGATCATGCATCTCATTCTAACTTGATAAATATACTATTATATTTATCTGCTTCTAATCACACTCGAGCATCTGAAATCATATTCAGTCGGTAGTAACTGATGATAATTTTATCATGTTGAAAATTGACCAAGTCTTCATTATTCTTTTTAATAAGTACCATGGTGGAACAAACTTTGGTCGCACTACTGGAGGGCCGTTCATTACAACTAGCTATGACTATGATGCACCAATCGATGAATATGGTTAGGCTCTATTGCTTTTGGATCCATCAATAATTATGCCTTTTTCAGTAAAGGGGATTTTATTGACTCATTTGAGCATCAAGGCAATACAACCGCAAAGAGTTTGAATACCCGGCCTCTGCATAACAAGATGCACACAGCCCATTAATAATCTTATACTTAAAGCACCTTAAAATTGTTGATTGATCTGAATTTCAGGCCTTAGGAGACTTCCAAAATGGGCACATCTGACGGAGCTTCACAAATCTATCAAGCTGTGCGAGCATACTCTTCTTTATGGAAACTCAACGTTACTTTCTCTTGGCCCACAACAAGAGGTGAGCATTGTTGTGTTCTGTTGGATTATAAGTGATCTAATGTTGTTCTGGTTCAATTGTACCCGCTATGCTTACTTGCCTATTGGGCTCTTTTTGGTCTAAAAATAAGTAAAATTCATCTCTGTTGTGAATAATATTTGTGTTTACATGATACATACTACTATATCCCTGTTTGTTACTGCACATCACCAATCCCCTTTTTAAATTCCACACCTTTGTCTGCCTATGGACTATTTTTTTCCTCTATTACCATATGGAATGATATTGTAAATTTTTTCTTGCAGGCTGATATTTACACTGATCACTCGGGAGGTTGTGCTGCATTTCTATCTAACATTGACTCGGAAAAGGACACAGTTGTCACTTTCAGGAACAAACAATATGATCTTCCTGCTTGGTCAGTTAGTATTCTACCTGACTGCAAGAATGTAGTTTTCAACAGTGCAAAGGTATTCGATTTTCCTTTTCATGGTTTTCAGCATAAAAACACATTCAGCCTTGTCATTGAAATTAATAACATCCTCCCTAAAAAATGAAACAGGAAATAACAGATAATAGACGAACTGAAAATGACAAACATTTAACTTTGGTTCTTGATGATTGATCATCTTCAGGTTCGATCTCAAACTTTGATGATGGACATGGTTCCGGAAACTTTGCAAACATCAAAACCTGATCAGTGGAGCATTTTTACAGAGACAGTTGGGATTTGGGATAAAAAGGACTTCGTACGGAATAGATTTGTAGACCATATTAATACAACAAAAGACTCTACTGACTACCTGTGGTATACAACAAGGTTGGTCTTCTGTGGGCTGTTTCATCTATGCTTATTGTGTATGTTGGTAAGCATAGTATTAACCGAAGATGGGAGGTGGTCTTAGTATTATTAATGTTAATATATTTTGTCCTGCACCATCCTGTGCACCTCCAGTTCTGTATGTGACGTCCTGATCCTTCTTTCGATGAAACTCGCAGTTTTGATGTGGACATAAGTTACCTTGCAAGTGGGAACCAACCAGTTCTTAATATTGACTCTGAAGGCCATGCTGTTCACGCTTTCCTGAATAACATGCTTATAGGTTGGTTGTTTACTCTACTCTGTTCTGAGAATAGAGATTAATATTTGTGTATACGTTTTTCTGCAGTTCTAGTTCATCCTATATGGATCTTCTGAGTGTCAGCTTTTTCTGAATGGTCAAAGAATATCCTTTAGAAGTAGAGTGCTTGCTTATTGTCGTCATTATGTCAATTTTCTCAAAGGATTGTTGAATTGTACATCGTCATCAGTTCCTCTCACCCTTAGATACTACTTCTCTATATTTTACTGCTATCTTCAATTTGAGTTGCTCTCTCGCAATATCAGGTAGCGCATATGGTAATGGCTCAATATCAAGTTTCAATGTGCATATGCCCATCAACTTGAAGGCTGGGAAGAATAACATTGCGCTACTTAGTATGACAGTTGGATTGCATGTAAGAGTCTACCTGTAGAAATTATTTAACAGCCATTATATATATGCTGTTGTTTACATGTCCATGCTATTTTATGTGCATATATATTTGCAGATTACACACTTTTGAGGAGAAACTTCAAGTTAAAACTGCTTTACCTGATTAAAAACTGTATGCACTTTCTAAGAATGCAGGAATCCATTATGAATGGGTGGGAGCTGGGCTTACAAGTGTGAAAATCTCTGGAACAAAAAATGGAACCATAGATTTGTCTTCAAATAATTGGGCATACAAGGTACTTTCATCAAGATTCTTCATATCAAATTTCTTAAGGATGTACATCCTACTTTTTGTAGCCACATATTTCTAGGCCCTCCTGAGTTTTTTGATAATCGAGGTTGGTGTTTGTCTGTGCTTCCTTCATGTATTTATTGGTAGATTGGGATGGAAGGTGAACATTACAGTTTGTTCAAGCCCGATCAGGGGAATAACCAAAGGTGGCGTCCACAATCTGATCCACCAAAACATCAGCCTTTGACATGGTACAAGGTAACATTTTACAGTCCTTATTCTCGGTGAATTCTTCAGAGTCTATTACCGCATCACGTATACTAAGCCAAAGTACTTTTAGGTAAATGTTGATGTTCCACAAGGAGACGACCCAGTTGGGTTAGACATGATGTCTATGGGGAAAGGCCTGGCTTGGTTGAATGGAAATGCCATAGGGAGGTATTGGACCAGGACTAGTTCTACTGATGACAGGTGCAATTCCACTTGTAACTACAGAGGGACATTTTCTCCAGACAAGTGCAGGACTGGATGTGGAAAGCCAACTCAAAGATGGTACTGAGACACCATTTCGCACGGCTAACAATCCTATTTATTTTATGTCCATCATTTTCTTTTGTTTCACACTTGTATTTTACTTTTGGTCAAGGTACCATGTCCCAAGATCATGGTTTCACCCATCAGGGAACACCCTTGTAGTTTTTGAGGAGCAGGGTGGGGATCCCACGAAGATTACATTCTCAAGAAGAGTCGCAACAAGCGTTTGCGCCTTTGTGTCAGAGAACTATCCTTCCGTAGACCTGAAGTCCTGGGGTAAAAGTATCTCAGATGATGGCAGAGTAGGAGCAAAAGTACAGTTGTCTTGCCCCAAGGGCAAAATAATCTCTACCATTAAGTTTGCAAGTTTCGGAGACCCCAGTGGTACCTGCAGATCCTACCAACAAGGAAGCTGCCACCATCCAAACTCTCTATCTGTTCTTGAGAAGGTAACATTTACGGTTTCTTGATGTACAAACGAACATGAAACTAATCTTAGAAATAGAGAACCATAAAATCTGACCTTTTAGGCGTGTTGATGCATGTGGATTTGCATCAGTGCACATGAATTTAGTCTTGGAATTCGATGACTGTCAGTTCTGACTTTGCAGAATGCAGTAATGGCACAACTGGAATGGTACTATCAAACACACATGTAGGAGGTTTTAACATTCCATTTCGAAGCTACCATGCGTTCCATGAGTGGCCTTTGATAGAGATCTAGATTTAGTTGACCAAACTTTGTATATTTACTAAGCAGTCCATTATTCTATGCAGGCCTGTCTGAACAGGAATAGCTGTACAGTTTCACTGTCAGAGGAGGGATTCGGAGAAGATATGTGCCCTGGCGTCACCAAAACACTTGCCGTTGAAGCAGACTGTGCCTAACGAGTTCGACTCACTAAGCGTTCCACCACTAAAAATCTGCCCATCAAAGAACAAATTCAGAAGCTGTGGTGTTGGTTGTTCTTATGTAATATAACAACCTAGAAGTATAAATCTGCCTTGGTTCAGATTTCTTGTGAGCATGATGTTAACCTTTGTTTCCTTTGAGTTTTCCTGATGCACGGCGCCCTGCTATGAGTTCAGGATACTGAGCATATGAGCAAATGCATTGCATAGAACGCTCACTATGACTTGATCTAGCTATGAGTCTGAACCATGAACAAACTACCACAAATCATATTGGACAATGCATCATGAACGTTCTAGATCAACAGGGTTGTAATGCTGATGTAGTGTGAGTACTCTCTGTGCTCACTTAATTAAGGTCAGATCTGTCAAGTTCAGTGCACACAGTTTCCTTTGATATTTCCTTATATTGAGTTGTTGCTCTCTTTGGTGCTCTTCGTTGACTGAGTGACAGTATAGCTCACAGTCACAGGTAGGCGACATCTCAGCTAACAGAATCATTCGTCCCAACTCTTGGCTTGTAGCGTGTGCTCAAATCGAGCTTCAAATATCCAACTTGTACGTGCTTTTTGTACGTGCATGCCCGAAGTATTCCTGATACATGTGATTTAGCTCTAAAGCATCTGATGGAAACTTTCAGACTCTTCCTCGTCTAATTGACAGACACCTTAGCAAGTAGTAGTAAATTTCAGATTATTTTTCAGTAAAGTTTTCATTGGGTTGGGAGTATAGTCGAAATTATCGCGAAAACATCTGGGTTGTTGCAGAAGATTGTCCACATTTAGAGACTTGTCAAGCAGGCCTTTAAAAGTGTAGTAGCATTATTTCAGAAGATTAGCCAACAACTCGTCGTGGCTAAGATTAGCCAGGCTGTTCAACTGCCATCCCTTTCTTAATTGCAAAGCTTGGGCCAGTATCAGGGAATCATACCAGGCATGTCTCGTACACTGCGACTGTAGCCTACATTGGATCGTCCGGCCATTTCTTTGCTCTAGAAGACATCAGGAGACAACATACAGACCAAAACGTGGTGTGTGTACACGTTGCTGCAAGTTTCGGATGGTACGGCGTACGTATATACATGTGTGTAGGAACCGGACTATATATGATTGCTCTCCTCATCGGCTGCCTTTTAGCTCTCGTCTGAAGCTGGTGCAAGAAAAGAACTTACAACAAGAAAACAATACCTTCCAGCAGTCTTGAGCAACTTGACAGGGTTATCTTCTGAAGAAATCAAAGTTTCTTGTTGTTGTTTCGTTCGAACGTCCAATCAGCCCACATACGGGCCAATTAGGGTTTTTTTTTTCAGAAATATTTTCTGACAGAATACCGACGTACTCTGTTGAAATCTATAGCTAGATATATCTTTCCCCGTCTGCTGCCGACACTACAGTGAGAGGGAAGTTTTTATGATAACGATGATGATGCTGATTATGTCGTATATCGATGATGTTGCACGCATCAGAGGTCGTCTCTCTTTCTCACCGGTTCCAACAAAGACGTGAGGGGAATCCAAATCGAGAAAACGAAAGAAAGTAAGCGACTCCAGTACCAGCTTATTAGGAGCAGCGTCCGGTTTCCATGCAGCTCTGATATGGACGCCAGGTGACTAGGTGAGGTGAGTGCGCGCCAAACCGTCTTCACACTGCTCTAATCCTATTGATTAATTTTGACAAATCACGCACGTAGCAGAGAATCTAATCATGATCGGTCTCCTGCTAGCTCCGGACCTGAAGCTCGGTTTGTCAAGTTATACTATTCCAAGCAGCCTTTACGGCTTCCTGTAGGATAGGAAAGGACATAAGATCGACAGGGAGTCCTGTCTTAATTTTCTTTCAGAAAAAACGGCAGAGCCAAACGGGAGATGAGAAAAAAGACGTACCGATGGTAAAACTTTAATACGTATAAAAGGTAAAACTTTAGTCTTCTGTTCATGAAACAGAGACACCTGATCCATGATTATGAGTGCACTACAGTGGCCGAGTACAAGCGATAAACGATCTTTTATTGTGTATGTATTGCTACAAGACATGATGGATATTGAATAGGAACAAGATAAAAGGTTTAACTATTCATCTGTTAGCACCTTGCTTAAACAAAAAGAGTTTCAATTTTCATGGCCGTTTCTTCTCTGTTTTGTTGATTATTCTCTTTAATCATTTTGTGCTATTACAAATTGGCCATATGTACGCACTTGGGAAAGGTAGAGTGATTGAAAATGAGAAGAGATTTGGGTTGTGATTTCTGTACAATGCTTATAACTCTGAAGTGAAGACATTATTTTAGGCTCAAGTCCCTTTCACAATGGTGAAGAACTAAGCTATCTTGCAATAAATATCCTCTTGAAATAAATAAAACCGGTATATCATTTTCGAATATTGGTAAGATTATACTAAATAGGTAATATATAATCTGAACTCATTTACACAAATTGTTACCCCGATATGATAAAACATTGGGTAATTCGTTTCCCAATACTAGTCAAGTCTAAAGAAATACTCCATTTCCTGCATTCTTGCACATAAATCTTCAGTGGTAGCACTACAAGCTCGCACAATGTTTTTGTTTACTTCTCGGTGTATCTATAATTACATTTCACTAAGAAACTACAAAATATGGAAATTACTCTAGAAATGGTTATATTTCCACCAATACAAAATGCAAAATTCCAATGAAGTTTGTTTGTACTTTAAAAATGCTAAATTCATCCATAATTATATAAAATGTATGGCAACTCAACATAGTTTATGGATCCGACCCTTTCTGCATAAACCATGCCACAAAGACCTAAAGGTGGTTTGGTGGGCTAACATGGCATCCACGTGGCTATGAGACCTGACATGGCATTAAAATAGCAAAACCATTTTTTTTCCTTTTTACCCTTTCCTCTGCTTACCGACACTCCTTTCCGACCGGCAAGTAGAGACTAGCACCAACAAACCAAAACTATCACGAGCCTAACTATATGAGCACAAAAGTCGGAGCATCATCGCACCTGTCGACATCCGATATCCATGTTAATACCATGTCAGCGACTAAAACTACCTCTAGACCCCAGCTGCACGGTTTGCGCAAGTTTTTTTTATGTTCAATTTATGCATCCACTTGGCAAGTTTATGAATGTTTTTATGTAGGCGAGACATGATCATATTCTTCACCTATTTTTTTACTAGTGCATTTGTAATAGCATGGTAAATATTCATAAATTATTTCACTAATTTGTAGAGAAGAAAGAGATATAAGCATAAAATATACTCTTTTTTGAAAAAGGGGGGGGGGGGGGGGGGGGGAAATATGCCAAAATAAGAAGAAAAAAACGTTCTATGCCCCTGAAATGGACGAGAAGTTGTATCTAAACAAAAAACTAGCGAAAAATGGCCGTGTCATCCCACAAATCATTAGAATCTGCTGGTTTATATCCATCATCAGATTCCATTTGCGTCCAAATTGTCTCCACTCCACTACCGTTTCTTTCCAAATGAGAAAGAAAATAAATGAACGAATGATGCAATCACAAACAAACCAATAAATACTACCACTCCCTAATTCATCATCCACTCACTGACTCACTGCTGACATAGCCCAACGGTTCCCACTTCCGGCTAGGTACACGGTTTCACCGCCACGGTTCCCTTCGATCTACAGCTAAGCTAACCTTTTCCTTTTTTGAAGGAATTCCTAGTGGCGCTTTATTGATTAGATAGAAGATAGCCAAGTTACATCGTTCAACACAAACGGTAAGATGAATCCCGGAAGATCACCATCCCAAACTACCAAATGTTTTGAAACATAAACATGCCTAGCTAGTTGGTGCGCCACCTGGTTTGCATCCCTCAGCAATGCCGAAATGAAACCCCTTTTATTGTGCTAGCTTTTAGAAAACATTCTGGTAGAACTGCCGAATATGGGATCCATACCTCTATCACACCATTGCATGCTTGGAAATACTCAAGAGAATCGGATTCGATGCAAACATTCGTGTTTCCCAATTGTTCTAGGAATTCAAGGCCCCTTAGGAGTGCAAGTGCTTCAGCAGTCGATGCAGTCAAAATTGTCCAATATGTTATTGCAGAGGCTGGGTGTAATCAGTGGCGGAGCGAGCATGTAACCATTGGGATCACATGAACCCAACGAAATTTTACTAACCTCTCTACAATCAATACATATTTACTTCTTACATATACTTTGAACCTAGTATTACAAAGCAGTGAACCCAATCAAAAAATGTTCTTACTCAAACTCTGGGTGTAATGTATCTTCATGATATCAATATATGCTCTTTGTCATAATAAGAACATTATCCAATAGATAGGCTTTACCTGCGATCGGCGATCGCCTACCCTCTATGGTTCCTCAGAACTACACCAGCCGCACCCGGTCCATCAGGGTAGTAAGATGCATCAGTATTCAGTTTTTAAGTACAACATTCAGGTCCATCAGGGTAGTAAGATGCATCAATATTCAGTTTGTAATTAAGTACAACATTCAGGTTTTGACCAGTTGATACTTTCCTGCTGAGCCTTTGTCTCTGTTGCACTGAAATTTCCTGCCAAAGCATTGACTGAAAAGGCCGAGCTACTGCAGCTAAGCTAACCGGTTGGAATGTCAAAATCAAGTGTTCATATCACTATGATTTGGACACATAATAGCGCCAAACCTGTTCCTTGTTATAAGACGTTTTGGAAAGCTTGATTAGCTTTCTAAAACGTCTTAAAAACGAAAACGGATGAAGCAGTTGATAATTTTTCTTCAACTTTTTTGATGGTTTGTTGATACTTTTCTTGCTATTACTACTACTGTACTACTTTCAAATAGCCATTCAGGTACGAGCGCTATATATAGTGGCTAATTGAATTTGCATAGACCTTCTTGGTGTGGACATTTGGACGTAAATTAAGCTAGCTAGTGACGTGTGAGCTGATAATTTTCCTTGGGTTCGGATTGGAACAGAAATGCGTGGCACAGGATTCTTGGGCATTAATATGGTTTCCATTTGGCAGCGGTGTAGGCCAGAGAAGTGTGACCTCCCAACGGCAAGCAGTGGTCTCGCATTTCGAAATTTACGGCTGGATGTGGATGAGTGGTTCTTGGTGCCGTACTAGATTCTTAATTACGGCTCGGTGAGATCCACAATAACTTGGCGCGAAGGATGTTTCTGGGCTTCGATTTCATCTCAAAACCCCCAAAAGCTTAACACGTGCTCTGCATTTGGTTTAGACATGCGATCTTAAAGTTCTTAAACATGCTACACACTGCCATGAAGCGTGGCTCACCCACGCCGTCCCCACTGGATTCAAGAAAAATCGACCTGAACCCGGCCGCCGTGTCGAGACGTGACCGGAGACACGCCGCTGATGATGTTTCCAAATCAGCTTGAGTACGTGGGCACTGTGCTCCCGTCGTCTTCGCCGTCGATCGCCACCTACACCTCGCCCACGGTGAAATCCACAGGATACGCCGAGTGTTTGTTTCCGATAAGCCTGGACGACGAAGCTACATACTGCGATCCTGCAACAAGTAGTCTACCTACCACTCTGCATATGCGCCGCAAGCCGTGGGGGCATGTGCGAAATATCTTCGGTCACTGTAATGGGTGATTCGGCTGAAGATTACGATGATCATGTACGCCTTGTTAATAAAATCGGCTTCCACCGACCCGATCGATCAAGACGACACCCACTCTGGGCAATTTTTGCCCTTTTTTTTTTCATTTTGCTGGGTTAGACATGCTGTCTATGGGTTGAATGGAAATGCCATAGGGAGGTATTTTGCCCAGGCCTAGTTCTACTGATGACTGGTGCAATTCCAGCTGTAACCTATGGAGGGGCATTTTCTCGGTGTTTTGGCTTTTTTTTTGTTTGGAAAAGAGTATATATTAATATCACAAGGACACCAATTACACCTAGCCTCTGCAATAACGCATGCCCTAGCGGCTCTACAGATGCACACAGCTCAGAAAAAAGAAAGATAAATTACAAAAAAAAAAGTTCCGCTACAGAGAACTAATCCTCAAAGAAACGACGGTGACACCATCAGAACAACACCAGTAGTCCTCCACTCCAATAACAATGCCTTCAAGAAGGAAACAGTGCCCAAGCGCCGTCGTTGCCCAACCAATGGTCATAGGTTTTCACCCTGAAGAAAGTCCTTACTCACAAAACAATGCCTTCAACAAGGTCATTGTCAGGCACAACCAGCTAAGGCCAGACCTTGGATTTTCATCCTGCAAGATAAGACTAGGAACTCTCATGTGTTGTCTTCCCGCACCAACAGTCGCTTCAAAGAGTCCCAGATCACGCAGCCAGATCTCCATCGCCACAAGAACAAAAATCTCCATTGCTATCATCAAATTTCCGCTTTCCTGACCTTCTCCGCATCTGACATCACCATGGCTCTACATGGCTCTAGGTGGGAACAAACAACAGAGCTTCGCAACGCTCCCGCTGAAACCAAACGGCCAGAAAAACAAGGTGCGCGCGACCAAATACCTTCCGATCCAGCAATCTCCAGGCATGATACGCCCATGGGAGTTCGCCGGCGGAGCCTTTCGGAACCCGCCTCTCCAGACCAGATCAAGGAGGGCAGACATCAAACAGATCTTCGTCTTCGTGTGAAGGAAATCAAAGGACAACCACCTTTATTAGATCCGACACAGCTATCTCCACACCGCCGATCGGTTCCCAACCGCGCCGCTACTGGCCGAGGCCAGAAGCACTGGATCTAGATGGGAATCGAGATCCACGACCAGCCTCCTCCGCCCGAGAGGACGATCCAAGGACGGCAATGGCCGCCGCCTGGTCCAGATCGTCGTCCGACCACCGCGCCCAAGCACATCCGCTGGTTCCGCCCCAGCAGCCCGACGAAGTCCTCGTTGCCCTCCTCCCTTAGCGCCTTCGGCACCAGGGGCCGCCGCCACCGCGGCCACGCCGGCGGCAGCGGCGGAAGGGAGACAGGAGATGGGAAGGAGAGCTTTGGCGGCGGCGAAGGGGGCCCCCCGGCGGCGCCCTGGGGCGCGCCGCGGGAGGGAGGGGTATCGCGGGACGGGAGGGAGGGGTATCCCAGGCATACGTAGATGGTGTTTAGGACCTTAGTTTGGGCGTGTTTTGGCTTATAGGTGTAAATATACCTAGTATGAAAAACGTATAAAAACCGCTTATCAAAATATCAAAAAAATCCGAACGGAATTTTTGTGTGTGCATCTGAACATTCTATGTTGGCATACAATGTTTTGCAAAAAAAAAGTAGTTTTTATGTCTTGTGAAAAAAGACAAAAAATTGTCTCGTGAATAGTCATATTGGAGCATTGGAAATTGTTTTTCCTAAGCTACAACAAATGCTCTTCAACACTGAAATTTTGTGTGCAAACATATATATCCGAATCGTACAAGGAGAATTTTGGGGATTTTTTTAACATTTTAAAAGATGTATTTAAACAATGGATTCATCTACACCTATGAGCCAAAGTGGATTTCCCCCCATTTTCTCCAGACAAGTGCAAAACTGGATGAAGGAAGCCAACTCAAAGTTGGTACCGAGACATTATTTGGCACATGTCATAATCCTAATTATTTTATCTCATTATTCTCTTGTGTTTCACATTTTTATTTTACATTTAGTCTATGTACCATGTTCCAAGGTCATGATTTCACCCATCAGGCAACACCCTTGTAGTTTCTGAGGAGCAGGGAGGGGATCCCAAGAAAATTACATTCTCAAGAAGAGTCGTAACAAACGTTTGTGCATTTCTTTCCTTTCTTTCGGAAAACTATCCTTCCATAGACCTGGAGTCCCGTGATAAAAGTATCTGAGATGATGGCATAGTGCCCAAGCTTGGGCACGTGCGCAACCATCCCTAACCTATGCCGAGGCTTTCGACCGAGCAGCCTAATTTAATGATAATTTAATTAAAAAGTGGTGTTATTAGCCTTGTAATAAACTGTTTGTCTAGGCTTTAAATAATTCTTTGGTCCGCCACCGGTGTGCTAAGAATTCCACCACTGCAAATATGCTCATCAAGCATCAATTTTGGAAAGTTGTAGTGCTGATTGTGTTTACATAAATGAAAAATAGCGTGCTAATTATTTTAGCGTGGCCCATCTCCAAAGGCTATCCACGCTATAACGTGCTAATAGCGTGCTATAATTAAAAATAGCGCTTTGTAAATAGCCTAAAAATAAAGGATTCAAGCAAGAATAAAGTATATAGTGAAACAAATAAATGTCTTAGCAACGATCATTTATGTTTAATAATCAAGATTTAAATCATATGTTCGCTTACTCCACACCCTTCTCATATGATCACTTACTCCACACCCACCGACGAAACAAATAGCGTACTAGTTATGAAATAGCACTAATGCTACGATGTTTTATAACGATATAGTAAGCTATTCGGAAAATAGCGTCATAGCAAGCAAAAATATGAAAAAATAGCGTAGACTCACTAAATACGCTATAGCACGCTAAATAGCGTGTAATAGCGCGCTATTTTTTTATGTCACGTAATACAAAGACATGGAAGTCAAACTCTACCTAGATTTAGGTTCAGATTTCTTGGGAGCATGATGTTTGCCTTTGTTTTCGTTGGGTTTTCCTGATGCACGGTGCCCTACCACTATTTACCGATGACAGTTCATGATAGTGACCAAATGAGCAAATGCATTGCATACCAGGCTCACTATGACCCGATGGGGCGATTCACTTTAAGATTTGGAAGTTCACGAACCCGTGCTTTGAGGGCCCGGGGCCGCGTGTGTTGGAGATATGCCCAAGAGGCAATAATAAAGTGGTTATTATCATATCTTCTCACTTATGATAAATGTTTACATACCATGCTATAATTGTATTAACCGGAAACATTAATACTTGTGTGATTTGTAAACTAAAATAAGAGTCCCTAGTAAAGCCTCTTGTTAAACTAGCTTGTTGGTTAATATATGATCATGGTTTCCTGATCATGAACATAGAGATGTTATTAACAACAGGATCATATCATTAGGAGAATGATGTGATGGACATACTCCTATAGATAAGCGTAGCATAAAGATAAAGTCATTTAAATAGTTCAATTGCTATATGCTTTCTGATACATAGTAACCTAATTCCTTCGACCATGAGATCATGCATATCACCTTTACCGGATGGATGCTTTGATGACATCAAACACCACACCGTAACAGGGTGGCTATAAAGGTGGCATTGAGTGTTCGGAAAGTATTGGTTGAAACACATGGATCAAGAGTGGGATTTGTCCATCCATATGACGGATAGATATACTCTGGGCCCTCTCGGTGAAATGTCATCCAATTAGCTTGCAAGCATGTGACTAGCTCACAAGGGATCACATATCACGGGAACGAGAAAAGAGTACTTATCAGTAACGAGGTTGAACTAGGTATGCAGAGATACCGACGATCATAACCTCGGATAAGTAACATATCGTGAGACAAAGGGAAATTGGTATCGTATGTAAGTGGTTCATTCGATCGCAAAGTAATCGTAGAAATATGTGGGAGCCATATGAATTTCTAGATTCCTCTATTGGTTATTGTTCGGAGAAGTGTCTCGATCATGTCCGCATAATTCACGAACCGTAGGGAGACACACTTAAGGATTCGACGTTGTTTGAGTAGTTATGGTATTATGAGAAAGAGACCGAATGTTGTTCGGAGTCTCGGATGGGATCCGGGATATCACGAGGTGATCCGGAATGGTCCGGAGAATAAGATTCATATAAGGAAAGTCCCGTTTCGGAGTTCGGGAATGATTCCGGTGTTTTCATCGGGAATGTTCTAGAAGGTTCCGGATTGTCCGGCACTCCGGGGGGGGGGGGGAGGTACATGAATGTGTCATTGAATGATTGCATCATGTACTAAGTGTTCTTGCTGTTCCAAAACTTGAAAGTCAAACTGCCAGTTTGAAAGTCAAACGGCTAAAACAGGAAACTGTGGGAAACAGGAAACTGTGGGAAACAAGCAAGAGGAGGTTGAAACCAACTTGGAGGAGGAGTTCCTCTCCTCCAAGCCGGCGGCCAGCCCTAGGCCGAGTTGGGGAGGGACTCCCCTCCCTCCCTGGCGCGCCTAGCCCCTCCACCTATAAAAGGAGGGGCAGGGCCTCCTCCTTGAGACACACAAGTTTCTACCTCTAATCTCCGGTTTAGAGCCGTTTTGGTTTAGAGCTTCTAATTGCTTTAGCCTGCGGTTTAGAGCCTTCTAATTGGTGTGTCTAAACTCTAGACCACTAATAGCACTCTCTCATAATCCACCATACTCGCTCCGGCTTAAGGCGAAGCCCTGCGGGATTTCCCCTCTACTTCCGGTACCACGCCGTTGTGCTGCCGGAATCGCGAGGAGAGTGCTACAACCTCCGCTGCCTGCTGGAACAAGGGAGAGGAAGGTCTTCGTCGAGTACCGAACGTGTGACCGACTGCGGGAGCGCTGCCGGAACGCAGCACCGGAAGGATCGTCTACGCGATCTTGAGATCGGAAAGAGTACGACTACATCACCCACGAGAATCTGCTCTCGTTAACCGCTTTGGAATCTTCGAGGGTGAGTTATTCCATCGACTCGTTGCTGCAATCTAGTAGATAGATCTTGGCTTGTTTGTTTGTATGCGATAGAATTTTTTTGTTTTCCATGCTACGAACCCCTACAGCGTGTAATAAAACCTAACGGACCAACAAATTGTGAAAACTATCCTGTGAGGATAAAACGAGATAAAAACAAATCAAACACAAATACGTTCGTTTGGACTCAAAGAAATTTTTTGAACTCAAATACGACCATGAGAAGCCCCCCACTATCTCTTCTTTGGCCCGTCTTCCCAGTATTTTTTATTATTCTTTACCGGCGTGGACTAGTTGACCCCCGTCTAGACTAGGTCTTCTTCTCTCCTCTTCCATTATCCCCAAAATAACTAGCTCACCTCCGGCTCCTCCTCTCCAGATCGGAGCTCTCTGTGCATCTCCTGGCCTCTCTGTCATGGCCAGTCATCCTCACACGCCCCTAATCGGGCCTCGTCATTGCCTTCGCCGTTCCAATCACCAAATCGAAGGTCACTATCTCTTCCCCTAGAATCTCCCACCTAGTCGGTTCCTCTCCAACAAAGGAGCAGGGCCCCTCGGGATATCCGCAGCGGCGACCGACCTTGAGAAGTTGCGTTTTGTATCGCGCCCTAGGCATGGTAGCCCTGGCATCAGAGTTTGATGACCGAGCTCTCATGGGCGACACCGTGTTGGGGATACGTTTCACCATGTCGCTGGCAAACTGGCTAACATTGTTAAGGTCTTGTTTTGGGATTAGACGCAATGTTGTGAAGATTGAGGTATGCGCCTTTCTATTTCTTTGCCAGGTTCTAGCACATCTTAGACTGTGAGAGAGAAAATAAACTTTATGCGTTTGCATCGCGCTTGTGCTTGGGGCGATTGACGAGGTTTAATCTCGTCAATGCCCATTGTTATGGACTTGGGTTTTGGAGAAGATGGGGATGCTGGAGATCGTGGCACGGTTAACAGACAAGCAACCAGGGGACACGAGATTTACCCAGGTTCAGGCCCCCGGAGGGAAAACCCTACTCCTGCTTGTCTGCTCTTGATTACGGCGGAACCGAAGGTTATAGGGTGCGCAGATTCGATCTGGCATGGAGGTGTGTGTGCGAAAGTATGAGTCGAGAGATCTAGGACGTGCCCTCCTGGCCTTTATATAGACTTAGGCAGGTCCCGGACATAGTCCTAGTCGGTTACAAGTTCTAGGGTTTTACCCCTTTGAATTTCCTATCTATGCTAGTATTGCTCTCCAAGGATCCGAAGACGTCATGGGCCTTGTCCACCCGAAAATCTTCATGGGCCAGCGTATATCTGCTATGGGCCTTCCTTGGGCTGGACCAGGTATGCTGAAGTCATGTACCCGTAGGGTATAACCATGTCAGTAGCCCCCGAGTGATCAGTCGAATCGTAAATTCGGCTGAGGACTCTTCCATCTTTCGAGTGCAACTATGTATTAAGAGTATATGTGTGTAGGGATTGTTGACGCGTGTGCCTGACTCACCCGACGGATCAGGGTCAGTTAACTGTCTTAGGAAGAAACAACACGATCTTCTTCAAGTTCGAGTCCCTCAACTCGGACCTGGAACATATGCTGGCGTAATTCGACTCAGGCCGCGGAGGACTTACAGGAGTGGAATTCCAGTGATTTTAATTAATGTACCCAACGCGTCCGTCGGGATTTTTCATCACGCTTGTTGGCATGGATTTGTACTAGCCGAGCGCAGTCATGTACGTTGCCAGGCTGTCAGATGATATCTGCAGGTCTTATCTTTGCGTCGCGGACGCAGCATCCGAACATTTGTCACCACGGAGGTGTTTCGGGTGGCCAAGGAGATTTGTAGCTCACTCAGCGTTTTGTTGAGGCAGAGTTGCCAAGAAGCCTTTGCGTGCTGATCCGAAATATCGCAGTCGAAGAATTCATAGGGTGCGCGACCAGCGCTCCCTATGGCAGTCCTTGAGCATGTGACTGGCTTTCTTTTTGCCATCTTGTTTGTCGATGTAGAAGTGGATGGTGCATGGACCCGAAAGTTTGTCGAATGCTGAGGGTCCGTTGTCGCGGTCGCGGCGTTGCCACGACTGTGCTGGTCGTCCGCTGTCACGGAAATTTCCTCCGCGGTATCGTCCGCTGTTGCGGCTGTTGTCGTTGCGGCGGTCGGCGTAGCCAGCCGCGACCATGTCGGGTCCATCGCGGTCTTCGTAGACACGCGATCTCCTCTTGCTGCGGCGTTCTCGCCTTCGTCCGTAGTCGTCCTCTTCATCTGATTGCGCTTGCTGGATGCAATCTTCGCCGTCTGCCCAACTGTTGGCAATTTCCATGAGGTGGTCGAGTGTTTTGGGCTTGACACGCCCAAGTTCCTCCTTGAAATCTTGGCGTTTGACGCCGTCTCTGAAGGCGTCGATGGCCCTCTCCTCGGAGATATGTGTTGCGGAGTTCTTGGTGGTAGACCAGCGTAATATGTACGAGCGAATAGATTCCCCCGTTCTCTGAGTGCAGGCTCACAACTCTTCGATTGAGGCGGGCCTCTTGCTGGTGCCCTTGAAATTTCGGATGAAGCTGTAAGCTAGATCCTCCCAACTTCGGATGGATCCTGATGATAGGCTGCTGAACCAGACCCGCGCCGCGCCTGTCAGCTGCAGCTGGAGGCATTGCATGGCGGTTTCTTTGTTACCGCCATGCAGCTTGACGGATGACAGATGATCGCTGAGCCAAGATTTTGGATCTTGCGTGCCATTGAACTTCGGAGTATCCGAAGGAAGCTTGAAATTGTGTGGCATCTGTGTTCGCCGAACAGATCTGCTGAAGCATCGAGCTCCCCAGAGTTCTCCTTCATCTTCATCCATCTCGGACTCGGACGAGCATGCGTGTTTGGCTCATGCTTCGTCGATTTTGCGCTGTGTAAGCGCGTCTCTGGCGTTGTAGTCGCGTTTATGGCGATGCGATCTCTTCTTCCTTAGAGGAAGGTCGTGCTCCTCCTCCTCTTCGGATGAAGGGGTGGGGCTCCGGTCGCGCCTGACCGGAGCTTTATTCTTTGGCTCCGCAGGAGCGTCTTCGTGGAGCGCAGCTCCGATGAGTCCGAGTCCGGTGAGTGCGGACTTATGCATGGCTCTTTTCGGGTCCCCTTCCGGAGGTTGGTGGGCCGCGAGATACGCAGTGGCTGCCATGATCGCAGCTTGCGGTGTCTTCGGGATGATGTTGCCGTCGGCATCCATATCCATGAACGACGTGTGGAGAGTTCGGGTCACATCACGGCGTTCCTTGGGATCCATGTTCTCCACCCGCGAGCGGTGCTTGTTTCCCTGGTTTCCGTTCGTGCTAGAGCCGGGTGCCATGGCGGAGAGCGCGGCTCGTCTCGCGCTGGACTCGGAGGCTGCTTGCTTGCGTTTGTCGAGTGTCTCCTGCATCTTGACTTGCTTCTTGTGCTCCTCGATGAGGAGGTAGTGGTACGCCATCAGTAGGTCACGTGGAGAGTCCACAAGTAGGACTATGTCGCCTGCAACGGCACGGCGTGCCTGGACCCATCCTTCTTTGCTAAGTTGGATGACGTGGCCGTTGTTTTCCCCTTCGGGTGGGGGGACTGGCTTCTTCTGTTCCCGCCGTTTTCGTCGTTTCTATCCTACGGGTTTGGGTTCGTGTTGGGCGGCGGGTTAGGCGTTTGTTGCTCCTGGATGACTGCGGCGCATTGGTAGCGCTCGTAGATCAGTTCGCTGCTGTCGCAGCTTTCAGATCCGGAACCATAGGTCCCTTCATCCGAAGGCGGATCGCACAGATCGGAGTTGCAGCTGCTGCTGTTGTAGAACTCATCTGTCTATGGTGATGTGCGTAGCACGGGATGTGGAGCCCACGAAGCGGGCCTGATTGATGGCACGGGCACCCGCTCAGGAAGGCGGAGTGTGCCAGTTTGTCCCACCTGGAAGCAGAAGCTCCCGAACAAAATTTTGAGTCCGTCGCCTACGGGCTCGAAATCCTTCAAGGTGGCCGGCGAGTGGGCGGTGAAGTCGAAAGTGCCGAAGAGGAGGTGATTCTCCGTCGCCGCGGAGTTGTAGATCGATCGGGTCGGGACCGTCACGATCGCACAATCAGCAGCCCCGTTTCCCACAGACGGCGCCAATTGACGAGGTTTAATCTCGTCAATGCCCATTGTTATGGACTTGGGTTTTAGAGAAGATGGGGATGCTGGAGATCGTGGTACGGTTAACAGACAAGCAACCAGGGGACACGAGATTTACCCAGGTTCAGGCCCCCGGAGGGAAACCCTACTCCTGCTTGTCTGCTCTTGATTACGGCGGAACCGAAGGTTACATGGTGCGCATATTCGATCTGGCGTGGAGGTGTGTGCGAAAGTATGAGTCGAGAGATCTAGGACGTGCCCTCCTGGCCTTTATATAGACTTAGGCAGGTCCCGGGCATAGTCCTAGTCGGTTACAAGTTCTAGGGTTTTACCCCTTTGAATTTTCTATCTATGCTAGTCTTGCTCTCTAAGGATCCGAAGGCGTCATGGGCCTTGGCCACCCGAAAATCTTCATGGGCCAGCGTATATCTGTTGTGGGCCTTCCTTGGGCTGGACCAGGTATGCTGAAGTCATGTACCCGTAGGGTATAACCATGTCAGCGATCGCTTGGGGCAGCTACGTTTCTTCTCGAAACTCCCCTTTGACGGCCTCCCTCTGGATACTTGGGAACCGGAGGCCATCAAACAGGTCATCAACAGCCTTGGCGACGAGCTGGTAGACATTGTGCCACCGAGCGATAGATGGATGATCGAGTTAAAGGAGTGGCCGAAAGATCCAGATTCCGCTCGGAAGATGTACGAGGTGGAGATTACCAGCGGGGCAAGGCGACATCTTAACTAGAAGAACCCGGTCATAATCCACCTAGAGGAGTTGCTGGACCCCGACGAGACGAGCAGAAAACGTCCTCGTCACCTCGAGTATTGACCTGGAAGGGTTGATGGCATAATTTCACGACGGTGCACACAGTTTCGGAAGTCAGACTGGACGTGGACAAACGGGTGGTTCTGATTTCTCTTGAGTGAAGATTGTGGTTTGGCGCAAGTGAAGAATGCTGGGAGCGGGTAGTTAAATTGAATTGCACACCTGTAATCATTTGGATTGAGTAAGCTTGTGATTGTAATGGTTGGAATTATTATGTATCAGTTGACTATGTTGAAATGCAGTATGTATGTGCACTAAATTGATGTGAACATCCATTGAGTTGTGCTTAAAAAGTTGTATGAATTCGTTCTGAATTCAAGGATAATGCAATGAATTTGTATTCAATATGTATTGGGAGAAGGTAAAGTTTATGGTTTCATGATGTAAAAACCAACATGATACTAATGTTAGAAATCGAGAAACATCAAATCTGACTTTATAGGGGTGTTGATGCATGTGGATTTGTATAATTGCACATGAATTTAGTCTTGGAATTCGATGCCATCAGTTCTGACTTGTTCAGTAACGGTACAAATAGAATTGTACTACTCCCTAGATATCTCTATTTCAGCGACAAATAATATGGATCGAAAAAAGTAGTATTTGTCATCTAAAAGGTTTTAATGTTCCATTTCCAAGCTACCATGCGTTCCATGAGTGGCCTTGGATAGAGATCTAGATTCAGTTGACCTAACCAAACTTTGTATATTTCTAAGAGTAAAATGCATCTATAGTCCTGCAACTTACCGGCCATGTTTAAAACCATCCTGCAACTTAGAGTTTGCTCTAATACAGTCCTTGAACTTGTCCTCAATGTGTACGTACGGTTCAAAATACGACAGGTTAGCATATAACCGCTTACGTGGAGATAAATCGAGCGCACAACGGTGCAAACACGTGACAAACTGAGGAAAGAGTGTTCCCCGACGCCACGAACGGCAAGACTGGAGATAAATCGAACGCGCCGTGGGACATTGCGAGCTGGACGACACAACGACATCCCCGACCTTGAGTATTGGGTCTACTAGTACTATGTATCTGCATAGCCAGAGTGTTAATATAGGTGTGCAGATGCACGAGCTTTTCAGCTGGGAGTGGATGCATGGTGAAGCTACGTTGCTGCAGTCTCGTACGGTGATGCATGCAAATGTTGAAGCCAGCATGTCTGCATGGGATTTAGCAAATGGAGTGTCATGATTAGTTAATTAATTGATTTTGCTCATGTATCCGCTAGACTAGGTAGCATTCTTCTATATTTTATCGCCACGTCAGCGGTATATGCTCACCATTCGTATTTTGGACTGAACGTGGACGTGAAGAGCAAGATCAAGGACTGTATTATAGCAAATCCTAAGTTCCAGGACCGTTTTGGAAATAGCCAGCAACTTCTGGGACTATAGATGCATTTTACTCTATTTCTAAGCAGTCCATTATTCTCTGTAGGCCTGTCTGAACATCAATAGCTGCATAGTTTCACTGTCAAACAAGGAATTCGGAGAAGATGTGCCCCCTGTCGTCACCAAAACACTTGCTGTTGAAGCAGATTGTTCTTAGTGAGCTCTACTCAGCTAAGAATTCCACCACTGCAAATATGCTCATCAGACATCAAATTCGGAAAGTGGTAGTGCTGGTTCGTTTACATAACTTACTTTTTTAGAAATGGGCGCTTTATACTTAAAGGTTTAAGTACTCCTATTATATCCGGATTTTAGGTTCAGATTTCTTGTGAGCATGATGGTCGCCTTTGCTTCGTTGAGTTTTCCTGATGCTCGGTGCCCTGCCACTATTTACAAACGAACGTTCAGGAGATACTGACCATAAGAGCAAATGCATTGCATACCAGCTCACTATGACCATGATGTAGCAGGGTTGGAATGCTGATGTTGTGTGAGGACTCTGTCACTTAATTAAGGCCAGCTCCGTCAAGTTCAGCGCACACATTTTCCTTTGATATACCCTTATATTGAGTTGTTGCTCTTCGTTGACTGAGTTACAGTATAGATCACAGTCACAGGTAGGCGACATCTCAGCTAACCGAATCATTCGTCCCAACTCTTGGCCTCTAGCGTTGGGCTCAAATCGAGCTTCAGATATCCAACTTGTACGTGCTTTTTGTACGTGCATTGCCCGAAGTATTCCCGATACATGTGATTTAGCTCTAAAGCATCTGATGGAAACTTTCAGACTCTTCCTCAGCTAATACTAATAGACACATGATCTGATGGAAGCATGTGATTTAGCATGTAAAATTCATTGGGTTGGGAGTATAGCCGGAATTATCGCCAAAGCATCTGGGTTGTTGCAGAAGATTGTCTGCATTTAGAGACTTGTGAAGCGGCCCTTAAAAGTGTAGTACTAGCATTATTTCAGAAGATTAGCCAACAGCTCGTCGTGGCTAAGATTAGCCAGGCTGTTCAACTGCCATCCCTTTCTTAATTGCAAGCTTGGACCAGTATTAGGGAATAGTATCATACCAAGCATGTCTCGCACACTGCGACTGTAGCCTACATTGGATCGTCCGGCCATTTCTCTGCTCTAGGAGGAGACATCCGGAGACAGATACGGGACCAAGCGTGTTTTGTGCAAGTCTCGGATGATCGGCGTAGGTATATATACATGTATGGACCGTACTACAGTATGATAATACGCTGCCTTTTAGCACAAGCTTCGATCTCATCCGAAGCTGGTGCAAGAAAAGAACTTACAAGTTACAACAACAAAATAATACCTTCCAGCAGCAGTCTTGAGCAACTTGCTAGGGTTATCTTCTAGAGAAATCAAAGTTTCTTGTTGTTGTTTTGTTCGAACGTCCAATCAGCTTGTCCTTGCTCATCCGCAGGAACAATTAGGGCTTTTTATTTCAGAAATTTGTTCTGACGGAATACGGACGAATTTGCTGAAATCTATACGCAGAATGGCAGCTAGATCTAGATATCTTTCTCCGTCTGCCGACACTTTATGATGATGATTATGTCGTATACTGATGTTGCATGCATCAGGGGTCGTTTCTCTTTCTCACCGGTTCCAACAAAGACGTGAGGGGAATCCGAATGGAGAACGAAAACGAAAGAAAGTAAGCGACTCAACTATCAGGAGCAACGTCCGGTTTCCATGCTGCTCGCTCTGATATGGACGCCAGGTCAGGTGACTGGGTGCGCGCCAAACTGCTCTAATCCTATTACTAATTAATTTTGACAAATCACGTAGTAGCAGAGAATCTAATCATGATCGGTCTCCTGCTAGCTCCGGACCTGAAGCTCGGTTTGTCAAGTGACACTATTCTGAGCAGCCTTTACGGGCTTCCTGTAGGATAGGAAATTAGGAATTAGGAAAGGACACAAGATATGGAGCCATGTCTTAATTTTCTGTCAGCAAAAAGGCCAAAGGCCGAACGGGAGATGAGAACACCACACGATCGACGTACTAGTATATAGGCCAATTCAAAAAAGACGTACGAAGTACTATACAAGCACAAATAATAATACTCCTAGTAAAACTTTAGTCTTCTGTTCAGGAAACAGAGACTCCTGTTCCATGATTGTTAAGGCACTACAGTGGCCGAGTACAAGCTTAAACGATCTTTTATTGTGTATGTAGATGGATATTGAATGGAAACATCAAATGCTAATATTCGGAGCAAAGGTTCAACCATTTATCTGTTAGAGTTTCAATTTTCATGGCAGTTTCTTTTCTGTTGGCTGAGTTTTTCTTTCATTTTGTGCAATTGCAAATTGGTCACATGCCTATTCAGAGAATTTATGTACGCTCTTGGGAAAGGTAAAGTGACTAAAAATGAGGAGAGATTTGGGGTGTGATTGATCATTGATATACATATGCTTATAAGTCTGAAGCGAAGAGACTATTTTAGGCTCAGGAAACTTTAGTAAAACTTTAGTCTTCTGTTCAGGAAACAGAGACTCCTGTTCCATGATTGTTAAGGCACTACAGTGGCCGAGTACAAGCGTAAACGATCTTTTAGTATGTATGTAGATGTATTGTCTTAGAGGACCAGCCTTGGTGCTTAACCAAGTTTAAAAATCTTGATACTTGTCAGGAATATGCAACATCTATTCCTCTGAGGGCCAAAGGCCACAATAAATAATACAGATACAGATGTGAATATGCAGGAAGCCCCCTAACATATGGGAAAACTGCAATATACAGATATATACTCTAACACCCCCCCCCCCCCCACACACACACCCCCACACACACAAACTCGTGGTGGATCCACAAGACTGAGTTTGGAGAGTAAGAAATCATGCTGCGCTCTGGTCTGTGCCTTCGTAAAGAAATTCGCTAACTGTAAATCTGAAGGCACATACTGACGCGCAACAACCTGAGCCTGCACCTGAGCACGTGTATAGAAAGTATCAACACCAATATGCTTGGTAAGCCCATGCTTGACCGGATCACGTGCAACACTAATAGCACCTGTACTGTCAGACAAAACCAGAGTGAGTGTGGTAATAGAGACCCCAAAATCCGCAAGTAACCACCGTAACCAGATCACCTCAGCAGTCAACAAGGCCATAGCACGCAACTCAGCCTCAACACTAGAACAGGAAACAGTTGTTTGTTTCTTCGTCTTCCAAGCAATGAGCGAACCACCAAGAAACACACAGTAAACAGAAAGGGAACGGCGATCCGAAGGATCACTCGCCCACGTAGCGTCCGAATAGCACTGGAGCTGGAGGGAGCTGGAACGAGGAAAGAAAAGGCGACGAGTGATCGTACCACGAAGATAACGAAGAACACGGAGAAGATTACTATAGTGAACAGTGGTAGGAGCAGAAACAAACTGACTCAGAATATGAACAGGATAAGAGATGTCAGGACGAGTGACAGCAAGATAAACAAGGCTCCCAACAAGATGACGATAACACGTCGGATCAGGAAGAGGATCAGCATCAGTAGGTTGAAGCTTAACATTAAGCTCCATAGGGGTCTCAACAGTGCGCTCATCCCCAAGAGCAGCACGAGCAAGAAGATCCTGAATATACTTTTCCTAGGAGATGTAAAAGCCATCAAGAGTGGAGAACCTCAATCCCAAGAAAGTATCGAAGAGGACCAAGATCAGTCATAAGAAACTGATCACGAAGACGAGCCTTAACAAAGGCGATATACTCAGAATCATCACCAGTAATGATCATATCATCAACATAGAGAAGAAGAAGAGTGCGTCCACGAGGAGAAGTGTGAACAAACAGCGCTGGATCATGAGCACTAGGGGAGAAACCAGCAGCAGTCACCACGGAAGCAAAGCGCTCAAACCAGGCACGAGGGGCCTGTTTGAGGCCATAAAGAGAACGTCGAAGAGGAAAAACCATCCCCTCGAGAACAGAATACCCAGGAGGAGGCTGCATATAAACCTCCTCACTCAACTCACCATTGAGAAAGGCGTTCTGAACATCAAGATGGGACACAGACCAGTGACGAACATAAGCAACATCAAGAAGAGTACGCACAGTGGTCATATGAGCCACAAGAGCAAAGGTCTCATCATAGTCACGACCATGCTCCTGCTGAAAACCACGAGCCACAAGACGCGCTTTATAGCGCTCAAGAGATCCATCAGAGCGGGTCTTAATCTTATAGACCCACTTACACGTGATAGGACGAACACCGGGAGGGGGAGAAACAAGATCCCAGGTGCCAGTGCGCTCAAGCGCAGCAATCTCCTCAGCCATGGCCAGCTGCCATTCAGGATGATGCTCAGCATCCGGATAAGAAGTCGGCTCGGAGGCAACAGAAAGACCATACTGACTAGGAGAGTAACGGTTGGGGGCACGACGCTGACAAACAGGACGAGTAGAGGGAAGCTCATCAGAGGAAGACGACTCAGGAGACGATGATGAAGAAGGAATAGCAGAGGAAGATTCCGGAGAACGAGGAGAACTATACGGAGCAGAGGAGGACGATGTCGAAGAAGAGACATCAGGGGAAGGAGATCCTGAAGAAGACACACTAGGAGTGGAAGGAGGTGTGTCAGGAAAGATAAGAAAAGAGATATCTTCCACCGGGTAGGTACCAGCGGTGGGACGAGGATAGAAATGACGCGTCTCATAAAAAATAACATCACGAGAGATACACATCCGACGACCACCGTGGTCCCAACAGCGATAGCCCTTATGCTCATCACTGTATCCAAGGAAGACACACTCAACAGACTGAGCGGTCAGTTTGGTGCGTTCGCGAGGAGCAAGGAGAACATAGCAAACACAGCCAAACAAGCGAAGCATGGAGTAGTCTGGAGACTGTCCAGATAGGCGCTCAAGAGGGATACCACCCTGCAGAGCGGCAGAAGGCCGAATATTGATGAGGTAAGCCGACGTAGCAACAGCCTCAGCCCAGAAATGCGGCGGAAGAGAAGAAGCAATCATCATGGCACGAGTGGTCTCAAGAAGATGGCGATGCTTACGCTCAGCAACGCCATTCTAGGCATGTGCGCCAGGACAGGAGAACTGAGCAAGGGTGCCCTGCTCAGCAAGAACACCTCGCAACATCTGGGAGATATACTCACCAGCAGAATCAGCACGAAACACACGAATGGGGGTAGAATATTGAGTACGAACCATGGCCGTAAAACGCTGATATATGGAGAGCACTTCACTGCGAGAGCGCATAAAATACAACCAAGTGTACCGAGAAAAATCATCGATGAATAAAATATAGTAGCGATGGCCCCCTTTCGAAGCGAAAGGAGCCAGACCCAAACATCAAAATGTACTAAATCAAAAGGTCGCTGAGATATAGACGCGCTAGTAGGATAGGGAAGCTGAATCTGTTTACCCAACCTACAGCCCTGACAATGTAAAGACCCATCTCTTGAGACAGACCCCAGAAGACCACGATGAACTAATGACGACATGCGAGAGTCACAAAGGTGACCAAGACGATGATGCCACTGCTGAAAGGAGCTGGTAGCAGAGGCGACGACCGGAGAAGAACTGGCAGATGAAGTGCCAGCGGAAGGAATACGAAGCCAGTCTAACTCCCAAAGTCCTGAAGAGTCACAGCTGCGAGGGCCAGCTCCAACCAGGGCCTGTGTGCGACGGTCCTGGACAACACAAGAATTAGCATCAAGAATGACGCGACAACCAGAGTCAGTAAGCTGGCTAGAAGAGAACAGATTCATCTTAATAAGAGGGACATGAGAAATATCAGGAACATAAAAAGAAGAAGTAGAAAGGGTGCCTCGACTAGAAACAGGAAGAGAGGTACCATCAACCGTGAAAACACGGACATGAGTAGGGAGAGAACGAAGAGCGAACAGAAAATAAGACTCAGAGGTCATATAAAAGAAGCTCCAGAATCTAGATACCACGGAGACGTACCTGATTGTATAGAAGGTGGTGGTCGCGCATTGCCTGAAGAATCAGTTACATAACCAGCAGTGCCCGTCGAAGAAGATCCTGTAGGAGCAAGCAGACCGCGAAGACTCCTGATAATGTCCTGATCAGAGAGAAGCAACTTCTCAAGACCCGGAAGGAGCCGACTGCCCACGAGCCTGGTGCTGCTGACGTAAACTGGGATCCCGTGTATAACAGGTGGCCCAAGTGTGGCCATCCCTATTGCAATAAGAGTAGTGACGAAGAGAACCACGGCGACCCTGACCACGAGCCTGCTGGTGCTGACTCAGAACCTGAGGCTGCGGGTGCTGACTCAGACCCTGAGACTGCTGAAGCTAAAGCTGACCCTGACCTGTAGGAGTGGGTAGTATCGGCGGCGGCACAGAGGACCACGACTGAATCGAGGGAGCAGACGACATAGGAGGACCACGAGTAGCAAAAGCACAGACCGAACCGCAAGAAGACCAGCACCACGGAGACGGGTCTCCTTAGCCCGAAGCTCAGACAACACCTTAGAAAGCGGAACACGAACACGAGCATTGAGCTGAGCACGCCGGGGCTCAAACTCTTGGCGGAGCCGAGACGGAAACTCATAGATGCGGTGAAACTCCAAATCCGAGCGCACAATCTGGCAGCACGAGCATGTGCCACAAACAGCAGTACGGAGAGAATCAAGCTGATGCCAGATAGCAGCACTCTGAGTATAGAACTCATCAATAGTGGAATCACCCTACTGAAGAGCATGCTCCTGGCGAACCACAGACAAGTAAATAGCATCCCCAGACGGCTGATAGCGCTGACGAAGATGTGCCCACTGAGCGGCAACAGTAGGGAGACTCATGAACTCTGCAGCATACTGAGGCAGAACACTGGAGGTGAGAACAGCAGCAGCAGCACGAGCATCCTTATCGACCTACTGAGTGTAGGCAGTCAGAGTGTGGCGATAGGACTCGAGATCAGCAGAGTACTGCTTGAGCTTCAGGTCATAAGCAGCAACAGCACTATCATCAGCACTCTAAGCAGCATCCTTGGCCTCCTGAGAAGCATCAGCGCCGAGAACAATCGGCGTCGGCGGAAGAGGAGCCATAGGAGCAGAGGGGCACGGCGGACAGGGGACCTCGCCGGAGAGCACACCCCAAAGACGGAGACCGCGCATGTGAATGCGCATAAAGGCAGTGAAATCAGGATAATTCGCGCCATCGAAGATCACCGGGCAGCAAAGAATCGCAACATAGCCCGATGCAGAAGACATCTCTCTCTCAATTTTTTTTGAGGTCAACTGTTAGATTCAATCGGGAACCGACGAAGAACAGCAGTCCATCAGACGGCCAGCAGACGGGGCCAGCAGACGGAGCATGGGGCGACGGCGGACGGCCGGCGGGGCAGGCGGGGCCGGGCCGGACGGGGCGGGCGGGCAGCAGTGCCAGGCCGGACGGTCGGTCGTTGGGAAGCGAAGCAGCAGGGCATCGGGCGCGCGTGGACACGCGTGGTCAGCTCATGCGCGAGGTGGCGTTTGCATCTCGCTGGATCCGGCGCAAGGTGGCGTCCTCGTGAGGTGAATCGATCCAGGGAATCGATCCAGGGGGAGTTGAATCGATCAGGAAGGGACGGGAAGGCGTTGAGCAGCCAGGCGTCGAGCAGGATCAGTGGCATGCCAGACGGGCGTGACATGGCAGGGCCAGATCCGGGCCGATGCAGGAGGGTGGCAGGCCCATCGAGTAGAGGCAGGGTAGATCGATCGAGAGGAGCACCTGGCAGCTCGATGCAGGAGGGCACCTGCAGCTCGATCCGAGCGAGGGAGTGGCGGGGCGTTGCAGAACAAATCTGGCCGGGCGGTGGCGTTGCAGATCCGGCCGGGACGGGGGCGCGCCGACAGCAGTGACGGGAGAAGACGGCGGCCTGCGGGCGGCGACGGACGGGGGCCAGCAGGCGGCGGCGGACGTGACGTGGCCGGCGACGGGCAGAGGACCCGCAGCAGACAGGCGAACGGCTGGAGAGATGGACGGAGACAGCGGCACGCCGGCGGCGGCGACGTCAGAAAAACGACGACGATAGGGATGGTGGCGGCTGTGACGATGTTGCAACAGGAAAACGGTCTAACCTAGCTCTGATACCATGTCAGGAATATGCAACATCTATTCCTCTGGGGGCCAAAGGCCACAATATATAATACAGGTACATGTGTGAATATGCAGGAAGCCCCCTAACATATGGGGAAACTACAATATACAGATATATACTCTAACAGTACTCATGCTTAATGACTGTGTGCATCCCTAGTTGGTGCAGAGGCCGGGGAAGTGAAATCCTCCCTCCATTTTAGACGCGATACCTCCTCCCCCTCGCGTCGCCCCCTCCTGATGACCGAGGGGGCCAAGCCCTACCCCGCCGCCACCTCCTCCCCCTCCATCCCTCTCCCTCCTTGTCGCCCCGGAGGGCAGCCGGTCTAAGTGCGCGGCGCCGGTGATGGGGCGGCGGGGATCTGGCCTCCCGGCCCCAGCGCGACGTAGGGAGGAGATCGCCGGCGCTGGACGGGCCCCCCTCGCCATCAACGTCTCCGCGGCTCCAGCCGGCGGTGGCTTCGTGGGAGCTTGGATCTGGAGGCGGCGGCCTCTACCGGAGTGGGGCGGGTGGCGATCTGGTGGAGGAGATGCCGGTGATGGGATTCCGTTGGAAGACCTAGATCGGCTCTCTATCCCTAATTGCCTGCTCGATCCGTTCTCCGGAAACCGACCGGCGGTGTGGGGATCTCTGTGTCGAATCTAATAAAGGAGGTGGTCGTTTGGTTTCTTTCACACGAAGACATAGATCTGCTTGATGTCTGCCCTCGTTGATCTGGTCTGGAGAGGCGGGTTCCGGAAGGCTCCGCCGACGAACTTCCATGGGCATCATGCCTGGAGATTGCTGGATCAGAAGGTATTCGATCGTGCACACCTTGTTTTTCTGGCCGTTTGGTTTTAGCGGAAGCGTTGCGAAGCTTTTTTGTTTGTTCCCACCAAGTGCCATTCTTAGATCCATGGTGAAGTCAGATGCAGAGAATGTCAGGAAAGCGGAAATGTGAGGGTAGCGATGGTGATTTTTGTTCTTATGGCGATGGAGAACTGGCTGCGTGATCTAGGACTCGTTGCAGCGACTGTTGGTACGGGAAGACAACACAGGGGGAGTTCCCAGTCTTATCTTGCAGGGTGAAAATCCAAGGTCTAGCCTTAACTGGTTGTGTCTAGCAATGACCTTGTTGAAGGCATTGCTTTGTGAGCAAGGACTTTCTTCAGGGTGAAAACCTATGATATTTGATCGGGCAACGACGGCGCTTGGGCACTGTTTCCTTCTTGAAGGCGTTGTTATTGGAGTGGAGGACTACTGGTGTTGTTCTGAAGGTGTCACTGTCGTTGCTTTGAGGATTAGTTATCTGTAGCGGGACTTTTTTTTGTAATTCTTCTTTATTATTTTTTGAGCTGTGTGCATCCGTAGGGCCGCTAGGGCATGCGTTGTTGCAGAGGCTAGGTGTAATTGGTATCCCTATGATATTAATATGTACTCTTTTCCAAAAAAAAATAGATGGATATTGAATGGAAACATCAAATGCTAATATTCGGAGCAAAGGTTCAACCATTTATCTGTTAGAGTTTCAATTTTCATGGCAGTTTCTTTTCTGTTGGCTAAGTTTTTCTTTCATTTTGTGCAATTGCAAATTGGTCACATGCCTATTCATAGAATTTATGTACGCTCTTGGGAAAGGTAAAGTGACTAAAAATGATGAGAGATTTGGGGTGTGATTGATCATTGATATACATATGCTTATAAGTCCGAAGCGAAGAGACTATTTTAGGCTCAGGTCCCTTTCACAATGGGGAAGAAATAAGCTATCTTGCAAGAAATATCCTCTTGAAATAAATAAACTGGTATATCATTTTCCAATACTATAATCTATACATATTTCCATAAATGCTACCCCGATATGATATAACCTTGGGAAATTCATTTCTCAATACTAGTAACTAGTAAGTCTAAAAAAGCAATCCATTTCCAGATTTCCTACATTCTTGCATATATATTTTCAGGCCTTCTTTGATTTACAAGATCCCAAAATGCAGGAATAGGAATAGGATAGGATTGCAACTGGAAAACTATCGAGGATTTAAGAGTACGAGAACATTTCCTCTACGGTCGTTTGAAATGCATGAAAGGAACACTCGAGGAATTAACATGCATTCTTAAGCAACTTTATTAGCCTAAATAATAAGCAAGGGCAGCGTCATTTGGTGGCTGTGCCGCAACGGCTTTAAGTCAAACAAGCAACATTAGCTTTCATTTGCCTCGTTCCTTGCAAAGAAATGAAAAAATGAGGTATGACTGGATTGTTTATTTCATGTGTGTTCCTGGGAATATGGTTGCAAAGGGGAAATCCCTTTAAGTTTCCTTTGTTGCATTCTCATGAATCAAACACCGCTATAGTGCAAATTTCAATAGGAACAGGAATCCTACAATTTTTCTATGCAAATCTTGTGAATGAAAGGAGGCCTCAGTTGTACCACTACAACCTTACACAATGTTTTTTGTTTACTTCTCGGTGTATCTATAAATTACTTGTCACTAAGAAACTACTAAATATGGAAATCACTCTCACAATGGTTACATTTCATCCAGTACAAAAATGCCAAATTACAATGAAGGTTGTTTGTACTTTAAAAAATGCTAAATTTCACCAAAAATAAATAACATGTATGGCAGCTGGAAATAGTTTATGGAGCCGACCCAGTTTAGGTGGCGTGGTGGGCTAACATGGCATCCACGTGGCTATGAGACTTGACATGGCATTAAGGTAGCACAACAAGTTCTATTTTTACCCTTCCCTTTCTTTACCAACACTCCTTTCCGACCGATAAGTTGAGACTAGCACCAATAAACCAAAACCATCATGAGCACAAAAGTCGGAGCATCATCACACCTGTCGACGTCCGATAGCCATGTGGATACCATATCAGTGGATAAAACTACCTCTAAGTTTATTTTTATGTTCAATTTATGCATCCACTTGGCAAGTTCATGGACGTTTTCTGCGTAGGCTGAGACATGATCATATTCTTTACCTATTTTTTCTAGTTGTTTTTGTAATAGCATAGTAAACATGCATAGTATTATATATTTCACTTTTTGTCTAGCCAAAACAGATATAAACATAAAAAATCTTTTTTGGAAAAGAAGGAAAATATACCTAAATAAGAAATAAAAAGTTTTATGACTCGAAATGGAGGGGAAGTTGTCTCTAAAAAACACCCAGCGAAAAATGGCCAAGCCATCCCGCAAATCATACTAAGAATCTGTTGGTTCCTATCAATCGTCAGATTCTATTTGCCTCTGAATTGTCTCCACTTCACTACAGTTTCTTTCCAGATGAGAAAGAAAAGAAATGACGATGCAATCACAATCAAACCGATAAAGATGCAACTATGCATGATCCACTCGCCGCTGACATAATCCAACGGTTCCCACTGCCGTCTGGTTACGCAGTTTCACCTCGACGGCCCCCTACGAATGTGCAGCTAACTTTGGTTGGATTGTCAAAATCAAGTGTTCATATCGCTGTGATTTGGACACGAAATAGCGCCGAACCGGTCCACGTCACATGTTTCACTCAGACGCGGTCCCTTAATGATCTATTTCATCGGTTCCTTTTTATAAGATGTTTTAAAAAGCTTAATTAGCTTCTCAAAATATCTTTAAAACAAAAATGGATGAAGCAGTTGATAATCTTTTTTTCTCTTTATTGTAAAGGTTTTTTCCACGTTAAATCTTGTGTCTTTCTAAACGTGTTTGATTTTTCGTTCTTGGTATTTTGCTCGTCGCGTTTGTAGCAGGTTTTCACTGCCGTCTGCGCGCACTCAGTTTCATCTCCACATAGGGTCCCTTCGATCGATCGGCAGCTAACCTTTGGTTGGACCGTCAAAATCAAGTGTTCATATCGATGTGATTTGAACCTAGAATAAGGGCAAACCGGTCGACGTCGCATGTTTCACTCGGACACATTTGATACTTTTCTTCTTCTTCTTTTTTGAATTTGGGTAGACTTGTTGGTGCGGACATTTGGACGTAAATTAAGCTAGCGAGTGACGTGTGAGCTGATATGGCACATAGGACGAAATTAAGTTGGTCCTTGGGTTCGGATTAGAACCGAAATATGCGTGGCATAGGATTCTTGGCCATTAATACGGTTTCCATTTGGCAGCGGTGTCGGCCGGAGAAGTGTGACCTCCCAACGGCAGGCAAGCAGTGGTCTCGCTCGCGTGTTTCTTGGCTCCTTTTCAAGAGTGAGGTCTCGTGATCGATATCCGAGTCAACTACAGTACTGGCTAGGAGCGTATCTTGTTGCCCCGTACGTATGTAGTGTGGTATGCCGCGATCTCCTCGTACGTCTCGTAGCACTGTACGTAGATCTCGGCTGATATCAGACTGAGTTTAAGGAACGTCGTCACTGCCATGGAGCAATTCACCACGCCCCTTTTCCCGCATGGCTTCGAAGTTACGGCCGGATCCTAGTGGCTCCTAGTGCTGTACTACTCTAGATTCTAGATTTTTAATTACCATCACATGTTCAATTACTGCTGCCACTACCTTTTACGCACATGTTCCATCATCGCTTGGCGAAGCGGCAGATCTCTCCATTATTTGTGCGGGGCTCAGCAGTGAGATTCACAAGGATGTTCTGGGCTTTGATCTCACTTGAACCCCCCCCCCCCCCCCAAAAGCTTATGAACACGTGCTCTGCATTTGGTGTGTAGATCGACCTGTGATCTTAAAGTTCTTAGAGCATCTCTAGCAGTGGCCGTAAATCAAATCGCAAATGTCTGAGTTCGGTGCGCTGAATCCGTGATTGTCCGCTTCGTGAGCGGCGGCGCCGAGCAGTCCTCGTAAAATCAAACTAAAAAATTTAAATTTGCGATTCACAAAAGTCAGAGGAAGAACAGAGGCAAAATTCGCGGCAAAATTCAGTCGGAGCTGTCGCTCTCTCCGAGCGTCACGTAATCGCGATACCCAGAGAAGCTCGAGCTCGACGGAGACGGGGGGCGTGGCCGCGACGAGCCCGCCTCCAAGGCGGTTCCCCTGTACCACGCGTGGGCGTAGGGGAGGAGCGACGCCGGCATGTGCGGCGAGTTCACCCACCGGAGCCGCGTTTCTTGGCACCAACGGAGCGGCTGCGGGCAATCTCCTCCTCGATTTTGAGGAGCTGGCCGCGCGAGCTGACGCGGCGCTTCCTAGACGAGTCGTCGGGACGCATGGCGGCGAGGTAGAGCGTTTGGTGGCGGTGGCGTAGGGATTGGTGGCGGTGGCGAGCTGGATTTGACAGCCGGAGAGTTGCCGACGGTGGCGGAGAGGGAGAGGGCGTGACGCGGAGAGAGATAGGGTTTTGCTCGCGTCGCTCTATCCGACCGCTAGATATGCTGGTCGCAGCGTGCGTTTAACGGGCCATCGGAAAACTTTTACGAACCAGGTGAGGTATACTGGCTCTATTCTGCACCAGAAACCGAGCGTGACCTGTATTTTACCGGAAAAGTTCTGTTTTAATTCTTTTTAAAGGCACCGCTAGATAGATGCTCTTAGCCATGTCCAAGAGGCCGTGCCATGAAGCGTGGCTCGCCCACTGGATCCAATCAAAATCGAGCCGAGCCCGGCCGCCGTGTCGAGACGTGACCGCATGCAGACACGCCGCTGATGATGATGTTTCCAAACCAGCTTGAGTTCGTGGGCAGTGTGTCCCGTCGCCACCCACACGGCCGTGACCGCAAGCTAGCCCCAACTAACTACCCGCGACGAGCCGCGCGCCGCGCCGCGCCCACGGTGAAATCCGCAGGAGGATACTACGCCGGCCGACTGTTTGTTGCCGATCGATCAGCCTGGACGAAGCTACGTACTCCCTCCGTTTTAAAATATAAGATGTTTTAGGTTTATAAAGAAAATGAATCTAGACTTTTTTTAGTGTATAGTTGAGTGAACCTATATGTTAAAACAAGTCTAGATACATTTGCTTTATAAATCTAAAACATCTTATATTTTAAAACGGAGGAAGTACGTACGTACAGTAGGAACCCGCGACCGGTCTCCCACTCTGCACATGCACTGCAAGCGGTGGGGGCACGCATGTGCGAGAAATATCTTGGGTTACTGCAACAGGGTGATTCGGCTGAAGATTACGATGATCATGGACGCCCTTGTTAATTGATAAATAATCGGCCTTCCACCAACCGAGACCCGATCGATCACGATCACGATCAAGACGACCGCCAACTTGCCTCCTCCTCGATCGAACCGTACGCTGCAGCACGTGCCCGTGCATCGCCCAGGGAGGGGCCGATCGCCGGAACGGATCGAGCCCCGCGACCGCGCGCTGTCAGTTTCGCTTCTCCCCACTTTCTTTTCCGCCTGATTGTGGTTGTGGCCCGATCGCCCGGTACAAACTTGCAAATCGAGACGAGATCACAGATCGCACACTGTGCTTCTCCTTCTTCCCAGCCCGACCTCTGACACTCTGAGAGCCCCAGCTCGTCCGGATCGATCTAGCTGGCCGTACGCGCGCATGCGCCGCTGGCTTCTCCGTCCGGTACGCCGCGTGCAACGTGCCCACTTCAATCCTCGGAACAGAGCCGGTACCTGCTGACACGGCCGCATTTGATACCGATCGAATCGATCGATGTGTCCCAGCAGGCGGCGATCAATGGGGCGTAGGGCGTTTGATGATGAGCAGGCCTCCCCCCTTCAATTCCCTGCGCTCCGGTCGCACATGCACCCGCGAGCCACCTCGCCCCGTGCCATGTCCTAGGCTAGGAAGAAGAATCCAAGGCGCGCTTGCCCATTGCCATTGACTAATATCGCGATCGAGCTCCTCCGATCCCTCTCGACGGACTACACTACAGTGACTTCGTACAATCTCCTAAAATATACTAAAATCCAGATGCCAAAACCGACGATATACTACTAAAATACTACTACGCACCGGGTTTGGTATCTTTCTGCGCGTCATCGATCGAGGTGGCCAAGGGACAAAACAAGGTCTCGGTGACTCAGCGGCCAGCCAGCGAGACGGGAACAGTGACGCGGCCCCGTGGAGTGGCGACAAGCGCATGCACGAGCAGCCGGGCCCGCAGTAATGTCGCCTACGCCGTACCCGCTTAAACCAATGCCGTACTTATTATTCGCCAATCATTCACCTGCCGCGGCGCAACTGGTTAAACAAACAAACAACCATGATCAACCCCTCGGAAAGAAAAAAAACTCTGCGTGATCTGGGTACCGCTCCGCAACCGAAAGAAAACACGGCTCTCAATCACGACACACATGCTTTGCTGCTGGCGCCTCGTCGATCTGCCTTCTGGCTCGCTCACACGCTTTTACGATTCGATCGGCCGTTGGTGGCTTCGAGCGGCGTGGTGAGCGGTCTCTCGCACGCGGAGAGCACAACCAGCTCGTGATTGCGCCCCACTCTGCCGCTTACCGCTGTAGTAGCAGACAACCGGCGTTTAAACTGTTGGGAAACCGGGCCGGTAGAGGCCCAGGCTAGGGTTGGCTCATGTGGATATCGTATCCTCCTTTAGCCTATAAATAGAGGAACAACCTTTATACATGAGTTACCGAGAGAGTTATCAATAAAGTTCCCTGTTTCATCTACTTTGTACTGTGTGTGCCTTCTCCTAGTCTTCTCCTCCGGCGTGGAACAGCCCCGGGACCGGTCAGTCGGCAGGGGGTGTTTCAACACGTTATCAGCACGTGTCTCTCCGTCGAGCCTCCGTCAAGCCACCGTCGAGCCTGCATCACGCAGGCTTTCGTTGAAGGTAACACAAATCTGACCGCAAAAATGGATTCGTCTCGAGTTTTTCTTTCAAGATTTGTGTTCAGATTTTAGATCAGATCCCATCTTAGGTGCGGATTTTTCTTTCCGGGAGTCGAGCTGACCTGCTGTCGCCGACCAATGTCGATCTAATCACTCCCAGATTAGAAACTTGTTGACTGTACCGTCGATGCGTGCACCTGCTGTGCAGATCTGGTTTTTTTTTAACAGATCGGGCTGATCCCGACCGTTTTCGGATCGGATCTACAGTTTTTATGTACTTCCTTTTTAGATACACACGCTGGCTACAGCTGCTACAGCCATGGCCCTGCTGGCCCGTACGCGGCCGCGTATGTCTCTGCACAGCTGCATGCCGCACCAGTCGCACGCCGCGCGCCGCCGCGCTACTGCCCGGCCCTGCTGGCCGAGCGCCGTCCGCGCTAGCCGCGCCGCCGCATGCGCGCTGCCGCCGGCTGCTGGCCGCTGTGCGCCGCCCGCACTGGCCGCGCCGCCGCAGGCCGCCGCTGCCTCGCCGGCCACGCCCGCGCTGGCCGGGCCGCCGCCGCGCGCCGCCGCCGCCGGCTGCTGGCCTCTGGCCGCGCCGCGCGCGCACTGCTGGCTGCCGCCGCCTGGCCGCGCTCGCCGCTGCCGCGCAGCCACAGGCCCCGCTGGCCGGCCACGCCGCCGCGTGCCCACCGCCGCGAGCCGGACGCCGCGCGCCGAGCCATGCATGCAGCATAGCTCCAGTTGAGGCAGTTGGCCCGCACGGACCTGCATGGGCCACCTTTGGACCGTTTTTTTATTGGACCGTTTTTTATTATATATCAACCGCGTCTGCGACATTCGTCGGCTACGCCCACACGCTAATCGCGCAGCTGGTTCGGCCCGCTGCCGACACCGTCACCCCAGTCGGGAGCTAGCTCTGCTAGCTCCGTTCCCCCGCTTCGCGGGCAGGGACAGTCTGGAGCTGACCGGCCGCGCAAAGGCGAGGGTAGCTTGGCCGTTTGGTAGCACGCGATCGCGGGCGGTTGGACCGTTTTTGGCCCTATCTTCCGATCCGTTTTTACACAAGCTTTTGAACTATGTTTTACTATAGTTATTAATTACCGCATGTCTTTAATACTTTGTATCTCATAGATAGCTTGTACCATTTTTAAATTGAATTTTGGAACGCCGTCATATTTGAATTATTGTATCGATTATCGCATTTATGCAACCGATTACCTGCTGTAATCTTACACACTTTGCATAAATTGCAGATGACCGGAATCGTCAGCCGCGAGTTCCCGGAGTTGACCCAGGATGGGCTTAACTACCTGACTTGGGCCTCGGACGTTGAGATCGTCCTTGAGGGCCGATGCATCAAGGATGCGTTGATTGAGGGGACCCCGACGGCCCCCAGCAAAACCATCCCGGCGGATAACGCCAAAGCCCTGCACTTCCTCCGCCATCACATGTGTGAGACTCTCAAGAATGAGTACATGGCAGAACGGAGTGCTTCTGCCCTTTGGACCGCCCTCAACAAGCGGTTCTCTAGGCTGAAGTACACCATTCAGCCATAGGCGGAGGCAGATTGGATACGTCTGAGGTTTGCGGACTTCAAGACGGTGGGAGAGTACAACTCCAGGTTGCACCGGATTTGTACTATTCTTCAGCTGTGTGGGACCAGTACCACCGATCAGCAGAAGATAGACAAAACCCTCTCCACATTCCATCCGGACAACATCCAGTCCTCGTGAAACTTTCGCCAGGAAGGATTCACGGAATATGCAGCGCTTATTGATGCTCTCAGGTGGCCGAGGCGCAGGATAATGTTCTGAAAAAGAACTTCTCCACGCAACCCTTCGCAGGGGGCCCAAGTCATGAGGCCAATGCTGGTGCCTACAAGGTGCGCAAGCCCATCCACAAGAAGAGAGGCAAGAAGGGCAAGAAGGGACCCAACTCCTCCAACCCGGCCAAGCAACGCAAGGCGGGCAAGGGGGAGGCGAGGCCCCAGGACTGCTTCCGCTGTGGCTCCAAGACTCACTTCTCCAGGCAGTGTTTGGCCCCTAAACACGTCGTCGATGCGTTCAAGGCCAACAAGAAGGCGCGCGAGGCGCATCTTGTCCAGGTTGAGGCACCACTGGCGCCCGGAGCGGCGCCTGTGCAGAACGTCACGCACATAGTGGCGCAGGACGTAGCACAAGTGGCAGCACCCTCGGCGGTCCCCACGGACGCCGCTGTGCCCATGGAGGTTGAGCACGTTGTGCCCCCGCCACCTCAGCCAGGCCCCTTGTCCACGATGATGGCCAGCAGAGCCCCCCACTGACCTTGAGATACTGGCTGAGCTTGGTGATTTCCTCGCAGAATCCACCTGAGCTCCATTTTGTTGTGATGATTCCTTTTCCGCAATAATCAGATACAATTACTCGATATGGTTGTAAGCTCTATGAGAGCATAACATTTATTTGTTTTCTGGCGATTGGATGACATTTATTCATTTATTCCATTATTTGATTATGTGATGTTCTGAAATGTTTCTGTGTTTTACTTACTTGATGTAGCATCTTCCTCGCTCCATTATATTAATTAGGCACTATATTTTAGAACGCGTGTGGCGCCCAAATGGAGGAAACGTGCCTTGCTGATAGCGGCACCACCAATACCATCTTGAGAGAAACAAAGTATTTTGAGTCAATTACCAAAAACCCTGGTAACATAATGACGATTGCCGGCTGCGGTCCGAATGTAGTTGGCTCCGGAAGAGCAACTATCATACTCCCAAACGGAACAACTCTGATCATTGAAGAGGCATTGTTGTATCCGGAGTCGACTCGTACTCTCTTAAGTTTTAGAGACATCCGCGCAAATGGTTTCCATGTCGAAACCGATGATGATGAGAATGGAAAGGAGTTCCTACTCATTACCAAGCGCGACGAAAATGGTAAACATGTTGTCGAAAGACTCCCTTCATTAGCTACTGGGTTGTACTACACTAAGATAGTAGCACCACCTATTTACACTACCCTTAAGAATGTCTTTAGAAGCTCCGAACTATTCTGCCTTTGGCATGATAGGTTAGGCCACCCCGGTCTTAGGATGATGAGAAATATAATTAACAACTCGAACGGTCATAATGTTAATGTGAAAAATTTCCCGAATCCCGATGATTTTGTGTGCTCCGCATGCGCTACGGGGAAATTGATCATTAGACCGTCCCCCCTAAAGGTGAAGGATGAACTCCCCGCGTTCTTGGAACGCATTCAAGGGGATATATGTGGTCCAATTCAGCCCCTCTCAGGGCCGTTTCGGTACTTCATGGTTCTCATCGATGCTTCCTCTAAATGGTCCAATGTTTGCCTGCTGTCAACAAGAAACCATGCTTTTGCAAAGTTGATCTCCCAGATCATACAAATAAGGAATAAATTCCCTGATTATCGTTTAAAGTCTATTCGAATGGACAATACCGGAGAATTTACTTCAAAGGCATTCGATGATTATTGCATGGCAACTGGAATCAAACTTGAGCACTCCGTACCGCATGTCCACACTCAAAATGGACTCGCGGAGGCATTAATTAAAAGGATTAAATTCATTGCCAGACCACTCCTTCAGGGTTGTAATTTACCAACTACATGTTGGGGACACGCGGTGTTACACGCCGCTAATCTCATCAACTTTCGACCATCGGCCTACAACATCCACTCTCCCATCCAACTTGCGCAAGGGTCGGCACCGAAAATTTCCCACCTACGTAGGTTCGGATGCCAGGTATATGTACCTATACCACCACCCCAGCGATCAGCAATGGGACCGCTCCGTAAGTCGGGGATATACGTTGGTTATGAGACTGTGTCCATAATCAGGTTCTTGGACCCCTGGACAGGTGACTGTCACACGGCCCGTTTTGCTGACTGCATTTTTGACGAGTATCTTTTCCCGACTTTGGGGGGAGGTAATCAACCCCTGGATGACAAAAGTCGAGAAATCACGTGGAAAGCCACGGGGATCCACGCTCATGACCCGCGCACTGTTGAGACTAATAGAGAAGTCCAAAAGATACTAGATTTGCACTCCCTAGCGAATCAACTGCCCGATCATTTTAGTGATTTAAAGACTGTAACAAAGTCGCATGTGCATGCGCGCAATGCACCGGAAAGGGTTGAAATACCAAAGAAAAATGATGGTATACCCGCTCCTGCTCCAAGGCCTAAGAGGACGCGGATTCCGGTTTCTCAAATCCCAAGTACCCGGGGACGCCCGAAGAAAAAGGATAAGAGAGATTTATTACAGATTACCCCTGTTGAGGGGAGCCAGTTGAGACCTGGCACGAGTACGGATATTTCAGTGCACGAAATTCTGGACTTGAACTTTCCTATATCGGAAATACCCAGCGAAGTTGTGTGCGCACACATCGGAGCGGGAAAGCTAAAGGACCTAGCTCCTGGATTGGGAAATCCGGTGGAGCAAGAGGATGTGCCTGATGCACTCCATGACGAAATGGCCATTAACTATGTTAATTCGGGCGAGTCATACAACCGAGCCATGGCAAATGTCGACGTTAATTTTGCCAAGAAAATTGCTTCAATCATAGATCTTGACCCTGAGCCTAACACGCTCGCTGATTGCAAGAAAAGGTCGGATTGGAAAGATTGGCAGAAGGCAATTACCGCTGAATTATTATCGTTAAACAAAAGAGAAGTATTTGGACCTGTTTGTCTAACTCCTCCCCACATTCGCCCCGTTGGCCATAAGTGGGTTTTTGTTCGAAAGAGAAACGAGAATAATGAAGTAGTAAGGTACAAAGCAAGGCTCGTTGCTCAAGGTTTCACTCAGCGACCAGGTGTCGACTTTGAGGAAACTTACTTCCCAGTCATGGATGGAATTACCTTTAGATACTTGATCTCAATGGCAGTAAACATGGACTTAAAAATGAAACTAATGGATGTTGTCACCGCTTACCTATATGGTAACTTGGATTCGGACATATACATGAAAGTACCAGAAGGTATCCCTGTCCCGAACCAGGATAGAGCAAACAGGAGCTTATACAGTGTTCAGCTTAAGAAGTCATTGTATGGACTAAAACAGTCAGGTAGGATGTGGTATAATCGTTTAAGCGATTTCCTTCATGAGAAGGGCTACGCGAGCAATGAAGATTGCCCATGTATTTTTATACGGAGATCCCAGGATGGTTTCTGTATTATCACGGTGTACGTGGACGATTTGTAATATAATCGGTACACCTGACGATATTGAGGAAGCGAGTTCCTACCTGATGTCGGAATTCGAGATGAAAGACTTAGGCAAAACCAAGTTCTGCCTCGGTCTGCAACTTGAGCATTCCCCTGCTAGGATTCTAGTTCACCAGTCGGCCTACACCCAGAAGGTGTTGGAACGATTTGGGTTTGAAAAGGCATATCCTTCTAAGACCCCGATGGTCGGAAGATCTTTGCAGCAAGACAAGGACCCGTTCAGGCCTAAAGAAGAGGGGGAGGAAATTCTGGGACCGGAATTCCCCTACTTAAGTGCAGTTGGCGCACTTATGTACCTCGCAAATTGTACACGGCCGGATATTGCATTCGCCGTTAATTTGCTTGCAAGGTACAGTTCTGAGCCTACCAAGAGGCATTGGAAAGGAGTTAAAGACATCTTTAGGTACATACAAGGGACAAAGGACCTTGGCTTGTTTTACCAAAAGAACCAAGACCTATCTGTTGTAGGCTATGCAGATGCTGGGTACCTTTCGGACCCGCGTACATCCAAATCGCAGACTGGATATGTTTTCCTTTGTGGTGGAACAGCTATTTCCTGGAAATCGTCTAAGCAAACTCTTGTGTCGACTTCGACGTACCACTCGGAAATCATAGCATTATATGAAGCATCACGAGAATGTGTATGGCTTCGACGCGTAGTCAGTCACATCCAGATGTCATGTGGACTGAACACCGTACAAACCCCAACAATTATCTATGAAGATAATGCCGCTTGTGTTGCACAAGTCCAGACGGGTTACGTGAAGAGCAATCTCACAAAGCATATAAACCCCAAGTTCTTCTATGCACATGAGTTGCAAAAGATGAACGAAGTGAAAGTCTTGCATACTAAGTCGTGTGAAAATCTCGCTGATTTGTTCACTAAATCATTGCCAGCGTCTTCTTTCGAGAGATGTGTCCGAGGGATCGGCATGATGAGACTTAGGGAGATGCAAGGTTCAGGGGAAGAATCTTCACAAACTTATCGCTGAAATCTTGATCCCGATGATTGAGTACTTAACTTTATAGTTAAGTGAATTGTACTCTTTTTCCCTTAGTGAGTTTTTATGAAGTTTCTCACATGAGGTTTTTAATGAGGCAATTCGTGCAACATAGCAAGAAGTATACCGTGTGCATTTCTCCATATTTTTCCCACTGTTTTTTTTAGAGTTTTAAGCCATGGTTATACAGATAAGATACCCAGGGGGAGTGTTGGGAAACCGGGCCGGTAGAGGCCCACTCGGTGTGGCCTCTACCAGGCTAGGGTTGGCCCATGTGGGTATCGTATCCCCCTTTAGCCTATAAATAGAGGAACAACCTTTGTACGTGAGTTACCGAGAGAGTTATCAATAAAGTTCCCTGTTTCATCTACTTTGTACTGTGTGTGCCTTCTCCTAGTCTTCTCCTCCGGCGTGGAACAGCCCCGGGACCGGTCAGTCGGCAGGGGGTGTTCCAACATAAACGACGCGGCTCCGCGCGGGGACATGTACGACACATAGAACTACTCTCAATATCTAACAGTGGAAGTACGTACCTGGAGAGGCCTCTGTGCCACTCTTAGAGCACTTCCACCGAAATCCGGTGCTAAATAACGGATTTAATTTTTCATCTAAAAACGCTCAGTTTTTCACTTGTGTTCCCAGACGTAGTTTTCAGACCATAGTAAACTTCTCGAGTTTGTATCCAAATTTGGTTCAAATTCGATCAGATTTTGACATAGTTTGGCATAAAATGAATACAGAGCAATGTTCGGCATATTTCGGCATCAATTTAAACATAGTTCGGCATGAAATTGAACATCGTTCGGCCAGTTCATCTCGGCATCTATATGTTCTCATGTGTGTTTATAGATGCTCAACCAGATCTGTCATGCAGCTTTTGATGCACTACCGGTCTCGTATCTCCTGACGCATGGTGATGAAGGCAGCCTAGGTTGGCAGCACCTGGTGATCAGGCTCTGCAAAAGGTCTTTTTCTGTAGTATGGCTCGTTCTGTTCGACCAAATTCACTGGGTCATTCCTCTCAACCTCAATGATCATATTGTATAAGGTCACACAATAGTTCATCACTTCCCATATCTGATCTTTGACCAAGTCATAGCAGGAAACCGGACAACTGCAAACTTTTCGTCGATGATCTTTACCCTTGCTCACGGATTTTTTTTTGGAGTAGATAGCAAAAAACATGGATTATAATGTAGAGCTCCTTCTCCTCTTTGAAACGAGCTAACGAACATCAAAATCCGAGTTCAAATGCAAAAGTTATGCTCAAAACAGTGCTGCAATTTTTCTGTCTGTCTGGGAGGGGGGCGGAAACTCCGGTCTGAGCTCACTAACTCCGGAGACTCCGGTCCTAGGGCGGAAACTCCGGTCTGGGTGATTTCACAACGTCAAGAACTCGTCCGAGGCACGATTTTGGGCGGAAAACTCGAAGGAAAACCTCAAAATTGATGGGGAAATCAAGGAACTGGGCTATGGGAACGCAAAGGAAGGTAGGTCAACGAGTATAGCAACGGATCTATGGATCAAAACCTACCAAAATGCTCTCAAAATCCAGATTGATCCAAATCACGAATATGACTATTTTTGGTGGAAGTTTTTGAATTTAGGCAAGAAAAGAGAAAATTGGTGGCCAAAAACTCAACACAAACTCGAATCCATGGCAACTAAAGACTCTTGATACCATATGATGTGGCTTATAACCATTTTTGTGGCCGGATCTTCATAGATTAGAGGGGATTTGGGGGAGGAGAGCGAAGAACACGATGAACACGAGAGGGAAATCGAAGATACAAATGCACACCACACCCAAATCGGTTTGCTCTCGTTGGCCCGAACCACCAACCCAATAGAATCACAAAGGGAGAGACCAAAGGTAGAATCCCTTACGAGAGATTGGCAATCTCTTGATAGAATCACACATAGGGAGAGAGTAGCAACCAAGTACAATCCCAAAGGCCCAGCAAAAAAAGTAGAATCTCAAAGGGGAGAGACCTAGCACTACTAGAATCCATACATGGGCGAGATCAAGAACTAGAAGAGCGCCTTGACGACTCCAATTAAGAAGGACTTGATACAACTCGTAGATAATCTAATGACATGGGGTTCCCATCCAGGGTTTGGCCTAAGCCATGAGTATCAACTCATCATCTATTCCATCCTAGGGTTTACATATGGGGGCGGGGGCATATATATAGGCCAACCACAAGCTAGGGGTAGTTTAGGCATAAATAGGGAGTTTTGGGCGTTACATGGGCCAGGCCCAGCTCCAAGGCTCACATGCCCGTTCACTTAGGATGGAGACTTTGGGGTCGAGGGGCCGAAGACTTCGGGGTGTCCGGAGACTCCGGTCGGGGCTTCGGTCTTCGGGGTAGTATCCGGGGAGGCGTACAGATACTTGGGGCTAGGGGATGGAGACTCCGGGGTCCTGTACGGAGTCCTTGGGGCTCTAGGATGGAGACTCCGGGGTGCATGGCCGAAGACTCCGGGGTCTAGGAGCGAAGACTCCAGTCCTTGTTCAACAGCTTCTTGCATCTCCTCTTCCAGGCCTCTTGCTTGGGTGTCTTGGATCCTGGTTCATCCTGGTCGCATCCTCTTGGCATCATGGCCATGGTCCTAGTCATATCATTGGCACTTGTCTCAAGTAGGATCTCATTCAAGTGATGACCAAAGGAAGGCAAAAGATGGAAGGAGTTCACCTTGATTGGGATGTTTGGCGTATCATGATGTGGACTAATGGTGAACGCCATGTGTTGGGCGGCATCATCTCTCCCTCTTGAAAAAGAGTTGACCTCGATGATATTCCGCCATCATCTTGTAAGGAAGTAGATGTGCCCGTTATGTCTTGATGGATGCTCTCTAGAGATCGTTTTATCAACTCGTGCTCAATCGAGGTTGACATTGGAACATGGGTACCTACACACACCATAGATAAACGGAAGAACGTGTGTGCGTGATAGATAAACACATCATCCATCATGATGTGTCTTCTCTTGTGCACATCACCATTAGCATGAAACAATATATCATAGGAGGCATGGTGATTATGCAAGAAAAAGGTGGGAACATACTTATCATGGCATGTATCAAAATCTCCAAAAGTTGAGAACGCTATGGAGGCGATCTCAGTATGAACCATATGAGAATTATTGCAATCAACAATGGAAGACAATGAAACACATGCATGATTAATCATTTCCAAAGTATGAGTATGGTTGCCGACAAACATAGGGAAAGAGCAATTGTTCATCAAGTTTGTCGCAAAAATTGTGGGATACAAGAAATATTTTCAGCATGGCACATCTATGACAATATTATCGTACTCAAATAATTCCACATGATCAACATTAGGCAAAGGAAAAGAATCACATGGGAACATGAATGAAGCATATGAAATGTCACAAGTAGAGTCCATAGGACGCATATCATCACAATTCATCATGTCCACTAGTGGGATCATGACATCAGTAACACCCGTATGTTTACCTTGGTCGTCTCATTTGAAGTGGGTGTTGTGGTAGGGATGACCTCCATGTGGACGACTTCTTCATCATATATGGGGATGGCATCATCTTCATCCACCATGTACATCTTCTTGATAGTAGGCACCATCATCTCCAAGCTTGGCGTCTCTTGCTCCAAGGTACCTAGCACATCATGAGAAAACACACTAGAGGTAGAGGGTAAGTTGTTAGAAATTGGAATGGCCTAACTTGCCCTATCAACTACCACTCTCAACTCACTTGGTGTATCACTCATGTCCTCAAAGTGGAAGCACACAATCTCACATATGGTGGAGTCACTCATCTCACTTTTGCTCTCACTCAAGTGGGCTAAGTGGCTCTCAAACTCACATGGGATTGGTACCACATCATCACTAAAGAATATGGGAATAGGCTCGGTTTCCTCAACTCCATGCGCCTCCTTTGGTGAAGGGAAAATCCCATGCTCACCATCCTCCACCTCTCAACCCTTGTCCAAGGTTTGGCACCATGTCTTGAAAGCGTCAAATTCATGAGAGGTCATCTTGATGGATTCATCCAACTTCGCGAGGTAGATATCCATAGCGTCCTTCTCATTTGTTGACGATATTGTAGCTTGTGTAGGAGGCTTCCTTGAAGAAGGTTTGTCGTGGAAGTTCTTGGCTTTGGAAGCTTCATGGTAAGGGTGACAACTTGTTTGCTTGTTTGCCTTCTTTGTCTGTAAGGTAGCACCAGCGTCATATGAGGTCTTCTCTCTTGAGGGTCTTGAAACTTGTGTAGTAGTCGTCCTCGGAGGAGAAGTGGTGTTGTTGATGTTCTTATAGTTGGGCACCTCATGTTGAACTTGTTTTGTCGATGTAGCTTGGTGGCGCGAATGATAGCTTTCTTTCTTGTTCTCATGGTGGAGAGGACTTGTACGCCGTCTTGAGATTGTAGCGCATATAGCATGGATGCCCTTGATCTCTTGTTGTTGGCGACACACTTGTCTTGGCTCATGTGTATTGGTGCTTGTTGAGTTGTCGCGCCTTCTTGAACTTGATGGGTATCTTGATGGACAACCCTCATGGTATGTAGTTCCTTTTGATTGATGCGACTTGAAGAGCTTGTCCTTGTTGGCCTATTGGAGATGTGCCTCCGCGTGCATGGCGTGGAAGTTCTCGGCCTCCATGTGGTGGAAGGAGTCATCGTAGCTCAAGAGGTAGTTGCCATCATAGTCGATGAAGTGTTCGATGTCCTCCATGCTTGAGAAGTCGAAGTCCTCATGGTTCTCCATGTGCTCCATGCTTGGGGAGTCGTCGTTGGTGTAATACTCGAAGTCCTCCAAGCATGCGAAGACAATGTTGGTGTAGTGATCCGTCATGTCATCGATGCTTGTGGAATCGTCGTTGTCGTGGCTCATCATGGATTCTTCCTCGTCGGTTCCGGAGTCCCTATACATGTTTTTCACAATACCTAGTGTGGTATAGTGGAAATTGGATTCAAGGATGCTACGCCTTAGTTCAACTTGTAGATAATATTGGATTCGGGACCAGTCACAATGGCCAGGAATCTAGGCCACGTTGTCCCAGTGATGGGAAAATAGTCGGCAAAAGGCCGGAAGCTGGCCACCGACGTCAAAGGGAAAAGGTAGTAGGTCACAGTCCCTAACAAGAATACAGAGAATCCCAAAGCCATCAAAACCAACGGCCATCCCATATGTCGCTGCCATCAAGGAGGTTCTTTCAGTGCCACCAGAATAAGAGGACCGTTGGTTGCGTCGTCGGCCGCCTCCAACGTGCTCGATGAAATGTCACAAGGGTAATTTCTATCTTTTTTTGTCTTTTCATTTTTTGTCGATATATTAGTTTTTGTATGCAATCAAGTGCGTTTGATACGTGTTGTTCATCTATTTATTGTTGGTGATGAGGTGTTTTTGCAACCTATGAATGTTGGATCTCAATAGTATGAAATCCCGTCGCAACTCACAAGAATATGATATAAACTATGATGATGACAATATTGATTGTTACAATGAGTGTTTTGTATGAGGGTCAGAGAGGAGGAACGGAAAACTACACCGCATCAAAATACAAGTTGTTTGTGTTGGCCTAGAAGAAGGTGGTGCTAGATTGGGCCGTGGGCACGAAGCATCGAAAGGACACTTATTGGAGAAAGATGGAGTTCTTCGATGCACAGAGCAACTAAAGATCGTGTGCTAATTTTGATAATAGTTTGAATTCCATTTGTTATTAATAATTTGTCATGATCATTCATAGTTAAAATTATGGAGGTGACATTGAAACAAGTGACCTATTATACATTATCTACCGTGGTACGATTCTAAATTACATCATCCGAAAATGCAGAAACAACATAAGTGATGTAGAGGGTGATGTATAATTTTTATATCACCTGTTTTAAACCATTTTTATATCAAACTATTTGATCAAATATTGTAAAGTTTGATTTGATAAAACTTATATGCAACATAAATTGGGAATGAGGCAAAACATCACATGTTAGAGATGTTGTTAGACGACTTATGTCAACACTATAGGAGGCGACGGCTAGGCCGACGGCAAAACGCCCTCGGCGTAGCCAGTATAGCCGTCGGCGTATGCTATGCCGAGGGCAGCCGTCAGCGTAGCCTCCTCGGCGGAGCGAAAACGACCATCGGCGTATGTTCTGGCCGTCGGCGTAGGACTACGCCGACGGCCGTAGCTGTTGGGGTTCGTAGCATGGAAAACAAAAATTTTCTATCGCATACAAACAAACAAGCCAAGATCTATCTACTAGATTGTAGCAACGAGTCGATGGAATAACTTACCCTCGAAGATTCCAAAGCGGTTAACGAGAGCAGATTCTCGTGGGTGATGTAGTCGTACACTTCCGATCTCAAGATCGCGTAGACGATCCTTCCGGCGCTGCGTTCCGGCAGCGCTCCCGTAGTCGGTCACACGTTCGGTACTCGACGAAGACCTTCCTCTCCCTTGTTCCAGCAGGCAGCGGAGGTTGTAGCACTCTCCTCGCGATTCCGGCAGCACAACGGCGTGGTACCGGAAGTAGAGGGGAGATCCCGCAGGGCTTCGCCTTAAGCCGGAGCGAGTATGGTGGATTATGAGAGAGGGCTATTAGTGGTCTAGAGATTAGACACACCAATTAGAAGGCTCTAAACCGCAGGCTAAAGCAATTAGAAGCTCTAAACCAAAACGGCTCTAAACCGGAGATTAGAGGTAGAAACTTGTGTGTCTCAAGGAGGAGCCCTGCCCCTCCTTTTATAGGTGGAGGGGCTAGGCGCGCCAGGGAGAGAGGGAGTCCCTCCCCAACTCGGCCTAGGCCTTGGGCGCCGGCCTGGAGGAGTGGGACTCCTCCTCCAAGTTGGTTCCAACTCCTCTTGCTTGTTTCCCACAGTTTCCTGTTTCCCACAGTTTCCTGTTTTAGCCGTTTGACTTTCAAACTGGCAATTTGACTTTCATGTTTTTGGAACAGAAAGAACACTTAGTACATGATGCAATCATTCAATGACACACTCATGTACCCTCCCCCCCGGAGTGCCGGACAATCCGGACCCTTCTAGAACATTCCCGATGAAAACACCGGAATCATTCCCGAACTCCGAAACGAGACTTTCCTTATATGAATCTTATTCTCCGGACCATTCCGGATCACCTCGTGATATCCCGGATCCCATCCGAGACTTCGAACAACATTCGGTCTCTTTCTCATAATACCATAACTACTCAAACAACGTTGAATCCTTAAGTGTGTCTCCCTACGGTTCGTGAATTATGCGGACATGATCGAGACACTTCTCCGAACAATAACCAATAGAGGAATCTGGAAATTCATATGGCTCCCACATATTTCTACGATTACTTTGCGATCGAATGAACCACTTACATACGATACCAATTTCCCTTTGTCTCACGATAGTTTACTTATCCGAGGTTATGATCGTCGGTATCTCTGCATACCTAGTTCAACCTCGTTACCGATAAGTACTCTTTTCTCGTTCCCGTGATATGTGATCCCTTGTGAGCCAGTCACATGCTTGCAAGCTAATTGGATGACATTTCACCGAGAGGGCCCAGAGTATATCTATCCGTCATATGGATGGACAAATCCCACTCTTGATCCATGTGTCTCAACCAATACTTTCCGAACACTCAATGCCACCTTTATAGCCACCCAGTTACGGTGTGGTGTTTGATGTCATCAAAGCATCCATCCGGTAAAGGTGATATGCATGATCTCATGGTCGAAGGAATTAGGTTACTATGTCTCAGAAAGCATATAGCAATTGAACTATTGAAATGACTTGATCTTTATGCTACGCTTATCTATAGGAGTATGTCCATCACATCATTCTCCTAATGATATGATCCTGTTGTTAATAACATCTCTATGTTCATGATCAGGAAACCATGATCATATATTAACCAACAAGCTAGTTTAACAAGAGGCTTTACTAGGGACTATTATTTTAGTTTACAAATCACACAAGTATTAATGTTTCCGGTTAATACAATTATAGAATGGTATGTAAACATTTATCATAAGTGTGAAGATATGATAATAACCACTTTATTATTGCCTCTTGGGCATATCTCCAACAGTCTCCCACTTGCACTAGAGTCAATAATCTAGTTTCAAACCTTTGTGTATTCAACACCTATGGCTTTCCGGTGTTGTATGTACACGATTGCTAGTGGTCAACTGATCTCCGGATCTGACACTTCCAGGTCCGTGTGTAATTGCATGTCTTTGCGTCCCTACGCATCACTCATTCTCTAATGAGATGGCTTTGTATAAATTTGGTCTTTCGGTGTGACCTTTAGCTCTTTGGGGTTAAAACATGTTGATAATATTGTCGCACAATATATCTTCATAGTATTATCCCACTGTGAACTACACCTAGTTTGATAACAAACTTCTTGACACAAATGCCCTCTTTTGCTGCTATAATAGCAGTCATATACTTAGCCTTTTGTTGTAGTATCTGTCATAATGTCTTAACTTTGGAAATCATCCAAATCCATTATGGAACTCACTTTCCATTATATTGTGCCACCCTTAGTTTAGATTGAGATAAACTTAATTTGTACTTTGTGACAAAGCTAGTATCAATGTAGTACTTTTACAATGAACTAACCATCTATTTGTCACTTCTACAAATATTATACTCTTAGTTCTTTCAAAAGATCATAAGAATATCCTTACTATTGTCTAATGATCATCTTACGAATCATTCTGGTATATGCTCACAACATTTAGAGCATAGGACATATCTGGATTTGTACATATCACAGTATGATTGATATAAATACTCTTTGTGATTTCATACATCAAGTATCAATCTATACTTGATTATTTGTTTCACTTTACCAAATGTCAATACACTTGAATATATCAATATTGAACTCATTCAATCCTTTCTGTGCGACAAGAACCTTTCTTGTAGTTTCTATATTGAACTCATTCAATATCTCGTCTATGTACTTCTGACACAACCATATTAGCGTCTATTGATGCCAAATATTTGGGTTTTGCCTAAGTCTTTCATCGGGATGAAATTCTTAATATGTGTTAATAAAAGATACATTATTTCCAATCAACAATATGTCTTTCACATAATGTATTAGAAAATATGTCTTAGCGCTCCCACTTAATTTCTTGCAAATGCAAGCATCTTCATCATCTCCGACGAATTTAAACTCCTTTAACAGTTTCATCATAGTGAAGATTCCAACTCCGCAATGCTTACTTCAACCATTGAAGTTTGCATATGCATTTAGCATCCTTTGATTTAACAAAACCCTATGGACCGTGTTATGCACATGTCCTAGGTAACGATTCTATTAGAAGAACTTGTTTTGTTTATTCAACTACCATATAACAAATTATATGTAGTGGTTGCTACATTAATCTGTCTAGACTAAATATCGCTATGAAAGATCAGATCTTTGTCATAGTCAACCTTTGAACATTGTTGTGAACTCTTTCCCAATATGTCGATTATAGATGTGAAACATCCATGTCTATTTCTTTATAGATCCAGACACAACTGTAAGGTCTTACACCTTTCTCGAGGGTCTTTCAAGTTCAAAACTTGATTTCTCGTGTATGGAACTATCATGGATTTTATGGCTTCAAGCCATTTGACGGAGTCAGGGCCCATCATCGCTTCTTTGTATGTATTCGGTTCATTATTCTCAAATAATGATTCAACCCTCAAATCTTGGTATTTGATTGTTTACCCAATCTACTTGTTTCAATAGGAACTTAGATCTCCGTGACCACAACCTTTGAGGTACGTGAGCCATGAGCATTGTTGCTGTCTCCGGAACACTTTTCGGCGCTGCGCAACTCTGCACATATAACTAAGGTTCTTTTAACCTTATCAAAGTTCTATTGTCCTCCCACTTTTCTTTTCACGAAAAATTCCTTCCAAAAGAAATTTGACGTTCTAAGCGACAAACACTTTTGTCTCTGGTGTTATGGAGGAATACTTAACAGTTATTCGAAATAACATACAAAGACAGGTTCATCCGACTTTGGTTGCAAACATCTTTCTTATGCAAAGCATACCAATGTTTAAGAAAGGACAACTTGGGTTTTATCCCAAACCATAACTTTATATGGTGTCATTTCAACGGATTATGATGAAGCTCTTTTCAGTGGAAAAACGGTAATCTCTAAAGCTTTTAATCTTTAAAATATAATGGCAGTTTTATAAATTATACCTTTGATCTTACCATGTCAAACAAGGTTTAATTACATATCTCGAACGCTCCATACACTTATGGTGTTTCGGGAAAATGCAAATCCACGGAACGATTCCTTAAATCTTAGGTATTATGCTAAACTTTGTAAGTCAAATATCTTCCTTTATGATCTTTATCATAAACTATTTATATTCTTGTTACAATGATTTTGCACTTCATCTTGAAAGTCTTTGAACTTTTCAAGTGTTTCATACTTTATCCTTATTAAGTAAATATTCATATATTCACTCAAATTTTCGGAGAAAGCATATGAAGTTGAAATCCATCGCTCTTGACTACACATAATGGACTTCGTGCAACAATATGTACAAGTTCCAATAAGCTAGTCATTCGTTCCCTTTTGGCCTATGAACGAAGTTTTAATTATCTCTAGGAAAGTTTCACAAGCGTCATTTGATCAAAATCAGAAGACTCCAAAATTCCATCCACATGGAGTTTCTTCATGTTATCTTTCCAATATAATTTAAACGGCGATGTCACTTCCTAAGTGATCTTTCAATCAATTTGTCTTTCGACATCTTTAGCACTGGTTTTATGGATGTGATTTCTCCAACGAGATTTGTGAATCATCCATCTTTTATGGATTACGGCAATTATTTGAACAACCCTTTTGTTCTCATAATACCTGATAAAACAAATCTTGAAGGCAAGCTTTGATGTTTTAACGAGCAACACAATAACCCTTTATTTGTTCTCGATGAACATCATCACATATTCTTTTGCTAGTTACTTAGACCATTGTAGTTCATGAATTGTGTTGTTTCGTATGACGATTCACACCAACAAATTCAGTATCAAATACTTGAGAACCACATTGTTTAATAAGCAAAGAATATAGCCATAACATGTATATCATCTATATACTTAAGCTGAACAATTCTAGTCTTTTCCTTTCTGCCATATATTTATGAGATTCTCTTTCAGTATTTCCTTTTCTGTTTGAAAGAATCTATCAACATCAATAGTGGAGTCATACATATGAAATATAGTCCAAAGCGTGTATAATTAAATACCAATGTCTTTGGACTTGCACTTTGAAGTAGATCACCATCATCAAATGTTTGGTGTTCTTTCAAATTCCTTTCTTTAGTAATCTCTTGGTGTAGTAAATATTTTACCTACATCAAATATTCACCCTTATTATGGAATTATCCATGATCAAGCTACTATTAGCTTGTAACGGTGAATCGTGAGTATAATGTTGCTCTCCCAAAAACTTTTGAAGGTTTAGGACAACTAGTGTCTCCAACCTTTTGCAAATTCTCATCAAATATGAGAACATGACTTTAGCCATATTATACTCTATCATGTTGCAACCAAAACTTCGTTTCAGATATCACAATATCTTCCACACATCATGGTTTCTGAAACAACTCTTTCAGATCCTAGATAACCTTTATATTAAGACAATTCTTTGAATATCAAGAATCATGGAGACAAACATGATACACTAACACTTGGAATTGTCACTCTTGTTTTAATACCAATTATTAAACTTCATGGAGTAACCGGAACTTACTGAAAGTTTGCAATAGGAATTTTAGACTTTAGATTAACACTTCAAAAACAATACGATACCAGTTCGTAAAGTAACTAACCAGAATTCTATAGTTCTATCATCTCAATTATAACTAAGCGCAAGGTGGTAAACGGATGCCAATGACTACAACAACTATGCAAATTCACTTTGATTTAGTTTATGATAAATTGAGTTCTAATTAATAATTAAATTAATCTAGGTGAACTCCCACTCAAAACAATATCCCTCACATTGTTTTAGTGATCACACAAACCAAATCCACCACATCAAAACCGATCATCACGAGAGTTGATATAGCTTCAATGGCGAACAATCAACATGTTCATCATATCTACTATATGACTCATGCTCTACCTTTCGGTAATCCGTGTTCCTGAGGCCATGTCTGTACATGCTAGGCTCGTCAAGATCAAACCTTAGTTTCTGCATGAGCAAATCTGGCTTGCTCACGTTGTATACACTTGCAGAATCTAACACACCCGATCATCACGTGGTGCTTCGAAACAACAAGCTTTAGCAACGGTGCTAACTAAGGGTGAACACTTTATGACTTGAAATTCATGTGCATGAGGGATCATCTTATAATGTTACCGTCGTCTACTAAGCAATACAAGATGCATAAAGGATTAACATCACATGCAATTCATAATATGTGATATGATATGGCCTTTCTTCTTTGTGCTTCCGATCTCCATCTTCTAGCACGAACATGATCTCCATCATCACCGACATTGCATCAAGGTCAATGATGCTTCTCCATGGTTGTCGTCCACCGGCTTCAACTATTACAACTACTTTGAATAGACACGCGGGTCTTAACAGAATTTAAAGACAACCATATGGCTCCTGCCGGTTGCCAACTTACAATAAGGAACATTGCATACATCATATATAATCACAATCATGGCCATATCACATCACAGCACACCCCTGCAAAACAAAGTTAGACGCCTCTAATTTTCTTTGCATGTTTTACGTGGTTTGGGGCTTTCAATAAGTGTCGTTCTAACTTACGAACAAGAACCACAACATTGATACCAGTATTGTCAATCACCCGTTGTAAATTGGATCTTAACTATGCTAGGAGAAACAGGCACCCGCAAAGCCACTTATGCAATACAAGTTGCATGTCAAGCGTGGAGCAAGTCTCATGAACGATGTCATGTAAGGTTAGCCCGGGCCGCTTCATCCCAACATACCGCAAGATGCAAAGTACACAAGAAGCAATCAACAATAAAAGCATCAACGCCCACAATGACCATTGTGTTCTACTCGTGCAACAGATCTACATATAGGGTTCGTAGCATGGAAAACAAAATTTTTCTATCGCATACAAACAAACAAGCCAAGATCTATCTACTAGATTGTAGCAACGAGTCGATGGAATAACTTACCCTCGAAGATTCCAAAGCGGTTAACGAGAGCAGATTCTCGTGGGTGATGTAGTCGTACACTTCCGATCTCAAGATCGCGTAGACGATCCTTCCGGCGCTGCGTTCCGGCAGCGCTCCCGTAGTCGGTCACACGTTCGGTACTCGACGAAGACCTTCCTCTCCCTTGTTCCAGCAGGAAGCGGAGGTTGTAGCACTCTCCTCGCGATTCCGGCAGCACAACGGCGTGGTACCGGAAGTAGAGGGGAGATCCCGCAGGGCTTCTCCTTAAGCCGGAGCGAGTATGGTGGATTATGAGAGAGGGCTATTAGTGGTCTAGAGATTAGACACACCAATTAGAAGGCTCTAAACCGCAGGCTAAAGCAATTAGAAGCTCTAAACCAAAACGGCTCTAAACCGGAGATTAGAGGTAGAAACTTGTGTGTCTCAAGGAGGAGCCCTGCCCCTCCTTTTATAGGTGGAGGGGCTAGGCGCGCCAGGGAGGGAGGGAGTCCCTCCCCAACTCGGCCTAGGGCTTGGGCGCCGGCCTGGAGGAGTGGGACTCCTCCAAGTTGGTTCCAACTCCTCTTGCTTGTTTCCCACAGTTTCCTGTTTCCCACAGTTTCCTGTTTTAGCCGTTTGACTTTCAAACTGGCAATTTGACTTTCATGTTTTTGGAACAGCAAGAACACTTAGTACATGATGCAATCATTCAATGACACACTCATGTACCCTCCCCCCCGGAGTGCCGGACAATCCGGACCCTTCTAGAACATTCCCGATGAAAACACCGGAATCATTCCCGAACTCCGAAACGGGACTTTCCTTATATGAATCTTATTCTCCGGACCATTCCGGATCACCTCGTGATATCCCGGATCCCATCCGAGACTCCGAACAACATTCGGTCTCTTTCTCATAATATCATAACTACTCAAACAACGTCGAATCCTTAAGTGTGTCTCCCTACGGTTCGTGAATTATGCGAACATGATCGAGACACTTCTCCGAACAATAACCAATAGAGGAATCTGGAAATTCATATGGCTCCCACATATTTCTACGATTACTTTGCGATCGAATGAACCACTTACATACGATACCAATTTCCCTTTGTCTCATGATAGTTTACTTATCCGAGGTTATGATCGTCGGTATCTCTGCATACCTAGTTCAACCTCGTTACCGATAAGTACTCTTTTCTCGTTCCCGTGATATGTGATCCCTTGTGAGCCAGTCACATGCTTGCAAGCTAATTGGATGACATTTCACCGAGAGGGCCCAGAGTATATCTATCCGTCATATGGATGGACAAATCCCACTCTTGATCCATGTGTCTCAACCAATACTTTCCGAACACTCAATGCCACCTTTATAGCCACCCAGTTACGGTGTGGTGTTTGATGTCATCAAAGCATCCATCCGGTAAAGGTGATATGCATGATCTCATGGTCGAAGGAATTAGGTTACTATGTATCAGAAAGCATATAGCAATTGAACTATTGAAATGACTTGATCTTTATGCTACGCTTATCTATAGGAGTATGTCCATCACATCATTCTCCTAATGATATGATCCTGTTGTTAATAACATCTCTATGTTCATGATCAGGAAACCATGATCATATATTAACCAACAAGCTAGTTTAACAAGAGGCTTTACTAGGGACTATTATTTTAGTTTACAAATCACACAAGTATTAATGTTTCCGGTTAATACAATTATAGCATGGTATGTAAACATTTATCATAAGTGTGAAGATATGATAATAACCACTTTATTATTGCCTCTTGGGCATATCTCCAACAGTAGCGTGCCCGTTGGCGTAACGGCCGTCGGCGAACGGCGGCGCTGCCGTTACACGGCCGCTAACGGCGCACCGGATACGCCGACGGCCGTGCCCCTCGTCGTAGGGTCGCCACGTGGCACCCGCTGGGCCTCCCCCAGAAAGTAGCTACGCCGACGGCCTCGCCCTTGGCGTAAGTGGACGCGTGGCCTCCCCCAGGAAGGAGATACGCCGAAGGCCTGCCCTCGGCGTAGGGGCAGGTGCTACGCCGACGCCAGTGCCCTCGGCGTAGCCCTGACCATATGGCACATGGTAGAGGGCTACGCCGAGGGCATTGCCGTCGGCGTAGCACCTTCACAGTTTTTTTTATTTTTTCACAGCAGCAGCAGCAGCAGCACTCACAGCAGCACATCAGTCATACAAGATCACATAGAAGATCACATATGCTCATATTAAACATTGTTCATATCACACATGGTCATATCACACATTGTTCATACATCATCCATACATCGTTCATACATCATCACACATCCCTACAACTCTGGAGGAGACAGGGTGTACCCGAGATCTCCCCTGGTGAAAAGTGGCGACCTCTGCCGAGGGTTGCGTCCAGTAGAAGCAGCAGAAGAGCCACCTGTCGAGGGAGTAGGAGAAGTGTGAAGCTCGGGAGAACCACCTGCAGAATGGCCAGGAGATGGACCATTGTCATGAAGCGGTGTGATCTGACGCCCATCCGGCGAGGCGTGGCCAAAGTGCCAGTTCCCAGAAGCTCTCGTTCCCTACATGTTTCCTACATGTTAGCAACTTGCAAGGCAAAGTAAAGAGATAACCAGTGGGTTAGCAAAAAACTTACCGGTGTCGATGCGTAGTAGGTCCTAGCGAATCTGTCCTTCGATGGCAAAATGGCGCCGGCCCTGGCATGGGAGGCACGGGCCCTAAATCTCTATTCTGGTCAGTTTGAATATTCACCAACATGGCCTGCAAGATAGTTTAGATGTCAGGCCGTAGTACAACAAACGGGGGGAAGTGAGACTTGTATCTTTTGCAAAAATAAAGGTTTGGACTTACGTTTATGTATTGCATGTAGATCGCATTCGCCTCCTGATGCTGCCGAAAGGCCACCTGATATTCCTCATGAGCGGGATCGTAGGCCGCGTCTAACTCAGGCTACAATTTCAAATACAAGGAATCTTGTCAGCGGTTAGCCATGCAGGAACAAAAGTCATAAAGATAATGAAAACGAGAAAAACTTACATCATCTCTGGATCGACGAGGTTGGCCACGAGGCGGGATAGGGGGGCCGTCGGCGGGGTAGGTAGCCTTGAGATGGCTGAAGCTCGTGCTGAGGGTAGACTTGACCTTCTTATTCAGAATCTTGAGGCGTCCATGCTGCAATCCGTGCCCCGACAGGACCAACGACTCCTCGTCGATCTCCGCGTGAATGGGGTCATCCACATGGGGGTGGCGAGCCTTCACCATCGTGCTGTAGTTCCCCAAGTCGTTCTGGGCAGTGCCTAAGTACACGAGCAACGAGGGTTGAGGCTCCGAGTAATTGGGTTTCTTTCGCCGCATCATCTCATAGACGGCGACGTCATGAATCACCTCCCCTGGCCGGTATGTGCCACGCGTCCCCTGGCTACGCCGAGGGCCTTCACTACGCCGAGGATGGCCGTCGGCGTAGAGTATACTCCGCCGACGGCTTGGCTACGCCGAGGACTGGCCACTTGGGCTGGCCTGGTCCGGTCCTACGCCAACGGTCCCGACGTTTGACCGTCGGCGTAGCAAGCGGCCGTCAGCGCATCTGACCATTCCTGTAGTGCAAGCAGAACAGACGGTTTTTCAACCTACTTTTTCTGTTCGTACGAATCTCCAAAAGAGTTGGGATGCTGTGTAAGCAAATGCAAACGCAAAGATCGCAAAGATATACAGATCTCACGCCATCTTTATCGAAAGAAAATCCTCCACTCTCTTACCCCATACGAGGCCTCATCCATCCTTGTCCGTTGACAATTCAACTTCATACCATGGCTCCATATGCACTACCACTAGCCCACTATAATATCCTAAGTATACCCAATTTCACAAATCAAAATTCACCGTTCAAAAAACATCTCTGTCTCTCTCTTCTCCTCTAACCGGTTCAACCAAATGGCCCTACATAAAAGCCACTCATCTCTCTCACTCGCTCACTCCATTTCTCCTCTCCTCCTCCTCCTCCTCCTCCTCCTCACCCTCTCTGCCACTAACCACCTCCCCCCTGCATCTTTCAAACCCACCACTCCTCATTTCTCTCTCCCCCTCCTCCCCTCCCCTGTTTCTCGCTTTCCCCCCCGCGACCGCATCTCCAGCGACACCATCCTTCTCCAATGGTGAACCCGCCCGAGCTGTACCACCGGATCCTCGACGTCCCCAAGGGCACCTCGCCGCAGGAGCTCCGCGCCGCCTACAAGGGCCTCGCCAAGAAATGGCACCCCGACAAGCACCCGCCCTCCTCCAAGCCCGAGGCCGAGGCGCGCTTCAAGGCCATCACCCAGGCCTACGAGGTCAGTGCCGCCGCTTCCCCTTCGGAGACGCCTCCGTGCTCCTAGCGCCCCCCGCGAATCGCAATTCCTTCGTGTGTCCTGACTCGCCGGCGTGTGGCTTCTTTTGATTGCGCAGGCGCTCCTGGACCAGCAGGAGAACAGGGCGGTCTTCGGGGCGTGCAACGACGCCCGGGCAGTGGCCGGCGAGGGGAGGACCGGGTCCTTCGGCGCCGGCGCCGGCGCCTGCGGGGCCGCGCGCATGGCCAGGACGCGGAGCGACGACTTCTGCATGAGGAGCGCGCCCGCCACGCCCGCCAGGGAGTTCGCCAAGGTCTACAGCACCGGCAACACGGGCGGCCGCCGCGCCTTCGCCGAGTTCTCCAGCTCCATCATGCGCAAGGCGCCGCCGCTGGAGCGCGCCCTCGAGTGCACCCTCGAGGACCTCTGCCGCGGATGCAAGAAGCAGGTCAAGTTCACCCGCGACGTCGTCACCAAGAACGGGTACTGCTGCTGCTGCTTCCTCCTCCCACCTAATCCATCTACAGGATTGATTGAAACTTTACCTCAATTATGACCAACTGTCGCTTATCATCTCTTTCTTTTATTTTATTTTCTCGCCTGTTAACAAAAACCAATAAATACATAGATCACGCAGAATAGGCTTGGTGTGATTCATATAGACGGGATTCCAGCAGATCGATGCTTAGAAAATTTCAGGGATGCAATAATTCAGAGTTTGTTCAAATGCAGGGAGGCAGGAATTCAGACTTTTGTTCTGATGGTGACACCAATTCCACTCTGTGCCCGTCCCCCAATTGCCTGCACTGCTCGCAAATCCGCGATAAATAGTAAACCCAACCAGCAGCACCATCGTTTGCCCCTTTCCAGCCCATGGCGCACTTTCTTTTTTACAGTGGGGTGACTGCTTTATAGCCTCCATTCGTCGGGGGAATATCTAGCTTGCTTTGGAACATAATAGCAATGAAACAACCTTTGTGCAACTGCTCTCTGGTGTGTGTCTCTTACCTTGCGGGCATCTATGCTATCCTTGCGAGATTATCCTACCTAACATGAGACATAATACTCTACTAATAATGTTCTTGAAAAGGGTTTAGTGTCAGGGTCCTCCTTTCTTCAGGAGATAAGTCTAAGCGAGAGAGAGCTTTCAAGTTGCTTTCTTTGCCACATATGTGTACACAAGTTTGTTGGGGGCTTTGATTACCCTTCTTTTGGATCTATAATCTAAGCATAGATGTGGTCCTTTTGTTGCAATAGCTGGTATTCATGATTTTGTTTACACGTGAGGGGATGGCCTAGGAGGGTTCAGAGACACTGACCCCTGAGCTTCCTTCGTCCTTACACTCCATCACTTGGGAATAATATTGTTGAGCTGATCGCCTCCACCATATTAATGCTTTTGACAGGTCGATAGTTAAGAAGGAGGTGTCCCAGACAATCATGGTGAAACCAGGGTGGAGGAAAGGGCACAAGGTCACCTTCGAAGGCATGGGTGACGAGAGACCAGGATGCCTACCGGCCGATGCCATCTTCACCGTGTCCGAGAAGAAGCACTCGACGTTCAAGAGGGTAGGCGACGACCTAGTGCTGAAGGCCAAGGTGCCGCTGGTGAGCGCGCTCACCGGCTGGTCCTTCTCCTTCAGGCTTCTGAGTGGCAAGAAGGTGACCTGCTCGTTCGATGACGAGGTCATCTGCCCGGGCCATGAGAAGGTCCTCAAAGGGGAAGGGATGCCGATCGCCGGACGGCTAGGCGCGCGGGGAGATCTAAGGGTGAAGCTCGAGATCGTCTTCCCGGAACAGCTCACCGACGAGCAGCGCACCGGGCTCGCTGAAATTCTCAAGGACTGCACCTGAGTTGGCAGTGTTATTAGGCCCTGCTGTATGTATCGAAAATTTTCTCGGCCCTGTTGTTAATATACTACTCATAGCGCGTGGGTACATAATGAGATGCGTCCTTGTACATACAGGTTTCTTTTCTACATATATATATATGAAACGTGAGCCAAGCATTATGTGGATAGTAGTACATGATCTTGGTCCATGAGCTGTATGTATGTACGCGCTTGTCCTTGCGAGATCTCGCCTCCTTTTCTTGTCCTCAGTTGCTTTTTGATACCTCCAGTTCATTCTTCCAAATTAACAAACTCAAAGTGTAGCTTAAGAGTATACTACTGTACTGCATACATTCATACAGATGGCACTCCCCGATTTCCTCTGGCTAACTGCTCTCCAGTGCTTTGTCTTGTGCAGGAAGCAGGCAGGAACAATGCTTTGGCTGATTGGTGGTTACTGTCAGTTACCATGTCTAATTGGTACTATGTGCTGGTGCCAGCTCTGCCTAATCCCTTCCTTGGCAGAGGAATTTACAGGCTCGCCTTTGTGCTTTGCCCAGCTTTCCTGTCACTAACTGACACCCTGTTGATGATTCTGCTGCAGCTTAAACCTCAAGAAATTCAGTTATGCTTGGATGGGCATTTTGTTGGGGGAGAAAAGCGTGAAAGTTGGACAGAATTGGACCACGGCTCTGAATCGCTGGTGCACGAGTGAAGCAGGGAGAATGAATGCCATGATCTGGCTGCAGAGGAGAAGGAAGATGAAGAAGAGCTGGAATTGATGGTTGGTGCAGTGCAGCCTCTCCAGCAGATTTGGGGCCCCTACTGTTCCTCGAAAAGAAAGAACAACCAAATCCTCCAAACCAACCCTGTTCTGCAAGTTGTGGTGGTTCAATGCCAATTGGCATTTGGTAGCCAGAACAGCAGCAACTTGTGTGCACTGACTGTGCCAAGTGCCAGTAGGTGACAGATACCATGGGACAACTAGACACCAACGGCTCTACCAGTGTTTTGATTATGCCTAACCTCCTCTTTCTCACATCATCCTAGCTACTGTAGCAAATTCGACAAGGTGCCGCGCCGTCAGGGAAATGAAGCCCATGTATGGTCAGCTGACAAGAGATTGTATACATCCTAATAACTTACAAAGATGGACACTCGGATCAGGTATATGTCAAGGCCACCGCCGGCCGGAAACTAGAACCCCATGACCGCCGACGAGATGTTGAGCAGTGGCTGGAGCGTGTCGGGCGTGAACTTCCTGGCGAAGAGGTAGCACATGGACGTCGGCCGGGAATTGTACAAGCATGGCCTGTCGCTCCTCGTCCTCCTGATGCCCTGGATCAGCTTCACCGTCACGTCCCGGGCGCCGTACTTGGCCGGGTGGGGCCCGCCCTTGGACCAGTCGACGAAGGTGACGGTGCGGTTGGCGTTCCGGGCGCCGTGGAGCATGTTGACGGTGGTCGGGAGGTAGTGCTCGTCGGGGTAGCACGAGGGCCGGCAGTGCCTCCTGAAGAGCGGGTAGTAGGTGGTGTCGGCGAGGACGCTGGTGGCCACGTCCCGGCTGACCTCGAACCACTGCGAGCCTTTCCTCCACTGCGGCAGCCTGATGGCCGGCGCCATCCGGCGGTTGTACCGGCCGCGGCACTGCTTGGTCTTCACGTCGTACACCTCCACGAAGCTGTGCCGCGAGCCCACCAGGTAGTCGCGCACCGTCGGGAAGCTCTGCACCGGGATGCAGCTCTCGGAGAGGAGCACGAAGCGCTCGTTCGAGAAGTCCAGAAGCGCGTTCGCCAGCAGCCGCTTCTCCGCGTCCAGCAGCGATATGGAGCCCCACGAGGTCTCCTGGAGGTGGCGATCGCGGGTTAATTAGCTGCTGCTGAGTGGCATGCATGAGTCGCGCGCGGCCGCCGGCAATTAATGGCATTGTGTATGTGTGTCATGATGATGATGCACGACGTACCTGGCTTGGGATCTGGCGGCCGTAGAAGGGCGAGTCGGTGGAGAAGTTCATGGCGAGGCCTGGCGGCGCGTGGACGTAGACGGAGAAGAGGCCCTCGTGGCCGCGGAAGAATCGCTCCCAGAGCGGCGCGAGCGGGAGGGCGCCGCGGCCGGCGAGGAACATGAAGGCCACCTTGGGCACGCGCTTGAACGGGTACCGCGCGCCGGCGGCCACCGGCACCATGGAGGCGCGCCAGAAGAGCTGCTGGTCCGTCATGTCGTGCATGAGCCGCGTCGGGGCCACGAACTCCGCGAAGCCGCCGTCCGAGTCGTCGGCGTACACGGTGGTGGGGATGGTGATGGTGGTCGGAAAGACGATGTGGTTCGGGGCGTGTGGGCCGCCGGCGGCCGTCCAGAGGCCGGCGACGATGCCGACGGCGAAGATGACGAGGAACATGATCCACCTGGCGAGGCAGCTGGTGGACTCCTTCCTCGTGAACATAACCTTGAATTCGTCGAAGACCCCGCCGCCCTTCTTCATTGTAGCACTTGCACTTGTCGCTTGTCACCACGGAACGGAACAAGGCGCAAGCGTCCAAAACCCTATGCGGCAAAACCCGAGCTCCTCCTCGACATGGACGATGAGGAGATTGATGATCGATCTGTCCACCGATTTAAACGAGAAACTTAGGGACCAGATCGGATCGCTTGCGAGGCTTGGCTAGGGCTTAGCATACGATGCGATGATGCCAGGACGAACTGCGCACTCCAGTATATACCCAGGCTGCTGATTCCCGGGAGCTTTCTTTCACGGGCAAGGCATGAACGGAGGAGGAGGAGAACCCGGAGAAAGGTATATGCGTACACAGGTCGATCGATCGATGTTTCCCAAGATGGCGGAATCGAAAGCGGTAAAGTACCAAGAAAGGATGCAGAGAAAGGGCCAAAAAGAGGGAGAGATCGAGATGGATCAAGAGGGTAAAAAGGCCAGGCGATGATTGCCTTGCCGAGTTGGGAGTTTATGTAACGTACGTAACGGGTACGGTGCACTTAAGTGATTTATATGGTTAGCGGTCGTGGAGAAACACGAGTCTCTCTTCTTCGTAATGTCAGCCCTAGGTTTCAATATGCTGTCCAGCTTGGTGCGATAACAGTTTTTTTATCCTTTTGACAGCTCTGGGGATTGACGGTTAATTTGGAGGATATGCTCCAACCTCCACAATTCCATCCGCATTTGTTTATTACACACTAGTGAAAACAAATATACATAAAGCTAAACAGGAATAAGTTTGACTAACCTAAAATTAAAGGTTTTGACGAGTCGTATAAGTCATCCATCCCAATAAGTGATAAACTAAGGTCACCACATGCCCTTGCAAAAGCATACTAAACCGACATTTCATCGACGTGCAAACGAGGACAATGCGAGGAGCACAACACGGTGAAATAGAACACAGACTCATAAACACTTGAGACCACCAACAACCTAACGAAAACTTAGATATAGTCCTTAGACTTTTATTCAGTACCCCCTTGTTTCCTAAGCCAAGATGTCGCCTATGAAAACACACAAAATTGACATAAACACTACCCAACACTTACTCATAACATCAAGTATGCAAGTCACAAGCATGCAACCAGGCATGCCGAAGACAACATTTTTCGGTTGGGATAGGACAGATGGAGATTTGGGCATCTCATATGTATGAGGCCAAAAATGTGAGCCCGGTGTTTGGTTGTCTGCATGAGTGATTTTGTGTTGCCCCGATGCAAAAATCCTAGCATTTGTTGTCTACATGAGAGATTTTGTGTTGCCTTGGTCCAAAATCCTACCATTTGGGTGCATGCATGAGGTCCAATGTGGTCACCTTGCACAACATGCAGTGAAGTTATTAGCCTCATTTTTTATTCATACCTAGCATTGTAATTTGTTCTTATTGCACGGAACATGATATCATACACACATTTAGGAAAAATAAGAAGACACATAATCATTAAACATGAATGACAATGGCACAATCCATAATCCTACTTAAATCATCATTGTAGCTACAAACTTGGTGATCCTCATGAGTCTCCTCTCTACTTTAAAATCCTTTATAGCAATATTTTCTAAACCAGTGACTTATCCATGGAACAATTGTCATTAACCATACATTCTTTGTTTACTCCCTCTGTAAACTGCATACTAGGTCAGCAACACAGAACATTTAACATGTAAAACAATCAGCACAATAGAATAGAACATAACCATTGGATGCGTTAACATAAATCACAAACATCATTTCACCCTCCCTAGAATGGTGTCATCCTACAACCAATTCAAAAAAGGTGTCTTCCTCACATCACATTCCACCATCACAAGGGATTGTATATACCACATCACAGAATATACAACACAATCATTAGTTCATAATTCCTCTAGATACTAGAGGGGTTAGCACACCACCTCACAGAATATACATCACCATCAGAAATTTGTAGTCACTACATGTAACATCCCGTAAATTTGAGAGACTCGAAAATGATGTGTGCATTGCATCCATGCATATAAATTCCGGGAGAACTATTTTTTTATGATAGAACTTGTCAAAGTGATTGAAGTTCCACTTGAGCTGATGATTTTGGACTAGTTCATCATGATAAGTGTTAAAACTTTGAAATAATCTTTGGTAAACTTCTATGTTAGGAAGGGTAGATGTAGAACTCGTAAATAAAAGTGAATCAGCACACAAGGCATCTGAATAAACAGATAATAACTTTATACTTAACTTACCTTCTCTAAACCTCATTTAACACATGTGTTGAATAATTCTTGGCACATGATCACATCATCAAAACAACATAAAATACATTATTCACTTACCTTATTCTATCTTATCTTAAACCTCATTCATTTTACCAAGAATCGTGATTGACAAGAGTCATGTAGCAAGTTAATCATCCAAGTTTGTAAACGAAACTTTGATTTATCTAAATATTGACTTAACTATTCTTCTCTATACAAACCTTCCAATCTTGATAAGATATGTACTTATCATCCTATGAATAGATACTTGGTGAGTATCTTGGATACATCGCTCTATATCAATTCCAAATCCCTATAAAGTTAACCAGTTGTCAATAATACTTTATCACCATCAATTCACTTTGCGAGCTGATGATGTTTGACTTTGACAATATCCAAGATTGACTATGGATCCTAGTTGATCCTAAGCAGAATAATACTTGAACTCGTATACCACAAGTTATCACCAACTTAGTTGGGAAAACCTATAACTTCAACTACACCTTAGTTGGAGTGAACCTTGTTGACAACTCATTAGTAATAGGCTAACGAGACTTTAGATACTTGAAGCTAGTCAACTAATCATCTTATCCAAGTCACTGGATTAACCTTTGACTGTTCCTTGAATTCCATTCATGAGGCCATCTCATGTATCCAATTCTTTTAAAGAGTATAATTCCTACTTAATATTGAGGGAAATTAAGTAGATGTAATACTCAATTCCAAACTAGGGCATATACTTGATATGCCATGGTAAAGTAGAGAGTAAGTCAACTCTATGTTTCCATGCATAGTTGTGACTCATCTCTATCGAACAAATCATAGACTTGATCATATGGTTGAGAGACAATGTCTTGTCTATTCCTAGACGTTAAGACTCCAATATAATGTTGAGATAATCCATGAGAGAAAGTCAATCCTATGTTTTCATGCATAGCAAGTGACTCAACTCTAGTAAACTTATCCTAGGGATAAACCATGGATACAAGACCATTTCTCATCTATTCTTATAACCATAGAAATATAAGTGTAGTAATAACCTATCCCTCACACACTTGTGAATCCAAACCATTTCTTTAACACTAAACCCTAGTACTATGCTGACAACAGGATCACATGCATTAAATTTAGGGTAAAACCTAAACCTTGCCCCACTGATTAATATTACTAGAGGAGACAAAGCAATGTCTTGGGTAAAACACATTAGGAATATCTTATGATTTTTATCATAAGGACATCCATTCACCAAGATCATTGTCTGCTAGTAGAAAATCTACTGAGTGCCTTTAGCAAATTCTTTATGAATATCCTAACTCAACTTTGAGTCATTCAAGATAATATAAAGTACTTTCCAATGCATGGACATCCGTTTGAGATTTCTCTCAAATAGAAACTAACCCTAATTATTGTTCCACAGTTTTATGACAAGAGAAGAGAGTGGAAACCTTTTATGCGTTAATAACATAAAGGAAATAAAATATAATGAGACCATGGAGTCATTAATGTGTTCAAAATAATAATTTTGAATAGAGAATCCATTTAAAGGTTTCAAATATTTTTCTCTCAAAAAAAATACTTCCTATTAGGAAAGTAAACCCAACCACTTCACTTTAGGAGGTGGTCCTTTAAACATATTGATATCCAACCATGAACAAGGGAATATTTTGACATTCTAGAATATTTCTTATGGACAATCCTATTTTTAGCTAAAAACTAGAGGGGAGTCCCCAACAGTAAATTTTATTAAGTGAAAAAATATGTACACAAGAGGCGAAAGAATATAGAAGAGGGCATAGCCTAGAGAATCTACAGAGCGTCTAGCCAAGTAACTAGGGAAGTTTTCAAATCATCATTCATTCTATAAGAAAGAAGGAAAAGGTTCCTTTTAAATGAGTAGGACAAAGCACTAAAGGAAGGAGTTACATTGTAAAAGACTAGAGCATTCATGTGCTTCCAAATATTCCAGCATGATGTGGCAAACTCCTCGAAGAAAAAGGTCTTATAATGTTTCTTCTTGCAGCGGTGATCATTTGAGAGAGGAGCCATCATTGCCTACTAAAACTGCAGGTCCAAAAGAGACGGTCTCTAGCTTCTAGTGAGCCATTATCACAAAATTTACAGAGGACATTGTCATCTAGATTGAATATTTTCCTTAGGAGCATGTCCTTTGTGTTTAGGCTATCATTCGTGAGGAGCCAGAAAAAGGATTTTATCTTAGCTGCGCATTTTGAACTCCAGATCCATAGGGAGAAAGTTGGGGCCTCAATATGATCGAAGTTCATCTTACTTGAAGTGGTGATATTTGAATACCACATATTGTTATGTGGGAAGGAATTAAATCAAAACATTCTCCAGATGACGTTGAGAGATGTCCAAATACCTCTTTGTCCTACTCATAATAATTCAAGTATTTGAATTATTTAAAAACATTTTAAATTTAAGCAATTATTTTAAAATGGTAAAGTCATATATGGATATCACATATTACTATGTGAGAAATGATGACTGCAAGTGCACACATCGTTTGTAGCTAGTTTCGAAGTTAAGATATGAATCCCACAGGGGTCCCAAAGGTAAGTGTTTATGAATGATGACTGCAAGTGCACATAACGTTTGTAGCTAGTTTCGAAGTTAAGAGATCGATCCCACAGGTAGCCCAAAGGTAAGTGTTTATGAATGAAGTCTCTATCACACTCGAAGTTGTCATAGGTCTTCGAGTGAATTGACTGCAAGTGTTGAAATAAGAATAAAATTTTGGATTAAACTGAATGTATTTAAATAAATCTAAAATTTAAACTTTAGAAATAAAAAGTATAAAAGTAAAGAATGATTCAAATGTTTGTTGTTTTCTAGAGATGAAAAAATAGGCGCGGGGAGATACAGTTCATGGTGATAGTGATTGTGCCAGGTGGATGAGTGAAAAGTGTAACAATTATAATCATATAAGTATATGTGTAGGCGAGCAACCCATAATTAGCCGGAACTCCTCTTGGTAGATTTCATCCCAACTTCAATAATCCTACTAGTCTGTTACCAAAACCATGGTCAGTCACTAGGCGATTAAGATCCTTAGGTTGCTGAGCAATTAAGCTCCTTGGATCAGACTAATGCAATGGCACAGTGGCTCCTCGAGTTCAACTAGTTTTCCATTGATATCCCCGTGTCACTCGGGGGTCGCCGGTCTGCTAGCAAACAAGATCTTATCTATGTAGAACAAAGTACCATGTTGTCTGGGCCCTTAATTGGACAACAAGCATTAGGCATTCCGTAGATAGTCAAGCACACATAATATAGTAATTAAAATCAATCACAGACTAATGGAAAATATATAGGCACATCACATCTCACCAATCCCTTACATCTCCCACGCCTAAGGGAACTTACTCACACATGAGAGAAGAAATCATCATTGATATAATTGAATAAAAAGAGTTCGTATCTATATTACCGTGGAGATCCACAATAAGAATAAGAAATCAATCCAACACAATTTAAGATAGGAAGAAACAATCTCAAACCCTAATCTTGCAAGGTGAAGATCTCTCTCTCTCAAGTACAAGTAATGGCTATGGGGGTGTGGTGGATAGGAGGTCGAATATCGTAGATCGAGATGAAGAACGTCTTCCCCTTCTTCTCCGAATCTCTTATTTCTCCCTTTTGGATGGAACGATAGCTACTGCGTTGTGTTTTCGCCTCTGACCTCTTCAAGAAAGTCGTCCCTTTTGACAAGACGAAGGCGGTGGAAACTATACGACGGGAACTATTCGGCCGGAGAAAATGTCCCCGCTGTATAGTTGGTAGTTAAACCTCCTGGATGCCTTCCTTGTTTGCTTCCAAAAAGATAATTGCTTGTTTTTGCCTAAATATTGTGTTTCTGTTGTTAAAACCTTCTGTTGATGTTCAGAATCTGAAACTCACATTAAAAACCAAGTTTTCTTTGCTACTGAAGTATTAGCGTTAGGTAAAGCTAGAAAACCATTAAATCCAGACGAAAACCATCATTTAAAGCCATCTAAAATGTGTCAAATATCACAGCTATTAACGCCCCCAAGCTTAGATGTTGCTCGCCCTCGAGTGACAGGAAAATGAGGAAGAATAGTGGAGATTCTAAACTGAAATAAAAGAACTTACATGCTCGAATTGGTGTCAAATTCCTTTCTTAACAATTCTTGCAATCTTAAACATGATCATACAAGTATTCACAAGATTGCACTGAGTCCACTTCCTAACCATGTATATCTTGCTAGCAAATAAATTATATGCCCGAGCAAGTGTCAATAGTTTATCTAGAAAAGTGAAACAAATTCTTTTGGTTTCTCTTTTGAGAGATGAAAGACTTTTTTCTCTTGTTTCTTTAATCAATTAGGAGTACTCGAGTTGGCACCAGAATCATTCAATTTAAGAATAACTCATCTATGCCCACGTCAAAATTTCAAGACTCTCAAAGGACCTTTTTCCTTTCCTTGCTTTTCAAAAACTTCAGCTCTTCCATAGAGAAATCATTTCACTGTTTTTAACATGTTAATTGGGACTGTGTTGTGCACTCGTGACCATGCCAAAAGATAACTTTTTGAGCAATAGTGGGCCAGAGGAGTACTACAACTTCACTTGGAACGTGAGACCACGAGGGGACTAAAATTTTTAGTCGTCATAGCATTGCAGCTACAGATGCTTACATAACTCAATAGCCAAAATCAAGTGGGTTCCCACATTTATATCTTTCGTTGGCCAGCGGAGTTAATAGTTCTCCATGGAGCACGATAGTGTTGTAATGACACGCTTAAAGCAATATCTTACTTTAATTACTAGAAAAGAAGTGGCATAATCTATACTAATTCAAAGCGTCCATTTTATCAAACAATTTCATTCAAAAGTACTATCAAGTCTGTTTACATTAAGCATAATGGGGTTGAGTAGTTTCTAAAATCAAATCCTTTGGGCTAAACATGGACTCAAGTCATCTTTTGGATGCTTTTTCTTGTTGTAAAAATGTCGGAAATATTTTAACCAACTCCATTGCTCATTATTTCAAAGCTAAAAAGGAGACACTAGCAAAGAAATGGAATTTATGGGATAACAAACTAAGTGGGGAGTGACTCAAGTGCAAGCGAGTAAATAATTGTATGGTAGATTTAAAATTGCAGAAGAGGTGATGAAAGGAATGTGATACCTCCTCTTGCTTGCTTCGTTCTTGTACTTGAGTTGAACCCCGCTATATTTACCTATTGCCAAGTGTTGAGTAAAAGAGCAATTTACCAAGCGTATTACCCATAATAAACGCTAGATAAAACATGATTAGAATAATAGACAATATACTAATCATGTGAAATAGCGAATACATATTAAGGCAGATAACCAAATAGACTACAAGGCGTAGAACTTGAGATGAGATCAGAACAAGGTTGAGAAAGAAAATATACACGACAGCAGCAGCAGAGGAACCACCGGCGTTCGCGTTGGCACCGTCGTTAGCCATGTCGTCGAGATAGAGGGTGTTTATGTCGGGGAAGAAGTCCTTGTTGGGGAAGACATCGGCGCAATCACTATCCGTGAGGGAGTCCGTGATGAAGCTAGTAGTCGCGCCAATAGCGCTCCCCAAAAACCTTATCGCCCTTCTCCCGTACAGGACTCGAAGCAGCGGGGTCTCGGAGTCCTACTGTCCCGGCTCACGGTGCACGCCGCAAGACGGTATAGGGAAGAGTAGGTGGCGCAGTGCTATGGAACTGGAGGCAAAGGATGTGTGGCAGTGTGTCTGAGAGGAGGCACGGCCTCTCTCTTATAGGCACAGAGGGGAAGGAAGACAGGCTGCGCAGGAGATGAAACGAATGGACGGAAGTTGAAGCGAACAGGCGGAAGCCCACCGGACAGCCTCCAGTCAGTTTGTATTCATTTAGATCGTATTAAAAGTCCAATCGAGCAAAATGTTTCAGCTCATGTACAACTGTTCATATACCATTAATGTGTGGCAAAATAAAGCTTGGCTCGACGAGATTCCCGTAACCCGTGGCACGCGCGTGCGTCATGACGTGACGCGACGTAACGTGACGAGGCAAGGCGAGGCGTGGCGTGGCGTGGCGTGACATGATGAGGCGAGGCGAGGCACGTACAAGTGGTGGAAGAGCTCTCCTTATAAGCTGGTCCAACTTCCACTCAACTAGCAATGTGGCACTAAACATTTGTCCCAGCTGTTGCCTTGCATGAATGGGCCAAATGGGACCCTGGGATATTAGGAATTTATTGGCATATAATAAATGGGATGGGCCTATTTAGGCAAAAATTCTAACAATCCCCCACCAGATCCTAGAGGCACATGAAGTTTGCCTTTGGTTCCAAAATATTGTTTATATATCGGTACTGTAGTGGAGACTGTTAAGTTGAACTTCCACCTAGAGCTTTATGTTATACTAGGCTGCAACTTGTACAGTGGACTATGCCTTGAACTGCAAGTTTGCTGCGAACCTAGCTTCACAAAAAGTCTTGAATGAAACTAGGCTACCGTGGGACTTCCCCGCGGGTGGAGCTTATGCGTCATACTCCATGACATTTCATGAGTTTATTAGAGAGCACCCTACTCTCATAGACTGCGACGTTTTAACAGTCAGACTCATATAGGTGTGTTCTTCAAAATATGTTCTGTAAGACAACATCTTTGCTTAGGATAAGCCACTTAGAACACATTAAGATAATAAATCAACCTGCCGTGCAGAATAGGAAAGTATTGCATCTTTATGGAGTGGTGTTTATTAAAGTAGGGACACTTTCCTCTCAGCTACTCCCTCCGTTTAGAAATATAAGATGTTTTAGGTTTGTGAAGGAGATGTATCTAGACACGTTTTAGTGTATAGGTTCAAATGAATCTAGACACTAAAAGGTGTCTAGATACATCTTATTCACAAACCTAAAACATCTTATATTTCTAAACGGAGGGAGTAACCAATAGCTTGTTTCCCAATTCTAATTCATGGGATCTCCGATCACATAGAGTGGTTTACCACTGTGGAAAGCTCAAATTGTGGGTATCATACCCATCTCCTTCGATGCATTTTCTATCACGTTGCGTGATAGACCCTTTGTGAAGGGATCTGCCAAGTTTTTAGATGTTTGGGTATAATCCAATGCAATAACTCAGGAGTTTCTCATTTTCCTGATAGATTCCAGTCTCCTCTTCACATGTCTTGATGACTTTATATTATCCTTAGAACTATTTACCTTGAAAATCATAGTTTGATTATCGCAGTTCATAAGGATTGTGGGTATTGGTTTTTAAACCACAGGTAAGTTCATCAAGAGTTCAGGAAGCCACTCTGCTTCAACAGTGGCTGTGTCTAATGTTGTGAGTTATGCTTCCATAGTTGACCTCGTTAAGATGGTCTCCTTGCAAGACTTCCAAAAAACAGCGCCACCAACAAGTGTGCATACATATCCACTCGTGGCCTTTATCTCGTTAGCATCATTTATCCAATTTGAATCACTATAACCCTCTAGTACCCTCGGATACCCGGTATAGTGAATGCCATAGCTCGTAGTGCCTTTTAGATAGCGCATAACTCTCTCAAGAGCATGTCAGTGATCATCTCCTAGATTTGAAACAAATCGACTGAGTTTGCTTACAGGAAAGGCGATGTTAGGCCTCGTGGCACTAGCTAAATACATAAGTGAGCCAATAATTTGAGAGTATCTTAGTTGGTCTCTAGCATTTCCTCAATTCTTTCGAAGCAACACACTAGGATCATATGGTGTAGGAGAAAACTTGAAGTCACTATACCCAAAACGACTCAAGACCTTTTCCACATAGTGGGACTGAAGCAATGTAATCCCACCGTTATCATCTCTCAATAGCTTGATGTTCAGGATGACATCAGCTACTCCCAGATCCTTCATCTCAAAGGAACGAGATAATAAATCTTTGACCTCCTTAATTATATTAAGGTTGGTTCCGAAAATCAGTATATCATCAACATATAAACAAAGGATGACTCCCTCACCCCCACCATGGCGATGGTACACACATTTATCAGCTTCATTTACAACAAAGCATGCAACAGTTAAAGTTCTTTCGAACTTCTCATGCCACTTCTTAGGGGATTGTTTTAGGCCATATAAAGACTTCAACAACTTGCACGCCTTTCCTTCTTGACCATTTACCACAAAACCATCTAGATGATCCATGTAGATTTCCTCATCCAAATCTCCATTAAGGAAAGCTGTCTTAACGTCCATTTGATGAACGAGAAGACCATGAGAGGCAGCCAATGAGAGTAATACTCGAATGGTGGTCAATCTGGCAACAGTTGAGTAAGTGTCAAAGAAGTCTTCACCTTCTTTTTGAGTATATCCCTTGGCCACAAGCCGTGCCTTGTACTTCTCAATAGTAACATTAGGTCTAAGCTTTTTCTTAAACACCCACTTGCATCCTACAAGTTTGCACCCATAAGGGCTATTAGTGATCTCCCATGTTCCATTAGCTAAGATGGAATTCATCTCACTATGGACGGCTTCCTTCCAGTAGTCAGCATCAGGAGATGCATATGCTTCTGAAATGGAAGTGAGAGTGTCATCCACAAGGTATACAATGAAATCATCACCAAAGTACTTTGCAGTCCTTTGTCTCTTGCTCCTTTTAGGAATTTAATTATCATCCTCCTTAGGACTTCCAGAGTGTTCAATTGGAATGGTAGGTTCAGAAAATGTAGCAAATTCCTGATTAGATGAACTAGGTATCTTCGGATTTGATGAGTTAGGTTTATCCTTCATAGGAAAGATATCCTCAAATAAAGTCGCATCAGTCGACTCCATGATTGTACCGACATGAATGTCAGGTACTTTAGATTTTACTATCTAGAATCTATAACCAATGCTATGAAAATCATAGCCCAGAAAAACACAATCAATGGTTTTTGGTCCAAGCTTGCGCTTCTTGGGGATTGGTACATTAACCTTTGCTAAACAACCCCAAGTACTATCTAGATTTTTATTTTGCATGCTATAATTGTATTAATACGGAAACGTTAATACATGTGTGTTTAATAAACAAACAGAAAGTTCCTAGTTATGCCTCTCTCATAAACTGGCTCGTTGATTAACAAGATGATCAAGGTTTCCTGATCATGGACATTGGATGTTGTTAATAACGGGATCACAACATTAGTGTAATGGTGTGATGAACATTCATCCGAAGTATAGCATTACGATCAAAGTCATTGAGTTTATATTGCTATAACAACTTACGAAGTGATCCTAATCCTTAGACCATGAGATCATGTCAATCACTAACACCGGAAGAGTTTCTTGATAACATCAAACATCACACCGTAACAGGGTGATTATAAAGATGGATTCAGAAATAATAAAGTGTTATGTTGAGGCTCATGGATCGAGAGTGGAATTTGTTCATCCCGATGACGGTTAGATATACTCTGGGCCCTCTCGGTGATATCACATTGATTAGCTTGCAAGCAAGTGATTTGATCACTAGAATGTTATATCACAGGAACGAGAAAAGAGTGCATGTCGGTAACGAGATCAAACTAGGTATGGAGATACCGATGATCGAATCTCGGACATGTAATATATCGTGAAACAAAGGGATTAAGATACTAGCATAAAAGGTTCCGACGATCACAAGAAAGTCATCGTTGAATGTGTGGGAGTCAGTATGGGTCTCCAGATCCCGCTTCTGATTATTGATCCGAGAGGGGTCTCGATCATGTCCGCATTATTCACGAACCGTAGGGTGACACACTTAAGAGACACCGACATCCAATTGGAGCAAATGTTTCATGCCGAAAGAATGAACAAGCGCAGGAATTTATTTCACTAGATACCGAAACAGGTTTTCGGGTGAAATTGCATAAAGTGGTTATGCATGTGAAATTGAATTCTAGCAAGGGGTTATTTGTGAATGTTTGTCATTAAAGTAATTGACAAAATTCTGAATAAAATAAAAGAGTTTTATTTAATGAGAGTTTGCATTAAATTTGGTGGAAATTTAATGGGAATTTGAGTGGACTTTTGAGTGGAGGGATTTTAAAGGGCATTTTGTGAGTGGAGTGTCCACCCACATGAATGAAGGAGGGGAGGGGGCAGCCCCCATGGCCGGCGGCCACCCCCTTGGGTGCCCCCCCTCCTCCTACAAAAGGAGCCCCCCTCCTCACTTGTCTCACACACCTCCTCGTGAAGGACCTCTCTCCCCCTCTAGAATTTATCCCCCATGGTTTCGGACTAGCGAGATACATGTTCCCGGTGGCTATTCGGTAAGAAAGAGTTGTGCTTCCGCTGCATCGCTGGAGCGAGGAGGCGGAGGTTGCTCGGTGCCTCGAACGTGTGTGCGAGCACGGATGCGCTGCTGATTTGCGGCGCTAGGACTTCCTCTCGATCTTGAGATCGGCAAGAGATCTTCTACATCAACCACGAGTTGAACTCGTTAAGCTTTGTCGGTCTTCAAGGGTATGTTCTCTACGGATATACATCCGCCCGTTGTTTGTATCTAGTAGATAGATCTTGGTATATAGTTCACATCGTAGGAAATTTTTTGTTTTCTATGCTGCGAACCCTACACCCCAAGCCAAGGCCGGCGGCCCCAAGGAGGAAGAGTGGGGGGCAAGGAAACCCTCCCTTCTAGAAGCTCTATCTAGAGTTTAAACCTCTCTTGGCCGGCTGGGCCCTATGGGGCCTTGTGCCCCTGGCCCAATGCGGCCAGGGCACTCACTCATAGGCCCATGCCCCCTCCCGGAAGGTGTGGCCACGTTGGTCCCCTTCCGGAAGGTTCTAGAAGCTTCCGGTACAATACCTATTAACCCGGAACAATTCCGAACTCCAAAAACTGCACTGCCTTATATGAATCTTATTCTCCGGACCACTCCGGAACCTCTCATGATGTCCCGGATCCCATCCGAGACTCCGAACAAAAACTCATAAACCAATTATCCAATCTATCCTAGCGTCGAGACACGTTAAGTGTGTGACCCTGCGGGTTCGAGAATATGCAGACATGATCTTCTATCAATAATCAACAGCGGGTTCTGGAAACCCATATTGACTCCCACACATTCATCGATGATCATATCGGATGAACCACGATGTCAGGATTCAATCAATCCCATATATGTATTCCCTTCGTCTCGCGATATTTTACTTGCCCGAGATTTGATCGTCGGTACCGTCATACCTAGTTCAATCTCGTTCACAGCAAGTACTTTACTCGTTCCGTAATCCGATATCACTTTGTGATTAACTCCTTAACCACATGCTTGCAAGCGGTGTTGATATCGATTACCGAGTGGGCCCGAAGTATATCTCTCCGACTTGGGAGGGACAAATCCCATCTCGATACATACAACCCAACAGATACTTTCCGATCACCTGAGAGACACCTTTATGATCACCCTCTCATAGGATGACGTTTGATGACCTCAAAGCTTTCTTCCGATACCAGGGAGTTGTATTATCTCATGGTCTAAGGAATACAATATTTGACATAAGAAAAGCTTCGCAAAGACGAACACGATGACACGATCTAATTGCTTCGCTTAGTTTGGGTCTGTCCATCATATCATTCTCCCAATGATATGATCTCATTATCAATTGACAACTCATGTCTATGGTTAGGAAACCTTAACCATCATTGATCAATGAGCTAGTCCATATAGGCGTACTAGGGACACGGTGTTGTTCACAAACCACACAAATATTAAAGTTTCCGCTTAATACAATTCTAGCATGGAATATAAACATTATCATGAACAAGAATTATAATAATAACATCTTTATTATTGCCTCTAGGGCATAATTCCAACAGTCTCCCACTTGCACTAGAGTCAATAATCTAGTTTACATTTGGCAACAATCTCACACCCATGGCACTGAGGTGCTGATCATGTTTTGCACGCGGAAGAGGTTTAGTCAACGGATCTGCGACATTCAGATCTGTATGTACTTTGCTAATCTTCAGATCTCCATCTGCTATATAATCTCGGATTATATGAAACTTGCGGTTGATATGCTTGGTATTTGGATGATATCTTGGTTCCTTAGCGAGTGCTATGGCGCCAGTGTTGTCACACAATATCTCTAGTGGGTCCAATGCACTTGGAACCACGCCAAGCTCAGTGATGAAGTTTCTGATCCAAACTCCTTCACTTGACGCTTCTGCAGCAGCCATGTATTCCGCTTCTACTGTAGATCCCGCGATCACGCTTTGCTTGCAGCTTCTCCAGCTCACAGCTCCTCCATTCAAAATATACACGTATCCTGTCTGAGATTTAGAATCATCCTTGTCGGTGTCGAAACTAGCGTCGACGTAACCTTTTATGACGAGCTGTTCATCACCCCCATAGACTAAGAACATTTCTTTAGTCCTATTCAGGTACTTTATGATGTTCTTCACGGCTGTCCAGTGTTCCACTCCTGGATCACTTTGATATCCGCTCGTCAAACTAAGAGCATTGGACACATCCGGTCTAGTACACAGCATGGCATATATGATGGAACCTATGGCCGAGGCATAAGGCACTTTGCTCATAGCTTCCCTATCATTTACCGTAGCTAGACACTTAGCCTTGCTCAATATCTTACCTGACAACATAGGCACTGAACCTTTCTTTGCCTTATCCATTCTGAACCTTTTCAGAACTTTGTCTAGGTATGTACTCTGGCTTAAAGCTATCAGGCGTCTTTGTCTATCTCTATAGATTTTGATGCCCAATATATAAGCAGCTTCACCTAGGTCTTTCATTGAAAAACACTTGTTCAAATAACTCTTCACATCGTTAAGCATGTTGATGTCATTTCCAATAATCAATATGTCATCCACATATAGTACCAGAAACGTCACCGAGCTCCCACTCACTTTCTTGTAGATACAAGCTTCGTAGCAATTTGGAACAAATCCAAAGCTCTTGATCACTTGATCAAAATGAAGGTTCCAACTCCGAGATGCTTGCTTCAGTCCATAAATGGAACGCTGAAGTTTGCATACTTTATCAGCATCCTTAGGATCGACAAAACCTTCGGGTTGCATCATATACAACTCTTCATCAATGTTGCCATTGAGGAAAGCAGTCTTGACATCCATCTGCCATATTTCATAATCATGAAACGCAGCAATTGCTAATAAAATCCGAATGGACTTAAACATTGCTACGGGAGAGAAAGTCTCATCGTAGTCAACACCTTGAACTTGTCGAAAACCTTTTGCGACAAGTCGTGCTTTATAGACGGTAACATTACCATCCGCGTCCGTTTTCTTCTTGAAGATCCATTTGCACTCAACGGCCTTTCGGTCGCTAGGAGGGTCCACCAAAGTCCATACTTGGTTTTCGCTCATGGATCCCAATTCGGATTTCATGGCTTCCAGCCATTTCTCAGAGTCTGGGCTCATCATCGCTTCCTCATAGTTCGTAGGTTCACTGTCTTCTACTAACAAGACAGTCAAGACAGGGTTGCCGTACCACTTAGGAGGGGCACGCGACCTTGTCGACCTGCGACGTTCAGTAGCAGCATCGTCCGAAGCTTCATGATCCTTGTCATTAGCTTCCTCTATTGTTGGTGCAGGCGGCACTGGAACAATTTCAGGTGCTGCGCTACTCTCCAATTCAAGAGAAGGTTCAATAACCTCGTCTAGATCTACTTTCCTCCCACTCACTTCTTTCGAGAGAAACTCCTTCTCAAGAAAGGAACCGTTCTTTGCGACAAACACTTTGCCTTCGGTTCTGTGATAGAAGGTATACCCAATAGTTTCCTTAGGGTATCCTATGAAGACGCATTTCTCCGCTTTGGGTTCGAGCTTGTCCGCCATCAACTTCTTAACGTAAGCTTCGCATCCCCAAACTTTAAGAAACGACAACTTAGGTTTAGCACCAAACCATAGTTCATACGGTGTCGTCTCAACGGATTTAGATGGTGCCCTATTTAAAGTGAATGCAGCGGTTTCTAATGCACAACCCCAAAATGATAACGACAAATCAGTAAGAGACATCATTGATCGGACCATATCTAATAAGGTTCGATTCCGGCGTTTAGACACACCATTGCGCTGTGGTGTTCCGGGTGGCGTGAGTTGTGAAACGATTCCACTTGCTTTAAGATGCGTGAGAAAATCATAACTCAAATATTCACCTCCACGATCGGATCGTAGAAACTTAATCTTTCTGTTACGATGGTTCTCCACTTCATTCTGAAATTCTTTGAACTTTTCAAACGTTTCAGATTTATGTTTCATTAAATAGATATACCCATATCTGCTTAAGTCATCGGTAAAAGTGAGAAAATAGCGATATCCACCGCGCGTCGAAACACTCATCGGTCCGCATACATCGGTATGTATGATTTCCAACAAGTCCGTTGCTCGCTCCATCATACCGGAGAACGGGGTTTTGATCATCTTGCCCATGAGGCATGGTTCGCATGTGTCAAATGATTCAAAATCAAGAGACTCCAAAAGTCCATCAGAATGGAGTTTCTTCATGCGCTTTACACCAATATGACCTAGACGTAGTGCCACAAATAAGTAGTATTATCACTATCTACTTTGCATCTCTTAGCCTCAATGTTATGGATGTGTGTTTCATCCCTTTCGAGATTTAGAAGAAATAAACCATTCATAATAGGTGCATGACCATAAAAGATGTTACTCATATAAATAGAACAACCATTAATCTCCTATTTAAATGAATAACCGTCTTGCAATAAACACGATCCAGAAATAATGTTCATGCTCAACGCAGGCACATAATAACATTTATTAAGGTTTAAAACTAATCCCGAAGGTAAAACTAAGGAGAGCGTGCCGACGGCCATCACATCAACTCTTGATCCGTTGCCAACGCGCATCGTCACCTCATCCCTCGCAAGCCGCCGTCTATTCAGTAGCTCCTGTTTCGAGTTACAAATATTAGCAACTGAACCGGTATCAAATACCCAGGCACTACAACGAGGGCTAGTAAGGAAAACATCAATAACATGTATATCAAATATACCTTTGATGGTGCCAGCCTTCTTGTCCGCTAAGTACTTCAGACAGTTGCGCTTCCAGTGACCCTTGTCCTTGCAATAGAAGCACTCAGTGTCCGGTTTAGGACTAGACTTGAGCTTCTTCTTAGCAGGGGCAACGCGCTTGCCGCCGCCTTTCTTGAAGGGCTTCCTTGCACCCTTACCTTTCTTGAAGGTGGGGGGCTTGTTGACCATCAACACATGAGGCCCTTCTCCGTCCCTCCTTCTGGCTCCCTCATTCTTCTGGAGAAATAATATGTTTCCATATTTTTCTGGTATTTTTCTGATCTTTGCGAAATTGCACTGAAATGCCTTCTTTTCCATCAGAATCCAGACTCCGGCAGTCCATCCTCCAGGAATCATCCAACATGCATAAACAGATGAAAAAGCCATAAGTAATACCTCATAATAAGACAAATATCAATGAGTAGAGATAAATTATGATATAGAAAGGTGATGCAAATTGGGCGTATCAATCCCGTACAGGACTCGAAGCAGCGGGGTCTCGGAGGCCTACTGTCCCGGCTCGTGGTGCACGCCGCAAGACGGGATTGGGAAGACTACGTAGCGCAGTGCTCTAGAACTGGAGGCAAAGGATGTGTGGCAGTGTGCCTAAGAGGAGGCGCGACCTCTCTCTCATAGGCACAGAGGGGAAGGCAGACAGGCTGCGCAGGATATGAAACGAATGGACGGAAGTTGAAGCGAACATGCGGCAGCCCATCGGACAGCCTCCACTCAGTTCATATTCCTTTATCTCGTATTAAAACTCCACTCGAGCAAAACGTTTCAGCTCTTGTACAACTGTTCATATATCATTCATGTGTGGCAAAATAAAGTTCGGCTCGGCGAGATTCCCGCAACCCGCAACCCGCGGCGCACGCGCGTTGTGACATGACTTGACTAGGCGAGGCGAGTGAGGAGGAGGAGCGCGCGTGTATATGTCTTCTCTTCTCAAGCTCGTACAAGTGGTGGAAGTGCTCTCCTTATAAGCTGGTCCAACTTCCACTCAACTAGCAATGTGGGACTAAACATTTGTCCGAACTCTTGCCTTGCATGAATGGGCCAAATGGGCCTCTAGGATTTCAGGAATTTATTGGCATATAATAAATGGGCTCGGCCTATTTAGGCAAAAATTCCAACACCAAGTCACCTGAAATTGAGCAATCTCCGAGAGAAACAAAGAAACAAATTTGAATAGAGGTTACAACTAATTTTTGTGTGTTTTTGATTTAGAAATGCAAAAGTGAAAGTAAACATGCAATTTTTGAAGAAGTAAATAAATCAAAAGAAGAAATAAAAATATGAATGCAAGGTTTGGAGGTTTTCAAACCTCCCGCAAGCTTAGGCTATTGCCATGCTTAGTTGTTGCCGTTATTCGGCGGCGGGTACGGATGCTGCTAGTAGTAGTCAGGGAAGTGGGTCATGAAGTGATTGAAACTGTTAGTTAGGGAACTAACATCCTCATTCACTCCCTGAAGAGTGTGTTATATCTCCCCAACGCGTTGGGTGAGCTACAGAAAATCTTGATATGGGACATTGTTGAACCCCTGTTGTTGTTGCTGATTGGGCCATGGGTCCCAAGGTCCCTCCTGTTGTTGCTACTGTCCTTCCCAAGAAGGATTGTACTGCTCATCCTGCTGCTCTCCTTCCTCATCCTCCTCGGGATCAGGGTGGAGCCCAGCCATGATCTCCATCACTTGATTCTTGGTGAGGATCCAGTTGTCCTTCTCTAAAATCGAGAAGGCAATAGCACATACTCATCCTGTGCAACATCAAGATAACCAAACTAATATGCTCGGAGCCTCCTGTTAGCTCGGTAAACACCGAGGAAGCCACAAGGAGTTATATATTTGACATCCATAAGTATGGAGCCATCAACAGGTTGAATAACTGGTATCAGAATTCCATAGGCTTCGACAAGGTGGGTTACCAATCGACCAATCCGAATATCACCTTTCTTTTTGTTGCTCTGGTGGCGAAGGTGCTGGAGGAATAAGGCCGCAGTATTGGGACTCTGCGGTGCAGTGGGGAAGAGTGCCTTGGTGATAATGGCCATGTCTGCATTGGCCATGGAGCCGATATCTCCTCTTCCCAACAAAGTTTTGGCGAGAAACAAAGCGAAGTAGCGAATTGTTGGGTTCTGAATGGTGGACATCTTCTTCTGGCAGAAGTCCCTGCCACCGTTAACAGAAATAACCTCCCAAGTTTCTCCACTTGAGACGCTATATAAATTTGTAACAGTTGATTCCCCTTATTGAGGGAATCCAAAAGCTTCACAAAATTGTTGAAAATATATTTGATATAGCTTATAGTTTATGGTGAAGCTTACCATGCATGCATGACCTTTCTCCTTGTAGTCATTGTAGAAGGAGGCTAGGAACTCGAAGGTGATCTCAGTGTAGGTGTAGTGGCTTGCATAGGCCAGGAGTGATAGCCTTGCATTCGCACACATGTGGTCGAAGTCCGCTCTCAACCGTGCCACGATGAGAAAACCATCATCGGCCCAACGTGTGGGCATCACCCTCCTTGATGAAACCATGGCATACTTGCTGTCGAGCTCAGCCTTGAGCCCTTGCCACGTTGGCGCTTGCTCTTGCGAAAAAATGCTACCAAGCTTGTTCATAGTGATGCACTGAAAAATTTCAACATAAAACCTTAGGCATATAGTTTCTACATGATATACGAATGATTCTACGTGGGGAAATTTAACCCTAACGTAAGAAATCAAAAGGGAAAATCAACCAAGCTTGAGTTCATCCATTAAATTAACATGAGAGTTTCAACCATGGAATTTTGAAAATAAAGCATGGATAGGGAGAGAAACATACCAATCTGTTGATTCCCCAACTCAAACGAATGAAATCCACAAAGAATCAAGAATTCTAGGTGGGTTTTGAGAGGTTTGGAGAGAGAATATGAGAGAAAAAGTGAGGAGGAGGAGGAACCGTAGCCGTCCCGCGTGATTAAGTGGTCGCGCCGAACTATACGGCGGGAACTATACGGGCGGGATAAGTAGGTCCCACCGTATAGTTGTGGCAGCGGCGACAGTTAGGGTTTCTTTATGTCAGGATGCAACTATATGGGCGCAACTATACGGCCGGACCAAAATGGTCGCGTCGTATAGTTGGTCGTTAAACCTTCTGTATCCGAGATACATTTTTGTGAGAAAGTTGTCGATAACTATACTGCCGCAACTATATGGCTGGAAAATATTCCCGCCATATAGTTGGCCGTTAAAACTTGTAGACCATGCTTTTTCGCCCAAATTTTCAGATATTCACTTTTTAACCTGGACAATATGATTAAGGTAGTTTTTGCATATAAAACTCAAACTTTATTTTTATATTTATTCGACGCTTGTTCAGTCGATATTTCTACTACTTTTTGATAGCTGCATTTTTACGAGCGTGCTTCCGTAAGAATGTCTGTGAAAAAGTTGTAGGATTGCGATAAACATTCTATTCTTTAACTTATTTTATTAATGTGATGGGTTGACTCCCATTAAGCATTTTATTAAGAATGGTTGAATATTTCAACCCCTTCTCTGTTCTCGAATTCTTACCTTGGGTTGCCCCTTATCAAGGGCACTTACCACTTCAACTCGTTTTGCAGGTGGAATATACCTTTCTCCCTCTTCTAGTTTCTTTGGAAAATATCGGATGATTTCAGCATCATAAACATTGAAGATTATTTTTCCATCAGCAAAATCAACTGATGCTCCTGTAGTACTAAGGAAAGGTCTTCCAAGTATTATAGATAATTTTTCATCCTCTGGCATTTCAAGAATTATAAAATCAGTGGGAATAACATGCTCATCTATTCTAAGTAGTACATCCTCAATCATACCAATGGGTTGTTTAGTGGATTTGTTAGCCATCTGCAAAGTGATAGAAGTAGGGGAATAATCCCCTAATCCTAACCTTTTATAGATGGAATATGGCATTACGCTAACTCCTGCACCTAAACCACACAAGGCATTGTGAATATTAGTTTTGCCAATTGAGCATGAAATAGTTGGTATTCCGGGATCTCCCGACTTAGACAATAACTTACCATTAGCAGGATAACTAGTCACCATGGCAACGGTTTCAGTTATTTATTTATTTATATTAAGAATATCATGGAGAAATTTAGAATAGGTAGGAACTTTTATTCCATCCACAAATAGAATTTTCTAGACGAAGATCACCAAGTGCCTTTTTGAAAGAGTCATAGATTTCCTGATCCGGTGCTTTCTTTTTGCGATCTGGATATGGAAATTTTGCTCACCTTTCTTATTATTGTCTTTTACCTTTTGTAGGGGATTAGGCTCTTTAGTTACTTTCTTTTGTTGCTGCTTATCACTTTTCTTATTTTCTACTGCAACAACTTCATATTTATTGCTTATCTCTTTTTCTTCTCTTGGATCAACAGTCTCTGCATCAGAGTGATAGCGATCATCTTGTGCATCATTTTGCCTCTCAAAGGTTTGATCTTATGTTTCTTGAGCAGTTTCATCTTGAGGATCCACCAGTGTATCATCTTCCTGGCTCGCTTTGAGCAAGGCCTTTTCCCTTAGATCTTTTTCAGCTTCATATTCTGGTGGTCCTAATGGTCCTGTAACAACTACACCTCTACTTGTAACAACATTAGTAGAAAGAGGAATATTTATATCATCTTGAAGAAAAATTTGATAACCAGATGTTCACATTGGGTTTCGATCATACTAAGGTACTTGTGAAATAAATTTTTTCTTGGCCAAACTCATCATAATTTTCTGTAAGTAATGCCAAAATCTTCTTATGTCTTTGAAATTGCTTATGCAAGTTAATATGAGATTTGCCTTGTCAGTGTTTTAATTCTTGAAAAACTTTTCTAGTTTCATCTTCTTCAGTAAAAACTTGTAACAAATCTACTTTGTTTTCCTTAACAAGTTCAGAAGGTATACATTTTTCTTTCATTGTTTTGTGTACTTCAGGCATAAGATCAGGAGTTATACGAAGTATTCCTTTTTCCAGCTTAGTGCCAAAATCAGGATTATAAAGAGAATCATTCTTAGCCCTAGTGGACATCAATTCCAAACAAGCTTTAGTAGTTAAAGTATTTATCGATCCTCCTGCTGATAAATCAAGCAATTCTCTGCATTGTGTATTAAGACCATGGTAAAATAAGTGGCAAACAGTTGATTCTGAATATCCATGATTAGCAATACTATTCATCATTCAAAAAAATAAATATCCCAAGCTTGTGGGTAGTTTTCTCCCATGTTCTGACTGCAGTTGCCTATATTCTTTCTGATTTCAGTTACCTTTTTATAAGGATTAAACCTGTTTATGAATTTAACAATACAGTTTTCCCAACATTTAATGACGAGGGAGAGAATATAACCAGTCTAGAGCCTTACCTTTAATAGACCAATGAAATAATTTTAGACGGGAGAAATCTCTAGGAAAACCTTTTGGCCCAAGTGATGTTATCACGTCGTCAAACTCTCTAAGATGTCTTCCTGGGTTTTCATCTTCCCTTCTGCTGAAAGCTTTTTCCTGCAATATTTTAATAATCTCACCATCAAATCGATATTCTCTAACTCTAGGATTAGGAAATTCTATTGTTGTTTAAGAATAGCAGAATTTGGAGCATTGTATTCTCTGAGAAAACCAGGTTTCTCGGGAGTTGTCCTGTGAATGGACATGATTTCCATGAAATCACTCAAGTTTTCAACTTCAACCTTGTTTGATCTCAAAAGTTTTTCAATAATTTCTTCGTGCCTTTGAACAGGTACGCAATCAAAATAATCTGGTAGATAGGTCCTACCAGAGCGTGTAGACACTTTGTCTCCTAGGGAGACCATTTTGTAGTAGTAACACCTGAAATGTCAAAAAGATAATCACTTAGCGCTTAGCTCCCCGGTGCCAGAAAATAGCTTAATGAATGCAAATGTACAGATCATTTGTAGCTAGTTTCAAAGTTAAGATATCGATCTCACAAGGATCCCAAAGGTACGTGTGTATGAATGAAGTCTCTGTCACAATCGAAGTTGTCACATGTCTTCGAATGAATTGACTCAAGTGTTGAAATAATGATGAAATTTTGGATTAAACTGAATGTATTTAAATAAAGCTAAAATGTAAACTTTAGAAATAAAAAGCATAAAACTAATGAATGATTCGAATGTTTGTTATTTTCTGCAGATGAAAAAATAGGCGCGAGGAGATACATTCATGGTGATAGTGATTGTGCCAGGTGGATGAGTGATAAGTGTAACAATTATAATCTTATAAGCATATGTGTAGGTGAACAATCCATAATTAGCCGGAACTCCTTTTGGTAGATTTCATCCCAACTTCAATAATCCTACTAGTCTGTTACCAAAACCATGATCAGTCACTAGGCTATTAAGATCCTTCAGGTTGCTTAGCAATTAAGCTCCTTGGATCGGACTAATGCAAAAGGTTTACATATAGTGCATTGTAGTGTTTAGTTATTCAATGTACAACATTTTATAATTACAAAATCTGCATTGTTTCTCAATGTTTGACACTCTCTGTGATAGAAAGGAAGGAGTAGCGGCAATATTTTTCAACTCTCGAGCTTCTAATATCCCATCAGGTAGTGAAAATATACTAATTGGATAAAATGCTCCTATTAAGCATCACCATCAACTTGAGCATTGTTACCCCTGAAGAGAGATCATGGATCATTTGTTGTGACAAGGCCCACATTAAGCCCGTTATGCGCATAACAGGCGAAAACACACAAGGGTGGAAATAGTGCGGCAAAGCGCGCGAGGTCCTTCTAGTTTGTATCTATGCACACCCAAAAACAAGAAAAATGTGTGTGTGCATGATAAAGGAAGACATCATGTTTGACATGTGCATTTTTTATCACAACACCATTAGCACAACACAAGTATAGCAAATATAGTTCATACGTAAGGTCAATTTGGGAGAAAATGTTTGGAACATCATCCAAATGTGGGAACTCAAAAACTCCATGAACATGTCCATGGTATCACTCAAAGCATCGGAAAGAGAAATTTATCAACATATTTGATGCAATAACAAGAGAATTTTGCAAAAACACACGAGGACAAAATATCCAAACTATCATCATTTGTGCAAAATGTCCTCACTCAACTCATGTGGTGTATCACTCATGCTCTCAAGATGGATGCACTCGCCCTCACGTATGGTGGATTCACACAACTCACTCTCACTCAAGTGGTGTATGTGGCTATATACCTCACATGGGATATGTAGATCTCTAAATCCAACCTTACATGGGTTTGGGTTCCATAAGTCGGTCTTGAGGTGGTCGTGACGTCATCTGCAGCATGTTTGACACAAGAAGTTGTCGCACGCCAATGAAGGGTGGTTCATCTCTTGGCACTTGATGCATTCGTGGTTGTAATGGTGCTATCCATTGATGGTTCTGTGTTCCCTATACATGTTGGCACAATGAAAAAAGATATGTGTGGGTGGTGCATAATATTGGAACTATAAACCTATGTCGTTACCCTCACTTGTAGAATAGTATTGGAACAAGTGGACTAAGCCAAGATGAACAAATACACAACTAGAGAGAAGTGGCAAGAGTTTGAAGAACCAAAAGGAAAGCTCAACACATAGACTGTGTTGCATGAATATGTTTGAAAAGTGGGAATACAATGGAAATATTGGAAATCAAGATATTATAATGGCAAGTGAAGAACCACGATGAACACAAAGCAAACCAAGTCGATCAAAAACAAATATAAATTATTTTCAAGAAAACATACACGGTGGAATAAATGGGACTTGTGCAACAAAAAAATTAGCAAAGAACCAGACGATGTCCTAGTGAAGACTATAAGCTCATGTCTCATAAGTGCAATAAGAGATGCTAATTCGATTGCATATAATGATGGGCTACAAGATTTGCATAATAAGTACCACCTACAAGTTTTACATCGATCTTGCGCTTCCTGTTCTATGAGGCACTTGTTTATTTTTTATAATAATAATAATAATTATTATTTCTCTTCCTTTCTGTTTTCTTGCTTCTTCCTTATGCCAACAAGTATACAAGATAACTATATGAGATTGCGCATACAAATCTTGCTCGAAATTCTACAAGGTATCAAATGTGCAAAGCCTAAAAAACATAGGAGGAACTAGTCTCAATAGGTATTTGTAGGTCACAAAGATAGTGTGTCTCACAAAGGAATGCAAGTGGGGAAAATGTGGGATGTTTATACCTTTTGTCGCAATATTCACCCTTTATTGGGTGGTTTCGTCCTTGCTCATGGATTTTTTTGTTGAAAAATATAGCATTGTAAACATGATGATGATGTAGAGCCCCTTCTCATGCTCTAAACGAGTTAAAAATGACCAAAATCCAAGTCTGCATGCAAAAGTTGTGGCTAAAACAGTGAAGGTGTTGAAATGTGTCTGTCACGGGCAAAAACGCCGGTGAGTTTTCTCCTGAGACTCTGATAGGGGAGAGAAATTCTGGTGTGTTAACGGCAGAGACCCCAGGGGGAAGTTTTAGGAGTTAAAAAAACTCGTCTGGGATGCGATTTTGGACAGAAAACTCAAACCAAATCCTCAAAAATGATGGGAAAATTGAGGAATTAGGCTATGGGAACGGAAAGGAAGGTAGATCAACAATTTTTGCAGTCGATCTATGGATCAAAATCTACCAAAACACACTCAAATCTTAGTTTGACCCAAAATAAATAGTTGGCGCCACCATGGGGAAATCAGCGGTGCTTGCTGGGGTTTTCATATGGACGGGCAACATCATCGCTTCAACGGGCAAGCGCGTGTACTCAAGCCTCATCCATAGGTTTGGTGTGCTCAACTTCGTCAGTGACAATGTAGGCTGCTTTAGGACCAGGACGTTCCCTAGGGGTGCTCGCTTCATCAAGTTCGGCGAGCATCAAGTCTATGTTGCGGTGTGCGTGGAGCGTGCATACCCCGAGCGAGTAGTCTTGGCGCCGGATCCGCCCGCAGTTCACACTGCGGGAAAGCTTCACTCCAGTAGTCCCAGTGGTAAACGAGGTAGATGAGGAAGATGACCCGGATGCCACACCAAGGGCAGCAAGAACTGCAAAGGTACCACTGGAAAGACTAGAGAACATAGCGACGAGTAAGAGAGCAAAAGAGTTGCAGGAAGCGATAGATAAACTGGCAGAACCAGTGGCACCAGCTGCTGACCCGACACAAGCACAAGCCGAGTTGGAAGAAACCAGGAAAAAGGTGTTGGAAAGAGGTAAGGAGGTTGCCAGGCTACAACAGGATCTGGAGATAACCCTCCGAGAGTATAACTCAACGAATTGAGTAAAGGGTGCTAAGACCCGGCTTGACACAACAAGAATAAGAGGAAGGAACCTCAGCGAAGAGCTGACAGCAGATGTCATATACAAAATAACCCCAGAGTGTATCCACAAAATAGCCATACGGCCGACATATAATACAGTAGCTGCCAACCTGAGAGCTGTAGAAGCAAAGATGGCTGAATTACCTCACTTAACGGGAGAGGCAAAGAGAAAACAACAGGAAATGATAAACAAGCTGGTGAGTGCAGTGGGCAAGCTGAATGAGGCGTATTACAGGGAAAATCTGGGTGTAGCTGGCAGGTCACAACTCGTTCACTCAGCAACCCCAATCCCGGCCAGGTCTGTTGGACATACAGCCTCCTCGCCAGGAAATGTACCAAAACAGAGACGAGAAAAAAGTGTGGATTCGGGAAAAACAAGCAGATGGTAGCCTATGACCCGAAAGTTGCTCAAGAAAATCCAGGTCGTGCCCAAGGCACAAGAAAAAATGCTGGCCAGGGAAATGAAAACCAAGGGAACGCTGGCCAAGAAAAGCATGCCGGACAGAGAAACGACAATGGGGACATGACTACGCGCCACAACCTAGTCGCGGAACTCACTCGGCAGGTGGAGGAATCTCAGCTCCGAATCTGCCACCAGCATAGCCAGAAAAGCAGCAAAAAAGTGCAGGTCCAGCGGCGCAGCAACCAGCAGATCAAAACGCAAACAGGTACAATGATGGTTACTCGGCCTTGATGAATGTCGGGTATGAAATGCCGGATCACGTGTACAATGCAATGGGATATCGTCTAGGGTATAGAAACCTCCAACTAGATGACGCAAGACTAAAACTCGACCGAATAAAAAAGGCAGAACTTGTCGAATCACAAGGTCCACCGGATCCACCATGCTTTGGCCCAAGGATCATGAGAGAGCCGTCGGTGCCAAACTTTTAGCTGGTAAGAGGAACAAAGACATATGATGGTAGCACCAAACCAGAGGATTGGCTTATCGATTATGGGACTGTAGTAAACATTGCGTAGGTTAATCTGAGATGGGCAGTGCGATACGTACCATAGATGTTGGAAGGACCAGCGAGGGTGTGGCTAAATAACTTGCCACCCAGAAGCATCAATAGTTGGGTTGATTTTTAGGAAGCCTTTGTGAGTAACTTCACAAGCACATACAAGAGGCCGAATCGCCCGCAACAATTGGCTATGTACAAACAAAGGACGAACGAGACGGACAAGGAGTTTATCACTAGATGGTGTACTATGCGCAATTATTGCGAAGGGGTAATTGAGTCTCAGGCCATAGCGTGGTTTGCACAAGGATACAGACATAGAAGTGTGTTGTGGCAAAGGTTGCAAAGGGATATGCCAACAAGCTTAGTAGAGACAATAAAAATCGCTGACTCGTATGCGCTAGGGGATCCGACTCAACCTCTGCTGATGTCGGCAGATGGGAACACTAAGACTCAGATTTACGATGCAGTTGGGTCACAAAGGCACCAAGACCATAGTGAATACAGGAGCAAGAGACGAGATTAGAGTCCAAATTACAGGTACGGTTCGACCCAAGTTGCAGTTGTAAGTCAAGATCATCCCGATGCCGGAAGCAGTCAGCGTCAAATAATAAGTGGGCAACAATAGTAGGTACCAAAGAACGACGACAAAAAGCCATATGAACAGAAGAAGCCTTGGCAAGAAAGGCAAATGTACACTTACGAGATGATGTTGGATCAACCATGCAAGTTTCACACGCCGAGCCCAAGCAAATCGGCAAACCACACAACTCGACAGTGTACTTGGTTCCAAAAGGGTGACATGGTAGATTCGCCAAGCCAACAACTACAACCACCTCCCCCACCACCACTTACACGGGAAATGCTCAGATTATTGGCACTGAGCCGAGATATGAGAATCAAAAGCCGAGATACTGTAACCAAGAAAGGAGGGAAGCAGTGCATAAAGTGCATGACCCAAGAAACGATAGCGCTAATGTCGGCCATGGAGGCAGAAACGAGTACAGAGAGCATCACCAGAGTTATGTTGTGTTTTTTATAGAGCCGAATGACAAGAAGAGTCAGAAAAGGCAGATGATGGAAGTGAATGCCACAATACCAGCGATACCAAAGTATATGCATTGGTCTGAGCAAGAAATAACTTGGAGGATAAAGGATCACCCCAAGATCACGCCAACTCCAGGGGGTTACACCTTAATGTTGAACCCGACTTTTATGGGCCCAGATATCAATGTGAAGTTTTACAAGGTACTGATAGATGATGGTAGTAGCATCAATATCATGTATAAGGATACAATGCTCAAACTAGGCATCGCCATGAATATGCTGGAGCCGACTAAGACGACATTCCATGGCATTGTGCCGGTATTATCGTGCGAGCCAATTGGAAAAATTTGGGTGGATGTCTTATTCGGCAACAGGGAGAACTGTCCCACTAAGGTCATAGAGTTCGAGGTGGTAGACCTTGTCATATCATATCATGCATTACTCTATAGACCAACTATGGAAAAGTTTATGGCCACCCCTCACATTGCTTATTTAAAGATGAAGTTGCCGGGTCCATGTGGAGTTATCACAGTTGAAGGTGACTACAAGCGATCTATTACGTGCGCTTCAGCCAGCTCTTCGCTGGCCGAGTCTATGGTGATAGCACATGAAAAGCATCAAATGATGGAGGTTGCGGCATTGGCTAAGGTAGCACAATTGTCTATGCCGACATTAACTAACCCGCATGGCAGTGTGTCCTTCGAAGATACTAAGGAAACAAAAGATATAGATTGATGAGGCTTTCCCGAAGCGCACAGTGACCACTGGCGCCGGGTTATCTGATAAATAGGAAAGCGAGCTCACCAACTTCCTCCGTGAGAATCGGGATATCTTTGCATGGTCTACACAAGATTTGCAAGGTGTTCTGAGGGAGTTGGCTGAGCACTCTCTGCATGTAAAGCTAGATGCCAAGCCGGTGAAGAAACCCCTCCGTCGCTTCGCCGAAGATAGGAGGAAAGTAATAGCTGCCGAGATAGCCAAACTCTTAGTTGTTGGGTTTATCATGGAAGTACTTCATCCGGATTGGTTGTCAAATCCAGTCTTGGTCGAGAAAAAGAAGGATGACCCGAACGTGGCAGTGGTATGGGGTATGTGTATTGAATACACGAACCTCAATAAGGCGTGTCCAAAAGATCCATTTCCACTTCCTCGGATCGATCAAGTCATTGATTCCACTGTCGGGTGTGACTTATTATCATTTGTAGATGCGTACTCTGGTTTTCACCAGATACCACTGAATCGGAATAATCAAATAAAAACGACTTTTATTACCCCGTACGGAGATTATTGCTATCGTACTATGCCATTTGGATTAAGAAATGCAGGTGCAACATATCAAAGATGCATGCAAAAATTCTTGTAAGATCAACTTGACAAAAATGTTCAAGTATATGTTGACGATGTGGTAATAAAAACCAAGCAAAGTCATACTCTAATCGATGACCTGCGTCAAACATTAGCAAACTAAAGAAGATTCCGGATGAAACTTAACCCGAAAAAATGCACCTTCGGTGTCCTGGCTGGAAAATTACTCGAATTCCTTGTATCCAGCCGAGGAATCGAGGCTAACCCGACAAAGATCAGGGCCATCGAAAGAATGGAATTGCCGAAAACCCTCAATGATGTCCAGAAGTTCACAGGGTGCCTGGCCTCATTGAGTAGGTTTATGAGTCGGCTAGGCGAAAAAGCCTTACCATTATATCATCTGATGAATAAATCAGAAAAATTCATATGGACAGAGCAAGCTGATAGCTCTTTCCATGAACTTAAGAATATGTTGGAAACATCACCAATATTAGCCTCACCACTATCCAAAGAGCCAACGCTGCTCTACATCGCATCAACTAATCGAGTGGTTAGTGTAGTGATAGTGGTAGAGCGCGGAGAGGAGGGAAAATCAGTCCAAAGACTAGTTTATTACCTGAGCGAAGTCCTCTCTGTGTCGAAACAGAATTACCCCCACTATCAGAAAATGACATATGGGGTGTACATGGCAGCCAAGAAGCTAAAGCATTATTTTCAAGAACACCCAATCCGAGTAATATGCGAGCCACCTATCTCGGACATCTTGGGCAGTAAATACGCCAGCGGTAGAGTGGCAAAATGGGCCATAGAGCTAGTACCATATACTCCACAGTACGATAGGCAAGATTCCATTAAATCTCAAGCTGTGGCAGACTTTTTTGTGGATTGGATGGAGATGCAATATGAACCGCCATTACCAGACCCGAACTACAAAAATGGGTCTTGGTGCCGGGATAGTTCTCACCTCACCAAAGAAGGATCAACTCAAGTATGTGTTGTAGATCCACTTTGCTACATCAAATAATGTTGTCGAGTATGAAGCACTTGTTCATGGGATAAAAGTGGCTAAAGAAATTGGCATCAAAAGGATCATGTGCTTTGGCGACTCAGACTTAGTTATTCAACAAGTATCTGGGCATTGGGATGTGTTAGACATGAATATGGCACTGTATCGTTTCCATGTTCAGCAGATTTCGAGATACTTCGATGGATGTGAGTTTCACCATGTACCTAGAGCAGAAAATGAAGCAGCTAATGTGTTATCTAAGTTAGGATCATCTCGGCAAGCAATCCCGCCGGGAGTGGCACTGGAACATCTCATAAATCCATCAATCAAACCATCACCCGAATTCGAGTCAATCTTCATCCCGGCAAGCCAGGAGTCGAACATTGTACCAATGGATATCGACACAGGGGTAGGTTCGAGTAAACCGGGGGCTATCCCACAGAACCCGGGGACTGTCGAATCAAACTCGAGGACTCCTCAAGTGATGTCGGCAGAAACTATGTCGGTTGAGCCCATGGAAATTGGTAAAAAACAGACCCAATACCAATGATACCAGCTTGGGCGCAACCAATATTTAATTACTTGAAGGACAGAACTTTGCCGGATGATGAGATATTGGCAAGATAGACAGAAAGAAGGGCAAAAGCATACACTATCATTAACAAGGAGTTGTATAAGAGGAGTGTGACAAATGTGTTACTACGATGCGTCGGCTTAGAGCAAGGCCAATAAATACTTTTGGATATCCACCAAGGAGAATGTGGGCATCATGCTTCATCTAGAGCGTTGGTAGCTAAGTCAATCCGACATGGGTTTTATTGGACTACACTCCGAGGCGCACATGAATTAGTGAGGAAGTGCAATGGGTGTCAATGATACTCGATAAAAACACACTTGCCGACATCAGAGCTAAAAACTATACCAATCACTTGGCTGTTTGCAGTGTGGTGCCTAGATATGGTGGGACCATTCAAACCGAGGAATTAGTGAGGAAGTGCAATGGGTGTCAATGATACTCGATAAAAACACACTTGCCGACATCAGAGCTAAAAACTATACCAATCACTTGGCCGTTTGCAGTGTGGTGCCTAGATATGGTGGGACCATTCAAACCCGCACGTGGCGGCATGACTCGCTTACTTTTGATGGTTAACAAATTCACCAAATGGATAGAAGTGAAACCCATCAAAAAATGCGATGGGAAAACAACAGTAACATTCTTGAGGGATATAATCCTAAGATATGGCTACCCGCATAGCATAATTACAAATAATGGCACAAACTTTGCCAAAGGATATTTTGCTTGATTCTGCATGGACAAACTAATAAGACTCGACGTAGCATGAGTCGCTCACCTAGAATCAAATGGGAAAGTTAAACGAGCTAATGGGATAATCCTATCCGGGATAAAACCTCGGCTAATGGAACCACTCTAGAGAACACCTGCGCCATTCTTCCTTGTTTATGGGGCAGAAGCAGTTTTGCCTGCCTACATATAGCATGACTCGCTAAGATTAAGGCAATATACAGAAGCAGAATTAAAATAAGCTCGGGAAGATGGAGTCGATTTACTCGAAGAGGCTCGAGAGATGGCACTATCCAGATCCGCCATATACCAATAAAATCTCCGATGCTATCATAGCCGGAAAGTTCACCCTCATGTATTCAGATAAGGGGATTTAGTGCTTAGACTAGTGCAACGCACAGTTGGAATGCACAAGTTATCACCCCCATGGGAAGGTCCATTCATTGTAAGCAATGCATTGCACAATGATTCCTACTATCTAATAGGTGCTCGTGAGGCACAAAAGAACAAGGCGGACATGTCAGGTGATGAAACCAAAAGGCCGTGGAATGTGGCATTGCTTTGTACTTTATATACCTAGGGAAAGCAATGTATGTATCTCTCAAACTCTCATATGTCGGACGCTTATGCTGGCTATGTGCTAATAATAAAAATGGTATGAATCGAAAAATTGAGTCGAGGACTTCCCCTAGTGCTTATCACTTTTTATTCAGTACTTAATATTTATGTCGGCTGGCGCGGACGCCTAAACTTATCTAGGAATAGTAGTGTATACTCGTTCAAGGTCAACTCTTCGACTTAACTATTGTCCGAAACATGGATTCATGGCAAGCAAGAGAAAAATACTAAAGACGGGTAAACATGAACAACGAATAAGGAAAGGAAAAAATGCGAGCCGGCTCTATATGTATATGCATATTTAACCCATTGTAGGATATGTCGGCTTCTATGTCGAATGACTTTAGGTCAAGTTTCTTAGTTTCATAACCGCTAACTTGATCCTTATCATTTTGAGACTCTAATGTCGAACGCCGAAAAAGGTAGACAAGAGCCAAAGTCGAGGAATTAAGAAAACGGCAAATGATACTTGGGGAATTGCCCCAAAGTGATTCGAGCTTAAGACAAAATATAAGTTTGCGCCTTCCCAAAGGCACGTCACTAGAAGAACCGCGGTATGTGTTACATCTGCATTCGGTATTACCGGGGATCTCATAATAGTTAAGTGTTTTCTCCAGCTTAAGAAACAGCTGGACTCAGAGGGGATTCACCAGAATTGTAACTCGGTGCATCATCAGGTTAAGCCGAGTCAACTATGTCGGATGAAGCAGCCACATCTGACTCGGTCTCTTCACTATCAGCATCGCCTTCCTCGACAACTTCTTCAGCGGATTTGGCAGCATCAAGAAAGCTTGGTCCACCACACCAAGAATGAACTTGGGTGTACTCGATCATTGCATAGGATCTCTCTTGGCGCTTCTTGATGAACTCTACATCGTGGGTCCACTTGCCTTCTGCTCTCATGTTCTGCAGTACATCCAGGTTGATATCTTCATACCAAGATAGCACAAAGGACAAGGCCTTGTATGCATCGGCTCGTCCGATTGACTCGCGCCATTATCTAGCTGTTCTTCATAGAGCAGTAGCCTGGCCGCAAACGGGTCAATTAGTTGGGGAGGATCTTCATCCGGCCAGAGCGTCCTAAAGACGTGAATGGCGGACTTAAGCAGATCAACCCCACATGACTTCAAGGTGGTCACCCGCTCTGAAAGTGCAGCAAGGTGCTCGTCAATGGTCACCTCGCCATCTGGTGGCTCACCAGACTTGGACCAGACCTTCTGCATGGCCCTGAGGGCAAACATGTTGGCTTCTGGGAAGTTTTCTGGAAGGAAAGAATAAATCGTTAGAGGACGACAAAAACGGAAATAAGAACAAGATCACAGTGAAAAGAGTAAGGACTCACTACCGATAAAAGAGTTGATTTGGCCAAGTTTGGATCGCCAAGTTTTCGACTTAGCGCTGTGAGCATTGAGGTCTTGGTGGGTTGCATCCAAGGCTGACTCAGCCTCCTTAAGCAGTTTGTCTGTTTTCTCGGCTTTACCCGAAAACTGCTCCTCTTTCTCGGCGAACTCTTGGCACAATCCCTCAATTTTAGATTTGTGCATCTGCTCCATCTCTGTGATCTGCTGCTTCATCCAGGTCACCTCGTCTCGCTCCTTTTGGATCTCGATCTGGTGCTGCCCTGCTTGTTCGAGACAGTGCGCCATCAATTCCATCATGGAAACACTATCCCGAAGTTGTTATGCGAGAAAAAGTTTCTCGGCTACTCCGAGATATAACAACTTGATGGAAAATCTTAAAGCTAGGCAGCTATAAAATTACTAAGGAAAAGAGCAATACCTTCAGTGTCAGAGATCTGCTTGTGAAGTGCATCCACGATAGATTGAGCAGTAGATGCAAAACAAGGATAACAGGATAAAGTCAGTATCAAAGGAAAGATGATCGGTCAGAAAGAGGCCGAGTAAGAAAGTATACCCCAGCCCTGGTTCTCGGCAACAAGACCGCGAAAATCGGCAGAAAGCTTTTGGTATTTCCATAGCAGAGTCTAGAAGTTCTTGGTGTGTTGATTGTATGTAAGCTACAAGAAGAAACATGAATAGAAGGTTCTCAATTGATCAAGATCATTGACATCCAATCCCAGCAAAACAACAAAGAAGGGATGCAACTTGGTTCTGAGCTTACAGCTGAGTAAGTGCCTTACTCGACAGTAACCTCGGGGACTAGGGTTCGATTTTTTAAAACATTTGATCCCGCCAAACAGCATAAAAGAATTGCAACTTAGTTCTAAGCTTACAGTCGGGTAAATGCTTTACTCGACTGTAACCTTGGGGGCTAGGGGTCAGTTTTTCAACACAGGATCATGGCAAACATAAGGAAAAGACACGCCCTAACTATGATCTTACATCCGGGTAAATGCTTTACTCGGCAGTAACCTCGGGGACTAGGGAATATGTATATTAAAACACTCAGAACATCAAAGAGTGAAACAGTTGCATACCTCATTCACCCCGGTGAACTCGCAACATAATCTCGATGGCTTGCTGAGTCATCTCAGACATAGTTTGATGACCCAGCTGCAGTTGTTGCTGACCAAACACTGAAGGAAGGCTAGAGTTCACCTCATGATCACCTGCAGCATTACACTCTAGCGCAAAAGGAATAGCTGAACTAAGGCTGTGCCCACTCAAGGTCCGAGTAAGAACTTGGCCTTTCTTCAAGGCCGCTCCAACAACGGTGCAAGTGGCAGCAGGGTTGTCGTGCAAAGTTACTGCTGCAGGAGCATCACTGGATCCGGGTATAGCTGCAGATCTATCCAACGAACCCGCCGGAGCAGGTGCCTTTGTTGTTGTTGTTGTTGTTGTTGTTGTTGTTGTTGTTGTTGTTGTTGTTGTTGTTGTTGGCTTCTTCTGTGGAGCTATACCTTGGCCAAAACTTAGGGTCTGCTGCTTGGAATCCGTTGGTTTGACGGAAGCAATCCGAGTCTGGCCAGCTGGAGGGGGCTGGATCTGGCTCTTTTGCACTGGCGGTGGCGGAGTAGGTTTCCTTTGTTGTTGCTGTGGCGGAGGTGCCGAGTGAGCTGGCTGAGTTACTGGCTGAGAAGATAAGGTAGACTTTTGCTTTATGTCATTCACGATGGGAGCTGAAGTAGGGGCAATTTGGGCGGACTCGACGTCGATGTTGCTGGCGCCAGTTCCCTGATCCAAATTTCCTTGGGCAACAGGTGATGCAGGCCGAGTCTCTCCTTCGGGTTGTGCTGCCGGGTCAGCTTCGGGCGGAGGCTCCAAAGCCTCAATGGTAGAAACGGAGACCCGGACAGGGCTCTGTGGCTCGGGTTCAGCACGAGCGGGAGAGGCAGGCTTGGTGATAGCTGACGCCATACAGGTGGCGGATTGATTTCCAGACATCGCAGGGCTGAAAAGAAAATCTAAAGGCCCATAATGGAAGCACTGCAAGAAAGACAAGGAATGGTGAGCTGCGAAAGTTACCCAGAAGCGACGGGATTGCATGGCACGCATCGATTAAACTTGTGAGTCTTGCGAGCCTGCGAGGTTCCAGCTTCAGGGGCCGTGGTGGAAGCGACTTGATGTTTCTTAGAAGATTGGGCGCCACTGGTGGAGGCCCCATGCCATTTTGTAGATTTGGCCGCAGGAATCTGGCCGCAACCACCCGTGGAGAGAGGAGGACCCTCGTACACGTGACCGGCTACATCAACAAATGCGAAACTCAATGGGATAGTCCAAAAGCGCAAGTCAAGGATCAAGTAACTCTAAAACTTGACAGTCATGATCATCGTCATCCGGCCAATCCCTCAAAGCAGTTCGGGTAGGATTCTTACTCGGAGAAGGGGAGGCAGCGACAAACGGAACCAGCATGAAGCATTCTGAGTCAAAATCCTTGTCATCAGCATCAGAGTGATCCTCATAATAACCAACAGGAGGATATGCGCTGTCATTACCCTGGGCCACAAGGTTCTGCGAAAAGCAGATAGAGCGAGATCAACATACGAACTCCGAATAACAGATGTCAAACAAAATCCGAGTAAGAAATATGTCATCAAGATCAAGTTACTTGTAAATTTACCCAGGGGACGAGTTTCTCGCGTCTAAAAGGGGAAAGCTCCAGACCCAGTCGGTCGCCATAGTCAGCTTGAAGATAGAGCTAACTCGGCGAGCAACGACGTCATTCAGAAGATCAAATGTTGAGTGGCGAGTGGATCGCGCAAGCCACTCATGAAATAAATCTTGTGACACCTGGCCTGAGGGGGCTAACCATGGTTTTTAAAGCGTCGCTTAGGCGACGCTTAAGCGTCAAGGCGCCCTGGCGTGTCGAAGCGTCGACCTCGCCTTAGAGCAGCGAGAAAAGCGTCCTGAAGCATCCAGAAGCGTCCAGAGGTGGCGGCTATGCTAGCTTTGGACGCATTGGTGCAGGTCGAGCGGGAAATCGACCCAGCGAGCGAGAACTGGACCTAGCGAGCGGCAAATCAGAAATTCGGGCTGCCTGGGAGGGAACTTGGGCTTGGCCGGGAGGGGAAAAAGAGGGGAGAGAGGATTCACATACCTAGGGTTACCAAAATCGATTCATAGACAGAGAGAGGGGCTCTCTCCCTCTCAGGCGGCCATCTCTGTCCGCCAGATCTGTTGGGGATATGCTATATGGGTATCCTTATAGCATGTCTCTTATCCGACTAACCCGGGTGGCCCATAGTCGGTAGAATGGCCTATGGCCTGCTGGGCGACCCAGTTAGGTGGATCTAGAAGGGAGGCCCATGCCGGATAAAGGAAGGCTACGGTGGAGTCACCAGCGTACCCGGAGCCTTGGAGTGCAAGATACACAAGACTAGTAATAGACGGTGTAGGACTCTGTAACCTGTCCGGCTAGGACTTTTCCCTGTAACCCTAGGACCTGGCGACTATATAAGTCGGGCCTATGGGAGCCTTTAGGGCACAACATCAGACAACCTAGTACTGATTCAGACAACCTCGCACAGCGAACCTATCTCTGTAACTCGGCGTATTGCCCTTATAGTGATTTATAGCAGGAGTAGGATTCCACCGCCGTTGTGGGATCTGAACCTAGGTAAGCTGTGTTACCTCGTACCCGTCAATCGTCCGCCTTACCCCACGTCTCTAAACACGCACTGTGAGGACCCCTCGATGGCGTACTCGTCGGCAATACCACGACAGTTGTCGCCCACCATGGGGCAAGAGGCGCTTCAGGATCTTCAGCAGGCGAGGACCACGATCTTCGCGGGAATCGGTGAAACCGTAGCCATCGGTCGAGTTCTCTTCTCCAGCAAAGTTCCGATCGTCCCTCCCGACAAGTTCTGGATCCCGGCGAAGACGAACCCTACGTGGTGTTCGATTGTTCCTATCGGAGACATCCACCTCTTCATCGGCGAAACCGACTCGGGCACTAGTTCCCTTGGAGTCGGAGGAGCATCAAGACCCACACGGACTGCCTACGGGCAGGATACGTTCGCAGAAGGATCGATGTCGGATCTCTCTTCGGAGTTTGCCGGCAAAGATCGGAAAAATTCAAGACCCGCACGGACCGGCTATGGGCAGGATACGTTCGCGGAAGGATCGATGTCGGATCTCTCTTCGGAGCTTGCCGGCAAAGATCCGAAAAATTCAAGGCCCACCCAAACCGCCCCTGTGCAGGATATAAAGGTCGAAGATCACCGCAAATCCGTCGGCTTAGTCCGTGCATCTGGACAGCAGAGATCCAAGTTCGTCGGTGTGGTTACCATCTTCGATCTCTCGCGCTGCGTTCAGAGAGAGGGCGAAAACCCCCGCGATTACCTGGCCAGGTGGCTCCGCATACGAGCTGACCTAGCCCACTACCCCGATGATAACGCGCTGTATCAATTCGTGGAAGGACTGGACCGTGGCACGCTTCTCTGACATTCTTTAAGACGGCAGCAGGCAACAGGACGCCTCACCCTCGAGGAGATGGTGAGCACCGCCAACAACTACGCGGAGGCCGAAGTGGCAGCTCAGACAGCGCTCGCGCTCATTGACGAAGCCCCTCCGATTCAATAAACTCTAAGTATCCAGACTACAGAAATACAAGGCGGAGGACACTTACTGAAGATGCTGGCCTTAGCCTGCCAGACGGTGTCCGCCAGGGATTCCTTCTCTTGTTGGAGGAGCTTAAACGCCTCGTTGTGGTGATGGTTTGGATCATCAGCAGCTTGCTTCTGATATTTTAATATCGCAATCTCCTCCTTCAAGCGATTGATCTCCGCGGAGGCGGAATCTTGGAGGGCTTTCATGGAATCCTCGTGCATCTTCAGCATCTCTTCCCTCTCCTTCTTAAGGATTTTGTTTTCACTGTCCAGCTACTGAATGTGCTTGGACTGCTCGACAATATCCTTAGCCTTGGCAACATTCTCTGCAAGTCGGATAAAACAAAACACACAGTGAGTACTCGAAGAAGGAAGGCATAAAACCAAGACGGAATGCGCAAAAAAAAAACAGACTCTTGTTTTTGATGATCCGTTCCTTCAAGATGGCAGTTTTTGTTGGAATTATGCCCTAGAGGCAATAATAAAGATGTTATTATTATAATTCTTGTTCATGATAATGTTTATATTCCATGCTAGAATTGTATTAAGCGGAAACTTTAATACTTGTGTGGTTTGTGAACAACACCGTGTCCCTAGTACACCTCTATGGACTAGCTCATTGATTAATGATGGTTAAGGTTTCCTAACCATGGACATGAGTTGTCAATTAATAATGAGATCATATCATTGGGAGAATGATATGGTGGACAGACCCAAACTAAGCGAAGCAATTAGATCGTGTCATCGTGTTCGTCTTTGCGAAGCTTTTCTTATGTCAAATATTGTATTCCTTAGACCATGAGATAATACAACTCCCTGGTATCGGAAGAAAGCTTTGAGGTCATCAAACGTCATCCTATGAGAGGGTGATCACAAAGGTGTCTCTCAGGTGATCGGAAAGTATCTGTTGGGTTGTATGTATCGAGATGGGATTTGTCCCTCCCAAGTCGGAGATATATACTTCGGGCCCACTCGGTAATCTATATCAACACCGCTTGCAAGCATGTGGTTAAGGAGTTAATCACAAAGTGATATCGGATTACGGAACGAGTAAAGTACTTGCTATGAACGAGATTGAACTAGGTATGACGGTACCGACGATCGAATCTCGGGCAAGTAAAATATCGCGAGACGAAGGGAATATATATACGGGATTGTGAATCCTGGCATTGTGGTTCATCCGATATGATCAGCGATGAATGTGTGGGAGTCAATATGGGTTTCCAAACCCCGCTGTTGATTATTGATAGAAGATCATGTCTGCATATTCTCGAACCCGCAGGGTCACACACTTAACGTGTCTCGACGCTTGGATAGATTGGATAATTGGTTTATGAGTTTTTGTTCGGAGTCTCGGATGGGATCCGGGACATCACGAGAGGTTCCGGAGTGGTCCGGAGAATAAGATTCATATAAGGCAGTGCAGTTTTTGGAGTTCGGAATTGTTCTGGATTAATCGGTATTGTACCGGAAGCTTCTAGAACCTTCCGGAAGGGGACCAACGTGGCCCCACCTTCCGGTAGGGGGCATGGGCCTATGAGGGAGTGCACTGGCCGCATTGGGCCAGGGGCACAAGGCCCCATAGGGCCCAGCCGGCCAAAGAGGGTTTAAACCCTAGATAGAGCTTCTAGAAGGGGGGGGGTTCCTTGCCCCCCACTCCTCCTCCTTGGCCGCCGGCCTTGGCTTGGGGAAGGGGGCTAGGGTTGCCGCCCCACCCCTCTATATAAAGAGGGCTGGGGGCGCACCACCCCCCACACCTTCCCCTCCAAACCTAGCAGTCCTGCTGCCCTCCTCTCTCCCTCCCGACTGCTTGTAGGCAAAGCCCTGCTACAGAAATTCTCCACCATATACACCACGCCGTCGGGTTGTAGATCCAATCCGTCTCTCCACCATACTTGCTGGACCGAGGAAGTAGGAGACGTCGAGGTGCTGCACGTGTGCATCTCATGGAGGCACCGCCACTTGTGGTGCTAGATCGGATCGGATCGCGAGGAGAAGCGAGTACGACTACATCACCCACGTTCCGACGAACGTTCCGCTGTGCGAATCTTCAAGGGTATGAAGACCTAATCCAATCTCTCTCGTTGTTTGCATCTCCTAGATTAGATCTTGGCTTTCCCTCTGTTCGCATCCGTAGAAAATTTTGAGTTACTATGCCGCGAAACCCTTCAGTGGTATCAGAGATAGATCTATGCGTAGATGTGTTTCACGAGTAGAACGCAACATGGTTGTTGCGGGCGTTGATGTTTTCTGTTGCAAGCCTCTTGTTTGTGTTCTTCTTATGACGCGGGATAGTGAGATTGAAGCGGTCCAGGCCAACCTTACGCGACGTCGTTCGCGAGACCGGCTCCGCACTTGACGTGTGGCTTGTTCCACACATGCGGCTGGTGGATGCCAGTTTCTCTCACTATAGTTGTCATGGGATTAACACCGGAGTTTGGCAACCATAATATCACCGTTGTGGCTTTCCGTAGGTAAGAATCGTTCTTAGCATCTACTCCCATAAGCCACGTAAAACATGCAACAACAAAGTAGAGGCGTCTAACTTGTTTTTGCAGGGAGTGTTGTATGGCCCAAGATGTGATGTGTATAATGTATGCGATGATCATGTTTTGTAATGGTTCACGACTTGCATGTCGATGAGTACACAACCGGCAGGATCCATATGGTTGTCTTTATAATTGTGTATGACCTGTGTGTCAACTTCTTATACGCCATGTAATAGTTTCACTTTATCGCTAAGTAGTTAGCAATAGTTGTAGTTGCTATTCGTGGTGGAGGCAATCATCGTGGAGTGATGGAGATCATGCCGGCACGCACAAGATGGAGATCATTGCGCGAAGATTGGCTATACCATGTCACATAAAGTTATATGCATGTGATGTTTATCCTTTTATGTATCTTATTATGCTTAGATCGCGACGGTAGCATTATAAGATGATTCCTCAATTAAAGATCAAGATAAAAATTGTGTTCTCCCTAAGTATGCACCGTTGCGAAAGTTCGTCGTGTCCAAGCATCACGTGATGATCGGGTGCTATAGACTCTACGCTCACATACAACGGGTGCAAGCCAGTTTTTGCACACGCGGAAATACTTGGGTCTAACTTGACGAGCCTAGACTGTACAGACATGGCCTCGGAACACATGAACCGAAAGGTTAAGCATGAGTCATATGAATGATATGATCGACACTTCGTTGTCCACCATTGAAGCCACATCCCTTCTCGTGAAGACCGGATTAGGTGTGGTGAATTTGGATCATGTTCACTAAACAACTTGAGGGATGTTGAATTTAGTGGGAGTTCATCTAGTAATTTGATTAAAAGTTGAACTAGTTATCATGAACATAGTCTAATTTGTACTTGCAAATACTGTAGATCAAATGGCTAAGTCCAACTTCAACTTCAACGTTTTTGCTGAGAAGGAAAAGCTTAGAAACAATGGGTCTAACTTCACCAATTGGTTCCGCAATCTAAGAATCATTCTCTCTGGCGGTCAAAAGGACTATGTCCTTGGGAAAGCGTTAGGTGACCCCCCTGCTGCAACTGCGCCGGCTGATGAGAAAGTTGTCTATCAGTCGCGCAAAGATGATTATGGTGTGATTAAGAGCACCATGTTGTTTGCTATGGAACCGGAACTTCAAAATCGTTTTGAAGACTATCCCGGGCCCTTTGAGATTCTCGAAGAGCTGAAAACCATGTTTCAGACTCAGGCCCGTTCTGAGAGATATGAGATCTCTAAGAAGTTCTTTAACTGCAAGATGGAGGAAGGGAGTTCCGTTAGTGAGCACGCCATTAAGATGACGGGCTACACTCAACGCCTTGAGCAACTGGAATGCACGATTCCAGAGGAGCTCAAGATTGACAGGGTTCTGCAATCACTCCCTCCCAGCTACAAAAGTTTTGTAGTGACTCACAATCAGATTGGTTCCATGATACGATCACCGAGCTCTTCGCAAAGCTGAAGGCCGCGGAAGTGGACATCAAAAAGGATAATCATGTGTTGATGGTCAACAAGCCCACCTTTAAGAAAGGTAAGGGTGCAAAGAAGCCCTTCAAGAAGGGCGGCGGCAAGCGCACTGCCCCTGCTAAGAAGAAGCTCAAGTCTGGTCCTAAGCCGGACACTGAGTGCTTCTATTGCAAGGACAAGGATCACTGGAAGCGCAACTGTCCGAAGTACTTAGCGGACAAGAAGGCTGGCACCATCAAAGGTATATTTGATATACATGTTATTGATGTTTTCCTTACTAGCCCTCGTTGTAGTGCCTGGGTATTTGATACTGGTTCAGTTGCTAATATTTGTAACTCGAAACAGGAGCTACGGAATAGACGGCGGCTTGCGAGGGATGAGGTGACGATGCGCGTTGGCAACGGATCAAGAGTTGATGTGATGGCCGTCGGCACGCTCTCCTTAGTTTTACCTTCGGGATTAGTTTTAAACCTCAATAAATGTTATTATGTGCCGCGTTGAGCATGAACATTATTTTTGGATCTTGTTTATTGCAAGACGGTTATTCATTTAAATCGGAGAATAATGGTTGTTCTATTTATATGAGTAACATCTTTTACGGTCATGCACCTATTGTGAATGGTTTATTTCTTCTAAATCTCGAAAGGGATGAAACACACATCCATAACATTGAGGCTAAGAGATGCAAAGTAGATAGTGATAATACTACTTATTTGTGGCACTGTCGTCTAGGTCATATTGGTGTAAAACGCATGAAGAAGCTCCATTCTGATGGACCTTAGGAGTCTCTTGATTTTGAATCATTTGACACATGTGAACCATGCCTCATGGGCAAGATGATCAAAACCCTGTTCTCCGGTATGATGGAGCGAGCAACGGACTTGTTGGAAATCATACATACGATGTATGCAGACCGATGAGTGTTTCGACGTGCGGTGGATATCGCTATTTTCTCACTTTTACCCATGACTTAAGTAGATATGGGTATATCTATTTAATGAAACATAAATCTGAAACGTTTTAAAAGTTCAAAGAATTTCAGAATGAAGTGGAGAACCATCGTAACAGAAAGATTAAGTTTCTACGATCCGATCGTGGAGGTGAATATTTGAGTTATGATTTTCTCACGCATCTTAAAGCAAGTGGAATCGTTTCACAACTCACGCCACCCGGAACACCACAGCGCAATGGTGTGTCTGAACGCCGGAATTGAACCTTATTAGATATGGTCCGATCAATGATGTCTCTTACTGATTTGCCGTTATCATTTTAGGGTTATGCATTAGAAACCGCTGCATTCACTTTAAATAGGGCTCCATCTAAATCTGTTGAGATGCCACCGTATGAACTGTGGTTTGGTGCTAAACCTAAGTTGTCGTTTCTTAAAGTTTGGGGATGCGAAGCTTACGTCAAGAAGTTGATGCCGGACAAGCTCGAACCCAAAGCGGAGAAATGCGTCTTCATAGGATACCCTAAGGAAACTATTGGGTATACCTTCTATCACAGAACCGAAGGCAAAGTGTTTGTCGCAAAGAACGGTTCCTTTTCTTGAGAAGGAGTTTCTCTCGAAAGAAGTGAGTGGGAGGAAAGTAGAGCTAGACGAGGTTATTGAACCTTCTCTTGAATTGGAGAGTAGCGCAGCACCTGAAATTGTTCCAGTGTCGCCTGCACCAACAATAGAGGAAGCTAATGACAAGGATCATGAAGCTTCGGACGATGCTGCTACTGAACGTCGCAGGTCGACAAGGTCGCGTGCCCCTCCTGAGTGGTACGGCAACCCTGTCTTGACTGTCTTGTTAGTAGAAGACAGTGAACCTATGAATTATGAGGAAGAGATGATGAGCCCGGACTCTGAGAAATGGCTAGCAGCCATGAAATCCGAATTGGGATCCATGAGGGAAAACCAAGTATGGACTTTGGTGGACCCTCCTAGCGACCGAAAGGCCGTTGAGTGCAAATGGATCTTCAAGAAGAAAACGGACGCGGATGGTAATGTTACCGTCTATAAAGCACGGCTTGTTGCGAAAGGTTTTCGACAAGTTCAAGGTGTTGACTACGATGAGACTTTCTCTCCCGTAGCGATGTTTAAGTCCATTCGGATTTTATTAGCAATTGCTGCGTTTCATGATTATGAAATATGGCAGATGGATGTCAAGACTGCATTCCTCAATGGAAACATTGATGAAGAGTTGTATATGATGCAACCCAAAGGTTTTGTCGATCCTAAGAATGCTGATAAAGTGTGCAAAATTCAGCGTTCCATTTATGGACTGAAGCAAGCATCTCAGAGTTGGAACCTTCGTTTTGATCAAGTGATCAAGAGCTTTGGATTTGTTCCAAATTGCTACGAAGCTTGTATCTACAAGAAAGTGAGTGGGAGCTCGGTGACATTTCTGGTACTATATGTGGATGACATATTGATGATTGGAAATGACATCAACATGCTTAACGATGTGAAGAGTTATTTGAACAAGTGTTTTTCAATGAAAGACCTAGGTGAAGCTGCTTATATATTGGGCATCAAAATCTATAGAGATAGACAAAGACGCCTGATAGCTTTAAGCCAGAGTACATACCTAGACAAAGTTCTGAAAAGGTTCAGAATGGATAAGGCAAAGAAAGGTTCAATGCCTATGTTGTCAGGTAAGATATTGAGCAAGGCTCAGTGTCCAGCTACGGTAAATGATAGGGAAGCTATGAGCAAAGTGCCTTATGCCTCGGCCATAGGTTCTATCATGTATGCCATGCTGTGTACTAGACCGGATGTGTCCAATGCTCTTTGTTTGACGAGCAGGTATCAAAGTGATCCAGGAGTGGAACACTGGACAGCCATGAAGAACATCCTAAAGTACCTAAATAGAACTAAAGAAATGTTCTTAGTCTATGGGGGTGATGAACAGCTCGTCGTAAAAGGTTACGTCGATGCTAGTTTCGACACCGACAAGGATGATTCTAAATCTCAGACACGATACGTGTATATTTTGAATGGAGGAGCTGTGAGCTGGAGAAGCTGCAAGCAAAGCATGATCGCGGGATCTACAGTAGAAGCGGAATACATGGCTGCTGCAGAAGCATCAAGTGAAGGAGTTTGGATCAGGAACTTCATCGCTGAGCTTGGCATGGTTCCAAGTGCATTGGACCCACTGGAGATATTGTGTGACAACACTGGCGCCATAGCACTCGCTAAGGAACCAAGATATCATCCAAAGAACAAGCATATCAACCGCAAGTTCCATATAATCCGAGATTATATAGCAGATGGAGATCTGAAGATTAGCAAAGTACATATAGATCTGAATGTCGCAGATCCATTGACTAAACCTCTTCCACGTGTAAAACATGATCAGCACCTCAGTGCCATGGGTGTGAGATTGTTCCCAAATGTAAACTAGATTATTGACTCTAGTGCAAGTGGGAGACTGTTGGAATTATGACCTAGAGGCAATAATAAAGATGTTATTATTATAATTCTTGTTCATGATAATGTTTATATTCCATGCTAGAATTGTATTAAGCGGAAACTTTAATACTTGTGTGGTTTGTGAACAACACCGTGTCCCTGGTACGCCTCTATGGACTAGCTCATTGATTAATGATGGTTAAGGTTTCCTAACCATGGACATGAGTTGTCAATTAATAATGAGATCATATCATTGGGAGAATGATATGGTGGACAGACCCAAACTAAGCGAAGCAATTAGATCGTGTCATCGTGTTCGTCTTTGCGAAGCTTTTCTTATGTCAAATATTGTATTCCTTAGACCATGAGATAATACAACTACCTGGTATCGGAAGAAAGCTTTGAGGTCATCAAACGTCATCCTATGAGAGGGTGATCATAAAGGTGTCTCTCAGGTGATCGGAAAGTATTTGTTGGGTTGTATGTATCGAGATGGGATTTGTCCCTCCCAAGTCGGAGAGATATACTTCGGGCCCACTCGGTAATCGATATCAACACCGCTTGCAAGCATGTGGTTAAGGAGTTAATCACAAAGTGATATCGGATTACGGAACGAGTAAAGTACTTGCTGTGAACGAGATTGAACTAGGTATGACGGTACCGACGATCGAATCTCGGGCAAGTAAAATATCGCGAGACAAAGGGAATATATATGGGATTGATTGAATCCTGGCATCGTGGTTCATCCGATATGATCATCTATGAATGTGTGGGAGTCAATATGGGTTTCCAGACCCCACTGTTGATTATTGATAGAAGATCATGTCTGCATATTCTCGAACCCGCAGGGTCACACACTTAACGTGTCTCGACGCTAGGATAGATTGGATAATTGGTTTATGAGTTTTTGTTCGGAGTCTCGGATGGGATCCGGGACATCACGACAGGTTCCGGAGTGGTCCGGAGAATAAGATTCATATAAGGCAGTGCAGTTTTTGGAGTTCGGAATTGTTCCGGATTAATCGGTATTGTACCGGAAGCTTCTAGAACCTTCCGGAAGGGGACCAACGTGGCCCCACCTTCCGGGAGGGGGCATGGGCCTATGAGGGAGTGCCCTGGCCGCGTTGGGCCAGGGGCACAAGGCCCCATAGGGCCCAGCCGGCCAAAGAGGGTTTAAACCCTAGATAGAGCTTCTAGAAGGGGGGTTTCCTTGCCCCCCACTCCTCCTCCTTTGGGGCCGCCGGTTTGGGCTTGGGGGAGGGGCTAGGGCTGCGCCCCACCCCTCTATATAAAGAGGGCTGGGGGAGCACCACCCCTCACACCTTCCCCTCCAACCCTAGCCGCCCTGCTGCCCTCCTCTCTCCCTCCCGACTGCTTATAGGCGAAGCCCTGCTGCAGAAATTCTCCACCATATACACCACGCCATCTTGTTGTAGATCCAATCCGTATCTCCACCATACTTGCTGGACCGAGGAAGGAGGAGACGTCGCGGTGCTGCACGTGTGCATCTCACGGAGGCACCGCCACTTGTGGTGCTAGATCGGATCGGATCGCGAGGGTATGAAGATCTAATCCACGTTCCGACGAACGTTCCGCTGTGCGAATCTTCAAGGGTATGAAGATCTAATCCAATCTCTCTCGTTGTTTGCATCTCCTAGATTAGATCTTGGCTTTCCCTCTGTTCGAATCCGTAGAAAATTTTGATTTACTATGCCGCGAAACCCTTCAGTTTTACCCTTTTCGGCTTCAAGATCTGCGCGCATATTAGAGTACTTGTCGTTGGCCATGTGTCGTGGTGGTGGCACGGCAGATGCCATGGGTAGGCTAAAGTATGGGGCCAATGGATGCTAGTGGGATCTGGGAGGGAAGATGTAGTTGATTCTACACACAGAAGACTAGCATAAAGATCTTTATTCCTCCTTTCTTGGGCTACAAGCGCTCCTCGAGCTGTATACAAGTGAAGAGGAAGAACTTTACCAGGCTAACGGTACTAAATGAGTCGATGCCCTTCTCAGAGTCCAAGCCTCTCCTTATAAAGGGGAGCCTTGGCTCCTCTAGGGCTGACGTGGCAAGCATATTCGAAGAATATGCTTGTCCCAATATAGTAATTTGGCGGCCTCCTTTCCGTGTCGCCCTTCTAACGACGGCAAAGTCTCAGAGAACCCCACCTGCATGCCTCGAGCTCCAGGACTGTCACCTCCGTGACCTCCTTCTGCCCTTCTGCCACTCTGCGTCTTGTGCTTTGTGTTTGGCTCTGCCCAGATCCTTCATAGCTCGTGGCTAGGGTTTGACTATGAGCACTTCCTTCTCCTGCAAGCTTCACGTTATTCGGCCCTGCCTCGCTTAACTCGGCTTGGCCTTCACCTGCACTCAGATTATTCGGGCCGACCTGGCCGACTTACACAATATGTCGGCCGGGTAACGCCTTGCTCTTCTCATAAGGGTCCTGCTCTTGCTTACCTCGGCCGACCTTTACAGGATTCGGCCGATTTAGGCAGTAACTCGGAAACTGGACGGGGAACTTCCTTCTGTCTTTCCCCGTCCTTACCCTATTCGGGGTCACCTCCCCAACATTAGTCCCCAAAGCTGGTATCGTCCTGCCTATAACCTCGGCCGGGCCATATCAGTTTCCCAATATTCGTTTCTCCTTGTTTCCGAGTTATTTTTCCCTCGTTCGAGGTATCTGTGCAACTTCTCGTGCACGCATCGTCCTACGTGTCACACTCATCATTGTTTTTCTAGTTTTTTGTTCCTCTACAGTGCCTACTGACAGGCTACAGTAATTACTGCGCCTGTCGGGTCGCCGCTGCAACGCCTCGCGCACCGTTTCCGTCAGGGATCCTGATCCTTTCTTGGGTCGTGTGGTTGTTGGTGCGGTTCCACTCAGCGGCGGGCGGTTGTGCCGCATACATGATCTACACAGTTAACACCCGCACGCACGATCCCATTACCACTCAGGCCACGTGGTTATAAAGAGGGGCGCGGGGCTTGGGGATTTAATTTTCCCCTCCGCTTACCATTGCCCTTCTTCCTCCTCTACCTTCTGTGCTTGTTCGTGCTCGCGCCACCGTGCGCCCACCGGAATCTTCGACGGCGAGGCCCCAATCGTTCTGCTCCGTCGACCTCGTCCCCGTTTACTTGCTCCGGCGCTGTTGCCGGTGAGTTTATCTGGTCTCACTGCCTAGTCTTTCCTCTAGACGCGTCTGCTTCTCTTCAGATTTCCCGCGGCGGTTCCTTTTCCGCTCCGCCGCCGTTTTCGCCTAGGATCACGATGGGGCCTTGCAGTTCTATGCTTCGCTCCGCCGCTAGTTCATCTTCCGTAGATTATTCCGGCGACCCTATGTCGAGCTCCGTTAGCGGCGCGCTCATTGAGGTTGACGATGCAGCGTCTGGGCCTGAGCGGGGCTCCTGGCAGGGTTCTTCCGTTACCCGCCGGGAGGTCGAGTGGTTAATCCGAACTCGCCGGATTCCTGCCGAGGTAGCCTGTCGCTTACCCGGCAGTGAATCTTCTCCCGTTCTTAACGAGGGCGAGTACGTCGTCTTTATGTCCCACTTTGCTCGTGGGTTTGGTCTCCCCCTTAGCGATTTCACTAGGGAGTTCCTTGATTACTTCGGCCTGCAGCCGCATCATCTTCCGGCCAATGCCATTGCTTCTCTTTCCGCCTTTATCTCTGCCTCGGAAGGATACTTCGGCCTGTGGCCGTCTGTGCACGTTTGGTCGAAGTTCTTTCAGATCCGATCCAATGTCGTCCCAGACAAATCCCTTCAACCTTCCGAGAAATTGCTCACTCAGTGTGGAGCCGCGTCCATCACACCTCGGAGGAAATCCGAGTTTCCTCGCGTTGCTGGTCTAGAGTCATGCAAGAAATGGCGTAAATCGTTCTTTTATGTCAAGAATTCTGGGAATGAAGACAGGATTCAGCTTCCTGCTTTTTCCATCGGCCCCCCTTCCAAGAAGAACTGGACTTATAATCCGAGGAAAAGCCACGCTCTGGCCGAGGCCTTTGAGATTCGGCTGAAGGAACTGATTCTCTCCGGGCTACGCGGCGAGGATCTAATGACCACCTTTGTTAGCAGCCGGATCTGCCCATTCCAGAAACGCACGCATAAGCTCTGCTATATGAGCGGTCCCCTTGATCCCAATCGGGTCTCAACGGTGGAGCTTGATAATTATCTTATTTTCAAGCGTGTTCGGGCTATATTTAAGATGGAGATGCCAGAGGACTGGGCCTGGGGATTGAAACCGTTCACCCGCGAGCATCCCCCTCCGAGAGTAAGTTCTCGCAGCTGTGTTTTGCCTTTTAATCTCATCTGTGATTTCTCTTGTTAATTTCTCTCTTTCTCTTCCTGCAGAGGTTTGAGGAGAAGAAGGTCGAGGACGCCGAGGTTTTGTCCCTCCCATGGCCCGCAGATCGGAACACCCCGGATAGTGGGGATCCTGACTCGGAGGAGTTCGTTCCCAAGTCGGACCTTGGTCCGGCTCGTGCCCGTGGCAAGACCCCGGCCCACGAGGAGGAAGGTGATTCGGACGAGGTCCAAGTTCTTGAGGTAGTTGCCGCAATGCCAATTTCTTATGCATTTCTGGCCTCTACTTTCTCAGCTAATCCGGCCGGTCAGGTTCACAACGCCGAGCCTCTCGCCTCCCGACCTCCTGTTACCTCGGGGAAACGTAGCGCTCCAGCTGGTGCCTCGGAAGCCGCTCCCAAGAAACGAATGAAGAAGTCAGCCCAGCACCCTCCGAAGCGTAAAACCATGCCCGGGGTTAGTGGGTGAGTTGCTTTTTATTTGTATTTCTTGTTTCTCTCTTTCTGCCTTTTGACCTGATCTTTTCTGCCTTTGCAGAGCTCCTCTTTCTGTTAAGCCCAGTGGTCCTAGCATGACGAGTCACACGACTCGGCCGCCTTCTCCTCCGCCTCCTAAAGATACTAGAGTTCCTAGTCCTGCTCACGTTGATTCTCCCCCCGCTCCGAATCAGACGTCATCTCGCCAGGATGCGCCTGAGGTCCTTCCTTTTGATGTCGATACAACTCGGCCAGTAGATATTTCTACTGAGCCCGCTGCCTCCTCTGTGAATCCCGAAGTTTCCCCCGAGATCCCTTCGACCCCCACAGCCTTTACTGCGACTCCGACTCCAGCCGAGGATACCAATATCTCGGCGCCCTCAAAAACCGTAATCCCTCCGGCCTCCAAAGATGCCATTCCAAGTGCCGAGGTAACGACTCCTGCCAATGCCTCTTCTAAGGCAAGAAAGGTCATTGTCACCAAGCCTCCCTCATCTCAGAAAGGGCTTGCCAGCTCTTCTCAGCCTACAGTTGCTGATGCGCTGCGCAAGGGGGTCTCTTCTGCCAAGACTATTGTTACCCCGGCTGCTGATACACAGCTCGATCTTCACAAGAGTCCCGCGGCGGCGGTGGCTACCCAACACGTCTGAGGTAAAGTCCTGACTCGTACGGAAAGTGGGAACATCCTCGGCTCGTTGGTTGAGTATGCCAACAATTGGAACGCCGCTGATCAGCTCGAGGACAATCCAAGCAGCCAGCCATTTCAACTCTCCGACATCAGCAGTCGTTTACATCTGGCTGCCAAGATCGTTCTTGACAGCGACAAGATGAATGAGGTAATTGTTTTTATGGACGTTTGATTAGTCATTCGAATGATATTATATGTACTCTAGTCCCCGAAGCTTGCAACCGAATAATTTGTTATTCGTTTGGAAGTTTTATTAGGATTTACCTGGTTCAGTTTTGTGTTAGTGTTCGAATATCCATCCACCTAGATCCGAATTAAGCTTTGCTTGATTTGGATCTGTCTGAGCTTCGAATATCCAGCCACCTAGATCCGAGTTAAGCTTTGCTTGATTTGGATCTGTCTGAGCTTCGAATATCCAGCCACCTAGATCCGAGTTAAGTTTTGCTTGACTCGGATCTGTCTTAGGTTCGAATATCCAGCCACCTAGATCCGAATTAAGCTTTGCTTGATTTGGATCTGTCTGAGCTTCGAATATCCAGCCACCTAGATCCGAGTTAAGCTTTGCTTGATTTGGATCTGTCTGAGCTTCGAATATCCAGCCACCTAGATCCGAGTTAAGTTTTGCTTGACTCGGATCTGTATGAGCTTCGAATATCCAGCCACCTAGATCCGAGTTAAGATTTGCTTGATTTGGATCTGTCTGAGCTTCGAATATCCAGCCACCTAGATCCGAGTTAAGTTTTGCTTGACTCGGATCTGTCTTAGGTTCGAATATCCAGCCACCTAGATCCGAGTTAAGTTTTGCTTGACTCGGATCTGTCTTAGCTTCGGATATCCAGCCACCTAGATCCGAGTTAAGTTTTGCTTGACTCGGATCTGTCTTAGCTTCGAATATCCAGCCACCTAGATCCGAGTTAAGTTTTGCTTGACTCGGATCTGTCTTAACTTCGAATATCTTACTGCTATTTGTTTTGTTGCTTAGGTTGCGCATGACCGGCGGACTGCCGAATTCCAAAGGCTGCTCTTCGCACATAAAAAATTGCAAGATACGTATGAGAAGGTCATTCCCGTGGTGAAGAAAGTTGGTAAGTTAGCAAACTTTCGCATTATCCCTAAAGTTCTTATTGTTTTGGACGTGAGGCGTTAGCTCATTTTTCTGGTGAATAGGTAATATCAACAATCTTAATATCTGTCTTGAGAAGAAAGTCAAGGCCCTGGAAGGTTAGTTACTTTTTTTTCTTTTACAGATTTCTATTTGAAATTTGCACCGGGTTTCTTTTAACCCTTTCGGCTTCGGTATAGCCGAGTTATAAACTTTTGCAGCGTCACATCAAGAATGCATACCCATGCATGATATGATGCTGCATTTTTTAGAACAAGCCGCCACTCACTCGGCGCAGCTGAAAGATAAAGATGACGAGATAACCCGCTTGCGCGCCGAGGTGGAGTCCCTCAAGCTTTCTCATAAATCTGAGTTAGAGAAAGTTGACCAGGAGTTCTCCGAGGAGAAGAATCGGCTAGCTCTGCAATTGTAGAAAAATAAAGAGCTCCTCGAGGCTGCCGAATTGAAGACACGGGCGATGAGCGAGGAGATCACTCGCTTTGAGAAAACCAAGGGTGATTGGGCTCAAGATCTTCAGAGAATGCTTAACTATATTCATCGTAACCTCTGACCGTGGCCGAGTTATCTTTTTCTTTTTCCTAGCGTTGACCAACGTATTTTTTATTTTTCGTAGACCATTTTCCAGAAGCTAAGACCGTGAGCTCTAGAGCGGTGGTTAATGCTCGTGTACGCCGAGGTGTACCCGCAGATGCGAGCCCAGAATACTCAATGGAAGACTACTTGGTCGCCGTTGGCGCTGTCGTTGGTCCGATGAAGATTATGGGCAGGGACTTGGTGCAGGCAGCCATCCGGACCTACCATGTTCTCTGGTCGAATACTTCTGGAACTCCTGATATTGATGAGATCAAGCTACTGGTGTAAATATTGATGGCATCGCAGAACCAGTTGAATCTCTGGAGGGAATCTGCTGGACGAGCCGGTGCTGATATGGCGCTCACAGTCGTTATGTCATGGTACGAGGATATTTCCCTCGATACCTTGATAAATTTGCGCACTGGCTCCCGTTGGGTTGAGGATCCAGAATTCTTCGCTCTCCGACAAGCTCGTGCCTTCCAGCTTGTTGAGTATGCGGACATGCATAACTGGATTGAACGGCCGAGTTTCCTTTCTAACCCGGTGGATGAGGTCGAAGTTGAAGATGCCTTTGATGATAATTCAGCCAACCAAGACGAGGTTGAGGGCGACTCGGATACTTCTGGTGATTCCAGCTCAAGCTCGGATGGCAATGGCGACGCGCGATCCTCCTCCAAAGGGACTGGGCATTCCCGAGCTCAAACTGATGTTTCTCAACAGCCCCGGGCTTCCCCCGAAGTCGCTCCTGGTTCTGTGGAGGCGAAGCGACTTTGTCTGAGGTGCCGTCTACCTCGGAGCGCCCAGTACCTGACCAAGTCGTTGCCCCTTAGGTTTAAAAAAAACTTTAAGTTGTTTCTTATCCCCGGTATGCCGGGCGTGTGATGTGTGTGAAACAATTGTCCGACTTTCGATGTGGTATGAACCTCTTTTTGCCTTTTGCCGCTGAGGCACACATGGTTGTGATCATTATTATTCTGTTTAAACTGAACCTGTTTGTTTAAATCTTTGCTTTGGTGGCCTTCAATTTCTTAAGTTTGGATTGTGTGTTTGCCTTTGTCGTACGGTAGTTCGGCGTCTAATATTGCCTGACCTTGATGAATTTGATAATTCAACCATTGTGTTCTTGAATTTTATCCAAGTTGTAAATCTCGAAGCCCATATCTGGGGAGAGCGAAATAATATCACTCTGGGTGCCGAAGTTTGATACCCATTTTTGTGACAAGGGACAATTGTGGGGCAATTCCCTAATCACTGCTCTAAAAATCGAGACTTAACACATCACTAAAAATGCGAAATAATATTGGGCATTCCTCGAGTCATTGCTCGAGGTGCCGAGTTTTAATACATAAATCAAACTCAAAAACAAAATATGGCAGTCCCCGAGTCGTTGCTCAAGGTGCCAAGGTTTAATACATACCCAAAACTCAAAAGCGATATAAGACAGTCCCCGAGTCACTGCTCAAGGTGCCGAGGTTTAATACATAACCCAAACTCAGAAACAATATAGGACAGTCCCCGAGTCACTGCTCAAGGTGCCGAGGTTTAATACATAACCCAAACTCAGAAACAATATAGGATAGTCCCCGAGTCACTGCTCAAGGTGCCGAGGTTTAATACATAGTTGATACTTCGTCCTGAAGTGTTACTTTACAACGTGTCATAGATGACTCCTATGAGTAAAATGGACGAAGTAAAGCTACGTTCCATGGTCTTTTTGATTCTTCGCCGTCTTTGTCTGCCTTGTTCTTTTCTGGTGACTGAGCATCAATTAGGTAATACGCATCATTGTGCAATGCTTTGCTCACGACGAACGGTCCTTCCCATGGGGGTGACAGTTTGTGCATGTCGGCCGTGCGTTGCACTAACCGAAGAACCAAATCTCCTTCTTTAAACACTCTTCGATTTACTTTCTTGTTGTGATATCGTCGCAAGTCTTGCTGATAAATAGCTGATCTCGATAGTGCCAACTCCCTGGCTTATTCTAGCAGATCGACATCATCTTGCCGAGCTATTTCATTTACCTCAGCGGTTGTATACTGGGTAACCCTTGGCGAATCATGTATTATATCGGCTGGAAGCACGGCTTCTGCCCCATATACTAGAAAAAATGGTGTATACCCTGTTGACATGTTTGGGGTAGTTCTGAGGCTCCATAGTACTGCTGGTAGTTCCTCAATCCAACACCCTGCCGACCTTTGTAGTGGTTCGACGAGTCGTGGTTTTATTCCGGACAATACTAGCCCATTGGATCTTTCTACTTGCCCATTAGATGCTGGGTGAGCGACCGAGGCGACATCTAGTCTTATGTGCTTTTCTTGACAGAATCTAGCGAAGGCTCCTTCAGCAAAGTTTGTACCATTGTCTGTAATAACACTGTGTGGGTACCCATATCTCAAGATAATATCTTTGAGGAATTTTACTGTTGTGGGCCCATCACACTTCTTTATTGGTTTCACTTCAATCCATTTCGTGAATTTGTCGACCATGACTAAGATGTGGGTCATCCCGCCCTGGGCCGGCTTGAATGGTCCCACCATATCCAAGCACCATACAGAAAATGGCCAAGTAATTGGTATCGTTTTTAACTCGGACGATGGCATATGTATCTTGCTGGCATATCTCTGGCAACCATTACATTTTTCCACCAGTTCTTTGGCCTCTTTCAACGCTGTTGGCCAATAAAACCAATGCCTGAATGCTTTGGCCACTAAATCTCTGGACGAGGCGTGATGCCCGCATTCTCCTTGATGTATATCTAGGAGGATCTCCTGGCCTTCCGCCGAGTTCACACATCTTTGCAACACACTTATGACGCTCCTTTTATACAGCTCATTGTTTATGATTGTATAAGCTTTAGCTCTTCTCACTGTTTGTCTCGCCAATACCTCGACATTCGGCAAAATCGCATCTTTCAGGAAAGAAAATATGGGTTGCGCCCATGTTGGTATGATTTTTTCTGGGGTAATCTCACTATCTATTTCCATATTTTCCGCCGACATAACTACCTCGGATTTTTCCATATTCATCCTTGCATCGGCCGGGTTCATTTTTGGAAATTCCGGGTTACATTCCTTGACAATTTCCATCGGCACACTATCTTCTCTTGATTTTGCCGGAATAAAGATGGATTCAGACTCTGGTGATGGTGTTATTGATGGTTTCCTCAGGTGCTCTAGGGCGATATCTGGGGGAATTGATTGTCTGGTTGATCCGAGTTTTGACAATGTGTCTGCGGCGTCGTTTTCTGCCCGAAGTATATGATGAAATTCACATCCATCGAAGTATCCACTGAGTTTTTGCACATGAAACCTATATAAGGCCATATTGGCATCTAACGCATCCCAATTGCCTGAGACTTGTTGTACTACTAGATCTGAGTCTCCGTAGCATAAGATTCGGCGTATGCCAATCTCTTTTGCCACCTACAATCCATGGACGAGTGCTTCGTATTCGGCTACATTGTTTGATGCGGCAAAATGTATTTGCAACACATATTTCAGCTGATATCTTTTTGGCGAGGTTAATACTATTCCTGCCCCCAACCCATTTCTCAGTTTGGAACCGTCGAAGTGCATCGTCCAATAACTCGGATCTGGTAATGGTGGCTCATATTGTACCTCGGCCCAATCCACGAAGAAGTCGGCCACAGCCTGAGACTTGATTGTGTCTCGCCTATCGAATTGCGGAGCATAAGGTGACAATTCAATTGCCCATTTTGCTATTCGACCACTTGCATCCTTGTTGCTCAATATGTCGGCTATGGGTGCTTCACAGATCACTTTGATGGGGTGCTCTTCGAAGTAATGTTTAAGTTTCTTCGCTGACATGTATACCCCATATGCCATCTTCTGATAATGTGGGTAATTTTGCTTTGAGGTTGATAATACCTCGCTTAGGTAATATACCGGCCTTTGTACTGATTTTTCATCTTCAATTCGTTACACCACGATCACAGCACTTACTACTCTGTTCGTGGCGGCTATGTAAAGTAACATAGGCTCTTTTGATAATGGAGAGGCCAGGATTGGCGCCGTGACCAACATCTTCTTCAATTCATGGAACGCATTGTCTGCTTGTGGTGTCCAAATGAACCTATCAGATTTTTTCATCAGTTGATAAACTGGTAATGCTTTCTCTCCCAGCCGACATACAAATCGGCTAAGCGAGGCCAAGCAACCTGTGAACTTCTGTACATCATTTAGACATCTCGGCAATTCCATCCTTTCCACTTCTCTTATCTTGGTTGGGTTGGCCTCTATACCTCCGCTAGATACGAGAAAACCGAGTAGTTTTCCAGCCGGTACACCGAAGGTGCATTTTTTCGGGTTAAGCTTCATTCGGAACCGTCTCAAGTTCGCGAAAGTTTGCTGAATATCATCCAGTAGCGTTTTGCTTTCTTTGCTTTTGATAACCACGTCATCTACATATACTTGTACATTTTTTCCTATCTGGTCATGCAGACATTTTTGCATACATCTCTGGTACGTTGCCCCTGCATTACGCAGGCCGAATGGCATGGTGCGATAGCAATAAGCCCCGTATGGGGTAATAAACGCAGTCTTTATTTGATCGGCCAGATTTAACGGTATCTGGTGAAAACCAGAATACGCGTCTACAAATGATAACAATTCACAACCAGCGGTCGAATCAATGACCTGGTCTATTCTAGGTAACGGAAAAGGATCCTTTGGACACGCCTTGTTCAGGTTCGTGTAGTCAATACACATTCTCCATACAATGGCTACATTTGGATCATCCTTCTTATTTTCTACTAGCACCGGGTTTGATAGCCAATCCGGATAAAGCACCTCCATGATGAACCCGGCCGCAAGGAGCCGAGCTATCTCATCCCCTTTTATTTTTCTCCTGTCTTAGGCGAAGCGGCGGAGAGGTTGCTTCACCGGTCTTGCTCCTAGCCTTACATTCAGAGAGTGCTCAGCCAACTCCCTCGGCACACCTTGCAAATACTGAGTTGACCATGCAAAGATATCCCGATTCTCACGGAGGACGTTGGTGAGCTCGCTTTCCTATTTAGCATCTAGGCCGGCACCAATGGTGACGGTGCGCTCTGGGAACTGCTCATCTATCTGGAACTTTTTTGTTTCTTTAGTCGGCTGGAAAGAGACACTTCCATGCGGATTGGCCAATGCCGGCATATTTAGTTGTGCCGATTGAGCGAAGGTCGCTACCTCCTGAATCCTTCTTTTTTCTCTTGCTATTACCAATGACTCGGCCAGATTTGATCCGGCTGAAGCACATTCCATTGACTTCCTGTAATCTCCTGCTACTGTTATCACCCCTTGTGGTCCGGGTAACTTCATTTTCAAGTAAGTTATGTGGCAGCTGCTCATGAATTTTGCCAATGCCAGCTGTCCGAGTAGAGCATGATAACAACTCTCTAGATCCACCACTTCAAACTCCAAATTTTCTGCTCTGTAGTTATCTCTTGTGCCGAATAACACATCCACTCGTACCTTTCCAATGGGTTCGCATGAAAGCCCTGTCACTATTCCATGGAATGTGGTTCTCGTGGATTGCAGCATATTCTGCAATATTCCGAGTTTATGCATTGTATCCTTGTACATGATATTGATACTGCTCCCATTGTCAATGAGTACTTTTGAAAATTTCACATTAATGCTCGGTCCGACAAATGTCGGATCTAGTACGAGTGCGTACGACCCCGGATTCGGCATTATTTTGGGGTGATCCTTTATGCTCCAAGTTACTTCTTGATCTGACCAAGGCACATATCTTGGTACTGCCGGCATAACTGCATTTACTTCCATATGCCGGCGCTGTACACTCTGCCTGTCTTGTTGTTCTATTGTGAACACGCAATATGATTGATGATGTTCCCTGTAATCATTGCGTCCACTATTTCCTGGGTTCATCCTTCCATCCGGACCCTGATTTATCACTTGATGCACTGCATCTCTCCGGTCCGAGTTATCATACCTCGGCGGAGGAGGCAGTAACATTAGTTGTTGTGCATTTGCTCCAGTCAACTGCGGCTGATGCTGCTGATGTGCCTGGTGGGATGTTGCTTGCATGCCCGCCGGGTTACCCATCGCATTTTTCATCCAGGCGCATTGCCGAGTTGTATGATTGGCCGGCTTGGCCGGGTTCGAAGTATGAAACTTACACGGTTGATCTAACATAGACTCAAACGTGTACTTCGGCCTTTCCTGCCATTGCTTCTTCTGTTCTGGTGTCCACTGTCTCTTCCCTTCATTCCTTGGTGTCCATTGCTGAGGACCATTCTTTTGTCGCTGATTGTTTCCGTGACTCGGCTGATCTTGCACTACCGATGCCACCTGATTTGAGCCATATCTATAATCCGGTCTTTCTTCTCTTCTTCTTCCTCTGAACTCATTGCGCCTCGATGACTCAGCCGCATCTCTTGCATATTGATCTTGATGTTCCCGATGATCTGCTGACATTAGTTCTGGTTGTGTTGGATCTCCCAATGCATACGAATCCGCTTCCTGATGGTTTCTACCAAAGTGGTTGGCATATCTCTCTGCAATCGCTGCCACAATACACTGCCATAACGGCATCCTTGAGCGAACCAAGCTATCGCTTGTGATTCTATAACTCCCTCGCATGAATTCCTGAGGTTACACCACCGAGTTAAGAATTCTCTGTCTGTCTCATTCTGTCTTTGCTTGCACATGGCTAGCTGCTGTGGCATGTTTGGACTTTTGTAAGTACTGGTGAAGTTGCTAACAAACATTTCTTCAAAATCCAACCAACAGTTGATGCTGCCTGGAGGCAGATTATTCAGCCATACTCTGGCTGGTCCTTCCAGCATTTGCGGGACATATATTACTGCCCATCGCAAGTTTCCACTTGCTATTTTTACAGCTGTGGCATAATCAATCAACCAATCCTGCGGTTTGGTGCTCCCGTTGTATGTTTTCGTGCCTCTTGCCAGCTGAAAGTTCGGCACTGGCGGCTCGCCCATGATTCGTGGTCCGAAACATGCCGGACCCGGTGGACCCTGCTCTTCTAACAACTCGGACCGGTATAGTCGTTCCAGTTTTACTCTTGCATCACTTGATGGCAAATCTCTGTACAAAATTCTCTCCTGCATACCATAGTGGTTATTTCCACCATGAACCGCATATTCCATCTCGGAATAACCATCATTATACCTCTCATTCACCTGATTGTGGCGAGCTGGTCTCACCTCTCTTTCCTGCCGAGGTTCATATCTCGGTTGAGGATTGGGTGGCGGTTCTCTCCTTCCTTCTGCCGGGATATTATTCTCGTGATTTCCTCTTCCGAGATCTCCATTACCTCGGCTTCCATTGCCTTTGTAGGCACGGTCGGGGTTTATTTCGCCACTGTTACCTCGGCTTCCATTGCCTCTGTTTTCATTTACTTTTCCGGCTACTGCCGGATCATATGGAACAATTTGCTTATTTCTTTTTCCCGAAGTTACCGCTCTGTCTTTCCGCGCATTGTTTCCGGGCAAGGATGCTGCTGCCACGGATAGGGCAGGTGCTGCACCAGCTGAATGAACCATTCGCGAGGCACCAGGCCTTGCCGGGTCTGCCCTGAGCATTTCTTCATTCTGCTGGTTCGCGATGCGCACCAGCTCATTCACTCTTTCTTGTTGCTTCTGTCGGGCTTCGCCGGTCAGTCCTTCTAACTTTAGTGCAGCGGCATTTGCCGCTCTTAGGTTCTTTGCCGGGGTGCTATACCTCGGCAAGCCTAGATCGACTAAATCTCCCTTATGAATCTCATGCTCTTTGTTGATATCATCCATGAGGTTCTTTCCTCTCAATCTCAATTCATCAACCCGCTCGGGGGCGACATCAAGCTTATTTGCCCTAGCATACTCTCGGAGGATCCTGTTTAAGGACTCCCGCAATGCCGACACATTTTTTGCCTCTACCAGTACTTTTTGCCTGGTTCCTTCTAACTCTGCCTGAGCATTGGCCGGATCAAGTATCGGTGCTACAGGTGTAGTCAGATTATCTATGGTTGCCTGGAGAACATTCTCCGGTCTTTCTAGAGGTGGCCCTCTTACCCTTGGTGCCTTTGGGGTCATCTCCTGCACCTCGGCTGGGTTGGGTGCTGAAGGATTTACCTCGGTGGGCGGTGGAGCTGCCTGCTTCGTGACCACCTGCACACCTGTCGTCGGATCCTTGCTTGATCTGGCGCCCGCTGCTCCCGCCTGCACCCCGGCCGCGACAATCACCTCGACGCTGCTGATGGGGCGCTCTCCGCACGGACCGTTTGCGGCGCTAAGGGGAGGCTCTCCTGCAACAATAACTTGGTGAGGATAAACGCCAGGGGTGTCGATGTCGACGTAGATCTGGTGCGTGCCCAAGTTGATGAAGACGCCATTGCGCAGAGGGGTTTTTCCCCTGAAGATGCTTGCGTTATCGCTAACATAATCACAGAGATCGATTCTCCGGACTAGGCCAGAGACAACGCGCTCGCCGGTGTGGATGAAGTTTCCTGTCTGGATCATGACTCCAGCTAGCACCACTGCTGGCCCCACGGTGGGCGCCAACTGTCGTGGTGGTGGCACGGCAGATGCCATGGGTAGGCTAAAGTATGGGGCCAATGGATGCTAGTGGGATCTGGGGAGGGAAGATGTAGTTGATTCTACACACAGAAGACTAGCATAAAGATCTTTATTCCTCCTTTCTTGGGCTACAAGAGCTCCTCGAGATGTATACAAGTGAAGAGGAAGAAATTTACCAGCCTAACGGTACTAAATGAGTCGATGCCCTTCTCAGAGTCCAAGCCTCTCCTTATAAAGGGGAGCCTTGGCTCCTCTAGGGCTGACGTGGCAAGCATATTCGAAGAATATGCTTGTCTCAATATAGTAATTCGGCGGCCTCCTTTCCGTTTCGCCCTTCTAACGACGGCAAAGTCTCAGAGAACCCCACCTGCACGCCTCGGGCTCCAGGACTGTCACCTCCGTGACCTCCTTCTGCCCTTCTGCCACTCTGCGTCTTGTCCTTTGTGTTTGGCTCTGCCCAGATCCTTCATAGCTCGTGGCTAGGGTTTGACTATGAGAACTTCCTTCTCCTGCAAGCTTCACGTTATTCGGCCCTGCCTCGCTTAACTCGGCTTGGCCTTCACCTGCACTCAGATTATTCGGGCCGACCCGGCCGACTTACACAGTATGTCGGCCGCGTAACGCCTTTCTCTTCTCATAAGGGTCCCGCTCTTGCTTACCTCGGCCGACCTTTAAAGGATTTGGCCGATTTAGGCAGTAACTCAGAAACTGGACGGGGAACTTCCTTCTGTCTTTCCCCGTCCTTACCCTATCCGGGGTCACCTCCCCAACACCATGCCCCGCCGAGCATTCTCGTTCTTTGAAATAAAGGAAAAAAGTTGAAACTGTTGTTTAGTCTGCTTGGAGCACCTAGTCGGAAACTTTCCATCTAGGCGCTCGGGGGCTACAGCGAAAGTTTTTTAACTTAGCAATATGCTTAGCTTTTCTTTAAAGCATCTAGTCGGAGATACTTCAGTTCTCGATTAGAAGCTTGGGGGCTACAGTATAAAGTTTTAACTCGGAAAATGCTTAGCTTTTCTTTAAGCATCTAGTCGGAACTAATTCAGTTACAACTAGAGGCTTGGGGGCTACAGTATTGAAAAATATAAACACTACGTATGCTACTCTTACAGCATCTAGTCGGAATAGTTTCTTCCATCTAAATGCTTGGGGGCTACAGTGAGAGCTCTTTCTAACTTAGTCACTCTTAGAGCATGGTTTTCCGTCTACATCCTCAGGGGCTACAGTGGGATACTCATAATGAAATGCAAAAGGCAAAGTAAAACTTACAAGTGCAATAATCTTGAGGTTTATAGCACTCTCGGCCAGCAGCTTGCCAAAGGAAATGCTATTTCCCCGCAAGATATCTGCTTGTCGGAGCAGCTCCTCAATACCGCACGTCGGAGATGATGGCACTCCTCCAGGAACCATAGTTGTGTTACTCGGCATGAGCGTCGGGTAAACTATCTTCGGGAACTCGAAGGGTTTCTGGGGAGTAGGGGCGCCGCCTTCGGCAGAGGTACCAGCTCCCACTGTCGCCTTGCCGCTACCGATGGCATCCTTAGCCGAAGCTTCAGCCATTTGTAGAGCAACGCTCTCCTGCGTCGCCTGTTCGCCGACAACAGCGAGTTCGGTAGAAGCGCCAGAATCCATTTCCATGGCGGAAGGGCCTGGTGCCTCCTGGGCTTGAGAGCTTGTCTGGGCAGAGGAAGGCTTGACGACAGGAGTAGCAGGGGCGATGGCAGGGGAGGAGTCACGATGCAGCATATCTTTGATATTTCTAGAAGCCCCCAAAGTCTTGGAGGTCTTGTTGAGGCTGGTCGTGGCTTTCTTCCTGAAACGTGCAAAGTGCATAAGTACAGGAACAAGACAGATAAATAAGACAATGTCGAATAATGAGAAGCTTACACTAATGGGGGTGCTTTGGCAAAAATCCCGGTGGATCTTTTCTTTTCCGCCTCCAGGGCGGCGGTAGTCTTCTTGGAGGCTCCACCCTCCGTCTTCTTCTTCTTGCCTCCGTCGGCAGCGTCAGAGGTGGAGCTCTTCCGCTTTCGCGCCAACGGGACATCGTCGTCGGACACGACAGTGACTTCCTTCATCTTTGGATCGTATATTTGGGCAGCCAGGTTGTCCTCATCTAGATCGCTAAGCTGTTCAGTTAGAAATCATCGTGTTAGATGGATGTCAATGGCAAGACGAAGAAACTGGAGCATATGTCGTACACGGAAAATACATATCCACCTTTGGGCACTTGCCATCTACGAACATGTCGTAGGTGATGGTGAAGCCATGCTTCTTATCCTTCACCTTGACGATGTCCTTTAGGCGGAGCTTGATGGAGTCGCTCGAGAAGTTATCCACGGAGATCCGGAGGGTATCCCTTCGATCACTGGTATACTCGTGCATGAACTTCGCGCGGTGCTACAGAGGTTGGATTCGCCCGATGAACCAGCACATGTCCAGGTCCAAGCTGGTCAAACCCGTATCTACGAACCATTCGATCCGCCTTATTACGCGAGAAGCGTCGAGGTCGGAGGGAAGGGAGGCATGGGATCTCCATGTGGAAACTTCAGCGGCGGCTCCATCCGTGAAGTCCGGGTACGTTACTTCTCGGCCCGCCAAAGGAATGTCGGGGCCGTAGACGTACGTCCGCTGCCAGTTTTTGCATGACTCGTGGCCGACGATGTCGGGGAACCGCCGGCCAGGTAGGATCTTGAAGTTTATGGTGCCGCAGTTCCTAAGCTCCTCTTGATGTGTCCGGCTTCACGTTTGACAGTGAAGAAGTACACGAAGAAGTCTAACCTAGGCCTAATCCCTAGGTAACCCTCACAAAGTGCCGCAAAGTTGCTAAGCACTAAGATGCTATTGGGGGAGAGGTTATGGGGTTGGACCTTGTAGTGGTTCAAGACGGAAAGAAAGAAGTGGGAGATGGGCAGGGAAACGCCGCGTACCAGCTGAGCCTTGAGGTACACCTTTTCTCCGGCTTGGGGAGAAGGTGTCACCTCGCCGGCCGGCGCCGCCCGCCAGGCGAGCCCCTCCGTCGCGGGGAGGTAGCATTCAGCGACCATCTCTTGAATGTCGCGGTCGGTGATGTCCGAGCCGCGCCTGTCGCCCTTGTGCGAGTCTGGCTCTTCTTCCAGAGGCTCTAGCGCCGCCAGATTATGGTCGCCGCTGGTGGTTTCAATCATCACTGATGCGGGGATGACCAGGCCCTCTGGGGGCACGACGACGGAGCTCGCCGGCTTCGCCGTGGCTTCGTTCGACGCCGCCATCGATGGGGAGGAGCTAGTGCTGGCCATGGGGTGCTGGAAGGATGCGACTGACGCAGAGGGAGGCTAGGGTTTTCGAGGTTTCTCGCGGAGAGCTCGAGGAGGCGTGCGGCTGGAGGAAGAAGACGATGACGCGAGAGGAATGAGGTAAAAGGTGGAAAGTGTCCCACAGTTACTATTTATCATGCTCTGCGTCAAGATTCGTGCAGCTGATCAGACGGCTGCCGCGTAGACGACGTGTTCGTGAACGTGCGCGGTAATTTCGCCACGTCTCCAACCGTCACTGTCAATGGTTCGTATCACTCGCGCGGGAAAATCGGATATGATTGCGTTCTCTGCATGTGTGAGTTACGAGGCGTCGCTGACCTAAGCCTACGTCGTCCTAGCTGACACGGGTAGATGAGCCGTCACATCGAAGATTTCGGCATGGACGGATTTAATCCGACTACGGAAGAGTACGATGGAAGATTCAGCATTTCTCCGGCTTACCATTCAAAGACAGAGAAAACCTTGCAGGGTTCTTTGGGAGGACTACAAGATATTGCTTGACGATTTGCCAACATCCATCTAGACGAAGCATTCAACGTGAAGAGGCAAGACGGCGCAAGATCTCGGAGTTCTCCAGGGGCTACTGTTGGGGATATGCTATATGGGTATCCTTATAGCATGTCTCTTATCCGACTAACCCGTGTGGCCCATAGTCGGTAGCATGGCCGATGGCCTGCTGGGCGGCCCAGTTAGGTGGATCCAGAAGGGAGGCCCATGCCGGATAAAGGAAGGCTATGGTGGATTCACCAGCGTACCCGGAGCCTTGGAGTGCAAGATACACAAGACTAGTAATAGATGAGCCGTCACATCGAAGATTCCGGCATGGACGGATTTAATCCGACTACGGAAGAGTACGATGGAAGATTCAGCATTTCTCCGGCTTACCATTCAAAGACAGAGAAAACCTTGCAGGGTTCTTTGGGAGGACTACAAGATATTGCTTGACGATTTGCCAACATCCATCTAGACGAAGCATTCAACGTGAAGAGGCAAGACGGCGCAAGATCTCGGAGTTCTCCAGGGGCTACTGTTGGGGATATGCTATATGGGTATCCTTATAGCATGTCTCTTATCCGACTAACCCGGGTGGCCCATAGTCGGTAGCATGGCCTATGGCCTGCTGGGCGGCCCAGTTAGGTGGATCTAGAAGGGAGGCCCATGCCGGATAAAGGAAGGCTACGATGGATTCACCAGCGTACCCGGAGCCTTGGAGTGCAAGATACACAAGACTAGTAATAGACGGTGTAGGACTCTGTAACCTGTCCGGCTAGGACTTTTCCCTGTAACCCTAGGACCTGGCGACTATATAAGTCGGGCCTATGGGAGCCTTTAGGGCACAACATCAGACAACCTAGTATCGATTCAGACAACCTCGCACAGCGAACCTATCTCTGTAACTCGGCGTATTGCCCTTATAGTGATTTATAGCAGGAGTAGGATTTCATCGCCGTTGTGGGATCTGAACCTGGGTAAGCTGTGTTACCTCGTACCCTTCAACCGTCCGCCTTACCCCATGTCTCTAAACATGCACTGTGAGGACCCCTCCATGGCGTACTCGTCGGCAATACCACGACAAGATCTGCAACTGCTCCGGCCGATTCCTCCCTCCTCCGGCGACCTCCTCATCTCTGGCCAACCTCCAGGGCCGCTCCTCCACCTGGCGCATCCATTCCCTGGCAGGGCAACGAGGTACTGCTCCTCTTCTTCCTCCTGGTCTCTTCTCTCTCCTGCCCGAGTTGTGCTCTGTTTTTGGTGGTGTTGTGCTAGTGTGATGTGACTGTGAGCCTGTGGTGCTCGTGGTGTTGTGCTAGTGTGTTGTCTGCTTATATGTAGTGTGCTATCTGCTGTGCTAGTGTGCCTCTGAAGCATGTGCCCCTTGTTAAAATACTAAGAATCTTGTCTCTGATGCATGTGCCGATGTGCCCCTTGTTAAAATACTAAGATGTTGTGCTAGTGTGCCTCTGATGCTTGTCCTTATTACTTAGTGGATATACTTTATGCTAAGCAGATTATAATATTGTTTGGACTTTGCACTTTGCAGTCCCACAATGGTTGATCCAGCAGCTAATGAGGATGATGGTGATGCATACGATCCAATGAAAGATCCAGAACGGAGGCCACAGAGGTCAAATGATCTGGGATGGCAGTATGCGTATTGGTTGAAGCCTCCCAACATCCATATTGTTGTGTGCAACCTATGTAAGAAGGTAACTTCTAGAGGGATAAAGAGGCTAAAAGAACATCTGGCTGGCACAGGTGGGGATACAACAGGCTGTCCAATAGCCAGCACACAGCTTAGTAGGGAGATGTTAGAGTATTTGGAAAAGAATAAGAGGTACAATCCAGTGCCCGATGATGATGAAATTGTGGAGGTTGATGGAACAGGAGAAACAATTCTAGTTCAACTCTCCACTACAAGACCAAGTTCAGGGACAGCAGCCAAAAGGAACAAGAGAGCATTTAGTTTTAAAGTCAGCGGTAAAAAGAGTCAAGTTCAAGTTTCAACCAAGTTAGTTGTCTCCATGCTAAGGAGAAAACCTGAGGATGTGGTTGATGAAAGACGCTCACGCTCCGGGTGCTCTCAAAGCACCATGGAGTCCAACACAAAGACACCGGAAGAGAGGCACTATGTGAGTATGCAATGGGCAAGCACAAGGCAGCTTTGAGGACTCTATTTACAAGTCAAGCTTGGATGGGAAACAAATTGGCCAAAACTCAGGCTGGTTTGAATGTACAAGAAATTTTCCTTTCCACTGAATGGTGGCATGCAGTGGAGGACTGCCTTAGAGCTTCAGCTCCACTAATAAGAGTGCTTAGGATAGCAGATGGTGATGAAATTCCTTCCATGCCAGAAATTACAGCAATGATGAAGTGGGCCAAAGAGAGAATTGTGAAAGGTTTCCCCCAACAAAACAAGCAAGCTTTGCTCAAGAAGATCATGGGCATTGTTGACAAACATTGGGAAAACCAAATGGATCATCCATTGTATGGGGCTGCTTTGTTTTTGAACCCAGGAAAATACTTCTCTATTAAAGAGAGTGGTGATGATGAACTTGCTGGTGAGCTAAGAAGTTGTTTCAATGATGTTCTTGCAACAATGATACCCGATGCCAACATCTGCAACAAGATTGATGCAGCAGCTGTTCAATATGAATCTAAGTGAGGACCCTTTTCAAATGTGATGGAAATTGATAACATGACAAAAAGAAACCCTCATAAGTAACCTCAAGTTAATTTCAGCAAGCTGCAAGTTAATTTCAGCAAGCTGCAAGTTAATTTTAGCAAGTTATTTTCTGTACAAACTCCTAATGAATGTGTATTTTTACCATTTAAGTTGATTGTTGGGGCTCATATGATGGTCGGGCAATTGAGCTACAAAGGTTTGCAAAGCGTATAGTTAGTATTTGTGCTTCATCATCCAGTTGTGAGAGAAATTGGAGCACATTTGAATTTGTGAGTAACTTTGTTTTTACTTTAGCAATAGCAAGTTAATTGCAGCAAGTTGTTTATTCACTCTATTTGCTATTTGTAGATCCATACAAAGAAAAGGAACCGGTTGCAATATCGTATATTGAATGACAATGTCTTTGTTTCATACAACCGGAAGAACTTGGATAGGTTTCAAAAGAGAAAGGAGAAGATTGGTGAAAAAAGCTTTGACCCTCTAGTCATTGATGATTTTGATTGGGACAATGAGTGCGTTGACCCAACAATACCTCCACCAAAAGGTGCTCGAGGCTGCCCCAATGACATTTCATGGGATCTTGTTGATGAGGCCATGGGTGCATCTTCATCAATGCGAGGGCGCTATTTTCCTAGAGCTGCAACTACGAACATGCCAAGGGGCCCCTCAACTGTGAATATCCCATACCAAAGGCAACGCAAAAGAGCAGCTCCATCACCACTTGAAAGTGACCAGGACCATGAGTTTGATGATTCAGATGTCCCCAATGGAGAGGATGACGATGGAACTATCCCCAATGGAGATGGTGATGATTCAGATGTTCAAGATGATGTTGATGTGGCTGATGATGATGAGCCAATTAGTGAAAAAGATGGTGAAGACAATACAAATGCAACCGTGGATGAGTTTGATGATGGCTACGCATGATTGCTGAGAGTGGCCAGCTTGCTTATGATTTATCTTGTTGTGAACCTGTTTTATGTTGTAAACCTTATTTATCTTGCGTTGTGTGGTGTGGTCTTGTAGACCACTAAACCTTATTTATCTTGTGTTGTGAACCTATTTTGTGTTGTGATTTGTCATTTGTGAACCTAGTTCATCTTGTTTTGCACTTATTCTGATCGTGAATGGTTAATGGTTGCCTACTAAATCATGTTTTAACAATTCATGTACATATTAATGCAGATTTCTATTCTGGAAGGAGGAAATGGGACAAAAAAATGGATGGAATGGATGCTATGTGGGCTCAACAGCCAGCAAATCCAAGGCATGTCTACCTCTAGACTGCAGTAATTTCAAATCACTATTGTTGCTCTAGAATGCCTAGGCGCTTTAGTAATCACCATAAAGCGTCGCCTCGCTTCGTGCTTCGAGCGCCTAGGCGTCAAGGCGCCCCCCAGCACTTCAAAGCGCTCAGACGCTTTAAAAACCATGAGGATAACTCGGCGGCTAATGAAAGTGTGCATTAAGTCCTCCCCAGTCAAATTAAACCCCTCTTCCGGGTCAAGCAACCTCTCAATAAGGGCATGATCCTCATTCACCGTCGGGTTTATCTCGTGGGTCAAATTTGCAGAAATCCTTGTTAGACACTTCATCCTTGAAGGGGGAAGGCGAATGAAATCATTGTGCCCAGTGTTCTTGACATAGAAAAAAGTTCTATGCCACTTCTTACAAGAGTCCAAACCAGTGACTTGGGGAAATATGGAACCCCTCCTAGGAGTAATGCTAGCAGCGCCACACTGGGTGGGTCTTTTGTCCGAAGAGGGGACATGAAGTACTTGAATACGAAAGGAAAAATACTTGGCCTAGAGAAGAACTATGGGTCAGAGTCCAAGATAACCCTCGTAGGCATAAATGAAACAAGACAAAGAGCCAATATCATTGGCAGGGAGATGGTGTGTTTGCAGATGAAAAGTCAACAGAAACGACTTGAAGAAATCACTAACAGGAAGAGCAAAGCCACGCTCGAAATGGGACAGAAAGACAACGCGCTCGTTTGGCTCGGGCTTGGGAGAAATCTCACCGACAGGGAGGCGACAACCAATGCCTAGGGGAATGCGCCTAGTGGAGCGGAGCCACTCAATCTCCTCGATGGTGACCTCCGAGCCTTCCCAGGCACCGCGCTCGCCAGCGGTCTCTTGATCCTCCACGTCCTCGCCATCGTCGCGGGCGTCCATTTGCTCCAGTGCTTCGGGCGCTTCCTCCGTCAGAAGCGACCTGGAATGCCAAGGACCCGTTGAGGGATCGAAGGAAAAGGAAGGTAGAGGAAAACGCCTAGATGAAGCCAGTAATGCAAGCAAGAAGAAGATCTATGAGGCAGATGGAGATTCGAATGACACAACGAAGAAGAAGGGTGGGGGGGAACTAAAGTGGCAGGGCGGTTATTCCCCTCACACCTCTACTTAAGGGGAGTAAAAACCCCAATCATGGGATCAGCATGTGCGGTGTGGCCCCGGTGTGGCCGTGTATGCAACCAACGGACGCGTCAAAACAGGCCACGTGGGAACGATACACGCCTTGGGCCGCACCGCGTCACACAGCGAAGGACCCGAGGCGCTGCGCGATGGGACTGCCACAGTGACGGGTGTTACTGTGCCGCCGTCACTATGCTGTCAGGATTTGAGACAAATTTGAAGAAAACCGCTATGATTATAATCTATCAATGACTAAGGCAAATATTAAAAACCAAAGATGACTCGTAATAGGCCAAAAAGTGACTTGGCTGAGCATAAGACAATCCCACTAAGTCAAAAAGAGACTCGGCAATGCTTTGGCAGACTCGGCAAAGATCGAGATCAGGCCAAATAGGTCATCCTGCATAAAAAATGCAGGAGAAAAAGAGAAGTTCCAGATTCATTAAAGGAACCTGGAGATGCCTAACAACCAAACCTGATAGGCTTCACCAGCTTCAGGGACTAATGTCGGGGGGATAACCCCCGGTAGGGTTATAAGGGGTAAAATATTACCCAGCTTGGCTTAGGCCGAGTAAGAAAAAACTAGCCTGGTCTTAACGGCCGGGATTTGAAGAATGTACAAGGTCGACATATGAAGTATGTTAGCCCGTACATGACAAGGAAATTAAACCTGCAGGAAACGACAAGCCCGATCTCACAAGGGGAAGCCGAGTGAGGGAGTATGCATGGCCCCTTCCGAGTAAGATCCAGGAGGGACCATGTTAAAGCAGAGTCAAATGAAAAGGGCACCGCCAGGTGACAACAAAGGAGACGGGTGACGCTAAAAGCACCAAGTGACGTATAAAGCACCGTATGACACCGTAGAACTGGCGTATACGTACGAAAGGACCGTTGGCTGTATAACTTTGTTGACTGGGTCAAGGGCTAGGGTTGGCCCCTTGACCTAGCCCGCAAAATAAAGACAAGATCCAAACAGTAAACCCTAGGGCCCAAACTATAACCTAGCTATTCCCATTGCCTATAAAAGGAGAGGCATATCTAGGGTTTAGAGAGAGACGAAACTAGTGCCCCAAGGCTAGGCTAAAACATCTCAAGGAGCACTTGTAAGTTCCAAGGAGAAATAAAATCACAAGTCTTTGATAGTTCATCGTGTTCTTCGTGTGCGGCTACACCGCGCACACCCTCTCCCGATTCCTCAAGCGCCCATCCGGCCCCCGACTTAGGCCTACCCATGGCATCTGTCGTGACACCACCACGACAATCAAGAAAAGGTTGTGGAAAGACAAGGGGGGCGAATCTGTGGAAACCTATGCTCCTGCTACCATTTGATAAGGGTTTTCCCTCTAAGGTTGGCATGATCTTGAGGAATTCGTGGGGATTCAAGATGGAGGGGACGAAGAACACGATGAAGAACTGTAAGGTTCCCAACCTTTAATAAGGTAGAGATCCCTGTGTTTACAATGCTAGTCCCTGGATCAATAGCTAGCATCCACAGTTAAGATGTAATATCAAGAAACAAAGGTCATAATACAACTTTATAACCAGGAATAAAATAATTTATTACATCTTACATAGCTTATTTAGCTATCACATTACATTGCAGCAGAAATCTATAAAGCATGGAGTCCTTCATCTTCAAAGTGCCACAAGCAATCATGTTGGTTGTAGACTTGTAATCCTATTCAACAAACTTCACTAACATCAAACAAACCTGCAACATAATAAGTTGCAGCCACAAGGGTCAATACATTTGAATTGTATTGGCAAGTTTCACTACTATGTAGAAATAAGTGGATCCTATCATTTACATGCATATTTGGCTAAGTAGGGTTTAGGCTCTTTTGCAGAAAGCAATATAGTTTTATCCTATCTTTTGAAAATAGTTTTGATCTTTTGTCAAATCCTTCTGAACTTCTTGGAAAACTCCAAGTGCTACAAATCCCTTGTTGTCACCATCAAGTTTTACTTTGAGAAATTCGAATGTCGAGATCTTCCATAGCTTCAGGCCTTAGTTGCTCAGTATTGTCCATAACCGGGGACACAGCTAAGTACTTAGAATTTGATCTTCTGCAGAAGTTGTACACTTTACCCACATGACACAATCTCATCTTGATGCCACCAGTGGCCGCTGGATAAGTACTAACCAAGATGGAGTACTGGCAGATTGAGAATGTGACAAAGTCTTTCCATAGAAGTCCTCCCAATACACAATGCTAGCTTGTCATCCAAGCACCAATGTAGGGTTTCAAGTTCCCTTACACAATTCTAGTTAACCTGAAGATGCCAATGCATAGGTCTTCCACTATGTAGTTGACTAAGCCAGAGCCCATTTAGCATGTGGCTGTACACGGAAGCCACTGTACGAGAAACATGTTCAATCTCTAAGTCTCTGGGTGGTTTTCTTCTAGTGCACATACAAAAAGAGATGGCCATATAAACATGGTTCCTTTTGTTGCCACCTTGTCCAAAACTTGAGTATCCTTGTCCACCCAGGTGGTTCATTGAGTACTTGTTTTATTATATAAAACATATATCTTTTCAACACTTCATATATTCATAACATGTATCCCATCCCAAATATATAGCAGGGCTAAGCATACTACACTACAATGTTTTCACTAAGGGAGATATAAGGGTATACTATTAGGATTTAGCATAGCATAAAATATAGTAAACCTTATCATGCATGTTTCAAAAATCCACTAAGTGTAATGAAAATAGTAGGACTTGAATGATAGTGTCACTTGCCTTTTTAGTAGAGAATGTTGGTTCACTTCTTGATCTTGCAAATATCACACTCTTCTAACTTCACTACAAATCAATCAAGCAAACACAAATTCAACTAGCATTCCAACTAATTTATCACACATAAAATAATAGAAACAAGGTCATGCATGCAAGCATGCAAAAGATAGTTTTATTTGCAAAAGGGGTTTCTACTAGGCTCTAAACATTATAAAGTTCAAAGTGGTCATTTACAAAAGTGGTAAAACCATTTGCAAAAGGTTTTATCTATAAACCATTTTTTGTAAATCAAATCAATATTTTATGTGGTTGAAAATGCTTTTAGCAAAGCAATATTCTCTAAAGGGTTCACCAAATACATTTTTAATTCTCAAAACTTGGTGTTTAGGGTCAGAAGGTTTGAATCAAATCATTTCCCAAAGGTTTTACTCAAAAATCATTTCTAAACCAAGCATAATATTTTTATTTGACTAGAAATGTGCTAATTCAAATATTTATTCCTAAACTTCACAAAATACATTTTTAAATCCATAAGTTGGTTCCTAGGGTCAGTAGGTTCAAAACAAACCATTTTGCAAAGATTTCACATTAAAATTATATCTAGAACAATTTTTATATTCATAATAAGCCTACACATGTTTCTGCAAATTCAACCAATTTTCCAGAAGCAAAACATTAAACAAAGTGCATGGTTGCAAAGTACTTGTTATGCTGAATCCATTGATATAAAATTTGCAAAATTTGGACGTGTAGAACTAAAGTTATGAATTTTACAAGTTCAATCAATCTATAGAAATGTTTCTGTCTATTTAAACAAACTAGTGCCACGCGTCATGTTTTTACTAGACGATACCGGTTTGCACGGATTGAGCTCTGTGGACCGTAGGATTTAAGTGAGATCTAGTGGCACAGATGGACGCATACCCTTTCGCCCAAATCTAATCTTAGCCACATGATAACAATCTAACGGCTCGCAGATGCTTGACCATCAACTGGCAGCGCTGGCGGCGGCTGGCGGCGGCGCACGCTCTGGCGGTGTGCTTGCCGACGATACAGGAGGCAATAGGGGTAACGGGAGTGCTCACCGTGTTCAGGGAATCATGGCGGTGCTCAACGTGGTCGTGAGGAGGCAAGGGGCGCACAGATGCGACGACTATTGCTCACCGGAGATGGCGTCGGCATCGGGCGGCTCTGTTTGCTGTCAGAGGTGAGGCTGCAGATCGCCCTAAGGCAAACGGAAGGTACGGTCTGGTGTTACCTGGGGATCATGGGAGCATCAACTAGCGAGTTCGGGGCGGTCTGGTGTTACCTGGAAGGTTCGTCGGAGTAATGGCAGACGCCGGTGGTGTTCAGAATCGAGGTTGTCGTCGTTGTGGAGCGGGAGAGGTCAAGTGGTTGGCACAGGGAGGTGCGCAAGAGGCTGCTGATGAATCTCGAGTGAAGCAGGGGCCGAGAGGGAGACTGTCCTCACCGGAATCGACGGAGGAGCTCATCGGAGCAGAGAGGGCTCGAGCTCGCAATTAGAGCAGCCTAGGGGCATGGAGGAGATGCTGCTTGGGGGAATGAGAGAGGGGAGAGAGGCGTTGATGTATGCGTGGTCACGGCGAGGAATAACTCAGGCAATAACGCGTAATTACACAAATTCATTCGCGGCAGAACGCCGTTGAGAAAGGGGGAAACGGCCGGCGCGGTGGAGACGACGGTGACGGGGGCAGTGGGGTCCGTTGTCAGCGAGAGAGGGGGAGAAAGAGTGGGGTCTGCTTGTCTGTGACTCGGCGGGTTGTTATCTGGGTGGAAAACGGTTTCACTGCGGGGAGGGGTTAGTTGGGCTGGACTGGGCCTTGCTGGGCCTATTGGGTTGGGTCAGTTTGTTTCACTTTTTTTATACCAAATGTTTTTCCTTTTTCTGTTTGAATATCTGTTTTGATTTTATTCAAACAATTCAAACACCCAAATGAATTCAAACCACCACCAACTTTGTATTTATTTTAATTTTGTTTAACAACACAATTCAAAGTCCAAAACAAGATAATCTTTATTCTTTTTAGGGTCCATCAATAATTAAATAAATAGACCTTAGTCATTAATTCAAATAGGATTTTATTTATTTAAAAACTCTATTTGAAATCTAAATAATACCAAAATCTTTTCAGTAGGTTTTATTTGAAAATATAAAACACTTGGAAATCTTATTTAAAATAAATTGACAAGTTTTAGTGTTTATTTAAAATGGAAAAGCCTTTACTTTAATAAAAAAATTGGATATTAATAAATCCTCATTATTTTATTGAAATAAACCTTTACTCTTTTTATCAAATAGAAATATTTTATTTCAAAAGCTTGGCCAAGATTTAATTTGGCTCTATAAAATAATCCTTATTTATAATTCTACCTTTTCTTTGAAAACCAAATCTTTTTATTAAAAGATCCAAAAATAGTAATTCCAACTATCATAATTTTATTTATTAATTTTATCTTTTTAAATCCTTTTAGGATTTTATTTGATTAAAATAAGTTTGGATATTTCCAATTGGAATCAAAAAGTTTCTTCTCACCCTAAAAATCAACAAAATTTTATTTTGTTTATTTATTTTTCACATTTCAAAATTTGGAAAATTTTGGGAAGTGACAAGAACACACGCACACGTGGAGATAAATAGCAAAGAAAACTCGTAGAATCGATCCCTGGAATAAACCCCCAACGGAGCAACCTTCAAAACTCGAAAGAGAATCCAAGAATCACTCTAATTAAAATCGGTTCCTTTTTATCGGCCGGTCCACTGGTTCAATAGAGCTCTAGCAAGAAAGAATAGCAACCAATAGAACACTATGGAAAATTGTCACTATTAAAACATTGGGAGAGAAGATAGGCATCATGCATACTAGAATCCTCATGGGGAAAGAGTTGCTATGTGAAGAATGTACAACTCCATAGAAGGAGGCCTTGGAATCCACATGGGGATCTTCTCCACTAAGGGGAGGGGAGGGAGACATAGCTCTATCTCATCTTTTTCATTCTATTCTGGGTTCACATATGGGGCTAGGGAATATATATAGCCAATCATGAGCTAAGCGTACTTTAAGATACAGAAAGGGGGATACATGGGTCGTGACCCAGCTCTTAGGCGCACATGCCCATCGTTAGACTAGAGACTCTAGTGATGTGGGTCCGGAGACCCCGGGGTGGGAGGAGACTCTAGGCAAGGACTCTGGGTTGGATTCCAGGTGACCCTGGTATTCTCGAGTTGAGCTTGGGGTGGAGACTCCAGGGTTGAAGGAGGTGGAGACTCCGGTCGTTGGGGGCCGGAGACTCCATGCTTGTAGGGTTGGAGACTTCGGTGTAGTTGTTGCTTTTTCTTCCGTCTCTTACATGCTTCATGCTTGGTTGTCTTGTGTGGCATGGTGATGACCATATGTCGAGCTGCATGAGAACTTGAAAAAAAAATAGAGGATACATGTAAAGTTCTAAATGACAATTTTTATATTAAGAAACTTCTAGAAGGATGTCACAATTTTAGCTACAAGGTAGATTAACAAATATTAAGGATACTAATATTTTTTCCTTTTTTTGGTAAGACACACTGACGGATAAAGTAAGTTTTAATGGGTTGATTTATTTACATATGGGGCCTGCAGTTTTATGTCGCTGCCCCGAATTTCTCGAGTCACGTCGCGCTGACTGAGCTGCATGCATGGCGTACAAAGCGGATCCAGCTTGTTGCTCGCCGCATTAGTCGCATTTTATGAATCTCCTATTCACTCGGTTGGGTCTTGATGCTCTTATTCCACGACAAAGGTAAAAGAGAGCTGACCAGAGTGACCGGCGATCAATCGAGGTTGCCACAGACGACCGCGACGCCGGCTGGACGCCGTTTACCGTGGCCGGCCGAGACGATCGACGTTGGGCGGCGGCAGAATGGATCGGAGTAGTCGATGTGCGTAATCCAGCGATCTCACGGCGCCCTGCTTCTTCTGTTCAATTCAGATATCGATTTGAAAATTAAGATTCGATCGATCCTGGTAATCTTGTTCATCCGAAGAGACCGCGTAATTCAGGGGTCATAGTTTCGTTTAGTAGACTTATCTACTCCGCAGTAGTTAGTTAGAATCATTTTTTCGTGAGAATCTGAAATTCGAAACTAGATATAAATACTAGTGCTATACTTTTTGTTCCGAACACGTACGTCTATTATCCCAACAAACACATTGCCTGCGTTTCCATGTTGCAGATTGAACGCCGACGACTACATACAAAGACGAAGAACACATACGCTGCTTGATTAGATTCAGTAATATCTGACCGCGGTAATAAGATCCATGGCTGCACGACAGCCTGCCGCCGAGGCGCCCCCAACGCCGGTAGCCACGCCGATGTCGGCAACGACGCCGAGGGCGGTGAGGTGGGGTGACCTCGAGGATGCGGCCAGCGGGCTGGAGCGGCCGCTGCTGCGGCAGCGCGGCGCCAACACGACGTCCCAGATGGCCGTCGTCGGCGCCAACGTCTGCCCCATCGAGAGCCTCGACTACGAGTACGTGCGGCGCGCGGTGTCCCGGCCTATTCCTCTATCCAATCTACCGCGCGCGATTATCCCCCAAGAAGTTCAGCCGTAATAATTTTGCTTTCCATTATTAATTTCCAGAATCGTGGAGAACGACGTGTACAAGCAGGACTGGCGATCGAGAGGGAAAATCCAGGTGTTCCACTACCAGGTCATGAAGTGGGTCCTGGCTCTCCTCGTGGGATCCATCGTCGGCCTCGTAGGGTTCTTCAACAACATCGCCGTCGAGAACATCGCCGGCTACAAGCTGCTCATGACCAGCAACCTCATGCGGCAAGACAGGTAGCTACACACCTACACCAAAACCACTGCCATTAATTCCCCAAGCAGCAGTAGGTGCACGGCCGGCAAAAAAGAAAGAAACACCTATCTCCTTCATTCTCTGCGACTTTCAGGAACCTGGAGGCGTTCCTGCTATACATGGCCTGCAACGTGGTGCTGGCGGCCTCTGCAGCAGCGATCTGCGCCTACTTCTCCCCGGCGGCGGCAGGCTCGGGCATACCGGAGGTCAAGTCCTATCTGAACGGCGTCGACGCGCACTCCATCCTAGCGCCCAGTACCCTCTTTGTGAAGGTCCGATCATCATTTTCCAACTCATCATAGCCATTATTCGACATCAGCAATGTTTCGTTCGATGCACATTTTCTTGTATAGTACTAATATAAGCTGTGGCTTTGTGGATCGATCTGCAGATTATTGGCTCCATATTTGGGGTGTCTGCCGGTTTTGTGCTGGGCAAGGAAGGGCCTATGGTGCACACTGGTGCCTGCATTGCCTCCTTGCTCGGCCAAGGCGGCTCACGCAAGTATGGTCTCACCTGGAACTGGCTCAGGTACTTCAAGAACGACTTGGATCGCAGGGACCTCATCACCTGTGGCGCTGCGGCGGGTGTCACTGCCGCTTTCCGTGCCCCTGTTGGCGGCGTCCTCTTTGCGCTTGAGGAGGCAACTTCTTGGTAATAGTTCGTTCAATCAAAAATTATGAATCTTACTATTATATCTCGGATATTTGATCTTGTCGGAAATGCTACAGTGCACTTGGTAAATACAATTCTATCAGAAGTTTACTTTTCCTGAAAATAATCATTTTTGTGAAATGGAATCAATCCTTGTCAAGTTCTGCAAAAACCTTGCCACTTCAGCACAAAACTGTTCCTCGAAAATCGAAATAGGCTTCACAAAACTGCCCCCAAACGGTTGGATTGGCGAAAATCACATGGATTTAACTGTTGGAGGACTAGTTTTCCTGGATTTGGTGTTGGGACTTTGGGTACAGTTTCAGGGATGAAAACTATTCTTCTCTCTATTTTCAATACTGATTTTGTCAGAAATGCTACAGTGCCCCAATACAGTACTGAACGGAAATCAGTTAATTTTGTATCAAGGAGTATTTCCGTTTTCGATGGAGTACTGAACATGCATGTACTAATTTCCGTTCAGTACTGTACTAAGTACTCAGTACTGTACTAATTTTGTCACGTAACTCCTTGATACAGTTCAGTACTCAGTCACGTAACTCTAATTTCCGTTTTCAGTACTGTACTAATTTTGTCGGAAATGCTAAACTCCTTGGTTATTGTAATTCAAGCACATTTAACTGAGAAATGTATTGATTGATTATATCTCCAGAAAGATGTGAAAGAACACGTTTGCCGCCATTGTGATTTCTCAGGTGGCGAAGCGCTCTTCTCTGGAGGACATTCTCGACGACGGCGGTGGCACTGATGGTGCTCAAGTCTCTGATCGAGTACTGCCGCAGCGGCAACTGCGGCCTTTTCGGCGAAGGCGGTCTGATCATGTTCGATGTCAGCTCACGGGTGACGTCATACACCGCCGTGGACATCGTCGCCGTCATAATCCTTGGTGTCCTGGGCGGGCTGTTCGGAGCCCTCTTCAACCACCTCCTCGACCATGTTCTTCGCAAATATGGCCGCATCAACGAGTAATCACCGTCCAAGCAAAACCTCTCGATCTGAAGAAAGCATTTCTGAAACAAGTTGAGATAGTAATTTTGAAATTTGCAGGAAGGGCGTGCCGTACAAGATCCTTCTGACGGCGTTCATCTCCATTATCACCTGTGCTGCTCCTTCGGCATATCGTCGCTGTCGCCGTGCATCCCCTGCCCGCCCGATCTCCCGGCGGGCAGGTGCCCGACCATTGGCCGGTCCGGCAACTTCAAGAAGTTCTGGTGTCCGGCAGGGCAGTACAACGCGCTGGCCTCCCTCTTCCTCAACACCAACGACGACGCCATCCGCAACCTTTTCAGCGGGGGCACCGACAGCGAGTTTAACGTGTCCACGCTGCTGGTCTTCTACACTGCCATCTACTCCCTCGCCCTAATCACCTATGGCGTCGCCGTGCCGTCGGGCCTGTTCATCCCCGTCATCCTCTCCGGCGCCACCTTCGGCCGGCTCCTCGGCAAGATCTTCGGCTCCGCGAACGGTCTTGACACGGGCCTCTTCGCGCTCCTTGGGGCCGCGTCCTTCCTCGGCGGCACGATGCGGATGACGGTGTCGGTGTGCGTGATCCTGCTGGAGCTCACCAACGACCTGCTGCTTCTGCCGCTCATCATGCTCGTCCTGCTCATCTCCAAGACGGTGGCGGACATCTTCAACAAGGGCGTGTACGAGCAGATCGTGCGCATGAAGGGGCTGCCCTTCCTGGAGGTGCACGGCGACGCGTGCATGCGGAGCCTGGTGGCCATTGACGTGGTGTCTGGGCCCGTGATCACCTTGTCCAGCGTGGAGCGCGTGGGCGCCGTGGTGAGCACGCTGCGACGGACGGGCCACAACGGGTTCCCCGTGATCGAGGACGAGCCGTTCGCGCCGGCGCCGGAGCTGTGCGGACTGGTGCTGCGCTCCCACCTGCTCGTGCTGCTCCAGGGAAGGATCTTCACCAGGACCCGCGTCAAGACCAGCGCCGCCGAGGTGTTCCGCAAGCTCAAGCCCTTCGACTTCGCCAAGGTCGGGTCGGCGGGGAAGCCGCTGGAGGTGGACGACCTGGGGCTCACCGACGAGGAGATGGAGATGTACGTGGACCTCCATCCCATCACCAACCGCTCGCCCTACACCGTCTTGGAGAACATGTCGCTCGTCAAGGCCGCCGTGCTCTTCCGCGACCTCGGCCTCCGCCACATGTGCGTCGTCCCGAGGACGACAGGGGTAAGAAGAATTCACCAACATTGCGCCTTCTTTTCTTTTCTTTTCTTTTCTTTTCTTTCCACGCAAATTCTAGCATTAATTAATCGATGCTTTAATGTAAATCTCGATCGCGTGTGTGCGTGCATTGCAGAGGCCGCCGGTGCTGGGGATCCTGACGAGGCACGACTTCATGCCGCAGTACATACGCGGGCTGTTCCAGAATGTACTTCGTGAGTAGAGAGATCGCGATGATATTTGCATATACTAGTATTTAATTTTATCGCAATGTTATTACCCCACAGCCATCTTTAGTTTAGAGAGCTCTTCTGTTAATTTAGGCTGATCAGTTAGCACCTTGTGAATTTAGGCTGATCAGTTAGCACCCTGCGATTTGAACAAGTGGTGTGTGTGATCTCCATTAATTTAGTTGAAGTTGTAAGCAAATTATCAGTAATAATGCAGATTATTTTTATTTGAATAATTTAATTGGTCTTGGATGTCTAATCTTAGTTGACCACCAATGTCAACTCTGTGCTTATCATTATCGTTGTCAACCGAGGGCCATGGTTGTCTCCACGATTTTCCCAACGGTGTGTGCGCGCCTCACCATGCTAGGGGAATCATGGAAGGAGAAAGCGGATCAGATGCAGATCGGGTATTGTCCTTTCCGTTTTCATATTTTCAAAATAAATACGAATGTTAAATATGAATGTTGTCGAACACAAATGTGAGGCGAATAATAGGAATACATATTAGATGTTTCCTTAATTTGGAACGGATATTAATAATGAAATAATAGACTCGGGTCTCACGGTGAACCAACTGATAAAATACACAATAGTTTCAAGTTCACTCACAAGAAAACCACTTTGTTAGCTTTTATAAGTTAGATAATTGGCATATCGAACTACGATTATTAAAATAGGCTAATATAATTTTTGTTCAGATTTATCCATTTGTCCATCCATGTTTGTTTTAAAATTCAATCCCGCTTTTGTATTTGTATTTGCAAAACGAATCTGGATATTTACCATGTCCATTTTTATGTTCGTATGGATTCGGATGTTACAATGACAATTTTCAGTTGCTTGAATACGAATATCCAATAATCCAAATTATCCACGACCAGTTCCCACCGCTACAAGCAGAGGAACACGCATCTTCTCACTATAGAAACCTTTTTGTTTTTTGTTTTTTGCTTTTCTATTAGAGCCCTAGTTTAAGTAATTATTTGTAGAAACCCTGCTTTGTGTCTATTGGAGCCATAGTTTGAGTAATTATTTATAGATATTTTTCTATTATTGCAAACCTAGAGCATGGTTTGATTGTCTAAAAATGCGTAGTTGATTGCCTAACTCGAATGATGTTTTCAATTTAACAATGAATTACTTGCACACAATGTCGATACAAAAATGCATCGGTGTAAATCCAGTTGTTTACAAATTATACAACATTCCAATTGACTTGTGTGTCCCTTTCGCTCCCCTTAGAGTAATTGTAGCAGATACGGTAAACATGTGCGATCTGGGAAATAACTACCTGTTTTTGGTTTCGCGTTGAAAAAGTCATCTGAATAGACACAGAAAACACCATCTGGCCTGAGAAAAAATTCGGAGCCCCGCGAATTCACTCCAGCGCCCCGATATCCCCAGTCTGCGTGGTCGGCCCGAGGGTGCCCTATAGACGCGTGGGGGGGTTTGGCGGGAGGGACTTTTCAGCGTCACCGCTTCCTACCTCTCTTCTTCTGCCGCTTCATATCCGCCTCCCCTGCCGCCGTCCGGACTCGTCGCATCCAGTTTCGGCCCCAATGGACCCTACCGACCTCCCGCCGGTAACCAGAGATGCGGCATCGGCTCAATCGACGCCTCCCCCTCCACCGCCGTCTGGCATGCACACGGCGTTCGGCTCCCCAAGCCGGATTGCACCGTCATGAAGAGCAAGTGCGCGTGCCAACATGTTGTCACAGGAGGAGCGGCGGCCTCGTTGACCTCCTCCAGGTCGGCACAGAGCAGCGTCACCCGCACTCCAAAGAAGGTGAGGAAGCAGACGGGCGTGAAGGGCGTCCCCGCGCCGAAGAAGACAGTCTTCACCCGCCGCGCTCCGGCCATGCCTCCAGGTGCTCCTGCGTTGTTCCCCAATCACCCCGCCATCCCATGATTTGTTTGTGGAAAAAACGCAAGGTATGAAACAATCACGCCACCAACGTGTTTGCTTTCAATAGCCAATCTTGACATTACTTCTCGTTTTAGCTACAATTTGCATTCCGTCCCGACCTCGTTCACAGATTTGTTGAACGCAAATGCGGTGTTTTTATCGACTACACCACTTTGATCATTTGATGTTGAGAATGAAGGAGGGAACGATGAGGAGGGGGATGAGGGTGACTATGGTGATGATGAAGGTGAGGAGGTGGAGGAGATAGAGGAAGAGGCCTTCCAAGAATCTCAAGGAAAGAATCCGAGACCGAGAGCGGTGAATTATACGGAGGTTGAGGACGTCACCTTGGTGCGGGCGTGGGAGCTAGGGTCCCTCGATGCGGTCTTCGACAATGATCAACCGGGAAGCTCTATTGGCAAATGATTGAGGACAAGTTTTTCCAACTCCTGTCTCGACTAGCCAACCCAACTCCTCACACATATCGATCACTTCAAGACCGTCGGGATTCCATAGCCAATGGAGTGGATGTTTGGATCAAGTGTTGAATGAACCACCGAGTGGAGTCAACATTGATGATTATGTGAGTTCTTTTTGTGCATCTAAACTAATGCATTGTTTCATGTAGGATGATAGCAAGTGATCATATTCCTCACATTCATTTTAGAGTAAATTCCAGTTTTTATCCCCTAGTTTGATAGTTTTGACACCAATTACCTCATTTAACATTTTTTTCATCCATATTACCCCATTTAGCAAAAGTTTAGTCAGTTTTTACCCTTTTTTAAAAACGAGAGTCATTTGCTAGGTGAGTCCGTTTGTTAGATACACATGCATGGCCAAATTGGTCTGCTGGCTAAGTTGCGCTCAATTTTTATATACAGTCGTCGATTTTTTACACATCGTATGTACTCACTATTTTGATGCAGAAATCGATGATAGTGGACTGGTTGAAGTGTTGGCTAGCGATCTCGGAACTAGAGGCAGCGACCCGAGATGGTCATTTATTTTTTTAAGTGTTGGAGCCGTGCGTTTAGCCAACCGCAATATGTATGATGTTGTTGTCTCAATTGAAATCTACTCCTAAGTTCAGCTATCAAAATTAGCCACTTAAAACGTAAACATATATTCCACTTAAAATATTTTTTGCATGTAGAGCAGCGTCGTAGACGGCAAGGCCAAGGTACAATACTACTACTTGGTATGTAATGTAACTCAACCCTGATACACAATTACACAACATTGACATGCGACATATAGTGGGTGTTGTGATTATTTCTATCCGGGGGTCTGTGTTCAGGGTTTCTACGGGTAAAGAAAAAATGGAGAAAAATTTCTAACTGCACCCAAATAACAAATCACGTGCAAAATATCTTAGGGAGGGTAAAAATTGGCAAAACTCTCGCTAAATGGGTTAATATGGATGAAAAAATCTTAAATAGGGTAATTCGTGTCAAAAATATTAAACTTAGGGATAAAAATTGGAATTTACTCTTCATTTTAATGCATTGTTCCATGTAGGATCGTATTGCACACGAAAGGTGCAAAGACATGGTAGTATCAAAGGCAAAGCATTCACATATCACCATTGTTACAAGTTGTTGTTGGAATTTGGTGTATATTGGGCTGTTGGCCCATTAGACAAATTCTGAAAAAAAAATTGGCCCACTTGTATATGACAGCATATGGCTGTGCTAGTGGTGCTAAAGTTTAGTCCCACATTGCTACTTAAAGGTGAGTTGGACCATATTATATAGTAGAGTGTTGCACCACTCACTAAGGTGTAACAAGAAGAGTAGCCCTCGCGCACTCCTCCTCCGACGCCGCCCGCTCGCCTCGCCTCGCCTCGTGGCGACGCGCGCGCGCCGCGGGTTGCGGGAATCTCGCCGAGCCGAGCTTTATTTTGCTTGTTGGGAAAACTGATTATGAATCATTAACGGACGCGTTAATTACAGCCGTTTCCAGTTTTTGTGGACGTGGCTGTTACCGACTCGGACGTGGGCTGAGCCCACGATCCTCCTAACCTGCACTATAGAAGCATCCGGGCTAAACCTAATCGGTACCGAATCAATCCACATATGCGCCTACCTCCAGAACCTTGCGTCGCCGCTTTCGTCTTCTCCATCCCGGCTTGCGGCGTGCACCGCAGATCGGGACAGTAGGCCTCCGGAACCCCGCCTCTTGTGAACCTGTACGGGTGAGGGGCGATCAGGTTTTTGGGGAGCGCTCAAGCGCGACTACTGGCAACTACGACGTCGTCCGACGGCGAGTTCCCGAACGACGACTTCTTCCCGGACGTCAGCGACCTCTTCGACAACCACAACATGGGCGACGTTGCTGCAACTGCTACGGCTGCTATTCAGCCTACACTGTACGTGATAGTCAACTCTCTTTTTCAGATTATGCTAGAGTTTTTTATTCTAGTGTTTGGTGTAGATGTGATATGTTTATCTCCTATAGATGTAATCTGTTTATCTACTTTGTTGATCTGCATGATTGGTTTCACTACTGTCTGTATGATTATGATTTATCAGTTTATTATTCGGATTAAATCATATGAATTATTGCTTATATTTCCAACAATCCAAAAACCTGATTATAGGCAACTGAATTCCACTGGTGTAGCCGCGATTACTAGGCCGCCTCCTTTTGATGGCATGCATTATAAGAGATGGCGCAAGAGAGCAGTTCTCTGGTTTGAAAACCTAAACTGTTATAGCGCCACTCTTGGCAAGCCCGAAGGAGATCTTTCTGCTGAGCAGGAAGCGAGCTTTAAGAAAGCCGATACCATGTTTATGGCGGCTTTGTTCAGTGTTCTTGGGGACAATATTGTTGACCCTTATATGTCATTTGATAATGGCAAGGACGCGTGGGAAGAGCTCGAGGCCAAGTTTGGGGTCTCGGACGCTGGCACTGAGCTCTATGTCATAGAGCAATTCTATGACTACAGGATGGTTGATGAGCGCTCCATCGTTGAGCAAGCTCATGAGATACAATCACTTGCCAAAGAACTTGAGCAGTTCAAGTGTTCCTTACCGGACAAATTTATGGCTGGTGGCATTATTGCCAAGCTTCCTCCTTCGTGGAGGAACTTTGCTACTTCTCTGAAACATAAGAGATAAGAGTTTTCCATTACGGATCTCATTGGGTCTCTTCATGTGGAAGATAAGGCGAGAGCAAAGGACAAAACTGCTCGAGGACTTGACGGAGGTTCTACTGCCAATTTAGTGCAGAGGAAAAACTTCCAATCCCACAAGTTCAAGAATAAGAACAAAACTGAAGGAAAGGGAAAGTTCGATGGCAAGAACAAGGCCACGCACTCAACCAACTTCAAGAAGAAAAATGATAAGAGGAAAGGCTCTTGCCACGTCTGTGGTGATCCTGATCATTGGGCTCCTAACTGCCCTAATCGCTTTGACAAGCGTCAACATGGAAACAGCGGCAAGACCGCTAATATTGTTATTAGCGATACTGAGATGAAGGATGCTGGGTACGGTATTTTACCTACTATCCTTTCAGTGTGTCATTCTCCTGATTGGTGGATAGACACGGTGCTAATACACATGTATGTTCTGATATTTCCATGTTTTCCTCTTATCAGGTCTCAAGGACCTCTTCCGTGCTGATGGGAAACGGCTCACGTGCTTCTGTTCATGGCATTGGTACGGTAAATCTGAAGTTTACTTCGGGAAAGACCGTACAGCTGAAGAATGTGCAGCACGTTCCCTCCATCAATAAGAATCTCGTCAGTGGATCGCTTTTCTGTCGAGATGGCTTTAAGTTGGTTTTTGAGTCCAATAAAGTTATAATTTCTAAGTATGTACAATTTGTTGGAAAAAGTTATGAGTGTGGAGGTCTATTCCGCTTGTCTTTGTCAGACTCATGAACTAAAGTTATTAATCACGTTTGCAATGATAATGAGTCCAATGTTTGGCATTCACGACTCTGTCATATTAACTTCGGTTGCATGACACGGCTAGCCAATATGAGTTTAATTCCAAAATTTACCACTGTCAAAGGTTCTAAGTGCCAAGTTTGTGTGCAAGCAAAGCAACCCCGCAAGTCTCATACGGCTGCGGAACCGAGAAACTTAGCACCGCTAGAACTTATACATTCAGATCTTTGTGAGATGAATGGTGTGTTGACAAAAGGTGGAAAAAGATATTTTATGACGTTGATTGATGACTCCACTAGATACTGCTATGTTTATCTTCTGAAATCTAAATATGAAGCTTTGAACTACTTCAAAATCTATAAAGCTGAGGCAGAAAACCAACTTGATCTTAAAATCAAGCGGCTAAGGTCGGATCGTGGTGGAGAGTACTTTTCAAACGAATTTGATTTATTCTGTATGGAACATGGTATTATACATGAGAGGACGCCTTCCTACTCACCTCAGTCAAATGGGGTGGCCGAAAGGAAGAACCGCACTCTAACTGATTTGGGTAACGTCATGTTAGATACATCGGGTCTTTCCAAGGAATGGTGGGGTGTGTCATGTCCTAAACCGTGTTCCTATAAAGGATAAAACCATGACTTCATTTGAGGAATGGGAAAAGAAAAGGATTAAACTCTCTTACTTACGAACTTGGGGTTGTTTGGCGAAAGTCAATATTCCAATACCCAAGAAGCGAAAGCTTGGACCAAAAACCGTTGATTGTGTTTTTATAGGATATGCTTTTCATAGCATTGGCTATAGATTTTTGATAGTAAAATCTGAGGTATCCGACATGCATGTTGGTACAATTATGGAGTCGAATGATGCGACTTTCTTTGAGGACATCTTTCCTATGAAAGGCATGTCTAGCTCATCAAATCAGGAGATGACTAGTTCATCTAGTCAGGAATTTTCTATAATTCCTGAATCCACTATGCCGATAGAACACTCTGATGATCCTGTGGAGGATGACAATGAAGCTCCCAAAAGGAGCAAGAGACAAAGGACTGCAGAGTCTTTTGGTGATGATTTCATTGTGTATCTTGTGGATGATACTCCCACTTCCATTTCAGAAGCCTATGCATCTCAAGATGCTAACTACTGGAAGGAAGCTGTCCGAAGCGAGATGGACTCCATCTTAGCTAATGGTACTTGGAAAATCACTGATCGTCCTTATGGGTGCCAACCTGTAGGATGTAAGTGGGTGTTCAAGAAAAAGCTTAGACCTGATGGTACTATTGAAAAGTACAAGGCACGTCTTGTGGCTAAGGGTTATACCCAAAAGAAAGGTGAAGACTTCTTCGATACCTACTCACCTGTAGCCAGATTAACCACTATTCGAGTACTACTTTCCTTGGCTGCCTCACACGGTCTTCTCGTTCATCAAATGGACGTTAAGACAACTTTTCTAAATGGAGAGCTAGATGAGGAAATTTATATGGAGCAGCCTGGCGGATTTGTGGTAGATGGTCAAGAAGGAAAGGTGTGTAAGTTAGTGAAGTCTTTGTATGGTCTTAAGAAAGCTCCTAAGCAGTGGCACGAGAAGTTTGAAAGAACTTTAACTGCTGAAGGCTTTGTTGTAAACGAAGCTGACAAATGTGTGTACTATCGCCATGGTGGGGGCGAGGGAGTTATTATGTGTCTCTACGTTGATGACATATTGATATTCGGGACCAACCTCGCCGTTATCGAGGAGGTCAAAGAGTTCCTATCTCGCTCCTTTGAGATGAAGGACTTGGGAGTGGCTGATGTAATTTTAAACATCAAGCTACTAAAGGATGACAATGGTGGGATTACATTGCTTCAGTCTCACTATGTGGAAAAGATATTGAGTCGCTTCGGGTATAGCGACTGCAATTCTTCTCCAACGCCTTTTGATCCGAGTGTGCTACTTCGAAAGAATCGAAGGAATGCTAAAGATCAATTGAGATATTCTCAAATTATTGGCTCGCTCATGTATTTAGCCAGTGCTACTAGACCTGACATCTCCTTTACTGTAAGCAAACTGAGTCGATTTGTGTCAAATCCTGGAGATGATCATTGGCATGCTCTTGAAAGAGTTTTGCGCTATTTGAAAGGCACTGCGAGTTATGGTATTCACTATACTGGGTATCCTCGGGTACTTGAGGGTTATAGTGATTCAGATTGGATATCTGATGTCGATGAGATTAAGGCCACAAGTGGTTATTTGTTTACACTCGATGGTGGCGCTGTTTCCTGGAAGTCTTGCAAGCAGACCATCTTAACGAGGTCAACAATGGAAGCAGAACTCACAGCATTAGACACAGCCACTGTTGAAGCGGAGTGGCTTCGTGAGTTCTTGATGGACTTACCTGTGGTTGAAAAACCAATACCCGCCATCCCGATGAACTGTGATAATAAAACTGTGATCGTCAAAGTAAACAGTTCTAAGGATAATATGAAGTCATCAAGGCATGTGAAGAGGAGATTGAAATCTGTCAGGAAACTGAGAAACTCCGGAGTTATTGCGTTGGATTATATCCAAACATCTAAAAATCTGGCAGATCCCTTCACAAAGGGTTTATCACGCAATGTGATAGATAATGCATCGAGGGAGATGGGTTTGAGACCCACGCTATTAGTTGATCCCAGTGGCAACCCACTCTATGTGATCGGAGTGAATTAGAGATGAGAGACAAGCTGTTGGTCAGCTGAGAGGAGAGTATTCCCATATTATATTTACATCTCCATAAAGATGCAATACTCTCTTATTCTGCATGGCAGGTTGATATTTATCTTAATGTGTTCCAAGTGGCTTTTTATAAGCGTAGATGTTGTCCTGCAGAACATCTCTTGAGGAACACACCTATATGAGTCTGACTGTCAAACATCGCAGTCCGTGAGAGTTTGGTTCTCTCTAATAAACTCATGAAAGGCCTTGGAGTATGACGCATAAGCTCCAAACCGCGGGGAAGCCGACAGTAGCCCTGTACCGGTCTAGATTTTGTGTGAAACTAGCGCGCAGAAAACTTGTAGTTCAAGGCATAGTCCACTATTCAAGTTGCAAGCTAGTGCAGCATGGAATTTAACGTGGAAGTTCAACTTAACAGTCTCCACTACACACCGGTATATAAAACAATGTTCTGAAAGAAAAGTGATGTGATGTGCCAATAAGACTTTGTGGGGGATTGTTGGAATTTGGTGTATATTGGGCTGTTGGCCCATTAGACAAATTCTGAAATTCTCTTTGGCCCACTTGTATATGGCAGCATATGGCTGTGCTAGTGGTGCTAAAGTTTAGTCCCACATTGCTAGTTGAAGGGGAGTTGGACCACCTTATATAGTAGAGTGTTGCACCACTCACTAAGGTGTAACAAGAAGAGTAGCCCTCGCGCACTCCTCCTCCGACGTCGCCCGCCTCGCCTCGCCTCGTGGTGACGCGCGCGCGTCGCGGGTTGCGGGAATCTCGCCGAGTCGAGCTTTATTTTGCTTGTTGGGAAAACTGATTATGAGTCATTAACGGACGCGTTAATTACAGCCGTTTCCAGTTTTTATGGACGTGGTTGTTACCGACTCGGACGTGGGCTGAGCCCACGATCCTCCTAACCTGCACTATATAAGCATCCGGGCTAAACCTAATCGGTACCGAATCAATCCACACACGCGCCTACCTCCAGAACCTTGCGCCGCCGCTTTCGTCTTCTCCATCCCGGCTTGTGGCGTGCACCGCAGATCGGGACAGTAGGCTTCCGGAACCCCGCCTCTCGTGAACCTGTACGGGTGAGGGGCGATCAGGTTTTTGGGGAGCGCTCAAGCGCGACTACTGGCAACTACGACGTCGTCCGACGGCGAGTTCCCGAACGACGACTTCTTCCCGGACGTCAGCGACCTCTTCGACAACCACAACATGGGCGACGTTGCTGCGACCGCTACGGCTGCTATTCAGCCTACACTGTACGTGATAGTCAACTCTCTTTTTCAGATTATGCTAGAGTTCTTTATTCTAGTGTTTGGTGTAGATGTGATAGGTTTATCTCCTATAGATGTAATCTGTTCATCTACGTTGTTGATCTGCATGATTGATTTTACTACTTTGTGTATGATCATGATTTATCAGTTTATTATTTGGATTAAATCATATGGATTATTGCTTATATTTCTAACAGTTGCTTGAGAAGAGTGACAAATGGAGGTTGCGGGACCAAGAAGCACCTCCTAAGAGAGGGGCCATGATCCAGTTGGATGATAATGAGAGCGACGAGGGTGGAAAGAACAAGAACAAGCCCGATGAAAACAAAAAGGCGAAGGAGAAGCTAAGGATTGCGGCTGAAGCAACAAATTTGAGTTGCAAAATAGATGAGATGGTGAAGTATAAGGAGTTGTTAATGACCAAGATATTGGAAGCCAAAGTGATGTTGGCACGGGAGAAACATGAAATGAAACAAGCATAGTGGAAAGAAATATGTGAAGATGACAAACGTAAGGCCCAGTTGGAGGAGAGGAGAGTCAAAATCAAGGAGTATAAGGCTAGGAGGGAGCTCATGGTCAAAGAAAAAGACAAAATGGTTAGGTTGAGGGAATCATATTACTTTACAAAACCCCAATTGAAGGAACTTTTCTTCAAAAGTACACAACGGTTGAGGGTAAGTTGTTTCAGATTACTCAAATGTCAGGTTTTAGGTTGATTCACAGTGTTTCAGACATGTTGGTTCAAATTGTTTAGAAACTTAGTAAAACTTTACAAACTTTGATTTAGGAAAAAGCTTATTAATGTTCATTATACTTTGAAATAGAGGGAGTAAGTAATTAAAACAAGTCAACCACTCTAATAACTAAAACAAATGAGAAATTAAAACAAGTCAACCACTCTAATTAACTCAACTTTGTCTAGATACACATGTATCTAGATATGTTTTAGTTTGTAGCGTGGCTAGAAAAAACCGAGTCGATTAATTTGAATTAATTTGGGACACGAGGGATTTTTTTGTGAGATGCTTATTCTATAGAATTAGTCATTCACTCAATGCATAAAAGTGATAATACCATTACTTGTTTTATCTTTATTTATCCATTGGATAATCATGCCATTAGACACAACCACACGTTCGTGTACATAGCATAAGGAAATCTCCAACACATGACCCAAACATACTTGGTCATCTGATTTGGTCCGACCGGACAAGGAGACCGTGAAAACCCGCCCCAGTGGTGCGACCCAAACGAACCGACACATGGAGATCGGCAGTCGCCGCTGCCAACTCTTGGCGCATCTGCCAAACTACCCCGCGTATCCCCGTTGCGCGCCTTTCTAGGTTGCATTCCTAGACCAGGAGCACGAGGCGCGGTGGCGGTCCTCGTTCATGGGTGACTTCTAGCCGGAGGTCAACCACCAGGTGCCGGAGATGGACGACAACGACTCGGATTGGGAGCCCTTGCTGTCGCATGCCATTCCTATTGAGGAGAACCGCAACGATTCGGCAGACTACGATGGCGGCACAGCAGTATAAGCCACCTCCGCCCAATCGCCACAACATCAACCTGCACCTGCGTGGCCTGGGCAACATGCGTGAGGCCATGAGGAGTGGCATTCCCCAACGCAGTGGCAACACATGCCGGTGCAATGGCCCCTGGTGTCATGGTCACCTCCGTCGTTCATTGACCTCTCCTAGGACGAGGACGAGTAGACGGTGCCACCGTGTACGTCTAGGGTTTTATTTTTTATAGTATGTTTTTAATGTTTTCCTAACTAAATTAAGCTTGTTTAAAATAAAATATTATGATTTTTGTTTTGGATCGAGCCGTTGGGAGGTAGCCCTGACCTAAACAGACAGTGAATCTTCTATCCGTGGACCGACCCAAACGGACCAAAATAACATATTTAGTATCCGAAATGAATCAGCCGCTAGAGATGCCCTAATCATGGACACACATCTATGTACCATTTGGAGGCAGGCAGATGATATTGTCGCTTCTAGTGTGGGCACGATATTGTCCAGCAGCAACGAAATTTTAAAATGTGGCATGCAAAGGTGTAGATCACGATAACGGGAGGTGGGGTCAGCCCGTGAGAATATGAAGTATATCCATCTAGACCGAGTACACCTATATATGGAGGTATACATAGCTTGGATATGAGTTTCGACGGGTTAAAAGAAAACAGGCACATACAAACTTAAGTTTGAGGAGAGAAGGGACACCGAAGCACACCTCCTTGAGCATTTGACTTTCTAAAAGGGAAGTAAAGAGTCTGGTCTTGTAACACTTTTGGACTTTAGATTTAGAGTACATATTCAGGTGGAATTTCATCCCACCATCATACGATAGTTAACGAGGATATAATTCATCATTCGTAATTACAAATTGAAACAAGTCGAAAGAGGCAAATAACATAACAAGACATTGAAAATTATTAAGAAGCTGAAATCAATGAGATAGGCAAACAGCTTAGCAAGTCATTAAAATAAAGACAGACATCAAATATTGAAACATGCCTTTGTCGATCTCTCTCCCTAATTGATTGATTGTAACCGTCGGTCTCGACCCTATATATCAACAATAACCGGTGCGAGTCCAAGCATCGTTCCACAAAAATCAATAGTCACATTGTGTCCTACATTTCTAGATAGAGGGTGTACCATGTAACATGCTCCACCTCATAAGATTTGTACGATAGTACTATATATATACTTTGGGCCAACCAAGAGTATAGATAAGTGTAACTCGTAAACAAATTGTTGATGTAGTAGTACAAGTCTTCGACCAACAAGGGTAAAGCCTGGCGTAATATATAGATAGGCACACATTATTTTTAGACAAGATGTGATAAAACCATAACTATCGGGATGAGGGTTTACAAAAGAGTGTGTTGTGTGTTAGTAAACTGAAATCATCAGTCGACCAGCTGTCTCCAGAGCCGTCGAATATCACTTAGATATTGACCATTGATAAATGGAGCATCAAACCTTCGCACTCAATATTTTCTGCGTACGAATGGAACATCCTTTGGGATATTTCTATCTATGGTCCGCCATAGTTGTGTGAAAAATGGTGTAACATTTCGAACATGCCCATGTAGCAAAAAATCAACGAATGCAACTTGCCCATTAAGAGCAGAAAAACCACCAAGGAAAATTGATTGGAACATATACAAGATGAAAATTCAGCGAATACGAAACACGAAATAAACTTTGTAGCACGAAGACATCATCTCTAACATACACCCATGATCATTACATGTCACACATATGTAAGCAATAGAGGACATACGAGTTTGCAACCAATAAAAACACTACTTGCAGCATAATAAACCCAAAGTTACAAATCCCCACCACCAATAATGGACCCACCGACCTCATTGTCCCCTAGACTTACCGACAACAAATCAGTCTTGTCGAAGCCCTTCAGACTCCATATCGGGCCACCCCAAACTGATTTCTATAAGCCCGTTGTCTTCCCTTGAGGTCGTATCCATGGAGAAGTTCTATTTGTAGATTCATGCATGGTTATCATTTGGACGAGTGGGTTGGGTGGGGAAGAGGTGCTGGGAGAGGCATAAACGGTGTAATAGTCATGGGAGGAGGAATGATGAATTAGATAGATGTGAGGAGCACGAGACTCCAGGGAAAAGGAGTCATGGGGCTTCGTGGGAGAGAATAGAAGCTAGCTGTGAGGGGATGCACCGCATGGGGATACTACTGACCGACCCCCTCGATCAATTGGTTGAGGGAAATCATATTACTTTACAAAACCCTAACCGAAGGGACTTTTCTTAAAAAAAATGGTTGAAGGTAAGTTGTTTCACATAATTCAAATCATAGTAAAACTCTACAAACTTTGCTTTATTAATGTGCACTATACCATTTTTGCGAATAGGTATCTGGCATTAAAAGAAACATCGAGCAGTACAAAGCAGCTCAACCAAAACGAAAATTACATCGAAATCCTTGAGAAGCCCTTCATCTTGAACCTCCATACCGTGTCGGTGGTGCGTTGCAGCTGCCACTCCTCTCTGATCCTGCTGACGTTGTTGGTTGCAAACAGAAAGTCGTCGAACGGGTCAAAAATATCATATCCGTCACGGAGACGAAGAAGAAAGATGAACTGGAGGAAATAAGAAACTAAAAAAGTCAACCACTCTAACAACTGAACAAGCCACCGGAAACAAATAAGAAATTTTATAAAGTCAAATAGGCAAACAGCTGAAGAAGCCTTAAAAATGAAAACATATCCCTTCATAGTCGAATCTTAACGCTTTTTAGTGTGCAAAACCAAAACCGAGTCAATTAATTTGGGACAAGAGAATTATTTGTTTTTTTGTGAGAATTATTCGGTATCTTCCATACTTGGACTTCTACAGAATTAGTCATTCACTAAATGTAGAAAAATGATAATACCAGCATACAACATTCTGTATCTTCCATACTTGGACTTCGGTATCTTTTTTTGCCGATTGGATGATCTTGTACAACGTTAGCGCAACCACACATTCGTGTAGACTAATCACGGACACACATTCATGTACTGTTCGCAGGCAGCAAACGATGTTGCCACTTCTGGTGTGAGCAGTGGGCACGGCCGTAGTTTGTTGCCCTCGATAGCGCCTGGGGTGCTCCTCCGCGACAACCCAACTCACCTCCCTTGGCAAGCAGAACCCAGTTCCTGCTCACGAAGAGACGTAGACGAAATATTGATTTAGGCTCCCGTTGGCTATTGTACCGGTGTAGTAGTGATTCCTTCCGGGTGCATGGTTTTTTCTCCTTTTCCGATTCCCTTTGTTTTCTTTTGTTCTAAGATTTCAGTGGTGTATGTATCTTGGGCAATTGACTTTTTGAAAGGGAAGGAGTCTAGTCTTGTAACACTTTTGGAGTACATATTTCAGGTGTGAATTCCAGCCCACCCTAGTAACACTTTATTTATATCTAAAGATGATTCATCATTCATAATACAGTACGAAACTGAAACAAGTCAAAGATGCAAACAACTTAACAAGCCATTAAAATAAAAACAGACACCAAATATAGAAAGGAAAACGATGATACTTCCGTAGTTGTGCTACTTTGCTATCCTATCCTTTTTGGTTGCATTGCACGCCACCACAACCACGGGAGTTCGTGCAGACTAGTCACGGACGCACATTCACGCACAGTTTGGAGGCTACCACGATGTCGGCCGCTCAGCAGCGCGCTTCCGCCCTGTGACGATCGAGTGCGGTGCCGTTCAGGCCAAGCAGCTGGCGAGATGGCGCGAGAACGGAAACAGCCAGATCTGTATGAGCTGCGCGCCTTCCTTGGCCGACCCGAAGGCCCACTCCTCCTCGACACGCCTCTGCGCCATGTCGAACGCGACGAGCTTCCCTGGCGTCCACAGGTACACCACCTCCCTGTCCGGGTGGAACGCCATGAACAGGAATGTTGGTGGAGCAGTGTCCTGCAGCAGCAGCAGGGACGACTTGCCGTCGTCGGGGACGAGGTCAGAGATGCCCAGCTCGTGCTTCAGCGTCCACTCGGACCTGCCCGCGTCCACGAGCTCCCAGAACCTGAGCCGCGACCCGTCGCTGGACGCGTAGCGGAGGCGGCCCCGGCAGTGGCCCGCGCGCGCCCGGTAGCTGACGGGCGCCGGGAGCGCGGTGACCGCGCACGCCATGGTGGCGAGGTCGATGCGGACGACGTGGCCCGTGTAGGCCAGCACGTGGAGCGCGCCGCCGTGGCAGTGCATGGTTGCCGACATCGCGTCGGAGTCGAGGCCGAAGTCGAGCGCGTGCTCGCGCCACGCGCCGCGCTCGGAGTCGAACACCTCGACGGTGGCGCCCCGGGGCAGCCACCCCGTGAAGCAGACCACCCTGTAGTGCGGCGACAAGCAGGGGTCGAAGGAGAGGACGGAGAGCAGCGTCTTCTTCGTTGGCGACGGGAGCGCCGCCCAGCGGCGCGTCGTCGGGATGACGACGTGGAACGCCTGGCGCGGCGACGACGCGTAGTAGAGCAGGAGGCCGTTGCAGCCGTCGATGATGCTCGACGTGCCGTGGCACGGGAAGAATGCCATGTCGTCGGCCTCTGCCACTCCGCCAGTGCCGGTCTCGCCGGAGGAGGATGAGGCGCAGGCGTACGTGTAGGCCTGCTGCCTCCCGCGGCTGGCGCCGTCGCGTGGGGCGTCGTGGAAGAGCACGCCGGACGTGATGAGCGGGAGCCTGCGGCGGAGGTAGTCGGCGGCGATGAGGCCGCGCCAGGTGGTGGACACGCACTGGAACCGCGCCAGCGACTTGTGCGGCAGCCTGACTAGGATCTCACTGAGCACGTCCTCGCCCATTTCGCCGGCGTCCATCTCTTCCTCCAGTACGGTAGTAGTGGCCTCCCCTCCTCGCAAATTAAACAACCACACGATCGATTACAGGACCTACACACAACACTAGCTACCTGCACACCACACCTGACCGCAACAAGGAACAAATATAAGGCTCGGGCTCTCCGTCAAGGAAAGCAGGATGGCGCCACGACCAGCAGGTAGCGAATGTCTGTTGGCCTGATACGGCTGCAGGTGCTAGAGCGCTTGTGATCTGAAATGAATTTCGATCAGGTAGTAGTGGCAGTGTCGTGCTAATATAAGCTTGTGGCTGGCGGGGAAATGTATGGGCGCGTCGCGTGCTGGATATATACACGCGGCTAGCTCTTGCGCTTTTGTACATGCATGCGGCCGGCGCTGGTTGTCGATCGTGCCGTTTTCGTCGACAACTCCCGTGGTCGGTAACTGCTGCCTCACCAGAGGAATCTTGGACGCGAGGTTCACATCGTAGTACTAGTAGAAAGCAAGGAAGGAAGGAAGACTACTGTCTTATCCTCATGAATTTCGGTGCGCTATAGATATACGTAGATAGATTGTCAAAAGGAGAAGGAAATCGTGCGTGCGGTGAAATCTACACGATACGGACGCAAACGCAATCAAGCAAGCAAGCGAGCGAGCGAGCGAGCACTTCCTGATGGACATGCGTTGAAGCAACCCGTCAGTCCACCGGCCACGCATGTGAGGCGTCCACGTAAAACACTTGGAAGGCGACCGAAGCTGCTGCCATCTGGCACAACCGGATCGTCATCGTCAGACGACGACGCAGCTACTAGCCTACATTCGTATACGTGCAGATCCTCCTCTCTCAAAAATATACTACTACTAGTACTACTATAAGCAGGACAAGACAGCACAGGCAAAGCACTAATTCGGGTGCTTAAACAATCCTTTTTATGGCTACTATTTTGGGGTGGAATAATGCTTCAACATGCTTGGAGGTACTATATGTTGCTTGGACGCCAATGTTTGTTATCGGATTTCTCGCGCTAAAGCTGAAGCGGTCGCTGTTGATCCGGCCAAGGAAGGAATCTGGGAGACGACTCGGTCGCAGCAATTGTCCCGGACGCGGGTTCCACTTACTAGCCACTAGGACTCCTGACAATGATTTTTCTTCTTCTTGCGATTATATATGCCGACCTTGCTTTGAGATCGGTGAGAGAATAATTAGCAACGGATTGGTCGGCGCGTTGCCTGGTGGAGCAAGCAACAAAGCCCCTGAGTGCGTGTTTATCATTAGCTACGCTGACGCTGCTACTGCTGCTAGCTAGCTTTGTGTGGATGCCACTCCAATCGATCTCCTTTCCGCCCAACTGAGTTAGTTTGGTGCGCAGCACGACCATGTGGACATCGATCTCTGTCGCAGAAGGATACGCCTGAGCATTCCTTGGAGCGTGCAAGTGCCCTGCCGTTCCATTCCCGGCACCTGCGGTGTGTGAGGCGTTCACTCGTCACCCTGCCTGCTGCCATGCGCGCATCACATGACACATGGTAGTGATGCCGACTGAAGCTTGGGGAAGGCGTGTCAGGACTGTCAGCCCGAGGAAATCATCCAAGCAATCATGGATGGCTTATTCAGTACTATTCACGATGACAATCACGCGGGGTAACAGAGCTCGGGCAACTTCGCTTTCTTCAGAATGGAGCTGAACTTATATCATATCCGTGATGAGAAGACCAAAAGTCCCTCTCACGTTGCCAATGGGCCGGGAAGCCGGGCTTTGCTCCTCGGAAGAATTGACCAACTCAGTAGGGCAACAGAAAAACCAGTGGCGGACGCAGGAAAAAAAATTGTAGGGTAGACAAGTTGTGGAAGCTCCTGCCCTAGCGGCCTTCTCTTTCGCTAGTGTGCGCACTGGTGGTGGTGCTGCCTGAGCTGGTGGTGCTCCCCGTTGCTGCAAGCGGCGGTCTGAAAAGTGATTAATTGTTCAAAAGATTTATGGACAATTAATAGGCTAATCTGGAAAGTGATTAATTGTTCAATACGTAATAATCAGCCTATTAATTGTTCAATAATTACTATCTCTTGATCGATAGTAACAGCCGCACGTATTTAACCGTGATTAATTTCCAGATTAGTTTGTTTAGAGGGATGAAAAAGAGGGACCATTTGCTTTCCTATGATTGTGGCAATCAATTGATTGTGATAAATAATTTTTCCCAATTGTTGGTTACCAACAATCTGGAGGGCGGTGGGTGATCTGATGGCTATAATTTTTCCAATTTTTGATGATTATATTTAATGGTCATGATTCATCCAATGTTTGATCCCGAACCACCAATTTCCATTTAATAGTAAAGATACTTATTCTATGTTGTATCCTTGTTGTAAACTAGCTCTGATTAACGCTAAAAAGTGCCCGGTGGCCATTTTGTCAAGACGAGCCTCCGATTGCTGGCCATCTGATTCTTTGATCGTGAGCCGCCCGTCCGAACATGACATCTAGCGATAGTGGACATTTCCACCATTTTTGGGCCCGCCACACGTGAGGGGGGAGGGGGGATGTTGTGAAGATACGTGCAGGAGGAGTGGTGGCTCGTGTTCCTCATTCCACTCTCGGTAAGGGATCCATAGTGAGTGAAGGCTAGATAACTCTCGTGTTACTGATGGGTATATTTTGGTAAACAAAAAAGTTACTCATCTCTAACATGTGATCCTTGGGTAAATTTTATAGTAGTGGATAACTTAAATATTATTGGATGGATAACTTATATGCCCAAGTCCTGATAACTCGCATACAATGGATGGATAACTTTTGGTCAAAAAAAAAGTTGTCGGAACATACCAACATGTAATCTAGTTTCGAAGATCTTGTCTTGACTAGCCTAACGGTGAAAACGGATCTTAATTTTGACAAATGGTTTGACCTAGAAAACATTTTAAATTTTTGTATTTGAATTGAGCTGGCTAATCAAAAATCTTGTCTTTTAGTGTTAGCAAGTTACGGTGCATGTGCAAACGCCCACCAAATTTTAACTTTCTCGGACCGTATACTATGAAGCAATGTCCTAGTATTATACACTAATATCATATGTATGATACTAATATTATGATACTCCCACTCTGACCAGCCTTTAGACCCGTTTTTCAACTTCTAAAACAGATTCTAGGTCCAGAACAGCAGAATCCCCAAAAAAAAGGGTTTAGACTTTGGCCCGCTTATTTCTACCGCGAATCCATTTTCCTTCATAGAACGAGAAGCGGCCGGCGACCTGCTCCTCTAGCGATTCCCGGGATTTTCAGCTGGAAAACGAAACGGTATCTTGAGAAGCCCTTTTTGTTGGTGGAATTTATGCAGGGCTTCCACTGCGGACAGGAAATTGGCCGTATCATTTCGTTCGACTCCACGCACGTCTCTGCAGCGCGTCTTTTCCTATCATCTGCCACGCATGGTCAGTTGTACTGCATCCTTGTAAATTTCAGTTATCTACTAATGATTCATAACGTATTGCTAGTTAATGGTGAGTACATGTGAGTTATCATAAACTTTTATTATCCTAAAATGTTATTATTATAAATTATATAACTAATGGTATCATCTCATTTGACTTTTTTTTAAATATTTCTTATTCTTTTCTAGCTTATTATATACTCTCTCCAATCTAAATTCAAGTTTTTCTAGATTCGGATGTATCTATCACTAAAACATGTCTACATACATAAATCTAGACAAATTTGAATTAATTAATTTGGATCGGAGGAAGTACTTACAAACTAGCATACATATAAAATTTAGGGACATTATAGATATTTCACAACTCAACACATCAAACAAGCCAAATATCTAGAAACTAAAAAAATTAGAAGGAACTAGATTCTATAAGCTTCTCCCATCATAGCTTTTTCCTAAAATCTGTCAAAAACTTGTTTTTATAGAATCACAAGCTAAAAAGAAGTCGGCCTTACACATCGGCGGACGCGGGGGATTCGGATTTTGGTCAGTTAGAGCATCTCCACTCGTTGGCCGAACCCAGACCGAAATCCGGACCAAACTTCGACCAGACGGCGCAAGTTTTCGGCCTGGGTACGCCCAGTTTCCTACTCGCGTACCCAGGCCGAGTTCCTGGGTCGCCCGTTTCCGCTAGAATTCGGCTCAAATTCGGCTAAAGTTCGTCCAAATTTTGGCATAGTTCGTCATATGATGAATACATAACACTATAAGACCAATATTCAACCAAATTTTAAACAGAGTTTGGCATACTGTAAATATAGTTCGGCCTGTAATAAAATTACAACATATTTCGGCCAAGTTCGGCCAGTTCATGCTCAACATCTACGTCATGTTGCCCCTGCGTGTCCATAGGTGCTCGACAAGATCATCCTGCAGCTGTTGATGCATCGCCGGATCTCGGATCTCCCGACGCATTGCGATGAAGGCAACCCATGTTGGAGGCACCTGATGATCAGGCTCGGCAAGAGGACCCTGTAGATGGTATAGCTCGTCCTCCTCGAGCAAACTCATTGGATCCTTCTTCTCATCCTCAATGATCATGTTGTGCAAGGTCATACAACAGTTCATCACTTCCCACATCTGATCTTTCGACCAGGTCATAGCAGGAAACCGGACAACTGCAAACCTCTGCTGGAGCACACCAAATGCCCGCTCCACGTCCTTCCTGCAAGCTTCCTGTTCCTTGGCAAAGTGAGAATGCTTGGGGAGCATTGGGCCTGAGATAGTCTTCACAAATGTTGGCCATCTTGGATAGATGCCATCTTCTAGATAGTATCCCTTGTTATAGTGATGCCCGTTGATCTCAAATTCCACAGGGGGAGCATGACCCTCAACAAATTTGGAATAAGACAGTTGAGGGGTTGAGGACGTTGATGTCGTTGTTCGATCCTGCCATGCCAAAGAAGGAGTGCCAGATCCAAAGATCATGTGTAGCAACTGCCTCAAGTATCTCAGTACATCCTCCTTTGTGGCCTTTGTATTCCTTGCCATTTAAATGGACAGTTCTTCCACTCCCAATGCATGCAATCTATGCTTCCAAGCATACCAGGAAAATCCTCTACTTTCATTGGCTGCGAGGATCCGAGCAGTGTCTTCAGCAGTGGGTGATCTCAAGTATTCTTTCCCGAACACTGCAATCACTGCCATGCAGAACCTGTACAAGCAATCAAGGGCGGTGGACTCGGCGATGCGGAGATAGTCATCGGCACTGTCAGTCGGCGCTCCATATGCAAGCAACCTCATCGCCACGGTGCACTTCTAAAGCGAGGAAAACCCAACCAAGCCGGTGCAGTCCTTCTTGCAAAGGAAATATGGGTCGAACTCCCGGATGGCATGCACGATCTTGAGGAAGAGCTTTCGGCTCATCCTGAAACGGCGGCGAAACACGTCCTCTCCATGGAGTGGCTGGCCGGCGAAGTAGTCGGCGTACAACATGCAATAGCCCTCTATCCTCTGTCTCGCCTTGCACTTCATGCGACCTGGCGCCGAACCACCACGCTTCGTCTTCGCCATCTGCATGTATAGCTGGGCGAGCGATGCGAGAATCTGCAAGTGCTCTTCACTTTCGGTGACCTCGGCGCTCTCCTCCTCCAGGAGTTCGGTGAGCAACTCCTCGTCGTCGGAATCCATGGCGAGTATCTCTCCCTCGTCAGAGTCAGTGGACAGTACCTCGTCGCCGTCGGAGTCCATGGCTGAATCCGGCAAAATGTCGAACACCTGGCGGGCGTGGTGGTGGGCGCACCGAGCCGAAGCACAGCTACGGCAAGGGTAGGTCGGTGAAAGCGGCGGCGACTGAGGCGTGGGGCTGGGCGGCAACGACGGCGAGCGTAGCTAGAGGCGTGGGTATGTCTCGGCGCGAGGGAGCTCCGCCGACGAAGTCATGGCGACAGAGCTCTCGCGGCAGTCTGGGCGAGTGGAGTGGGTGGAAATGGGACTGTCTCGCCGACAGAGCTGGCCCACGCCCTTTTTTGCGGCGTCCGACGTCCCTAGGGCGTACCCGGGAACCTGGGTTCGGCCTGGGTAGGCCGGACCAAGACACGCCAAAATCCGGACGAAAACAGGTCCCTGGGTACGCGACTAGACCGATTTTCGGCGTCCGGACTGAATTTCGGCGTCTGGACCGGCGTTCTGGGTAGGGTAGGCGAGTGGAAATGCTCTTACCCAAACCTGGCCAACAGGCCGCCATTTGGCGGGCCAACCCGTGAGCACGCGAGGAAAGCCCGGCACAAGCCCGGCCTGGCCCGTGACGTGCCGGGCCCGTGCCCGTGCCGCGGCCTCAGGCACGCGGGCCGGCCCGGCACGGCCCGTCAAGCTCGCATGTGGTGAGAATTTATGAATATTAGGCAAAAAATTGTCCCAGGGGGATCGAATTCACAACCTTACTCTCCAGATTCAGTCCCTCGACCAACACACCAATCAAACTTAGCTGTTCTATGGGAGACACGCACCCTTTTATATGTTAAATGGACGGGCCAACGAAAAAAGCCAACAGGCCCGCGTGCCACACGTGCCACGGGCCGGCCGGGGCCTCGCGGCCAGGCCCCGTGCTGGCCCGGTACGGCCTGCCAGGCCACGTCGGGCCGTACCGGGCCTGGGCCGTGCCAGGCCGGCCCGTTGGCCAGATTTGCTCTTACCCCTCATCCGCGTGAGAGCAAGGTGGCCCACATATGTTTCTCCTCGATCTGCTAACCATGTCCGACTTCCTCTCAAAAAATAAATGCTAACCATGTCCGACGGAAAGGGGCACAAGACGCTACCAGACCTAAATCGACTCAACGGCGCCGCCTCCCCTTGCGGAAGGGTCGCGTCTGTCTCGTCTCTAACAGCAGGCGACGACCAGGACGGAGGGCCGAGGCGCCGGTGGCGCTGGGTGACGGAGGGCCGAGCCGGCCTGCCGGAGACTGGCTCATCTTGCACGCCGGCGCGCCGTTCAGCTCAGCAGCGGCACGGACTCGCAGTCGCGGGCGCCCAACTGCCCAAGGCAGTTCGATCTGCATCGTGCAGCTAGCCCTCCGCGTGCCTCCGGGCTCCGGCCGTCCGACGAGCAACCTCCTGGTAATTCCTTTCGTACAGCCCATGTCCACACTATCAATTTAATTTCTTGAATCTTGTCCCGATTCTTACATTTTAGATGGCAGTTGTGGTAGATGGTTTAGGAGAGAGTATAATTGACTTCTAGTCCAAAGGGCAACATGGCTTTAGGAGAGAGATAGGTTCACATCTTGGATATAGTTGATTCATTAGGACTTAGGAGTGGGATCTGCTTCATCTTATTTGGGCATGGTACATGTCTTAATGTCTATTTGGAAATAGTTCCATTCTTCATGCCTTTGGAGGATGGGACCATATCATTCCTTACTTTGCATTCATTTTAAACCAGAACTGTTATCTTTAGTACTTCAGTACATTCCCCCTCCCTGTCATCAGTCTATTTCTTGCTATTTCCATGTCCACCGTGGCATCTGTTATTTTCTGTAGCCTTAATTAGAACAACTAGGAATTTCAAATGCATAATTAAAAAAAGGAGTTTAAACATGTCCCGCTTAAACTTAGAAGCCAAATTCATATCCTTAACTCATACTTTGCTGTTATGTTCTATGTAGGCAGAGTCACTGGTAGACTTACTATGTCTAGCAAGAGTAGCAATATGCAGCAGCTAGTTCCAATGGCACCACCAGCAAGGGTTTCTGGTGGTGACAGCGGGAAGGAACTGATGGCAAAGGCTTCTGGTGGGGGCAGTGGGAAGGAGCTGGTGCTGGCGGAGGGTGGAGGAAAGAACTCGGGAGGGGTCAAGCTGCGGGAGGACGAGGAGGATCTGGAGGTCAAGCTGAGGCGCATCATGGAGCATGTCCCTGTCCGTGTCAGCAATACCTCTGGGTCCTCTGCTGGCTCTGGCTCTGGCGATTTCCACCAGGTAATCCCCCCTCCCCCACCCACCCACCCTCTCACATGCAGAGAATTCACCTAAAATGAGTGTCAGATTGAACCAAAACATTTCACTGTTTTCTGTATTATGCAAAGAAGACTTACCTGTAACTCTACATGGTGGCTATAATGAGATTTATTTGCAAATTAGCACTTGAGTAGATGATTGAAATGCTTTGATGGAAGTTACCATTTTATTGATTTTTTCCTGCATTTCATTTGAACATAAAATTTCGATTCTTAATGTGGTTCTTTGGTGTCTATATAGAAATACCATGTTGCTTGCATCAAATCTTGTATGTACACAAAAAACATTACCTGTTAATTGCTGTTTCTAAGAATACTGAGAGGGACTTGAGTAAAGTTTGTTTATGTTGCAATGTTGGCTTTACCAAGATAACACAATGTTTAAATTACTCTCGTTTCTTGAATATCGAGAGCACAAGTTGGTCTGGTTATTAATGTACTACTATTGAATATGAAAAATGAAAAGAATATTTTGCTGGCATCACTTCATCAGTGGGAGGTTATAAGGCTGACAAATGGCTACTCTGTGATGCATGGTGAAAGTCGATTAAATTATGATGAGATATAAGAGAAGGGGTCAGATACAAGATCTTTGTATTTATGGTTGAACCAGTAATCATAGACATTGTCACATCATGATTCAAAGTTCCAGTGGCTTATGAGCGCTGAACTAAAAGGAGGGCCAGAATAGCTACCAGCCCACCAGGAGAAGATTTAATGGTTTGCATGGATGCTATTTACTTTTAGGGTAGCTTCCTTAGGTACTTGAAGAATTCAGAAAAACTAGGATGCTAGTAACAAACAAGAACCAATATAGAAATTAGATCTTTCATAATCTGTATGAGGTTCTAAGTCTCTCGCTTGTCGGATGTTCTAGAGTATAGGGGCTCATTTTTTTAATCGACATGTTTCTAGTGTGATCAGTATTGGCATAATCAGTAATGACACATAATGTGAATCCTATTGATAGTCATTATTATGTAATTTATGTTAAGTGTCACCTGATGAGATAGATGTCGAAGATTACAAGACATGCATAGACAGTGACACCCTCATTTTTTGGATGATGGTATTTTTTGTGTTCGAAATCTACATAATGATCTCTCTCCTTGCATAGTTTCAACCTTCCAACCTGTAACTGGAAACTGTTGAATTTGTGATATCACTGGATGATAGATATTTAAGGCTAGTTAAACATTTGATGTGTGGTGTAGCTTGAAGAATTTTCTTCTGCCAACGTAAAATAAATTGCTATATTGCTCCTTTTGATGACAACTTATGTAGCCATGCGCTGCTGCAGCTAAGTGTGTGTGTGCTTGTGCGTATGGCTCCTAGCTTATTTCACACCGCTCTGTTTGTTACTCCTGACTCTTCATTTGAGTTATGGAGTACTGCTGTTGACTTGTGGACACAAACGTAGTTTAACTTTTAAACTGCTATTGACTTGTGTTTGGGTTCAGTTAGATGCATACAATCACTGCCAGTGACTATCTCACATACTTGTATGTATCAGGTTGCATCATACATTCATAGCAGCTGAAAATCATGAGTTATGTATTACTCCCTCCGTCCTAAAAAGGATGTCACAGATTTCTTTAGATTCGCTTGTATCACGTATAGATACATGAGAATCTAGAAAAATCTGCGACATACTTTTTTGGGACGGAGGGAGTAGTTCCTGTGATTCCACCGTTCACTGGGTTTAGAGCAAACCCGTGATACAAGCAAATTTAGAAAAATCTGCGACATACTTTTTGGGATTGAGGGAGTAGTTCCTATGGTTCCACCATTCACTGGGTTTAGAGCAAACTTTTTATGTGTTCTTATACCATCTTATTTACTTTTTTTTTAATATACTAATAATCTAACTCCAGATTTTTCTCATGTTTCATGAATCGGTGGTTTGAGACTTGCATTAATGGTCTTATGGTTTAACTATAAGCATTCTTGTTTGGACAGTATCGGCAAATGAGGAGAAGGGAGCAGGACCGAATAACAAGGATGGAGAGTGATTACGAGAAGAGGAAACAGGTGGCTGAGTTCAATCTGCGGAGAGAGGAAAGGCTAAAAGCAGCCGAGGAGCGAACATCCAAGAAGCGCCTGAAACGCCAAAAGAAGAAGCAGCGCAAGAAAGAAAAGCAGACCAAAACTAGCAGTGTTGGCGAAGAACCTAACAGAGAAATACCTAACCGAGTGGAGTCCTCGGACGACGACGATGAGGATTCGGATTACGAGGGTGACGACAAGTTTAAGCAGTGCCTATGAAGCTCCTATTAAACTGCAGCCCACCATTTCCTGGATATCAGTTTACTTTTCACTGGTAGAGATTCCTGCTGATATGGAAGACCCCTAGTTTGCCTCTTGTGGTAATAGAGTCGGAAATATACTATGTTGGGCCTCTGTTATTTTTTTGGGGGAACATTTGTCTGCTGTAAGATGACAAGCCAGTGGGCGATGCTACAAGACAGTAGATGGTGCACTGTCTTCTTGGCGTGAATTATGTATTACCCTTTCCTGATGACATGGCCATATGTGAGACCTGTTGGTGTTTTTGCTTCTCTGTTCCATTTTTTTTTTCAAATCACGTACTGTACTAACTTAAGGGGTCGTGAGATATATTTCGGTACCTAATAAATAACGGTTTTGCTAATTCGTAGCTAGCTGAGTTTTAAGTTAGGGCATAGCTAACTTGTAGTCCGTTGATTAGTTTGTCAAGATTGGTGAAGCGTCCGCGCGTCTGTTATTGAGCGTCCGCGCGTCTGTTATTGACCCGCTCGTCTGTGTTGTGTCGCTAGCTTGGGCCTATTGTTTGTTATGTCTTCCGGCTGCCTGTTGTCTTGGGCTCGTAAACGGGCCGTTTTTTCTGTTTGTCATTTTTTATTCTTTTCTCCTAGACTAGGTTCGGTTGGCGTGAGGTGCTTGAGTGGTCCGCGTCGGTGTTTTTTTTTGTTGTTGTTTGTTTTGGTTAGTTTTGGTTTTGCTTAGCCCGAGTGTTTTGGTTTTTTATTTGAATTTATTTTGGTGCTCACTTTTTATAGTTTTTTTTCTTCTTAAATTTGTCTAGCACTAAAACTTCACTAGATGTATTTTTATCTTGATGAATCAACTAATATTGGTCGGAGGGAGTAGTAATATTCGAATTTATTTATTTGTCTTTTTTTTGTAGTTGATTGTATTTTTTCGGCTCAGTTTTATGTGTTGCACCTACTAAGATGCATCGACATCTCCTCACGTGTTTCCAATTTACAGAGAAGACGAGTATATAGTTCTGTATATATATTACTATTCTAAAAAATGTGTTTATTTTGTTTCCAACTTACTTGTGCAATTAGTTTTAGGAAATGAATATTTTTTGAGTTGCATCTGGTACTATAACGGACTCTGTTTACATGAGTTGCAAATATGATTGAAAATAAGGACTCACTTTCTTATGAGAGTTGCAACTTTGCCTACAAAAATGTTTTCGTATTCATGTCTCATTTGCAACTAAGAATTGTTTTTTCTACTTTATCTTATTTAACTTGTGAGTCGCATCTGGTACTGTAAATGATTACACTTTTTGGCTAGATTTGCATATTGCAAATGGCTTTGTCACGGGAGTTGAAACTTTTTCTGCAAATGAGGACAGGTTATGTGTGAGTTGCAACAACGGTTGCAACTGATGATTGTTTTTTCCTGGTACCTTCTTTCTTAATGTTTCAGTTGCATCTTGTACTGTAACTAGCCAAACTATTTTGCAAGAGATGCAAATGGGGCTAAAAATGAGGACCAATTTAACATGGTACCTTCTCTTTTTTACGGGACCACACATCTAGCCTTCCCCAATGATGGTATAGAGGGGGAGTTGCATATAGCCTTCCTTTTTAGCCTTGAGTTGCACCTCGACATACAACCGGCCTTCTCCCTAATGATATAGAGAGGAAGTTTGCAACTGAGGATTGTGTTGTTCTTTTGCCTTTTTATACTTGAGTTGTATCTCGACACGCAACCGGCATTCTCCCTGATGGTATAGAGAGGGAGTTGCAACTAGGATTGCAACTAACTGTGAGTCTCAAGTTGCAAATTTACATGCAACTAGCCTTCTCCCCTGATGGTATAGAGAGGGAGTTGCAATTAGGGTTGCAAATGAGGACCGTGTTGTTCTTTTGTCTTTTTTAGAATTTAGTTGAATCTCTACACGCAACCAACCTTCTACATAATAGTAGCGAGGAGTTGCAACTGGACTGTGAGTCTCGACTTGCAACTTGACACACAACTAGCCTTCTCCCCTGATGGTATACAAAAGGAGTTGCAACTAGGTTTGCAACTGAGGATTGTGTTGTTATTTTGTAGTTATTATCCCTGAGTTGAATCTCTACATGCAAGCGGCCTTATCCCTGATGGTATAGAGAGGTAGTTGCAACTAGGGTTGCAACTGGACTGTGAGTTTCGAGTTGCAACTTGACACACAATTGGCCTTCTCCCTTAATGGTATAGAGAGCGGGTTGCAACTAGGATTGCAACTGATGACTCTGTTGTTTTTTTTGTCTTTTTAGCCTTAATTTGCATCTCGACACGCAACCGTCCTCCCTAGGGAGTTGCAACTAGGTTGCAACTGGACTATGAGTATCGAGTTGAAACTTGACACGCAACTGGCCTTCTCCTCTGATGGTATAGAGAGGGGTTGCAATTGAGGACTTTCGTCTCAAGTTGCATCTCGACTTGCAACTAGCATTCTCCCTTGTTGGTATAGAGAGGAAGTTGTAACTAGTGTTGCAACTGGACTGTGAGTCTTCAGTTGCAACTTTACACGCAACTGGACTGTGAGTCTTGAGTTGCAACTTTACACGCAACTGGACTTTCGTCTCAAGTTGTATCTTGACAAGCAACTGGCCTTCTTCCCTGATGGTATAAAGAGGGAGTTGCAACTAGGATTGCAACTAAGGAATTTATTGTTATTTTTTCTTTTTTAGCCCTGAGTTGCATCTCGACATGCAACCGTCCTTCTCCCTAATGGTATAGAAAGGGAGTTGCAACTAGGGTTGCAACTGGACTATGAGTATCGAGTTGAAACTTGACACACAACTGGCATTCTCCCCTGATGGTATAGAGAGGGAGTTGCAACTGAGGACTGTATTGTTGTTTTGTTTTTTTAGCCTTGAGATGCACCTCGACACACAACCGACCTTCTCCCTGATGGTATAGAGAGGGAGTTGCAACCTTGGTAGGTTGCAACTGACTGTGAGTATCGAGTTGGAACTTTACACGCTTGCAATTTTATAGGCAACTGGACTTGTCCTCTGATGGTATAGATAGAGAGAGTTGCAACTAGGGTTGCAACTGAGGACTGTATTGTTGTTTTGGTTTTTTAGCCTTGAGTTGCACCTCGACACGCAACCGGCCTTCTCCCTGATGGTATATAGAGAGGGATTTACAACTGACTGTGAGTCTCAAGTTGCAACTTTACACGCAACTGGACTTATCCCCGGATGGTATAGACAGAGAGAGTTGCAGGAAGGGTTGCAAATGAGTACTGTGTTGTTCTTTTATCCTTTTTAGCTTTGAGTTGAATCTCTACACGCAACTAACCTTCTCCATGATGGTATAGAGAGGGAGTTGCAACTAGGTATGCAACTAAGGAGTGTGTTGTTATTTTGTAGTTTTATCATTGAGTTGAATCTCTACACGCAACCGGCATTATCCCTAATGGTATAGAGAGGGAGTTGCAAGCAACTAGGGTTGCAACTGGACTGTGATTCCCAAGTTGCAACTTGACACGCAACTGGCCTTCTCCCCTGATGGTATAAAGAGGGAGTTGCAACTAGGATTGCAACTGAGGAATCTGTTGTTGTTTTGTCTTTTTAGCCTTGAGTTGCATCTCGACACGCAATTGTCCTTCTCCCTGATGGTATAAAGAGGGAGTTGCAACTAGGGTTGCAACTAGACTATGAGTATCGAGTTGAAACTTGACATGCAACTGGCCTTCTCCCCTAATGGTATAGAGAGGGGTTGCAATTGAGGACTTTCGTCTCAAGTTGCATCTCGACTTGCAACTAGCCTTCTCCCTTGTTGGTATATAGAGGAAGTTGCAACTAGGGTTGGAACTGGACTGTGAGTCTTGAGTTGCAACTTTACACCCAACTGGACCGTGAGTCTCAAGTTGCAACTTTACACGCAACTGGACTTTCGTCTCAAGTTGTATCTTGACATGCAACTAGTCTTCTCCCCTGATGGTATAGAGAGGGAGTTGCAACTAGGATTGCAACTGGACTAGGAGTCTCGAGTTGCTTCTCGACATGCTCCCCTGACTATATATATAGGGAGTTGCAATTAGGGTTGTCTTTTTTGCCTCGAGTTACATCTCGACACGCAACTGGACTTTCATCTTGAGTTGCATCTTCACATGCAAGTGGCCTTCTCCCTGATGGTATGGATTAGGAGTTTGCAACTAGAGTTGCAACTGAGGACTGTGTTGTTGTTTTGTTTTTTTAGCCTCGAGTTAATAGTATAGAGAGGGAGTTGCAAATAGGAATGCAACTAAGGACTCTGTTGTTGTTTTGTCTTTTTATCCTTGAGTTGCATCTCGATACACAACTGACCTTCTCCCTGATGGTATATAAAGGGAGGTGCAAATAGGGTTACAACTGGACTATGAGTATCGAGTTGCATATCCACACTCAACCAGCCTTCTCCCTGATGGTATAGAGAGGGAGTTGCAATTAGGGTTGCAACTGGACTATGAGTCTCGAGTTGAAACTTGACACGCAACTGGCCTTCTCCCTGATGGTATAGAGAGGGAGTTGCAACTAGAGCTGCATCTGGATTCTGAGTGTCGATTTGCAATTTGATACGCAACTGGACTTTCGTGTCCGGAATCTTGGTTAGAGAAAGTACTTGTTATTTTTATAGAACATCTCCTTTGTTAGAGAATGTACTTGATTGCAAGATTACATGGAGAGAAGGAATTGGATTTTTTCCCAAGATCTAATTTGTATAATGATTTTTTTTAATAAAATACGCCTTGTTACTTTAAGGCTTTCTTCCAAACTTTCACCACCTTAATATTTGTCCGCCGACGCGCTTCGCTCCAACCGTCCTTCCGTCGCCCTAGCAAGCTTCCCCTCCCACCCTAATCCCAATCGTAGATTGAGGTTACCGAAGATCCTCGACTCTGGCCGTAAAATCCCTCCGTCGCGATGCCTTTGGATACCCACTCCCACTCCCGATCTCGGTCGAATGACCCGATGAAGCGGCATGCAGATGGGCTCTTAGCGACAAAAACCACCGACACAGAGCACGAGGATGAACACTGACAGTGGATCCCGCGGGAGGTTCGTTCGTAATCTATTTTTTCAGGGATAGTTGTTAAAGCATGCTTATCTCAAAATTGACCTTTTATGATTGTCTTGTTTGCACACGTTGTACTGGATCATTCTAGTATTATGAAAATTAAATCGTACAAATTTGTATTCTTTATTTTTATTTCTTTTAACATGGACATTTTTCTATTTTAGAGATTAATTTTTTATTATTTCTTTCAGACCAAATTAGTTGACTTAGATTTGTCTAGATTCGCTTGTATCTAGACCTGATTTAGTACCCGTTAGTTTCTAAAAAAATATGTCCCATATTTTTAGTTCAAGAGCCAAGCTAATCTAGCCTACAAGAAGTCGGCATCAAAACTAGGCAAAGCAACAAGTACTACACCTACAAAAACGATTATGTATGCCATCGTCTGACAGAAAACTCAGAAGAGTAGACACTGACTTAGTGGGCCTAGGAAACCACAGTCAGCCCAACAACACAAAACAAACAATGGTGCAACCACATAAACCAGAATCGGGAGGTGCAAGCGCAACAAGCTGAAACAACTAAGGCTGACATCAGCCGAGTGAGACGTATCTTACGTCTAGAGACACCCAATAAATAACCTGCCCAACACTGTCTAGATCTGTGCGATGAACATCGCATTTCACCGGCGGGGCGGTGGGTAGGCAGGTGACAGGGCTGCCTGAGAAGAATATAGATGGGAGTACGAGTGTGGCCGGCTGTGTCTTGTCTGATTTGTGTGTGTGCGCGCGCGCGCGAGCTGGGGAGCTGGTTTGCAATTGTTTTCTTGGATTCCTTCGTACTACACGGGAAAGCCAGGAGTACATGACGAACCGGCTGATGTACACCCGTTGCAGGAACCTTAATCTGTACCTGCGTGCATTCTTAAACTGTACCTGCATGTTTTTTTCTTGAACTGTACCTGCTTTTTTTGAGAGAGATGACAGATTCCATGTACCTGCTTTGATCACATATATATATATATACTTCGCGAAAAATAAACGTGGCATTTTTTTGTACGGTCCCTGCGAGTCAAAAGGGTTTCCAAAAAAAAAGGAATGTAATGATCGTTTCATCATTTTAAATGCCTTCAAAACCATATGAAGATTTCTTTGGCAATTGTTTTGTTGAATTTATAAAATGTCTTTCATTGAAATTTTATAACCATGCAGGTCATCATGTGGTCTATGGATGTTAGTATATTTCATGGACTGCTTTACCTCGGAGGTATTTTATTAAACATTCCTAAAAAAAAGTATATTACGCTCTATATTATATATTATGACTAGCTTAATGACCGTGCGATTGTTACAGATATATATTAACTAACTTTCTCCTGAACTTACTGGCAGGCACATGACATGTTATTCGGTTGCAGCTTATTTCAATATCATAGGTTATTGTTAACACCAGATTGTCAAGGCCACCACACCATCATCCCTGAGTATAATAGACTAATCAATACCGTTCATTTTTAAAAAAATGTTATCAATACATTCAACGAATGAAGAGGGAAGCTATCCCGATGGGATCCTGTGTCTCCTAAACTGATAAACCCCCAAAGAAAAGAGGAAGGTTTGAGAGAGAAAACCAATAGAAGCGAACATAAAACACATAGGTAAGAGCTCGTGATTTAGTTACATGCAGATGAAACTTTGCATCAACACCCATTTTTCTCGACAAAGAGTATATATTAATATCACGAAGATACCAATTACACCCAGCCTATGCAACAACGCATCACTGTAGCGGTAATACCGATGCACACAACCAAAAAAGGAAGTGAAATTACAAAAAAGACCCTGCTGCAGCGCTCTATTCCTTGTAACAGTAGCACTAACACCATAGGATAGCACCAGAAGTCAAACTTATCCAAAAGCGACGCCTCCAAGAAGGGAACAGTGCACAAGCGTTGTCGTCGCCCGATCATAGATCTTATGTTTTCACCCTGAAGAAAGTACTCGCTCTCAAAACAATGCCTTTAGTAAGACTATTGCCAAACACAACCAATGAAGACCAGACCTTGAATTTTTACCCTGAAAGGCAAGACTTTGAACTTCTCCTATGCAATCATCCCCACTTGCAAGCCGCTCCTCTAAGTCAAGAAATACCAAGCCAATTCCTCATCGCCACAAAGCTTCGAACCACCATTGCTAGTCCTGGATCTCGGCTTCCATGACTGATGGATCAAATGATGTAGAGCTCGTTGGGAACCCCAAGTGGAAGATATGATGAGCACAACAACAAGTTTTCCTCAGTTATGAAACCAAGGTTATCGAATCAGTAGGAGAAAGAACCAACCCCCAAGGTGTTGCTAGCAACATGAAATCTGCACAACACAACCACAATACTTTGCCTCAACTTAAAGTGAGGTTGTCAAGCTCACCGGTTTGCTAAAAACAAAGAATTAAACGTATAGTGTGGAAGAAAGTAGTTGCTTGTAGGAATTGCAAAAAGTAAACAGTAGACAGTAGATTGAATATCAGTGGGAAGGAATGGACCGGGGTCCACAGTTTACTAGAGGTGTTTCTCCATAAGATAAATAACATGATGGGTAAACAAATTACCGTTGGGCAATTGACAGATTGCAAATGCATAATAATGCATGTACATGTCATGATGATTTCTATAAGATTTGTTTGGGCGATACAACATAATACATAGACAGTAATACAACTGCATCTATGACTAATAATCCACCTTCAGGTTATCATCCGAACCCCTTTCAGTATTAAGTTGCAAGTAACAGATAATTGCATTAAGCAAAGTGTGTAAAGTAAACAATACAATTGCCTTGGACAAATGATTTTTGTTTTCTCCCTAGTAGCAATAGCACATCTACAATCTTAGAGGTTCCTGTCACTCCTCTAGATTTCTAGAGACATGAATCTACTATCGAGCATAAATACTCCCTCTTGGAGTCACAACCAACTACTTGGCCAGAGTAACCACTAGCAACGGAGAGCATACAAGATCACAAATAACATAGACATGGTAGAATCAATAATCAATCTTGATGTAGTACTCAATATCCATCGGATCCCAACAAACACAATATGTAGGATTACAAATAGATGATCTTGATCATGATAGGCAACTCACAAGATCTATAACATGATAGCACAAAGGAGGAGAAACGACCATCTAGCTACTGCTATGGACCCATAGTCCAAGATGAACTACTCACGCATCACTCCGAAGGCTCGCATGGTAATGAAGAAGGCCTCCAGGGTGATCTTCCCTCTCCGGCAGGGTGCCGGGGAGAGCTTCGGATCATTCCCCATCTAGGGACGATGGTGGTGGCGGCTACGGACTTTTTGGTGGATTTCTGATCGGGTGCCTAGGGTTATGACTTGGGAGGTTTATATGGGCGAGAGGGCGGGTCGATTGAGGGCCAGGGGGCCCACACCATGCCCTGGCACGGCTCAGGGTGGACCCACGCCTAGGGGTGGTGCGAACGCCCTGTGGTGCCTCTTCATCCCCCCTCTGGACTCCGTCTTTGTTACGGTAAAATAACGAATTCAGCTTTTGTTCCGTTCAATTCCGAGAATATTTATTTACTAGATTTCTGAAACCAAAAACAGCAGAAAACAGGGAACTGGCACCACGGCATCTTGTTTATAGGTTAGTTCCAGAAAATGTATAAAAATGCCTCAAAGTGTAGACAAAACATAAGATAGTTGGTACAAAACAAGCATGGTACATAAAAAATTATAGATACGTTTACGACATACCAATGACCTTCTCCGCCAGCACCATGGAACAAGAACGTGCCCCATGATATTAACAACCAGTAGAGCTTCGAAGCACTCCCTCTGAAACCAAACATCTAGAGTAAAACACGGGTGTGCACGACCAAATCTTCTGATATAGCAATCTCCAGGCATATGTCTCCCAATGTACGTTGCTGGCGGAGCTTTCCGGAGCACGCCACTACAACCGGATCGATACGGGCATGCATCTGGCCAGTCTTCATCTCGGCGAGAGGAGGAACCCTAGTACCGCCACCTTACTCGAGGTTCCAGACGTGACTATATGGTGGAATCCAGCCAATCATCGCTTGGTTGACCGCCATGATGCCCAGCAGCCGGCGCTGTAGGTAGGACCGCGCCAACCCTGCACTAAAGACGAGGATCCAAACATGCACAATCCAGAAGACCGAGTGGGCACGGAGCACCCGGGTAGCAGCAGGGGCACCTCCACCGTAGGGAGACAACATCACACTTGGGAGGACGGAGAGACGCGCCGTTCGCTGGGACCCCACAGCACCTCGTTGCCGATGTATCTTCCACTTTCAGCAACCCTGATTAGATGTCCAGAATGCAAAAATCAGGGGGAACAAAATTTTTTTCTTGTTTCTTGATGCAATGTTTTCTTGCTTGTTTGTTGGTGTTTATGTATCTGAGTGTGTATTATATGATATACTCCTTACCTCACCCTTAGTTGACAAAAGATATTTCACAAAACTGCCTTGGCTTATTTTACATATTCTCATGTGTTCTGGCATTTCAAAAACCCGAGCCAAGATGCCTTTGCAACCAAAAATATTTTTGTAGATTCTGTTTACAAAACTATGGAGAGCTATATGATAAAATTTCCTTATGTTTTTAAGATAGAACTTTCAACTACTCTTATCTCTAGGTTTTCCAAAATATTTTTATAAAGCTTCTGAATTCTACTCTTGGTAGAGATACCAAGTACTCTCACCTTATTCAAACTCCAACTTTTCAAAATACCCATCCTTATCTCAAGCTAGGATTGATGATAACCCTGGTAGTAGAATTGTTTTGCTTGTAGGATGAGTTGCCTTGGTCTGCTAAGATGAATTGCCTTGATCTGCTATTATTTGCTAGGAAGTAGTATGAGCTACCCTAGGATCTCACCATCTAGTATAAAACTAAAGTAAGATTACAAACCCTAAGAAATCTTCCAAAGTTGGATCTAATCTCTTGTCACTAAGGTGACAATATAAACCCTTAACTAGATCAATTTTCAGAAGCAATCCTTTCTAGAAGTTTTCAAGTCAATGAAGACCAAATACAAGCATGGACCTTGTCAAACCAATATACACTTCAACATCATCCACTTGATGATACTTTGGTACGTTGCACCCAATCAAAAACATCCCCTCTTATATTCTAGTCAAAAACCCTAAATCTGCCAAAATATGACTAAGTCTGGAAATGTTAACAAGATGCCATTTTTTAGTCTCCCTCTTTTCCAATCCTTCTGCATTTTTGGTAATGCACTTGAACCATCTTGTAACCATCATAATGACTCCCAAGTCCCACTTTGTCCCCTGGCTAGATCATCCTCCAACCCACTTGTTCTTGATGGTTTTGTAGGCAGGGAAATAATAATTTCTACAAATCTTATCAACTAGCCTACTTTGGAAGAAGCTCACATCTCTATACTAGTTTATTTGGACCAACTCCCTGCATGATTGTCTTCTACTCATAAAGTTATATCAATCCCTACTTCACTTGTTTCAATTGGAGCTTTGTGCTTGCAAAACCCACATGGTTTTGAAGGGTAGTTGATAATATGTTTTGGCACCCTTAGTTTATTCAAATTTTGTCATCAATCCTTGGAGAGCTCAATCATGATCAACCTCAAATCTTTTCTCCATGATTATATAAATCACTTGGTATATCCATCCATATAGCCCATGATCCAAGGTGAGCTCTGAGCTCCAAGATCCAACAAGGTTTTGTAGGTATAAAATTAACTTTTCCCAAGATCCTCTATCTCTTGCTTCCTTTAAAAATAAAGCTGGATTACCATAATGCAAGGTTCAAAATGATGGATACACATTATGGACATCATCTACTTCAAATATAAAAATTTACCAAAGTCTTCCCATAATTATTTTGGTCTAAAACTAATTTAATTCCTTGGTTTGACAGAAAAAACTTAATCTATAAAGGAAAGTTTTTATTTATCCAAATCACTTCTTCAACTAAAGGCACAATTGAGGCCTATATATCTCATCGTATCTTCCCATCTCAAAACTAAATATTTTTTAAAATCTTTATTAATTATTTTTGTCTAATTTCTGAAATGGCACCAAAATCGAAAATCCAATTCATACCTTTGTGGTTGTTGAGCGTGAAATTGTTCATGGCAGCGATGAAGGCGGCTTGGTCCCAACTTGGTGGAGCAGCTGATGAAGATGGCGTAGGCATGTACAGTAGGCCCTGAGGAGCCCCGTACATGTAGGGCATCGACGTCGAGGAGGGCATGTAGTATTGAGGCGCGTGAGGCGCCATGTGGGCTGTCGGTGGAGCTTGAGCGGTGTAGACCTACTACAGAGGTCGAGGTCCAAGAGGCTCGGGCGAGCCGATGGATGGACGAAGACCGGGACTCCATGTCCCGGTGTAGGCTGGTGGGGAGCCATAGGGATAGGGCTGACCAGGGCATGTGCCATGCATGAATGAGACCCATCCATGGATCATGTTGTGGCTGCCAGGGGGCCACGACGGAGGGAGGTGTCGGCGCTTGTGGGGCCAACGATGGAGCAGGTGGCCGAGGCTGAGGAGGCGGCGCTGGAGCAGGAGGCTGATACACTGGGTTCTTGCCGCGGTAGTTCGGGCTCGACCGCCACCCAAGAGGGGCCGTTGGTGGTGCAGCAGGAGTCGGCAGGAGTGGGGGACGAGCCGCAGTGTGAAACACTGAGGAGGACGAGCGGCATTGCATACTTGATTCTGAGCCTCGAGTTGCAAAATAGATCGCACTTCGGCAAAGGTTGGATATGGTTTCAGTAGCGGGATGAAGGCAACTTGCTTCTCAAATTGTTTGCCTAGACCGACGAGGAGGGCGTTGATGAGGGCACGGTCATCAACGGGATCACCAAGCTCCTGAAGTTCGTCGCCGATGGCCTTAATGCGTTGGCAGAAGACGGTTAAGGGGGGATCACCTTGAGTGCTGGTGCAGATCTTGATGTGGAGAGCATTGACACGCGAGTCGGAGTTGTCCTAGAAAATCTATTGTAGGGCAACCCATAGTTGTGCTGCCGTGGCGTCGTCGGTGGAGACCAGGTTGAAGAGATCGGTGGAGATCCCGGTGTAGATCCATTGGATGACGGTAAGGTCATCCTTGACCTAGCGTGGATCATCAGGCCGCGGCGTCGAGGCGTGGTTGATGTGATAGCGAAGGCCGTAGCGACCGAGATGAACATGGAAGAGGTGGCGCCAATGATAAATTTTATGCTTGGAGAGATCGAGGACAATCGGGACAAAGGGGGAGATGTCGGCGATCGTGTCGGCTAGGGTAAGTTGTGGGGGCTGTGGATTTTGTTGGGGATTTTGGTGGAGAGTAGAGGTGGAGGAAGAAGAGAGAGATGCGCCGCCGGCGCGAGCTTAGCCGACGTCCAGTGGACGCGTCGACGGCGGAGTTGGCAGAATCATCTAGGTGCGGAAAAACTAGTTGTTTGATACCATGATATTTTGGAATAATAATAACTTGTATTGATTTGAACAATAGTACAAAGATTATATAGGAGAGAGGAGGAGCCGGCCAAACCGACATAGGCTAGAGTCCTAATGTAAATCAAACACAACTAATAGGATAAAAAAACAAGAGCTCGACGATTGAGGGTAAGAAAATTGGTTGCCAATTTTAAGTACGAAGCATGGAATTTCATTTACCTTGCTCCAAAGTATCAGGTTTGGGCTGACATGGTGGCTGCTATTCAATGGAATGATTTTGGTAACCTGTCAAAACACGATTTACTCCCTTATTTCTCAATGCTTTGGAAGGAAAAATGAACAAACAATCTACAGAAAGGTGAAAAATCTGTAGGGAAAGATATACAAATTAATTCTGAATAAAGAGACAAATCATGTGAGTGAATAAAGAGACAAAACATGTGACAAACTAACATACCAGAATCTATTACTTTTAGTTAAACTAATACTACAGATCTGTAGGGAAAACTAATAGTACCTTATTTGATTGAGATAAAATCACACTAGGAAACATAGATAAAAGTCATAACTGGGTTAGATCTAGATCTTCGACCAGATTTTTGAAACAAACTACAAATGCATGAAAAGAACACACCCAAGAAATCAGTATAGGAATCTGTTGACTATCCAAACCATAGATGCGTGATAGAAACTAAATTAGGGACAAAGGATAGGAAGAACGAGCTTAGGCAAGGAGGTGCAGCTAGAAGCATGGTGTGCCTCGATGCTTTCTGCCTCCTACTCTCCTCTCAACCTCTGTAAATATGTTCATATATGTTCCACAACAAATCCAATGAGTTCAACAAGCAAATGTGGCAAAAAAAGAAACATAAAACATCTACTTGGCAAAATCAATGTTAGTCACCATCAAAAAAATTCAGATGATCCTCACCAATGATGAGCTGAGCCATAGCTCTGACCTTTGCACATGTCGGGGCATCCTTTGCTGGAGAAAAGATGTGTTGCCATTACAAACAGGCCAAAGCCGTGCACCTCCTTACTCCCATTGGACACGACATCCTCAACTACCAATTTTATTCCCTCCCTTTCTCAACCTGCTTGATATGTATCTGTGCTATGTCTGCCACTCGACATGCGCCTATCCAACCTAGATGACGTGACGATCTGAACCTGATAAGCATGGTAGAACAGATGACATAAAAAATATTTTAACCAAAACTCTCCATTAATTTGGTCCTAAATATGTACAATACAAGTCTATATTTAGAAGATCAGAATCCAAGAACAAACTGGATGTGCATAGAGACATTTTACTTCAATATAAACTATCAAGATAATTCACCATTGTTTCTCTTTTTTTATGAATAAATAAAATATGTATTATGAAATAAAAAACATAGAGACAAACGAGTCAAGATGTAAATTAAGATAGAGAACCTATGGACTCGTGTTATTGTAATTGTAGGATCGTTGTAGGATCACTTGGCTCCATTGTTGTATTCAACTTCTTTCCTCAGACCAGTTGTAACATCCCAAAAATATTAAACTTAAGTCATCAAACTCTAATCTTCAAATTTAGGGTTAACAAAAACTTTTCCAATTAAAAATATGAAAGCATTCATATGTGTATGTATTAAAATTTGGATTCTTTTGAATTGCCATGGTTCTGTGTTTCTTTGCTTGTAAAATGATTCTTAGGTGAAATAAACATCATCTAAACAATCCCCAAACTTTTCCCAAAGACAAACAAATCAAAACAAACAAATTAAGTGAATGGTCACTTTGGCCAAATTAACTCCCATGCCTACTTTGGCTATCCCTAACTTTCAGAACTTAATAGAAATATGTATGGATCTTTGCATCCCTTGATAGTACTCATAATAAGGTACCAAGGCCCACCTTGTGATCATCCAAAAACATTTGAATCCATAGTTTAAATGACAGTTTAAAATTGAATCTATTTCATATGGGAAGATCCCACTATTTCAAAAACCACTCAAACAAGCTCAATTTTCAAAACCCAAGCATCCATAGAATCCTCAACACATGCCTAGCGCACCCACCAAAAATCTTTTCAAAATTCAAAACTTAAGTTCATGCGGCCATTTCATCAAACAGGTTGTAGATTCAAATCAACAAAATCACAAACACTATTTTGAGCAGTGTTTTGAGCCAACCTTGTTCCCTCTCTGGTTACACTAGCCTCAGTAGATCATCTAGCAACCTTAACTAAGCTCTAGCACCACTGTAAGCTCGCCAATGTCATCAATGGTAAACAGGCCGAGAGCACCCATGTCACCCTAGTGTGGACAACAAGCTAGGAGAAGAACTAGCCATGCCAACCTTGTCTAGCATGCATCACATGCCTCACCGCCCCCTCTCGACCATCCCTAGCTCGAAGACAACGACCAGAACTGTCAGGAATGCCGCGCCCGCGCCGCTGTCGACCATGCCGACGCGCACAGCAGAGCACGCGCCGTTCCCACGCAACCCGACCACCTCGAGCCCTCGTCGCCCGCCAGCAGGCACCCCACCGTCCCAGGAGACCACCAGACATGATCGTTTCACCGCCCGTACCCTGTGGCCACCGCTCGCCGCCGAGTTCGCCGCCTCGGTCGCTCAGAGCATCGCACGTTCCCGACCATTTGCCACCGCCCCTACACGCGAATTTAAGACATAGAGCATCGCCAGGAGACCGCCCGTCGATCCCCAACCTCGGCCATGCCTCTAGCCGCCAATAGCCGTGTCGCCACCGTCGCCTGCCCATCCCTCTCGGTCTCGCCGTCGGGCCTATAAAAGGAGATGACCCCCGCTCGATTTCTTCACACCATCTCTCTCCCCTCACCTCACTGATCGTTCCACCCCTTAGCCGGAGAAAGCTGAGCAGCGCATCGCCGGAATTTGGCCGGAGCTCGCCGCTGTAGAGGAGAAGAGGAGCCGTTGATTTCATCCACCCCCGGAGCTGCCGCGACCACCCCTGAGTCCGCCGTCGTCGACTTCGTCGTTTGCGCGCCTCGCCGTCGTCACTGGAGCCCCGGTATGCCCCCTATGCACCAACACTGAGCCGCTAGGGTTCGAGCTCGCCGGTGACATGTTCATCGTCGACGACGACCCTCAGCCGTTGATCTCACTTCTAATCCAACGCACCACATCGCCCCATATCGCTTCGCGTTTTAAGAGCCACTGACCAGTAGACCCCCCTGTCAGTTGTGCCCCGCGCTGCGGAGTGACACTGGGCCGGCCCAATAACCCTTCCCGCACAGCCCACTCGTTTGAATTTAGCCTTTTCTATTCATATTCAAACTCAGTTCTGTACCTAGTTTCAAAAATCAACCCAGCTTGATTTAGTAAACCAAATTGCATGAAACCAATTTTGTTAGAAATATATTGAAATGATTAATCCAAGCCCATTGGATTCAAATCATTTGGATCTATAGATCAACCTTGGTAAAAATAACAAGGCGGAAGCTTTTCTGCATTCAAACATTTTTCAAATTTAAATCATAATAGCTTTTGAGTTGATTCCAACTATCAAAAATCATAATTGATCATACCTTTCAGAATATATAAAAATATATGGGTTAATTTACATAAATAATGTTCAATTAATAAAAGAATGCCCCATAGGCATTTCTAGCCACTTTAATGATTTAAAATAAAAAGGTTAAACCTTATTAAATTGTGACACCACTTTAAATCATATTCTCATGTACTGAAATATGTGGTGATGACATGTGTCAACATGATCCCATTGTTTGGTTTGGAGAATATTAAATCTTAAGTAGTTTTTCAATGAGTAGAAATTACTTTTCTAAAAATAAATCAATAAGACAAATGCTTTAATCTTGTAATGTTAGTGATGAGGCTAGATCATCTGTAGAACCCTTTTGTGTGATGATTGAAAGTAGTTATGTATTGTTTGGTGATTGTGTACCTCGTATTTATTCATAGACGCTAGTATCGACCAAGGATATGAGGAGGAAGGAGGATACTACGAAGAAGAAGCCGAAGAGAACTTCAACCACTGCTCTGCACAAGGAAAGCTTATACTGATACTGATGCAAGCCTTACTAACCAAGTTGACCCATGAAATCTTATACTGATACTGATGCAAGCCTTACTAACCAAGTTGACCCATGCAAGCTTATACTGATACTGATGCAAGCCTAATACTACTAGTTGATTGAGCAAGCTAACACTTGCAATTATGAAAGTTAGATGACCTATGCAATGCACTAAGCATGCTTGGTTAGACATATTTGATGATACCCCCTCCTATTTTGACTTGCAAGCTTTCTATTTTATTTATATATCAAAGCTATTACTTAGAGTCTACTTAAGGGAATTATAGATTCTAGGAAGATAATTGAAGGTTGCATAAAGAGCATTAAATTTGGCCTAAGCTAGATAATCTTGATGTCATCCTAAGGCATGAGATTGAACCTAGTTAAACTCCACTTGTTTACCACCCCTCATTAGTACTCACCCTCACTTCTATATGCTAGTGCTAAGCATAAAACTTGATCAACTTTAGATGGGAATACTTGGTAGAAAATGGTTATGAAAACCTTAGAATGATGAGTCATTCTACTGAAATGTTTTGACATGTGTTTCCGAACACCAGATGATTTTGATGATGAAAATGTTGAGGCATGAGCCTTAGCCCTTTATAAAACTGATGGTTGTCTCGATGCGATACCATTCCAATTTTACCGTACAACCACTGAAGGGTTTTGCAGCATAGTAAATCAAAAAAATTCTACGGATGCGAACGGGAAAGCCAAGATCTAATCTAGGAGATGCAAACAACGAGAGAGATTAGATGAGATCTTCATACCCTTGAAGATTCGCACAACGGAACGTTCGTCGGAACGTGGGTGATGTAGTCGTACTCGCTTCTCCTCCTCGCAATCCGATCCGATCTAGCACCGCAAGTGGCGATGCCTCCGAGAGATGCACACGTGCAGCACCTCGACGTCTCCTCCTTCCTCGGTCCAGCAAGTATGGTGGAGAGACGGATTAGATCTACAACGCGACGGCGCGGTACAAGTGGTGGAGAGTTTCTGCAGCAGGGCTTCGCCTACACGCAGTCAGGAGGGAGGGAGAGAGGGCAGCAGGGCGGCTAGGGTTGAGGAGGAGGTGTGGGGGGTGGTGCGCCCCAGCCCTCTATATATAGAGGGGTGGGCGCCAGCCCTAACCCCTCCCCCAAGCCCTAGGCCGGCGGCCAAAGGAGGGAGGAGTGGGGGGCAAGTTTCCCCCCTTCTAGAAGCTCCCCTAGGGTTTCCCCTTGGTTTGGCCGGCTGGGCCCTATGGGGCCTTGTGCCCCTAGCCCAATGCGGCCAGGGCACTCCCTCATAGGCCCATGCCCCCTCCCGGCAGGTGGGGCCACGTTGGTCCCCCTCCGGAAGGTTCTAGAAGCTTCCGGTACAATACCGATTAACCCGAAACAATTCCGAACTCCAAAAACTGCATTGCCTGATATGAATCCTATTCTCCAGACCATTCCGGAACCTCTCGTGATGTCCCGGATCCCATCCGAGACTCCGAACAAAAACTCATAAACCAATTATCCAATCTATCCTAGCGTCGAGACACGTTAAGTGTGTGACCCTTCGGGTTCGAGAACATGCAGACATGATCTTCTATCAATAATCAACAGCGGGGTCTGGAAACCCATATTGACTCCCACACATTCATCGATGATCATATCGGATGAACCACGATGCCAGGATTCAATTAATCCCATATATATATTCCCTTCGTCTCGCGATATTTTACTTGCCCGAGATTTGATCGTCGGTACCGTCATACCTAGTTCAATCTCGTTCACAGCAAGTACTTTACTCGTTCCGTAATCCGATATCACTTTGTGATTAACTCCTTAACCACATGCTTGCAAGCGGTGTTGATATCGATTACCGAGTGGGCCCGAAGTATATCTCTCCGACTTGGGAGGGACAAATCCCATCTCGATACATACAACCCAACTGGTACTTTCCGATCACCTGAGAGACACCTTTATGATCACCCTGTCATAGGATTACGTTTGATGACCTCAAAGCTTTCTTCCGATACCAGGGAGTTGTATTATATCATGGTCTAAGGAATACAATATTTGACATAATAAAAGCTTCGCAAAGATGAACACGATGACACGATCTAATTGCTCTGCTTAGTTTGGGTATGTCCATCATATCATTCTCCCAATGATATGATCTCATTATTAATCGACAACTCATGTCTATGGTTAGGAAACCTTAACCATCATTAATCAATGAGCTAGTCCTTAGAGGCATACTAGGGACACGGTGTTGTTCACAAACCACACAAGTATTAAATTTTCCGCTTAATACAATTCTAGCATGGAATATAAACTTTATCATGAACAAGAATTATAATAATAACATCTTTATTATTGCCTCTAGGGCATAATTCCAACAACCACAATACCCGAAAATTTGGGTAGGGCTTGACTGGAAACTTATATACCTTAGTATGGGTTCCCTCACGGCCAAGGTCTGAGCTGAGGCTACCTTGTGAAGATTGTCCACCTGTGTAGTACCCAAGATGACAGTTGGTCATGGTTGGGAGGCCAAACTCACAGGAGAGGTGCCTATACTAGGGCGTGTAATTGAAAGGTTAGGATTGATTATCCGCATACTGAGTATGGTGAATTCAGGATTTGTTCCTGACGGATGTATCGAATGTTGTGGTGAAAGTGTACAATCTCTACAGAGTGTCAAACTATTCGAATAGCCGCGTCCGCGGTTACGGACAGTTGGAGTGGCCATACTGTTCCCCCGTCAGATGTTTTCAAAATGACTTGTGAGATGAATCGAGATTTTGACTTGACCACAACAGAGTTGTGATATGAAATACAAGTTCCCACTTAGGTGTTATAAAATTTCAACTAGCTTTTCTTGCTTCTGAACTTAGTAGAGGTAAATCTGGCTTTTTGCAAAACAACCCTAGAGCTTAGTGTCCTACTACAAAAAACCCCTTCACTTGTTAGTATTAGTTTGCGAGTACTTAAAGAGTACTCATGGCTTTGTCCCTGGCTATTCCCGTGGCCAGACTATGAAGAGGAGTACCAGGACGAAGGACCCCAGGAAGGTTACGACAACTAGGATCATCTCCCATCGTCAGCATTGCCCGTGACCCCGAAGATGGAGCTTCGCCTACGCTACCGTTATTATTACGTATTCCGCTGCTTGAGTTGTATTAAGAACTGGATCATGAGATCCTTATTTGTGTAAGACCTTATGTATGGTTTGTAATGGATGATGTACTATGGTATCCAAATCTGTTATGTCTTGCAAAAATGGTAATCCTGGGATTGCTATGTATGGCATAATAGGCATCTGGGATTAAAAATCCGGGTGTTGACAAGTTGGTATCAGAGCCATCCTGACCATAGGAGACCCTAGTTAGACTAGATGTTAGAATCAAAAACTTAGTTTCAAAACCAAAGGAAGCAAATATTTACAAAAACTTATTCCCATTCTTATCACCTTGTTTCTTTCATAAAAATTCATGATCCTAAAAAACTCTTGCAAAATACCTAAAATTCGACACACTTGATCACTCTACTAACTTACTCATCCAATATTCTTATAGATGGACGTGAAGTACATCAAGTTTTATCAGTTGAGGAATGGAGGAGACCTTATCTTTGAGCGGGATTTGGACCAGCTTTCAGAACTTCTGGAGCATTCGCACCCCGAGTTCTTCAGAGCTCAGCTCAATGATCAAGGAGGAGAAGATCTACAGTGGCTAATTGTTGCAAGTATCTGAGGAAAGATTGAACCTCCCACTGCCGAGGGGATTCAGTTCACCTTGCGAGAGAACAACTGGCTCGACGACTTGCCAGGGCAATGCAGGAAGCTCTTGCCCGTCTATCTGGGCAGAGTATCAACCAGATCAAGGGTACCCGCTTTGAGTTTGTCCAAGGCGTGATGCTATGGGACAACCACTGGAAGCCCCACACCACCACGAGTTGAAGACTCAGTTGGACCACCTTAGCTTCATGATGTATGATCGTCAGCAGGAATTGGACAATTGCCGTGACTACTCCAACCACAAGTCCGCCATCATCAAGACGAAGGATCAGACCATCGCCATGCTAGCAAAGGATCGCAAGTCTCGCCGCCGTCAGCTCGACAAGAAGGAGTGCATCATTGCCCGTCTTCGCCACCGTATCTCGGATTTGTTGGAGACCATCCACGAGAGAGACATGCAGTTGGAGGAAAGGGAGAATGCCGGAGAAGATCTTCGTGGAGACCCCTACTCCTATATCAACGATGATGATGATTTTCTGGAGGATCAGGCTATGGACTTCTTCACCGATGAGGATGATTTTGCCTTCATCGATGATGATGAGGATGATGACTACACCGACTCCAAGGAGTAGTAGCACTTGAGCACTAACGTAGTGAGTTGTATTCGGTCCCACTGTATCGTAGTTTCTAGAATGGTTCTTAAAACCATCTGCTTTGCTTGTTTTGTGGTGTGTGTTTGTATCATTTGCTATGAATGAATGAATGAAAAGAAAGTTGCTGGAAAAATCTGTGTCAAACTTTAAGAACTTTTCAAAGTCCCGGAACCTTAGAAAATTCCCTATTTTATCATGATCTATCTCAATCTTCAGATGCCACGCGGAGGAAGTGGTTCATTCCCGGACCCGATGTTGCAGATCCTGCAAATGTTGGCTTCTGATCGCGAAGCCGAAAGAGTTGAATGTGAAGCCAACCTAGCCACCCTTCAGCAGATAGCGCAGCTAGCCCACAACAATCAAGGCCAAGGAAATCAGGACAACCATGGATCTAAGCTCAAGAATTTCCAGAACACCAACCCACCTGTTTTCACTAAGTCGGAAGAGCCTTTAGACGCTGATGATTGGCTGCAGACATGGGAAACAACCTGGAAGTCGCCGGAGTGGAAGCTAACGAGAAAGTTCTGTTCGCCACCCATTATCTAACCGGAGATGCAAGAGAATGGTAGAACAGCGTTTGTGCAATGACCGGAGGACAGATGATGACCTGGGAGGAATTCAAGGTCAAGTTCAGCAGAACCCATGTGCCACCGGGTTTGATCAAGAGAATGAGAGATGAATTCAGAGAACTGAAGCAAGGACGGATGACCGTAGTGGAATACTGTGACAAATTCTTGTTATTACCTAAGTATGCCCCGGATGAGATCGACACCGAAGCCAAGAAGAAAGAGAGATTCTTGAATGGTCTGCATGATGAGATGCAGACTGTGTTGGTCAATATCCCCTTTGCTGATATTGAATCCCTTGTCGACTCTGCCATCCATATGGAAGGAAAGATCAACCAAGCCAATGAGAACCGCAAGCGTCGCATGATGCATCAGCCAGGAACCCATCAGACCCCAAAGTATCGCCCTAACCCACCTCCAGGATGTGCCCTAAGAACCAACAGACCCCCGATGAACCGTCCGACCTATCCCAACCGTGGAAACCCGAGGCCCGGAGGAAATCACAAAAACCCCGGCAACTCTGGAAATTTCAACCGTGCACCACCCAAGTTCAACAACAACAATGCTACCGCCAACACCAACACTGCCACGAGGACTGGAAGCAATGTTGTGCCTGTTGCAGCAAAGGACAAGTCGCAAGTGACTTGTTATGACTGTGGAAATAAGGGTCACTACTCCAATGAGTGCCCCAAGAAGAATGCCGCAACCGCCAATGCAAATGCCCTAGCTCAGCAGCAGCGTCGTGTTCAGCCCGGAAGAAGGTTTGCCCTAGGGAATTCACTCAACCGCAATAGACGTCTTTTTCTCATGCATGCTGAAGAAGCCCAGGAAGCGCCAGACGTCGTGCTGGGTATGTTTTTTGTTCATTTAGTACTCGCTAGAGTGTTGTTTGATTCAGGTGCATCGCACTCATTTGTCACCGAAGAATTTGCATGCACTAGTAAGATTCAACCAACCAAACTGAAGCATGTTATGATTGTTCAAATCCCCGGTTCAACCACCAAAGCTAGGCAAATTTGCAAAGCCATCCCTATCCGAATCCATGGCATAGATTTTTATGCTAATCTGATAGTGTAGGGTTCGCAGCATAGATAACAAAAAATTTCCTACGATGGGAACATCTAAGAACCAAGATCTATCTACTAGGTACAAGCAACGGGTGGATATACATCCATAGAATACATACCCTCGAAGATCGAATAGCGTTAACGAGGTTGTACTCATGGATGATGTAGACGAATGCTTGCCGATCTCAAGATCGTGATGAAGTCCGTCTGGTCCAGCCGGTCCAGCATGATCAAGTCCAGCACCTCAAAGCAGTGGTGCATCCGTGATCGCACACACGTACGGGTACCCCGACAACCTCCGCGCCCTCGCTCCAGCGAAGCAGCGGAAGCAACAAATCCTTCCAGAAAAAGCCACCAGGAACATGTATCTCGCTGATCCGAGACCATAGGGAAATTCTAAAGGGGGGAGAGAGATCCTTCACGAGGAGGTGTACTTTGAGAGGAGGAGAGGGGGGCCTTTTATAGGGGAGAGGGGGGCACCCAAGGGGCATGGCGCCCAGCCATGGGGCTGCCCCCACCTCTTCCACATTCATGTGGGTGGAGCTCCCACTCAAAATGAAAAGCCTCCACTCCGATTAAAAAGCCTCCACTCAAAAGTCCACTCACATGCATTAAATTTCCACCAAATTTAATGCAAGCTCTCATTTAAATAAAACTCTTTTATTTATTTATTCAGAATTTTGTTAATTACTTTAATTAACAAACATTCACATAAAACCCCTTACAACATTTCAATTTCACATGCAGAACCAGTTTCAGCAATTTCAACCGAAACAGTTTCGGTGTCTAGTGAAATAAATTCCTGCGCTTTCCTTTTTTCTTTCTCTGGCATATCATTTGCTCTGAATGGTGTCGGTATCCCTTAAGTGTGTCACCCTACGGTTCGTGAATAATGCGGATATGATCGAGACCCTTCTCCGATCAATAATCAGTAGCGGGACCTGGAGATCCATACTGACTCCCACACATTCAACGATGACTTCTGTGATCGTGTGAACCTTTTACGCTAGTATCTTAATCCCTTTGTTTCACGATATATTACATGTCCGAGATTCGATCATCGGTATGTCCATACCTAGTTTGATCTAGTTTGCATGCCCTTTTTAGCATCCTTTGAATTAACAAAACCCTTTGGATCGTGTCATGTACACGTCCTAGGTAACCATTCTATTAGAAGAACTTTGTTTTGTTTATTCATCTACCATATAACAAATTAAATGTAGTGGTTGCTACTTTAATCCGTCCAGACTAAATATCGCTATGAAAGATCAAATCTTGTCATAGTCAACTCCTTGAACATTGTCGTAAAATACTTTACGACATGTCGACTATTTCATAGATGTGAAACATCCATGTCTGTTTCTTTATAGATCCAAATACGACCGATAGGTTTTTACACCTTTCCGGAGGGTCTTCCAAGTTCAAAACTTGATTTATCCTGTATGGACTTATCACGGATTTTATGGCTTCAAGCCATTTGATGGAGTCAGGGCCCATCATCGCTTCTTTGTATGTATTCGGTTCATCATTGTCAAACAATAATGATTTACTCTCAAATCTTAGCATTTGATTGTTTAACCGACCTACTTGGTTCAATAGGAACTTAGATCTCCGTGACCACAACCTTTGAGACACATAAGCTATGAGCATCATGGCAGCCTTCCGAACGATTTCCGGCGCTGCGCAACTCAGCACATTTAGCTAAGGTTCGTTAACCTTATCGAAGTTCTATTGTCCTCCCACTTAACATTTTACGAAAAATTTCTTCTCCAAGAAACTTCACGTTTCGAGTGACAAACCCTTTTGTCCTTGGTGTTATGGGGAAATAACCAATTGTTATTCGAAATAACCTACAAAGACATGCTCATCCGACTTCGGTTGTAAACATCTTACTAATGTTTAGCATACCAAAATTTAAGAAATGACAACTTGGGTTTTACCCCAAACCATAACTCATATGGTGTCATTTCAACGGATCAAGATGGAGCTATTTTCAGTGTAAAAGCGGAAGTCTCTAAAGCTTTAATCTTTTAAAACATAATGGCAGTTTTATAAATAACACCTTTGATCCAACCATGTCAAACAAGGTTTCATTACAAATCTCAAACACTCCATACTTCCATGGTGTTTCGGGAGATGTAAATCTAGGTGTTTTGCTAAACTTACAACTCAAATAAATCCCTTTATGATAAAATCACAATTCATTTATTTTCTTGTTACACTTGTAACTCAAATAAATCCCTTACGATAAAATCATAAACCATTTATTTTCTTGTCACAATGATTTTCACTTCATCTTGAAATTCTTTGAACGTTTTCAAATATTTCATACTTCTTTATCATTAAGTGAACATTCACTCAAATTTTCGGAGAAAGCATATGAAGTTGAAATCCATCGCTTACGACTATGCTTAATGGACTACATACATCGATATGTATAAATTCCAACAATTTAGTCGTTCGTTCTTCTTTGGCCTTTGAACGAAGTTTCAATTATCACGTGGAAAGTCTCACAAGCGTCACTTGATCAAATCAAAGACTCCAAAAATCCATGAAAATGGAGATTCTTCATGTTTTCTTTCCAATATAATTTAAACGGCGATGTCACTTCGTAAGTGATGTTTCAATCATTTTTCTTGCGCCATTTTAGCATTAGGTTTTATGGATGTGATTTCTCCAACTAGATTTGTAAATCATCCATCTTATATGGAATACGGTATTTATTTGAACAACCTTTGTTCTCATAATACCTAATTCAAATAACAATTATTAAAACAAATCTTGAAGTCAAGCTTTGATGTCAACGAGAAATACAAACAGCGGTTTGTTTGTTTTCGATGAACATCATCACATATTCTCTTGCTAGTTACTTAGGCCATTGTGGTTCATGAATTGCGTCGTTCTGTATGAAATTTCATACCAACCAATTCGGTATCCAATACCTAAGAACCACATTGTTTAACAAGCAAAGAATACAACCATAACATGTATATCATCTATATACCTAAATTGGATATTTCCAATATTTTCTTTTCTGCCAAATATATTTTTATAGATTCTCTTTCAGCATTTCCTTTTCCTTTTTAAAAGAATCTATCAACATCAAAAGTGGTGCCATATACATGACACATATTCCAAAGCGTGTATATTCAAATAATAATACCTTTGGACTTGCACTTTGAAGTAGATCACCATCATCAAATGATCGGCGTTCTTTCAAAATCCATTCTTTAGTAATCTTTTAGTATAGTAAACACTTTACATACATCTTCTATTCATCCTTATCATGACGACTTTCATGATCAAGCTACTATAGCTTATAAAGGCGAATCGTGAGTATAACATTACTTTCCAAAACCCTTTTTGGATGATTAGGATGTCTAGCATCTCCAACCTTTGTAAATTCTCATCCAATATGAGAACATATATTATACTCTATCATATTGCAACCAAAACATTATTTCAGATATCATTATATCTGCCACACATGATGGTTTCTGAAACAATTCTTTCAGCTCCTAGATAAACTTGATATTAAAACAATCAAGAATCATAGAGGCAAACATGATACTTAAGATACTAACACTGGAATTGTTACTCTCGATTTAATACCAACTATTAAATTCCACGGAGTAAATAGAGTTTGCTAAAAGTTTGCAATAGGACTTTAAACTTTAGATTGACACTCAACACAATACGATACCAGTTCGTAAAGTATATATCCAGAATTCTATAGTTATATTATCTCAATTACAACTAAGCATAAAGTGGTGAACGAATGCCAATGACTACAGCAAATTATGCAAATTCACTTTGATTTAATTTATGATAAATTGAGTTCTACTAATCCAAATTAGAAATGAACTCCCACTCAAAAACGACATCCCTCGTGCCTTTTTGGTGATTACATGAACCAAATCCACTACACCAAGTCCAATCATCACGTGAGTCGGCGTAGCTTCAAAGGCGAGCATCAAATGGGCATCATATCTACTATATGACTCATGCTTAACCTTTCGGTCCGTGTTCTGAGGCCATGTCTGTACATGCTAGGCTCGCCAAGTTAGAACCTTAGTATTCGCGTGTGTAACTGTCTTACACCCGAGATATGCTCGTGGATTCAAGTACACCCGATCATCACGTGATGCCTTGAAGCGACGAAACATTTTTGGTGCATACTTAAGGAAGAACACATTTTTATCTTGATATCTAAATGAGGGATCATCTTATTATGCTAATAAAATGCCAAACAAGCAATATAAGATGCAATCAAACATCACATGTTTATTAGTGAAATGATATGGTTCCCGCATATGATCTCTATCATGTGCACCGTGGTATGATCACTATCATACCTTTATGTGTAAGGCCAAGGTCTATGGAACTTACACGTTATGTGTGTTGTAAGAGTATCATCTCATACTTCTACTTACAACATCACCATATCATAACACTAGCCCAGCAACAATCTAAGCTTGACGCCTCTAATTTATCCATTGCAAGTTTTACATGGCTTAGGGCTTTCGAGATAGAACCGTTCTTACCTACGAACATGAACCACAACGAGGATAACCAAATTGTTGACAACTTGTTGCAAATTAGATATTGACTATAGTAGGAGAGACAGACACCCGCTAGCCACTTATGCAAAACTAGTTGCATGTCAAGCGTGGAACAGGTCTCATGTGCGAGGGCATGTAAAGTTTGTCCGGGCCGCTTCATCCCACTATGCCACCAATATCCAAAGTACAACAAAGAAGCAATAAAATGATCATCATCGCCCACATACTCATATGTGTACTACCCGTGCAAAGTATCTACACATAGATCCGGCTCTGATACCACTGTAGGGTTCACAGCATAGAAAACAAAAAATTTCCTACGATGGGAACATCTAAGAACCAAGATCTATCTACTAGGTACAAGCAACGGGTGGATATACATCCATAGAATACATACCCTCGAAGACCGAATAGCGTTAACGAGGTTGTACTCATGGATGATGTAGACGAACGCTTGCCGATCTCAAGATCGTGATGAAGTCCGTCTGGTCCAGCCGGTCCAGCACGATCAAGTCCAGCACCTCAAAGCAGTGGTGCATCCGTGATCGCACACACGTACGGGTACCCCGACAACCTCCGCACCCTCGCTCCAGCGAAGCAGCGGAAGCAACAAATCCTTCCAGAAAAAGCCACCGGGAACATGTATCTCGCTGATCCGAGACCATGGGGAAATTCTAAAGAGGGGAGAGAGATCCTTCACGAGGAGGTGTACTTTAAGAGGAGGAGAGGGGGGGCACCCAAGGGGCATGGCGCCCAGCCATGGGGCTGCCCCCACCTCTTCCACATTCATGTGGGTGGAGCTCCCACTCAAAATGAAAAGCCTCCACTCCCATTAAAAAGCCTCCACTCAAAAATCCACTCACATGCATTAAATTTCCACCAAATTTAATGCAAGCTCTCATTTAAATAAAACTCTTTTATTTATTTATTCAGAATTTTTTTAATTACTTTAATTAACAAACATTCACATAAAACTCCTTACAACATTTCAATTTCACATGCAGAACCAGTTTTAGCAATTTCAACTGAAACAGTTTCGGTGTCTAGTGAAATAAATTCCTGCGCTTTCCTTTTTTCTTTCTCTGGCATATCATTTATTCTGAATGGTGTCGGTATCCCTTAAGTGTGTCACCCTACGGTTCGCGAATAATGCGGACATGATCGAGACCCTTCTCCGATCAATAATCAGTAGCGGGACCTAGAGATCCATACTGACTCCCACACATTCAACGATGACTTCTGTGATCGTGTGAACCTTTTACGCTAGTATCTTAATCCCTTTGTTTCACGATATATTACATGTCCGATATTCGATCATTGGTATCTCCATACCTAGTTTGATCTCGTTACCGACATGCACTCTTTTCTTGTTCCCGTGATATAACATTCTAGTGATCAAATCACTTGCTTGCAAGCTAATCAATGTGATATCACCGAGAGGGCCCAGAGCATATCTATCCGTCATCGGGATGAACAAATTCCACTCTCGATCCATGGGTCTCAACATAACACTTTAGTAGTTCTGAAGCCATCTTTATAATCACCCAGTTACGGTGTGACGTTTGATGTCATCGAGAAACTCTTCCGGTGTTAGTGATTGACATGATCTCATGGTCTGAGGATTAGGATCACTTCGGAAGTTGTTATAGCAATATAAAATCAATGACTTTGATCGTAATGCTATACTTCGGATGAATGTTCATCACATCATTACACTAATGTTGTGACCTCGTTATTAACAACATCCAATGTCCATGATCAGGAAACTTTGATCATCATGTTAATCAACGAGCTAGTTTATAAGAGAGGCATAACTAGGAACTTACTTTTTGTTTATTAAACACACATGTATTAACGTTCCGTATTAATACAATTATAGCATGTAAAATAAACATTTATCATAATTAAGGAATACAATAATAACCACTTTATTATTGCCTCTCGGGCATATTCCCTTCAGATAGTACTCGGAACTAAAGGTTTGGAAGTAGTACTAGGAATGGATGGGATGTCCAAACATAAAGGATTAATTGATTGTGCCAAGAAATCCATAACCATGACCAGTACAGCCGGAATATCAGTCGAGCATGTATCTGAAACCTTACCTCGTCAATTCAAGTGCAATAAGAGTATAGCCCAACCTACCATTGACCAAGTCCGGATAGTCTGTGAATACCCCGATGTATTTCCAGATGTTTTGCCCGGTATGCCCCCAGATAGGGATATCGAGTTTATCACTGAACTAATCCCCGGAACAGGACCCATAGCCCAGAGACCATATAGTATGAACCCGTCTGAACTAGCAGAACTGAAGAAGCAACTGTATTCCATGTTGTAAATTGGATTGATTCAACCAAGTGCGTCACCATGGAGATCACCTGTCTTACTTTTGGATAAGAAGTATGGAGGTAACCGTTTATGTATGGATTACCGGAAGTTGAATGATGTCACTATCAAGAACAAATACCCATTGCCCAAGATAGAAGATTTGTTTGATCAGTTGACCGGTGCCAAAGTGTTTTCTAAGATTGATCTTAGAACAGGCTATCATCAACTCAAGATTCGTGCAGAGGATATTCCAAAGACTGCCTTTACCACTAGATATGGATTATACGAGTATACCGTCATGTCTTTTGGATTAACCAATGCCCCCACTTATTTCATGAATCTCATGAATAAGATTTTTATGGACTTCCTGGATAAGTTTGTCGTTGTTTTCATCGATGACATTCTAATTTATTCCAAATCGGAAGAAGAACATGAGCTACACCTAAGGACCATTCTTGGAACCCTTAGAGAGCATCAGTTGTATGCCAAGTTTAGCAAATGTGAATTCTGGTTACAGGAGGTAGGATTCCTCGGCCACATTGTATCAGCCGAAGGAATTGCCGTTGACCCTGCAAAAGTAAAATATGTCGAAGATTGGCAAGCCCCAACCACTCAAACCCAAGTTCGTACATTTCTCGGATTGGCGGGATATTACCGCAAGTTCGTAGAAGGATTCTCGAGTATCGCCAGACCCATGACCCAATTGCTGAAGAAGGACAAGAAGTTTGAATGGACCGACAAATGTGAAGCGAGTTTTCAAGAACACAAGAGAAGATTGATTTCAGCCCCAATCTTAATCATGCCGGATATCACGAAGCCCTTCAACGTGTATTATGATGCATCCAAGATCGGTCTCGGATGTGTTCTAATGCAAGAAGGCAAAGTCATATCTCATCTATCTCGACAACTGAAACAACATGAGCAAAATTACCCAACCCATGACCTCGAACTCGGAGCCGTAGTTCTAGCCCTGAAGACATGGAGGCATTACCTGATGGGAAACCGTTGTGAGATCTATTCGGATCACAAGAGTCTGAAGTATATATTCACTCAGAAGGAGCTGAATATGATACAGAGAAGATGGATTGAGCTAATCAAGGATTACGATCTGGATATTCACTATCACCCCGGTAAAGCCAATGTGGTAGCAGATGCCCTTAGCAGATTGTCGTGCCGCTTGAACTACATGATTTTGAAGGAGCAACCAAGCTTGCACAAAGAGATGGAAGATTTCTGAATGGAATTAGTGAGTGAAGTATTTTTGGCTAGCATAGAACTTCAACCCACTTTGATCAGCCAGATCAAAGAGGCGCAGAAAGGAAATGCTAGTATCGATGGAATCAAGCATCGTATCGGTACAGGAAAAGTACCCGGATTCACCGAAGACGAAGGAGTTCTGTGGTACAAAGGACGCCTTTGTGTACCAGCAGATTCTGAGTAGAAAGAAGTTATTCTCAAGGAAGCTCATGATACTCTTTATTCTATCCACCCCGGAGGAACCAAGATATATCAAGATTTGAAAGAGCAATTTTGGTGGCATAAGATGAAGAGAGAAATCGGAAGCTATATCACCAAGTGTGATACATGTCAGAGATTCAAGGCGGGACATCAAAGACCCGCTGGATTGCTGCAACCGCTACAGATTCCGAAATGGAAATGGGATTCCGTTGGAATGGACTTTATCACTGGATTGCCTACTTCTAGTAGGGGAAATGACTCTATCTGGGTCATAGTGGACATATTGTCCAAAGTCGCCCATTTCTTACCCGTCAAGACCACATATCAGAGTTCGAAACTAGCGGAGTTATACATCGCTAGAATCGTCAGTTTGCATGGAGTCCCCAAGAACATCGTATCGGATCGAGGAACTCAGTTTACCTCGAGATTCTGGAAGAAAGTCCAAGAAGGTTTAGGAACCCGCCTAGATTTCAGCACCGCATATCACCCTCAGACCGATGGACAAACGGAGCGAGTAAATCAAATACTCGAAGATATGCTAAGAGCATGTGTGTTAGAATATGGATCTAAGTGGGAAGACTGTCTGCCGTTTGTATATTTTTCGTACAACAACAGTTATCAAGCTAGTTTGCAAATGGCCCCATTTGAATTCATGTATGGAAGAAAGTGTCGCACCCCTTTGAATTGGTCGGAAGTAGGAGAGAGTCAGATTTTCGGACCCGATATCCTACGAGAAGCAGAAGAGAAGGTTCACAAGATTCGTGAGCACCTCAAGACAGCCCAGTCCAGACAGAAGAGTTACGCCGACAAGAGACGTCGAGACCTCGCCTTCAACATAGGAGATTTTGTGTATCTGAAGGTGTCGCCATTGAAGGGAATGCAGCGTTTCCAGCTGAAGGGAAAGTTAGCCCCCAGATATATCGGCCCCTTCAAGATTCTGAACTGTCGAGGAGAAGTGTCGTATCAATTGGAACTACCCGAAGAGATGTCAGCCGTGCACAATATGTTCCATATCTCATTACTTCGCAAGTGCCTCGAAGTTCCAGAGAAGACTGAAGTGTTCAAGAATATTGATCACCGGACCATAGAAATCAACGATGACCTGACCTATCCCGAAGTAACCATCCGTATTTTGGAAGAAGCCTTCAGAACTTCCAGAACCCAGAGCATCAAATTTCTCAAGATTCAGTGGAGCACCCACACAGAAGAGGAAGCTACCTGGGAGCGCGAAGATCACATCAGGACGGAGTTTCCCGATCTCTTCAAATCCTAGGTAATCTTTTTCGTCCTTTTTCAAATCTCGGGACAAGATTTTGTTTAAGGGGGGAAGGTTTGTAACATCCCAAAAATATTAAACTTAAGTCATCAAACTCTAATCTTCAAATTTAAGGTTAACAAAAACTTTTCCAATTAAAAATATGAAAGCATTCATATGTGTATGTATTAAAATTTGGATTCTTTTGAACTGCCATGGTTCTGTGTTTCTTTGCTTGTAAAATGATTCTTAGGTGAAATAAACATCAGCTAAACAATCCCCAAACTTTTCCCAAAGACAAACAAATCAAAACAAACAAATTAAGTGAATGGTCACTTTGGCCAAATTAACTCCCATGCCTACTTTGGCTATCCCTAACTTTCAGAACTTAACAGAAACATGTATGGATCTTTGCACCCCTTGATAGTACTCATAATAAGGTACCAAGGCCCACCTTGTGATCATCCAAAAACATTTGAATGCATAGTTTAAATGACAGTTTAAAATTGAATCTATTTCATATGAGAATATCCCACTATTTCAAAAACCACTCAAATAGGCTCAATTTTCAAAACCCAAGCATCCACAGAATCCTCAACACATGCCTAGCACACCCACCAAAAATCTTTTCAAAATTCAAAACTTAAGTTCATGCGGCCATTTCATCAAACAGGTTGCAGATTCAAATCAACAAAATCACAAACACTATTTTGAGCAGTGTTTTGAGCCAACCTTGTTCCCTCTCTGGTTACACTAGCCTCAGTAGATCATCTAGCAACCTTAACTAAGCTCTAGCACCACGGTAAGCTCGTCAATGTCATCAATAGTGAACAGGCCGAGAGCACCCATGTCACCTCAGTGTGGACAGCAAGCTAGGAGAAGAACTAGCCGTGCCAACCTTGTCTAGCATGCAGCCCATGCCTCACCGCCCCATCTCGACTAGCCCTAGCTCGAAGACAACGACCAAAACCGCTAGGAACGCCGCGCCCGCGCCGCTGTCGACCATGCCGACGCGCACCGCAGAGCACGCGCCGTTCCCACGCAACCTGACCACCTCGAGCCCTCACCGCCCGCCAGCAGGCACCCCACCATCTCAGGAGACCACTAGACATGATCGTTTCACCGCCCGTACCTCGTAGCCACCGCTCGCCGCAGAGTTCGCCGCCTCTGATGCTCAGAGCATCGCACGTTCCTGACCGTTTGCCACCACCCCTACACGCGAATTTAAGCAATAGAGCATCGCCAGGAGACCGCCCGTCGATCGCCAACCTCGGCCATACCTCTAGCCGCCAGTAGCCGTGTCACCACCGTCGCCTGCCCATTCCTCTCGGTCTCGCCGTCGGGCCTATAAAAGGAGACGACCCCCGCTCGATTTCTTCACACCATCTCACTCCCCTCACCTCACTGATCATTCCACCCCTTAGCCGGAGCAAGGCGAGCAGCGCATCACCGGAATTTGGCCGGAGCTCGCCGCTATAGAGGAGAAGAGGAGCCGTTGATTTCGTCCACCCCCGGAGCTGCCGCGTGAAGGGTTTCGCGGCATAGTAAATCAAAATTTTCTACGGATCCGAACAGAGGGAAAGCCAAGATCTAATCTAGGAGATGCAATCAACGAGAGAGATTGGATTAGATCTTCATACCCTTGAAGATTCGCACAGCGGAACGTTCGTCGGAACGTGGGTGATGTAGTCATACTCGCTTCTCCTCCTCGCGATCCGATCCGATCTAGCACCACAAGTGGCGGTGCCTCCGTGAGATGCACACGTGCAGCACCTCGACGTCTCCTCCTTCCTCGGACCAGCAAGTATGGTGGAGAGATAGATTGGATCTACAATACGACGGCGTGGTGTATATGGTGGAGAATTTCTGCAGCAGGGCTTCGCCTACAAACAGTCGGGAGGGAGAGAGGAAGGCAGCAAGGCAACTAGGGTTGGAGGCAAGGTGTAGGGGGGAGGGGGCGCACCAGCCCTCTATATATATATAGAGGGGGCGGCCAGCCCTTTCCCCTCCTCCAAGACTTAGGCCGGCGGCCAAGGGAGGGAGAAGTGGGGGGCAAGGACTCTCCCCCTTCTAGAAACCCTATCTCTAGTTTAAACGAATTTAAACTCTCTAGGATCGGCTGGGCCCTATGGGGCCTTGTGCCCCTGGCCCAATGCGGCCAGGACACTCCCTCATAGGCCCATGCCCCCTCCCGGAAGGTGGGTCCACGTTGGTCCCCTTCCGGAAGGTTCTAGAAGCTTCCGGTACAATACCGATTAACCCGGAACAATTCCGAACTCCAAAAACTGCATTGCCTTATATGAATCTTATTCTCTGGACCATTCCGGAACCTCTCGTGATATCCCGGATCCCATCCGAGACTCCGAACAAAAATTCATAAACCAATTATCCAATCTATCCTAGCGTCGAGATACGTTAAGTGTGTGACCCTGCGGGTTCGAGAATATGCAGACATGATCTTCTATCAATAATCAACAGCGGGGTCTGGGCACCCATATTGACTCCCACACATTCATCGATGATCATATCGGATGAACCACGATGTCAGGATTCAAATAATCCCATATATATATTCCCTTCGTCTCGCGATATTTTACTTGCCCGAGATTCGATCGTCGGTACCGTCATACCTAGTTCAATCTCGTTCACAGCAAGTACTTTACTCGTTCCGTAATCCGATATCACTTTGTGATTAACTCCTTAACCACATGCTTGCAAGCGGTGTTGATATCGATTACCAAGTGGGCCCGAAGTATATCTCTCCGACTTGGGAGGGACAAATTCCATCTCGATACATACAACCCAACAGATACTTTCCGATCACCTGAGAGACACCTTTATGATCACCCTCTCATAGGATGTCGTTTGATGACCTCAAAGCTTTCTTCCGATACCAGGGAGTTGTATTATCTCATGGTCTAAGGAATACAATATTTGACACAGGAAAAGCTTCGCAAAGATGAACACGATGATACGATCTAATTGCTTCGCTTAGTTTGGGTCTGTCCATCATATCATTCTCCAATGATATGATCTCATTATCAATTGACAACTCATGTCTATGGTTAGGAAACCTTAACCATCATTGATCAATGAGCTAGTCCATAGAGGCGTACTAGGGACACGGTGTTGTTCACAAACCACACAAGTATTAAAGTTTCCGCTTAATATAATTCTAGCATGGAATATAAACTTTATCATGAACAAGAATTATAATAATAACATCTTTATTATTGCCTCTAGGGCATAGTTCCAACAGTCTCCCACTTGCACTAGAGTCAATAATCTAGTTTACATCTGGCAACAATCTCACACCCATGGCACTGAGGTGTTGATTATGTTTTACACGTGGAAGAGGTTTAGTCAATGGATCTGCGACATTCAGATCTGTATGTACTATGCTAATCTTCAGATCTCCATCTGCAATATAATCTCGGATTATATGAAACTTGCGGTTGATATGCTTGGTCTTTGGATGATATCTTGGTTCCTTAGCGAGTGCTATGGCGCCAGTGTTGTCACACAATATCTCCAGTGGGTCCAATGCACTTGGAACCACGCCAAGCTCAGTGATGAAGTTTCTGATCCAAACTCCTTCACTTGACGCTTCTGCAGCAGCCATGTATTCCGCTTCCACTGTAGATCCCGCGATCACGCTTTGCTTGCAGCTTCTCCAGCTCACAGCTCCTCCATTCAAAATATAAACGTATCCTGTCTGAGATTTAGAATCATCCTTGTCGGTGTCAAAACTAGCGTCGACGTAACCTTTTACGACAAGCTGTTCATCACCCCCATAGACTAAGAACATTTCTTTAGTCCTATTTAGGTACTTTAGGATGTTCTTCACGGCTGTCCAGTGTTCCACTCCTGGATCACTTTGATATCTGCTCGTCAAACTAAGAGCATTGGACACATCCGGTCTAGTACACAGCATGGCATACATGATAGAACCTATGGCCGAGGCATAAGGCACTTTGCTCATAGCTTCCCTATCATTTACCGTAGCTGGACACTGAGCCTTGCTCAATATCTTACCTGACAACATAGGCACTGAACCTTTCTTTGCCTTATCCATTCTGAACCTTTTCAGAACTTTGTCTAGGTATGTACTCTGGCTTAAAGCTATCAGGCGTCTTTATCTATCTCTATAGATTTTGATGCCCAATATATAAGCAGCTTCACCTAGGTCTTTCATTGAAAAACACTTGTTCAAATAACTCTTCACATCGTTAAGCATGTTGATGTCATTTCCGATAATCAATATGTCATCCACATATAGTACCAGAAACGTCACCGAGCTCCCACTCACTTTCTTGTAGATACAAGCTTCATAGCAATTTGGAACAAATCCAAAGCTCTTGATCACTTGATCAAAACAAAGGTTCCAACTCCGAGATGCTTGCTTCAGTCCATAAATGGAACGCTGAAGTTTGCATACTTTACTAGCATCCTTAGGATCGACAAAACCTTCGGGTTGCATCATATACAACTCTTCATCAATGTTGCCATTGAGGAACGCAGTCTTGACATCCATCTGCCATATTTCATAATCATGAAACGCAGCAATTGCTAATAAAATCCGAATGGACTTAAACATCGCTACGGGAGAGAAAGTCTCATCGTAGTCAACACCTTGAACTTGTCGAAAACCTTTCGCGACAAGCCGTGCTTTATAGACGGTAACATTACCATCCGCGTCCGTTTTCTTCTTGAAGATCCATTTGCACTCAACGGCCTTTCGGTCGCTAGGAGGGTCCACCAAAGTCCATACTTGGTTTTCGCTCATGGATCCTAATTCGGATTTCATGGCTTCTAGCCATTTCTCAGAGTCTGGGCTCATCATCGCTTCCTCATAGTTCGTAGGTTCATTGTCTTCTACTAACAAGACAGTCAAGACAGGGTTGCCGTACCACTCAGGAGGGGCACGCGACCTTGTCGACCTGCGACGTTCAGTAGCAGCATCGTCCGAAGCTTCATGATCCTTGTCATTAGCTTCCTCTATTGTTGGTGCAGGCGGCACTGGAACAATTTCAGGTGCTGCGCTACTCTCCAATTCAAGAGAAGGTTCAATAACCTCGTGTAGCTCTACTTTCCTCCCACTCACTTCTTTCGAGAGAAACTCCTTCTCAAGAAAGGAACCGTTCTTTGCGACAAACACTTTGCCTTCGGTTCTGTGATAGAAGGTATACCCAATAGTTTCCTTAGGGTATCCTATAAAGACGCATTTCTCCGCTTTGGGTTCGAGCTTGTCCGGCATCAACTTCTTGACGTAAGCTTCGCATCCCCAAACTTTAAGAAACGACAACTTAGGTTTAGCACCAAACCACAGTTCATACGGTGTCGTCTCAACGGATTTAGATGGAGCCCTATTTAAAGTGAATGCAGCGGTTTCTAATGCATAACCCCAAAATGATAACGGCAAATCAGTAAGAGACATCATTGATCGGACCATATCTAATAGGGTTCGATTCCGGCGTTCAGACACACCATTGCGCTGTGGTGTTCCGGGTGGCGTGAGTTGTGAAACGATTCCACTTGCTTTAAGATGCGTGAGAAAATCATAACTCAAATATTCACCTCCACGATCGGATCGTAGAAACTTAATCTTTCTGTTACGATGGTTCTCCACTTCATTCTGAAATTCCTTGAACTTTTCAAATGTTTCAGATTTATGTTTCATTAAATAGATATACCCATATCTACTTAAGTCATCGGTAAAAGTGAGGAAATAGCGATATCCACCGCGCGTCGAAACACTCATCGGTCCGCATACATCGGTATGTATGATTTCCAACAAGTCCGTTGCTCGCTCCATCATACCGGAGAACGGGGTTTTGATCATCTTGCCCATGAGGCATGGTTCGCATGTGTCAAATGATTCAAAATCAAGAGACTCCAAAAGTCCATCAGAATGGAGTTTCTTCATGCGCTTTACACCAATATGACCTAGACGACAATGCCACAAATAAGTAGTATTATCACTATCTACTTTGCATCTCTTAGCCTCAATGTTATGGATGTGTGTTTCATCCCTTTCGAGATTTAGAAGAAATAAACCATTTACAAGAGGTGCATGACCATAAAATATGTTACTCATATAAATAGAACAACCATTATTCTCCGATTTAAATGAATAACCGTCTTGCAAAAAACACGATCCAGAAATAATGTTCATGCTCAACGCAGGCACATAATAACACTTATTAAGGTTTAAAACTAATCCCAAAGGTAAAACTAAGGAGAGCGTGCCGACGGCCATCACATCAACTCTTGATCCGTTGCCAACGCGCATCGTCACCTCATCCCTCGCAAGCCGCCGTCTATTCCGTAGCTCCTGTTTCGAGTTACAAATATTAGCAACTGAACCGGTATCAAATACCCAGGCACTACAACGAGGGCTAGTAAGGAAAACATCAATAACATGTATATCAAATATACCTTTGATGGTGCCAGCCTTCTTGTCCGCTAAGTACTTCGGACAGTTGCGCTTCCAGTGACCCTTGTCCTTGCAATAGAAGCACTCAGTGTCCGGCTTAGGACCGGACTTGAGCTTCTTCTCAGCAGGAGCATTGCGCTTGCCGCCGCCCTTCTTGAAGGGCTTCTTTGCTCCCTTACCTTTCTTAAAGGAGGGCTTGTTGACCATCAACACATGATTATCCTTCTTGATGTCCACTTCCGCAGCCTTCAGCTTTGCGAAGAGCTCGGTGATCGTATCAGTGGAACCAATCTGATTATGAGTCACTACAAAACTTTTGTAGCTGGGAGGGAGTGATTGCAGAACCCTGTCAATCTTGAGCTCCTCTGGAATCGTGCATTCCAGTTGCTCAAGGCGTTGAGTGTAGCCCGTCATCTTTATGGCGTGCTCACTAACGGAACTCCCTTCCTCCATCTTGCAGTTAAAGAACTTCTCGGAGATCTCATATCTCTCAGAACGGGCCTGAGTCTGAAACATGGTTTTCAGCTCCTCGAGAATCTCGAAGGGCCCGGGATACTCTTCAAAACGATTTTGAAGCTCCGGTTCCATAGCAAACAACATGGTGCTCTTAATCACACCATAATCATCTTTGCGCGACTGATAGACAGCTTTCTCATCAGCCGGCGCAGTTGCAGCAGGGGGGTCACCTAACGCTTTCCCAAGGACATAGTCCTTTTGTCCGCCAGAGAGAATGATTCTTAGATTGCGGAACCAATTGGTGAAGTTAGACCCATTGTTTCTAAGCTTTTCCTTCTCAGCAAAAACGTTGAAGTTGAAGTTGGACTTGGCCATGTGATCTACAGTATTGGCAAGTACAATTTAGACTATGTTCATGATAAATAGTTCAACTTAATCAAATTACTAGATGAACTCCCACTAAATTCAACATCCCTCAAGTTGTTTAGTGAACACGATCCAAATTCACCACACCTAATCCGATCATCACGAGAAGAGATGTGGTTTCAATGGTGGACAACAAAGTGTCGATCATATCATTCATATGACTCATGCTTAAACTTTCGGTTCTTGTGTTCCGAGGCCATGTATGTACATGCTAGGCTCGTCAAGTTAGACCCAAGTATTTCTGCGTGTGCAAAACTGGCTTGCACCCGTTGTATGTGAGCGTAGAGTCTATAGCACCCGATCATCACGTGATGCTTGGACACGACGAACTTTCGCAGTGGTGCATACTTGGGGAGAACACAGTTTTTATCTTGATCTTCAAGTGAGGAATCATCTTATAATGCTATCGTCGCGATCTAAGCATAATAAGATACATAAAGGGATAAACATCACATGCATATAACTTTATGTGACATGGTATAGCCAATCCTCGCGCAATGATCTCCATCTTGTGCGTTCCGGCATGATCTCCATCACTCCACCATGATTGCCTCCACCACGAATAGCAACTACAACTATTGCTAACTACTTAGCGATAAAGTAAAGCTATTACATGGAGTATAAGAAGTTGACTCGCAGGTCATACACTATTATAAAGACAACCATATGGCCCCTGCCGGTTGTGTACTCATCGACATGCAAGTCATGAAACATTACAAAACATGATCATCGCATACAATATACACATCACATCTTGGGCCATACCATATCACAGAAAACACTCCCTGCAAAAACAAGTTAGACGCCTCTACTTTGTTGTTGCATGTTTTACGTGGCTTATGGGAGTAGATGCTAAGAACGATTCTTACCTACGGAAAGCCACAACGGTGATATTATGGTTGCCAAACTCCGGTGTTAATCCCATGACAACTATAGTGAGAGAAACTGACATCCACCAGCCGCATGTGTGGAACAAGCCACACGTCAAGTGCGGAGCCGGTCTCGCGAACGACGTCGCGTAAGGTTGGCCTGGACCGCTTCAATCTCACTATCCCGCGTCATAAGAAGAACACAAACAAGAGGCTTGCAACAGAAAACATCAACGCCCGCAACAACCATGTTGCGTTCTACTCGTGAAACACATCTACGCATAGATCTAGCTCTGATACCACTGAAGGGTTTCGCGGCATAGTAAATCGAAATTTTCTACGGATGCGAACAGAGGGAAAGCCAAGATCGAATCTAGGAGATGCAATCAACGAGAGAGATTGGATTAGATCTTCATACCCTTGAAGATTCGCACAGCGGAACGTTCGTCGGAACGTGGGTGATGTAGTCGTACTCGCTTCTCCTCCTCGCGATCCGATCCGATCTAGCACCACAAGTGGCGGTGCCTCCGTGAGATGCACACGTGCAGCACCTCGACGTCTCCTCCTTCCTCGGACCAGCAAGTATGGTGGAGAGATAGATTGGATCTACAACACGATGGCGTGGTGTATATGGTGGAGAATTTCTGCAGCAGGGCTTCGCCTACAAACAGTCGGGAGGGAGAGAGGAAGGCAGCAAGGCAACTAGGGTTGGAGGCAAGGTGTAGGGGGGAGGGGCGCACCAGCCCTCTATATATATAGAGGGGGGGCGTCCAGCCCTTGCCCCTCCTCCAAGCCTTGGGCCGGAGGCCAAGGGAGGGAGAAGTGGGGGGCAAGGACTCTCCCCCTTCTAGAAACCCTATCTCTAGTTTAAACGAATTTAAACTCTCTAGGATCGGCTGGGCCCTATGGGGCCTTGTGCCCCTGGCCCAATGCGGCCAGGACACTCCTTCATAGGCCCATGCCCCCTCCCGGAAGGTGGGTCCACGTTGGTCCCCTTCCGGAAGGTTCTAGAAGCTTCCGGTACAATACCGATTAACCCGGAACAATTCCGAACTCCAAAAACTGCATTGCCTTATATGAATCTTATTCTCCGGACCATTCCGGAACCTCTCGTGATATCCCGGATCCCATCCGAGACTCCGAACAAAAAATCATAAACCAATTATCCAATCTATCCTAGCGTCGAGATACGTTAAGTGTGTGACCCTGCGGGTTCGAGAATATGCAGACATGATCTTCTATCAATAATCAACAGCGGGGTCTGGGCACCCATATTGACTCCCACACATTCATCGATGATCATATCGGATGAACCACGATGTCAGGATTCAAATAATCCCATATATATATTCCCTTCGTCTCGCGATATTTTACTTGCCCGAGATTCGATCGTCGGTACCGTCATACCTAGTTCAATCTCGTTCACAGCAAGTACTTTACTCGTTCCGTAATCCGATATCACTTTGTGATTAACTCCTTAACCACATGCTTGTAAGCGGTGTTGATATCGATTACCGAGTGGGCCCGAAGTATATCTCTCCGACTTGGGAGGGACAAATTCCATCTCGATACATACAACCCAACAGATACTTTCCGATCACCTGAGAGACACCTTTATGATCACCCTCTCATAGGATGACGTTTGATGACCTCAAAGCTTTCTTCCGATACCAGGGAGTTGTATTATCTCATGGTCTAAGGAATACAATATTTGACATAGGAAAAGCTTCGCAAAGATGAACACGATGATACGATCTAATTGCTTCGCTTAGTTTGGGTTTGTCCATCATATCATTCTCCAATGATATGATCTCATTATCAATTGACAACTCATGTCTATGGTTAGGAAACCTTAACCATCATTGATCAATGAGCTAGTCCATAGAGGCGTACTAGGGACACGGTGTTGTTCACAAACCACACAAGTATTAAAGTTTCCGCTTAATACAATTCTAGCATGGAATATAAACTTTATCATGAACAAGAATTATAATAATAACATCTTTATTATTGCCTCTAGGGCATAATTCCAACACCGCGACCACCCCTAAGTTTGCCGTCGTCGACTTTGTCGTTTGCCCGCCTCGTCGTCATCACTGGAGCCCCGGTATGCCCCCTATGCACCCCCACTGAGCCGCTAGGGTTCGAGCTCGCCGGTGACATGTTCATCGTCGACGACGACCCTCAGCCGTTGATCTCACTTCTAATCCAACGCACCACATCGCCCCGTACCGCTTTGCGTTTTAAGATCCACTGACCATTAGACCCCCTCTATCAATTGTGCCCCGCGGCTGCGAAGTGACACTGGGCCGGCCCAATAACCCTTCCCGCGCAGCCCACTCGTTTGAATTTAGTTTTTTCTATTTATATTCAAACTCAATTTTGTACCTAGTTTCAAAAATCAACCCAGCTTGATTCAGTAAACCAAATTGCCTGAAACCAATTTTGTTAGAAATATATTGAAATGCTTAATCCAAGCCCAATGGATTCAAATCATTTGGATCTATAGATCAACCTTGGTAAAAATAACAAGTCAGAAGCTTTTCTGTATTCAAACATTTTTCAAATTTAAACCATAATAGATATTGAGTTGATTCCAACTCTCAAAAATCATAATTGATCATACCTTTCAGAATATATAAAAATATATGGGTTTACTTACAGAAATAATGTTCAATTAATAAAAGAATGCCACATAGGCATTTCTAGCCACTTTAATGATTTAAAATAAAAAGGTTAAACCTTATTAAATTGTGACACCACTTTAAATCACATTCTCATGTACTGAAATATGTGGTGATGACATGTGTCAACATGATCCCATGTTTGGTTTGGAGAATATTAAACCTTAAGTAGTTTTTCAATGAGTAGAAATTACTTTTCTAAAAATAAATCAATAAGACAAATGCTTTAATCTTGTAATGTTAGTGATGAGGCTAGATCATCTATAGAACCCTTTTGTGTGATGATTGAAAGTAGTTAAGTATTGTTTGGTGATTGTGTACCTCGTATTTATTCATAAACGCTAGTACCGACCAAGGATACGAGGAGGAAGGAGGATACTATGAAGAAGAAGCCGAGGAGAACTTCAACCACTGCTCTGCACAAGGCAAGCTTATACTGATACTGATGCAAGCCTTACTAACCAAGTTGACCCATGCAAGCTTATACTGATACTGATGCAAGCCTTACTAACCAAGTTGACCCATGCAAGCTTATACTGATACTGATGCAAGCCTAATACTACTAGTTGACTGAGCAAGCTAACACTTGCAATTATGAAAGTTAGATGACCTATGCAATGCACTAAGCATGCTTGGTTAGACATATTTGATGATACCCCCTCCTAGTTTTACTTGCAAGCTTTCTACTTTATTTCTTTATCAAAGCTATTACTTAGAGTCTACTTAAGGGAATTGTAGATTCTAGGAAGATAATTGAAGGTTGCATAAAGAGCATTAAATTTGGCCTAAGCTAGATAATCTTGATGTCATCCTAAGGCATGAGATTGAACCTAGTTAAACTCCACTTGTTTACCACCCCTCATTAGTACTCACCCTCACTTGTAGACGCTAGTGCTAAGCATAAAACTTGATCAACTTTAGATGGGAATACTTGGTAGAAAATGGTTATGAAAACCTTAGAATGATGAGTCATTCTACTGAGATGTTTTGACATGTGTTTTCGAACACCAGATGATTTTGATGATGAAAATGTTGAGGCATGAGCCTTAGCCCTTTATAAAACTGATGGTTGTCTAGATGCGATACCATTCCAATTTTACCGTACAACCACAATAACCGAAAATTTGGGTAGGGCTTGACTGGAAACTTATATACCTTAGTATGGGTTCCCTCACGACCAAGGTCTGAGCTGAGGCTACCTTGTGAAGATTGTTCACCTGTGCAGTACCCAAGATGACAGTTGGTCATGGTTGGGAGGCCAAACTCACAGGAGAGATGCCTATACTAGGGCGTGTAATTGAAAGGTTAGGATTGATTATCCGCATACTGAGTATGGTGAATTCGGGATTTGTTCCTGACGGATGTATCGAATGTTGTGGTGAAAGTGTATAATCTCTACAGAGTGTCAAACTATTCGAATAGCCGCGTCCGCGGTTATGGACAGTTGGAGTGGCCATACTGTTCCCCCGTCAGATGTTTTCAAAATGACTTGTGAAATGAATCGAGATTTTGACTTGACCACAACAGAGTTGTGATATGAAATACAAGTTCCCACTTAGGTGTTATAAAATTTCAACTAGCTTTTCTTTCTTCTGAACTTAGTAGAGGTAAATCTGGCTTTTTGCAAAACAACCCTAGAGCTTAGTGTCCTACTACAAAAACCCCTTTCACTTGTTAGTATTAGTTTGCGAGTACTTAAAGAGTACTCATGACTTTGTCTCTGGCTATTCCCGTGGCTAGACTATAAAGAGGAGTACCAGGACGAAGGACTCCAGGAAGGTTACGACAACTAGGATCATCTCCCATCGTCAGCATTGCCTGTGACCCCGAAGATGGAGCTTCGCCTACGCTACCGTTATTATTACGTATTCCGCTGCTTAAGTTGTATTAAGAACTGGATCGTGAGATCCTTATTTGTGTAAGACCTTATGTATGGTTTGTAATGGATGATGTACTGTGGTATCCAAATCTGTTGTGTCTCGCAAAAATGGTAATCCTGGGATTGCGATGTATGGCATAATAGGCATCTGGGATTAAAAATCCGGGTGTTGACACCAGTCACCAAGAAAACCACAATTCGCACATAACTAAACAATGGTCAACCAAGCAGAAAATTTCAAGAAACATGCTATCATTAGCTAACTATATAAACAGATGTCACAGAAAACTATTTCTGAATCTATCCTTCTAACCGCAATTTGCACATAATTAAACATGGTCAACCAAGCAGATTAGTTCCAAGAAACAACCATTAGCTAACTATATAAACAGATGTCGCACAAAAGTATTTTTTGAATCTATCCTTCTACTCTTGAAATAAAATGTCAACTATCATAAATAGCTTGTTCCATGGAAATATGCAGAAGTCTCCAACGACAAGCTGGACCTGGAAAGCAATAGACAAACTTGCAACAAAATATTGTCTCAACAACTAAGAACAGCTGTATACACATATGTGGGAGTAAGCTTCACTTCATATAGTAGTACTCGATGAGTCATTGACTTCAGTACTGAACCATTGGTAGAAGTTACCAGTGATAATTTTGATGATTGTGGAAACAAACAGAGCACTGCCTTGCAAGCAAAGAGGCCATGTGCACCGGTGGACAGGGCGCCCACCGACAAATAAAGAACATCCACTGCGCACAGGATTCATGGCGAGATTTAGGGAAATGCTATAGTATTCAGTACATTTCTTCCTGGCAATCATAGAAGGGAGCACATGGGACCAAGCCATGGTACCTTATAAAAATTGCCGGCTCCAGCTGCATGCACATGGTTTCCAGGTAGTCTTGCTACAAAATTCCTCTGGAGTGGACCATGGAGGCATGGACCAGCAAAAAAAATCCAGTTCAAGCCTTGTTCTAGACTTCTAGTAGTAGTCTGCTGCAACCTTAAAAATGACTTAAGTATCACATTCTATTCCTTTCATTCCCTCCAAAACTGAGACCACTGATGACGATGGACAATTATTACTGAGATTTTATCTAAGATCTCAGAGATGTGATCTGATTTGAATTGGATACCTCATGGAATTACAATATGCAGCCGCGATTATATGGGATTGAACACATATACATCACTGTATTACCAAAATGGAGGCTATAATGAAGCTGCTCAGCAGCAACACAAGCCATCCTGATTTTACCCTACTATGGAACTTTTCAATATCATATAATCTACAAATATCGAATATCTTACCTATAGACAATTTAGCTACGGCTAGACAACCAAAAACAAAACTAAAGAATATGACAGCAAAGCTCCTATTCTCCAAGTCAACCTGCTTATCTCTAAATCGCTCAAACTCCGACCTGCAGACATCACAACATGATTCACAAAGTTATAATCTTAGCAAGCAAATATCATGCTAAATCAAGACGGATGCAAATTCACGACACTGAAGGTAACAATACAAACCTGAGTATGGCATTATCCAGGAGGAGCTGGTCTAACTGTGAGGAAGCAACTGACTTCCAGGAGAGGACGCTGTGCATTTCTTTGGCCTGAAACACATGAATGCATCATGAGGTACAGAAATAAGAGCCAACTATAGATGAAACAATATAAGTGCAGAAAATTGCATACCAGGTGATTTTTGCTGTTCTGAAGCTCCTTCAGCTCCAATTTTATTTTCTCCAACAGTGCATCTTTGCTATCGATATCAGCGTCAAAATCCTTAAAGATTTGCCCGTATCTGCTGTTGAGTTCCTCTAGGTACCGTTCCAAGACAGAAAAGCTCACATCAAGAGATTGAACCTTCTGCATTAGCACCTTAAGAACTGTATCTCCAGGAATCCTGCCAGCCTGAAGAGTCCTTGTCTCCACAATCTGATCATGAGCACCATTCCTCGATGAATCACCGTTTGGTTTATCATCTTCCAGTTCAAATTCATCTTCATCAAGGGGTTCCTCCGAGGATTCTTTTCCACCACTAGGCTCCTTCAAAGGTGTTTGCTCAATAGGGTCCTTCAATTTCTCATCAGATTCAACAATTTTGTTCTCAACAGGGATCAAATTCTCGAGCATCTTTTCCACAGCATCCATCCCATACACTTCAAGCATACTCAGTGTACAGTAGCTTGCGGAACCGTAATGGTTTAGCAAGTTCAACTTGAGATATCTTGCCCATTTCGGCTCCGGAAAAGTGAAACTCTGAGCTTGCTTCGCATTTGCGACAGTGAATCTCCCGAGTGTTTCCCAGTTTTCCGTGGGATAAATAAGACTGCTCAGCATTTCAAATTCTTTTAAATTAGAAGAGTAGTGCTCGAAATTTGCAAGTGCAATGGTGTCTACTAAGGTTTCTTCAGAAAGCTCCAAGATGACAAATTTTCCCTCTGCGGAGCAAGGATTGCGGAGGTACTTGTCCTTGTCTTTGTCTAGGATGTTTGAAGCACCTTTGGCCTCCTTGTTAAAATCCAGAACCTTGGCCCCCTTAGCGGCCGAAGCATAATTGTACAGCTGCCCACTAGGTTCCCTTCGATGGATCACATGGCGAGTTTGAGTAGCATCATCCTTTCCCCTTTCAGCGATTGCTCTCGTCTTGAACTCATCAAGACCAGGAACAACAACCCGTGCCAATCTTGTTGGTTTAGGAACATCTTCACCATCCACATTCTCGGCCCGATGAGCTCCAGAGTCGATGTTTGTCGGAAGAGGACTTTCAGCCTGACCTTCTGACCGCTCATTTTGTTCATTCTTGGTTAGAGCTTCTTCCCCACCCTGACCTTCTGGCAGCTCAATTCGATTATCCCTGGCTAGAGCTTCTTCCTCACGCTGACCTTCTGCCAGACCAATCTGATCATCCTTGGTTACAGCTTCCATGTCATCACTCTGCGCATCATCATCCTTGGCGCAAAGTTCATCTTCCTGGAGCACTGCCTCTTCTGAAAGCACGACACTTTCATCAAGTTTACCACATGTGTCACCTGGCACTGCCAAATTCTGCTCATGCCCCTGGTGTACAACACCAGGACTAAGATAGCCTTCGTTCCTGGTAGGCTCAGCAACAACAGGGTCTCCTCCATCTGCAGAAACCAGACGACGAAAGTGTTAATCCCAACCAACAGGTTCGTAAACACCCAAACTCAGATAACTGAGTGAGGACAGAAGGACGTGGAAATTTCAGCAACGCATCTAACAACCAGCAACCTGTAATCAGAACGACCCCTAACAACCGGGATACGGATCTAAGTCTCGCAGGGTTGGATCGTGCCGCGCGGTCACAACGACTCCACGAACAACTAATCATCTAAAACCGATCACCGTACCACGCAACCACCGGCACAGGCGGCAGGAAGGACTAATCAAGGCAAAACTTCAGAAACGAAAGCCCGAAGCAGACATACCTCGTTGACCGTCGCCGTGTCCGACGAGCGAGTTGAGGAGGAGGAGCGCGACCCAGGACGCGACGACGAGCGAGGCGGAGAAGCCGTAGAGGCGCCTCTTCCTCCCGGCGGCGGCGGCCGCGCCGGCGCTCTGCTCGTGCTCCTGCGCCGCCGCCCTCCTCTTCACAAGCGCTCTCCGCGACTTCTGCATTATTTCCCCCGCCCTCTCACATACGCGCCCCGAAACACCAGTAGTGCCCGAGGGGCGGCGGCGCGGCGATGAGCCCAGAGAGCGAATCCGATGCCGAGGGGCAACAAGCGCTCAGAACCTGGGGCGCGAATCGGCGGCGGGACAGATCGGGGAGGGGCGGTTCGGGAAACGGGACGCGCGGCGGTGGAGCGAGCTGCGCGGATGGGCGGGGGGGTCCTTTTGTAATAACGGCCGGAGTTCCATCGGGGGGAGGGAGGAAAGGAAGGAGAAGAAGAGGAGGTGGAATTGAGGTGGAGGTGCGCTCTGTGGGTTTTTGTATCGGAGATCTTGTCGGCTTCCACCTCTCTCTGGCTCTGGCACGGTGATTCATCGCGTGGTGCCGTGGCCTGTCCAGCCTGTGCCGCGCCTCCTGATGAGTCGGCCCTTTCTTGTTCCCTTGCGTCGTGGCCTGCGCCTCCCGTTGAAAAAGTTCACCGGTTACAAACTGCAAAATTCAAACAAAATCAGGGAGAGACGAGGTGTAGAAGGCCAGATTTCATTGGGGGAAACGGCCAAATTTATGGTGGATGATAACGATTTTATTCAATCCAATTGTGGCCATTAACATTTGTATCGATGACGCCTTGTCGACGGGGTAGCTGGACGGTACGACGTCAACTGATGTGGCCGACATACACGTCACGGTTCTGCTCGAGTGCACGCCACGCGCGCCGGCCAATAATGAGCCACCGCGTGGGCGTGCCATGATTCATGCTGGCATCCTCCTAGGTGCTAGTGCACGGACCCATCTGCTCCTCCTCCTCCGTTCTCGCTCCGGCCACTGACAGGCGGTCCCGAGAAAACCCTTTCCTCTTCGGCCTTGGAGTTGCAAACCGTTCCGTTTCCCGAATCTCGGGGCGGCAGAAAACAAACAGGCCACCGCCCAAGCCCAACAAAGCCCAAACCGGCGCTGTAAATTCGCTCCTGTGATTTCGCGGGGACTCCTCCTCTCTTCCTCATTGCGGCGCGACTGTGAGCGCCCGCCCGGAGCTCGTCGACCTTGCGCCCAGATCCGGCCCCCATGGCGAGGGACTCGGCCTGCGCCGTCTACGTAGGTGAGCCCCCCGCTTCTCTTCTCGCGGAATCGCCGCGCCTGCCCCAGATTTTGGAACTCCCTTATTAGTTCGGATCAAACTAGATGTGTCGCCGGCCTAATCGAGGTGTTTGATGGTTGATAGAGTTAGCGTACAGATCCTATGTTACAACACTTTACTTGCGGTTCATCCCCTTTGGGGCTCATAGCATGATTACGTTTCGAGCTTTGTTTAGTGGCTGCTTTGTAGTAGTACTACGCTATTATTGTGGGTGCCGCCCCCTGTTAGTGATAATACTTTTTTTTGCGACCAAGTTAGGTTTAGTACCTGTATTTGTTGATTTGTTTCGCGTCACCATGGATAGTTCTAATTTGCCGGCCAAAGGGTTCCTGATGTTTCAGTTTTGTAACTCGCTATATAGACTATACAATACATAATGCGTAACGGTAGAATCATGTCACTGCTAGGCTGGCAGCCTGCCACATGTAGCTCCAGTTGCTAATTTGATGGTTGACAACTTATTGTATGGTTAAACCTTGAACATTTTCTGTAAGTTTCAGAATTACCAAACTCTTTTCATTACTTGGAAAAGTCGGACTGATAAATTTACAGCTGGGCCGTAGATTTGTTGTCATGTCTTCTATACTACTCCCTCCGTTTCAAAATATAACATCTATTAGCTTTGTGAAGCAAATGTATCTAGATGCCTCTTAGTGTATCGTTCCTAGTGAACCTAAACATTAAAAGCTAAAACATCTTATATTTTGAAACGGAGGGAGTACCACTGTTCCGTAAAATAAGGCGTATAAAAAAAATTAAAGTCAAACGATGTATACTTTGACCAACTTGTTCAGAAAAACTATCAACATCTATCATGTCAAATCATTGTCATTAGATACATCATGACATACATTTTCAGACTATATCTATATACTATCATAGTTCTCAACATACGCCTTATTTTAAGGAACAGAGGTAGTACTTTTTTAACAAAATGTAGTTTTTTTGCATCATGCTGCATTGCTTCTGTTCTAAGACATCAATTTCTGCATATTATGTTTGCTGTGGATAATCTTTAGTGTTTGGTAGTTCGGTTTTTTGTATGGATTTCTTTAACATTTCCGTGTAAGCCTTCAGGCTTCTGCATTTTGTTGTATTACTTCAGTAAAGCTTTGTGTTGTATTAATCTTACTGACCTACTATTCTCAATAGGCAACTTGGATGAGAAGGTACCTGAAAAAGTCTTGTATGAGATTCTTATTCAGGCAGGTCATGTAGTAGACCTACACATACCCTGTGATAAGGAAACTGGCCGTCCAAAAGGTTTTGCTTTTGCTCAGTATGAGACAGAGGAAGTCGCTCAGTATGCTGTTAGACTTTTTTCAGGACTTGTTCAGCTTAATGGTAAAACACTTAAATTTGGGGTATGTTTCTTCTTTTGTAATCTTTAATGTATGCTAGCCTACAAATTAACATTAGTTATATAATTGCAACTTACCTAGTTAGAACATGCTAATTTTCGTTCTTGTTGTTACCGTGTATACATATGTATTTGTGCTAACATAATAAGAAATATCAAGTGCCTAAATTCATATCAATTTTGACAGCTTTCTGGACAAGACAAACCCTCGTCAAATGGCAATAATCCAGTAATAATGCCTAAACTCAATCCTATACCATTACCAAAGCAGCCTCAGTTTGTGCATTGTAGTGATATGCTTGTGTCGCATAAACCAGCATATCCGGTGGTAAATGGCGGGGTTCCACATAATGGCTTTTCACACGGTTATTATCCTTACGGTGTTCAACCTCAAGGTGAGGCTATTTCCTAGGTTTGTTTATACGTGTTACATTACATGATATGTGTTTTAACCTCATCCTGTTCTATTGTTTTCTCTTTGGAACAGCATTGCCAACTCGACCGGTGCATGAGCACACAGAATTTGTCCACGGTACGTATGATTACAACAGTCATGTATATGGTTCTGTTCTGAATGCTAGCTATGGAGGTTATGTTCTGAATGCCGTTGGTCATGGAGCTCCGAGGCAACCATTCATGTACCCATCCTACTAGGTAGTAGGCACCAAAGAGTGGAATCTGGTATGCAGAGTAGGCAGGCTGAATGTAGCATCTTAGTTCATCAAATTCTCGGTAGCATCTTGGTTGTAATTCATTTCCATGCATGTAAATATGGCTAATAGCCTACTATAACCAAGTCATTAATGGTAAGTTGGTAGCAGAAGGCTCTGCCCTGTATATTGTACACTCTGTCCTTGTCTCAAAGATAGCCTAGTACTGTAGTACATCTTCCTCTTCCTGGGAAAATAAATAAATGCAACGGTATGGTCTATTGTGCACCCTTCCACTCGTGAACCAATGATCATATGCATGGACGATTTGACTTATTCTTGATGTTCATTGTCATGTACTTGATAACTATTACTCTTACTTACCCAGAAGATGTTGATGTCTCAACTGGGGAGGCATGTTTATTTATAAATAATAAAACCTAGTGAAGTTAAGTGAACTGTCCTGAATCTCCCATCTGGGAGCTTGCTCACCAACCCTATCGAGTGATGGTCAAGTGATGAAAGTTTCATTCGTAAAAGCTTCGGTGTTTTGTGATGCAGTTCTCTATTTCTGTGCTCAGGTGTCATTGCTATCTCGAGTCTTAGTCTTTGAGAGTTGAGACTAGGAAAACTTTGGTGTTAGGTGAAGGTGGAAATGGGATGGCATTGTTTGGTGTCTTGGCAAGTTTGCCCTATTTTGTACTAGTGCTGTTCCACCTATCCTCTGATGTGTCGTACTACTCATTGGTGACTAATTCAGAAAGTCATTGTCCCAGCCACCTCAATACAATCCTCTACTTAGTACCAAGTGATAAACATATTTATACCACTACACATCGTCCACTTGTTTCTCTTGTGCTGTAAAATGACATTACATTACTCTTGTGGCAGTACTTGGATTTGACTTGCTCGCCAAAACCCTCCCTTTTGACTCACCTAACCTAATACTCTCTCTGTTCCACAGTATGAACTTTTTTTTAGGGAACAGTATAAACTTTTTTAACAAGCTAACAGAGGGAGTAGTATCTTATCCCCAAACAAACATTCTACAGCAATAATACTTTGCTCTTTTGTTCTTCTCATCGCGACATTGGGCCCCTTAAAGCCTTCTTCCAGGTCTAAAACCGCACTCGAAGCCATGCATCAGCGCACCAAGATGGTCCTCCTCGTTGCTTCTCTCCGCAAGTAAGTTATCTCTAATGCTCTACTGACCTAGACGTTGGGGCTTCTTTCCTTGTCTGCTTGTTTATTCTTTAGCCACAGACCGCCGTACAAGGCACATACTACTATCATCTCTGCCTTTTTTTTTCTGGTGCAACTGCAACGGATATGAAAACCGAAATGATTTCTGCATAAAGACTGCCACTACTGCAGCAGCTTTCCCTCTGCAACGCCTGTCTCCATAACTTTTGCATCTCCCGTAGTATATGTGATATAGCGTGTGTCGGTCTGAAGCCGTCCGTCCCTTGGCACTGCAAAGATCGCAACCTCAACAACCAGCCATACACTCACCGACACATGTAGTATCTGCCCGTTCGGAGCTTGCGTGATCTTTCGCCGATCATCAAAGCCAAGGAGTCGACGATGAGGAGGGCAAGCCCGGATATGCAGGATGCCTCCGGCGCCGGCGAGGGCATGGAGTCCAGCGTGTTCTTGTGCGTGGCTGCCACGTCCAGGGGCAGGAACAAGCTGTCGTACTTCCGCTCCAACGTGGCCGGCGAGGAGGAGGTCGAGGCGGCCCGTGCGCTGTCGGCGCTCTGCCTCGACCACGCGCCAGAGCACCACCACTGGCACCACCACACCGTCGACGGGAGGCGAACGTTCGCGTTCCTGGCAGGCGAGGAGGACGGCCGCACGTACCTCGCCATCGCGGAGCCCACGCCAGGCGGCACCGAGGTCGTCCGGTTCCTGGAGCGTGTCCGCGACGCGTGCGGTGCAGCGCCCAGGAGGCGGCGGCTGCGCGACGAGGCGGTGTCCCGCGTCGTGCGGCAGTTCGTACAGACGCTGCAACCTGGGCCGATCTCCTCCTCCACCGCGAACGCTGTGCTCGCAGGCGCCGGGGGATCGTTTAGCGACGAGGCTTCGTCTGCGGACGAGGAAGCGCTGCCGGAGGAAGGCGGGTCGCGGCGACGGCAGAGGCCAACGCGTCCCTCCTGGATGCACACGTGGTGGCGGCGCCACGCCATGGCCGTGATCGGCGTGGACGTGGTCCTGTGCCTGGTTCTGTTCGGCGTGTGGTTGGCGGTGTGCCATGGGTTCACCTGCGTGCAGCGATGAACGGCGCATCATCAGCTTAATGCAATTATTTACATCAGTATTATACGTGCATGGTTCGGTTCCCAGCGTACTCCGTCGGCTCATCGTAGTCGTAGTAACTAAGTAGAGCGATCTAGGGAACTAATTAAGCTCTGATATTAGCTTGTGGTAGCTGTGATAATAATTAATTTAAAATAGTAACCACACGCCAAAGATGCATTCTGAAATATCACATGCTTCTGTGGCTGATGGCTGTATTATCGAGATTTATCATGTGGCATGGCAGTGTGGAACTGCTCATCAGGTCGGCTTTGTTGGTTTCTCTTGTTCCAAATAACAACTTGCAGTCTTGCAGGAGATCGCTGTGAGTTGTCAGTTCTTCCTTGGGTGATGCAGTCTCTCTTTCTTCAGGGGGTCGCAGCATCTGTCGGTCTGCCACAAGCTTGTGCTAAATTTTCAGGTGCGCGAGAAAACAGTACTGTTAAATATCCTACTGCACTAGCAGCTTCAAACATCTAGGTGGATCATGCACGTCTACATAGGTGAGATACGTTGCTACTGAAAGCACAGTTGAAGACTTGCAGAGTTATGCTGTTTACTTTTGTTTCTTTTAACATAGTTATGATGTTTACTTTGCAAAAAAAAATGTTAGTGTGACCCGCAAAAAAAATGTTAGTCTGAAGTTTCTTTTCGATTTTTGGAGGGGGGGAGTGGATACTTTGTTATTTTGGGCCAGTCCTAAGTAAGTACGAGGTTGGTTTATTTGGGCCATTTGCAGACCCACTCGGCCCAGATGCCTGTAATCTCCATTTTCCGGCAAGCGAGCAGGAGTAGTTGATGAACGGCAATCAATCGAGCCAGCCGACGATGCAGGTTGAAAAGTTACTAGCAAAAGTAACTCTGCCTTTTACATAAACAAACGAAAAGAAACAATGACACTACGAACCTATGACTTTGACAGACGATCAACTTTGTTGCAGTACCAGTACCATCTCTCTTTCCTTCCGAAAGAAACAAGAAGGAAACGATAGAAAGAGCACCTAATGACGTAACTTTGCAGCTCCTCGTGGTCGAAGTCGAACCAGAGTATTTTATGAATCTTAATCCTGTTAGAACTCGGAGGATTCTGCCTGGTTTCAAGATAAGTTCAGAATTTAGAATTATAAAATGGGTTAGAATATTTTTTTGAAACGAGGCAAAATATTTGCTGTTTTCATCTATTAAGAGTATTTGCCTAGAACATCTCTAGGATTTTAAACAAGGGTCTACTCTCTCAGAATTACATGACCCAAAAATTTGGCTACTGGCGAGCTCTAACACATCGCCTCCTCTTTTATTCATGCCATGCTAATTGGTGTGGGCGTGAATCTTTTTCGGGATGCCCATGCATTGCGCTTTTTCCATATTTTCCCATGAGACAAGCATGATGATCAATGCCATTGCCTTCTTAGCTTTTCCCCTTTCGAGAACCATCTTTGTCGACCATTGTTGCACGGAGGCTTCACTTGCCCATTGTGCCGGTTGCATGTTGTGGAAACCACTCCAAGATAATATATGGACCCAAATACGGGTAATGAAACCTACACTTGAATAATGGGCGACATGCCAATTCGAACTTGATTACAAAGTGGGAAAATTCCCACAATTGGATCAACCCCCTCTTTTGTAGACGATCCGATGATGTCCATATCCTATTTTGTATTACCAACCATGCAAAGAATTTCTATTTTAGGGCCGCCCGGGTCTTCCAAACTTCCATGTAATTGTTTGGAGGCGAGGTGGGGGGTTTCGCCAATTAGCTCCCACGGATAGACAAATTGTTGCATGTGATCTATGTCGAACCCATTGTGGATGTTGAGTTTGTTGACCACAAAAAAAAACCTTCTAGAGCTTAATTTCTTCACCGTGCAATTCCGGCATTTTGTTGTGGGTTCTCTTTAGTATGTCCGGTATGTATTGCTGGTTGGTTAAAGTTGCACCAAATACATGGCGATCAAACACTAGGTTATGCTACAGCTACACAACTACAATACTAGTACAAGGTTACAACATGTCGACTTGTTTACCGCACCGTGCATTGTATTATTGGACCGGCTGGGCCTAGTAGTATCTCCCACGACAGATGAAACCAAGCCAGCCAGTAGTAGGCAAACACGACGGCAGTGCTCTCCGTGTTTCAGAACAGGTACCGCCTTTGCCCGGCCATCACATGCACTCATCAGTCATCATGATCACCGCCTTCAGAACGATCAGTTGCACTATTTAGTTAAGGATTTCCTTTAGTTAAGCCGCTGCAGGCCGCTGCAGCTTCGTGCTACGAGTCAGAATAACGGTCTCCAGTCGATCTCCGCTACTCTGTTGCCAGGGCGTCAACCATCTGTGAGCGTCAGTATTCTATTGTAGGAGTGGTACAGTCCTAGTAGATCTGTGCCGTGGTGTTGTGTCGCTGAAGCTTTTCGCCGCATGTTCTTCTCCTGCAACTTCCCTGCCGCAGCGCAGCAGCCGGTGCTGGATCGTCAAGCGAGAGCGAATCCAGTCAAAGAAGCCTCTCTATTCCTTGCGGTGGGAGCCAGCTGCCACCGACTATTTTATGTGCTCCTTGCTAATGCTAGCGAGGCCACTGCATGCCGCTTTCTCTCGTCGAGTAATAATACTCCGCCCAGATGGGAAAGCACGCGCGAGGGGTTTATATAGTACTCCCTCTGTTTCAAAATGTAAGATGTTTTAGCTTTGTAAAGCAAATGTATCTAGACTTCTTTTAGTATGTAGGTTCACTCAAGTTTGGTGTGAATCTACACACTAAAACAAGTCTAGATATATTTTATTAACAAATCTAAAACATCTTATATTTTGAAACGGAGGGAGTACGTAGAAGAATGTTTGGTCTGCAAAGCGGCCGAGGTGGTTGATTGATTGGTGCTGGTAAAAGAGACCGTACGTAGACTCTTGATTTGGTTTCAGTTGAAGTAGGGGATCAGGGTTTAGGTTGGATGGATCGTGCGTGCGTGGAGCGTCATCAATTATGGATCCATGTGTATGTCTTTATACTAGTTATCGACGCGCACGTACATACAGTTGTTGGCTATATACATGCATGGATTTTGATTCTGGCCATTGTCATGTACTACTAGCGAATAGCGAGAACCGAAGGAGGTGGGTTGGGTGGGGCAGAGGGTTGCAAATCGAGTCCATGATACTCCTACGGCTAGTTATAGTGCTAAGTAACTTAGACTAATAACATACTATATGTTACTAGTTTATGTTATTACCTTCATAGTGGATAGTAACATGTGTGTGGTGTTATGCAAGTATTAATTAATGAGGTTGTAGACTCATATGGTTTTGGTATGTGTGATGTTACGGTAACTACTCCCTCCATCCCGGTTTAAAGGACACAATTTGCAAACCTGCAATCCCAAAATACTTAGACATAAAAGCATTTAATCTCTGTAATTACTCTCGTGTGAAAATAATAAAATACTTACATGCATACGTGTGAACAAATGTGAACGCTTTGCTAACTCTTCTTCTCCGTATTCTTTTCCACACTATTAAATGGACCAATTAGAGGACACCTAGGGCTCAGAAAATTGCAAATTGTGTCTTTTGAACCGGGACGAAGGGAGTAGCTAAGTTACTACCTCCCTCTCTTTCTTTATTAATTATCATGTCATGTCACCAGTTTGTTTACTTGGCATTGTATGCACATGCATGTTACTAGCTAAGTTACTCCCACTATGACTAGCCTACATCATCTTATGATTTGCAGGTACTAATTACTAGTACTACACCGGTGGTGCATGCGGATCAGAGAAAAGTGCAGCCGAGATAGGATGCGGTGGCTCACGACTTGATGAGCATGCATGATCGTAAACATGTACTGTACTTACTGTATTACGTACGTACGTACCACGTCGTACTGGTGCCTACGTACTGCCCATTGCGTGCTTGGACTTGGAGATCTCGTTAACTAACCGACGGCCTTGCCGCCGTACGGAAGCACTGTCTTGGCCCAGGCCGCTGGGTCTGGGTGCATATGCGAGAGACGGAGAGACGACGAGCCTAGGATGCGGTGGTGCGGTGCGGCCTAGGCTATCCTCTGACTTAGACAGAAGTACTGCAGAGGGACATCGATCAGTTTCGTCCGTTCATTCCTCATCCGATGGAACCACGTCAAACACAAGGAAACACAGCTCGATGCCGGCCCAAGGCCCAGTCCAACGAACTCGAGAAAGAAAACCGCGTGCTCCAGCTCAGAAATATGGCGGGACAACAGAGAAAAGGTGCGAGAGACAAGGACTCGAGAAACGGAGCGAGAAGGAGATCACCATAACCTGCCGAGGGCGTGCTTCTCCAATCGGCGATGTGCTGCTGTGATCTTTAATCTCAGGTGAATTTCCATCCCTGCCTTTCCCGTTCTGTTCATAGACTGAAATAGATGGATTTTCCAGGGTAGATGCAATCAGAAATAAAAGTTTGAACGCTATATTATTAAAACTGCTCTTAATCGGTGAAAAATTTGGACTTAGACCAAAAATAAAAGTTGTAGTACACGGTCATACCTTTCCAATGGTATATTATTTGCAGGATTTGGATCAGCATACTAAGAGTTTTAGACCAAACAAGATTCTGTCCTAGGTAGATGCAACCATCGTCAGGAACATGAAAAAACATAAAACTGCTCTTAATCGGTGCACAATTTCGACTTAGATCCAAAACAAAACTTGTAGTACATGGTCACACCTTTCCAGCGGTACCTTATTTGCACTATTTGGATCAGCATAGTAAGAGTTCTAGTCCAAACAAGATTCTGTCCATCTTTTAATGGACATTGTTAGCTGTATTGAAGGTTAATTTTGTCAGATGTACATTGTGGAAGCTCTTGTGTATAGTCCATGGAAGAAGAAACTGAGATTGCAGAAGAAATTAACACATTGCACCATGATGATGATTCCAATCGGTAATTACCATATCCCACACTTTGGAATGCGATCTCTATTTACTGCTGTTGGTTCTAGTATTTTCTCCGCATCTACAATACTTCCAAACTTATTTTTATTTATACTGCAAAATCAATGCATGTACAAGCACACCTCGGTATCCATGTATGATTCCCACAGATGCTAGTCCACCAAATGATTTGTTGACAAATACACGCCTAAAGAAAAAGGAGGTTGAAACAAAAACTTCGAAACGACAAAGAACTTGGCTCGATAAGAAGCACAAGATTAGAAAAAAGAGACAAACCAACACTTCATCACAGTTCAGGAAAGAGGTATGTTGCTAACCAAAAAAATATGCCTTCAATGTATCATTATGTTTATCAATTCTCACAAACCTCCAATTTGATTTATTACACGACACAAGAGGTGGGAAGTGGTAGTGTGCAAGCACATACACAAGTACAGGTTGCAAATGATAGTAGCAAAGGGAAGGAATCTGAAGTACATGAGACCAATGTTAGCTTCACTGAACTATTGATGGTAATCTTGTTCATATATCTCAGTTTACAAATCTAGATATCATAGTTGTTTAAGAAATCTTACCTCTTCATTTAATTTGCAGGGACCAATCACAGATGACTTGTTTACTGGGTTTTGGTGAAATATCTTTGGTTTTTTGGATGACATTCAGTTTATATTTGTTCTAAACAACAGTTGCTATTGTTTAGTTCTAGCTGCCATCCAGTTTACTTTTGTTATGGCAATAGATGTCATTTAGTTCAGTTCAAGTTCAGGTGTGGATGCCACTTAGTTCACTTTTTTGTTATGGGGAATAGCTGATATTTAGTGAAATGTACTCCTGTTAGTTGTCATTTACTTCTTTCTGAATCATCTGTTAAATGTGCTCCTGTTCAAATCAGTTTGGATCAAGCAGACGTTCAGTTCAGTTCAGATTTGTGCATATTTACTCCTCTCCAATTTGCACATGCACCATGTTTATTTCAGTAATCGTTGAACACTCATTTGTTCATAACAATCCAGCAAACATAGGCAGATATTTTCTTTGCAATTTTCAGTTCTACAGAAGCACACGTAGCAACCAGATTTCTTATTCACATAGCAGCAACTATGAAGACGGCAGCTAAGGCAACCAAGAATGAGTGCGGCGACCGGGATGGCACCTGCTCTTCCTCTTGGAGGACATGGTCGGCATGTACCAGGGAAGCCGCATCGCCGAGGTCGAGCGCGGCGACCAAGCCTGACATGAGATCCCGCTGCTCCTCTTGGCGACCAAGACGTGCTGTAGCGCTAGCGCCGCCGGAGGCCACGGTGGGGGTGGAGGGAACGGAGGCGGTGGTGGCGGAGGCGACGCAGGCGGAGCTGGGCGTGCCGGCGACGGTGGCGAGCGGACGGCGACGGTGGCGGTGAGAGTGAATATCACTGTTCAGGGAGGTTGTTTTCTTCCTGGAGCGATGTTTTTTTCCTATCCTGTGTCGTTGGGCTGGGCTTTGGGACGAGGCTGCGTTGCATTCCAGTGCGCTTGAGCTGCTGCCATCGGATGGGGAATAAACGGACGAAACTGATCGATGTCCCTCTGCAGTACTTCTGTGTAAGTCAGAGGATCTCGTTCCGGCTAGTGCTACCGCACCACCTACCGGAGCACTAGTCCTGGCCTCTTGGGCCGGAGGAATGGGCGGCGGCCCCCAGGATGTGCGGGGTGCTCTAGACTGCTCTGCCGCCTCGAGATCTGCACGGGTAGCTGCAGTGGTTTCGTCGCCTGGTAGACCCCGCGCTGCACTGGCACAGTAGCACCCAAACACGGATTGCTGTAGCTAGCGCCCACGCCCAGCCATGCCAAACCACCGGCGACCGGCGGCTAACAGCACAAAGAAAAAGGTTGGTTCGGCCACATTCTTCGCTCAATCGCACGGGCAAATTATCCCCGTAAACTGAAAAGTGTAACCTCCGTCGTATCAAGTGAGATTATCAGAGTTAATGATGCTGGCACAGCGCCGAAGCACAGTCTACTCACGGCGCAGCCGCCAGCCCGCCAGCAGCGCACGTAAGCAGCCTGCTCGCTCGGCACCACGAAGCGGTGCAGCCGCCAGCAGCCCGCTCTGCTGGGCTCGGCTCGACGCAGCGGTGCGGCACGTACCCTGGACTGGACCGCACGTGGCGCCGCGGCCGGGAGGGGGGCAGTGGACGGTGGCTCTCCGGTGCACAAACAACTGGCTCGGGCCCCGCTTTCCAGCTGGTTCTCCTTCCCTTCCTCGCGGGGGGACACTCCCCTCTGTGCCGTCACGTGGGACAGCCTCCGCGGTACTCTCCGGTTGGGTTGGGTTGGGTTGGGAACGCGCCAATTATTTCGGGAATTATTGCGTCGCCGCAGGCGCGCAGCAGCCTAGTAGCAGTAGTAGTACTGCTGGTGATGGAGCAAGTCTGGTAGTACGACGGCTCCGGTGGTTTGTAATCACAGTTTGGACTAGGGTCAAATCAGGCACAGGAGGATCGGGTTTCCTTTCCGATGAGCTTGTTTGTTCCCTAGCAATGTTCACTTTACAAAAGGTCGACAAAGTATAGTACGTAGAAAATTACGGGTTTCACTAATTCTCAATCCGCGGAGAATGAAGCTAGGGCAGAGGCGTGAACTTTGAGATACATCGTCAACTCTAAACCTTTTAATTACTCATCATTCTAGCTTGCTGCATTATTATTTTCGGAAAAAAGCAAAAGCCTTGCGATTCGATACATGAATACAAAAGTGAGTTTTGTAACATAATTATAAGCCTAAGAAAGGCCGGATCAACCCCACTCAAAATAGGACTAAGAGCATCTCCACTCGCCTACCAGGACGTCGGTCCGGACACCGAATTTTGGTTCGGATGCCGAAAATCGGCAGTTGCGTACACAGGGATCTGTTTTCGTCCAAATTTTGGCATGTTTTGGTCCGGCCTATCCAGGCCGTACCCAGGATCCCGGGTACGCCCTCGGAACACCGAACTCAGCGAAAACGGGCGTGGGCCAACTCTGTCGGCGAGAGTAGGCACCATTCCCGCCACTTCGCCGAGCTCCCGCCCTTTTCTTCCCTCCTCCCGCCTTTCTTCCCCATTCCCCCACCCCGCCACTCCGCCGAGCTCCCCACCCGACATGCCGCCCAAGAGTTTTGTCCAACCCAGATCGATCCTCGGCGAGGGTCCGGCGGAGAAGAAGGCGAGGAAGCCGAGAGCACCGCCGACCAAACCGGAGGGCATGTCCTCCGTCGACTGGGAGAAGAAGGAGCAGGCCAGGCAGATCTCGTCGGCCGAGCGCAAGGACAGGAAGGAGAGGGCGAAGCTCCGGCAACAGCAAGCGGAGGACGAGAAGGCGATGGTGAAGGCGAAGCAGGCGGCGGCGACGTGTTCGGCTTTGATGGCCGCGTCGTACCCACTACACTGGGGAAGCCAGGCGAGCGTCATCTCACCCGCCGGATTCTCGCCGATCTCTCCGGCTGGCTTCTAGGAGAGCCAGGCGGCCGCACGGCAGAGGTACTCCTCGTCGCCGGAGTTTGACGACGGCTTCAACCCAAACGTGATCTTCCCCTGTCCGGCGCCGCGCCCTCCTTCGTCCTTCGGCGTGGACATCAACCTTCCCTACTCCAACTCTCCGGCATACGCAAGCCCCACTCTGTGTCGCGGACCGCTGCCTTTCGACGAAAACTCGGCGCCCTTCAGCGAGGCCGACGCGCACAACCTGTTCGGTGGAATGCCGGGCGCACTTCCGGCCGACATCGAGTGCTAGGACCTCGCTGACATCGATGCCGAGGAGACCCAGGCCGAGCAGACGTAGCCAGAGGATGCCGAGACTGAGGCGAAAGGCAAGAAGGGGAAGAAAACGGCGGACGCTCGGCTCAAATGGACCGTGGCCGAGGACACCTGCCTCGCCGAAGCTTAAAAGACGGTGAGCATGGATCCGATCACCGGTGCGAACCAAAATTCTGACAATTATTGGCGGCGCGTGAAGGCAGCAGTCGACGAGCGAAGCATGTGCGACCCAAAGTATCACAAGATCCACATGGAGCGAGGGGAGAAGGCAATAACCAACCATTGGGCGATCATCCAGACGGCGTGCAGCAAGTGGCACAACTGCGTGGAAGAGGTCGACCGCACACAAGCCAGTGGGGAAAACATGGACAACAAGGTACTCGCGAACACTATCTTTGTCGTGCACACTCTTCCATTTTGACAAACTTGACACACTTTTATTTTGCAGCTGCGTCGTGCACTTGCTCTGTTTCGAGAGGACATGAAGATGGAGTTCAAGTTCCATCATATCTTCGAGCAAACCTAGCATTGCGAGAAGTGACGGGACACTCGCTTGAGTCTCTCCAAGAGCAAGGACGGCGTCTACAACCCCGAGGCCCGGCAGCTGCTGCCAGCGAAGGAAGACCTGAGCTCAGCCAGAAGAAGGCGAAGATGCTCAAGGCCGTCGGACCTCCCGCCGAGCGTCTGCAGGCTTTGATCGAGAAATGCATCACCGACACGAGGGCGCAGGCCGAGAAAAGGGCTGAGAAGAGCGAGGAGCGCTGGAAAAAGCTGATCGAGACACAAGGGGAAAATGTGGCCCTCATCAAGGCCAACCTCGCCGAGAAGAAAGCCAACCTTGCCGAGAAGAAGGACAACTACGCCGCCAAGAAGTGCAACACGGACCTCAAGTTCCTCATGGGCGGCGAGGACACGTCGAAGATGAGCTCGCTGGTCAAGGCCTGGTACATGGCGCAACGTCAGGCCATCCTGCAGGGCATGAGCATGGCTTCCCCTTCCTCTGCGCCGAACGTGTCTGCGCCACGCCCCCACGCCGAGCTCTGCTTCGACTTCCTCCAACCCGGCGGCCTTCGCCGGCGAGACGGACGACAACGCCGCGTCGTCCACGCCGCAGGAGCCCATCCCCATCGACGACTGAGAGGCGTTTCCCCTGTTATGTAATAAAAATCTGTCGCCGAACTTGTGGGCGTATCTGTCGAACACCTTGTGGCCAAGCGTTCGCCGGCGGGAACTATAAAGATTCAAATATCTCGCCGTGTTGTGTTCGCCTGGGTACTCGGCCTGGGTACGCGAGTGGGAAACTGGGCGTACCCAGGTCGAAAACTTGCACCGTCCGACCAGAAAAAGGTCCGGATTTCGGTCTGGGTTCGCCCAACGAGTGGAGATGCTCTAAGTCTTACGGTAAGACGGACACAACCACGACCTAGAAGCCAACCACTCGAGCACGGGGCGCTATAACCCACCAAAAGCCATGAGGGGCAAGGGGCAGACCAATTTTGCAGAGAAGGGAAGAACTCGGCCACTCCTGCTGCGGTGAGTCAAATATGCTGCACGCTGCAGGTCACCCCTCAGCCCACCGTACCGTCGTATCCCATGTCCATCGCCACACGTGTCTACCACTGCAGCCATAGTCTGTTGAATGCTTCCATGCGTTCGAGATGCCGCAGCATGGGATCTTCCATCAGCCGCTACCCATGCCACAGAGAGAAACCAAGTTCATGCGACATCGGTGCCTAAAGGATCTGACAAAAGGAGTAATGGCGTGTGGCATCGGCTCGCGCTCAATGACACACGCTTCACCCGAGACACCAATCTCCAAGAACGACGCCTCTAGTAAGGTAGCGACATCAACGATGCCGTCGCTGTCTGATCCGGCTCGTAGAGCCAATCTAGGTGAACGTATTTGTAGACTTGCTTAATTAGCTATCGAGTTTTCTTTTTATATTGTTGTGTTTTAAAGTTAATTATTTTACTGTATATATTAGTTCTACATACACTTGCCTGAAATGCTGTCGTGGCAGGAAAAAATGCTGCCGGTGGTAAAAAGTTAGTGACGTTACAATAAATTAAAATATCACCCTTAAAGTTCTTACCGCTGGCGTTTTTACAATGCATCACTACTAGTGTACTTACTAGTGTGTTCAGCTAGCACACCACTAGTACAGTTTTTAATGGTGGCATTCCAGCAATACGCCGTCGGTAGCAGTTATCAGTGTCATTAGATTAGCGGTATGTGGGCTCAACGCCACTAACCCTTTTTTCTAAATGGCACCAATAAACTTTTTTCTATTAGTATTCAATCTAACATTGCTGACTTTAGGCAGGAAGATCGCGAGTCACTAGCGCTTGCATGGAAGAAGATAAAAGAATCGGTAATGAGTTGTCATATAGGATAGAAGAATAGTTAATCCTCCATTTATTTTACAATAGTATTAATCCAGTATCTAAGTCTACTACTTTTCTAATTATCGCGACTTGAATTTTGTGACATGATCGCGTTAACAATCTTAAATAGGGTATGTTCACCATCTCATTCTTCCAATAAGGTGACTTCATTGTTAACTGGTATGGATTCCACGTGATCATGAAACATTGATCATTTGTTGAATAATGAACCAGTGACTAGAGATACACTGGAAACTCTTGGTTGTTTACATATCACACGTGTATTGATGTTTTCTTTTTGATACAGTTATAGCATAATATAAAACCTAATTATAAACTTTGTGCAAAATGATAATTATCCATTTTATTATTTGCCTCTAGGGCATATTTCCAACATGTATGTGAACTTGCTTTCTTGTTGTTTTAGTTTAAACGTCGAGTTCCTTATGATTTTTGGTTTTTTGCTCGAGGATAATCAAGGTTTAAGCTTAGGGATGTTGATGGCTCTGAAAATAGTCATCTTTATTCGTGTTTAAATCTTATATTAAGTCAAGCAATTGACAAAATGTCTCTCTCGCCTTGCCACTAATAACTAATTATTTCAATTATGTGCAAATCCTTGTTTAAATTGTAATATGCATAAAATCACTCCTTTATGGCAAAATCTGGAGCAATCGAAGGAGAATCACACGCTGCCAACTCCACCAAGCCAACTAGGGTCGAATGCTGGTGTCTAGAAGTGTTAATGAATGTTGGTACAGGTGGGGATTTCCCGTATCATCCGCTCGTACCACAAGGTGGTGTCTTCGTCAGGTCAAACCGAACAGTTTTTGTGAAGGGTCCTATATATTTCAAGACTCCTAGCCACCACAGAGAGACCCGCAATTCACAGATTGCATATAAAAACACACTAAGGAGGATCCAACGCTTCACCACCATCCATAGCTATAGCCATAACGTATATTCAAGATCTCCTCGCGGTTGGCGAGTTTGTAAGGATATTTGGTATTGATATAAATAATTCTACAATATTTTCTATCATTGGTCTTACTATGAGTGAGTAGTCCTCATGGGATGCGTGTTGGGAAATAGCCTCGCAACTATTATGTGCATCTAGTTATATAGGAATATTGTGTGGTGATTGCATAGAAGATTTGTATTTGTATCATTGTCTCTTACCTCAATCCAAGGACTTGACAGGTATCGAAGACCCTGAGGATTCATCAAGGTTTGAGGTGAGATGTGTGGTAAATGGCACCTATGCATGAAACCTAGTGAAAGCAAGAAGAGTACAATAGTCGTTTAGTGATCCAATTGGGAACAATAGCAACATCACTAATCTTAATGCTTTGGTCTATTTTTTACTTAATAATCATTCATAGCCTGATGCTTCTTGGTATAACAATTGGACCAAAAGACTTTATGATATGCCTATGGCTCGTACAGGCTTTAGTATTTATGGATGTGCTTTTCACAGATCCTATCTATATTAGATCATTTACACATGAATGTGCTTATTATTATCTTTATTCCATATATATGCATAGCTGCAGGTGAAACCTCAACCCTATCCTATCTCCATCCATTGATATAACCTCGATAACAAAAGCAAAATGGAAAGGTGTTGCATGCGAAGATTTAAGCGAACTAACAAGTTTTACATATGCTCCTTAACCTACAACAATTATTTCCCAAGGTTCGATTAAACCTAAATCTTCTAGGGCAAAAGCTACTATGTTGCATCTGTAATCCAGATCGAAGGTATCAGGCGTTGATTATAAAATGGGTGTGGCGCATTCTGAGATATGAGGGATGTATTGGCTATGACTTATTAAGGCCAAATATCTGTGGGATCGACCTCTTAGGGATTTTGATCGTCGGGACGGGTTCCAATTCTAGATATCTATCTAGGACATCAAGCATGAGATCCGCCTATGGATAGCCCTCTCCATAGGAAATGGGAAGGGCACCTTATTACGGTTGGACCCATGACTAAGGGAGCATACCCTGTGATATGAATACCCAAGCATCTACACAATTTGCTCAGAACGTCGTTGATGGTAGCCACTACAACATAGGAGGGGAAATGGAACATTGCATTCCATAGAAACCTTCGGGGCAGAGGAGACCGCGGTGTGGGTGAGCTTAGGATGGGTCTCCCTCTCCCCCTCCCAAACTTAGTGAATAGATTTTCTTGGCGTTTGACCCCCTAAAGGGCTTTCTCGGTTAGTTCCACGTACTACGATATATTTAGAGGGCCCAGCTTACCCTGGACCAGACCTCTATGGAAAGTGCACTACAACTAAAGACTAAGATCTTTGTGTGACAGTTGCTACGTGATCACCTTCCTCTAGAAGTAGAAGTGGAGAAGCGACATGGGTCAGGAATGGCTTGTGTCCACTATGTGGGATCTATCAACACCCGGATTTTTAATCCCAGATGCCTGTTATGCCATACATCGCAATCCCAGGATTACCATTTTTGCGAGACATAACAGATTTGGATACCACAGTACATCATCCATTACAAACCATACATAAGGTCTTACACAAATAAGGATCTCATGATCCAGTTCTTAATATAACTCAAGCAGCGGAAATACATAATAATAACGGTAGCGTAGGTGAAGCTCCATCTTCGGGGTCATAGGCAATGCTGACGATGGGATATGATCCTAGTTGTCGTAACCTTCCTGGGGTCCTTCGTCCTGGTACTCTTCTTCATAGTCTGGCCACGGGAATAGCCAGGGACAAAGCCATGAGTACTCTTTAAGTACTCGTAAACTAATACTAATAGTTAAAGGGGTTTTTGTAGTAGGACACTAAGCTCTAGGGTTGTTTTGCAAAAAGCCAGATTTACCTCTACTAAGTTCAGAAGCAAAGAAACTAGTTGAAATTGTATAACACCTGAGTGGGAATTTGAATTTCATATCACAACCCTGTTGTGGTCAAGTCAAAGTCTCAATTCATTTCATAAGTCATTTTGAAAACATCTGACGGGGGAATAGTATGGCCACTCCAACTGTCCATAACCGCGAACGCGACTATTCAAATAGTTTGACACTCTACAGAGACTGTACACTTTCACCACAACATTCGATACATCCGTCAGGAACAATCCTGAATTCACCATACTCAGTATGCGGATAATCAATCCTAACCTTTCCATTACACGCCCTAGTATAGGCACCTCTCATGTGAGTTTGGCCTCCCAACCATGACCAACTGTCATCTTGGGTACTGCACAGGTGGACAATTTTCACAAGGTAGCCTCAGCTCAGACCTTGGCCGTGAGGGAATCCATACTAAGGCATATAAGTTTCCAGTCAAGCCCTACCCAATTTTTCGGGTATTATGGTTGTACGGTAAAATTGGAATGGTATCGCATCCAGACAACCATCAGTTTTATAAGGGGCTAAGGCTCATGCCTCAACATTTTCATCATCAAAATCATCTGGTGTTCGGAAACACATGTCAAAACATTTCAGTAGAATGACTCATCATTCCAAGGTTTTCATAACCCTTTTCACCAAGTATTCCCATCTAAAGTTGATCAAGTTTTATGCTTAGCACTAGCATCTACAGGTGGGGTAAGTACTAATGAGGGGTGGTAAACAAGTGGAGTTTAACTAAGTTCAATCTCATGCCTTAGGATGACATCAAGATTATCTAGCTTAGGCCAAATTTTATGCTCTTTATGCAACCTTCAATTATCTTCCTAGAATCTACAAGTTACTTAAGTAAACTCTAAGAGAAAGCTTTGATAAAGAAACAAAGTATAAAGCTTGAAAGTAAAACTAGGGTTGGGTTATCAAGTGGGTATGATCACATATGCTTAAGGCATATAGTTGGCATGGTAACAAGCAAGTATTTGCTTGCATAGGTATCATTATAAGCTTGCTAAGTTAATAGCTTGCAAGTATTGGCTTGCTAAAGTAGAGTATCTTGCAAGTGTTAGCTTGCCTTGTGCAGAGCAGTGGTTGAAGTTCTCCTCGGCTTCTTCTTTGTAGTATCCTCCTTCCTCCTCGTATCCTTGGTCGGTACTAGCGTCTATAAATAAATACGAGGTACACAATCACCAAACAATACTTAACTACTTTCAATCATCACACAAAGGTGTTCTATAGATGATCTAGCATCATCACTAACATTACAAGAATAAATCATCTGTCTTATTTATTTTAATTTGAGAAAAGTAATTTCTACTCATTGAAAAACTACTTAAGATTTAATATTCTCCAACTCAAACATGGGATCATGTTGACACATGTCATCACCCATATTTCAGTACATGGGAATGTGATTTAAAGTGGTGTCACAATTTAATAAGGTTTAACCTTTTATTTCAATTAAATAAAATGACTAGAAATGCCTATGTGACATTCTTTTATTACTTGAACATTATTTCTGTAAGTAAACCCAAATGTTTTTATATATTCTTAAAGGTATGATCAAATGTGATTTTTGAGAGTTGGAATCAACTCAAAAGCTATTATGGTTGAAATTCGAAAAATGTTTGAATGCAGAAAAGATTCTGACTTGATATTTTTACCAAGGTTGATCTACAGAACCAAATGATTTGAATCCAACGGGCTTGGATTAAGCATTTCAACACCTTTCTAACAAAATTGGTTTCATGCAATTTGGTTCACTGAATCGACCTGGGTTGATTTTTGAAACTAGGTATAGAACTGAGTTTGAATAAAAAATAAAAAGCTAAATTCAAATGAGTGGGCTGCGCGGGAAAGGTTAACAGGCCGGCCCAGTGTCACTCCGCAGCGCGGGGCTCAGCTGACAGGGGGTCTACCGGTCAGTGGCTTATAAAACGCGAAGCGGTACGGGGCGATGTGGTGTGTTGGATTAGAATGAAGATCGACGGCTGAGGGTCGTCGTCGACGATGAACAAGTCACCGGCGAGCTCGAACCCTAGCGGCTCAGTGGGGGTGCATAGGGGGCATACCGAGGCTCCAGTGACGACGGCGAGGCGGGCAAACGACGAAGTTGACGACGGCGAACTCAGGGGTGGTCGCAGCAGCTCCGGGGGTGGTCGAAATCAACGGCCCCCTTCTTCTCCAGAGGCGGCCTGCTCCGGCGCAATTCCTGCGAACTGCTGCTCCTCGTGCTCCGGCTAAGCGATAGAATGATCAGTGAGGTGAGGGGAGTGAGATGATGTGAACAAATCGAGCGGGGGTCGTCTCCTTTTATAGGCTCGACGGCGAGACCGAGAGGGATGGGCAGGCGACGGTGGCAACACGGCTACGGGCGGCTAGAGGCATGGCTGCGATTGGCGATCGACGGGCGGTCTTCTAGCGATGCTCTAGAGCTTAAATGCGCGTGTAGGGGCGGTGGCAAATGGTCGAGAACGTGCGGTACTCTGCGAGGCAGAGGCGGCGAACTTCGCGGCGAGCGGTGGCTACAGGGTACGGGCGGTGAAACGATCATGTCTGGTGGTCTCCTAGGACGGCGGGGTGCATGCTGGCGGGCGGCGAGGGCTCGAGGTGGTCGGGTTGCGTGGGAACGGCGCGTGCTCTAGGGTGCGCGTCGGCATGGTCGACAGCAGCGCGGGTGCGACGTTCCTGGTAGTTCTGGGCTCTGTCTTTGAGCTAGGGCTGGTCGAGAGGGGGAGGTGAGGCATGGGCTACCTCCCAAACAAGGTTGGCACGGCTAGTTCTTCTCCTAGCGTGTTGTCCACACTAGGGTCACATGGTTGCTCTCGGCCTGCTCACCATTGATGACAATGGCCAGCTCACAGTGGTGCTAGAGATTAGTTAAGGTTGCTAGATGATCTACTAAGGCTAGTTGCATCCAGAGAGGGGACAAGGTTGACCCAAAACACTGCTCAACATAGTGTTTTTGATTTGGTTGATTTGCATCTGCAACCTGTTTGATGAAATGGCCGCATGAACTTGAGTTTTGAATTTTGAAAAGATTTTTGGTGTGTGTGCTAGACATGTACTTGGGAGTCTGTGGATGCTTGGGTTTTGAAAATTGAGTTGGTTTGAGTGGTTTTTGAAATAGTGGGATCTTCCCATATGAGATAGATTCAAATTTAAACTGTCATTTAAACTAAGCATTTGAATTTTTTGGATGATCATAAAGTGGGCCTTGGTACCTTGTTATGAGTACTATCAAGGGGTGCAAAGATCCATACATGTTTCTGTTAAGTTCTGAAAGTTAAGGATAGCCAAAGTAGGCATGGGAGTTAATTTGGCCAAAGTGACCATTCACTTAATTTATTTGTTTTGACTTGTTTGTCTTTGGGAAAAGTTTGGGGATTGTTTGGATGATGTTTATTTTACCTAAGAATCATTCTGCAAGCAAAAAAACACAAAATCATGGCAATTCAAAAGAATCCAAAATTTAATACACACATATGAATGCTTTTATATTTTTAGTTGGAAAAGGTTTTGTTAACCCTAATTTTGATGATTAGAATTTGGTGATCCAAGTTTAATATTTTTGGAATGTTACAGGATCCCCGAGTTGGGAAGCACATAGTATTCATATGTCCCGTGACTTTGTTTCTTTGGATATTTGTACGAGAATCCTTATACATTGATTAGCAGGCCCACTAACTCGATGAGTTCCTAGAAACGTGGGCAAACTGTACCGGTAAGAGAAGACTCCTCTTCTAGTTGGTGTTTGCCATGATATTCTAGACTCTCTAGACTATTCATAATATGATAGTGACCGAGAAAAATCTTCCTTAAACATTCTTACGAATGGCATGCTACGGGACTTGCTTGAGGCGGCACGCTGTCTTTCTGCCTCGGTTAGTCGTTGAGAACCTCACTCCCTCGGAGGCCTTCACATTTTTCCAATTTCGACATGTTTGTGTTGTTGTCTGGCCAGAATGTTCCTCTTCTTTTGACTTAGTCTCAAACTATGTATGATATAATTACTTTATTTATAAAGCAAGACGAAAGCCGTTTCAAGGGAGGATTTTGCACGCATGAAATTGTTGTCGATTATATACAGAAGAGAAGAGGCAAGCAGACATGTTGCACCGGGCTTCTCAAAAGCAGCCAAGACATAAGATCAGAGGTTTGGAATCCTCCAGAAATTGGAGAAAATGCAGAATTCATATATGAGTCATCGATACCAATCTAAAAGACATCATGGCCACTCCGAGATACTCTTCGGCTACCCTCGTGCGACTAGGGGAAAACCCTAAATTCCCCCATCCCCGACCGCATCCCCTCCTCCCCGGCTGTCGTTTGTGTGCGCCACCAGGAAAAGCTCGTGCGATGCCGGCGAGGGCGGGTTTTTCTCTCCCCTGCGCAAGAAGCTCCGTGCGGGGTGGGTCCCTTCTTGGCTGCGGTGAAAAATAGCGGCGGTCGACATGGCCTGGCTTGGCGGTGGTCGGCGATCTACGCCATGGGTGGTTGCTCGCATCTGGAGGTCGCAGTAGGAAGCGGTGCTCATGATTGTTGTGCCCCTTGGTGACGATGGTGGTTTCGAGCCTACTCCTGCTAGAGACCTCGCCCAACATGGACCTGGCGCGACGGTGACTCCCCAAACCTGCGGAGGTGTAGGGCAGGTAGAATAGGCTCGGGGCGGCATCAAGTAGAGCTGGCCATCAACGGAGGGGCTCCTGCCCTTGACCCAGATCTAGGCCCATATGGGCCCAATTAGGGTTAGGCGGGCCCTGCTATCCACATGGTTTTAGGGGCTTCCGGCTAGACTGTGCGCCCATCCCTCGGCCATGGAGTGGTTGAGGTGCTGGATGCGGGCTAGTTCGGCCTAGATTCGATGATCATCATGGATTTGGTTTTGTGTTGTCTGAGACCTGGCTGGTCGGCCCGACCTTCCACACTAGTTCGGGTAGTCTTGTGGTGGTAGGGTGCCATGTCACGTGCGTGAGATCTTAGATGCCGAGGTGGCGACCCCGAAAGGTGGACTGCGCGGGCGTCTCGACGGAGGGGCGGCGTTGCAGTGGTGATGGCTCATCTCTTTGGACCATGAGGGTGGCAAGGAGTGGGCATCGAGAGCTCCTGGTGGTGGCAGCGCCCAGATCGCGTTTGGAAGCTCGGATCGAGGATTGGTGGTGGTACGCGATACTGAATGTGGCAAGAGTTTTTACGGGCGAAAGCCTAGTGCTTCGGCTCCGTCACCCCATTAGGGCTCTGGGTGAAAAACCCTAGATCCTTGTGGTCTCGGCGGTGATGGTGCTTGTGGCGTCGTTACCTTCTTGGAGGCGTTGTCGTGGAACATCGGTCTTCTTAGTCTTGTTGTCTTCGATGGCAACCTAGATGCTTCTTAGGCTTCATGGTAGTTTAACTTTGATTTGCTTGTAAGAGAAACTCCTTGTCACTATGTTTCGGCTTGGCCATGTGACTTTATTTATAAAGGGGTGTGTGACGAGAAAATTTTCTACAGTACATTCCAGTGAACTACAATTCTCTTAACCTAACGTAGATCAAACATGCCAGCTGCCAACCAGGAGAAGCAGGCAGAATTGGCTAGACCAGACGCTGACTGGTGCTAGGCCGGATGCTACCAACTGAAGTGACAGCCGAGAATTCAATGCTCTACCAACAAAAAAAAGTTCAGACGAAGGCAAACCTTTTCTTTCACGGGGAAGACTATGATGCCCGTTCCTACGCCACTGGCACCGGCCAACACCACATACGACCAGAAGAGGTCGAGAGGCTTTTGAGAGTGGAATCCGAAGTCCTGCGCAGCATGGGCGCGTTCCACACGCCACAGGATTCGTTGCCGCCGCTGCTCTTTTCCCTGCTTGCCGGGTGAGCGGTGACACTGACACGGCAGACACGCCACGGGTGGAGGACGTGTCGACTCGATGCTGGTGTCGATACATAGAGGAACGATGAGCAACACTACGTATCCAAAAGTAAAATTTGCCCCAACAAATATGGCTAGGAATTGACCGGGAGATGTGTACCCCATTTAGGAATTCGTAGAAATTGTACTCCGGCCGCGTCCAGTTGACTACCATTCTTGGTGATGGAGGCAAATTTTCCTCCGGTGCGTCTGCGATAGTGCTAAACCTGCTTCAAACTACTCTTTGTCTCCGTCGTGCAGGCCTGGTGGTGACGTAGCTTCGATGAGACGACGATGACGGCCTCGTGATCGTGGTGGTACATGTTGGTGGATGGTGAGCTTGGTGATGTCGAGACCTCGATCTCACATGGCTCATTTGCAACGAATCGTCCTGGGGTGTGGATGGTGCTTTTCAGGGAAAACCCTTGTCGGCTCGCCTGACACCGACGCTATGCCTTCCTAGAATGGCGTCATTACTTTCTGGAGAGTGTCGTGGCTACCCTATGTTCACTCCTCTCTAGGTGTCGAGAAAACCTAGGATCAGCGCTTGAAGGCGCCGCTTGATACTTTACAATTCAGTGATAAGAGCATGATGGAAATTCTCCGGCTGGCACAGCGGCTTCAGGTCTCCGTCGTTTAGTCAATCCACCTATGTTTCTGTTTTGTTTCTTTCTTTTTCTCTAGCATTTTCTTTCGTTTCGTGTCTCGTTGATTATATCTTATGATTTCTATATTAATATAGCAGAGAAATTCATAGTAACTTTTGACTCCCAAACGTGTCCTCGCACAGCACGCATGCTCCGATGATGCAACCATACGAAGATGAACAGCGAGTGGAGGTCAGGATCCTGGTGGTTGGTTCAGAGCATCCAAAGTTTCCAAACTGCAAAAGAGATAAATTGGACGTGAACACAGAACAGTCCCGGTCCAGACTCCAGACGCAACCACACAAGCAGCAGCTCGAAAACTACGGCGGTGTCCCTGCCCCAGGCCGGTCTCGGTCAACAAGGACAGCAGCAGGCCTGGGAGAAGTTAATCCATGCCAGGACACTGAAACAGAGTCAGGTTAATACTGGACCATATATATAACCTCAGATTCCTCTCTTGCTCCGAGAGGAAATCAAATACTCCAGCTGCTGATTGTAAAAAAAGATTCCCTTTTGCAGTGAAAGTAGGTGGCCAAATGATTGGGGAAAGAACAAACCTACAAAAGGGGAGGGAATATCATATACAAAGTGTGCAAGAAAAGGAGCTTGCAAGTGAAGTTTGTACTTGCTACAACTGTCGGTAAATGCAGCACTAATAGGCAAATTACCAATAACCACATCATGGCATACAGAGTATACTTCCCTGATTAAGCTGAGATGACAAAAAGGCCAGAGAGATATTTCAGGGAATTCTTCTCCACTTGTTGGCTTGACGTTATGAAAAGGACGCACGTGTATGATTGCAGTTCCGGAAAGAATATTTGCCACCAAAAATGCCGCGGTTCTCACAAAATCGGTGTGCACTTTGTCCCGAATTGTGGGCTGGGGCGGCCAGAATTCACACGTTTATACTCTCCGTCGGCGAAAAGCCAGACCGTCTATGTACACTGTAGCCGTCAGGTTGATATTCATATATTGCTAACCTTCACAAAGTAGACAGGGACATTCCACCTTTTTTGCTTCATTGGTTTTGCTAACCTCTCGACGCACTCCTGATCTCCCACATTAACTTTAGTACTACTCTCTTCTCCAATTGAGAGCTGTATGTCTCTGTTTAGACACAAGAAGAAGGTGATTTTCTGGAAATATGAATTCCATGTGAACCAATTCAATCCCCACAGTAACCGAGCAGGCAATTTATTAAATCCTGGGGGTCATGTTAACCTCACACCATACCATACACTTTTTGGTGTATTCTGTGCCTGCGAAAAGGAAGGGAGAACTGTTTAGTGGGCAGCAAGATATTGCATGGATAGGTACATACACACAAGCACACACACACGGGCCAGTCGTCAAAGATGGTATCGTTGCTGTCGGAGCGATGGACATCGATGGCTGTTGTTATCAGAGGTGTCTGGCTTCCTTCAAGGCCAAGGGAGAAAATGTAGTTAGTAGTAGGAGCTACAGAGATAGAGGGGTAAAAAGCTTTGGCACAGCGTCCTTGTCCCCGGCCACTCCAGCTGGTCTGGGCAACCCCAGCCGTCCATCCCCAGATCGGATCTGACGGCACTCCGCATCACGCACAACTCTCCTCAGGTTGCCAGCCAGTGCACATCATCCAATATCTCCTCACGCTTTTTGTACGTGCTTTATGCATTCTGCTCAAAAGGGGCAAGCGGGTTTAACGAGCTGCCACCATACTACTCTCCAGCCATTGCTCCGCTGATCTTCACTTGCGGTTCCATGGTGTACATCGGTCTACATGTAGCTCAAAATAACGCAACTTTTCCACGATTGGTGGCCCAAATGTTCGGTGAACAGGATTAGGATAATCGCGGGTTGGCGAAATGCGCCAGCCAGCCAGCAGCAACGACGCGGAAGAACACGGAAAGCAAGCAATGCTTAAATATTAACAAAAATAGTACTCAGAACAATTTGCGCCTAACAAAGTTGCTTACCGATCCCAAATATGTTGTTGTGACGGTAAACACCACTGATGACCTGTACTACTGCTAAAACTGCTCCCCTAATGTTCGTGTCACGGGCTGATGACACATGATTATTATCTATAGGCTATAGCAATGACACATGATTATTATCTATAGCATAGCAATGACGACTCGGCTAATACAAATACTCCCAAAAAGGAGCAGAGAGGATAGAAGAGATTCGGATAAGTCCACAAAGACCACCAGCGCCTCCACACATCCTACGACTCCTCCAACGCCAGGTCCCAAGCCAAGCCAAGCCCCCTTAATTCCCGTCAGGATCTCCTCCTCCTCCTCCCCCAACTCCGTTCCGTTTTTGCCACTCTGCAGACAAGGACAGCCTAACGCCAGCCTGTAGCTACTGTTCACTCCAACTAGGGGCGTTGAGGTCATTCCACAGCCGCCTGGCGGGGGTGGGTGTGTCTCCCGGCGCCTAGTATTATTATACGAGGCATGGCTTGGACCAAAGGGACAAGGATGGTGCATCATAGCAGACGCCAGTATATATTGCCCCTCTTCCTCTGTACACTCCCCCCTCCTCTCTCTCTCTCTCTCTCTCTCTCTCTCTCTCTCTCTCTCCTCCCTTTCCTCTAACCTTTAGCTTTTCCTCCCTCCTTCCCTCCTCTTCCATTTTCCTCTAACAAGAAACTACTACTAGTCATAGCCGAATTCAGATCCTTATAGTCGCAGCTGGTTTAGTTGTTTCCTCTCTCTTGGAGCTGGTGCTGAGGTGAAGAAGAAGAAGGAGAAGAGGAAGCTAGCTAGCACCATGAGTCCGCCGAGTGTGATGGGGCAGTTTGGAGACACGACCTACACCAAGGTGTTCGTGGGCGGGCTGGCGTGGGAGACCCAGAAGGAGACCATGAGGAAGTACTTTGAGCAGTTCGGGGAGATCCTCGAGGCCGTCGTCATCACCGACAAGAACACCGGAAGATCCAAGGGCTACGGATTTGTATGTTCCTAACTTCCTTTACACACGCTTCTTGATTATTTTTGTCTCTGCAGTTTAGTTTGCAGAAATGAAGCTTCTAGCACAAGTTTTACTTTCCTACCTTTTTCCTTCTTTGTTTCCTGGAATACCAATATGGATGCACCGTGAATTTGGTGTTGTAGGTTACCTTCCGGGAGCCGGATGCGGCGATGAGGTCCTGCGTTGATCCCGCGCCGGTGATTGACGGGAGGAGGGCCAACTGCAACCTTGCCTCCCTTGGGGTGCAGAGATCCAGGCCGCCAACCCCACAGCATGGTCAGACATTTCCCATTATCTCACCAGCTACACGTACGAAGTTGAGACAAGAAGAAATAATTAGCTTGCTGTATAGCTTAATTGAAAGCCTTTGATGGCAGCTTCTCTTGAGTTGGGGACAGCCCAACACTAAAAGCTACTGAAAAAAGTAACCATCATCATTATAGATGCACTGTCTCTTGCATTTTTCTGCGAGTCCTATATAAGATAGTTCCATATTATCACAAACTTAGCTGTTATGATTTTATGCGCAAAAGCACCTTCGTACAATATCGGAATAAAGGAGCTTAAAGAGCAATAACATGCCTAGCTTTGCTTCTTAAGTGCCCAATTAGGTACATAAGGATCTTCTCTTGGCATTTACTAGAGAATCTAGAGCTTAAAATGGCTAACTTTAGCTTAGTGCAACCTGATCTTCTCAACTACATTGATATCACTAGAACTTTCTCTGCAGCTGCAAATAAGTAGCCTTAAAAGGATTATGTATCTTCTGAGCAATTACTTGCTGGAAAAAGTAGATAAGGGGGGAACAACGTTTAGAAGTAGAAAGTTGTTAGTTATCCTCGGAACAAGTGCCTTGTTTTGGATAATGCGCACAATATTAGTTAAAAAACCTAGACTTAAATATCAAATCCAACCGATGAAGCCGTAATCTTAAAGTAACCAGTGCCAGATTTGGGAATCTTTTACTTCTATTATGTCGTCTTGCAATTCAGACACTTGACCGATGAGGAATGGCTTGACTGTGAATATATTCATCGGAAGTGCATCGGAACAAGTGCATGCTTTTACAGGAGTGTGTCTTTTGCTGATAATAATATTAGCAAACAATGTGGGTAATTTACCTTTGTTTTCCTAATGATGTTTCTACAGGAGGCGCTAGGAGCTTTAGGGTGATGAAGTCCTTTAGCCAGCAGGCAGGGATCCAAGGTGCGCTGGGTGCAGCTTTTCCATCGCAGGCCACCTTCCCTCATTATGCCATCCCACAAGGACTCCCATACCATGTCTATGGGTAAGTTTTCTCTCTCTCCTTCTCATGTGATGAGAAACCTAGCTTCGGTGTGTGCAAAGGACCAGCTATGGCGGGGGGGCTCGTCACATGCATGACATGTGCATTATGGCATGCTATCTCGGTCAATGGCGACCAGAATGTAAACTTTTTTAGCTTGCATGCAACACATCTCTCTCACCCAAACTCTCATAAAGTGGCAGTGCGTGCTCTAGTGGCACTGCACATGACAGCCCAGTCTTACACTCTACTCCTCGCTCTCTCAAGCTAATTTAAGCTAGCTTGTTAAATAAAGCATATTATTGAATGCATCGTAATTAATTTGTAAAAACACAACTAATATTTCTTTCTCCTTCACTATTGCAGGTATTCTCCTTATTCTGCAGACTACAGTTATCCTGCAGTAAGTACAATCTTCGCACTGTCAATAAGTTCTATTAACTCCATCAAGAATTATATATTAATTGCTATAGAATTATTTGCATTTCACTCATTTGTATAGGCAAGAGAAAAAAAGATAAAGCATGTAGCCTTTAAGTTTGCATGACCCTATGTTGATCTTTTCAAGAGCATTTTCGTATGTGTGCATTATGCATATATTATTACAAGAACCACGATAGAAGTATATGTGATATATACGCATGAAAAATAGCACCGCATAAATGTTACTTCTGTTCCTAAATATAAGACGTTTTGGCAAGTCAATTTGGCTTGCCAAAAAATCTTATGTTTAGAAAGGGAGAGAGCAGTTGGCTAATGATGGGCATCATGTCACATAAAAATGCTATCATGCATGTAGAATAACTAGACAAAGAAATACTGACCATTTTTCCCTCCGCAAACTACCAAGCCAACCTGGAGCATTGGTGTTTATTCTTGCTTGTTCGCACTGCAAACAAGTCCTGCCCATGTCTTGCTTAAAACTGACCACTTGCAATTGTCTCCTCTTGTTCCTCTAAGCCTCTAAAAAATTGCCTTCTCTTGAGAGTTGAACTGCTTATCTAACCTGCAATTCGTAATATATGTAAGCTCCAATATATTAGCTCAAATGCTATCAATCTGTGGAAGTAACAGTACGCTCACCTGCAGTGGCTTGAGAATGCATACAACATTAAAAAAATTCTACTAGTTATCTACCACTAAAAATATATAACATTTACCCCAAAACAGAATAAGTAAAATGCCATCTGCACTACTATGCTCCCCCCTTTCCTACTGGAAAACTAGTTATTGCGATTTCAATGTTACTGAACCCTTTTAACTGTCACATGCAACCACATAAATGACACATGGCCTACTCGTTTTTGTTTTGTTGCTGGTATAGATTTCCCTTTTCCTTCGTCATTGGAGTACTAGGGAAATGATAGCCATATAGTAGTACAGCTAGCACAGTGAGTTTTAGTTGGACACATATCCCTGCAAAAACTCTTTTGTGGCATACCGACTTAAACAAACATGAGGTTGCTGCTTTTTAAAAAGATATATTGTCTGCTTAGCTGTCCTGGATGTTCTTTGGCAACAATATACCCTGATTGCCTCGAAACTATCCTTCTAAAACTATATTCAGTGTTAAGTATAGCATCTACTCAACCATAGATGGATATCTTCTATTCTCCCTCAAAACCAGGTTCCATATAAATATGATCAAAGGAACAGTCTTTCTACAGTGCACATCTCTAGAAAAACACCAGTCAATTATGAATCGTCTATGAGGCAGTGCAGTACTAATAAAAGTATACATAGTGCCTTGTGGTCCTAGCAACTTCTATTTACCTTTGTACAGGCGCACATGGCACGGGCCCGGTCTTGTCTAGACCAAACCTGCTAAACACTTGGTCCATTTCTCCATCAGCAGGGCTCCTTGGTTAACCCAATAAAATTACGACAGCACATGCCTGTGTCCCCATTCGCCAAGTCTATCCAAAGCGAGCAGCACAAGGACCCAAATTACCTGCTGGGACTCTGAATCTTGTGGATCTTGACCTGACTATAGGCCAGAGTATAGGTTTGTAGTTAGTGCGCAAAGCTCGGCTATGGCCCACTTCGATCCGGTGCGGATGACATATACAGGGAGGCAGCAAGCAGCGCCTCTGTAGCATGTTTTAGATGCCAGTGATGTCCTTGTTTGGGTCAAATAGAAAGAGATCATGGGATTCAAATACTGTTGGTGTGAGCTAGACAGAAGATTTACTGTAGAAACAGATATAGGGGAGAAATCCCTTTTATATTAAAAACAATTGTAGCAACAGAACTAGAGGAATGGGGGAGGGAGGAAGAAGCCACTGATTTGACTATAGCAGGATATTTATCTTGCCTAATGTGACACGACATGGTTTATGAACAATGAGTATGGTAGCGAGCATTAATTAGTTTAAGGTAGCGGGCTTATGCCTTGGAAATAATCAGCACAATTTGTGCAAAATTTGAATCTACTTTGTTTTTTGATCAACAGATGCTATCAAACTGTTATGCGTTTCCTTGACAATGTCAGAAACACTAACACAAAAAAGCAATATTATCTGGTACAACTTTGGGTAGGAAGCAAGAAAATTGACAGAAAACATGACAGAATGAATAGAGCATAACATGTACTTGAGCTAAACATATGAAACAACATATATCTTGCCATTTCAGTGTAATGTAAACTGTACATAGCAGAGTTGCTAACATATATAGTATAACAGTAATGTGAACTGTGCATAGCAGAATTGCTAACATAACATATGTTCCTCATTCTTCTGATAATTATGTGTATATGAACACAGCATATAAACATGATTTGAGTGTAATGTGATGAGAACATAGCAGAGTTGCTGACATATACTATAACAGTAATGTAAACTGTGCATAGCAGAATTGCTAACACAATATAAGACTTACATATGTTCCTCATTCTTCTCTTAATTAGAACTACTACAACATCTATGGAGGAACCCAGTACCCATTCTATGGGGGAGCAGGAACTGGCATGGTGACTGGAACCAGTCCCTTTTATCCATATTTCCAGTTTGGGCAGTCAGGAAACACTACCCCCAACTATGCAAGTGGACAGAACTACAATATGCAATACCCACAGATGTTCCAATTCTCAACTGTGGCCTCTACAGCTGCTGCTGTAACCGGCTTTGCACAGCAATATGGAGGACCATTGTCACTTGCAGCGAGTCCTCAAGCCCAAGCAGGTACTACTAGCATCTTGTATACATCTACTTGATATTTTCTAGAAGAATGCAGCCCATATTAACTTCCAGTATGGATATGTCGTTCTGCCAGCTTACTCACAAATTCACAATACAAACACCTAAATTATAGTAGAAAGGATGATTACTACGTATTATTTTTGTATCCATAGGCAAAGATAACCTATCATATTATCAGAAATTAGTTGATTTCATCCTTTTCGCTCAATTCTCGTACTAATATCTTGACAGTGTGTATCCCCATTAAACAGGCATGACTATGGCTCTCACAGCTCCAACCTTGCCAAGTCCAACTCAGGCTGCTCATCCTTTCCGGCTCGTCCCCTCACACTTTGCTGTGTCTGCTGCTCCAGAGCAATCCTTGGCCTAACCATGGTCTCCTGTCTCATCATCATTGTCTCGTTTTTATTTTCTGCGTTGAGTCCATGCATCCATCTCTAACACGAAAGGGCACTACCGTTGATCCCATGTTGATCGGTCCAAGTGCCCTTCTCTCCACATCCCACATGGTTATGTGGTGATTGGAGATCCCCAGCTTCAGCCCCTGGATGGGCTCAAAGCTTGATGCCCCAAGGATGGGGCCAATACTGACAGTCAAGCACAAACCAGGCATTTTAACTACAGTCCAAGGACGGACTTCATCCAAGAGAGTTCATTTCAGCCCTAGCATGAGACGGCTGTGGGAAAAGGAAACCCTAACAATCAAGCATGATCCCAGGCGGGTTCATTGCTGATAAAAGCCAAATTGGACAAAACTGACATGTAGACAAGCAATTAAGCTAGCATGCCACTCCAACATTTCATCAGTGGAATTCATACTGTATTTAACTTAGGGCAAGTGCTTCTGGCTGAAGCATTTAGCAGATCCTAATATTCTATTCATGGGTGTTACCTAGAGCAAATAAATTCGACATCTGACCAGTCTATAACTTCATATCATGCATATTCACCACACCCCCCACCACCCCCACCAGCAACTTTAGAACAACACCTCCTGTGATAACTACCTTTGTAACCAACCACTCACCTTTTCTATGCACTGAGTAGATGCACCAACTAACAGTTCCTTTATCCTTCAGTTTATAGCTTGCATCTAGGTGGGTTTAGGCTCTAAGGGGAGCCTGTACCCCTTATCAAACAGGTTCAGGAGTGCTAATGTTTGTTTTTGGCACTTAGCACTGCCTCCTGCCATTTCTAACACAGTGATGGAGCTCCAAGAAGGTTTTGGAGATACCAAACACTGCTGTGTAACTCAATAACCCCAATGGACCACAGACATATTTTTATTGTCTTGGGTCACGCACTCATCTAGATGTTCATCTTCCCCAGTGTCACTACCATGGTTAGGTCCAGGATCCCCTCCCTTCCTCTCTCTATGCCTGCCTGGAGAGGGGCCTTAATGTTTTTAATGTACTATTATCATACATGGTGGTTGTAATAATAAAGTAGTACTATGCTACTTCTAGGACAAGAACTCTATTATTTTGTCGCGCGGATCTAGCTAAATACTCTATTAATCTTTAGTCAGTACATTCTCTACCGACAATGTAGCTCACCATGTAATGCAATGTAAAATCTACCCGCTGTGTTGCACATTTCTTATTCGATGGTCTTTTATCCAATTTCTTATTAGGTGGTCTTTTACCTAATTTCATCTCCGTGCTTAGTTGTTGAAAGAAGCAATGTGGAATTATGTCTAAAAGTGTCACTTCATATATGATGCATCAAATGGAGTTAGGAGGTTGGGAGTTTCAAGGCAAAATTCAAACTTATCTACTCCATGGTAGTAGTTTGTTGGTTCAGCTAATCATTTGGTTACAAATCACTTCACCTGCCTTCTAAGCTGTAGAGATCCTACCAACGTACCTCACGAGTAAAAACATTTCCGCTAACTGTTACCAGTATAGACCATTTACATGCCTAATTCTGCATTTCTATATGAAGACCAAACAACATGTTTATAGTACCAGCCGTCAAATTATGAAATTTAGTTTGAAGATGACAATAACCAGTTTATAACATTAATATTGTGCCTCAGCTGCAGCAATTTATTAAAGCTTGGTCTAACTAAATAATGTAACCTGGGTCTGGAGGCCTTTTCTAAATATGTTGTAAATTCTGTTCATTAATAGAAATTAACATAGGCCTTTTATACAACTATGCCAAATTCTGCAATTGTGTATAAAGATGACAATGCAAAACAGCTAGTAATAACCATGCTCCTAGTAACCTGTACAATTGCAGTTAAGACTATTTCTGCAATTCCATATGAACAAGACAACCAACTGTTTACGGTAAATCGTTCTAGTGGGAGTTTTGACTATCTGCTAGTCAGTGGCGGACCTAGGAATTTGTCGAGGCCTGGGCAAGTTGGAAACCATGGCGATTTTTTTTTTTTTTTGCATACACGTCAACAAACATAAACATCACACCAAAAAAAATGCAGGTTTTCATGTAAAAAGAAGGATACTAAATGAGATATGGTAGCAACTAGTAAGAACTTCCTAGACACCGAAGGAACAATAGATGTTGTAGTAAGAGGAAATATTTCATGATATAATCATGAAGCCATTTTCTTAAGAGGAAATGACTCGCCAGTCTGCAATATAAGGTCAAAGAAATAATAAGCTTTAGAACACTTCAGGCTGACGGCAAATACAACAGATGGTATCAGTACCATAGGATAGTGTGGGATCAAAATTTATTTAGCAACCAAAGGAACAATGAATAACAAGCAACATGTTGCCTCTCAACAAGCGACCTGCTAGCGCAAATGAAATATCCAGATGAAGAATATTATAAATTAAAAACATAGAAAATCAAGACATTTTAGAAGATGGAACACACTGATTCATAATAAGCATATAATTCAGGAGAGTGGTCCCCTTAGTAGCTTACATTTAGTCACCTACACGATAACCTAAATACTTAGTTTTATATGCGGGCACATTCATATCATGTCCAGCACAAAAGGGTAGCCTGGGTATCCTACTGAAGGGCAAGCACCTGCGCACTAAGAGACATGCAGAAGTCCATACCACAAACAAACAACAGTACGCATCTATGACATATCTTCGTGATAGAGATGAAGTCCAAGACCAAGACGGGCACAAGCTCGGCGAAAAGCCATTCCTTCAGCCTTCTGAACAGGATCTCCAAAGCCTGTATCCTCAGCAGCAGAAGCAGTTCCAGTAGCCTCTCTGTAGATCTGAAAAATAAGCATATCCAAATACATTTTACATTAGTTCTAGGCTTTACTAAGAAAAATTATGCACATTCACAGCAGTTCAGAATCTGTCATCAACTGGATGTAGAAGACTTGAACTGTCCGTTAATGTGATGCAAGAACACTGACCATGAGTTTGTGTCACTAATGGAACACTGAGTGATAGTTACGATTCCCACTTCATCATGTCCAGTAGAAATCTTATGATCCATTTATATATTTTTAGCATTCATAGTCCATTATCAAATAACTAATTATACACTCGACAAGGAAGAGTAGTGTAAACAAAAAATCAGACCCAGTAAATAAAACCAAATGCAACGGCATTTCCCAGGACAAGAGAAAGGTACCTCTGCATCAGTTCCATGGAGAGTCACACGATAGACAACAGATACAGATTTCCCATCAGTTGAGTAGACTATGTTGCGAACCTCCCCAGACCATTCTGCGAAGGTTTACAAAATGGTAGAAGAAAGACAGTGAATGTGGTTCTCAATAATCTGGCCTGCATTGAACTTAAGTCCTCCTCAAGAGGACACATAAATTATTCTACAACTAGAAATTTACCTGGAGCATGCATATTCAGAATTTTGTTGGTGATGTGCCTGCAAAAGGCATCAAGAGTGATATCAGAAGGACACAAGAGAAAAAAAATACATATACAACCTGTATGTTCATTCTATATGACTGAAGTAAGGGTTCAATTAACGAGTCAATCAAGCAGGCTTCCAAGGCTCTCAGCAGGACAACAAAGATCACAATATGCAATGCTCAGTTTATTTTCTGCTGAGAAATTCTCTCCGGTCAATTCAATATGACAACCATCTATAAACTGAAAGGCGTGTGCTACAAGAATACATATTCAAGTGATGAAAATAGCAGTGACCACTATGTGAACCCAAAAGCAGTTTAGTAAACCCATGATGGTATGATCACGATTTTTTCCGATAGAAACACTATAGATTCATCCTATTTAACATGCACCAGCATCCAGGTAGATTTTACCTCTATAAGAAACACCACCAACTCCAACATTGAGAACAGAAGTACAGGGGCAAACAAAGACTTTGAGTTGTTTTAGATGCAATTCCATTTCAAGGCACGATAGAACATGAGCTCAAAGTAGTTAGCAGGTAACAAGTTTTTGCTAGGTCGAATGCTTCAGTTGACTTAGTCCACGAATCCACCCATCAGAGCACAGCGAAATACAAAGCAGGATATTTGCACTCTGATCTAATAACATAATTAACCTAATGCTTACACATAAATCCACAGATACCACCAAATAAGTTTAGAAGTAAGCAGAAATCCCATCAACTTAACCAGACCTACAACGCACTGTGCACTAGAAGCTAGAGCTCGGTGAAAAACGATCAGTAGTGATCGAGGGGGGCGGGGCTCACCATGGGATGTACTTGAGGGCGAAGCCATTTTCCTCGACGCGGGTCTTCAGGAGGGAGTCGGGAACCCTCTTCCCGAGCTCCTTGAGGACATCGGCGAGCGGCCTGCTAATGCCCTCGGTTGGGGCGACCTCCCCGCCGCTGGCGAAGTCGTCCTCAGACTCCGACAGGGGCTCCGGCTCCGGCGCCCGCCGCGACGCGCGGGCCTTCGCGGAGAAGGGACGCGCCAGGAGCGGGGATGCTGCGCGGCGCGCGACGAGGAAGCGGGCTAGGGCACCGTGCGCCATGGTGGGGGAGGCTAGGAGAGAACGAGGGGTTTGCTTGGGTTTTGGGAAAGAGGAAATGGGGGATCGAAATACTATTGGAACCTGGAAAGGTGGAAGGAATGTTTTTTATTTTCATGCCCACCAAATTTTGTCGAATCCTGTCATATTTGGGTATTTGGATTTTGGCGACCGCATCGTTTGACCGCATCGTGAGTTTTGCATCTCTCGGCTCTACTACCTTCCTAACAATGTTCACAGCAGATTGGACTAGCGGGATCCAAGGGATGTCGCAATCGAGCCAGAGCGGCCTCGTAAAGTAATTTGAGAACTGATGTGACATAGTAGTTCAAGTCGAGTAATATGAACTTAAACTTTTGCAAAACGTATAGAGCACAAGCCCACTCCCCAACATCTCACGCTTTAATTATCACGAAATTTCACCAATTCATATTCATCACATCAAAATATCTCTCTCCCCGATACAGAATGAATCATCAAAACTGACAATTTAAGGCAGAGAGCTGGGATGGATTGCGCAATATATAGTATCAGAATGGAGAACAACAATCATTGTTACAGATGATTCACTAGTCCATTTCAATTTTACAAAGAGTCAATTGCACTGAACCGTTACAACCACCGTAGGATTGAACAACTCCTGGGTCAAGTGTTACCCGATCATTGTCCGTTTCCTGCCTCGCTGCCTAACTGAAAATTCCATGTGAAGAACAGAAGCAAGCCACGGGGTTAACACAAGATACAGCAAATGGTTGTCATGCTTTGCAGAAGGGTCAGAATCATATATGATACCTTGAGCTAGCTTGTTCGTAGTGGCGCACCACTGCCTTGAAGCTTTACGGTATGCTGAGAGGATCTTCCCCATCTAATTCATAGCAGAATGAATAGTTGTTATACACCAAACAACAACAGTAACAAAGGCAGCCTTATCATGCAAGAAAAATCATCAAGCAGCGCAGTTGGGAGCAAATAGATTCTGGTCAAAACAGATGTTCTCTTGAAACGCCATTCATCTAAAACAGGATCAAGTGAAAACCAGCTGGGAAGTCACACAAGATGTTTACATTAACATTCGCAGAATGACAATTACGACAGATGAATCCAACCTTCTGGTCTCCGTATATATATTTTGTTTCGTACATTGCACGGTCTACATGAGTCAACTTCGAATGCTATATTCTACCAAAATATCTAACCATGAAAACCGAGTGTAGTGAAAGTACATATTTATGTGATGGACAAATTTGTGTTACTTTCACACGGTCAATGCAAACATATTTACTCACACTAGTATCCCAAGTTTCAAAAGTTTGGCTACACCTGGCCCAAAAATGCATGGAGGGGTACATGCAAGTACGGCACCCTACACACCTTTCCTCCCCCAAAAAGTATCATGATATAGTAAGAACTATGAGGGAATTAAACAAAGATACAAAATACAACTCATAGTACATTTGTTTTATACAATTCCCTTACCACATCCCCACATGAAGAATGCATGGAAATCAAAGCTCTCTCCAGAACATATAGGTCCACTGCTTTGTCCTCAGGAATAGCTGATGTAAAGCTCAGACCAAAATCAATAAGAACCTGCCAAATAAAAATATGAAGTGGTGAACTGAAAGCCCAGATGCAGTTCTTAAGAACCCTGATCTTGTAAGTCAACACAAAAAATGCATAAGAAAAGCAGAGCAACACGAAGGATATTGTATGCACCAGTTGATTGGTGTTGTTCTTGATCATCATATTTGAAGTTGTTAAATCACCATGAACAAGGCCTCCATCATGTAGTTTGCCAACTGCATTCCCTATCTGTGTGGCAATGTCATTGAGACGTTCCTCATTAATACCGTCTGACCCAAATCCAAGAAGTATATCTTTCACGCACAAGCCATCCACATACTCAAAGGTTAATGTATGTGGAATAGGGTCCACAGCATACAGAACCGGTGTAGGAACACCAAGCCGTCTTGCTTTTGTCATGCATCGAGCTTCCTACAATTCAAGTGAGACCAAGTTTAGCCAAAATTTAATCTCAAATGTAGTGTTAAACAGTTTTGGCTACAGGCTACAACTTAACACATGACTACAGAGAATTCCATAATTCTATTCTTGAAAGCATAGAGACCTATTCGCTGCTTGACAAAAAAAAACAAGAAAGAACTTTGCAACTAATACTGTCCATCTTTGAAAGCACTTCAATTGGTCTTAAAATAAAGGAAAATGGAAAAGGACTACTGAAAAAGCTTATCTCGAAAGAAAAGCATATGCGTTAAGGAGACTGACAGCATTCAAGCGTTTTAAAGTCAACTTCGAGTCCAACAATGGGTGCCGGTACTTCTTTGCAAAGCGTTCTTTGATTACGCATTTTTGCCCCACAAATGTCGAAACAAATACCCTCTGCAAAGAAGCAAACAAATTATTAAGAACGAGTAGAAGGAGAAACTACAACTAGATACACCTTGAGTTTTGACTCACTCCTTCAGCCCCCTGCTTCAATAGCACACCAAAATCTTGTTGCTCCTGAGATGTGTCCATAAAGTTCAATGTGCACTCAAAATGGAACTGTAATGGTGACGGTAAAAAAAGGGGAAAAGGTCAGCAAAAGAAAAGAAACATACTAATCATAACAGCTGGCTTTGTAATAGAGAACTTCGACATAACGAGAACAGCTGTTGTACCAGACTGTCATTCAAAGTATTATAATGGGAAGAATAGCAATAAAGTACCGCATATGAAAATAACAGCTTCACTGAATTAAAGCAAGTTCACATGCCTCTACTAAAATAGTATTCATGGAATGGAATCCAGATAAGAATATGGTAATTAAAAGCAATTTCCAGTTAAAGATTTAAAATGATTAATTGAGTTACTAAAGTACTCCCTCCGTTTCAAAAAATAAGATGTTTTAGCTTTTGTGAAAGAAGTGTATCTAGACGCATTTTAGTGTGTAAATTCACTCCGAACCTACACACTAAAATGCGTCTAGATTCATTTCTTTCACAAAAGTTAAAACATCTTATATTTTGGAACGGAGGGAGTAACAATTAATACAAGGGTCATCATCAATAGCTCCACAAAGAGAAGCAAATACTCATATAAGTTGGTTAGTCCCATAGTACCTAGACTCCCTACTTTTTCATGGGGCATCAATAACAGTATCGTCTTTCTTTATTGCTCCAACAGCAGTGAATTTCTTATTTCAAAACACTCTTATGGTTCTGAGCAGCCCGGCCTTGTGCAGGGAAAACTGGTCTGAATACTTCTGTCTTCGTGGGATCCAACAGATCCTCTGAGCAGCCTAACACAATGCCACTCTTAGTAGCATCATCCCATAACTCCTTTCCGATCTCAAATCTACCATTCCTACAAAGTTTTTCTATAAGCAGATCATAGGTATGGGTGTCCACTAAGTGACAATTCTTCATAATTTTGAACATATCAAGAGCATGATCTACTTCCTCAGTTCCACAAAGGATGCCTATGAGACCGTGAAAAAACTTGGCTGTCAGAGGCACCCCATTTTCAAGCATATCATCTATGAGCCTTCTTCCTCTAATAATTCTCCCTGTTAAAAAGAGGACCTTAACCACAAGATAGTAGCTGACCCAGTCAGGTGAGCACCCTTCTTTTCCTTCCCTCATCAAATAGAGGATTCTGTATGCTTCTTTAACTCTTCTTGCTCGTCCCAGACAAGAAAGTAAGATGTTAAAGCTGGATGCAGCAGGTGTGACACCACATGATCTCATCTCAGTTAAAATATCCATAGCTTCAGGAACAAGCGCAGAAGGGTTAAACTTGAGGTTTCTGTGGCACACGCAGTTTAGAAAATCGTTGAACGATGGCAATCCCAATGGGCAGCCTGAGGACTTGATAGCATCAAGGACTCTCCGAGCTTCTTTAGCATTTCCATGTACACACCATCCATGGAGGAGGCTCCGCTCAACAATGCTAACCATGGGCTCCACCGAGAGCTCGCTCTTGTGGTGCCACACAACACCCTGAGCCTCGCGAGCGTAGCCCTTCATGCACAATGCCTGGACCATGGCAAGGCTGCTTGACCATATACCTTCCCCTCCAGCACCAACACCTTTCTGAGGCAGCAATTTCTGCCTCTCCAAGCCTCTAAACAATCGAACAGCCTCATCCTCCTTCCCTGCCTTGACAAGAGCCTCAACCACAGCAGTGAACGTCTCTGGGGTCATCCTTCGTCCATCCTTCTCCCCATCTCCAACTGCGATTCTCATCGCGGTGAGGTCACCCATCCGCGCAAGCACAGCAATCGCCCTGTCGTGCTCCCCGTCCCCTAGTCCCCCGGGGTTCTTGGACCGGCACCACGACAGGAACCGCAGCAGCCTCCTGCCTGAATCACTCCTGTCGCTACACGAGTCGACCACCCGCCTGACCAGCGCCGGCGAGAAGGCCAAGTTCAGGCGGTCCAGCATGCTTCCCACCTCGTCCAGACTACCGGCGCCGAAGCAAACGATGTTTCGCACCGCCGCCTCGGACTCCCCGTCCTGCCACGCGCCGGAGCACAGGGCGCGGTGGAGTCGATGGCGGCCAGGCCACGAGTTTGGCGCGAGAGCGCTCTGACTCAGGGCCGTTACTGACCTCCTCATCGCCGTAGCCATCACGGCCTCTACGAGGCAGGTGTTCCCCAGTGAAACCCCTAAACCAATACGGTCACAGCTTGGTGTGGAGCAGAGAGGAGGGAGGATGGTGGGTGGAGGTGAACTGACCTTCACGGATTTACACGGCCTCCACCGTCAGCGACGCGTTGCTCCGGGGCGAGGTGGACAGAGGAGGAGGGCGGCGGCGGCGGCGGGGTAGTTTGCACGGGAAGGGCGCGCGGCTGCACGAGCTGAGGATGCACGCGGCGCTGCCGGCCCACGCAAAGGACCTAGGGCTCAAAGGCCACGGCTGAGTAACTGGGCCGGTTTCCCCATAGAAAAACAGACATGCTCTAAAAAAAACTGAGCTGCCTCCATAAAAAAACAAAGTGAATTGCCAGAGCAAGAAAAAACCCTTCTTCCCAAGCGTAGCGTTTTGGCTCCCAGTCTGAAAAGAGTTTGATATTTTCAAAAATTCAAAAATATATCTCGAAGTTTCGGAAAATTCTGGTTTTTCCCAATGATACATACACATCTGCAAAGGTTTTTAAATACTAGTAGTAAGTTGTATTTTGGGCTAGAAGAATATCACAAAAATGTGGTTCTAAGAATGAAAAAATATCAAGCTTGCTTCTCGCACTCGTTCGATTTGTGTTCATCATAGCTAAAATGATATCATGACGAATATTAGTTGTACAAGCTAGACATGTATATTTTTTCATGATTGTTGAAAACTTCAAAATAGTTTTCGAGAACAAAAAAAAGAGATGCCTTGAGCTCAGAACTAAAATGACTTTTCTCCTTCTTCATCTATTTCATGTCTTGAGGAATAATAGATCTACGTCCAATATATTAAACTTTTCAAGGTCAAGTTTAATGTGTGATGGTTCAGATATGTAGAGCTTGTTGGAAACCCCAATAGGAAGGTATGATGAGCACAGCAACAAGTTCCCCTCAGTTATGAAACCAAGGTTATCGAATCAGTAGGAGTAAGTAAACAACTCTAAGGTGTTGCTGATGTCTACGCACTTCTATTCTTGTAGACAGTTGTTGGGCCTCCAAGTGCATAGGTTTGTAGAACAGCAAGTTTCTCTTAAGTGGATTACCCAAGATTTATCGAACTCGGGGAGGAAGTGGTCAAAGGTATTCCCTCTTAAGCAACCCTGCAATCAATATACAAGAAGTCTCTTGTGTGTCACACCCAATATAGGTGCACTAGTTCGGCGAAGAGATAGTGAAATACAAGTGGTAACAGTGCCAAAAAAGAGCTTGACGATGAGGCAAAGACTAAAGGCAACAAGAAGGAAGCAAGCAAACATGCAACAGATATAGATGCAAACAGTGTTTAAATGTTTAGAAACAAGGCCTAGGGATCATACTTTCACTAGTGAACACTCTCTCATATAAATATCCTCTCTTCATGATACTACTCTTAACTACTCTCCGGTTGGACACTCTAATCTATGGTAGGACTATAACAGCACACCTTAAAGTCCGTCTTCCCTAATCTAGATAACCCCACACTATCACCTTAAGCGCTAGATGGTTCCAACAAACACCACAATTTCATAGAGACATCCAACTCCAGATATAACTCATAACAAATATTCAATCTAGCCAAAGTGCCACACATGGTATGTCCGTTGTCACTTTCACACACGTGGGGAAAAGTATATAGATCTACTAAAGCACAAAGAGTATTTATATAGACTCAAGCCTAAGTGCCACCATGGCATGCACGCTTTCACTTTCACACACATGGAGAGAGCAGAGATCTATTGAAGCACTTGAGTAGCAAGGTAGATCTACTAGATTATAAAGCTCATGACCACAACAAGATCATGCATAGAGAGAGATGAACACATAGCTACCGGTAGATCCCTTAGCCCTGAGGAAGAACTACTCCCTCATCATCATGGGAATCAGCAACGGTGATGAAGATGGCGATGGAGATGGCTCCGGGAGCACTTCCCCGTCCCGGCAGGGTGCCGGAACAGAGACTTTCTATCTCCCGAATCTCCCCTTTGGTGGCGGCGACACAGTAGAGGTTTTCATGGATGTTTTTTGGGATTGATCTAGGGTTTTCTCATCGGGGGGCTCTTATAGGCGAAGGGGGAGGCCGAGGAGGTGGCCAGGGGGCCCACACCCTCCCCAGGCGCGGCCTAGGGTGGGCCCATGCCCAGGGGGTCTGGCCACCCTCTGTCCCCCCTCCGGCTTTGTTTCGTGGTTCCATATTGCTCCGGGAAAATATTGACTTTGGCTTTTGTCCCGTCCAATTCCGAGAAAATTGATTTTCTGACTTTCTGGAACCAAAAACAGAAGAAAACAGGCAACTGGCACTGTGGCAACTTGTTAATAGGTTAGTTTCAGAAAAGATATAAAAACACCTCAAAGTGTAGACAAAACATAAGACAAATGATACAAAACAAGCATGGAGCATAAAAAATTATAGATATGTTTCCGACGTATCAGTTGCTAACAAATCGGAACCTGCACAACACAGCCACAGAACTTTGCTCCAACTTACAGTGAGGTTGTCAATCTCACCGGTTTGCTGAAAACAAAGGTAGCGTGAAAGATAGTAATTGCTTGCAGAAAATAAACAGTAAACGGTAGATGGTATATCAGTGATAAAGATCTTTCTCCTTAAGATAAATAGCATGTTGGTTGAACAAATTATAGTTGGACAATTGACAGATTGAAAATGCATAAATATGCATGTACAAGTCATGATGATTCCTATGAGATTCGTTTGAGCATTATAACATAATACATAGACCGTAATCCAACTGCATCTATGATTAATAATTCACCTTCATGTTATCATCCGAACCCCTTTCAGTATTAAGTTGTAAGCAACGAATAATTGCATTAAGCAAAGTGTGTAAAATAAATAATACAATTGCCCTTGGACAAAGGATTGTTGTTTTCTCCCTAGTAGCAATAGCACATGTACAACCTTAGAGATTTCTGTCACTTCCCAGATTACTAGAGGCATGAACCTACTATCGAGCATAAATACTTCCTCTTGGACTTGCAAGCATCTACTTGGCCAAAGCATCTACGAACAACAAAGAGCATACAAGATCATAAGTAACACTGACATGATAGAATCAATGAGAGGCAAATATCTAGTCATGGTTGCAGCTGCCCATGCATGGGGGTACATGCGTATACGTCCCTAGTCGTTGGATTGGATATCATGTGCGGCTGCAGATCATGCGCATATCCCCCTGACCGAACGTCAGAGTTGTCCTGCTTTTTGCAGTGATGTGTGTAGGCGCTGCTTGTAGGGTTGCTTTGGCATCGCACGTTCCCTAATCAACAACACGTTTGTCAGTTCCTGGTGGATGAGGCCTCATCGCTTAACCTTTGGGCTTCATGGGCCGCATTCGGCCATTTCCGACACCTTTTATTTTCCTCCCGTTCCTTCGCCACGTTGTGAAGAGCTCTATATATCCTTCCATTTATCGTATGTAACCCGTGTATTGCAACTACTCTATCACCCTCCACCCCCACCCTCGAACCTCCATGTCTTCTTCCTCATCAGAGCAGTTCTCCGAAGACGTTAAGCCCGCCATGGTCAGGTAGTGTAATTTTGCTGGGTATTTCTTTTTTCGTATTTACCTCGTAGCTTTGATTGGTAATTTAACACTTGTCGTCTATTATCTGTTTCAGAGCGGCTAAGAAGGCCAAAACCGCGGTAGCTGGTAGCAACACAATCACGGTGCCGCTATTCCGCAACCTCAACGCCCCTGATGACGAGGTTGTCATCGTCGACTCCGCCATTGCTCTCCATGCCTCTTTCAGCATCATTGAATCCATCCCTGCTCCTAACCTGCTGAGGCTACAGTTTAGCCAGCAGCCAAAGGTGTGCGGCAATCTTTTCATGGCGACCACTGCGCTGATGACTCTTCTCGATCACAACCTCTACGACATATCCGAGTCTCCGGCAGGTGTGATGTACGTGGCAACGTGCTCTCAGGCGGACGCTGTCATGCTCCACCTGCAGGTCTACACTGCTTTTGGTGGTGTCTGGACCTTCTACAGAGTCAGCATCGTCGACCGTGAGTTCCATTTCGCCAAGGGTGAAGCCTCTGCGTTCAAGTTCTTCGCGCATGAGCGTTGACCATCTGTGGCCACGGCTAATGTCGCTCGCTAGAGCTTCTCTGCTATTCCATTTTCTGTTAGAGCTATCTGTAGAAGTAGTAATGCAAGCTTTCAATTGTTGTAAACCGTGTTGGTTGTGTTGTCTTTTCATGAAGACTTCACATTTGTATCTCCTATCAATAAAAAAAATTAGCCTTCCGTATGTACCATGTAGTTTGTTGTCCAAACCGTTCACATATCTGGTAACTAAAAAATTTACTTTCATTATGCTTCATCCTTGCAGGATCTCTGTCCAACTAATCAATAAACTTAATGCGCGATATATAATGGCAGCTAAAACTTATATATCGTGCAAGGCCTGGTTGGCTAACCTTTTTGTCTAGTTTTTTGTCCGTATAACGAATCACTAATTCCCATGAGGATTTGCTCGCAAGACTTCACATTTTTTCCAATTAATCATTAGTCATAATTTTCTGTCTTTACCATTATAATTTGCTCGCAAGATTTCACTTTTTTTCGAATTAATAATTACTCATATTTATCTGTCTTAATCATGCATTTTATAAGACCGTTGAGGACTCAATATTCATTTGCAATTAGTACTCGGTGCAAATTGTGCGTGTTTTTTTACTTTCCGACACAAGAAAATGGTAAAAGATTCCTATACGTACTACTGCCACACCCACTCATATCAATCGTGTGTGTTGTTGTTTGACATAAAGCAGAAAGTTTGATGTGTCCTTTGTTGTAAAAAGCGGACGTGCCGTGATGTGTGTCAGCCCTATGGTACTTCCATATGGATTAGCATCAAAGATTAGCTTTGTTGTAAAAGCTATGTCGATTTCTACCTAGACGCCTTGTATTAAGGTATTCTTTTTGTACTAGCTTTGTGCACATCAAAGATTAGCATCTTTCACGAGTAAGTCTGATGTGGACTAGCAAGGCTGGTTGTACTATTTCAAAGTCGACGTGGTCTCTCCCATCCTTCAAAATATAGTACCCCATTATTTTATGTCCACACAGTTTAGCCTTTTTTTTCGTTCCCGGCATTTTTTGCTTTAGTTCTCCCGCGCATTGTTCATTCCCGCCAACTTCAATACTATACATATGCACCGAGCCGCTAGCTATATATATATATGATTCCCCAACAATACTCTTGCATTCACTTCCTCTCCTGCACATTGTTCTTTGTCGCCTGTAGTTCTTTAGCAATAGAGACCGGGGACGAGGCTGATCGTCCAATCGGTGGTTCTAAAAGCATACCCGATCGATTTTTTTTCAAACTCATCATTATTCTTGTTCTTAATGATCATTAATTCCACCATTTTATACGCAGATCTAACATTCATAATGTGTTATATCCTCTTGCAGTCGCGTGGTTGGCCCTCGTCTACCTACCACTTGGAATTATGGTGCCGTCGAACGGGCTTTGCGCGAGTCGGCTGGTCGTGGCGAGCGTTGCATCTTCGAGCTTGCTTTAGGCCAAGTCTTTGAGTCCCCTGAGGAGGCTTACGAGTTTTATAACATGTATTCCTGGGAGCAGGGATTTGGTATAAGGTATGGTCGTAGCCGTTCTAACAAGGCTGCTCGACGTTCCCGTCAGGATCTTGTTTGTGCTTGTCAGGTTAGTTTATCAAATCATGTTGTTCTTATTATCATTGTTTTATTTCGCCGCTTCTTAATTTTATTTGTTTCTCCAGGGTCAAGATCCTGCCGAGGGTGCACGTACTGCTCGCACCGGTTGTGTCTCTCACCTCACTCTTATGCGTGGCGGTGACGAGTCTTGGTATGTTCGCCAGTTTGTGAACGAACACAACCATCCTCTGTTTGTAAGCTGCGGGGAGCGTAGGCAATGGAACTCGCATAGTCGCATAGACCAGATGACTAGGGAACTTATTTGTCACCTTCGTATGAACAATGTCCAGATATCTAGGGTTTGTTCCATAGTTGGTTCTATGCATGGCGAGAGTGCTCATGTGTCGTTTAGTAGGCAGTCTGTTAGGTCTTTGTGTGGTCGACTAGCACAAGAGTCTATAGAGGAAGACATGGCCAAAACTTTGGAGATTTTCGATCATATGAAACGGTCTGATCCTGGTCTAGTTCTCAAAGTTGATTTAGATGCCCATGACAGGGTTCGGTCGTTGTTTTGGTCACATGGTTCTAGCCGAGCAGATAACATTGCTTTTGGGGACGTTGTCACTTTCGACACCACATATCGCACCAATTTGTACAACCTACCCTTTGGTCTATTTGTTGGTGCCAACAACCATTTCCAGAGTACGATGTTCGGTGCCGTACTTTTGACAGAGGAAACAATTGAGGCATTTGCATGGTGCTTCCGTGTGTTTGCAGAAACAATGGGTGGAAAGCGTCCTTTGACTGTCTTGACCGGTTAGTTTCTAACCCAGGCAAACAAAATAAAGTTCTTTTTTTATTGTCGAATTTTTAACAACTAAAGAACTTTTTTTTCAGACCAGTGTAATCAGATGAGGGTAGCTTTGGAGCTTGAATACCCCGACACCCGGCACCGTTGGTGCAAGTGGCATGTGTTGAAGAAGGCGAAGGAGTCGCTAGGTCCTGTTTATACCAAAGATAACATTTTCAAAGCTCATCTTCACCAGCTGCTTGACGAGATTGTCTCAGTAGAAGAATTTGAGACTCGTTGGTTTGAACTATTGCAGAAGTATGATTTGCAGGACAATGTTTTTCTACAGCGTGCATTCGACAACAGAGAGATGTGGGCTAAACCTTAATTTCCTGAGACATTTTGTGCTGGTATGACTAGCACTCAGCGAAGAGAGAGTGCTAATCATCTCCTTAAGACTTATATCGCATGTTTTTCTCCCATGCATCATTTTGTATCGCGGTACAATAAGCTTATTGCAGATCGAATTGCTGACGAGGCGCGGGAGTCGCATGCCACCAAGCAGGGTTTTTTCTGGAGAAATACCATACTACTTTCCTGCTCACTTTTGTATGCTTGTTTTAAGTTAAAAATGTTTTGATGCAGACATTGCGTCACCTTAGTGTCGGGGTTCCTTTGGAGAGGAATGCTACAAAGGTTTACACACGCAATCTTTATAGCCGTTTCGATAAAGAACTGTTCCGTTCAGGTTCGTTTGTATGCCGGAAGGACGGCGAGGAGTCAGACACATTTACTGCAATTCTTGTCAGCCGTCCTGGTTACAACCGATCTCGGTTTGACCGAGTTCAAAGTCACAAGAGTGCTAGGTGGTAGCTTGTTTATCTGCCTGTGCAAAAAAATTGAGTATTCTGGGATGCCTTGCAGGAATATTTTATGCGTAAGTTTTCTCCCGTTGTGCATTTCATTGAATTTCTCTAACCATACTAGTGCGTGTGCATTTGACAACCTTCTTCCTGTCTGCCACGCGTGTGCAGGTGCTTGTTAGTCTTGGTGTCTCTGAGTTGCCAGCTGGTCTAGTTCTAAAAAGGTGGACTCGTTCTGCTCGTGACGGACTTCCTGTGGACTCTAATGCCATCTTGTGAGCTAAGGGGAGAGCACGGACAGGGCTGCTATGCACTGCTTTATTTATGCTTCTGCGATGGAGCTTGTGTCCCTTGCCACATCGTCTCGTCCTGTCTTTGAGCTGGTTGTGGATTATGTGAACCGTGCCAAGCTAGCTATCTCTGCTATGACAATTGAATCGGCACCAGCTCCTCAACATGTTGTTGAGTTGACTAGGTTGGGTACTCATGAAGGGACTACTGTTCTTGCTCCCCAGCGTGTCCGTCGTCATTCAAGAGATGCTCCACTGGTGACCGAGGAGCAGAATGCATCTGTTGTGCTTGCTCCTCCCCATGTACGATCTCGTGGGAGGATGAAGGCATCCAGGTTCAAGTCCCCAATCGAGAGCCCTGGAGCACAGAAGAAGAAAAGTGCAGCTCCTACCCCGTCTGCTGTTGTCCCTCCACCTCGCCGGTCCTGCAGGTCTGCTCCAACTGCTAACGCTCCAAAATGCCGCACGTGCAACTCGGCCGAGCATTTTGCGGCTGGGTGCCCTCTCAACACTATATCGGAGCCTATTGGGTCTTCTAGCCGTAAGTGCATCAGCTGTGGATCGACAGGACACAATAGGAGAACATGCGGTCGAAAATCAAGTTACGCTCGCTCCGACAAGTGATTTGTCTCGCTCAATCCAACCGTTGTGTTGTTGTCATTAATGTAATTTCCCTTTTCACTTTATTTCATTTTCTATTTTATCAATGATGACAAATGAAATAGTGTTCTTTGTTGTCATCTAATTGTGGTCACATTTGTAGCACGTACCCTTTCGTAATTAATTTATCAAGTCTTGGCCCCTCTTTCCTTTTTGCTCATGTACGCATCGTCTTTTTACTGATGGTGCTGTCTTGTCTTGCTACACATCTGTCGCGCCATTCAAAAATTTGAAAATCAATGACCCCGCGCTAGCTGTTATAAGGTGGAGCGTATTGTCTAGTGACGACAGTGTCTCTCCCCTTTTCCTCTACTCTTTCCCCCTCGTTGCTCTTTTCACTTCCATATACTTCCCTTTATTTTAATTTAGTTGTTTTGCCCATGGGGCAAACTGAATTTTGTTCTCGTGGTAGAGGAAAACGTACCACTCGAGATTCTCCCGCTGTGCCCCATGTTTCTTCTCAATCAGTCGGTTTTTTTTATCCTTCCCCTAAAGTTTTGCAGTTTAACTCCTTGGTTTCTCGATTCAGTAATATGCAGAAACAAATTGTGCATGATTGCGGGTTCGGTTGTTTTGCTGATGGTATTAATGTCACCAGATTTGATAAGTCCTTCACTATCTGGCTAGTGTCTAAAGTAGATACTATACATCGATGTATGAAAATCAATTCTGATATTCGATTCCCATTGTTCCCTGAGTATGTTGGTGATGTGTTTGGCTTACCATGTACTGGTAGCGAGGTCTGTGATTCAACTCTCAATATGTCTTCCCCAACTTTTGATCGCGTCTCTAGTACTATAGGCCTGCTTGGCCAAGGAGACACTCCTAGCTTGGCATCGCATCGTCTCCTCGAATCTTTTGTTGATATGCCACTCGACGATCTCGTTGATCCTTCTACTTTCAAGACCTCTTTCGTCATCTACATTATAGGGATTCTTCTATACGATTATTCGCCAGGGCGCCTTGACTCTACATATTTCTGGCCTACTTTGGATAGTAAACGTGATTTGATTTCTTTTAACTGGGCCTCATGTTTTCTCGACTCCGTGATTACTTCTTGCTTTGACGTACGACACAGTGCTAGGTTGAAGGAAACTGTTTATGTTCCAGCTGGTGTAGCACTTTTCCTACAGGTAGGCTGTATTTTGTTTGTTATTAAGAGCAGTTTTTATTATAAATTGCTTTGACACCTGGTTTGTACTCCATTTAGATTTTCTACTTTGATAGTATGGATTTTGGTGACATTTCCCCTGCCCCACATGTGTACAACGGTTCCATTATTTCAAGTTTAATAATGGCTGATACCGTTGGCCTAAGGGGTCGTGCCTTGTAGGGTTTTTGGCAAAGGAAAGGTTAGTTTAATAACAAAAATCACCTTGTTCTTTTCATGCGTTTTTTTAGCTTTTACCATATTGTTGCTCAAATATGAACAAACGTTTCTACTAGCAGGCAAGATCGGATGATCGTCTTGTTTTCAGAAAGCATGAGTGGTGCGTACGAGATGGAGTACACATATCTGATTATGCAAGCAAAAGTCCTCCTCTCCTGCTTGTTGTGCCTGAACTGGTTGTTCCCCAAGGTCCTACTGAAAACAGCACTACTCCTCCTAAACAAGAGCCCTCTTTAACCAAATCAGATCCTGCTAGTTTTGTGACCGTATCAGAGCCCATTGTTCCTAAACTAGAGCTCACTATTTTTCTCACGGTATCCATATACCATTACACCGTCTTCTTCGCTCACAACAGACTCAATGTTGGACCCCGTATGCCATGATTCTCCTCGCACCCCTGATAATGTTGTTTCTCGTCCTACTGCTGAAGTGCATATTGCTTCGAATGGTCATCAAACATTTTTTGGATCATCTAGTTCATTAGACCTTGCGCGTACACATAATTCTAAGGTTCGATTGCTCCTCCAAATCCTTCGTAGACTTAAAAAAATATTACTATTTTCCCTTTTGCACGTGTTAAATGTTTTCATTGTAATGTCTTGCATGTTCATGTTTTGTTAGCCGCAAAAAAACATCAAGCCCGTTGTCTGAAAATTCTTACTCAAGCCAGGCTTCAGATCGAGAATGAAACTAAAATCCTGATTCAAGCCATAAGTGATGACCGTGTAGCTGATCGGCCACCACTAGCAGATATATCCGTAGTGCATTCTGATGTTCCTTCTGCTCGGCTTTATTCACCTAATAAACAGTCTGCTCCAAGCAAGCAGGGTAAGAAACAAAATGAATAACACGGAAAAGTTCATGTAATTATCGTGCAGTTAATTTTTTTTTTCAAACTCATAATTTTGTTATTTCTGAATTTAATTGTTGTTTGTGTGTAGGTACTTATACCATAAATCCATCGTCAAGGTGCATCCCGGATGCTTGTCAAAATGATATACGTGATAGCTTGCCCCATATTTCATCAACCGCATTTGTCGTTGCGAAGGGTGCAATAGACTCCATCGACTTGAACGAGAAACCCTCTACCATGGGGTATATCCTGTCTCCTCCTCCCAAGAGGCGACAGGTTCGTGTCAAGTTTTCCGAAACACCATGGGAGGTTTGTTTTGACAATATGGTGCACACTCGTACTGACGTTGATGAATTTTATCGGTGGGAAACAAGTGGTTCCGCTAGCAATGACGACGGGTATGGTTGAATATCATATCCCTCTTTTTTCTTTGCTGAGATTTTTCTTTGATGCTATATCTTATATTTTAATTGGAACACAAGGTTTGGATTTCTCATGATGTGCCAGGTTTAATCGAACTATCTGATAAAGCGATAGTCGAACAGTTTTCCCCATATGGTGAACTTTCTGCTATTATGATAGATTGTTTGTTCAGGGTTTTTGTCCAGATCGATTCTAGGTTATATGGTTTGGGTAATATTTTTGTTTGGAGGCATTACATGTCATCCTATTTTGCAGTGAGCAAACAAATTCATTTTTTCATTTTTTCAGCTCTTTATTTTTTTTCAAAAATAATCTAATATATGGTTCATTTTTTTGGCAGCAAACCGTTCTTTCCGATGAGAACTACATGAAAAACCAGCATTTCCTTAACATTTTTGTTGGTTCTCATATTACCTATGATGTTAGCCGTTGTCAGATGGTATAAAAAATCAATCCTTCATTAGTGTTCGCGTATTGTTTCTAGCTTTTAAAATTGAACCGCAATTTATGTTACCTTTTTTCTAGTTTATTTGTGCTGCTAAAGTGGGTGCCAATCAGGCTTCTTTTGCGTGGGACGTAAAACGTAGGCAAGCTACAGTCTATGGTGTCCCTTCTGGTTGTGGTACTGACGATCCATGGGTTGTGCACAAGAAAATTGCTGATGTTTTGCGCATGGCGATTCGGCAATGTTCGACAGATCTTTTTAATGATTGGCATTTTGAAGCAGACTCCTGGTGTCACGTGTTCATCGACGCTGGTCGCCAGAGGGGGGTCTCTTTGAATTCCTCAGATACATGGTAATAATTATAGATCACCGTCGCATGAATTGTTTATTCAAGCTCGTCTCATCCCCGCACTATTTTTCTTTTTGCTGACAGGTATGAGTCAGGCGTTCAAGCGGTGATCTTCTCTGCCACGTGGGACGGTGTTAAACATGCTGCTTTGACTGGGCCCAACGATAACCTAGCCCATAGGGCAACTTTGTTATACACGCTAATGCATATCTCGGACAATCGTGGTCGTACCCCGCGGCAGTTTGTCCAGTACATCGATGATTGATAAGCGGTTTGCACGGTTTATTATGGACCTAGCAGGCTTTGTTTATAGAACTATGGACCTAGCAGTCGATATCATGTTTTCGTGCAATATATCATTTTGTATTTGTAAGAAATCTATTTTTTTCATGACGGTTTCAACTTGATGATTATTTATTTGCTATTTCACCATTCGACAAGAATGGCACGATTCTTTGAAAAAGATATAAATCAAACGGCTGAGACCTCCTCATTTTGTTGTGGTCTAAGATCTTTCTTGTACAACCATAATTTCCCCATGTGCATTGCTAATCTTATTGTCACCGCTACACTGTAACACAACATCCACTTGCTGTTATCTCTATTGTCCCCATAGTAAAGGTAAGCAGAAATAACTAACGCTGTCAGGACATGTACCATGACCGCAATGCTTGTGTTCCTTCTACGCTCACGTCGATGAGAAGACAAGGCCTGCGAATGCTAGATCAGCAACGCCTGCTCCAGATGTGCTCCATATTATGATGCTAGTGGCCATGAGCATATTTGTCCCCGCAGATACCTTCATGTGTCTTATGATCCCTGCGCTGAAAAAAATACCAATAGTTAAGGGCGGATGGTGTTTAAGGAGAAAAGTGCAATAGATTTACCTCTCTCTTCCTCTTCCTCTATATTTCGTTCTTATCCCCTTACATGTGTTTGTTGTGAGGAGGGAGATGAGGTTCGCAATATAAACATGTCAGGGGTGGTTCTGGTCACGTGATGTACGCACGCGCCGAGCGCGCTCGCTGGCAGCTGGTCTTGTATAAGTACAACAGTCCAAAAAACATACATCTGCTTTAGTTGTGTCATCCAGTGTAGATCAGACGGGTGCTACCTACTTATCTTTACTGCAGAGTACTATACATCACTTTCTCCTGTCAGATTATCCCTTCGAATCATATCGTATGGAAAAGATTTTCTCTTTTACTTTCCTCTCTCTACTCCTTAACTATCACCCTATCTCTCCGCTTCCCACGCCCACCATCTTCTTGCTCTCCTTCTTTCGCTATCCTTTCCCCCCAACGTACCCGCTATCTATGGAGCTGCCGCTGTCTATCGAACAACCTCCATCGGGCTTTCCTCTGCCTGCAACTACGACAAATGCAGTTTTGCCTGCACATTCCTGCCCCACTGGGCCAGCTCGTCTAGCTTCTGATCTTCCTTTGTGTGGACGAACCAACAATCTGAGTCGTAGCTTCACTCTAATGCCTTTAACCATGAAGATGATTGCGTCTTGCCTTACTGGTGCTCGACGGCCTGATTTGGTTATCAACAATACTATTATATCTACGGTGAGAGATCTTTTTTTCGTGCATTCCCCTAGCTTTCAAATGCGTGCAAGAGATAAGAGAAATCATTTTTTTCTTAGGTCCGTCTTGTTGGCCGTTTTACGGATCAAATTATAACCAAGGAGAAGGCTTCGTTTATGTTTGACGATGGCATGGGGAGGATGCGTGGGTCGATATGGTTTTGTTTTTCTTATCTCTTGTAATAACAATTTAGATACATGCTCTGATCTTAGTGTATTGAACACTTCCTCGTTCTCCTTGTAGGCTTGGTGAAGATCCTGCTTTAACTAATCAGTTTTCCGCTATACAGTTAGTATTTTTTTTATCGTGCAATTTTTTTTATAGTGAGGGTATATCTCTAACCTCCTTTTGCTGCTCTCTTTTATTTTGAAAATGCAGAGTTGGTGGATACGGTACATTCGTCGGCCGCCGTGTCTTTCAAATCTGTTACTCCTGAGTTGACCGCCTATTCTTGCAGGCAAGTTAGTTTTTTGGGGGGTTTGGGGTAGTTAGTTCGCCAGTACAATATCCTAATATTTTTTCCTCAGGAAAATCAGCGATTTCAACGAAATCACGCATCACTTCCTATCTGTCATCATGACGCACATAAACTTAGTGCGCGTCGAGGAGATGTGGTGCCTTTTATTGTGTTATTTTCCCTTACGTGTAGCTTATTTTCTTTATAGTTCGTGCTAATAAATGGATCATCATTTTACCCAGCCAAACCAACGCGTCGATGTACCGTCACCTTAGCCTGATGACACGATTCCAAAGGATGCACTTGTGCCATCGCCTCAGCCTGTTCCTATCGCTATGGCCGCTACTTCCAGTACAGTAATCCTCCATCAGGATGCAGTTCCCGCTTTCCCTACAGGGGGTACTGGGTCGACATTGGTAACAATAATAATTTTTTCTTACTGCTAGCATTTGGGTCAGCCTGGTTTTATCTTTCCTTCATGATATTTGGAAAAAGTTTTTTTTTGCATAAAAAAATGTTGCAGCCCCCGTCTATCGGCACTCCGATATCTCGCACGGTTGTTGACATGATGCGTCGTCTGTCGGAAAGGTTTGTGTTATGTAAATTGCAAATTGTAATTTAAATAGAAAACATTCAAAATGCCTTATGTTCTATGTGTATACAAATTTGATAGTGCTACTTCGGTCGGTACACATATAGACGAAATAAGTGGGCTCCTTATGACCACACCGGATGTTATTAGGTATATGTTCCATGTAAATCATTAATCTGACGTGACCATAAGTTGTCATCTCTGAACAATTCTTTTTTCGTGCAGGCCCTTCCTGATGGACCTTGCTAGCATCGGAGAGGTTTACATGAGGGTGGATGCAGATCACTTCAGGGAAACTTGAGATGGAAGGAAAATTTTATTTTCTATTTTAGTATCGTGCACTCTTCTTATGTCGTGTTTTTTTTGTTTTTTCCCTGTATTAGTTTAGAACTATGTTATTTCTTCACTACTGTGTGGCGCGCTAAGTGTTTTGCTGTTGGGTTACTTGGGAAATAAGTCATGTGCTTTGCTTGTATCACTTGTAACTTGTTTGGATTGGCGCACTAAGTGTTTTGTTGTTTGGTTAATTAGGTAATAATTCATGTGCTTTGCTTGTCTCACTTGTAACTTGTTTCGATTGTAACTGGCAGCCGCTCTATCTCGCTAGAACTTTAATGTCTAATGGCATAGACCGATCATAAACTAGCCGAGACGCTAATACTTTCGGCGTTCTCCACATCATTTGAGGCTATCGTTGTGTATAAATCTAAAAAAGTTTATACAAAACTATAAAGCCATATGCACCCCCATTGTTCCCCCTCGGTTTTCAGAACCCCCTAATAGCGGATTGCACTACTCACCCTCCTCCGGAATTGCACGGGGTTGTATTATAAAATACCGCATTTGAAAGACACCGTTTTCGCCCAAAAAGACCCCTCCTCCCGTACAGAAGTGCACCTCGAGTACTACATATGCCTCATCCCGGACAGAACCACCCATCCCCCTATCCTCCGAGACCCGGCAAAAAAGATAGGTTTCAAATGGGTGGTATTGATAAAAATCGTATTGATAAAAGTTGACATATATTTCCGGGAGTGGAGGCGTGATATCGACATTTGAAAATGTCATGTTTTCGCACCCCCCCCTTGCTTGACGGCGCGTTGGAGGGCGAAACCGATTGTTCTCGATTACTATGTCTGCCTGAGGCCTCAGGTGTGCGAAAAAATTTAGCCTGTGCAAAAATTATTTTGTATAGATTTGTATGGTTTCAATCGTGTTAATTTTAATAAAAATGCAAACTTTAAACCCCTGTCTTTTAATAGTTGGTTTAGATTTTGTTTGGGGCCCAACACCACCGTGGCCCCCATATCCCACGCCCTGTTGTTATAGTTTCAGACTGTTGCTTTTTAAAGTATAATGTCTATACTTTAAAATCGCCGGATACTTTTTTATTTTTGTTTTCCCAGCACGCCTGCCGTTTCTTTATTTTCGTTGTAAAAAGACGAGAAAAGAGTTGATGGCTGATGGACGTACCGCCTCAGACTTATCTATTGGGGCTCTATAGCGGCTGTAAGCTTTTTATTTTGACAGGTGATGCGTACTCGAATTTGAGGTGTCGTGTGAAAAGTTGTCAGACTAGGCTCTAATCCATCGTTGACCAGTGAGACGATTGTGTGTGGAGATGGTGTAGTCGCTGAGCGTGGGCATAGGCTCTACGCGCGATGTTTGTAGGTTTGTACTGTACCGAACCTTTTGCTGGAAAAGAAGTGTGATGGCTTGTCAATCTTTCGCCGCCCTAGCTGCTCCATTAGAAGATTACAACTTTAGTATACTCGGCAAAGTAGTTTAGCTCCCTAGACCGCTGACATGCTGCTTGTCCCCACTGTTCATACTTTGGTGCCTTCCTCCAAAAGGTTGAATAGTCCTCTTCTTCTTCCCTTGTCCAATTCCTCGCATTCTCCTCTACTCCTGTAGCAATGGTGTCCCCTGCAACTACCTGTAGCTCGGATGGCCTCTCTCATTTCGACTATGAGGCCGCCTTGAATGGAGCTAGTGCAGTAGACATCATGCTCGAGTCTATGGTTGGTCGTGCCTGCTACAATCAGGTATGTTTTATTTGGTCTAGAGTTAATGTTGTATCTCCACATTTAATGCTCCTCCCTATACCTCTTTTATCCGACCTTGGCAAAAATTGCAATGAAAACCTTCTGTTTACTTTTTTTCAGATGGATGGAATTTATGCCGCGGGGGCCAGCTTGTTGCCTGTTGCTCCGGAGCTCCTTAGTGGAGTGCATGGCGCTACGCAGGTCAATGTCTCTTTTTTACCTTTGTGCTTTTCCTTGATTCTTGATTTTATTCCCTATCGGTGTTTTAAAACATTTTTTCGTCTGATGGTTCTCCCCAGTGTGGCTCGGCTGTTGCTTTGGCCGCTTTAGGAGAGACGTCAGTTGAGGTCGAAGCTGTCTTTGTGATTCCTCACGTGCAAACCGACCTTCCCCCTGAGGTATGCACGAGAGAATCCTGTTTCTTTGATAGCAGGAACCTCTGTCTTTCTACTGTTCGGAATTTTGTTTTGGTGCGTGCTTTACGGAAACGTTGTCTGAATGCAGTAGTATAGGATGGTTACCGTCTGCTAGATGCTAATAGTCTCGTGGATGAACTTGATTAGGAAAAGTTCCTCTTCCTCCTGTACCATAAATTAGATTCTTTTCTTTGGCCCACAAAAAAGACCCACCGCTACCAAATGTTAACACCCTTCTCCCCCCCGCTCCCTCCTCCCCAGTACATGCCCTGTGCCCACTCCACTCCCCCACCCCCCCACCCCACACACACACGGAAGCCTGCGCGCTCTGGTTTGACATCTTTTTTGCCCTCACGCTCCGATGAGAAAAACACTAACTATATCTCCTTATTTCCCGTCGTTTCCGTCTATCCCCATGATATTTGCTTTATCTGTAGATAAGAATGTCAGTGTTAGATTCGTCGAGCCATACTGCTAGCGGTTCTTGCAGCGAAATTATGGATGGTGGAAAGCATTACTTGTCTCTGGTCAGTTCTATGCTAGAAAGCATTTCTTGTGATTTACCTGTCTTAATGAATATTTTATGGAAAAAATGTAGGTTGTCTGGCATGATGCTGTACCTGCAAGGAGTGGCACTGACGATTGCGTGCCTACAGTTCAAGTTTGTCGAGATGTGAGTTTTCTTCATCTTTAAATTATTATTGGTGTGTTTATCTTGTTTTTATGATTTATGTATATTCAGGCGCAGAGGCCGCACGATGCTGCTCTTGAGCAACTTTTGTTACTGGCTAAGGAGGCTTGCGACTATGCTCAAGCAGCTGATGAGCGTGCTAGCAGGAACGAGATGGGTATCCTGGAGACCTGTAGTGAAATTTCTGACATGGCCAAGCTCATCTGAGACAAGCCTGATAATCTTGGTCGAGGAATTCAGTTTTTTTTGAAAACCTTCTAGCCTGCCCTATTGTTTGCCGTGCAGTAATGTTACAGATTACTAGGTATGAACAAGTTGTTTCTCTATCTTACAAGATTCGGAATTGTTATCTTCCATCCAAGACTGATTGCTCTTCTGCTGTAGATGGGAAGAGTTCACTGCCGGTGTGTGCGTTGTTGTTCATGCACAGAGGACGCGAGCCGTTGCGGCCGCTATACCAATACGTCCGCGTGCTGTTAACTTGACTTTGCCATCTGCGGATCAAAAGGAACATGCTCCACCATGTCAAATTCCTGGAACTCTTCCATTTGATGCCAAGATGGTCACGGAGGCAAACCGTCTGATTTCCTGGCTTTTTGATGAATCTGAGAAGCCTCTGATGACATGGTGAATCATTCTATCGATTTTTAGGTGCACAAGTTTAATTCATTGTTTGGAATTACACATGTTTACCATTTGTGTTGCAGTTATTGGATACACATGCATGGACACCCAGAAGTTCGTGTCACTGGCTTAGTGCTTAGGTTGGTTGCATCTAGCTTGTCAGATTTGGACGTTGTGTTGTGTGATGCTGCTGCTCGTTTACTGAACAGAGCTGCGGCACTCATGTAGAAGGATGCTAATTCCAGGCCGCCTTGCATTTACCTATCTGCATCCTTCGTGGTCGGTGGAAAGTTAGCTAGAGAAAGCGTTAATATTTCTTCTAAAAAATTTAATGTGTTTCCTGAATTTTCCCCTTTTGGCAGCTGCGCTGTCTTGGTGATCTTCGGGATGATATACCGCTCGTCGAGATGCTAGATGAGAAACACATCGGGTTCGATATCCTTCGCAGCCATGAGGTAATGAAACTTGTTTCTATCATTGCGTGAGTGCAACATGCCATTTCTCTGCAATTTCTTAAAGTATCGCTTCGATTTAACTACTTGCAGTTCGTTGCGCTTGTTCCTGTGGGAGACGGGTGGTCATGTTATTCTTGGGATATTATCAACCTTAGGTTCAACATGATTGATCCGACCTCCTAGGGGAAAACTGTATATGAGGTTTCCACAAAGCATGCAAGGAACCTGACTCTTATCAATGACAATTGTTCAATGTGTTGCGCACTTTGCACGGGCGCCCTTCAATTGGCATTGGCCCCTGGACTAAGTGTTTTCACAATACTGTTGGAGCGAGCTGCCCCCGGTGAGTGTTGTGTCAGTTTAATAGAAAATGTTTGTTTTTATTTTGCAGCCATAGTTTCCCATTATGATGATCATTCTATTTTTTCTTTTTGGGGCATCAACTACAGGTCCTCTACTGGTGTGTTCTCTGTGGTTACCTCTCGGATAGTCGATTGCTTTTCTGGTGGAGCCGCGACGGACAATTATGACATGGCGCAGTGCACTAGGGACCTGCTCTTCAAACTCCTGAATATAAACGATAACAGGGGCGTCTTTTCAAAAACCATAGCATGATAGCTTGCCCCAGTGGTTGTACTGTGTTTGAACCCGACGAGTGATCTCTACTGTGTCTACTAGCTAATTATTATTATGGTACTTTTATTTCCTCAACTCCCTACTGGATAGTTTTAAAATCTTGCAATATCATAAACTTCGTGGTGTTGTGTGTTTTATTTACGAATCTATTTTTATAACATGGGGGCACCGTTTTACGCGCTACTCCCAAACTCCGCCAACCACTCCCCCCTTCGGTCATCCGCTTGATTGTCTACATGTGACCCACTTGGTTTAAAGCAATGATTGTGGTCTTGATCTTCTATCTTATTGCTTAGTTGCGGATTTATGCTTGCTGCTAACTGATGAACGCTAGCTTGTCAGGTGCAGCCGCTAGCGCGCCGATCCACCCCCGGCAGCGGCTAGATGCATGGTTATTTGCTATTGTTGTCCTCGACATGATTGTGCTGATCACCCATGTTGTTAAAATTAACTAAGAATCTATTTTTACAACGTGGGTGGCGCCATTTTACGCGCATCTCCCAAACTCCCACCCCCTCCCCCGCACCGCGCCTTCTTATCTGTCATGCCTTGCCCCGCGCCTGTACCACTTAACCGATTTGTCTAATTGCTCTGGCTTCTTCTATCTTTCCCATTACCCCTTCCGCCATCCACTTGATTGTCGGTATGTGACCGACTTCGTTTAAGGGGGGAGCATGCTAAACATCACTATCGTTTTTTGTTATTGTTGTCATCGACATCACTGTGCTCTGTGGATGCATGGCTCCGTCGATGTTGAGCAGCCTGTCGATGTTGTTCTCATCGCATGGTGCTACCTGTTTAGACGGTGGTTACGGTTGCTACATTTGGTAACCTTCTTTAATTTCAAATGTTTCTATTTATAAAAAGTAGCTTTGCTGTTTTCTTACGATTGTGTTGTTTTGCGGTCGTTACAAAAACATCAAAGTGCGGGCTGGTTTCCGATGGTCATTCCGTAAGTTTTTGCTTTATATGTTAGGCTTGCTATCATTTGACATGATTGCGAAAATTAGTCATTTTTTTGGGAGGATGTTGGAGATGTCAAGTTTCTTTTTTTATATTTTTATGAGTTTTAGTTTACATTCAGGGCTTATAAGGAGAAGAGGTTGTGGTTATATTCAGGGCTTATAGGGAGAAGAGGTTGTGGTTAGTTAGAACGGCTAAGAGAAACATAGGGGTATCCGACCTTACACTTCTGAAACATCACACATCCAAAAAACACCGATGGAAGCATATTCTTTTTAATTTAATACCATTAAACTTCCGCATATGAACAGAACCGACCTTACAACAAGCTACGACGGAATCAAAGGCTAACCTGATGCGACGAGAGCAAAAGCTAACATACATCATTTTAACACATTAAAACAATTATGCGAAACGATGGATCTAAGCTTCTTCTCCTGAAGAGATATCGATAACCTCGTCGAATGGATACGGCCCCCCTGTTGAAGCGTGCGTATGCTGGCACGATTCCTAATACGCTGGCGCCGGCGCTGCTAGCCACACCGAACGCGACTTGCTCACCGGAGACGGAAGCGAGGCCGCCGACAACGCCTACGCCTGTGGCGGCATGCTCTGTAGCTCCAGTAGCAACCCCACTCCCCTGCATGGCGGTCGCCCTCTTGCCGTGGCGGGAGAAGAACTGGGTACAGCTGCCACGGCCACCCGTCCATGGTGGCGACGTGGAAGCGCCGTAGGCGATGGGTGCTCGGTCTGTCGCCGAGACGCTCCGAGCATGCTGACCACGGGGAGCGCTGACACTACTAGCGATGGGTCCTGGTGGACAGCGAGGGCGATACTACGAGCAGCGCCGTGGCTACCAGCATGCGCGCCTACATTGCCATGCTCGGCATGAGCCGTGGCCTGGCTACCAACATGCGCGCCTCCCTGACCATGCTCGGCATGAGCCGTGGCCTGGAGCCTGTCGTAGGCAGCATGGAGCGCACAGCGGAGGCAACCCATGGTTTCTTGCTTGTGTTCTGCTTGTGGTTATTGGACAACTGGTTCACCAAAATTTATAGATGGAAAATATTCGTGGCAGAGCACCGTTGGGGCGGCCAATGCTGCACCGGGTAAGCCCCGGAACGTTGTATAAGGCGAGTGTGTTTAGAAAATTAGAAAACAAACTTGCTTTATGCCTCTTTATTTTTTTGGGTACGTCATGGATCGCACTGCTGGCACCTTGTCACTCTCATTGCGCCAGAACGCGCTGTTTATAAAGCCTGGGCTATGCTGCCCTTTGCAATGAGCGTCTGTAGATATAGTGTCCCTTATCTATCTCCTTGCGGCCCATTCTCCTACTTGTCGTTTCCTGTATGGAATCATCCCGTGAGTGCCAGCCTTAGTTGCACACATTGAGTGTCTATAAATATATGTGTGTGCTTGTAGAAGGAGAACCCACCAAACGTCGGCCATGTCGCGACGGTCCACCCAAATTTTCCCTGCTTCAGACGCAAATGTTTTGCGCGTGATTGATAACGTGTTTGGGCGTACGCTCCGTCAAGCAGCGAAGACATTTCTCGTGGACTGCTTGGTGGATCCAGATTGTTTCTGGTTTCGAATCGGGTCTGGTGGCCATCTGTTCGTCGTGTTCCATGATGAGCTCATAACACAACTGGATTTTCCCTGTTGTCCTTGGTGTAGTTGGGTTTGTGCGAGTTTGACCGCAATTTTATGTTTATTATGATTGTTGTTTTGATGTACCATTTTGATTTGTTTTTCTCTTATAAACGTGTACTCTTCATGGCTACAATGAACCGGAGAGGGAGATGCTTGTGCAAACAGTAAAAAAAAGTTGGAACATGGTCGTGGCTCCTAAAGATGATAGTACAACCAAAAGTAAAAATGTGGTCGGTACATAGTGCTTGCTGGTAGAGACACTGGTTGCTCTCTAAGGGTGTGCGTTGGGTCCCGCTTCGTCTACCCTGTTGAGCTGCTGCCTTGCTTGGCGGATGTCGATCCCTAACAAAGCTGCCCTTAGATCTGCATCTGATAGCTGGTTCTCCTTGAACACATCCTTGGCAAAACGATCGATGACGTCAGCCCATATCCATATGTCGTAAGCCAGGTGTTGGGATCAGGTAGATATTATTCAGAAAAGTTTAGAAGAAGAATAAAGAAAAGACGTGGGTTAAGAGGACCACTCACTCTCTTCCACTTGGGATCTTCGAAGAGTGATGTGGTGCTGTTCTCCACGTAGCCCACGTCGCATCTGTAGAAAGCCCTTACTTCGTTGGGCCCCACCACGTTACACACTTTCCTGACGGTAGGCTTCCCGCATGCACACATCAGCTCTGGTTGAACCATCTCGATGTCGTTGATGCCTACCTCGATGTTGAGCACTACTCCCATGTTATTTCACTAAGCTACTCTAAAATGCGTGGAGGAGCGGTTGTGTTTTTGCTGCGGTGGTGATACAGGCCCCCTCTCCCGCCCCGCACCCTCTATTTATGTGGCCCTAACATGGTGCGCTGTCGCCTATGCGACATAAAAAACTATGCAAAAGTCACCGTGTGGGGTGTGAAAAAGCTGGCCAACGTGTGTGATGCGCGGACGCTCTGCAGATTCCTGCAAAAGGGGGATTCTTTTGAAAAAGTTGATGTGCGCGGCGACGCGACTTAGCGATGCGAGGAATCGTTTAAACTTGTTGATGTGGGTCAAGAATCTTATAAAGGTGATGTGGTGCCTCAAGAATTTTTGATACGTCCACGTCAAATCGTTAGTATAGGGGTGCAATCTATAATACCTACTATGATGTCAGCGCGTGCGTCCACAATCTATGATAAAGTTCCCGTGCGTCAACAATTCTTAATTATTTTTCAAGAATCTTAGAGACCTCCTATGAGATCCGCTGCACTTTTTTTTAAAAAAATGTTAAAGCTAGTTACTCTACTGCAGACATACCAGGGCTGTTATAAAAAAAGAATTATGCGGAGCTATTAAAGAACATACATATAACTAGGCTATTATAAAAATAATCATGCATTTTAAAACAAAATGGGCAGCACACGTAAGCTTTCTTGAAAATTGCAAAAATGGCAGGATGTGTAGGTCTCATGATCTGTCGCACGAGGATCTATTGTTCGTCGCTCTCGCTCTAGTCCTTTTCCTTTTTAATGTATATACGGTGGCGCCCCTACACCACTAAAAAATGGCCGCACACATACACAACGCCGCGATGCGTCCTCCCACTACCCCACTAAATAATATCGGTGATGCCTACATCGCGCCGCCTAGGCAAACATCGCCCTAGTAGTTGGTGCGATGGGGGGGGTGTCGTTTTGTATCGGGCTTGGCGGCGCGATGTCTCCATCCCATAAAGTTGTGTGCGGTTGGGTGTTATCGATGCCTACACCGCGACGCCTAGGCGGATATAAAAGACATCGTCGCCCCCGGCCACGCACACGCGCCCCATAAAGGGAAAGGGACTAGGGAGGGGAGCGAAGAACAATACGTCTTGGTCCGACCGATTGTCACGCGGCCATCGCCTACTCAGTATTACTTCGACACCCCCACGAGGGGGATACGATGCCGAAATAACAGACTGGAGACCGACACCCTACCGCACACAAAACGTATGGGATGGAGACGTCGCGCCGCCAAGCCCGATACAAAACGACACCCCCCCATCGCACCAACTACTAGGGCGATGGCGATGAACGATAAGTCCGGTTACGATAGATCCTGAGACCAACATATTTTGCCATTTTGTGCCTTTTCTAAGACAGCTTAAAAAATGACCTGTCGAACCTTAAATAGCCAGGATATCTGTCCGCTTTTATAAAAAATATTATTGACCCACGTCAACGCATACAGTACCCCCATCGCAACTTTTGTGTATGTGTGTGGGGGAGAGGGGTGGTGGTGGTGGTGGGGGGGGGGGGGGCGCAGTCTGAGTCGCTAATTAAACACACAGACACTAATTAAAAATACATATAGTTCATGATGATGCGGGACATGATCAACGAAAACACATGCTGCTGGTACATTTTGGGTGGCGAGACAGCGGGATGAACTAATACCGCGTAACTTCCTTAGTTGGAAGGTAAAAAACTACCTACGATGCAATCCTTGCTATGATGATGAGCACTAGTAGCAGTATGACGATTTTTTGAGTGCGGATAGTAGATCATGCAGCCATGAGCCCGGCTTGGTATTGCTCTTCTGTAGTTTCTGCCACTTTGCTCTTGCGTGAAGCAGCCGCCATTTCATCCTGCATCTTCACTGGCTCCGCCCTTGTTGCCACAGCTATCTCTTCCCGATCTTTTATTACCTGTTCGAGACGCCTGGTGCGCTGCAAAGCCACTGCGTTGGCGTAGTGCTTCAGAAGGTCCTCCCAGAACCACAAGAAACAGCCCTACATAATACCCAGATCCACGCGCTGGGCGTGTTAGCTCCATCCTACTGAATGAAATCAGGCTAATCTAGCGAGCACTAACTTAACACAGCGAGCGACATACCTGGATTCCCTTGAAGCGGTTGCATCTGACCAACTGCCTTGCTGGGTTCCCGCACCTAAGGAAGATCCTGTTGCGGTTGCTCGCGGTGTTTTCTACAAAATATGCTGCGGGCCTGAGGCAAGCGCACAAAATAACCGGATTAGCCTCGCCTGCAGCGATAGATGCGTGGAGATCGGCGTCGATGCGGTGCCCGGTGCTCACTATGGCACTGCCGGTGCCCGATGAGGATGATGAAGAGTCGATTGCCAACACCTTCTCTTTTGAGCAGCTATGGCAGCTATTTCCTGCAAGATACTCGAAGGCTCCATTGAAATGTACTGAAGTAATTCTGTGTCAACTGGAAATTTGCCTCTCTTGTAATGTATGCAACTCGACTAACCGGACTACTTATGAGCTCCTCGTGTGTGAGCTATCTGGACCTTACCGTGTTGCCCTTTGTCCAAGGCCCGTTGCAGATTCGGCCCTCTAAGATATTTTAGTTACACCTGGGCTGTGTGGTCTGGATTTGGAAAAAGACAAGTGGTCTGCTAAAACACGTACGGGGCAGTGTACGAGTACCTGCTTGCATAGGTGATTAGGGATGGTGCATGGTCTGCTCTAGCTTGCCATGTGTTGTGTGCATGGCCCATGCGTAGCTACCACCACCCCGTGCGCAGCTATCATCCATGACACAAAATTATTTTCGTAGAATCAATAATCAATCTTGAACATAGTACTCAATATCCATCGGATCCCAACAAACACAACATGTAGGATTACATAAAGATGATCTTGGTCATGAACGGAGCTCACAAGATCAAAACATGATAGCACAAAGGAGGAGAACCAACCATCTAGCTACTGCATGGACCCATAGTCCAAGGGTGAACTACTCACGCATCACTCTGGAGGCTGGCATGGTGATGAAGAAGGCCTCCGGGATAATCTCTCCCCTCCGCCAGGGTGCCGGGAAGAGCTTCGGATCCCCCTACCTAGGGATGGAGATGGCGGCGGCTATGGACTGTTTCGTGGAGATTTGGTCGGGTGCTTAGGGTTTCTGCATCAGGGTGCTTTTATAGCCGAAGGGGCAATGTTGGTGGGCGCCCGAGGGGCCCACACCTAGGGCTGGCGCCACCCCTTGGCCGCGCCGCCACATGGTGTGGCCACCTCGTAGCCCCACTTTGGCTGCCCTTCGGACTCCGTGTTTTTTATGGGAAAATATTGACTTTGCCTTTTATACCATCCAATTCCGAGAATATTTCTAAAACCAAAAATAGCAGAAAACAGACAATTGACACTGCTGCATCTTGTCAATAGGTTAGTTCCATAAAATATATAAAAATATCTCAAAGTGTAAACAAAATATAAGAAAGTTGATATAAAACAAGCATGAAGCATCAAAAATTATAGATACGTTTACGACGTATCAATGTGGCATGATACCGATTTTTTTGATGTATACGGTCAAGAAGATCCCATTACGCTGGGGATGTGTTTCCTTAAAAATTTGTTCCTGCTTTTTTGATCATGTTTCTATTATCCTCTTTAATAAATTTTATCTTAAAATGGATACCGCTAATACAATAAAACTTTCCGTTTCTTTCTATTAAGATGGAAAAGGGGAATAAAGTGGTTCTAGTCACATGCTGCAGAATTTAGAACAAATTAGAACCGTTAACTAGAATTTTCTTTGTTAGTGTTGTATGCATTGTCCACATATATTGTGTACATTGGTTTTTGATGTTGCGTATGCTTGTATCATTTTTCTTAGATTTTCATTACAACCTAAGAGAAAATATTGTAAACGATGTTGGATACAAACATAAAAAATGTTGAGATGGACAAACATAAGCCAAGCAGACGGCTAGCAGTGGCAAAACATTACTAATGAGACGAACTTACTTATTCATTTTTTCTTACAGGAGAAACTAATTTGTTAACCTTATAATGTAGGATTATTTCTGAACTTCCCATCACGACAACACAATTAACAGGTCATGAACCACATGAACGGTTCAAAACATGAACTACCTAAATTTAGTAGAGGCTGACGTTAGCTCATTCTAGTGTGATTGGCTCTAAAGCTTAAGATTATATTAGTAGGAGTTAAGAGTTTGTAAATCACATACCAGTATGGCCGGCATGGAAAAGAGGATGCAATCCGATCTAGATTTACTGTTGTTGATGATTATTAAGAATATATACAATGGTAGAGAAGACCGACGAGTCTTCTCTTAGCACTCCACATATATTTAAAGAAGACAATAAAAATAAATCATACAATGAGTCATCTTTTATTGTCATCTTTAAGAATTGACTAATTATAGTACTCCCTTCTTCTTAAATCTCAGTTATCAATTTTTGAATGTATCTAGATACTATTTAGATTTTTGACAAGTTTGCGATATCTATTTGAAATCTAAATAGTGTCTAGATACATTTAAAATTTTGACAGGTTTGCGACATCTATTTTAAGACGAAAGGACTAAGAAATTTAGTTGATAAGGGAAGACACAATGCACAATGAAAAAAATAATATTTTTTATTTTCAAGAGATCACCACTTAGCTAAGAGAAGTCAATCTTCTATTTTTTTTAATTCTCTCTATATAATTACAATTTCTGAATTCATGTACACATATTTAATGTGTTGAGACTACCGTCGAGAGTTTACAGTAGCATATGAGTGGTCACTTCATGATTCCAAAATATTGCACAAATCGTGTTTCCTTTTTGAAGATTGCGTCTCTTGATATCCAACACCCATAAAAATAAAAGGAAGAATATATACTGTATTCTTGCTCGATGGATGTGAGGAAAAAGATACCCTAAGAGGAGGAATAAATTGGAAAGACCGGCATCATTCAGGTTGTGGTCGTAAGTATACTCGAGTCGCGTTCAAATGTGCATTCGACAAACATATTGACTATGTATACGCACGGGTAATCTGCTAGTGAAATCTAAATAGTGTCTAGATGTCTTGATACATTTAAATTTTAATAAGTTCGTGTCATCTATTTTAAAACGAAGGGAGTAAGAAATAAGGGAAGGCACAATGCGCAATGGAGAAAATAATATTCTCTTATTTTTAAAAAATTATCTCTTAACTAAGAAAAGTCAATATTCTATTTTTTAATTCTCTTTCTTTCAACCAAATGAAAATCCGACATGTCGACTCTAAGGTCGACTCCAAGGGAAGGCTAACGTCACACAAATCGTACATGTCTTTATAGATCGTTTGGATTCGATTCGCCAAAAAAAAATAGATCGTTTGGATTTGGAAAAATAGTGTTTGTAATATGCTTGATGGATAAAATATTCTCCTTAAAACTAGCCTTTCAGATTCTCTTTTGCCCTAAATAAAAATGGAGGGTACTCCCTCCATCCTAAAATAGATGTTTTAAGTTCTTTAAAATTTAGATAAATCTATATATTAAATAGTGTTTAGATTTATTTAATTTTTAATAAAATTGAGATATTTATCTACACTAATATAAAAAGAGCGAGAGGGTCAAATCCAAATAACATCAGCCGCATGATCTTCTAAATCTGACGCTCCAGAATTAGCCAATGTTGAGTTGTCCGTCTAAAATACCCCTCTGATCGTGTGAACAAATAATGCCCCACCCCACCCCTACCCCGCCGCTAATTATGTCCTCAACGCAGCTAACCGTACCCCTTTCAACTCTGCCACAATCGTGAAGCCGAGCCTAGCCATCGACGGCGCCCCACACGACGCCACACTGCCCTAGGGAGTCTGCCCACCACTGGCGAATGAGCCCAGTCGCTGCCGGCGCCCTGTACGTTATGCTGCCGCCATGCCCGCCGCCGCCGCGCGAGGCTGCCACCAGCACGCCATCACGGGACCCTGCCTGCACTCCACCCGACGCACGCGAAGCCCCCACCATCGCCTGAATTTCCAAATACAATCGACTCCCAGGTTTGCTAATCAATACTTCGTTTTGACCAGCAAACCATGGATTTGTACTTCCAATTGGTTAAAAACATTATTAATTAAAGTTTGCTAATCACTACATGGTTCTGATTATTCACCTATGCGCACGTTGAGACACTAATATATTTTAATAGATCGCTGATCTGGGCACGCAGAGGTGCTAACCGTTGGTTCTCATGATTATCATCACCCTAAATATTGGATCATCGAGCCTAGGATATAGTGTGTTATAGCATTTTTATGCATTATGTTACTCCCTCCGACCCATATTAGTTGAGTCAAATTTGTCTAGATTAAGATGCATCTAGACACTATTTAATATATAGGTTCATCCAAATTTTGATAAATCCAAGTCAACTAATATTGGTGAGTTCAGTGCGTGGACTTAATCGGCAGGTTGAACTAAGGTTGAACTACTACTGCACTAATGCACTATTTATGGGGAAACTTTGTTTATTTTCTACTATTGTTGTTGTCCTATAATTCATATAGATAGCAAATTTCTATCATTTTGAATAGTTATTATTACTGTTTCATTCTTTTTTACTTATAATATAATAGAAAAAGTAGTAACTAAATCTATGCATATTGCAACTAATAAATCCTAGTATTATACGTGCATTGCACGTGCGATTACTAGTTTTGGAAACGAGGGAGTACCTGATTATACAGTAGGCTTCGTTTTGTGTAGCGAAATAGGCTATGTTTGTTGAAGCGCCATGAACGTAACGCATCGATTCGAGCCTAGTACATAGGTGACCATTCGCTGTTCGGCCTTTCCCCGTTCGGACTACGACCATCGGCGGCGATTTCAAATCAAATCCCTCCTCCTGAACCCTTTCAGCATCGTCACTCTCGCCCCCCACGCTGCCTCGCGATTCCCTCGCCGCCAGAACCCTAGGAAGCTTCTAGAACCACCCTCGAGGCCAGCGAGATGATGCTCCGTACTCCACCGCAGCGGAAGCGGCGCGCCGATGCCGACGCCGACGCCGGCCTCGACCTCGACCCTGACCTCGCCGCCGCCGTCGCCGTCGCCACCGGCCGGACCCCCGTCTCCGACCGCCGCCTCGTGCCCTACGACCGCCCGATAGCCCTCGTGCCCGCCTCCGGCCCCGGGGAGCCCTCCGACGACATGGTCTGCACGTACCACTGCCGTCAGATGGTGAGATCGCGTAACCCCTATCTCCAACGGTTTATGGTCTAGCTCTATGTAAGAGTATATCCTATGCAATATCTGTTACTTCAAGGGGGAAGCTGATTTAACTTAGTGGCATGTAGTACCGAATTTGTTATACTTAAGTCAGATTTGGGCTACATTGCTGTCAATAGTATTTAGCGGATTGCTGATTAGATTTGAAGGATCTGCGGTGAGGTACCCACTGTGAAATGGAGAGCCCAACCTTTCAGTCGTGTGGCTAGTATTATATGCCACCTCAATAGACATATTAATGCTTTTTCCATGTGTACATGTCTGATAGGTGAAATCGGAGTTCGTGGTGGCACTAGACACTGCAGAGAAGCATGTTCAGGATTATCAAGTATTACTTGACACATTGGAGAAACAATTATCCAAGAGTGGTACACTTTTGTTTACATAATTTTGTTCCGAGTCGTTTTCATGCATACAGTTCATTTAGCTGTTAAGTAATTATATTTGTTGCCGAAGGAAATGAACACTTGAAATATGCACCGACTGTGGACGCCAAATAATATATGATCCTCCAAGTTATATCATAGAAATAAGTTCACATTTGCTGATAGTAGGAACTACAAGCTAGGAAGAACATGTAGGTTCTGCTTGCTGCTCGGAGGAATCTGGTCCTAGAATTCAGATGTTAGCATTTTTCTGCTGCAACTTGCATGCCATTGGATGTACATATAGTTACAAACAGATAAACTATCTTGTCTTTATTACTTCAGAGGATGAAAGGACTACATATAAGGATAAACTGAACTATGTTGAACAAGAACTAGCAGCAACAAAAGGGCGGGAGAGTGCATTGCAAGAGCGGCTATTGAAGGAGCTGGACGGGTATCAGGAACGATACCGAGATCAAGTCAAGAAGATCGGGGAACTTGAGGTATTAAAATCTTCCCCTTTGGCAAACGAATTCCATTTTGTTGCTGTGATGACAACCCGGTGACATACTCACATTTTAGTGTACTTTGTCATATCTATTTTTATCAATGTACATGACCAATGATAGGTTTGCTTGTGCTGCAGGTTCAACTCAAGAAAGAGACCGATTCTCGAATTAGCGCTGAGTCATCAGCAGCATCTGCAAAGGAGTCGGTCAAGGAGTTGGAACGGACTTTGCAGCAGTTGTCAGAAAATTCAGAAAGGGAGAAGAGAGCCCTTAAGAAGGAATTTTCGTATATGCAAGACGACTCAAAACTATCCTTCTCTAAACTTAATGCTGAGGTTTGTGTTGTTACACTCTTATGAACATTGATTTTTCATTGCATGTTAGCTTATCTGTCTGAAAATGCCTTTGCGTAGCTTGAGAGAATGAGTCTCAGGGCGCAGAACTCTGAGAAGGAAACAAAGATGTTAACTGAGCAGTTGGAGGATTTGAAGAAGCAATTAGATGAGGTGAGGTTATTGATTCACATGATTATTATGCTGATGAATATTTCCCATTCATTTTCCTGCTGTGAGAGCTCTCATCAGATGCTCAAACTCGTGTCTATTGGTTTTACCTTTTGGTTCAACAGCTACAATGATTAACATTCGATGTTCTTGACCAGTGTCTTCGCGAAAAGAACGAAGCAGAGCACAAGCTATTGGATTCTGGTACTTTGTCTGCTCAGCGTAATCCAACTGATGATCAGAAGTTAATAAAACTTTTGCAAGAGGAGCTCCGAAACCATGTGAGCATTTAGAATTGAAAAGTTGAATTTTTGTTTATGATGATAGCTGATGTTATGTGAATATTTGATGGCATACTTGTTTCATTTACTCCTTGACAAGGAAAGCCAGCAGATCCAATTCTTTATCTGCATGGCCAAACTAATAATTCAATCTTATGACTGTCAGAAGCCTCTGTAACATATTAGTGTTTCACGTATACTCTTGTAGGGAGAGTTTTATGTTGTCTTATGTGGCTCTCTGAGCTGCCATAAAAGCAAAAAAACGTTCAAGCTATGTAGGAAGCTCTTAGCACAGAGGTTTGTTTGAATGGATTACTTTTTTATGGGTGGTTGTACACCACCTGAAGCATTTTGTTGGTGCATGATGCACCCCTCAATTTTAGACATAACCGAGGTTGTCTTTCATTTCTGTTGTCTCATGTTTTCAATAATAACCTGCCATGTAATTTCCAAATAAAACCTTTACCTATATGATTTCTATATATCCAGGAAAAAGAAGTGCATGAAGCTAGAAGATTAAAATCTTCCCACACAAATGTTGAGCTGCTAAGTGAAAAGCTGTTGGAGGAGCAGGGACGAAGGGAACGAGCTGAAACGGAACTATCCAAGCTGCAAGAAATCGAATCAAAAGCACATAAGCTGGAGCTGGAATTAGCATCATGTACATCATTACTCAGCAACATGCCTGATGTGTCTTCTTACAGCAACATTGCAGATTTGCAAAGGTATGTGTCCATCATCAGTTTACCAAAAGAAAAATTCTGCTATAATTTATTATTATAAAAATCTATTCAAAGTACTATCTTCTCCTATAATTGTACATCTGATAATTCATTATTACTTTTGCTCGGAACTTTGAGAAAGAATGGCGTTGTTGGCAAGGAGGCACAATCTCGTACTCCTCCGCCAGTAAGATTTATACTGTTCTTTGAACTGTTAACAGGCAAGCATTGGCAGACTTGAGTAAACTTGGTGAAGTAACATCACGTTTGAAAGAACTGGAGGTTACATTAGAATTTGCTGAAATCAGCAAGCAACGTGCAGAAGGTGAAGCTACCCTTGCCAAAGAGAGAGCAGATAGTGCTAGCAGGGAGGTGAAACGGCTTGAACTTCTGGTATTGTTTTTCTGTCCCCTGCTACATCTAGAATTAAACTGAGATCTAGGTTTCCCTTTTCCCCGTCTATGCAATGTGTGCCATAAATACACTTGTAGTCCCATACTCCCATAGCAATTCTGCTTCGTAAGCTTATTTGCGGTGATGAATCTTCTGCATACATTCTGTAGATTTCATCCATTTATAGGTCAAGAATTCACATTGGCATGCTGTACTTTCCCCTTTGTGACTGTTTCTTCTGAACAGCTTACTGCAGTCAGTGAAGAAAGAGATAGATTACGAAAAGACCAGACTGTGTCATCTAACCAAAAATCTAGGGATGGAGACGACACTTTATCCAAGGTTAGAAGGTTTCACATTCTTAATATTATAGGCTGCATACCATTATGACTTCTTTAATTTATAATGCCTCTTCTGGGGACTAATGCAGAAAATGGACCAAGATCTATCTCAAATGGAAAAGGTAGTAAGAGAACTAGAGAGCTCTCTACACGAGCAGAGAACATTGATTAGTCAGCAACATGCAGAGCTCAGTTTGATGAATGAAAAATTGAGCATTGAAGCAAGAAAAGCAAAATCTTTGGAGCGAGAGGGAGACCAACTGCGCTCTCAGGTGGCATTACTCGAGTCAAAGGTACAGATGGAGATCAATCTTTAATAGCGACTGGCCAATCTAGCTCCTCTCTTTAGCAGGCCCGAACTACTGGCTGTTGGAGCTTCTGTCATATGCTGCCTGTAAACAAAACATGATTTAACAATTGCTATGTTCCTTTAAACTTCAATGAAGCAGCAGTGACTGTTTATGCTGAATGACTATTGTGTTCATATGTGTTATCATTTGTTATTGTACACTGATGTGTCGCCGAAGTTTTAACTAGGCATGTCATCTTGCTTCAATAACGTAGCTAGTTGTGGGTGCAATTATGAGTTGTTTGCTCTGTGTTTTATGCTTCTATGTCTTGAAATTTGTTTGTCATATTTGACAGCTGGGCCATGGAGATTACTCTGCCTCAAGCACAAAAGTACTTCGTATGGTAAATACTCTTGCAGTGGATAGTGAAGCAAAGCAGACAATAGAAACATTGCAAGCTGAGCTAAAGAAAACAAAAGAGAGGCTGCAGGCAGTCGAAGAACTAAAAGGACAAGCTGGTAAGTAATCTTATGAATTACTTTTACTATTCATGGACTCAACCTATTGTTTGAATATTTGACTTTCTTGTTTGCTAACCACTTTGTCAGTTTGAAATTCCACGTGAGAATTAATGTCTAATGAGTAGCATCCAAAAATTAGTTTCAGCTTCTTTCCTGAGTAAATTTGCTAACTACAATTTCCTATAGCTTGTTCTTGGCGTAGTCTGCATTTTCTGCTGGATGACTCGTTTGTTAATATCAAGTGCTTCATATGTTCAAGCTCTAAGAGGCCTTGTCTGGTTTTGCTTTGAATGCATTTACAACTGGAATATTTACTTTACTTGCAGATGCTGGAACTGTAGTAGATGTAAATGTTGCTGAAAAGCTAGCACAGCTTAAAAATCAAGTTGCCAAACTAGAGAAACGTGAAGAAAGGTAATCTAGTTTATTAATTTATTTCTGTTATAAGCTTCTGTATATATACTGATTTGTTGGAGATGACCTTAAACCTACATGGAAACAGATATAAGGCAGTATTTCTTGAGAGGATCTCAGTCTTCCGAAAGGCTTGCTGCTCGCTTTTTGGTTATCAGGTATTGATAATATTAAAAAGTTGATGGTGGGGTCAGCTCTCTCAACCTCTTCTATTAGCCATCTGGATCTCAAGAAGCAATGCATACTTGTGTATTAGCCCTAGAGCTCTATTTTAGCAGCTGAGACATCATACAGTTCAGCTACTCGTAGTAACCATGTTTTTTCATGCACTTTTTCTAAATCAAGTCAAGTGTTCTTCAGTTTGAGCTTCTCTTGGTAGTCTAGCAGTTTTTTGACAAAGCAAGCTACATATCCTACTTTTGAGAGTTAAGCTTAAAAGAGTCATGCATTTATGAGAAATAAAGAACAAAAAGTCCAGTTTGCATCCCTCAATTATCTTCAGACTCTAACTTCCATCCCTAACTTCAAAGCTGTACGTCTCATATGCCAGTTAAACAGCTTCCAGATCCTCCCATCTCTTTCTTCAATTATTTTACACATTTTGAATTATCAAGCCATGTAATCTCATAGCAACGATTATGCTATGCCACCATTCTCATTTTTCCCGGTTTCAACATTTAGTCCATTTTTTCTCGTTACTTGGTTCTTAGTTGTAACTATGCTCCGCTGTTGAACATTATTTTCTTATTTTGGGGGGTTTTAGATAGTGATGAATGATGAGCAGCAGTCAAACGGTATCCACGTAACAAGATTTACTCTGCAATCAGTATATGCCCAAAGTGATGATGAAAAACTTGAGTTTGTCTATGAATCAGGAAGCACCAATATTGTGGTAGGTTTATTTCATTACTGAAATGTTCGTTTTTGTAGTTTAAGGAAACATTTATTTGACATCACTAAAAATTACAGGTCAATGCTTACACGTCTCAACATGAGATTGCTCAGCAGGTATTTGACTTATTTTTTGCCTTGGAATATTTCTCTTCTGTATTATTGTACAAATCGTGTACTGTTGATAAGAGTTAGTATGAGTCTTAACAGACTTAGTCCAGTTGATGTCTCTAGATTGTAAATGTTACTGAATTGCACATCAAAGTATCCTATCTGATACAAATTACTGTGCAGTGAACTAGTCTAGGTGTGATTAGATAGATATAGATCTCCTTACAAATATTGGAAAGCGTTGCAGTTCAGTCAAGGCATGTCTTGCATTATCGAGTAAAGGAACGAAGCTATTTGTGACATTGCGTTTGGAGTATTTAGTCTAGGTACTTGACCCAGTCATATAGTTATGGTGAAGTTAGCACTCCTTCAAGTAAGGAAACCGTGGAACTGTTTTTAGTTTGTTTTATACTGAACCAAAGCTTGCTTAACTGCTTTTAATGATCTAACCATACTTTTCAGGTTGAGATTTTCATAAGAAAGATGAATTCCATCCCGGCCTTCACTGCTAACCTGACAATGGAATCCTTTAACAAGAGAAGTATATGTTGAGAACAAAATGAGTGAGAAATCATATTCCTGCATTATGTTTGAAGGTATGATGCTTTACCCGTAGATGAAAAAGGAATACCCCCCTTGCAGAAACTCGAGGCTTATGTTTTGTCTTTGCATTCTTGCAGCATGCCGTCAAACTGTTATGTTCTGGCGGAACAGATTCGTTGTCAGGCAGGCTTTCCAAAACATACCTTGGTTGTCCAATCCTTGCCAGTATTTGCTGCTATTCTGGGACTACTTTGCTGGGAGGGACTACTTGCAGTTGCGTGTTAGATGATTCATCTGAACTCACGCAGATGAAGAATGGTGAGTGGAAGGTTGTCTCTGACGGCAGGCATGGCACTATCAGATCGATACCATTTTAGTTTCAACAATGTATATACTAGCACATACACTGTAAACCTAGCACCGAAAGCTTGTGAGTTGGTGGTCCTGTTATTGGAAAAAGTTGTCTCATTCGTCGCACTGTAATGGGAATGTATGTCAGTCTTTAATGTGGCTGTGTTACGGCTCGATTATATGCAGAAGATGTGTGGAAGCGAGCTTCTCAGTTATTGTTGAGGGAATGTTCATCCAACCAGTTATGAATCGAAATACTAGAGTAATTTCAGTCAAGTTTGAAATTATGTCTGTACTCCATACGCCAGGCTTTGATAAAATCTTCTCCTGGTTGTCCCTTGATCAAACCGGAAAATACCACAAGCAGCCACGCGAGCTGTTCCTCGTAAATGTTATCTCCAGGATCAACAAACTCGCTGAACTCAATTCTGGAGCGAAATATTCCAGGCGCAGATCGCGATACACAAAGAGAAGGGCAGAGGGCCCAGAATCCACGAAGTGTCAAACAAAGTCCATGAAAGAAGGCAGCTTTAGTCGGATTAGAACTTTGATACTGGTACTACGAGATGCCTTGACTAGCAACAAGTCTTTGTCTAATTGTCTTCCAGCTGTGCTATGTAGAGTAGTAATGTATACCTGCTCATTTGGCTGCTGCCTTGACTAGCAACGAGTCTTCGTCTTCCACCCCACACCACTGCTCGCTGCCTTCAGGACCTGCCGGATCCGCCACCTCGCCGCCGCCAATCCAGACCGGCCGCTGCTGCCCCGACCTCGAGGTGAGGGCCCAACCCGTGTCTCCTTACCAGCAGACACCTCTCCATTCCTCTCTTCCTAGGCTACGATACATAGCGCCCTTCATCCAAGAAGCTCTCTTCCAATGCATCTTCCCTTATAAATTTGTACTGTAGTACTCTACTTCTTCTGAGGAGTCCTGAGGTTTTGTGATTCTTCTCTTGTTAATCTGTCTCTAGATTTACAAAATGGACTCTGCCTCGAAATGAAAACAACATATTCCGATGCTACAAGACAAATCGCAATCCTCATTATTATACTAGAAAAGTTTTTTATTTCTTGAACAAGAACCCAAATCATTTTGTCATTGAAGGGACTCGATCAGATTCATGTTGTTTTTTGGACCTTTGCTGACACTTTTTCAACCATAGCGTTCTTTTTTTTTCTGTATGGCATTATTTTCAGGCTGACCACATTTCCAGTGCCACATGTCCCAGAGTTTGTAATTAAGCAGTCTAGACATTTTTTGCAGTTATATAAGGAGGTTCAGTCCACACTCGATATGTACGATAACAAAGGAAAATTGCACATACATTAGAAAAGAAATATACTACTCCCTCCGTCCCAAAATAGATGTCTCAAATTTATCAGAATTTAGATGAATCTAGACACTATTTAGTATATAGATTCATTCAAAATTTGAAAAACGTAAGACATCTATTTTTGGACAGAGGGAGTAGAAAATCTCAGCGTAACTCATTTTAGTCTGCACTCATCAGAGATAAACAGTGGCGATTTGCGCGGAATTTAACTCGCATTTGATTTGGTACATGTGTATCCAATTTCAGTGGGAGCGGAGCAATGGGTGGAGGAGGGCTGGCATCCTTTTGGGAGCAACGGAACATCCAGATCCTGGTGATCCTGAGCTTCGCCCTGCAAGTCGTCCTCCTCACCTGCGCAGGGATCCGGCGTAACCGTGAAGCCTCGGCTGTGCTGAAAATCCTCCTCTGGCTGGCGTACCTGATGGCCGACTACACCGCGATCTACGCCCTCGGCCACATGTCCATCAGTATGCGCAGATCTCCTCCAGGCGACCACCACCAGCAGCAGCTGGTGCCATTCTGGGCTCCCTTCCTGCTGCTGCACCTTGGCGGGCCGGACACCATCACCGCCTACGCCTTCCAGGACAACCAGCTCTGGCTGCGCCACCTGCTCACCCTCGCGGCGCAGGTGCTCGGCGCCGCCTACGTCATGTACCTGCTCTTCGCGGCCGGCGGGAGCCCAGCCGGGACGCTGCTCGCCGCCGCCGCGCTGGTGTTCGTCACCGGCTGCCTCAAGTACGGCGAGAGGACGTGGGCGCTCAAGCGTGGCGCCATCGACAGCATCGCGAGCTCTCTCGATGACGGCAACGGCAAGTCGTCGGCCGCCACCGGTGGTCCTTACCGTGGGAGGGATGAGGGGGGAAAGAGGCTGGACACGGAGGAGGTCCTGTTGGGGGCCCACTACATGCTCAATTTCTCCAAGGGCGTCCTGGCTGACGGGCCGGTGATGCAGCCGTCTGAGTACGAAGCCATGCGGCAGGGCATCCAGCTCAACGGCGGCGACTACCTGTTCCAGCTGGCCGCGATGGAGCTCTCCCTCCTGTACGACATACTCTACACCAAGGCGGCAGTGGTCCACACCTGGCACGGCCTGTGCATCCGAACCGTCGCGCCGCTCTCCGTGGTCGCGGCGTTCGTGCTGTTTCAGCTCAGCAGCAAGGACGCGGCCTACGGCAGAGCAGACGTCGCCGTCACCTACGTCCTGCTCGTCGGAGCCATGGCTCTGGAGCTCGCGTCGTCTCTCGGGGCGGCAGGGTCTTCCTGGGCGTGCGCGTCCTACCATGCCCGGGGATGGCACCGGCTCTGCGGCGCGGTGATGCGCCTCCGCCGGATGCTCAAGGTTGGAGCAAGGAGGAGCGCCTCCCTGGACTCGCTTGGGCAGTACAACCTGCTGGACCTCTGCACCGACGCCAAAAAGGACGACCACCTGAGAGGCAAGATTGCCAAGATGATCGGACTTAAGAACCGGTGGCAGAAGATGCACTACTCGAGCACCGCCCCCATCTCCGACGGCATCAAGGCGCTCGTGCTGGGAGAGATCCGGAAGAGGAAGATAGATGATCTGAGGAACGCACGGGGCAGGTGGATCCTCAAAGAGAAAGGGATGTACGAGGATCTCGCACGGATCGCCGACGACACCGAGCTGGACCGTAGCATCATGGTGTGGCACATCGCCACCGATCTCTACCTGACCCTGTGTCCTGACCCTGTCGCCGAGGAGCTCCGAGACAGCATAAGGGTGCTCTCCAACCACATGCTGTTCCTCATGGTGGTGCATCCCTACATGCTGCCCGGAGTTGTTCGCAAGGGCCGGTACAAGGAGAACATGAAGTACTATGATATGCTGTGGTGGGTCAATCTGAAGTCCACCAAGGAAGGCACCATGAAGCTGTCTAGACCGGAGATCATCAGCAAGATAGCCGAACGGCAGCTCCCGGCTAGTTCGAGGCGCCAGTACGTTTACGGCATCGGCGAGGAAGCTGCTGACGACGTCGACGACAGGCCGGTCTATGCCGACGGATCCTGGCTCGCCGGGATGCTGCACGGCAACAGGTGGTGCTTTCCCGCCGCTGGCATGCTGGAGGTGATCGCCGGCGTGTGGGTGGAGTTGCTCTGCTACGCGAGCCACCACTGCGGCGCGGAGTCTCACGCCAAGAAGCTAAGCACCGGGGCAGAGTTCATGAACGCCGTCTGGCTTATCGTAGGGCATGACACGATGTACGCACTACATGAATGGCCAGCTGCGCCGACGGCCAAACGTCGGGGCCGTCGGCGTAGCACCGCACCAGGCCAGCTCAACTGGCCAGCCCTCGGCGTAGCCAAGCCGTCGGCGTAGTATACACTACACCGACGGTCACCCTCGGCGTAGTGTCGGCCCTCGGCGTAGCAAGCGGACGCGTGGCACATGCCGGCCAGCACGGACGGCGCGCTAACGGTGCCGTCGGTTAGGCCGACGGCGACCCTCGGCATAGCATAAGCCGACGGCCACCCTCGGCGTACCAGAAACGTACGCCGACGGTCACCCTCGACGTAGCCTTCTCTATTTTTCATATATTTTATATTTGCATCAATTATTTATATATTTTTTTATTAATTGGATAATTTCGTACCCTCTGAATAGCAGTCTACACGTCCACATGAAATATCGTTGCGAATCTTCTCACACCCCGAGAAATTTCTATATGTTTCTAAGTGTTATTATCGCATGTGGTTCTCAATAGCACTCACCACGACCACATGAAGTGCTTGCATGTGTCCCCCCTCGCATGCATGCGCTCTAACCTAGAGGCGAAGGTTCCGGACCCGTATGAGGGTGGAATCTCCCCGTCGAGGTGAAACCGGATAGGATAGTGCCCCAACTTGTGAGCCAACATGGTTTTACATCACCCTATGACCTAAACAAACACAAAACAAGAGAGAGCTACGCCGGGCTACCCCTGTCAGAGGAACGTCTAGGGGGGTAGACGATCCGAGTGTGCGCAGAGATCAGGGTTTCGCCGGAGGAAGACCACGAGAACATTGGAATGAGATAAAAACTTGCATGTGCCCCTAGCATATGTGTGTGGGTGTGGTGAGAGGTTGGTATATATAGGTGCTTGCATGTGTCCCCCCTCGCATGCATGCGCTCTAACCTAGAGGCGAAGGTTCCGGACCCGTATGAGGGTGGAATCTCCCCGTCGAGGTGAAACCGGGTAGGATAGTGCCCCAACTTGTGAGCCAACATGGTTTTACATCACCCTATGACCTAAACAAACACAAAACAAGAGAGAGCTACGCCGGGCTACCCCTATCAGAGGAACGTCTAGGGGGGTAGACGATCCTAGTGTGCGCAGAGATCAGGGTTTCCACGTGGCGAGCGTACGCCGAGGGGGAGGCCGTCGGCGTAGCAGCTGCGCCAGGCCGCCCACCAGCCTCCACGTGGCTTGGTACGCCGAGGGTGAGGCCGTCGGCGTAGCCGACGCGCCGTTAACTGGCCGTGTGACGGCGCTGTCGATGTTCGCCGACGGTCTCTACGCCGACGGGCGCCGTCAGGCCGTCGGCGTTGACCTACGCCGACGGTCTTGTCCTACGCCGACGGTCGCGCCTGCTCCGCCGAGGGAGAGGTCCGCCGAGGACGATACGCCGAGGGCAGCCGTCGGCGTAGCGTACGCCGAGGGTTTTCCTGGCTACGCCGACGGCTATAAGCCCTCGGCATACCAAGCTTCTCCTGTAGTGTACGACAGATTCGCACCATCTGCTGAGGGCTTGACAGGGGGTTTAGGGCTCAGCAAACCTCTGCACAAGCGGAAGCTCCCTGCCAGATGGATGAAGCCAGAGGCGGACGTAGCAGGGGTCGATCGACTCCGACCACCTGGTGTACCGCCCGGTGTTCACCCTGCGTACTCGCCCTTTTTCGACGTTGAAGCACACCAAACACCGAGCACATCATCTGCAGAAAGACATCACCAATAAAACCAATACACGAGATGCAAGTGCTATAAGTTCATAGATACTCCTATACAACCTCTCGTTAGTCAAACAGCTTCTAGATCCATCTCTTGCATGATGCACGTGTTCATTTAGTTTACACATTCTGAATTATCAAGCCATGTAATCTCATAGCAACGATGGTGATATGCCAACATTATCATTCTTTCCTGGTTTCAACAGTTAGTCCATTTTTTTCTACTAGTTGGTTCTTAGTTATAAGTTATAACTATCCTTCTCTGTTAAACATCATTTTCTTATTTTGGATTTCTAGATTGTGAAGAATGATGAGTATCACTCAAACGGGACCCACATAACACGATTTACTCTGCAACCAGTATGCTCCCAAAGCGATGATGAAAAACTTGAGTTTGTCTATGAATCAGGAAGCACCAATATTATGGTAGGTTTATTTCATAGCTGAAATGTTCTTTAGTATAGTTTAAGGAAACATTTATTTGGCATCACTAAAAAATACAGGTCAATGCCTAAATGTCTCAACAAGAGATCGCTGAGCAGGTATTCAACTTAGTCAAATTATTGTACAAATAACCATTGAAGTTGTTACTGTTCATATTTTTTTATAAAGGGTACTTTATTAATTAAAGAGTTTAAATCATTATACCGACATCTGCGTATGTAGGATACACACAACCTACACAAGTCCAGAAGTCATCATAAAATAGAAAAACGCGAATTACATATCAAAATGAGAAATTACAAAATGTCTAGGGTGTTAGAGGACTGATCCAAAGATTACGCAGCCGTCCATGTTGGTTTAAAAAGTCTCTCGTTGTATCCTCCAATCGTGCAAACACCTCCATAAACAGATCATGAAACTCCACATGTTATAGAGACGACCATAAACGAAGCGTACTGCTATACGATAGATAACATGCAAGAGAGAAGCATTTTTATCATTAAACACTTTATCATTTTTATATAGCCATAACGATCAAATATTGACAGCTCCCCTCCTAAGAAAAATCTTGTACTTATGATCTATACCTTGTAGCCAACTCCAAAATTATTGGCAACACTATGAGGTGGATACAAGTTTGAAACTATTTGGATGACTGACTATATAAAACGGGCAAAATTGCATTGGAAGAACAAATATTTAATTGTCTCAACATTGATGGTAAATGACACATTTCTTACTCCCGTGCCAATTCCGTCTAACAAGGTTGTACTTAGTAAGAATAAACCGCTACGAAAATACCAAGAAAATATTTTAATCTTTAGAGGTATCTTTATTTTCCGGATTTTCTTATTATTATGAACTGGTAAATCTGACTGAACTAGAGCTTTGAACATCGAATCGACCAATAGTTAACCATTCTCAGGTAGATTCAAACGAAATTCATCATGGCCAGGTGTTAAATAGACTAAGACCAAGTGTTAAAGCAAGGCATTCAAAGAAGCAAGGCTAGGACCAAGTAAATCTCTTCCGAACGTCACATTTGGAGGGGAAGACTCCAAAATCGTGGCGATTGTATCACCCTTATGACAACCGATATATATATATATATATATATATATATATATATATATAAAGTTGGATACTATTCCGGGAGAGTAGCATTACCTAGCCACTTATATCTCAGGAAACATATTTTTGATCCATCCCTAATTGAAAAAGATTCAAAGTGAAAGAAATGTTTCTTCGTAGTCATTAGACCAGCCTAGAAATGCGAATCACCCCGTTTCCAATATACCTGGGACAATGCGTTCGATCCAACATATTTTCATTTAAGAAGATTCTGTCATACCCCATCTTTAGTAAGTATCTTGAAGAGACATTTACCAAGAAGAGCCATATTCTTCCCTAAAAAAAGAGTCCTTGATACGTGCAATTTGCATCACCATTCTACATCATAATTTACCTCTATTCCTTGATATATTTCATATTAAGAGGTGTTACTTATGTCTTTTCATCTGTTTTTGCATGTTGGATGATTTTTGGAGGATGAACTGTCGGAGTGAGGATTCTGATGAAAAAAGCGGTGTTTTGATGCAATTTTACAAAGATCAGAAAAATACCAGAAAAACTACAGAAAATTATATTTTCTCAGAAGACGAAGGATGCAGAAGGGGAGGCGGAGTTGGGCCACAGGGGGCCCACACCCCTAGGCGCGAGCCACCCTAGGACGTGCCTACAGGGGGTGTGGCCACCCTGGCCCACCTCTGGCTCCGCCCTCTCGCCTATATCATCTCCTCGAAACCCTAAAGTTAGGGGAGCGACCACAGAAAGATCCCTCCGCCTCTGCGGGGCGGAAAATACCGAGAGAGAAAGAGCTCTCTGGCAGACAGATTTCTCCGGGGAAATTCCTTCCCGGAGAGGGGAGATCGTCGCCATCAACACCATCATCAAGCTAGACTTCATCAGGATCATCATCATCATCATCATACGCACCATCATCTCCACCAGCACCATCGTCACCACTCCATCCTGCTGTAACAATTGTGTTGAATCTTGCATAGTTCTTAGGGGAAACTTTCCCGGTGTTGATTACTATTGTAGTTGATGCTTGTGAGTGGAACCATTGAATTATTGTTTCTGTTCAGGTTGTTATCCATCATTATATCATCTCTGATCTTGATCCATATGATGTCTCGTGAGTAGTTCGTTTAGTTCTTGAGGACATGGGAGAAGTCATGTTGTTAGTAGTGGAATTGTGTTGAGGTATTATTCAATGGTTTAATAATTAAGTTGTGGTGCTATTCTTATAGTGGTGTCATGTGAACGTCGACACATGATACTTCATCATTTATGGGCCTAGGGGAATGCATTGTGTATTTGGCTACTAATTATGGGGTTGCCGGAGTGACAGAAACCTGAACCCCCGTTAGAAAACCTTTGAACGGGGGAGCGTAGGATCTCAGAGTTTAAGGCCGTGGTTAGGTTTTTATCTTAATTGCTTTCTTGTAGTTGCGGATGCTTGCAAGGGTTTTAATCACAAGTATGTATTAGTCCAAGTAAGGTCGGTATATTAGCACAAGTTCACCCACACAACACTTATAAAACCAAAGAAGATTAATCAGCTATATGAAATGAAAGCACTTGACAGTATTCCCATGTGTCCTCGAGAACGTTTGGTCCTCATTAGTATTTCCACCGGCTTGTCCTTTGCTAAGAAAGGATTGGGCCACTTGCTGCAGTTATTTGCTGTCTTATTTACTTGCACTTTATTTCCTTGTTTTATCATAAAACCCCTAAAAATCTGTTTGCTAAGTATTTACAGAGATTTCCTGCTCCAAACCACTAGTCAACACCTTCTGCTCCTCGTTGGGATCGACACTCCTATTTATCGAAAGTACTATGATACACCCCCTATACTTGTGGATCATCAAGACTATTTTCTGGCGCCGTTGCCAGGAAGTGAAGCGCTATTGAAGAGTGGAACTGGTAAAGGAAACTTCTACAGTGAGTATTGTTTTTTTTATTTCAGTCTGTTACTTTGTTTCCAATATGGATAACCCACTTGGTTTCCTATTTGGGAAAACTACTACCACTGTTAGGGTAGTATATGAACCACCACCTATTGAGATAGATCCTTTTAAGACACCTACAAGTATTGTTGATCGTGCTATGGATAATTATTATTTTGGGGATGGAACTGTCCATCCTGGTGATCACTTGTTTTTTATCCATAAATTATGCGGGTTGTTTAAGTGTGCAGGTATCACAACTAAACAGGTGAAAAAGAAGTTACTCTCTATATCATTGAAAGGAAGAGCTCAAGAATGGTATAAGCTACTGAAGAATGGACAATCTATGGAATGAGAGGAAATAGTACCTCTCTTTTATTCTAAATTCTATCCTCCCAGTGAGATTCATAAGGATAGGAATCAAATATATAACTTTTGGCCTGGTGATGGAGAGAGTACAGGCCAAGCTTGGGGGGGGGGGGTTGAAGTTACTAATGCTTAAATGTCCTATTCATGAACTCCCTGACAATATTATTATTAATAAATTTTATGCAAGGCTTTCTCTTCATGATAAAGATTTATTAGATGCTTCTTGTGCTGAATCATTCACACGTATGAAGGAAGAAGCTAAATGGGATCTCCTAGACCGTATTAAAGAGAACACTGAAGCATGGGAGAATGACAAAGGAAGAAAGTCAGGTATAAATTATGATTATGAATACATTAAATCATTTATGGGAACTGATGACTTCCGTAATATTAGTACTGAGTATGGTCTTGATTCTCAAAGTATTGCCAATTGTTTTAAGGCTTTTGCCTCTTATATATAAATTCCTAAAAAGAAGTGGAACAAGTACCATGCACCTTATAAAGATGTTGTTAATCATGTTCCTGCTAGAAATACTAAAGTTTGTACTATTGATCCTATTTTGCCCAAACCTTATATTGAGAAAATCCCTTTTCCTGCTAATAAGGGAACATTCTATCATAGCTAATGTGGTTAGCAAAAGTACAAAGAAATCTGTGGAACATGATGAGCAAATAAACATTGAACCTGTGGTAGCCATTATGAAAGATCTTGTCACTAAAAATATAGAGGATGAGCACATTGTCTTCTGTGAAGACGCTTCTAATATTGTCTCTCATCCTAGAAAAGCTAGGAAAACTAGTGTACCTGTGCTTTCTGTCAGAATTGGTGATCATTGCCATTATGGTTTATGTGATATTTGTGCTAGTTCTAGTGTTATTCCTTATGAGCTTTACAGGGAAATTATGCATGAAATTGGTACTTATGAACTTGAGGACATTGATGTGGTTATTCACCTTGCTAATAGAGAGACAGTCTGTCCAATTGGCATTGTAAGAGATGTGGAGGTTCTTTGTGGTAAGATTAAATATCCTACTAATTTCCAAGTACTTGGTTCAGAAGCTAGTAAAACCTGTCCTATTATCTTTGGTAGACCTTTCTTGAATACTTGTGGGGCTATTATAGATTGTAAGAAGGGGAAAGTTTTAGCTAAGTTTGATGGAGAGTCTTATGAGTTTAACTTTTTCAAATTTGCTAAAGCTTCTTATGAAAATGAATTGCCTAATGAAGATTTTAGGGTGGACTAACTTGCTCTTATTGATCCACTTTATGACCTTAGGCCTATTTTTGATGATTATAAGTATGCTCATTCTGCTGATAAAGTTGTTTCTTATGATAGTTATATTGTCAACTTTATTCAAAGTGCTACTCCCTAAAAGTTATTACTCCCTCCATTCCTTGATATAAGGTGTATAGTTTTCTGTAAAAAATTCCAGAATATAAGGTATATGGTGGGATTGTGGGATTTTTTTACATAATTTAGGAGTCGAACTGATTTGGAGAGATGAGATACCGAGATTTCCATATTTTCCTGTATTCTCACATCGGTCACCTACATGTATTAACATCTAAAAGTATCGATTTTTTCCTTTTATCCTATGTGCTAATATTCGTGCAAGAAAACTATACACCTTATCAAGGAACAGAGGGAGTATGAGAGAGGGAAACATGGTTTTATGCATCTTAATAATATTAAGTTTCCCCGCTTTATGTTAAAAGCTTGAAGTTGCATTTGTTTTGTGTCCCTGTGCTAGTGGCCTTTTGTTTCAATAATTTGTTTTCTCATGAGACTCCCTTGCATAGGAAGTGGGTTAGACACAAATGTGTTGGATATTTGCTTATTGATTCTCTCTTTCACTTCAAATCTATATCTCCTATGTGAGCATCTTTGAAATTATCAAGCCTAACTTAAAGTCATTAAAGAAAAGTACTTCTTGGGAGGTAACCCAATAGTTTTATTGAGTCTTGGAAGTTATTACTTGTAATGACCTCTCCTTATCATTTTTGTTTTGTTTTTTGAGTCAAGATCAACCTCTTTTGAGAAGTATAGGAGTTGTGAAAAGTTGCTGTCCTGGGACAGATTTTTGTGCTGCATTGTAAAAACTCGTGAAGGAGCTCAGTATTTTGGATGGACTTGTAGTTTTCTGTGCTTGTTCCCCAAGTTGTTATCCAACTTTCATTAGTTTTACACTTTTTGATTTGAGCAACAGAAGATTTTCTAAAAAAATAAATCTTTACCTGCTGGTCTGTTTTGATAGATTTTTGCCATCATTTGCATTTGCCTCTTAAATTGTTTCCCTTTCAGATTATTTTTGGGATTTTGAAAGGAGTTGCTATAGTAGCTTTTGTTTTGATGGATTTCAGTTGAATTTTGAACCTAAAGGCTTACTGTTTTTGCATACCCTAATGTTGCTAATAAAGATTGTGTGAGGCTTTGTATGAAAGGAATTTTCAGGTGTTGGAGAGAAGGAATCTGCAGAGTCCGTCTTTGAATAGGTAAAAGTGGTGAAAACAGAAGTTTCGCGAAAACCCTTTTTCTTTATATTGATGTTTTTATTACATATGGAAGGTTATGAGACGAAATAGAGGAGGAAACGGATCCCAGGTGGGCCACACCCACCAGTGGCGCGGGCCCCAGTTGGCCGCGCCACCAGGGGTGTGAGCCCCCTGGAGTCCGTCTCCGCCTCGTTTTCACACAGTACCTTCCTTATGCAGTAAAAATTCATAATATATAACCCCTGGATCCCCCGAGGTTCGTATATCGTGTTCTTGTCGTGTTTTCATTTCGATTTGTTTTTGTTAAGAAATACTTTAGAGGCACCATGGTATCCGCCAACGACAAGGGCAAGGAGCCCGTGGAAGAAGAAAGGATCGTTGCTAGGCACGAAGACATGGATTGGAGAATCGAGGAGAAAGTAAAGGACATGTTAGCAGGCATGAAGGGACAAGCTGCCACAAGATCAAGGGCAAGAAAACCTACTTTTGTAGGGGCAATTAACACTGGACGTGCTTTCTCTCATAATATGCAGGGGATTATGACCTCCGTTCCAGACTTCAGATCCTGCCATGAGGCAGTGGAAGCCCTTCGAACCACTGATGAGTTTTGTGATAAGTGTCGTGCTCTAAGGATGAAGGTGGATATACTTTAAGAGGAGAATAACAGGCTTCGTAATATGCTGGAGGGTTTTCTCACCCTAAACAAGGGAACACCACCACCGAAGGAGTAATTCGTCATCCGGTTTGGCATCCCCTTGGCTTGTTCCAAGCTTGGGGGAGTGCCGCGGTATCACATCATTATCTTTTATCTTTTTACCTTTTTAGCAGAGTTATATCTTGGGTAGATAAGCTATCTTATAGGTTGGTTTGCATTGTGGAAGTATATCTCCTTTAGTTGGTTACCTATGCATCCCTTGGTGTGAGTTGCCTTTATGGAGTATTAATGAGAAGTTTCATCTTTTACTTTTTGCACTTCTTATTTTTAGTTTGCAATCTCTATTATATGATTGATCTTGTTGATCAGTATTGGTATCACTTTGGGAGCATCAAGTAGATCTAAATTTATTTTGGCAAACCGAGCTCTGGTTAGTAGCAGCACATTTTGAGGTTTGAAAGGAAAAGAGAAAAACACTTATAGGTATTTTGTATCATCTATTTTATTTCTTGATTGGCTCATAAGCTTAACATTATTTATTTAAGATCTTTTGTGTCTTCAAGGAATATTGCATGTTTGGCTTTATCACTTGTATGTTTGCTTGTTTCTTTCAACTCTTTTGCTTGTTACCCAGCCTTGCTAGCCAAAAACCTGTACTGAGAAGGAACACTTCTCATGCATCCAACCCTTTAAACCAAAACCTGTGCCATTTGTGTCCACCATATCTACCCATTAGCATTAGTGCTATTCCAAGTAAATTCTCAAGCTTCATCTATCTTTCAAATTAAAAATTATTTTGTTATGTGAAAACTAGTTAGTAAAGCTCTCACGAACGTGATGGCACACCTTATTTTCTTGCCCCTAATAAACTTGAACCATTGTGTCATCGAAGTTGTATATGCTTGCACCTATACGTTGGAATTAGCAGAACCGTGCGGTCACGGGGAACGCTTTCAACATTGCACATGTATACTATACACAGTTGATATCATGATCTTTTGTTTGCGGATGTCGTCGGTGTGAAATAAAAGAGGAGCTTGTAAGTCCATGGAGTTATGTATGTGTGTTAGAGAAACTCCTGGGCCACTAGCCTAAGTCATGCCTAATCATGGTGGAAACTTGCAGCATAACCATAGTGAGCTATCTGTGAATCATCCTCAATAAAAACCTATGCAAATAGCAACTAAAAAGATCGCTGAGATGCTCACTGTCTACTTGCCTTGTCATTTTGATATGGGATAGCTCATGTATCATGTGCAAGGGGCACCCCGTTGGCGGTTCTCTATGATACACATGTACTTACAATGACAAGAACTTACCGGTAACTAAAGTTGAGTAGCATGAGGAGCGGCCCTCATACTCAAGGGACATGAGATTGCCAACTTATATTTCGTCAAGCATATACTCCATCTTTGTTCACTTTAACCTTAATCACCTCAAGATGCTTATGATAGGGGCAATGAGAGCTCAAAGCTAGTAAGTACCATAATATTTTGAAAGCTCTTTATGAACTTGAAATCCCTGCTTCCCTATGAAGGGCCTTTCTTCTACTTCTAAGTTGAGTCAGTAAACCTATTCCTCTCTATCTCCAACAAGCATTTGAGTTGTTGTGTTTCAAGCATTCATATGATGATTTATTCAATCATATTCCTTATCTTCCTTGTTTGCACAAGACTCTTATCTAAATGAGTATTACTTTGAAATCCATATCTGTGAAAAGCATTTTATGAAAGAGCAAAAAGAGTACTCCTGTTATAAACTTCTTTACAAAAGCTTTGCTTGAAAACTGTTTGCCAACTGTTCTCTGACCAAGAACAAAGTTTGCCAATACCAATTATGATTTATCTTTATGCATCTTTATTGTGACTCCCATACTTGTTGCAAGCTAAGTTATATAATGGTGAGTTGCTTTCTTCTATGAGTTGTGTATTGGTAAGTGTGATGCTTCTTGTCTGTATTCTTTTTATCGACACTTCACTCCATAAACCCGTGGACATGTTTACTGAGCTTAGTTTTCGCTTGGGGACAAGCGAGGTCTAAACTTGGGGGGAGTTGATACGTGCAATTTACATCACCATTCTACATCATAATTTACCTCTATTCCTTGATATATTTCATATTAAGAGGTGTTACTTATGTATTTTCATCTGTTTTTGCATGTTGGATGATTATTGGACGATGAACTGCCGGAGTTAGGATTCTGATGGAAAAAACGGTGTTTTGATGCAATTTCGTGAAGATCATAAAAATACCAGAAAAAACACAGAAAATTATATTTTCCTAGAAGACGAAGGATGCAGAAGGGGATGCAGAGTTGGGCCACAGGGGGCCCACACACCCTAGGCGTGGGCCACCCTGGGTCGCGCCTACAGGGGGTGTGGCCATCCTGGCCATCCTCTGGCTCCGCCCTCTCGCCTATATCTTCTCCTCGAAACCCTAAAGTTAGGGGAGCGATGACAAAAAGATTCCGCCTCCTTTGTGGAGCGGAAAACACCGAGAGAGAAAGAGCTCTCCGGTAGACAAATTTCTGCCGGGGAAATTCCTTCCAGGAGAGGGGAGATCATCGCCATCAACACCATCATCAAGCTAGACTTCATCAGGATCATCATCATCATCTGCACCATCATCTCCACCAGCACCATCGTCACCACTCCATCCCGTTGTAACAATTATGTTGAATCTTGCATAGTTCTTAGGGGAAACTTTCTCGGTGTTGATTACTATTGTAGTTGATGCTTGTGAGTGGAACCATTGAATTATTGTTTATGTTCAGATTGTTATCCATCATTATATCATCTCTAATCTTGATCCATATGATGTCTCATGAGTAGTTCGTTTAGTTCTTGAGGACATGGGAGAAGTCATGTTGTTAGTAGTGGAATTGTGTTGAGGTATTATTCAATGGTTTAATATTTAAGTTGTTGTGCTATTCTTCTAGTGGTGTCATGTGAACGTCCGATGGCTCAGTTGATGTGGAGCCTGTTGGGAACCCCAAGAACAAGGTGTGAAGCAGCACAACATCAAGTCTTCCCTCAGTAAGAAACCGAGGTTATCGAACCAGTAGGAGGAAGGAAACGTCACACAGGTGTTGCAAGCAACGTGGAAACCTGCACAATACAAACTCAAGACTTTGCCCCAACTAAAGTGAGGTTGTCAATCTTACCGGTTGTTGTAATGAAGGATTAAACGTATGGTGTGGAAGGTAATGGTTTGTAGCAATTAAACAGGTAACAGTGGAAGATGTATCAGTGGTAAAGATTGGACCGGGGTCCATAGTTCACTAGAGGTGCTCTCCTTAGATAAACAACATGGCATGAAGGGTAAACAAATTACAGCAGGGCAATTGACAGGAACTGAACAAGGCAATAGACAAAAAGATCATATGAGATTCGATTGGACAATACAACAATATACATAGACCGCCATACAACTGCATCTATGACTAGAATTCCACCTTCAGGTTGTCATCCGAACCCCTCCAGTATTAAGTTGCAAGCAACAGACGACTGCTTTAAGCAAAGTGTGTAAGGTAAACAATCCACTTGTTCCATGAACAAGAGACCGTTGTTTTCTCCCTAGTGTCAACAACACATCTACAACCAGAGAGATTTCTTTCACTTCCCTTGGAAACTAGAGGCATGAACCCACTATCGAGCATAAATACCCCCTCTTGGAGTCACTAGCAACTACTTGGCCAAGATAGCTACTAAAAATGAAGAGCATGAAAGATCACAAACAACACAGACATGATAGTATCAAATAGACAAAACCATTAATCAATCTGACATAGTAATCTCAATATCCATCGGTCCCCACAAACACAACATGCATGATTCCAAATAGATTAGATCTTGATCATGAACGGAGCTCACAAGATCTACACATGAAAGCACAAGGAGGAGATACAACCATCTAGCTACTACATGGACCCATAGTCCAAGGTGGAACTACTCACACTTCATACCGGAGAAGAAGGCCTCCGGGATGATCTCACCTTCAGCAGGGTGCCGGGAAGAACTTCAGACCCCCCGATCTAGGGACGACAGTGGCGGCGGCTACAGAAGGTTTCTTGGAGTTTTGATCGGGTGCCTAGGGTTTCTGATTTGGGGGATTCTTATAGGCGAAGAGGCGAGGCTAGGAGACGGCCGAAGGGCCCACACCCTACCTAGGCGCGGGTGGGCCCACCCGCGCCTAGGGGGTGTGGCGGCCCTGGTTCGCCTCTCCGTGTCCCCTTTGGACTTCGTGACAGGGCGCGAGGCAGGGCCCACCCGCGCCTAGGGGGGTTGGCCGCCCTGGTTTGCGTCTCCGTCTCGTCTTCTGGATTCGTGTCCCTCACAGTAAAATATTGAGTTTGGCTTTTGTCCCATCCAATTCTGAGAATATTGATTTTCTGCCTTTCTGGAACCAAAAACAGAAGAAAACAGGCAACTGGCACTGTGAGAACTTGTTAATAGGTTAGTTCCAGAAAAGATATAAAAACACCTCAAAGTGTAGACAAAGCAAAGCAAAGTAGATACTAAACAAGCATGGAGCATCAAAAATTATAGATACGTTTCTGACGTATCAAGCATCCCCAAGCTTAACTCCTGCTCGTCCTCGAGTAGGTAAGTGATGAAAAATAATTTTTGAGGTGACATGCACCGTCAAAACCAAGATCAAACCATTTGCAAGCATTGAAAGATGGGATCAAATAACTCTAAACATGTGCATGAAATATGAAGTTCTAACAATAAGACAAAGTAACTATGCATGCAACATGAAAGGCTACAAACAAAGATCATGAATAACATGCATTGAAAAACGTTTGTTTGTTTCACATACAGAAAACATGGCATAGTGGCATTCAGCTTGTCCCTCATAGAGTAGCAAATAGATGCATAGGACACCTTCAAAGTTCACAAGGGTGATTAGAAACAAGTAGCACAAGAACAAGTAATATCACAATATGCATCAATCAATAAGTTTTGGGACATTGTACACAGAATGGAAACTATGCTCTCTTAATGGTGCCTAAAGGTAGAAGGTGGAGACATTCTAAGTACATGCTTATCATAGAGAACCGCCAACGGGTACCCCTTGCACATGGTACAAGAGCTATCCCATAACCAAAATGACAAGGCAAGCAAACAATGAGCATCTTAGTGATCTTTTTATTTACTATATGCATAGTTTTTTATTGAGGATGCTTCATAGATAGCTCGCTATGGTGATGCTGCAAGTTTCCACCATGATTAGGCATGGCTTAGGCTAGCCGCCCAGGCGTTTCTCTAACACAAAATACATACTCCATGGACTTACAAGTTCCCTCTTTATTTCACACCGGTGACATCCATAGACAAAAGAGCATGATATCAACTGAGTACAAAGTACAAGTGCAATGTTAAAAATGTTCCCCGTGACAACACGGTTCTGCTAATTCCAACGTATAAGTGCAAGCATATACAACAAATATGACACAATGGTTCAAGTTTATTAGGGGCAAATAATATAAAGTGTTCCATCAAGTTTGTGAGGGCTTTAATCACTAATTTTTCGCATAACAAAGAGACTTTTTAACTGGAAGATAGCTGAAAACAAGAATATACTTGGAATGGTGTAACACACCATGCATAGGAGTTTATAGTGGACACTTTGTAATAACTTGGTTTCTTGGGAGTTGGAAACATGAGTAGAACTTACTCATACAAGTGGAGGCTAGCAAAAGACTGAGAGCAACCAACTAAGAGAACAATAATGGCCATAATCATGCAGAGCAACAAAACATTACTAATCAAAGCATAGAGTGGTACTACAAGTCAAGGGCTAAATGATCATAGAGGCTATGGTGACTTGTTCATAGTCATAACATGGTGTGAGCATGTGCCAAGTCAACCCGAACAAAGCATCAAAGGAGAATACCACAATACTATGCTTTTGCAAGCTAAAACGACGCATGTTTTTTCAGGCACACTAAGCAATCCCAATTATTTGTAACAAGACATGATACAACAATAATCACTAAGCATAAGGTCAAAATAACACCTAGCATGTCATGCTAAAGTCTAAGTCACAGTCAATGCATGCTCCTCTTGCACTTATCAAGCAAGAACTTTCTACTCCTTCCCAACACCAAGCAACTTATTTGAAAACAACACAGCGAGAACGGGGGTCCAAACTACTTTATTCAATCAAACTAAACAACTAAGCAAACCAAACGAAAACTAAGATGCTCCAAGAACAACACAACTTGTGCATGAAACAATAAAAACGAAGTGTCTAGATAGACCTGAGCTTTTTATTGATGAAGAAGGGGATGCCTTGGGCATCCCCAAGCTTTGACGCTTGTACCTCTTGGATATTTCTTGAGCTACACCGGGGTGGCATCCCCAAGCTTAAGCTTTCGTCCATTCTTCATATCACTACATCATTCTCTCTCTATACGTGAAATTTTTCCTTCATACAAAACTTCACACAATCTTCATTAGCAACATTAGTGTATTCAAAAGATATTAGACGTCTGGCAAAGCTTTGGAACAGCAAGACTTTTCAATAAAAACACAAGATACTCTAGCAACTCCTTCAAAAATCTCAATTCACCTAAAGAGAACCCAAAAAGGAATCAATAAGAAGCAAATGTAAATAATGGCAGAAATCTGTCAAAACAGACCAGTGGGTAGAAACCGATTTTTTTGAGCATCTTATGTTGCTCAAATCAAAAAGTGTTGAACTAAGTAAAGTTAGATAACATACTGGGGGATTTATTCGTAAATTTTTAGCTCAATCCGAGTTATATAGACTCCTCAAGAATTTTTATGGTGGAGGACAGAAATCTGTTTCGAGACAGCAACTCCCCAAATCTTACTTCCATCCCATTAGAGGTAATTCTTAGCACAAAAAGCAAACAAAAAGGATAAAGAGAGGTCATTACTGAAGTGACTTCAAAGACTTAAGAAAACTCTTGGATTTTCTCCCAACATGTACTTTTCTTTAACGCCTTTAAGTTAGGCACAAAAAGCAAGAAATCAAGTATTTTCAAATGAGGAAGCATTAACATCAAACCTTGCTTTCAGAGGAGGAGAAAAAAACAACTTCTCTCTCCTCATAGGAAAGTGTTCAATACCTTTCTTGAATAGAAATTGATATTTAATGGTGCCTTATTTCATATCAATGATGGCACCAACAGTTCTAAGAAAAGGTCTTCCCAAAGAAATAGGACAAGAAGCATTGTATTCAACATCCAAAACATAGAAATCAACAGGGACATAAGCATTGTTAACCATGATGATAACATCATTAATACTCCCCATTAGTTTCTTCTTAGCATTATCATCAAGTGGAACATCCAAATAACAATCTTCCAAAGGTGGCAAATCAAGCATTTCATAAATATTCCTAGGCATAATAGAGACACTAGAACCAAGATCACATGAAGCTTTGAGATCAAAATCATTCACTTGTATATTAATAATGGGTTTCCAACTATATTCTACTTTCCTAGGAATAGTAGCTTTGTGTTTTAACTTCTCTTCCTTAATCTTAACAAGAGCATCTATAATGTGTTTGGTGAAAGCAACATGCATATCACTAGCATCAAGACTTCTAGCAAGCTTTTGCAAGAACATAATCACTTCAGAAATATTGCAACCATCTATATCAAAATCAAACTTAGCATCACTAGTAGTAGACTCACTAGGCTTAGGCATTGTAGGAGGAGAAATAGGGGCTTCTTGTGGTTTAGTGGTCTCCATTCTAGTGATGGTGCACACACTATTGTTTCTATAAATTTCAGCTTCCCTTTACCACTTAGCATGAAGTTGGGCTAACAGTCTAACATTTTCATCAATAGTAACTTGTATGGCATGAGTAGCAGCAAAGGTATTTTCCATGGTTTCAGGTTTAGCAGCCATTTTATTAATCAAGGAGGACCGTGCTTCAGACAAAGAGGATATATTTTTCTTAACAGTTAAAAGTTTCTCCTCCACAGTCTTGTTGAAAGCAGTTTGTTTACTAATAAAGTCTTTGAGCCTGACTTCAAGTTCAGAAGGGTCACTTCTAGCATTGTTGTAGGATTTTCCATAGGAATTGCCATTATTAGGAGGATAAGGCCTATAATTGTTGTTACCACCAAAATTATTCCTATAGGCATTGTTGTTGAAATTGTTGTTTCTAATGAAGTTCACATCAACTTGCTCTTCTTGAGCAACCAAAGAGGCTAAGGGAACACTATTAGGATCTAGAGGAGCTTTCCCATTAACAAGCATAGCCATAATAACATCAATCTTATCACTCAAAGAGGAGGTTTCTTCAACAGAATTTACCTTCTTACCATGTGGAGCTCTCTCAGTATGCCATTCAGAGTAATTGACCATCATATTGTCAATGAGCTTTGTTTCAGCACCCAAAGTGAGGCCCATAAAGGTACCTCTAGCAGTTGAATCCAACAGGTTTTTTGAAGAGAAGTTCAAACCTACATAAAAAGTCTGGATAATCATCCAAGCAGTGAGTCCATGAGTGGGACAATTCTTAACCAAAGACTTCATTCTTTCCCAAGAATGAGCAACATGTTCATTATCAAGTTGTTTAAATTTCATAATGTCACTTCTCATAGATATAATCTTTGCAGGAGGATAGTACTTTCCAATAAAAGCATCTTTGCATTTAGTCCAAGAATCAATACTATTTCTAGGCAAAGATAACAACCATTCTTTAGCTTTTCCTCTCAAGGAGAAAGGAAAAAAGTTGAGCTTAATAATATCTCCATCTACATCCTTATACCTTTGCATCTCACAAAGTTCAACAAAGTTATTGAGATGGGCAGCATCATCATCAGAACTAGCACCAGAAAATTGCTCTCTCATCACAAGATTCAACAAAGCAGGCTTAATTTCATAAAAGGTAGCATTAGGAGCAGGTGGAGCAATAGGAGTGCTAAGGAAATCATTGTTGTTTGTGCTAGTGAAGTCACACAACTTGGTGTTCTTAGCAGAGTTCATTTTGGCAAAGTGGAGCAAGCCAAAAACAGCAGCAGCAGCTAGAGCAGGAACTAATTTTTGTGTGTTTTTGAATAAAGAAAGCAAACCAAACTAAACTATTTTTTTGAGTTTTGAACAAAACCAAGCAAATAAAACTAAGCAAACTAAAAACAAAGTAAAGAGAAAGGAAGTGGAGGACTCCCCTTGTGAAGAAGTCCTTAGCCTCCCCGGCAACGGCGCCAAAAAACTTGTTGATGGCTCAGCTGATGTGGAGCCTGTTGGGAACCCCAAGAGCAAGGTGTGAAGCAACACAACATCAAGTCTTCCCTTAGTAAGAAACCTAGGTTATCGAACCATTATGAGGAAGGAAATGTCACACAGTTGTTGCAAGCAATGGGGAAACCTGCACAACACAAACTCAAGACTTTACCCCAACTAACAGTGAGGTTGTCAATCTCACCGGTTGCTGTAACAAAGGATTAAGAGTATGGTGTGGAAGGTAATGGTTTGCAGCAAGTAAACAGGTAACAGTGGAAGATGTATCAATGGTAAATATTGGAATGGGGTCCATAGTTCACTATATGTGCTCTCCTTAGATAAACAACTTGGCATGAAGGGTAAATAAATTACAGCAGGGCAATTGATAGGAACTGAGCAAGGCATAACAATGCAATACTAGACAAAAAGATCCTATGAGATTTGATTGAGCAATACAACAATATACATAGACCGCCATCCAACTGTATCTATGACTAGAAGTCCACCTTCAGGTTATCACCCGAACCCCCTCCAGTATTAAGTTGCAAGCAACAGACAACTGCTTTAAGCAAAGTGTGTAAGGTAAACAATCCACTTGTTCCATGAACAAGAGACCGTTGTTTTCTCCCTAGTGGCAACATCACATCTACAACCGAAGAGATTTCTGTCACTTCCCTTGGAAACTAGAGGCATGAACCCACTATCGAGCATAAATACCCCCTCTTGGAGTCACTAGCAACTACTTGGCCAAGATAGCTACTAACAACGGAGAGCATGCAAGATCACAAACAAGACACACATGATAGTATCAAATAGACAAAACCATTAATCAATCTGACATAGTAATCTCAATATCCATCGGATCCTCGCAAACACAACATGCATGATTACAAATAGATTAGATCTTGATCATGAACAGAGCTCACAAGATCTATACATGAAGGCATAAGGAGGAGATACAACCATCTAGCTACTACATGGACCCATAGTCCAAGGTGGAACTACTCACGCTTCATGCCGGAGAAGGCCTCTGGGATGATCTCCCCTGCGGCAGGGTGCCAGGAAGAACTTTAGATCCCCTCGATCTAGGGACGGCGGTGGCGGTGGCTACAGAAGGTTTCGTGGAGTTTTGATCGGGTGCCTAGGATTTTTGCATCGGGGGCTTCTTATAGGCGAAGAGGCAAGGCTGGGAGGCGGCGGGAGGGCCCACACCCTACCCAGGCGCAGGATGGTCCCAACCGCGCCTAGGGGGTGTGGCGGCCCTGGTTCGCCTCTCAGTTTCCCCTCTGGACTTCGTGACGCCCACGGTAAAATATTGACTTTGGCTTTTACCCGTCCAATTCTGAGAATATTGATTTTCTGCCTTTATGGAAACAAAAATAGAAGAAAACAGGCAACCGACACTGTGGAAACTTGTTAATAGGTTAGTTCCAGAAAAGATATAAAAACATCTCAAAGTGTAGACAAAGCAAAGCAAAGTAGATACTAAACAAGCATGGAGCATCAAAAATTATAGATACGTTTCCGACGTATCAACGTCGACTACGTGATACTTCACCATTTATGGGACTAGGGGAATGCATTGTGTATTTGGCTACTAATTATGGGGTTGCCGGAGTGACAGAAACCTGAACTTCCGTTAGAAAACCTTTGCACAAGGGAGCGTAGGATCTCAGAGTTTAAGGCCGTGGTTAGGTTTTTATCTTAATTGCTTTCTTGTAGTTGCGGATGCTTGAAAGAGGTTTAATCACAAGTATGTATTAGTCCAAGTAAGGTCGGTATATTAGCACAGGTCCACCCACACAATACTTATAAAACCAAAGAAGATTAATCAGCTATATAAAACGAAAGCATTTGACAGTATTCCCATGTGTCCTCGAGAACGTTTGGTCCTCAGTAGTATTTCCACCGGCTTGTCATTTGCTAAGAAAGGATTGGACCACTTGATGCAATTATTTGTTGTCTTATTTACTTGCACTTTATTTCCTTGTTTTATCAAAAAAAAAACTAAAAATCCGTTTGCTAAGTATATATAGAGATTTACTGTTCCAAACCACTAGTCAACACCTTCTGCTCCTTGTTGGGATCGACAATCCTATTTATAGAAAGTACTACGATACACCCCCTATACTTGTGGGTCATCAATTCTTAACCGCAAGATCATGAATACCTAGCCTACCCTGATCTTTGGGACAACAAACCACAATCCACTTAGCTAGTCGATACTGCCTTTTCTCACTATCACCTTGCCTAGAGAATCTAGATCATAAGCAATCCAATCATTTAAAGAATCCTTTTAGTAGTTGGAAGAAGGATAACATATATAGTACCATGGTACTTAGCAACGATTTAATGAGCACCAATCTTCACCCCAAGGATAACAATTTACCTTTCCAGCTGATTAACCTTGATTGTACTCTATCCTTAACAAGTTTCTATTCAACATTTATATGTCTCAAATAATGCATCAGTATGCCAAAATACCTAACTATAAACTGGCCTTAGCCATAGCCAAAAAGCTCAGCATACATATTAGCCTTGTCTTGAGCCTTACCGAAGCAAAAAATCACTCTTATGGACATTTATTTTTAGACCCAAAAGTTGCTTGAAAGGTGTATATTTACATCACCTGACCCAAAAATATACATCACCTGGACAAAATATACGTCACCAAATACATCACCTATCAGAGAGTATTTTTAGCCAATATGGTGTAAAAGTTCATTTTTATATCATCAAGCCTATTATAGGTCACGTGTTAGAGATGCTCTTATTGAGTAAAGGAACAAAGCTATTTGTGATATTGTGTTGGAATCTTTGGTACTTGACTCAGTAATATAGTTATGGTAAAGGAAACTCTATACTATTTTTAATTTGGGAGTGAATCAAAGCTAGAGTAACCTTGTTTAATGATCAAACCATACTTTTTCAAGTCAAGGTTTTCATAGGATAGATGAATTCTATTCCAGCGTTCACCGCTAACTTGATATTAGAATCCTTTAACAAGAGAAGTATATTTTTTTTGATAAAGAGAATATATTAATACCAAGATGATACCAAATATACCCAACCTCAACAACAAGATAATGTCTAGAGTGGGTTTAGACATTAAAAATGCATATAGCCAAAAAAAATAGAAGAAGAAGATAAAAATAAAACCTTGCTTCAAAGACTCGTAGAAGTAAGAGCACCACAATGGTGATGACACCTAGACTTAAAAAATATTCTCCATAAAGACGCCTCTAGAAAGGTAACATTACACAAACATCATTGTCATCTGGTCTAACCAGCATGGTCAGAACCTAGATTTACACCCTAAAGATAATCCAAACTCCAAACAATGCCTTCAACAAGGAAATGAACATGAAGCTTCCATTTATAGGTACAACCACCAAAGGCGGACTACGGGTTTTCACCTTAGAGACCGAAACCACCAAGAACAAAGTCTGCCAGTTTTGCCACCCCACTCGCCGAGAACACTACTGCAAAATGCCAATCGTATGACATGCATGCTTCTCCTAATCCGCAATGATTACTCCTTGTAAAATTCATTGGCTCTTGACATAAGCATGTGAGATGGAACCTCCAGATCTTATATGGTCTTTTTCAAACATGACTGCCATGCATGATCCCTCCTCAACACCCTGAATCTCATGGCAATGAAAGTGCCAATGCGGATCTAAGGTGAATGAGGGTCACCCTAGCATAGGACCATGATGCATTCATGCCTCCTGGGCGACTTGTAGTGGGCGTGCTTGTCCAAAGGAGGCCACGAGGTACATCGACACACCATCTTCTCTGTCGACCTTATCACAGTTGCAACCCACAATGGTGCCACCATACTTGTGCCTCTGTCCACATCCCAGCGGACCGGCATGATGCCACCTAGAGAAACAATGACAAGGCGGAGATATATAACCTGAATCACAATGAAACTATGTACGGCAGTGCTGGATCACTTCACCTCCATGGGGGACACTGGGGTGTGGTGGAGCTGCTTGGCGCGTAGTCAGTCGGGCGCTACCATGACTTCAGAATAATATGGCATCTGGTTCAAACCTCGATTTCAAAAGCCAAGGAGGACGCCCTAATGCGGCGAAGTTGCAAATCAATCGGATTGCACATGTGTCGATGATAGAACCCACCAGGAAAAGGATGAATGCCAAAAGAATAAATAAAAAAGGGGCACCCCACCTCTCTCATACGCGGGTGGCCTCTCCAGCGGCGACATGGTGAACAGGGGCAATATAGAGGTGGTTTTGGGGTGGCATCCAGGGGGATCCGGAGTCGCAGAGATGTGACCCACAAGTCGATGCTTTATTTTCGGTGTTGGAGATATGCCCTAGAGGCAAATAATAAAGGTTGTTTATTATCACATCTCATTAGTTCATAATAGTTTTATACTATGCAATAATTGTATCAATCAGAAACATTGGTACATGTGTGGTATGTAAACAAGCCAATTCCCTAATAGTCTCTATACAACAAGTTCATTGGTCAACTGATGATCAAGGTTTCCCGATCATGGACATTCATGTCAATTGACAATAAGATCATGTCATTAGATGAATGATTTTATGGACACCGTACCCAACTTAAGTATTGCAACACGATCAAGTCATATAGTTCATCGTTGCAATAGTTAGGAAGCAAAGTATCCTAATCCTTAGACCAAGAGATCGTATCTAATTACTATCATCCAAAGTTGCCTTGATTGCATCAACCGTCACACTATAACAAGGTGATCATAAAGGTGTATGTCAGGTATTCCGAAGATATGGCATTTGTATCGAGATCGGGATTTGTTCTCCTACGTGACGGGAAAGATACACTGGGCCCACTCGGTGAGATTACATCTAAGAAGCTGGAACGTATGACTAGGTCATGAGGATGGAATATCACAGGAATGAGTAAACTAGTACTTGTTGGTAACAAGATGGAACTAGGTATGTTGATACTGATGATCAGATATCGGGCAAGTCATGTATCAAAGTAACAAAGGGAAATCAGACTCAGCATTTGTGGTTCAATCGATATTAAATCATTGAATGCACATGGGTCATTATGGGTATCTAGATTCCACTGATGATTATTGATTAGAGAAGAGTATCAATCATGTCTGTGATGTTCCCAAACCGTAGGGTAACACACTTAAGGGTTCTATGACACATGAATATCATTTTGGAATCATCGGGATCACTAGAAGAAAGAGAAGAGAGAATCAAAATCATTTTGGCAAGGATTCGAAGTAGTTCGGAGTAATTCAAAATGAGTTTTGGATCATGAGAAATTGTTATATATAATTTTGATATTAATTAGTGGAATTAATGTTTGAAAAATCTAATTTAAATTTAATTTGGAAAACCTCCCTATTGGGCCACTTCTCGGAGGGAAGGGCCCATGATGGAGGGCCACAACCCTAAGGGCATGGGGGTCGACCGGCCTAGGGCCGCACGGGTATGGTGGGGCCCACTTGGCCGCGGCAACCTTCCCATGGTGCCTCCTCCTCCTTTAGTCCCACATTTCCAGCTGGCAAGTGGGTGTCTCTACCCTCCCCTTATATAGAGAGGGGACACATGGGGGAGGGAAATAATAATAATTCCTAAGGAAGTTTCTGTAGGGGTTCCCTCTCTCTCTCTCTCTGGCTCTCGTGCTTGCAGTTCCAAGAAGAACTGCACGCATGGGATATGATGTATCTCAGGTATGCCATTGCGCTGCTGGATCCCGAATTCAAAAGATCTACTTCCATAGTCTTAGATGGATCAGGGAGAATGGAAGTCGTCGTGGAGCATCGAACGTGTGAGAAACCACGAAGGTGCTGTCAGTTGTGGCACCTGGATTGTCGTGCGAGGAGCAACGTGAGTTAGAGGTCGGCTACGAGTACGACTACATCATGCACGTTAACGATTTCGGTCTACAAGGGTATATCACCGAAACCTCTCTCCGTTACAACATTAACTCATAGATATATCCTGGCATTGGTGTTGTGCTAGTCATAAAAAGTATTGTTTTTTGCTGCAAACCCCTTGATTCGGACTTGCCAAGAGAAGTATATGTTGAGGACAAAAATGAGTGATATCATATGCTGCATTTTTAGGTACGATGCTTTACCCATAGATGAAAATATGTCCCTTGCAAAAACTTAGCATGCCATCAAATGGTAATGTCTTATCGTAAAACATTCATTGTCAGGCAGACTTCCAATACTTATATTGGTTGTCCAATCCTTCCTGTTATTTGCATCCATTTTAGGATTACTTGCATTTTCCTTTTGATGGGAGGGATTGCCAAGAGTTTTTCTTTGTAAGAATTTCACCAATCTATTAATAATCACCAACCACGATACAGAGAGTGCCAAAAGTAATAAATATTACAAGTAGATCTTTGGACCACCTAACGACGATCACATACACTAGCATGAGACGAAGGTGCGCGCCTCCATCCTCGTTCCTCTACCACTGAAGCCGGGCAAAGCTGGTTGTAGGAGATCTTATTGTAGTAGACAAACAAGAAATTGTCGTGCTAAGGCCCTAAAAGACCATTGCACCAGAGGAGCAACCGTCGCCAATGATGACAATTGTAGATTGAAAGAGACTAACCTGAAATCACACCAACAAACACGAAAACTGACAAGATCAAAGGAGATCCATCAGACACATGACTCCATGCTCCTTCTGCCGGTGCTAGGTGCATCACTAGAGCGAGAATAGGATGGAGAGGAACTTATTCTAACTTCAGGATGTAGCCTTCAGTTCACCATCCTAAAAATACACCGAAAACATGCTAAACATAGAAATATGAACCCTCCCACCGGTGAGGGACCATGGTCCGTCACACCTCCAAGGGCCCAAGGCCACCAAAGGCGAAGCGTACCAGCAGTGTCACCACGAGGGTTCTGAAGCCCAAGCCTGGTTTTAGGGTAGCCACCACATGGTCGCATCTCTCGCTCCTTCCTCATGTACCGGTTCAGTAGAGGGATTACCTGGAGTTGTGTGTTAGATGATTCGTTCAAACTTCAGCACACGAAATAAATACGCGTTTGATAATCAAAGTATTGAATTGATGCACCAGCCAACTCAAGCAATGGTCCTAACTCATGGAATGGCTATGCAATATATTATATTCTCAACATTCCTTCACATCTATGCTATTTTATTCCTCACCGTGGGTTTGATATAGGCTGCAAAACCTTTTTTCTAAATACTTTATGAGTAGGGTCTTAAACTCAAGACCTCTTGGAATACCATATTGCATTGACGCACTAGCTAATTCAAGCAAAAGTACGAACTGATAAAAAGGACTAAGCAATAGAATAAATTCTTAGCACAAATTTGAGTGAAAGGTTGTCCCTGGTGGCATGATACTATCAGATGGATACCGTTTTATTTACAAAAATGTACTATCTCTATTTGAAAAAGGAAGACACATATTTTATCTAAAAGTCAAGAAAATAAAGTTTAACTAAGTTAGATAAAAATTATCAGCATCTAGAATACAAGATCTATATCATTAGATAGATCTTGTAATATACTTTCATATTATGTCTATTTTGTCTTGTAAATGTTGATTGTTTATTCTATATAAGTTTGGTCAAACTTTATACCGTTTGACCTTAGAAAAAATTGTAGGCCTTGTTTCTTCGAATGGAGACAGGGCGGATCCAGGCCCACGGTAACCTGGGCCATGGCCCGGGGCGGAGCGCTATATCTTCCTTACAATTAGTGAAAATTTTAATTGGCCCCGGGCGCAGCCCGACTGGCCCATCTTGCCTTCCTACCTGCTCGCTTGACCGACTTGTTGAGGAAACCTAGTCGCGTGTCCTCCCTGGTTTGCGAAACTCATGCGCCTGCGCCGCCAGCCGCCAACGAGGGCACATGGCAGGGGCTCGTGTTGGAGATATGCCCTAGAGGCAATAATAAATGTAGTTATTATTATATCTTTGTGTTTATGATAAATGTTTACATTCATGCTATAATAGTATTAACAAGGAAACATTGATACTTGTGTGATTTGTAAACTTAATTTGAAGTCCCTAGTATAGCCTCTATACTTCACTAGCTTGTTGGTTGATAAATGATTGTGGTTTTCCTATCATGAACATTGAGATGTTATCAACAACAAGATCATATCGTTAGGAGAATGATATGGTGGACATACTCCTATAGATAAGCGTAGCATAAAGATCAAGTCATTTCAATAGTTCAATTGCTATATGCTTTCTGATACATAGTAACCTAATTCCTTCGACCATGAGATCATGCATATCACCTTTACCGGATGGATGCTTTGATGACATCAAACACCACACCGTAACTGGGTGGCTATAAAGGTGGCATTGAGTGTTCGGAAAGTATTGGTTGAGACACATGGATCAAGAGTGGGATTTGTCCATCCATATGACGGATAGATATACTCTGGGCCCTCTCGGTGGAATGTCATCCAATTAGCTTGCAAGCATGTGACTGGCTCACAAGGGATCACATATCACGGGAACGAGAAAAGAGTACTTATCGGTAACGAGGTTGAACTAGGTATGCAGAGATACCGACGATCATAACCTCGGATAAGTAAACTATCATGAGACAAAGGGAAATTGGTATCGTATGTAAGTGGTTCATTCGATCGCAAAGTAATCGTAGAAATATGTGGGAGCCATATGAATTTCCAGATTCCTCTATTGGTTATTGTTCGGAGAAGTGTCTCGATCATGTCAGCATAATTCACGAACCGTAGGGAGACACACTTAAGGATTCGACGTTGTTTGAGTAGTTATGGTATTATGATAAAGAGACCGAATGTTGTTCGGAGTCTCAGATGGGATCCGGGATATCACGAGGTGATCCGGAATGGTCCGGAGAATAAGATTCATATAAGGAAAGTCCCGTTTCGGAGTTCGGGAATGATTCCGGTGTTTTCATCAGGAATGTTCTAGAAGGTTCCGGAATGTCCGGCACTCCGGAGGGGAAGTGGTACATGAATGTGTCATTGCATATTGGAATGATTGCATCATGTACTAAGTGTTCTCGCTGTTCCAAATAAAGGATTAAATTGAATCCTAAATTGAAAAGTCAAATAGCAAGTTTGAAAAGTCAAACGGCTAAAATTGGAAAGAGGGAAAGAGGAAGGAGAGGGAAACCGAGTTGGGGAGGAGTTCCCTCCTCCAACCGGCGGCCCACCTCCAAGCCGAGTTGGGGAGGGACTCCCCTCCCTCCCCTGGCGCGCCGGCCCCTCCACCTATATAAGGAGGGGCAGGGCTCCCTCCTCTAGACACACAAGTTCCTATCCTCTAAATCTAAACCCTAGCCATAGTCTCCGGTTTAGAGCCGTTTTGGTTTAGAGCTTCTAATTGACCTAGCCTTCGGATTAGAGCCTTCTAATTGGTGTGTCTAAACCCTAGACCACTAAAGCTCTCTCATACTCCACCATACTCGCTCCGGCTTAAGGCGAAGCCCTGCGGGATCTCCCCTCTACTTCCGGTACCACGCCGTTGTGCTGCCGGAATCGCGAGGAGAGTGCTACAACCTCCGCTGCCTGCTGGAACAAGGGAGAGGAAGGTCTTCGTCGAGTACCGAACGTGTGACCGACTGCGGGAGCACTGCCGGAACGCAGCGCCGGAAGGATCGTCTACGCGATCTTGAGATCGGGAAGAGTACGACTACATCACCCACGAGAATCCTATCTCGTTAAACACTTTGGAATCTTCGAGGGTAAGTTATTCCATCGACTCGTTGCTACAATCTAGTAGATAGATCTTGGCTTGTTTGTTTGTATGCGATAGAAATTTTTTGTTTTCCATGCTACGAAACCCTACAGTGGTATCAGAGCCGTGTCTATATGTAGATCTGTTGCACGAGTAGAACACAATGGTCATTGTGGGCGTTGATACTTTTATTGTCGATTGCTTTTTGTGTACTTTGCATCTTGCGGTATGTTGGGATGAAGCGGCCCGGGCTAACCTTACATGACATCGTTCATGAGACTTGCTCCACGCTTGACATGCAACTTGTATTGCATAAGTGGCTTTGCGGGTGCCTGTTTCTCCTAGCATAGTAAAGATCCAATTCACAACGGGTGATTAACAATACTTGTGTCAATGTTGTGGTTCATGTTCGTAAGTTAGAACGACACTTATAGAAAGCCCCAAACCACGTAAAACATGCAAATAAAGTAGAGGCGTCTAACTTTGTTTTGCAGGGGTGTGCAGTGATGTGATATGGCCATGATTGTGATTATATTTGATGTATGCAATGTTCCTTATTGTAAGTTGGCAACCGGCAGGAGCCATATGGTTGTCTTTAATTTATGTTAAGACTCGCGTGTCTATTCAAAGTAGTTGTAATAGTTGAAGCCGGTGGACGACAACCATGGAGAAGCGTCATTGACCTTGATGCAATGCCGGTGATGATGGAGATCATGTTCGTGTTTGAAGATGGAGATCGGAAGCACAAAGAAGAAAGGCCATATCATATCACATATATATTGAATTGCATGTGATGTTAATCCTTTATGCATATTGTATTGCTTAGTAGACGACGGTAGCATTATAAGATGATCCCTCATGCACATGAATTTCAAATCATAAAGTGTTCACCCTTAGTTAGCACCGTTGCTAAAGCTTGTTGTTTCGAAGCACCACGTGATGATCGGGTGTGTTAGATTCTGCAAGTGTATACAACGTGAGCAAGCCAGATTTGCTCATGCAGAAACTAAGGTTTGATCTTGACGAGCCTAGCATGTACAGACATGGTCTCGGAACACGGATCACCGAAAGGTAAAGCATGAATCATATAGTAGATATGATGAACATGACGATTGTTCGCCATTGAAACTATATCAACTCTCGTGATGATCGGTGTTGATGTAGTGGATTTGGTTTGTGTGATCACTAAAACAATGTGAGGGATGTTGTTTTGAGTGGGAGTTCACCTAGATTAAACTTTATTAATTAATTTGAACTCAATTTGTCATAAACTTAGTCTAAACTATTGCAAATATGTTGTAGATCAATGGCAGCCCCTACCATCAATTTTAATGCGTTCCTAGAGAAAGAAAAGTTGAAAAACAATGGAAGCAACTTCGCGGATTGGTTCCGCAATTTGAGGATTGTCCTCACAGCTGGTAATTTAACCTATGTGCTGGATGCACCGCTGGGTGACCCACCTGCAGATGATGCTTCCGATGAAGTAAAGAATGTTTACCTCGCTCAGAAGAATCAGTACTCCATAGTTCAGTGTGCTATCTTGTATGGTTTGAAATCGGAGCTTCAGAAAAGGTTTGAAGATTCAGACCCATATGATATTGTCGAGGATCTCAAATTGATTTTTGAGACTCATGCGGCAATTGAAAGCTATGAGGCTTCTGAAAAGTTCTTTAACTGCAAGATGGAAGAAGGCAACTCCGTCAGTGAGCATGTGCTTAAGATGTCTGGGCACGCAAACAAACTTCAAAGCTTGGGTATAGTGATTCCTAATGCTTTGGGGATTTACCGTGTCCTCCAATCACTACCACCAAGTTACAAGAACTTTGTGATGAACTACAACATGCAGAACATGAACAAGACGTTGCCAGAACTCTTTGCCATGTTGAAATCTGTAGAAGTGGAGATCAAGAAAGAGCACCAAGTGTTGTTGGTCAATAAGACCACCAAATTCAATAAAGGCAAGTCTAAGCAAAAGGGACACTTCAAGAAGGGTGGTAAGAAAGTTACCACGCCGGCGAAGAAGACCAAGGCTGGACCTAAGCCTGATACTGAGTGCTTTTACTGCAAGGGAGAAGGTCACTGGAAGCGGAATTGCCCAAAGTACTTGGCGGATTTGAAGAACAACAACATCAAGAAGAAAGGTATATCTGATATACATGTTATTGATGTGTATCTCACTAGTACTCGTAGTAGTGCCTGGGTATTTGATACTGGTTCGGTTGCTCATATTTGTAACTCGAAACAGGTGCTGCAGAATAAACGGAAGCTAGCAAAGAACGAGGTGACGATGCGCGTGGGAAATGGATCAAAGGTTGATGTGATCGCGGTCGGCACGCTACCCCTTCATCTACCATCGGGATTAGTTTTATACTTAAATAATTGTTATTTGGTGCCTGCGTTGAGCATGAACATTATATCGGGATCTTGTTTATTGCGAGACGGTTACTTGTTTAAGTCCGAGAATAATGGTTGTTCGATTTATATGAGTAATATGTTTTATGCACATGCACCTTTTATAGATGGTCTATTCTTATTGAATCTCGATAGTGGAAATACACATATCAACAACATTGAGGCTAAACGTTTGAAATCAAGCGATAATTTGACCTATATGTGGCACTGTCGTCTTGGTCACATTGGAGTGAAACGTATGAAGAAACTCCATTCCGATGGACTTCTTGAATCACTTGATTTTGAATCACTTGAAAGATGCGAAGCATGTCTGATGGGAAAAATGACTAAGACTCCATTTTCTGGTATGATGGAGCGAGCTACGGACTTATTGGAAATCATACATACTGATGTGTGTGGTCCAATGAGTGTAGCATCGCGCGGTGGTTATCGTTATGTTCTTACCTTCACGGATGACTTGAGTAGATATGGGTATATCTATGTCATGAAACATAAGTCCGAAACTTTCGAGAAGTTTAAGGAGTTTCAAAGTGAGGTAGAGAATCAACGTAACAAGAAGATTAAATTTCTACGTTCTGATCGTGGAGGTGAATATCTAAGTTACGAGTTTGGCGAGCATTTGAAGAAATGCGGAATACTTTCACAATTGACACCGCCGGGAACACCACAGCGTAATGGTGTGTCCGAACGTCGTAATCGAACTCTCTTAGATATGGTTCGTTCTATGATGTCACTTACAGATTTACCGCTATCATTTTGGGGTTATGCATTAGAAACAGCCGCATTCACTTTAAATAGGGCACCATCTAAATCCGTTGAAACGACACCGTATGAATTATGGTTTGGGAAGAAACCTAAATTGTCGTTCCTTAAAGTTTGGGGATGCGAAGCCTATGTAAAGAAGTTACAGCCGGACAAGCTTGAACCCAAAGCGGAAAAATGCGTCTTCATAGGATACTCGAAGGAAACTATTGGGTATACCTTCTATCATAGATCCGAAGGCAAAATCTTCGTTGCCAAGAATGGATCCTTTCTAGAGAAGGAATTTCTTTCGAAAGAAGTGACTGGAAGGAAAGTAGAACTCGACGAGGTTGTCGAACCTTCTCTCGAAATTGCGAGTAGCGCAGCACCGGAAGAAGTTCCTGTGGTGCCTGCACCAATTAGAGAGGGAGCTAATGATGGTGATCATGAAACTTTGGTTGAAGTTGCTACAGAGCCTCGGAGGTCAACGAGAACTCGTACCACTCCAGATTGGTATGATTCCGTTATGAATGTCATGTTGGTGGACAACACCGATGACCCCGAGACATATGAGGAAGCGATGATGAGCCCAGATTCCAATAAATGGCAAGAAGCCATGAAATCCGAGATTGGATCCATGTATGAAAACCAAGTATGGACTTTGGTGGACTTACCGGATGGCCGGAAGGCTGTCGAGAACAAATGGATTTTCAAGAAGAAAACAGATGCTGATGGTAATGTTACTGTCTATAAAGCTCGACTTGTCGCAAAAGGGTTTCGACAAATTCAAGGAGTTGACTACGATGAGACTTTCTCACCAGTAGCGAAGCTAAAGTCTGTGAGGATTATGTTAGCAATCGCTGCATATTATGATTATGAGATATGGCAGATGGATGTCAAAACAGCATTCCTCAATGGAGACATTGATGAAGAGTTGTATATGATGCAACCCAAAGGTTTTGTAGATCCTAAAGATGCTAACAAGGTATGCAAACTTCAACGGTCCATCTATGGATTGAAGCAAGCATCCCGAAGTTGGAATCAATGTTTTGATAAGGTAATCAAAAGTTTTGGTTTTATACAAACTTATGGAGAAGCTTGTATTTACAAGAAAGTGAGTGGGAGTTCTGTAGCATTCCTAATACTATATGTGGATGACATATTGTTGATTGGGAATGATGTAGACCTTCTTAATAGTGTCAAAGAATATTTGAATAATAGTTTTTCAATGAAGGATCTTGGCGAAGCAGCTTACATATTAGGCATAAAGATTTACAGAGATAGATCGAAACGCCAAATATCATTGTCATAGAGTACATATTTGGACAAAGTTCTAAAGAGGTTTGGAATGGAAGAAAGCAAGAAAGGGTTCTTGCCCATGTTGCCCAATACGACCTTGAGTAAAACTCAAAGTCCGACATCGGCAGAAGATAGAGAAAGGATGAGTAAGACTCCCTATGCCTCAGCCATTGGATCTCTAATGTATGCCATGCTATGTACTAGACCCGACATTGCATATGCTGTTAGTTTAACTAGCAGATATCAAAGTGATCCAGGAGTGGATCATTGGACAACGATCAAAAACATCCTTAAGTACTTGAGAAGAACTAAGGATATGGTTCTTTCTTATGGAGGTGATGAACAGCTCGTTGTTAATGGTTATACTGATGCTAGTTGGAACACCGATCCGGATGATTCTAAATCACAATCCGGATACGTATTTATTTTGAATGGTGCAACAGTTAGCTGGAGGAGTGCAAAGCAAAGCGTTGTGGCGAGATCTTCAACTGAATCGGAATACATGGCTGCTTCGAAGGCTTCACAAGAAGCGATATGGATGAAAGAGTTCATTACAGAGCCGGGTGTGGTTCCTAGTGCGCTGGACCCAATGTCTATCTACTGTGATAACATGGGCGCCATAGCCAATGCGCAAGAACCAAGGTCACACAAGAAGCTGAAGCACATCAAGCTACGTTTTCACGCTATTCGAGAACATATCCGGGATGGGGATATAAAGATTTGCAAAGTACACACAGATCTGAATGTGGCGGATCCGTTGACTAAACCTCTCCCGAGGGCAAAACATGACCAACACCAAACTGCCATGGGTGTTCGGTATATTACCATGTAATCTAGATTAGATGACTCTAGTGCAAGTGGAAGACTGTTGGAGATATGCCCTAGAGGCAATAATAAATGTAGTTATTATTATATCTTTGTGTTTATGATAAATGTTTACATTCATGCTATAATAGTATTAACAAGGAAACATTGATACTTGTGTGATTTGTAAACTTAATTTGAAGTCCCTAGTATAGCCTCTATACTTCACTAGCTTGTTGGTTGATAAATGATTGTGGTTTCCCTATCATGAACATTGAGATGTTATCAACAACAAGATCATATCGTTAGGAGAATGATATGGTGGACATACTCCTATAGATAAGCGTAGCATAAAGATCAAGTCATTTCAATAGTTCAATTGCTATATGCTTTCTGATACATAGTAACCTAATTCCTTCGACCATGAGATCATGCATATCACCTTTACCGGATGGATGCTTTGATGACATCAAACACCACACCGTAACTGGGTGGCTATAAAGGTGGCATTGAGTGTTCGGAAAGTATTGGTTGAGACACATGGATCAAGAGTGGGATTTGTCCATCCATATGACGGATAGATATACTCTGGGCCCTCTCGGTGGAATGTCATCCAATTAGCTTGCAAGCATATGACTGGCTCACAAGGGATCACATATCACGGGAACGAGAAAAGAGTACTTATCGGTAACGAGGTTGAACTAGGTATGCAGAGATACCGACGATCATAACCTCGGATAAGTAAACTATCGTGAGACAAAGGGAAATTGGTATCGTATGTAAGTGGTTCATTCGATCGCAAAGTAATCGTAGAAATATGTGGGAGCCATATGAATTTCCATATTCCTCTATTGGTTATTGTTCGGAGAAGTGTCTCGATCATGTCTGCATAATTCACGAACCGTAGGGAGACACACTTAAGGATTCGACGTTGTTTGAGTAGTTATGGTATTATGAGAAAGAGACCAAATGTTGTTCGGAGTCTCGGATGGGATCCGGGATATCACGAGGTGATCCGGAATGGTCCGGAGAATAAGATTCATATAAGGAAAGTCCCGTTTCGGAGTTCGGGAATGATTCCGGTGTTTTCATCAGGAATGTTCTAGAAGGTTCCGGAATGTCCGGCACTCCGGAGGGGAAGTGGTACATGAATGTGTCATTGCATATTGGAATGATTGCATCATGTACTAAGTGTTCTCGCTGTTCCAAATAAAGGATTAAATTGAATCCTAAATTGAAAAGTCAAATAGCAAGTTTGAAAAGTCAAACGGCTAAAATTGGAAAGAGGGAAAGAGGAAGGAGAGGGAAACCGAGTTGGGGAGGAGTTCCCTCCTCCAACCGGCGGCCCACCTCCAAGCCGAGTTGGGGAGGGACTCCCCTCCCTCCCCTGGCGCGCCGGCCCCTCCACCTATATAAGGAGGGGCAGGGCTCCCTCCTCTAGACACACAAGTTCCTATCCTCTAAATCTAAACCCTAGCCATAGTCTCCGGTTTAGAGCCGTTTTGGTTTAGAGCTTCTAATTGCCCTAGCCTTCGGATTAGAGCCTTCTAATTGGTGTGTCTAAACCCTAGACCACTAAAGCTCTCTCATACTCCACCATACTCGCTCCGGCTTAAGGCGAAGCCCTGCGGGATCTCCCCTCTACTTCCGGTACCACGCCGTTGTGCTGCCGGAATCGCGAGGAGAGTGCTACAACCTCTGCTGCCTGCTGGAACAAGGGAGAGGAAGGTCTTCGTCGAGTACCGAACGTGTGACCGACTGCGGGAGCGCTGCCGGAACGCAGCGCCGGAAGGATCGTCTACGCGATCTTGAGATCGGGAAGAGTACGACTACATCACCCACGAGAATCCGCTCTCGTTAAACACTTTGGAATCTTCGAGGGTAAGTTATTCCATCGACTCGTTGCTACAATCTAGTAGATAGATCTTGGCTTGTTTGTTTGTATGCGATAGAAATTTTTTGTTTTCCATGCTACGAAACCCTACAGCTCGGCCATGCCACGACGCGCCTGCGCCGCCAGCCTCCAGCGAGGGCACAAGGCAAGGGCTCGGCCACTCTGCGACACGCCATGCCGGCCGCCCATCCCCTACCTCCTATACAGGTTCTTCTTCCCGTTCGCTGGAACCCTACGGTTTCCGGTCTCCCCTGTCCCCTATTGCCCTTACCCCGTGCGTCTTGCGTTGACGTATGCGGGTCTGCCCCTCTGGTCGTCTCCCCATGTCCGTCTTTGGTCGTCGCAGGGCCGTAAGTCCCTGTTTTCCATGCCTCGCCGACCCTGCCTGCCGCCGCCTCTGGTTCCTGCTGTAGCTAGATAATTACATTATTACTCGAAATTTGAGTTGTCATTCAGCTAGCTAATTGAATTGGGTACTGATTGGAATTTGACTCATTTGGAGAATTTGATTTTATTGTTTGTAATTGATTTAATATTGTAGGAACAAAAGATGAAAAGATTTTATCCATCCATCTCGAAATGGAATCAATCAACAAATGTGATGAATTATAGCATGGTTTGCTATATTCAGCCAGATGTATTTCACTCTATTAGTGATGATGATATTGTATATCATTTTCAAGCATATAGTTCAAGTAGAGGAGTTTACCTCTTTATTTTGGTAAGTTCTCATATTTATATCAATGATTGAACATTTTATTTCACATTTGTGTCGTTTCTTATGAAATATTCTTTATTTCTTGGAGGTATTGGTTCTTCTACTATTGATGAGGTTATGGGAGGCTTAGACGAACTAACACTACTAGGAAAAACGCTACCAGTGGCGCACCAAATTAGAATTCTGTGGCGCATATGGGTGTCGCCACTAAATCCTCGCCACTAAAATTTAAATTCTGTGGCGCATATACATATGCGCCACAGAATTCTCAACATTCTGTGGCGCATATGGCATATGCGCCATAGAATTCTCAACATTCTGTGGCGCATATGGCATATGCGCCACAGAATTTTGTCCCAAGTTCTATGGCGCATATGGCATATGCGCCACAGAATTATGTCCCAAATTCTATGGCGCATATGCCATATGCTCCGCAAAATCTTTTTTTTTTCAGAATTTCTAAATTTTCACAATTCAGTACAAATACAGGTATATTATAAGAAATACACCTAAATTTGGCAGAAATACACAGAAAAGTTGCACATAGCAGTACAAATGTTCCAGTTCACATATAATACATCAACAAGCACAAATGTTCACAAGTGTTCATCAATCACATATTAGACACATATTAGAACCGAATAAGTGTGTACATTTCACAAGTGTTCATCTCACTCACATAACTTAATTACAACCGCGTGATGTTGTCACCACCTACTACCTTAAAACAGAATATATAGTACACCGTAACCGCGATGCCGGTGAGGAGGAGCGACATCAAGATCTTCGTCCGGTTCATCTTCCATACGTGTCTCCTCCACTTGGCCACCGCCTCCTCTCTAGTCGCGTATCCCTTGTAGCTATTGCCGCTGAACTTGTCCACTTGTTGGTGGCAGTCCACCCACTCCTCGTACACACCTGGAACCCGACCCTTGTACACAACATACGCCGGCATCTCTATTGACAAGGCATATTAGTACATCATGCAAATATATATGTTGATAAATATTAGAGCAACGCATTCATAAACTTAAAATAATGCATCGATGACAATGAAAGAAACACGACAACATGTCCGACACAATAAAAACGACCATGGTTATTACACGACACAATAACAACGACGGTTTCAAGCTAGGCAAGATAAGTTACGTTTTTCGACACACACACTACATGTGTCCACCGATACACACGCTCTCTCAGTCAAGTAGCCTTCTCCTAAGAGGGCGTCGGGAACGGCTTGTACATGTCTTTCGTCGTCCACGTCCTGAAGTCACCCTGCGCCTTGAGGCGAGCTTCGATCTCCCTCTTGGTGAACTGCCTGGGCTGGTGAAAGAGCCCACCAGTTGTGTTGACTTGTTCCACGATGATATGTGATAGCTTCACCTGCGTATCATGGAAGTCTTCCATGAGATCGGAGTCATTGATCCCATGCAACTTTTGTGCCCATCCTCGGAGAGAAGATGGCAACGTTAGCATCTCGCCATCCCGGACAAACCGTTTGAGGTGATGGCAAACGTAGAAGGCCTCCTTCACGCTGCTAGATGGCTGCTTGACGCAGGGGAACTCGCACACGTTCTTGAACTTGTGTAAGCCATTGTCCTTGTAAGCCTCCCCCTTATAGTCGAAGGGGCCTCCCTGTTTGGCATAGCCCTCGATAGCATCATCCAAAACGCTCTTTACTCTGGCGTAGTTCTTCCTCCTCGCACTCCCCGAGTCGAAGTAGGTGGCAAGCGAATACCTCGTGGAGAGGACGATGAGCGTGCAGTACTTGTCTCTGCGGGCAACACACAATGTGGAACGAGATGTTGGAAAAGAGCAATGGAAAGAAATATTTATGTGTTACGACGGCGGTAGGAGGATGTGTACACTTACTTGGGAAAGAAAGGCACAAGGATGTTGTCCTTCCTCTTGCTTTCCATCAATAGATTCTGAAGGTAGGACTTTGCCCGGGCCCGGGTCCTTGTTCCTTCTTCTAGCTAACTATCCCGCATGTAGTAGGGATCCGCTATCGCGATGAACGGGGTTTGCTCTCTCTTGAACTTCATCGCCATATTGAGCGCGAATAGGCGAAGCAAGTTATAGTCCAGCCGTCTCGAGTGGAATAGCTTGAAGATGTCCTCATAGGCTATGAAGAACACATCCGCGGGGGCATCGGTGACGAAGCCCATGTCCTCCGGCACCTTGATGGTGAACACCGGGTAATTCGGGTTATTGTCCTTGAGAAGGAGTCCCTCTAGTGTCCGGATACCTTCATGCAAACTCATCATAGCTCCCGAAGCCAGGTGGCGCAGCTCCCGAAGCCAGATGGCACAGTTCCAGAGGCACTCTGGTCAAGCCATCCTGACGTGGTGGTACAACATTGTCCCGGTAACGGATCAGAGCGGGATGGCTCGCAGCCTTGTCCTTGTTCCTGTTCGGCCTCTTCCTCACCCTCTTCCTCTTCTCATCAGCAGTGTCCTCAACTGGCGATGCTATCCCCTCACCTGCCATCCTGTGGAGTGTGTCAGGGCTGAAAATGATTCCGGCCGGTGGAGGTTGTGTCTCGGCGGTCGGAGGCATCTCCTGAGAAAACCCACGGAAGACCAGGCGCTTCTTGGTATGGGTAGCTTGATCGCGGAATGATGGTTCTTCATCGAGAGGAGGCATGAACGGTCCTTTGCCGGCGCCGGTGTTGACGAAGGCATTGACGTCAATCGGTTCATCATCATCATCCACCTCGATGTTGGCGTCAAAGGCCGCCATGTCCACGTCGTCCTGGGGTGGTGGCGATGGCGGTTGCGGTGCCACGACCTTGCCTTTAGGCGGGGGTGATGGCGGTCGAGGAGCAACCACGCCCTTGGATTCTTGTGGCGCCGGTGCAGACGCTCCCAATAAGACTCTCTGGCGACGGCTTGTGGTGGCGGCGACGACGACCGGTGCAGCAGGAGGCTTCGTCCTTGGCGGCCGAACGATCGAGGTGGCGCCAGTGGAGCGAGACCCAATACGAATCTGGGTCTTTGGCCAAATCATGGGATAGCCATGGCAACCTTCCAGGGTCAGGTGCTCGTCGGCTCCCGTAGGTTGCATGGGAGGGTCCATGTCTTCGCACCCCCCAACACCCGACCCAACTCGACGCGCATCACGGCATCATCCATGGGCTTGCAGTGCATCGTGCGGTTCGCCGGTTGTATTAGCTTGCCTGTGGCAACATCCTTCAACTCGCCGCCGGGCACCTTATGCAGGAGCACGCACGGAGTGTCTTGAGGCATATAGATATACATCATGAGATGGTAGCCAATCAAAGGCATTAAGTAGAGCACACTGACTAACTACTTATTTTACCTTGGTAAGGGCGCCGAGCTCGGCTAATGTTGAGACACGGCCGGCCGGCGGCTGATCCTTGTTCTTCTCCGGCTCGGGTGCATTAGGAAGCACCGCCAGCTGCTGCGCCTTGGTAGTCTCGGTAGGAGGGGGCAGCTCCGGCGCATCCAACTCCATCGTCTGCGCTGCGGGCATGGAGGGCGGCGGGGTAACCATGTCCGGCGACACTTGGTGGCTCGAGGTGCTGCCGCCAGCGTTGGGCACTTGTATCGGCCCCACCTGACCGTCTGCATTCCATTTTGCTACCCCCTCCATCAGCCGAGGGGGTAGCATCTCGAGGAGCTTCTGCTGCACTCGTTCACCTTGTCCTGGCCCACCTTACTGGCCTCCAAATACGCGATCTTCCGCTTTAGCTCTTCCTTCTCGGCTTGATCCTGAGCCGTCGACTGGGTCCGCCTCTCCTTTCTCTTCTTGGCTTCCTCATTGTAGTACTCGCGGAACTTTGTGCTCGTACCAAAGCCAGAGATACGGCCAGCTGACGTGGGCGGGTTGGACTTCTGCCTCCCCTTGTAGGCGTTGGTCGCCCTGTTGAAAACCGTGTCCCATGGCTCCGTCGAGCCCTGGGACGACGAGTCCAGCGCCTCATGCAGCCTTGATTTCAGCGTCCTGCTGACAAGGAAAGGTGAACCCACATTTAGGAACTTGCCTTCATTATTCAAAATGAAAGAAAATGGACCGTGGGTAAATTACTTACCAGCTTCTCCTCAAACTTTCTCACATCGTCATCGTCGGTGAAGAATTCCATGGTATCCTTGTCCAGATAGTAGCGGGCCCGGACAAAGTTCCAGGTCTGCTCGTCCGTGATTTTTAAAAATGGGTTTTCTTTCCCGAGACGCTCAACCTCGGCGTCCTCCCATGCCCATATGGCCTTCTTTCCCCTATAACCGTCGCTTCCACATCGGTGGTTACCTATGTTCTGTTCCCGCATTTGCCGACCCCACTCCATCCATTCCTTCAAATCGTCAGTCTTGATCTCCTCCTTGAATATCTTGAACTCGTCTTCGTTGATCATGGGCTCACCCTTCTTGATCTTCTCCCAGCTTTCCTTTTTCGTGATCTTGTTCCTCACTCGGGTTCTCCAGCTGCTCAAGGCATTGGCCATCTTTGTGATGGCTAACCTGTTCACCTTATTGGACGGGTCCAGTTTGTCGGTGTACGGGGCCGGGAACTTGTACCGTCGGTGAAGCTTCTTAATGCAGTTTGCCACCAACCGCTCATTCGCTTCACTTCTCAGGTGCTTCGTGTTGATCGACATGCTTTCTCGGACGATGCACCCGATTTGCATGCCGTACCCGGCGGCAACATCCGGAGGCTCTAACGGTTGGCCACTTTCTGAGACCAGAGTGATCTCGTCGGTGGTGTCGGTGAGCTTTTGCAGCTTCCGATCCTTCCTCGGCTTCTTCTTCTTAAGACAAGGGTTGCTGCTACCGCCATCCGTCGTGCGGTCCCCGCCATCGGTCGTGCGGCCTCCACCATCGGAGGTGGTTGCATCCTCCTCCTCGGATCCATCTATCCGGTAGTCCTCGTCCCCCTCTTGCTCATCATCCCCATCGTGGACCGCAGAAGCTGCCACGTCCTCATGCAGAGACTCCGCCGCCTCGTACTGCGACGCCACCTCCTAGAAAGTGAGGTTCACCGCTCTAGCTTGGTCTTCGACGCTCATGGCGGCCTTAGAAGTGCCGGACCCATCGGCGACCGACATGTTTGCACACTTCTAAACAAATTAAACTAAGTTAGTATTAATTAGTGTCGACAATATTTAAAATGAGATGCCCATTTCTTGCAAAGTGTCGATTCACTTCCACTTCAGTCGAGAAATGGGGCTCATATGTCAAAAAATTACGAAGTGTCCGACCGAAAATTTCGGCATGACCTTTGCTATTTTTTGACATATGAGCCCCATTTCTCGACCGAAATGGATCGAAATCAACATTTCAGGAGAAATGGGTAGCTCGGATAATTTCCCTGCAAACATTCCACATACAAAAAAGTACAAATAGTGCTCCACAACTACATATGGTGCTCTAGATTTCAAAAAAGCACAAATAGTCTGTACCAAACTATTTACATTGACACCCTGATCTCTTTACATTGACACCCATGCTCAAAATACATTGACACCATGATCTCTTTACAACCTGGGGAACTTGATGGCTAAAGGTACATCCTGTAGCTAAAAATCATCCCAAAAATTTAGTTTGCCATAATTTTTGAATCTGCGTGCATTGTAGATGGGGAAAAGGAAAAGGGGCATACAATTCATTCTGTTATATGACTTGCAGCTCAAAATGAACAACAACAGAAGCACTTGATGTTTTATGTTGCGTAAAATATTGCAACTTTTCTGTCTTTCTCTTCTATTATTTATACAAAGTCTAAAACTGAAAACGAGAGTGTGTCCGAGCTACATGGTCGTGCCATCCCATGCCCACTCTGTTATTTACTTACGTGGTGTTTCTATCAACCTGATCACGCCTAGATCGAAATAAGAAAATACACCTAGATCGAAATAAGAAAAAGGACAGAAGGGTTTGGCAGATGGTCAGGAAGCAAACATGTCCGTGGAGGGACTTTGAAAAAAATGGCTGTGAGGAGGATGATCAAAAAGTATAGGCTCATGCCTGTCGTTGAACTGATCTTCGGATGATCTCTTTATTTGCTCTTATGTGCCCATTGCCGTTTAAACCTAGAGGGATCATGTGATCTGTCGTTGAACCCTACACCTACACCATATCAACTGAACCATAACTGAACCCTAACTGAACCTCTGAACCCTAACTGAACCTCTGAGAGGAAGAGAGAGGGAGAGAGGGAGAGAGCTGAACCCTAACGGAACCTCTGGTAGCCGGCAATTGACAACAAATGTCAACAATTCCTAGAAATTGCCTACTCTCAACCATACTCTGAATCCTAATCAGAATGGATGCAGCGAGGGGGGAAAGAGCGAGAGAGGGAGAGAAGGGGAGAGGGGAGAGGGCGACGCTCACCTCCGAGACAAGGACGACGACGAGCGCACGGATGATGATGGCCTTCTCCTTCACGGACTACGCGGTGGCCTCCTCCTCCTCGAACGTGCGGCGGTCTCCTCCTCCTCCACAACCTCCTCCTCCTCCCAAAATTTCCTCCTCCTGGTGCTCTGCGTGGGGTCACGGCAAGGTCACCTGCGCGGGGTCACGGTGAGGTCAGCGTGGACAGACGGCAGGGAAGAAGGAGGAGAGGGCCGGGGGTCACCTGCGGAGTGGTTGTGGTGATGGTGGACGGCGGGCGTGGCACAGCGGCACAGCGGGGCAAGCGCGGCGCGGCGGCGAGATCGGCGGCGCGACGGCGAGATCGAGCGTGGCGGCACGGCTAGTAGCTAGGGTTTAGGGGGAAAGTGAAGAGGGAAGAAGCGCCGCGCGGATCAAAACGGCCAAGTCACAGAATTCTATGGCGCATCTGTTAGATATGCGCCACAGAATTTTTACCAAAACGGCCAAGTCACGGAATTCTGTGGCGCATCTGTTAGATATGTGCCACAGAATTTTTACCAAAACTGCCAAGTCACAAAATTTTTATTGATGGTACAAATAACGCTCGTTGCACATATGTGACATCAAACACAACTCACTGCATTGGTTCAGAGCTTGCTCCACCACATTGATGCCCCAGGTTCGATTCCTGGTGGCCCCAATTTTTTTTATTTTATTTTATAATATTTTAAGGATTGTAAATATATATATTTAAGGAGAACTAATATATTTTACTATTAAAAACAAGAATTAATATATTTGCGTATTAAGGATGGTAATAATATATTATATATGCTTGTCACACACACACCAATATATCCGCATGCATTAATTAGTACAAAAAAAAGGCGTCAAAAACCGCTAAGTCGGCTCCGAGGTAGCGCTAGTGTCTCTTCACAACAACTTTCTTGCCCTTCTTCTTTGCGGTAGAATACTTTAGGCAGGCCACCTTGAGATTTATTCTCGTGTATGGGCAACCTTTAGCCGGTAGGGTGGTCTTCCTTCTTACTTTAGCATAAGTAGTAGGCTTGTCGAAGTACTTGTCGAATTCCTCTTCGATCTTGGGATCGCCGTTCTTGTCGATGTCTTGCTTGTTGGCAGGTCCTTCGATTCCGATGATGCTCCTCTTGCCCCTCCTCACGACAACACGACTTGGCTTTGCCAGGTCGGTAATGAAGAAGCATTGATCAACTTGGCTAGCGAGCACCCATGGCTCATTTTTGTGGAGGCGTTCTTTGATTTTGCATCGGGTATAACCATGGCGGTGAAAAACCGGCCATCTTTTTCAACACTCTTGGCCCATCTGACACGAAACATTGGCACCATCACTCCGCAGTAGTCGAGTTCCCATATCTCCTCGATCCTTCCGTAGAATCTTTCCTTGACATCAGTCTCGTCATCGGCGTATGATAGCATAGTTACTCCTGAGTTTTGGTATTCACTATTCTTCTCCTTCTCCTCGGTGTAGAATCTGTAGCCATTGATGTCGTATGTCTGATAGGTCCTAATGTTGCGCCCGGGGCCCTGTGAGAGTGAGAATATGAGTTTCTGATCTTCAGTATAAGGCGTCGGCATGGGAGTTTCCAGTAGCCTTTTCTTGAACCACCCCGTGAAGCTGGCGTTGTGCTCTCTGGTTACGTATCCCTTCTTCCTTGTCTTGCCCAGGTTATTAGCGAGCTTCTGCTCGATTAAGGTTTTGTGCTCATCCACCCAGGGGCCGACCAACTCTATGTGTTGTAGCGCGACTCGGTTTGCCCTGTCAAAGTCAGCGCATTCGAGTTCGATGCCGACATGGAGTGCGCGGTAGCCCTCGCGGTGACCAAATCCAGTGAGCCTCCCTAGGTGCTTCCTGGTGGGCAGACTGACATCCTGGTTCTCGATGCTTAGGTAGTTCTGGCAGAAGGATATACACTCGTAGGTCAGAAAGCCCTTGGCTATGCTTCCATATGTACGGGACCTATTGCGAACGAATCCTTTGATGACACCGTTCAGCCTTTCAAACGGTATCGTGTTGTGCAGGAATGCCGACCCGAGATGGAAGATGTCATCTACGACATGGACAAGCAGATGTACCATGATATCGAAGAACGCGGGAGGGAAGTAAATCTCGAGCTCACATAGTATCTCGATGATCTCTTCCTGTAGCTTGTCGAGCTGCTTCACGCCGATAGACTTCCTAGAGATGACGTCGAAGAAGTTGCAGAGGCCAAATAGCGTCTCACGGACGTGCTCGTCCATTATCCCTCGGATCGCAATGGGGAGTATTTGCGTCATCAGCACGTGACAGTCGTGAGACTTCATCCCGCTGAACCTCTTCTTCGCTACGTCCAGATATATACTTATCTTCCTAGAGTATCCATGCGGAACCTTGACTCCTATGAGGCAACTAAAAAACCTATGGAGCTCCTCCTTGCTCAGTGTAAAGTATGCAGCTTTAAGCACCACCCCATTCTTCTAAGCCCTTTTGCGGCGACCCTGGGTCCCTTCCGTTTGTTCATCGTCATCGCCGGCATCGTCACTATTGGGGTACTGAAGTTCCTTCTTAATGCCAAGCAATTTCAGATCGCTTCTTGCTTTCGGCCCATCCTTGGTCCTATCCGGCATGTTCATCAGAGTGCCGAGCAGGCTCTCGGTAACGTTCTTCGTGATGTGCATCATATCGAGGCTATGGGGCGTGTGGAGGACCTTCCAGTAAGGCAGGTCCCAGAAAACAGACCTCGCCTTCCATACTCCATGCAACGGTGGCGGCTGTTCCCTCGGCCGCTTCTTTCCCGGCGCAGGGCACTCTTCCCAATTGTCTAGAAGCTCCTTGATTTCTTCGCCGCTCAAAGGTCGTGGGGCATTATCAAGCTCGTCTTTGCCATTGAACAGGTCTCCGCATTTTCTCCATGGGTGATCCTTGCGGAGCCACATTCGAGTCCTTTGGAACACGGTTTTCGAAGACCCGGGATCCCTCGGCAGCTGCAGATGCGGGGTCTTGTCCATGCACCTAACACATGCACAGAATCCATGGTTCACCTGGCACGCTACATATCCGTAACCAGGATAGTCATGCACCATCGTGAGCAACGCGGCTCTCAGGTCGAAATAATCTCCAGTGTAGGCATCCCACGTACGTGCCGGCGTCTCCTACAACGTCGCTAACTCCTCTTTCAGGATCCCGAGATACAGATGCATGTCGACACCTGTTTTTTTGGCCCCTGGATAAGGATACTCATGTGTACATACCGCTGCTTCGTGCACAGCCAGGGGGGAGGTTGTACGGCCATACAAACACGGGCCAGGTGTTGTGCGTGCTACTCTGGTTGCCAAAGGGATTGAGTCCGTCGATGCTCATGCCCAGCCTGACGTTCCTTGGATCGAGCCCGAACTCATCTTGGAATTCGATGTCTAGCTCATTCCACTGTCTAGCGTCCGCGTGGTGTGTTAGGATCTTGCCCTTCTCCGGATCATCTTCCGGCTTCTCCCTCTTCGCGTGCCATTGCATGAGCTCTGCTTCCTTAGGGTCTACGAAATACCGCTGCAGACGAGAAGTGATAGGAAAGTACCACACCACTTTTTGGGGAACTTTCTTGTTCCCTCTCTTGTACCGTCCCTGACCGCACACTGGGCATGAGGTTCTATCCTTGTACTGGTTCCGATAAAGTGCGCAGTCGTTGATGCATGCGTGGTACTTCATGTACGACATGTCCAGTGGGCAAACTACTTTCCTCGCCTCCTCGATACTTGTTGGCAGTGTGTTGTCCTTGGGAAGACGAGCGTACCAGAATTTCATGTGAGCGTTGAAGCTAGTGTCGGTCCATTTGTGCTCCGCCTTCATCTCCAAAGCCTTCAGCGTTACACTCAAGCGTGTATCCTCGGGCCGGCACCCAAGATACAATGGAGTCCTCCTGTCTACTTCCATCTGTGCCAGCTTGGCTTTCTCTCTGGCTGTAGCTTTCGTGTTGGTCGTCTGCTTGAGGAGAATTTCTTGAAGATGAGGGTCCCGCAAGGCCGAAGTTAGCGTAGTGTCCGTGCTCCCTTCTTCTCCGCCACCACCACCATCTGCTCTGGCATCATATCCTTCATGATGATCGTGTCCGTCGGTATCTCCTTCTTCATGATGATCATCATGTTCTCCTTCGTCATGATGACCATGTTCGGGAGACCCTTCGTCTTCTCCCCCGCCCCCGGCCTCTTCTTCATCATGGCCACCGCCATCTGCCGGCGGCTCATTCACTAAGAAGCCGGGCATGAAACCACGCGTGAAAAGGTAAGACTCCAGTTGTCCGGAATCAAGGTTGATCCACTTCCGGTGTTTGCACGTTCGGCACGGACATCTTATCTTCGTCATGTTGTTCTGAACCATATCGGCCACCGCGTCAACCTTGTATCTAACCACCCAACGTTCGCTCATATGGATGACCATGGTCGCCTGCGCGTGAACATAGACCAAATTAAAGAGAGAGTGTTATAACCATGCACACACACACATGAAGCGCACACATATATGCATGATCGCCGAAAAATTTCGGCATGACCTACCCTAAAAGTAGGACGTATGGCTAGTGCAGAAATTTGCCGAAATGGACGTGTATCAACATTTCGGCAAACCTCCATGCACCCGGCGCCAGCAACATGCATTCAAGCACAACACAAAGCTCCTCGAGAAGCAAGCATGCATGCATTCATCAAACACAACACAAAGCAAACGAACATCGTCTCGCCATCGCACACCGCCCGCGGGACCAATCTTCGCCTACAAATCATCCATATATATACATGCATGCTCCGAGACCCGCCGGCCACACAAAACATGCATCACACACAAGTACCCATGCACACCTCACAAATCCACAACCATAGGCATAGCGGTGGAGGAGCAAAGTATGGGTAGGTGTAGTACCTTTACAAAGTAGGAGTAGCTTCCCTCACAAGTACATAAACCAAAGTAGGTCTAGCTATCAACAATGGAGGTGAGTATGAGCAAAATGGAGTGGGAGGGAGGAGAGGGACGAGCTAGTTGGAGGAGGGGAAGAAGGGAAAGGGTGGTGGTAGGTAGGAGGGGATGCCACCTTTTTTTAGATCTGTTTCGCATATTCTGTGGCGCATATGGCTATATGCGTCACAGAAAGTGCGAATTCTGTGGCGCATATGCTGTATGCGCCACAGAATTGCATGAATTATGTGGCCCATGTGTTGGGTCAGGCCCACATGGGGCCCACAGAAAGTGAGCATTCTGTGGCGCATATAGCCATATGCGTCACAGAATTGCATGAATTCTATAGAGCATTTCTTATATGCGTCACAGAATTAATTTTAGTGGAACATTTTCCCTATATGCGTCACAGAATTAAAATCTACCTATAATCGTTTTCCTAGTAGTGTAACCAAATGATTTGGTATTCTTTTTGTATTTTGTACTACTATTTCTATCTTTAGCCATCTCTTATGTACGCTTTTGGATGTTAACCGTGGATTTAAAAATATGTACTCATGTTTGTTAGTGTACCAAATTATCTTTGTAGTTACAAGAATTTTTTTATTAGATTTTTGTACGCGTAGTTTTTGGCCCGGGTCATACTCCATTCCTGAATCCGCCACTGAATGGAATGGAGGTACTGTATACCAGCACATACACTGTAATCTAAAAGCTGTGATTTTTTGTGAACTAGCGACTTGGGAAGACCACATCATATTTCTTGGGGTGGTGGACACGTACGTCATACGTACTGTCGAGTTATTACTATGCAAGGTTCTCAGGTGTAAATGGGCTCCTACTTCGGTTGATCGGTGTGAATTGAGCTGTCTCTATCGATGACACGCTCCGATTGTTGTGCTTACTCGATAGGATTGTTGGAGCAGACTCAGAGCACTGCAATTTCGTTTTCTACCGAAAGCACAGGTATCTCCTAGAAAGAAAACAGCATTTATCTTCAGTAGGAGTATGATTCATCCATACACATCATCATAAGCTAGCAACCGTAACGTAAGTCCGTATTTCCTGCTTATTAACTCCATTAATCATTTCAAAAAAAGTTAACTCCATTAATCACACCGCATGCAGGGCGTTCTCACCACCAGCAAGTACTCCCTCCGTCCCGGTTTAAAGGACACAATTTGCAATTCTCTAGGCCCTAGGTGTCATCTAATTGGTCCATTTAATGGCATTGAGTAGAACATGCATGAGGAAAAAAAGAATTAGAAAAGCATTCACATTTGTTCACACATGTGTATACAAGCATTTTGTTCTTTTCACACGGGAATAATTACAGGAATTAAATGTTTTTGTGTCTAAATATTTTGGGATTGCATGGTTTGCAAATTGTGTCCTTTAAACTGGGACGGAGGGAGTAAGCCATCCACCTCGTAAATCCGTGCATTAATTTTCTGCTCATTAAACTCCGCACAATTAATAGATACTACTCCACACAATTAATTAATAGATAATTAATTTTCTGCTCATTAACTCCACACAATGCCAGCAGGGTTCACACCCCAGCCGAGGAAACGCAAGGCGTTTCTTACCGCGCCGGCCATCTAGCGAGGCAGCCAGCCAGAGTCCCGTCGTCCTCACGCTCTCTGCGTGAAGGTGAAGGCGCCTCACACAAACGGGCCTCCCGAACTGACCCGCTCGCGGTGCAACCGCATGCGCCCGGGGACCGGCAGATAACCGGCGTTTTTCATCACGCGCGCCGGCGCATAAATCACCCCTCGCTCGTTCGGCAGGTGCCCAAAGAGCAGCAAGAAGCCACACACACACACACACATCTCCCTCCTTCCCATGCGTGCGTGGTAGCTTCTGCCTGCTTCTGGTGTGCCCAGATTGCGCAATGATGGTGCGTGTCCGGCCGTGCGATCCATCCCGGTTTGCTGCATTGATTGATGGTAGCTTCGATCGTGTGGTGAGATTAATTAATTCGTGTTTTTTATAATTTGATGTAGGCGCAGCCGCAGCTGGAGAAGAAGCTGCTGCCGCGGGGGAGGACGCCCCTGACGGCGAAGGCCGTGCTCGCGCTCTGCGTGGCGAGCTTCGCCGTGGGGCTGCTGCTCAGCGGCCGTGTCTCGCTTCTGCCCTCGGCGTCGGCGCCGGGCAAGGTGAAGACGACCTCTGCTTCTGGATGCGACGACAGCCTTGCTGTAAGTGTTGCCCGTGCATCGATCAAAGCCTACTCTCTCCGTAGTTCTGCCCGTGCATCGATCTGTTGCTCTGTGCTAACTGCATCGTCTTCTTTGCTCTGAACTAATTCTGCCAGAAGCTAGATGGGGAGAGCCATGATCCCAAGGGTATCATGAACGAGGTGTCCAGGACGCATCACGCGATTCGGTAAGCATTTCTTCCTCGAACCTGTGCATGAAATTGATCGTGCCAAACGCATGCGGTCCACGTGAATCGGACGCATCCCGTGCGAGCGACGAGCCAAGGATATGCTCTGATGAGTCCGTGCATGCTTCCCTATGTACAGGTCACTGGACAAGGCGGTGTCTACGCTGGAGATGGAGCTGGCGGTGGAGCGCGCGAGGAGCGGCGGCGGCACCGGCGGCGCCGCCTCGACCAAGGCCCCGCAGAAGGCCTCCGTGGTGATCGGCATCAACACGGCCTTCAGCAGCAAGAAGCGCCGCGACTCCCTCCGCGAGACCTGGGTCCCCACAGGTAACATACACATACACGCATCGATCCCGCATCAACCGGCACCGGCCGGTGCGCAACGCGACGAATTCCCATCGTATGTACGTGCAGGGGAGAAGCTGAGGAGGCTTGAGAAGGAGAAGGGTATCGTGATCCGGTTCGTGATCGGGCGCAGCGGGGCGGCAGGCGGCGGGCCGGCGGACCGCGCCATCGACGCGGAGGAGGCGGAGAACAAGGACTTCATGCGGCTGGACCACGTGGAGGGGTACCTCGAGCTGTCCTCCAAGACCAGGATCTACTTCGCCACCGCCGTCGCCACCTGGGACGCCGACTTCTACGTCAAGGTCGACGACGACGTCCATGTCAACCTCGGTACGTACGCGTGAGACAGCTAGCTAGCTGCTGCATGCCAGTCATCTTTTTTATTTGTTGTAATTTCCTGATCGAGTTGCCCGTCTGTGATGATCTTATTTGCAGGGATGCTGAGTACCAGGCTGGCCAAGTACAGGGCGCGGCCGAGGGTGTACGTCGGCTGCATGAAGTCCGGGCCTGTTCTGTCACAAAGGTAATTAAGCGTGAGGGAAATCATGCCAGAATAAACTCACACCCAAATGGCCCGATCTGAAAAGTTCTGTACACTGATTATTCCTGGTCCATCATGCATGTTCCGGTTCGCAGAGGAGTGAAGTACCACGAGCCGGAGTACTGGAAGTTCGGGGACGTCGGGAACAAGTACTTCCGCCACGCCACGGGCCAGATCTACGCCGTCTCCAAGGACCTCGCCGCCTACATCTCCGTCAACCAGTAAGCACCAACCCCGGCCGGCACGTTTGGGTTTCTTATTTTAGATCGTAAAATTCGTGCCGTGCGATAGCAATCTGAATCTGACGATGTTTCTTCAGGCCGATCCTGCACAGGTACGCGAACGAGGACGTCTCGCTGGGCGCGTGGCTGATCGGGCTGGAGGTGGAGCACGTCGACGACCGGAGCATGTGCTGCGCGACGCCTCCAGGTCTGGCCAAAAACCCATGCTTGTCAGAGCCGTTCTACAGATATATATGCACATCAGCATGATCGAGTACAGTTTGCAATTTTATTTCATCTTGTTTTGCCATCAGCGGCTGTGCGTTTTGTAGACTGCGAGTGGAAGAAGCGAGCCGGGAACGTGTGCGCGGCGTCCTTCGACTGGTCATGCAGCGGGGTCTGCAGGTCCGTGGACAGGATGAAGCTCATCCACAACGCCTGCGGCGAAGGACAAGAGGCGCTCTGGGGCGCCGCGACGTGATCGTGATCGGCCAGCAGTGCATCGGGCGGGCCGTTAGTGTAGCTAGAGAGCTTAATTTGGAACCCGGTCGACTCGATTGCATGAGCGAGACCGGGGGGATACACCAATCGATTCCTTATTTGAACTCTGAATGTACTGACTGATGGAATGCATGGGCGAGTGACACCTGCAAGTTGTTCGTCCTCCTTCTGCTCCTTGAGTTAGACAAGTTCTGTTATAAAAAGAAGTTAGCCAAGTTTCATGGCTTTGGGCTCTCTGGCGTAGTAGCCTTCCAACGGAGATGGGCCATGCAAATGTTTCAGCGGTTCATTTTGGACAACTTTAAAAAAAATGATTTATACTAGTATAAGATACAACCAAGATCATGGGGTAATTGTACCACGAATGCGGAAAGAATATAACAAAGAGGAAAATACAATAAGAACATAAGCCTCTTCATCGTCGTTGTGCCATCAAAACTCTCACCGATGGAAAAAGGAAAGAAATCCACCCTAGAAAATACAAGAAAAATCCTGCAGAGGATAATTTAAGTAGATTGACGCATACGATGGGAATTGACAATAGCGCCAAGCATATCGGTGAGAGCGCCGCCCCGGTCTAGGCAGGCAGCCACGCTAGTATCGTCAAAAAAGGTTGATGGTCTTGCTCGTAAAGGCTCGAAAGAAGGAGTTGTTGAAGACAATGTTGTTGCCGACATGCCGATGGAACCATACCTATACACGACAACACGAATACCCCGTCGTCGACAAAGATCGACGGGGAAAAAAACTCTGAAGCTCATCGGCAATGCTAAAGCAAGTATCATCGAGATGGGCTAGACTTTCATCGAGATGCATCGCCATCAGCGTCTGAGCGATGTCGTCACGACAGTAAAACCAAAAGGAACCCTGTTTTTCAAGGGAAAAAAAGGAAGGAAGTACTTTAGTCAAAGGGTCGTTAATCATGTGAATTGCCATTTCTATGATATATTGGTCACGGTCTTGCACTGATCACCACTTCGACAACTTCTTTTTGCAGCTTTGAGCATGTCTTGCTCTAATCTGTTACACACAACTCTAATATGAATTGTTATTGTAACATATCTTAGTTCAAGAGACTCAAAATGGGTGGAAAATAGATGTATGTATTACATTCATGTATGATATAATTCCTAACTGTATTCAGAAGCATAAGTCATCTTGTAAGGAATGATAACAGTCATCACTGGATATGTGATTCGGCTATGGAATCGTTCTTTATAGTTTGTCCTTAGTCATCAGTTAATCCGAACACTTAACCTAGACTAATGTGAGAGTCGGCAGATGACAAGGTTCCACGTACTTGTCATGTGCATGGAGATGTGATTCTCCTATCACGGACTCGGCCTAAGAGCTAGGCAAGTCAGACTAACCCAAAGTCAAGTCGCCACGAGTTATGTCATATGCACCGACTCGAGCGATGGATCCTTAGGCGAGGGTGTCATGCCCATATCTTGCATATCTGACACTGTGCACGAAAATGGCCGCAAGCATCACCGTAGTTGTTGTTGCCGCCTCCGTAAACAAAGTTGATGTCACTGACGTAACCATTAGCACGTCTGCCATTGCGGTCGCCATAGTTACCCTGCTGGCCTCCACCGCCGTGGGTGCGACTGGCCTGCTGTCTGCCACCAGTGTGCTTCCCGCTGATCGGGCGGCCACCGGTACGGCCGTCGTTGGGATTGTTGTAGAAAGGAAGACCGCCACTGCATCTGTGATCTCTGCGCCATGTTGTAGCATTGGCCGAGGTGGTGAAGTCACCAACTTGCGAGTTCTACCCGTTTCGCACGAGAGCAACATGGAGTAGAAGTCAGAGACGGAGAGGGCATGACCGGTGTTGTTGAGGACGGTGAGAGACGATTGCAGCCCTTCAAACTACGATCCAAGTCCAACCACCATATATTCTATCAGCTCTTCGTCAGAAATTGGATGATCTACCATGGCCAGGGCATCGGCAAAGCCCTTCATTTTGTTGAAGAAGTCATAGGCGGACATGTCCTTCTTCGTCGTCCTCAGCTGGTGATGGATTTGGCGAACTCCTATCCAGTTTTGAGCTAAGAACATGGCCACGAGGGTACTCCAGATGGCGGCGGAAGTGTTTCGTTCGACCATCTATGCGAGGATTTCCTCGGTCATCGAGCCGAGAATGATGCCGAGGACGCGCTGATTCGTATACCACCAGATGGCATACGCGGGGTTTGGCCTCGTGACAGCGGAAGTCCCTTCGCTGGTGGTGATTATCGTCGATGGCGCCGCGCAACTACCGTCGAGAAATCCGAGCCATCCCTAGCAATGTTGGGGATGACTTGCGTCCTCCACAACAAGAAATGTTCTAATTGAGGCGCGTTGTGATCATGTTGGTGTATGTGGTTGGAGTTGTGCTGGGAAGGGTGGAGATCGTGTCGACAGGCATGGAGAGTGAGAGGATGGAAGAGGAGGAATAGGAAGCACTGGCGTCTTGGGAAAGCATCATCACGAAGGTTGTCATCGCGGTGAGCCCAGGCCCTAGATCGGGGACGCACGCTCTGATACCAAGTCAAAATATGTGTTTTGTCGTGATATTTGTTGAAATAATTAGCAATTTTCGCATTAATTTAATCCAAGTATAAAATATGACAGTACAATTTTTAAGATTGACTAGCATACGCATAGTAGACATGTAACATACATGAAAGTGAAAACCTAGCACATCTACACATACCGCACAACTAGTAATCAATTAGGAAATATCAGGAGGGCAAATAACATGTATGAGTTTTTCGATAGTATGACCAACGATGAAACATGAGGAGCTCTGCCACTGACGGCAGCAGCATAAATGACATCAGCAGCCTTCTTGGCGGCATCGTCCGACATGGCGATGGATTCGAGGAAGCCGGACGAAGAGGACAAAGACAAACTTGAGCATTCGCGTCGTGACGCTCCCCAAAAACCTTATAGCCTCTCTCCTGGTGTAGGATCAAAGAGACAGGGTTCCGAAGGCCTAATCTCCCGGACGACCGTGCACACATCCGACAATATGGAGTAGCATAGGACAACACAGAGGTGGAACGGTGATGCGTGGATAGGCAGATGCAATCTAATTGCTTGTGTCGTTTAGGGTTCGTGTCTGCCTGTTTATATATTACGGGTCGGGTAGGACGAGGGTATTAGCTCACGACCGAGTCGGCAACAACCCACGATCCAAAATATGCAAACAGCTGATTTGATCAACGCGTTCTTGATACGTCGGAAACGTATTTATAATTTTTTATGCTCCATGCTTGTTTGGTATCTACTTTACTTTGATTTGTCTACACTTTGAGGTGTTTTTATATCTATTCTGAAACTAACCTATTAACAAGTTGCCACAGTATCAGTTGTCTGTTTTCTTCTATTTTTGGTTCGAGAAAGGCAGAAAATCAATATTCTCGGAATTGGACGGGACAAAAGCTGAAGTCAATATTTTACCGTGGGGGACACGAAGTCCAGAGGAGAGACGGAGAAGCGAACCAGGGCGGCCAGACCTCCCTAGGCGCGGGTGGGCCCACCCCGCGCCTAGGTAGGGTGTAGGGCCCCTGGCCGCCTCCCAGCCTCGCCTCTTTGCCTATAAGAAGCCCCCGATGCAGAAACCCTAGGCACCCGATCAAAACTCCATGAAACCTTCTGTAGTCGCCGCCACCGTTGTCCCTAGATCGGGGGGATGTAAAGTTCTTCCCGGCACCCTACCGGAGGAGAGATCATCCCGGAGGCCTTCTTCTCCGGTATGATGCGTGAGTAGTTCCACCTTGGACTATGAGTCCATGTAGTAGCTAGATGGTTGTATCTCCTCCTTGTGCTTTCATTAATACATGTCTTCACATGTCCATTATCACCAATATGGACGACAAGCTTCAAGCAACCTGTTGGATTATCCAGACTTTTTATGCAGGTTTGAACTTCTCTTCAAGAAACCTGTTGGATTCAGCTGCTGGAGGTACTTTTATGGGCCTCACTTTGGGTGCTGCAACAAAGCTCCTTGACAATATGATGGTTAATTACTCTGAATGACATACTGAGAGAGCTCCACATGGTAAGAAGGTAAATTCTGTTGAAGAAACCTCCTCTTTGAGTGATAAGATTGATGTTATTATGGCTGTGCTTGTTAATGGGAAAGCTCCTATAAATCCTAATAGTGTTCCATTAGCCTCTTTGGTTGCTTAAGAAGAGCTAGTTGATGTGAACTTCATTAGAAACAACAATTTCAACAACAATACCTATAGGAATAATTTTGGTGGTAATAAAAATTATAGGCCTTATCCTCCTAATAATGGCAATTCCTATGGAAACTCCTACAACAATGCTAGAAGTGCCCCTCTTAACTTGAAGTCATGCTCAAAGACTTTATTAGTAAACAAACTGCTTTCAACAAGACTATGGAGGAAAAGCTTTTAATTGTTGCGAAGAATGTATCCTCTTTGTCTGAAGCACAGTCCTCCTTGATTAATAAAATGGCTGCTAAACCTGAAACCATGGAAAATACCTTTGCTACTGCTCATGCAATACAAGTTACTATTAATGACAATGTTAGACTATTAGCTCAACTTCATGCTAAGTGGGAAAGGGAGGTTGAAATTGATAGAAACAATAGTGTGTGCACCATCAATAGAATGGAGACCACTAAACCACAAGAATTCCCTATTCCTACTCCTACAATGCCTAAGCCTAATGAGTCTACTACTAGTGATGCTAAGTTTGATTTTGATATAGATGGTTGCAATATTTCTAAAGTGATTCCGTTCTTGCAAAAGCTTGCTAGAAGTCCTGATGCTAGTGATATGCATGTTGCTTTCACCAAACACATTACAGATGCTCTTGTTAAGATTAAGGAGGAGAAGCTAAAACATAAAGCTTCTATTCCTAGGAAAGTAGAAGATAGTTGGCAACCCATTATTAATGTGCAAGTGAATGACTTTGATCTCAAAGCTTCATGTGATCTTGATTCTAGTATCTCTATTATGCCTAGGAAGATTTATGAAATGCTTGATTTGCCACCTTTGGAAGATTGTTATTTGGATGTACCACTCAATGATAATGTTAAAAAGAAACTAATGGGGAGTATTAATGATGTTCTCATCATGGTTAACAATGGTTATGTCCCTGTTGATTTCTATGTTTTGGATGTTGAATACAATGCTTCTTGTCCTATTACTTTGGGAAGACATTTTCTTAGAACTGTTGGTGCCATCATTGATATGAAAGAAGGCACCATTAAATATCATTTTCCATTCAAGAAAGGTATTGAACACTTCCCTATGAGGAGAGATAAGTTTCTTTTTGCTCCTCCTTTGAAAGCAAGGTTTGATGTTAATGCTTCTTCATTTGAAAATACTTGATTCTTCTTGCTTCTTGTGCCTAACTTAAAGGCGTTAAAGAAAAGTACTTGTTGGGAGATAAACAAGAGTTTACTTGAGTCTTGGAAGTTATTACTTCAGTAATAACCTCTCCTTATCCTTTTTGTTTGCTTTTTTGGCCAAGAATGACCTCTAATGAGAGGGAAGTAAGATTTGGGGAGTTGCTGTCCCGAAACAGATTTCTGTCCTCCACCAAAAATATTCTTGAGGAGTCTCTATAACTCTAATTGAGCTAAAAATTTACGAATAAATCCCTCTGTATGTTATCTAACTCTCTTTAGTTCAACACTTTTTGATTTGAGCAACAGAAGGTCTTCGAAAAAATAGTTTTCTACATGCTGGTCTGTTTTGACAGATTTCTGCCATTATTTGCATTTGCTTCTTATTGATTCCTTTTTGAGTTCTTTTTTGGGGAATTGAGTTTTTTAAACAAGTTGCTACAGTAGCATTTGCTTTTAGTGAAAAGTTTTGCTGTTCCAAAGCTTTACCTAAGGGTCTATTATCTTTTGAATACACTAATGTTGCTAATGAAGATTGTGTGAAGTTTTGTATGAAGGAAAAATTTCAGGTGTAGAGAGAGAATGATGTAATGAGATGAAGAATGGACAAAAGCTCAAGCTTTGGGATGCCACCCCAGTGTCACGCCAAGAAATATCCAAGAGGTACAAGCGTCAAAGCTTGGGGATGCCCAAGGCATCCCCTTCGTTATCAATAAAAAGCTTAGGTCTGTCTAGACACTTCGTTTTTATTATTTCATGCACAGTTGTGTTGTTCTTGGAGCGTCTTAGTTTTTGTTTGGTTTTCTTAGTTGTTTAGTTTGCTTGAATAAAGTATTTTGGACCCCCGTTCTCGCTGTGTTGTTGCAAATAAGTTGCTTGGTGTTGGAAAGGAGTAGGAAGTTCCTGCTTGAAAGTGCAAGAGGAGCTTGCATTGACTGGGACTTAAACTTTAGCATGACATGGTAGGTGTTGTTTTGACCTTATTCTTAGTGATTATTTCTGTAGCATGTCTTGTTCCAAACAATTGGGATTGCTTAGTGTGCCTTGAAAAAACTTATGCGTTATTTTAGCATGCAAAAGCATAGTATTGTGGTATTCTCCTTTGATGCTTTGTTTGGGTTGACTTGTCACATGATCACACCATGTTATGACTCTAACAAGTCACCTTAGCCTCTATGATCATTTATTCCTTGACTTGTAGTACCACTCTATGCTTTGATTAGTAATGTTTTGTTGCTCTGCATGATTATGGCCATTATTGCTCTCTTAGTTGGTTGCTCCCAGTATTTTGCTAGCCTCCACTTGTATGAGTAAGCTCTAGTCATGCTTCCAACTCCCAAGAAACCAAGTTATTCCAAAGTGTCCACTATAAACTCCTATGCATGGTGTGTTACACCATTCCAAGTATATTCTTGTTTTCAGCTATCTTCCAGTTAAAAAATCTCTTTGTTATGTGAAAACTTAGTGATTAAAGCCCTCACAAACTTGATGGCACGCTTTATATTCTTTGCCTCTAATAAACTTGAACCATTGTGTCATATATGTTGTATATGCTTGCACTTATACGTTGGAATTAGCAGAACCGTGCTGTCACGGGGAACGTTTTCAACATTGCACTTGTACTTTGTACTCAGTTGATATCATGCTCTTTTGTCTATGGATGTCACCGGTGTGAAATAAATAGGGAACTTGTAAGTCCATGGAGTATGTATTTTGTTTTAGAGAAACGCCTGTGCCGCTAGCCTAAGCCATGCCTAATCATGGTGGAAACTTGCAGCATCACCATAGTGAGCTATCTATGAAGCATCCTCAATAAAAAGCTAGGCATATAGTAAATAAAAATATCACTAAGATGCTCATTGTCTGCTTGCCTTGTCATTTTGGTTATGGGATAGCTCATGTACCATGTGCAAGGGGTACCCCGTTGGTGGTTCTCTATGATACGCATGTACTTACAATGACAAGAACTTACATGTGACTGAAGTTGAGTAGAATGAGGTGTGGCCCCCATATTCAAGGAACTTGAGATTGCCAACTTATACTTTGTCAAGCATATACTCCATCTCTGTTCACTTTAACCTTAACCACTTCAAGATGCTTATGATAGGGGCAATGAGGGATGAAAGCTAACAAGTACCATAATTTTTGGAAGCTCTTTTTGAAACTTGAAATCCCTGCTTCCTTTATGAAAGGCCTTTCTTCCACCATTATTTGAGTCTCCACCTTCTACTTTTAGGCACCATTAAGAGAGCAAAGTTGCCATTTTGTGTGCAGTGTCTCAAAACTTATTGATTGATGCATATTGTGGTATTACGTGTTCTTGTGCTGCTTGTTTCTAGTCACACTTATGAACTTTGAAGGTGTCCTATGCATCTATTTGCTACTCTAGAGGGACAAGCTGCATGCCACTATGCCATGTTTTCTGTATGTGAAACAAACAAATGTTTTTCAATGCATGTTATTCATGATCTTTGTTTGTATCCTTTCATGTTACATGCATAGTTATTATGTCCTATTGTTAGAACTCCATCTTTCATGCACATGTTTAGAGTTCTTTGATCCCATCTTTCAATGCTTGCAAATGGTTTGATCTTGGTTTTGATGGTGCATGTCACCTCAAAAATTATTCTTTTATCACTTACCTACTTGAGGACGAGCAGGATTAAGCTTGGGGATGCTTGATATGTCAGAAACGTATCTATAATTTTTTATGCTCCATGCTTGTTTAGTATCTACTTTGCTTTTTTGTCTACACTTTGAGGTGTTTTTATATCTTTTCTGGAACTAACCTATTAACAAGTTTTCACAGTGCTAGTTGCCTGTTTTCTTCTGTTTTTGGTTTCAGAAAGGCAGAAAATCAATATTCTCGGAATTGGACAGGACAAAAGTCAAAGTCAATATTTTACCATGGGGGACACGAAGTCCAGAGGAGAGACGGAGAAACGAACCAGGGCGGCCAGACCCCCCTAGGCGCGGGTGGGATCACCCCGCGCCTGAGTAGGGAGTGGGGCCCCTGGCCGCCTCCCAGCCTCGCCTCTTCGCCTATAAGAAGCCCTCGATGCAGAAACCCTAGGCACCCGATCAAAACTCCACGAAACCTTCTGTAGCCGTCGCCACCGTCGTCCCTAGATCGGGGGGATCTGAAGTTCTTACCGGCACCCTTCCGGAGGGGAGATCATCCCGTAGGCATTCTTCTCCGGTATGATGCGTGAGTAGTTCCACCTTGGACTATGGGTCCATGTAGTAGCTATATGGTTGTATCTCCTCCTTGTAATTTCATGTATAGATCTTGTGAGCTCCGTTCATGATCAAGATCTAATCTATTTGTAATCATGCATGTTGTGTTTGTAGGGATCCGATGGATATTGAGATTACTATGTCCGATTGATTAATGGTTTTGTCTATTTGATTTTATCATGTTTGTGTTGTTTGTGATCTTGCATGCTCTCTATTTTTAGTAGCTATCTTGGCCAAGTAGTTGCTAGTGACTCCAAAAGGGGGTATTTATGGTCGATAGTGGGTTCATGCCTCTAGTTTCCAAGGGAAGTGACAGAAATCTCTTCGATTGTAGATGTGCTGTTGCTACTAGGGAGAAAACAACGGTCTCTTGTTCATGGAACAAGTGGATTGTTTACCTTACACACTTTGCTTAAAGCTGTTGTCTATTGCTTGCAACTTAATACTAGAGGGGGTTCGGATGATAACCTGAAGGTGGACTTGTAGTCATAGATGCAGTTGGATGGCGGTCTATATATATTGTTGTATTGCCCAATCGAATCTCATAGGATCTTTTTGTCTGGTATTGCATTGTTATGCCTTGCTCAGTTCCTGTCAATTGCCCTGCTGTAATTTGTTTACCCTTCATTCCATGTTGTTTATCTAAGGAGAGCACTACTAGTGAACTATGGACCCCGGTCCAATCTTTACCATTGATACATCTTCCACTGTTACTCGCTTACTTGCTACAAACCATTACCTTCCACACCATACATTTAATCCTTTGTTACAGCAACCGGTGAGATTGACAACCTCACTGTTAGTTGGGGCAAAGTCTTGAGTTTGTGTTGTGCAGGTATCCATGTTGCTTGCAGCACCTTTGGGGTGTTTCCTTCCTCCTCCTGGTTCGATAACCTTGGTTTCTTACTGAGGGAAACTTGCGTGCTGAACTGCATCATACCTTCCACTTGGGGTCTCCCAACGAAGTGCTGCTGCACTCATCAATTCTTTAATGAGTCGGAATTAATACACAATTAATTTCCCAAACATCAAAATATAAACTACATGCAAAACATGAGGTTGATTCGGCGAGAATCCGGCAACCCATAACCCGCAGCACACGCGCACGCATCGTGACAAGGTGAGGCGAGGGGAGATGGGCGTCGTCAGAGGAGGAGTGCATGAGGGCCTCTCTTCTTCTCACACCTTGGTGAGTGGTGCAACACTTTCCTATATAAGGTGGTCCAACTCCCCTTTGACTAGCAATGTGGGACTAAACTTTAGCCCCACCTCTTTCCATGCATGCATGTATTTGGGACTTGAGAATTTCAGAATTTTAGTTGTTCTAAGGGCTAGGACCACTAGTAAATTCCAACAATTACCTACAAAGTCTTATAGGCACATCACATCACTATGTTCCAAATCACTATTTTGATATACCATCATTTTTCAGTGGAGACTCTTAAGTTGAACTTCCACCTAGAGCACTATACTACGCTCATCTACAACTTACAACAGACTAAGCCTTGAATTGCTAGTTTTGTGTAAATGATTTTCACCTAATTGTTGGAGATATTCCCGAGAGGCAATAATAAAAGTGGTTATTAATATATCTTTGTGTTTATGATAAATGTTTACATTCGTACTATAATAGTATTAACCGGAAACATTAATACTTGTGTGATTTGTACACTAAATTAGAGTCCCTGGTAAAGCCTCTTTACAATACTAGCTTGTTGGTTAATAGATGATCGTGGTTTCTCGATCATGAACATTGAGATGTTATTAACAACAAGATCATATCATTAGGAGAATGGTATGATGGACATACTCCTATAGATAAGCGTAGCATAAAGATCAAGTCATTTCATTAGTTCGTTTGCTATAAGATTTTGGATACATAGTAAATTAATTGCTTCGACCATGAGATCATGCTAATCACCATCACCGGAAGGATGCTTTGATAACATCAAACACCACACCGTAACTGGGTGGCTATAAAGGTGGCATTGAGTGTTTGGAAAGTATGTGTTGAGACACATGGATCAAGAGTGGGATTTGTCCATCCATATGACAGATAGATATACTCTGGGCCCTCTCGGTGGAATGTCATCCAATTATCTTGCAAGCATGTGACTGGCTCACAAGGTATCACATATCACGGGAACGAGAAAATAGTACTTATCGGTGACGAGTTTGAACTAGGTATGCAGAGATACCGACGATCAAACCCCGGATAAGTAAACTATCGTGAGACAAAGGGAAATTGGTATCATATGTAAGTGGTTCATTCGATTGCAAAGTAATCGTAGAGATATGTGGGAGCCATATGAATTTCCAGATTCCTCTATTGGTTATTGATCGGAGAAGTGTCTCGGTCATGTCCGCATAATTCACGAACCGTAGGGAGACACACTTAAGGATTCGATGTTGTTTAGTAGATACGGAATATAAATAGGGAAACTGAATGTTATTCGGAGTCTCGGATGGGATCCGGGATATCACAAGGAGATCCGGAATGGTCCGGAGAATAATATTCATATAAGGAAAGTCCGATTTCGGAGTTCGGGAATGATTTCGATGTTTTCATCGGAGAGGTTCTAGAAGGGTCTAGAAGGTTCACCGGACTGGAAGGGAATGGTCCATGAATGTGCCATGGTTAAGTAGAATGATTGGATCATTTCCTAGGTCACTTTGGTTGGGCATTTGCGAGAGAGAAATAAAGCTCTAAACTGAAAGTCAAAAGGGAGGTTTGAAAAGTCAAACTGGAACAATAGTTTCCTAGTGGAAGAAGGAAAGAGTCCTTCCTTCTATCCAACTTGGGTTTGGGTATGGATTCAAGCTACCCTCTCCCAAGCCTCCCTCCCTCTCATAAATAGAGGGGGAGGGCTGCCCCAAAGAACACACAACCAGCCCTCCCCACCCGTGTGTCGACGCCTAGCCACCGCCACCGCACGCCGCCGCCGCCATCCGCCGCCGACACCTCCTCCTCCTCTCCGGCCTTCTAAACCTAGATCGCCAGAAACCCTAGATCCACCATAACTCACACCGGCTTAGGCGAAGCCCTACGGGATCTTCCCTCTACCTCCGACACCACGCCGTCGTGCTGCCGGAATCGCGAGGGGAGAATTACAACCTCCGCTGCCTGCTGGAACAATGGAGAGGAAGGTCTTCATCGAGTACTGAACGTGTGACAGACTGCGGAAGCGCTGCCGGAACGCAGCGCCGGAAGGATCGTCTACGCGATCTTGAGATCGGCAAGTGAACGACTACTTCACCCACGAGAATCTGCTCTCGTTAACCGCTTTGGAATCTTCGAGGGTGAGTACTCTAATCGACTCGTTGCTTCAATCTAGTAGATAGACCTTGGCTTGTTTGTATGCATGCGGTAGAATTTTTTTGTTTTCCATGCTACGAACCCCTATAGTGGTATCAGAGCCGTGTCTATATGTAGATCTGTTGCTCGAGTAAAACACAATGGTCATTATGGGCGTTGATGCTTTTGTTGTCGATTGCTTCTTGTGTGCTTTGCATTTGCGGGATGGTGGGATGAAGCGGCCCGGGCTAACCTTACATGACATCGTTCATGAGACTTTCTCCACGCTTGACATGCAACTTGTATTGCATAAGTGGATTTGCGGGTGCCTGTTTTTCCCAACATAGTGAAGATTCAATTTACAACGGATAATTGACAATACTAGTATCAACGTTGTGGTTCTTGTTCGTAAGTTAGAACGACACTTATTGAAAGCCCCAAACCACGTAAAATATGCAAAAAAAAATAGAGGCGTCTAACTTTGTTTTGCAGGGGTGTGCTGTGATGTGATATGGCCATGATTGTGATTGTATATGATGTATGCAATGTTCCTTATTGTAAGTCGGCAACCGGCAGGAGCCATATGGTTGTCTTTTAATTCCGTTAAGACCTGCGTGTCTATTATTCAAAGTAGTTGTAATATTTGATGCTGGTGGACAACAACCATGAAGCGGCGCCATTGACCTTGACGCCATACCGGTGATGATGGAGATCATGTTCGTGCTTGAAGATGGAGATCGGAAGCACAAGAAGAAAGGCCATATCATATCACATATTTTGAATTGCATGTGATGTTAATCATTTTTATGCATCTTGTATTGCTTAGTTCGTGATGGTAGCATTATAAGATGATCCCTCTCACAAAATTTCAAGTTATAAAGTGTTCATCCTTAGTAAGCGTCGTTGCTAAAGCTCGTTGTTTCGAAGCACCACATGATAATCGGGTGTGTTAGATTCTGCGAGTGTATAGAACGGGAGCAAGCCAGATTTGCTCATGCGGAAGCTAAGGTTTGATCTTGACGAGCCTAGCATGTACATACATGGTCTCAGAACATGGATCACCAAAAGGTAAAGCATGAGTCATATAGTAGATATGATGAACATGTTGATTGTTCGCCATTGAAGCTACATCAACTCTCGTGATGATCGGTTTTGATGTGGTGGATTTGGTTCGTGTGATCACTAAAACAATGTGAGGGATATTGTTTTGAGTGGGAGTTCACCTAGGTTAATTTAACTATTAATTAGAACTCAATTTGTCATAAACTTAGTCTAAACTATTACAAATATGTTGTAGATCAATGGCGGTCCCTACCATCAATTTTAATGCGTTCCTAGAGAAAGAAAAGTTGAAAAACAATGGAAGCAACTTTGCGGATTGGTTCCGCAATTCGAGGATTGTCCTCAATGCTGGTAATGTGACCTATGTGCTGGATGCACCGTTGGGTGACCCACCTTCAGCTGATGCTAGATGTAAAGAATGTTTTCCTCGCTCGGAAGAATCAGTACTCTATAGTTTAATGTGCTATTTTGTATGGTTTGGAGTCGGAGCTTCAGAAAAGGTTTGAGAACCATGACCCACATGATATTGTCCGTGAACTAAAAATGGTATTTGAGGCTCATGCAGCAGTTGAGAGTTATGAGGCTTCTGAAAAGTTCTTTAACTGCAAGATGGAAGAGGGCAGCTCCGTCAGTGAGCACATGCTTAAGATGTCTAGGCACGCAAGCAAGCTTCAAATCTTGTGTATAGTGGTTCCTAATGCTTTGGGGATTCACTGTGTCCTCCAATCACTACCACCAAGTTACAAGAACTTTTTGATGAACTACAATATGCAAAACATGGACAAGTCGTTGCCCCAACTCTTCTCCATGTTAAAGTCTGCAGAAGTGGAGATCAAGAAAGAGCACCAGGTGTTGATGGTCAATAAGACCACCAAATTCAAGAAGCAAGGCAAGTCTAAGAAAAAGGGAAACTTCAAGAAGGGCGGTAAGAAAGTTACCGCGCCGACGAAGAAGACCAAGGCTGGGCCTAAGCCTGATACTGGGTGCTTTTACTGCAAGGGAGAGGGTCACTGGAAGCGGAATTGCCCTAAGTACTTGGCGGATTTGAATAACGGCAACATCAAGAAGAAAGGTATATCCGATATACATGTTATTGATGTGTATCTCACTAGTACTCGTAGTAGTGCCTGGATATTTGATACTGGTTCGGTTGCTCATATTTGTAACTCGAAACAGGTGCTACGGAATAGACGGAAACTAGCGAAGAACAAGGTGACAATGCGCGTTGGAAATGGATCAAAGGTTGATGTGATCGCGGTCGGCACGCTACCTCTTCATCTACCATCGGGATTAGTTTTATACTTAAATAATTGTTATTTGGTGCCTGCGTTGAGCATGAACATTATATCCGAATCATGTTTATTGCGAGATGGTTACTTGTTTAAATCCGAGAATAATGGTTGTTCGATTTATACGAGTAATATGTTTTATGCACATGCACCTTTGATAGATGGTCTATTCTTATTGAATCTCGATTGTAGAAATACACACATTAATAACATTGAAGCTAAACGTTTGAAATTGAGCGATAACTCGACCTATATGTGGAATTGTCGTCTTGGTCATATTGGAGTGAAGCGTATGAAGAAACTCCATTCCGATGGACTTCTTGAATCACTTGATTTCGAATCACTTGAAAGATGCGAAGCATGTCTGATGGGTAAAATGACTAAGACTCCATTTTATGGTATGATGGAGTGAGCTACGGACTTATTGGAAATCATACATACCGATGTGTGTGGTCTAATGAGTGTAGCATCGCGCGGTGTTTATCGTTATGTTCTTACCTTCACGGATGACTTGAGTAGATATGGGTATATATATTTCATGAAACATAAGTCCGAAACTTTCGAGAAGTTTAAGGAATTTCAAAGTGAGGTAGAGAATCAACGTAACAAGAAGATTAAATTTCTACGATCTGATCATGGAGGTGAATATCTAAGTTACGAGTTTGGCGAGAATTTGAAGAAATGCGGAATACTTTCACAATTGACACCGCCGGGAACACCACAACGTAATGGTGTGTCCGAACGTCGTAATCGAACTCTCTTAGATATGGTTCGTTCTATGATGTCACTTACAGATTTACCGCTATCATTTTGGGGTTATGCATTAGAAAGAGACGCATTCACTTTAAACTAAATCCGTTGAAACGACACTGTATGAATTATGGTTTGGGAAGAAACCTAAATTGCCGTTCCTTAAAGTTTGGGGTTGTGAAGCTTATGTAAAGTAGTTACAGCCCGACAAGCTTGAACCCAAAGCGGAAAAATACATCTTCATAGGATACCCGAAGGAAACTATTGGGTATACCTTCTATCATAGATCCAAGGGCAAAATCTTCGTTGCTAAGAATGGATCCTTTCTAGAGAAGGAGTTTCTCTCGAAAGAAGTGACTGGAAGGAAAGTAGAACTCGACGAGGTTGTTGAACCTTCTCCCAAACTTGAGAGTAGCGCAGCACCGGAAGTAGTTCCTATGGCGCCTACACCAATAAGAGAGGAAGCTAATGATGTTGATCATGAAACTTCGATTGAAGTTACTACGGGACCTCGCAGGTCAACGAGAACTCGTACCACTCCTGATTGGTATGATCCCGTTATGAGTGTCATGTTGGTGGACAACACCGATGACCCTGCGACATATGAGGAAGCGGTGATGAGCCCAGATTCCAATAAATGGCAAGAAGCCATGAAATCTGAGATTGGATCCATGTACGAAAACCAAGTATGGACTTTGGTGGACTTACCAGATAGCCGGAAGGCTGTCGAGAACAAATGGATTTTCAAGAAGAAACCAGATGATGATGGTAATGTTACTGTCTATAAAGCTTGACTTGTCGCAAAAGGGTTTCGACAAATTCAAGGAGTTGACTATGATGAGACTTTGTCGCTGGTAGCTAAGCTAAATTCTGTGAGGATTTTATTAGCAATCACTTCATATTATGATTATGAGATATGGCAGATGGATGTCAAAATGGCGTTCCTCAATGGAGACATTGATGAAGAGTTGTATATGGTACAACCCAAAGGTTTTGTCGATCCTAAAGATGCTAACAAGGTATGCAAACTTCAACGGTCCATTTATGGATTGAAGCAAGCATCCCGGAGTTGGAATCAACGTTTTGATAAGGTAATCAAAAGTTTTGGTTTTATACAAACTTATGGAGAAGCTTGTATTTACAATAAAGTGAGTGGGAGCTCTGTAGCATTCTTAATACTATATGTAGATGACATATTGTTGATTGGGAATGATGTAGACCTTCTTAATAGTGTCAAGGATTATTTGAATAATACTTTTTCAATGAAAGATCTTGGCGAAGCAGCTTACATATTAGGCATAAAGATTTATAGAGATAGATCGAGACGCCTAATATCATTGTCACAGAGTACATATTTGGACAAAGTTCTAAAGAGATTTGGAATGGAAGATAGCAAGAAAGGGTTCTTGCCCATGTTGCCCAATACGACCTTGAGTAAAACTCAAAGTCCTGCAACGGCAGAAGATAGAGAAAGGACGAGTAAGAATCCATATGCCTCAGCCATAGGATCTCTTATGTATGCCATGCTATGTACTAGACCCTACATTGCATATGCTGTTAGTTTGACTAGCAGATATCAAAGTGATATAGGTGTGGATCATTGGACAGCGGTCAAAAACATCCTTAAGTACTTGAGAAGAACTAAGGATATGGTTCTTTCTTATGGAGGTGATGAACAACTCGTTGTTAATGGTTACACCGATGCTAGTTGGAACACCGATCCGGATGATTCTAAATCTCAATCTAAATACATATTTACTTTGAATGGTGCAAAACTTAGTTGGAGGAGTGCAAAGCAAAGCGTTGTGGCGAGATCTTCAACTGAATCGGAATACATAGCTGCTTCGGAGGCTTCACAAGAGGCGATATGGATGAAGGAGTTCATTACAAAGCTTGGTGTGGTTCCAAGTGCGCTGGACCCAATGTCTATCTATTGTGATAACATGGTCGCCATAGCCAATGCGCAAGAACCAAGGTCACACAAGAAGCTGAAGCACATTAAGCTACATTTTCACGCTATTCGAGAGGATGTCCAAGATGGTGACATAAAGATTTGCAAAGTACACACAGATCTGAATGTGGTGGATCCGTTGACTAAACCTCTCTCGAGGGCAAAACATGACCAGCACCAAACCGCCATGGGTGTTCGGTATATTACCATGTAATCTAGATTAGTTGACTCTAGTGAAAGTGGGAGACTGTTGGAGATATGCCCTAGAGGCAATAATAAAAGTGGTTATTATTATATCTTTGTGTTTATGATAAATGTTTACATTCATGCTATAATAGTATTAACCAAAAACATTAATACTTGTGTGATTTGTACATTAAATTAGAGTCCCTGGTAAAGCCTCTTTACAATACTAGCTTATTGGTTAATAGATGATCGTGGTTTCTCGATCATGAACATTGAGATGTTATTAACAACAAGATCATATCATTAGGAGAATGGTATGATGGACATACTCCTATAGATAAGCGTAGCATAAAGATCAAGTCATTTAATTAGTTCGTTTGCTATAAGCTTTCTGATACATAGTAACCTAATTCCTTCGACCATGAGATCATGCTAATCACCATCACCGGAAGGATTCTTTGATAATATCAAACACCACACCGTAACTGGGTGGCTATAAAGGTGGCATTGAGTGTTCGGAAAGTATGTGTTGAGGCACATGGATCAAGAGTGGGATTTGTCCATCCATATGACGGATAGATATACTCTAGGCCCTCCCGGTGGAATGTCATCCAATTATCTTGCAAGCATGTTACTGGCTCACAAGGGATCACATATCACGGGACCAAGAAAAGAGTACTTATCGGTAACGAGGTTGAACTAGGTATGCAGAGATACCGACGATCAAACCCCGGATAAGTAAACTATCGCGAGACAAAGGGAAATTGGTATCATATGTAAGTGGTTCATTCGATCGCAAAGTAATCATAGAGATATGTGGGAGCCATATGAATTTCCAGATTCCTCTATTGGTTATTAATCGGAGAAGTGTCTCGGTCATGTCCGCATAATTCACGAACAGTAGGGAGACACACTTAAGGATTCAATGTTGTTTAGTAGATATGGAATATAAATAGGGAAACCGAATGTTGTTCGGAGTCTCGGATGGGATCCGGGATATCACGAGGAGATCCGGAATGGTCCGGAGAATAAGATTCATATAAGGAAAGTCCGATTTGGAAGTTCGGGAATGATTTCGATGTTTTCATCAGAGAGGTTCTAGAAGGGTCTATAAGGTTCACCGGACCGGAAGGGGAATGGTCCATGAATGTGCCATGGTTAAGTGGAATGATTGGATCATTTCCTAGGTCACTTTGGTTGGGAATTTGCGAGAGAGAAATAAAGCTCTAAATTGAAAGTCAAAAGGGAGGTTTGAAAAGTCAAATTGGAACAATAGTTTCCTAGCGGAAGAAGGAAAGAGTCCTTCATTCTATCCAACTTGGGTTTAGGTATGGATTGAAACTCCCCTCTCACAAGCCTCCCTTCCTCTCACAAAAAATAGAGGGGGGGCTGCCCCAAAGAACACACAACTAGCCCTCCCCACCAGTGCATCGCCGCCGGCCCGTTGTCGTCGCCCTAGCCGCCACCGACACCTCCTCCTCCTCTCCGGCCTTCTAAACCTAGATCATCGAAAATCCTAGATCCACCATAACTTGCACCGGATTAGGCAAAGCCCTGTGGGATCTTCCCTCTACCTCCGACACCACGCCGTCGTGCTGCTGGAATTGCGAGGGGAGAACTACAACCTCCGCTGCCTGCTGGAACAAGGGAGAGGAAGGTATTCATCGAGTACCGAACATGTGGCCGACTATGGAAGCGCTGCCGGAACGCAGCGCCGGAAGTATCATCTACGTGATCTTGAGATCGGCAAGTGTACGACTACTTCACCCACGAGAATCTGCTCTCGTTAACTGCTTTGGAATCTTCGAGGGTGAGTACTCTAATCGACTCGTTGCTTCAATCTAGTAGATAGATCTTGGCTTGTTTGTATGCATGCGGTAGAATTTTTTTGTTTTCCATGCTACGAACCCCTACATTAATGTCATACTGATACTAGATTGTCGAAGGCTACCCCTCGGGTGGAGCATATAAGTCACACGCCTAGCCTATTATTCCAAGACTGCTCTATAGGATGACATCTTCGCTTATACAAGCCTATGAACACATTAATACTAAGTCAGCCTGCCATATAGATCGTGAGAGCAGTGCATCTTCAACGGAGTGGTTTAGTAAAAATTACTCTCCTCTAGTTAGCCAATGGCTTGTTTCCCCAAGTCCTAATTCACGGGATCTTCGATCGCATAAGTTGGGTTACTACCACAGTAACTCATGTGTGTCTTAAACCTATCTCATTTGATGCAATATCTATCACATTTCTTGATAGACCTTTTGCAAAAGGATCTGCTAGATTCTTAACCGTTTGGATATAATCCAATGCTGTCACTCCAGAATTTCTCATTTTCCTAACACATGCTAGTCTTCTCTTTATATGTCTTGATGACTTCATATTATCCTTTGAACTACTCATTTTCATGATCACAGTTTGAGGTCGCAGTTCATAAGGATAGTCGGCACAGGTTTGTCAACAACCGGCAAGTCATTCAAGAGTTGACGAAGCCAATCTACTTCGACGGTAGATGTATCTAGTGTTGTGAGTTCTGCTTCCATTGTTGACCTTGTTAAGATGGTATGCTTACAAGACTTCCATGAAACAACGCCACCACTATGAGTGAATACATAACCACTTATGGCCTTTATCTCATCAACATCAGAAATTCAATTTGAGTCACTATACCTTCAAGTACCGCATGGTCTCTAGTATAGTGAATACCATAACTTGATGTACCCTTTAGAGAGCACATTACTATTTTGAGAGCACGCAAATGATCATCTCTCGGATTGGAAAGAAATCGGCTAAGTTTGCTCGTAGCAAACGTGATGTCAGGACTTGTTGCCCTAGCTAAATACATTAACGAGCCAATAGTCTGAGAGTATCTCAGTCGATCTCTAGTTATTCTTTTGTTCTTTCGAAGCATCTTACTAGGATCATATGGTGTCGACGAAGGGGTACAATCTGAGTAGCCAAAGTGAGCGAGAACCTTCTCTACATAGTGAGATTGGATAAGTGTAATTCCGCTATTCTCATCTCTGAACAACTTTGAAAGGATCATATGGGCACCTATAGGGGGTGAATAGGTTCTACTTCAATTTTTACTGTTTTTCAAGTTAGGGTTTGATACAACAGGTAAATTCTCTAGATTACGCAACTACGATGAATTTACCTATATGTCAACCTAGCACAACCACTAAGCAAGAACAAGATAAGTAAAGTGCAGTAAAGGATAGAAGTAACCAAAGTGGAGCACGCGGAGACACAAGGATTTGTTTCTCGCAGTTCCTTCCTTTTGAGGGAAAGTACGTCTGCGTTTGGAGAGGGTGTGGTTTCAAACCATCAACACTATAAGAGGCCTCCCTTGTTCTCCGATGAACCTCACCCCAAAGGGTTTGATTCAACTCTTCCACTATATCGGCAACTTCGAGGTGGAAGCCAACACCTTTACAACAAGTTCGAGGCACACATCCACAACTGAATTGGAGGCTCCTGAATGTAAGCAAGTTGTTGATGCGTGTTGAACGCCCCGTTGGGAAACCCCAAGAGCAAGGTATGATGCAGCACGACAGCAAGTTTTCCCTCAGTAAGAAACCGAGGTTATCGAAATAGTAGGAGGAAGGAAACGCCTCAAAGGTGTTGCAAGCAACGTGGAAACCTGCACAACACAAACTCAAGACTTTGCCCCAACTAACAGTGAGGTTGTCAATCTCACCGGTTGCTGTAACAAAGGATTAATTGTATGGTGTGAAAGGTGATGATGGTTCGCAGCAAGTAAACAGTAACCGTGGAAGATGTATCAATGGTAAAGATTGGACCGGGGTCCATAGTTCACTAGAGGTGTTTGAAAGGATAGAGATGTCGCCTAGACGTGGGGTGAATAGGCAATTTCAAAACTATTATGGTTTTGGCTTGATAGAATGCGGAATTAAACTAACGTTTATTTTACAAGCACAAAACCTAAATACACTAGGCTCAACTAAGTGCACCAACAACAAGTTAAGCTAAGAAAGATAGCACAAGATAAATATACCACAAGTGATAAACAAGATATAAATACTTCAAGCTCGATGGCTATCACAAGGAAAGTAAGCTCGGTTATAGAGATAACCAAGGCACGCGGAGACGAAGATGTATTCCCGTGTTCCCTTACAAGTAAGGTACGTCACGTTGGAGAGGTGTGGGATTCCCCGAAGGATTTCACAACGCCACGAAGGCTCACCTTCTTCTCCGAGTCTATCCCACGAAGGAATAGGCCCTTTCCTTATGTCTATCTTTTCCTCCACTCCGAAGATGGCAAGCTCCACAACCACTTCACAAGCTCCACGAAGGAGAAGCCCGAGTCTCTTCACAATCTTCCACGAAGAGGACACCGCGGCACCAACAACCAAGCCAACTAGGAGGTCACCCTCCAAGAGTAAAAAGCTCACGGTCTCTCACTCGAACAAATCGTAATGGAGAGCTCAACACTTATGCAAGAATGCAAAGCAAGAACACCAAGGGTGCTCAAATCCTTCACTCTCAAATCCTTCACTTATGCAAGAATGCAAAGCAAGAACTTTCATAGGGGAAAGCAAATATGGCCGTTAGGAGAAAACTGTGCGAATCTGATTGAAAGTTCGGTTGGACCAGCTCCAGAACCGGATGGTCCAGTTCTCAGCCCAGAAAACCGGACTCCAACCAGGTTTGGTTACTGACCCCAGCCTCGGTTAGATTCGGAGTAACAAAACCAAAAATCCCGGTTTAAGATCCGGTTTTCCGGTCCTGGCACCAGACCACCCCGTCTGGGCGCCGGTTGAACCGAATCCACAACCGGGATGAAACAGGCTTCACGAAAAACGCAATAACTTTTGCATCCGGACTCTGATTTCGATGATCTTGGGCTTGTTTTTACGAGGAAAACAAGATATACAAGATTGTGCAGAGAAACATCATAGCCCAACAAAGGAGGATAGAACCAAATGAAGAAAGGTAATAAGCCTCCCTAAATAAGAACCGATAAAACCTTCAAATTCGAAAATGCCATAGAAGATGCATACAAATTCCGTTTTCGATGAACTTGGGCTTGTTGAAGAGCTAGAAACAATCTCAAGAACCTCACATGGAGAAACACCAAGAAGCAACAAAATATGAAGATGCAAAGTATGCAAAGGATTGAGCTCCCTATGATGATGTGATCAAGTTACACAACCAAAAGCCCCTCTTGATAGTGCGGCTATATATCCTATAACCCGGTCTCCCAACTACCACCTTGAGACCGGTAAAAGGAAAACCTAGCAAGTCCGTACCTTTGCCTTGCGCATCCCGCTTGATCTTGATGACAATGCTTCAAGCTCCACCCAAGTCAAAATGCAACACTTGATCATTGTTGCTTCGTGAAGACTCCTAATTTGCTCCCCATACACCACTATGGGATAGCTTCATTAATACATGTCTTCACATGTCCATTATCACCAATATGTACGACAAGCTTCAAGCAAATGATCATCTCGAGATGCTTATCTTGAACTTGCCCTTCTCAACCTTGATGATGATCACCACTTGATGACATCCTTTCATGAGCTATATAAGATCTTCACTTTTGAAGCATGCCCATGGAAAGATACCTATCCCATACAGAAAACGCAAAGGCACACATATAATGGGTTAGTTCATGATGCATAATTGACAAGGCTTACCATACCACAACATCGATGTGGTACATCCTTTATGCTTCATGTGTTGACCAACTTGAAATAACTATTTGTATTGGTCAACCAAGTATCTTCTCGTTCTCCATCTTAATATCTTGAGGTACATAAGGAAATCTTCATTTGATTACATGCTCTAAATCTTAGTCAACCATAGCTCAACTAATGAGGCTATCATGACACCGACTTAGAGCCATATCTTGAATTCTTCTATTGAGATCACACTCTCAAGATCTTGATCATATCATATTCTTCTCTTCAACTCGATGATTTTGATGCCAATACTCAAGGTATATCTTTATCTTCATGGCATCCATACTTGAATCCAACACATGGACTACAGGCATGACCTGTGGAATATTCCTTCATATAAAACTTAGTGAAAACATTTGTCCATAGGGATTGTCATTAATCACCAAAACCACACATAGGGGCAATTACCCTTTCAGTGTTCTCCTTAGATAAACAAACATGGCATGCCGGGTAAACAAATTACAGCAGGGCAATTGACAGGAACTGAGCAAGGCATAACAATGCAATACTATACCAAAGATCCTATGAGATTCGATTGGGCAATACAACAATATACATAGACCACCATCCAACTGCATATATGACTAGAAGTCCACCTTCAGGTTATCATCCGAACCCCCTCCAGTATTAAGTTGCAAGCAATAGACAACTGCTTTAAGAAAAGTGTTAAGGTAAACAATCCACTTGTTCCATGAACAAGAGACCGTTGTTTTCTCCCTAGTGGCAACAACACATCTACAACCGAAGAGATTTCTGTCACTTCCCTTGGAAACTAGAGGCATGAACCCACCATCGAGCATAAATACCACCTCTTGGAGTCACTAGCAACTACTTGGCCAAGATAGCTGATGGGTTTCGCAGCATAGTAAATCAAAAAAATTCTACGGATGCGAACGGGAAAGCCAAGATATAATCTAGGAGATGCGAACAACGAGGGGGGATAGATGAGATCTTCATACCCTTGAAGATTCGCACAGCGGAACATTCAACGGAACATGGTTGATGCAGTCGTACTAGCTTCTCCTCCTCGAGATCCGATCCGATCCAACACCGCAAGTGGCGATGCCTCCGAGAGATGCACACGTACGGCACCTCGACGTCTCCTCCTTCCTCGGTCCAGCAAGTGGGGTGGAGAGATAGATTGGATCTACAACACGACGGTGTGGTGCAAAGGTGGAGAGTTTCTGCGGCAGGGCTTCGCCTACGTGCAGTCGGGAGAGAGAGAGATCTAGGGGGCAGCAATATGGCGGCTAGGGTTGAAGGAGTGGGGGAGGAGGGCTGCTCCCCTGCCCTCTATATATAGGGGGCTGTACGGCCCCCTTAGCCCCTCCTCCAAGCCCTAGGGCGGCGTCCCCAAGGGTTGGAGTGGGGGGCAAGTTTTCCCCCTCCTTCTAGAAGGTTTCCCTAGGGTTTCCCTAGGGTTTTGGCCGGCTGGGCCTATGGGGCCTTGTACCCCTGGCCCAATGCGGCCAGGGCACTCCCTCGTAGGCCCACGCCCCCTCCTGACAAGTGGGGCCACGTTGGTCCCACTCCGGAAGGTTCTAGAAGCTTCTGGTACAATACCGAACAATCCGAAACAATTCTGAAAATCCAAAAACTGCTTTCCCTTATATGAATCTTATTCTCCGGACCATTCCGGAACCTCTCGTGACGTCCTGGATCTCATCCGAGACTCTGAACAAAAACTCATAAACCAATTATCCATTCTATCCTAGCGTCGAGGCACGTTAAGTGTGTGACCCTACGGGTTCGAGAATATGCAGACATGATCTTCTATCAATAATCAACAGCGGGGTCTGGAAACCCATATTGACTCCCACATACTCATCGATGATCATATCGGATGAACCACGATGCCAGGATTCAATTAATCCCATATATATATTACCTTCGTCACGCGATATTTTACTTGCCCGAGATTCGATCGTCGGTATCGGCATACCTAGTTCAATCTCGTTCACAGCAAGTACTTTACTCGTTCCGTAATCCGATATCACTTTGTGATTAACTCCTTAACCACGTGCTTGCAAGCGGTGTTGATATCGATTACCGAGTGGGCCCGAAGTATATCTCTCCGACTTGGGAGGGACAAATCCCATCTCGATACATACAACCCAACAAGTACTTTCCGATCACCTGAGAGACACCGTTATGATCACCCTCTCATAGGATGACGTTTGATGACCTCAAAGCTTTCTTCCGATACCAGGGAGTTGCATTATCTCAAGGTCTAAGGAATACAATATTTGACATAAGAAAAAGCTTCGCAAAGATGAACACGATGACACGATCTAATTGCTCTGCTTGATTTGGGTATGTCCATCATATCATTCTCCCAATGATATGATCTCATTATTAATCTACAACTCTTGTCTATGGTTAGGAAACCTTAACCATCATTAATCAATGAGCTAGTCCATAGAGGCGTACTAGGGACACGGTGTTGTTCATAAACCACACAAGTATCAAAGTTTCCGCTTAATACAATTCTAGCATGGAATATAAACTTTATCATGAACAAGAATTATAATAATAACATCTTTATTATTGCCTCTAGGGCATAATTCCAACAGTATCCGACTTGCACTAGAGTCAATAATCTAATTTACATCTGGCAACAATCTAACACCCATGGCACTAAGGTGCTGATCATGTTTTGCTCGTGGAAGAGGTTTAGTCAACGGATCTGCGACATTCAAATCCGTATGTACTTTGCTAATCTTCAGATCTCCATCTGTTATATAATCTTGAATTATATGAAACTTGCGGTTGATATGCTTGGTCTTTGGATGATATCTTGGTTCCTTAGCCAGTGCTATGGCGCCAGTGTTGTCACACAATATTTCCAGTGGGTCCAAGGCACCTGGAACCACACCAAGCTCAGTGATGAAGTTCCTGATCCAAACTCCTTCACTTGACGCTTCTGCAGCAGCCATGTATTCCGCTTCTACTGTAGATCCCGCGATCACGCTTTGCTTGCAGCTTCTCCAGCTCACAGCTCCTCCATTCAAAATATAAACGTATCATGTCTGAGATTTAGAATCATCCTTATCGGTGTCGAAACTAGCATCGACGTAACCTTTTACGACGAGCTGTTCATCACCTCCATAGACTAAGAACATTTCTTTAGTCCTATTTAAATACTTTAGGATGTTTTTCACGGCTGTCCAGTGTTCCACTCCTGGATCACTTTGGTATCTGCTCGTCAAACTACATTGGACACATCCGGTCTAGTACACAGCATGGCATACATGATAGAACCTATGGCCGAGGCATAAGGCACTTTGATCATAGCTTCTCTATCGTTTACCGTAGCTGGACACTGAGCCTTGCTCAATATCTTACCTGACAACATAGGCACTGAACCTTTCTTTGCCTTATCCATTCTGAACCATTTCAGAACTTTGTCTAGGTATGTACTTTGGCTTAAAGCTATTAGGCGTCTTTGTCTATCTCTATAGATTTTGATGCCTAATATCTAAGCAGCTTCCCCTAGGTCTTTCATTGAAAAACATTTGTTCAAATAACTCTCCACATCGTTAAGCATGTCAATGTCATTTCCGATAATCAATATGTAATCCACATATAGTACCAAAAATGTCACCGAGCTCCCACTCACTTTCTTGTGGATACAAGCTTCATAGAAATTTGGAACAAATCCAAAGCTCTTGATCACTTGATCAAAACGAAGGTTCCAACTCCGAGATGCTTGCTTCAGTCCATAAATGGAACGCTGAAGTTTGCACACCTTATCAACATCCTTAGGATCGACAAAACCTTCGGGTTGCATCATATACAACTCTTCATCAATGTTGCCATTCAGGAACGCAGTCTTGACATCCATCTGCCATATTTCATAATCATGAAACGCAGCAATTGCTAATAAAATCCGAATGGACTTAAACATCGCTACAGGAGAGAAAGTCTCATCGTAGTCAACACCTTGAACTTGTCGAAAACCTTTTGCGACAAGACGTGCTTTATAGACAGTAACATTACCACCCGCGTCCGTTTTCTTCTTGAAAATCCATTTGCACTCAACGGCCTTTCGGTCTCTAGGAGGGTCCACCAAAGTCCATACTTGGTTTTCGCTCATGGATCCCAATTTGGATTTCATGGCCTCTAGCCATTTCTTAGAGTCTGGGCTCATCATTGCTTCCTCATAGTTCGCAGGTTCACTGTTGTCTACTAACAAGACAGTTAAGACAGGGTTATCGTACCACTCAGGAGGGGCACGTGACCTTGTCGACCTGCAACGTTCAGTAGTAGCATCTTTCGAAGCTTCATGATCCTTGTCATTAGCTTCCTCTATTGTTGGTGCAGACGGCACTGGAATAATTTTAGGTGTTGCGCTACTCTCCAACTCAAGAGAAGGTTCACTAACCTCGTCTAGCTCTACTTTTATCCCACTCACTTCTTTCGAGAGAAACTCCTTGTCAAGAAAGGACCCGTTATTTGCGACAAACACTTTGCCTTCGAATCTGTGATAGAAGGTATACCCAATCGTTTCCTTAGGGTATCCTATGAAGACGCATTTCTTCGCTTTGGGTTCGAGCTTGTCCGGAATCAACTTCTTGACGTAAGCTACGCATCCCCAAACCTTAAGAAACGACAACTTAGGTTTAGCACCAAACCACAGTTCATACGGTGTCGTCTCAACGGATTTAGATGGTGCCCTATTTAAAGTGAATGCAGCGGTTTCTAACGCATAACCCCAAAATGATAACGACAAATCTGTAAGAGACATCATTGATCGCACCATATCTAATAGAGTTTGATTCCGGCGTTCAGACACACCATTGCGCTATGGTGTTCCGGGTGGCGTGAGTTGCGAAACGATTCCACTTGCTTTAAGATGCGTGAGAAAATCATAACTCAAATATTCACCTCCACGATCGGATCGTAGAAATTTAATTTTCCTGTTATTATGGTTTTCCACTTCGTTCTGAAATTGTTTGAACTTTTCAAATGTTTCAGATTTATGTTTCATTAAATAGATATACCCATATTTACTTAAGTCATCAGTAAAAGTGAGAAAATAGCGATAACCACCGCGCGTCGAAACACTCATTGGTCTGCATACATCGGTATGTATAATTTCCAACAAGTTCGTTGCTCGCTCCATTATTCCGGAGAACGGGGTTTTGATCATCTTGCCCATGAGGCATGGTTCGCACGTGTCAAATGATTCAAAATCAAGAGACTCCCAAAGTCCATCAGAATGGAGTTTCTTCATGCGTTTTACACTAATATGACCTAGACGGCAGTGCCACAAATAAGTCGTATTATCACTATCTACTTGCATCTCTTAGCCTCAATGTTATGGATGTGTGTTTCATTGCTTTCGAGATTCAGAAGAAATAAACCATTCATAGCAGGTGCATGACCATAAAAGATGTTACTCATATAAATAGAACAACCATTATTTTCCGATTTAAATAAATAACCGTCTTGCAATAAACACGATCTAGATATGATGTTCATGCTCAACGCAGGCACATAATAACATTTATTAAGGTTTAAAACTAATCCCGAAGGTAAAACTAAGGAGAGCGCCGACGGCCATCACATCAACTCTTGATCCGTTGCCGCGCATCGTCACCTCATCCCTTGCTAGCCGCCGTCTATTCCGTATCTCCTGTTTCGAGTTACAAATTAGCAACTGAACCAGTATCAAATACCCAGGGACTACAACGAGGGCTAGTAAGGAAAACATCAATAACATGTATATCAAATATACCTTTGATGGTGCCAGCCTTCTTGTCCGCTAAGTACTTTGGACAGTTGCGCTTCCAGTGACCCTTTTCCTTGCAATAGAAGCACTCAGTGTCCGGCTTAGGTCCAGACTTGAGCTTCTTATTTGCAGAGGCAACGCGCTTGCCGCTGCCCTTCTTGAAGGGCTTCTTTGCACCCTTACCTTTCTTAAAGCTGGGGGGCTTGTTGACCATCAACACATGATTATCTTTCTTGATGTCTACCTCCGCAGCTTTCAGCTTAGCGAAGAGCTCAGTGATCGTATCAGTGGAACCAATCTGATTATGAGTAACTACAAAACCTTTGTAGCTAGGAGGGAGTGCTTGCAGAACTCTGTCAATCTTGAGCTCCTCTGGAATCTTGCAGTCCTGTTGCTCAAGGCGTTGAGTGTAGCCCGACATCTTAATGGCGTGCTCACTAACGGAACTCCCTTCCTCCATCTTGTAGTTAAAGAATTTCTCAGAGATCTCATATCTCTCAGAACGGGCCTGAGTCTGAAACATAGTTTTCAGTTCCTCAAGAATCTCAAAGGGCCCGGGGAACTCCTCAAAACGATTTTGAAGGTCCGATTCCATAGCAAACAACATGGTGCTCTTAATCACACCATAATCATCCTTGCGCGACTGATAAACAACTTTCTCATCAGCCGGCGCATCTACAGCAGGGGCGTCACCTAGCGCTTTCTCAAGGACATAGTCCTTTTGTCCGCCAGAGAGAATGATTCTCAGATTGCGGAACCAGTTGGTGAAGTTAGACCCATTGTTCTTAAGCTTTTATTTCTCAGCAAAAACGTTGAAGTTGAAGTTGGACTTAGCCATTTGATCTACAAAATTTGCAAGTACAATTTAGACTATGTTCATGATAACTAGTTCAACTTAATCAAATTACTAGATGAACTCCCACTAAATTCAACATCCCTCAAGTTGTTTAGTGAACACGATCCAAATTCACCACACCTAATACGATCTTCACGAGAAGAGATGTGGTTTCAATGGTGGACAACAAAGTTTCGATCATATCATTCATATGACTCATGCTTAACCTTTCGGTTCGTGTGTTCCGAGGCCATGTCTGTACATGCTAGGCTCGTCAAGTCAAACCCAAGTATTTTCGCATGTGCAAAACTGGCTTGCACCCGTTGTATGTGAACGTAGAGTTTATAGCACCCGATCATCACGTGATGCTTGAACACGACAAACTTTCGCAATGGTGCATACATGGGGAGAACACAGTTTTATCTTGATCTTTAAGTGAGGAATCATCTTATAATGCTACCGTCACGATCTAAGCATAATAATATACATAAAAGGATAAACATCACATGCATATAATTTTATGTGACATGGTATAACCAATCTCCGCGCAATGATCCCCATCTTGTGCGTGTCAGCATGATCTCCATCACTCCACCATGATTGCCTCCACCACGAATAGCAACTACAACTATTGTTAACTACTTAGTGATAAAGTAAAGCTATTACATGGCGTATAACAAGTTGACACACAGGTCATACACAATTATAAAGACAACCATATAGCTCCTGCCGGTTGTGTACTCATCGACATGCAAGTCGTGAAACATTACAAAACATGATCATTGCATACAACATATGAAGGGTTTCGCGGCATAGTAAATCAAAATTTTCTACGGATGTGAACAGAGGGAAAGCCAAGATCTAATCTAGGAGATGCAATCAACGAGAGAGATTGGATTAGATCTTCATGCCCTTGAAGATTCGCACAGCGGAACGTTCGTCGGAACGTGGGTGATATAGTCGTACTCGCTTCTCCTCCTCGCGATCCGATCCGATCTAGCACCACAAGTGGCGGTGCCTCCGTGAGATGCACACGTGCAGCACCTCGACGTCTCCTCCTTCCTCGGACCAGCAAGTATGGTGGAGAGATAGATTGGATCTACAACACGACGGCGTGGTGTATATGGTGGAGAATTTCTGCAGCAGGGCTTCGCCTACAAACAGTCGGGAGGGAGAGAGGAAAGCTAGCAAGGCGGCTAGGGTTTGGAGGAGAGGTGTGTGGGGTTGGTGCGCCCCCACCCCTCTTTATATAGAGGGGGGGCGCAGCCCTAGCCCCTCCCCCAAGCCCAAAGGATAAGGAGTGGGGGGCATGGACTCTCCCCTCTTCTAGAAACCCTATCTCTAGTTTAAACGATTTAAACTCTCTAGGATCGGCTGGGCCCTATGGGGCCTTGTGCCCCTGGCCCAAAGCGGCCAGGACACTCCCTCATAGGCCCATGCCCCCTCCCGGAAGGTGGGGCCACGTTGGTCCCCTTACGGAAGGTTCTAGAAGCTTCCGGTACAATACTGATTAACCCGGAACAATTCCGAACTCCAAAAACTGCACTGCCTTATATGAATCTTATTCTCCGGACCATTCCGGAACCTCTCGTGATGTCCCGGATCCCATCCGAGACTCCGAACAAAAATTCATAAACCAATTATCCAATCTATCCTAGCGTCGAGATACATTAAGTGTGTGACCCTGCGGGTTCGAGAATATGCAGACATGATCTTCTATCAATAATCAACAGCGGGGTCTGGGCACCCATATTGACTCCCACACATTCATCGATGATCATATCGGATGAACCACGATGCCAGGATTCAATCAATCCCATATATATATTCCCTTCGTCTCGCGATATTTTACTTGCCCGAGATTCGATCGTCGGTACCGTCATACTTAGTTCAATCTCGTTCACAGCAAGTACTTTACTCGTTCCGTAATCCGATATCACTTTGTGATTAACTCCTTAACCACATGCTTGCAAGCGGTGTTGATATCGATTACCGAGTGGGACCGAAGTATATCTCTCTGACTTGGGAGGGACAAATTCCATCTCGATACATACAACCCAACAGATACTTTCCGATCACCTGAGAGACACCTTTATGATCACCCTCTCATAGGATGACGTTTGATGACCTCAAAGCTTTCTTCCGGTACCAGGGAGTTGCGTTATCTCATGGTCCAAGGAATACAATATTTGACATAGGAAAAGCTTCGCAAAGATGAACACGATGAAACGATCTAATTGCTTCGCTTAGTTTGGGTCTGTCCATCATATCATTCTCCCAATGATATGATCTCATTATCAATTGACAACTCATGTCTATGGTTAGGAAACCTTAACCATCATTGATCAATGAGCTAGTCCTTAGAGGCGTACCAGGGACATGGTGTTGTTCACAAACCACACAAGTATTAATGTTTCCGCTTAATACAATTCTAGCATGGAATATAAACTTTATCATGAACAAGAATTATAATAATAACATCTTTATTATTGCCTCTAGGGCATAATTCCAACAGTCTCCCACTTGCACTAGAGTCAATAATCTAGTTTACATCTGGCAACAATCTCACACCCATGGCACTGAGGTGTTGATCATGTTTTACACGTGGAAGAGGTTTAGTCAATGGATCTGCGACATTCAGATCCGTATGTACTTTGCTAATCTTCAGATCTCCATCTGCTATATAATCTCGGATTATATGAAACTTGCGGTTGATATGCTTGGTCTTTGGATGATATCTTGGTTCCTTAGCGAGTGCTATGGCGCCAGTGTTTTCACACAATATCTCCAGTGGGTCCAATGCACTTGGAACCACGCCAAGCTCAGTGATGAAGTTTCTGATCCAAACTCCTTCACTTGACGCTTCTGCAGCAGCCATGTATTCCGCTTCCACTGTAGATCCCGCGATCACGCTTTGCTTGCAGCTTCTCCAGCTCACAGCTCCTCCATTCAAAACATAAACGTATCCTGTCTGAGATTTGGAATCATCCTTGTCGGTGTCGAAACTAGCATCGACGTAACCTTTTACGACAAGCTGTTCATCACCCCCATAGACTAAGAACATTTCTTTAGTTCTATTTAGGTACTTTAGGATGTTCTTCACAGCTGTACAGTGTTCCACTCCTGGATCACTTTGATATCTGCTCGTCAAACTAAGAGCATTGGACACATCCGGTCTAGTACACAGCATGGCATACATGATGGAACCTATGGCCGAGGCATAAGGCACTTTGCTCATAGCTTCCCTATCATTTACCATAGCTGTACACTGAGCCTTGTTCAATATCTTACCTGACAACATAGGCACTGAACCTTTCTTTGCCTTATCCATTCTGAACCTTTTCAGAACTTTGTCTAGGTATGTACTCTGGCTTAAAGCTATCAGGCGTCTTTGTCTATCTCTATAGATTTTTATGCCCAATATATAAGCAGCTTCACCTAGGTCTTTCATTGAAAAACACTTGTTCAAATAACTCTTCACATCGTTAAGCATGTTGATGTCATTTCCGATAATCAATATGTCATCCACATACAGTACCAGAAACGTCACCGAGCTCCCACTCACTTTCTTGTAGATGCAAGCTTCATAGCAATTTGGAACAAATCCAAAGCTCTTGATCACTTGATCAAAACGAAGGTTCCAACTCCGAGATGCTTGCTTCAGTCCGTAAATGGAACGCTGAAGTTTGCATACTTTATCAGCATCCTTAGGATCGACAAAACCTTCGGGTTGCATCATATACAACTCTTCATCAATGTTGCCATTGAGGAACGCAGTCTTGACATCCATCTGCCATATTTCATAATCATGAAACGCAGCAATTGCTAATAAAATCCGAATGGACTTAAACATCGCTACGGGAGAGAAAGTCTCATCGTAGTCAACACCTTGAACTTGTCGAAAACCTTTTGCGACAAGCCGTGCTTTATAGACGGTAACATTACCATCCGCGTTCGTTTTCTTCTTGAATATCCATTTGCACTCAACGGCCTTTCGGTCGCTAGGAGGATCCACCAAAGTCCATACTTGGTTTTCGCTCATGGATCCCAATTCGGATTTCATGGCTTCCAGCTATTTCTTAGAGTCTGGGCTCATCATCGCTTCCTCATAGTTTGTAGGTTCACTGTCTTCTACCAACAAGACAGTCAAGACAGGGTTACCGTACCACTCAGGAGGGGCACGCGACCTTGTCGACCTGCGACGTTCAGTAGCAGCATCGTCCGAAGCTTCATGATCCTTGTCATTAGCTTCCTCTATTGTTGGTGCAGGCGGCACTGGAACAATTTCAGGTGCTGCGCTACTCTCCAATTCAAGAGAAGGTTCAATAACCTCGTCTAGCTCTACTTTCCTCCCATTCACTTCTTTCGAGAGAAACTCCTTCTCAAGAAAGGAACCGTTCTTTGCGACAAACACTTTGCCTTCGGTTCTTGTGATAGAAGGTATACCCAATAGTTTCCTTAGGGTATCCTATGAAGACGCATTTCTCCGCTTTGGGTTCGAGCTTGTCCGGCATCAACTTCTTGACGTAAGCTTCGCATCCCCAAACTTTAAGAAATGACAACTTAGGTTTAGCACCAAACCACAGTTCATACGGTGTCGTCTCAACGGATTTAGATGGAGCCCTATTTAAAGTGAATGCAGCGGTTTCTAATGCATAACCCCAAAATGATAACGGCAAATCAGTAAGAGACATCATTGATCGGACCATATCTAATAGGGTTCGATTCCGGCGTTCAGACACACCATTGCGTTGTGGTGTTCCGGGTGGCGTGAGTTGTGAAACGATTCCACTTGCTTTAAGATGCGTGAGAAAATCATAACTCAAATATTCACCTCCACGATCGGATCGTAGAAACTTAATCTTTCTGTTACAATGGTTCTCCACTTCATTCTGAAATTCCTTGAACTTTTCAAATGTTTCAGATTTATGTTTCATTAAATAGATATACCCATATCTACTTAAGTCATCGGTAAAAGTGAGGAATAGCGATATCCACCGCGCGTCGAAACACTCATCGGTCCGCATACATCGGTATGTATGATTTCCAACAAGTCCGTTGCTCGCTCCATCATACCGGAGAACGGGGTTTTGATCATCTTGCCCATGAGGCATGGTTCGCATGTGTCAAATGATTCAAAATCAAGAGACTCCAAAAGTCCATCAGAATGGAGTTTCTTCATGCGCTTTACACCAATATGACCTAGACGACAGTGCCACAAATAAGTAGTATTACCACTATCTACTTTGCATCTCTTAGCCTCAATGTTATGGATGTGTGTTTCATCCCTTTCGAGATTTAGAAGAAATAAACCATTCACAAGAGGTGCATGACCATAAAAGATGTTACTCATATAAATAGAACAACCATTATTCTCCGATTTAAATGAATAACCGTCTTGCAATAAACACGATCCGGAAATAATGTTCATGCTCAACGCAGGCACATAATAACATTTATTAAGGTTTAAAACTAATCCCGAAGGTAAAACTAAGGAGAGCGTGCCGACGGCCATCACATCAACTCTTGATCCGTTGCCAACGCGCATCGTCACCTCATCCCTCGCAAGTCGCCGTCTATTCCGTAGCTCCTGTTTCGAGTTACAAATATTAGCAACTGAACCGGTATCAAATACCCAGTCACTACAACGAGGGCTAGTAAGGAAAACATCAATAACATGTATATCAAATATACCTTTGATGGTGCCAGCCTTCTTGTCCGCTAAGTACTTCGGACAGTTGCGCTTCCAGTGACCCTTGTCCTTGCAATAGAAGCACTCAGTGTCCGGCTTAGGACCAGACTTGAGCTTCTTCTCAGCAGGAGCATTGCGCTTGCCGCCGCCCTTCTTGAAGGGCTTCTTTGCTCCCTTACCTTTCTTAAAGGAGGGTTTGTTGACCATCAACACATGATTATCCTTCTTGATGTCCACCTCCGCAGCCTTCAGCTTTGCGAAGAGCTCGGTGATCGTATCAGTGGAGCCAATCTGATTGTGAGTCACTACAAAACTTTTGTAGCTGGGAGGGAGTGATTGCAGAACCCTGTCAATCTTGAGCTCCTCTGGAATCGTGCATTCCAGTTGCTCAAGGCGTTGAGTGTAGCCCGACATCTTTATGGCGTGCTCACTAACGGAACTCCCTTCCTCCATCTTGCAGTTAAAGAACTTCTCAGAGATCTCATATCTCTCAGAACGGGCCTGAGTCTGAAACATGGTTTTCAGCTCCTCGAGAATCTCGAAGGGCCCGGGATACTCTTCAAAACGATTTTGAAGCTCCGGTTCCATAGCAAACAACATGATGCTCTTAATCACACCATAATCATCTTTGCGCGACTGATAGACAGCTTTCTCACCAGCCGGCGCAGTTGCAGCAGGGGGTCACCTAACGCTTTACCAAGGACATAGTCCTTTTGTCCGCCAGACAGAATGATTCTTAGATTGCGGAACCAATTGGTGAAGTTAGACCCATTGTTTCTAAGCTTTTCCTTCTCAGCAAAAACGTTGAAGTTGAAGTTGGACTTGGCCATGTGATCTACAGTATTGGCAAGTACAATTTAGACTATGTTCATGATAAATAGTTCAACTTAATCAAATTACTAGATGAAATCCCACTAAATTCAACATCCCTCAAGTTGTTTAGTGAACACGATCCAAATTCACCACACCTAATCCGATCATCACGAGAAGAGATGTGGTTTCAATGATGGACAACAAAGTGTCGATCATATCATTCATATGACTCATGCTTAACCTTTCGGTTCTTGTGTTCCGAGGCCATGTCTGTACATGCTAGGCTCGTCAAGTTAGACCCAAGTATTTCTGCGTGTGAAAAACTGGCTTGCACCCGTTGTATGTGAGCGTAGAGTCTATAGCACCCGATCATCACGTGATGCTTGGACACGACAAACTTTCGCAATGGTGCATACTTGGGGAGAACATAGTTTTTATCTTGATCTTTATGTGAGGAATCATCTTATAATGCTACCGTCGCAATCTAAGCATAATAAGATACATAAAGGGATAAACATCACATGCATATAACTTTATGTGACATGGTATAGCCAATCCTCGCGCAATGATCTCCATCTTGTGCGTTCCGGCATGATCTCCATCACTCCACCATGATTGCCTCCACCATGAATAGCAACTACAACTATCGCTAACTACTTAGCGATAAAGTAAAGCTATTACATGGCGTATAAGAAGTTGACTCGCAGGTCATACACAATTATAAAGACAACCATATGGCTCCTGCCGGTTGTGTACTCATCGACATGCAAGTCGTGAAACATTACAAAACATGATCATCGCATAATATACACATCACATCTTGGGCCATACCATATCGCAGAAAACACTCCCTGCAAAAACAAGTTAGACGCCTCTACTTTGTTGTTGCATGTTTTACGTGGCTTATGGGAGTAGATGCTAAGAACGATTCTTACCTACGGAAAGCCACAACGGTGATATTATGGTTGCCAAACTCCGGTGTTAATCCCATGACAACTATAGTGAGAGAAACTGACATCCACCAGCCGCATGTGTGGAACAAGCCACATGTCAAGTGCGGAGCCGGTCTCGCGAACGACGTCGCGTAAGGTTGGCCTGGACCGCTTCAATCTCACTATCCCGCGTCATAAGAAGAACACAAACAAGAGGCTTGCAACAGAAAACATCAATGCCCGCAACAACCATGTTGCGTTCTACTCGTGAAACACATCTACGCATAGATCTAGCTCTGATACCACTGAAGGGTTTCGCGGCATAGTAAATCAAAATTTTCTACGGATGCGAACAGAGGGAAAGCCAAGATCTAATCTAGGAGATGCAATCAACAAGAGAGATTGGATTAGATCTTCATACCCTTGAAGATTCGCACAGCGGAACGTTCGTCGGAACGTGGGTGATGTAGTCGTACTCGCTTCTCCTCCTCGCGATCCGATCCGATCTAGCACCACAAGTGGCGGTGCCTCCGTGAGATGCACACGTGCAGCACCTCGACGTCTCCTCCTTCCTCGGACCAGCAAGTATGGTGGAGAGATAGATTGGATCTACAACACGACGGCGTGGTGTATATGGTGGAGAATTTCTGCAGCAGGGCTTCGCCTACAAACAGTCGGGAGGGAGAGAGGAAAGCTAGCAAGGTGGCTAGGGTTTGGAGGAGAGGTGTGTGGGGTTGGTGCGCCCCCACCCCTCTTTATATAGAGGGGGGGCGCAGCCCTAGCCCCTCCCCCAAGCCCAAAGGATAAGGAGTGGGGGGCATGGACTCTCCCCTCTTCTAGAAACCCTATCTCTAGTTTAAACGATTTAAACTCTCTAGGATCGGTTGAGCCCTATGGGGCCTTGTGCCCCTGGCCCAAAGCGGACAGGACACTCCCTCATAGGCCCATGCCCCCTCCCGGAAGGTGGGGCCACGTTGGTCCCCTTCCGGAAGGTTCTAGAAGCTTCCGGTACAATACCGATTAACCCGGAACAATTCCGAACTCCAAAAACTGCACTGCCTTATATGAATCTTATTCTCCGGACCATTCCGGAACCTCTCGTGATGTCCTGGATCCCATCTGAGACTCCGAACAAAAATTCATAAACCAATTATCCAATCTATCCTAGCGTCGAGATACGTTAAGTGTGTGACCCTGCGGGTTCGAGAATATGCAGACATGATCTTCTATCAATAATCAACAGCGGGGTCTGGGCACCCATATTGACTCCCACACATTCATCGATGATCATATCGGATGAACCACGATGCCAGGATTCAATCAATCCCATATATATATTCCCTTCGTCTCGCGATATTTTACTTGCCCGAGATTCGATCGTCGGTACCGTCATACTTAGTTCAATCTCGTTCACAGCAAGTACTTTACTCGTTCCGTAATCCGATATCACTTTGTGATTAACTCCTTAACCACATGCTTGCAAGCGGTGTTGATATCGATTACCGAGTGGGACCGAAGTATATCTCTCCGACTTGGGAGGGACAAATTCCATCTCGATACATACAACCCAACAGATACTTTTCGATCACCTGAGAGACACCTTTATGATCACCCTCTCATAGGATGACGTTTGATGACCTCAAAGCTTTCTTACGGTACCAGGGAGTTGCATTATCTCATGGTCTAAGGAATACAATATTTGACATAGGAAAAGCTTCGCAAAGATGAACACGATGAAACGATCTAATTGCTTCGCTTAGTTTGGGTCTGTCCATCATATCATTCTCCCAATGATATGATCTCATTATCAATTGACAACTCATGTCTATGGTTAGGAAACCTTAACCATCATTGATCAATGAGCTAGTCCTTAGAGGCATACCAGGGACATGGTGTTGTTCACAAACCACACAAGTATTAATGTTTCCGCTTAATACAATTCTAGCATGGAATATAAACTTTATCATGAACAAGAATTATAATAATAACATCTTTATTATTGCCTCTAGGGTATAATTCCAACAACATACACATCACATCTTGGGCCATACCATATCACAGAAACACTCCCTGCAAAAACAAGTTAGACGCCTCTACTTTGTTGTTGCATGTTTTACGTGGCTTATGGGAGTAACAAGCTAAGAACGATTCTTACCTACGGAAAGCCACAACGGTGATATTATGGTTGCCAACATCTGGTGTAAATCCCATGACAACTATAGTGAGAGAAACTGGCATCCACCAGCCGCATGTGTGGAACAAGCCACACGTCAAGTGCGGAGCCGGTCTCGCGAACAAGGTCGCGTAATGTTGGCCTGGACCACTTCGATCTCACTATCCCGCGTCATAAGAAGTACACAAACAAGAGGCTTGCAACAGAAAACATCAACGCCCGCAACAAGCATGTTGCGTTCTACTCGTGAAACACATCTACGCATAGATCTAGCTCTGATACCACTGATGGGTTTCGCAGCATAGTAAATCAAAAAAATTCTACGAATGCGAACGGGAAAGCCAAGATCTAATCTAGGAGATGCAAACAACGAGGGGGGGTAGATGAGATCTTCATACCCTTGAAGATTCGCACAGCGGAACGTTCAACGGAACATGGTTGATGCAGTCGTACTAGCTTCTCCTCCTCGAGATCCGATCCGGTCCAACACCGCAAGTGGCGATGCCTCCGAGAGATGCACACGTATGGCACCTCGACGTCTCCTCCTTCCTCGGTCCAGCAAGTGGGGTGGAGAGATAGATTGGATCTACAACACGACGGTGTGGTGCAAAGGTGGAGAGTTTCTACGGCAGGGCTTCGCCTACGCGCAGTCGGGAGAGCGAGAGATCTAGAGGGCAGCAGTATGGCGGCTAGGGTTGAAGGAGTTGGGGAGGAGGGCTGCGCCCTGCCCTCTATATATAGGGGGCTGGCCGCCCCCCTTGGCCCCTCCTCCAAGCCCTAGGGCGGCGGCCCCAAGGGTTGGAGTGGGGGGCAAGTTTTCCCCCTCCTTCTAGAAGGTTTCCCTAGGGTTTCCCTAGGGTTTTGGCCGGCTGGGCCTATGGGGCCTTGTGCCCCTGGCCCAATACGGCCAGGGCACTCCCTCGTAGGCCCACGCCCCCTCCTGACAAGTGGGGCCACGTTGGTCCCACTCCGGAAGGTTCTAGAAGCTTCTGGTACAATACCGAACAATCCGAAACAATTCTGAAAATCCAAAAACTGCTTTCCCTTATATGAATCTTATTCTCCGGACCATTCTGGAACCTCTCATGACGTCCTGGATCTCATCCGAGACTCCGAACAAAAACTCATAATCCAATTATCCATTCTATCCTAGCGTCGAGGCACGTTAAGTGTGTGACCCTACGGGTTCGAGAATATGCAGACATGATCTTCTATCAATAATCAACAGCGGGGTCTGGAAACCCATATTGACTCCCACATACTCATCGATGATCATATCGGATGAACCACGATGCCAGTATTCAATTAATCCTATATATATATTTCCTTCGTCACGCGATATTTTACTTGCCCGAGATTCGATCGTCGGTATCGGCATACCTAGTTCAATCTCGTTCACAGCAAGTACTTTACTCGTTCCGTAATCCGATATCACTTTGTGATTAACTCTTTAACCACGTGCTTGCAAGTGGTGTTGATATCGATTACCAAGTGGGCCCGAAGTATATCTCTCCGACTTGGGAGGGACAAATCCCATCTTGATACATACAACCCAACAAGTACTTTCCGATCACCTGAGAGACACCTTTATGATCACCCTCTCATAGTATGATGTTTGATGACCTCAAAGCTTTCTTCCGATACCAGTGAGTTGCATTATCTCATGGTCTAAGGAATACAATATTTGACATAAGAAAAAGCTTCGCAAAGATGAACACGACGACACGATCTAATTGCTCTGCTTGATTTGGGTCTGTCCATCATATCATTCTCCCAATGATATGATCTCATTATTAATCGACAAATCATGTCTATGCTTAGGAAACCTTAACCATCATTAATCAATGAGCTAGTCCATAGAGGCGTACTAGGGACACGGTGTTGTTCATAAACCACACAAGTATCAAAGTTTCCGCTTAATACAATTCTAGCATGGAATATAAACTTTATCATGAACAAGAATTATAATAATAACATCTTTATTATTGCCTCTAGGGCATAATTCCAACAATAGCTACTAACAACGGAGAGCATGCAAGATCATAAACAACACAAACATGATAGAATCATAAGACAAAACCATTAATCAATCTGACATAGTAATCTCAATATCCATCGGATCCCCGCAAACACAACATGCATGATTACAAATAGATTATATCTTGATCATGAACGGATCTCACAAGATATATACATGAAAGCACAAAGGAGGAGATACAACCATCTAGCTACTACATGGACCCGTAGTCCAAGGTGGAACTACTCACGCTTCATACCCGAGGCTGGAATGATGAAGAAGAAGGCCTCCGGGATGATCTCCCCTCCGGCAGGGTGCCAGGAATAAGTTCGGATCCCCCCGATCTAGGGACGATGGTGGCGGCGGCTACGGACGGTTTCATAGAATTTTGATCGGGTGCCTAGGGTTTCTACATCGGGGGCTTCTTATAGGCGAAGGGCTAGCCAGGGGGGCTGCACCCCTCAAGCGCGGGGTGGGCCCACCCGCGCGGCCAGGGGGTGTGGCCCCCTAGTGAGCCTTCTTTGTCTCGTCTTATGGCTTCGTGTTGCCCACGGTAAAATATTGACTTTGGCTTTTGTCCCTTCCAATTCCGAGAATATTGATTTTCTGCCTTTCTGGAACCAAAAGCAGAAGAAAATAGGCAACTGGCACTATGGCAACTTGTTAATAGGTTAGTTCCAGAAAACATATAAAAACACCTCAAAGTGTGGACAAAGCAAAGCAAAGTAGACACTAAACAAGCATGGAGCATCAAAAATTATAGATACGTTTCCGACGTATCAAGCATCCCCAAGCTTAACTCCTGCTCGTTCTCGAGTAGGTAAGTGATAAAAGAATAATTTTTGAGGTGACATGCACCATCAAAACCAAGATCAAACCATTTGCAAGCATTGAAAGCTAGGATCAAAGAACTCTAAACATGTGCATGAAAGATGGAGTTCTAAGAATAGGACAAAGTAACTATGCATGCAACATGAAAGGCTACAACAAAGATCATGAATAACATGCATTGAAAAACGTTTGTTTGTTTCACATACAGAAAACATAGCATAGTGGCAATCAGCTTGTCACTCATAGAGAAGCAAATAGATGCATAGTACACCTTCAAAGTTCATAAGAGTGACTAGATACAAGTAGCACAAGAATAAGCAATATCATCAATATGCATCAATCAATAAGTTTTGGGACACTGCACATAGAACTAAGAATGACAACTATGCTCTCTTAATGGTGCCTAAAGGTAGAAGGTGGAGACTCAATATAAAATAGTGGAAGAAAGGCCCTTCATGAAGGGAAGCCGGGATTTCAAGTTTCAAAACGAGCTTCCAAAAATTATGGTACTTGTTAGCTTTCAGCCCTCATTGCCCCTATCATAAGCATCTTGAAGTGATTAAGGTTAAAGTGAACAAAGATGGAGTACATGCTTGACAAAGTATAAGTGGGTAATCTCATGTCCCTTGAATACGAGGGCCGCACCACATGCTACTCAACTTTATTCACCTGTAAGTTCTTGTCATAGTAAGTACATGTGTATCATAGAGAACCGCCAACGAGGTACCCCTTGCACATGGTACAGGAACTATCCCATAACCAAAATGATAAGGCAAGCAGACAATGAGCATCTCAGCGATCTTTTTATTTTTACTATGTGCATAGCTTTTATTGAGGATGCTTCACAGAATGCTCATTATGGTGATGCTACAAGTTTCCACCATGATTAGGCATGACTTAGGCTAGCGGCCCAGGCGTTTCTCTAACACAAAATACATAACTCCATGGACTTACAAGTTCCCTCTTTATTTCACACCGACGACATCCATAGACAAAAGAGCATGATATCAACTGAGTACAAAGTACAAGTGCAATGTTGAAAACGTTCCCCGTGACAGCATGGTTCTGCTAATTCCAACGTATAAGTGCAAGCATATACAACATAGATGACACAATGGTTCAAGTTTATTAGGGGCAAGGAATATAAAGTGTGCCATCAAGTTCGTGGGGGCTTTAATCACTAAGTTTTCACATAAAAATACTTTTTAATTGGAAGATAACTGAAAACAAGAATATACTTGGAATGGTGTAACACACCATGCATAGGAGTTTATAGTGGACACTTTGGAATAACTTGGTTTCTCGGGAGTTGGAAGCATGAGTAGAACTTACTCATACAAGTGGAGGCTAGCAAAATACTGGGAGCAACCAACTAAGAGAGCAATAATGGCCATAATCATCCAGAGCGACAAAACATTACTAATCAAAGCATAGAGTGGTACTACAAGTCAAGAACTAAATGATCATAAAGGCTATGGTGACTTGTTCATAGTCATAACATGGTGTGAGCATGTGCCAAGTCAACCCAAACAAAACATCCAAGGAGAATACCACAATACTATGCTTTTGCATGCTAAAACAACGCATGATTCTTTCAAGGCATACTAAGCAATCCCAATTGTTTGGAACAAGTCATGCTACAACAATAATTACTAGGCATAAGGTCAAAACAACACCTATCATGTCATGCTAAAGTCTAAGTCCCAGTCAATGCAAGCTCCTCTTACACTTTCAAGCAAGAACTTTCTGCTCCTTTCCAACACCAATTGACTTATTTGAAACAACACAGCGAGAACGGGGGTCCAAACTTGTGACATCCCAAATTTTCCAAATTTTGAAATGTGAAAAATAAATAAACAAAAGAAATATTTGTTGAAATTTAGGGTGAAAAGAAACTTTTTGTTTCTAAATGGAAACATCAAAACCTTACTTGAACAAAATTTGAATAAAAGGGAATCTAAAAAAAATTCAATCAAGTGAAATGCATTCATCAATGAATGTATCTTGAAATTTAAACTTGGGAAAATAAACCAAAACCCTAAAACCCTAATAGAGGAAAATCATTCCCAAGATCGCTCAAGGACTATGGATTTGATACATATAAAAATCTATCAACAAACAATTATAAATGATCAAAATGATAATCAAAAATATTATAAAAATCATAGAAATTGGTTTCATTCAATTTGGAACCATCGATAAAAACTTATGAATTTAATAAGTTAAAAGGAAATATTTTCCAAGGCCAATAAAGCTCCTATCTAAAATCCATACCAAATCTTGATCAAAGTAATCCTAAAAGTATTTTAAAAGATAAACAAATATTAAATAAAATTATACAAATTGGAATCACCAATTTTGGATCTATAAATAAAAAGATATGGGTTTTATAAGAAAGAAATAAATAAATAAGGAATATTTAAAAACCAAATTAAATCTTGGCACAATCCATAAGCAAACAGAATAAAGATAATCCAAATAAAATAAAGGAATAAAGATTATTCAATTAAAATTTATGGACTTTAACTAAATTTAATTCTATTTGAATAAAGACAAAATCCCATATATAAAGGTATAATTAAATCATGAGAAAATAATAAATTGGAATTTGCCCAAATGGATTAAAAGTTATCTAATTAACTTAAAAATAATCAAGGAATAATTAAATAAACATAATATGGATTGGAACAATATTTAAATCCTATTTAAATAGAGACAAATGTCTAATTTAAAATAAATAATAAACCATAAAAGAATAAAAGAAATTATTCTAAAATGGACTTTGAATACATTTATAAAACAGTATAAAAACTTACTGAAAGTTTGGAAAAGTTTTGAAATAAAAATAGTGTTTGAAACATTTGAATAAATTCAAAACAGAAAATGAGAGGAGGAAAAAGGAAAAAGAATCATAAAGAAAAAAAATAAGAAACAAACCAGCCCAGCTAGTCCAGCCCAACTTGGCCCAGCGGCCCACCTTACTCCCCGTGGCGAATCGTTTTCTTACTCACGAGCAAACCCGCGCAGTCGTTGACGCTTGGACTCCACTCACAACCCTCCACCTCGCTGACGGCGTGACCCCACCGCCAGCACATCGTCTTCAACCCTACGACCAGCTCTTCCCATTCATCGTTGTCGTTCTCAGTCGTAAATTCTCGACGTAAATTCGTGTAAATGACAACGTTAAACTCGCCAGCAATCACGTGTACATAATCGCCTCGTCCTCCTCCTCGTTTCCCCCCAAACGCCAGCTCCTCTCTGCCACCAGGCTGCCACAATTGCGAGCTCGCACCCCTACTGTCCCGACGAACTCCGGCGACAATTCCGGCCAGCCCTCACCTCCCCACTACCCCTAGCCTCCACGAGCGTGTTCCTCATCGTCTCACACTTCTGCCCATACCCTCTACTAGCCCGCACATGCTTCGGAGCGTCGGCAAGGACAACACCTGAGCACCGCCGTCAACTGTGCCCACTCCGGCGACCATTCCCCGTAAGCTCCGTCCTCCCCTCTCTCTGGATGATTCTACCGCACTCGCCGTACCCTCGCACGTCTAATGAACCTTCTGCCTCGCTTTCCGATGCCTTGTAGCCTCGTCCCCGTCAACAACAGGACGTGCCCGTCGCCTGGACCAACTCCGGTGAGTAATCGTCGTCGTTCTCGTGCGCCCCTTGACAGAAGGAAGCCACCTTAAGCTTCACTGCTATCACGCGAACACTATGAGCATCTTTTCTCCCTCCTTTGCTTCCTATTTCGCCAGAACCACCGCGAGTAGATCCGCGCCGCCGCTCGTCGCTAGCTAGCGCCACCCATCTCTGGTCAAACCCGTGTAAGCCGTTCTTTTTAGATCTGATGGATGCGATAGATGACTTAACCTAAGGGGTACGTAGAATTCTGTGTCGTGCGATTTACATTAGATCCAACGATCCACACCGCTTGATCCACGAGAACCAGTACCAGCGAATAGGAAACAGCCACGTGGCTCTGCCTGTTGTTTAAAAACAGAAAATAGATCTATTAGATGTTTAGATTTGAAAAATTCATAACTTTAAACCCACACGTCCAAATTTTACAAATTTTATATCAACGGATTCAGAAAAATGCAAACTTTCCAACCATGCCCTTAGTTTGGCATTTTGCTTCTGGAAAATTGGTTGTTTATGCAGAAACATTTCTAGACTTACTTAGAGTATAAAAATTATTCTAGAAATGATTTTTGAGTAAAATATTTTGCAAATGTTTGTTTTGAACCTACTGACCATCAAAAGCAACTTTTGGATTTAAAAGTATATTTTGTGACACTAAGGAATTAATCCTTGAATAAAAGCATTTCTAGTTAAATAAAAATGTTGATTATGGTTTAAAAATGGTTTTTGAGTGAAAACTTCTGTAAATGATTTTATTTTAAACAATTTGACCATAAACACTAACATTTGTGTTTAAAAATATATTTAGCAAACATTAGAAATTAATACTTTGATTTAAATCATTTTCTAGCAAAACAAAAATGATTTAAATGGCCCATTTTCACCAACTTGATTTTAAATGGTTTTACCACTTTTGTAAATGACCAATAGGAATTTTAAAATGTTTATAGCCTTTTAGAAGCCACTTTTCCAAATAAAACAATCTTTTGCATGCTTGCATGCATTGCTTTGTTTTTATTGTTTTATGTGGTGAATTGTTTGAATGCTAGTTTGAATATGTGCTTGCTTGATTGAATTGTAGTGAAATTTGAAGAGTGTGATTATTGAAAGATCAGGGAGTGAACCAATATTCTCTACTAAAAAGGCAAGTGGCACTATCATCCAAGTCCAACTATTTTCAATACACTTAGTAGAAATTTTGTAGTATGAATGATAGGGCTACTATATTACTATGCTATGATATGTCCTATTAGGATATCCTTTATATCTTCCTTAGTGAAAACATCGTAGTTGTAGTATGCTTAGCCCTGCTATAGACTTGGGGTGGAATACCATGTTATGATTATATAAAGTGTTGGAAAAATATATGTTTTATATAATAAAACAAGTACTCAAAGAATCACCTGGGTGGAATGTGGATAAGGTGGAAACAAAGGGAACCATGTATATATGGCTATCTTTTTTGTATGTGCACTAGAAGAAAACCAACCAGGGACTTAGAGATTGAACATGTTTCTCGTACAGTGGCTTTCGTGTACAGCCACATGCTAAATGGGCTCTGGCTTAGTCAATTACATAGTGGAAGACCCTTGCATTGGAACCTATTCAGGTTAACTAGATTTATGTATTGGAAATATATCCTTACATTGGTGCCTCGTAGACATGTTAGCATTATGTCTTGGGAGGACTTATATGGAAATACTTTGTCACATTCTCGATCTGCTGGTACTCCATTTGGTGTGTACTTATCCAGCAACCACTGGTGGCATCAAGACGAGATTGTGTCATGTGGGTAAAGTGTACAACTTCTGCAGAAGATCAAATTCTAAGTACTAAGTCGTGTCCCCGGTTACGGACAACTCTGAGCAACTAAGGCCTAAATCTATGGAAGATCTCGACATTCCAATTTCTCAAAGTAAAACTTGATGGTGTCAACAAGGGATTAGAAGCACTTGGAGTTTGCCAAGGAGTTCATAAAGTTGTTAAAAGATCAAAAATATTTTGAAAAGATAGGACAAAACCATGTTGCTTTCTACAAATGAGCCTAAACCCTACTTAGCCAAATATGCATATATTAATAGGTTCCAACTTATTTCCACATAGTAGTGAAACTTGGCAATACAATTCAAATGTATTGACCCTTGTGGCTGTAACTTATTATGTTGCAGGTTTGTTTGATGTTAGTGAAGTGTGTTGAATAGGATTACAAGTCTATAACCAACATGATTGCCTGTGGCACTTTGAAGATGAAGGACTCCATGCTATATAGATATTTCTGCTGCATTGTAATGAGATAGCCAAATGAGCTATGTAAGATGTAATATAATATTTTATTCCTGGTTATAAAGTTGTAGTATTACCTTTGTTTCTTGATATTACATCTCAAACTGTGTATGCTAGCTATTGATCGGGGACTAGCATTGTAAACATAGGGACCTTTACCTTTATAAAGGAGGGTTCTTATAGATGGTATCAGAGCACTGTGTTGCCTATAGGATTGTAACCCTAGGATTGGATAAAACCACTTAGAAAAATAGGAGTTGTATTTGTTCCAAAACTTATTTACAAACAATCTTGTAAACTCTTTCCTCAACCTTTTTGGTTTTGATTCTACATCTCTTCCTTTTTCAACTTGATGGACAAAGCCTCCACCATGATCAATGACTTCAACTTTAGTTTCACCAAGGACTTCGACTTAGACATCACTAAGGACTACAAGTGGGAACCAAGAGACATTAGATTGCCTACCAACTATCTAAGACATTGATAACATGTTAGTGTATGGATCATACTGACCTATGAGGTATGACTATACTAGGTTGATTGTTTCAAGAAAACTTGTTATTTCCTTCAACTCATGAGTTAAACTCATAAGTTGTTAAGTGATTAGTTGCTTGTTGATTGTTTGATTGAACTTGTTTGTTTTGGGTTGTGTGTTAGAACTTCTTTAGATCTATCTATAATTACTTATCCCTATTAAACCAACAGATGCCTCCCCGTCATGCCAACCCCAACCAAAACAACAACAACAACAACATCACTCCCGAGATGCAGCAGTTGATCACATCTCAAGCTCAACTGATGCAGATGATGACGCAGTTTATGCAAAATCAGAATCAGAACAACAATAACAACAACAACAATCAGAATAATCCTCCAGCATTTGACATGCTCACCAGATTTCTGAAACTGAGGCCTGCAAGGTTCTCTGGAACAACTGATCCAATGGTAGCCAATGACTGGTTATGTTCGGTGAACATGGACTTAGTGACTGTTGGCTGCACCAACGAGGAAAAAGTCGGGTTTGCAGCACATCTGCTCGAAGGACCAGCAGCAACCTGGTGGGACAACTTTCAGATCACCACTCCACTTGAGGATGTGACTTGGGCTATTTTTGAGGATGGTTTTCGTACAACTCACATCTCATCCGGAGTGATGAACTTGAAGAAAAAGGAGTTCCACAACCTGAAACAGCATCACCGCAGTGTGGCTGAGTACATTGGGGAGTTCAACAATCTGGCACGCTATGCACCGGATGAAGTTGATACAGATGCTAAGAGGAAAGATAAATTCCTCGAAAGACTTAATGATGAGTTGAACCTGCAGTTGTCTGTTGCCTATGTTCCAACTTATCAATCACTCTGTGACAAAGCAACCATCTTGGAAAACAATATGAAGCAAGTTAAGAACAGAAAGAGGAAGCATAGCCTTGACAAGTATCACTCAGGATCATCACAAAAGAAGCGTTCATTCAAAAAGAGCAATGGAGATTCTGGACCACATCAGCATGGAGGAAATGGACACACTCATTATAAGAATCACCACAACAACAATGGAAGTTATAATAATAATGGGAATTATACTGACAATGGAGATGACCTTGGTCAGAACCAACATGGCAAACCCAAGAACAAAGACATTAGCCAGTTGCAGTGCTTAATTGTAAGGAACTTGGACACTATGCATCAGACTGTCCTGAGAAGAAAAAGAATAAAGATGCTAGAAAATCCAATGGAAGTGATTCCAACGTGGGCCAGAAAGGACATGTGAACCACATCAACATGTATGGGACCCTTGAAGAATTGGATGATGTGGATGGCAGTATTTAGCTAACTCAGTTGAGTCATATAAGGATCCCATGTTTGGATGTCAATTATTGAATCCATAGTCAAGTGAACCATCAAATGTAACCCTACAAAATTTTCTTTTAAGGGTGGTAGTACCCTAGTTGTATTCAAGCCAACTTGTAACCTCTAGCCTTCCCAAATCTCGGGACGAGATTTCTTTTAAGGGTGGTAGCCTCTCACATCCCAAAATTTTCCAAATTTTGAAATGTGAAAAATAAATAAACAAAAGAAATATTTGTTGAAATTTAGGGTGAAAAGAAACTTTTTGTTTCTAAATGGAAACATCAAAACCTTACTTGAACAAAATTTGAATAAAAGGGAATCTAACAAAATTTCAATCAAGTGAAATGCATTCATCAATGAATGTATCTTGAAATTTAAACTTAGGAAAATAAACCAAAACCCTAACGGAGGAAAACCATTCCCAAGATCTCTCAAGGACTATGGATTTGATCCATATAAATATCTATCAAAAATAATTATAAATGATCAAAATGATAATCAAAAATATTATAAAAAACATAGAAATTGGTTTCATTCAATTTGGAACCATGGATAAAAACTTATGAATTTAATAAGTTAAAAGGAAATATTTTCCAAGGCTAATAAAGCTCATATCTAAAATCCATACCAAATCTTGAGCAAAGTAATCCTAAAAGGATTTGAAAAGATAAACAAATATGAAATAAAATTATACAAATTGGAATCACCAATTTTGGATCTATAAATAAAAAGATATGGGTTTTATGAGAAAGAAATAAATAAATAAGGAATATTTTAAAAACCAAATTAAATCTTGGCACAATCCATAAGCAAATAGAATAAAGATAATCCAAATAAAATAAAGGAATAAAGATTATTCAATTAAAATTTATGGAATTCAACTAAATTTAATTCTATTTGAATAAAGACAAAATCCCTAATATAAAGGTATAATTAAATCATCAGAAAATAATAAATTGGAATTTGCCCAAATGGATTAAAAGTTATCTAATTAACTTAAAAAGAATTAAGGAATAATTAAGTAAAAATAATATGGATTGGAACCATATTTAAATCCTATTTAAATAGAGACAAATGTCTAATTTAAAATAAATAATAAACCATAAAAGAATAAAAGAAATTATTCTAAAATGGACTTTGAATATATTTATAAAACAGTATAAAAACTTACTGAAAGTTTGAAAAAGTTTTGAAATAAAAATAGTGTTTGAAACATTTGAATAAATTCAAAACAGAAAATAAGAGGAGGAAAAAGAAAAAAGAATCAGAAATAAAAAATAAGAAACGAACCGGCCAGCCAGTTCAGGCCAACTTGGCCCAGTAGCCCACCTTACTCCCCCTCGCGAATCGTTTCTTACTCACGAGCAAACCCGCGCAGTCGCTGACGCTTGGACCCCACTCACAACCCTCCACCTCGCTGACGGCGTGACCCCATCGCCAGCATATTGTCTTCAACCCTGCGACCAGCTCTCCCCATTCATCGTTGCCGTTCTTAGTCGTAAATTCCCGGCGTAAATTCGTGTAAATGACAACGTTAAACTCACCAGCAATCACGCGTACATAATCGCCTCGCCCTCCTCCTCGTTTCCCCCCAAACGCCAGCTCCTCTCTACCACCAGGCTGCCGCAATTACGAGCTTGCACCCCTACTGTCCCGACGAACTCCGGCGACAACCAGCCCTGACCACCCCACTACCCCTAGCCTCCACGAGCATGTTCCCAATCGTCTCACGCTTCTGCCCATACCCTATACTAGCTCGCGCGCGCTTCGGCGCGTCGGCAAGGACAACACCTGAGCACCGCCATCGACTGTGCCCACTCCAGCGACCATTCCCCGTAAGCTCCGTCCTCCCCTCTCTCTGGATGATTCTACCGCACTCGCCGTACCCTCGCACGTCTAATGAACCTTCTGCCTCGCTTTCCGATGCCTTGTAGCCTCGCCCCCGTCAACAACAGGATGTGCCCGTCGCCTCGACCAACTCCGGTGAGCAATCGCCGACGTTCCTGTGCACCCCTTGACAGAAGGAAGCCACCTTGAGTTTCACTGCGATCACGCGAACACTGTGAGCATCTTTTCTCCCTCCTTTGCTTCCTGTTTCGCCAGAATCACCGCGAGCAGAGTCGCGTCGCCGCTCGACGCCAGCTAGCGCCGCCCATCTCTGGTCAAACCCCTGAAAGCCGTTCGATTTAGATCTGATGGATGCGATAGATGACGTAACCGAAGGGGTACGTAGCATTCTGGGCCGTGCGATTTACATTAGATCCAATGATCCACAGTGCTTGATCCACGCGAACCGGTACCAGCGAATAGAAAACAGCCACGTGGCTCTGCCTGTTGTTTAAAAACATAAAATATATCTATTAGATGTTTAGATTTGAAAAATTCATAACTTTAAATGCACACGTCCAAATTTTACAAATTTTATATCACTGGATTAAGAAAAATGCAAACTTTCCAACCATGCCCTTAGTTTGGTATTTTTCTTCAGGAAAATTTGTTGTTTATGCAGAAACATTTCTAGGCTTATTTAGAGTATAAAAATTATTCTAGAAATGATTTTTGAGTAAAATCTTTTGAAAATGTTTTGTTTTGAACCTACTGACCATCAAAACCAACTTTTGGATTTAAAAGTATATTTTGTGATACTAAGGAATTAATCCTTGAATAAAAGCATTTCTAGTTAAATAAAAATGTTGATTATGGTTCAAAAATGGTTTTTGATTGAAACCTTTTGTAAATGATTTTATTTTAAACACTTGGACCATAAACACTAACATTTGTGTTTAAAAAAATATTTAGCAAACATTAGAAATTAATACTTTGATTTAAATCATTTTCTAGCAAAACAAAAATGATTTAAATGGCCCATTTTCACCAACTTGATTTTAGATGGTTTTACCACTTTTGTAAATGACCAATAGGAGTTTTAAAATGTTTATAGCCTACTAGTTAAATGCCCGTGCGTTGCAACGAACGAACGACAATACCATCTAAGCAAAGGGAAAAATTACATAAACAACAAACATTCAGTTGATCATTATTTTTGTCATCATTTCTTTTTTTCTCACCCACCGTCCGGCTTCACTTATTTCACCGTTGCACAGTTCTTAATTTTCATAAGCACGCACTCCACTTCAACAACATTTTCCTCAGGCATGCCAAGAATGCCACTGCCATCCATTCTCCACCTCTTTCATCATTGTGTCACCATTGGGCTATGTATGCAACAAAGCCGTCATTATACTTCTTATTTACCCTCAATTTATAAATGAGCTCAAATTAAAACATGGCTTGGCTCGTTATTTGTCAAGCCACGACCCACGAGTTACTCTCTATATAGCTCACGAGTTTCGGTCTTTTATTACCAATCGTAACTGCAACAATCATCATCCCATTTTTGACAGGATAACCATGATTTTCACTCCTACTTGAAATATCTCCAAAACAAATTTGCAAGGTTCAAAACCCAAAGTAGGTCCTAGTTTTCTCTCATTTCCTTCTTTTAAACATAGCATGAGAGCCGAGTCAACTCTTAAGAATCCTCCTAATCAGAGAGCTATCAATAAATAAATAAATTTATTCAAGTACATTTCCAAGCTCCTCTATTTTCTCATGCCAATTAATCAAGAGTAAGCTAACTTTTATTAGATTTTTTATTCCCCTTTTATTGAACATAGTAACAAATACAGGAGAGGGACAAGCAGTCCCTTTTACAAATCTCGCAACTGGATACAAAAGTGCCTAAGACGCACAAAGCACACAAGATGTGTCCACTCAATAATAAGTCGCCGAAGCTCGAAATTGGAGCCAAACAACCATTGCTTATTCGACGACAACTCGGACTCGAATATACCGCATCTTCAATCTCCAAGAGCCTCCAATGTGCTCCATACCAGCTGCCGCTCTTCCGGCGAGCTTTCTGGCGTTTGCACAAGAGGTATTGGTGAGTTGAGCTGTAAATATTGTGTGGAAGCATCACTGAGGTCACACTCTGAGGGTCTCCAAAGTTAAATCCGAGAATCGGCAGAGGAGGCGTAGTCATCGACCTCTGGCCAATCCCGAGCAGAACAGAGACATCACCTTCATTCTGAATAACATAGAGCAAAGATAACAATGCGATCTTTCAAGAAATTTCCAGTAGGCGATCCATCTTCCTGGATGATGAATAAAACTATGGGCTCCAGCAGCCAAAGAAAGATAACCGGGGATATGCCAGGACAAAGAAAGATCAAAATCTGGCCCTATCACAATGCAAACCGATGGCCTACAGAGCAATACCGCAATAATCCAGGATTGGTGCCATAAATTAGACAGACTCACCTGAACCAAACCAAAACCAACCAGATCAATCCGGTAGGCATCCAGACTTTGTAGCACAAATGCCTCTCGACATGAAACTAAATATGGCTTGAGGTAGAAATGGTTTGAGCTGGAGCTACTTACGTGGATCGATAACCGGGGAGTCGGACGAAGATTCCAACTAATTAGAGATCCACGTCTTGGCCAAAACACTAATGAAAGATTAAATTAGAGATCTATACAGATGGGTTCTCTCCATGGGGCAATGCTTGAAGGTCCTCACAACCATGGATGCAAGTTGCATAACTAAAAGTGGACATAAGATAATCCAAGGTTATTACCTCAGTGATGTGTGTAACAAGCAGCTTAGAGTATCTCTAACAGTAACCGAAAAAGTGGCTGAAACCGAAAAAGTCCGGCGATAATACGGGTTCAGGCCAAAAGTGGGGCAGAACGGAGCCCGACCTCGCGGCCTAACCCATAAAACGAGTTCGGGGACCCGAGAAACTCGGCGGCCACCCCGTATTAAAACGGGCCATGGAGGGGAGTTTGGTTTCCAAACCGTACTCCCCTCTGCCGCCGCCAGCTTCCTCTCCAGCGAGCAATCCAGCTCGCAACAGCCCCCATTCGCCCCAGCTCCATGACGCGATGGCCTCCCGTGGTGGCTCAGTAGGGCGCGCCGCGGGATTGGGCGGCGGGGACTCGCCGCCGCGGCCCCCCGTGTTCTGCACGGACGCGGAACACCGGAAGTTTAACCAGTCGGAGGGCGCCCGCAAGCGCAGCGCCCGCCGCTGGACGAACTGGGGGCTCACGCCCCTAGAGAAACTCGCGAAGTATGGCAACGGCGGTGAGGGCTTGTCGTCAGGCGGTTCGAGTCTCCCACCGCGGCCACCCGTCTACGACAACTCCGACGAGGAGGAGCTCGTCCCTGCGCAGGATCCCACGTTCTATGCGGGAGATTACGTGCACAACTCCGACGAAGAGGACGCCGCGGTTGCGCAGGTGGCTGCGATCTCGATGGCGGAGGCACGCGCGTGCTTTCGTCGGGAGGAGGCGAACGCCGTCCACCAAGTTCGTGAGTGCGAGGTGGCTCGCCGGGAGGAGCGCGTTCGCCACGTCAAGATTGAGATAGTCGAGCTTGACGACGAGGAGTGAAGCTCTTCACCCGCGTCGACACCGACGTCCGTGTCAACGCCGTCGTCTGCCTCGACGCTCCGCCACCACCGGCACCGCCGCGCGTAGAGGCCAATTTGGCCGCATTTTTCTTCAAATTACTTAGCGCAGTTAGGTATAGTATGTAATTTAGGTTTGCTAATCCGATTATGTAAATTATGATGCTCAATCGGAGCATCAAATGGCATCTATATATATGATCATCGACGAATTTCCCCGCGATATTTGAAATGAATTTTTTTATTCGTGTTTTACGGGTTCTATTCTGCGCCAGCTGCAAAATCTTCGTCCCCCACATTTTCGGAGGACTGAATTCATGTTTTCTGGTTTCGACTTTTTCGGTTACTGTTAAAGATGCTCTTAACAAGTCAACTAATATTGCACTCTAGCTGAAGACATAGACTGAACTGATGTTCTAATTTTAGTATATATTTCTCTCTGGAGTTTACATACCTTTCATACGTATGCTTCTCCTGCAGTACATGCCTCTCTTGACTTCTCCTAAGAGAACCTAATAATTTCAAGAAAGAAAATGAATAGCGTTAAATTGATAAAAATCGTACACCCTAATCTGAATAAAGGAGAATCCGGTGATTGTAAAGACATTCTAAAAGACAAATTCTGGTCATTCGGTATATTTATCCCATGGCAGACTATATATACGATAACACAATTATAAAATCACCAGATGTGCAATTTCATAAGGATTCAAGCTATTGCTTTTGATGATAGAGATGTCCCTAACAATGTACTGAATTGATTCAAACTAAACTTGCATATGTGTATCCATTTTTTAAACTCCCTTTAGAGTAATTTCCATTCTACAGGAAGCTAACTACTACTATGGGTCTACATATATCAATGATTTCGGTTTTAATAATGCATAAATCTCAATACTGTAATTTCATACCTTCTAAAAATATACAGTAATTCCATATATAGAGGTTGTTCCTTTCTGCTAGTAACACATAACAACATGTGATTACTGGCCAATGTTCCTGCCCAAAAAATTCAGTACTTCCCATATCCACTAAATAGCAGCTCACCTTAAAATCGTATTTGTAAATCAAAATCAATCACAATAGCATTGTGCGTCTATGCTGGATGAACTGTAGTAGTCGTACACATTGCAAATTAAGTGTCAGCAACACATTTAAAGGGAAACCTCTGTAATTATTAATTTATTATCACCCCAGATCATCAAACTTGTAGTGAAATTCATGATTACAAGGCCTCAAGGTGCCAAACATGCTTCATGTCTGATGGAACTCAATGACTCATGGAGGACCAAGGACAATGTTCAATAAATATGGTGGGCTTGGTTATCGTGTTAGCACTTAAGCACTACACTGAATGTGTGAGCGCACTACAAATTATGTGTGCACCTAATGAACCGCAACAAAGCGACAATAGTGGTTAGAGTATTACAAAAATAACAAACCCTAGATACTTAAGAAAGATTATAACACAATAATAGAAAAGTAGCATACCACTATAAATATATTTCAAAGCATGAAGCATCTGATGGGGAAAGAATTGATAGTCCTCTTTGGTTAAGTCATATTGGCATTGACTTGGTGGGGCCTTTATGGAGGTAACATTATATATAGATGATCTCAATTATATCAGCATGTCCAAATTGCCGCAGTAATATGATCACATCGAGAATCCGGGCAGCATAAAATAAGTCTCAAAGATATTGTGTATTTTCTTGATTGTCGCCCTTGTCGCTAGTAATATTGGTCAATATCTGAACACACAACGATGCAACTTCTCTTCTCCAATGACTCTGAATGTTGTATCTGCTTGCATCACAAAATCTGTTTTGGGATATTAATTTAGTCATAAGAACAGTGATAAGAACCTGTTCCTGTTAGCGTGTGACGACGATGAGAACAATAACTTAGGGTGATCATGATCTTCCCGACAATTAAACACATATGTTTTGAGCATGAATTCAATCAGTGTTAATTATATCTTGCAGGCATAGCAAAAACGAGCAAGAAAAGTAAGAAGTTAGCAAATATTCAATACCTTAGAAAAGATAATTAGAAAACCAATGATTACCAGAGAAGTACGTGCAGCAGTAGAGCTATTACCGGCGATCTGCATAGAGAAGTAACAAATAATTTGTGAACCAAAGCTATCAGAAGTAATATATCAATTTGCTAGATAGGCGGCAAGAGGAGGAGTCAACATGTACATGCATATATCAAGATGTGTAGCCTCTGTCATATCACGAGGGACGTGGTTGTCGGCAGGCTCCCATCCCTAATGTTGTGAGACCAATGGCTGGGGAGAAAAGGGGGAGCGTGAGGAATGATGGATGCCAACCTCAAGAAGGTGGAAACTATGAAGTCAACCGCTCCTAATTGTGGCAACCAATGGTGAAGGATGATGCTCAGATCCGTCGATCCGCTCGATGACCTCTCTCCCCTTGGCGCATCTGGTTGAGCTTCTTCATAACAACGATGAGCTTGGCGAGGATTGCGACCAGTCACCGGTGGAGCCTCAGGGAGAGCGGAGGAGGCTTGTGCGGGGACACGGTGGGCGTGGAGTCGCAAAAGGGGAGATGCTTTGGAGTCTGGCATGGAGATAGGGGTGGTGCCGCGGAGGGCAGGGATGTTGATGGAGAAGATAACGCCAACGGTTTTATGGGAGACGAAATCGACGCGAGCGGTTTCTTTATGCGCGACGAAAGGAAGGACGAAGGGAACGACATATCATCGGAGACGGAACGCAAGATTCTTTTTAAGTAGTAGAGATTAGAAACAACTTTTCCAAATAAAATAATCTTTTGCATGCTTGCATGCATTGCTTTGTTTTTATTGTTTTATGTGGTGAATTGTTTGAATGCTAGCTTGAATATGTGCTTGCTTGATTGAATTGTAGTGAAATTTGAAAAGTGTGATTATTGCAAAATCAAGGAGTGAACCAATATTCTCTACTAAAATGGCAAGTGGCACTATCATCCAAGTCCTACTATTTTCAATACACTTAGTAGAATTTTTGTAGTATGCATGATAGGGCTACTATATTAATATGCTATGTTATGTCCTATTAGGATATCCTTTATATCTTCCTTAGTGAAAACATCATAGTTGTAGTATGCTTATCCCTACTATAGACTTGGTGTGGAATACCATGTTATGATTATATGAAGTGTTGGAAAAATATATGTTATATAATAAAACAAGTACTCAAAGAATCACCTGGGTGGAATGTGGATACTCAATTGTGGATAAGGTGGCAATGAAGGGAACCATGTATATATGGATATCTTTTTCGTATGTGCACTAGAAGAAAACCAACCAGGGACTTAGAGATTGAACATGTTTCTCGTACAATGGCTTTCGTGTACAGTCACATGCTAAATGGGCTCTGGCTTAGTCAATTACATAGTGGAAGACCCTTGCATTGGCACCTATTCAGGTTAACTAGATTTATGTATTGGAAATATATCCTTACATTGGTGCCTGATAGACATGCTAGCATTATGTCTTGGGAGGACTTCTATGGAAAGACTTTTTCACATTCTCGATCTGCCGGTACTCCATTCTCGATCCTCACATCTCAAACTGTGGATGCTAGCTATTGATCCAGGGACTAAGATTATAAACTCAGGGACCTTTACCTTTATAAAGGAGGGGTCTTACAAAACTACTTTATTCAAGCAAACTAAACAACTAAGCAAACCAAACGAAAACTAAGACGCTCCAAGAACAAGACAACATTGCATGAAACAATAAAAACAAAGTGTCTAGAAAGACCTGAGCTTTTTATTGATGAAGAAGGGGATGCCCCAAGGCATCTCCAAGCTTTGACGCTTGTACCTACTGGATATTTCTTGGGGTGACACCAGGGTGGCATCCCCAAGCTTGAGCTTTTGTCCATTCTTCATCTCATTACATTATTCTCTCTCTACACCTTAAATTTTTCCTTCATACAAAACTTTACACAATCTTCATTAGCAACATTAGTGTATTTAAAAGATAATAGACCTTTGGGTTTAGCTTTGGAACAACAAGGATTTTCACTAAAAACACAAGCTACTGTAGTAAATCCTTCAAAAATCTCAATTCCCCAAAAGATAACTCAAAAAGGAATCAATAAGAAGCAAATGCAAATAATGGCAGAAATCTGTCAAAACAGACCAGCAGGCAGAAACCGATTTTTTCGAACATCTTCTATTGCTCAAATAAAAAAGTGCTGAACTAACGAAAGTTATCTAACATACTGGGGGATTTACTCATAAATTGTCAGCTCAATCCGAGTTACAGAGCCTCCCCACTAATGTTTTTGGTGGAGAACAAAAATCTATTTCGGGACAGCAACTCCCCAAATCTTACTTCCCTCTCACTAGAGGTAATTCTTGGCATAAAAAGCAAACAAAAAAGATAAGGAGAGGTCATTACAGAAGTAATAACTTCCAAGACTCAAGGAAACTCTTGGGTTATCTCCCAACAAGTACTTTTCTTTAACGCCTTTAAGTTAGGCACAAAAAGCAAGAAATCAAGTATTTTCAAATGAGGAAACATTAACATCAAACCTTGCTTTCAAAGGAGGAGCAAAAAACAATTTCTCTCTCCTCATAGGGAAGTGTTCAATACCTTTATTGAATGGAAATTGATATTTAATGGTGCCTTATTTCATATCAATGATGGCACCAATAGTTCTAAGAAAAGGTCTTCCCAAAGTAACAGGATAAGAAGCATTGTATTCAACATCCAAAACATAGAAATCAACAGGGACATAAGCATTGTTAACCATAATGAAAACATCATTCATACTTCCCATGAGTTTCTTCTTATCATTATCATCAAGTGGGACATCCAAATAACAATCTTCCAAAGGTGGCAAATGAAGCATTTCATAAATCTTCCTAGGCATAATAGAGACACTAGAACCAAGATCACATGAAGCGTTGAGATAAAAGTCATTCACTTGCATATTAATAATGGGTTCCCAACTATCTTCTACTTTCCTAGGAATAGAAACTTTGTGTTTTAACTTCTCTTCCTTGATCTTAACAAGAGCATTTGTAATGTGTTTGGTGAAAGCAGCATGCATATCACTAGCATCAGGACTTCTAGCAAGCTTTTGCAGGAACAGAATCACTTCAGAAATATTGCAACCATCTATATCAAAATCAAACTTAGAATCACTAGTAGTAGACTCATTAGGCTTAGGCATTGTAGGAGGAGGAATAGGGACTTCTTGTGGTTTAGTGGTATCCATTTTAGTGATGGTGCAAACACTATTGTTTCTATCAATTTCAGCTTCCCTTTCCCACTTAGCATGAAGTTGAGCTAACAGTCTAACATTTTCATAAATAGTAACTTGTATGGCATGAGTAGCAGCAAAGGCACTTTCCATGGTTTCAGGTTTAGCAACCATTTTATTAATCAAAGAGGACTGTGCTTCAGACAAAGAGGAAATATTTTTGTCAACAGTTAACAGCTTTTCCTCCATAGTCTTGTTGAAAGCGGTTTGTTTACTAATAAAGTCTTTGAGCATGACTTCAAGTTCAGAGGGGGGCACTTCTAGCATTGTTGTAGGAGTTTCCATCGGAATTGTCATTATTAGGAGGATAAGGCCTATAATTGTTGTTACCACCAAAATTATTACTATAAGCATTGTTGTTGAAATTGTTGTTTCTAATAAAGTTCACATCAACTTGCTCTACTTAAGCAACCAAAAAGGCTAAGGGAACATTGTTTGGATCTAAAGGAGCTTTCCCATTAACAAGCATAGCCATAATAACATCAATCTTATCACTCAAAGAGGAGGTTTCTTCAATAGATTTTACCTTCTTACCATGCGGAGCTCTCTTAGTGTGCCATTCAGAGTAATTAACCATCACATTATCAAGGAGTTTTGTTGCAGCACCCAAAGTGATGCCCATAAAGGTACCTCCAACAGCTGAATCCAACAGGTTTCTTGAAGAGAAGTTCAAACCTGCATAAAAAGTCTGGATGATCATCCAAGCAGTAAGTCCATGAGTGGGACAATTCTTAACCAAAGATTTAATTCTTTCCCAAGCATGAGCAACATGTTCATTATCAAGTTGTTTAAATTTCATAATGTCAGTTCTCATAGATATAATCTTAGCAGGAGGGTAGTACTTTCCAATAAAAGCATCCTTGCACTTAATCCAAGAATCAATACTATTTCTAGGCAAGGATAGCAACCATTCTTTAGCTTTTCCTCTCAAGGAGAAAGGAAACGGCTTGAGCTTAATAATATCTCCATCTACATCCTTATACTTTTGCATCTCACAAAGTCCAACAAAGCTATTGAGATGGGTAGCAGCAGCACCAGAAAATTGCTCTCTCATCACAAGATTCAACAAAGCAGGCTTTATTTCATAAAAGGTAGCATCGGGAGCAGGTGGAGCAATAGGAGTGCTAAGGAAATCATTGTTGTTTGTGCTAGTGAAGTCACACAACTTGGTGTTCTCAGCAGAGTTCATTTTGGCAAAAGTGGAGCAAGCCAAAAACTGCAGCAGCAGCTAGAGCAAGGTGACAACTAGAGTGGGAACTATTTTTTTGTGTTTTTGATAAGAGAAAGCAAACAAAAATAGACTATTTTTTTGGAGTTTTTGACAAAAAGAGGCAAAAAAAACCAAACAAAAGAAACTAAGCAAACAAAAAACAAAGTAAAGAGAAAGGTTGAGGAGGACTCCCCTTGTGAAGACGTCCTTAGCCTCCCCGACAACGGCGCCAGAAAGTCTTGATGCGTGTTGAACGCCCCGTTGGGAAACCCCAAGAGCAAGGTATGATGCAGCACAACAACAAGTTTTCCCTCAGTAAGAAACCGAGGTTATAGAACCAGTAGGAGGAAGGAAACACCTCAAAGGTGTTGCAACCAACGTGGAAACCTGCACAACACAAACTCAAGACTTTGCCCCAACTAACAGTGAGGTTGTCAATCTCACCAGTTGCTGTAACAAAGGATTAACTGTATGCTGTGGAAGGTGATGATGGTTTGTAGTAAGTAAACAGTAACAGTGGAAGATGTATCAATGGTAAAGATTGGACCGGGGTCCATAGTTCACTAGAGGTGTTCTCCTTAGATAAACAAACATGGCATGCTGGGTAAACAAATTACAGCAGTGCAATTGATAGGAACTAAGCAAGGCATAACAATGCAATACTAGACAAAAAGATCCTATGAGATTCGATTGGGTAATACAACAATATACATAGACCGCCATCCAACTGTATCTATGACTAGAAGTGCACCTTCAGGTTATCATCCGAACCCCCTCCAGTGTAGGGTTCACAACATAGAAAACAAAAAAATTCCTACGATGGGAACAACTATGTACCAAGATCTATCTACTAGATACAAAGAACGGGCGGATGTATATCCATAAAGAACATACCCTTGAAGATCGACAAAGCTTAACGAGTTAAACTCGTGGTTGATGTAGACGATCTCTTGCCGATCTCAAGATCGAGAGAAAGTCCTAGCGCCGCAAATCAGCAGCGCATCCGTGCTCGCACACACGTCTGAGGCACCGAGCAACCTCCGCCTCCTCGCTCCAGCGATGCAGCGGAAGCACAACTCTTTCTTGCCGAATATCCACCGGGAACATGTATCTCTCTAGTCCGAGACCATGGGGGATAAATTCTAGAGGGGGAGAGAGATCCTTCACGAGGAGGTGTGAGTGAGAGAGATGGGTGCCTTTTATAGGAGAGGGGGGACCCCAAGGGGGTGGCCGACGCATGGGGGCTGCCCCTTGCCCTTCCCTCTTCATGTGGGTGTACACTCCACTCACAAAAACCTCTTCATTTCCCTCCACTCAAAATCCCACTCAAACTTGCAATTAAATTTCCGCCAAATTTAATGCAAACTATCATTAAATAAAACTCCTTTATTTATTCAGAATTTTGTCAATTAATTTAATGACAAACATTCACATATAATCCCTTGCTAGAATTCTATTTCACATGCATAACCACTTTATGCAATTTCACCCGAAAACCTGTTTCGGTATCTAGTGAAATAAATTCCTGCACTTGTTATTCTTTGCCGCATGAAACTTTTGCTCCAATTGGATGTCGGTGTCTCTTAAGTGTGTCACCCTACGATTCGTGAATAATGCGGACATGATCGAGACCCCTCTCGGATCAATAATCAGAAGCGGGATCCGGAGACCCATACTGACTCCCACACATTCAACGATGACGTTCTTGTGATCGTCGAAACCTTTTATGCTAGTATCTTAATCCCTTTGTTTCGCGATATATTACATGTCCGAGATTCGATCATCGGTATCTCCATACCTAGTTTGATCTCGTTACTGACATGCACTCTTTTCTTGTTTCCGTGATATAACATTCTAGTGATCAAATCACTTGCTTGCAAGCTAACCAATGTGATATCACTGAGAGGGCCCAGAGTATATCTATCTGTCATCGGGATGAACAAATTCCACTCTCGACCCATGGGCCTCAACATAACACTTTATTAGTTCTGAACCCATCTTTATAATCACCCTGTTACGGTGTGACGTTTGATGTTATCAAGAAACTCTTCCGGTGTTAGTGATTGATATGATCTCATGGTCTAAGGATTAGGATCACTTCGTAAGTTGTTATAGCAATATAAACTCAATGAATTTGATCGTAATGCTATACTTCGGATGAATGTTCATCACACCATTACACTAATGTTGTGATCCCGTTATTAACAACATCCAATGTCCATGATCAGGAAACCTTGATCATCTTGTTAATCAACGAGCTAGTTTATGAGAGAGGCATAACTAGGAACTTTCTGTTTGTTTATTAAACACACATGTATTAATGTTTCCGTATTAATACAATTATAGCATGCAAAATAAACATCTATCATATACTTGGAATACACATAATAAACACTTTATTATTGCCTCTCAGGGCATATTTCCTTCATCTAGTATTAAGTTGCAAGCAATAGACAACTGCTTTAATAAAAGTGTGTAAGATAAACAATCCACTTGTTTCATGAACAAGAGACCGCTGTTTTCTCCCTAGTGGCAACAACACATCTACAACCGAAGAGATTTCTGTCACTTCCCTTGGAAACTAGAGGCATGAACCCACTATCGAGCATAAATACCCCCTCTTGGAGTCACTAGCAACTACTTGGCCAAGATAGCTACTAACAATGGAGAGCATGCAAGATCACAAACAACATAGGCATGATAGAATCATAAGACAAAACAATTAATCAATCTGACATAGTAATCTCAATATCCATCAGATCCACGCAAACACAACATGCATGATTATAAATAGATTAGATCTTGATCATGAACGGAGCTCATAAGATCTATACATGAAAGAACAAAGGAGATATAACCATCTAGCTACTACATGGACCTGTAGTCCAAGGTGGAACTACTCACGCTTCATACCGGAGGCTGACATGATGAAGAAGAAGGCCTCCGGGATGATCTCCCCTCTGGTAGGGTGCCGAGAAGAACTTCAGATCCCCCCAATCTAGGGATGATGGTGGCGGCGGCTACAGACGGTTTCATAGAAATTTGATCGGGTGCCTAGGGTTTCTGCATCGGGGGCTTCTTATAGGCGAAGGGGCGAGCCAGGGGGCCACCAGGGCGGTTGCACCCCCAGGCGCGGGGTGAGCCCACCCGCGTGGCCAGGGGGTGTGCCCCCTGGTGAGCCTTCTCCGTCTCGTCTTCTGGCTTCGTGTTGCCCACGGTAAAATATTGACATTGGCTTTTGTCGCGTCCAATTTCGAGAATATTGATTTTCTGCCTTTCTGGAACCAAAAACAGAAGAAAACAGGCAACTGGCACTGTGGCAACTTGTTAATAGGTTAATTCCAGAAAACATATAAAAACACCTCAAAATGTGGACAAAGCAAAGCAAAGTAGATAGTAAACAAGCATGGATCATCAAAAATTATAGATACGTTTCCGACGTATCAGCTGTCACACAATCAAAGACAAGCTTGTAAGAACCAAATCAAGGCCTAAGTTTCGAATGAAACCCTAAAGAAAGGGGACCTCAAGTGAATGAGGGTGAAATGAAGATCTCTCTTGGTGAAGCTGTAGATCAAGGCCTCCTCCTTCGATTATTAGCTATGTAGGATCTCCTCATTATTGTATCTTTGTATATTTTCCTTTATGACATGATTGGCTATGTAGGATCCAAAACCAGTTTGATGAACATTGAAAGAGGGATCATTAGCAAAGCTTTGCAATATATTAATAAGTCCATTCAAACTACATTTATCAAGATCAATTAGAGGTTCATTAATGTTATCGCTGAGCATTTTTTTACTTCCTCTACTTGTTTTTCTTCAACATAAAGATTATAGAATTCATAATGATCATCAAAAGGTTCCCCGGGTGTGCCTGATTTCTCCAAGATGTTTTTAATTTTATTTTCGAGGAGTAGGCCATCAAGCAAAATGTGGGCATTACTGGCAGTAAGTTCCAAAAAAGTTTTTCCACTTTGTTTATTCAAATAAGATTTAGAACTCATAGTTAAACCAAAATAGAATGAATGTATTAGCATCCAATCTCTAAGGCTATGTTCTAGTTCATAAGTGAGCCCTCCAAATCTCTCCCAAGCATGAATAAGTATCTCATCACTTCTTTGTTTAAAAGCAAATATAAGCTCTCTATTATAACTCATGATGGAAGGTGGCCCAAATATCTCCTCAAAAGCTGCTTTTATGTTGTGCCATGAGTGAAAAGTTACCAAAGGCAAGTTTAAGAACTAATCCAGTGATCTAGCAGAAAGCGAGTAAGGGAATAATTAACTTTAATTCGCTCGTTGCTAACATTTTTTTAAGTATCGTTGCTAACATTATTCAGTTTAATAGAATCACGTCTCTTTTTAAAAAAATTAAGATGAGCTATCGGATCCTCACCGAGATTTCACTTAAATCTTTCCTCATAAATTGCTTTCATGGTAGCAGGATCAATCTCAAAGGGTTTAGGCATATTAAATGATGGAGGAAAATTCTTAACACTAAAAGGCCAGTGTGATCTCTTATCCATTCTTGCAATAGGGGCGTGCTACACTATTTTTTTTATTTTGTGTGTATAAGCAAAAACAAAAAAGAACTAAAAAGACAAAAACAAGAAAAGGAGGAATGCTTTGCAAATCTAAAAAATCGAGAAGACTTATAGTGGTTCAACCTTCCTTCAGTCACAAATATAAGACATTTTAGCTTTATAAAATAAATATATCTAGACGCCTTTTATTATATCCGAACCTCTACAAACCAATACACTAAAAGATGTCTAAACACGTTCGATCCACAAAGTTAAAACATCTTATATTTCTAAACGGAGGGAGTACAAGGCAAGGCAACGTGGATCACAACTGATCCTTGCCAATCAATACCTTAATCCATATACAATAGGCACAAATCAACTAAACTGATTCTAATCGTTAACAGTTAAAACAAAGCATCAATGCTGTTTGCAAAGAACCAACACAAGATTGGTGGTTTCTTGAAGAAAATGCCATTTGCGAACTTCATAGGTAATAATTGTCGTGGTCTTTTGAAATATTGTCGGGTAATCAGATTATCTAAAGTTGAGAACGTGTAACGTAATTATACCAACAAAGAAAACTAGCGAAAGACAACGGGAAAAAGACATAAATAGAAGCTCTTTTCTTGCGCTCGAAGTAAGAATACAAACCGGATATCCGTGTACGGACGTGCTACACCCTCAATATTAGTCGACAGATTCCATTCAAAAAGGACAAGGATTAGCCTCCCACCTAAAAAATGAACAATGATTAGCGCACAGTGGTCCCACCAACCAGCCTAATGTCTCATTAAAAAACAGCCTAGTGATAGTATTTCATCTAAACCCACGACACGGCCAGACCAGAAAACAGAACCAAGTCAAGTCACGACCTCGACGGGTGCGGATCAAGCAGCAACTACCAGTTCCCGATCCCATCGTCTAGCCGCAGTACCTCGCCACGTGGCCAGTTCCGGTTTCAGGCGCGCGAGAGACGGAGAAAAGAGGGGAAGCGCCCAGAAAAGAAAAGGAGGAAACGGAAGTTTTGGGGCGACGCTTCTTCTTCCTACTGGACGCCCGGCCATGTCTCGCGAGGCTGGTAGGCTTTCGAGGGGCGTTTTGGTCATGTAGGCGTACGGACTTCTCGGTACGTGTTGCCGGTTTTGCCCCTCCGCGAGTTCGGCGAAATTTCGCCTCCCCCTGATTCTGCTCTGTTGCCGCCACGCAGACTTGTACTACTGCTCTGCACTGGACCACTACGGCTGCTGGTAACCAATGCCGAGATGCGATTCCGTGCTTCCGAAGATACTTTATGTTGAGGAACGAAAGATAACTACTGCTTCCAGTCTCACAAAATGTACTAGTATGATTTCAAAGGAATTTCAGATTGTTTAAAATCACGGCAAATTATCTATTTTTCATTCTCAATTTTTTTAGTAATATATTCCGTTAGACAATCCAGAGATTACATATATGATCAACACCTAAGACAAACATGCTTGTAAAGTAACTTTCCACAAAGAACTTCGCAAGTAAAATTACAATTTCACCTTCGGAAAACTTGTTTCTCGCCGAACTGTCGTCTATCATCCCGCCTTGTCACCATGGTAGCGCCAGAAAAAGAGACGAACAACTGTCATACCTAGATCTGATAGAGCACCGTCGCATTACTGAAAGGGGGCTTTAGCACAACATTGAAATTCACCTGAAAGTTCAAAGCCACCACGCCAATAGATAAATTGAATATTAGTGAAATGTCGCATGTGTTCCGAGGAAATTTCACCTAGAGATTATAGTGTATGTTTTGCAAATGTAGTACTGCAACAAAAACAATATACTCCCTCTGTTCCAGTTTACTCTGTGTATAACTATTTTACAGTTTTTCCATAATACTTTGCGTCTCACCGGTTAGTAGCGATAGTTCCCATCAGTACCCCTACACCTCTGCCGCATGCAACCAACATGCAGAGAGACGTGGGCATTCTGTGGCCAGACAACCGAAATGTCCAGCCATGATTGCGCACCGCTACAAGTACGGAGCACTTCATCCAACGCTAAAGGCCAGGGCAAAACAGTCAAGAAAAACGAAAACAACTTTTCACAAGCCTTCCTTGGTATGCAAGTCGAAGCCTATGCGCAAACTAAAATGAAACAAAGGGAGTATAAAACAACTCAATAAAGTCTTTCACTACATTACTTCGCCTACAACCCTCCCAAACCCTAGCCCATTCCATGCCTCCCCTCATCTCTCCAAAACTCTAGCCCAGGTCGTCTCTCTCCTCTTTTCCACCTTTTACTGCCTTCGAGTCCCACTTCATCCCGATCCTGAGAGCATCAACAAAAGTAAGGAGGAGGATGGTAAATGGCATGTGAGAAGAAGCAAGTGATTTTTCTCAACACAAGACATATCAAGTGGAAATCCGTCAAAATCACTTTGCGGTGCATGTGAGTAAAAACCAACACCATTTACCATCTAATTAGTCGACAAGTCCACTTTTCTCTTACATCTATCATTTTGGGACATAAGTGAATACTATCAAGTTCCTAAGTCCCATTTTCACCATATGAGATTTTTGGACACCCATACATCAAGTTTGGTGAACCTTTCGTGAATTGTGCTCTTCTCTCATGTCAATACATAATTTCCAAATGACCTTAATCAAGTGCTAATGTCAAGTAAACTATGGCTTATATTTGGACTCCTAACTGTTAGACATGTTTAAAAAGGTAGGACATCACGCAGTGGAATTATTGACTACTATTATGTGTAGATGCATTGATATTCTTGATTCCTTTTCTTTTAGAAACACCGACTGCAATGTATATGCACACAAATTACAGATTTATGAAATAATTGTTCATAAAATGTTATACTTATTATTTATATAACATGCAATGCTCATATTTTGTACAAATTTTCTATACTACATTAAACTTGAGAACATAAGCCGGACCACATGTCACAGTCATAGATACTTCCCAAATAAAAGAAACTTACATTGGGGATCATGTTGTACATGTGCGAACACATGTCCGGTGAAACTAGATACATCCTTCAAGCACCACGCTTGTTTGCCTATGGAGTCAGCTGTCACCTGTAATACCCTAGACACTCATGATTTGGCTATATAGTTACTTATGGTAGTTGTCCTTCAATACCATCAAAGGACCCACAATGATTACTGCTTGCGAGGAAGATACAACCACTACTAGTTTTAGAAAATTGAGATGGCATACACAAAAACGTCAAGATGAAACAGAGCATCCAAAACCACATCGGGAAGGCCATGCCACACTAGATAACAAACTCACCATCTTGACCAACTTTGATCGATCTAAAAGAGGCAAACCCGAACCACGACAAAGAAAACACATGCTACATGTTTGGATGCAGAATGTTGGTGCAATGTAGAGCATAAAACAAATGGTTTTATTAAAGAAAAGGAGATCATGATGTGTCATCATAGCCTCCATCTAAAAAAAGAAGTGATTTGGCAAGAAAGGAACAAATAAGGTTATTTGCAAACATGACCGAACTAGGAACAAAAGTTGTAACCAAAGCATTTAGAGTCATAGTTTGTCATGAAACAACCAAGTATAAAGAATCACCTAAACATACAAGTTAGACGGCTTCGTTGGACAACTTGGCTCTCCTCGGTTTCTATGTATAAATATACGATTTATTTTACGTGATAACAAGTACTCCCTTTGATGCATAATAAGTGCCGCTCATTTAGTATACAAGGTAGTAAAAAATTTCATCCCATCTGTAAGCACTACTTCCTTTATTGCATTGAACATCAACTTGTACAAACCATCACACTTGCCTAACACTTGTTGTATGTATATAGCCTGCATAGGAATAGCATGTCCATTTGTCATAGTATCTTTTATTTGGTTCTACAAATTATCAATTCTCGTGTGTTGTAGAAGCATGTCTTATAGTTTAAAGTAAGAGATTCATATATAGATCAAGGTATGCTATTGGCATACGCTCGAGAAAAAGAAAAAAGAGAGTTTCATAGATCACCACTCCCTCCCGTGTTGGCAAGTTGTTGCATAGAGGGAGTAAGTCTATTCATGTCAAGAAAATGATCGTTTCTTTTGTGGAAAATGATAGGACTCCCCCGGGGGATGCGATCCCCCGGTTCCTCCTCCCGTGCGGCAACAACGCGACAGGCTTCTTCCTCGTGAGGCCTTCCTTTTTCGCCCAACTGCCGTGATCTGCTGCGCGCCGCCGCCCTTCCGCCCCTGTGCCCTCCGATCGGATCTCTGCGCGCCCGTGCCTCCACCGCCGTCGGCCCTGATCCGCCGCTGCCGCCGGTTCTGATCCGCCGCCGCCGCCGGAGCAGAAACCAGCCTCCGCCGCCGACGACTGCCTCAGCACGGCGGCCCTCCCCAGCGACGCTGTGTTCAGGGATCTTGTCCTCACTGGCGAGCCTCTACCCCTGCTACTTGCAAGCCCTCCTCCCCGCAGACTAGCCCACCTCCCTGTTGGATTCTCACATGCGAGGCCTCCCACATTACTCATCGACATGTGTATGCTACTAATCAGCATCCAGCGTTGCTACAAGTCGTGTCAGTTCTTGCTACATGCGGTCGATGGCGATAATACAAGCGGGTGTTGGATTTGCTACATGCGGCTTCTGATATTGCTACCTACGGCCACAGTCGTTGCTACATGCGGCATCCTGACCTGCTACCTATGGTGAGAGGCGTTGATACCTGCAGCGAGCGGTCATGCTACACACAGCGACCGAACCTGCTACATATGCTTTGTGGTGTTGCTACATGCGCGAGCGGTGCTGCTATAATGCCATATTTTTTTGCTACAATTTTTCCTCCGACAATGTCTTGGGCGAAGTTAAGCTTTTGCTACATTAGCATGATCATCTTGCTACATCTGTTTTCTGATTTTGCTACAAAAGCACAATTTTTTTGCTACGCGTTATTCGGCGAGGTCTCCGGCGAGATTCTCCGGCGAGTCTCCGGTGAAATCGGTTTTGCTACATTAGTATTTTTTTTTTGCTACACCGTCGCCGGCGAGGTCTCCGGCGAACTCTCCGGCGAACTCTAGTCTGTTTTTCTATTTCTATGTTGAACCGTTTTTTGCTACATGTAGCAAAAACAGGATATTTTGTAGCAAAAACGGGGCGTTTGTAGCAAAAGTGGGAGTTTGGCTGTTATTTAGTGGACACGTGTCGTGAGGAGGACCCGGGGATAGAAAGTTTTAATCTCCGGGGGGACGCCTAGTATGACCCTTCTTTTGTTTAAAAATAGAGCAGAGTACATGTTTGCCACGACCAAATGCTACCACTCATTTTCATCCCCTTGGTGTCTTTGGTTAACGCCATGGCCACGTGGTAGGCTGCAGCCATCGGCCAACAGATCCAGAAAAGGGTGAACCCCCAGCCCAAGACAAAGAGGGGTGTTCAGGTAATTCCATCTGCGTGGGGCCACGTCCATCTCTCGCAATCGTCCTCTCCGGAAACCGGGGGCAGGAAATGACCAGCATGCCCCGAGTCTTTATTCCCTCCCATTTCTGCCGCTATCTTTTCGGAAAGCCCCCTAACCCAACCCAACTACCCACCCAACCCTGGTTAGCGCTCTGCCACGACCTGACGAGCCCGTCCGGTCCGATCGCATCGCGAGGCGCATAGACCCGTACCACCATACACCATCTCCTTGCCCGTGGGCCCGGCCATTCATTGCACCGCGCTTGGTGTACAAGGACCAGGCGCAGGGGATCGTGCTTCCCCTCGAAGGAATCGACCCCATCACCTCCCTCCTCTTTATCTCGGAGCCGCCGCCGTCGCGAACCCTAACCCGGGTTCCGATCTGGTTCGACGACGACGACGAGGAAGGAGGCAGACGGAGGCGGAGCGGCCAGATCTGAAGAGATCCGACGGAGGGGGGAGGGGAGATGGTTGTGAACGGCCGGCCGCTGAAGAAGGCGAGGACACGGGCCGAGGCCAGGGACTTCGCGGGGTTCCCGGAGGCCAGGGACGGCGGGGCGGTCGGGACGTTCCGGGAGGCGGTGAGGGCCTTCCTCGCGAGGCACGCGCGGCTGCTGCCGCTGCCCTCCATCTTCTCGCCGGCGGCCGCGGCCGCCCCGCCGCACCTGCTAACGTGGAGGGTCTCGCTGAGGGTCGGCGAGGAGGACGACGACGGCGCCGGTGGCTGCGGGGTCGAGCTCAACGTCGTGGAGGAGGATGTGCTCAGATCGCGATCTGTGTATTGTGATCAGTGCAGAGTCGTAGGTGAGTTGCTTTCCTTTTCTCCTTTGTTTTTTTGTTTTTTCTGCAATGTTCCCAAAACATTGTTTTTTCCTTGTAAACTTGTTTTTTTCCTCTCGGAAAACGTTCGTAAGATAATGTGTTCTGTTCCTCTATTTTATTATTCGTTGATTTCAATTTTTAATTATTTTGGCGGTGCGTAATTTTTTTTGAGAGCGACTGACGGGTAAATCCCTGGCATTGCAGACTTTCCTGAAGTTTTTTTTCTTTCTAAGCAGAGATTACATGCAAATTTTATTTTTGCCTTGTTGCTCTTCAATGCACAATGTCCATGTCTGTTCTCACATTCTCTGATTTGTCACAATCAAACAGCAGCGGTGATGTAATTTCTCGTTCTCTAATCCATCTGTATCTGTGCGATTGCAGGATGGAGCGGGCACCCGGTGTGTGGAAAGCGCTACCATTTCATCATCGAGAACGACAGCATCCAGATGGCTGGCCGTCGCCGCACCTGCTGCCTCCGCTGCGGGACTCCCATGGCAGCTGCAGAATCAAGGTGGGAGGAACCAGCATTGTTATTCTCTGCGCAAAACAATCATTCTTTCTGCATAATGAAAGAAACGTGGAGATATCACCGAAGAATTGAAACGCATGCCTAGTTGATTTACCTTCATGCAAAGCTCCCCAATTTGTTCTAATCCATTGGCTGGGTGCGCAGTTTTGTTGTACATTCTGTTCAGACTTCAGAGCATCCGCTCTCTGTGCGTTGTAAACATAATTTGTCCTTCTGGGCTAAGATACAACGATGTGTCTTGATCGTGCATGCAATTTCTTCTCCAGGTGCCTCTTGTGCAACTTTGATATGGAAGGCGAGGAGCTGGAAGAGTGCGGCTACCTGCATCTGGATGATTCCTCTCACTTGCTGCATGCAGTTGTTCATGCAAACGGCTATGGGCATCTTCTCAGGGTAAATGGCCGTGAAGGTGGATCAAGGCATCTCACTGGCCGTGACATAATGAGCTTCTGGGATCGCCTCTGCAAGGTGCTGCATGTGAGGTAAATGGCTGTTACTGTTGGCGGTTGTGCAGTTAGCGTGACATGACCTGACCATTATTCAAAAACCATACAGCCTCAGGCCCTTAGCACTAACGATGCCATTTTGCCAACTCGCAGGAAGGTCACTGTCATGGACATATCCAAGAAGCACGGAATGGACTACAGGCTTCTGCATGCCATCACAAGTGGTCATCCATGGTATGGTGAATGGGGATATAAGTTCGGTGCTGGTAGCTTTGCTCATACCTCAGATTCCTACCAAGAGGCAGTCGATGTGCTCTCTGGTATACACCTGGCGCTGTACTTCTCACATCGCAACCCCATCAGGACTCCCTTACGGAACACGATTGCTCTGTACTGGGCCCTTTCCGATCGACAGCTTGTGACGGTGCGGGACCTCTTCCGGTTCATAATGCACCTGCTTCATCAAGCTCGTAAGGATGCTGAGATGTCAAAACCAGTGATGGATGGAGAAGTCGAATCCAGTGTGCTCTGCATGTGGAACAAAGAAGATGTCGATCGAGCAGAAGCTGCAATGCTCAAGATTCTCCGTGCTGTTCAGTCTGGACGCTGGGTGTCTTGGCGTGCACTTAGAGGAGCTGCATCGAAGGCTGTTGATTCACAGGAGCTGCTGGACTATTCTCTCCGAGGACTGCGAGGAAAACTGATGGATGATGGCCATTTCATTGCTGTCCGCTGCAATGCTGAGACTAGTGCAATTGAATACAGGTAAACCATAGTTTCCAGTATGTTGCTCCAATTTGTAGAACTTTATTAGGCAATCCTCTTGACTTCTATTTCATGGCAAGCAGGCTGGAAACATATTGCAATCAGTCCCCAGTTGATGCAACTGTGTTTGGCCCCTCTGTTGAGCATCTTGTACATGATCTTCGATTCCTCTATGATGCTCTGCTGAACCCAGAGACTATGCTGTCTTCGCAACCAGAGGTGGTGGGTGCATCTTCACACAGTGCAGCTTCTAAGATTCTTGACTGCAAGCAGTTCATCAAACACTATGATGAGAGTGCTGCTCCAGAAGCTCCTTTGAATACTAACCTGCTTTCTGTGAGCTGCTCCATCGAACTGCTTGATCACCCAAAGGACTACACTGCACCACCAGTAGAACTTGTACTTTTACCAGCAAGTGCTACCCTCGGTCAACTGAAGATACTGGCTGCAAAGGTCTTCCAAGAAACGTACCTCATGTTCCATAGCTTCCAGGCTGAACAGCTCCCTGACTTCCCGAACTTAAGTGACATGACCCTTGTGAAGCATGTGCTTGGCTCAAGCCAGCTTGTAAGGGTGAGAGGACGTTGCACTGGGGATCACCGGAGAATTGTGCAGTTCCGGATGGAGAGGGGTTTGGAGAACTGGACGGTTGACTGCACATGTGGTGCCAAGGACGACGACGGTGAGAGGATGATGGCATGCGATGTATGTGGAGTATGGCAGCACACCAGGTGTTCAGGTATCAGTGATTTTGAAGAAGTCCCAGATAAATTCATCTGCAGGAAGTGTGCCAGTCCACGCAAAGGAAAGAGTCGTGGTGGCGGGGGTGGCAGTGGAGGCGGCAGAGTGGAGATGGGTGCTGCTGGCAGGTGCAAGGATGAGATAGGATCTGTTGGCGGCGCAGGCAAATTTGGGCGCCTGGCAACCGTGGGGTGACTGTACATAATGTAGTGAAATGTAAATACTGAGCGAGAGAGTGATGAGCAGAGCCTGAGGCCCTCTAGACCTTAAGTGGTTAATGGAATCTTGTCTTTCTAACCAGTAATTTTTGTCTATTCACTCCCAAAATAATCCTCTCTGCACTTCCTTCGTGGATCCTCTGCAATCCTGCATTGAAAACTGCATTGAGAGACAGCAGGAATAATATAAAGTTACATTAATAATCAGGCATGACACACGGCTATTCTCTATGACATAATATTGCTACTGCTTAGCATAACCGAGCATTGCTAAGTTCAACATAATTCGACGGTTTGCTCATGTATACTTGAAATATTAGGAGAGTGTCTTGATTGATGAATAAACTGAATATTGCTCCCCTGGATAAAAAGGAAAACCTATAGTTTGTTGTTCATAAGCTAGACTAATTTTCAAAATATCAGTGCATAGACATGAATCGGAGGGAGTAACATACATACGAAGACGTGAACCTCCATGATACCAAAAAGAGGAAGACATGCCAAAAAGAGGAAGACATGCAGTTCAAGTTCATTATTATTTATCAGCCAAAGAATTTACAATATATGGAGATGCCAAAGTATAAAGACATGATGAGCCTATTCAGTTTTTCCCAGTTTTGTCTATTCAAAGTGAAACAGCACAATTCCAAAGTGGTATAGATTCAAACTTACATACCTCAAGTTTATCTGATAAGTAATAAATTAAATCTTGGTCTGATGCTTGAAATGACAAACCTGTAAAATGAAAATTCAGTGCCAACTTTTAGGCATGAAAGCACAAGTAATGAGCTATTAGCAAATGGTTCGTGTGGAGAATATAAGCACAGGGCACACAAACCTTAATGTTTCATTTATGCTACAAAATGAGCTTTCTCAGTTTCTTTATAGATAAAACAGGTGAGCAGGTGAGCAGCGAACATGAAATCTGCATAAGAAACAGTGTGATTAGGCAACTCAAATTATGAGTAATAATGACAGATTTCAGTAGTTCAAAATCTAACAGCACCAATGATGTTAGAACTAATTCAAATTGTACACATTTTTTGTAACTATAAATCTGAATCAGGACCAGACTAGGTGCAAATGAGAGGAGATATTTTAGCGCTGTCAAATGTACTGAAGGCCATTTCTAGAGTGGGCATATCAGTGATATGGATGTTTAAGTGTTATACTATCACCCTGAAAGAACATATAAATTCTGGAGACAAGACTTTTACGTTCATGTATCATGGAACAATGCCTGAAGATACAATGTTCAAGTGTTCACAGGCAGAAAAAGGAGAATAGAAGGATTCACCGACATATAAATATTTATTTATTTATAGGAGTGTTGTACTAGAATGTTTGGACCTGAAGGGGGAAAGAACTAAAGAAGTTAAGTGTGTCTTCCATTCAAAATATTGATGATTATATCATATCCCCACCAGAATTTTCGCAAACAAGGGGACGACGTTGTGGAATAAATAATGGATAAGTAGTTATGTTTGCCATAGGAGATCATGTAAAGTAGAAGGATGTTGTAAACATGGGACTTCCACATATGAGTGATTATTTACTTCTTGCCGCTTATGAGATCCTGAATAGAGTAAGGATCTTGGATACTCTGGTATGGAGTAGAAAGAAGTTGACTGAACAGGTTTAGCTTGTTGGTTAACACTTTAGCATTGCTTACCCATGTCTTATCAAGGATTTCAAAATTATTCTGAGCACAACTAGCATTTGTCTTTAGACAGCAATATAGCAAACGTGTTCACAATTATCAAACAGTGGAAGGGTTTTCAATTTGCCTGATGATGCTGAAAACAAACTCTGTGCTAGCTTTTAGCCACAGCTATACAGTTATGACTCCACCAGCCACTAAGAAGTAATACCAAACTAAGCATTTTATTTGCAAGTGCCAAACATGGATAAATCTGGTGTTCATCGTACCACTTCCCAAGAAACTGAAGCTAACAATTTTCTCTGTTAGAATGCAAAGCTCCCCAAAAAGGATGATCACCAAAAAAGGATCATACACAAACTCTAACATAATTTTGAAGTCGTCAAAGACAAGACTCTTGTCCCCTTAATTAAGACTTGACAAAGACACTAGTATTGCATATTTACATTCCTGAAATAACAGAGGATCAAGCAAGTGGCAATCCAAAGATTCGAAACACCCAGAGCAAGCCCAATTGTGCACCCAGGCAGCATGATGAATATATAATACCTGATGAGAAGAGGTGCTGCTGTCCACCAATGCACCTAAAAGGTAGCGAGAACACGAGGACGCATCACCTTTCCAGCCCCCTGTCTTGACACATAAGACACGAAAACGCAGGAGATTAGGTCCTAAAATGATCTGCCCTAAGCAGGGCATTAATCGCGATTAAATGCTAAAAATCGAGCATCAGATTTCGAAGCCGGTAGTAAGAGGGATATCGGCGCGCGGCCAATCAGCGATGAGCAAGCATGGAACCCTAGAATCCGCCCAGCTGAAGAAAAAACCCAGGTGCTCCGAGCTCGAGCTAGGTCGGATCAAGACGGCGCGCCGGGTTTGCTGGCGTACCGAAGAATTGGGCGGCACGCATCCAGAATTCGTGGGAGAGCAGCGGAATTTGTTCAATCAGAGGAGGATAGAAGCTCACCGATTGGGCAGGATTGACGAGCGGCGTCGAGGGAGCAGCGAGGCAGAAGATGGCGGCGACGCGCGTGAGCGTGCGAGGCGGCGGGGCTCGGGGCATCGGAGGGTGGCACGCTGAGCTACGCGGGGGAAGCTGTAGGGCGCGGCTGCGGCGGGGTAGATAAGAGGAGGAGGAGGTGGTGGCGTGGAGGCGCATCGGGCGGGCTGGATTGGGAGCTTGGTGCTTGAGGTAGGTCAGGACTCGGGAGAGGAAGACGAAGACTGGGGGAGGAAAACCTGTACGGGACGGTGGAGAGGAAACCGTGGAGGGGGGAGATCTCACATTGTGTGGGTCGGGAAGCCGGTGCCAATATAATTGGCCTACCTGGCTGATTATTACATAAAATAAAAAATATCCAATATATTCATTTTTACACCGATTAAATTACAGTAGGAGTACAATTTTCATAGTAGGCAGGTAGGGTACATGGTTGGTGCCAAGTTCACTCGCAAGTCACAACCATATACTAGTAGGATGATCACCCGGGTCTGATCGGAAGCGAACCCTTTGTTGAACTATTTTGGCTAGGGCAATATAGGGCCCCCCCTGGGTCGCCTCGCGGCTGGTGTGCGCTCGATGGGTCGTTGCGCGCGGGGGACTTTTACCCCATTTGGTTCGGGGGCAGGTCAGGGCACTGACCTGAATGGTCAGCGTGCGGTCGATTCCCACGACGATTGCGGAAAGAAGGCACCTCCCTCGTCAGCGCGGGTGTGTACAGAGTATATGGGGCAGTGCTCTGCTTCGCTGATTTTTTACAGGGTAGCTCCATGGGACGCACATGTCTATGCCTACGTGGCCACGTTCGTTTTGATTCATGTAAGGAACGAGTCAGCATGGCTAACCTGATGATGGCCAGCTAGACAAGAACTTCTACGTGTTCTCAGGTAGTATGGGGCAGACGCAGATCATTATATGTGTGGTAATCCAACCCATTCCGGCGCTACGCGTAACACGTTGCAACCTTTACCGTCCAACGAAAAGCAAGAGATAACGTGACGGTTTTCTAGATTGCTACTTTCCTCCTTGTTTAGAAATATAAGACATTTTAGTTTTGTCAATTGAATATATTTGTACGTCTATTAGTGTATAGATTCGTAGAGTTCACAATAAACCGATACACTAAAAGTAGTATATATTTATTTATTTTATAAGCTAAAATATCTTATATTTCTGAATATAGAAAGTAGATCTTTACTGGCATCGTTCACAATCATCGGGGGTGTTTTGCTTTTTCAAGACCGACGAGCTGCCGCCGGGTTTACACTTTTTAGGACCTACTTATATTTTTTCTTATATTATAGCATGCAATTTCTCGCACTATTTTGCAATAAAGCGCTATCGTTTTTCCTTGATGCTACTACATTTTGTTTCCAAGAACATTTCATGTTTCTATCTAACGAAGATTTAAAAAATACATGTTGTATCAAAGCATATCCTTTTTATATCGGGCCAGACCGCCAAAGCCTATCATTATTTGCACACATTGTAAAAGTTAGGTAAAGAATTTGGTGGGTTAGATAAACATGTATTTTCCGTGTCGAGTTTGTTCTGGACAATTATCCCCGATCTAGCTAGATTCCCAAAGATATCAGATCACCTGTGATAAAGTTGTCAATTATGAATTATATTGAAACCTTACGGCAAGATCGCAAGTCGGCGATAAATATCACAATCGTAGATGGACCCAAACTTAGGTCATTAAGTCGTAAAATCGCATAGTAAAATCGCTTGATTTCGAGAATCTTGACACGTAGTCCAGTTGGTGGAAAGTTTACCATCGGAGGTCCTTTAGGACAATGTTATTCACATGGCTTCGGTCGCGATGGATCAACTGATGAGCCCACTTAATGCCGATGATGTCACTATTGGTATGTATGCTCGGAGAACTTCATAGACTAGATATATTCAAATCTTCACTTATCCGAATCCATTAATTTGAATCGGAGGAAGTATGAAAATGTGTGATGTAAAAGCATTGACATGTTCTGCACGACTCGTTGTCGTTGTTTCGTCCCCGGAGTTCCTCGTCACCACAATTGTGCTAGTGCAAACTGCGCCTCTTTGTTGCCATAATGCCATCTGTGGAAAGAATAACAAAAAAAATTGACGGTTGAAATAGCAATATGAGTATGGTGTATGCGTGCGGCGCGCGTCTCGCGCGGTCGGCATGGTGGTTAGGGGCCTTGGGCCATGCTCGATCGGTCTCTGCTTGCGGGCCCCGCACGTTGTGAATTTTCCCCATTTGGTTCGGTGAGGGGGGTCTGACCGGTCAGCGTGCAGTCCAAGGGGCCCCCACGCGGTCACACAAAGAGGAGTACAGTATTCGTCAACGAAGGGTACACACGTATGGTATGGGTTACTCTGTTTCAGTGTTTTTACAGGGTCAAAATGACGTGACGACGCCTACCGGCCGGTAGGGCAGCATCTTTATGCAGCCGGCCTAGCAGGAAATTCGTTTGGGCGTGTCGCCTCCTTTTTGAGTAGGGGTAACTTTTTTGAGTAATGCCTACGATCAGCTCGGAGATACTGCAGAACAGCCCCATCCGCAAACTTTGTGTACTTCTTCTGTATTAAAGTAGATGTCGTAGATTTATTAATATTAAAATTTAATAAATCTACGACATCTATTTTAAAATGAAAAGAGTATGATTTTTGCACCAAAAAATGTCACAACTGACTGTAAAATGCTCGACCCACAAAAAATTATGTGGTAAACCTTAAACCCCTGAGAGCTCAATATTTACTGTTCCGAGGTGTGTGGAAGGAATGTGGTAAACCTTTCCCATTCCTCTACCGCCGCACCGAATGTTCACTCAAATGCAGATTTGTCGTTGCCATCGTCTGAATCTACCAACTTGCAAAATGACGCCGGTCCGCTCAGGCGACCTTTCGATGCGCCAGCCTGCTCCTCGCGGTCCTCTGCTGAGCATCGTTCAACCGAGGCTACTCGCTGTTGCGGTGGTCTCTCGTGCCGCCATCCGTCTTCTCACGGGTGGGCCGGGTTCCTGCTTCATGCGTGCACGATAGCGAGGCCGAAATCTCGCGGGCCGTGACACGAGATTCTTCCCTGACGCCTTGGCATCCCCCCTTCATGGAGCCACCTTCGGCCATTCACGATGTGGTCGAGGACGCGGACAGCTCCTTCGGCGATGAGGAGGACTCCGAAGATGACTCCCTCTTCCTCGAGGACGTGCGGCGCTCCCAGGGGATCATCATCGCTGTCAACTGGGACGGTACCAAGCGCTACCGGCTCGCCCGCTGCAGGAGTAGTCTAATCTGCCCGAGGCCCAACACCGCTCCAACGCAGACGCCATCTATCATGGCAAGTACACCGTCGCTACTTTGAGCGATAGTGAGTAGATCTCGTCTGGGCCACCGCATTGTAGAATCCCCAATGGGCAGAAGTACCATATCCCGATGAGCTAGCGTAGCGTATCCCGATAGTTAGAGTAGCATTTTAGGGTTCTTATGTATGTATTTAGCTAAAATGCCGTAGAACTATTGGCATTCTTCTGGTTCGTAATATGTGATGAACTAGACGATCACTATGTATGATGAACTTCTTTTTGTCGATCTGTGGCGCAACACTTAAAAAAAATTCAGTACGAGTTTGCCGTATGTGTTCTGACAGCAAAACTGGCTTACGACAGTATCGGTTAGAGTTTTTTTTAGGGACGGTGTCGTGTCGGTTAGAGTTGCTCTAACCTGATGACACAATAATGTCAATGTGTTCTCATGCATACTACGGAGTAGGTTTCGTGGGTGACCAAGGATTTACCAACTGAAGAGAAGATACATCACGGTTTTCTAGATGGCTACATCTTGTCCAGCCTCGTTTGCAATCTTGGGGTGTTCTGCTTTCGGGATCGACGTGATGGGTTTGCAACGGCCAAGAAAACCGCACACGGGCATTCTGTTTCAGCCGCACCATACCGATATGGATGATTGAGGGCACAAGTGGGAAGATTCTTTCAGACCCTGGCTCATCTACCCGGCCCCCTTGCTGAACGGACAAGAAAACAACGAACTATTCACCGCGTGCGTGTCGTCTCACTAGACGCTAGCCTCAAGCGAGTTTTTCCTAGCAACTCTGAAATTCTGAAGCTTCTGATGAACTCAGAGAGTTGAGAGTTGGGTTGCGTGGCATTTCAAACCTGATCTGTCCTGCTTCTGGCTACCGCTGCTTCGCTAAACTGATGTCTTACTCCCACTTGACATTTTTAGATGTTTAAGTGGACGACTAGTTGCTACATCCACTGTCAGGCCGTTGCACAACAGAGCAGAGCCCCGGTAGAATCAACCGTGGGTCGATAATTTTGCAACAATGCTACACCTACGGAATTGTTTTACGGACTAACCTTACGGGCAAGACGTGGGGTCGTACGATTGGAAAAACAACATGCAGCGGTTTTAAACAAATCTATCCGAGCAAATCTGGGAGTTACACGTCATCCGTAAGAAAAATTATGTAGGATTCTTGCCCGTAGACATAGCATTATTGATAATTGTGTGTACTAGTAGTACTGCTCTTCCCTAAAGATCGAAGGATAGACAACCAGTGGCTGTCCTGGTCTGCGTTATTCTGGTTACGTACCGATGTGATCTACTGGCCCAGAAATTTGAATTTTTTTTTTTGATATTTTACGGTTTTCAATAATTATGTCGGTGCGTACCGATGTGATCTACTTCTATGCAAGTTTGGCTAAGAAATACTACTATGTTGTGACTTGGCTACAAAAACACAAAATTATAGCACTAAACATAAAAAAGGGGTTTTGATCTTCACATTTATCTTTTTTTTTTGTTTAGATCATGGATGCAAATATATTTCGATGAAATCTGTGTCATAAATACTACATATATATAGGTATACTCGTGTTCTTTTTGTCAAAATATTTTCATATTCAAAATGTGGTTTCCATTTTCTTGAAGGACTGCAACCAAGCTCGGGGACTCCCGGACTTCTCCCCTCCCCCTCACTTTCCTCTCCCCCTCGTCTGAGAGTTAACCAGCGAAAACCGGGTCGAATTCAAGCCTTCTTCGGCGGCTTTGCCGGACAGAGATGGCGGAGGGGAGGCGCCCGAGTAGGTGTTAGTCATAGATCTAGGGTTTCGGTTGTTTGCCAGTAGTTTGGAGTAGGACGTCAGTGTCTTCTGGCCTAACTTGGCGCTTTCAGTGGGCAAGTTGTTGCAAGGTCGAGCTCCGGATGTCGGAGCAAGTGGTGGGCGGGTCCAAGGCTAGGATCTCCGCAAATAAGGTCATGGTTGACCTCCTCTTTAGTGCTATCGTTGTGTTGCTTCTGCTTCTTTCGACCAACCGAGGAAGTGAGGGGAAGAAGGAGGGCCCTCGTGTGCGGACCTGGAGGTGATAAGGAGTGTGATCGTGTTGGGGTGCTCTAGCATCATGTGGCACCCAGCAGTCATTGATGAGCCGCTCTGGTGCGTTTCCATGGAGGAAGAAGCCGGATTTCGTCTCGGGGATGAATCCCCCAAATAAACTGATCTTCCATCGATTGTCTGGTGGCCTTCAAGCCGCCCCTGTTCTCCTAGCCGGTCATGGTGACAAGGGGGAGGAAGCTAGCAACTTGGTAGCAACTAGACTCTTCGGTCGGGGGATCTTCTGGAGTTTGTGCTCCACGTGGCGGGCCGGGGGATCTTCTGGAGTTTGTGCTCCACGTGGCGGTTCTCAAGTGTCAACATGGTTTCGCTGCCACTGTCCGTGGTGATATGATTGACCCTGCCATGCTCTGCAGCGGCTGCTGCTGGAGCATCTTCTTCCTCCATCAGAGGATCTTCCCTAGCCTTGACACGACCTTTCAAGCTACGGTTCTCCCAAGTGGTTTCGTCCCCGGTGAGAGTTGGAGCGGCGGTGCCTGGAGGCCGCTCTCTGCCGTGTTGAGCAAGAATTCGATCATGTTTATCCGATCCTTTTCAAGGTCTACTTTATAAAATTGAAGGTCCTTTTTGTGATTTTCTTATTTCATAGGGTCATTTCTGCCAGTATTCACCCACCGCCGAAGAATTCATCTTTACTTGAATCCAGAATTATTCACTCAACTCAGGTGTGGCCTTTCTATCCACAAACGTGTGGATGTCTCTCCGTTCTTTCTTCCTCCATGCTTCTCCTATACTACTACCTCCGTTCTAAAATGTAAGTCGGTAAACTTTAAAAATTGCTTATATTTTGGAACGGAGGTACTACAAATTTTGCTGAAATTTGTTCAGATTCCCCCTGATATATTTTCTGCAACTGAGGGAACAAGCTAAAGGCTCTAACTGTGTATGTTTTTTTATATGGAACTGTGTGTATGTTGATCGTTCAATTTTTGCTCCAGATCTGAATCTTGCCTGTTTCGCTCGGCCACTCAACAACTGTACGAGTGTTTGCTTGCCCAAAGCATGGAGCCATGGAACCACCTCCGAAACAAAGCACCGTGCCGAGCTACCTTCATTTGTCTAGAAAGGACCACGAGGAGCATATGCACGCGGTACGTACGTGCCCCGACTTGTCAAGCCACAGTACATGTGCTGACTGAGCTTCAATCCGATGGGGACGCCGGAAGTACGAAGCTGTGATGGCGAGTCGAAGCGACTTAAATGTGATCGAAGCCATCCAGACTCCAGAGTTCAGACCTGTATGCCCCCCGGCGGATCTACACAATGGGGCGCAACTTCGGCACGACGGCTCTCCTTCTCGTCGCCCTCGCCTCCCTGGTCTCGTCGCGCGCCGCGGAGCTCGTCAGAGCGACCGAGACTCGGTGGGGCCTGCGCCTTCCGCTGCCCAGCGGCGTCGCCGGTGTAGTTGCAAAAAGGATCTCACAGTGGTGAATTTGCAAGAGAGGAAAAACGAAAGTTTGGACAGAGTATTTTGCGCTGTGAACTTGCTACAGCCTTTTCTGCGTTTCTGTTATTAGGCCTAGCAACTGAACGTGCTGCCGTGATACAAGGAAAAAAACAGTTCGTGCCAGCGAGCCTACCGCCGCGCCATCCCACGACGCCCGTCGCACGAGCTCAACTAAATCCCGCTAAAAATGCGTGATCCATGCCATCCCATGGAGCTATTCTAGCGGGAGCATCTACTGCTAACTGAAAACTGAAAAACAGGACTCGTCTGTCAGTATGTGGACAAGCTCACGCTAACTGACAGCTTATTCAGAGTAACACACTGAAACCTGAACCTAAACCTGTCTAAACGTGCAGGAGATTAGCTAACAAATCACCCCCTAATCTGCTGCACAAGACCAACACCAAGCTTGTGACGCAACTCAGTAAACTGAGCTCTACCAAGCGGCTTTGTGAGGATATCAGCAACTTGGTTGCTGGTTCTGACATGCTCGATGTCCACCTTTCCTTTCTCAACACACTCTCGTATATAATGATACCTGAGATCAATGTGTTTACTCCTTTCGTGATGCACAGGGTTCCTGCTGAGCTCAATCGCCGATTTGTTATCAACCTTCAGTTTCACCTGCTGTGCCTCACCTCCAAGCATTTCTGACAGCAGCCTGCTCAACCAGACAGCCTGACTAGCTGCTGTTGCTGCAGCTATGTACTCCGCCTCACATGAAGACATCGCAACGATCCTTTGCTTCTGTGACGACCAAGTGACTGCACTCGGCCCGAGGAAGAAGACCAAACCAGTGGTGCTTTTTCGATCGCTTGGGTCACCTGCGTGATCACTGTCACTAAACCTAGTGAGCACCGCATCTCTTCCTCCTTCTATATATGTACAGCCATAGCCTTGTGTGCCTTTCACATACCTCAGTACTTGCTTGATTGCTGCCCAATGCTCTTTTCCAGGCCCTTCCATGAATCTGCTCAGCACTCCCACTGCATATGCCAGATCAGGTCGCGTGTTAACCAAATATCGCAAGCTTCCGATCAAACTTCGGTACTCAGTTTCATCGACAACTTCCCCACAGTTCTTCGTCAGTTTCAGACGGTTCTCCATGGGTGTGCAGCAGGGGTTACACTGACCCATGCCTGCATTCTCTAGAATTTTAGCTGCGTAGCTCGCCTGGCTGATCTTGATCTCACCATCTGACTGCTGCACCTCAATGCCGAGGTAGTAACTTAGCAGACCAAGATCACTCATCTGAAATAGTTCCTGCATCTGGCTCTTGAATCGATCAATCGTGTTGCCAGTGGTGCCTGTGATGATCAGATCATCCACATACACCCCCACAAGTAGGAAATCCTCGCCACTACCCCGCCGATACAGAGCATGATCGAGCTGGCAGCGCTCGAACCCAAGTGATGCAAGTGATGCATCCAACTTGGCGTTCCAAGCGCGCGGAGCCTGGCGCAGACCATACAGCGCCTTTCGGAGCCTCTGAACCTTGTCTGAATCTTCACTGTTGATGAACCCAGTTGGCTGATGCACGTACACTTCCTCCAACAGATCACCATTCAGAAAAGCTGAACGCACATCCATGTGATGCACCTTCCATCTGCGGTGTGCTGCCACGGCCAACATTGTCCGTACTGTTTCCAGACGAGCAACAGGAGCAAATACCTCGTCAAAATCAACACCCTGCCGCTGTGCATATCCTTTAGCGACCAGCCTCGCCTTGTGTTTCACAATGTTTCCAGCCGGATCTCTCTTGACTTTGAATACACATTTCAGTCCAATTGCCGGTGTCCCTTTGGCAGAGATGACAGTTCCCAGGTGTCGTTCGAGCGGATCGACTCCATCTCTGTCTCCATGGCATGGCGCCATGCCGGCTCAGCGAGCGCTTCCTCCACCGATGCAGGCTCCTCGGCCGCAAACAGACAGAGCCCGCTGTACTCCAGCATGCGCACTGGTGCATGCTCCATCAGGTGCTCCACTGTTTTGAACCTGAGCGGCACTCCTTCTGTGTCTCTGCTCTCCCCAGCAGGTGGGGATGCCCATCCTTCATCAGGCTCGTCAGGTGTCGCAGGTGTGGACAGAGGCGTGCCTGGTGTCCCTGGCGTTGGAGTGACAAAGCCTGACCGCGATGGGCTTGCTGGGGCTGCTGGGGCTGCTGGTGACTCGGTCGGAGCTGGGGCAGACGCTATTGTCTCAGGCGTGCCGATGTCAGAGTACACCACCGTGAACTCGCCGGATGTGCCTTGGATCCCGCCGTCACCCCCCAAGCTCCAATCCCAGCGGCGATCCTCCTCGAACCGAACATCGCGGGTGATGTAGAGGCGTTTTCCTATCGGGTCCTACACCCGATAGCCTTTCGTCCCTGGCTCATACCCCAGGAACACGCCAACGCACGACCTGTCGGAGAGCTTGGTCACGCCTGGCCCAACGATCTTCACATGGGCAACGCACCCAAAAGTGCGAAGGTAGTCCACCGTCGGTTTCTTCCTCCGCCAGGCCTCGTAGGGCGTGATTCCCTGCAGGCTCCTCGTCGGCGAGCGGTTCAGGATGTGCACCGCTGTACGCACCGCCTCGCCCCAGTACGTGTTCGGCACGCCCATGCCCTTCAGCAGACTGCGTGCCATCTCGACGACGGATTGGTTTCGCCTCTCGACCACCCCATTCTGTTGGGGTGAGTAGGGTGCCGTCGTGCATCTCTGGATTCCCATCTCCTCGCAGTAAGAGGCGAACTCGTTGGAGTTGAATTCGCCACCTCTGTCAGAGCGGAACGCTCTGAGCTTGGCACCACTCTGCAACTCTGCGTGCATCTTGATCTTGCGGAAGAAACGATATGCCTCATCCTTTGACCTGAGCACCTCAAGCCACATGTATCTGCTACTGTCATCAACGATCAACAGGAAATATTTGTTACCAGACATGGTTGCTGGAGTGATGGGACCACAGAGATCCCCATGTACGAGGTCGAGGACGTGCTCCGCGCGATACGCCGACGCGCGCGGAAAGGGGGTGCGATGCATCTTGCCGATCGTGCACCCCTGACAGAATTGATCTGTATGCTTGATGACGGGCATCCCGCGTACCATTCCCTTCGAGCCCAGATCATGCAGAGCGCGGAAATGCAAATGCCCGTACCTGGTGTGCCACCGCCACTGCTCGTCGACCTTTCCAGCCATGAGACACACAGGTGCGGCCAGGTTCAGAGTCACAGCATAGAGCCGGTTACTCGTCCGCCGCACCCGTGCGAGCAGGATCCGCTGCCTGTCATAGAGGCAGAGCTCGCCGTCCTCGATCACGAACTTGCACCCGTTTTCGTCGAGCTGGCCTAGGCTGACAATGCTCGTGCGCAGCTGTGGGATGTAGTACACGTCGGAGAGCGCGCGGTGTTCGCCGGTTTTGCACGAGAACACCACAGAGCCGCGCCCACAGATCTGGACGACGGAGCCGTCTCCAAACTTGACAGAGCCACGCACCGTCTCATCGACGTGGGAAAGCATGTCTCGGCGCCCAGTCATGTGATTACTGGCGCCAGTGTCCAGGTACCAGCGATCATCATCTGTCGCCACCGGCACCACTCGCTCCTCATGAAGGAGCACTTGTTCCCCACATGGTTCGCCATGGACAGTGGCCTCGACATGGCAGGATGCCAGCAGCAGCGCTGGCTGATCCACCTCGGCCTGTGCCAGGTTCGCCTGCGGCGCTGGCTTCTCCTGTTGTGCGCGATCTCGAGCCTTCTTTCTGCACTCCTTGGCCCAGTGGCCAGGGATGCCGCAGTAGCGACACTCCCCTTTCCGCCTAGGTGGTGCGGCATCCCCGCTACCGCGGCTGCTATTTCCGGTGCGGTCTCCGCCCCCCGTGCTATGCTCCGCGCCGCCCTGGAAGTTTTTTGTCTTGCCCTTCTCGCGGGCCTTGTCGCCACTGTGCGACCCACCTCCCTGCTCACGGGACTGACGGGCCCGCCATTCCTCCTCCGTGAGGAGTAGTCGACCGCCCGTCTCTGCCTCCGGCTCGCCGCGCCCCTCTAAAGCTGAGAGACGCCCGCTCAGCTCTTCGAGTGTCATGTCCTTCAGATCGAGGAGAGTCTCGATCGAGCACGCCATCTGCGCGTACTTGGATGGGACGACGCGCAGGAACTTTTGCACGGCGGCGAGCTCGCTGTAGGTGTTGTCCCCGAGCGACTGCAGCTCATTGATGATGCCTGAGATGCGCAGGGAGAAATCCTCGATTGATTCTCCTGCCTTGAACGCGAGATTCTCGAAATCCTTGCGCAGTTTCTGGCGACGCGCCTCGCGCACACGATCCACACCGACGCGCATGACCTTGATGGCGTCCCAGGCTGCCTTGGCGTTGTCCTTGGCGGCGAGGACGGGCACCATCTCCGGGGGTACGGAGCGCAGAATAGCGCCTAGCGCCAACCGCTCCTGCCGCTCGGTGGCGTCGTCGTTCTCGACGGCGTCCCAGAGTCCTGCGCCCTGCAGCTGCACGCGCATAATAATCGCCCACTCGCAGTAGTTCGTCTTCGTGAGGGTGGGATAGTTGACGGCACCGCCGCCGCCGCTCTCCCGCACCACCTCGCGGACCACGATCTCACCGCCACCACGTCTCCCTCTGCTCCGCCCGCGACTCTCCGGGGTCACCGACCTGCTGGAGGTCCGACCCGGAGCAGCTCCCGACGCCCCTGCCGTCGCCTTCCCAGCGTCCGCCGCCGCCTTGCCAGCGGCCGTCGCCGGTGGTGGAGTTCCTACCATTGATCACCACAACACCTGATTGCTCTGATACCACTTGTAGTTGCAAAAAGGATCTCACAGTGGTGAATTTGCAAGAGAGGAAAAACGAAAGTTTGGACAGAGTATTTTGCGCTGTGAACTTGCTACAGCCTTTTCTGCGTTTCTGTTATTAGGCCTAGCAACTGAACGTGCTGCCGTGATACAAGGAAAAAAACAGTTCGTGCCAGCGAGCCTACCGCCGCGCCATCCCACGACGCCCGTCGCACGAGCTCAACTAAATCCCGCTAAAAATGCGTGATCCATGTCATCCCATGGAGCTATTCTAGCGGGAGCATCTACTGCTAACTGAAAACTGAAAAACAGGACTCGTCTGTCAGTACGTGGACAGGCTCACGCTAACTGACAGCTTATTCAGAGTAACACACTGAAACCTGAACCTAAACCTGTCTAAACGTGCAGGAGATTAGCTAACAGCCGGCGCCGAGAGCCTCGCCTTCGACGCGGAGGGCGGAGGTCCCTACACCGGCGTCTCCGACGGCCGCGTCCTCAAGTGGGGCGGCACCGCCGTCGGCTGGACAACCTTCGCCTACCACGCCAACTACAGGTACATAGGAATTCACCGCTGCCACTCTCCCCGCGTGCCAAAATTACAGTTCGCGACTCGACGACTGACGAACGTGTTTGCGCGCTGCGCCGCAGGAAACTCCCTCTGTGCGTGTGGTCGGTGGCGCCGTCGGAGGAGACGGAGAGCCTGTGCGGGCGCCCGCTGGGGCTCGCGTTCCACTACGGGTCGGGGTACCTGTACATCGCCGACGCCTACAAGGGGCTCATGAGGGTTGGGCCGGGCGGCGGCGAGGCGGAGGTGCTGGCGACCGGGGCGGAGGGTGTGGCGTTTAACTTTGTCAACGGCGTCGATGTCGATCAAGCTACCGGTGATGTCTACTTCACCGACAGCAGCCTCACGTATCCACGCAGGTACGATGTGATCACAAACTTTACTTTTGGCAATTTTGCTGCTACTAACCACATGCCACATGAAAATTCAGTCAACTGAACAATGCCATTGTGTCATCAACTTAGTAGTATATTGCAATGAAAATCACACATTGTTCTGGTCTAATACAATATCAGTACTACATTATCATCACGAGATCTAAGAATGCTCAATATGTATATGCCAAATTTCTTCGCAGATTCAACACCGAAGTCGTGATAAACGCGGATGCCACTGGACGACTGCTAAAGTACAATGCACTGACGAAACACGTCACAGTGTTGAAGGAAAGCTTGCTCTACCCCAACGGCGTCGTTGTCGGCTACGATAAGTCATATGTTCTTGTATCGCACACCACTCCATGCCAGGTATTTAGGTACTACCTGAAAGGGCCAAAGGCCGGGCACTATGAGCTATTCGCCGACCTGCCAGGCTACCCGGATAACGTGAGGCGTGATAGTCGAAATGGCTATTGGATCGCACTCTACGGAGAGAAGACACGCCTAAATGTGACGGCTCCGGTCAAGCACTTGGTTGGGGTACGGCTCGACCGCGATGGCATGGAGGTCGAGGAATTGACGGCGGCCAAGGGTGTCACTCTGAGCGAAGTGATAGAGCGAGACGACAAGTTGTGGTTGGGGTCGGTCGAACTTGATTATGTGGGGATTATTGCCCAATCTGTTGACACTATTAGTCTATGATATATATAGAAGAATGGTAGTGTTGTTTGTGAACATTGGGGTTTGGTAGTGGTTGATCTAGCCAACAGATATAAATTTGTATGTGCAGTATCAAACAATATACCAGTGATGAATTTACTCGAGTTGGTTGCTCTTTTGGAATTTACTTGTTATACTTCTGTTTTTTCTGTTCTTGATCTCGAGAATGCATCTTGATATGTTGTGTCATATTTCCTACTTCTTCTAGTAATTCTTGGTAACGGAACTAAACAAATATGTAGAATAGATTGAAAGAAAATTTATGAATTGTTGTGTTGTATCAAGATTATGTTGTATCAAATGTTTGTGTTTAAAGAGTGAGACATAGAAAGATTTGATAGTTATAGAAAACATTATGAAGTGGGATATTGATAGTGATATTTTGCTGCTTCCCTCGGAATATAGGTGCAATCCTAAGCGACAATATTTTTAGAGAGCTCTCCAAATGAATTTATAAAAAGTCAAAATTGCCCCTTCCGTTTACTTGCCCTAAGGGGGTGTCGAGGAAGAGGTGTCACAGAGGGTCAGTCACTGTAGGGGCAATTATACGGGACATGTACGGGTCTTCTGAAAATCATCTAGAGTTGGGACACCGTCACCTAGCTTGCGCAAGGTCGCCATGGTCTTGGACATAGAGATCACCCTCGACAATGAATGAGGCGGACGAGATTTCCGTCGACCATACCATTCAAGTTTTTTCTATTTGTTGCGCATGAGTTTGTAATCGAGGATATTGCCCCTAGCAACACACATGTATTATGCTAATTTGTACAATATAGTTTTAAAGATGGAAAGCTGATGTAATTGCTAAGATACCGATTTATTTAGTCCTGGTCATTCAGTATCCAGTCCACTTTTTTTTTCTAATTTCCATATGGATGTGGAGATTCAAGGGCTTGGTGTTATATTGATTGGAATGTTATATTTACGGCTTATACCAATTTCAGTTTGATGGTCAAATTGTTGAATTGAACTTGTATTACCCAAGCAACTAAAAAAACTTGCACTCACAATACTTCTCATGGACATCTCTAAACTGGACAACTGTCACAAGAAATTTGATCACACCTTTAAAATAAGCATGAAACAAAGTCACGAGAATCGTCCAAGACAAATTTCATCACATAATCTACAAATATATATTGCTTAAAACTTATCTAATTAACAATGACGACTCATGACACATCGATGCACATTATACTAGCAAACATATTCTGCAGATACATGACAATAAACTAACGACGTTGTGTACTTCCATTGTCTTCGTCGGTTGCACGAACACATGTATGATCTCAATGATTGAAGAGGAGCACAATTGGTTTTGTTAGTAAGCACCAACACCTCAAGCCAATAGAGACATGCGATGTTGTGTGCTCCTAGGTGAATCACGAGAGCCAGATGACCTTCTCGTCCTCTTTGCCTGTTAAGCTTGCCGACGATGTTCATCGGTCTTCACTTCTCCTAGCACCTCAATAGGATTGGTAGTTCGGGTTCTGGATATTGATTACGACGTGGATCGTTAGTTTGTATGGTGGAGCATATCCCTTTCAAATTTAGGTCCTAGAGGAACGGGGTCGGGACCAAGTCGTCGGTCTTTGGAACCCTTGATTAGGGCATGTACCTGGGAGCTAAACTCCCCCAATTTTCTCTGGACTTGTTACAATAAGATCAAACTCCAACAGTGTACCATGAATCGTAAGGTTAACAAACATTATAAGCTCATTCTTAATAGAAATTAAGTGTCAAACTAAAGTGTTACAATGACTATTTAAATGCCATTGAACCTCTTTACCACGGTACAATGGAGAACATAATACTTCATGGGAGTTGGTTTATTCAATGGCATGCATCTCGTCTGTCTCCTCTCACCGAGATACCGCACTCTATCCATCTCATAACGGTGCAGCGTGAACTCTGCCTTGGCACACCTCCCTGCATCACTCCTTCTCGGAAAACCAAGGCATCTACCTGTTATTGATTTGAAGTACTCCGTAGTTAATTATTTTGTGAAGTGTGATATACTTGTATAAAACTATGAATAACTTGTGTACAATTCAATTATAATGTCCAATGGAATCCACCGAAGTCTCACTTTTTGTTCATTTGCTAAAATCTAGTTCAAATTTATCTTTTTTTGAAATAGAATTTAACAAATAAATTAGATGTGAAATTTTGGCGGGATTCTAATTGACACCTTAAATTCAATCCACATGTCACGTATCCAATGGATATCATACCTAACGGGTATATGTATGGGTAAGTTTCATACCCATCGAATGCAGGTATGAGTAGAATTTTTTACCCGGTAAATATACAGGTATGATATTACTTTGCTCTGACCATATTCTATCGATTGCAATTCTTGGTGATTAATTATCGAAGTCAGAAAGTAAACCGTGACAAATCGTGAAATCACCCAAAGCACCAAACCCTATCCCTTCGATCGAATCCCATTCCCATCACATCCACCCCGTCCACGCCTCTCTCATCTCACACATCTCGACGACGCACACACCGCGCAGAAAACCTGCCGCGCAGTCAACTCAAACCCGATCCAAATCTCAGGTACACACTGAGAGACTGAACACTGAAGGTGAGAGAGGGAGAAACGCAGGGGAAGCAGCCATGTCGACGCTGCCGCAGCGGTTCAAGCTTCTGGCTACGCGGTGCGCGGCAGGGGCGCCTAGCCCGTCGCGTAGCCCCGCGCCGTCCTACGCCACCAGCCCCGGATACCGCCTCCGCTGCCGTCGCGGGTCCGGCAGGCGCCGCGGCGGCCCCCTCCGCCGTTTTCTCTGCCGTCGCATAGGTGGCGGCCCCGAGCCTGCCGTAGGCCAGGAGGAAGACAAGAAGCCTCTCGTGGGCCGGGGAAGCCGCACACTGAGGGATCTGTTTGTCGCGTCGCCGGAGGCGGGGCGCCGCCGCCGCGGCTGCGACTGCGAGGAGGAGGAGGAGGAGGAAGATGGGGACATTGGTTCCGGAAGGGCGGGCGTGGCTCACGGAGGCAGCGCGGGAGGGAGGAGGTTCGGGTCAGGCGGGCTGCGCAGCCTGCTGATGCGGCGGAGCTGGCGGCCGGTGCTGGTGGCGATCCCAGAGAGCGAGGGCAAGATCGACCTCGGCACCATCGAGGAACAATGACCGCCAAAACTCAAGAGTCACATTCGGATCGGAGCTGGGAATCTTGCATCGCTTTCTTTCCTTGTTCTTCTTGTCTTTCTTGCTGGCTGTTTCTTTTTACCTTTTCGTGTAGGCGTGTATTATTTACATGTGAATATGGAAACAGTACATTACTGGATCACCGACACTGCTGTTTGATCTGCGTTTATCGTTCGCTCCCAGTTATTTCTACACGAGTGACTCATATCCAGGATTACCATGATTGTTCTAGTAGTGCAACAAAGATCACTTATCATTTATTTACCTCAAGAAGTGTTTGGATCTCATATCTACGCTGAATTGTTTTAGTCTATCTCTTCGCTCCCATACTCCTCCCCTACCCCCTTCCCATGGCGGCTCGAGCGCCGTTCCCCCCTCTAGCCAGAGCTCCTCGTAGTCGGGCAAAGCCTGGGTGGTGTCGGTGTTGGAGGACCTCCTCTCCCCGCATGCCAGGAGGGGTGTCAGGACGTCTTTGGCCTAGCGATGGTTCCACCTGGGCGGCGGCGGCTCAGCTTGGTATAGGGAGGTGGTGTCGCGGCAGGGCGACACACAGAGGAGGGTGTCTAGGCTGCTTCTAACCTAGATATGGACCCCATATGGGTCTGGGCGGGCATGGTCTGTCCTTGACGACAACGTCCCCTGGAGCTGGATGTGATGGTGCGATATGTGCAGGATGGTATAGCGTGTCTGCTCGGCCTTTACGGGCCCAACCAGGCCTGAATGGGCATGGTGTGCCCTACTATCGTGTTTGTTCGGTAACTGTCCCGATGGAGGACAGTGTCCTCCGGGTAGCTATGTTGCTGCCGCCCTCAGGGGTCAACCCTACCTACCTCCTTCGCCTCATAGGTCTCGTAATGGACCTCACTACAAGGGTGTGAGTTTGTGGATGTCGGCGATATCTTGAGAAGGTGGTCTCGGGGTGAAAACCTATACCTTTGTGGTCTCGGCGATGACATCGCTTGTTCACGTCGTTACCTTCTTGGGGGTGTTGTTGTGGAGCTCAGGCTTCCATGTTCTTGTTAGCATTTTTAGCAGCAAACTCGATGCTTCTTAGTTTTTATTATTTATCTCTAGTACAGAGCGACGCTATGGATACGGGTCCAAATCCCCATCAACAAGGAGCCAAACTAGTCACAGATAAGGTATATATTTTTGGCAATGGTTTTTGTTTATGCCCGTTTTCGTAAGGTGGGAACTCATCACTTACGGTCATTTCACTTTCACTCATTTGCCCTGGTTGCATTCCACTAAAATGTCAGATACAACGCAAGCACACAAACAATAACATATTTTATTCATTCAATCACAGACAATTATCATCGTTACATTTCAATCACAATATGACTATGCAAGGAAAAATTCCTTGGTTTTCTTGGTTACGTCTCGGCCTTCATTTCTTGATTTTCTTGGTAAAATCTTTGGGTCCGCAATTATCCTTAAGATCTTGCAAGAATTGCTACAAAGATCTAAAAATACAATAAAACTGGTTTCTTTAATTTGAGAATTGTAAATACAAATAGAAAAGATTAATTTTAACAAGAGGGCCTAGAGTAGATCTCTCCGTAATTGGGATGGACAAATTCCACTCTTGATCCATGAGCCTCAACATAATACCTTCGTAGCACTGGACCTATCTTTATAGTCATCCTGTTATGGTGTGGCATTTGATGTTATCAAGATACTCTTCCGGTGTTATTGATTGAATGATCTCATGGTCTAAGGACTAAGATTACTTCGTATGATGTTATAGCAATATAAACACAATGATCTTGATCGTAATGCTATACTTCAGATGAATGTTCATCACATCATTCCAACAATGTTGTGACCTTGTTATTAACAATATCCAATTCCATGATCAGGAAACCTTTGATCATCTTGTTAATCAACGAGCTAGTTTATAAGAGAGGCATAACTAGGAACTTTCTTTTTGTTTATTAAACACACATGTATTAACATTTACGTATTAATAGAATTATAGCATGCAAAATAAACATTTAGCATAAATAAGAAATACGATAATAATCACTTTTATTATTGCCTCTCGGGCATATTCCCTTTAGTCTCCCACTTGCACTAAAGACAATAATCTAGTTTGAAAACTTTGCGTATTGAACACCTATGGCCTTCTGGTGTTCCATATATGCGATTGCAAGTGGTTAACATAATCTATGGATCTGACGCTTTCAGGTCCGTGTGTATTTTCATGTCTTTGCGTCTTCACGCATCACTCATTCTTCAATGAGATGACATTGTATAAATTTGATCTTTTGGTGAGACCTTTAGTTCCTTGCGGTTAAATCATGTCGATACTATTGTCGTATAATATATCTTTAGTGTTAACCCGTTGCGAATCACACCTTAGTTTGATAACAAACTACTTGACACAAATGCCCTCCTTTGCTGCTACTATAGCATTCATATACTTATCCTTTTGTTGTAGTATCCGTCACAATGTCTTAACTTTGGAATTCATCCAAATCCATCATGGAAACTTTCTTTCCATTTCATTGTGCCAACCATAGTTTAAATTGAGATAACCTTAATTTGTATCTTGTGACTGTTGGAGATATGCCCTAGAGGCAATAATAAAAGTGGTTATTATTATATCTTTGTGTTTATGATAAATGTTTACATTCATGCTATAACAGTATTAACTGGAAACATTAATACTTGTGTGATTTGTAAACTAAATTAGAGTCCTTGGTAAAGCCTCTTTATAATACTGGCTTGTTGGTTAATAGATGATCGTGGTTTCTCGATCATGAACATTGAGATGTTGTTAACAACAAGATCATATCATTAGGAGAATAGTATGATGGACATACTCCTATAGATAAGCGTAGCATAAAGATCAAGTCATTTCAATAGTTTGTTTGCTATAACCTTTCTGATACATAGTAACCTAATTCCTTCGACCATGAGATCATGCTAATAACCATCACCGGAAGGATGCTTTGATGACATCAAACACCACACCGCCCCCAAGATCTTCACCAAGTTTCCACAGGCGCCAGCCCTAGAGAGGGGGCGGATATTCTCCTGGAATATCCGCCCTTGGGGCGGAGTTTTCCCAGGGGGGCGGATAATCCGCCTGCGGGGCGGATTATCCGCCCCCAAAGTTGCTCAACGGCCAGATCTGGGGAGGGGGTATTTAAGCCAGCCTTCCCCCTCCTGCCAGATCTCTTGATTCATTCAAAAAAGACAAGATCTGATCTGCAACCTTCATCCAAGAGAGATCCACCTAGATCCACCCAAAGGCCCCGTCCCTTGGGGAATCGAAGGAGAAGAACTCGATCTTCATTATCAGCAATCAAGCGCTTCATCTCCTCTCCATTCATTTGGATAATCACCGATCTAGTATTTCTTGAAAATACCTAGATCCTTGTTTTGTTTATATTGATAAACCTTGTTCTTGTGATAGCTTGTTGTCATCCTGGGAGCCCCCAATTCAGTTGTGGGTGTGTGCCCCGGTAGCATTGTAAAAGGCACCGGTTCCCGCCTCGAAGGGATCCAATAGTGGAGAAGGTGGATCAGGCCTCTCGTGGCGAGATCCATCGAAGAATAGGGTGATGCCTATTGTGGCATGGTGGTTTTAGAACCGCCCACCCCTCCAACGCAGATGTACTTCCCTTAACAAGGAAGGAACTGCGGTAAAACAGTTCCATGTGTCTCCGCGTGCTCCACTATGGTTCCTTCGCTCCTCTTTTTATGGGTTCCAAGGTAGATGGGAGTGATGCCCCGGATGTAGTCACCATAAACGATCTCAAGACGTTGGAAACAACCTTGGTGAGTTCAATGGAGGCTAAGATGGAAGAGATGCGTCAATTGATAATGCATCTCTCCCCATCCATAGCATCACCTCCATCTAACTCTGAGGCTACCACTCCGCAATCCAAGGAAACGGGTAAAACCGATTCCAAAGAGAACGAAGTGGTTGGTTATGACACTAGAAAGATCTCCTCCTCGAAAAAGGATAGTGATAAGGATGGATACAATGAGGTTTCTCATGTGTATTCTCCTGATCCACCTATCCCTCACCCACATATACATAATAGGGGTGATCCACCCAAACTTTCTGCATCTACTTTTTCTCAATGGCATTTTTTGATGAAGTCTCATGTGTGAAGTTCCTCCATTGAGTTGTGGAAAATCATAGAAAATGGTCTTCATGTTGGAAACCCCAACAATCTCACAAGAAGAGAAGTTGTTGATAGCCAACTCAACGCTACAGCTCTACACATGATACAGCTTGGTGTGGGTGACAAAGACATGCCACACATTCAGCATCTTAGCACAGCTAAGGAAGCTTGGGATGCCCTCACCGAGCTCTTCATCGGAAATGAAAGTATGATAAGGAATAGATATTTTGAGCAACGAAGATGAAGGATTCTATATGTTGGATGGAGAAGACCACGATGATATGTATAGGAGGCTCAAGGCAATAGCCACAACTTTCAGAAACCACGGTGTAGCTCATGTTGATGATGCATGGATCAAGCGCAAGTATGTCACTTCTCTTATGCCATTTGAGCCCACAGATTTGAAAAGTCTCCAAGGTAGGCATAACTATCACCTCATGACATCCAATGAGGTAATGCAAGAAATGGCCGCTTTCAAAGTGGCTGCCAAGAATGCCGAAGATGCTCGTGCTCGAGCTATGGGGATGCAAAAGGGGGTCAACATGGCCTTGAAGACTAGTGTGATTGATCATGATGAATATGCTGTAGAAGGTCTGGACTGTCCCAAGGATATAAAAAGGATCCACGGACAATACTTGGCTCTTTATGCTAGAAACTTTTGGAAAGATCCAGCCAAGGCTAAAGCTGAACTATAACACAAGAGTGGAGCCTATGGAAGAAAAGAAAATGGTCCCAAGCTGAGAATATGTTTCAACTGTGGTGACCGACTGCACTTTGTAGCTGAGTGTCCATATCAAAGTAGGGAAGATAATGGAGGAAGACTTATTTTCAAGGACAAGTCAAAGGCTCCATGCAAGAAACAGTTTGTAAAGAAGAATGCTCCCTTCAAGAAGCAACCCAAGATTGTTCTAGTGGCTCAAGAAGAATATTCATCGGGAAGTGAAGATGAGGACGAGGACGATAGCTCTCAAGAGGTGGCTGCTATAGCCACCACTTCTACATCAACATCTCTCTTCGACTCTCCGAACGAAAACATCATCAACAAGAATGCTACTTGTCTCATGGAAAGAAGCTCTGAGGTAACGACTTCTAACTCTTATTTTCCTAAGGCTATGATTGACATGGATGATCCTACTAGTCTTAAGGTTAAAGAAGAGATTATTGCTTTGGATTACTTCTACACTAACTTGCAAGGTGAGCACAAAGTTCGTTTTGAAGCTCTTATGGATCAGCTGGCCCAAAACGAAGCTCTCCTCGAAGAAAAGGGTAGAATTGAAAGGGAGGATGCAATGGAAATTGCATCCTTAAAAAATACTCTTGAGGAAGAAGAAGAAGCTCGGGTCTCTCTTCAAGAGAAGCTTGAGTCCATTGAAGAGTCACATGAAGAAATTGTGGCTAAACTTGTTAAGCAACGTGACAATGCAGTCACCAAAGCAAAGAAGTTAAAGAAGGAAAAGACTGACTTTGGGGCTGCTCATGATAGACTCTCCAAGGAATTGGAGAAACTTGACAATGCTCACAAGGCGTTGAAAAACGATTTCTCCATCCTCAATGAGTCACATGATCTGCTTCAAAGTCGATTGGCCAAATATGATGTTCCTAGCTCATCCATCTCAACATATAGTCACAAAGAAAATGCTAGTGTGGAAAAAGAAGTTGTCAAGGACATCACTCCCAATAAGGGTGTGCTTGATGAAGTTCTTGGCAAGCAAAGGTCAAATCATGGTAAAGAGGGACTTAGGTATGTCACCAAGTCCAAGAAGAAGAAAAACAAGACCAAGAATGTGCAATCAAAGACAAGCACCGCTGAGAAGAACGTCATAAAAGACAAGACTAACAATATTGGTTTTGCAGGGTCTCACAATCCAAATTATGAACTCTTTTGTGATGATTATGGCGATGTTTATGCTTATTATGTCGGTCCCTTTGATGAATATATTGCTTGGTCTATTTGGGTCGTAAAGACCCTTGTTACTAACATGAAAGGACCCATTGAAAAATGGGTACCTAAAACCAAGAAGTAATTCTCTTGCAGGGCTATGCTTCCGACGGGTCGAAATGGGTGCTAGATAGTGGATGCACTAGTCATATGACCGGAAGCAAGGAGATCATCATGGAGATGCGTCCAAATCATGATAATATTACAGTGTCCTACGGTGATAAGTCTAAATCTCAGGTACTGGGTCTTGGCAAGGTTGTGGTTGCCCACGATATCTCTCTCATGGACGTCATGCTTGTTGAGACCCTCGGTTACAACCTTCTTTCTGTTCGTGCATTTGGCAAGATGGGTTTTGCTGTTTTTATCGATGATGATTTGGTGGTACTCTTGTGGAGCAAGTCTCTAAAGGTTGCTTTCGTTGGGTACGTCGAAAATGACCTGTATGTGGTGGACTTCTCGGGGAAAACCACTTCGGATCCGATGTGTCTATTCGGAAAGGCCGACGTGGGCTGGTTGTGGCATCGCCGTTTAGCCCATGTCAACATGAGAAATTTGCAAAGTCTCCACAAGGGTGGCCACATCCTTGGACTAAAAGACAATGTCTCATTTGCCAAAGATCGTGTTTGCAGGGCTTGTGTTGAAGGCAAAATGCATGACTCTCCCCACAAGAGGAAGACTATTGTGTCTTCAAAGAGGATCTTGGAATTACTTCATGTGGATTTATTTGGTCCTCCTTCTCATGCAAGTCTTGGTGGGAAGAAATATTGTTTGGTCATTCTCGATGATTACTCAAGATATACATGGGTCTATTTCTTCAAGCTAAAGAGTGAGACTCAACAAACAGTCATTGACTTTGCCAATGAAGTTCAACGTCAACACAATGTTCCTATCTTGGCAATAAGAAGTGACAACGGATCCGAATTAAAAAACTACACTTTGAATGAGTTTCGTAGCGAAGAGGGGATTAGATATCAATATTCCGCTGCGTACACCCCTCGACAAAATGGTGTAGCCGAGAGGAAGAACCGGACTTTGATGGATATGGCTAGATCAATGTTGGCTGAATTCAAGTCTCCTTACAATTTTTGGGCTGAAGCCATATCCACTGCTTGTCACTCATCGAACCGGCTCTACCTCCGAAAGATTTTTGGACAAGACTCCTTATGAAATACTTACCGGTAACAAGCCCAACATCGCATACTTCAGAGTATTCGGGTGTAAGTGTTTCTTTCTTATTAAAGGTGTCCGCTTGTCTAAATTTGAGTCCAAGGCTTTAGAAGGTATTTTTGTTGGTTACGGTGCCGAATCCCACACTTATAGAGTCTACAACAAGCTCACTGGGGTTGTTGTAGAATCTTGTAGTGTGGAGTTCGATGAAAATAACGGCTCCGTTGTAGGGCAAGTTGATGTTTGTGATGCAGATGTTGAAATACCCCAAGATGCCATAAGAAGAATGGGCGTGGGATTTTTCCGCCCCATTGAGGAACCCCTTGTGGAGGATCGGGAAGGACAATGCTCCACTCAAGTGGAGCCCTCATCTTCACAAGATCAACAAGCTCCTACTGTTGGAGAAAACTCTGCACCAACACCGCAACCTGCTGAAGATCATCAGTCTCCTGGACAAGATGGTAGTCCCAGGACGGACTATCCGCCCCCTCCAAGGGGCGGACAATCCGCCCCTGGCACTCCAACTTGTTCTAGGGATCCGAAGAAGAAGACAGCGGGCAAGAAATTCCCAGGACGGATTCTCCGGCCCCCGAGGGCGGATTATCCGGATCTGGTTCTCCAAGTCCTGTCAGGCATTCTGAGGAAGAAGGCTCTGGTGCTTCATCTCCCAGGCCGGATAGTCCGGCCCCTCCAAGGGGCGGATTATCCGGCCCTTAAGAACAAACTCTGCAGCAACGTCCTGGTGTTAACTCAGATCAAGACCAAGGGCAAGGCAGTGGTCAAGACAAGGATACAAACACTGAATCAACTCCTTCTAGAAACAATAAGGACATTGAGGCTCGTCACAAGGCTCGTGCTGATCGGAACCTTGAACTAAGAGGTCACACTCTTGACAAGGTTGTTGGTGATTTACGAAGAAGGGTGTCTACTAGAAGAGAACTTGCAAGCTTCTGTGATCATCAAGCTCACATTTCCATGGTTGAACCAAATAAGGTCGTTGATGCTCTTGAAGATCCCGATTGGGTTGTTGCGATGCATGAAGATTTAAATAACTTCGAACGGAACAAAGTTTGGAAGCTCGCAGAGAAACCAAAGGATTGCCGCAATGTTATCGGCACCAAGTGGATCTTCAAGAACAAACAAGATGAAAATAGCATTGTTGTGAGGAATAAAGCAAAACTCGTGGCTCAAGGATTCTCTCAAGTGGAAGGAATTGATTTTGGCGAGACTTATGCTCATGTGGCTCGTCTTGAGTCCATCTGTATCCTTCTTGCATATGCAGCCCATCATAATTTTAAATTACAGCAAATGGATGTTAAGAGTGCGTTTCTTAATGGTCCTCTACATGAGTTAGTATACGTTAAGCAACCCCCTGGTTTTGAGGATCCCAAATTTCCGAACCATGTCTACAAACTCGATAAGGCACTCTATGGCCTTAAACAAGCCCCACGTGCGTGGTATGAGCACCTTAAAGAGCTTTTGTTAGACCGTGGATTCGAAGTTGGGCAAATCGATCCGACTCTTTTTACTAAGAAGGTTAATGGGGAGCTTTTTCTATGCCAACTTTATGTAGATGACATTATTTTTGGCTCTACTAACCAAGCTTTTAACGATGAATTTTCAAAGCTTATGACTGACAGGTTTGAGATGTCAATGATGGGTGAGTTGAGGTTCTTTCTTGGATTCGAGATCAAACAACTTAGAGAGGGAACCTTTATTAATCAAGCTAAGTACATACAAGACATGCTCAAAAGGTTCAAGATGACGGATCTCAATGGCGTTGCTACTCCAATGCAAACAAAGTATCATCTTGAGCTCAATCCCAAGGGTAAAGACGTGGATCAAAAGGTATACTGATCCATGATCGGCTCTCTCCTTTACCTTTGCGCATCTAGGCCCGATATCGTGTTAAGTGTAGGAGTGTGTGCAAGGTACCAAGCCGATCCTAAAGAAAGCCACTTAGTGGCGGTCAAACGAATCTTCTGATATTTGGTTCATTCCCTGAATTTTGGGTTATGGTATCCCAAGGGTTCAAGTTTCTCTCTATGTGGTTACACTGATTCAGATTGGGCTGGTGACAAAGATGATAGAAAATCAACTTCTAGTGCATGTCAATTCTTGGGCAGGTCTCTAGTGTGTTGGTCTTCAAAGAAACAGAATTGTATTTCACTCTCAACCGCCGAAGCTGAATACGTTGCTGCTGCAAGTGCTTGTACACAATTATTATGGATGAGGCAAACTTTAAAGGAATATGGTTTCAATTGTGACAAAGTGCCTCTATTATGTGACAATGAAAGTGCTATCAAAATTGCTTACAATCACGTGCAGCATACAAGAACAAAACATATTGAGATTCGCAACCACTTCATTCGGGATCACGTTGCTCGTGGTGATATTGCCCCATCCTTTGTGAGCACGAAGAACCAACTTGCTGATATTTTCACGAAGCCCCTTGATGAAGCAAGATTTTGTTATTTGAGGAATGAGCTAAATATCATAGATTCAAGGAGCTTGGCTTGACTACCCTTGCACACTCACTTGCTCTTATTCATGTATTTGGTTTAGATGCGGGCATAGACATAGGGGGAGTGTGGTCCTAATTGATTGGGCCAACCCTCCCCCCATAATGCCGAAAGCAAGTAAAATCATTCCCCTTAATATCATTTTGTGGTATGTGGGTCATCGATGAGCATTGGTTTTGAACTCAAGATACATCTTCGCGGTGTCATGCCATGCGCTCCAACATGGTGGCTTCGTCCACCACCCTCTTCCTAGAGAAGAGTTGGTTTGTAGTGGGTCTCTTTGGATTTTCTTGCATATCTCTTGTTCTTATGGAAAACACACTCAATTTTGGCTTTTTGTTTGATTTGATTCTTGCAAATTTGGGTGTGTAGTACCATCTCGGCCTGGAGATTGAACTCTGGTCTGGTTTGGTCCCGATTGCTGCAATGCATAGCATTGGGTTATGGATTGCTTTGCTACTCTTTCTACTATGTTATCCTGGACTTGTGTGTATGCTTATCTCCATGCTATCCCTCTAATGCTTTTCACAGGTGGTTCCAAGCCGACCAAGACCTTCTCTTGTCATTCTTGTGCCCGTTATCTCAAGCCCACTACAGACGGGAAGTTCATTGACGAAACCGAGGTCAGCAACGCAGCAAGAGAGACTGCACGGATGGCAGAGGCAGGCAAGAAAACAAAGAGGACCGCTTCTCGCAAGGGAAAACAGTCTCGGCCCAATTACAAGGCTATGGACAGTATTCAGTTTGCCTCCATTCGCCAGATTGATTACTATGAAGAGGCTGACAGTGGTGGTCCCCCTGAGGACTCTATGTTTTGGAATGCCCACTTTCGGGCTATTCATGATGATGTATATGCTACCCTCAAGCTTCGCCCCATGCATCCTATCAATTTGACTGAGGCTCAATCCAAGGCAAGGCTCATTGAGGCATTAGATGTGACCAACAAGATGGGGCTGCACCACCTTATGACTATCCAATGCAACTATGATTCCTCTGTGGTGCGGTAGTTTTTCTCGACACTTGTGATTTGCGGTGATGAGCGTCGTACTATGAAGTGGATGACCGGGACCATAATGATTTAGTCGGACTTTCGCATCTTTGGGCAGGTTCGTTTATGCATTCCATGGCCGTGACACTCCTTATGGCCACCGTATCATTTCTCCTCTGAAGCCATCCAAGGATACTGCACTTGCTCCTTGCCTTACTCCTGATGGTGGTGCTGGTACTTTTGCTGGTCTCTCTCCCTTGTATGCCTCCCTTGTTGGCATATTTAGGGATTGCATTGCTCCGAGTGGTGGCAACAATGACAGGATCCGTGGCCATCTGGTTCCTCTCCTTGCTTTTGCCCACGAGTGTGCCACCAACTCTGGTTCAGCTACAGGTTACAAACTGGATGTCATGGACTACATATATCATGAGATGACGGATTCTATGATCAACGGGCTCTCTATTCCTTATGCTCCTTTCATTATGATGCTCATCAAGTATATGTTACCCCTTGAGGATTTTGGCACTGCTTTGGATGGAGTTCACAAGCCCAAGAAAATCTACAACAAGGCTCAGAAGACCCATCACCCTTCCACTGCCCCTGAGTCCTTCATGCGTGATGCACGGGCTAGTGGTCGTCGTTCCGCAGTGTCCCCCATGGCACGCGAGGTTAAGCAGCTCACTTGGTTCCAGCAGCACATCCTTTGCATGGGCATTGACACGCACAAGGGCCAATATGAGGCGTTGATGGGGATGTGCCTACCGGGGTATACCCAGCAGGGCGTTTCCGACTGGCCCAAGAACTGGCGAGTGGGCCTGCAAGACGGCGAATGGATTGAAGCCCAGCGAGGAACCAAGCGACTGGAAGCTGAAGGCCCAGGCGAGTAGATAGGCCCAGTCGGATTAGGTTAAACGAGTACCGAAGCTTTAACTGAATCGGTTGAGATATGTAAACCCTAGGGGAGGTGAGCCTATATAAACCTCCCTGTAGGGCGAGTAGAGATACGTTCCATCATACACCCAAGCGACTCGCCGCCTAGCCGCCGAGCTCGCCCATTGTACCACCCTCATAATACAATCTAGCAGGAGTAGGTCTTTACCCTCCGGGGGGCCGAACCTGGGTAAAACCCTGTGTCTTTGCCCTCATCTCGCACCGCAGATGGCTGGCCGCCCTTGCCCCTCGTTCTACTACTCGCTGCCGATTGCAGCATCTGCCGTGACCATTCCCACGACAGTGGCGCCCACCGTGGGGCCTGGCCGGTCTGGCCGGTGTTCTGCGGTGAGATCCAATCTGCCCATCAACGAGACGGTCGCCACCGGCCGCATGATAGCGATCGGCGATATGCTCCAAATCTTGCCGAGCAGCTTCGTCCCGGCGGCGCGACCCGTCACGCACAGCGTGATCCTGCCGGTCGACACGATCAGCCTCTTCGTCGGCCTCACCGACGTCATCGTCTCGGAGGATTCGGCTCGCATCCGCGAGTCGCCGCCACGCGATCGGCTCTCCGAGAGCCAGATTCGCACGATCCATCGCCTCGCCTCCGAGTACAATTCGGCCCACAGCGACGTGGCCGAAAACTCAGCGGCCGCAGAAGACGCGGCCCTCAACGACGATGCCGACTCGGCGACCCCGGCGTCACTCGCCGGGTCCATCACCGTGGCTTCACCCGCGGGCTCCATCACCCAGGTCTCCAACATGGGAGACTTCGAGGACCCCTCCATCCTCGGGATCTTCGAATTCGACTCCGGGTCTGAAAACTCCGCCGACCTCCGCGACGGAACCGGTCGCCACGCCGTGACCTACATGGCGACCAGCACCGATCCACCGGAGGATCCATTCTCCACCCCAATCCCTCCTAACGCCACGGCAACGGAGGTCGAGGAACTCCGCTTGAAATTGGCGGAGGCGGTGCGCAAGGAACAAGCCGAGCGCGAAAAATTTCGCCTCGAGCAGGTGACGGCGCAGGAACTATCGCGCTACCACCAGCAGCGGATCAGGTCGCGCCTGAACCCCACCGTTCAGGGGCGCGCCCTGAACTTCGATGAAGAAAATGACACGGCCCGCGTGGCCGAGCGCGCGATCTACGAAAACGCGCCACCAGGAGGAAGCGCCCGGCCCCCGCCAGGATCAACGGCGATGGGCGCCCCACCTCCACCCAACCGCACACCTCCCAGGGACCAGCCGCGGATAGTAGTCTCCTCACGGGAGAGAGACGCAAACGGCCTCCCACTATTCTCCACCCCGATGGACAACCTCGTGGCGGGCCGAGCAGCAGCCGACAACATCACGGCCACGGGCGACGGCGCCCTACAGATCCAGTACGTCAGGGCCCTGCTCGCAAAGGCCGTCGAGCAGCAAAATGCAGGCGCCGACTCGCAGGGTCGAGTATACTCGCGTTCGTCGGGAAGCAGAGCGGCCTCAAGCGGCCGCCCAGCGGCGGCAAACACCCTCAACTGCCCGCCACCAGAGCCACTGCAGCTCCAACACCGACCCGCGAACGCGGCACTCTCCACCAACGATACGCCCGTTACCTCCCCCTGATGGTGGAAGGAACATCGACGACCTGCGACACACCCTAACCAATCGCCGCGACGGCGAGCCCATGGGGTCGCTCAGTCGACTCGGCCCCAAGTGCTTCGGACCAATGATCCAAGGCGAGAAGTACCCGCCAAACTTCAAGGCGCTGAAGGAGATAGAAAAGTACGACCCCTCGCACGACCCCGCCGTTTGGCTCGATACATACCTCATGGCGATGGGGATCGCGGGCCACACCGACCTGCTAGCCGCCCGTTACCTCCCCCTGATGATGGAAGGAACGTGCAGGCAGTGGATCAACACCCTTCCCCAGGACAGTATCGATTCCTGGGAGGAGATGCGCGACGCCTTCGTCAGGCACTTCGAGTGCTCCTACACCCGCGCCACCACCATCGAGGACTTGGAGCGATGCGTCCAAGGACCCCGCGAGTCGACCCGCAACTGGGTCCAACGGTGGCAAGAACTCTGGTACAACGCGGTCGGTATCCACCCGGACACCGCGATCCACTGCTTCAAGACCTCGTGCCGCTACGAGCCCCTGGTCGCCAAGCTCAAGCGACACTCTCGCACACTCGACAACATCCCCGACCTCCTCGAGATCGCCAAACGGTACACGGAGGAAGATCCAAACCAGGAAACTGACGACGAGTCAGGAGGACAACGCCGCACGAGCGGCAACGATAGCGGACGACGGTCCGACCTACGCTACAGCAACACTCGCCTCACCGGCAAGCGCCGCAGTGACGGGCGAGTCGACTTCGTCGCCAACGCCGGGCACGCGCAACGCGAGCCCAAGAGCTTCCGCCGCGATGGAGGACAACGCCGCGACGGCGGCAACTACAAGGCCAAGCCAAGGTTCGACCCCGCGGCCCTCCTTAACCAACCATGTGCGTTTCATAGCAGGGAAGGGAAGCCCGCAACGCACACCACCGCCGACTGCCACACCCTCAGGGAGATCGAGAAGGCACGGCGAGCACGGGAAGACCCCGACAACGACCCGCCAAACGGCGGAAAATTCGGCAAAGTGGCCGGCTCGCTCCATACCTTCACGGGCTTCAACACGAAGCGCGAGAAGAAGGTCATCGCCCGCGCCGTCGCCGTCAACGCGGTGGCCCAGGTGGACGTTCCCCAGTTCCTCAACTGGTCGGAGCAGCCCATCACCTGGAGTCGACAAGACCACTCGCCACGCATCGAGTACCCAGGTCGAGTCGCCCTGGTGGTCAAGCCTAAGGTCGGCGACTACTGGCTCCCCAAGACATTGATGGACGGCGGCTGCTCCATCAACATCCTGTACCTGGACACCTTCAGGCGGCTGCGGCTCCCGCAGTCGATGATCGAGACGACCCACACCACGTTCCACGGCATCGTCCCCGGTTGGAAGGCGTACCCGATCGGTAAGGTCATGCTGCCAGTCACCTTCGGCACACCAGCAAACTTCCGCACCGAGCGGATCGTCTTCGAGCTCGTGCCCTTAGACAGCCCCTACCATTGCGTCCTGGGGCGCCAGGCGTTCGCCAAATTCATGGCAACGCCCCACTACGCGTACAACGCGATGAAGCTCCCCGGGCCGTGCGGCATCATCACCATCAACGGCGACCCCGACATGGCCGCCGAGTGCGAGGCCAAACGAGCCGAGCTCGCTGACGCCGTCATCGCGGCGGAGACCAACCACGCCGATGAGCTCGCCAAGTACGCGAGTGGGGTCAACAACGACGACCCCACCATACTCAAGAAGCCCAACTCGGAGGGCGCAAACACCTCAACCTTCGAGGCCACGACGCACACCCGCACTGTCGAGCTGGTCCCAGGCGACTCCAGCCAGACGGTGACGATCCGGACGGGCATGAGCCCAGCATAGGAAGGCGCGCTCATCGAGTTACTCCATGAGAATAGGGACATCTTCGCATGGAAGCCCTCTGACATGCCCGGTGTCCCTAGGGAGCTCGCTGAGCACAAGCTAAACGCCGACCCCAAAATGCGACCCGTAAAACAGTCGCTGCGGCCCTTCAATGAAGAGCGCCGCCGAGCAATTGCCAAGGAGGTGCAGCGTCTACTCGCTGCAGGCTTCATACGGCCAATCAAATACTCCAAGTGGCTGGCAAACCCAGTCCTGGTCGAGAAAAAGAACGGGACCTGGAGGATGTGTATCGACTACACGAACTTGAACAGCGCCTGCCCAAAGGAGTAGTTCGTCCTCCCGCGGATCGACCAGATAATCGATTCAACCGCGGGCTCGGAGTCGCTCTATTTCCTCGACGCCTACTCCGGGTACAACCAGATCAAAATGGCCTTCGAGGACGAGGAGAAGACGGCGTTCATCACGCCATTCGGAGCCTTCTGCTACACCGCCATGACCTTCGGCCTCAAGAACGCCGGGGCGACCTACCAGCGGTGCATGCAAGAATGCCTCGCGAGCCAAATTGGCCGCAATATCCACGTCTACATCGACGACGTGGTCGTAAAGTCCGCTCGCCAGGGCGACCTACTCGCCGACCTGGCGGAAACATTCGCCAACTTCCGAAAATACAAGATAAAGCTCAACCCAGGCAAATGCACCTTCGGTGTACTAGCAGGACAACTACTGGGGTACGTCGTCTCCAAACGAGGGATCGAGGCAAACCCCACGAAGGTCGGCACGATCGCCCGGCTCGGCAAACCCGAGTGCCTGCGCGACGTCCAGAAACTGGTCGGGCGAGTAGTGGCTCTCAGTCGCTTCATCCCCCGCCTGGGCAAAAAGGCGATGCCCCTATACCGCCTGATGTGCAAGAACCCCACCTTCCAGTGGGACAAGGAGGCGGACGACGCGCTCCGCGATCTCAAAAAGGTGCTACTCGCCGCACCGCTACTCGCCGCCCCCGCCGACAAAGAACCCATGCTGGTTTACGTCGCGGCTTCCGAGCGCGTCGTCAGCGCCGTGATGGTCGTCGAGCGACCGGAGGAAGGAAAGGAGCGCTCAGTACAGCGACCGGTGTACTACATCAGCGAGGTCCTCACCGAGTCGCGCCAGCGGTACCCCCAGTACCAAAAGCTGGTATACGCGGTGTTCAGAGCTCAGCGGCGCCTACCGCACTACTTCCAGGAACACCCGATCACGGTCGTATCCTCAGCGCCACTGCAAGACATCATCCGCAACCGCGAGGTGACCGGGCGAGTCGCCAAGTGGGCCGTCGAGATCGGCGTCCACAACATCAAATACGAGCCACGAAAAGTGATCAAGTCGCAGGCCCTAGCGGACTTCATCGCCGACTGGGAAGAGGCCCAGCAGCCAGAGAAGCTGCCATACCTCCATTACTGGAGCCTGCTCTTCGACGGCTCCAAGAACGCGGACGGCGTAGGCGCGTGGATCGTGCTAACTTCACCAAAGGGCGACAAGCTCCGCTACATCCTCTGCCTCGACTTCACACCCTGCACCAACAACATGGCCGAGTACGAGGCCCTACTCCACGGCATGCGAGCTGCCAAGGAGATGAATGTCAACCGCCTACGCTGCTACGGAGATTCCGACCTCGTCGCGGGGCAAGTCGCTGGCACCTGCGACGCCGTCTCCCCCACCATGGTGGCGTACCGCCAAGCAGTGGACAAGTTGGGCGGACACTTCACCGGCTACTCCGTCGAGTGGATCGACAGGCGGAAGAACGAGGAGGCCGACGCACTCTCTCGCATCGGGTCGGCTCGACTCGCACCACCCGCCGGCGTCTTCCTCGACACGATCACCAAGCCATCAGTCTCTCCCCCGAGGGAGATCAACATCGGAGTCCCTCTCCAACCAGAGGCAGCCCTGGTCGGACTCGTCAACGAGCTAGACGACTGGACCAAGCCCTACATCGCCTACCTGGAAGCCGGTACCTTGCCGGCAGACGAGACGGACGCTCGGATGATCGCTCGTCTATGCAAGTCCTACACCATCATCGACGGCGAGCTCCACAATCGCAGTGTCACCGGCGTGTTCCAACGCTGCGTCCAACCCGCCGAAGGACGCAAGATCCTCCACGACATCCACTCCGGAGACTGTGGCCACCACGCCGGCGCCCGCTCTCTTGTCGCCAAGGCTATGCGACATGGCTTCTACTGGCCCGCACGCCGATGCTGTCGACATTGTCCAGCGGTGCGCCGGGTGCCAGAAGTACGCCAACCAGACGCACGTGCCAAGCTCAGCGCTCAAAACAATCCCCATCACCTGGCCATTCGCTGTGTGGGGCATGGATATGGTAGGCCCCTTCAAAAAGGCCCCCTCTGGCTACACCCACCTGCTGGTCGCGGTCGACAAATTCACAAAGTGGGTGGAGGCCAAGCCAGTCCGGAAATGCGACGGGAAGACCGCCACTAAATTTCTACGCGAGCTCATATATCGCTATGGGTTCCCAAACAGCATCATCACGGACAACGGCACCAACTTCGCCAAAGGAGCCATAGACGAATTCTGCGAGGAGCACCACATCCGGCTCGACCTCGCGTCGGTCGCCCACCCGGAGTCCAACGGCCAAGCAGAACGAGCCAACCAAAGCATCCTCCACGGCCTGAAGCCGCGACTCCAGGTACCCCTCGAGCGCACCGCCGGGTGCTGGGTCGAGGAGCTACCCTCCGTCATCTGGGGCATCCGCACCTCGGTCAATAGGTCGACAGGATTCACCCCCTTCTTCATGGTGTACGGCGCCGAGGCAGTCATGCCAACCGATCTCGAGCACGACTCGCCACGGGTCGTCCACTACACGGAGGCTGCAAACGAACTCGCGCGCCAAGACGGAGTCGACCAGCTCGACGAAGCACGTGACCTCGCTCGGTCTCGCACCGCCATATACCAGCAGGTACTCCGCCGCTACCACAGCCGGTGGGTGAGGACTCGCACCTTCCAGGAAGGCGACCTGGTGTTGCGCCTCATCCAGGACAAGAAGGGCATGCACAAGCTCTCCCCTCCGTGGGAGGGACCATTCGCCATCGGGCGAGTACTTGGCAACGACGCCTAGTACCTCATCGACGTCCGCGGCGATGGCGAACTCGACGTCAAGCGACCATGGAATGTAAACCTCCTACGGAAGTTCTACCCCTAGAACCCCACATATGTACTCTCCAGTCGCTGTGAAATAAAAAGAATTGGTTACCGCAAATTGCACTTACTCTCCATGTCTTGTGCCACTCGCACTCGTAATAACAGCGTCAAGCTAACCGCAGAAGTCAACCTTTGGTACAGCGATCGGCACGGCTAAGTAATGCGATGCAAGAGCACTGAGTAACCTCAGGTCTTGCATCGTCCACGAAAAACGCCTACCCGGAGCCCCATTGGAGTCGCCTCGCCCGACTGGCTTTACGAGCCAAGACAACTGCCTTCGCTTCATACAGCGACCACGGTCCTCCGCATCCTCGGCATAGCGACTCGAAAGGATAAGTACCACGCTCGGGGACTGACTACCAGTTCATAACGAGCGGCTCGGGAAAACGCCAAGTAAGAGAGCATGCCCAGGACTCGCCACGCGACTGACCCAACGGGCCAGGCAGGAGTGATGCGCCTAAGCCAACGCGCCAAGTCCTCAACCACCCTCGAGTCACACCTAGAACAACCAAGTACCACGCTCGGGGACTCGGCCACCCGACCCCGTTCGCGCAAGGGAAAACGGTGAAGTACAGGGCGTTCAAGGGAGTCGCCATGCGACTGGATCTTCGAGTCCGGACGAATAGACAACAATAACAAAACATTCAAAAACAACAAACATATCATACACGAGGTAAACCCCACAAAAGGGCGGACGCGCTCGGGGACTCGTTCAAACCACAATCACAAAACATATGACAAATTCCAGCACAGACACGACGTCTCATTCAAAAGCATGTCGCATTGTTTCACATTACAAAATATGCCCATACAGCAGACCTGCTACTTACGCCTCAGGGAAAACTACCCTATTCTGCAGGCTTCGACGACGACTCGCCAGCACCCCGATGACCGCGAATGAACGGCGTGTATGGGTTTGACGGGTACGTCGTCAGCTCACCCGCCATCGCCGCGCGGAAAGGTTGCTCGACCTTGAAGTCCCGGTGCGGCGGCTCAGGGTCGTGGGGCGCGACAACCGTCTCCTGGTAGGGAAGGAGATCGCCCATTGCCCAGATACGCTCCGAGTACACCGCGACGCGGTCCGTCAACTTGAGCACCTCGGAAAGCTCCACCGCGCCAGTCGACGAAGGGTAGCCGCTCGTCACGTCGTCGAGGTCGAAGTCCTCTGGGAAGTGAGCAAGTCCAAGGCTCAGCGCCGTTGAGGCTCCACGTCGAAACGCCGACCGCGTCATGAATTCAACTACCGAGGGCGCCTTCTCCAAGTACTTCCACACCTCGACGAGGTCGCTGGGAATCACCTCTATGGGTGATATCTCCTGGAGGTATGCTCGGATGCACGTCGCCGACAATGTCGCCGAGTCAACGAGCATGCCCACACATTGCCGTGCGTCGAGCGAGCTCGCCTCTTCCGTGCTATCAATGATGCGACCTGCGAGTAGAGGACAACAGTGAGTATGTTGGACATCACAAACAGCACAAGCTATTGGCAGAGGCAAGCGCACTTACCAATCAGCGGGCGGGCGAGATCCGTGATGAAGCGTTGAAGCGCGGTATGATCGTCCTGAAGCCCAGCAACAAGGGCGTCCGACACTTTACGATCCTCTTCGGCGGCCGCAATGGCGTCCTTGGCTCGCCCATCAGCCGAGATCGCTTCCTCCTTCGCCTCTCGCAGCTCGCGCTCGAGATCGGTGATCCGCTTTTCAGCCGAGCTCAGAGCCGAGTGCGCCGCTGCCAATTCACCCGCGGGGACAAGTCCCTGGCGAGCTTCCTCCGCCTTCGCGGCAACTGCCTGAAGCCCTTTATTCGCTTCCTGGACGGTGGCCAGTTCCTTCTCCGCGCGGTGCTTCGCTACCAATCGGTCAGCTGATTCACGTTGCAGACCCTGCACATCATTCAAACAGTTAGACGATGCGAAAAATCCTAAGTGCCCACCCGCTGAAATTCAGCGAGTGTGCACTCGGGGACTGGCACTCAAAAAATCCTAAGTGCCCACCCGCTGAAATTCAGCGAGTGGGCACTCGGGGACTGGCACTCAAGAAATCCTAAGTGCCCACCCGCTGAAATTCAGCGAGTGCGCACTCGGGGACTGAACGCGAAAAACAATAACAAGGCGCTTAAAGGATCAGACCGCTGCAAAACACCGACCTGATCCTCGGGGACTGGACATACCTAGATGGTTGCGCCAAGCATGCCATGAAGTTGTATCGCATCCACGGACGCGAGGAGAGCTGGCGTATACCCACGACGTTGGTCGATTTCCGCATCGGCGACCCCATGTGCACGGCTCGATGGCGAAGTTCAACTCACCGTGGCCGCTTTGGCCATGAAGCGTGGGAATGTTGCTATGGAGGAACCCGCCCCGAAGGAGGTCGGCTCGGCCATTCCAGGCGAGGGAGCGCCCTCCTTCGTGGACGCGGCCGCCTCTGTTGCGGGCTCAGTCGGCGCGACCGCCGTATCGTTAGAGATCGTGACGACGTCATCGCCCTTGGCCTTCTTGCTGCCATCTGTAGGGTCGACGACCTCGTCCGCCTTCCTCTTACTGGAAGGATCTTCCTCGCTGGTGATGGGTGGCACCTTAGACACGGTCGGGTGGCCCATTCTCTTCACTCCGGTCCTGTACGTCAATCGCGTAAGCAAAGATAGTCCAAGTGGTTATGGAAGACAAAGGAGGGTGAGGGTACTTACTTGGCGACTGGAATAAAGCGTAGCCCCGTGCGGAGGCCGGCCGGTTTCTCCAGTTCAGGGCCCAGTTGGCGACTGAGCCCCATCTCCAGGACGTCCCGTGCCTAAGACACGGACGGCTTCTTCGTCGTTGAGGCCGCAGCCGGAGCCTCTGGGATATCTTCGGCAGGGGCTTCCCTGTGAGGCGAAGCCGCTGCAGCCGGAGCATCCCCCAGCCCAGAGACTGGGGCGAATGGCGGAGGCATTGAAGCCAGCGGCACCTCGACGGTGGCCGTATCCAGCACGGCTGTCGTCGGCGGTGCCTCGTCCTTGGCCGGGCTGGGGGCGTCGGAACTGCTCGCCGAGTGCGGCGGTGAGGCCGGCCTCGTCGGCTTCGGCTTCCTCTTCGGAGGAGCCTTCGCCTCCTTCTCCTTCTTCTTCTTATTCGACGGAGTAGCTTGTCGGCTCGAGGTGGTCTCCGGAAGTTCTTCGTCGTCATCGTGATGCTCGAGGCTTTTACTCGCCTCAAGCTCACGCTGTCGCTGCCCGCGGGTCTTGCGAACCAGCGGGGCGACCTACTCCTCGGACTCGTCGTCATCGATCTCGTCGCTCCCGGAATCACCTTTGGCGGGAGGCGACTAGCCCATGTCCTGGACGGACGAGCTCGAATTCTCGTCGTCCGAAGACGGGAGCCATCCTTCCACCACTTGGAACAGCTACAAGGAATGCAAGATGAAATTAGAATTACCGCGACTGCAAAAAACTGCGACTGCGAATGAAGCGAGGTGATTACCGTTGGGGCTGGACGCTTTGCGATGTAGGGTGCGACCCCGGCTTGTGCGTCCAGGTACACTGCCTGGGTGATCTTCTTCAGTGCTGGGATGTAGTCCTCCAGCTTCCACTCGGCGAGGCAGGCCTTCGTCGAGTCTTCCCGACCCGTGTACTGGTACATATAATGGTCGCGTCGAGCCAGAGGGACGAGCCGCCGCCCGAGCCAGCAGTTGTATAGGTTGATCGTCTGGAGGCCCTTCTTCTTCAGGCTACGGATGGTCTGAGCATCTCGTCAACGACCATCCGCTGGTCGTTGGGGAGCTTGCCGACTTGGAGACGGCGCGGCTCGGACCGGTTGGCGGAGTACCGCGGAATCGCCGTCTCGCCCTCCGGGGTCGCCTCGGCAACATAGAACCACGATTTCTTCCAGTCGCTTGCCGCTTTGGCGGGAAGCATCAAGTCGAAAAATGAAGCCTTCGACTTCAGCTGGAAGGTTAGGCCGCCCGCGGCAAGCATTGGGTCGCCCGCCTCCTCGCGGCTGATCCGTCCGTGGAACAGATCTTGCCATAGAGGGAAGTAGGGCCGGCAGCCCAAGTAGCACTCGCAGAACGCCACAAAGATGGCGAGCTGCTCGATGCTGTGGGGACCCAGATCCGATGGCTGGATCCCGTAGTAGGCGCAGAAGCGCCGGAAGAACAGGTACGTGGGGAACCCTAGCCCCTGTTCAAGATTGCTGGTGAAGCAGATGAACTCCCTCTCTCGCGGATTCGGGGTCGTCTCTCCGACCGCAGGGATGCGCCAGCAGCCGGCTCGCAAGATCCCGGCCTCCTTGAAGGAAGCTAGTTGCGCCCTCGTGCACTTAGATCTACCCCAAGGCCCGGTGGAGAGGGCCATGGCGGAGAGATTTGTTGGGGGTCGGGGGATTTTTGGTCGGCTGGGTCGCGATGCGAAGGGAGGCGAAAATGCGCGCAGTCGGAGGAAATGGTGAGAAGGTGGTTCTCCGATCGCCTGCCATTCCCCTTATATAGCGGATGTTACCCGCCAAATCAGGGAACCGTTACCGCCGATGATTACGCCAAAAGTTATCGTTGGATTACCCCAACGGCTAGTTTGACCACGTTTGATGGTCCAACTTCAGCCACTTGGCTCGCCGATCCAATCTCTATGACAGTATTTTGCCGTCTCGACTCGCCAAAGCTGCGACCTGGATGACTGGTTTCCTCCTTTATACAGGAGTCCGCCGATGATTCGACTGGATGTCTACTCTGAAGCCGTATACTCCGACTGCCAGCAGCCACCTACGCCTAATCGACGACGGCCTCGGGGACTACTGATGGGGATGTGCCTACCGGGGTATACCCAGCAAGGCGTTTCTGACTGGCCCAAGAACTGGCGAGTGGGCCTGCAAGACGGCGACTGGATTGAAGCCCAGCAAGGAACCAAGCAACTAGAAGCTGAAGGCCCAGGCGAGTGGATAGGCCTAGTCGGATTAGGTTAAACGAGTACCGAAGCTTTAACTGAATCGGTTGAGATATGTAAACCCTAGGGGAGGTGAGCCTATATAAACCTCCCTGTAGGGCGAGTAGAGATACGTTCCATCATACACCCAAGCGACTCGCCGCCTAGCCGCCGAGCTCGCCCATTATACCACCCCCATAATACAATCTAGCAGGAGTAGGTCTTTACCCTCTGGGGGGCGAACCTGGGTAAAACTCTGTGTCTTTGCCCTCATCTCGCACCGCAGATGGTTGGCCGCCCTTGCCCCTCGTTCTACTACTCGCTGCCGATTGCAGCATCTGCCGTGACCATTCCCACAACAGGCGTACCGCAGGGATCATGAGAGGGATCACACACAACAACTTATTCTGCACCATGTCACAGGTGCCACTGGCCATCCACCTCCTCCCACTGCTCCGGAACCGTATGCTCTATGGAACACTTCAGGGATCAACTACGGCGAGCTCGAGAGTTGCCTCTTTCCTCCACCACCGAGGGCTCCCACTCCTCCAGCTGATGACGATGATGATGAGTATGATGAAGAGGAAGGGTACGGGAATGACTACGACGAGGATGAGGATGAGTGATCTTCAGGGGCGTTAGCATCTCTCTTCTTCCTTTTTGGCGTTTCGATGCCAAAGGGGGAGAAGTAGTTCTATTAGGTCTCATGGATTTGAAAGGGTCGGGCACAAGCACTCGTCTTTCCGATGTTTTATCTGCTTGCTTGTGCTCTTTTTAGCGTGAACTTATTTGCTATTTGTTCTTGGATTATGTAAGACTATGTCGTGCCCCACTTTGTTTGGTACTATGTTTGGTATTCATGGAATTCTGGATTTATCTATTGTGGATCTCATGGAATTCTGGATTTATCTATGGAGCATGTTTGATGGCATATGGAATCATGGGATTATCTAATGTATGCATCAATATTGTTGGGATGTGCTTGGAGGCTATCATGCAAATTATTTTCTTTGGCTATAATCACATCCCGGTGGTATGACCTTGTTTCCCAACCCACCCTGTTTCAATTATCTTTGCTATGAAAGTTGTGTTCTCTCTAGTGTGTGTATTTGTATTCAAATGCAAATTTTAAATATGCACACATCTAGGGGGAGCGTATTTCATTTTTAAGGTGGCGTTAGCCGGTTTCGTTGCAAATCCTAGTATTGTCATCTAACACCAAAAAGGGGGAGATTGAAAGAACATTTCCTAATCCCTAGTGTTTTGTGCGTTAGATAACAATATCAAGGAATATTTAATGTGTGTTGAAGTGTTGCAGCTCTCTCTAATAAAAAGGGAAAAAGTATCTGCCTTTGGGGGGCGGATAATCCGCCCCTCCCTCTTCCCAAGCAGGCGCAAGCCCCAGAAGGGGGGCGGAATTTTGGCCGGATTTTCCGGCCTCGCCGAATAATCCGCCCCTCAAGGGGCCGGATAGTCCGTCCCCTGCTCACCGCCAAGGCGCAAGCCCCAGAGAGGGGGCACAGTTTTGGCCAGACTTTCTGGCTAGGCCGGATAATCCGCCCCAGGAGGGGGCCGGATTATCCGCCCCCCAAGATCTTCACCAAGTTTCCACAGGCGCCAACCCCAGAGAGGGGGCGGATTTTCTCCCGGAATATCCGCCCTTGGGATGGAGTTTTCCTAGGGGGGCGGATAATCCGCCCCCAAAGTTGCTCAACGGCCAGATCTGGGGGGTGTATTTAAGCCAGCCTTCCCCCTCCTGCCAGATCTCTTGATTCATTCGAAAAAGACAAGATCTGATCTGCAACCTTCATCCAAGAAAGCTCCACCTAAATCCACCCAAAGGCCCCGTCCCTTGGGGAATCGAAGGAGGAGAACTCGATCTTCATTATCAACAATCAAGCGCTTCATCTCCTCTCCATTCATTTGGAGAATCACCGATATAGAATTTCTTGCAAATACCTAGATCCTTGTTTTGTTTATATTGATAAACCTTGTTCTTGTGACAGCTTGTTGTCATCCTGGGAGCCCCCAATTCAGTTGTGGGTGTGTGCCCTGGTAGCGTTGTAAAAGGCACCGGTTCCCGCCTCGAAGGGATCCAATAGTGGAGAAGGTGGATCAGGCCTCTCGTGGCGAGATCCATCGGAGAATAGGGTGAGGCCTATTATGGCGTGGTGGTCTTAGAACCGCCCACCCCTCCAACTCAGATGTACTTCCCTTAACAAGGAAGGAACTGCGGTAAAACAATTCCATGTGTCTCCGCGTGCTCCACTATGGTTCCTTCGCTCCTCTTTTTACGTGCTTAGTAGTTAGGGTTGCATATAGGGAAATTCTCGTAGTTGCATATCTAGAGAATTTACTTTGTGTCAAGCCTAAAACTGAAAAAGTATTAAAAATTGTTAGCACCTATTCCCCCCTCTAAGGTGCCCATACGATCCATTTCACAAAGGGAAATTGGTATCGTATGTAAGTGGTTCATTCGATCGCAAAGTAATCGTAGAAATATGTGGGAGCCATATGAATTTCCAGATTCCTCTATTGGTTATTGATCAGAGAAGTGTCTCGTTCATGTCCGCATAATTCACGAACCGTAGGGAGACACACTTAAGGATTCGATGTTGTTTAGTAGATATGGAATGTTAGTAGGGATACCGAATGTTGTTCGGAGTCTCGGATGGGATCCGGGATATCACGAGGAGATCCGGAATGGTCCGGAGAATAAGATTCATATAAGGAAAGTCCGATTCCGAAGTTCGGGAAAGATTCCCATGTTTTCATTGGAGAGGTTCTAGAAGGTTCACCGGTCCGTAAGGGGAATGGTCCATGAATGTGTCATGGGTAAGTGGAATGATTGGATCATATCTTAGGTCACTTGGTGTGGATATTTGTGAGAGAGAATTAAATCTCTAAATTGAAAGTCAAACGAGAGGTTTGAAAAAGTCAAACTGGAATAATGGTTTCCTAGTTGAAGAAGGAAAGAGTCCTTCCAACTTGGGTTTGGAAGAGGATTCAAACTCCCCTCCCTCAAGGCTGCCCCCTCTCATAAATAGAGGGGGAGGGCTTCCCCAACACCACAAGCCCTAGCCCTCCCCGCGCCAAGCCATCGCCACCAGCCGCCGCCGCACTAGCCACCGCCGACACCTCCTCCTCCTCCCGGTCTTCTAAACCCTAGATCACCGGGAAACCCTAGACCCACCATAACTCGCACCGGCTTAGGCGAAGCCCTACGGTATCTTCCCTCTACTTCCGATACCACGCCGTCGTGCTGCCGGAATTGCGAGGGGAGAACTACAACCTCCGCTACATGCTGGAACAAGGGATAGGAAGGTCTTCATTGAGTACCGAACGTGTGACCGACTGTGGAAGCGCTGCCGGAACGCAGCGCCGGAAGGATCGTCTATGCGGGCTTGAGATCGGCAAGTGTACGACTACATCACCCACGAGAATCTGCTCTCGTTAACCGCTTTGGAATCTTCGAGGGTGAGTGCTTCTATCGACTCGTTGCTACAATCTAGTAGATAGATCTTGGCTTGTTTGTGTGCATGCGGTAGAATTTTTTTGTTTTCCATGCTAAGAACCCCTACACAAAGTGTGTAAGGTAAATAATCCACTTGTTCCATGAACAAGAGACCGTTGTTTTCTCCCTAGTGGCAACATCACATCTACAACCTAAGAGATTTTTGTCACTTCCCTTTGAAACTAGAGGCATGAACCCACTATCGAGCATAAATGCCCCCTCTTGGAGTCACTAGCAACTACTTGGCCAAGATAGCTACTAACAACGGAGAGCATGCAAGATCAGAAACAACATAGAAATATTTTACCAAGTAGTTGCTAGTGACTCCAAGAGGGGGTATTTATGCTCGATAGTGGGTTCATGCCTCTAGTTTCCAAGGGAAGTGATAGAAATCTCTTCGGTTGTAGATGTGATGTTGCCACTAGGGATAAAACAACGGTCTCTTGTTCATGGAACAAGTGGACTATTTACCTTACACACTTTTCTTAAAGCAGTTGTCTGTTGCTTGCAACTTAATACCAGAGAGGGGTCGGATGATAACCTTAAGGTAGACTTCTAGTCATAGATGTAGTTGGATGGCGTTCTATGTATATTGTTGTATTACCCAATTGAATATCATAGGATCTTTTTGTCTAGTATTGCATTGTTATGCCTTGCTCAGTTCCTGTCAATTGCCTTGCTGTAATTTGTTTACCCTTCATGCCATGTTGTTTATCTAAGGAGAGCACCTCTAGTGAACTATGGACCCCGACCCAATCTTTACCATTGATACATCTTGCACTGTTACTTGTTTACTTGTTGCAAACCATCATCACCTTCAACACCATACAGTTAATCCTTTGTTACAACAAACCGGTGAGCTTGATAACCTCACTGTTTTGTTGGGGCAAAGTCTTGAGTTTGTGTTGTGCGGGTTTACACGTTGCTTGCAACACCTTTGAGACGTTTCCTTCCTCCTACTGGTTCGATAACCTCGGTTTCTTACTGAGGGAAAATGTAACACCCTCAGAATCGGCCCTATGCAAGTTTTAGCGAAAACCGCCAAACCCGCATAGAAACGATTCAAAGGTGCCCACCAGGCACTTTCGTGCGGGTGGAAAACGAAGTAATAACATTACACAACAGTCCTCGATGGGACCCACAGAACAGATATATATACAACAGCGACTCAATGAGTCAAGAATACAGATATAATATACAAGATCCAAATCACCTTGAAAATGATACAGCGTCCAGCTACGGACAAGATGCAAATGGGGCTAAGAGCCCTGAAGAATAACCAATGGCGTCCATAACCCTGCCTAGGCCAAGCCGGAAGGGTAACCCTGCTAACGACGTCGATCTCAAAACCTGCTTAAACAAAAGGGGTGCCGACAAAGGGCAAAGGAAAAAGAGGAGCGTCAGTACTGAGGCCAGTACACGGCGAGACTAGAATTCGGCGGTCCTCGCCTACATATGTATGGTGGACTGAAGCGGCAGCGTGCACTAAACAACCTATAGAGACTCGGTACAACTGGCGGCTATCAGAGAGGGGTAAGAAAGACCTATTCGGATCCAACCTGAATCTTACACCAACCAAACCCATCCTGGTATTTCCCCCTCGAGACCAAACGAGGAAGTCAACCGAGGAACTCACACAGTTGGCAGTTTTATTTATTCAGTTATCGTTGCAGCAATTACTAGTCAGGTATAGATAATCATCCTGATAAAGTAAGCAGTGGGCCATTTAGTTATCCATTCCGTTGTAGTTGCGACACTTACTAGTCAGATACAATTAGCATGAGATAACCCGAAACCCAGCAGTTGTTGGTACTTTTATTTAGCCATTCCGTTGTGATGAAGCTGATTACTAGTCATATCGGATTCAAGTCAATTTATAACAGTAAACTTTAGTTATAGTTGTCTATGATCAAGCACTGTGCTCCAAGTCGTCCATAACCGCGGACACGGCTTCTCGAAAAGATTAAACCCTGCAGGGGTGCACCAAAGTATCCACACGCACTTCGACCCTTTTTGCCAGATCAATTAACATACACCCATCGGTATGTCGGCGGGGCCTAAGTCATGACGTTTCCCAGACCCAAAGCAAGCACGGGGGGCCACCCCACTAAGTACACCCGCAACGAAGTCGGCCGGTCTCCGAGACGGACTCAGGGTTTGCGACAGTGGCTGTAAACGACAGCAAATCCCCAAACGGGGACTGTCGATACCGCGAAATCACTCCGCTTCCAAAACAGTACAGCGTGCTCCTCACACAATCGTAAATAAAGCAGTAAAGCATGGCATAAGTTCAGGATAGTAATAAAGCCCCAAACTACTTGTGGCCCCCAGTACAATACTTTGAAATCAGGTACTAAATCGATGGGGGGCCCATATCTCCCCACATGTGGTTAGCGCGCTCGATCTCGGAACAGGTGTCAAGAACTCGGGGTCCTACGGGACACAAGTGGGCGGTCGGAAACCAAATATTATCTATCACCCACCGGTGCCTCTGCTTACCTACTTCAATTTTAGTTATTAAACAATAATTAAAGTGAAAGATAATTAAAGCCATGATCATCTCCAACATTGAACATGCGGCAATACTCCAACAACTGTGGTACTTGACGACACGCAACAGCACTTGAGCGAGCGACTACGACACGCAAGTCCAACTATCTACCAATCAACCGGTAATAGGATGTGTCCAAGGCAATATAAGGTTGCAGGGGATATCACGGGTACGGAAACTAGAGCATCGCAACACAGATAGCAATAGATCAACAGGAGGAAATAAAGACTAGAAAAGTAAGATAGGTAGAAAGGGGGAGATGCTCGCCTGAAAACATTGTCGAAGGTTCAACCGAAGAACGGGACGAAGCTCACATCAACTCAACGGCCTTATCCGCGAAGAAGCAAAAACTCTAGAAGAAACACCGGATGCAATATTTAATACTACGGCAAAAGATCGGGCATGATGCATGTATGATGTATGACATGGCAAGAGTGCGATGCGATTAGGCAATATTAAGCGGAACCGGGGTCCCGACATTTATTAAATGGTTCAAGTTATTTAGATACCCCGCATTTAAATGTTGCATTAGCAAGACAAAAGATGGCACCGGTTCGCTACACAAGTTTAAATGAGGCCAATATAAGGCTAGATTGCCCGCATATGGGCCCCATATTTAATTAGAGGTGAATCGGCATAAGGCCCCCAAACCAATGATATGATGCGAGCATGACAATTTAAGATGCAACAGTTGTATTATATTATAAAATAGGGTTTCGGAAAGGGGTTCACACATTAGAGGGTCTCGACGAACTTGAGGTTCCGGGGTTCGGGGTTCGGTCTCAGGGTCCAGGGTTCGACGGGTTCGGTCTCGGCGGAAGCGTTCTCGGATTACTGGGGTAGATCTTGGCGCATCCGGGAAGAAGTACTTGGTTGGCGTCGGGGGCGCATCGGACTCGCCCTGGTCGGTGCCGATCTTGTCGTCGCGAAGATCTTGTCGGGTCGTCGGGCCATGTCATCGGTCTTGTCGTTCGGGATGAAGACCTTGGCGTCCTTGAGGACGTACTTGGCGTGTCCGTGTCGACGTCCTAGGCATCCGGGTGCTCGGGCATCGCATCCGGGAAGGAGAACTTGTCGCATCCGGGGAGACCTTGACTCGGCTTCGGTCGAAGTGTTCGGAAGCAGCTCTTGGTGTAGGGACGGTCCTCGTCGGTGATTCTTCGGGTCTCAACGTCACTTTCCGACCTCGCCGACTCGAGCCAAAGGAGGTCCGGGTTGTAGCATCACACCGTCAACACAACTTGTCGGCACATCACCATCTTTACTCGGTCACTTCCATCTCAACTCCAATCTTCCAACATCCACACCCACAGAGAAGCATGCAAGGCGGCCGACGCAGGAGGGGTCGCGCAGGCCGGCGGTAGAGCACGCTCAGGAGGAGCGACGACGGGAGACGGCTCGGGCTGGTGAGGATAGGTCCAGGACGGCGCCAGGGACGGACATGGCAAGGAGGAAGACGGTCTCCGACGAGGAGGAGGGCGCGTTGGCGGCGGGCTGCCGGGCGAGCCGGGCGGCAGGGAGGTGCGCCCGTGGCTTGCAGAAGAGGCGGGACCGGCGGCCGGACGCGCAGCGGCGACGGGACGGAGGGGCTCCAGGCGGGGAGGTCGGGGCGCGGCGTCGGGCAGAGCTTGGAGGAGCGGAGGCGTAGGCGGAGGACGCGGATGGCCCGGTGGCGCGGTGGAGGACGAGGTCGCGGATGGCCGGCGGAGGGCGAGCGGCGGCGCCGACGCGGGGCGGTAGCGATGCGGGCCGGGAGGGGAGAGATACGGGCGCGCGACGGGGCTTGGCCGGCGAGCACGGGCCGGGGCGGCGCGGCTCGAGGAGGGGGAGCCACCGGAGAGAGGGAGGGAGAGGCGCGGTCGAGGGGGCGAGGGGGTCGGCCCGCGGGGAGCTTCGGGGCGGGGAGATGCCGCGGCGGGCGAGCGGAGGAGGATAACTTGGAGGAGGCCGGCGGGGCTTGCAGGAAGGGAGGCGGCCGCGGCTGGAGAGGAGGAGGCGGGAGGCGGATGGGTGGACCGGCGGAGGGAGAGGAAGGAAGAGGGAACCGCGGGTGAGGCAGAGGAGGAAGGAGGAAGAAGGGCGGGGTCGCGAGGCGTGCGGGGGGGGGAGCGTGTCGGTGTGGGGCTGGGGCGGTCGAGTGCGTGGTGGGGTCGGGCCAGGGCGGTGGGCCAGGCGTGGGGCTGGTGGACCGGGTCCTGTGTGCGTGTGTGGTGTTGAGTGGGGGAAGGGAGAGAGAGAGAGGTGAGGGAGTGGGCAGAGGTGGCATAAGGGGATTGGTTGGGAGGGAGAGGCAGGGCGACGTGGCGGCCTGGGATAGGTGGGGGTGAGGTGGCCAGAGGGTTGGGTAGGTTAGGTTGGGTGACTTAGGGATTTAGGTGGGACTGGTTAGATATTTTAGGATTAAGGGGTGGACCGTTTTTATTTCTGGGGGTGGTCGTTCAGGTCGAATCGGCCCGTTCGACTGCCCCCTCTAAAATAATTTAACATTTTTATTTGTTTAACACGGGGCTTTTACAACCCGATAGCGGACAAAACAAAATTAATCCGGGGACCCGGGTTTTGCGTTTGAATAAAGACGAGGCGTTTAGAAAACACAAACAGGTTTTTCCGAAATAGTTTTATGCAAGCAAAGTGCAAGATGATGACGATGCTCAAATGCAATGTGGCATGATGACATGAGCACGCGGTCATGATGATGCAATGCACAAAATCAACGCGATTTTCTAGTAGTGGTTTTTGCGGGATGCCACAGAAAACTTGCTGCTGTGCACTTCAGACCTTGCTCTTGGGGTTTCCAACGAAGCGTCCCACGACAGTGCTGGGCGTCATAAAGTCTTTCTAGCGCCGTTGCCGGGGAGGCTAAGGACGTCTTCACAAGGGGAGTCCTCCTCAACCTTTCTCTTTACTTTGTTTTAGTTTTCTTAGTTTCTTTTGCTTAGTTTTGTTTGCCTCTTTTTGTCAAAAACTCCAAAAAAAATAGTTTAGTTTGGTTTGCTTTCTCTTATAAAAAACACAAAAAATTAGTTTCTACTCTAGTTACTGGTCTGTTCTTGCCATGCTTGGTCATGCTTTCTATAAATGGATGGTTTCTTTAAAACTAGTTCTTATTGGCAAGGTGGGTTCACGGAAGAACAAAAGTATTATTATAAGGAACACCGTTTGTCACAAAAAGGGAAACACTTATGGGAACAAATTCATAAGTTGAATACTATTGCTAGAGACGTGTTCTCTACTTATAATGTTACTTATTGCTTTGATAAATCTTGTTGCTGCAGCAGGTATAAACACATTCCTTTTCAATGGGAGTATAATGATAATGTTACCATATATTCTTATGTTAAGGGAAATTATGACTTTTATGATGTGGAACAAATTGAAGAATTTATTGCTTTTAAGGGTGCATTTGAACTTGCTAGTTTGCTTGAAAATACTGATGATGCACCTTATGAACATGAGGTTTATGAGATACTTAAATTTTGCTTTGATAATTATAAGGAATCAAATGGCTATATTCTTGAATATTTTGATAGATGATTTCCACACACGGAAGAGACTAATGCTTTGCATGAGCCTATGGAAGAAGAAATTGCTGAAACTGGAAGCTCATTAAATGAAAAAGAGGAGGAGAGTGATGAACAAAAGGAGGAAGAATGGATTATATACCCATGCCTACCTTCTAATGAGAGTAACTCTTTATCCCTTACATTATTTGATTGTCCCCCATGCTTACCAAAGGAGGATGAATGTTATGTTTCTGTGGATCCTTTTGAAATATCTACTTTGGGTAAAACCTGTGAAGGTTTTAATCCCACTATTTTTGAGCCTGATAGAAATTATGTGTTTGTAGATCATGAAAAACATGCTTTATGTGATAGCTATATTGTTGAGTTTATTCATGAGGCTACTGAAAATTATTATGAGAGAGGAAAATATGGTTGTAGAAGTTTTCATGGTACTGAAACACCTCTCTTTATGATGAAAATTTTGAAGTTGCACTTGTTTCGCTTTCCTATGCTTGTTGCTTTATGCTTTCATGACTTGTTTCTTTACAAGATTCCTATGCATAGGAAGTGGGTCAGACTTAAATGTGTTTTGAATTTGCCTCTTGATGCTCCCTTTTACTTCAATTCATATTTCTTATGTGAGCATGTTCTCAAACTATCGTGCCTAACTTAAAGGCGTTAAAGAAAATTGTTTGTTGGGAGATAACCCAAAAGTTTACTTGAGTGTTGGAAGTTATTACTTCAGTAATGACCTCTTCTTATCCTTTTTGTTTGCTTTTTGTGCCAATAATGACCTCTAATAAGAGGGAAGTAAGATTTAGGGAGTTGCTGTCCCGAAACAGATTTCTGTCCTCCACCATAAAAAATCATGAGGGGTCTCTGTAAGTCGGATTGAGTTGAAAATTTATGAATAAATCCTCCAGTATGTTAGCTAATTTTAGTTAGTTCAACATGTTTTGATTTGAGTAACATAAGATTTTCTAAAAAATTGGTTTCTACCTGCTGGTCTGTTTTGACAGATTTCTGTCATTATTTGCATTTGCTTCTTATTGATTCCTTTTGAGTTCTCTTTTGGGTAATTGAGTTTTTTGAAGGAGTTGCTACAGTACCTTGTGTTTTTAGTGAAATTTTTTGCTTTTCCAAAGCTAAACCCAAAGGTCTATTATCTTTTTAATACATTAATGTTGATAATGAAGATTGTCTGAAGTTTTGTATGAAGAAAAAATTTCAGGTGTAGAGAAAGAATAATGTAATGAGATGAATAATGGACAAAAGCTCAAGCTTGGGGATGCCACCCCGGTGTCACCCCAAGAAATATCCCAGAGTTACAAGCGTCAAAGCTTGGGGATGCCTTGGGCATCCCCTTCTTCATCAATAAAAAGCTTAGGTATTTCTAGACACTTCGTTTTTATTATTTCATGCACTATTGTGTTGTTCTTGGAGCGTCTCAGTTTTCATTTGGTTTTCTTAGATTTTCTAGTTTGCTTGAATAAAGTATTTTGGACCCCCGTTCTCGCTGTGTTGTTTCAAATAAGATGCTTGGTGTTCGAAAGGACTAGAAAGTTCTTGCTTAATAGTGCAAGAGGAGCTTGCATTGACTGTGACTTAGACTTTAGCATGACATGTTGGGTGTTGTTTTAACATTATGCTTAGTGATTATTGTTGTAGCATGTCTTGTTCCAAACAATTGAGATTGCTTAGTGTGCCTTGAAAGAATCATGCGTGTTTTAGCATACAAAGGCATAGTATTGTGGTATTCTCCTTTGATGTTTTGTTTGGGTTGACCTGGCACATGCTCACACCATGTTATGACTATGAAAAAGTCACCATAGCCTCTATGATCATTTAGTACTTGACTTGTAGTACCACTCTATGCTTTGATTAGTAATGTTTTGTCGCTCTGCATGATTATGGCCATTATTGCTCTCTTAGTTGGTTGCTCCCATTCTTTGCTAGCCTCCACTTGTATGGGTAAGCTCTACTCATGCTTCCAACTTCCAAGAAACCAAGTTATTCCAAATAGTCCACTATAAATTCCTATGCATGGTGTGTTACACCATTCCAAGTATATTCTTTTTTTCATCTATCTTCCAATTAAAAAGTATTTTGTTATGTGAAAACTTAGTGATTAAAGCCCTCACAAACTTGATGGCACACTTTATATTCTTTGCCCCTCATAAACTTGAACCATTGTGTCATCTCTGTTGTATACGCTTGCACTTATACGTTGGAATTAGAAGAACCGTGCTGTCACGGGGAACGTTTTCAACACTGCACTTGTTGTACGCAGTTGATATCATGCTCTTTTGTCTATGGATGTCACCGGTGTGAAATAAAGAGGGAGTTTGTAAGTCCATGAAGTTATGTATTTTGTGTTAGAGAAACGCTTGGGCCGCTAGCCTAAGCCATGCCTAATCATGGTGGAAACTTGCAGCATCACCATAATAAGCATTCTGTGAAGCATCCTCAATAAAAAGCTATGCACATAGTAAATAAAAAGATCGCTGATATGCCCATTGTCTGCTTGCCTTGTCATTTTGGTTATGGGATAGATCATGTACCATGTGCAAGGGGTGCCCCGTTGGCGGTTCTCTATGATACACATGTACTTACTATGACAAGAACTTACAGGTGACTGAAGTTGAGTAGCATGAGATGTGGCCCTCGTATTCAAGGGAAATGAGATTGCCAACTTATACTTTGTCAAGTATGTACTCCATAGTTTGCTCACTTTAACCTTAATCACTTCAAGATGCTTATGATAGGGGCAATGAGGGCTGAAAGCTAACAAGTACCATAATTTTTGGAAGCTCTTTTTGAAACTTGACATCCCTGCTTCCTTTATGAAGGGCCTTTCTTCCACTATTATATTGAGTCTCCACCTTCTCCCTTTAGGCACCATTAACAGAGCATAGTTGCCATTCTATGTGCAGTGTCCCAAAGCTTATTGATTGATGCATATTGTGATATTGCTTGTTCTTGTGCTATTTGTATCTAGTCACTCTTATGAACTTTGAAGGTGTCCTATGCATCTATTTGCTACTCTATGAGGGACAAGCTGAATGCCACTATGCCATGTTTTCTGTATGTGAAACAAATAAACGTTTTTCAATGCATGTTATTCATGATCTTTGTTTGTAGCCTTTCATGTTGCATGCATAGTTACTTTGTCTTATTGTTAGACTCCATCTTCCGTGCACATGTTTAGAGTTCTTTGATCCCAGCTTTCAATGCTTGGAAATGGTTTGATCTTGGTTTTGATGGTGCATGTCACCTCAAAAATTATTCTTTTATCACTTACCTACTCGAGGACGAGCAGGAGTTAAGCATGGGGAAGCTTGATACGTCGGAAACATATCTATAATTTTTTATGCTCCATGCTTGTTTACTATCTACTTTGCTTTGCTTTGTCCACACTTTGAGGTGTTTTTATATGTTTTCTGATACTAACCTATTAACAAGTTGCCACAGTGCCAATTGCATGTTTTCTTCTGCTTTTGATTCCAGAAAGGCAGAAAATCAATATCCTCGGAATTGCACGGGAAAAAAGCCAAAGTCAATATTTTACTGTGGGCAACACGAAGCGAGAAGATAAGACGGAGGGCGCCATAGGGTGGACACACACACTCCCAGGCGCGGCTTAGGTGGGCCCGCGCCTGGGAAGGGTGTGGGCCCCCTGGCGCCCCCTGCCTCGCCTCTTCGCCTATAAGAATCCCCCGATGCAGAAACCCTAGGCACCCGATCAAAACTCCACGAAACCGTCTGTAGCCGCCGCCACCATCGTCCCTAGATCGGGGGGATCTGAAGCTCTTCCGAGCACCCTGCCAGAGGGGAGATCATCCCGGAGGCCTTCTTCTTTATCATGCCAGCCTCCGGTATGAAGCATGAGTAGTTCCACCTTGGACTACAGATCCATGTAGTAGCTAGATGGTTGTATATCCTCCTTGTGCTTTCATGTCTAGATCTTGTGAGGTCCGTTCATGATCAAGATCTAATCTATTTGTAATCATGCATGTTGTGTTTGCGAGGATCCGATGGATATTGAGATTACTATGTCATACTGATTAATGGTTTTGTCTATTTGATTCTATCATGTATGTGTTGTTGTGATCTTGCATGCTCTCCGTTGTTAGTAGCTATCTTGGCTAAGTAGTTGCTAGTGACTCCAAGAGGGGGTATTTATGCTTGATGGTGGTTCATGCCTCTAGTTTCCAAGGGAAGTGACAGAAATCTCTTCGGTTGTAGATGTGATGTTGCCACTAGGGAGAAAACAACGGTCTCTTGTTCATGGAACAAGTGGACTATTTACCTTACACACTTTGCTTAAAGCAGTTGTCTGTTGCTTGCAACTTAATACTAGAGGGGGTTCGGATGGTAACCTGAAGGTGGACTTCTAGTCATAGATGCAGTTGGATGGCGGTCTATGTATATTGTTGTATTGCCCAATCGAATCTCATAGGATCTTTTTGTCTAGTATTGCATTGTTATGCATTGCTCAATTCCTGTCAATTGCCCTACTGTAATTTGTTTACCCTTCATGCCATGTTGTTTATCTAAGGAGAGAACCTCTAGTGAACTATGGACCCCGATCCAATCTTTACCATTGATAAATCTTCCACTGTTACTTGTTTACTTGCCGCAAACCATCATCACCTTCCACACCATACAATTAATCCTTTATTACAGCAAACCGGTGAGCTTGACAACCTCACTGTTTCGTTGGGGCAAAGTCTTGAGTTTGTGTTGTGCAGGTTTCCACGTTGCTTGCAACACCTTTGAGACATTTCCTTCCTCCTACTGGTTTGATAACCTCGGTTTCTTACTGAGGGAAAACTTGTTGATGTGCTCTTCACACCTTGCTTTTGGGGTTTCCAACGAAGCGTCCCACGACAGTGCTGAGCGCCATCAGCAGCATGGTTGGACTATGGCTTCCACAAATGGGTCAGACCGTTGGGTGCAATGGCACCTGTTGGGCGGACAAAGGCATCTGGTCTGTCCTCCTTGACCAGCAAACGAATTGATTCAGACACCTTTAGTGTCCAAAATGTGCGACGTTTGAGTTGCTCTAATAGAAATATAATGAATGTTGTATGTGTAGACTAATGCATGGTCAGGTCCTAAGAGGTAACATCAATATGATTAGTAAGAATGATAAACGATTTTAAGGATGTCACATGTGAAAGGGACATTGTAGTTTCGTCCGGGCGTAGCAACACATACAAACCTAAAACATTATTTTACCCAAAAAACTTAAACATCATTTTTGACATTACAATTATAATAAAAATTATAGGGAAATACCGCAGTAGCAGAACATTAGCCATTGTCATAGGAAAATATCTAAGAAACTTGCATGTATATAAAGAAGTTTTTCGTACCTTTCGTAGTAGTTACTTGTCGTGGTGGTGGCACGGCAGATGCCATGGGTAGGCTAAAGTATGGGGCCAATGGATGCTAGAGGGATCTGGGAGGGAAGATGTAGTTATTTCTACACTCAAATGGCTAACATGCAGATCTTTATTTCTCTTCTCTAGGACTACAAGTGCTCCTCGAGCTGTTTGCAGGAAGAAGAGAGCTACTACACGAGCCTTACCACCTAGAATCACTCGATCCCTCCTCAGGAACCCGCTTCTCCCCTTATAAAGGGGTGCCTTGATTCCTTCTAGGGCTGGCGTGGCAAGCATATTCGAGGAATATGCTTGTCCCAATATGGTAACTCGGCGGCTCTCTTTCCGTGTCCCCCTTCTAACAACGGCAATGTTCCAGAGAACCCCACCTGTGCGCCTCGGGCTCCATGACTGTCACATCCGTGACCTCCTTCTGCCCTTCTACTGCTCTGCTCCTTGTCCTTTGTGCTTGGCTCTGTTCATATCCTTCCTAGCCCATGACTTGGGTTTGACTACGGGCACCTCCTTCTCCTGCAAGCTTCATGTTATTCGGCCTTGTCTCGCATAACTCGGCTCGGCCTTCACCTGCATTCAAGTTATTCTGACTTACTCGGCCGACTTAACTCGTATGTCGGCCGGATAAGGTATTGCTCCTTCCGTAGGTGTCATGGCCATGCTTATCTCGGCCGACTTTTACATGACTCGGCCGATATAAACAGTAACTCGGCATATGACAAGGGAGACTCCTTTTGTCTTCCCCTGTCTTGACCCTATCCGGGGTCACCTCCCCAACATTACCAGAAAAAATGGGGTATACCCTGTTGATCTGTTCGGTGTAGTTCTGAGGCTCCATAGTACTGCTGGCAGTTCCTCGATCCAACATCCTGCCGACCTTCGCAGAGGTTCAACAAGCGGGGTTTTTACTCTGGACAATACCAGTCCATTTGATCTTTCTACTTGCCCGTTTGATGCCGGGTGAGCCACCGAGGCAACATCTAGTCTTATGTGTTTCTCTTGGCAGAACCTAGCAAAGGCTCCTTCAACAAAATTTGAACCGTTGTCTGTAATAACACTGTGTGGATAACCATATCTCAAGATAATATCTTTGAGGAATTTTACTGCTGTTTGTCCATCACATTTTCTTATAGGTTTTACCTCGATCCACTTTGTGAATTTATCCACCATGACTATAATGTGAGTCATTCCGCCTCGGGCTGGCTTGAACAGGCCTACCATATCCAAGCACCATACAGAGAATGGCCAAGTGATTGGTATTATCTTTAATTCATATGATGGCATATGTATCTTGCTAGCGTATCTCTGGCAACCATTACATTTTTCTACTAGCTCTTTTGCCTCCTTTAACGCCGTCGGCCAATAAAATCCATGCCTGAATGCTTTGGCTACTAACGCTCTGGACGATGCGTGATGCCCGCATTCTCCCGGATGTATATCCAGGAGTATTTCCTGGCCTTCTGCCGAGTCAACACATCTTTGCAGCACACATGTGATGCTTCTCTTTTACAGCTCATTGTTTATGATTGTGTAAGATTTTGCTCTTCTTATTGTCTGTCTAGCCAGTACCTCATTACTCGGCAAGATTGCATCCTTGAGGAAGGAGAATATGGGTTGCGCCCATGTCGGCGTGATTTTCTCTCGGACAATTTCACTGTCAATTTCCATGTTTTCTGCCGACATAACAGCTTTGAATCCTTCTGTATTTATTCGTGCGATGGCCAGATTCACTTTCAGAGAGCCTGGGTTGCACTCTTTGTCAATTTCCATTGGCACACTTCCTTCTTTTAATTCTGTCGAGATATGAATGGACTCGGACTCTGGTGACAGTATAATCGATGGTTTTCTTAGGTGCTCTAGGGCGATACCTGTAGGGGTTCGTAGCATGGAAAACAAAAATTTTCTATCGCATACAAACAAACAAGCCAAGATCTATCTACTAGATTGTAGCAACGAGTCGATGGAATAACTTACCCTCGAAGATTCCAAAGCGTTTAACGAGAGCAGATTCTCGTGGGTGATGTAGTCGTACTCTTCCCGATCTCAAGATCGTGTAGACGATCCTTCCGGCGCTGCGTTCCGGCAGCGCTCCCGCAGTCGGTCACACGTTCGGTACTCGACGAAGACCTTCCTCTCCCTTGTTCCAGCAGGCAGCGGAGGTTGTAGCACTCTCCTCGCGATTCCGGCAGCACAACGGCGTGGTACCGGAAGTAGAGGGGAGATCCCGCAGGGCTTCGCCTTAAGCCGGAGCGAGTATGGTGGATTATGAGAGAGGGCTATTAGTGGTCTAGAGATTAGACACACCAATTAGAAGGCTCTAAACCGCAGGCTAAAGCAATTAGAAGCTCTAAACCAAAACGGCTCTAAACCGGAGATTAGAGGTAGAAACTTGTGTGTCTAGAGGAGGGAGCCCTGCCCCTCCTTTTATAGGTGGGGAGGCGCGGCCAGGGGAGGGGAGTCCCTCCCCAAGTCGGCCTTGGGTGGCGCGCCGGCTTGGGGAGGAGACTCCTCCCTCAAGTCGGTTCCCAACTCCTCTTGCTTGTTTCCCACAGTTTCTTGTTTTAGCCGTTTGACTTTCAAACTGGACATTTGACTTTTCTGTTTTAGGATTCAATTTAATCCTTTATTTGGGACAGCAAGAACACTTAGTACATGATGCAATCATTCCAATATATAATGACACATTCATGTACCCCTCCCCCCTCCCGGAGTGCCGGACATTCCGGAACCTTCTAGAACATTCACCGGAATCATTTCCGAACTCCGAAACAGGACTTTCTTTATATGAATCTTATTCTCCGGACCATTCCGGATCACCTCGTGATATCCCGGATCCCATCCGAGACTCCAAACAACATTCGGTCTCTTTCTCATAATACCATAACTACTCAAAACAACGTCGAATCCTTAAGTGTGTCTCCCTACGGTTCGTGAATTATGCGGACATGATCGAGACACTTCTCCGAACAATAACCAATAGAGGAATCTGGAAATTCATATGGCTCCCACATATTTCTACGATTACTTTGCGATCAAATGAACCACTTACATACGATACCAATTTCCCTTTGTCTCACGATATGTTACTTATCCGAGGTCATGATCGTCGGTATCTCTGCATACCTAGTTCAACCTCGTTACTGATAAGTACTCTTTTCTCGTTCCCGTGATATGTGATCCCTTGTGAGCCAGTCACATGCTTGCAAGCTAATTGGATGACATTTCACCGAGAGGGCCCAGAGAATATCTATCCGTCATATGGATGGACAAATCCCACTCTTGATCCATGTGTCTCAACCAATACTTTCCGAACACTCAATGCCACCTTTATAGCCACCCAGTTACGGTGTGGTGTTTGATGTCATCAAAGCATCCATCCGATAAAGGTGATATGCATGATCTCATGGTCGAAGGAATTAGGTTACTATGTATCAGAAAGCATATAGCAATTGAACTATTGAAATGACTTGATCTTTATGCTACGCTTATCTATAGGAGTATGTCCACCATATCATTCTCCTAACGATATGATCTTGTTGTTGATAACATCTCAATGTTCATGATAGGGAAACCACAATCATTTATCAACCAACAAGCTAGTGAAGTATAGAGGCTATACTAGGGACTTCAAATCAAGTTTACAAATCACACAAGTATTAATGTTTCCCTGTTAATACAATTATAGCATGAATGTAAACATTTATCATAAACACAAAGATATAATAATAACTACATTTATTATTGCCTCTAGGGCATATCTCCAACAGTCTCCCACTTGCCCTAGAGTCATCTAATCTAGATTACATGGTAATATACCGAACACCCATGGCAGTTTGGTGTTGGTCATGTTTTGCCCTCGGGAGAGGTTTAGTCAACGGATCCGCCACATTCAGATCTGTGTGTACTTTGCAAATCTTTATATCCCCATCCTGGATATGTTCTCGAATAGCGTGAAAACGTAGCTTGATATGCTTCAGCTTCTTGTGTGACCTTGGTTCTTGCGCATTGGCTATGGCGCCCATGTTATCACAGTAGATAGACATTGGGTCCAGCGCACTAGGAACCACACCCAGCTCTGTAATGAACTCTTTCATCCATATCGCTTCTTGTGAAGCCTCCGAAGCAGCCGTGTATTCCGATTCAGTTGAAGATCTCGCCACAATGCTTTGCTTTGCACTCCTCCAGCTAACTGCTGCACCATTCAAAATAAATACGTATCCAGATTGTGATTTAGAATCATCCGGATCGGTGTTCCAACTAGCATCGGTGTAACCATTAACAACGAGCTGTTCATCACCTCCATAAGAAAGAACCATATCCTTAGTTCTTCCCAAGTACTTAAGGATGTTTTTGACCGCTGTCCAATGATCCACTCCTGGATCACTTTGATATCTGCTAGTTAAACTAACATCATATGCAATGTCGGGTCTAGTACATAGCATGGCATACATTAGAGATCCTATGGCTGATGCATAGGGAGTCTTACTCATCCTTTCTCTATCTTCTGCCGATGTCGGACTTTGAGTTTTACTCAAGGTCGTATTGGGCAACATGGGCAAGAACCCTTTCTTGCTTTCTTCCATTCCAAACCTCTTTAGAACTTTGTCCAGATATGTACTCTGTGACAATGATATTTGGCGTTTCGATCTATCTCTATAAATCTTTATGCCTAATATGTAAGCTGCTTCGCCAAGATCCTTCATTGAAAAACTATTATTCAAATATTCTTTGACACTATTAAGAAGGTCTACATCATTCCCAATCAACAATATGTCATCCACATATAGTATTAAGAATGCTACAGAGCTCCCACTCACTTTCTTGTAAATACAAGCTTCTCCATAAGTTTGTATAAAACCAAAACTTTTGATTACCTTATCAAAACATTGATTCCAACTTCGGGATGCTTGCTTCAATCCATAGATGGACCGTTGAAGTTTGCATACCTTGTTAGCATCTTTAGGATTGACAAAACCTTTGGGTTGCATCATATACAACTCTTCATCAATATCTCCATTGAGGAATGCTGTTTTGACATCCATCTGCCATATCTCATAATCATAATATGCAGCGATTGCTAACATAATCCTCACAGACTTTAGCTTCGCTACCGGTGAGAAATTCTCATCGTAGTCAACTCCTTGAATTTGTCGAAACCCTTTTGCGACAAGTCGAGCTTTATAGACAGTAACATTACCATCAGCATATGTTTTCTTCTTGAAAATCCATTTGTTCTCGATAGCCTTTCGGCCATCCGGTAAGTCCACCAAAGTCCATACTTGGTTTTCGTACATGGATCCAATCTCGGATTTCATGGCTTCTTGCCATTTATTGGAATCTGGGCTCATCATGGCTTCCTCATATGTCTCGGGGTCATCGGTGTTGTCCACCAACATGACACTCATAACGGGATCATACCAATCTGGAGTGGTACGAGTTCTCGTTGACCTCCGAGGCTCTGTAGCAACTTCAACCGAAGTTTCATGATCATCATCATTAGCTCCCTCTCTAATAGGTGCAGGCACCACAGGAACTTCTTCCGGTGCTGCGCTACTCGCAATTTCGAGAGAAGGTTCAACAACCTCGTCGAGTTCTACTTTCCTTCCAGTCACTTCTTTCGAGAGAAATTCCTTCTCTAGAAAGGATCCATTCTTGGCAACGAAGATTTTGCCTTCGGATCTATGATAGAAGGTATACCCAATAGTTTCCTTCGGGTATCCTATGAAGACGCATTTTTCCGCTTTGGGTTCAAGCTTGTCCGGCTGTAACTTCTTTACATAGGCTTCGCATCCCCAAACTTTAAGAAACGACAATTTAGGTTTCTTCCCAAACCATAATTCATACGGTGTCGTTTCAACGGATTTAGATGGTGCCCTATTTAAAGTGAATGCGGCTGTTTCTAATGCATAACCCCAAAATGATAGCGGTAAATCTGTAAGTGACATCATAGAACGAACCATATCTAAGAGAGTTCGATTACGACATTCGGACACACCATTACGCTGTGGTGTTCCCGGCGGTGTCAATTGTGAAAGTATTCCGCATTTCTTCAAATGCTCGCCAAACTCGTAACTTAGATATTCACCTCCACGATCAGAACGTAGAAATTTAATCTTCTTGTTACGTTGATTCTCTACCTCACTTTGAAACTCCTTAAACTTCTCGAAAGTTTCGGACTTATGTTTCATTAAATAGATATACCCATATCTACTCAAGTCATCCGTGAAGGTAAGAACATAACGATAACCACCGCGCGATGCTACACTCATTGGACCACACACATCGGTATGTATAATTTCCAATAAGTCCGTAGCTCGCTCCATCATACCAGAAAATGGAGTCTTAGTCATTTTTCCCATCAGACATGCTTTGCATCTTTCAAGTGATTCAAAATCAAGTGATTCAAGAAGTCCATCGGAATGGAGTTTCTTCATACGCTTCACTCCAATGTGACCAAGATGACAGTGCCACATATAGGTCGGATTATCGCTTGATTTCAAACGTTTAGCCTCAATGTTGTTGATATGTGTATTTCCACTATCGAGATTCAATAAGAATAGACCATCTATCAAAGGTGCATGTGCATAAAACATATTACTCATATAAATCGAACAACCATTATTCTCTGATTTAAACAAGTAACCGTCTCGCAATAAACAAGATCCCGATATAATGTTCATGCTTAACACAGGCACTAAATAACAATTATTTAAGTATAAAACTAATCCCGATGGTAGATGAAGGGGTAGCGTGCCGACCGCGATCACATCAACCTTTGATCCGTTTCCCACGCGCATCGTCACCTCATTCTTCGCTAGCTTCCGTTTATTCTGCAGCACCTGTTTCGAGTTACAAATATGAGCAACCGAACCAGTATCAAATACCCAGGCACTACTACGAGTACTAGTGATATACACATCAATAACATGTATATCAGATATACCTTTCTTCTTGATGTTGCCGTTCTTTAAATCCGCCAAGTACTTTGGGCAATTCCGCTTCCAGTGACCTTCTCCCTTGCAGTAAAAGCACTCAGTATCAGGCTTAGGTCCAGCCTTGGTCTTCTTCGCCGGCGTGGTAACTTTCTTACCACCCTTCTTGAAGTGTCCCTTTTGCTTAGACTTGCCTTTCTTGAATTTGGTGGTCTTATTGACCAACAACACTTGGTGCTCTTTCTTAATCTCCACTTCTGCAGATTTCAACATGGCAAAGAGTTCTGGCAACGTCTTGTTCATGTTCTGCATGTTGTAGTTCATCACAAAGTTCTTGTAACTTGGTGGTAGTGATTGGAGGACACGGTAAATCCCCAAAGCATTAGGAATCACAATACCCAAGCTTTGAAGTTTGTTTGCGTGCCCTGACATCTTAAGCACATGCTCACTGACGGAGCTGCCCTCTTCCATCTTGCAGTTAAAGAACTTTTCAGAAGCTTCATAACTTTCAATTGCCGCATGAGTCTCAAAAATCAATTTGAGATCCTCGACAATATCATATGGGTCTGAATCCTCAAACCTTTTCTGAAGCTCCGATTCCAAACCATACAAGATAGCACACTGAACTATGGAGTACTGATTCTTCCGAGCGAGGTAAACATTCTTTACTTCATCGGGAGCATCATCTGCAGGTGGGTCACCCAGCGGTGCATCCAGCACATAGGTCAAATTACCAGCTGTGAGGACAATCCTCAAATTGCGGAACCAATCCGCGAAGTTGCTTCCATTGTTTTTCAACTTTTCTTTCTCTAGGAACGCATTAAAATTGATGGTAGGGGCTGCCATTGATCTACAACATATTTGCAATAGTTTAGACTAAGTTTATGACAAATTGAGTTCAAATTAATTAATGAAATTAAACTAGGTGAACTCCCACTCAAAACAATATCCCTCACATTGTTTTAGTGATCACACGAACCAAATCCACCATATCAACACCGATCATCACGAGAGTTGATATAGCTTCAATGGCGAACAATCGACATGTTCATCATATCTACTATATGATTCATGCTTTACCTTTCGGTGATCCGTGTTCCGAGACCATGTCTGTACATGCTAGGCTCGTCAAGATCAAACCTTAGTTTCTGCATGAGCAAATCTGGCTTGCTCACATTGTATACACTTGCAGAATCTAGCACACCCGATCATCACATGGTGCTTCGAAACAACAAGCTTTAGCAACGGTGCTAACTAAGGGTGAACACTTTATGATTTGAAATTGATGTGCATGAGGGATCACCTTATAATGCTACCGTCGTCTACTAAGCAATACAAGATGCATAAAGGATTAACATCACATGCAATTCAATATATATGTGATATGATATGGCCTTTCTTCTTTGTGCTTCCGATCTCCATCTTCAAGCACGAACATGAACTCCATCATCACCGGCATTGCATCAAGGTCAATGACGCTTCTCCATGGTTGTCGTCCACCGACTTCAACTATTACAACTACTTTGAATAGACACGCGGGTCTTAACATAAATTAAAGACAACCATATGGCTCCTACCGGTTGCCAACTTACAATAAGGAACATTGCATACATCAAATATAATCACAATCATGGCCATATCACATCACTGCACACCCCTGCAAAACAAAGTTAGACGCCTCTACTTTCTTTGCATATTTTACGTGGTTTGGGGCTTTCAATAAGTGTCGTTCTAACTTACGAACAAGAACCACAACATTGATACTAGCATTGTTGATCACCCGTTGTAAATTGGATCTTAACTATGCTAGGAGAAACAGGCACCCGCAAAGCCACTTATGCAATACAAGTTGCATGTCAAGCGTGGAGCAAGTCTCATGAACGATGTCATGTAAGGTTAGCCCGGGCCGCTTCATCCCAACATACCGCAAGATGCAAAGTACACATGAAGTAATCGACAATAAAAGCATCAACGCCCACAATGACCATTGTGTTCTACTCGTGCAACAGATCTACATATAGACACGGCTCTGATACCACTGTAGGGGTTCGTAGCATGGAAAACAAAAAATTTCTATGGCATACAAACAAACAAGCCAAGATCTATCTACTAGATTGTAGCAACGAGTCGATGGAATAACTTACCCTCGAAGATTCCAAAGCGTTTAACGAGAGCAGATTCTCGTGGGTGATGTAGTCGTACTCTTCCCGATCTCAAGATCGTGTAGACGATCCTTCCGGCGCTGCGTTCCGGCAGCGCTCCCGCAGTCGGTCACACGTTCGGTACTCGACGAAGACCTTCCTCTCCCTTGTTCCAGCAGGCAGCGGAGGTTGTAGCACTCTCCTCGCGATTCCGGCAGCACAACGGCGTGGTACCGGAAGTAGAGGGGAGATCCCGCAGGGCTTCGCCTTAAGCCGGAGCGAGTATGGTGGATTATGAGAGAGGGCTATTAGTGGTCTAGAGATTAGACACACCAATTAGAAGGCTCTAAACCGCAGGCTAAAGCAATTAGAAGCTCTAAACCAAAACGGCTCTAAACCGGAGATTAGAGGTAGAAACTTGTGTGTCTAGAGGAGGGAGCCCTGCCCCTCCTTTTATAGGTGGGGAGGCGCGGCCAGGGGAGGGGAGTCCCTCCCCAAGTCGGCCTTGGGTGGCGCGCTGGCTTGGGGAGGAGACTCCTCCCTCAAGTCGGTTCCCAACTCCTCTTGCTTGTTTCCCACAGTTTCTTGTTTTAGCCGTTTGACTTTCAAACTGGACATTTGACTTTTCTGTTTTAGGATTCAATTTAATCCTTTATTTGGGACAGCAAGAACACTTAGTACATGATGCAATCATTCCAATATATAATGACACATTCATGTACCCCTCCCCCCTCCCGGAGTGCCGGACATTCCGGAACCTTCTAGAACATTCACCGGAATCATTTCCGAACTCCGAAACGGGACTTTCTTTATATGAATCTTATTCTCCGGACCATTCCGGATCACCTCGTGATATCCCGGATCCCATCCGAGACTCCGAACAACATTCGGTCTCTTTCTCATAATACCATAACTACTCAAAACAACGTCGAATCCTTAAGTGTGTCTCCCTACGGTTCGTGAATTATGCGGACATGATCGAGACACTTCTCCGAACAATAACCAATAGAGGAATCTGGAAATTCATATGGCTCCCACATATTTCTACGATTACTTTGCGATCGAATGAACCACTTACATACGATACCAATTTCCCTTTGTCTCACGATATGTTACTTATCCGAGGTCATGATCGTCGGTATCTCTGCATACCTAGTTCAACCTCGTTACTGATAAGTACTCTTTTCTCGTTCCCGTGATATGTGATCCCCTGTGAGCCAGTCACATGCTTGCAAGCTAATTGGATGACATTTCACCGAGAGGGCCCAGAGAATATCTATCCGTCATATGGATGGACAAATCCCACTCTTGATCCATGTGTCTCAACCAATACTTTCCGAACACTCAATGCCACCTTTATAGCCACCCAGTTACGGTGTGGTGTTTGATGTCATCAAAGCATCCATCCGGTAAAGGTAATATGCATGATCTCATGGTCGAAGGAATTAGGTTACTATGTATCAGAAAGCATATAGCAATTGAACTATTGAAATGACTTGATCTTTATGCTACGCTTATCTATAGGAGTATGTCCACCATATCATTCTCCTAACGATATGATCTTGTTGTTGATAACATCTCAATGTTCATGATAGGGAAACCACAATCATTTATCAACCAACAAGCTAGTGAAGTATAGAGGCTATACTAGGGACTTCAAATCAAGTTTACAAATCACACAAGTATTAATGTTTTCCTGTTAATACTATTATAGCATGAATGTAAACATTTATCATAAACACAAAGATATAATAATAACTACATTTATTATTGCCTCTAGGGCATATCTCCAACAATACCTAGGAGAATTGACTGCCTAGTTGATCCGAGTTTTGACAATGTGTCCGCAGCGTCATTTTCCGCCTGAGGTATATGATGAAACTCGCATCCATCAAAGTATCCACTGATTTTTTGCACATGGAACCTATATAGGGCCATATTCGCATCTAGTGCATCCCAATTGCCTGATACTTGCTGTACTACCAAATCGGAATCCCCGTAGCATAGGATCCGACGTATACAAATTTCCTTTGCCACCTTTAATCCATGGACGAGTGCTTCATATTCGGCTACATTGTTTGTTGCGGCGAAATGTATTTGCAGCACATATTTCAGTTGATCTTTTTTTGGTGAGGTCAACACTATCCCTGCTCCCAAGCCATTTCTCAGCTTGGATCCATCAAAATGCATTATCCAATAATTTGGATCCGGTAACGGTGGTTCATATTGTACCTCGGCCCAATCCACAAATAAGTCGGCCACTGCCTGAGATTTGATTGCATCTCGCCTATCAAATTGCGGAGCATAAGGTGATAATTCGATTGCCCATTTTGCTATTCGGCCACTTGCATCTTTGTTGCTCAATATCTCGGCTATGGGCGCTTCACAGATCACTTTGATCGAATGTTCTTCGAAGTAATGTTTAAGTTTTTTCACCGACATGTATACTCCATAGGCCATTTTCTGGTAGTGTGGGTAGTTTTGTTTTGAGGCCGATAGTACCTCGCTTAGGTAATATACCGGCCTTTGTATTGATTTATCATCTTCATTCTATTCCACGATAACCACCGTACTTACCAATCTGTTTGTGGTAGCTACATAAAGTAACATAGGCTCTTTTGACAATGGAGAGGCCAGGATTGGTGCTGTGACCAACATCTTTTTCAGTTCATGAAACGCATTATCTGCTTGCAGTGTCCAAATGAACTTAGACTTTTTCATCAGTTGATACATAGGTAATGCCTTCTCTCCTAGCTGACATACAAATCGACTAAGCGAGGCCAGGCAGCCCGTGAATTTCTGTACATCATTTAGACACCTCGGCAATTCTATTCTTTCTACCACTCGTATTTTAGTTGGGTTTGCCTCTATACCTCGGCTGGATCGGAGAAAACCGAGTAATTTCCCAACTAGTACACCGAAGGTGCATTTTTCCGGGTTAAGCTTCATTCGGAACATTCTCAGGTTTGCGAATGTCTGCCGAATATCATCCAGGAGTGTTTTGCTCTCTTTGGTTTTTATAACCACATCGTCTACATATACTTGTACATTTTTTCCTATCTGGTCATGTAGACACTTTTGCATGCATCTCTGGTACGTTGCTCCTGTGTTACGCAGACCGAATGGCATGGTGCGATAGCAATAAGCCCCGTACGGGGTAATAAACGCAGTCTTTATTTGATCGGCCGGACTTAACGGTATCTGGTGGAAACCAGAATACGCGTCTACAAATGACAACAGCTCACAACCAGTGGTCGAATCAATGACTTGGTCTATCCTAGGTAAAGGAAAAGGATCTTTGGGACACGCCTTGTTTAGGTTCGTGTAATCAATACACATTAGCCATACGACGGCTACATTCGGGTCATCCTTTTTCTTTTCTACTAATACCGGATTTGATAGCCAATCCGGATGAAGCACTTCCATGATGAACCCGGCCGCAAGGAGCCGGGCTATCTCATCCCCTATTATTTTTCTCCTGTCTTCGGCGAAGCGGCGGAGAGGTTGCTTCATCGGCCTTGCTCCTGGCCTTACATGCAAAGAGTGCTCAGCCAACTCCCTCGGCACACCTTGCAGGTCTTGAGTTGACCAAGCAAAGATGTCCCGATTCTCACGGAGGAAGTTGGTGAGCTCGCCTTCCTATTTGGCATCTAGGCCGGCACCAATCATGATGGTGCGCTCTGGGAACTGCTCATCTATCTGGACCTTTTTTGTCTCTTTAGTCGGCTGGCTTCCATGTGGATTGGCTAATGCTGGCATATTCAGCTGTGCCGACTGAGCGAGAGCCGCTACCTCCTGAATCCTTCTTTTTTCTCTTGCGATCACCAATGACTCGGCCAGGTTTGATCCGGCCGAAGCACATTCCATCGACTTCCTGTAATCCCCTGCTACTGTTATCACCCCTTGTGGTCCGGGTAACTTCACTTTCAAGTAAGTGATGTAGCATCTGCTCATGAATTTGGCTAATGTCGGCCGTCTGAGTAAAGCGTGATAGCAACTTTCTAGGTCCACCACTTCAAACTCCAAATTTTCCGCTCTGCAATTATCCCTTGTGCCGAATAATACATCTACTCGGACCTTCCTAATGGGTTCGCATGAAAGTCCCGACACTATTCCATGGAATGTGGTTCTTGTGGATTGCAGCATATTCTGCGCTATTCCGAGTTTATGCATCGTATCTTTGTACATGATATTGATACTGCTCCCATTGTCAATGAGTACTTTTGAGAATTTGACATTAATGATGGGCCCGACAAATGTCGGATCTAGTACGAGTGCATACGACCCTGGATTCGGCATTATTTTCGGGTGATCCTTTATGCTCCAAGTTATTTCTTGATCTGACCAAGGTACATATCTTGGTACCGCCGGCATAACTGCATTCACTTCCATATGTCGGCGTTGTACACTTTGCCTGTCTTGCTGTTCTTTACGAACACGCAATATGATTGATGATGCTCCCTGTAATCATTACGTCCATTATTTCCGGGGTTTGTCCTTCCATCCTGACCTTGATTTAACACTTGATGCACTGCATATCTCCGGTCCGAGTTATCATACCTCAAAGGGTAAGAGGGTAACATTAACTGCTGTGCATTCGCCCCAGTCAGCTACGGCTGCTGCTGCTGCTGATGTGCTTGATGAGAAGACACTTGCATGCCCGCCGGGTTCCCCATTGCATTTTTCATCCAGGCGGATTGCCGAGTTGTATGATTAGCCGGCTTGGCCGGGTTTGGAGTGTGAAACTTACACGATTGATCCAACATGGATTCAAACGTGTACTTCGGCCTTTCCTGCCACTGCTTCTTCTGTTCTGGTGTCCACTGTCTCTTCCCTTCATTCCTTGGTGTCCATTGTTGAGGACCATTTTTCTGCCGCTGACTGTTTCCGTGACTCGGCTGATCTTGCACTACCGCTGCCACCTGATTGGAGGCATATCTGTAATCCGGTCTTTCCTCTCTTCTTCTACCTCTGAACTCGTTGCGCTTGATGATCCGGCCGCATCTCTTGCATATTGATCTTGATGCTCCCGATGCTCTGCCGACATTAGTTCTGGTTGTGTCGGATCTCCCAATGCATACAAATCCGCTATCCTGATGGTTTCTGCCAAAGTGGTCGGCATATCTCTTTGCAGTCTCTGCCATAATACACTGGCGTATCGGCATCCTTGAGAAAACCAAGCTATCGCTTGAGATTCTATAACTCCTTCACATGAGTTCCTAAGGTTACACCACCGAGTCAAGAATTCTCTATCTGTCTCATTCGGCCTCTGCTTGCACATAGCAAGCTGTTGTGGCATGTTTGGTCTTTTGTAAGTACTGGTGAAGTTGCTGACAAACATCTCTTAAAAATCTAGCCAACAGTTGATACTGCCCGCTGGCAGATCATTCAGCCATACTCTGGCTGGTCCTTCCAACATTTGCGGGACATATCTTACCGCCCATCGCAAGTTTCCGCTAGCTATTTTTACTGCAGTGGCATAGTCAATCAACCAATCCTGTGGTTTTGTGCTCCTATTGTATGTTTTCGTGCCCCTTGCCAGCTGAAAGTTCGGCACTGGCGGCTCGCCCATGATCCGAGGTCCGAAACATGCCGGACCAGGCAGACAACTCGGACCGGTACAACCTGTCCAGTTTTAATCTTGCATCATTTGATGGCAAGTTTCTATACATGATTCTCTCCTGCATTCCATAATGGTTATTTCCACCATGCCCTGCATATTCCATATCCGAGTAACCATCATTATACCTCTCGTTTGCCTGATTATGGTGAGCTGGTCTCACTTCTCGCTCTTGCCGAGGTTCATACCTCGGCTGAGGATCGGGCGGTGGGTCCCTCCTTCCTTCTGTCGGGTTATTGTTCTCATGATTCCCTCTTCCGTGGTCTCCATTACCTCGACTTCCGTTGCCTTTGTTGGCACGGCCGGGGTTTCTTTCGCCACTGTTACCTCGGCTTCCATCTCCTTTGTTCTCATTGACTTTTCCGGCTACTGCCGGATCATATGGAACAATTTGCTTATTTATTTTTCCTGAAGTTACTGCTCTATCTTTTCGCGCGTTGTTTCCGGGTGAGGATGCTACTGCCACTGATAGTGCGGGCGCTGCTCCAGCCGAATGAACCATACGCGAGGCTCCCGGTCTTGCCAGGTCTGCCCTAAGCATTTCTTCATTCTGCTGGTTTGCGATGCGTACCAGTTCATTCACTCTTTCTTGCTGTTTCTGTCAGGCTTCGCCGGTCAATCCTTCCAATTACAACGCTGCGGCATTTTCCTCCCTTAGGTTCTTTGCCGGGGTGCTATACCTCAGCAATCCTAGATCAACTGAATCTGCCTTTTGAGTATCATGCTCTTTGTTGATATCATTCATGAGGTTTTTTCCTCTCAACCTTAATTCATATACCCACTCAGGGGCAACATCTAGTTTATTTGCCTTGGCATACTCTCACAGGGTCCTGTTCAAGGATTCCCGCAAAGCCGACACCTTTTCTGCCTCTACCAGTATTTTCTGCGTAGTCTCTTCCAACTCTGCCTGAGCATTAGCCGGATCAAGTATCGGCGCCACAGGTGTGGTTAGATTGTCTATAGTTTCCTGGAGAATATTCTCTGGTCTTTCCAGAGGTGGCCATATTACCCTTGCTGCCTTTGGGGTTGTCTCCTGCACCTCGACTGATCTGGATGCTGACGGACCTACCTCGACGGGCTATGGAGCTGCTTGCTTCGTGGTCACCTGTCCTCCTGCCGCCGGTTCCTTGCTTGATCCGGCGCCTGCTGCTGCCGTCTGTGCCCCGGCTGCGACCATCACCTCGACGCTGCCGACGGGGTGTGCTCCACGCGGACCGTTTGCGGCGCCGAGGGGAGGCTCTCCTGCATCAATAACTCGGTGAGGATAAACGCAGGAGGTGTTGATGCAGACGTAGATCTGGTGCGTGCCCAAGTTGATGAAGACGCCGTTGCACGGAGGAGCTTTCCTCCTGAAGCTGTCTGCGTTATCGCTGACATAGTCACAGAGATCAAATCCCTGGACTAAGCCAGAGACAACGCGCTCGCCGGTGTTGATGAAGTTTCCCGTCCGGATCTTGACTCCAGCTAGCACCGCTGCTAGCCCCACGGTGGGCGCCAACTGTCGTGGTGGTGGCACGGCAGATGCCATGGGTAGGCTAAAGTATGGAGCCAATGGATGCTACAGGGATCCGGGGAGGGAAGATATAGTTATTTCTACACTCAAATGGCTAACATGCAGATCTTTATTTCTCTTCTCTAGGACTACAAGTGCTCCTCAAGCTGTTTGCAGGAAGAAGAGAGCTACTACACGAGCCTTACCGCCTAGAATCACTCGACCCCTCCTTAGGAACCCGCTTCTCCCCTTATAAAGGGGTGCCTTGGTTCCTTCTAGGGCTGACATGGCAAGCATATTCGAGGAATATGCTTGTCCCAATATGGTAACTCGGTGGCTCTCTTTCCGTGTCCCCCTTCTAACGACGGCAATGTTCCAGAGAACCCCACCTGCGCGCCTCGGGCTCCATGACTGTCACCTTCGTGACCTCCTTCTGCCCTTCTGCTGCTCTGTTCCTTGTCCTTTGTGCTTGGCTCTGTTCAGATTCTTCCTAGCCCGTGACTTGGGTTTGACTACGGGCACCTCCTTCTCCTGCAAGCTTCATGTTATTCGGACTTGTCTCGCATAACTCGGCTCGGCCTTCACCTGCATTCAAGTTATTCTGACTTACTCAGCCGACTTAACTCGTATGTCGGCCTGATAAGGTATTGCTCCTTCCGTAGGTGTCATGGCCGTGCTTATCTCGGCCGACTTTTACATGACTCGGCCGATATAAACAGTAACTCGGCATATGACAAAGGAGACTCCTTTTGTCTTCCCCTGTCTTGACCCTATCCGGGGTCACCTCCCCAACATTACTCGCCACTGGAAACATGATTCATGAATTCAAACTAAAAGCAAAGGTATCGCTAATTCCATTTCAGTGGAAATATAGGGATGAAAGTTTCTCTCCTACTGATTTCGATTGCACATCTAATGAAAATATATGCACATGAATGTTCAAAAGCAAGGCTATCCCCTTTGCCGTTACCGAGGATAGAAAAAGTACATGAGTAGACATTTGTTTTGTTTCTCTAGAAATATGAGAATTTATGTCAGCATCACTTTACTACTAAGGCGGGTCAAAGTGGCAAGTATCATATACTACTAGTATTATGCATACGATTCTGATGTATGACACTATTTATATAGTGCTTAATATTATTCAGTTGTACTAGTCTTATGGTATTTAATTATTTATAAAATCTCAATGCAGTTTTATGTACTACTCCTGGTCCCGGTTTATAAGGCTCAATCTAAAAAATATTTGTCCCACATTATCTCCTCTCTAAGATCTGCATGCATTTGACTAGAAGTAGTAACCCCTCTAATTACTTGGTGCATGTGGCTGCCGTGGATAACCAAACTAGGTAACATATTAATTGTTGTGCCAAATCAGAATTTTAACAAGGTGGACATACATGATACCCTTATGATACTATAACTATGACTCGGCCTAAAGAGTGTATCAAGAAAATTTGGACACCGACAAAATTGAATATAGTGAAGGTGGAGATACATGATAGCTTGGAAAAACTTAATATTAGATGTTTATAAAAAGTTACTACTAAAAACCTTCTTAATCACACCAAAAAGGAAAAAATGATAAATCTACCAAAATTACATTTACAATACGGCCGTTGACAAATGCAACATGCAACCTTCATAAAAATAGCTATATATGTTGTTGCAAGTTTATAAATCTCGAGGTTGCCAGGACATGACACTTTCAATAATAACATACGTAAACATAGTTGCAAAATCGATGTATTCAAACAATACAATCACAAATAGATCAGAGTTGTTCAACTTAATCCTTCCTTCCTGAAAAAATAAACATTGATTCATGTTTCAGGACATCACCTATGTATGTGGAAGAACTTGTCTATAAGCTGGGACCCACATACTACACCATAAGCTTATTGATTAGTACATCACAATGTATCTAGTTAAACTTGTCTACAAGTTGGTTCCACATGTCAGATAAAGTTGCATACATGCAAGAGAGAGGGAAGAAGCTAAAATAATATTTTATTGCTTATAGACAACCCATAAGCTTGTAGGTCATCGTTAAGTTTTTAAGCTTATGGATAGCTTCTTGATAGCCTCCCACTATGTATGTGGAACTCCTTGTTGACTACTTTTTGCTTATGGATAGCCTTATTGCCAACATAGTGGATGCCCTCATTATATCAGCCTAAGTTCACCGTACGATCAAAAAATAAAATCCCCTAGCCCGTGCAGATGCAGGGTCTGAGGACTATTTTTTGTGAATTCCAAATAAAGGCCAGCGTTGGCATTAATTTTAGGTGTATAAGAGGCCGACACAAACATAGCATCCTTAAAGAGAACTAAGCTTCCTAGAATTGGAGAGCTGTGGTTGATTTGAAAGACAAGGCGTTGGTCTTGTAGAGTGCTTTTCTTTTGCCTGCGACGTGTTTTGGTGTTGCTCCGTGTAGTGTGTACGTGATTGACTAGCCTCATGCAAGTCGGTCTTTCGTACACTGACCTTGTTCACGCCAAAAAAAAAAAAAAAGACGCCACCTCTTCTGACCCCCCACGAACTGGTTGCCACGGAAACGAACCAGACACTCCCTCTACCCTCACAACTGGCAGCGAGGGTTTGCTGGCGCCATCTATACGAGGCCGTGTGTCGGAGCACCTTATCGGATCGGGACATAGGCGATCCGTTCAAGGTCCTGATGTAGCCGGAATCCCGAATCCACGAGGAGGCATGGCCCTACGACAAGACGCCTAGGACCGGTACTCCGCCACCCGGAGGACGTCGCCGCTGCGCAGGCTGGCTGTGAAGGTGGCGAGAAGAGGGCCTAAGCTCCGGGTGAGTTTTAAACAATGAAACTATTTTTGGTTACTTTGCACAAATTATATGATTATGGCTAAGTTTATCGGTCCGCTCTTATGTTAGATAAAAACGGCTATGATGTTTGAGTAACCCGGTGCCACGTCGGACTGTAAGTGATGCTGAGCGCAAAGCTATGAGTTTTAGCTCCTTTTCCTCTAGGTTGTGGTGTCTTTACATCCACGAGCTCTCCTTATTTATTTGATTAGTTGGCTATGATATCATATCATCTTCAATTATTATTGTTTATTACATTCTCATGCATAATAGTTGGTTACCTATAGTATTTATAAATATTTTCAAAACAGTTAATGTATGTTTTTAAAGAAAAATAAACATGAGAGAAAAATCAAGACACTACTCAAAAGTTATACAATTTGCAGACTGCAGAGTACATATGTAGAAATATAGCACCAGCAATTGTGCATACTGCATGGAACCTGTTATACTTTTACATAGAATGATTTTAGCTGGCTTGGGAGCTTCATTTTTTTGCAGTTTATTATACACAATGCTCTAATTTGGACTCATTATCTACATATATGACATAATGCCACGCCTATTCTAACTTGGTGGTACTTTTAATGAAAACCTATGTTATATGCAAGTTTGAACAGAGCAACAAGCAGATTGTATTGCATAAGTCACTCAATTGCAGAGGGTATATTTTAAGCTTTATTTATATGGTTCACACAAATAGTGCATATGTTATATGTGCAACCAACTAAAAACTTAGATGGCTACTTTTGGATTCCTCTGGTTCTAATGCTCTTTATTAGGGTCAAGTTTTATTTACAACTTTATTTTATTTCTCAACGAGATACTTTTTATGTTCTTTTATGATATTTATAATTAAATCTTGGTTTGAACCTTCGCCATTTAGTTATGAAATATTCTCTGTGATGAAATTTCAATATATTGGGATATATGGTTGTTTCCTTACCTTGATAGTGGCATACGTGCCATAGTGTATAGGGATTGTGGAAATTCTTTCACTGACATATCCTACAACAAATCAATGACACTATCTTAAAAGGCTCTAAGCTTTCTGGTTTTGAGAGCATATGGTTGCTTGTGTCGGTTCCCGCTTGATGTGGAACAATCTGTCAGTGTCTTACGGTTCACTGTTATTGTGATACTGTGGTTGCTTGGGTTGTGTCCCGTGGGCTGGGGCCACCGGCTTGCATGTTGCCACTTCGTTGCCCGCGGAATTAAGCTCGACCTTCTTTTCGGCCTTACCTGGTGGTGTATTATTGTTTCCCTTTTGGACATGCATGTCTGAATGGCTTCTGAGCACGTGGCATTTGCGGCCTATCGCTTGTGGCTGCATGTCCTCTATGTGGAAGGCAAACACGGGCCGCGGGGTTCGCTCCTGCTTAGATAGTCGGGTCCCTCTTTCCTCTATTCTTAGTGCAGGTGGTTTCCTTCAGTAGTGTTGTGGTCTCCTGCTTCCTCACCTCTTGAGGTTCTTATGTGCTGGTTTTTTTGGACGCGTACGCTTGCATTCTCCGAGGTTGTTTGTTCCCTGCTTTGGTTTGTTTACTCTTTTATTTGGTCTACATTTTTTTGCGCTCATGTGGTGGTTGATTCTGGTGATGCTCGCGGGGCATGTTCGATGTATGGGCGTGTGTGATGCCGGTCTGTGGTGGTCGCTGGTGCGGTGGCTGGTTGGGAGTCGGCGCTGTTTCGTGGATGTGCCATGCATGTTGCAGTGGATTTGTGAAATTTTGGGTGTGCGGGATGTATTTAGCGGGAGATTTCCTTTGATTTCTGCAGTAGGTTAGTTGCGGATGTCCTTTTGGTCATGTGTGGTTCGGTTGCATGGGCCGTGGGATTTGAGGTTGTTTTTCTTTCGTTTTGTATGGTGAGTCGGTTCTAGCTATCGTTAGTGTGTTTTGTGTGTGTTGTTATTGATCCAACAATTGCGGCAACTTGGTGACGATCATTCTGAGGTGTTCTGAATTTTTCAGGGTTTTCTGGTGTGACAGGTTTGGGGAGGGCATGCTTAGGGTCGCAGCATATCCCACGCTGGCCTCCACCGCATTGCAACCAAGCCCATATCACATCGAATTCAAAACAAAAAAAGCAAACAAGCACATCCCTAAACGCCATTAGCGAATGACGGCGCGGTATAGCGCGCTGGGTCCATCTAGTAACATCAAAGACTGACCGAACCCTTTCAGCTGTAAGTCTAGTGGCCGTAAAGAGCATATATTTCAACTTTGCTGGCCGCAATTTAAAGAAGACGACCGACCTCACGAAGTGCGCGGCGGATCCATGCCCACGAATATCTGGCGCCGGCCGGACAAGGTGCTATTCGTTTGATAGCGTTGCCATGCATCGATGCAGCATCGTGCAAGACCTGCAGGGTCACATGCTCCCGGAGTCCAATCGAAGTCGCCAAGATCTAGCTCTCACGTGACGCTCAAACGCAGCGCCCATGTTCAAGTCAACGAACCGATGAAGAAGAAGACAAAACCGAGATCCAGAAAGGAAGAGCATAGCAAGAACGAGAATGAATCTCTGGACCGAGTCACGCAGTAGAAGACATCTCGGAACGCGTACGCATTTCTCTCTCGATAATAATACAGAAGATGGTGTAATCCAAGAAAGAAGCTGTAGGCTAAACACGTTTGAATCCAAGAAGCTTCTTGCACGCCCTGAAGATGTGAGTCCCCTTCTTTTTCTTCTTCTTGCCCTCCTTCTCGGTCTCCTCGCCGCTCGCCGCGTCTCCCTGCACCTCTGCAGCAGGCTCCGCCCCCTTCTTCTCCTCGTCGACGACCTCCTCCTCCTGGAGCGCTTCGGCCCCTTCGTCGTCGCCGTCCTCCAGGCCGTCGTGGATCCTCCAGTACCCGTCCGACAGGCTGGACGCCGGCTGCCTCCTCATGGAGAAGGCCCGCCTGACCGCGGCCTGGAAGCCGCCACCGCCGCGGTGGCCGTTGGTGGACTTGCTTCGCTCCACGGCCGCGAACCTCTGGGAGGCGGAGGAGAGGTTCCTGACCATGGTCGACGCCCCGACCGCCACCCCCTCCCACTTCCCCTCCCCCGCCTCCGCGCTGGCCGTGGACGGTGGCCCGCCGCTGGGCGCCGGAGGGGACGAGACGAGGTTGCTGTAGCCGTTCATCTCTGCACTGCTGATGCCTGGTGGTAGCTTCTACCGGTAGTAGCGTGTACTGGTATGCAGAGATGGATGTGGGGTTGTTGGCGTGGAGGTTTCCAGGTTCGGAATTTGTAGCCGTGTGCGAAGTGGAGTGGACGGGGGGGCGGTGCCGGCGCGTCAGCGCGTGGGCGGTGCTCGTCAGCTGCGGCAGTGGAGAATAGAGAGCGTGGTGTCCTGTGAGATCAGCCGCTCCGGCCTTGTCGCGGTGTTGGGTTTGGGGCGAAATCATGAGCCGTTCAGTCACTGGGGGCCCCCCGCAGGAGCGTCCAATTTGACCGGCACGTCATGACCCACTGGCCTCGGGGTTTGACGGCTCGGGCTCCAGCGAAATCCGCGTGCGCATGGAGCCTTGACAACTGACGTGATGTGTCACCAACCTATTGCTGCTCTCTTTATCGGGCTTTCAGCCGTGGATTCAGGCATACGTATCCTGAAGGTGAACGAGGGTGCAGTAACGGTGGCCATGGAAAGAAACTATAATTAGATTGAAATTGAGTCTGATATTGCTTAAAATTTTGATGCCTTATTTGATCCTAGAAAAGTCCCTATTTGATACTAGGTGTAATTTTTTTTCCTTATATGACACTCTGGTGCATTCTGAACATTAACGGCGTTAGCTTGGGACCTATAAAGACGCTTCTACCCTGATGCATTATGTAACCAATTTTTTTACATGACAAAAGCAGCAGCATTACCGCATTATATTTCATGGCTAGAGCTTCATCCTCCTTGCCCTGCTTGTGACGGGCGGCACGTCACCACGAAACATGGCACCCCAGCTAGACAGAGCATGCATGCAGTGGCGGACCCACCATAGGGGCGAGCAGGGGCGGCCGCCCAAGGTCTCCCGGTGCAAGGAAGGTACCCCCTGTCAGCCTGTCTCATCCCCTCTATTTTCTGTCCAACAAGTAGCGACGTGAACTGACGTACAAAAGCTTGTTTCTCAATTTCTGTCGAAGGGGTATGTAGAGGAGGAAGAAGCTAAGTTGGGCCAAAGCTCTATTGGGCTTAAGTGACATAGGAAAGCCTCGTTTATTAATATTTCAGCTGGCCAAACAACACCAGGTACTGCCATCAGGAACGAACCGATCAGTTCGATCGGCCCCGACTACCATGCCGCCGCTCCCAATTCCCAAATTCCTGCATCTTAATTTCTAAATCCCTAGCGCTCCTGAGGCCCAGGCCAGTACCCCGACTCCGATTGGACTTGGCCGCCGCGGTTTCGTCCATGGACGCGGATGAGGAGAACCTGGAAGAGGAGGCCTACTTGATCGCATTGCAACTAGAGGAAGAGGAAGAGGAGGCAGCAGCAGTAGTTGCGGCATCGGCGCCGGTGACGATAGGAGATGGTGCAGGAGAAATCAATCGCAAGCGAGCACGCGATGACAATAACAACCAACAGCAGGTATTCTTTCTTTGTGCAATACTGCTTGTGTGTCCATGTGTGAGCTTGTGGCGTATGTTCACAAAGCACTCAATTTTGTAGTAAATTCCACAAAATGTTCCGGCTGTATTTAATCTAGCTGATGTGGTTGCCGACCCGGGTACCCGGAGGCAAATTGAAGGGTATTCTACCCCGGAAATTAGAGATGAAATGAGGAGGGCGATTTGTCGAAAGGTCCATGTCGTTTAGCCGGTCATGTTTATCCACGCACAAAATTTGGGGCAGATTGGCGGGCATTCAAAGAAGTATGGTATAAAGAATATGATTGGTTAGAGTATAGTGAAGAGAAAGATGTTGCATATTGTTTTTATTGTTTTCTCTTCAATCCTCCAACCATTGGTAAAAAATTTGGGCATGATGTGTTCATGAAGAAGGGGTTTACAAATTGGAAGAAAGCGGTGGAATACTTCAGGACTCATGTAGGTAAACAAAACAACGCTCACAACAATGCTAGGAGAAACTGTGAAGCTTTCCGAAATCAAAAGCAAAGTGTTTCATATTCAATCACTTGTCATGTTGAGAAATCACATGTTGAATATGAACAACGCTTGAGGGCTGTTGTAGGTATTGCAAGATTTCTTGTTTCACAAGGCCTAGCGTTTCGTGGGCACGACGAGACACACACTTCCTTGAATAAGGGTAATTTCCTTGAGATGGTGGATTGGTTTGCCGAAAGATGTATGGATGTAGCCAATGTGATGAATGAAAATGCTCCTGGCAATCTTAAGTTGACTTCTCCTAAAATCCAGAAACAAATAGTACAAGCATGTGCCGAAGAGACTATGCAAGTCATCAATAATGAACTTGGCGAAGGTAAATTTGCTCTACTTGTTGATGAGTCTCGTGATGCATCGGTTAAAGAGCTAATGGGCGTGATTGTGAGGTTAGTTATTTGGCATTACATTTGTAAATTTACTTGATCTCCTTCATATAATTATTCTAAGTTTATTTATTGTTGGTTGTAGATTTGTGAACCAAAAAGGGGAGGTGTTGGAAAGGTTGCTTGGTGTTGACCATGTTGTTGATACTAAATCTGCTTCTTTGAAAAGATATTTGGATAAAATGTTTATTAAACATAATTTATCCATGTCAAGATTGAGGGGACAAGAATATGATGGTGCATCAAATATGCGCGGAGAACTAAATGGGTTGAAGAAATTGGTATTAGATGTCAACCCTCATGCTTATTATGTGCATTGTTTTGCCCATCAACTTCAATTGGTGGTTGTTGCTGTTGTGAAAGGAGTTCTTGCTGTTGGTGATTTCTTTGGGCATACAAATAAGATAGTCACCATGGTTAGTGTTCTTTTTTATGCTTGCAAGAATCTAGTATATTTTCTTCTGTTAAACAATTCTAAATGTGCATAATCTTTTATGTAGGCGGGTGCCTCTTGTAGGAGGAAAGATGACTTATTGCAGAAGCATCATGACAAATTGGTAGCACAATTAGAGAATGGCAATATTGTGTCAGGAAGTGGTCAACATCAAGAGACAAGCTTGACAAGACCCGGTGATACACGTTGGGGTTCACACCATAAACCTCTATTTCGTTTACATAGTATGTGGGATTCTTTGGTTGAAGTGCTTGGAGGTATTGTTGAGGATGGAGATACAGAAGATAGAGGCGTGGCTTCAGGTTATCTCATAAACATGGAAACCTTTGAATTTGTTATTATCTTGCATTTGATGCTTCGAGTGCTTGGTTTAACAAATTATTTGTCACAAGCATTGCAACTAAAAGATCAGAACATAGTTAGTGCCATGAATATGATTGTCTCGGTAAAAGATCTATTGCAGAAATTGAGAGATGATGGGTGGGATCCTCTCTTATTGGTTGCTACTAATTTTTGTGTTGGAAGAAATATCTTGGTGCCAAGTATGTATGATAACATTTATGCTAGAGGTTACCCAAGGAGCTCATGCAAGATGGTCACTAACTTCCATCACTACAAGGTACAAATATTCAATGAGGTGATTGACAGAAACATAGTTGATATGAATCATCGATTTAGTGAAACTTCCACACGCTTGCTAAAGTGCATTGCATGCCTTGATCCTAGGGACTCATTTAGTAGCTTTGATCATGAGAAGCTACTTGAGCTTGCAAAGATTTACTCTGTTGATTTCTCTACACAATATTGCTATCTTTTGATTGATCAACTCAACATATATATTGATGTGATGAGAAGAAGCCCAGATTTCTTGACTTGTAGTAGTCTTAGTGATCTTGCTCTCAAGTTGGTTAAATCTAGACAACATTTGGTCTTTCCATTGGTTTATCGCCTCATTAAGCTTGCATTGACACTGCCCATGGCGACGACATCAGTTGAGAGGGTTTTCTCGGCCATGAATATTGTAAAGACGGCCCTTCGAAATAAGATATGTGACCATTGGCTTAATGATCTGATGATATGATTTGTTGAGCGAGAGATATTTGCAAAGATATCTGACAAACAGATTATGTTACGTTTTCATGCCTTGAAGTATCGCGAGGCCATCTACCTCCACAAGTTCGAGCTCCTTCTAGTACTACAACTTAATGGTACAATGCAACCTTATCAACTACTTTTACAATTGTGCCAAGATTTACACTCAGATGTTTCCTTTATTCACATGTTGTAGGTTTCAGCTTGGACATTGAGGGTACTATTTTGGCGTCCAATGTGTGTCTCAAGCATCAAAAGTCCATGTTAGTAGGTTCCCGTGTTTTTTCATGTTCCTAGTGGTTGTATTTCATCGATCATGAAAATTAAGTATTTTGTGTACCATTTACCTTGTGATTTCTAGCTAGTAGAGTTGCATTTGTTCGTGAAAATTTCCCCCCCGAAAATGTTCGCCCCGGCTAAACAAAATTCCTGGATTCACCACTGCATGCATGGGTGTAGCTATGGGTTAGTCTTATTCAAAAATAACCTGAACACAATTACGTTGTCCAATAATATGAACACCGGCTAGGTCGAAACATATGCATGCCAACTTACGCCTCTAGCTCAAAAATAAGAATGCATGTAGCCGGTTCGTGATTAATTGATAGCTAGCTGAGCTGACATTAGTAGAAAACAGGTCATCCATTCGCGCCTCCTTAGAGCATTCGTTCGCGCCCCCTCAGAGCATTAGTCCCGGTTGCGCCATCAACCGGGACTAATGCTAGCACGCGTCCCGGTTCGAGCGGGCACGGGGCCCGGAGGCATGCGTCCCGGTTGGTAACGGGGCATACGTCCCGGTTGGAGCCAGCAACCGGGACTAAAGGTTTGGCCACAGTCACGTGGCGTGGAACACACCTTTAGTCCCGGTTGGTAGCTCCAACCGGGACGTATGCTCCCGCCCTCTATAAATGCAACGCCCCAGCCCCCTCTGCCTCCACTCTGTTTTTTCTCTTGGTGGAAGGTGTGAGGGGTGTGCTAGTTTTTTCTCTCATATGCATGCATTCAAGGTGTTTGATGAAATGTTTGAGTGAATAATCCCGTTCAATTTCTCATAGAACAAAAATATAGAAGGTGTCCGAGACGCACTTGAGCTTTCTCCTCTTTATTTCCCTCGATCGAGGTTAGCAATCTTATCTTTTCTCTGTCATTGATACAATGCATGTGTCGATGTGAATTGGTCATTTCACTATTTATGATGTCCTGTTTTTTGATAAACTTACTTATATGATGCAGATGAACGGTCGGGAATGGATGTACGGTGACCGGCGCGTAGCCGGGTATATGAAAGGCGTGGATAAATTTATCGATGTGGCTACGGCAAACAAAGAGAATGGTTTTATACGTTGTCCATGTGTTCAATTTCGGAACAACAAGGAGTACTCTTCCTCGAAAATCATTCGTGGCCACCTGATTATGAAAGGTTTCATGCCCAACTATAATTGCTGGACCAAGCACGGGGAAAGAGGGGTTATGATGGAAGATGGTGAAGAAGAAGATGATGATAACAAATATCATCATATGTTACCTGAATAGAGTGATACTGCAATGGAAGATAATGGAGAGGAAAGAGGTGAATAACGGGCATCAGATGAGCCGGCTGATGAACTTGGTAGGGTCATTTCTGATGCAAAACGAGACTGTGAAACAGAAAATGAGAAGTTGAAGTTAGAGGGCATGTTAGAAGATCACAAGAAATTGTTATACCCAAATTGTGAAGATGGCAGCACAAAGCTCGGTACCACACTGGAATTGTTGCGATGGAAGGCAGAGTGTGGTCTAACTGACTCCTCATTTGAAAAGATGCTGAAAATAATGAAGCCGAAGTTTCCAAAACATAACGAACTTCCCGAGAGTACCTACGAAGCAAAGAAGACTCCCTGTCCTCTAGGATTAGATGTGCAAAAGATACATGCATGCATTAATAACTGCATCCTCTACCGCGGTAAGGAGTATGAGAATTTAGATAAATGCCCGGTATGCAATGCGTTGCGGTATAAGATCAGACGAGATGACCCTGGTGATGTTGAGGGAGAGCCCCTCCGGAAGAGGGTTCCTGCAAAGGTTATGTGGTATGCTCCTATAATACCAAGGTTGAAACGCATGTTCAGAAACAAAGAGCATGCCAGGTTGTTGCGATGGCACAAAGAAGACCGTAAGAAAGACGGGAAGTTGAGACACCCTGCTGATGGTTCACAGTGAAGAAAAATCGAGAGAGACTTCCCAGACTTTGCAGGTGACGCAAGGAACTTATGGTTTGGTCTAAGTACGGATGACATGAATCCTTTTGGGAAGCAGAGCTGCAGTCGCAGCACCTGGCTCGTGACTCTATGTATATACAACCTGCCTCCTTGGTTGTGCATGAAGCGTAAGTTCATTATGATGCCAGTGCTCATCCAAGGCCCGAAGCAACCGGGCAACGACATTGATGTGTACCTTAGGCCATTAGTTGAAGAACTCTTATAGTTGTGGGGCAAACCAGGTGTACGTGCGTGGGATGAGAACAAACAGGAGCCATTTGATCTATGAGGGTTGTTATTCGTAACCATCAATGATTGGCCTGCTCTTAGTAACCTTTCAGGACAGATAAACAAGGGATATAAGGCATGCACACACTGTTTAGATAAGACTGATGGTACATATTTGCATAAATTCAAGAAGGTTGTGTACCTGGCGAATCGACGATCTCTTCCGACCAATCATCCCGTAAGAAAGAAAGGCAAGCATTTCAAAGGTGAGGCAGATCACCGGAAGAATCCTGAACTCCCTGCTGGTGATGATGTATTTGGTATGGTCAAGGACATAGAAGTAATCTTTGGAAAGGGTCCCGGCGGTCAATCAGTTCCGAACGACGTCGCTACAGGACACGCACCCATGTGGAAGAAGAAATCTATATTTTGGGAGCTGCCATATTGGAAAGTCCCGCGTGTCCGCTCTTCAATCGACGTGATGCACGTGACGAAGAATCTTTGCGTGAACCTGCTAGGATTCCTAGGCGTGTATGGGAATACAAAAGATACACCAGAAGCACGGGAGGACCAACAAATTATGGAAGACCCAAAGAACATGCATACACATAACAAGACGGATAAAGGGCGTCACTTAAGTCGTGCCAGTTATGCTCTTACCAAAGCAGAGAAGGAAATCTTTTTTGAAGTCCTTTACAGTATCAAGGTGCCGTCGGGCTTCTCATCTAATATAAAGGGGATAATAAATATGGCAGAGAAAAAGTTCCAAAACCTGAAGTCTCATGACTGTCACGTGATTATGACGCAGTTGCTTCCGATTGCATTGAGGGGGCTTCTACCGGAAAATGTTCGAGTACCCATTGTGAAGCTGTGTGCATTCCTCAATGCAATATCTCAGAAGGTAATCAATCCAGATATTCTGCCAAGGTTACAGAAGGATGTGGTACAATGTCTTGTTAGTTTTGAATTGGTGTTCCCACCATCCTTCTTCAATATTATGACGCATCTCCTGGTTCACCTAGTGGAAGAGATTGCCATTCTCGGTCCGGTATTTCTGCACAATATGTTCCCCTTTGAGAGGTTCATGGGAGTCTTAAATAAATATGTTCATAACCATGCTAGACCAGAAGGAAGCATCTCCAAGGGATATGGAACAGAGGAGGTCATTGAGTTTTGTGTTGACTTTATTCCTGACCTTAAGCCGATTGGTGTTTCTGACTCGCGGCAGGAAGACTAAGTGGAAAAGGCACGCTGGGAAAGAAAGCAATGATATGTAGGGACGGGGATTCTTTCACTAAAGCACACTACACAGTTCTACATAATTCCACCTTGGCAGCTCCGTATATCGAGGAACACAAGAATATTGTACGCTCCAAAAACCTGGGGAAGCCTGAATCATGGATTACAGATCAACACATGAAGTCTTTCCGTGGTTGGATGCGGACACATCTCTTGAATGACACCACTGTTGGAGATCAGCTATACTTGTTGGCCGCGTCACCATCTTCTACTGTATTGAATTTCCAAGGGTACGAAATAAATGGGAATACATTCTACACGATCGCCTAAGATAAAAAGAGCACCAACCAAAATAGTGGTGTCCGCTTTGATGCAATAGACGAGAATGGAAAAAAGGACACATATTATGGTTACATAGAGGAGATATGGGAACTAGACTATGGAGTCTCTTTTAAGGTCCCTTTGTTTCGCTGCAAATGGGTCAACCTGAATGTGGAAGGGGTAAAGATAGACCAGTTGTACGGAATGACAACAATGGATCTCAACAATCTTGGTTATAGAGATGAACCATTCGTCCTAGCCAATGATGTGTCTCAGGTTTTCTATGTGAAGGACATGTCCTCCAGACCGAAAAAAAGAAAAAATATGCAAACGAATACATCATATGATGAGCCAAAGCGTCACATAGTTCTTTCAGGGAAAAGAAACATCGTGGGAATCGAGGACAAGACAGACATGTTAGAAGATTATAATAAGTTTGATGAAATTCCGCCCTTCACAGTGAAAACTGACCCAAGCATTCCGTTAAGTAAAAAAGATGCTCCATGGTTACGTCTGAAGCGATCATAAGGAAGGACATATGCCAAGAAGTTCATGCTTATATTATGTAACTCTAGTTCATGTCTTTCGCGGTTTGTGGCTTGACCGAAGGATATCTTTCGCGGTTTGTGGCCTTTAGTCCCGGTTTTGTAGTCTCAGTTTTTAATATTAATAAATGTCTTGAGTGTTAGTCCTGTTTTGTGGCTGGACCGGGACTATGAAGAAGTTGTCCCGATTCGTACTTACCATTAAGATATGATCTCCAAACGCGCGCAGTCACATATTAGGGAGTGCCTCTATGACCAGTTTCTTGGAGATGCCGGAGGACTGGGATCCGGCGACATCTCCCTGGAAGTGGTCGTAGCGGTGTCCCTGCTATCAAAAACCATCTTGCAGCTTGTAACTTCTCTAACTAGATCAATACGCCTCGGAGCTAACTAATTTCACATATTAGGGAGTGCCTCTATGACCAGTTTCTCGGAGATGCCGGAGGACTAGGCTCCGTCGGCATCTCCCTGAAACTGGCCGTAGTGGTGTCCCTGCTCTCGAAAACCATCTTGCAGCTTGTAACTTCTCTAACTAGATCAATACGCCTCAGAGCTAACTAATTTCACATATTAGGGAGTGCCTCTATGACCAGTTTCTCGGAGATGCCGGAGGACTGGGCTCCGTCGGCATCTCCCTGAAACTGGCCGTAGTGGTGTCCCTGCTCTCGAAAGCCATCTTGGAGATGCCTCAAACTGGCTGGAGGACTGGACTCGCAAGGATGCCTATTTATAGTACAAGCAGCTCGGCATAGTGTCGACACTTACGAAATAATGTCGACACTCACCCCTATCATTAGTGCTGACTCGTGTTTTGTCCCGGTTGGTGTCTCCAACCGGGACCTATGTTGATCTTTAGTCCCGGTTGGTGACACCATCCGGGACAAGATACACGTCGCACGACATAATGTCGACACTCACCCCTAGCATTAGTGCTGCCTGGCCCAGCCTGCCGAAATCGTCCATCCCGGGTAAAAAGGACAAATGTCTGCCGAATCGGCAGGAAGTGGGTCCGGTTTGTACTACAGAGATCCAATGCAAGTTCTAACGATGCTCGTCCCCTATCTTCATGCACACCAGTTCGACCATAGTTAGAAATTCAGATAATTCAAAACGGGCATAATAAATTCAAAAAAAATCCGAACAATGAAAATCCTTCGCGTGGTGTCATATTATGTTACATAGTTGAAAGGAAAAATACCAGACTTGGTATATTGATCATGTTTCGAAAAAACCTTCACAAAATGACCTATCATGTTCGAGGTTTCATGGCTTTCGGTCCAAATGACCGATGTTATGTGCTGAATCACGGCATAGTTTGTGATGTTGTGCCCATATTATGCATGTGTGTGGACATTGGTATGGAGAACAATGTTGCAGGAGGAAGTTTTCCTTTTTGTCGCACGGAAAAGCCCTTTTCCATTTTCAAAAAAAATCCTCCCACCATTTTTCCCGCCAGTTCTTCCCACCATTTCTTCCCACCGGTTCTTCCCGCCAGTTCTTCCCTCCAGTTATCTTCCTGCTATTTCTCACTATATATATGTAGGGTTGGCCTCCATTGTCATTGCACATCTCTAGACTCATATCTACAACCTCATCACTCTTTCCCATGACTTCCACCGTAGCACTAACTCCCAGGAAGGCGGAGGCGCTTTGCGCCTCGAACTACCCCTGCCCGCCGGGCTACTGTGTCCCCGTCGGCCGGATGCTGAGCGCCGGAGGCGTGCCGGTTCCTCCTGTCCCTCTAGGTGTGGCGCGTAGGATGGCCATCACAAACCACTACTACTTTGAGCTCACGCTGGAGCAGCGGAGGAATCCCGGATGGCATCCCGCCTATTTCCCGACTTGGGAAGCCTTCTTCGTGGATCGGCGTGCGAGGGCACTCGCCAGGAACGAGGAGGACGACCCACCTCCTCCGAACTTCAACGAGGCCCGCCGTCGGCTGTGGTGGCGCGGCCGGACTCTCCAGAGCATCATGGCCTACGACACGGCCGCCGACTCTAGCCCCCGCCTGCGCTACCCTCAAGTCCAGCCCACTCGTACTCAGCCTTCAAGGTTCAACTACGGCGACCCCGACGACGATAGCGACGACGGCCGCGGCGGGTACAACAACTACAGTGGCGAGTATTACAGGTGTAGGCAGGAGCATGACTGAATTATTCCAACATTGCAAAACAAGTTCGGCCGAGTGTGGCTTAATCTGGCCATGTATCTTAATTTTCAGTTCTTCTATGTAACTTTGTGTTAGTTGCGTTATGTACTTTAATTCCAGTTCTATCCTAATCAAATTTTCTTTCTGCCCATTACTTTCCGTCCTTTTTTTTCCGCCCATTAAAAACAGAAAATGGTTTTGAATTACTTATTCAAATCCAAACACTTTTTATGTTTAAAGTTTTTCTAAATTCCAAATTGATATTAAAAAAATATAAGTTAATTCATTTTTAATTGTAAATGGTTCATATTTTAAATGGTTACATTAATGATTTTTTAAAACAGAAAATGGTTTTGAATTATTTATTCAAATCCAAACACTTTTTATGTTTAAAGTTTTTCTAAATTTCAAATTAATATTCAAAAAATATAAGTTAATTTATTTTTAATTTTAAATGGTTACATTAATTATTTTTTAAAAATAGAAAATGGTTTTGGATTATTTATTCAAATCCAGACACTTTTTATGTTTAAAGTTTTTCTAAATTCCAGATTAATATTTAAAAAATATAAGTTATTTCATTATTAATTTTAAATGGTTCATAGTTTAAATGGTTACATTAATTATTTTTAAAAACAGAAAATGGTTTCGAATTAGTTATTCAAATTCAAACACTTTTTATGTTTAAAGTTTTTCTAAATTTCAAAGTAATTATCATTTAAAAAACATTACAAATTTAAACCCCAAAAGAAAAAATAAGGCGGGAACAGAGAGAAAATACCTGAATTTTTTTTGAAAACAGGGGAATATGTCCTGGTTGGAGCCACCAACCGGGACTAAAGACCCCCTGCGCGCGCACCCCTTTATGTGCTGAAAAATTGGAGTATACGTCCCGGTTGGTGGCCCCAACCGGGACGTTTGACCCTTTAGTCCCGGTTGGAGCCTCCAACCGGGACTAAAGGCCCTTCCCCTTTATACACAACGCCCCTTCTCCTTCTCCTTCTTCCCCCGTTCCTCATCAACCGCAACAGATCATCACCACCGCCGCGAGGACAAGCGCTCGACGCCGTCAGGCTGCCCAACCACCGCCCCGCTGTCGGCCTCCACGCGCTGCCCCGCCGTCGGACTCCACGCGTTGCCCCGCTGTCGCGCCTCCACGTGCTCCTCGCCGGCGCTCCAAGCCTCGCCGACTCCGGCCACCACCTCGACCGCTGATTCCGGCCACCCCGAACCCCTCCGTCTAGTTTTTCGAGCTCCTGGTGAGTATCTGAAGCTCAAGGCGAGCTCCGTTTGCCTGCTTGCTTGCTGTAGCCGCCGCGCGTCGTGTACGAGCAAGCTCCGCCGCTCACCGCCGTCGTGACCACTGTTCCGATGACCACAAGCGGGCGGCGCTGCCACTACTGGGTCCACCTCGATCTCCTCTTTCCAACTAGCCTACCCACTAGCCCACGCGTGCAGCGAATCGACGGATTCGAGCCCAACCCGAGGATCGCCATTGCTGATGTCATGCTGACATCAACATGGGGCAATATATCCATTTTTGGAAATAATTATAATAACCCATGGGGCCCAGACATCAGTGACTGTGAGTAGCCCCAGATCGAGTGAGAAATGTTTCCTAGCCTATGGTGACGTCAGCCTGAGGTCATAAATGTTTTAAAATTGATTAAATAAATTTCAGAAAATGATTTAATATTGTAAAATCAATAACTTATTATTTATAAGTCAGAAAAATATGTATAATATACCAAAATGTTCAGAAAAATGAAACCTACCTATTTAAGCTATAATCATGCATTATTAAGCAACTTAAATGACAAGTTTGATTAGAAGAACATAGTAACCCCTCATAGGTGATTCCGGAGTTTCCCCGAGTTAGGGTTTGCGCCCCTCGGAACCCCGTTTAATTTGTCGAGCGTGCTTTAGGGTTACTTTTCAATACAATTTAACTTGTCATATCATCATACTTGCTTGATCATTGCATCGATGCTTTAGGGTTTCCCTTTCTTTTCGGTGTTTAGATTATTAGGTTTATTATTAGTTAGGTATTATTAGATTTATTAATTAGTTTGGTATTATTGGTCTTCGGCCCCACTGGTCAGTCACTGTGGGTAGCCCCAGACCCGATTCACATTGTCAAGCAACTTAAAAGCCCTATCTTAGATAAGGAATCATTAATACCCCTTAGGTGCATGTGGGTTCGACGATGTGCCTTCGCCAGGGCATTCCGAACCCTCTTAAATCGATTCCAATATGGTATTTTGTTAGTATCTAGTGTTACCTATCTGCTGGATAGTTTCCCTTTTGTAGCCTTATACTCATGTTCCCCTCTCATATGCATCCGAGGTTTCTCCGAACTAGGTTTTACACCCCTCGGAACTCCGGAATATTGATTTTAGTTGATTTTAGCTAGAGTTACCTATCTACTACACAGTTTCCTTTTTGTAGCTAGGTTTAGGGTTTAGGGTTTCTCTTCATTTTTATTATTGTGTATGTATATATTAGGGTTTCTCTTAATTAGGGTTTATATCTCTCAACACCGTACCTAACTTTCTCCCTTAGCCGCTTTGACTTATTCGTTTTTCCACCTATGCAGAAAATATGGACCCACACGTTAGAGATGAAGAAAAGGAAGAGTTGATCCAAGGTGTGATCCGTGGGGAAGAAAATTTAGACGTATCAACGTTTCTGAACAACTCCGGTGAGGGTGATCCTCTTTTTACCGGAATAGACGACTTGTTTGAGGTTGAAGGTGTTGCCTTCCGCGAGGGAGAAGGCTATGCCTTGTGTAATAGAGAAGACGACCGCTCCGGCGAGGTGCATGTAATATAATTAATTCATTAATTAATCATCTGCTATCTATATAGAAATAGTAACAACGATCTTTCTTCTTTTAGCCCTCCGGATCGAACAAATCTACTGAAAAGAGCATACGAGGCCCAACCAAAAAGTTGCAAGACCATGAGAGGTTCAGGATCGAAGATGTCGCTGAAGACGGCAAACCGACGGCTCCCGAAGTTGTCGCAAACAAATTTGTGGCACAATGCAGAGTAATCGTTTGGGACTTAATCCCGATCACCATTAGAAATTGGAATAGGCCTGCTAATGCGGATGAAGATGGAACATATTTATTTGTCCCTAACCACGCCAAAGATTTACTGTGGAAGAGGCTCATGGTTAATTTCAAACTACCGAAGATAGAGCTGGATCCAAATGCGGAGGATCCGGTTGAGGACGCCTTAGAACATGGGAGAGCCATGGAGGCTAAGGTCAGGGAGTGGGCTTTGAAGAAGATGGCCCAGTGTTTCACCAACTGGAAGAAAAGATTGCACCTTGACTATGTCATGAAAGAGAAGACTCCCGATTTCAAGAATATTCAGTTTGAGAAGATAAAACCATTCTGGGCTGAGTTTGTGGAATACAAGACATCAGAAAAAGCTAAAAAAATGTCTGCAACGAATAAGCTGAATGCTGCTAACAAGAAGTATCACCATACTATGGGGCAAGGTGGCTACAAGGCTGGCATTCCTAAGTGGGAGAAACTTGAGAATGAACTGTGTGCTAAAAAGATCACCCCAGAGACAGACGATTGGGTAAAACGTGCAAGGAATTGGTTTTACGGGCATGGGGGCACGTTGGACTCGGAAGGGAGGTGTATATATAACATACGACATAAATAAGACCCCTTGCCAATCGAGAGGATGAGAAAACCAGTAAAGGCTGTTAAAGATGGGGACTTCATTCCCGATAGAGAGAATGATGAGCTCACACTCGTCCTTGGAAATAAGGAACATGATGGACGAACACGAGGCACAAGAGGCTCCCAACCATGGAGGACTGGGTTTCCCGAAGAGAGGAAGAAATATCCTGATAGAAGCCGTTAGAGGAGAAAGGACAGGGCAGAAGTTGAAGCAGATAGTCAGAAAGAGCGAATGCGTTTAATTGAAGAATGATTAAAGCAAGAACAAAATGAAATTAACGCACTTAAAGATCAAAGTACTACCGGCCCATCTCAGCAGCACACTGCATTTGATGCTACCGACCTATCGAATAATCGAAAAAGCAGTGTGGCTTCCACCGAGATCCCGGGTGATGACAATGGCGATGACGATGGTGCACCGACGATGGCTCCTGTTGAATACCCAGTGGATGATATCACAGAGATGACACACTGCGAGCTACATGTCAAAGTTGTGAACATATCACTGAAGGTGGCGGTCGGCTATGCCTGACCAATTGGACCCACACCAACTTACCACTGTCGTCCGGTTCCAGAGGGCTACGCTGTTGTCGGGGTGGATGAAATCATGCCCACCTTTGAAGTTTTGGATCTTGACTACCCTGCAGGTGAAGGGGATGTGACTGTACTGGGAGACGCAAAAAACGTCACCATTCTATGGCCAAAGGAATGTATCGTGCTTCGAAATCACACGCCAAGGCCATCTTCGCCGCCGCCTCACCCGTCTCCAGCGAGGTCGTCGCCGCCGCGGCAGCCATCTTCGTCGCCTCACCCGGCTCCGTCACCTCACCCGGCTCCGTCGCCTCACCAATCTCCGGCGCAGCCATCGCCGGCGCCTCAGGATAAAAAGCGTAAGCGTACCGCTACTCTGCGTCGTGGTAAACGGTCGCCTAAACGTAAACAAGAGCCTCTTCCAAAAGTACCAAAGGTTCCTCCCAAGAGAGCTTATGACTGTACTGAAGAGGAGACTGCGGCGATCGTTGATGCGGAAACGACAGCGTTTTTTGCTAAGCTAAGGCGACCGAAAGAGCCAGAGTTCCCTAGCACGAAAGAAGAAAAAGCCAAAGTGTTGAAAATGCTAAAGTCTCTTCATCAACCCGATCCAAAGATGTCATCAGACTATGAGCGTTCTATTCTCAAGTCACATGCGGCACAAAAAGCCTCGAAGAGCAGTACTGATGCAAGCGAGAAATCTGTTGCCCAGCTCGGAGAACAAGCAAAACAGTCTTGCGCCCCTCTCAAGGTGATTTCCCAAACCAATGTGGGGTCGAGCAAATATGGGGCCGAAGAGCAGTATGATCCAGAGGTAGTTGCACAATACGGAGAAGCTGCCGCTGCTCAAGGTATGAGTATTGCCCAGTACTTATCCCAGTTAGAGTACTTCCCCGTGAGTGAAGTAGCATACAAATACCAGTACGACAAACCTCTCGTCAAACCTGATGAGGTAAATAATCTTCCAACAAAAATGCGAAGATTGCATAACTGGTACTTGCATGCCACAAAGGCCGGGGCTAACTGGATAGTGTTGAAGGTTACAAAAAAGCATTATGGGAAAAATATGGATGACATGATATCCATTGAATTTGATAAACTATTTCAATTATTCAATGAAGACATCTTGGACAAATCGATCATCAGTGCCTATTGTCTGTAAGTACTAATTCTGTAATTAATTTAGTCTCCAGCTATCTCACCTTGTTTATTGCATGTATATAATTATACTGTAATATGCAGAATGAAGATTCTCGAATGGAGCAGAGGACAAATCTATGACATTGGCTTCATTGACCCATATTGGGTTTATCAAGCTAATCTCAAAACAAACCCCCAGGATACGGAGGATAATATAGTACACGCGTTAAGGTTTCAAGAAACCAAAAGGGAAATACTATTTCCTTACAACTTCGAGTGAGTGTTATTGTCTTGTATACACTTTCTATTTCGCTTAGTCGATGTTAAGTATATAATTGATTAGTTATGCATTCGCAGCTACCACTATATTCTGTTAATCATTCAACTTGACAAAGGGCGTGTACTAGTCATGGACTCGAAACATAAACCCCTTAAGACGTGGAAGGACATGCAGATACTTCTCCAGCGGTAATTCTAATCATTACGACACTATATCGGCAACGTTCGTGAATTTTATGATATCAAGTACTTAATAACTTATTTTATTCGTTTTCTTCGCCGGACAGCGCTTGGAAAAGGTTCACCAAAAAGGTTAGGGTGTTTGGAAAGAGGAGCTTACATTTGAAGCACTAGATGTAAGCACCACTAGCTATATCCGCGCATCTCTTTGATTCTAGTTTTGATACAGTTATTATCATGCTTGATTATTATTTTGATTGAACTATGTTCTCGTAAAGTGCCTGACGCAGGGACCAGGTAACAATCTATGTGGATACTATGTTTGCGAGTTCATCCGGCAGACGTGTGATGAGAAGGATAGAAATTTAGAGCAACTCCACGTACGTAAACAATTTCCATAGTTTTTAATTACAATCAAATTGTGTTTAGTTTCATTCATATAGGCTGACTCCTTTTTTAAATCAGATCGAACGTCTACGGGACGGTCTTCTGCCAAAGGATCGCGTACGAGTAATTCAGGAGGAATTGACGAGATTCTTGGATGCAGAAGTCCTAGACCCAAAAGGGGAATACTATTCGGCTGTATATAGACAATATGGATTGTACAAAGAGCAACTTTTGTATGTAGTGTATGAACTCGATCCGTGTATCGAATGTAATATTGTCATGATGATCTTGTATAATATAATGGTTCCTTCATTGATGAGTGCAAAACACTAAATAAACAATAAATCAACCTAAATGAATTCTCTGCCGCGGCACAAAAAGTGGCGAAAATGCTGCCGCGGCAACAAAATGTGCCAAAATGAATTCTCTGCCGTGACAGAGAAATAGGCCAAATCTCTGCCACGGCAGAAGGTTACTTGTCCTGGTTCGTGTTACGAACCTGGACTAATGCTCCACCCCCCTCGCGCTCTGACGCCGCCACGTGTGCCCCCATTTAACCCGGTTGGTGGGGCAACCGGGACTAAAGGTTGGGCTTTAGTCCCGATTGCCCCGTCCCGGTCGGGCAACCGGGACTAAAGCCCCTTACCAACCGCAACGCATGACACGTTTTCTACTAGTGTGAGTTAGCTGAGGTGAGCTTCAACTCCTTTAAATACAAGTAGTAAGGCGCGGAGCTATAAAAGTCTATTGTCTTAAATAAGAATCGATATTTAATTGACATAAGGATCAAGTCATCCAGCTTAAAATTCACGCGGTCCATTTCTAGCTAGCTTCGTTGTGTGTCACAGGATGAATTGAGACAAGGATAATTTGGTCCAACAAACATAAAAGTAACCCAATGGGACTAACAGACTGGATGGCGATGTTATATAAGGAAAGAAATTTACACCTACTCTCAAATAGGGAAGAAAATGTTTTCTAGTGTCAAATAGAGAACTAGAACTTTAAGTAGTGTCAAATAAGGAATTCTCTCTAGAAAGTTAGGGTGTGTTCATCGTCTGGATCTGAGTCTAGTATGCCATATAACATTGAGCTAGCGGAGAAAAAATTATCGCAGTGTTTAGCCATAGTTAGTAGGACCCCCAAGGTCAAGGAAAAAGTGCCTTTTAGGCTAGTCATAGTGGGAGTAACTTGAGTAGTAACATAGTCCTACATTTATTGTCAACTAAGCATTTAGATAACATGGCATGCAATTAAATAATGAGAGAGAGGATTGTGATAACTAGCTATGTTACCATAACATCACATATTTTAAGACAAAATGAGTCTACATTGCAATAAATAAACCTTAGCATGACACCACAAATATATTATTTTGCACAATGAAGGTACTAACTTGGACTAGTAATATACACATGTTACTAGTCTAAGTTACTCTCCACTATGACCAGCCTTAAGCATATATCCTAGCCATGCACGTCAGCATGCTAGGAGGCCGACAGTGGGCTATTAGCAGCTTTTTGTTCTTAGTGTTGAGTCTAGTACTAGACATTGGGTCTTGGAAAATTTTGCTAGACTTAAAGTATTACGCTGTTTAGACTCGAGCTAAGCTCTAGAAATATTCTCTTAGACACCGGTTTTCACATACGTTGCACACGCTCTTAAGGAGTTTAGTGTTTTCTTTACTAGTTTTAGTATTGCTTATGTGGGTAGAACCACTAACGAAGCAGCTCATAGATGTGCTACCAAAGCTAGACAAAAATTTATCCGTTTTAGAAGGAGATGTTTGTGGATTAATAATTATAAGCCACCATTCCTTGTAGACGTCCTTCTAAGAGATTGTAATGACTCTAAGTAATACATAAAACTCCTTGATTCGTAAAAAGAGGGTACAGTAAGCTTCGTCTAAAACGGATAATTCTTTTTGTCTTGGACAAGAAACCAGCCCTCAAGGTATGCTACCAAATTATTGCAATTCATCTGATTTGCCGTCATCATTCCAACAGTCACCATTGCTCCTTTGACTCTTCCATCCGCCCTAGTTTCTTCTCCATCGTGGTAGCTACCAGACGCCTCCACCTTCCTCCCGGGCCTGAGTGCCCAAAATAGAGCTGAGGTTTTTCTTTTATTTTGTTAGATCATTTCGCATTATTTTCAATATGTAGTGATTATAGTTTATTTATCCCGATCGACGTCGTAGGTGATGCATTTCGATGCCAAGCAGTTTTTGATTTTAAAATAATTTGCATTTAAATTTGCACTCCAACATATTTATTTAAACTTATATTGCTGAATAAGTAGTTGTTGAAAATCAAATTATGAATTGAAAAATGAATATAAATAGTTTGGGAGGTGGACAAATGAGAGGTGTCCCTTGTGGGTGTGGTAATTGTCCACCTCCCAAATTTTCCGGCAACCTACCAGATTGGTATGTCCATTTGTAGGAACGTAATTGGTACGGATAATTTCCGCTCTGAATCCGTATCCTTGTCCGTTTTTAAGGATATGGTATGCATTTTTAGATATCCGGCGGATATGGATGCGGATGCGGATATTTGTCAAGCGGATATCCAACGGATATGGTATTGATAATATCCGACGGATAAGGATAATCCGACATTTTATATGGATTATCCGAGATACTCAAATAGGATAATCCGATATATTTAGCATAACCACAATATCTAGACAATCTAGTTAGTTTGGCTAGATATACATGCTATATATATGCATATTGTACTATGCTATTACAAATCTTGCACTTTTATATGGCTGATATCTAGTGTCTCACGCTTTCTTGTCATTTCTTTTGCGTAAAGTAAATAAAATTTTATTTTTCTATGTGTATTTGTTCAATTATCCTTTTCCGATCCGAGTCCACTCCGAATCCGCTCCATATCCACAATCCGATATAATCCGCATCCGGCTATTATCCGTTCCGATCCAAATCCGCCAAAAAATATGGTAAAGATTATGATAATAGCAATATCCGATCCAATCCGATCCGTTTACGTCCCTATCAATTTGGTAATCTACCGTTGGAAATCCCCTTATGAATTGTACACGTGACCGAGTGACCCGAGTTCAATGATTATATATAAAGCAAGCATTTATCTTTTTTATTTTATGTAAAGAAGTCATCGAAGAATTAGGGCATCTCTAATCGATCCCCAATAACCGGTTAAAGGAGTAAAACTACATGGACCTAGCCGAACACTTAAAACCATTAGCGGAGTAAAACTCTGACTTCTCGCCCCCGTCGACCCCTAAATATAGTCGACATCTGCCTCCAGAGGGAAAGAACCTGACACCACCCCGCGCATCCGAACTCCCCCGATCGACACACATCTTGGTCGACGACCACCTTAGACTTCCCCGAGACTGGACACTTCCGCCACCCTCCCACCCAAATCCTAGTCGCTCACGTGTCCCCTGTCGGCACCGGAATCGAGTTGTAACTCCACCTGCTCTGCGCGTCGATCTGTTCCAAATCACCATTGCTGCCGTTGCGATTGGGCCGGTCCTTGTTGCTCCCCACCCACCACCGATGCCACATGGAAGCTTGCCTCCTTCTCCTTGCCCACCATAGATCCCACATGGCCTAGGGTTGGCTCCGTCCATCGTTGGATCACCGGTCCTGCCGCCCGCAACCGGTCCGATCTCTACACGAGATCTTTGGCCAAAGTTGGAACTTGCAGAATCAGATTCCACTGAAGTAATATAGACGTTGCACGAGAGAGCAAACATGGTGGAATGAACCAACAATTTTTTTTATAGCGTCAACCTAGCATCTAATTTAACGCAATTTCGTTTAAACACTGTTCGAGGGAAGCAAATTGGGTTGCTCATGAGCTAGCTAGAGGTAGTTTCGTTAATAATTCTTCTTATAATTGGGTGTCTGAAGCCCATAGTTTTATTTTCCATAAACTCTTAAACGATTTAATTTGTGTTGGTGATTAATAAAGCTCACTAGGAGAGTCTTAAAAAAATGAGAGCAGGAACATGTTTGCCAAAAAAAAAATCCGTTGTGCCAATAGTTTTTTTTTCGAGGGAATGATGTGCCAATAGTTGGGCTTCGGAGGCTCATATAGGTGTTAGGTGTACTCTCATCTAAAAAAAAAGGTGTACTCTGAGAGAAGCCCACAACAGTCTGGTTGGGCTTCGAAGGCTCAGGGCCTACCAGACCAGGCACTCCCAGCAACGGCGGCCAATCGAGTTCCGCCGGGCTTCCGTGCTCGGAGAAAGAAGGCGAGCGCGATGGCAAACGTGGCGCTCCCCTCCGCCTCCTCGCCCTCCACCTCCTCCGCCGCCTCACTCCTCCCTCACCGCTCCGCGTGCCTCCGAAGAGCAGCCTCCAAGCTCTCCGTTGGTAAGTCCGCCTCGACCACCTCGATGCCCGCTCGCCATTACCAAAATTTATTCCCACAGTTACCGCGCCACTATAGCTGTGCTGAATTCTAGCCTCTCTGTGATCTGTGGTGTGTTCATGCTTACCGGTTTCTTCTGCTGGATTTGGCGAGGACAACCCAACTTGAGATGAAATGTGGGTCGTCGAAATTTGGATAGGATTTTGTGGTTTAGTTGCAGTCATGCTGTAGTTGTAAAATTGGTGGCTATCGGTTTCAGTCTCCACGCCCAAACAATGGCATTGCAGTGGCAATGTCTGCTGATGTAATGTGCACATTTCAGCAGTGGTGGCAATGGACGATGACCCGATCAAGGAATGGATCCTCACTGAGGGGAAGGTCACTAAGATTACAGGGACAAGCTCCATCGGGGTTGGCTGCATTAACGCTGCACAACGCTATGAGACTGATGCTGGCTCTTTTTTTGTAAAGACCAACAGGTGCGCCAAAACAAATTTATGTGTGGAACCCATCATGCTGTGGAGTACTTCAAGTTGAAATGCTAGTAGCAATGATGGAATGGGAGCATATTGTTAAATGCCAGGCACATCGGTCCAGCTATGTTTGAGGGGGAGGCTCTGGGCCTGAAGGCAATGTATGACACAAAATTAATCTGTGTTCCTTTGCCATACAAGGTGAGTTAAGACTCGGATGCAGGAACATGTATATGTTGTGTGATTTATAGAACAGTACAAGATATTATAACACACGTACATGACTGAATCTACATTAATGTGCACACACTATAGACATGCTTTTAAAATTTTAAAATACAGGTTAACTAGATATTTATGATGATAATATCTGATTGGCTACATATTCTTATTTCAATTATTCATCTTAAACTAGTTGGTTGTTGCATTATCTAGCAACTTAGCATAGAGGTTCTGCACTACCTTGTATTTTCCAGTATTTTCACTAGCTGCCTACATCCGCCTTTTTAATTTTTCATTGTATTTCTTACCCCGTGCCACCTTTAGTAAAGGTTGGATCGTTACCAACTGGTGGCTCTTTTATCATCATGGAGTTCATTCGATTTGGTCGTTCTGGGGGAGACCAGGTAACCTTGTCCCGAAACCCCTTCCATTCAAAGAAAAAGGTAGCCATGTACTTCCTCCGTTCCAAAATATAAGATGTTTTAGCCTTTTTCTGAAACACATGTATCTAGATGTATTTTAGTGTGGAAGTTCAGAGCAAAATGAGTGAACCTACACACTAAAAGATGTCTAGATACATCTGTTTTATAAAAAAGTTAAAACATCTAGTATTTTGAAACGGAGGGAGTACCTTATAATGCAAGATTTCGTTTAAATCCTTTGACATAACAAGTTGTTTGCTGTCAGTCAGCTCTGGGAAGGAAGCTCGCTGAAATGCATAAAGCTGCCAAATCTGACAAGGGCTATGGGTTCTACGTTGAAAATACTATTGGAAGGTAGGTAAGCATCTGAAATGTCTCTCAGTGGTATTTGACCTTGAATTCTACCTCCAGTTATGTGGCTTGCAACTCTTGTTTGCTTAGAAATACTATCTCCGGCTTCTAAATCCACCAATTTTCATGACTTAGCACTCCACAAATTAACACCTGGACCGCTGACTGGATTGAGTTTTACTCAAAGCATAGACTGGGATACCAGTTGGAGTTGATATCACAGCAGTTCGGAGATTCAGCTATATATGAAAAATGTACATAGGAGAAATGAGGACTATACATAACTTGACTTATATGTTCTTTTTTCTTGCTATGGACACATCATTAATTGGGTGTTCATCATTTCTCTCTTCATTTGAAATCATTCATCTTTACTAAGATTTGCGAGTTAATAGTTCATATTTCGTACTATTTTCAATTAAATTCCTCTTGCACAGGTCAGCAGTTGATTGAGAATATACATCCACTTTTCGAGGGCGCTGTTATTGAGCCATGTTTGCTTCATGGAGATTTATGGAGTGGAAACATAAGCTCTGATACTAACGGCGATCCTGTAATATTGGATCCAGCATGCTACTGTATGTAAAGTTCACTATCTGCCGTCTCCATTTCCAGAATCACATTTTTTTTAAATGCAACATTTATCGATTTCCGTTTTAAAAAGAAAACCGTGGAGAAAATCACATACCCTATGATTGCTTAGAGCATGCCCACTCGTTGGGCGTTCTTAGGCCGAAATCCGGACGTATTTTGGTTCGGACGAAACTAGTTTTCGGCCTAGGAACGCCGAGTTTCTCACTCACGTTCCCAGGCGAGTTCCCGCGTTTGGCTAAAATTTAACAAATTTCGGCAAACTTTGGGCGAATATAGGCGGTTTTGGGCGAACGTTGGGCGAATATAAGCATTTTTGGGTGAATATGGGAGAATGTAAGCGGTTTTGGGCGAATATGGTCGAACTTTGGGCGAATATGGTCGAATATGGTCGAATATGAGCGAACTTTGGGCAAACTTTAGATGAATATGGGCGAATATATGCTGACTGGGCGGGTCCACTCGCCGGCTGTTTTTTTTCGCCGAATTCGCTTCGTCCGGCGTTCCCAGGGCGTTCCCGGGATCCTGGGAATGGCCTGGGTAGTCCGGACCAAAGTTGGCCCAAATCCGGACGAAACCGGGATCCTGGGAACGCGACTGGGGGGATTTTCGGTGTTCGGACCAAAAAATCGCCCTGGGTTCGGTGTCCTGGGAACGGAACGTGAGTGGAGATGCACTTATGTTTGGATTCCCAGAATTTGTTGCACTCACATAGTAGAATACATAGACAGTTGCTGAAGAAACTTTATTATGAGCTTCACTACCTGCAGATGGACACAATGAAGCAGAGTTTGGGATGTCACGGTGTGCTGGATTTGGAGGGGCATTTTATAACTCCTATTTTGAGGTATCCACTTCTCATTTTGTTCCACTACATGTTTTGTACTCCCTCCGTCCCAAAATAGATGTCTCAGATTTCATAAAATTTGGATGAACCTATATACTAAATAGTGTCTATATTCATTCAAATTTTGACAAATCTAAGACATCTATTTTGGGACGGAGGGAGTACTAAATTGGGATACGGTTTGTGTATTACTCACACAGAGTAAAAGTCTCCAACTGTAATTCTTGAGTTGATCTGCCTGAGTGCTTGACTGCTTGTCTTTCTCTATTCCTATTTAACTATCTCGTCTTGTTCTGAGTGGACTACTCAGTTTACATTCTGCTAGAAAATTTAAAGATAACATACTTAACTCTTATTCAGGTGATGCCAAAAAACCAGGCTTTGAGAAGAGGAGGGACCTGTATCTCCTCTACCACTACCTGAATCACTACAATCTTTTCGGATCCGGGTACCGCTCATCAGCTATGTCCATAATCGAAGACTACTTGCTGATGCTGAAGGTAGGGGACATGGACGCTTCCTCCCCTTGCTGTGCCCGCCTCGAGGTCGGTTGCGGCACGCGTGGGCTCGTGGCCGGCGTACGTTGCCAGACGCAGGCAGGAGACATGGACGCCCTCTTTATGCGCCGGTGTGTCGAGTTGGCGCGGAAGGCTTCCGGGCACACCAGCCCTAACCCCATGATCGGCTGCGTCCTCGTCCGCGATGGTCAGGTCATCGGCGAGGGATTCCACCCCAAAGCTGGCCAGCCCCACGGCCCACACCGAGGTAACCATGCTTGACAGCAGTTGTTGAAAATCTTCATACATCCTTACTTATCCCCAATCTTTTACTAGTTGATAAAACTACAGTGAAAACCAGCACTACATTATTCACCACTGTTGTAAACTCGTAATGGTGCCTCTAGCAGCAACCAAATGTTCATGAAACATCACTTGTAGACTTTTTTGAAGAGTATGCAATGTTTTACAGTTCAGACTTCAGACACGGGCACACAGTAATATAAGTTCAGCTTGTGCTAGTACAACAGCCAAATATACACTAGTTAGTATCATCATCTGCAGACAAAATGGTGAGGACAGGTGGTCCATCTGCAGAACCCGAGCTGTTGTCACTGGCACTGCTCTGTTTCGAACTGTCGGTGTTAGGAATCTGTCTCTGATGCACACAGGGCCTTCTTCGGGCGCTCTGTCGGCAACGTTGTTGCATTCTCAAACCACGGGGAATTTCTTGACAAAGGGTCAGGATGCCTGCAGTGTGAAACAGTGATATTGGTTCACTGTTAGGTGTAGCATTTGATATAGGTTTCGCATTTTATTGTTCTTGGAAGGATGGAATACTGTTGCTTGCCTGTCTAATAACTTGGGAAGCTAAAGTATGGTGTTGTTACAATGTGCCTGTGTGCAGGTATTTGCTCTGAGAGATGCAGGGGATTTGGCAGAGAAGGCAACAGCTTATGTGAGCTTGGAGCCCTGCAACCACTACGGGAGGACCCCTCCCTGCACCGAGGCACTAATCAAAGCCAAAGTTAAAGAAGTTGTGGTGGGGATGACCGACCCAAACCCTATTGTAGCATCCAAAGGGATTGAAAAACTCCGAAATGCCGGGATAGATGTGAGGGTTGGCATGGAGGAAGCATTATGCCTCAGATTAAACGAGGCTTACATCCATCGTATGCTTACCGGGAAGGCCTTTGCAACTTTGAGGTAAATATCCAACTTCACGTATCTTGCTATAATTCTAGATTATGGCAACATCACTACATAAATACATGCTAATTCGTAGAAGTTGTACATCATGTTCAATTTTTTTTGGTTTTACCACTTTGGTTAGCAAAAATGTAGAACACTCATTCCTTCAGCTATTTTAGTGTAGTGATATTTCCATTTTGTACCCTTTGGTCCTTCTCATTTGAATATGTTGTGTGATGCTGGTTGTGATTTCTGCATGTTACATTGACACCAGAGCTACACTCTCGATGAACGGAGTTGTCGTCAACGGAATTGGGAATGGAGCTGATCAACAAGGAGGATACTACTCACAGCTAGCGAAAGAATACGACGGGGTTGTAGTTTCAAGCGAGATGGCCAAGACGACTACCTTACCTATATCACGCGAAGCTGGCGCAAAGCAACCTCTCTGTATCATCATAGCACAGGGCGAAGGCTCCAAACTACACATCCGGTCTCTCGACGAAGAGTCCGCGTCTAACGCCATAGTTCTCTCCGACAGTCCTGTCACCGTGGAGCCAGCAGGGGTGATCGTTTCCGTCCTCGGTCAGATGAACTTGAAGTGCATCCTTCAACTGTTAGCGGACCGCGGGCTATGCAGCGTGCTGGTGGATTTCCGAGATGGCGGTGGCGGCGGCCTGTCCTCGCTGCTGAACAGGTTTCAGGAGGACAAGCTGGTGCAGAAGGTTGTCGTGGAGCGCTCTCCCGTGTGGATTGTGAGCCCAGGGCCGAGCAACCTGGCGTTCGGTGGCGGCCAGTCGTTTGCTCTGAAGGATGTGGAGCACAAGGAGGTGAATGGAACACTTTGTTGCTTGAGGGCTATTTGTAGTATCGTATTTTCTGTATGAGGATCTGTGGCAATTTTTTTGTGTTGTAAAACATTGATCGTGCAAACTTGAGCCTGAACCTGCAATCGTGTAGAACTTATTCTTAAAAAAAAAAACTTGTTCTTTTTTTCTTCTTCTCATGGGCAAATGGTTCTTGGAAGGTAAATTCAGATTTTTTGGGGGGGGGGGGGGGGGGGGGCATGGCATGCCTCAAGGCCAGAGGACGGCGGATTGAGCAGTTGGGCCTGAACCACTCACTCAGTTCAGGACGATGGCATGGAGCTCTGCTCATTTTTTGGAGAGAAAAAAAAAACCAACTCTTCTCATTCTGCTGCAACTACAACTCTTCGCTGTACAACAAATGAACATCTTCGACAAGATTTGCTCCTTGCATTGCACGAATGCCCACTTGTCAGGGTGGCATGTAGGAGCGGTGGTTGTCGTGCGGCGGCCAATGCACCCCCTCCCTTGGGCACGACGGCGGCAGCAGCGGCGCCGGCTGCGCCAGGTACGTCGGGTACCGCTGTCCAGGCATCAGCACCGACAGGTCGGCCGTCTGCAGCACCGTCTCTACCTGAAACATGCCAATGCCAACCGCTCAGTCATCGCATCAAGCAAGCCTTCCGTGTGAATTAAGGACCGGTGGGTTGTCGCACGAGTAGCCAGATGAGGAGCTTATTACCATGGGCGGGCTCTGTAGTTTGCCAGGCGAGCGGTGGTCACGCCGGCGGCGGCGGCCGGCTGAGTTGCTCGGGGCCAGGAAGGCCTGGGGCTTGATGAGGTGCTCGAGGATGGCCATGAGGAGGAAGATGGAGATGAGGATGGCCGTGGCCGCGAACCCGAAGGAGATGGCGTCCATGGACGTGCCGAAGTCCCGCAGCGTCGGCGCCTCGCCGGCCCTCGCGTCCGCGGCTGCAGCCGGCACGGACGGCGTCAGCGCCGCGGCATCCCCTGGCCATGGCCTTGACCTCTGCCAAGACTCGCTCATAGCTGCCTGCTTCTTGGTTTCCTTCTGCAAGTGAAAATAGCCCCTGACTGCAAAGGCAAAACATATGGCCCTCGTAAGCAAATTTACTGAAGAATAAACTGCAGTTCAACGAACTGCTTTTCTTTGCGAGCATCTTCGCTACGGAACTACCGCTACTTCTTTTCCTTACCGCCTTACCGGTGATCAACCAAGAAAGCCTAAAAGCAATGCCTAAAGGAAGACAGGTAACAGGAGAAACTGAAGAAAGACACCCATTCAGATTTCAGCACCATGTACTACATTGCAGTTGCAGGGAAAAGAGAACTACATATATACCTTCAGTGTCTTCCTTTGCCACTCTCTGCAGATGGGGTTATGCTTATGGAGGCTCAGAGTGTTATTGACAGCGGAATTCCAGGAACGGGGGAACCTACAACTACAAGAATGAGACCTACCCTGCACTCTGCAGCCTCTACTTAAAGGGCGACTTGCCACTGCCACTGAATCAAAAGTGAGATCTCAGCCGATCCTGGTGGCGCCAATGTGGCGCGAGAGGAGGAAATTGTTTGGAGCGACGAAAAGGGTGCCCCGGGAAAGGCTGCCACCGCTGCTATATAGAAATGAGCGAGGGGAGGCTCCAACAGTCCGATGGGAAGGGAAGGCTGCGAGATTGGGAGAAAATAATCCCAGGATCATGGCTACTAGTGGCTCCCCACTCCCGTGCATGCACACACTATAGCACCCCACATGATCCTCCTAAAAAGACCGGTGTTTGCTAGTGCCGCTAGAGCAGGGAAAATGATTCAAAGCGATAGCATAGCCAGGGCCAAGCCAAAAGGAAAGCGAAAAGGGGTGGGCAAAGCAGGTCGTGGAAAGAAGGGAAGTTTTCCCGTCGCCCCTTTGCGCAGATCAGGGACCAATTAGCCTGCGACGGGCATCATGCCCGCTGTCAGGTACAGAGATTTATCCGATTCCAGTACTGCACTCTCAGATGCAGGTGATGGCTGCTGTCAGGTTATTTGATGATTTGGATCACGCAGTGGGTGATCTGGTTTTGGTAAATTGAGCTTGACCAATCCAGTTCAGCAAAATGCCAGGGAAAATGTCTGTGGAGGCTGCACTAGGAAAATCTACTGTATCTGTTAGGTGCTATTAGGATCATCTTAGGAAACAGCAGAAATAACTAACCTCCAAAAGATGAGTGTCAGTGCCCACTGACTAGCTAAAGATAGTAGTCTGTAACATAATGTAGTATGAATGTGTATTCTGGCCTTGGCAAGCGTTGCCTATACTACAGGCAAGTTCTGATCTTACTTGAACATACTCCTACCACCGGTAAGTAAATCAGTAACTGATGATTAATTATACATGCACAAATCACCTCCTTTCTCAGGTAGTCTCCCCATCACCTCTCATATATATATGTAACGTGGATCGTATATAACTTTATATTGTTCCTTTCTCCATCCACAAATGATCTTGTCTCCCTGCCTTGAGCACGCATCAACCGGCTAAAGAGAATGCCATTTAATTTCCCCCCGCGATGCTTGCTTCCAAAGAAAGAACTGGGTACTTGCGAGCTGGGAGACACCTAATAAAGTGCAAAATCAATTTGTATTTAATTATGAGCATCGGCGGATTGTCTGGCCATGAGGAGAGCATCCAAGTGGAGCGGTACTTGTTTTCTGTTGGTTCGTTCATTTGGGATCGAGAACCCGGGGACATGAGTGCGAGAGGGGCAAAGACATACTTACTATTTGGGAGCGAGATGAGCTGAATTATGAAAGTAAATCTCAGTTTAGACTTCTTGCTCCTGCTTTATGTTGCAGCCCTGCCCCAATGGCCCTAGCAGATGCAATATCCAAAGGAAAACAATGGTGGTAAAGCAAGACACAAGCGAACAAAACTAATCGCCTAGGGATTAATAAGGTTGTTGACAAAGAAAAGGAGAAGGTTCCTTCCTGGTAGATAAGATAGGTTACCAATGACCATGCGACAGCGAATGCGATGCAGGATGAGGTGATAGGAAAAGACTAGGGATGGAACCACGGAGAAGATAACTAGATAAGGGCATGGAAGGTCATAAGAAAGACAGATTGAGGTTAATCCATGTGGTGTGAAAGATTGGAGTAATAAACTGTGCCATAGTTAACTGGTCCTATTACTTTTGTGTTTAGCAAGGGTGTCTTATCATTGTAAAGCCTGCATCGAGGGAGGAGTGGATGATGGCGGCTAAACTAGTTTCCTAGGCGACCTAGAAAGCAGAAATTGGAAAAGGGGAAAAGGCCTTTTCCCGAGCCGAAGACCACATGCATGTGGAGGGGGTTCACATGTCTCCTGCCTCGTACTCCCTCCGTTTAAAGATATAAGATGTTTTAGATTTGTGAAGAAGATGTATCTAGACATGTTTTAGTGTATAAGATCAAATGAATCTAGACACTGAAAGACGTCTAGATATACCTCATTCACAAACCTAAAACATCTTATATTTCCAAACGAAGGGAGTACATGCTAGAGATGGCGAAAAAAAAACTGAGTTCGCCGTGCATGACTACTGGAGAGACTTATGCGTGCAAGGGCCTCCCTTTGTTTCTGGATTTCTTCCATGAACTAGCATTGAAGTGTATTGGACACCATATGAAAATCCAAGGAACTGTAGAAGACTTGATGGCCGCTTTTATTCATGAGTTTTTAGTCAAATTTTGGAGAATCGAAATCCGTTGTTTATATAGTTTGCTTGTTTTGTAGGATTGAAACCAATATATTTTCCACCTGAGAACTCAACTATTGTATGGCTCATTCGATTTGCACGATTTGTGAAACAAAGTGCAAAAAATAAAACTTAAGGATAGAATTTCTATGAGACTGTTTGATTGACTCCAGTCAGCATGCGAACCAGACCAATTTGCCTGATACATAGCCTCACAAAAATTAGCTCTCCATTTTACATGGGCAATGCCCGGGAGCTCCTATCGATCGCCTCTAGCGATGCGGAGTGTCCCATGCATGCAGCAGGATTCTAAATGGGCTCCATTCAGCGCGACCATCAAGATGTGAGTTTTTTTTATTTTCCTGTTTTTCTCTTTTTTTTCGTTTCCTCTTTTAGGATTATATTATGTTTAAAAATCTAAACATTTTCAAAATCCGAACAATTTTCAAATCCGGACATTTTAAAAATCGGAACATTTTATAAAGATGAACATCTTTTGCATCCAAAAATTTCTGAAAATTTTCAAACCCGAACACTTTCAAAAACCTGAAATTTTTCGAATTATAAACAATTTTTTTGTAAAACCGAACATTTTTAAAATATAAGCAAATTTCAAATCCGAACATTTTCATAGTCTGAACATATTCAACTCTGAACACTTCCAAAATCCGAACATTTTAAAATTTTCAACATTTTTTTAAATCTGAACAGTTATAGTCTGAACAATTTTCAAATCTGAAAAAATTCAAATCCGAACATTTTTGAAAACTGATATTTCAAAAGAAAACTTAAAAAATAAAAAAGAAACAGAAAAACAGAAACGAAAAAAACTTACCTGGGAGACACAGCTTGGTCAGTGCTAGTTTGGGCTTGGGCTTCAGTGGGATTCACTTGGGTCAGAGCCCATTCCATGGTCGTGACAACGACTTGTGTGACCGAATTTGTTTTACGGAATTCGTGGCCGAAATTGTATTGGCACGATCGGCCTAGTCTGGGCGATCCCAATTCAGCACGATATATCAGGCGAAGTACGCGGCGGCGCCTGTACACATCGGCGACATTTCTACTCGTTCTCAAGCATGTGCAGAATACGTGCACCCATCGTGATGGCGAGCGTCGCCCGCTGGACGTCAGTCTAGCTAGTACTGTACACACGACGCCGACGCAAACACGGGGTCCGCATTTCCCTGTACGTCTCGCACGAGCTCATATTAAGGATCAGAGCTGCATCTCACGGAGGCTCATCCACCGTAGACACCAACGACGAGACAGGTCCTCGTCGGAGTGCGTACGGGTGGTCGCGTCGGTCTATGACCGGTGAACAGTACCGGCGACACGGAAATCTGAGAAACGAGCACGGTCCTGTGGCGGCGCGCGGCCAGGCGGATACTGCCTGCCCGAGATAGATAACTTCCTCGGCGATTGACAGTTTGACACATACCTCGGTCGACGACCGCAAGGGAAATTAAGAGACCCAAGTGGCTAAGTTGCGCTAGCCGCTAGCGCCGCGCAAGTTGCACGAGTGATCGCGACGAGCCATGCTGCAGCACACGATCAGTATCATCCGTTCCCATTGGAGGATCAACGAGAAGCTGCTTTCTCTTTGCTCTGCTTCGTCACTCGGTTAGTTGCTCGTCTTCTTTCTTCGCTTTCACCTGCCCCCGCACGGGCGCGACAGCTAGGACGAAGTCACGCCTGCTGATCATACACCTTGGCTTGAGGCTTGACCACAGCCTCGTTGGCGACGCAGCTGTCGAAGGTGCTCTTTTGCCGATTTGCTCTGGCCTTTAGCACGGACCTTGGGCGCGCTTTCGTAAGTTAGAGAGGTATTATTACTGCACGGGTTGTTCATTAGCTAAATCCAGAGCCAGAGGTGACCTGATGACATGGCCTCCAACAACCATGCCCCATTTGTTGCGTTGTTGTCGGTTATTCATGGGAGTTTTGCCTGTTGCAGACTTCAGAAGTTCAGATACTTCATAACACAAACGATGACCCCAAGGTGTCATCTTGAGCATTTGCCCAACGGCTACACAAAATATCCGGTCCTTCATAATGCTAAAGTGCTCACGGAATCATCATGAATTGACCCGTGCAGGATCTCCCCAGTGGATCCGATATTCCTGTTGCTGTTGAGACCGTTCGATGCTGACTTGACATAATTAATTAACCTGTCAGCCCATCTCTGTGTATGCCTCTCAGTGGCAGCTCTCTCAGCCACCGATAGAATGTTTTTTTTTGAAGCAAGGGGAAGGACGAAGGGTCCAATGCTGCATTAATAGGTGGGAATAATTACAAGCATGGCCTTCAAGATATACATAAAAACAGCCAGCCTTTGGAATTTTACAAAAAGGACCTTACGAAATGAAAACAAAAAGCAATTAGGTCCTTCTCCACTAGGACTTCAACGCCACGGCCGGCAGCGCTAGCGTCGGGGATGAGGCCACTTACGCCGGCGTGTCGAAGATTGCCATGGCCGAGCCGCGGGAGGGCCTCCGCAGGAGGTTGAGGAAGCAGCAGATGTCAGTCCGTCGCGCGGAGCGGTCTCCGATACCAAGGATAGTCGTGGCCGAAACAAGCCACCGCTTGGCATCTCCGCCGAGAGCAGCAACAACTCCCCACCGAAGAGAAGACGAAGGTCAAAGATCGCCTTACTATCTCCCTGGCCATCACCACGATGGATGCAAAGGAGAAGGAGGAGAACGAATCGAACCTTTTCTTCACCGGAGACACAAGCATCCAACCGCTGAAATAGGGAGCGCTGGCCGTCATCAAACTCCGGCATCCTGCCACGAGCCAGAGGAGACAGCCGGAAATTGCAATGGCCGGAGCTTGCTTGGACTTTATTTTGGCGAGCGGTGGGCTTCAAAGTCGCTGCCTCCGGCTCTCCCCACGAGAGCACCACAGCGATAAGAAGAACGACCGCACCAAGCCGGTGTCTGTCCATCAACTTCGACTTGGAGCACCAAGGGCAGACCTTATTGAGAGGGATGCTGGGGATTCTCCAGTTCGCCGTCGTCACCGCCTGCCACCGACGGAGCGCAACGAGACAGAAGAAGAACCAGGCGCGGTGGATCTGGCTGCCAAAGACCACCGGCCTACCCTCAGACGCCATATCGGCAGATGCCACCAGGGCAAGACCAAAGCTACTAAAATCTACCCTAGACTACTACTATACACGGGGTGGGACCCTCACCCAAACTCGTCGCCGGCGGCCGCCGGAGAGGAGGGGGAGAGGGGCCGAGATGCCCAGGAGGAGGAGAGGACCAGAAGAGGGAGGAGGAGGAGACGCGCTGCTGGAGTATCTGCTCTGTGTAGCCGCCACCGATAGAATGCGACCCCACATTTCCTAGTCGTTGATCTCTACCCATGGAGCTGCATTTATTGCCGACTAGCCGTGACCAGTGGTCGATAGTCCAAACACAGTGGCACCAAAGGCGAAAGCGGTCTCTCCCAGCGCATGTCAAAAGAGGCCACGGATCCCTCCCGGGTCGCTCCCCGCTAGCTCGGGCGATCCCGGAGGCCCCCAACCGCCGCCGCCGCTTAGTCCCTCCACCTCTAGCCCCGCTAGGCAGCTGCAGTCTCCAATGCCGTCGGCGGTGGCGGCGCCCTTCTTGTCGAAGGCACAGGGAAGGAGAGATCCCGTGCTGCTGATCTTCACGGGTAGTAGGATACTGTTTTGGCTAGGTTGACAGCCAGGGAAAGAGACTCAAGTGGCTAGGTTGGGCTAGCGCCGCGCAAGTTGCACGAGCGATCGCGACGAGCCATGCTGCAGCACATGATCAGTATCCGCAGTGAAGGATCAAGGACACACTGCTTTCATAATTTCTTTGCTCCTGCTTGGTCACTCGGTTAGTTGCCCGTCTGCTTTCTTGGCTTTCACCTGCACCGCGCACGCGCGCGTGACTGGAAGTAGCCACGCCTGCTTGCTCGTACACCGTGGCCTCAGCAGCCTCGTTCGCTCGCACCGTAGCTATCGAACGTGCTCTTTTCCTCGGGCTTTTTGCACGGTCCTTGGGTTCTCGCATGCGTGCGTGCGCTTTCGTAAGTTAGGCAGGTGCTGGTGACAATACCTACGTACCTTGTTCTTGTTGAGTTGGTGTCGGCCGGTCATTCATGGGAGTTGTTCGCCTGTTGTGGCCTTCTGATATTTCAGGCATTGCCCACGGCTAGGGAGCTAGTACACAAAATATCTGATCCTTCATGATGCTAAAGTGCTCACGGAAATCATCGTGAATTGATCCGTGGAGGATCTCCCCGATGGATCCGATATTCTAGCATTAGAGCTTAAAAATAAGCTGAACCAAGATGTGTGCATTGCATTCATGTATAGAAAATTCGAATAATTTTCGTGCTTTTAAGCAAAACTTGTCAAAGTGATTAAAACTTCTCTTAACTTAGTGGAACTGAAGTAGATCATCAAGTTAACTGCGATAAGTTTCGCTAAAACCTTATTTTGAGTAAATATGATTTGATCTAAAGATAGATCAAATGTAATAAAAACTAGACCACAACACATTGCCTAATGATTAATATCATATCCTTAAGATATCATATCATAGTATTCGTTACAACAACTCATGAATACCAAGTTAAGAATATAACTCAAGTAACAAGAATTTAATAACTAAATATTGACCTATCTTACTCTTATATATTCCTACCATGAGCATCATGGTAGTTCTTAAATATTTATTCATTAGTACCTATTGAGTAGGAAGGAAAACAAGTCAAGACCATTCACTATATATCTTTCTTTCCATACCAATCCTTATCATTTCTGTTGAATCACATTCTAATATCTGTTGAATATCAATGTTGAGTAATCAACTATTGATCTATCAATTATTGATCTATCAACTCTTGTTCTTGTCATAGCATTCACTTTAAATCCTTTAGAGAAAGATGTAAGAAGAGGTAAGTAGAAATGCTAGTTTTAGATATCATCATATGAGTGTTTGAAGAGAATCAATTCAAGAAGATAGTTGGTGGAGTTAACTCACTCCTCAATAGAAAGAAGAGTTATCTGAAATAAAGATATATGTTGGTAACAAGTGGGTTATAAGGATGAAGTTTGGAGATATTTACTAAGGAGTAATCTTATTGGATCAAGTAGGCATAGACAATGGATAACATCTCTCAGTCCAATAGAGATACTAAGAAGATAATTATAATACAAATATAATGTTGTATTGATGAAATCTCTGATTAGCCAGTTGGAAACCTAAGCCAGAAATAATCAAAGGATTATAATGACCATGCTTAAGTCACTAAGAGTGATTGAATGTATGATGTATAAGTGACATTGGTGGACAGAACATGATTAAACCCTAGTATAGATATGATATCCTAGGTGAATCATGACAAGTCACACTAATATAATGTGAAGTTGGAATATAAGATTCTGGAGATAAGTAGAGATAAGATAGTATGACTAAGATGATGCTAGAGCAACATTGAGTTATTGAAGTAGTAATATTCCTCTTAAAGGATAGTAAGCACTTGAGGAAAGTATAATATGATATATACATATATTGGAGTAATATTAGTGATAAATAATAAAGGAAGAGTATGAATAGAGTTAATAGTAACCACTTGTTGGATTGGAGATTATAATTAGTAGAGTAGTTTGATATAACCAAGTGTAGATATGAGAAGATTGTGAAAAGCTTCAGTGACAAGCTTCTGAGATTTATAAGTGAGATTACAAAGTAATTTGTTAAGTAAGAGAGTAAACATTCAAGTGGACTTGGATTTATAATAAATAAATTAAGTATTCTAGATATGAGAATTATCTCTATGAGGAGATCATAAAGAGCTTTAGTGTCAAGCTCACTGGATTTCAAATGGATTTAGAAGGAGAAAGTATTGGTAAGAATATACTTGTGAAGTAGTAGTATATCTAGGTGACGAGGGTTCGACTTGTCAATGCCCATGGTTATGGACTTGAGTTTTGGAGAAGATGGGGATGCTGAAAGTCGCGAGACGGTTAATAGGCAAGCAACAAGGAGACACGAGGTTTACCCAAGTTCAGGCCCCCGAAGGGCCTTGTCTGCTCTTGATTACGGCGGAACCGAAGGTTATAGAGGGTGCGCAGATGCAATCCGGCGTAAGGTGTGTGTATGAGTTGGGAGAGAGCCTCCTCGCCGTACCCTCCTGGCCCTTATATAGATAGACCAGGTCCCGGGGTAGGTCGAGTTGGTTACAAGCTAGGGTTGAACCCTTTAAAATTATATCTACAACTAGTCGTGTCCTTCAAGAAATCGAACTTGTAATGGCTTGGGCCACCCTGAATCTTCATAGACAGCAAGTCTTCACATGGGCTTTTTCTGGGCTGGACCGGGTATACCAATGTGAGGCACCCGTAGGGTATATCCATGTCAGTAGCTCTCGAGTGTTGAGTCGAATCATATATTCGACTAGAGACTATAATCTTTCGGGTGCTTCTCATTCGAATTTGTATTTTTGAATAAACATGTCAGTTCATAGGGATTATTGATATGTGTGCCTGACTCATCCGACGAATCAGGGTCAGTTAACTGTTATTTGACAAAACAAAACAATCTTCTTCAGACTCGAGTCCCCAGAGTCGAATCTCAAACAATGTTGGTGTAATTCGAGTTAAGCCGTTAAGGTCTTATAGCCATCGAATTCCAGTGTTCGTCCTCCCAGTTCAGCACGATGGGCTTCACTTAGGTCACAGCCCATTCGATGGTCATCACAACGTCTTGTGGCCGAAATGGTACTTGCACGATCGGCCTAGTCTGGGCGATCCCAATTCAGCACGATATATCAGGCGAAGTACGCGGCGGCGCCTGTACACATCGGCGACATTTCTACTCGTTCTCAAGCATGTGCAGAATACGTGCACCCATTGCGATGGCGTCACCCGCTAGGTCACTCTAGCTACTATTGTACGCACGAAGCAATCACGGGGTCTGCATTTCCCTGTACGTCTCGCACGTGCTCCTATCAGGATCAGAGCTGCATCTCACGGAGGCTCATCCACGGTACCATAGACAGGTCCTCGTCGGAGTGCGTACGGGTGGGTTGTCACGTCTATCTCTGACTAGTGAACAGTACCGGAGACAAGGAAATCTGAGGAACGAAGACAATCCTGTGGCGGCGCGCGGCCAGGCGGATACTGCCTGCCCGAGATAGATAACTTCCTCGGCGATTGACGGTTGGACACTTCGACGACCGCTAGTGAAAGAGACCCAAGTGGCTCAGGGCATCTTCACCGCAGCGATCCAAACAGTCTGCGCGTGTCTGAAACTGTTTGTGCGAACGTACGATGCGTGCGCGGCGTCTCAACGGGGTGACCCATCCGGCGAAATGCGTCCGACTTAACCTATCCATATATCTAATCTGGAACTCGGTTGCGTCGGTCCGACAGCGTGTACGTTGTTTCCGCGCGCGCTACTGGTCCACCCGTCAGCCACCTTGATTTTGATTTTAGACGAGGTCAGCGGCATCGATTCAGACGCACGCAGCAGCACCGATTCAGAGGCGAAACACTGACCGATGGCAGCATGCGCCATCAATGGTGACACGACGACACGCTCTCCACTGTCGCTGCAGGCGCCGCCCGACACCTGTCCTACTGACTAGACACTTTAATGCCCCTCTTTGGCCTCTGCGCCGGTATTCGATGCCAGCCCTTTTTAACCGGCCACCCGCGACCATCTTCTCCCACACGGAACACCATCCCTCTCCTTCCCCTTTTCCTTCTCCACTGCTTGTAGCTAGCCATGGTCAGCGGCGCTGGATCAAGGGAAGGCCGTGGCGGTCGTGGACGCCGAGGGAGGCGTGGAGGACGCGACCAATTCACCGCGCCACCACGCTCTCCCTCAACGCCGTCGTCGCCCGAAATTTCGACCCAGGCACCCAGTTCGCCGTGCATCCACCTCGGCATGCCGCTTGACAGGCTGCTCCTGCCCCGCGGGTTCGTGACGCTGATCGGCGACGAGCCGCCCCTGCTTACCATGTTGCGGGCAAATGGCTTCAGGACAGGCAGGTACCCAGTCGACCTGCAGTCCGACCACCTCGGCCAGATGTACCTCGGCAACGGCTGGGAGCGCTTCGTCCGCTAGCACCAGATCGAAGTGGGTAACATGGTCGTCTTCAAGTACAACGGCGAAGGAAAGTTTGGCGTCAGCCTCTTCGACCACACCATGTGCCGCCGCTGCTACCACCCCGACTCCTCCTCCGACTCCGATGAGTAGGCTAGGTTGTGCGCGCGCCATGTATGATGTATGAATGTAGGCATTGTCCATTTAAAATGAAAAATCTTTATTGAAGCCTTAAATCATCGTTACACTCACGCCACACAATTTAAGACTACGCGCGGCCGCCGGCGCTAGGCGGCGGCTGCGGCGGGTCAGATACACCATTCTCCATTGAGAGAATTGATGAGCACTCGTTGGGTCTGCATCTCCTCTTCAGCTCGGGCAAGGCGGGCACGCAGGAAAGCGTCGTCAGGATTGGCCCGTACCGCTTTCTGAAGGTTGCCACGCACCAATCTGATCTGGTCCGATCGCCGGTATTCCGGCAGAAAGACGCGTTCCGCCACCGCCGTCGTGAAAGGCTCACCGGTGGTCACGTGATGGCTGTAGGATGGGCGAACCGGCGGTGTGCCCGTCCTATAAATCTGCGTGCGCCCCGAAATCGGAGGAGGCAACACGCCCGGCAACTCCGGCGGAATCGGCCACCACGACGACAGCGGCCGCTCGGGCATCCCTTCTCTGTCGGCATCGGGGTTGCCACGGAGCTCGCCGTGTCGACGCCGACGGCCAAGCATGGTGGTTTTTTGTGTTGTGGGTTGTGCCGGTATGGTCAAAGATAGCTTGGCGACCTTCCCTTTTATGGCCACACCTGGACGCGGCGGGAAACACCGAGAACTCGCGGGAAGCGACGGTGACGATGTTTGATCTCGTCAATGCCCATTGTTATGGACTTGGGTTTTGGAGAAGATGGGGATGCTAGAGATTGCGGAACGGTTAATAGACAAGCAACCAGGGGACACGAGATTTACCCAGGTTTAGGCCCCCGGGGGAAAACCCTACTCCTACTTGTCTGCTCTTGATTACGGCGGAACCGAAAGTTATAGGGGTGCACAGATGCAATCTGGTGTGGAGGTTGTATGAAAGGCGAGAGAGCCTCCTCGTCGTGTCCTCCTAGCCTTTATATAGAGATAGGCAGGTCTCGGGCATAGATCGAGTCGGTTACAAGTTTAGGGTTTGCCGCTTTGAATATTATATCTTTTCTAGTCTTGCTCTCAAAGGATCCGAAGGCATCATGGGCCCAGGCCACCCGAAAGTCTTCATGGGCTGGCGCATATTCTTGTGGGCCTTCCTTGGGCTGGACCAGGTATGCTAAGGTCGTGTACCGGTAGGATATAACCATGTCAGTAGCCCCCGAGTGTTCAGTCGAATCGTAGATCCGGCTGAGGACTCTTCAATCTTTCGGGTGCAGCTATCTCTGTTTGCTAGAGAATGATTTGAGTGTGTAGGGATTGTTGATGTGTGTCCCTGACTCTCCCGAGGGATCAGGGTCAGTTAACTATCTTAGGACAAAACAACACGATCTTCTTCAGATTCAAGTCCCTCGACTCAAACCCGGAACATATGCTGGCGTAATTCGACTTAGGCCGCTGAGGACTTATAGGAGGGGAATCCCAGTAAATTTTGAATGATGTACCCAACGCGTCCGTCGGGATTTTTCATCGCGCCTGCTGGCACGGATTTTTTACTAGCAGAGCGCAGTCGTGTGCGTTGCCAGGCCATCAGATGATATCTGTAGGTCTTATCTTTGTGTCGCAGACACAACATCTGAACGTTTATCACCGCGGAGGTGTTTCGAGTGTCCAAGGAGGATGTTGCTCACTTAGCGTTAATTGGGATGGAGTTGCCAAAAAGTTTTTGCATGCTGATCCGAAGGATCCCAGTCGAAGAATTCATAGGGTGCGCGACCAGCGCTCCCTATGGGAGTAGCCCCCGAGTGTCTGTTCGAGTCGTAGACTCGAGCGGAGACTTTATTTTAGCTGTTGGTTACTTCAGGTCCGTAGGACACAATTTTTTTTGGATGCTTGAATCAGTCCTCCCTATGGGAGTAGCCCCCGAGTCCGTAGTGGAGTCGTAGATTCGACGTAGGACTCGCAGAAATAATTCAGTGGTGTAGTACCTTAATCATACTTCGGGTGCGCGGCCAGCACTCCTGATAGGAGTAGCCCCCCGAGTAGTTACTCGAATCGTAGATTCGGGTGAATACTTTAGCTGTGTAGCCGAAGATTTATGATCGTTGCTAGTATAGCCTTGATGACGTCAGTGCTGACGATCGGTGACCTCAAGCGTCTGCGGCGCCAGAGGTGACGTGACTGGACGAACGTGGGTCCCACCTTATGACTTTGAATTGACTGGTCACGCGCGGTGTGGAGATAATTACGGCATCGCCTCGGTTTCCGTGCGTAGTGGACGGTGTGTGAGCGACGGTTCGCTGTTGTGCTGACACGTGGATGGTTGGATTTTGATGTTGTCTCTAGGGCTTCCCGATGAATGGTCCTTGTTCGTCGTCTTCCTCCTTATAATCTGTGAGGGAAAAGTTTGTTTGTTTTCACCACAGCCATTTGCCTTTCACCGCTTGTCGATGTTGAAGTGGATGGTACATGGGCCCGACAATTTATCGTATGCCGAGGGCTCGTCATCGCGGTTGTGGCGTTGCCACGATTGCGCTGGGCGTCCTCCATCGCGGAAGTTGTTTCCGTGGTATCCACCGCTGTTGCGGTTGCCCTCATTGCGACGGTCGGCTTAGCCAGCCGCGACCATGTCGGGTCCGTTGCGATCGTCGTAGAGGCGCGATCTTCGTTTGCTACGGCGCTCGCGTCGGCGACCGTAGTCATCTTCCTCCTCTGAGTGTGCTCGGTGGACGGAGTCCTCACCATCTGCCCACCTCTTGGCGATGTCCATGAGGTGGTCGAGTGTCTTGGGCTTGACTCGCTCAAGTTCTTCCTTGAAGTCCTGGCGTTTGACATCATCCTTGAAGGCGTCGATCGCTCTTTCCTCAGAGATGTGTGATGTGGAGTTCTTGGTGTTGGACCAGCGTAGTATGTACGAGCAAATGGATTCGCCCGTTCGTTGGGTGCAGGCCCGCAACTCCTCGATCGAGGCTGGCCTCTTGCTGGTACCCTTGAAGTTTCGGATGAAACTATACGCCAATTCCTCCTAGCTTCGGATGGATCCCGAGGATAGGCTGCTGAGCCAGATCCGTGCGACCCTGTCAGCTGCAGCTGAAGGCATTGTAGGGCGGTGTTTTTGTTTCCGCCGTGCATCTTGACGGACAACAGGTGGTCTCCGATCCATGCCTTAGGGTCCTGTGTGCCGTCGAACTTCGGAGTATCCGAAGGAAGCTTGAAGTTCCGCGGCATCCGCGTCCGCCGAACGGATCTGCTGAAGCATCGGGCTCCACACAGTTCTCCTTCATCGTCGTCCTCTTCGGATTCGGATGAGCATACGCGCTTGGCGCGTGTCTTGTCGATCTTGCGTTGAGTGAGCTTGCTTCGAGCGTCGTAGTCGCGGCTGCAACGCCGTGAGCTCTTGTGCCGTCGAGGCAGGTCATGTTCTTCTTCATCGGATGAGGGTGTAGGACTGCGGTTGAACCTGCCGCAGCCTTCTTCTTCAGCTCCTCAGGAACTTCTCCGTGGAGCGCAGCTCCAACGAGTCCAAGTCCGGCTAATGCGGAATTGTGCATGGCCCTCTTCGGGTCCCCCACCGGAGGTGGATGGGATGCGAGGTATGTGTTGGCTGCCATGATCGCAGCTTGCGGCGTCTTCAGGATGACATTGCCGTTGGCATCCATCTCCATGAAGGATGTGTTGAGGGTTCGGGTCGCCTCACGACATGCGGTGGGGTTCATGTTCTCTACGCGAGAACGATGCTTGTTGGCGTTGCTGCTATGCGAGCTAGAGCCGCCGATGGCGGAGAGCGCAGCTTGCTACGCGCTAGACTTCGAGGCCGCTTGCTTGCGTTTGTCAAGCACCTCTTGCATCTTCACCTGCTTTTTGTGCTCTTCGATGAAGAGCAGATGGTATGCCATCAGTAGGTCCCGTGAGGCACCACAGGCAGGATCTTGTTGCCCGCTACGGCTTCGCGAGCTTGGTTCCATCCTTCCTTGCTGAGGTGGATTACCCGACTAGCGTTGGTGTCGTCCTCATTGGGTGGGGGGGATGATCGTCTCCCGTTTTCCCCATTTCTACCCTACGGGTTGGGTGGCGGGTTGGGTGCGTGCTGGTCCACGTCGCTCTGGATGACCACGATGCATTGGTAGCGTCCGTAGGGTGGATCGCTGCTGCCGCAACTTTCAGATCCGGAATCGTAGGTCCCTTCATCCGACGGCGGATCGCACAGATCTGAGTTGCAGCTGCTGCTGTTATATGACTCATCTGTCGATGGTGATGTGCGTAGCACGGGATGCGGGGCCCACGAGGCAGGCCTAATCGATGGCATGGGCACCCGCTCTGGGAGGCGTAGAGTGCCGGTCTGCCCCACCTGGAAGCAGAAGCTCCCAAACAGGATCTCGAGCCCGTCGCCAACGGGCTCGGAGTCCTTCAGGGTGGCTGGAGAGTAGGCGGTGAAGTTGAAAGTGCCAAAGAGGAGATGGCTCTCCGTCGTTGAGGAGTTGTAGATCGCTTTGGTCGGGACCGTCAGGATCGCACAATCAGCGTCCCCAGATCCCACGGATGGCGCCAATTGACGAGGTTTGATCTCGTCAATGCCCATTGTTATGGACTTGGGTTTTGGAGAAGATGGGGATGCTGGAGATCACGGAACGGTTAACAGACTAGAAACCAGGGGACACGAGATTTACCCAGGTTCAGGCCCCCGGAGGGAAAACCCTACTCCTACTTGTCTGTCCTTGATTACGGCGGAACCGAAAGTTACAGGGGTGCGCAGATGCAATCTGGCGTAAAGGTGTTTATAAAAGGTGAGAGAGCCTTCTCGTCGTGCCCTCCTAGCATTTATATAGAGATAGGCAGGTTCCGGGCATAGATCGAGTCGGTTACAAGTTTAGGGTTTGCCCCTTTGAATATTCTATGTTTTCTAGTCTTGCTATCCAAGGATCCGAAGGCGTCATGAGTCCAGGCCACCCGAAAGTCTTCATAGGTTGGCGCATATTCTTGTGGGCCTTTCTTGGGCTGGACCAGGTATGCTAAGGTCGTGTATCCGTAGGGTATAACCATGTCAGACGGGAAAAAAATACGGGAGACGGCGAAAAGAGACTGAAAATACGTCGGCGTTGCCGAAAGCCCAGCGCGGATAAATGGATCGCGCCGCTGTACGCGGATGGCCGAACAAGCCAAACCCCTACCCGTACTAACCGCGGCCCGACATAAACAGACATAAATGGACTATTTGAGGTGACCGTTTGGGTCGGGCGGGGAGACTCCCTAAGTTGCGCTAGCGCCGCGCAAGTTGCACGAGTGATCGCGACGAGCCATGCCGCAGCACATGACGGTATCATCCGTTCCCAGTATCAACGATACGCTGTTTTCCTAAATTTCTTTGCTCTGCTTCGTGCGTGCGTTTCGTAATAAGTTAGGCAGGTGCTAGTGACAATAGGTAACCTTGTTGGGTTGGTGTCGGCCGGTCATTCATGGGAGTTTTTCGCCTGTTGCGGCCTTCGATCTGATATTTCAGGCATTGCCCACGGCTACAGTGTATATCCGATCCTTCACAATGCTAAAGTGCTCATGGAATCATCATGATTTGACCCGTGTATCGGAGAATCTCCCCAATGGATCCGATGTTCATGTTGCTTTTGAGACCGTTCAACGCTGACTTGACATAACTAACATGTTAGCCCATCTATGTGCATGCGTCTCAATGGCAGGTCTCTCAGCCGTGGGTAGAGATACAATGCAGGCCACATTTCCTAGCCGTTGATCTCTACCCATGGATCAGCTTATTGCCGGCTTGCCGTGGCCAGTGATCGATAATCCGAACATAGTGGCACCAAACGCGAAGCGGGTCTCTCCTGGCGCATGTCAACAGAGGCTACGGATGCTTAGATTTAAGTACGTCTGCCACTTCTCTTCAAGATTTCAAAACATAGAGATATAGATAATGCATATAAACTTGGATGGCATGGCGTTTTGAATCCTACATGAGTTAAAAACACGGATTGGATTGTTCGCAAAAAAAAAACACGGATTGGATGTATGCCATGGTTGTCATCGAAACAAAGGACATTCTATATGATGTTGGACTCAAGAAACAATTCCTGCAAAATTGCATGCAAAATATTATTATTTTAATCCTGCAAAACATATAATCTTCGCAAGGACAAAAATCCAAAGGAATAGAATTATCTAAAATTCCTATGAATTTTATTTGAACCAAAGAAGTCCTTCAAGTTTCTGACAATATTTTTTTCCCCGTGGAACAATCCATTCTTTTGGTGTAAACACAAAAATCATGCGAACACAATCACATGAATCGAAGAGTCTATGTTGCTTGATGGGGTGACTTACACTAACCTTCATTTCTACAAAGTTAAGATCTTCTATGTTGCCGTTGACAAGATATGTGTTGAGATGGATCATCGCTGTTGTAAAGCTTCTATGGAGGTATTAGAGAGCTTCTCATGACTTAGTCAGAAAAATCTTTCTCATTGTTTGATGTGGACAAGCTTGCTCGCTTGTCTTCAATTTATCATGCAGATTTCTTTAATGGTGACCGTGCAACCATAAGAGGACAAATTGAGAATTATATTCACCATGTGATAATCCAAGCCTCTTTTTTTACTTGCACAAACCTTGAAAGTTTGGGTACAAAGATGGTTGAAACAGGAAAGCATTTGGTCTTCCTATTTGGTCTTAATATTAACAGTGTCAACCGCATCAGTTGGGAGGGCTTTTTTGGCAATTAAGATCATCAAGTCTAAATTGCATAAACAAGCTCAAGAATGAATGGTTCAATGACTTGATGATATATTACACCGAGCGGAAGATATTTAGACAACTTGATAGCGGTATTATTGTTCAACAATTTCAAGCCATGAGTAGGAGGAGGAAATTTTTGCCTCCTAGTCCTAGGGCTAATTAGCACATCCTTGATAATATATTCGTATATTTGTTTGTCTCATGAATTAGGAATTTAGGATGAATATATTTTGAAGGCATGTTCATATGATTTACTAACTCATCTTTCTTTTTTATTATGTAGATCTTGTTGTGTGTGCATTTGGACATTTCAACACTAGTCATCGATCATCTGAGTTTTATTAGTCTTATGGAAGTCTTTTGTAAGTCCTATCTTATCTAATATTAACATTTATACCCATTTGAATGTGTTGTAGTGTGAACATTCAAATATGTTGTCAACGACTAATGCATTTTATTTGTGTATCCGCACTAAAACTATTGTGAAAAAAAAAATTTGCTCTATATGATACTTATACTTGTCTAAGATTTTTTCTTGAGACCGAGATTTTTTTAGTTTCCTTGTGTTGTGCCCAGGCTTCGGCAAATTTTCGGGTCTTCCTCTGGACGTGGTGTCTCATATCCCAATTTTAGCACGTTGTCTCCTATCCCAGCGGCCCCTACATGCATTCATGTGTGTCATTTCTACTCGTTCTCAGGCGTATGCAGAATACGTGCATCCTACGATAGAATGACCTTTTTTTTTGAAGTGGTAGAGCTTCCCTGTGGTCAAGGGGCAATTGCCCTCCCCCAACTCACAAAATCTCCTTAAAGATATCTTTAATATTTATGCTAAAATTTTAAACTTACTCAAATTTTAAGGATTTTTCTTGTATGTGTTCCTAAGAGAAGTATTTGTCCTGATGTTTCGAGGTCTCAAAAAAGGGCATGCAAACAGGTAGACCCATATCATCTTGATTTGGTTGAGATTAGATTTTTAAAATTATTCTACATTGTTCGAATTCCAGAGTATAGAACTAATATGGATACATGAATAATTCGGAGACTGGATCCCTACCTCATGGGGTTCCAGGGTGAGCACAATAATGCTAGAGTTATGAAAACTAGCTAAGACAAAATCATAAAAACCACCAGTAACCTTCCACACCAAGCTAAACCGTGTCTATAATTTTTATTCGTAAAAGATTATTTAAGCATAGCATTACTCATAGCGAGTGCCCCTCTGTCCCACCCCGTTTGCCAGATAGTCATGGAGTCCATCCGTAGACAAGAACATACAGTGAGACAAGTCGCAATTAATGGAGTACATACCAGTTGTTATGTCTGTCTCTGACCGGTAAACATACCGAAAACATGAAAACCCGTTGGGCCATGTTTCTCCATATAAATTCTTGTGTCACATGTGCATGTGCTTGTTGTTTTATTTGTTGAAAATATAAGCAATAATCCATATGATTTAATCCGAATAATAAACTGATAAAGTATGATCATACAAACGGTATTAAAACCAATTATGCAGATCAACAAAGTAGATGAACATATTACATCTATAGGAGATAAACCTATCACCTCCCTCAAATCCTCGAGTAGTTTTGTCCTTTGCTCTCGCCTTCTCTTCCACATGAAGAGACCCAATGAGATCCGTAACGAAAAACTCTTGTCTCTTATGTTTCAGAGAAGTAACAAAGTTCCTCCACGAGGGAGGAAGCTTGGCAATAATGCCACCGGCCACAAATTTGTCCGGTAAGAAACACTTGAACTGCTCAAGTTCTTTGGCAAGTGATTGTTGATGACCCACAAGTGTAGGGGATCGCAACAGTCTTCACGGGTAGTATTACCCAATTTATTGATTCGACACAAGGGGAGCCAAAGAATACTTTCAAGCCTTAACAACTGAGTTGTCAGTTCAGCTACACCTGGAAATAGTTCTTGCTCACAGAAGTTTATCAGTAGTAACAGTTTGTAGTAGCAACAACAAAGCAACAACAGTAGTAACAGCAACAGTGAAACAGTAGCAATAGTAACAATAACAGTGGGATTCAAGTGCGGTAGGCATAGGGATGGATGGACGGGCGTTGCATGGACAAGTCTAAACATGTAACTTCAAGATCTAGAGCATTGCAGATAAATAATAACAAGCATCCAAGTACTAAACAATCCTAGGCATGTGCTCCAAATATAGTCATACATGATCGCAATGAGAACTTGCACAACATTTTCTATCCAGCCAGCCCGTGGCAGCGGAGCCTCTAGGTAACTACTGACAATTAAGATGCTCCTTTTAATAAAGCACCGGAGCAAAGCATTAACACTCCGTGAGCACATGTGATCCTCACACCATAGCCATCCCCTCCGGCTGTTCCAATTATTGTCACTTTGGGGCCTTTGGATCCGGACAATGATATGTGTACACAACTTGCAGATAAGATCACAAACAATACTATCATAATGATTCAATAATAAGTTCAGATCTGAGATCATGGCACTCGGGCCGTAGTGACAAACATTAAGCACAACAAGTTGCAACAAAGTCAAATAGCACTAATAAAGATACTAGGCACTATGCCCTAACAGATCTTATTCGATTACATGATAGAACTCATCCAATCCCTACCATCCCCAAGCCTACAACGGGGGATTACTCACTCATGTATGAGGGAAACATCGGTGGTTGATGGAGATGCGTTGGTGATGACGATGGAGATGATCCTCTCCAAATTCCCCGTCCCGGCAGGGTGCCAGAACGGGGTTTCTGAATCCGAATCTTGGTTTCTAGTGGCGGCGGAGGAGCAGAACTCTTTCTAGAAAACTATCGAACCCCCCTCGATTTTTAGGTCGAAAGGCAACTTATAAGCGCAGGGGGAGCCCGAGGGGTGCCTGGGATGGCTGCACCTCCTCTAGGCGCGGGGTCAGGTGGGCCCGCGCCTGGGGTGGGTGTGGGCTCCCTAGGCCTCCTCTTTGTCTCCCCTTCTAGCTCTGTGGATCTTCTGGTGAAAAATAGTTTTTGGCATATTTTCCGAGATTTTTCCTGATAGTTGATTTTCTGCATAAAAACAAGACACCAAGGTAATTCTGCTGAAAACAGCGTCAGTCCGTGTTAGTTGTATCCAAATCACACAAGTTTAGAGGAGAAACAATAGCAAAGTGTTCGAGAAAGTAGATACGTTTTGGACGTATCAACTCCCCCAAGCTTAGCTTATTGCTTGTCCTCAAGCAATTCAGTTGAAAACTGAGTACGATAAAAGAACTTTCACGAACACATTTGCTTCATATGATGTATATATTCTCAGCACATGAGTATATGCTTAGATAATTCATAATAAGAAGTATGCAACTAAATCTACTCAATAGTCATTGCAAGCTATGAAGAGAAACCAACTCAATAATAATAAGTAGTATGAAACATAAACATAAGCAACATTGCAATGCTCATAGTAAGGTATGATAGAGTGGTATCTCGCTTGCCTTTGTTTGAAGAGCACAATATGAATGCCAAGGCACCTCTGAAACAACATGTGTGCCCCATGTGTGGTTTTGGTAATTAATGACAATGTTTTATGGACTTATGTTTGCATTGAGTTTTACTTGTAGGATTTGTCCATAGACAATGCTTGAACCATATGGTGGCTTCAAGGTTGGAATAAGAATAAAGTGAAGAAGATCAAGTGTTGATCAAGGTTTCATAAGATGATCTCAAGTGTATCGTGCCATCCTTATGGTGATCATGGATATGTGAAGATATGCCTAAAAGAGAGGCTCTTCCATAGTGGAGTATGGGGAGCATCTTCGCCAAGCTAGTGCAATCAAGAAAGGTGCTCCATCCCGAGGTGTGGAATATACAAGGCAAAGGTTTGATATTGATAGGGTTTCTTTCTAACTGGTCTCGTGGTGTTAGTTGGAAAAACCGATTTATAGGATAGATAACCGTACTATCAAGAGGGGCTCTCAAGTGAGTAACTTGATCATATCCCCCGGTGAGAGCTCAAACCTTTGCATACTTGGCATCATATTTCTTGGTTCTTATCCATGAGAGGATTTAGATATTGTGGCAATCTCTATGACAAGCTTAAGTTCATCGAAAACGGATTTCATATGCATTCTCTATTGTGTTTTCGATATTGGAGGTTTTACCGGTTTGTCTTTTATAGATAGGTTAAACCTTTCATCATTTGGTTTTATCTTCCATTGATGTACTATGATGGTTCCCTGCATGATCTTTTAGAGCTCGTTACTATCTTCGAAACGAGCCCAAGATCATCAAAATCGGAGTCCGTATGAAAAAGTTATGATAGTTTCAGTTTTGCTGTTCCTGCCAGTTTTCAGGGGGGCGGATTATCCGGCCCAATTTTTGGAAAACGGCTAAGGACTTTGAGGCGTGGCTCCCAGTAATGGGGGCGGATTTTCTGGCCCTTCGGGGGCGGATTATCCGCCCCAAATATCTGCCCCTATACTGAGGCTCGCGCCGCTAAGTCCTTAGCCATTTTTTTGGCCCGGAGAACCCGGAATATCCGGGGGAGGGGCGGATTATCCGGCCTGGAAGGTCCCAAACGGTCATATTTCGTTGGGGAGGGGTATAAATAGACCCCTTCTTCCTCCTTAGGCTGGCGGCTTGTATTCTCTCTCTCCTCCATTGTTTTGACCTTCAAGAGCTTGCAAATACTCTCAATTCCTCCCATATGTCTTGAATCTTTTTGGGGGATTTGAAAGGGGAGATTTAAATCTACAACTCCACCAATCCATCTCTCCTCTATGTGAGGGGAACATATTGGGATCTAGATCTTGGGGTTTCTTTTGTGGATTTCCTCGTGTGTTCTTCCTCTCTTATTCTCCCACTAGATTTTGTAGCTTTTGTGGAATTTGGGAGAGAAGGACTTGAGCACTTCTTGTGTTCTTTCCATTGCATTTGGTGCATTGGTTTGATTTCTCCTCGGAGGATTTGGTGAGTGAAAGTTGAGAAGCTTTTTACTCTTGGGTTCTTGGAACCCTAGACGGTTTGTTGGTGTTGCAGGTTGTGGCCTTGGTGGCATTTGTTGGGAGCCTCCGATTAAGTTGTGGAGAAGTGCCCCAACCTTGTGAGAGGTTCCGGTTGCCACCGACAAGTGCACCGATAGTGGAAGTGTGGATCGATCCCGTTGGGGTGAGATTCACTGGAGAATAAGGGAGGCCTTTTATGGCGTAGGTGGTTTGATACCACCCCCTCTCCAACGAGACGTACTCTCTTTATGGGAGGAACTCGGTAATAAATCATCATCTCCGCGTGCCTCGGTTATCTCTATACCCTAGCTATTTACTTATGCACTTTACTTTGTGATAGCCTTTGTGCTTGAATTATTATATCTAGCTATCACATAGTTGCTTGTTTTGCTTAGCATAAGTTGTTGGTGCACATAGGTGAACCGTAGTTTATATAGGTTTTGTGCTTGACAAAGTAAACGCTAGTTTTATTCCGCCTTTGTTAAGCCCATCTCGTAAAAGTTTTAAACCGCCTATTCACCCCCTCTAGGCGGCATCTGTATCCTTTTCAACCTCTGAAGTTCAAGTGAAGACTAGAGGTAAAGATATCAGAGATACAAGCATCAAAGTCATGACATAATTAACCAAGTTTTGGAACAAACACAAGAATGACAACTATGCTTTCAAGAAGGTGCTCATAGAATAAGTGGTGACTCAACAAAATTGTGAAAACGGTTTTGTGAAGGTTTGAAAGGCTTCCCAATGCTGAAAGGAAGGTACTCGTTAGCTTTGAGCTGTCATTTCCCCTATCATAGGCATCTTCATGTGGTTAAGGTGAAAGTGAGGTCCACTCTGAATCATATGCTTGATAGACCATAGGCTGAAAATCCCAAGTCCCTTGAGTATGAGGGCCGCTCCGCATGCTACTCAACTTTGCTCACCTGAAAGTTCTTGTCATTGTAAATACATGCATATTATCGAGAACCGCCAACGGGGTACCCCTTGCATATGGTACATGAGCTTTCCCATAACCAAAATGACAAGGCAAACAGACAATGATCATCTCAGCAATCTTTTTATTTACCATATGCATAGCTTTTTTATTGAGGATGCTTCATAGATGCTCATTATAGTGATGTTGCAAGTTTCCACCATGATTAGGCATGGCTTAGGCTAGCGGTCCAGGCGTTTCTCTAACATAATGTATAAACTCCATGAACTCACAACCTCCCGTTTTATTCAAATCGTCGACATCTGTAAACAAAATAGAAAAGTATCAAATGGATGAGATATCCAACAGGTGTTGAAAGAGTTCCCCGTGACAGCACGGTTCTGCTGACTCCCAGCATATAATAAGCAAGCATATAACTTTCATGGACTAGTCACAATGGTTCAAGATTATTAAGCGCAAGGAATAAAGTGTGCCATCAAGTTTGTGAGAGCTTTACTAACTAACTTTCTCAAAATAGACAAACATTTTATTTTGGAAGAAAACACGGCATATAGAATATAGGCTGAAGTAGCAAATGATGCTAATAGGTAGGTATGGTGGACACAGCTGGCAATATTGGTTTTGAGGAGTTGGAAGCACAGGTAGAGCACATACTCAGTGCAAGTGAAGGCTAGCAATAGAGAGGGAGCGACAAACGAGAGAGCAATAGCTGTCATAATCATGCTGGCAACAAAACATGACTAATTATGGCATGAAAGTGATACAAGAACTCTGAGGCAAAATAAATCATCGAGGCTTACTGACTATTGATTAGTCATATGCATGCGCAAACATGTGCCAAGTTGATTCACATGAACAGTCAGAGGAGGATACCAAAATGTCATACAAAAGTATGAATAAAACAATGCAAGCAAACATTCATATGACATGCTACAAACTATTAGCAAGCTGGAGATAATTATAGACAAGCAAGAACTACTAAGCATCCATAATGACATACACCTTACACAGACAGGCTAAGCATGCTCACAGTGATGAGTATATGTACAAAAATGAAAAACAAATAGATTTTGTTACCAGCCTCTTACCACACCTCGAGTTGTCTTAATCTTCATTATTGCCCTTCAATTTCCGTGACTTGAATAATTAACATGAAAACCAATATCCACTGAGGACGGCTGAACCCTGCAAAGAACTCACAAAACCAAAGAAGAACACAAAATATTTTTGGTGTTTTCGATTTTTTTAGAAATAAGCAAACAAAGAAAAACCAAACAAAAACCAAGCAACCCAACAAAGCAAAATCTTTTTGGATTTTTCTTTTAAGGCAAACCAAAGGAAAGAAACAAACCAAGAGAAACAACGAAAATATTTTTGGTATTTTTGTGTTTTTGAGAAAGAAGCAACAAGAACCAAAAAGAAAGTGAAACAATGGATATACAAAGAACCGACCGAACATGATATATATATATATATATATATATATATATATATATATGAGTGTGACGTCGGTATACCTCCCCCCAAGCTTAGGCTTTTGGCCTAAGTGGGGCTCAATCCCATGGTGCCCAAGTAGATGCACCTCCGTAGTATGTCGAGGAGGCTCCCTCGTCCTGGTACGAGCTCGAGGACTCCCCGGTATAGTGTACCGCGGGGTCATATGAGGGCGCTTCCTCCTGATAGCGCCTATGGAAGTTAAGAGAGCGCAGCGTGTCATCCATCTCCGCCTTAGAGCATGACCACGGTCCCTGAGAAATAATGAACAGTGGTTTGGGGTAGAGGGATCTCTCTCTCTCTTCCCCGTCAATAAACAACATTCTATAAACCAAGTTATCAAGAGTAGAGCTAGTGGTGACAAAGTGGTGCGCCTTCATGGCAGCAAGATCAAGCCTATGAGGAGCCAAAACTATATCATGTGGATCAACAACAATCTCCAAGGTAGAAGCAATACGAGTAGCAATAACTCCCCCATATAGCAGCTAAATGACGAGCAATGAGGGAACCAAGATTATACTTATCCTCACCGTTGAGCGCAGCAGCTAAGAAGGCCAATTGATAGTTGGAAATATTACTAGTGTTCTCCCTACCAAGAACACTGGTGGTAAAATAGTAGGAAAAGTACCTAATGGCTGGAAGTTGAATATTCTTTATCTTCCCTTGTTGAGCTCTGCGGTCATCATCATTGGTTATTCCTCGGTAAAGCTCCAACAAATCAGCTGGAAGAGCTGGAATCTTCTTTGATGACCCAGATGTACCAAGTCCCAGGGCCTTGCAAAATTTCTTCAAAGTCATAGAATGAGCCCTGTCATAAATTTTGAAAGACATAGAGGGCTTGAACATGTTGTTAGTAAAGGAGAAACTCTCCACAAATGTTTTAGTAAGCATAGAATATTGTGCACTCTCATCCTGTATGAAACTTGTTAGACCAACCCTCTGAATCAAAGTCATGAAATCATTAAGAATCCCAGCAGCTTGCAAGAAAGTTTGGCAAGGAAAGGTGGAGGGGTGCGCATCCCCTTCATCCCCCTCGTCACCAAATCGCGGAGTGATGAGATCCTCATTGTATGAGGGTCTAGTACTGGTAGATGACCTTGGAAGCCTTGTCCTTTTAGTTGCATAACTCTCAAATATATCACCAAATGTGTGGTGGTCCATGACTTCTCTTTGCTGAAATTTTTAGACAACCATCAAACCAAGTGATCTCTAAGTTGATAAATGATGAGCAACTACTATAGGAACTTGCTAGAGGACTACACATGCATCAAAACAAAGTTTCTAAGCATAGAACAAGCATGCAAGCTCAAACAACCTGTCACCTATAGCATAAAAATACTCAAGATACAATCTAGTATTCACAAATCTAATTGGACAAGTGGAGGAGGCACATACCAAGGAGCAAACCCTCCAAAAATCAGCACTTGAGATGCGTTGAACAAGGAGATCGAAAATCGCGAGCAAGAACAACAAGAACTCAAGCTTGAGCAAGTTTTCCGGTGTTTTTCGGGAGAGAGAAAGAAGCTGGCTTTGAGGAGGCAGCCTGGAGGGGCCCAGGTGGGCCAAACCCCCTAGGCGCCACCCCCTGGTAGGTCGCGCCTACCATGGGTGTGGTGGCCTGGGGTGGCCCCCTAGGTCACCTCTGGTGCCTCTCTGCCCCTTTTTCGAGGACAAATTTATTTTGAATTTTCTAGGATTTTTTGGGAAACTTTATTTTTGGCCAATTTTCAGGGTATGAAAATTGAATTTCTCGCAGAAACAGTTTTTTTCAGAAGAAGCAAAAGCAAACCAAAAGCCAAACTACATGAGCTCTAATAAACTCAAACAAGCAAACAACTAGCAAAACTAAAGTTAAAGCAAAGACTAGGAAGGATAAAAGTAAAAGAAAGCAAGTATAACCACAGTGGAAACATTGTTTTGTTCATTAAAATCCTTTTGTTAACAAGGTTGATCAAGTCTTGTTACCAAAACAATCTTATATGAAACAAAACTTTGCATTCCACAAGGTGATTATGTTACCTCATACTTGATAGCAATGGTCCCAATCATAATAGTTTCAAAAAAAATTTGTGGAATGGGACAATATATTTCTACAACCTTGATGCTCTCAATATTTTCAATGGAATTCAGGCAAAAGCTTTTAACAACCTTCTTGGGGAAGTAAACAATATGCTCTTTGTCATCCATATTGAATGTTACTTTGCCTTGATTACAATTAATGACAGCACCTGCAGTATTAAGAAAAGGTCTCCCAAGAATAATAGACATATTATCATCTTCAGGCATTTAAAGCACAACAAAATCAGTTAAAACCATGCAATTATGAGCAACTTGAACAGGAACATCCTCACATATACCAACAGGAATAGTAGTTGACTTATCAGCCATTTGCAAAAATATATCAGTTGGTATCAACTTTTCTAGATGGAGTCTCTTGTAGAGAGAAAAAGGCATAACACTAACTCCAGCTCCCAAATCACATAAAGCAGTTCTAACATAATTATTCTTAATGGAGCAAGGAATAGTTGGTATACCTGGATCACTAAGTTTCTTTGGAACCTTACCATTGAAGGAATAATTAGAAAGCAAAGTAGAAATCTCCTCATTAGGAATCTTCCTTTTATTAGAGACAATATCCTTCATATACTTTCAATAAGGAGGCAACTTAATAGCATTAGTCAAAGGAATTTGCAAAAATGAAGGCTTCATCCACTCACAAAACTTGTTGTAGTGTTCTTCCTCCTTTGACTTGTGTTTCTTACCTGGAAAAGGCATAGGTTTCTGCACCCAAGGTTCTCTCTCACTACCATGTTTCTTAGCAATAAAATCTTCCTTAGTGTACCTAGTGTTCTTAGTGTGCTTATCAGGTTCTTCCTCACCTCCTCCTTATCAGGAGCATCATTATTATTACCACTCTCAGTTTCAGCATCAGAGATGGATATACTATTAGGATCTACAGCAAGTTCAAGTTGTTCCTCAACTACTTTATGTTTCTTTTTATTTCTCTTACGAGGACTACCACTATCTTCACCTTGTTAGGAATCCTGCTCTATTCTTTTAGGGTGTCCTTCAGGATATAAAGGATCTTGAGTAGCTGCACCACTCCTAGTTCTAATTCCATAAGCATGTTTATTTCCTGAAGCATTAACTAGCATATCCTTTTGTACCTTAGCAAGTTGATCAAGTTGGGTTTGAACCATTTGAAAGTGTTTACAAAGCATTTTAATATCATTAGAAGTTCTTTCCACAATATCTTTCAACTCATGGATAGCTCTAGAGTTTTCCAAATAAATGATTATGAATTTGTTTATTAAAATTACCTTCTTTAACAATAAATGTGTCAAGTTCTTCTAAGCATTGATCAGGAGGCTTACCATAGGGAATATCACCTTCATTAAATTAGAGAGAGTGTACCTCAATAGTAGATGCGTGGGGAATTGGCTTACATAATTCTTCTATAGGAGGTAGATTCTTCACCTCCTCAGCTCTAACACCTTTCTCTTTTAGACACTTCTTAGCTTCCTTCATCACTTCATCATTTAATGCAATAACTCCCCTCTTCTTTGTTGTTGGTGCTGGAACTGGTTCAGGCATAACTGGCTCAGGAGTAATAGGCTTCGGTGCATTTAGCTTAGTTGAAGTCCAATCATCATAATTCTTGCTTATCTTGGTCATTAATTCTTCAGCATCTGTAGGAGTCCTTTTCCTAAAAACACAATCAGCAAAGCTATCTAGGTATGTCCTAGAATCATCAGTTAGTCCATTATAATAAATATCAAGAAGCTCATTCTTAGGCAATGGACATCCAGGATGTGCATGAATCAAGGCACAGAACCTTATCCATGACTCAGGCAATTTCTCTTCTTCTCCCTATTTAAAATCAAAAAGTCTCTGCAAAGCAGCATGTCTAGCACTAGGAGGAAAATATTTCTGGAAGAAAGAAGCAATCAAGCAATCAGGGCTATCAATGGAACGAGGAGGTAATCTTTTAAACCAAGCCCTAGCTTCTCCTTTTTGTGAAAACGGGAAGATCTTAGTAACAAAGTACTTGCGCATCTTAAAATCATCAGAGAACAAAGCACTCATAGTAGAAAGCTCATTCATATGAGCCACAACACTCTCATTTTCAGTCCCATAAAAAGGTTCTTTCTCAACAATATCTAAATAAGATAAATCAAGAGAGAAATCATACTATTCATCTTTAATATCTATGGGAGAGGTGGCAAACTTAGGATCAGAGGACAACTTAGAAATAATAGTACGTCTAGCAAGGAAACTCTTAATAGCACTAGTACCATGTGTATTTCGGCACTCTTCAACAAAATCATCAGTGAACTCAATGTAACCGTAGCACCCCAGGTAAAACCACTACTAGAAATCGCCGTTGTTTTTATTCTGTGCATCATCATGCATCTAATTGACTAAAAGTATTTTGCTGAAAGACCTACTTTGTTTTCTATATTAATATCCTCCCATCTTTGTTCAAACCAAAACCATCGGTCCAGTCGGATCTTTTATTTATCTAAAACTATTTACAAAAGTTTATTTTGAAACAAAAGAAATAAAAAAACTATTTAGTGGGAAGGCAGTCCAGCCGACCGGCCCAAAGGCCCAATCGGCCAGACCACCTACTACCCAAACCAAAATCTAGACCACCCCAAAACCCTAGCCTCTAGATCTAATCCTAGCCTCACATCTACCTCAAACCCTAACTCCACACCACCACCCCACCAGCACCGCCGGCCACACACGCACGCAACACCACAGGCACGCACGCACCGCACCACGCGCGCAACCCACCACTCCCGATCGAACGCGTCACCACCGACACGACCACCACCTCACTGACCCCGCATTGCTCCGTTCCCTGGCCCCACCACGTCCTTGCAATCCTGCCAGCGTGAATTCCCCACCCCGCTATCGATCTCCTCGCACCTCGCGTCTGTCCCCGACGCCTCCTACCCCGATCCCAGACCTCGCCGCCTCCCAGTGAGCCTGCAAGCGTGGTTCGCCTCTGTTTCGGCCGCCAGCCGCCCCCTCCGAGCGAGCTCCACCACCGTCCCGCCAAGCACGCCGCCGCTCCTCTGGTCGGGTCGTCGCTCTTCCTCGGCCCCTGCAGCGCCTGCAGCCTCGAGCCCCGTGTTGCCCAGGCTCGTGCGCCTCCTGTGCATCCTGCCGCCAGCGCTGGTGTCTCCTCCTTCCTCGCCTCTGCGCCGCCTCGCCGTTGGGCTCCTACCGCTGTCAGTGAGCTCGCCCCGCTGAGCAGAGCTCGGACACGCTGTCTCTATCGAGCCGCCGCGACCCTCTGCCGCGACCTCGCTACCCTGCTGAGGCTGCTCCGCCGCCTTGTCCGCCTGCGCGCCCCTTCCCTCGAGCCGTTTCCTGCAGCGCGTCGTCCCTGGCTCGTCTTCAAGTGCCCAGCGTCCTCTCTGGGCACGCCTTGGCCGCCCCGCGTGCGTGGTTGCTCGGTTCCGTTTCCTGTCATCCACGACTAAGGGTGTGTTTCTCCTGTTCCTGTACATGTGCTCGATTGGGTGTTGTTGCTGTTCCTAGTCACAACTTCTATATAATGTGTCTCCTTGTGACAACTGCTAACCCGATGCTCTGTTTGTTTCGTGACGATAGTGCCGAAGACGAAGACCAAGTACCTTTCCAAGATTGACAAGTGAACAAGGTTTCCGATGCACAACATCAACAGGATCAACAAGTGGCGAGGTGACCTGAAGTATGCCTGGAAAGGACGGTCCGATATCAATATCTTCATCATGGGACACCAAGTTCTCCTCGCAGACACCAAGACCTTGATCCCAGCTGCAAACCGATCTCATCGGAAACCGAAGACCGATCCCGGCGTCGAGACCAAACCGAATCCCCGGAGCCAAGATCGTCGATCCGATGTGTGACCCCTTTTTCTCGAAGCCCTGTTTTATTAAATGATATATCTTGTTGCATAACTAAATTGTCATGCTTGCATACATATTGTGGTTTTGGGGATGTTGTCGACTCACCTAATAATTAAATATGAAGATCATATGCGGACTTTTCTATTATATTGGCCCCATTTAAATTTGTGTAGCGAACCGATACTATGTTTTGCCATGTTAAGACAACATTTAAAATACGGGGTATCTAAACAGCTTGATTCACCTAATTAATTGTCGGGACCCCGGTTCGGCCTAATATTGCCTAATTGCATCGCATATTTACCATGTCATGCATCATATATGCATCATGCTAGATCTTCTGCTGTAGTATTAAATAGTGCATCCGGTGTTTCTTCTAGTGTTTTGCTTCTTCGCGGATAAGGCCATTGAGTTGATGTGAGCTTTGCCCCGATCTTCGGATGAACCTTCAACAATATTTTTAGGCGAGCATTCTCCCTCTTTCTACCTATTTTATATTTCTAGTCTTTATTTCCTCCAGTTGATCTATTGCTATCCATGTTGCGATGCTTTAGTTTCCGTACCCCTGTTATAATACTTGCAGCCTCTATATTGCCTTGGACACCTCCTATTGCATGTTGATTGATAGACAGTCGGCCTTGCGAGTCGTAGTTGCTTGCTTAGGTGCTGCTTCGCGTCGTCGATGTTCCACCGTTGTTGGGTGGTTGACACATGCTTAATGGTGGATATGATCATGGATTTAATTACCGTTTAATAACTAAAATTGAAAGTAGGTAAATGCAGAGGCAGCGGTGGGTAATAGACAATATTTGGTTTTTAACCGCCCACTTGTGTCCCGTAGGACCCCGAGTTCTTGACACCTGTTCCGAGAGCGAGCGCGCTAACCACAGGTGGGATGTGTGGGCACCCCCATCAATTTAGTACCTGATTTCAAAGTACTGTACTTGGGGGCCACAAAGTAGTTTGGGGCTTTATTACTATCATATACTTATGCCATGCTTTACTACTTTATTTACGATTGCGCGTGGAGCGCCTATACTGTTTAGGAACCCCGTGATACGTTTTCGCTATATCGACAAGCCCAGTCACACTTTTGGGTTCCCAGTCGTTTACAGCCGTCGACACAAACCCTGGGTCCGTCTCGGAGACCGGCCGACTTCGTTACAGGTAGATTAGTGGGGTGGCCCCCTGTCTTGCTTTGGGTCTGGGAAATGTCGTGTCCGAAACCCCGTCGACATATCGTTGGGTGTATGTTTTGTGATCTTGTACCAAGGTTGGAAAAAGCGTTAGGCATAGGCGAGGCGTTTGGCCTTCGCCTAGTGCCTAGGCGGCGCTTAAGCGCCCTAGGCGTGGCTTAGGCGAGCATATAGTTTTTACCATCAAGGGTATATATGGGTTATTATATGTGATATACATTAATTTAGAGTATGTAAATGAGTAAACAACCAACGACCACCATTGGAATATGTCCCAGCTAGCTAAAAAGTGAAAAAAATCATGATTTCTTGCTCGATAAGAAAATTTATTAGTTACCCTGCCTAGACTTCCGCTTATGCTCTAGGCGAGGCGTTTGTCTACCGCCTAGTGCCTAAGCGTGCTTAAGAATTGCCTAGGCGCCGCCTAATCCAACAGTGCTTGTACCTACCTTATCTGACAACAAGGGTGTAGGTGCGTGTGGAAACTTTGGTGCACCCCTGCAGGGTTAAATCTTTTTGAGATGCCGTGTTCGCGGTTATGGACGACTTGGAGCACAGTTCTCGATCATAGACAACTATAACTAAAGTTTACTGTTATAATTTGACTTGTATCCGATATGACTAGTAATTAGCTCGACTACAACGGAATGGCTAAATAAAAGTACCAACAACTACTGGGTTTGGGATATCTCATGCTAATTATATCTGACTAGTAAGTGCCGCAACTACAACAGAATGGTTAACTAAAAGTGCCCAATGCTTATTATATTAGGATGACTATCTATACCTGACTAGTAATTGCTGCAACGATAATTAAATAAATAAAACTGCCAACTGTGTGAGTTTCTCGGTTAACTTCCTCGTTTGGTCTCGAGGGGGAAATACCAGGATGGGTATGTTTGGTGGTAGTATCAGGTTGGTTCCGAATAGGTATTTCTTATCCCTCTCTGATAGCCGACAGTTATATCGAGTCTCTATAGGTTGTTTAGTGCATGCTGCGCTGCCGCTTCGGTCCTCCATACCTATATAGGCGAGGACCGCCGAATTCTAGTCTCGTCGTGTACTGGCCTCAGTACTGACCGCTCTCTTTTTCCTTTGCCCTTTGCCGGCACCCCTTTTGTTTTTAGCGGGTTTTGAGATCGACGTCGTTAGCAGGGTTACCCTTCCGGCTTGGCCTGGGCAGGGTTATGGACGCCATTGGTTATTCTTCAGGGCCCTTAGCTCAATTTGCATCTTGTCCGTACTCAGACGCTGTATCGTTTTCAAGGTGATTTGGATCTTTGTACTGTATATATGTATTCTTGACTCATTGAGTCGCTGTTGTATATATTTGTTTTGTGGGTTCCATCGAGGACTATTGTGTAATGATATTACTTCGTTTTCCACCCGCACGCAAGTGCCTGGTGGGCACCTTTGAATCGTTTCTATGCGGGTTTGGCGGGAAACGCTAAAACTTGCATAGGGCCGATCCGAGGGTGTTACAGTAACCATCATTAATATCATAACTCTCACTAGCCTCAGGTGATCTAACAGGTGTAACAGTGGCTTCACTGGGAGTTTTGGTATTTCCTAGACTAGCCATAGTAGCATCTATAAAAGGACGTAGTGAACCACTCGCATCAAGCACAGTAGAAGTAATATCATGAGCATCAAAAGCAGTTTCAGATTCAGCAGTAGTAGCAATGTGTGTAGCATGAGTATGTGGCGGTGGTGTAACAAGCTTACTTATAACAGACGGTGAATCAAGAGCAACAGAGGTGTTTAGGACTGTACCTCTTCTTGTAGTGGATGGCAGAATAGGGAACTTTTCATCACGATACTTCCCCATGATGAAAGGAGTAGCAGTGAACAATAATAGATCCAAGTGAACTTACAAATAAAGCTATGCTCCTTGGCAACGGCGCCAGAAAATAGTCTTGATGACCCACAAGTGTAGGGGATCGCAACAGTCTTTGCGGGTGGCATTACTCAATTTATTGATTCGACACATGGGGAGTCAAAGAATACTTGCAAGCCTTAACAACTGAGTTGTCAGTTCAGTTGCACCTAGAAATAGTTCTTGCTCACAGAAGTTTATCAGTGATAATAGTTTGTAGTAGCAACAGCAAAGCAACAGCAACAGTGAAACAGTAGCAATAGTAATAGTAACGGTAATATAGTCGGGATGAGGAAGACGAAAGCGGCGGCGCAAGGTTCCGGAGGGTAGACGTGTGTGTGCATTGATTAGGCACCGATTAGGTTTAGCACAGACGCTTATATAGTGCAGGTCAAGGAAGATCGCGGGACACAGCCCACGTCCGAGTCGGTAACAGCCCACGTCCATAAAAACTAGAAACGACTGTAATTAACGCGTTCGTTAATGACTCATAATTAGTATTCCTAAACTGCAAAATAAAGCTCGGCTCGGCGAGATTTCCGCAATCCATGGCGCGCGTGTCGTGACGAGGCGAGGCGAGACGGGCGGCGTCAGAGGAGGAGTGCGCGAGGGCTTCTCTTCTTATCACACCTTAGTGAGTGGTGCAACACTCTACTATATAAGGTGGTCCAACTCCCCTTCAATTAGCAATGTGGGACTAAACTTTAGCACCACTATCACAGCCATATGCTGCTATGCACAAATGGGCCAAAGAGAATTTCAGAATTTGTCTAATGGGCCAACAGCCCAAAACTCACCAAATTCCAATATTATTTCCATTCCATATATGTTGATTGAAGCTATCCTCGAAGTTCATTACAAGCAGTATGGTTTGTGTATCTCCCCCAAAAAAAAATCTACATCGATCGCTCGGAGGATCCCAGAACAAAACCCGACCCTTTTTGTGGCGCACGAGGATAGGTGTATACTACCTGCAAAGATAGAAATTTTGATACAACTACTGCCGCGGCTGAAGATATTCGCTCGGAGCGGAGAATCAACGTGATGGATGGTGTCGCCTGATCCATGATCCATCCCTGAGTTAATCGCATGTCTGCTCTCTTCCCTTTCTGCTGTCGCGCACGCGCATGCAGCAGGAAGAAGCCACACCCGCCTCTCGAGTGACCTGACCAGCATCCATCGCTCACGATGTTGCCATCAAAGGTAGTCTTTTGCTCTGCTTTTTCACAGAGCAGGTCCTCGTGCTGTTCGCGAGTGTGGGCTTTCGTAAGTTAGGCAGGTATTAGTAGGGCACAGTCGCTCATTGGCTAAACTTGTGGGCTGAGAGGTGAACCGACACAGGCTCCAACTATCTATACCATGTCCTAAATTGGCACCAATGGAGGTAGTGAGCCCAAGTTGATCCACCGTCCACATTGCTCACAGACAGAGCAGCTATGTTGGAAGTTCTAAAGACAACCCAAATCGTATTAAACTAAAGGCTGACCGTCATCACACAGAAGAAATAATTTCCAGCGGGCAACAAGGTACTCCTGAAGCTTTAGACATATGTTCAGCAATTTGTGGCTACCAAACCATAACCCAAATTAGCTCACAAGTTCTTTGGTCCCTATAAGATACCGGAACGGATTGGCAAAATCGCGTATAAACTGAAATTACCTACAGGTAGTCTCATTTATCCAGTGTTTCACATCTCTCAACTGAAGGAGTATAATCCGGACTATACACCGATCTTTGCGGAGCTTCCACAACTACAAGTGCTGGATACACAGAATACTGAATCAGAGTGTATTCTTGATAGACTTGTGGTGAAAAAAGGTAATGCGGCCATCACTCAGGTGTTCATCAAGTGGACACATTTACCACAAGACTTTGTAACATGGAAAGATTGAGAAGTGCTCAAGACATGCTATCCAGCTGTGCTTTCTCTGGGACAAGCAAGTTCTCTAGAGGGAAGAATTGTCACACAGGCAATCACACACACACCATGGCGTGTAGACGCTCCACCAAGGACTCTAAGAGATGGTGGCGCATCAAGGAGGGACAAAAATGCTGAAGTGACTGTGGGCCTGCATGCTAGCTAGGTGCGTGTAATTGGCTATATAGGCCAAGTTGTATAGAGAAAACGCATGCTAAAAATTTAGAGAGGAAACTACGTTTGTCCTCCTCTCCTACTTCTGAACTTTTTCTTCCTTTTCAAGCTAGGCATCTAATCACCAATCTGGCTATCATACCAGGGGTGGTTGACATGGTTATACCCCGCGGGTACACGACCTTAGCATACCTAGTCCAGCCCAAGGAAGGCCCACGACAAATATACTCCGGCCCATGAAGACTTTCGGGTGACCAGGGCCCATGACGTCTTCGGATCCTTGGAGAGCAAGACTAGAGTAGATAGAAAATTTAAAAGGGTAAACCCTAAAACCTGTAACCGACTCGATCTGTGCCCGGACCTGCCTATCTCTATATAAAGGCCAGGAGGGTACGACGAGGAGGCTCTCTTACAATCTCTCGCACACCACCGCATACACACCTCCACGCCAGATTGCATTTGCGCACCCCTGTAACCTTCGGTTCCACCATAATCAGAGCAGACAAGCAGGAGTAGGGTTTTCCCTCCGGGGGCCTGAGCCTGGGTAAACCTCGTGTCCCCGTGTTGCTTGTTTGCTAACCGTTCCGCGATCTCCACCATCCCCATATTCTTCAAAACCCAAGCTCATAACAATGGGCATTGACGAGATTAAACCTCGTCAATTGGCGCCGTCTGTGGGAACTGGGGACGCTAATTGTGCGATCGTCACGATCCCAACCCGAGCGATCTACAACTCCGCGGCGACGGAGAGTCATCTCCTCTTCGGCGCCTTCGAATTCACCGCGCACTCACCGGCCACCATGAAGGACTTCGAGCCCGTTGGCGACGGACTCGAGATCCTGTTCGGGGGTTTCTGCTTCCAGGTGGGGCAGACCGGCACCCTCCGCCTTCCAGAGCGGGTGCCCCTGCCATCGATCAGGCCCGCCTCGTGGGATCCACACCCTTTGCTATGCACATCACCATCGACAGACGAGTCCTATGACAGCAGCAGCTGCAACTCCGATCTGTGCGATCCACCATCGGACGAAGGGACCTACGGTTCCGGATCCGAAAGCCGTGGCAGCAGCAAGCCGATCTACGAGCGCTACCAGTGCGCCGCAGTCATCCAGGATCAGGAACACAAACCGCCACCCAACCCGCAGGGCGGAAACGGTGGAAACAGAAGAAGCCAGTCCCCCCACCCAACGATGACAACAATAATCGGGTCATCCACCTCAACGAGGAGGGATGGGCTCAAGCACGCGTGGTCGTGGCAGGCAACAAGATCCTGCCCGCTGACGCCTCATGAGATCTGCTGTTGGCATACCACATGCTCCTCATCGAGGAGCACAAGAAGCAGATCAGGATGCAGGAAGTGCTTGACAAACGCAAGCAAGCAGCTTCGGAGTCCAGTGCGCGACGAGCTGCGCTCTCCGCCATGGGAATTGGCTCCAGCTCGCACGGCAACAACGTCAACAAGCACCGTTCTCGGATGGAGAACATGGACCCTAAAGAGCGTCGCGAGGTGACCCGAGCCCTCAACGCATCCTTCATGGAGATGGACGCTGACGGTAACGTCATCCCGAAGACGCCGCAAGCTGCGATCATGGCAGCCACCGCGTACCTCGCGTCCCACCCACCTCAGGAGGGGGACCCGAAGAGGGCCATGCACAAGTCCGCGCTTACAAGTGGTACAAGAATACGTGCATCCTAAGGCAACATGACACAATGGCCCCTTGTTTGAAGTGGCAGAGCTTCCATGTTGTCAAGGGGGGCAATGGCCCCCCATACTCACAAAAACTTCTTAGAGATATCTTTAATGAATATGTTAGAATTTTAAATATTACTCAAATTTTAAGGATTTTTCTTGTATGTGTTCCTAAGATAAGTAAATTGTCCTGATCTTTTCAGGTCTCTAAAAAGTGTGTGTAAACAGATAGAAACTGTTGAATGGAAGTAGTCACGGATCCTTTGAAAATGGTTAAATATTTGGATCAAGAAAAAGGGGCGACCGATATCATCTTGACTTGGTTTTGACTAGAGGTTTTAAAATTATTCTACACTTTTGCATCTCAAGAGTATAAAACAAGAGTACTCATGGGGTTCCATGGACTCTCCTCAAAAAAGGCTTTCGCCCCGCTATATTAATATAGCAAACCATGTGATACGACAGCGATACTACTAATTGAGGCAAAATAGCACAAGAGAAGCCCAAAAGAACAAAAAAAGAAGAAAAGAGAAAACAATGCAGACATCGACGGTTTGACGAAAACGAGGATGACTCGCAACCACTGTGCCTAATGTCTACGCACTTCTATTCTTGTAGACAGTTGTTGGGCCTCCAAGTGCAGAGGTTTGTAGAACAGCAACAAGTTTCCGTTAAGTGGATTACCCAAGGTTTATCGAACTCAGGGAGGAAGTGGTCAAAGGTATTCCCTCTCAAGCAACCCTGCAATCAAGATACAAGAAGTCTCTTGTGTCCCCAACACACCCAATATAGGTGCACTAGTTCGGTGAAGAGATAGTGAAATACAAGTTGTAATGGTTGCAAAAAATAGGTGAGGCAAAGACTAAAGGCAACAAGAAGGAAGCAAGCAAACATGCAACAAATCTAGTAGCAAACGGTGTTTCAATGCTTAGAAACAAGGCCTAGGGATCATACTTTAACTAGTGAACACTCTCTCATATAAATATCCTCTCTTCATGATACTACTCTTAACTACTCTCCAGTTGGACACTCTAATCCAAGGTAGGCCTATAACCGCACACCTCAAAGTCCGCATTCCCCAATCTAGATAACCCCACACTGTCACCTTGCGCACTAGATGGTTCCAACAAACACCACAATTTCATAGAGACATCCAACTCCAAATATAACTCGTAACAAATATTCAATCTAGCCAAAGTGCCACACACGGTATGCCCGCTGTCACTTTCACACGCGTGGGGAAAAGCATAGATCTATTAAAGCACAAAGAGTATTTATGTAGACTCAAGCCTAAGTGTCATCATGGTATGCACGCTGTCACTTTCACACACATGGGGATATCAGAGATCTAATGAAGCACTTGAGTAGCAAGTTAGATCTACTTGATTATAAATCTCATGACCACAAGATCATGCATAGAGAGAGAGATGAACACATAGCTACCGGTAGACCCCTTAGCCCTGAGAAAGAACTACTTGAAGGGTTTCGCAGCATAGTAAATCAAAAAAATTCTATGGATGCGAATGAGAAAGCCAAGATCTAATCTAGGAGATGCAAACAACGAGGGGGATAGATGAGATCTTCATACCCTTGAAGAAATCGCACAACGGAACATTCAACGGAACGTGGTTGATGTAGTCGTACTAGCCTTCTCCTCCTCGTGATCCGATCCGATCCAATGCCGCAAGTGGCGACGCCTCCGAGAGATGCACACGTACGGCACCTCGACGTATCCTCCTTCCTCGGTCCAGCAAGTGGGGTGGAGAGATAGATTGGATCTACAACACGACGGCGTGGTGCAAATGTGGAGAGTTTCTGCGGCAGGGCTTCGCCTACGCGCAGTCGGAGAGAGAGAGAGAGAGAGAGAGAGAGAGAGAGAGAGAGAGAGAGAGAGGAGGGCAGCAGGTAGAAGGCTAGGGTTGGAGGAGGTGTGGGGGAGGGTGCGCCCCTGCCCTCTTTATATAGAGGGATGGCCGGCTGCCCTTTCCCCTCCTCCAAGCCCTAGGGCCGGCGGCCACATGGGTGGAGTGGGGGGCAAGTTCCCCCCTTCTAGAAGTTCTCCCTAGGGTTTCCCCTAGGGCTTGGCCGGCTGGGCCTATGGGGCCTTGTGCCCCTGGCCCAATGCGGCCAGGGCAATCCCTCGTAGGCCCACGCCCCCTCCCGACAAGTGGGGCCACGTTGTTCCCACTCCGGAAGCTTCTAGAACCTTCCGGTACAATACCGAACATTCCGAAACAATTCTGAAATCCAAAAACTGCTTTCCCTTATATGAACATTATTCTCCAGACCATTCCGGAACCTCTCGTGATGTCTTGGATCTCATCCGAGACTCCGAAACTCATAAACCAATTATCCATTCTATCCTAGCGTCGAGACACGTTAAGTGTGTGACCGTACGGGTTCGAGAATATGCAGACATGATCTTCTATCAATAATCAACAGCGGGGTCTGGAAACCCATATTGACTCCCACATATTCATCGATGATCATATCGGATGAACCATGATGTCAGGATTCAATTAATCCCATATATATATTCCCTTCGTCATGCGATATTTTACTTGCCCGAGATTCGATCGTTGGCATCGGCATACCTAGTTCAATCTCGTTCACAGCAAGTACTTTACTCGTTCCGTAATCCGATATCACTTTGTGATTAACTCCTTAACCACTTGCTTGCAAGCGGTGTTGATATCGATTACCGAGTGGGCCCGAAGTATATCTCTCCGACTTGGGAGGGACAAATCCCATCTCGATACATATAACCCAACAAGTACTTTCCGATCACCTGAGAGACACCTTTATGATCACCCTCTCATAGGATGACGTTTGATGACCTCAAAGCTTTCTTCCAATACCAGGGATTTGCATTATCTCATGGTCTAAGGAATACAATATTTGACATAATAAAAAGCTTCGCAAAGATGAACACGATGACACGATCTAATTGCTCTGCTTGATTTGGGTCTGTCCATCATATCATTCTCCCAATGACATGATCTCATTATTAATTGACAACTCATGTCTATGGTTAGGAAACCTAACCATCATTAATCAATAAGCTAGTCCATAGAGGCGTACTAGGGACACGGTGTTGTTCATAAACCACACAAGTATCAAAGTTTCCGCTTAATACAATTCTAGCATGGAATATAAACTTTATCATGAACAAGAATTATAATAATAACATCTTTATTATTGCCTATAGGGCATAATTCCAACAATCTCCCACTTGCACTAGATCTAGTTTACATCTGGCAACAATCTAACACCCATGGTACTAAGGTGCTGATCATGTTTTGCTCGTGGAAGAGGTTTAGTCAACGGATCTGCGACATTCAGATCCGTATGTACTTTGCTAATCTTCAGATCTCCATTTGTTATATAATCTCGAATTATATGAAACTTGCGGTTGATATGCTTGGTCTTTGGATGATATCTTGGCTCCTTAGCCAGTGCTATGGCGCCAGTGTTGTTACACAATATCTCTAGTGGGTCCAAGGCACTTGGAACCACACCAAGCTTAGTGATGAAGTTCCTGATCCAAACTCCTTCACTTGACGCTTCTGCAGTAGCCATGTATTCCGCTTCTACTGTAGATCCCGCGATCACGCTTTGCTTGCAGCTTCTCCAGCTCATAGCTCCTCCATTCAAAATATAAACGTATCCTGTCTGAGATTTAGAATCATCCTTGTCGGTGTCGAAACTAGCGTCGACGTAACCTTTTATGACGAGCTGCTCATCACCTCCATAGACCAAGAACATTTCTTTAGTCCTATTTAAATACTTTAGGATGTTCTTCACGGCTGTACAGTGTTCCACTCCTGGATCACTTTGGTATCTGCTCGTCAAACTAAGAGCATTGGACACATCCGGTCTAGTACACAGCATGGCATACATGATAGAACCTATGGCCGAGGCATAAGGCACTTTGCTCATAGCTTCTCTATCGTTTACCGTAGCTGGACACTGAGCCTTGCTCAATATCTTACCTGACAACATGGGCACTGAACCTTTCTTTGCCTTGTCCATTCTGAACCTTTTCAGAACTTTGTCTAGGTATGTACTTTGGCTTAAAGCTATTAGGCGTCTTTGTTTATCTCTATAGATTTTGATGCCTAATATATAAGCAGCTTCTCCTAGGTCTTTCATTGAAAAACATTTGTTCAAACAAATCTTCACATCGTTAAGCATGTCAATGTCATTTCCAATAATCAATATGTCATCCACATATAGTACCAAAAATGTCACTGAGCTCCAACTCACTTTCTTGTAGATACAAGCTTCGTAGCAATTTGGAACAAATCCAAAGCTCTTGATCACTTGATCAAAACGAAGGTTCCAACTCCGAGATGCTTGCTTCAGTCCATAAATGGAACGCTGAAGTTTGCACACCTTATCAGCATCCTTAGGATCGACAAAACCTTCGGGTTGCATCATATACAACTCTTCATCAATGTTGCCATTGAGGAACGCAGTCTTAACATCCATTTGCCATATTTCATAATCATGAAACGCAGCAATTGCTAATAAAATCCGAATGGACTTAAACATCGCTACGGGAGAGAAAGTCTCATCGTAGTCAACACCTTGAACTTGTCGAAAACCTTTCGCGACAAGCCGTGCTTTATAGACAGTAACATTACCATCCACGTCCGTTTTCTTCTTGAAAATCCATTTGCACTCAACGGCCTTTTGGTCGCTAGGAGGTCCACCAAAGTCCATACTTGGTTTTCACTCATGGATCCCAATTCGGATTTGATGGCCTCTAGCCATTTCTCAGAGTCTGGGCTCATCATTGCTTCCTCATAGTTTGCGGGTTCACTGTTGTCTACTAACAAGACAGTTAAGACAGGGTTGCCATACCACTCATGTAACACCCTCAGAATCGGACCTATGGAAGTTTTAGCGAAACCCGCCAAACCCGCATAGAAACGATTCAAAGGTGCCCACCAGGCACTTTCGTGCGGGTGGAAAACGAAGTAATAACATTACACAACAGTCCTCGATGGGACCCACAGAACAGATATATATAACAGCTACTCAAAGAGTCAAGAATACAGATATAATATACAAAGATCCAAATCACCTTGAAAATGATAGAGCGTCCGACTACGGACAAGATGCAAATGGGGCTAAGAGCCCTGAAGAATAACCAATGGCGTCCATAACCCTGCCCAGGCCAAGACGGAAGGGTAACCCTACTAACGACGTCGATCTCAAAACCTGCTTAAACAAAAGGGGGGTGCCGACAAAGGGCAAAGGAAAAGGAGGAGCGTCAGTACTGAGGCCAGTACACGGCGAGACTAGAATTCGGCGGTCCTCGCCTACATAGGTATGGTGGACTGAAGCGGCAGCGGCAGCATGCACTAAACAACCTATAGAGACTCGATACAACTAACGACAATCAGAGAGGGGTAAGAAAGACCTATGCGGAACCAACCTGAATCTAACACCAAACAAACCCATCCTAGTATTTCCCCCTCGAGACCAAACGAGGAAGTCAACCGAGGAACTCACACCGTTGGCAGTTTTATTTATTCAGTTATCGTTGCAGCAATTACTAGTCAGGTGTAGATAATCGTCCTGATAAAATAAGCAGTGGGCCATTTTAGTTACCCATTCCGTTGTAGTTGCAACACTTACTAGTCAGATACAAATAGCATGAGATAACCCAAAACCCAGCAGTTGTTGTTACTTTTATTTAGCCATTCCGTTTTAGTTGCAATACTTACCAGTCAGTTACAATGGTCGCAAGCGACGACCCAAGCAGGCAATTGTTGGCAGTTTTATTTAGCCATTCCATTATAGTGGAGCTGCTTACTAGTCATTATAAAGTCAAATTTATAGCACTACTTTAGTTATAGTTGTCTATGATCGAGATACTGTGCTCCAAGTCGTCCATAACCGCGGACACGGCTTTCAGAAAGTTTTACCCGGCCGGGGTGCACCAATAGCAACACACACTCGATCAACCTCGGAAAAACCAAATGAAAACCCAACGAGGCTTTCACGACAAAGCAATCACAGGATTCAGAAATATTTCAGGGGGCCACCCCTTAAAGTAGACCCGCAACGAAGCCGGCCGGCTCCGAGACGGACTCAAGATTGTGGGGACGGCTGTGAAAGACTGGGAACCCAAAACTGGGCTTGTCGACACCGCGGAATCGTGCCACAATCCTAAACAGTACAGTGTGCTCCTCGCACAATCGTAAATAAAGCAGTAAAGCATGGCATAAGTACAGGATAGTAATAAAACCCCAAACTAGTTTGTGGCCCCAAGAAATAAGACTGAATCAAGCTCTGGCTAAGGGGGGTCCCATAAGCCTCCCGGATGTGGATAGCGCGAATATTCAAGGAACAGGTATCAAGTACTCGGGGTCCTACGGGACACAAGTGGACGGTTAACAACCAAATAACATCTATTGCCCACCTGTGCCTCTGCTTACTTACTTCAATTTTAGTTGTTAAACAGGAATTAAAGTGAACGATAAGCAAAACCATGATCATCTCCAACATCGAACATGCGGCAATACACCAACAACTGTGGCACTTGACGACACGCAACAGCACTTGAGCAAGCGACTATGACGCGCAAGTCCAACTATCTACCAAACAATAGGTAATAGGAGGTGTCCAAGGCAATATAAGGCTGCAAGGGATATCACGGGTACGAAAACTAGAGCAACGCAACACAGATAGCAATAGATCAACAGGAGGGAATAAATACTATAAAAGTAAGATAGGTAGAAAGGGGGAGATGCTCGCCTGAAAACATTGTCGAAGGTTCAACCGAAGATCGGGGCGAAGCTCACATCAACTCAACGGCCTTATCCGCGAAGAAGCAAATCACTAGAAGGAACACCGGATGCAATATTTAATACTACGGCAGAAGATCGGCATGATGCATGTATGATGCATGACATGGTAAGATGCGATGTGATTAGATCATATTAAGCGGAACCGGGGGTCCCGACAATTAAATTAATAGGTTCAAGTTGTTTAGAAGCCCCACAATTTAAATGTTATTTTAACAAGGCAAGATATGACGATGGTTCGATGCACAAATTTAAATGAGGCCAATATAAGGCTAGATTTGCCCGCATATGGGCCCCATATTTAATTATGAAGTGAATCGGCATAAGGCCCCCAAACCACACAAAGATGCATGCAAGTATGGCAATTGATATGCAACAAGTTGTTATTACATTATAAAATAGGGTTTCGGGAAGGGGTTCACACATTAGGGGGTCTCGACGAACTTGGGGTTCCGGGGTTCGGGGTCGGGGTCTCGGGGTTCAGGGTTCGACGGAAAACGTTTTCGGATCAAAGAGGTAGATCTTGGCACATCCGGGGTCTCGGTGTCCGGGGTGAAGTACTCGGCGTCCTCGAGGGAGTACTTGTCGTTCTGGGGTGAAGTGCCTGTCGTATCCGCATCGGCGTTCTTGGCGTTCGGGTTCTCGATTCCGCATTCGGGGCGAAGGTCTTGTCGCATGTGTGGTCGCCGGGATCGGTCTTCGGGGTCTGGGCATCTTATCCATGCTGGAGATCTTGTCGGCAGTTATTTTTGGTGATCCTTGTCCGATTTATCGTTGCCACCGAGGAAGATCATGTCGGCCGTGACGGTGGTCTTGACGGTTCCGGGAGGGAGAACTTGGGTCGGCATCGGATCGGCCTGGTGCTCGGATATAAGTACTTGTCGTTCTCGTGGCGCTCATGATGTGTCGTGGCGTCTCCACACAACTTGTCCGACTTGTTGCAGAACTTGACGGGCCGCGGCGCACTTGTCAACTCATGGGCGGGAGGCGCGGCGTCACAGAGGGCCCACACGCAGGAGGGTCTCTGCGTCTCTCAAGGCGAGGGTCGGCCTCCAGCAGGGCCCAGAGAAGGGGTGGCCGGCAGCAGCGGACGACGGGGCGCTGGAGGAAGCGGCCGCGGAGGGGGGTGCCGGCGGGCAGAGGCGAGGACAGCGGCGATAGGGACGCGGCGGGAGGCAGCGAGATGGGGTCGTCGGCGGCGAGGCAGAGGGCGCTGAGGAGGGGCCGCGGGGATGCGCGGGTCGGGCCGGAGGCGGGCGGCGGCGCCTGGCCGGAGCGCGCGGGGTCGGTGGAGGCCGGAGGGCGCGCTGGAGGAGCGGAGGCGGGCCGGCGACCGGCGGGGAGGACGTGGTCGGCTCGGGAGAGGGAGGCAGGCGGCGCGCCGGGGAGAGGCGGTGCGGGGCCGGCGAGGATGGGCGCGGGTGGAGGGGGACCCGAGGCGGCGGAGCGCGTCGGCGTCAGGGATGGGGACCGGCGGCGGAGGTGGAGCTCGGGGCGGCGAGGCCGGGGCCGACGAGGAAGGCGGAGGGGGCGCGGCTGAGCGGGAGGGAGAGGCGGCCGGCGGAGCGTCGGGGAGCGCGGCGGAGGTTGGAGGAAGGTGCGGGGCTACAGGGAGAGAGAAGAGGGTCGGGGCTGGAGGAGAGGGACGGGTGGGGGAGAGCGGTGTCAGGGGGGTGGGCCGCGCGGGGTGGGGCGCGTGGGAGGTGGGACCCAGGGCATGGGAGGGCGCGCCCAGGTGGGGTGGGATCTGGGACAGAGAGAAGGAGGCGGGGGGAACAGGCGGCAGGGCTGCTGGGTGTGTGCGTGAGTGCATGTGAGGGAGGGGAGAGGGAGTAGGTGGCGGCATAGGATTGGGTAGAGGGAAGGGAGAGGGTGAGGTGGCAGCCAGGGATTGGGTGGGGTGAGGTGGAGGCAGGGTGGGTAGGATAGAATTTGGTGGGACTAGGATTTAGAGGGGGCTGGTTTAGATGGACCGTTTTTATTCCTGGGGTGGTCGTTCGGGTCGATTCGGCCCGTTCGACTTCCCCACTAAAAATAATTAACTATTTATTCATTTCAAACCGGGCTTTTGCAAACCGATAGCAAACAAAACAAAATAATCCGGTGACCCGGGTTTTGCGTTTGAATAAAGATGGGGCGTTTAGAAACCAAATTAGGTTTTTCCGAAAATAGTTTGATGCAAGCAAATGCAAGATGATGACGATGCTCAAATGCAATGTGGCATGATGACATGAGCATGCGGTCATGATGATGCAATGCACAAAAACAACGCGATTTTCTAGTAGTGGTTTTGCGGGATGCCACAACTCAGGAGGGGCACACGACCTTGTCGACCTGCGACGTTCAGTAGTAGCATCGTCCGAAGCTTCATGATCCTTGTCATTAGCTTCCTCTATTGTTGGTGCAGATGGCACTGGAACAATTTCAGGTGCTGCGCTACTCTCCAACTCAAGAGAAGGTTCAATAACCTCGTCTAGCTCTACTTTCCTCTCACTCACTTCTTTCGAGAGAAACTCCTTCTCAAGAAAGGATCCATTCTTTGTGACAAACACTTTGCCTTCGGATCTGTGATAGAAGGTATACCCAATAGTTTCCTTAGGGTATCCTATGAATACGCATTTCTCCGCTTTGGGTTCGAGCTTGTCCGGCATCAACTTCTTGACGTAAGCCTCGCATCCCCAAACTTTAAGAAACGACAACTTAGGTTTAGCACCAAACCACAGTTAATACGGTGTCGTCTCAACGGATTTAGATGGTGCCCTATTTAAAGTGAATGTAGCGGTTTCTAATGCATAACCCCAAAATGATAACGGCAAATCTGTAAGAGACATCATTGATCGCACCATATCTAATAGAGTTCGATTCCGGCGTTCAGACACACCATTGCGCTGTGGTGTTCCGGGTGGCGTGAGTTGCGAAATGATTCCGCTTGCTTTAAGATGCGTGAGAAAATCATAACTCAAATACTCACCTCCACGATCGGATCGTAGAAATTTAATTTTCCTGTTATGATGGTTTTCCACTTCGTTCTGAAATTCTTTGAACTTTTCAAATGTTTCAGATTTATGTTTCATTAAATAGATATACCCATATCTACTTAAGTCATCAGTAAAAGTGAGAAAATAGGGATAAGCACCGCGCGTCGAAACACTCATTGGTCCGCATACATCGGTATGTATGATTTCCAACAAGTCCGTTGCTCGCTCCATTATTCCGGAGAACGGGGTTTTGATCATCTTGCCCATGAGGCATGGCTCGCACGTGTCAAATGATTCAAAATCAAGAGACTCCAAAAGTCCATCAGAATGGAGTTTCTTCATGCGTTTTACACCAATATGACCTAGACGGCAGTGCCACAAATAAGTCGTATTATCACTATCTACCTTGCATCTCTTAGCCTCAATGTTATGGATGTGTGTTTCATTGCTTTCGAGATTCAGAAGAAATAAACCATTCATAGCAGGTGCATGACCATAAAAGATGTTACTCATATAAATGGAACAACCATTATTCTCCGATTTAAATGAATAACCGTCTTGCAATAATCACGATCCAGATATGATGTTCATGCTCAACGCAGGCACATAATAACATTTATTAAGGTTTAAAATTAATCCCGAAGGTAAAACTAAGGAGAGCGTGCCGATGGCCATCACATCAACTCTTGATCCGTTGCCAACGCGCATCGTCACCTCATCCTTTGCTAGCCGACGTCTATTCCGTAGCTCCTGTTTCGAGTTACAACTATTAGCAACTGAACCAGTATCAAATACCCAGGCACTACAACAAGCGCTAGTAAGGTAAACATCAATAACATGTATATCAAATATACCTTTGATGGTGCCAGCCTTCTTGTCCGCTAAGTACTTCGGACAGTTGCGCTTCCAATGACCCTTGTCCTTGCAATAGAAGCACTCAGTGTCCGGCTTAGGTCCAGACTTGAGCTTCTTCTTAGCAGGGGAAACGCGCTTGCCGCTGCCTTTCTTGAAGGACTTCTTTGCACCCTTACCTTTCTTAAATCTAGGGGGCTTGTTGACCATCAACACATGATTATCTTTCTTGATGTCCACCTCCGCAGCTTTCAGCTTAGCGAAGAGCTCAGTGATCGTATTAGTGGAACCAATCTGATTGTGAGTAACTACAAAACCTTTGTAGCTAGGAGGGAGTGATTGCAGAACTCTGTCAATCTTGATCTCCTCTGGAATCTTGCAGTCCAGTTGCTCAAGGCGTTGAGTGTAGCCCGACATCTTAATGGCGTGCTCACTAACGGAAGTCCCTTCCTCCATCTTGCAGTTAAAGAATTTCTCAGAGATCTCATATTTCTCAGAATGGGCCTGAGTCTGAAACATGGTTTTCAGTTCCTCAAGAATCTCAAAAGGCCCGGCGAACTCCTCAAAACGATTTTGAAGGTCCGATTCCATAGAAAATAACATGGTGCTCTTAATCACACCATAATCATCTTTGCGCGACTGATAAACAGCTTTTTTATCAGCCGGCGCATCTATAGCAGGGGCGTCACCTAGCGCTTTCTCAAGGACATAGTCCTTTTGTCCGCCAGCGAGAATGATTCTCAGATTGCGGAACCAGTTGGTGAAGTTAGACCCATTGTTCTTAAGCTTTTCTTTCTCAGCAAAAACATTGAAGTTGAAGTTGGACTCAGCCATTTGATCTACAAAATTTGCAAGTACAATTTAGACTATGTCATGATAACTAGTTCAACTTAATCAAATTACTAGATGAACTCCCACTAAATTCAACATCCCTCAAGTTGTTTAGTGAACATGATTCAAATTCACCACACCTAATCCGATCTTCACGAGAAGAGATGTGGTTTCAATGGTGGACAACAAAGTGTCGATCATATCATTCATATGACTCATGCTTAACCTTTCGGTTCGTGTGTTCCGAGGTCATGTCTGTACATGCTAGGCTCGTCAAGTCAAACCCAAGTATTTCCGCGTGTGCAAAACTGGCTTGCACCTGTTGTATGTGAACGTAGAGTTTATAGCACCCGATCATCACGTGATGCTTGAACACGATGAACTTTCGCAACAGTGCATACATGGGGAGAACACAATTTTATCTTGATCTTTAAGTGAGGAATCATCTTATAATGCTACCGTCACAATCTAAGCATAATAAGATACATAAAAGGATAAACATCACATGCATATAATTTTTTATGTGACATGGTATAGACAATCTCCGCGCAATGATCTCCATCTTGTGCGTGCCAGCATGATCTCCATCACTCCACCATGATTGCCTCCACCACGAATAGCAACTACAACTATTGCTAACTACTTAGCGATAAAGTAAAGCTATTACATGTTGTATAAGAAGTTGACACACAAGTCATACACAATTATAAAGACAACCATATGGCTCCTGCCGGTTGTGTACTCATCGACATGCAAGTCGTGAAATATTAAAAAACATGATCATTGCATACAACATACACATCACATCTTGGGCCTTACCATATCACAGAAACACTCCCTGCAAAAACAAGTTAGACGCCTCTACTTTGTTGTTGCATGATTTACATGGCTTATGGGAGTAACAAGCTAAGAACGATTCTTACCTACGGAAAGCCACAACGGTGATATTATGGTTGCCAACATCCGGTGTAAATCCCATGACAACTATAGTGAGAGAAACTAGCATCCACCAGCCGCATGTGTGGAACAAGCCACACGTCAAGTGCGGAGCCGGTCTCGCGAACGAGGTCGCGTAAAGTTGGCCTGGACCGCTTCGATCTCACTATCCCGCATCATAAGAAGTACAAAACAAGAGGATTGCAACAGAAAATATCAACGCGCGCAACAAGCATGTTGCGTTCTACTCGTGAAAAACATCTACGCATAGATCTAGCTCTGATACCACTGAAGGGTTTCGCAGCATAGTAACTCAAAAAATTCTACGGATGCGAACGGGAAAGCCAAGATCTAATCTAGGAGATGCAAACAACGAGGGGGATAGATGAGATCTTCATACCCTTGAAGAAATCGCACAGCGGAACATTCAACGGAACGTGGTTGATGTAGTCGTACTAGCCTTCTCCACCTCGCGGTCCGATCCGATCCAACGCCGCAAGTGGCGACGCCTCCGAGAGATGCACACGTACGACACCTCAACGTCTCCTCCTTCCTCGGTCCAGCAAGTGGGGTGTAGAGATAGATTGGATCTACAACACGACGGCGTGGTGCAAAGGTGGAGAGTTTCTGCGGCAGGGCTTCGCCTACACGCAGTCGGGAGAGAGAGAGAGAGAGAGAGAGAGAGAGAGAGAGAGAGAGAGAGAGAGAGAGAGAGAGAGAGAGAGAGAGAGAGAGAGAGAGAGAGAGAGAGAGAGAGAGAGAGAGAGAGAGAGAGAGAGAGGAGGGCAGCAGGTAGGCGGCTAGGGTTGGAGGAGGTGTGGGGGAGGGTGCGCCCCTGCCCTCTTTATATAGTGGGCTGGCCGGCTGCCCTTGCCCCTCCTCCAAGCCCTAGGGTCGGCGGCCACATGGGTGGAGTGGGGGGCAAGTTTTCCCCCCTTCTAGAAGCTCTCCCTAGGGTTTCCCCTAGGGCTTGGCCGGCTGGACCTTAGGGGCCTTGTGCCCCTAGCCCAAAGTGGCCAGGGCACTTCCACTTAGGACCACGCAGGCCTCCGACAAGTGGGCCCACGTTGGTCCCACTCTGGAACCTTCTAGAACCTTCCGGTACAATACCGATAAACTCCGAAACGATTCCGAAATCCAAAAACTGCTTTCCTTTATATGAATCTTATTCTCCGGACCATTCCGGGACCTCTCGTGATGTCCTGGGTCTCATACGAGACTCCAAACAAAAACTCATAAACCAATTATCCATTCTATCCTAGCGTCGATGCACGTTAAGTGTGTGACCCTACGGGTTCGAGAATATGCAGACATGATCTTCTATCAGTAATCAACAGCAGGATTTGGAAACCCATATTGACTCCCACATATTCATCAATGATCATAGCGGATGAACCACGATGCCAGGATTCAATTAATCCCATATATGTATTCCCTTTGTCACGCGATATTTTACTTGCCCGAGATTCGATCGTTGGTATCGGCATACCTAGTTCAATCTCGTTCACAGCAAGAACTTTACTCGTTCCGTAATCCGATATCACTTTGTGATTAACTCCTTAACCACGTGCTTGCAAGCGGTGTTGATATCGATTACCGAGTGGGCCCGAAGTATATCTCTCCGACTCGGGAGGGACAAATTCCATCTCGATACATACAACCCAACAAGTACTTTCCGATCACCTGAGAGACACCTTTATGATCACCCTCTCATAGGATGACGTTTGATGACCTCAAAGCTTTCTTCCGATACCAGGGAGTTGTATTATCTCATGGTCTAAGGAATACAATACTTGACATAGGAAAAAGCTTCGCAAAGATGAACACGATGACACAATCTAATTGCTCTGCTTAATTTGGGTCTATCCATCATATCATTCTACTAATGACATGATCTCATCATTAATCGACAACTCATGTCTATGGTTAGGAAACCTTAACCATCATTAATCAATGAGCTAGTCCATAGAGGCGTACTAGGGACACGGTGTTGTTCATAAACCACACAAGTATCAAAGTTTCCGCTTAATACAATTCTAGCATGGAATATAAACTTTATCATGAACAAGAATTATAATAATAACATCTTTATTATTGCCTCTAGGGCATAATTCCAACACTACTCCCTCCTCATCATGGGAGTCAACAATGGTGATGAAGATGGCGATAGATATCGATGGAGATGGCTCCTGGGGCACTTCCCCGTCCCGGCAGGGTGCCGGAACAGAGACTTTCTGTCCCCCGAATCTCCCCATCGATGGCGGCGGCACTACAGAGGTTTTCGTGGATTTTTTCTGGATTGTTTAGGGTTTCTAAGTCGGGAGCTTCTTATAGGCGCAGGAATCAAGGTCGGTGGGGGTCCAGGGGGCCCACACCCCCTGTGGGCGCCCCCAGGGCTTGCCCGCGCCTAGGAGGGGTGTGACCACCATGTGGCCCCCCTTCGACTCTGCTTCATGGTTTCGTGTTGCTCCGGGAAAAATAATAACTTTGGCTTTTGTCCCGTCCAATTCCGAGAATATTGATTTTCTGCCTTTCTGGAACCAAAAACAGAAGAAAACAGGCAACTGGCACTGTGGCAACTTGTTAATGGGTTAGTTCCAGAAAAGATATAAAAACGCCTCAAAGTGTAGACAAAACATAGCAAAGTAGATACTAGCATGGAACATAAAAAATTATAGATACGTTTCTGACGTATCAAGCATCCCCAAGCTTAACTCCTGCTCGTCCTTGAGTAGGTGAGTGATAAAAAGAATAATTTTTGAGGTGACATGCACATTCAAAATCAGGATCAAACCATTTGCAAGCATTGAAAGCTGGGATCAAAGAACTCTAAATATGAGCATGAAAGATGGAGTTCTAAGAATAGGACATAGTAACTATGCATGCAACATGAAAGGCTACAAACAAAGATCATAAATAACATGCATTGAAGAATGTTTGTTTGTTTCACATACAGAAAACATAGCATAGTGGAAATCAGCTTGTCCCTCATAGAGTAGTAATAGATGCATAGGACACCTTCAAAGTTCACAAGGGTGACTAGAAACAAATAGCACAAGTACAAGTAATATCACAATATGCATCAATCAATACGTTTTGTAACACTGCACACATGATGACAACTATGCTCTCTTAATGGTGCCTAAAGGTAGAAGGTGGAGACTAAATAATGGTGGAAGAAAGGCCTTTTTGTAAAGGAACCAGGGATTACAAGTTTCAAAAAGAGCTTCCAAAAATTATGGTACTTGTTAGCTTTCAGCCCTCATAGCCCCTATCATAAGCATCTTAAAGTAGTTAAGGTTAAAGTGGCAAAGCTGGAGTATATGCTTGACGAAGTATAAGTTGGCAATCTCAAGTCCCTTGAATACTAGGGCCACACCTCATGCATACTCAACTTTGGGTCCAGGTAAGTTCTTGTCACTATAAGTATTTGCATATCATTGATAACCGCCAACAGGGTACCCCTTGCACATGGTACAGGAGCTTTCCCATAACCAAAATGACAAGGCAAGCAGACAATGAGCATCTCAACAATATTTTTATTTACCATATGCATAGCTTTTTATTGAGGATGCTTCATAGATAGCTCATTATGGTGATGCTGCAAGTTTCCACCATGATTAGGCATGGCTTAGGCTAGTGTCCTAGGCGTTTCTCTAACACAGGATACAAACTCCATGGACTTATAAGTTCCCTCTTTATTTCACACCGATGACATCCATAGACAAAAGACCATGATATCAACTGAGTACAAAGTACAGGTGCAATGTTGAAAACGTTCCCCGTGACAGCACGGTTCTGCTAATTCAACTTATAAGTGCAAGCATATACAACAAAGTTGTCACAATGGTTCAAGTTTATTGGGGGCAAAGAATATAAAGTGTGTCATCAAGTTCGTGAGGGCTTTAATCACTAAGTTTTCACATAACAAAATAGTTTTTAATTGGAAGATAGTTGAAAACAAGAATATACTTGGAATGGTGTAACACACCATGCATAGGAGTTTATAGTGGACACTTTGGAATAACTTGGTTTATTGGGAGTTGGAAGCATGAGTAGAGCTTACTCATACAAGTGGAAGCTAGCAAAAGACTGGGAGCAACCAACTAAGAGAGCATAATGGCCATAATCATGCAGAGCAACAAAGCATACTAATCAAAGCATAGAGTGGTACTACAAGTCAAGGACTAAATGATAATAGAGGCTAATGGTGACTTGTCATAGTCATAACATGGTATAAGCATGTGCCAATTCAACCCAAGAAAAGCATCAAAGGAGAATACCACAATACTATGCTTTTGCATGCTAAAACAACGCATAATTTCTTCAAGGCACACTAAGCAACCCAAATTGTTTGGAACAAGACATGCTACAACAATAATCACTAAGCATACTTCTAAAACAACACCTAGCATGTCATGCTAAAGTTTAAGTCACAGTCAATGCAAGCTCCTCTTGCACTTCAAGCAAGAACTTACTACTCCTTTCCAATACCAAGCAACTTATTTGAAACAACTCACAAAGATAATAATCAATAGAGACCAATGAGCTTGTCTCACAAATCCACAAAGAAGAACTAAAAAGTTCTAAGCAATAAGCACAAGAAAACTAAGGCTAAACACAGTGCTAGCAAAAGAGAACACTCACAGAATAATAAGAGTGAAAACTAGAGTGTTCTAGGCAATGGAAACAGAGTGTGTATCTCTACAAAAGAAGTGTGGTGTAACCAACCAAATTACTCAAGCAAACTAAGCAAACGAAAACCAAAAAAAAACTAAGATGCTCCAAGAACAACACAACAATGCATGAAACAATAAAAACTAAGTGTCTAGAAAGACCTGAGATTTTTATTAATGAAGAAGGGGATGCCTTGGGCATCCCCAAGCTTTGACGCTTCTACCTCTTGGATATTTCTTCGGGTGACACCGGGGTGGCATCCCCAAGCTTGATATTTTGTCCATTCTTCATCTCATTACATCATTCTTTCTCTATACCTGCAAATTTTCCTTCATACAAAACTTCACACAATCTTCATTAGCAACATTAGTGTATTCAAAAGATATTAGACCCTTAGGCAAAGCTTTGGAACAGCAAAACTTTTCACTAAAAACACAAGCTACTGTAGCAACTCCTTCAAAAATCCCAATTCTTCAAAAGAGAACTCAAAAAGGAATCAATAAGAAGCAAATGCAAATAATAGCAGAAATCTGTCAAAACAGACCAACGGGTAGAAACCGATTTTTTCGAAGACCTTCTATTGCTGAAATCAAAAAGTGTTGAACTAACGAAAGTTAGCTAACATACTAGGGGATTTATTTGTAAATTTTTAGCTCAATCTGAGTTACATAGACTACTCACGAATTTTTATGGTGGAGGACAGAAATCTGTTTCAGGACAGCAACTCCCCAAATCTTACTTCCCTCTTATTAGAGGTCATTCTTGGCACAAAAAACAAAAAAGGATAAGAAGAGGTCATTACAGAAGTAATAACTTCCAAGACTCAAGAAAACTCTTGGGTTATCTCCCAACAAGTACTTTTCTTTAACGCCTTTAGTTTAGGGTTGATAGTTTGAGAAGATGCTCACATAAGAAATATGAATTGAAGTAAAAGAGAGCATCAAGAAGCAAATTCAAAACACATTTAAGTCTAACTCATTTCCTATGCATAGGAATCTTGCAAAGAAACAAGTCTTGAAAGCATAAAGCAACAAGCATAGGAAAGCAAAACAAGTGCAACTTCAAACTTTCAGCACATAGAGGGGAAACTTAATATTGTTGAGATGCACAAAACCATGTTTTCCTCTCTCATAATAACTTTCAGTAGCAACATGAACAAAATTAACAATATAACTATCACATAAAACATTCTTATCATGAGCCACATGCATAAAATGATTATTACTCTCCACATAAGCATAGTCATTCTTATTAGTGGGAGCAAATTCAACAAAATAGCTATCACTATTATTCTCATCACCATAATCATCAAAAATAGGAGGCATATTGCAATCATAATAAATTTTCTCCTCAATAGTAGGTGGACTGAAAATATCATACTCATCATTGTAATCATCATATATTGGAGGTATAGTATCATCATAAGCAATAGAATAGCTATCTTCCTAGGTGTGTTCATTTGTAAGAATATCATCATTGGAAGGAACATGGATAGCACTAATAGCACAACAATTATTAATATCATCATTTTAAGAATTGGTACCAAAGAGATTTTCAATATCAAAAGTGGTGTGCTTTTCCCAATCATGATCACTACTATAGGTAACATGCATAGAAACATCATCTAGTTCAGACTCATCAACAAAAACTATGATAGGAGCAACATGATTAGAGGAAGATACCGTTTCCTCTCTCCTTTTACTCCTCCTCCTCCTCTTCTTCTTCTTCTTCTTCTTCTTCTTCTTCTTCTTCTTCTCCTCCTCCTCTTTAGGAGGGAGCGGCTTGAAAGGAAGCTTCTCCACATACCCTGGCTTATTGTTAGAGACAATAGAAGAAACTTTGGAGGATTCCTCCTTTTCATTAATAAGGACAAAACTCATATCAGTCTTGTCATATTTTGGTAAAATTTCATATTTATAAGATTTTGTATGTAAGTATTCGCGTGGCAATTATCAACACAATAAAGATGACACCCATGCAGGACACAATTCATACCAAAAGCACTCATGTCTACCAAAGAAGTTTTTCTTGATAACTCTTCACACCACAAAAACAATGTAAGTTCATCATGTTGATTATCAATGATCGCGTTATCACAATACAAACTTGCAGTACTCATATGGCCTGAGCATTGAAAATTGAAATGACCCACTTCATAGCAGAGTTCACAAATAAAAGGGTAGAGGGCACAATTATTTTTACCAAGATCATTTAGAGCCTTATACCACGTTCTGGTTTTTTCATTACAGTGGGTGATACAATATTCTTCTTCTATTTGATTCTTCTCACAAGGTCTATTCATACCATAAAAATTAGCATGCTTATAAGAAATAGTACTTTCAGAAGTTTGAGCATGTTTATTGCAATCATTAATAACATTTTTATTTTCCATGCATTGCATCAGGCGCACTCCAGCGACCACACGACACTCTACCGCCAAGGATCATCCCATTGCCGCAGTGGCCACCCGGCCCACCAGACCATTGCCAGGCCGAACTTCACCTCTGCTGGCCACCGAGCACCGCGTCACCACGCCGTCGAGCTGGCCAGCCAAGCCACTAACACCACGCCGCCCTCCTCTTGCCGCTACAGAGGGAGCCGCCCGCAGCCATCGCCACCCTCGGCCCATGTCGCTCGGTCAAGAAGCCGCTGGCCCCCAGGACCAAGCGCATCACCGTCTCACGCATCCCTCCACGCTAGGACAGAGCGTTGCCGCCTCGCCTTGCATCACCAGGGTCGCCACCGCGCCGCCATGCCGAGCACCACCACTCCCCCACGCACACGCGTCGTCGTCGTCCGCCGATGTCGAGATCTTGCGACCAGGGGAAGAGGATAGGCCTCGCCGCTGAGCGGCTTTGTCGCCAACGCGTCCTGGCGGTTGAAAAGAGGGAAGGAAGGAGAGGACGACCCGCCCAGTGGTGTGCTAGGGTTCCCCCGGTCGCTCGCGGGAGGGAAAAGGGGGATAGTCTGTCTAACAGAAAGATGATTTTTTGGTCCTGGACATGGCCTAGCCGGCGGCGTGCCAGGGTCCCAGGGCTCTCGCCCCGCCGTATGGGCCAGCCCTGCTCAGAGAGGTCCATCCATAGACAATAACAAGACATCGAGACAAGTCAGCAATCAACAGAGTGCATACATGTATGATGTATTTATTTTTTGAAATTACAAACAATTATGCCACATGTTTTTATTTTTTAAATTACAAACAATTATTTAAGTAAACAACAATAAATAAGTAAAAATATTATTAAATTCAAATAAAAATATAAGGATTTTACTTTTTTGTATTTTTCTATTTAATATGGAATAATTAATATCTTTAAATCCCTTAATCGGAATTCAACAAATCATATGTCTAAACTCTAAATTGATCAGAAAAATGAGAGGAATCCAAATATGATATCCATATTAAATTATCACAAACTATGTCGTGACTAGCGAAACCGTAAGTCGATAGCAATAGTGTAGGCGTAGCTTGCTTCGAGAAAGGTAGCGTAGTTATAACACCGACGGCAAAACCGTAGGAATAGCTTGTTTCTAGGAAGGTGGCACAGTTATAACGCCGTCGACAATACCGTAGGCGTAGCTTGTTTCTAGGAAGGCGGCGCAGTTGTAACGCCAACGGCAATACTGTAGGCGTAGCTTATTTCTAGGAAGGTGGCAGAGTTGTAACACCGACGATAATACCATAGGCGTACCTTACTTTTAGGAAGGTGGTGCAGTTGTAACGCCGACGGTTAGACCGTAGGCGTTTTTCTTCCAAGAAGGTGGCACAGTTGTAACGCCGACGACAAAACCGTAGGCATAGCTTGTTTCTAGGAAGGTGACACAGTTACAACGTCGTCAACAATACCGTAGGCGTACCTTGCTTCTAGGAAGGTGGTGCAGTTGTAACACCGACGGTTAGATTATAGGCGTTTTGCTTCCAAGAAGGTGGCGCAGTTGTAACGCCGACGACTATACCGTAGGCGTACCTTGTTTCTAGAAAGGTGGTGCAGTTGTAACGCCGACGGTTAGACCATAGGTGTAGGTTCCTTCTAGGAAGGTGGCACAGTTGTAACGCCGACGACAATACCATAGGCGTACCTTTCTTCTAGGAAGGTGGCGCAGTTGTAACGCCGACGGTTGGACCGTAGGCGTAGGTTGCTTCCAAGAAGGTGGCGCGGTTGTAACGCCGACGGCTATACCGTAGGCATCAATGTTTCCAGGCGTTGTGCCGACGATAAGGCCGTCGGCATAGCCTCCGCAGCGACGCCATCCATCCTCCGTTTCCAAAAGGGACAGGGCGGCCACGTAGCCGCTACCTGTGCCGACGGCCGTGTTACGCCGATGATGGCTGTCGGGTTAGGTTCTACTATGCTGACCGTGATATTGGGCGGATGGTGGCCGTCGGCATCCGCTTGCTATGCTGACGGTATAGCTAAGCCGACGTTTTTTTTTTTGCTGTGGGCATATCTCGGCTACACCGACGGCCATAACCTTTAGCCGTCGGCGTAACTATTACCACGTCTGCCATTCCCGTAGCGACATCAGTTGTCACGTCTGTCTCTGACTGCTAAACTGCACCGGAGACACGAAAATCTGGATGGATCGCTCGGACTCGGAGGATCTCAGAACAAAACCCTACCCTTTGGCGGCGCGCGAGGATAGGCGGATACTTACTGCCTCCAAGGATAGAAATTTCAGTACGACTGCCGCACGCAGCTGAAGACGTTGGCTCGACCGGAGTGGAGAATCAACGTGACGGTCGGCCGGAGTGCCGGACGGTGTCGCCTGATCCATGATCCATCCCTGATTCTGCTCTCTTCTCTTTCAACCGCCGCGCACGCGCGCGCGTGCAGCGGGAAGCCACCACGCCGGCCTCTCGATCGCTCGCGACGTTGCCATCGGACGTGCTCTTTTGCTCTGCCTTTTCCGCAGTGCAGGCCCCTCGTGCTGCTGTTCGCCAGCGTGCGCCTTGGTAAGTTAGGCAGGTACTGTATTAGTAGTGCTCAGTTGCTCATTGGCTAAGCTTGCGTGCCAAGAGGTGACCTGACACGGGCTCCAACTCTCTGTCATGGCCTAATTGGCTCCAATGGAGGAGCCGGTGAAGGCGTGAAGCCCAGACCAAGTTCGATCATCAACGTGAACCATCATTGCCATCTTTGTTCATGGCCAATACTTTAAGCAGAGGCAGAGACGAAGATGAGACGTCGTCTTGTCTTGTTCCAATCAGGATAGGCTGGCCTATTCGATAGCTTGCCGCCCAATGCCACCCGGTTTTGTCGACGCACGGTCTGCTGATAAGCATTTCCGAACTGATGGTCTGCAGCTTAGTCCAGCGCTCGTCATGTTACACTTAGAGCATCTCGAACCCAGGCCGAAATCCGGACCAAACTTTGGCCAAACGACGCAAGTTTTCGGCCTGGGTACGCCCAGTTTTCCACTCGCGTATCCAGGCCAAGTTTTTGGGTCACCCGTTTCCGCTCAAATTCAGCTCAAATACGGCTCAAATTCGTCCAAATTTCGGCATAGTTTGTCCACAGAACACTTCAAGACCAAAGTTCGGCGAAAATTTAAACAGAGTTCGGCGTAAAATGTAAACATAGTTCGGTCTGCAATAAAAGTACAACATATTTCGACCAAGTTTGGCCAGTTCATGCTCAACATCTACGTCGTGTTGCCCCTGCGTATCCATAGGTGCTCGACAAGATCATCCTGCAGCTGTTGATGCATCGCCGGATCTCGGATCTCCTGACGCATTGCGATGAATGCAGCCCATGTTGGACACCTGTGATGATCAGGCTCGGCAAGAGGACCCTGTCTGTAGTATGGCTCGTCCTCCTCGAGCAAACTCATTGGATCCTTCCTCTCATCCTCAATGATCATGTTGTGCAAGGTCACACAACAGTTCATCACTTTCCACATCTGATCTTTCGACCAGGTCATAGCAGGGAACCGGACAACTGCAAACCTCTGCTGGAGCATACCAAATGCCCGCTCCACGTCCTTCCTGCAAGCTTCCTGTTCCTTGGCAAAGTGAGAATGCTTGGGGAGCATTGGCTTGAGATAGTCTTTACAAATGTTGGTCATCTTGGATAGATGCCATCTGCTAGATAGTATCCCTGTTGTAGTGGTGTCCACAAATCTCAAATTTCACAGGGGGAGCATGACCCTCAACAAGCTTGGAAAATACAATTGAGGAGTTGAGGACGTTGATGTCGTTGTTCGATCCTGCCATGCCAAAGAAGGAGTGCCAGATCCAAAGATCATGTGTAGCAACTGCCTCAAGTATCACAGTGCATTCTCCTTTGTGGTCTTTGTACATTCCTTGCCATTAAAATGGACAGTTCTTCCACTCCCAATGCATGCAATCTATGATTCCAAGCATACTAAGAAATCCTTTACTTTCATTGACTACGAGGATCCGAGCAGTGTCTTCAGCAGTGGGTGATCTCAAGTACTCTTCCCCGAACACTGCAATCACTGTCCTGCAGAACCTGTACAAGCATTCAAGGGCGGTGGACTCGGCGATACGGAGATAGTCATCGGCACCGTCAGCCGGCGCTCCATATGCAAGCAACCTGATCGCCACGGTGCACTTCTGAAGCGAGGAAAACCCAACCAAGCCGGTGCAGTCCTTCTTGCAAAGGAAATATGGGTCGAACTCCCGGATGGCATGCACGATCTTGAGGAAGAGCTTCCGGCTCATCCTGAAACGGCAGCGAAACACGTCCTCTCCATGGAGTGGCTGGTCGGCGAAGTAGTCGGCGTACAACATGCAGTAGCCCTCTATCCTCTGTCTCGCCTTGCACTTCATGCGACCTGGCGCCGAACCACCGCGCTTCGGCTTCGCCATCTGCATGTACAGCTGGGCGAGCGATGCGAGGATCTGCAAGTGCTCTTCACCTTCGGTGACCTCGGCGCTCTCCTCCTCCAGGAGTACGGCGAGCAACTCCTCGTCGTCGGAATCCATGACGAGTATCTCGTCCTCGTTAGAGTCAGTGGACAGTACCTCGTCGCCGTTGGAGTCCATGGCCGAATCCGGCCAAATGTCGAACACCTGGCGGGCGTGGTGGTGGGCGCACGCAGCGAAGCAGAGCTACGACGAGGCTAGGTCGGCGAAAGCGGCGGCGGAGAAGGCGTGGAGGTGGGCGGCAACAACGGCGAGCGTAGCTAGAGGCGTGGGCATGTCTCGGCGTGGAGGAGCTCCGCCGGGGAAGTCATGGCGACAGAGCTCTTCACGGCAGTCTGAGCGAGTGAAGTGGGTGAGAATGGGACTGTCTCGCCGACAGAACTGACCCACACCCTTTTTTGCGGCGTCCGGCGTCCCCAGGGCGTACCCGGAAACCTGGGTTCGGCCTGGGTAGGCCGGACCAAAACACGCCGAAATCCGGACGAAAACAGGTCCCTGGGTACGCGACTGGATCGATTTTCGACGTCCGGACTGAATTTTGGCGTCCTGGGTAGGCGAGTGGAGATGCTCTTATACTCTCCTTGAGATTTGTCAAATCCAAGACAACTAATTTGAAACGGAAGAGGTAAAAAAAAGTTGTTGGATTATTAGGCATAATTTCCACGATTAATTCCAGAATATAAATCATGACAAAACCAGCTACTAGCTCATGTAACTCGAACATACTAGATGTACTAAACAACAGGATGATCGGAAACAAACAGCAGCCTAACATGTACTCGCAGAACATGATAAATAACCAAACAGGATCACGTAGCACGTACCGTTCGGTTGTCGTAGTAGAAACTTTGGGGAAGAGTGATCGCAGCAGATGGCGACGAAGACGGCGGTAGGCAGCACCGCCTGACTTGGATGGAAGACGACCCGTGATGGAGAACTCGAGCAGTCGCGCAGAGCGCTTCCCAAAAACCTTATTCGCCCTCTCCCGTACAGGATCGCAAGGGCGAGTGGTTCCGGAGACCTGCTCTCCCGTCCGCCGGCGCACGCCGGCAAGCGGGATGGAGTGTTGTGGCGGTAGCCGCGCAGGACTTTATATAAAGCGGCTCAGGAAACCCGTGCGCGCGCGTCGTGACGAGGCGAGCGTGCGTGCGAGCGGCAGCGTCGTCGGAGAAGGAGCGTGCGTGTGTATCTCTCTTATTCTCACTCACTTACAAAATGGTACAACACTCCACCTTATAAGGTGGTGCAACTCTCCTCCAACTTTCCATGTGGGACTAAACTTTAGCTCCCACTCCACTCCCATGTGAGCTGCCACAAACATGGGCTCAAACACATATGGGCTGCCACAAATTTTGAGATTTAGGGAAAATCTGAAATACTCATGGCCCCATTATTTCTAACAAAAGTTACGGCCACACTGGCACCGTGCTCTTGCCTCTGTGTCGGTCATTCACGGTGGTTTGCATTGCCTTTTACACCGTGCTTACTATGGTGCATCCAGACTTGAGAGCACCACCCATCGACGATACGTCGTCTCTAACGTTTGTCCGAAAATATCTGATCCGTCATAATGCTAAAGTGCTCGCAGAATCATCGCGAATTGACCCGGCCCGCGAAGAATCTGCTGGGTGGATCCGGTATCCCCTGTTGCTGTTGAGACGCCGACTCGACCTAAATGATTATCGATCGCCGTCGGTGTTGCATCTCCGGCCGTGCGTGCGTCCGTCTCAATGCACCACCGCGGATAGACTTGATGCAGGCGTCTCCCGGTGCATCTCAGAGGAAGAGGCTAGACGCCTTTCGTTGTTTCTAGGCGAAGGAGGCTAGAGATGCTAGTTGTACGGACAATGTTTCGTGACAAGAACCTGACGGTCACTCGTGGAACATGGGCCAAAGGAAGTTGTCACAGCAGAAGCGCAATAATGGAGCACGTCGTAGGTACCCCGGATTTGCGAAGATACTCCACTGCATTCTCTCCGGACTCCGGTCGGGACGACTGTTCCATCACAGTGCACTGCGTTTTCTGTCCCTGAGCAACGTGTGCGCTTGAAGACTAGCAAGTAGTTTCAAAATATAAGATATTTTAGGTCTGTAAAAAATTTGTATCTAGACTTGTGTGGATTTACTCTAAATCTGAGTAAACCTACAGAATAAAAGTAGTCTAGATATATTTGTTTTACAAACCTAAAACATCTTATATTTTAAAACGGAGGAAGTGGTATTCTACTACGTAGCTACAGCTTGAAGAATCGTCCAACATCGTTCTTTCCCTGCAGTAAATCCCACTACTAGTTACTGTACAGAAACCTCACTGATCGGTAAAACGTCCAACGTCCATATCCAAACATCGTCATGTTATTGAGCAGGGAGGTCCACTGCTGCAAAACTAATAGATCACGTTTGACACAAGGGAACGAATCCAGCAACGGATCGTTTCGCTACTGGTCCGCCGTACGAGCTGTCGTTGTGGCGGTTAACTGACGCACCGTTGTTTATTGTTAATTGCTAATCTAATCACCTCGCAGAAAAAATGCTAATCTAATCAGCAGAAGAATAGACAGAAGCAGTTTCTCTCGAGTGAGCGAGGCTGTGTGCAACTATTGCTGCAGAAGCTGGGTTTTCTCTACATTTTAAAAATGAAAAGGATTTTCTTGAGTCAAACATGGACAGGTACTTGCTGCTGCTTTGTGCATATAGTCCGCTCTTGTGAACGGAACGCTGCTAGCTGCTTGTCAGTTCACGGGGTTCACGTCGCGGTCTAACCGGTCACGCCGATACAAAACTGTGTTCTTTGGCCCTGTACAATGTGGTATTTGTATATTCGCAAAAGTATAGTACTACACAAATCAGTTGATTGCGATCTGTATCCGTCCATCAAGATGAAGATCGAGCTTATCTGTAGTATTACGTACATGATTAGCAGAGAAGTGTCCAAGTGGTTCGATGCCAAAACAGACCCTGGCCTACAGAGAGATACAGGTCGAGCAGCTTTCGGTGTATATATCCTTTTGTTATCTGCACTTATTATAGTATGCTCTTCTAGCAAGGCAGTGAGGTGGATCAGCAGATCTTTGACTGGGATCGATCTTCCATGTTTGAATTTCTACTAGCTGTGCTGTTCTTGCACGTCTCGCTCCGGACTCTGATGATTGGTGCTTCCTTTTCTTCCGAACCAACCAAACCGTAGGTCCAGGAAACACGATCGGGCTGCTCCTTTCGTTTGATCAAGTTTGTTTTGCACGAGGGCACGGGTCCGGGTAGAAACGAGTCAAACCACGGCAGTGTACTGCTCCTGGAATTCTTTTTTCTAGTACCGGTGACTCATCGTGTTTCCGATCCTCCGTCGACGCGGCGGGCGCGGGGGCGCGGCACGTCGGCACACGCACGGGCACGACGGCCGGGCCGGACGCCGGGCGAGCGGGCTAGTTTGGCTAGTCGCGGGGCGGGCGACGCGGCCGTCGCTTTCGTCCAGTGGGCGGCAGCGTCCACCACACCACCACCGGTCGACCGAGCCACCACAGCCCCGCGCGAAATCCATCCATCCACAGGATGGAAGATTCCGGCTGGCCCGGCGGGGGACTGGACGGGACGGCCCGCGTCGCGGTTTTGTCTCAGTGTCGTCGGAAACCCCATCGTTGTCGCTCGCGCTCACGCACGATCGACCCGGGCGAGCGAATCCCGAGACGCAATGAACCGCCACCACTATATATACGGGCGCATCGGACGGCCCGAGTAGAGGAGCATTTTCGCCCGACGCAAGCTAGCGAGAGGCGCCCGCGCCTCCTGCCCGCGTGGCCGCTTGCCGTCTTCCTCTCCTCTGCCCCATCTCTCTCGACTCTCGCTCCACTACTACTTAGCCGAGAGCTCGCCCGGTTGCTCTCTCTTCTCCTCTGGCCCTCTGCATAGCCAGAGCGAGGCCCCAGGAGTTCCGCTGCTCCTGCCTTCTTCTACCTGGTGCGTTCCTCAGTTCCCTCCCCTGCCTGCACTTACATTTCTCAGTTTGATCACCGGATTTTTTTTTTGAATAATGTCTTCTCATCTGTAGTATGAGAAATAGCAACAAAAAAATATCGATGTAGGGATTACTGCGATTGAGCTTCAGTAATTTTCTGTCCTGAACAAGTGAACATGCATGCTTGGTGCAGATTCATACCATGAACTACTACTCTTATTATCTGCTTTTCTTGCGTAGTGGTAGCTACTGTACTAGCTAGCCACACCCACTTGGCGTATTGTTAACTACATAGATCAGCTATCATGACCAAAACAATGGAGAAATATTGCTCGGACATCACAGAGAGGAACCAGCGTTCCATACGCATGGTTCATGTGACTGACACTCTGACAGTGATGTATATGTGTTCATTACAAACCATAGGTTAGCTACATGCCAAGAGGATACATGCAGAAAGCGGGGAACTTACTTATATTGCAGAAAGACCCATTTGCAGATCATGTAGTCGAGTCCCAGCGTTCACCCTGCGCCCACCGATCTTATGTGGTCGGGAACCATCTATAGTTCTATACTCTGTTTTAACTGCATGCAACAGAACTTGCATTTCGCCGTCACGTGACGCAATACTAGACAACGGGCCATATGCATATGCTATTTTTTTTTCATTTTTGAACGGAGACCAGTGCCATATATATATGATAGCTAGAGACAAGGATAAGGAGAACATTTGTTCTGCTCCAAGAATTTTATGGAATCGTCCCTGTGCGCCCACTTGCTGAATGAGTCAATTTCTGACATGAAGTATGAACACATACAAGATCCCTATCCTAGTTATCCGAGAGGCTGGGAACATATTTGGGTGTGTTAAACGTTTATGTATAAGTCAAGCTAAAACATCTACTCAGCTTTATGTATAAGTTTGCAATGCTTGCCAACTTAGAAAGGAACTTGGTATTCAGAGAGTTCATCTCCGTTTCTAAAGATTCAGTACTAAACAGCTTTCTTATCCGAGAAGCTGGGAAAATATTTGGGTAGTATATTAGACCTACCATCTAAAATACATATCTTCTTAGGTTTGGTTATACCAACTTAGAAATGAACTTGGTATTCAGAGAGTACATCTCTGCTTCTGACGAATTAGAACTACTGAACCTTCTTATCTTGAGGTACATCTAAAACCATCAGCACCATCCATTTCTTTTGGGAAGGGCGTATGGTAGACTAGTCGGGGAAATTCATCGTAGCAGTCTCAAAGCTTGCACCATTGTCCTGGTTAGAATGAGAAGGCAGATATTTTCTGGGAGCCTGGGCCAGCAAGAACTATCTCTTTTATAGCTTGGTCCCAGTGATTATTCAGTAGCAGGCCTCCGTACAATGATTTTCTTCCAGTCTTTTCACACTTCTGTTTCCATCAGCTATAATCAAAGGTAACGGCTGTGGAAGTCAATTTCACACTGATGTGCGTTCCTGAAATTTAAACAACCTTTTACTTCTGTGGAAATATCTTGGTATTTATATTTTCACCAGATCCAGTGTGCTCAAACTAATTTTGGGTTCCCTTATTTTCAGGTACTAAATATGTCAACCTCAGCGGTTCAGATATATTTCTGGTGCATCCTCCTGTTTGCCAATGTTGGAATATCCGCATATTTACCTCTGGAAAGAGATGCACTCCTTGATGTCAAAAGTCATTTAGAGGATCCACAAAATTTCCTAAGTAACTGGGATGAATCTCACTCACCGTGTGAATTTTACGGTGTAATGTGCGATAAAATTTCTGGTGAGGTCACTGGAGTGTCACTCTCAAATGTCTCACTATCAGGCACAATATCACCATCATTTTCCGTTCTCCGCCAGTTACATACTTTGGACCTCAGTGCAAATTCCATCTCAGGCATTATTCCTACTGTACTGACCAACTGCACAAATCTGCAAGTTCTCAATTTGTCAGTGAACAGTTTGGCAGGCCAATTGCCTGATCTTTCATCATTGCTCAAACTGCAAATTCTTGATTTATCAACAAATAGTTTTTCTGGTGCATTCCCTGTGTGGATCAGCAAACTATCAGGTCTAACTGAATTAGGCCTAGGAGAGAACAATTTTGATGAAAGTGATGTTCCTGAAAACATTGGACTGCTGAAGAACCTGACATGGCTATTCTTGGGGCAATGCAACCTTAGAGGAGAGATACCAGCTTCAGTCTTTGACTTGGAGTCACTTGGGACTCTGGACTTCTCACGCAATCAGATGACCGGTGTGTTCCCGAAGGCAATATCCAAGTTGCACAACCTGTGGAAGATTGAGCTCTACCAAAATAACCTGACTGGTGAAATTCCTCCTGAGCTTGCACACCTGACATTGTTATCTGAATTTGATGTGTCTCAGAATCAACTTACTGGTGTACTGCCCAAGGAAATTGTTAGACTGAAGAAGCTTAAGGTCTTCCATATATACAGGAACAACTTCCATGGTGAGCTTCCTGAAGGACTTGGGGACTTGCATTTTCTTGAGTCATTTTCAACATATGAAAATCAGTTCTCAGGAAAGTTCCCTGCCAACCTTGGCCGGTTCTCACCACTCAATGCCATTGACATATCAGAGAACTTTTTCTCCGGTGAATTTCCAAAGTTCCTGTGTCAAAACAACAAATTGCAGTTCTTACTGGCTTTGAGCAACAATTTCTCAGGTGAATTCCCCAGCTCTTACACTTCTTGCAAGACACTAGAGAGGTTTAGAGTAAGTCAAAATCAGTTCAATGGGAGCGTTCCTTATGGAATTTGGGGATTGCCTAATGCTGTGATCATTGATGTTGCCAACAATGGATTTATTGGAGGAATATCTTCTGATATAGGCATTTCAGCAACTCTAAGCCAGCTGCTTGTTCAGGATAACTACTTCTCTGGTGAACTTCCAAAGGAGTTGGGAAATCTCTCTCAGCTGCAGAAGCTCGATGCTTCCAACAACAGATTCTCCGGCCAAATCCCTACACATATTGGTAATTTGAAGCAATTATCATACCTGCATTTGGAACACAATGCAGTGGAAGGGTCAATACATCCAGAAATTGGTTTGTGCAACAGCCTAGTTGACCTTAATCTTGCAGAGAATTCTTTGTCTGGTAAAATTCCAGACACACTTGGTTCCCTTTTGATGCTGAATTCACTCAACCTATCTCATAACATGATCTCTGGTGAAATCCCTGAAGGACTGCAGTCGCTGAAACTAAGCTATGTTGATTTCTCTCACAACAATTTGTCTGGACCAGTTCCTCTACAGCTTCTGATGATTGCTGGAGATGATGCATTCTCTGAAAATTCGGACCTTTGTGTCAGCGACACTTCAGAAGGGTGGAGGCAATATAGCACCGGTTTACCCCCTTGCCAGTGGACGGACAACCATTATAACTTCTCACGGAGACGGCTGTTTGCTGTGCTGATCATAGTGTCATCTTTGGTTGTTCTGCTATCTTCATTAGCATGTCTGAGATATGAAAATAACAGGCTTGAGGTTTTCAACAGAAAGCAAGATACTGAGAGTGATGATGGCAGTGACCCAAAGTGGATCATCCAGTCCTTCCGTCCCAAAGAAGTCAATCCATCAGCTGCTTTGCCATTACCCATGGTTACCTAGCTTCTTGTAAGTTCCCTACATCTTATCACTTACATTAATTTATCTTTATTTTAGTGTAATTCTGTAATGACTTAATTTTAGTCTTCTATATTAGTACTGTAGAAAATATTTTGTCAGTGATTGTCAACTAATCTAGTATTCATCTTGGCTTGTCCTGGTAAATAACACAGCCAAATGAACAATGAACTAATTATTTAATTTGATTATCAAAGCAGTGTGATTTATGTACTCCCTCCAATCCATAATAAGTGTCGCTCATTTCATAGTAAGCTAGTACAAACTTTGTACTAGATGAGCGATGTTGAAGTGTATAAGTGGATTGCACTAGTCCTTTCCATCAGTTCGGACTTTTGGTTGCGTTGGCTAGTGCATGAAGCTTGACAAGCGACACTTATTATGGATCGGAGGGAGTAGTATTTTTCACCGATATCAGTTTCTGTTAATGGATGCAGTTTGCCTTCTGGGTTCTTAATTTTCTTTCACATTTTTGGTATTGGTTACTAAAGTTGACCTGTCCATATATATTTGATTAATAAACATGACGAGAAAAAATAATAATAATAAACATGACAAGTGATGGATTACGTATTCTTTATGCAATAACTCCCGGATGTCCTGTGCGTGTTTCTGAAAAATATATAGTTGTCAGATGCGTATATATTAAAGATACAAGTATGAAGATTTGAGTCTTACATAAGCTTATAATTGAAATGCAGGGCGACAGAGAAGAGCAACATTAACGGTCCTGGTTGTATTGCTAGAGTTGTTTACTGGGCATAGCTCAGACAGACCAGCAATTTGACATTGAACTGGACTCTGTGTGCTGGGTTTCATGGCATTTTGCTGAAGCAAATACTGCAGCTGTTCTTGATAAAAGCCTTGAACAGTGTCATTGTTTGCACTAATCAAGTGCCTTCTGAGCGGCCGACAATGAGAAGTGTGGAAGTGCTTATCGACATTGATACTACTATGATGACAGGGAGGGCAGATAAAATGAACAATAAGTAACAGCAGGCAACCTTTTCTTTGTAAGATGCCACCATCAACAAGATCAGGACCTTTACGCACCAGATAGAAGGACTCTGGAGCAGCTAATTAGTAGAATGTCTTACTAGTGAGCAGGGAGACAGGAACTAGCAGGCTGTTAACTATGTTGAGGTGTAGTAGCCTCTGATAGCTTGCCAGTAGGCCATGTACCATGCAGTTTCTGTACAAATTCAGTCATGTAGCTTGCAGTATCTGTGAAATGTTGTGAACATGACTATGATTTTACTGTACTGTGTACTGCACTGTCAGATATGAAATATAGCAGTATAGTAAAATTTGAGTACTTTGAAATAGCTAACAAAGAGGAACATGCCATTGTATCATTCCGATAACATTGTGCTGATCATTCAGTAACACTCTTTTCTGTTTCATGTTAGTCATTCTTCTAAGTTTATTTAGAGAGAAGTAGAAACAACCCAATGGGTCATTATAGACGATCGAACTAAGAAACTCCAAGTCTTTATGGAACTGATTGGCTCCCGGCACGTGGAAATCAGAGAAAAATGATACAGTACAGAGATTCAACCGCTATTCTACACAAGACTAGTAAATCCTCTAGCTGACAGTTTTGAAAGGGGCAGATGCCTTCAGGCTATCCACAATGTCAGTCACAGAGCCTATACCCACAGCCACTGAGATCATCAAGCAGACCATGCTCAAACCTTGCAGGAGGTACCACTTCATCCCCTTGGTGATCTTCCCCTGGGCAATGTGCATGCTGATGGGGAAGTACACGGTCAGCGGCCAGAAGCTGAAGGCACCCAGGAGCCCCAGCACCGCGTTGAAGAACGGTATCATCATTGCCACCACAGTTGTCGCGACAACTATGACGGTCCGTAAGACGAGCTTGTAAGGTGCGACGGTCACCGAGCCTCGTTGTGTGAGCGGGATGCTGACGGTGTATGCGCTGCTGATGAACTTGGTGTCCGGCCACCGGGAAACAATCGACCTCTCTGCTGTAGCAAATATCGGTTGTGCGTATACCTGCATTGAGGATTGCATTTAGCTCAAAGCTGCTAAACAATATGGCCGCAAGACTCACTTCATGTAGTTCAGCTTGTCAAATTTGTGCCAAATACAATTCTGAATTTCCAGTTGAGATGTGCTGACCTGATATGCCCCAATGAGGTGGAGGATGAGGCACATGTTGGCGATGTCAACAAGCCAGAAGGGCCCTAATCCGGGGGCCGTCAGGATGTTGCCGGGGGCATCTGAACCAAATGCAGCATATCCTGCACAGCCAACAGAGATGTAGAATACGGTGGTGGCTCCAATTCCATACATTGCTGCCTTCTTCATGGTCCTGTGCTCAGACGGTGGTGACTTCAGTGTATCCTATATAAGCAAAATAAGAGGTTACTGACAAAAGCATTACCACTTTGAGTAGTGTTCTGGTACAAAAATCCTTGGTAAAGTTATGTGGCAATCCATACAGAGCTCTGAACAAAAATAACATAACTGAATTTAGAATGTCTGAATCATCATCAATTCATCATGCCTACCTGGATCTCAATCAGCACTTCTGCAAAAGTGTAAGCAAAGGCAATGTTCCCAAGGGCAAGAAGCACATCCCACATCTTCTTGCTGGACGACGCCGCGGCAGCGCCCTGTATCCTTCCACTGGGGTGGCCACCGTGGGACACCCACTCTGCCACCGATAACGCAAGCGCGATGAACGAGTAGGAGAATGACATGATCGCCGCGATAATCGACATCCACGTGATGTGCTCCAGGCCGGGGAACTGCGACAGCACCACCTGAACTAGGGTGAACGCCAGCATGAGCACGGTGCCCGGCGTGTCGCAGCGCGCTCCCTCGCCGTTCTGCCGGACGCAATCTGACCTCCTGATCGCACTTCGCAAACAGAGCACAGAGAAAGGGAAAAACAGAATTCAGTATAAGGCTCTGGATGTGAACTTGTCAGGGAGTTTGATTCGTGAGGAACTGGATTGTTTTTTTTTTGGTTGTTATTACTCACACCATGCTGATGGTCGCGGTGATGGTGTAGCCGACCATGGTGCCCCACAGGTTTACGTACTGGGCGATTCCGCACATGAACACCTCTCTAGGACCTGAGAAATTTTTAGACATTGGGTTCAGTAAAAAAATCGTGCCCGTTGAGGACCAGGGGAGAGGAGGACTGGCGGGGGCACGTACTGAGGTAGGATCTGACGGCGTCCATGTAGGTGCGGTTCCTGGTGCCGGTGACGGGGTCGGGCGCGCGGTAGGCGTTGGCGAGCAGGGTGGAGGTGTAGAAGGTGACGCACGCGAAGCCCGCCAGCGCGAGGGGCCCCGCCACCCAGCCCAGCTGCGCCACGCTCCACGCCAGGGCCAGCACGCCGGAGCCGATCACCGCCGTCACAATGTGCGCCGTCGCCGTCCATACCGTCCCTGAAACAGACAGACGATAACCGCCGCCGCCGCCGCCGCCAATCAATTCGACAAATCCCAGGAATCGGCATGACCAAAAGCCCCCGAACAAATCCCCTCTAGAAATCGGGCCAAAATAAAAGCAGACGGAGCCGCGGCGCACCTGTGCGCTCGTGCTCGCATGTCTCGACGTCTTCCGCTGCGGTGGCGGCGGCGTGCTTGTCCATCCTCTCGCCGAGTCCTGCTCGGCGGGTGTCCCGAGCCGTGAGGGTGTGGGAGTTTGGGAGACGGGTGCGGCAATGAACCTCCACTCCAGGATGGGGGTTTGGTGGGTTGGTATTTATAGGAATTCGAAACATGGCCGTGGCTGGGGATGATAGGGCCGGCAATGTGACCACTAGAACACCAGGGTTTCCTGATCGGCACCGTCGGACTCCATTCGGCAGATTCCGTATCCAATGCTTCGAGTTGACAAATCAATGCGTAACAACATTGGCCATTAATGTGTCATAAAATAAGTGTGGTTGGATTACAGATACTTGAAAAAAAATACCCTAGACCCTACATGATTTCAAATCACAGTAATTTTGCACTTCTTTGGGTGGTGTCCAGAAAATAAATAAACGGTTTATGGACAACTGACGATACAGGGTAGAGAGAGATATGATACTCCCTCCGACCTATATTACTTGACTTAAATTTGTTTAGATTTAGATGAATCTAGACACTACTTAGGACATAGGTTTATCCAAATTTTAAGAAATCCAAGTCAAGTAATATTGGTCGGAGGGAGTAGCAAAAATGAGAAACAAAATAATTTTTGAGCTTATATCGAGATTTCTACGAAACATGGGACATATGAATAGATTCCATATGAATTTCGCACACCTAGTCCAATGCTTTCATTGAAAAAAAACCATCGGATTCAAATTCAGCAAAATTCCCCTCAAATTCTACACTACAAATAGGCCCTTTTTCTAGGCGTCAGCTTTATTGATCGAATAACCATAATGTCATCACAAATGATCTCACATGTACAATTCAGAACCACACCACGTGACACACTCCTAGGAGAGTTCTCACACAACCGAGATAGAGAATGAGCGGTAACATTCACTCTTCAAAAAATATGTTCAAAGGAGCAAAACACAAAAGACTTCATCATCTTCTTAATGTCTTCAACGATTGGATCATGGAGTGAACGATCAATAGTGCAGGAGTTAACCCATTGAACATTTGAGACACAGTCAAAATCAACACATAGAAGATCGAAACCTTCAGCCTTAGCAAAGTAAGAAATCACTAATTTATGTCATTATCTCCAGAAGCAAGGAAACAAAAATCCATAGCTTCTCTGGTAGAAATGAATAAAGCATATGATAGGTTATAAACCTTCAGACCACACACAATTCTTCATTTGAAAAGTAGATGGATCGACATCAAGATATAAAAAATAAGATAGACATCAACATGGTAACATAGCAAACCAACACACATGCAAGGTGCTCGCAAAAATACAACATATAAACTTGCTTCAAACTTTGTGTCGGTTACATTGCCCTTGCACTTAGTGGCAGAGCATGATAGAGATTGTTCCGAGGTCTCAGAAGATACTTTTTTACCCAATGTCTAAGCAATCTTTGAAATTTAAGCCTAATAATTAGGATATTCATTAGGATTTTCCTAGGCTAGAGGGGCCATGGAACCCCTTTTGGCCCTAGGAAAGCTCTGCCACTGTGTTCATGTGTGTTCTAGTTGAACCTCATGAACATGGTTCATGCAACCAATTCGGGAAAAGTGGATATCCATTTGTGCCAGCTTATCTTTTTCGACCGATATGACAATCCGTCTCATCAAGAGACCTGCTGCATCAAAACAAAGAGAATCCTGGTGCCGACAAAGACCATGCGGATGCCCCTTCTTTCCATGAAGTTGGACATAATGAATTTCTTCAGTTGCAATGCATGCAAAGTACACCATAGAGAAAATACATGTGGAGCAATCCTGCAAACCAAATGAACCTTATAGAAAATAATCTAATGAGTAGAATCCTATTAAATTCATTCGAACAAAAGAGCCCTTAGCTCCAAACAAACTTACACTTGTTCTAAAGCAAATGTAAATGTCATCTAAAATATTGTGTAATACTCGCGAGTCATATTAATTACTTTAATTATGAATCCAAACATAGCATAAGTTTAAGCATATTGTAAATCACCATTGTATTTAATCTAAATTTAGCCATAACCTTTCCCCTATGTACAATCCCTAAGGTTATATTACATTATAAAGTGTAGTACAAACTAACGATTTATAGTTTTTAAAAATACAAATTTGAACTGAAACCAAATGTAAGGAAACCTAATGAAATCGTTATAGCATCTAATCCATTATTCTCTGTTCCATAAGATGCCAAAAGTTGCATTAGGTTTTTCAAAAAATATGTACGGGAATAAATAAAAGAGAAGTTACTTTTGTAGAGGATTATAAATTAGATTCTATTTATTTACTAATGTACAAAAGTAAAATTATGTGGCATATAGTGGAGAACATAATCATATAGATTTTACTAAGGAGAAAGAATCTGACTCAGAGTTAAATTAAAAATATAAATACTTTTAGTACCTTAAGATAGGTTCCATTTGAATTAGTTATTGATTAAACTAAAGTACTATTTAGATTACAAGTTTTCATAATTTTAGACATAATTATGTAAACTTGGAGTTAGCACTAGTGATATGATTTTATGTAACTTTAGGATTGTTACGTTAATACTTTGTGATGTACATTCCACATGGCCTCCTACTCGACACGTGGCCTACTAGAACAAACTGTGGAAATGGTTGTATGGTGTTAAGGATAGTAAAACGTGAAATGGTGTTAAATCAGGTAAATTTTGGAATTTTTCTTAGAATGAGTAAGAAAATCACTCAAGTAAAAAACATGGCGCAAAAATTGAATTTGGTCTACAAAATAAAGAAAAATAGGTAACCTGCTACTAAAGTAATCCCCCCCTAGACAATATACCTCTGAGCTTATACTTTAGAACAGTCCACCCAATAAAAACTAACAAAAGTAGTACTGTATAAGTAACCCCTTTAATATATTTTTTTAGAGTGGCTGAGCCTTGCAAGGATGCTAATATATTTGTAGTACCATCTATCTTTTTTCACCGCGGAAAGAAATGTATTCCACACACAAACTAGTGAAATGGTGAAACCACATTTTTTACTCCCTCTGTTTCATTATATAAGATGTTTTAGTTTTATAAAATAAGTGAATCTACACAGTAAAAGGGGTCCAAATACGCTCATATACACTAAAAAGGTCCAATACGGTCTTTTTACAAAGCTAAAACATGTTATATCATGAAACGGTGGAAGTATTTATGTATTGGTTACCATATCATATCCTCAGCTAGTTTGAAGAACTGTGTCTTCATTTATATTATTTTATAATCCTGTTTTATTGCCTTGGTCCGAGATTATGTGATTGATCGGCTGTGTGCATCCTAGCTATGCAGAGGCCGGGTGTAAACTTACTGTTAAGTAATAAAGCGCTCATTTCCAAAAAAAAAATATCATTATCCGGATGGCAAAGCCACCGCCAAAGATAGGTTTGAGCATGTTGATGGTGAAGTTTCAGTAGATTAATACTAGTTGAGAATTCAAAGCATTTAATGGTACTTTGTCAAAAAGTAACACTACTGGATGGAGCCAACATATTCGATTACCGTCACCACCCGGCCGATAACAAGAATGTCTGTCGCCACCCAAAAAATAGACAGTAATCCTAGCAAGTACATGAATATGTTTTCTCTCTCTCTTACTCAGAAGATCGATCATGATCCTGCCGATCTTAGAAAAAAAAGGCGTAGGCGCGCAATAAAACGCACAAGGCGGAATCGTATGGCCTACGTTTTTTTGCAGCTGTGTGCCATTATCGTCGTCATTCTGTTTCAGGATTCAGAGACGTGCGTGAGCAGAGCTGAGCAGATGGGGGTCGATCGTGGAGGCCGATGCGGAGCGCAACCTGGACGCCTTTGTTCCGCCACCTCTCGATCCGAAACTGACTCTACATCACGCCCGCCGCTGCCCCCACACCAGACGCGCAGACGTACACGCGCAGTCTGCCTACGTATCACACACATCGTCTCAGCAGTTACATCGTCGTGTGATCGAAGAGACGACTAAACGCTTACCCAAGCAGAAAGAAAGACATGAGAATTGACACGCAACCAGATGATCGATCACGGGCGCTGCGGCCTGCGCCCCGCGCGCCCGGCCGGGCGGCGACACCGGTGGTTGCCATGGGGTTTTCACGGGAAGAAAAATTAAAAAGGCTTTGTCCGGCTGCTGCTCGCCACATATCGCAAAGCCTTTTCCTTTTCCTCTTTCCTTTCCTCCTCGCACTAGCCATGCACACATGGCCGCGCCGCACGGGAGTCCGGTGTTCCATCATCAGCGACCTTGCGAACTACTAATAATCTGGTGGCTAATCAATTCATCATGGCCCCTTGTTTCTAATGTACGTATATTGTATGGTGCATTGGTGCGCTAGCTCGTGAGCTTTTTAGGGGGATCGCGACTGTGATCAACGTCTAATACTTCAAACGATTATCCTGATCGGCTTGGTCGATGGGAACAAACAGGATTGGGATGAAGAAAAAAGTCGTGCGCGTCCCCATCGTCGACCATCATATCCCCGGGTGAACTAGTAACAATTGGCGTTCGCCATATCCTGATCCTCCCAAAGCAGATCTAATCGTGATTAAAAGTCCAACAAGAAATGCAATATGCGGCCGTAGTAGTGTGGCAGTGCTAGCTAGCTTTTTGTTGACAACAAAAAAAGTGTGCATGCTTTGTCTTGGCTTGCATGTAAGTTTGTGATAATAATAATAATAATTGGTGATTTTACAATAAGAGAATAGAATGGTTTATATAGGAGAGGGGGGGAGGAGGTGCAGCACACCGGCCTAAACCCTAAATTGATATTCAAGTAAATATAATCTAACATCCCCCCGCAGTCTCAACCGTGGGCTCGACAACGTTGAGACTGAAACGAATCTCTGTAAATGGTGTAGTAGCAAGTCCTTTGGTAAAAATATCTGCAAACTGGGCCGTAGAAGGAACATGAAGAACACGCACTTCTCTCAAAGCGACCTTCTCTCGAACAAAATGGATGTCAATCTCGATATGCTTTGTCCGCCGATGCTGAACTGGGTTTCCAGACATGTAAACAGCTGAAATGTTATCACAATATACCACTGTGGCCTGACCAATAGGTCGATGTAACTCAACAAGTAACTGACGCAACCAAACTGTTTCAGCAACTGCATGAGCAACAGCACGGTACTCAGCCTCTGCGGACGAGCGAGAAACCGTAAGCTGACGCTTCGAAGACCAAGAAATTAAATTATTGCCAAGAAAAACACAGTATCCTGAAGTGGATCGACGAGTGTCTGGACAACCAGCCCAGTCTGCATCGGAATATGCTGTCAATGAGGTGGGTGATGGGTGGTTGATATGCAAACTATGATCTAATGTACCTTTGAGATATCTAAGTATGCGTTTGACATGGTTAAAATGCGGGACTCTTGGATCATGCATGTAAAGACAAGCTTGCTGGACAGCATATGATATTTCTGGACGTGTAATGGTGAGATACTGAAGGGCTCCAGTTAAGCTACGATATAGAGTTGGATCAGGAAAAATATCACCATCGGAGGAAAATTTAGAAGAAGTATCGACAGGTGTACGGGATGGTTGACAATCAAACATTCCAGCCCTAGTTAGGAGATCAACAGAGTACTGACGTTGAGAGAGAAAAAGACCAGAAGAATCACGAGTGACAGCTATGCCTAAGAAGTGATGAAGGGAACCTAGATCAGTCATAGAGAATTCAGTTTGTAGGAAAGAAATAATATGAGTGAGAAAAGATGTGGAGGAGGCAGTGAGAACTATATCATCAACATAAAGTAGGAGATATGCAATCTGGGTGTTAGAGTGGTAAACAAAAAGAGAGTAGTCAGAACAAGAGGGAATGAATCCTATAGTTTGAATAAAGGTAGAAAAACGTTGAAACCAGGCTCGGGGTGCTTGTTTGAGGCCATAGAGAGATTTGTGGAGAAGGCAAACGTGATCAGGAAAAGAAGAATCTTCGAAACCGGAAGGTTGTTGAGAATAGACGACTTCGTTTAAGGAACCATGGAGAAAAGCATTTTTTACATCGAGTTGATGAATGGGCCAGGAAGAGGAAACGGCAAGACTAAGAATGGTTCGAATGGTGCTAGGTTTAACTACTAGAGAGAAAGTTTCGTCGTAATCGACACCGTGTTGTTGAGAGAACCCGCGGCAAACCCAGCGCGCTTTATACCGAGAGAGAGTGCCATCAGAATGAAATTTTTGACGGAACACCCATTTTCCAGAAACAACATTTGCATTAGGAGGTCGGGGAACAAGTTGCCATGTGTTATTGGATTGGAGTGCTTGAAACTCATCGCGCATGGCAGCGGACCAGTTCGGATCAAGAAGAGCAGATTTGTATGTTTTGGGAAGAGGTGAGAGAGTTGGAGAAGCATGAAGATTGAGGTGTGTTTTAGGAAGTCGAAAACCAGACTTGGCACGTGTGCGCATGGAATGGTCGTTGTTAGGTGCGATAGTGGGAACGGCATGTGAAGGAGGAGCTGCTGCATCCGGCGCAGCGGAGGAGGAGGACGTAGCAGCATTAGGGGTAGAGGATTGGGTAGCTTGATTGTCGGGGGCAGTAGTTGTGGGGCGGCAAGCGGAAACCTGTGTTATGGGTGGTCGAGACACGGGTGTTGATGGGGCTGTCGAGGCAGCCGAGTCGGCCGGGGAAGGGTTAGGGACTACCGTGGCAGGAGAATCGGGAGGGGTATTGGTCGAGGTAGGATAGTGAGCAGCCGTGGCAGGGTTGCGGGGAAGGTTAGGAACGAAAAGGTGAGGGTTTATGGAATTAGCTGGGCGAGGGGTGGATGTGGTGGGAGTAGATGTAGGGGTTCTAGTGGCGAAACGAGAGGTGTTTTCATCGAAAGTGACATGCCTAGAGATGTGAATGTGACCGGTCACAAGGTCAAAACACCGGTAGCCTTTGTGTTCATCTGAATAACCTAGGAAGACACAAGGAATGAAACGTGGAGAGAGTTTGTTTGGGGAAGTTGCATAGACATTGGGAAAGCAAAGGCAACCAAAAACGCGAAGCTCAGTGTAGTTTGGGTGAGAGAGAAAAAGGGAGTAGAAAGGTGTGGTGTTTGGGTTAGTGCTAGATGGTCGAATATTGAGGAGATAGGTTGCGGTTCTAAGAGCTTCAGCCCAAAACGTGGAGGGCATAGATGATTGAATGAGTAGTGTGCGAACTATGTCATTGATGGTGCGGAGTGATCACTCAGCCTTGCCACTTTGTGGGGAAGTGTAAGGGCAAGAGAAACGAAGGAGAATGCCATGTTGGAGAAAGAAATGACGGTTTGCAAAGTTGTTAAATTCTTTTCCATTGTCACATTGGATAAATTTTATGGGTAAAAAGAAGTGTGCGTTGACATAGGTTTTAAAGTTGATAAAAAGTGAGTGGACATCAGATTTGTTGCGAAGTGGAAAAGTCCAAACGAAGTGTGTAAAATCATCTAAAATAACTAAATAGTATTTAAAACCGGAGAGACTCACAGTTGGAGAGGTCCATAGATCACAGTGCAAAAGTTCAAAGGGATAAGTACTATGAGAAGTAGAATGCGCAAATGGTAAACGAACATGTTTTCCTTGTTGACAAAACTCACAAACGGAGGAATTATGAACCTCTTTATGACAAGGGATCGAAAAATCACTAAGTAGAGAGGATAAAGTGGCTTTATTCGGATGGCCTAAGCGTTTATGCCATAGATCTACGGAGGCGAGCAGGGATGATGGAGACGAGGCCGGAGGAGCGCCATGAACAGAGTAGAGGTCGCCAGAGCTATCGAAGCGAGCGATCTCCGCCTTGGTCATGAAATCCTTCACAGACAAGCCAAAAGGGTCAAATTCGACGGAAACAGAGTTGTCTTTGGTGAAACGACGAACAGAGATTAAATTTTTAATGAGGGCTGGTGCAACTAAGACATCTTTAAGTAGGAGTGGTTTGGAAGTGGAAGATGCAAGGTTTGTATGACCGACACATGAAATTGGTATGGAGGAACCATCGCCTAATGTAATGGATGAAAACTGAGATGGTATGCAAGTTGACAGCATAGTATTCGATGAAGACATGTGACTAGAAGCACCAGAATCGAAAATCCAATCAGTACCTGAGTTACCTTGAGCAGCAAAATTATTCATGGCCTGTAGAAACGCAGCTTGGTCCCAGCTTGGAGTAGAGGGAGTTGGTGCAGTTGACGGAGCAGGTACTGGCGCAGGTGGTGGCGGTGCAGCAGGAGTCGAGTATATGGTGTATGGCGAGTAGTAGCCTCCAGGATTATAAGTGACTGGTGCCGAAGGGCCATAAGGACCCATAGCAAAGGGCATCGACGAGGCATAGGGAGCCGGCGATGGTGCAGCATACATGGGCGGTGAAGGAGCGGCGTAATGAGCTTGTGCAGGGACCCTTGGTGCAAGGAGGCCAGGTGAGCCTGTATGAGGATGCACGCCGGGCTGCCACGAACCGGTGTAGGCAGGTGGCGTGCCAACAGGAGAGGGCGCGGTCCAGGGCATTGGCCAAGCCTGAACCATGCCAGTCCAAGGGTCCTGAGGAGATCGCCAAGTTGGTGCTGCAGGTGGAGCCGGTGGTGGTGCCGGGGCAGGTGGAGGAGTCGGTGCTGTTGGAGGAGGCCGTGGTGCAGGCGGCCGATAGATAGGCCGGGTGCCCCTATAGTTTGGGCTAGGGCGCCAACCTGGCGGTGGAACAGGCGCAAGCGGCGCCGGAGGCGGTGGCGGTGCAGGAGGTCGTGGAGCAGCAGCATAGGCCTGAGGGCGAGACTCTTGAGTGGTCATGGCGCGGTTCGCCCAGGAGAGCATGGAGCGGACTTCTGCAAAGGAAGGAGACGGCCGCATCATGGGGATGAAGGACTGCTGCTTGTCAAAGCGCTGATTGAGGCCGACGAGGAGGATCTTGATGAGCTGTTTGTCCTCAACGGGATCACCGAGTTCACGGAGTTCATCGGCGATGGTCTGGAGGCGCTGGCAGTATACCCCTACAGGCAAGTCGCCCTGGGCGGTGTTCCGAAGCTCCGTGTTCAGCGTGTTGACACGGGCGTCGGCGTTGTCCTGAAAAAGCTGACGGAGGGCTGCCCAAAGGGCGGCGGCGCTGGTGGCAGCCCTGAAAACGAGATTGAAAATCTCGGTGCTCACCCGCTGGTAGATCCACTGTATCACAGCGAGATCATCCTTGACCCAGCGGGGATCCGAGGGAGACGGCGTGATGTTGGGGTCGACGTGCGCCATGAGGTCGCAGCGGCCCAAGTGCACCTCAAAAAGATGCCTCCAATGGTAGTAATTGTGTTTGGGGAGATCTAAACTGATGGGAATCAATGGAGTAACATCGGAGATTGTATCGGCGAAGTTGATGGTGGTGGTGATAGGAGGTGGGGCGGATGAGGTGGATGGTTTGGCAGCCGCGACGGCGGCCATGGTGGCGCGCCACTCGAAGAACCCCGGAGGGGGCGGCGGCGGCGGGGTGGGAGGCGTGGGAGCCATGCTCTAGAATCTAACCTTAATCTGATACCATGTAAGTTTGTGATAATAATAATAATTGGTGATTTTACAATAAGAGAATACAATGGTTTATATAGGAGAGAGGGGGGGGAGGAGGTGCAGCGCACCGGCCTAAACCCTAACTTGATATGCAAGTAAATATAATCTAACATTGCATTGCATGCGTCGCAATGCTCTCGTCCCTGCCTTAACGAGCACAGTGCTGATCGCGTACTCAACGCCCGAGCATTGCATTTCGACGTCTGTAATCAGATGTCTAAAAGCTCTGCTGGTGTTCGTTTTCAGTGTCGCGTTGTGAATTGTGACCTCTAGGATTTCTTTGAATTCTGCCAAGATGACCATTACCAACGCTGCCAACAACCAGCACTTCCAATTCTTTTCACAGTTCTGTATATACAAACACGGTTTAATTTGCATGCCCCAAGATCTTCTTTTCACGTCAAAAAAATTTGTAGTACTTAGAGACAACCAACCTGGCACGGTTTTGCATGTGTCCAACAAAATACATCGCATCTAGACTCATTCTGGCAGCATCATAGATTTGCATCCATCCGACCCATCCATATGGGCTAAGCTAGTGCCTCTCGAGTAAGCGCATTACATGGACACATGGACAGTGATGATCGATCGCAGCTAGCCTAGTGTGGCAAGAACAAAAGGATGCTCTCCCATGTTGCCGCTTTTTTGTTTGGCAAACTAGTCATAAAGATTTCATTGGTGTAAATACCACCTTTCTTCCCCAAAAGAAAGTTAGCCCGCCCAAAGTTTCCGACCGGACGATGCGGCCACAGTTCTCAAAAGGTTCTATACATATTTTCGGTACAAAGGATAATGGACGATAACATGCATACAGTTGAGTGTAGAGCTTACTATATATGTCAAGCATTAGCATCAGTACTTATAAATGTAGTACTTTCTCCGACCCATATTAGTTGACTTGGATTTGTTAAAATTTGGATAAACCTATATACTAAATAGTGTCTAGATTCATCCAACCTTAAACAAATTTGAGTCAACTAATATGGGTCGGAGGGAGTAGTAATCAACTCTCGAAAACAGAAATATGAAAAGGGACTTTGAAAACATACAATAATTGCACATTTCACCGGACAGATATAGATCGAACAGTAGCTTTGCAAAAAGGTATTTAACGCAAAGATGTCTGAACTTTCAAGCAAGACAAGTTTGAAGAACTCTCTCCCCCTTTATTTCCGTGGTTACACATTAAGGCGGAGAAACTAGGCACTGATCTCATTTGAGCTACTCGAGTAGCATAGATTACTTTCTTCCTCCGTTCAACATCGATTAGACAAAAGCGAAATCCTACTCGGTAGAGACGCACTAATCCTACTCATTAGGGAGTAGTACCAACTACCAAGTGAGTTTGTTGGTGTAATAGGAGGAGCTTATTAGAATACCCAAAGTTATGATACAGCCGTAAAGAAGCTTAGCAATATATTTTCTGTTGCCCCAGCAATCATCAGAGGCTCAGTTGCATAAATCGGCTTTGAAATTGGTCAAATCCAAGGATGAAGCCAGAACAAAGAATTGTTGGTGTCAGACTTCCAAGTATACGGTACAATTGCATATTTATGAGAGTACTTTGTTAGTTCCAAAAGGAGATAAGCAAACTATCTAGTGTTGTCATTTGACACCAATGTTTACATGCTAGCTCCACCCCTCAAGTCGGTCATTAGTGCCATATTCTAGATAGTTTTCGTCTGTTCATATTCCATGTCACTGAGGGTCTCGTCCTCAAGGTGAAAACCTAGATCTGGTTTGCTAGATTGGATGACGACAATGTCTTCGATGTTGTTACCTGCTTGGAGACGCCATTTGGGAGACGAGACTCGTTTGGCACACTTGGCTCTGGTGCTTCCGGAGGGATGCTGGTGGCTTCGGGCGTCATCAGCGAGTGAGTGTTCAAGCTTCGGTGTTGTGCTTCAACGTTCTTCATGCATTTGGCGAGGCCTGCGCTCGCTTCCCTTTGGATCCTGGCTTCTCTATCCGGGATAAGAGTTGTGGCGAGTGTGGTTCTTAGATTGTGGGTGTTCGCTTTGTGCGGCAGTGCTCCGGTTCTACTTTATCTAGGTTAAATAGCCATGGAGTGTGATTTTTCGCTTGGTACCCCTTAATTAATCGAGCCATGTGTGGTTTCTAGGTCCGGTTTACCTTATTAATTGGACCAATCCTTTTCTTCTATAATGGAATGCGGGAGCTCCCCGCAAGGTTGCTTTATATATTCCATGTCACGCATGCGCAAGTTGATGAGTGTATTTTCTACTAGGGGTAGTTTCATTAAAAATTAGAGCATTTTAGTCTTTAGAATTTTCTTCCGCTTGTTGCTTCATTACAAGATTGCACTCTCTAGAGTTTATTCTAACATGACTCTTTTAATCTATTACCCCCCCGTCCCATAATCTAATATGTTGGTTGTAATAAAATCATATACTATGAGACATAGGGAGCACAATTTTTTTTACTCACGTCTGTTTGGAGATATGAAAATGGACTTGGAAACATACAATTATTGCACATTTGACTGGACAGATATCGATATTTAGTGCAAAGATGTCTGAACTTTCAAGCAAGACAAGTTTGAAGAACTCTCCCCCTTTATTTCTGTGGTTACACATTAAGGCAAAAAAACTAGGCACTGATCTAATTTGAGCTACTCGAGTAGCATACATAACTTTCTTGCCGTCCTCCGTTCACTGTCGATTAGACAAAAGGGAAATCCTACTCAGTAGACACGCATTAATCCTACTCATTAGGGAGTAGTACCAAGTGAGTTTGTTGGTGTAATATGAACTTATTAGAATACCTAAAGTTATGATACGGCCCTAAAGAAGCTTGACAATATTTGTTTGTTGCCCCAGCAATCATCAGAGGCTCATTTGCATATGTCGGCTTTGAAATTGGTCAAATCCAGGGGTGAAGGCAGAACAAAGTATCGTTGGTGTCAGACTTCTAATTATAGTGGTACAGTTGCATATTATTGGTTACATGCTTTGTTAGTTCCAAAAGGAGATAAGCAAAATCAATTGGTGTTATTTGACAGTTGACGCCAATTTTTACATGCTAGCTCCGCACCTCAAATTGGTCATTAGTGGCATATTCTAGATAGTTTTTGACTTTTTTTCTGGTCATATTCCGCGTGTTCGTGCACAAGTTGATGAGTATATTTTCTACTAGGGATAGTTTCATATTAAAAATTTAAAATGAAGGATTTTAGTCTTTAGATTTTTATCCTGTTTGTTGTTGTATTTATAAGAATGCATTTTCTAGAGTGTATTCTAACATCACATGTTTATCTATTATTACTCACTTCGTCCTATAAAATAAGGTGTTATTACAACCAATATATTATGTGACAGAGGGCGTACAAACAAAAAATTCATCGAACCATGTTTGTTTGAAGATCATTTGATAATCATGAAGGTACTCAAATCGTGTGTTTCCTCTTATTTCTGCATTTTGGGAATATCATGGATAAAAGAGATACCCACAAGTGAACATTCTACCATGTGATTATACGACTTTGCTACCCAAATTGATTGACCCGATTCTATGATATTAGTTAGTAGAATCTATGGACATATGTTTTTGAGAGTGATGCTCCTATAATTTATGATTTTACAATAGAATTCCGACCCAACTTAGGAATTATTATTGGCATGCGTTGTCTACGACACTATGTATCGAGCCTACAAGTGAGGATCTTGTGTGCAAGCCCACTTATTTTTATTGTTTTCTTATGTCCCAAAATTTATAAAGACAGGAATATCTAAATTATAATATAATTTATCAAAATTATGTATAAATTGAAATGCTCCAAACATCGTATCATCGCTCTTGAAAGTTGTTCCGATGGTTTATGAATATGTTCCTCCATGCATAGAAATGTTCATACAAGTCGTAAATTGTGTCTATTATATCACAAAAAGATGATACATTTATAATTAAGAATTTTAGATTGAAAAAAGCGATTATTTTCTTAAATGATTATTTAGGTGTTAAAAAATCCCCACTCATATGAATGTTGTAGTATTTATTTTGTGTTAACCTTTTATTTTGTGTCATAAAAACTAAGGAAATATTATTACAATACATATTTCTTGAGAGGAAAATGATGAACATTTCTCTAGAAATATAATCACAAATAAACATGCAATAAATAATAAGGAAAGTTATAGAAATAGAAAAAAGAAAAAAACAAGAAAGAAGAAGAAAGAAACTTCCTCTAGCTGCAAATGTGCTATTAGCCCTGGTCGAATGAAAGGTCGATTCCCGTAATGGGTGGGAAATGGGAACAAGTTGAAGAATGGGATTTCCTATTTGCCGCCTATTGTGGAGTGCATTGCTCTTCGCTCGCAGCGCGTCGCCGGATGGGTCGGGCCAGATTCCTTCTCCAGTACGATCTTTTACATCTGACCAAGGCGTTTCCTGCTGTTGTTTTAAGGGTTTCCTCTCTGATTCGGTTTTCTTTGTTCAGATTAAAAGATAGATTTGAAAATCTTCAAATTTTAAGAAATGCTTAGATTTTTTAAAATTGTTTAGGTTTAAAAAATGTTTGTATTTCGAAAAAAGTCTAACTTTGAAAATATTGGAACAGTATCTGTTTTTTTGGGCCGGATTGCGAGCGGACTAGTAAGAAGCCGCTGGGGTCGGGAGCAACTCCGTTCTGCATTGGGCGGAGCAACAATTCCAAAGGAAAATAGGCATGAGAGAAAAAGAGTACGATTATGTACTATTCCCTCGGATCTATATTAATTGACTTTGATTAATTAAAATTTAGATAAACCTATATATGCTAAATAGTTTCTAGATTCATTCGACTCTAGAAAATTTGAGTCGATTAATATGGGCCGGAGGGAGTATGTGTGTTCGGTTTAAAAGAAAACATGCCAGGCTTAGGAATCGCTTTTGATTACCTGCTATGTGTGAATCCCTCTGCTCTGACATCCATGCATATCAATTGCCGAGCCTCTCTCTTCTCTTTACACTATGTCATGTGAGCCAAGTCTAAATGCATGCATACTTTACAAACAAAGAAGCGAACCAACAATATGAGTCGTTTTTTTATGTCAGACCCAATAAACCGATTTCTTACTATGTATGGAACCGGTTCAAAAGGGAGGAGAGAGAATATTAGCATCGCTTTTGGCTCACATACGGAATCTTCTTTGGAGGTTGTCGCTTGTCGGTAAAGACCAAATGCAGCAGCCATCGGTTGGGCCTGTTGGAACAATAGCATCGGTTAGTTGAGAAAAGGTCGTTTTTTTCTGACTGGGTTCAAATCTTTGGGCTTGTTGGAAACTTGGAACACTATGATCGGTTTGCTGCCTGAGAAAAGAAAAAAAAAAGTTGAGAAAAGATTGCAGTTCTTGACTGGGTTCAAGTGGTTGGGCTTGTTGTTGTTGGAGCAATAGCGTCAGATCAACCGAAAGTTTGTATTTCGTGATTCCGGGTTCGAACCGGAGACCTTCAGTGTGTTAGACTGACGTGATAACCAACTACACCACGAAACCATTTGTGATTACTGCTGAACTGAGGAATCTTTATAACATGAATATTACGGCACCATAAGAGAATATATTGATGACGACAAACTGGTTCTTTCACAATTCCACCCAAGTACCCAACCATAGTTGCGGCACACGACGACCTAATAACCATGACAACAAACATACACAGAGCGAGCTACCACAACAATAATAACACAGACGAAACTGTCCCAAATCGGGCAGCAGCAGGCAGAGCAGCAAATGCAGAAGCGCATCAGTTGGCGACGCCGATCGATCGATCGATCGATCACAGCTGGGTCTTGAACATGGTGACGTGGCCGAGGCGCTGGACGATGTCCGCCACGGACCCCACCGCGGCGAGCAGCGACACGAGGAGCGCGCCGACGTTGAGCGCCTGCAGCGCGAGCCACTTGCGGCTGCCGCGCGGCACCTTGGCCTGCGTGATGTACATGGTGACCGGGAAGTACACGGTGAGCGGCCAGAACGCGGCGGCGCCGAGCAGCCCCAGGATGGCGTTGAAGAAGGGCAGCATCAGCGAGACGATGGTGGTGGTGGCCACGAACGCCGTGCGCAGCACCAGCTTGCACATGGTGAACCGCATCGCGCGTCCTCCGGGCAGCCGCAGCGCGTACTCGCGGTGGAAGAAGGCCGAGTCCGGGTACCGGCTGCGCAGCCACTTCTCGTAGCACGCGAACACGGGCTGCGCGTACACCTGGTAGGCGCCGACGAGGTGGATGACGACGGCGATGTTGGCGAGGTCGATGAGCCAGAAGGGCTCGTCGAAGCCGGTGAGGATGTTCCCCGGCGCGTCGTTGCCGAAGGCCGCGTACCCGATGCACCCGAGCGACACGTAGAAGGCCGTGGTCACGCCGATGCCGTACATGCTCGCCCTCTTCATCGTCACGTTCTCCGACGGCGGAGACTTCACGGTGTCCTGCGAAAACCCATCACGATCATCAGCACAATCACTATTGCAACTGCGCGCGATCTAGTCCGAAATGCAATGTGCAGCAAGAAACTGGATTAGTTAAGTACCTGGATTTCGATGAGGAGCATGGAGTAGGTGTAGGCGAAGGCGATGTTGCCGAGGGCCTGCAGGAAGTTCCAGGTCCGTGTCGGGGCCGAGACGCCGCCGGGGCCGCCGATCTTGCTGCCGAGGATGGTGCCGTAGGCCCTGTGGTTGGTGGCGAACTTGGCGGCGCTGAGGAAGAGCGCGACGAAGGAGTAGGTGAAGGACATGACGGCCGCGACGATGGAGATGAAGGTGACCTTCTCCAGGCTCGGGAGCTGGGAGAGCACCACCTCCACGAGGCCGAACAGCACGAGGTACATCGTCCCTTCCTGGCTGCAGTCCGCGCCATGGCCCTTGTAATGGCGGCAGTTGCTGCGCACCACGGACCTGCAGCATTGCCATGGCAAGGAACAAATAGTCTTTCAGTCTCACGGCAAATGCTGAACAAATGTTCAGAAAGCTTTCAGGAGCTTCATTACATGATGCCCGTGGCGGCCGTGATGGTGTAACCCACTATCGCGCCCCAGAGGATCGCGTACTGTGCAATGCCGCACAGAGCCACATCTCTAGGCCCTGTATGTACACCATACAAAAATTCAGAAGAACTCTCGTCAGAATCACAGACGATTTATTCATGCTGCCAACAAAGTTCATGCGTACATTGTCAGAATAAGTTGATTACGTTTACGTACCGAGGCAGGAGCGGACGGCGTCCATGTAGGTGTAGTTCCGCTTGCCGTGGACGGGGTCTGGCGAGCGGTAGCAGTCGGACAGGAGGACGGCGGTGAAGTAGGTGATGTAGGCGCAGCCGACGAGGGCGATGGGGCCGAGGATCCAGCCCATCTGGGCCACGCTCCACGGCAGCGCCAGCACGCCGGACCCGATGATGGCCGTGATGGCGTGCGTCGTCGCCGTCCATACCGTGCCTGCCAAAGTTCAGGTCCGTTGCTAATTCAGTATACAGTCTGATGCGCAGCATGCATAGCTGTCGCATTACAGTCATGCATAGTAACTGTTGCAGATGATGTGACAGTTGCAGTCTCTGAGCATTTTATGGTAGGAAAAGCAAGTTGGTGAATTGTCAGTTAAGTCCCAATTACAGTGGTGCTGACATAGAGACTGCAACTTCTAGTCAACCTGGAGGTCCAGCCCACTGGGTTAGACCAAAATCATCATTTTCTCGGAAGGATCTGCAACCACCATTATTAGTGATGAATAAACTGAGCAAAGTGAAGCCCATTAATTCGATCTACTGCCCATGCGCTGGACAACATTACGTAAAGCGTATCAACTGACCGAGCGACAAACTAGCAACTTTGACAACTTGTCAATATAAGCACTGGCTTTAGTTCGTCAGGTGCTAAAGCAGCACAATCTCTACTGGCTTTGATCGAAGCACCCAAGCAAAGTACTAGCAACTAGTATTAAACACCCAAAGAGAGATCTCCTTTGTGCTATATACTAGCCCAATGACTGAACTGTATGGCAGCACAAGGAGAGACTCTTTTCGAACAACGTAAGCATCCACCTGAAGAAAAAAACCTTTTCAGGAAGAAACCTGCGTCCGGTTGTCTAGATCTGTGGATCATGATGTGGTATCCATTATCCAGCAGGCATGAAACAGTTAAACAGGTGCTTGATTTCTGAGTAAAGTAGTTAAAACGTATGATGTGTGACGTGCACACATAGATTCTGTACTTAACAAGTCAATCAGTGTAAAGAGTACTCAATTAATGGTGCACTCTACACACTTGACTACTGCGTATGACTAGACTCACAACACCACCAAGAATAGATTCAGTTAGTATACTTCGATGATTCCATGAAAGCTATTGCAGTATCAGCAGGATTCCTGGTGGGAGTGGAGAGAGCACAGGTAGCAGGCTGCAGTGGCAGTTGCAGGTTGCAGCTACCCATCCACAGCGCGAAGGCAATTTTGCCCACACACACAAAAAAATTATTCATTATATTAGACTATTAACGATTCGATGATGAACACTGGTCTCCACCCTTCCGGGGATTCAGATACTAAAACAGTCCCTGACAGTGACTGCGGCAGCATCAGCATTTGGTGACAAGGATATCACATAACAATAGACTGTATTTAGAGTTGTAAGCCATATATATGGTAGTAGTAGTGCGTTTCAAAAAAAAAAAATGGTAGTAGTAGTGCCTGCCTAGTCACCGCAATTAGTAACAAATGCTGCAGACAATTTGGAGAATATGGCATTCGGACCTAATTCCTGCATCAATACTCTGTCACCTACCCGGTTCCCATCATTCGGGGTGTCGTGAAATGTGTGGTGCAGAAGGTTCACAAAAATGGGTGCCATATTATCAGGAGATGCTCTTTCTTTTCAGTTATGGTATGCTAATTGCTAGGTGTGTGTGCATTTCTCCCAAGTTTCATGGATGTCAATCTGGCCAAGTGATGCCTGAAACAACAGAGATTATTGAACAGCGTAGCATCTAATCTAGTTCGGCATGCATGCACATACAAGATATGGAAAAGCGACAGCTTTGGATCTTAAGGTGGCTACGTAGCTGATTATAAGCAAAATTTCCTCTGGTCTGCTGCAATATTGTATTGTCCACCGTCAAGGCAGAGTTCCAAAGTCATAGTCACGAACTGATACTACTTTCCCCTAATGTATGCTAACTAACTTCCGTTTCTTCAGAAAAAGAAAAATCTATGCCAGCTTTCAAACACAAAGTTTCAGGATAGGAGTTGAATTTTTTCCCTCGATGATCGTGGATGGTTGTCATGCTACCCAGCTAGTACTACAAGCCTGCAGTGTAACAGCCAATCTTGTTCTGAACTGCGCACATTCCAAAGCCGGACGTTGCCAATTCCGATACTTGAAGATTTCAGAGACGCAGAGGGATGGATATCAGAGATGAACCGTTCCATCGCCACTACGGTCTCCGTAAAACCTCCGACGAAACATGAACTGTTCTACCGCCGTCTACCTAGCTCACTACTGTTTCTTGCGCACGGGCCTGAATACATCTGGTCCGCGGGAAGCGAGAACCAGTCCGGCCATGGTGTCTCCACGGCAGGGATGAGCGGAGTTGCGCATCACGGTTTCGAGGAACACACAGAGCGAACAACTGAAACTGAAAAAACAAACAGAGCTCTAGGAGGGGTCTCGAGTGACTCGAGCGTCTTATACCTGTTCTCAGGCGGCCGTCGTCGTCGGCCGCCGGCGCCACCTCCGTCACCTTCTCCACGTCCATGTCCTTCTCCTCCTCCCTCTCTGTCTCTCTCGCTTGAATCCTGAGATGAAATGGGAGTCTGCTGCACCTGCCTGCACGCGGCGGGTATATATAGAGCCGGCGAGCCGTTGAACCTGGGTTGAACCTGACCCGCCTTTCACTGTACATTCATTCTTTAATTGCGGCAATCGCTCAATTACTACCCCCCTCACGGAATCCCACGAATGCCTTGAGCGGCCCCCCTCAGCAGAAAAGGAAAACATTTCCGCGCCGAGGCCAACACCAGGCGAGCCAGCGATCGCATCTGTGGCAGGTGACAGCTGTTGCTGCTAGTAGTACTAGCCTTCCGTTCGAAGAAAACGAACGAATGCGAGCGAATTCCGGGCGAATTCCTGTCCCGGTACATTTGGCTTGGCGACAAGTGTTGTGTATCTGGTCAAGATCGATATATATTTGTATCTGAACCTACTCCGTCCGTATAATTTGTAATCAAAGTACTGTAAAAAAATAAAGTTTAACCAATTATATACTCCCTCCGACCCATATTAGTTGACTTGAGTTTGTTCAAATTTTGACAAATCCAAGTCATCTAATATGGGTCGGAGGATGTATAAAAATATCAAAATCTACTATATATCAAACTTATATTAGGAGGACTACCACGAAATTTTTTATGTGGCATGCATTAGATATTGCCAACATTAGTATGTTTATTATCTCCATAAATGGTCAAACTCTATAAAGTCTAACTTTGACTAAAAATTATATGCAACGTACCCACCAAAAAAAAATTTATTCAACATATTTTGGGACCGGGGTACTAATTTGACCATGGATGTAGAGGTAAAAAATGGGGGCTATGAGAAAGGAGAGTGTTTGCTTTATGACCACATTCTACTCGCTGGTACCAGGATTTAGAAGATGCAGAGTATACTAAGTCATAAATGGGAGAATTGCACTTCGAGATGTTAGATTATAGAAAACGGACATAAATTTCTTGATAATCAACTCCAAGTTAGTGCCATCAATACTCGGGCGCTACACCTTTTTGCGCGTTATCATCCTCAAGCCACGACTATAGTCTCCTCAAATCAGACTATGCCTCAATCCTTGCTTATGCATTTGCATCATTCCCGTCTCCGGCTCATCAAGTCCATTGTCTATTCCGCTAGATCAAGCATACCATTTACTCTCTCCGTTTTAAAATATAAGATATGTTTTGGCTTTTGTCAAGTGAATGTATCTAGACGACTTTTACGTGTAGATTCACTCTGAACTTACATACCAAAAGACGTCTAGATACATTCACTTCACAAAAGCTAAAACATTTTATATTTTTAAAAGAAGAGTGTACGTAATACCTTGCGTCCGTCACCTCTGCTAAACCTAAAAAGAGTGTCCAACACTTAGGTGACCGAAAACTTTGTAATTTTAATCACTTTGTGCCCACTATTGAAGTACAATCGCACAAAAAGCACTCCCTCCGATTCAAATTATTTTTCTTAGATTTGTCTAGATACGGATACATCTAGACACGTTTTAGTGCTAGATACATCCATATCTATACGAACCTAAGTCAATTAATTTGCACCGATGGGAGTACTAGAATTGCAAACACACTAGAAAATAAAGTGTCATTGCATTAATAAAACCTAAAGGGCTACACATGACAAATAAAGCGCAGTTGCCCTAAAACTAAGGTATAATTGTAGAAAATAATAGTGCAATTGCACACACACAAAAAACTGCAACAGCAAGTGACCGTAGTTTCGTTGAAGTGACCGAAACATAACAAAAACTGACTGAAAAGCAACACAGAGTTACTATAAGGCCACATATAAAAATGTACCCAAAACTTCAAAAAAAGTTGTTTTTAATAAACTTCAAATAATTCCAGGCGTATATGATTTAGCTATTCCAAAAACTAAAACCACCATTATGCTTTTTATTTCTTCCGTATGGAGAAACCGGGCATCCCAACTTTATCTCATTCTTGTTCAAACTTCCGGCAAAAGAAGTACCTTCTCTGTTCATTAATATTAAGACTTTTTTAGATATTTTAAAATGGACTAGATATAGTCTAAAATGAGTGAAGTTACACATTAAAACATGTTTAGATACATGTGTTTTATAAAAAAAAAATAGAATGTCGTAGATTAGTAATCAGAGGGAGTATGTAAGTTTGTTCGAGAAGGTGCGAAAGAAACTAAAATCTTGAACGATTTTGGCTCATTACACATATCCAATGTTGAAAGCGATTCTTGGCTCATTTACACGGCCGATGGCATGTATAGCTAGCTAGGAAGCGGCTGTCTGATCCATCATCGTGAGATCATGGATCCCTTGACGCCATCAGAAGGGTTTCCGGTCCAGACAGCACGTTCTTTCTGCTGATCGTATATTGGATCATGTACTATGTATTCATGCCATGACAGATATATATCCCATGGAATTCTCTGGGACCAACAATTTGTACGTAGGCACCGTGTTCTACGGTATCCGCCGGTGTGAGTATGACGACGAATACGGTTGTACATGGCGTCTCACACGTCTGCAGCTGCTATGGATAAGTTTTGGCTCGTTCCGTGAGGCACGCGACCGAGCAAACATGCAAAGCTAGGCACCAGGAGCCACGAGGTAGCCAGCCATGAGCCACCTCACAGATTTGTCTAGTCGTATAGTGCAGCTCATCATATAGGCTCACATCGTCGATCGCATCGCTAACGGTTAGGCTTACCCGCAGTGCTTGCTAGTGCGGCGTGGAGGCAAAGGTGTGAACATAGAGAGGAATTGACGAAATACGGTAGAGGGTTTTATTGGCTTTATGGACGAGTATATATAGTTGTAAGTAAATTATTTTAAGATACAAGTTAAGTTAAGATCTACTGTAACAATTGTAACAGTACAATACTCTAACGGAAGGTGCTCAAGGCTTTCACGCAATTGAGCTGACACGGGCTTCAAATTGGTCCACCAACAGTCACCGAGTCATGTAACAAGTCAATCAAAAGGTTTTGTTTGCAGCCTCCCATGGCCGGCATTTGTTTTAGCAAAGCAACCTTTTATACTAGTCCCTCTTCCTTGTTTGAAAGTCGTCCGCCCCTCCGACTCCTCTCTCACAACAGGACGTGCGCGATACGCCGAGAGCAAAAAACCGTCGGTGTAGGCTAAAAAGCCCGGCATAGACTCCTCGGCAAAAGGTCCCTCGGCGAAGCACACGGAGGCCGTCGGCGTATCGAAATATCGTCGGCGTCTGCCCTCGGCGTAGCGGCCGTCGGCATAGCCTGTCAGTCGGTTGCAAAAATATTTTTTAAAAAATTATTATTATTATTTACTTTTTTTAATCTTTGAATTGTTTGACTCGTTAATCTCTTACTTTGAACATTTTTAACATTAATTATATTTAATATTTGATTAAATTGCAGTCTTGGTCAAACTTCACGGTCAGTCACCCATCCTTACTACTCCAGCTCCAGCACGCTTAATTTTCTCATTCCTTCAGAATTTGTTTCCGCAAAGCAATTCATACATTGTTGTTAATATTATGATATAAATCCTATTAACTCTTATATCATCATGTCACATGTTTGTATTTTTTGAAATTACAAACAATTATTTAAGTAAACAATAATGAATAAGTAAAAATATTATTGAATTCAAATAAAAATATAATGATTTTATCTTTTTGTATTTTTCTATTTAATATGGAATAATTAATATCTTTGATTGGATCACATGTTTGTATTTTTTTAATTTTTCTATTTAAGTAAACATTTTTTTATTTTTCTATTTAATACATAATCAATATACCAAGTATAATATTTTTCCTTCTAACTATGTCATATAATATATATTTTTTCGAGAAACCACTGAGATTTTATTGCATAGCAGCCAAAAAACATCCTTCCCTAACCAAAGGTTCAGAGGTTACAAGAACAGAGTTCAACCAAAAACCGACGCAGTTGCTGATTCTAGCTTGAGCAGCCAAGCTATGAGCTACACCATTGACACTTCTCTTTACATAAGAAAGGGAGATAGCATGGTCGCTGGCCATCATAGCCTTGATGTTATTAATCAGGTGGCACAAGGCTGGGAGATTTTTACCTTGGTCGTTGATGGTCTTCACCGCTTCAAGACAATCAGTTTCACAAACGACATGACCAGCCACCCACAATTAAGCTAACACCAAAGCATCTTTGATCGCTTCAAATTCTTCCTCCTCTGTCGAACTGCACCCATCCAACATCCTGGTTGCCGAGAACACAACCTCTCCGTCCGCATTACGAGCAACCACGCCTATGCTTGCTTGGCCAGTCTCTGGGATAAAGGAACCGTCAACATTTATCTTTGTAGTACCAACTTCTGGTTTTTCCCACTTATATCTTGTAGCGGCCATAGGTTCTATAACACTGAAATCTGATACACCCATAGATGTACCAACATGTAGACATGGGCCTTTGCCCTTCGTGTTATGAAAATTTGAAGCGGAAAGTTTTATATCATTTGCATAATTAATTAGAAAATCCGCAGATTGTCGGATGCTCGCTTTCCCATCTTCATGGACAATATTGTTCCTCAAGTGTCATGCTCTCCAAAGTAGCAGCAAAGTAAGGCCACGATCAGCTTTAGTGGTTTGATAGGAGTATGAGGAGCCAGTCTTTCCCGGTATATCTGAACATTTTTTCATCCGGGAGCTTCGCTTCCAGTAGTTTCTCATGAGATCCCTCAAAGCTTTGGCTTTGGTACAGGCTACCGTTGCATGATAGCTATCTTCAGGCATGGTTTTACAAATGCTACAGGTGTTAGTATTCTCCAGATTTCGCCTCCACTTGTTGTTTCATGTCGCAAGGTTATCGGAGGCAAGTCTCTAGCCAAAAATCCTAACTTTGTTGGGAACAGGAGCAGACCAAACATTTTTCCATAAGGACCTAGTAGCATCTCCAGAGACGCTATTTACTTGAGAAGCAAGATGGCTGTGAGTAAGATTGTAAGCGAGTCTGTACGCACTCCTCACCGAAAAAATGCCAAATTTTTCATAGTTCCAAGCCACAACATCTTTGCAAGGTTCTGCAGGAAGTCTGAGTTTTAGAACTTGTTCCGCGTCGTGTGGTAGGAAGGTTCTCCTTACCAGGCTCTTATTCCAAGTTTGATTTGGGAGAATACGTTGTTTAACCTTGATAAGTCTAGACGCCTTCCTTTTTGAAGAGATTTTCAAGCCCATTTTCCTTAGGATCCAACTATCTCGTCAGATCCTGACATTTGATCCATCACCTATGCGCCACACGGTCCCCTGTTTTAGGAGCTCCAAGCCATGTTCGACTCCTCTCCATCCCGGAGAGGCACCTCCTCTGAAGACAGTATCTAGCAGGTTTCCTCTAGGGAAGTAGATGGCTCTTAGCAGTTTTGCACAAAGCCTGTCAGGTTTTATTAGAAGTCTTCAAGCTTGCCTCGCAAGAAGGGCCTGGTTGAAGAGATCCGTATCTCTAAAGCCTACTCCTCCAAAAGATTTTGGTTTTGTGAGATTTTCCCAAGCAGACCAATGCACTTTCCTATGGTCTTTGTCTTCTCCCCACCAAAATTGTCTTGTCATCTTCATGTAATCATCATGGAACCCTTCAGGAAGTTTGAAAAGACCCATAATATAGGTCGGCATAGCTTGAACAACCGATTTAATGAGGGCTTCTTTAGCACCCATGGAGGCGTATTTTTCAGTCCAATCATTCATCTTTTTTCCCAAACGGTCTTTTGTACTTTGCAATTTGTCTGCTTTGACTTTCCCTTCAATGGTAGGGAAACCCAAATATTTTTCTTTGAAAGTACTCTGCTGAACTTCCAATATGTGCTTGATATCAATCTGTGTTTGAGGGGAGCACTATTTGCTGAAGAGAATTAAACATTTATTTGGGATAATCATTTGTCCAGTTCCTCTCTCAAAAATTTGAATGGCTGACTTAAGTAAGAGCTTGATCGGTATTTGTTTTCACGAAAAGGAGACTATCATCTGCAAAAAGGAGGTGAGAAATCCCGGGGGCTCTTTTGCAGATTTTCATTTCTTTTAAAACTCCACTTCTGGTTGCATCTTGAATAATTGTAGTGAGTCCTTATGCAACAAAGAGAAAAAGATAGGGGGAGAGAGGGTCTCCTTGTCTTAGACCTCTAGTGGGAGTAATAAGTTCCGAAAGCTCACCATTAACTTTCACCTGGTATCTAACAAAGGTGACACACGCCATTATCCAGTTAATCCATTTTCTATCAAAACCCAGCTTGGTGAGAACCCCTTGTAAATATCTCCAATCCACATGGTCATATGCTTTGGCAAGATCAAGCTTGAGGGCACAAAAGTCATCAGGGCCTCCTCTTGATCTATGAATTGCATGGAAGCATTCAAATGCAATAAGGGCATTGTCAGTTATAAGGCGCCCTGGGATAAAAGCACTCTGACATTCAGAAATAAGGATATCGAGAAGAGGTCACAACCTATTGACCATGCATTTTGAGATTATCTTATAAATCACATTGCAGAGGAGATGGGCTTGAACTCTTTTATTTTCCCAGCATTCTTTGTTTTAGGGATGAGGGTGATGATTGTGTCATTTGAACCTTCAGGAAGCACCCCATCCATAAAAAACTGTTTTACAGTAGTCGTGATATCTTCCTTGATAACAGTCCAATTTCTTTGAAAAAATCTTGCTTGAAAGCCATTGGGGCCAGGCGATTTCAAAGGGCCAATTTGGAAAAGGGCATCAGCAATCTTCGTGTCCGAGAATTCCTTTTTTAGAGTCTCGTTCATAGCAGAGGGTACCTTAGAACTGATGAGATCCAATATCACCTCTGGCTGCACATTTGTAACTTCAGCAAACAAATTTATAAAGAAATCCTTTGCTGTCTTCTTCAGTTCGTCTTGATCTGTAATGATCTGGCCGAGATCATTTTCTAGCCGAGTGATCCTATTTTTTCTTGCTCTCCATGTCGCTCGGTTGTGGAAGTACTTGGTATTCTGGTCTCCTTCGCGTAACCAATCCAATCTTGATCTTTGTTTCCACATAATTTCTTCCCTCAGTAATAGCGCATCCAGTCTACGGTTGATTTCGTTTATTCTAGGCATGGAACGAGGATCGTTTTTTATAAGAAGTTTTCCAAGTTCTTCTTTGAGACTCTCTATCTCCTTATCAACAGAGCCAATTTGTTTATTTTTTCATTTATTTAAGGATCCTCTCATACAATCTAGCTTTCTGTTAACATTATTCATATTCCTAGCGCATGGGCTGCTCCTCCAGGTGGTTTCAATTTCTTCACCGAGGGAATCCTCTCTTTCCCACATAATTTCATATCTCCAAGGCCTTTTTGGTCTCCTTTTGTTAAACGATTTTTCAAGATCAATTAAGATAGGACAATGGTCAGACCGAGAAGACACCAGGTGGGAAACATTCGCATCTAAGAAATATGAAAACCAGTTTGGTGAAGCAACTGCAACTATGTCATATAATATGACACCACGCGAAGGTTTTGCATTGTTTGAATTATTTTTGAATTTCTTATACCCATTTTAAACTATATATAATGTTTTATGTCACTTAATTTTTATTTATAAATGTGTAATGTTTGAGTGTAGATAGATAGATCTTATTTTTCTGCAAATTTTGATATATTATTTGTATCTTTCCAAATTAGACTGATTTAGTTATGATTTTTCAAAGTTTAATAAGGTAAAAGGAAAAATAAGCTACGCCGAGGGTAGTTGTCGGTGTAGGCTACGCCGAGGACAGTCGTCGGGGTAGCATAGGCTACGCGTCGAGGGCAATTCTACGCCGACGGCTGCTTGGGGAGGCTGGCCTGGTCACGGCCTACGCCGACGACCCCGGCGCCCGGCCGTCGGCGTACCCATCCATTGTAGTGTCTCCTCTCCCTCCGGCGGTGTCGCCCGGCCAGGGTCGGGACGATAAGGGAGCCGGGGCCTCCGTGTACAGTTTGTCTCGACATAGGTTCTGTTGAGGCACAAATAATTTCTCTTTCAATGGATACAGACATTTGCTTCAATGAATGTTCTTTGATGTGGTCCGGTGGTTGTCTTCCTAAGAACATGATATAAACAAAAAAATATAATTTAATTTTCTTTTGGAAGCATGAGGTCTTAGCTCACAAGTGATGAAATCATAAGTCTCGGTTTACCAACCTATGCACCAAGGTTATGTCAACAAACTAAGTCTAGGAGTTTCAAACCTCCTAGATTGTGACGAAGGGAAAATGATACAAGATATATGAAGCATGGTGTACAACCCCGTACGTGCTCAATAAATAAGAAAGCAAAAGATCTCCCTTAAGGTGAGAAACTCGCCACTACTACTTTTATTCAGAGACGTTCGGGTAAGAACGTTTTAGACACTACTATTAAAGCTTGTGGAATGTAAACAATCACATAGAATCATGCGGATATTTGCACGATTGACACTATCCTATACACGTCTTCACACAAGTTTCAAGTTCTTGTGAAAATAACACACAAATAAAAGCGAACAATTCGGTGCACAAACGAAACTCATTCATCCAAACCTATAAAAGAAAACAAAAGAAGAGATGAAACAGTACATAGAATTATGTGCTAGAGAGTTTTGAAGGTAGATAACAAAATAAAGTGCAGTAGAACAACAAGAAGGTAACCCACTGATCTCAGAACATCGAAGTAAAAAAGATTAAGTTGTTATATCTTTCGGTATGAGCGCCTAGTATGGTCACAATGGCCCGTACAGTAATTCGATAGTCCTCCGGTATGGCCGCGAGTGTAGGAGCATATGCCTGTACTGCAACTCGACTTCTCTTTATTTATTTTTGCCATCGAAGAAGTTGGTATAGAGAGCTAGTATGGCAGTGTATCATCGTATAGTTACTTCCTAAACTACCAGATGCTGGAGACAAACATACTCGGGAGACATATTTTAGTGCTGGATATATACATTTCAGCGACAAGTAATATGCATGGATCAGAGAGAGTATTTTTATTTCTTTTCCCATTGGTATAGGCGTCTGCTACGACGGCGTGGCCATGCGGTTCCTTGTTAAGATCCATTGTAGCATCTTTATTTTCCGATTTTTTGGCCATGTTAGTACGGCTAGTCGTTAAAAATTTCTGCTTAGCACATCATGCATTTGCTAATCAGGAGAGGTAGTACAGCTACACAGTATGTGGAGGCATTGTGCTGAGTTGTTGTTAACAATTAATGTTCCTTCACCCACAAAAAAAAACAATTAATATACCTTCAGAACATCTCCTTTTCTTATATATTTTAAAAGGACCTGGAATATTAGTCCAATATACCAAATAGACACGTATACAATGTTTTAAGAGAAGTTTTAAATTTGTGTACATGTTTTAGTGCAACCCACAATTCTACCTTTTAAAGATAAGTCCCAAGTCAAAGCTAATAGAAAATCATGCAAAAATAAAATTTTCTCATGCAATATGAATACAACTAAACTCAAGACATAAATCAAAGAAAGATAGCTAAAGACTTCTAGATTGGCTAATGGAACATGACTCCTATCTTCATATCTTGGGAAAGGCTAGCCCGGGTCATTCGAGTAAATGTGGCCCACTCACCAGGATAATCTAGAATTTACAATTATTACATAACACTTAGCTCAAAAGCTAGGTCAAATAGTTCAATAGCAAACGAAAGCATAAATGGATAATAGGCTCCATCTTTAATTGTGCCACGGGCGAACAAATGTCGAGTGAAGTGCCGCAACCTAACTGATCACTCAGAATCGAAATAACCTACAACATAAAACATTGCAGCCACGAATAATCAATATTTTGAATGTATGGCAAGTAGGGCTAAGTAAGAAGACATAATACCTAGCAACTGCATGCTTATTTGGCTAAGTGGAGCTTTAGCGAGCTTGCAATTATCAAAATATACTTTTGTCCTACTTTTAGTAAATCAAGTATGATCCACAACAACCCAATGAAGTTCACCCATCAAGTTTTAGTAATTAAATTGGGATGAGTGAGAAATATGTCATAGCCTTAATATATAGCAACTCAATTTGTCCATAATTGGGGAAACGGCTAAGTATTTAGATTAGAAACTCTCGAGAGGTTTGTACACTTTACCTATGTTACTTTTTCAACTTGCTCGTACCACCTCACTCATTTGTGTTAGGAAGAAGTATAAGAAGAGACCATTCGGGAAGTAGCTTCCCAAAGCCGACAGGCACAGTTCAACCTATCATTCACTATATCTCTAGCTATATGGGTTCGAATCATCATAATCTACTAAGTTCAACCAGCCACCCATAACTCACTGACACATGGTTGTACACGTAAGCAGTCTGCACGTAAGCTACTATAATAAAAAAATAATTCCTTTCTTAGTATCTTGGGTGGCATTTCCCACCATAAATATGCACTCTGATGACAAGCAAACCAATCTGCGGGTAGTTTATTAACATTTATGTTGTTTTAGTTAAACAAAACATATACACTATCTTAGCATGAGTGTAATCCCATGATGACTCACAAGTATAGGGGATCACAACAGTCTTCGAGGGTAGTATTACCCAATTTATTGATTCGAAACAAGGGGAGCCAAAGAATACTTGCAAGCCTTAACAACTGAGTTGTCAATTCAGCTCCACCTGGAAATAGTTCTTCCTCATAGGAGTTTATCAGTAGCAACAGTTTTTAGCAGCAACAACAACAGTAAAATAGGAGCAATAGTAATAGTAGTAGCAAACAGTAGGATATGAGTATAGTAGGCATAGGGATGGATGGACGGACGTTGCATGGACGAGTCTAAACATGTAACTTCAAGATCTAGGGCATTGCATATAAATAAGAATAAGCATCCAAGTACTAAACAATCATAGGCATGTGCTCCATATATAGTCATGCGTGCTCGCAATGAGAACTTGCACAACATATTTTGTCCTGCTAGCTCGTGACAGCGGGGCCTCAAGGGAACTACTGGCAATTAATGTGCTTCTTTTAATAGATCACCGGAGCAAAGAATTAACACTCCGTGAACACATGTGATCCTCACATCACAGCCATCCCCTCCGGTTGTCCCAAGTTCTGTCACTTCGGGGCCTTTGGATTCGGACAATGATATGTCTACACAACTTGCAGATAAGATCACAAACGATACTATCATAATGATTCAATAATAAGTTCAGATCTGAGATCATGGCACTCGGGCCCTAGTGACAAGCATTTAGCACAACAAGTTGCAACAAAGTCAAATAGCACTAATAGAGATACTAGGCACTATGCCTTAACAATCTTATCGATTACATGATAGAACTCATCCAATCCCTACCATCCCCATAGCCTACAGAGGGGGATTACTCACTCATTGATGAGGGAAACATTGATGGTTGATGGAGAGGCATTGGTGATGATCCTCCCCAAATTCCCCGTCCCGGAAGGGTGCCAGAACGGAGTTTCTGGTTCCGAATTGCGGCTTCTGGTAGTGACGGCGCAGCGGAACTCTTTCAAGAAAAATGACGAACCCCCCTCGGTTTTTAGGTCAAGGGGTAACTTATAGGTGAAGAGAGAGGCCGAGGGGGTGCCTGGGCTGGCCACACCCCTCCCAGGCGCGGGGTGGGCCCACCCGCGCGGCAGGGGGTGTGGGACACCCAGGGATCCCCTCCGTCTCGTACTCTGGCTCCGTGTCTTCTGGTGAAATATGATTTTTTGCATATTTTCCGGGATTTTTTCCTGATAGTTGATTTTCTGCACAAAAACTAGACACCAAGGTAATTCTGCTGAAAACAGCATCAGTCTGTGTTAGTTGTATCCAAATCACACAAGTTTAGATGAGAAACAATAGCAAAAGTGTTCGGGAAAGTAGATACGTTTTGGACGTATCAACTCCCCCCAAGCTTAGCTTATTACTTGTCCTCAAGCAATTCAGTTGAAAACTGAGTGCGATAAAAGAACTTTCACGAACACATTTGCTTCATATGATGTATATATTCTGAGCACAGGAGGAGATACTTAAACCATTCATAATAATAAGTATGCAACTAAGTCTACTCAATAGTCGTTGCAAGCTATGAAGAGAAACCAACTCAATAATAATAAGTAGCATGAGACATAAACGTAAGCAACATTGCAATTCTCATAAAAAGGTATGATAGAGTGGTATCTCGCTTGCCTTTGTTTGTAGAGCACAATATAAATGCTAAGGCACCTCTGAAGTTCAAGTGGAGACTAGAAGTAAAGATATCAGAAGTACAAGCATCAAAGTAATGACATAATTAACCAAGTTTTGTGACAAACACAAGAATGACAACTATGCTCTCAAGAATGTGCTCATAGAATAAGTGGTGACTCAACAAGGAAGTGAAAAGGGTTTTGAAAAGTTTGAAAGGCTTCCAAATGCTGAAAGTAAGGTACTCACTAGCTTTGAGCTCTTATTGCCCCTATCATAGGCATCTTTATATGGTTAAGGTGAAAGTGAGGTCCAATATGAGTTATATGCTTGACAGACCATAAACTGGAAATCCCATGTTCCTTGAGTACAAGGGCTGCTCCGCATGTTACTCAACTTTAGTTACCTTTAAGTTCTTGTCATTGTAAATACATGCATATCATAGAGAACCGCCAACGGGGTACCCCTTGCACATGATACAGGAGCTATCCCGTGATCAAAATGACAAGGAAAGCAGACAATGAGCATCTTGGTGATCTTTTTATTTACTATGTGCATAGATTTTTATTGAGGATGCTTCACAGAATCCTCATTATGGTGATGCTGCAAGTTTACACCATGATTAGGCATGGATTAGGCTAGCGGCCCAGGCGTTTCTCTAACACATATATATACTCCATGAACTCACAAGCTCCCCTTTTATTTCACATCGACGACATCTGCACACAAAAGAGCAAGGTATCAACTGGATATGTATCCATAAATGTTGAAAGCGTTCCCCGTGACAGCATGGTTCTGCTAACTCCCAGCCTATAATTTGCAAGCATATAACTTTCATGGACAGGTCACAATGGTCCAGGATTATTAAGTGCAAGGAATAAAGTGTGCCATCAAGTTCGCGAGAACTTTACTAACTAAATTTCTCAAAATAGACAAACATTTTATTTGGAAGAAAACAAGGCATATAGAATATGCACTAAAATAGCAAATGATGCTAATAGGTAGGTATGGTGGACACTGTTGGCAATATTGGTTTTGGGGAGTTGTATGCACAATTAGAGCTCATACTCAGTGCAAGTGAAGACTAGCAAAAGAGAGGGAGCAACAAACAAGAGAGCAATAACTGTCATAATCATGCTTGCAACAAAACAGGACTAATTATGGCATGAAAGTGATACAAAAACTCTGAGGCAAAACAAATTATCGAGGCTTACTGACTATTGTTTAGTCATATGCAGGCGTGAGCATGTGCCAAGTCAATTCACAAGAACCGTTCAGAGGAGGATACCATAATATCATACCAAGATATGAATAAAACAGTGCAAGCAAACATTCATATAACATGCTACAAACTATTAACAAGCTGGAGCTAATCATAGGAAAGCAAGAACTACTAAGCATCCATCAGTAACATACACCTTACATGGACAGACTAAGCATGCTCACAATGATGAGTATATGTACAAAAATGAGAACAAATAGAGTTCGTTACCAGCCTCTTACCACACCTCAAGTTGTCTTAATCTTCATTACTGCCCTTCACTTGTATGACTTGAAAAATAACATGAAACCAAAATCCACTTAGGACGGCTGAACCCTGCAAAGAACTCACAAAACTAAAGAAGAACAACAAATATTTTTGGTGTTTTTGATTTTAAAGCAAGGACACAAAGCAAAAACAAACAAAGTAAAATAAAACCAAAAACAAAAACTAAGACGCTCCAAGAACAACACAACTGTGCATGAAACAATAAAAACGAAGTGTCTAGAAAGACCTGAGATTTTTTTATTGATGAAGAAGGGGATGCCTTGGGCACCCCCAAGCTTTGACGCTTGTACCTCTTGAATATTTCTTGGGGTGAAATGGGGTGGCTCCCCCCAAGCTTGAGCTTTTGTCCATTGTTCATATTATTATATCATTCTCTCTCTACACCTGAATTTTTTTCCTTCATACAAAACTTCACACAATCTTTATTAGCAACATTAGTGTATTCAAAAGATAATAGACCCTTGGGTTTAGCTTTAGAACAGCAAAACTTTCACTAAAAACACAAACTACTGTATCAACTCCTTCAAAAATCTCAATTTCCAAAAAAAACAAAAAAGAATCAATAAGAAGCAAATGCAAATAATGGCAGAAATCTGTCAAAACAGACCAGCAGGTAGAAACCGATTTTTTCTAAGACCTTCTGTTGCTCACATCAAAAAGTGTTTAACTAACTAAGGTTAGCTAACATACTGGGGGATTTATTCGTAAATTTTCAGCTCAATCAGACTTACAGAGACTCCTCAGGAATTTTTACGGTGGATCACAAAAATCTGTTTCGGGACAGCAACTTGCCAAACCTTGCTTCCCTCTCATTAGAGGTCATTCTTGGCACAAAAATAAAAAAAAGGATAAATAGAGGTTATTATATAAGTAATAACTTCCTAGACTCAAAAAAACTATTGAGTTATCTCTCAAGAAGTACTTTTTTTAACGCCTTTAAGTTAGGCACGACGAAGAGCAAATATTGGAAAGGAGAAAAAATGAGCAAGTATGACCACTGTGAGAGCATTGTTTTGTTCATTAAAATCTCTTTGTTAACAAGGTTGATCAAGTCTTGTTACCAAAACAATCTTATATGAAACAAAACTTTGCATTCTACAAAGTGATTATGTTACCTCAAACTTGATAGCAATGGTCCCAATCATAATAGTTTCGAAACTTTCTTGCGGAATGGGACAATGTACTTCTCCAACTTTCATGCTCTCAATATTTTCAATGAAATTCAGGCAATAGCTTTTAGCAACCTTGTTGGGGAAATAAACAGTATGCTCTTTGTCATTAATATTGAATGTTACTTTTCCTTGATTACAATTGATGACAACACCTGCAATATTAAGAAAAGGTCTCCCAAGAATAATAGACATATTATCATCTTCAGGCATTTCGAGCATAACAAAATCAGTTAAAACCAAGAAGTTATGAGCCACTTGAAAAGAAACATCCTCATATATACCAACAGGAATAGTAGTTGACTTATCAGCCATTTGCAAAGATATATCAGTTGGTATCAACTTTTCTAGCTGGAGTCTCTTGTAGAGAGAAAAAGGCATAACACTAACTCCAGCTCCCAAATCACATAAGGTAGTTCTAACATAATTATTATTAATGGAGCAAGGAATAGTTGGTATACCTAGATCACCAAGTTTCTTTGGAACCTTACCATTGAAGGAATAATTAGCAAGCAGAGTAGAAATCTCCTCATTAGGAATCTTCCTTTTATTAGAGACAATATCCTTCATATACTTTGAATAAGGAGGCAACTTAATAGCATTAGTCAAAGGAATTTGAAAAAATAAAGGTTTCATCCACTCACAAAACTTGTTGTAGTGTTCTTCCTCCTTTGACTTGTGTTTCTTACCTGGAAAAGGCATAGGTTTCTGCACCCAAGGTTTTCTCTCTTTACCATGTTTATTAGCAATAAAATCTTCCTTAGTGTACCTGGTGTTCTTAGTGTGCTTCTCAGGTTCTTCCTTGACTTCCTCCTTATCAGGAGCATCATTTTTATCATTACCACTCTCAGTTTCAGCATCAGAGACAGATATACTATTAGGATCTACAGCAGATTCAAGTGGTTCCTCAACTATTTTGTGTTTCTTTTTCTTTCTCTTACGAGGACTTCCACTACTTTCACCTTGTTGAGAATCCTGCTCAATTATTTTAGGGTGTCCTTCAGGATATAAAGGATCTTAAGTAGCTATACCACTCCTAGTTCTAATTCCATAAGCATGTTTGTCTCCTGAGACATTAACTAGCATATCCTTTTATACCTTAGCAAGTTGATCAAGTTGGGTTTGAACCATTTGAAAGTGTTTACAAAGCATTTTAATATAATTAGAAGTTCTTTCCACAATACCTTTCAACTCTTTAATAGCTCTAGAGTTTTCCAATAAATAATTCTGAACTTGTTTATTAAAATTACCTTGCTTAACAATAAATGTGTCAAGTTCCTCTAAGCATTTATCAGGAGGCTTACCATAGGGAATATCATCTTCATCAAAGTGTTGGAGAGAGTGTACCTCAATAGTGGATGAGTGGGGAATTGGCTTACATAATTCTTCTATAGGAGGTAGATTCTTCACATCTTCAGCTCTAATACCTTTCTCCTTTAGACATTTCTTAGCTTCTTTCATCACTTCATCATTTAGATATTGGATCTGGTTCAGATACAACTAGTTCAGGAGTAATAGGCCCAGGTGTATTTAGCTCAGTTGAAGTCCAATCATCATAATTCTTGCTTATCTTAGCCATTAATGCTTCAGCATCTATAGGAGTCCTTTTCCTGAAAACACAATCAACAAAACTATCTAGGTATGTCCTGGAATCATCAGTAAGTCCATTATAATAAATATCAAGAAGCTCATTCTTAGGTAATGGACATCCAGGATGTGCATGAATCAAGGCACAGAACCTTGTCCATGACTCAGGCAATTTCTCTTCTTCTCCCTGTTTAAAATCAAAAAGTCTCTGCATAGCAGCATGTCTAGCACTGGGAGGAAAATATTTCTGTAAGAAAGAAGCAATCAAGCAATCAGGGCTATCAATGGAACTAGGAGGTAATCTATTAAACCAATCCCTAGCTTCTTTTTTAGTGAAAAAGGGAAGATCTTCGCAACAAAGTACTTGCGCATTTTAAAGTCATCAGAGAATAAAACACTCATAGTGGAAATCTATTTCATATGAGCTATAGCACTCTCATTTTCAGTTTCACAAAAAGGTTCTTTCTTAACAATGTCTAAATAGGATAAATCAAGAGAAAAATCATAATCTTTATCTTTAATATCTATGGGAGAGGTGGCAAACTTAGGATCAGAGGACAGCTTGGAAATAATGGTACGTCTTGCAAGGAGACTCTTAATAGCACTAGCACCATATGTGTTTCGGCACTCTTCAACAAAATCATCAGTAAAGTCAATGTAGCCATCATTAATATCATAACTCTCTCTAGACTCAGGTGAGCTAACAGGTGTAACCGTGTCTTCACTAGGAGTTTTAGTATTTCCTAGACCAGCCATAGTAGCATCTAGGAAAGGACCTAATGAACCACTCGCATCAAGCACAGTAGAAGTAACATCATGAGCATCAAAATCAGTTTCAGATTCAGCAGTAGTAGCAGTGTGTGTAGCATGAGTATGTGGTGGTGGTGTAACAAGCTTACTTATAACAGAAAGTGAATCAAGAGCAACAGAGGTGTTTAGGACTGTACCTCTTCTTGTAGTGGATGGTAAAATAGGAAACTTTCCATCACGAGACTTCCCCATGATGAAAGGAGTAGCAGTGAACAATAATAGATCCAAGTGAACTTACAAATAAAGTTATGCTCCCTAGCAACGGGGCCAGAAAATAGCCTTGATGACCCACAATTATAGGGGATCGCAACAGTCTTCGAGGGTAGTATTACCCAATTTATTGATTCAACACAAGGGGAGCCAAAGAATACTTGCAAGCCTTAACAACTGAGTTGTCAATTCAGCTGCACCTAGAAATAGTTATTGCTCACAGAAGTTTACCAGTAGCAACAGTTTGTAGCAACAACAGCAAAGCAACAACAACAGTAAAATAGGAGCAATAGTAACAGTAGTAGCAAACAGTAGGATATGAGTGCGGTAGGCATAGGGATGGATGGACGAGCGTTGCATGGACGAGTCTAAACATGTAACTTCAAGATCTAGGGAATTACAGATAAATAAGAATAAGCATCCAAGTACTAAACAATCATAGGCATGTGCTCCCTATATAGATACTTTATTTGTATTTTTTTGGATCTATAATTAATTTACTATGATTTACTTACTCCAAAAAAGACATTAAACTAATTAATTACTATAGTAAAATTATATTGATACGTCGGAAACGTATCTATAATTTTTGATGCTCCATGCTTGTTTTGTATCATTTGTCTTATGTTTTGTCTACAATTTGAGGTATTTTTATACACTTTCTGGAACTAACCTATTGACAGATGCCACAGTGCCAGTTGCCTGTTTTCTTCTGTTTTTGGTTCCAGAAAGGCAGAAAATCAATATTCTCGGAATTGGACGGGACAAAAGCCAAAGTCATTATTTTCCCGGAGCAACACGGAACCACAAAGCAGAGCCGGAGGGGGGCCACAGGGTGGCCGCACCCCCTAGGTGCGAGCAAGCCCTGGAGGCGCCCATAGGGGGTGTGGGCCCCCTGGACCCCCACCGACCTTGATTCCTGTGCCTATAAGAAGCCTCCGACCCAAAAAAAACCCTAGGGAATCCAGAAGAAATCCACGAAAACCTCCACAGCGCCGCCGCCACCGAAAGGGAGATTTGGAGGACAGAAATTCTCTGTTCCGGCACCCTGCCGGGACGGGGAAGTGCCCCCGGAGCCATCTCCATCGATCTCCATCACCATCTCCATCATCGTTGATGATTCCCATGATGAGGAGGGAGTAGTTCTTCCTCGAGGCTAAGGGCTCTACCGGTAGCTATGTGTTCATCTCTCTCTCTATGTATGATCATGTTGTGGTTATGAGCTTTGTAATCAAGTAGATCTACCTTGCTACTCAAGTGCTTCATTAGATCTCTGCTCTCCCCATGTGTGTGAAAGTGACAGCGTGCATGCCATGGTGGCACTTAGGTTTGAGTCTACATAAATACTCTTTGTGCTTTAATAGATCTATGCTTTTCCCCACGTGTGTGAAAGTGACAGCGTGCATATCGTGTCTGGCACTTTGGCTAGATTGAATATTTGTTATGAGTTATATTTGGAGTTGGATGTCTCTATAAAGTTGTGATGTTTGTTGGAACCATCTAGCGCTCAAGGTGACAGTGTGGGGTTATCTATATTGGGGAAGGCGGACTTTGAGGAGTGATGTTATAGCCCTACGGATGATTAGAGTGTCCAACCAGAGAGTAGTTAAGAGTAGTATCATAAATAGAGGATATTTATATGAGAGAGTGTTCACTAGTGAAAGTATGATCCCTAGGCCTTGTTTCTAAATATTGAAACACCGTTTGCATCTAGATCTGTTGCATGTTTGCTTGCTTCCAGTCTTTACCTCACTGTCAAGCTCCATCAAAGCTATTTTCTGGCACCTTTACCACTTGTATTTCACTATCTCTTCATCGAACTAGTGTACCTATACACCTGAAAAGTGTATTGGGTGTGTTGGGGACACAAGAGACTTCTTGTATCTTGATTGCAGGGTTGCTTGAGAGGGAATACCTTTGATCACTTCCTCCCTGAGTTCGATAAACCTTGGGTGATTCACTTAAGGGAAACTTGCTGCTGTTCTACAAACCTCTACACTTGGAGGCCAAACAACTGTCTACAAGAATAGAAGTGCAAAGACATTATATATCTAACAAAACATTTATATTATACATACATTTTTTAATCCATACGTATATTATTTGTAAATTTTGAACATGTATTTGATTTAATATAGATTTTACAATATCTGACAATATTCTGTCATTTAAAAACCAATTTTAAATCATTAAACTGACACTGACTGGACATGCTAAGTGTGCGTGCTAACTAGGCGTTGTTGCTGACATGGGTGACATGGCTGCGGACAGAGTGGTGACGAGGCTCGACACGCGACGCTCACTGAATGGTCGATACCGGTTGGCTGATGTTTCTAATATCGACCACTAGATGCGGATCCATAGGCCTAAAACAGAGGCTTCCTAGGATGGGGTGAACGGTGGCAACGGGTCAACGACAGCGATGACGATCTTAGGCGGTGGTGGCTGCCGGTGCTATGGTGATTGCCGATGAAGGTGAGGTAGCGGACTATGCGTGACGAAGCATGACGAACTCGATGGAACCCTCAGCATCGCTTTTAGCTTCCTCTGTAGATGGTGAGGCGCGACCAGAGACGATGGATGGTGCATGGACTCCGGCGTGCTCGTGTGTCTTCTCTGGTGCACAACAAGAGGGGAGAAAAAGATGAGGTGATGCCGTGGAGGATGGGGATCACAAGGAGGGAAAAAGTAGAGACAGGGGCGAAGGGAACCTTCTGTTCGGGTGTCTTCCGAAGCTCCAGCGGCGGCGACCTTCATATAGCTCAAAATAGATCGGTTCGGCGGCTAGGGTTCACGATTTTGAGAATAAAAACGAGAGGGCGGTGCATGCGAATTTATGGGGCTATTTGCATGCAAGAGGGGAAAGATCCGAACAAAAGTTGAACGAAATCGAAGGGGATTTGGTTTGTAAGGATGAGTGCGTGCGTGGCATGGTCTCTCGGTCGAAGGAGATAGACGACCGGGGCGGGCCTTCTTGGCAGAGGTTTGATCACTTTACACCAGTTATTGGTGCCTTTTTTTCACAGAACCACACTTTTTTATGTTTTGTTTCACAAAACACTATTTTTTGTGGTAAATATTTCACCAGAACACTGAACATATCATTAACATAGCTGGCTACTAATTATCCGATTGGACCCACTGGCAGGATGTCTAGCGTGGCACCCATCCTTACCAATCGAACATCACTGGTATATTCCAACTGAGCTCCAACAAATCAGAACTATACATAGAGATTATATTAATTCAAATTATAACCATACCTTAGCAGTATAGCATTTGCATCAGAGAAATACCAGGAGACAATATTCATATATAGATCATATGTTCCAATACAACCGCACTGGACATCAGAACTAACCAGCCAACAGCTCCACATGTAGTGTTTCACGGCACATACAAAATAATAGTCTAGAATTTTTTCAATCATTACATGGATCTTTTCATTTCACCCAAAGTAAAGAGGCCTAATTATCTTCCTCCTGCTGATATCCCTACCCAGCTGTGAAGTAACCATGAGTACGGGTTTGAGTGTAATGAACCCATCTTCGTCCACAAACAGAATGGAGCTTTGACCTTGGTGGTACTGCTGCTTGTCGAGGCGCTATTGCTGCTTGCTGAGGTTCAGCGGGCCGTGGTCGTGCAAACAGGACTTGGCGCGCTGGTGTTGGTGGAGGTGTTGCAGCTAGTGGAGATGTTGCAGCAGGCACGTGCATGTACTCTGGCAGCTGCTGGTTACTCTAAAATAAGACAAAAACATGGATAATTGATTTTGCAGTATAAACACATATAACATAATAATAAAGACAGAGCTGGGAATTAGTACCTTGTGTCCAACCTTTCTAATAGCGAGAGGGGGCTTCAATGGTTTTGTGCATGTGGTGTACCTCAATTTGAGCAAGTAATTGTTGTCATCTTCCTAGTTCCATCAAGCCCTTCACATGCACTAGACCTTCTCTTTTTCTTTTTACGTCCAAGCTTGCTATGGAAGATAGGAAGCTCTATATCAACCGTATCAGTTTTAATCCAATCATCTTGGCTTGGCACTAGATAAACCATTTCCTTGTAACACAATGCATACATTTCCTTCCTAAAGAAGTTGTTAATAAAATCTCCCGGATATTGCTTTGTCTCGAAGATGACAACTATGGCATGTTTGCGTGGCACTCCTGTTAAGTCCCATTTCCTATAGCCACATGCCTTATTGAGCAAGTTTAGAGCACACACATCCCTAGTCCCTTTAGTTATTGTCTCAACTTGCCAAATGCCATTTCCTGCATTCACCGGTGTGCACCACCTAGAAAATCTCTTCTCGATCTCAAGAGGTTTCTGTGTTCTGTGAAAATAATTACCACAAAAACTGATATTCTGTGAAACAAAACATAAAAGGTGTGGTTCTGTGAAAAAAAGCCAACAACAACTGGTGTAAAGTGATAAAATCTCTTCTTGGCAGCGGGAGGAGGAGAGGGGGACACGGTCTGGTTGTCTCTGTTGCTGCTTGGGATGCAGCTAGGCCACAGTCGGCTGCTGCTGCGGTTGCTAGGCATCACTTGTGGGCGGGGACGAGAGGGTTAGGTGGGTTGGCCGCATAGTAGCTTGGCTGGATGGGTTAGTTTAGTTTTTTTTCATGTTTCTTTTTCTTTTCTCATTTCTTTTAACTTTTGCATATGAAGTCTAATTGAATTGATTCTGGTTTCTAAATTTTTGTAATATTTAGTAGATCATTGTAGGATCATTTTTATACCCATGTCTTTACTTCAAAAATATCAAATTTATAAAATCCTTATTTATTTCTCATAGAAATATTTGCAAAACCGATTAGGGTTAGGGTTTGCAATTCAAAATTTTGAACATTTTGCATGGATAGCAATGCAATTCTCATGAATGGCATGCAAATGTATTTTTTCAGTCCAAATTTTCTAAAATCTTTGGATGTTACACGAATGCGGCCTTGTAAGAAGTACAGTTCTTTTCTTATAGTAATAAAAATGTTTGAGTTTCTACAAGTTCAAATATAAAAAATGTTTAAAATAAAAAATGTTCAAATTCAAAAGTTACTCCAAATTTAAATTGTTCTTATTAAAAATTGTTCAAATTTGAAAATTGGTCCAATTAAAAAAAATATGTTTCAAATTTGTTCAAAATATTAAAATATTTAGCTTTAAAAAAGAGAAAAATAGCCAAAAACCAGAAAACACGAACCTAGGAAAAGAACCCGAAAGAAAACGAAAAAACAGTTGAAAAAACCCAACAAAGAAGGAAGAAAGTAAACTAATAGTGACTAATGGGCCTGGCCCAACCCACGGAAACACACATACATGTTATAAAAGCACGCGTTGAGTAGAGAATAGCAATTGCGGTAACATACTACACAAATAATAATAACAAGGCACCCTCCTTGTGCCATCCCATGGATAAGCGGTACCAAGAGGCCCACATGATAGACATATTGTGTGCTACAACCACGATAGCAAAGAAGCAACAAAGTCGGTCCCTTCCGAGTGCTTAGACTAGTCATAGTGAGGAGTATCATATAAATTGTATATGATATCATTTCTATAATGCATAGTATCATGTAGTGGTACCATAGTCTTAGTGAATTTATTGTTTTATAGAATCTCAATGTAAAATTGTGTATAATATTTATTTGAGACTATTTTTTCTAGTTCTACTTACTATGATACCGTATCTATATATAATACCAATATATTCTCTTGCATTATTAATTACAGTGACACATAAGTATTTTGCATGCATGTAATGCATGATACCACCTAGGATTATCTACTTACTATGTAATCCATATAATACCATTGTATGATATTCCATTAGTGCTAGTCTTAGGATTTCGACTTTCTAAAAAGATCTCATCGTGTTTGTCACCCTGCTAGGGAGACTCCCTGACCATTTCTTGTGTATGACGCTAGGGTACATTGTGACGCGCGATTCGTGTGCCAACACAAAAAAGGCACCTTAAAATTCTGAAGATCATAATTTTAGACAAAAAAATAATTTATTAGTCGTGTTATATTAAGATAATACAACCATATGAGAGTTCATCCCGCAATTTTGGCATCTACAATATGCATCCAATATATTACAGCCCAAATAATTAACTTGAACTTGATGTCATCATTTCTTGGCGGTGAAACGGTACGAGGCGTAGGAGATGCAGGTGTTGGTCCAACTGTGGTGGATCAGCTCCGCCTTGGACTCGTCCCCAGCAGCGCCGAGCGCGACGTGCAGCGGGTAGAAATGATCCGGCGTAGGGTGTGCCACCACGCCGTAGGGCGCCTTCTCCTCATACTGCTTCACGTCGTCGTATCTGGGTATACAAATATCGAATTGTAATTCGAAACTGAAAACGCCACAGCACGATGGACTCATACAGGCAAGGCGGTCGGCTTTTGCAATTAACTTCGCCGTAACCGTGGTCAGTCTTTACCTCCCGTCCAGGAGTGAATCCTTGAGCCAGGCGTCGAACTCGGAGGCCCACTGCGGCACCGGCGCATCGTGAGGCCCCATCTTGCTGAGGTTGTGCGTGGCGGTGCCGGTGCCGATGACGAGGACCCCTTCGTCTCTGAGTGGCGCCAGCGCCTTGCCGAGGTCGTAGTGGTAGGTTCCGTCGCGGCCGCTCTGCACGGAGAGCTGGCACACCGGGATGCCGGCCTCCGGGTACATGAGCATCAGCGGCACCCAGGCGCCGTGGTCGAGCCCGCGGCCGTGGTCCTCGCTCACCGGCCCCAACCCGGTGTCCTCTAGGAGCTTCTTGGTCCTCTTGGCGACGCCCGGCGCGCCCGGCGCAGGGTACTTCAGCTGCATATACGTGACTGAGCCATGTCAGCTTGTGTTCGTGACATGGGCGTCTGCAGCTAGTAAGTAGAAATGTTGATGTGAACTTAAGGCGACCTTGTACATGGCCTCGGGGAAGCCGTCGAAGTCGTAGATGGTGTCGTTGGTGCCGTGGACGACGTTGACGGTCGGGGTGTCCGTCTCCCAGTGGCCGGACACGACGAGGATTGCGCGCGGCGCCTGCTTGCCCGCGATGGCCGCCGGCAGCCACGACTTGAAGAAGCTCCGCGCCGGGATCGTTTCATCGACGGACATCGTGACCGCGCCGTGCGACAGGAAGAAGGTGTCCATGCCTACCTCCGACGGTGGTGTGTCTGCTGGTGCCGCGTCTGGTTTGGGCTTTGGCTTGGTGCTGCCCCATCGCACTTGTAGGCAGACGCTAGCCATGGTCGTTGGTGGGCCTTCGTTCTGACTTTTGACTCGTCCCAGAACTTTTCTTTGATCTTCTCATGTGTCGTTTTAGCTAGGAGTAAGAAAAATGTCCACTCGCAGAAAAAAGAAGAAGAAAAAAGAAAAATGTCCTGTTCTGACTCGATCTTCACGTGATCCATTTAAGAAAAAAAAGTTCCAAGTGACCTAAAACTATCACTAATTTGACTATGTGAACTACAAAAAAAATACTAAGTAAAAAGAGCACTGAGAAAAATGTAATAACGTGACAATGCGAGTGTTGAACGTCCTATGTTGTAGGTAACCTATTGAAGAAAGTATCAATGAAAAGAATCACTACACTGCCTATGTTGATTAAATATTAAGCCTTCTATGAAGATTTGCTAGAACATCTTTTGACCCTCTTCGTTACTTGGTTGAGAAGAATTCACCAGCCAATCTAACGCGCCAGTCATCGTAAAAAAAAGCTAAAGGGACATGGTGAGTAATAAGGAAGTGGAATCACCTTTGTTAATTTAGTTTAGCGGCATACATGACTTATTGACTTCACGGCAGATTTTTGGGTGTCTGCCCATTGGCATGGTCGTATGGCACTTCAGCCAATCTTAATGGCATGTTGTGGCATCGGTCTTCCTTTTTTCAAAAACGTGGTAAACAATGTGCCTTTACATTGAGATCAAATGAGCAAACATGGAGAAGACGAGACCAACTAAAAAAAGAAACAAACGTCTCAGTCAATAATCTCTGGGTCTGGGTTTGTCTATGTTTCGGTCGATTGAGATTTTCTTAAGTTTCAGTCACCTGAGAAAAATGCAACTAAATGCAACAAAAAAGTGCAACTGAAATCAGTTACACTTTCTTTCTGAACATGCGGTTGTACTTTTTTAGGTGACTGAGATTTAAGAAATTCTCGTAAAACCAATAATCTCAATGATTTTATTCGTTCAAAACAGGATCCACTCCTTGCTCTCGTCGTTGTTGTTTTATGTAAACACCGTCGATATAAAATTTTTATTGTTAATGACTTTTGCATTTATTTGTTTTTCAAATTTCACGGGAAATCAACACGATGGTGATTTTCAGCCCATTCGGAGGAGCGGAAGGAGTTGCATCTGGGGTGTGTCAATATTGTAGGAGTGTTGACCTCCCGATCCCAAGATTATGCAAGAGAGTAGCTCTAGGATTCTTCCAACTATGAAGAAACATTTCAGTAGAGTTGTTCGCATAAAACTACCACTTTACACATCAATTTTCTCAAATGATACCAGTTGCCTTTCAAATCACAAAAAACTATCAGCTTGAATTCAAGTTGTCATGAAAAAAACTGATTGCCGTCTGATCGCGAATTGACACGATAACTTGCAAGGAGCCCACCTGTCAGGGCCACATGACACTCATTAGGCGCTGCTCCGACATGCCTGTTAACAGGCGTTAACCGGCGTCACATCTTAAGTGGGGCCCATCTCGGAGTGGACCTCATTCTCCGTTCTTCTCCCACTTCTTCTTCCCCGAGCTTAGTGTTGTGTCGTTGCCGCCGCTTGCTAGTCGTCGTCCACCTGTGCCTCGCCACCGTCGTCGTCGCCATGCCCAGCTAGCATGATGGGTCCTACTCCGGCGAGAGCATTTTAGAGATAAGACGTCTGATTCCTTATCTTCGTGTTAGGGTTACGGTTTTGGCCGATTTGGGATTTCTTTGATTTCCCTAGATTCCCCTAGATTAAAGTCGATATCCTCTTCAATTAGGAATTCACTACACTTGACCATGCTCATGCTATGGTTGATGACTCAACATTCTATGGAATCGATGTTGGTTGCGCTGAGTTCTATCGTGGCCACAAGTTGTCACTGCGCAAATGTGTTGCATTTGAAGGGTCCAACACATGCAGAAATTTCTACCTGTGTCAAGTGGGACATGTAAGTTTTCTTAGTTCAGATTGGTATGGAAATTGTTGCTGTAACCATCATCTTAGTAGATTAAATTGTCTCTTCTTAGGATGGTTAGGGGCCAGAACCATCATCTTATCTCAGCTAATATGGAATGCTTAGTGGCTAGAACCATCATATTAGCTCAGTTAATATGGAATGCTTAGTGGCCAACACCATCGTCTTACCTCAGTTAATATGGAATGCTTAGTGGCCAGAACCATATAGTTTTAAAGTTGTTCTTATATGAAATGTTGGGACCATCATCTTAGTAGTGACCATCATCTTAGCTTTGAACATATAGGTAGTATAAGACCAGTATAATTGTTGTTTTTGTTATAGCAAGAAGGACATAAACTCATTTATGTAGACTGATTTGAAAAACTGTTTTTATCCTTGTACAATAGGTCAATAACTGTGGATTTCATAGTTGGATAGATCCAGAGTGGCCTAACACTCTAAAGAATGCATTGGGTAGGTTGTGGGAAATGTACAATGAAAGTAATAGTTCAAGAATTGAAGAGAGGTATGAGAGTTCCAAGATGCTGAAGGATCTTGCTGAAGAGAAGGAGAAAGCTATCAAGAAATATGCATGCATTATTGTAGAAGCTAACAAGTTTTTTAGGAGACTGGGAAGAAGGCTTTAGCAGAAAACCACAGGATAATTTACAGTGAGGTTGAGCAAGAAGAACATATGCAGAAGTACATAGCATCATTGAAGAATGAAGTGGAGGTCTACAATAAAGCTAATGTAGAATTTAAGAATGTGCTGAAAACCCAAGCAGGAGATTTTAAGGAGAAACAGAACAAGTGGGAGGATGAAAAACAGACTCTGAAAGAGGAGACGAAAAAACTAGAGTACAATCTGTTTGATCTTTTCAATGCCACTGATATTAACAAGGAGAAGATAAAGAGGATCAAAGCACTATCTGATGAGTAATGATGGAGTATCTACCTAGTTTGTTTCCCATTTATGTAATGCATGTGTAAGAACCCTTTTCTATGTGTTGTGTAAGAACCTATGTGTGCAATGTATGTGATGGACCATTGTCAAAATGGTTGTTGAACTACTTGTGGTAATGGATGTCAAGCTTTGTTTATGTGCATTACTTATGTGTGCAATGCAATGTATGTGTTGGACTATTTGAGCACCAATGTATGTGCTAGACCATTTAATATGCAAGATTTTATCCTTATCTCCTTCTTCATCCTTGAAGAATTCCTCAACCTCAGTATACCCTTCATAGTGAACAAGAGGGTCTTATCTCTGCCTCTTATGTTCATTGAGAAGCTCCAAGATTTCTGCCTCCTCATTATCCTCTTCTTCTCTATGTTGCTTGTGCTCCTTCAATTTCCTAACAAGGTCAACCTCAGCTCCAGCTACAATAGTGTGCTCATCCTCCTACTATTGTCTATGTTCCTTCTCCTCTCTCAATTTTATAATTAGGGCTAGCTCAGCTTCAACTTTAATATTGTGCTCTTCAGGTTTAAATTCACATGTGTTGTATTGGAACCAATCCTCTTCTTCATCACTAATGCAATCAACATCAATTGCCTTTCCCTTCTATAGATTGGATCTTTGCTATGTGCCGAAATATAAGGCTTCTGAAATATCAATAGCTACTGGGAAAACTCATCATCTGCAACAGGATTATTTCTTGTTCTTGTTCATTTGACAAATAATTGACATCATATTTGTCAACTAAAAACACGAATCCTCATGCAAATACTAAGCTTCTATGCCTTCAATATTCAACTCAACAGGCCATGGGGCGGTTGAATCCAGTATAGTGATGTTGAGCAGCTATTCATTCTCAAATTTCTTCAACATTTCGTATACTTTTACCAAACTGTCAATTGTCTCCATTCTAGTCTTTCCTTCTCCTTTTACTTCAATATAATACATCTCATTGTTGCTTCCATATCCATGCCCTTCTACAAGTGCTAAAAAATTTAGCATTGTTATGTCTGATTGGCCTAATGTTCTCTCTAGATTGTCTAGCCCAGGGAAACAGAACCTTATCGCCCATATGTCATCATCTAAACTGCACAAGTGGAATAAAACAACACTATAGTCAATTACCTTATTTTCTGCTAAATATGCACCACTGGTCACAAAATACAGTCAGTTACCTAAACTAACATTTACTAAAAACAAGTTACCTATATAATTTAAAGGATGAACCCTAATTACTTCCAAATCTGACAAAAATAATGCTATCTTCACATCTCTGAGAAAACGATGGCGAAAAATAGGGGATAAGGGAGAGGGATGAACTTAGTTGATTCCTTCGCCGAAGGACATAGCCCAGTGATGGATGCTCTTTGCCGGTGAGGCCAGCACCACCTTGGCCAACGCGGCGGCAGAAACATGCAGCGGCGAGGCATTGGGGGAGTAATGCCCCGCACCACCACCACGTGAAAATCATCAAAATCTCGGCCGCATAGCTTGCCGCCGCCGCTGGGAGTTGCCGCCGCCATCGCTAGTGACGGGGAGACGGACAGCCACTCACGCGATCGAACTAATACCCTAGAGTGTCAGAGCCGGTGCCGGTTAACGTCCATTAACGGGCGTGTCGAAGCGGCGCCTATTGAGTGTCACGTGGCCCTGGCAAGTGGGTCCCCTTGCCAGCTATCGTGTCAATTCGCGATCAGACGACAATCAGTTTTTTGTGTGACAACTTGAATTCAATCTGGTAGTTTTTTATGATTTGGAAGGCGACTGGTATCATTTGTCAAAATTAACATGTAAAAGTGGTAGTTTTATAATAATAACTCTATTTCAGCATTCGGTCTTTTAGGGGATACCATACCGACCATATTGTGTTCAACATTTTTATTCGTCACAATATGGGGTGTGCGACTCATACAACTTTTCAAAAGGGGAACTAATTAATGACGCGGTGCTACAAAGCCCATTATCCAACACTCATTTTCATGAGGAAAATGATGGAGATCCCCGGGACGATACGACGCAACCATCGTTTGAGTATCGAGCGCGTTGCGTCTTTCGTCTCCAGGTCGCGTCACGAATCCCATGGGACCACACGCCGATCCCCACCTCCTTCCTTATCTCTTTCTCTCCACACGTTCCATCTCGTTGACCTCCCCATCCCGCTTCGTCTTCTACCTCCCGCATCTCCAACACATGGCAGCGCCGCCCGACCGCCTCCTAGTCGCTCCTCTCTCGCTGCCGCCTCATATAGCCGCCTTCCTAGCCGTCTCCCTCGCCACCTCCACCTCCTCCAGCCGCATCACGGGAGGGCGAACGCCATGAATCCTCTCTCTTCCTCTCATCTATGGTGCTGCAAAGAGCACCCAGCGCTGCTACCAGCGACGGCCAGCGTGAAGGGAATATGCCCGAGAGGCAATAATAAAGTGATTATTATCGTATTCCTTATTTATGATAAATGTTTATTTTACATGCTATAATTGTATTAATACGGAAACATTAATACATGTGTGTTTAATAAACAAACAGAAGTTCCTAGTTATGCCTCTCTCATAAACTAGCTCGTTGATTAACAAGATGATTAAGGTTTCTGACCATGGACATTGGATGTTGTTAATAACGAGGTCACAACATTAGTGTAATGGTGTGATGAACATTCATCCGAAGTATAGCATTACGATCAAAGTCATTGAGTTTATATTTTTATAACAACTTACGAAGTGATCCTAATCCTTAGACCATGAGATCATGTCAATCACTAACACCGGAGGAGTTTCTTGATAACATCAAACGTCACACCGTAACTGGGTGATTATAAAGATGGGTTTAGAACTGCTAAAGTGTTATGTTGAGGCCCATGGATCGAGAGTGAAATTTGTTCATCCCGATGACGAATAGATATCTCTGGGCCCTCTCGGTGATATCACATTGATTAGCTTGCAAGCAAGTGATTTGATCACTAGAATGTTATATCACGGGAACGAGAAAAGAGTACATGTCAGTAATGAGATCAAAATAGGTATGGATATACCGATGATCGAATCTCGTACATGTAATATATCGCGAAACAAAGGGATTAATATACTAGCATAAAAGGTTCCGACGATCACAAGAAATTCATCACTGAATGTGTGGGAGTCAGTATGGATCTCCAGATCCCGTTTTTGATTATTGATCGGAGAAGGGTATCGATCATGTCCGCATTATTCGCGAACCGTAGGGTGGCACACTTAAGAGACACCGACATCCAATTGGAGCAAAAGTTTCATGCCGGAAAGAATAACAAGCGCAGGAATTTATTTCACTAGATACCGAAACGGGTTTTCGGCTGAAATTGCAGAAAGTGTTTTTGCATGTGAAATTAAATACTAGCAAGGGGTTATATGAGAATTTTTGTCATTAAAGTAATTGACAAAATTCTGAATAAATAAAAGTAGTTTTATTTAATGAGATTTTGCATTAAATTTGGTGGAAAATTAATGGGAATTTGAGTGGGTTTTTGAGTGGAGGAAATTGAAAGGATTTTTTGTGAGTGGAGTGTCCACCCACATGAATGAAAGGAGGGGAGGGGGCAGCCCCATGGCTGGGCGCATGGACCCTTGGGTTCCCCCTCTCCCTATAAAAGGAGCCCCCTCCCTCTCTCTCACTCACACCTCCTCGTGAAGGATCTCTCACCCTCTCTAGTATTTATCCCCCATGGTCTCGGACTAGCGAGACACATGTTCCCGATGGCTATTATGCAAGAAAGAGTTGTGCTTCCGCTGCATCGCTGGAGCGAGGAGGCAGAGGTTGCTCGGTGCCTCGTACGTGTGTGCGAGCACGGATGTGCCGCTGTTTTGCGGCGCTAGGAATTCCTCTCGATCTTGAGATCGGCAAGAGATCGTCTACATTAACCACGAGTTTGAACTCGTCAAGCTTTGTCGGTCTTCAAGGGTATGTTCTCTACGGATATACATCCGCTCGTTGCTTGTATCTAGTAGATAGATCTTGGTACATAGTTGTTCTCATCGTAGGAAATTTTTTGTTTTCTATGCTAGGAACCCTACAGTGGTATTAGATCCGGATCTGTACGTAGATGCTTTGCACGGGTAGTACACATATGAGTATGTGGACGATTATGATCATTTTATTGCTTCTTAGTTGTAGTTTGGATATTGGTGGCATAGTGGGATGAAGCGGCCCGGACAAACTTACATGTCCTCGCATATGAGACTTGTTCCACGCTTGACATGCAACTAGTTTTGCATAAGTGGCTAGTGGGTGTCTGTCTCTCCTACTGTAGTCAATATATAATTTGCAACGAGTTGTCAACAATTTGGTTATCCTCGTTGTGGTTTATGTTCGTAGGTAAGAACGGTTCTATCTTCGAAAGCCCTAAGCCACGTAAAACTTGCAATGTATAAATTAGAGGCGTCTAGTTTAGATTGTTGCTGGGCTAGTGTTATAATATGGTGATATTGTAAGTATAAGTATGAGATGATACTCTTACAACACACATAACGTGTAAGTTCCATAGACCTTGGCCTTACACATAGAGGTATGATAGTGATCATACCGCGGTGCACATGATGGAGATCATATGCGGGAACCATATCATTTCACTTACAAACATGTGATGTTTGATTGCATCTTATATTGCTTGTTTGGAATTTTATTAGCATAATAAGATGATCCCTCATTTAAATATCAAGATAAGAATTTGTTCTTCCTTAAGTATGCACCGATTATGTTTCGTCGCTCCAAGACATCACGTGATGATCGGGTGTTCTTGGATCCACGACCATATTACGGGTGTAAGACAGTTACACACGCGACTACTAAGGTTCTTACTTGGCGAGCCTAGCATGTACAGACATGGCCTCGGAACACGGACCGAAAGGTTAAGCATGAGTCATATGAAAGATATGATGCCCATTTGATGCTCGCCTTTGAAGCTACACCGACTCACGTGATGATCGGACTTGGTGTAGTGGATTTGGTTCATGTAATCACCAAAAAGACACGAGGGATGTCGTTTTTGAGTGGAAGTTCATTTCTAATTTGGATTAGTAGAACTCAATTTATCATAAATTAAATCAAGGTGAATTTGCATTTTGTAGTCATTGGCATTCGTTCACCACCTTATGCTTAGTTGTAATTGAGATAATAGAACTATAGAATTCTGGATATTTACTTTACGAACTGGTATCATATTATGTTGAGTGCCAATCTAAAGTTTAAAGTCCTATTGCAAACTTTCAACAAACTCTGTTTACTCCGTGAAATTTAATAAATGGTATTAAATCGAGAGTAACAATTCCAGTGTTAGTATCTTAAGTATCATGTTTGCCTCCATGATTCTTGATTTAAATATCGAGATTATCTAGGAGCTGAAAGAATTGTTTCAGAAACCATCATGTGTGACAGATATAACAATATCTAAAACAATGTTTTGGTTGCAATATGATAAATTATAATGTATGTTCTCATATTGGATAAGAATTTGCAAAGGTTGGAGATGCTAGACATCCTAATTATCCAAAAGGGTTTGGGAAAGTAATGTTATACTCACGATTCACCTTTATAAGCTACAGTAGCTTTACCATGAAAGTCGTCATGATAAGAATGAATAGAATATGTATGTAAAGTGTTTACTACACTAAAAGATTACTAAAGAATGGATTTTTACAAGAATACTGATCATTTGATGATGGTGATCTACTTCAAAGTGCAAGTCCAAATGTATTATTATTTGAATATACACGCTTTGTACTATGTATCATGTATATGGCGCCACTTTTGATGTTGATAGATTCTTTAAAAAAGGAAATGCTGAAAGAGAATCTATAAAATATATTTGGCAGAAAAGAAAAGATTGGAAATATCCAATTTATGTATATGGATGATATACATTTTATGGTTGTATTCTTTGCTTGTTAGACAAAGTGGTTCTTGGGTATTGGATACCGAATTGGTTGGTATGAAATTTCATACAGAACGACGCAATTCATGAACAAAAATGGCCTAAGTAACTAGCAAGAGAATATGTGATGATATTCATCGAAAACAAACAAACCATTGTTTGTATTTCTCGTTGACATCAAAGCTTGACTTCAAGATTTGTTTTAATAATTATATTTAAATAAGGTATTATGAGAACAAAGGTTGTTCAAATAATTACCGTATTCTATATAATATGGATGATTTACAAATCTAGTCGAAGAAATCACATCCATAATGCTAATGCTAAAATGTCGCAAGACAAATGATTGGAAGATCACTTACAAAACCGTTTAAATTATATTGGAAAGAAAACATGAAGAAAATCCATTTTTATGGATTTTGGAGTCTTTGATTTGATCAAGTGACGCTTGTGAGACTTTTCTCGGGATAATTAAAATTTCATTCAAATGCCAAAGAAGAACGAATGACTAAAATATTGAAATTTATACATATCGATGTATGTAGTCCATTATGTATAGTCGTAAGCGATGAATTTCAACTTCATATGCCTTCTCCGGAAATTTGAGTGAATATTCACTTAATGAGAATGAAGTATGAAATATTTGAAAACGTTCAAAGACTTTCAAGATGAAGTGGAAAATCATTGTAACAAGAAAATAAATAATTTATGATTTTATCAAAAGGGATTTATTTGAGTTACAAGTGTAACATGAAAATAAATGATTTTATCATAAAGGGATTTATTTGAGTTACAAGTTTAGCAAAACACCTAGATCTGCATCTCCCGAAACACCATAGGAATATGGAGTGTTTGAGATTTGTAATGAAACCTTGTTTGACATGGTTGGATCAAAGGTGTTATTTATAAAACCGCCATTATGTTTTAAAAGATTAAAAGCTTTAGAGACTACCGCTTTTACACTGAAAAGAGCTCCATCTTGATCCGTTGAAATGACATCATGAAAGTTATGGTTTGGCATAAAACCCAAGTTGTCATTTCTTAAATTTTGGTATGCTAAACATAAGTAAGATGTTTACAACCAAAGTCGGATGAGCATGTCTTTGTAGGTTATTTCAAATAACAATTGGTTATTCCTCCATAACACCAAGGACAAAAGGGTTTGTCGCTTGAAACGTGAAGTTTCTTGAAAAAGGAATTTTTCATAAATGTTAAGTGGGAGGACAATAGAACTTTGATAAGGTTAACGAACCTTAGCTATATGTGCTAAGTTGTGCAGCGCTGGAAAATGTTCCAGAAGCAGCCACAATGCTCATGGCTCATGTGCCTCAAAGGTTGTAGTCACGGAGATCTAAGTTCTTATTGAACCAAGTAGGTCAGATAAACAATCAAATGTCGAGATTTGAGAGTAAATCATTATTGTTTGACAATAATGAACCGAATACATGCAAAGAAGCGATGATGGGCCCTGACTCCGTCAAATGGCTTGAAGCCATAAAATCCGTGATAGTTCCATACACGAAGAAATCAAGTTTTGAACTTGGAAGACCCTCTGGAAAGGTGTAAAAACCTATCGGTCGTATTTGGATCTATAAAGAAACAGACATGGATGTTTCACATCTATGAAATAGTCGACATGTCGTAAAGTATTTTACGACAATGTTCAAGGAGTTGACTATGATAAGATTTGATCTTTCATAGCGATATTTAGTCTGGACGGATTAAAGTAGCAACCACTACATATAATTTGGTATATGGTAGATGAATAAACAAAATAAAATTCTTCTAATAGAATGGTTACCTAGGACGTGTACAAGACACGGTGCAAAGGGTTTTGTTAAATTCAAAGGATGCTAAAAGGACATGGAAACTTCAATGGTTGAAGTAAGCATCGCGGAGTTGGAATCTTCACCGTGATGAAAAAGGAGTTTTCATCAGGAGACGATGAAGATGCTTGCATTTGCAAGAAATTAAGTGGGAGCGCTGAGACATATTTCTAATACATTATGTGGAGGACATATTGTTGATTGGAAATGATGTATATTTTATTGACAAAGGTTAAGATTTTCATTTCGATGAAAGACTTAGGCAAAGCCCAAATATTTAGCATGAATGTCTACATGGATAGACTGACGCTAATATGGTTATGCCAAATATAGATATATGAGATATTGAAGGAGTTCAATATAGAAACGGCAAGAAAATGTTCTTGTCGCATGGAAAGGAATTGAATCAAGATTCAAGTGTATCGACACTTGATAAGTGAAACAAGATTCAAGTGTTTTGACACTCGATGAGTGAAATCACAAGGATGTTTGGATCAATCATACCATGATATGTACACATCCAGATATGTCCTATGTGTAGGGGCTCGTAGCATGGAAAACAAAAAATTTCTACCGCATGCAAACAAACAAGCCAAGATCTATCTACTAGATTCTAGCAACGAGTCGATAGAGGAACTCACCCTCGAAGATTCCAAAGTTTTTAACGAGAGCAGATTCTCGTGGGTGATGTAGTCGTACTCTTGCCGATCTCAAGATCGCGTAGACGATCCTTCCGGCGCTGCGTTCCGGCAGCGCTTCCGCAGTCGGTCACACGTTTGGTACTCGATGAAGACCTTCCTCTCCCTTGTTCCAGCAAGCAACGGAGGTTGTAGCACTCTCCTCGCGATTCCGGCAGCATGACGGCGTGGTACCGAAAGTAGAGGGGAGATCTCGTAGGGCTTCGCCTTAAGCCGGAGCGAGTATGGTGGACTATGAGAGAGGCCTTGGCGATCTAGGGTTTAGAGGTCACCAAGGGGCGGAGCTTAGCCGGCGGCTAGGGCTTGGAGAAGCCCCAACTCGACGGCTAGGAGAAACCCTAGGGGCAGCGGCGACTTGGTGGAGGCCGGCGGCTAGGGCTAGGGTTTGGGTGGTGTTGGGTGTAGGGAAGAAGGGCAGCCCTGCCCCTCCTTTTATAGGTGGGAGGGCGCCGGTTGGGAGGAAGGAGTCCTCCCCCAACTCGGCCTCCTTGGCCGGCGGGTAGAGGGAGGAGGACTTCCTCCCCAAGTAGGTTTCCTACTCTCCCTCCACCAAGCAAACTTGTTGTTTGACTTTTCAAATTGGCGTTTGACTTTTCAAACTAGGATTTGATTTCTTCCTTTATTTTGCCCAGCCATGATACCTAGTACATGATGCAACCATTCCATATTGTCATGACACATTCATGTACCCTTCCCCTCCGGAGTGCCGGACCTTCCGAAACCTTATAGAACATTCCCGATGAAAACACCGGAATCATTCCCCAACTCCGAAACAGGACTTTCCTTATATGAATCTTATTCTCCGGACCATTCTGGATCTCCTCGTGATATCCCGGATCCCATCCGAGACTCCAAACAACATTCGGTCTCTTTCTCATCATTCCATAACTACTCAACAACATCGAATCCTTAAGTGTGTCTCCCTACGGTTCGTGAATTATGCGGACATGATCGAGACACTTCTTCGAACAATAACCAATAGAGGAATCTGGAAATTCATATGGCTCCCACATATTTCTACGATTACTTTGCGATCGAATGAACCACTTACATACGATATCAATTTCCCTTTGTCTCACGATAGTTTACTTATCCGAGGTTTTGATCGTCGGTATCTCTGCATACCTAGTTCAACCTCGTTACTGATAAGTACTCTTTTCTCGTTCCCGTGATATGTGATCCCTTGTGAGCCAGTCACATGCTTGCAAGCTAATTGGATGACATTCCACCGAGAGGGCCCAGAGTATATCTATCCGTCATATGGATGGACAAATCCCACTCTTGATCCATGTGTCTCAACCCATACTTTCCGAACACTCAATGCCAACTTTATAGCCACCCAGTTACGGTGTGGTGTTTGATGTCATCAAAGCATCCTTCCGGTGATGGTGATAAGCATGATCTCATGGTCGAAGGAATTAGGTTACTATGTATCAGAAAGCTTATAGCAATTGAACTATTAAAATGACTTGATCTTTATGCTACGCTTATCTATAGGAGTATGTCCACCATACCATTCTCCTAATGATATGATCTTGTTATTAACAACATCTCAAATGTTCATGATCAAGAAACCATGATCATCTATTAATCAACAAGCTAGTATTATGAAGAGGCTTTACCAGGGACTCTAATTTAGTTTACAAATCACACAAGTATTAATGTTTCTGGTTAATACTGTTATAGCATGAATGTAAACATTTATCATAAACACAAAGATATAATAATAACTACATTTATTATTGCCTCTAGGGCATATCTCCAACACTATGCTCTAAGTGTTATGAGCATATACCAGAATGAATCATAAAATGATCATTGGACGATGGTGAGGATATTCTTATGATCTTTTGAAAGAACTAAGAATATATTTGTGTAGAGGTGACAAACAATTACAAATAGTTTATTGTAAAGCGTTACATTGATACTAGTTTTGTCACAAGATACAAATTAAGTTTATCTCAATTTAAACTATGGGTGGCACAATGTAATGGAAAGGAGATTCCATGATGGATTTGGATGAAATCCATAGTTAAGACATTGTGACGAATACTACAACAAAAGGCTAAGTATATGACTGCTATAGTAGCAGCAAAGGAGGATATTTGTGTCAAGTAGTTTGTTATCAAACTAAGGTGTGGTTCGCGACGGGCTAACACTAAAGATATATTGTATGACAATAGTATCGACATGACAATAGTATCAAACTAAGGTGTGATGCGTGAAGACACAAAGACATGCAAATACACACAGACATGAAGTGTTAGATCCGTAGATTATATTAATCAGTTGCACTTGCGTATATGGAACACCAGAAAGCCATATGTGTTTAATACGCAAAGTTTCTAAACTACATTATTGTCTCTAGTGCAAGTGGGAGACTGAAGGGAATATTCCCGAGAGGCAATAATAAAGTGGTTATTATCGTATTCCTTATTTATGATAAATGTTTATTTTATATGCTATAATTGTATTAATACGGAAACGTTAATACATGTGTGTTTAATAAACAAACAGAAAGTTCCTAGTTATGCCTCTCTCATAAACTAGCTCGTTGATTAACAAGATGATCAAGGTTTCCTGATCATGGACATTAGATGTTGTTAATAACGAGGTCATAAACTAGCTCGTTGATTAACAAGATGATCAAGGTTTCCTGATCATGGACATTAGATGTTGTTAATAACGAGGTCACAACATTAGTGTAATGGTGTGATGAACATTCATCCGAAGTATAGTATTACGATCAAAGTCATTGAGTTTATATTGTTATAACAACTTACGAAGTGATCCTAATCCTTAGACCATGATATCATGTCAATCACTAACACCGGAAGAGTTTCTTGATAACATCAAACGTCACAATGTAACTGGGTGATTATAAAGATGGGTTCAGAACTACCAAAGTGTTATGTTGAGGCCCATGGATCGAGAGTGGAATTTTTTCATCCCGATAACGAATAGATATGCTCTGGGCCCTCTCGGTGATATCACATTGATTAGCTTGCAAGCAAGTGATTTGATCACTAGAATGTTATATCACGGGAACGAGAAAAGAGTACATGTCAGTAACGAGATCAAACTAGGTATGGAGATACCGATGATCGAATCTTGGACATGTAATATATCGCGAAACAAAGGGATTAAGATACTAGCATAAAAGGTTCCGACGATCACAAGAAAGTCATCATTGAATGTGTGGGAGTCAGTATGGGTCTCCAGATCCCGCTTCTGATTATTGATCGGAGAAGGGTCTCGATCATGTCCGCATTATTCACGAACCCTAGGATGACACACTTAAGAGACACCGACATCCAATTGGAGCAAAAGTTTCATGCCGGAAAGAATAACAAGCGTAGGAATTTATTTCACTAGATACCGAAACGGGTTTTCAGGTGAAATTGCAGAAAATATTTTTGCATGTGAAATGAAATACTAGCAAGGGGTTATATGAGAATGTTTGTCATTAAAGTAATTGACAAAATTCTGAATAAATAAAAGGAGTTTTATTTAATGAGAGTTTGCATTAAATTTGGTGGAAATTTAATGGGAATTTGAGTGGGTTTTTGAGTGGAGGAAATTGAAAGGCTTTTGTGTGAGTGGAGTGTCGACCCACATGAATGAAAGGAGGGGAGGGGCAACCCCATGGTCGGGCGCATGGCCCCTTGGTGCCCCCTCTCCCTATAAAAGGAGCCCCCTCCCTCTCTCACACTCACACCTTCTCGTGAAGGATCTCTCTCCCCCTCTAATATTTACCCCCATGGTCTCGGACTAGCGAGATACATGTTTCCGATGGCTATTTGGCAAGAAAGAATTGTGCTTCCGCTGCATCGCTGGAACGAGGAGGCGGAGGTTGCTCGGTGCCTCGTACGTGTGTGCGAGCACGGATGCGCCGCTGTTTTGTGGCGCTAGGACTTCCTCTCGATCTTGAGATCGGCAAGAGATCGTCTACATCAACCACGAGTTTGAACTCGTTAAGCTTTGTCGGTCTTCAAGGGTATGTCTCTACGGATATACATCCACTCGTTGCTTGTATCTAGTAGATAGATCTTGGTACATAGTTGTTCCCATCGTAAGAATTTTTTGTTTTATGTGCTGCGAACCCTACATGGCGGTGCTATGAAATTAGCCTGTCACAGCTGCCACAGGTTGACATGGTGGCAAGCTGGCACATATGCGCTATGAGAAGCAGACATGTGATGCTACCACCGATAATCTAAATTGCTCCTCGCCCAAGCGCACAGTGCTCCGAGCAGCGGCACATCTTGCTACCACCAGCGGCACAAATTGATTCCTCGGTGATGCATGTAGGATGCCGCCTCCCTAGCGCCCTAGCCCGTCCTTGTTGGAGATGTCGACATCCTCGGTAGTCGTGGTTGCTATCGACGGCCGACATCGCTGCTGCAAGGGGTACAAGGGGATGCTAGCAACGGTTGATGTTGTTGCTACATGTACGGTGACGGGTTTTGCTACCGACGGTCGGTGTCATCGCTACCGATGGCCAATGGATTTGCTACAGTAGTACACATATTTTGCTACAATCATTCTCCTATTTTTTTCTACGATGTCTCAGATGAGATCTCCGATAAGATGTCCAGAAAAGTCTCCGGCGATGTTAGTTTTTTGCTATATTAGAAGAACTTTGTTGCTACAACCGTCTTGTGGTTTTGCTATAAAATTGTCATTTTTTTGCTACAAGGTCTCCGGTGAAAGTCAGCGGCGAGTTTTTTCCTACGATGTCTTCGGCGAAGTTGCTTTTGCTACATTAGTACAATTTTTTTGCTGCATGGTCTTCGACAAGGTCTCCGCAAAGTCTCCGGCGGGACGTTTTATTTTCTGGAACGAACCTTTTTTGCTTCAGAAGCAAAAGCGGGATTGAAGCCGGTTTTAGAGACACGTGGCAGCAGTTGGAGCAGGACGATGGGAGCCCTCCCATCGTCCGGGGGATGCGTAGGGCTTGCCTTTTCATGATCTGAAAGCCTACTGCACTTTCTGTTATCGAGAGACGCCTTCCCTTCTTTATTTTCGTCGGTGGCATAAATGGAGAACAGAGCCATGGAAAAACTTTCAACACATTCTACGGTAGCTTTTGGGGTAACATGATACCTGTCAACAACAACAAAAAATCCTCTAAAAGCACTAAGCTCCCTGGAATTGGCGAGCTCTCCTTGCTCCTAGCGATGGCATTTGGTTTTCTCCGCGTGCGTGCGCCTGCCTGTCGTGTTGCGACTTGACCATATAAATATGTCTATATTAGTCTTTATCGGTGGGGTGAGTGGGTGACCGTCAGATGACTTTGCCAAAGCACATTGGCTCACCTTCTCTCTCGATACTTCGCCAACCTCTGGCCCGCTCCCATGCCGTCGGCCTGTCCGTGACCGCCTCTAAGGCTCTGACCAATAATGGCCCGCCCGGGCCGGTCTGGTAATGGCTGCTGTAGGATCCCTCTCCGCTGACTCAAGCCCCTGCGTGCCACACGCTTCGCTGCTCCATCCACGCCCCGCCTCCTTTCGTTGAGGTCAGTGCCTTCCTCCGCCTCCCCTGCCTCCCACGTCTTCCTTTGATCCCTGCGCTCTGCCGCCGGGCAGCGAGACGGCCATCATCCCACAATCTAGGCGTCGTGGAGCGTAATCAACTGTTCTTGCCAATTTGATGCAGGTGCAATACCTGTGTTTGACGAAATGCCCAAGTGGTAAAACATTAGATGATGTTCGTTCTTGGAAACATAAACATTTAACTTGTGGTTTCAGTTTAACATGCATGCCTCACTCATTATTCTTGCAGCATGAAATTTCTTAGTATGATTTGTCTTCTGCTAATGCTAAAGCAAAATGAATTTTAGACCAGATGGAACAACAGGTTGAGATCTAAGGTTCACATTAATGCAATCCTTTCTTTTTTTTGTAGGAGGATAAAGTGTTTGCATCAATGTCGCACTGAGCATGTCTAATTTTTTATTTCTTACTATGCATATGCACGTCCAGGTGTGATCCTGTCAAAAAGCAACAAACTTTAGAATTTAGTACTCCCTCCGACCCATATTAGTTGACTTGGATTTGTCTAGATTTGAATGAATCTAGACACTATTTTGTATAGGTTCATCCAAATTTTGACAAATCCAAGTCAACTAATATGGGTCGGAGGGAGTATGTAATTCATGTTTGTAGTATATGTAGATTGTTCTTCACCAATACCGTTTGTCCTTCGACCATTTTGTCTCCTATCCTCACAATATTATTTCACATAATTTATATGTGCAAGACATAAGAGTGCTTGATAACATAGGTACATAAAGTTTCAGGCCTACCTCTTTTTCTTCTGGTAAATTATGAAGTGAATGATCTGTAGCACCAGCTTCCTCAGGAATTTTACACTCTCAAGCGTTAGTATGAGTAGAGCAAGCAATGCATCGGTTACATATTCATTCTTTGTTATGTTTGTTGGCTCATAAACATGGAATGATTCAAAAGATATCATATTGTCTGCTTGTTCATTTCACCTGGAACTACAGAAGCTTGGCCGTTAGCAGCTCCAGTAAAAACCATTGTGTAGCTTTACATCATGTTCTTTCTTTATGATCATATAATCAGGTACACAGCCCGCCCTAAATGCAAAGAGGCATAAAGTAATGGAAAATGAAACAGGCCATAGGTTTTTCTTTTGTTGTCATCAGTTGCTTACTTCACACATCAATGTATTCTACATGGTAGCATACTACGTCTCTGTTTACGATTTTTAAATTTCTGTGGCTGTTTGCATCTTGGTCTGTTTGGAGCGTCTTGTGATTTCGTGTTTTTGGGGTCCCCATTTCCAGCCCTGGCAGGGAAGGCTTAGTTTGCTGCTGGATTTCATCCAAGTTGATTTTTGAATAACCCAGTTGACTAATTTCTTCTTCTCATAAAAGATTGGAGTGGCTGAGAGGCAGAGATACCTGAATGGAATGGACAGCATCTCGGCCGGCCAGGCTGCAGCGGAGCACTAGGTGCCGGTCTGACAACAACAACGAGGTTACGAGCAGCCCTATAAAGTGCAGCCAGCGAGGGCATAATGTTTCTTCCATATCCGGTCACATGGTGGTCAGATCGACTGGACCACCAAGTTTCGTTCTGCCTTTATCTCTCCTTTATCTCTTGCTTGGGCATCCTCGGTGCGTATGGAGGTGTTCTTCTTATTGCTATGGATCTTGCCTATGTGGTCTCCCTATGTACACTTTGTCTCTGTTCGATCTCTAAATTTAGTATCATGTGACCTGTTTTGTTCAGTTTGGTCGTCACCGTATATTTGCATGATAATTATCTACTGCTTCCAGTCAAGATAAATAATTTATATGCTACTTTTCTACTTCCCTGGCTACCAGAACATGTTAGGATAATATACGTGCTACTTCTTAAAAATGTATATACACCCATGTTAGGCTTGATTTTCCCATAAAACCTTGCTGTCGGTCAGAACATCTGAAAAAGACATTTTCTAAATCTGATTTTACAACTGATGACGCCTCCTACAACTCTGTCCCGGCCTTCATTCTGGTTTCTCCTAACTTTTGGTGCCTCAGCTTGGTAATATTAAGACTGAAAAAAATATCAGTGTTAAATAATAGAAATAATGGTTTGTCACTAGGGTGGCATGGCACTTGAGATAATTGTAATTTAGTGAGTGCATTGTATCCTGGTAGGTTATGGCTTACAAATATGTGTTTGTGGCTATCATCGCCAGTTGATTGAAAATTCATTATAGACAATGTGATCATAGGTATTGCCCCTCCAGAATTGCTACCATTGAATTTTTTTTCATGTTTATACTGTAATCAAGCAGCTCGAAATTGCGTTCTTTGGATATATTTTAAGCCGGATTACTGGTCTATTCCATATCATATTTGCTGGGTGGGCTAAAACTTAATCTGTTGTGTACGTGGTCGCTTAGATTACATCATATTTTCATCTTCCAGAGATCCGATAACCATTATCGTTATTGGCGGCCTTTGCTTTCTGCAGTGAGATGTATGTGTGGCCCCATTTATTTTTGGTAATTCAGTGTTAATAATTTTATTTTAGCTTTCCAAACTTATGTATGAAATGTCCTGGAACAAAAAAGTTAGAAGTGTCCTTGCATATGTCAGTTGGGGAGAATGTGAATAGCAGGCAATCTTCTATGTATTAGCACGGCATCCTAGCACTAGAAAAATGAATTTTACATTTTCTTTTTGCAATTTCCATTGTCTGCTGTATTACGAGTACCTAAGTAGAAGTTTTATTCTTTATACCATAGACAATGGGTAAGTAGTCTATAGGTTCCCCTTGTTATGAAAGGACTGGAAGCATAGAATATGTTCAGAACTGTTTAACAAAAATTGTACAGTTCATATTTTTCTGAAATTTAGAGTTGTTCATGGTAAAGGCCTAAAGGGTAGTTAGATTTTTGTCGATCTATGTTGGGCCTATTATTTTAGCCTCCATGTTTATTTGTTTCTGAAATTCACTTATATCCTTTTGGAATACTAGGAAGATATATAAAGTTAGATCTCTAGGCTGATGTCTCTTTTTACTTGGCTGCTAAAGTACCACAAGATGGCTACTATACCTACCTTTTGAAGCTTCATTGTCATTGAGCATGTTTTCGTTGCCGGTGATCTTACTTCTACCTTTGTTTTGATTGTTTCGTTTGGTGTGAGGTGCTGCTGACTTGGTGTGTGTTGTTAGGGCAAACCTTTGTTTCATCATCTTGAGAATGGAACCTGGAGTAATGCTTTTTATGGGATAAAGATATGTATATCCTTTGTGATCTCTATTGACCAGAGAAGGAAACACTATGAAAATTGGTTAAAATTTAGCATGTCGATATGATCATTTTAGATTATCCCATTAATCTCATGCATTAGTATGGATTGTACACACAGATCTGGCTGATGGATCTGACTGAAGATTCTTGCCGGTGCTAAAGAACACTCTGCATAACAGTGTTGGTTAACACACTACAGAGTTCTTGCTGTTAGGGTGTATGATTTGAGGTTTATTGAGAGGATATTGTGCAAAATGTTGATATGGGCATAGTGCAAAGAAGAGGCATACATGTTTTCTATTAAAACTAGATATCTTCTCTGTATTCTATTATTGTATACGCCATGTGTGAAATAATACTTTTTTAAGAAGAAGATGTATTTTAGATGAAAGAGTGTCTAGGAGGAACTAGACACTACTCATATATAGGAGAAGGTGAGATTTGAACTTGATCTGTCTAGCACACCACCTCTTGTGCTAGCTAGAAGACCCCCAAGTCTTTCTCCTAGAAGATGTATTTTAGACAACTGATTCTATATTGTAATATATATGTGGTCCTTCTAGTAGTTCTAACTAGATGGGAAAGAATTTTCAGCTTGTAACGGTATAAAATGCAAAGTTTTCACTCCAAATCCCTAAAACACTTATGCTTATAAAAATCCTAAATTTTAACTCGGATCCCTTACTTTCAACTCTTATGGCAAAACTTTTAGCAAACCCGGTCAAATCCCTATCGGCCAATTCCAAACCCCCAGCTATCAATTCTCACTTATCAAGTTTCAACTAATTAAAATGCTAGCTTTCAACTCGAGATCTTAAACTTCAAACTCCCATAATACTGATTTTTAAAGTAACCAACATCGCAACTTTCAACACCAAGTGCCCAACTTTCAATTCTAACAATCTGAATTCAACCACTCAAACCCCTGTTTCCAACTCAATAAGTATGAACTTACATGATTGACATCACCCATCAGTTGTTTTCCTCCATGGCTCCAGCCGCCTCGGTGATGCTACTACGCCATCAACCTCTCTACCTAGCACGAAGACCGTAAAGGATATGGTATCAATCCTTACTCGAACTGGGTGTGGAAGTACGCTGGGAAGGGTGACGCTAAGTAAATTTTAATTTAACATGGAGTAAGGGACAACATAGCACGAGTGAGTGGGCGGGGAAGTGCAAAGAAGGCAATGACCAAAGTTGCCAAGGTCTACCTCCAGGGGCGATCTAAGCCAGATGCACATGGACACGTGTTGAGAAAATGCAAATGGTTTTCTTATTCATAAGTGTGTACTATTATGTCCTTTAGAAAATAGGCATCTCAAAGCTATTAATAGTGAGGTTCCTTATATGAACAAAAAGAATTATGTAAAACATGAAATGTATGAGTAATATGCTGCTAAGGACCACGCCTCAATTCCAATCAATTTACGGTGAACAACACATGCCACGGCAATCAAAACCGGTACGGAGGCCAGTTGATCGGAGGCCGCTACTGATAAACCCATCTAGGGTTGTTCCATCCTCTCGATCGACACCGCTGGTCCGTTCCGCCTCTGTTTGTCTTGGGGCCATAGAGGCGCGGGCGGACCACGACCCTTGTCGGCTTGAGGATCCTTATTCTTTGTGTATGTTGTTTTCAATGTCTTCTTTAGAATGGTGAGGTGGCGGCTATATCTTGAAATCAAAATAAGGACCTCCCCACCCTATCCTCGTGGTGGTGTGTCTAGAACCGGTGAGGGCGCATGGAGTCATGTGTCCAGCAAATTTCTCGGGATCCACTTGTATTTCGTGTTTGTTGGTGTGGTTTCAGGTCGATCTTTTTTGATATATGATCGTCATCTTTGGCGACTGTTGCTGCTCTGGTGCGCTGATAATTTCAGGCATTAGCACGACGACATCCCGACTTACTACTACAACAAGGTTTGCTCAGTTTTGGTGGTGGTGGAGGTGAGGATGATGGCGCGTCTTAGGCTCACACTAGTGTCTGTAGTCATTGCTAGATGGTCAAGGATCTATTTAAAATTTTGATTACTTTTATTGATGATTATTGAACAGCCGAAATTTTGGAAAAAAAAAGACACAAGCCACGGCAGTGAGAGTAAACTGCTAGTGCAGAGAAATACACGGCCACGGCCGGGTGTGCGCACGCCCGACCTGACACAGCCCGATCGATCGAGGCCGTCAGCTCTTCGCGGTGAAACGGTAGGAGGCGTACGAGAGGGTGGCGTTGGACCAGCTGTGGTGGATCTGCTCCGCCTTGGACTCGTCCCCGGCAGCGCCCAGCGCGACGTGCAACGGGTAGAAATGGTCCGCCTGCGGGTGAGCCATCCTGCCGTAGGGTGCCTTCTCCTCGAAGCGGTTCACGTCCTCGTACCTGCCGGAGAGAAGCGAGTCCTTTAGCCAGGTGTCGAACTCGGAGGCCCACTGCGCCACCGGCGCGTCGGGAGCCCCTATCTTGCGGAGGTTGTGGGTGGCGCTGCCGGAGCCGAGGATGAGGACGCCTTCGTTCCTGAGGGGCGCCAGCGCCTTGCCGAGGTTGTAGTGGTAGGTGCCGTCGCGGTCGGTCTGCACGGAGAGCTGGCACACCGGGATGTCGGCGTCCGGGTACATGAGCATCAGCGGCACCCACGCGCCGTGGTCGAGCCCGCGGCTCGGGTCCTCCTTCACGGGACCGAACCCGCCTTGCTCCAGGAGCTCTTTCGTCCTCTTGGCCAGGTCAGGGGCACCAGGCGCAGGGTACTTCAGCTGGATAATTCAGAGTGGTGCAGTTCAGTTAACTCCACAAGAGAAAACTAAAATCCGAAGGAGTTCCATGTTAAAATAACTGCACAGTAATCTGTGTTGTCACCAAAGGACAGTCCTTGTTTTGGTAAAAGTCATCGATACTCTCTCGCCGGCAGACGAGGCCGATCGGCGATGGGAGATCACATGGGGGCCACGGGGGTTGGTGATACGTACTCAGATTAGGATGTATGATGCTGTAATTGCAAATTGGCATGTCTCCTTCTATGTAATGCAACAACAACCACTTTAATGTCTATAATAAGTGATGTTCATTATAACTCGTGTCATGGGTACTACGTACTTGATGTGTCAAGTTGACCAAATCATGCAGTGGTACTACAACAATGTAATTTCAGATTTAATCGGCTACTCCCTCAGATCTAAATTAATAGACTCAGATTTGTTTATGTTTAGATATATCTATCATAAAACATGTGAATCTAGTTAAATCTAAGTCTATTAATTTGGATACGAGACAGTACATAAACGATCCTACTAGCAACTTCAGTGAAAAGGATCTGATAAGTAACCTAAACCATGGACGCCGAGTCCAGCCGTTTACAAATGGCATACGAAAAGGTGTCCCAACTGCAAACTGTAACTGTGCTGCCAAAGTACATGTACTTCAAAATCCAAAGATGCACAATTTTCAGGCCTAATCATTTTGCAGGAACAGCATAACACTATATTTTATCGCATAGTAGTATGTACTACGCGTAAGTCTTCTCAAACATGCATTTTTTTCGAAAAACAAAATAAAAATGTGCTTGTATCCAGTTTTGGGGCCCTCCCAATTCCCCTGTACTACGCCAACGCCACCCAATGGCAATTGGAATCGAGCAGCGAATCCAAACAATGGTCCAATTCTGACGGACCAACCAGGTAGCACCACACATCTCAATCGAACCAAAACGAGAGGGGAATTCCCGACGGAACCGCGCTCATGAAAGGAAAGGGAGAGGTTGCGTGGACGGACCTGGTACATGGACTTGGGGAAGCCATAGAAGTCATAGATGGTGTCGTTGTTTCCGCGGATGACGTTGACCGCCGGCGTGGCCGTCTCCCAGTGGCCGGAGACCACCAGGATGGCGCGCGGCGGTTCAGACCCGGCGATGGCCGCCGGCAGCCACGACTTGAAGAAGTGCCTCGCCGGGATGGTCTCGTCGATGGAGAGCGTGGGCGAGCCGTGCGACAGGAAGAAGGTGTCCATGGCGGCGGCTGCGGCCGGCGTGGTCGGTGGGCGCCTCTCTGTGGTGGCTTCTGGATTCTCGTGTTCGTCGCCGCGCGTCAGCCGCGTCGCGTGTCTCGCGTGCGATTTCGGCTTGCCTTGGCTCTGCCCCATCTTTATGCGCGCGGGAGGCGATCGGGGTTGGTGAGGCAGGGTCTGGGTTCCGGAGTCGTCTCGGCCTATTTTAGACAAATCCCGTCGTTCTGGCGTGGGGCAGGAGCAGATATGTCAGTATATAATCGGATCGATCGGATCTGGTCGAGACTTTCCATTTACCATATTTTATATATTTTTACCATGTTTTTTTCACGAATTCGGACCGGATTGGATAATGACTGAATTGCGGATTCGAATACGCCTATACTACACCATGGTTTTGGAATAGGAACGGAACGAACTCGGGACAAAAACAAAATTAATTGAATCGATACATGCATAAGTAGATCGATAATAAAAATAAACAAGTTTAACAAACATGGATAAATTAAATAACTGTAACATGATTAAATGAATAAATATAACTTGATCACAGAGAAAAATAAGTGATACAATAACACAAACACATGGCTAAGATAACATTAACACATGTTTCGGTAGCCCAATATCCTAACAAGTTTGACATTCCTATTCAGTAAATTGAGTGTGTAAGTGTACTAGTGTTTAACGAACAAACTCGGCAACTCACTAACTACTGTTTGTGCTCTATTAACTTTGATGTTTCGGATGAAAAACGGATTATTCGGTTTAAATCCGTCGGATAATCCTAAATAATTTTTGGATCCGGATATCCGGGAGATATTTGGCATACTATATCTTATACTGTGTTCAGGTGTCAAGTTCGGATTCGGATATCCTTATCTGCCGGATTCACTCAAAAAACGGATATGGAGTCTCTAAATGGATTCGGAAACGAATTCTGTGCAGAAAATAGACATACAAAATATCCGCATTCGTAGTAATTAGAATATTGATGTGAAAAATGTCTCGAGCAATTCAATGAATATGGATATGAAAGTGATATATCCAAATATAAATAAACACATGTTAACAATTTTCATCAATTCTAGTCATAGTATATGCTTACCGAACCTAATGAGTTAAAGAGCAAAGTCAATTTCAAAACCTTAAATTCATATGGTGTGGCGAGATCAAATCTTGAACTCTAAATACTTGAAGGTAGCACATCGAACTTACTGTCCAGATCTTTATTTATCTTAACACCATGCCCAGACGAGGATTGCCGACATGGTAGTGATGGGGATGACCGAGTGCAACCGACACCCAAACATGTGGTCCAGTTTGTTGCAGCCACTGGTCCGCTCCGTCTCCAAAATTTCCATGTGCATCCTCTAATCTTCATTTCATTGTTGCGGTGGCAGTGGTGACGAGTTTGTGTCCGATGCTAAACATGCAGTGATCGCGAGGACGTGGATAAGAAGGTAGTGTCTCATTTGATCCTCCTCTCACTGACGTGCCTTCCGTTCATGTTATTAGGTCTTGGGTTTTAACATAGTAATATTGGGGTTTAGTTTTTTGTGTGGGAAGGAAAAGTCGAGTAATTTGGGGTGATCTTGGTGAGTTAGGGTCCTGATTAGTTTACTTACATATATTTGATTTGCAACGTATGACTTTTCCATTAAATCATGGACCTAACAATATTTTGAATGTGAAACCTAACAATAAAGAGTTCAACATGAATAAACGATGATCAAGTTCTAGTCCTTGATCACATACTGGTTCGGGATGGCATGGGTATGACCACATGGGTCATTAGCAAGCTTGTGGAGCATAATTTGTGAAGCCATTCAAGGATAAGAAGTGATCATCTTTCCATTCCATCTTAGAATGCCGAAGTATCTATTTATCAAGTGTGCAATCCATATCACAATGTTGAAGCTAACATATATGATCATGTCTCCTCTGAAGATTGTTAAGATGAGAGTGACTATGGGCCACATAGCGAAGATTGTTTGGGGTAAGAAATTATAGAATAGACGAGCATGTCGGAAGCTTAAGGAGAAGATGAAATATTTAGTACATGGATTGACACAAAATCAAAACGTCCAGTTGCAATTGAGCTGGTGGATAATGTGGTTGAAGTGTTAAAGGAGTAGGCCAAGGGTTCGGACTTTGAGTTGTCTTATGATGAAGATAAATGTTGGCATTCAGTGAGGAGGACGAAAATATTTCCACGATAAAATCATCAAAATGAAATTTTGCACTTCAGTTTATAATGGTGTTCACAAGTAAGAAATAGGTGTGCAAGCCATGCAGAGGACATGGCCTTGTAATAAATATGAGTACCATTTTTTTAAAATTAGAGGCATATATAATATATATTATTTTCTTACGCACTTATTGACTTATTTCATTACCCAGTTTGTTGCTAAATTGTAAGAAAGTCATATAATTTTTGACATGGGTAAACATCTAATCTATATCCTGATTCGAACAACATTCGCTCCGCGATATTATTCAATAACATTCATATTTTATTTTAAAATTATGAGGACATAGGTGGGAATATCTTATCAGCTTTCATGCCTGTTTTTTCCATAATCATTACATGCAAAGAAAGGAACTCAAACTACTAGTTGGACTTGGAGCTTATTACTCAAAAGTTTTTATGAAAGGGTCGCCTCCAATTTTTAATAATAGAAACGCCCACTCTATAAAATTCATGCCATATCAAAACCACCACCAACATAGTAACAAGTATCAGCCCAAACCAAAAACAGGGGAAACTGAAAGAAAATAAGAACATCCGTTGGCACCAAGAGGTTAACATGTTTGCGAAGTTAGCAATCAGAAAAACAAAGGAAAAGTCCCTTCTAAGATTCAGAGCAATGGAGATCATATAGTCAGCATGCGCGGTGCCCAACTCCTTCATCATGGAAGACTCTAGGCACACCCCGCCTAGGCAACCTCTATAGTTGAAGTTTCGGTTATGCGTCCTACTTCACATGCAATTCAATCCAGAGTTTAATCTAGTGAGATTATGATACAATATACTAGTAGATATGTTTAGGCAAGTGATGCATGTTGAAAGTGTAATGGACGTCGCCTAAGAGGGGGGTGAATAGGCTTTTAAAATTATTACGGTTTAGGCTCAAGTAAATGTGGAATAAAACTAACGTTTAATTTATTAAGCACAAAACCTAACAACTAGGTTCACCTAAGTGCACTAACCACCTATGCTAAGCAGTACTAGCAAGATATAAATACTTCAAGCACGATGGCTATCACAAAGTAAAGTGCATTAGTAAAGGGCTCGGTTGAGAGATAACCGATGGACGCGGAGACGAAGACTTTTATCCCAAAGTTCACTTCCAAAGAATCATTCCTGAACAAATCGAAGGGAGCAAGTCTTGGCCGGCTCATCCTACTCCAGCCACTACAACTCTTCCCTCTTTCGGTCACCATGATCCCCAGGGCGTACCCAGGTTATGGTAGCAGGGGTCACAAGACACCTGTTAAAAATTGATTTCTTTGTTATGTTTTACTCATTTATAGTGTGTGACACCCTCAACTTTAGGCGAAAATTACGCATGACTAAGATAGTGACACCAGGTCATTTTGGTTCTAGGTCCGCCCCTGATGATCCCTCCCTTCTCCGGTCACCTCCCTCTCATCCTTCTCCAACGGAGGTCGGCGGCGGCTTCCCTTGCGTTCCATCGGTCATGCTCCATTCCCCTCCACCTAGAAACATCCGCCTCCCACCAGTCACCACCTTCATGGCCGCCATGCCTTGACATGGCCCTACAATGTATACCCCCGGGCCCAACCGGCCTCGGCCCATGGAGATGCTTCGAGGGAGGTTGCTCGACCATGGAGGTCCCATGGAGGTTCCAATGTGGACGAGCTCAAAATTGACCAAAATTTGATCCAATTTTCCAAGGAAATGGTCAGAATTGGGGTGGCTCACCGTAAGTTGACGAGGAGCTAGCCATAATGGGAACGCTCTTGCGGAATTTGGTACCAATGAGTCCGACACTGATCCGGTGCGGTTGAGCTAAAATTTCCCTCACACACAACCGTCGCCATGTTTACAATTTACACTTTGTTTTGCAGTTTACCATACAAAAATTATGGGTCGGCCTAGTTTACGGATCTGTAATGGAACACTTTTTTTCTTAAAGTCAAAAAATAGCAGTTATTTTCCAAGTTTGCCTCTTCTGCAGGATCTAGCAAAGTTGTTTGGCTGGTAAAATATGAATTGTATTAAGTAGGTGAGGTTACAAGTTGATCATGACCTAGGAGCCAAGGAACAACTTCAGGTTCAGAACCTAATTAACCATGTTACAGTGTGGTTCGCTAGTCTTGCAATACTTGGCAGACAGTAACTAACTCGACTCCCCGGACGCGACCCTGCTCCTCTCGCCCCCCCGAGGGCGACGGGGGCCAACCCACCTGCTCCGGCCAACCTCCCCCCCTTTCCTCCCCTCTCCCGTCGCCGCCGCCGGCAGGGGTCGCCGGGCGAAGCCCGGGCGGCGCTGGCGGCGGCGGCTGTCCTCTTCCCGCGCCCCTGGGGTCCGGTCGGGGCCGGTTCTCCCTCCGGCGGCGGTGCTCCTAGGGAAGGCGCGGCTCGGAGCTCCTCCGTGGGCCACTTGACGGCGGCGCCGACGTGGTTCGGCGAGGCGGCGCGGATCCTCGCGGGCAGATCGGGTGCAGCTCCCCCGGCCCAGATCTGGGCCCCTTGGGCTTGATCTGGGCACCGGCGGGCCTGCGCCCCCGCAGCTGCGTCGGTTCCTGTAGATGGCGGCAGGGACGAAGCTCTGCTTGGGGATGGCATAGCAGCGGCCCGCCCGTTCGCAGCAAGGTGGCGGGGGCTTTACGGGCCCATCTGGATCCGGCCGGGCCCGCTTGGGCCTGGTGTGCCCCTGCTGCCTTGTCCGGTCGACGACCACTACTTGGTGGTGGAGGTGGGCTCCTCCCGTGTGGCTTCTGCAGTGTCGTTTCTAGCTCGAGCTTTGTCGTTTGCTTCCAGCTTGCGGGCTGCTTGATAGTGTCCTCGATGCGACGATGATGATGGTGGCCTCAAGTTAGTTTTTGCGTGTGCTAGTGGGCGCTGAAGCTGGTGGTGATGCTCTGAATTGCCCGGGGTTTTTTTGGGGGACAGGGTAGGGAGAAATCCTTGTCGGTCTGTCCGACTCCGACGCGGCGCCGCCCTCGGGTGGCGCCATTCCTTCCTGGAGGGCGTCTGGGATACCCCTCGTCCTCTCGACTCCAAGTGTCGGGGGAAACCCTAGGGTCAGTTCGCTGGTCCGGACAACAGCGACGTGTCGACGACGCTCCCCTTCTTGAAGGTGTTGTTTGGCACTGGGCGATTTAGGGTATTAGGTGTGTGGTGGCACAATTTCGGAGGGCGCAGTGATGGCGGGTCACCCTTGTTTCGTCGTATCGCCGTTTTTTCCATTTCTTTTCTTTTTGGGCATGTTGTAGCTGTTGCCCCAGCATGTTTGTCTGTGCGTTCTCTTCCTTTGGGCGTTGTGCTGTCTGGCCCAGCAGCGGTCTCACCGGTGTGCTTTATTTATAAAGCGGGGCGAAAGCCTATTTCGAAAAAAAAAAAAACTAACTCTAACATGTGATCATTCTACTTTTACAAAAACACTCTCAGAACCTTGACTAATTAAAGACTTGATCTTAGAAATCCAGTGGACATGGTGTGATCTATCTTGTGTTGTAGATTCGACGACATCAACCAGCTGGGAACAGCTGGCCTCGAATATAATCGTCAAGACACACACGGAACACTGCCTCAAGAGGAGCGATACTGTCTCCCAGAAATCGCAGACAGAGAATATCGCGAGCCCAACACAACGCCATATACCGATGCCCACGGTATTGTCTTCAGAAACGGAAGGGACCGTCGATGGACATCTTCACCCAACATGGGGATGGCCTGACCTAGGATATATCAGTGCATTTCTTCACCTTGCGGGGTTTCTTGGAGTTGCTCTTTATACAACATGTTCTGACATGCCCCTGTTCGTTGAAAAGTTTCCACCCAAACTGGCAAGCAGAAGTATATTCATGATATCCGATGTCTTTCTTGATCTTTGTGGGAACAAACAAAAAATCAACCAGAACTACTACTCTCTCCGATCCATATTACTTGTTATTAAAATAAATGTATCTAAAACATGTCTAAATACATTCATTTTAGTGATAAGTAATATGGATCGGAGGGAGTATTGAGATTTGTGACAGGCCACTACTACGCATTGGGGAAACAACACCGGCGCTAGGAACATGAGCTTGCGATGGGATGATTGTGAGTTGATATGGGACGCGTCACGCCTGTCGCTCGACTACAATGTCGGTTGTAGTCGTTTCTTATGAATAATGAATGATTTGAGCAACATCTTGATTATGTACTTGTTAGATTTATATTAAAAAATATTTCTAATGATATTAATATTCTAACAAGTAGAGTATAATCTTTTTATACTATATATGAAATAATTTTTTGTCAAAGACAATTTTTGAAGTAGTGCGCGTCTTATTGCGGAGGAGGTAGAACATACGAATACGCTACCGAAATGCAATTAATTCGTGATCTGGATCTTTAATTAATTATTGGAAACATGTCAAGTTCTTCTGTGCCAAGCATCACAAGCCGGTGTTCTCAGCAGCATCCATACTCAGGGCACAGTTCGAGGAAGTCATTTCTTGGGGATGAAACGATACGAGGCGTAGGAGTGGTTGGCGTTGGTCCAGCTGTGGTGGATCAGCTCCGCCTTGCACTCGTCCCCCGCGGCGCCCAGCGCGACGTGCAGCGGGTACAGATGCTCCGGCGTTGGGTGCGCCACCTTGCCGTAGGGCGCCTTCTCGTCGAAACGCTTCACGTCGTCGTACCTGGCCATGGGTGCAAAGACGGATCAAATGAGAAACAAGAATCGGCACGAGCATGGTCGGAAGTCGTCCTAGTAGTCATGTTACATTACCTCCCTTCCAGGAGTGAGTCCTTGAGCCAGTTGTCAAACTCGGCGGCCCACCGCGGCACGGGCATGGGCTCCTGGAGGAACTCCATCTTGCCGACGTTGTGCGTGGCGCTGCCGGAGCCGAGGACGAGGACGCCTTCGTCCCGGAGAGGCGCCAGCGCCCTGCCGAGGTCGTAGTGGTAGGCGCCGTCGCGGGCGGTCTGCACGGAGAGCTGGCACACCGGGACGTCGGCGTCCGGGTACATGAGCATCAGCGGCAGCCACGCGCCGTGGTCGAGCCCGCGCCCGACGTCCTCCTCCACGGGGCCGAACCCTGCTTGCTCCAGGAGCTCCTTGGTCCTCCTGGCCAGATCAGGGGCGCCGGGTGCCGGGTACTTCACCTGGCAAGATCGACGGGCAGGCCGTCCACGGTGAATAAGATCGTCATCAGGGGAAACGAAGAGATCGGCGGGATTGCATGCGAGGAGGGGAGCGGACTCACGGACCTGGTACATGGCCTCGGGAAAGGCGTCGTAGTCGTAGTCGTAGATGGTGTCGGTGGCGCCGTGGACGACGTTGACGGTGGGAGTGTCCGTCTCCCAGTGGCCGGACACGATGAGGATGGCGCGCGGCGCCCGCGTGCCCGCCGTCGCCGACGGCAGCCACGACTGGAGGAAGCTCCGCGCCGCGTTGGCCTCGTCGATGCACATCGTGGGCGCACCGTGCGACAGGAAGAAGGTGTCCATTGGTGGTGGCAGCCTCGCTCGGAAGGCGGTGTGTGCACGGTGATGCGGCTAGTTTTGGTCTCGGCTTTGCTCTGCCCGGTCCACACCGCCGGCCGGGGCTTACATACTTATACCGCGGCGCGAGTCGTGGTTGTTGAAAGTGTTGAGGGTTTTGCTGACTCATGTCCCTCGTACCCGACAATTTTTTTTCTGAACTCCCTCGCGCGTCGCGTGGGATGTGACCCCAGGAGAGCAATTTGGGCCGAATGATTGGTGTTCTGAATCGTTAGCAAGCCGTTCGGTTCTGTTCTTCTAGCCTGAATTGGTTGCAGTAGGTGTAGCGCAATAGTCACATCTCTCAGGGCGAATCAGCTTATCTTGCTGTTTTTATTCTGTACGCGACGGGCTATTAGCTTATCTTTGCTGTTTTGGTGGTGAGACACCTCGGCGAACGGCGTCTTTTCTTGTGCCGCTTCAGATCGTGGTGCCATCCATCGAGCAAAAGCTTCTAGCCCCGCTTCGGTTGTTGGTCCGAGCCCGCACGTCTGTTCTTCTACCATTCCTGGTTTGGCTGTTCGTCGAGCTGGGCCGGACCGTGGTCAGGTCAGCATCATTCTTCTGCTTTTGGACTGCTGAGATTCGTTGCTTTGCTGGTCACGTTGTAGACTAGTGGGATCAGAGACGTCTGTTCTTCTAACATTCCTGGTTTGGTTGGTTGTTCGTCGAGCTGCGCTAGCCCTGGTCAGGTCAAGATCATCGTCTGCCTTTGGACTGCTCAGTTCCATTTCTGGTCACGTCGTAGAATAATGGTTCGTCTTGGTCGGCGCAGAACGAGAAGAAGAAAGGGAAGGGGAGATGGTGGCCGACTAGCCGGGTTCATCTTGGTCGGTGGAGAACAAGAAGAAGACCGCACGCCCGTCATGTTCTGGAGGTTCCAGATGAAGCAGCTCGCCGGCAACAGGAACAACAAGATCAGATAGAACCACCGTGGCAATGCTTGGCCCTCAGGCACCTAGGCATATGAAAAGCTTTCTGAGCCAAATGCCGCCAGGGTCTGAACCAAATGCCGCCGAGACACGTTGCATCTGTCCGACGAAATGTGTGAGCCAAATTTTAGTTTTAGGCAGTTAAGTTTAGGAGTTCGGTAGAGGAGCAACGATACTCCTCTAAAGAATAGGGAGACATTTTACTCCTCTATAAGTGATGCCCTTAGGTGAGCACTGCCACAAGAAAGTTGCTAAAACAGGACGAAATCAATAAAATCCTGAAACAAGGTACTCATATCACAAACTTGCATGTCCAAGGCACATATAACAGAGGTAAACATCACATGTGCGATCCAAACAACGAAGATGTATTTCAAACTGATGCCAACTTTCAAGAAGTGACAATGTACTACGAGTCACGACCATTACAGGAAGAACAACAAACACCTGATGTAAATTCAACAGGCGATCCTAACATTACAGGAGCTAACACGTCTTAGCAAGGCAAAAATTAGACACCAGCATGGTGATTGCAAAATTCAAATACTAGACATGCTTCCTCTTCTTGGTCTTTGACCAGTCGGAGGCATGTTTCCTCAACCTGCCAAGTATCTTCCTCTCGCTAACCCGCAGCACCAGAGAATGATAGCGATTCCTTTCGCTGACAGGAGAGCATGCCCGCAGCTGTTCCTCGTCATCTTCTAAAGTGTTGGAACCGTAGAGGCTCTCCCTAATGTCAGCAAGGGCAGCCAGCGCACAGCCAATGCTCTCGCTATGCAGTACCTTCTTCACATCAGGCAGTTTTTCAACCCCGTCTAGTTCTGAATCTTTCGCTGGTCTTGTTGCTCTGACAACCTTCGCAAAACTATCGACAGTATCCTGCTCATCCTCCTGGTCGTCATCCCCAATCAGATCATCAGCTACGGAGACCAACTTGTCATAAGCATCAGGTTTCAAAGAGATGATGTAAAGGAGGACTAAGAGTTCAAGCTGGGGCTCTCCATCGTATGAGATCTCAAAGTAGTCAGCTTCTTCGCCGGTGCAGCCTGAATACCCCAGCTTACTCCAGAGTGACACCCTTTCTTTTGCATATCGACGAGAGTACTTGGATGAGCACCACTTAGTAACCAGTGTTAAGTCGATGTTGACAATGTCATATGGGTTGTCAGGTTCTGTAAAACCGTATCGATGAAGCAAAGCTGCGTTTCCCATGGTACCATATGTATTGTAAACCTAGAATGGAAAGAGCGAATAACCGAAGTTATGAAGTTGTTTCTCCCCAATAATATATGAATCTAATGGAGGTCCAAAACAACAAAATAAAGCGATCGTGTTACCTCCTCCCCTGGATTCGCATCCCTCACAATAATCATTTCCAGATCTTCATCTTTATGTTCTTCACCTTAAGTACAACCAATAATTATCAGATAAACTCTCCACCAGTCAACTAAATTTCTCTATAAGTTATAGTCATGTTCATGGATATGCTAATGGATATAACCTGAAGGTTTGCTGGTGGAATTTTCTACAGTTGACTGTTCATCAGCAGAAGCATTGCTCTGATCATCATCATCATCTTTTTCTTCTTCTTGATCTGAGTCTGCATTGCTTTGATCATCGTCATCTTCTTCATCTGAGTCTGACTCCTCCGACTTAGTGAAGTGCACATGTTCACCATCAGTCTTGTGATTAAAACTGACAACCAAATAGGGTGAAGCATATATATCCATGTTAATATTCACACTGCTACACAATCAGCAGTCACCACTATGTAACAATAGCTGACCTAATGCATGCGAAACTGATGCAGCATTTGCAAGATAAGCATGTAAAATGATCAAATTAAATGAGTAGATTGTAGCTTACAGGTCGGCCAGGGGAACCATTCCAGATCCATGATATCTATCGATACGGAAGGACCTTGATGAAAGAAGACTTTTAGCAGCAAAATATTTCTCCAGGCTAAGATCATCCGGCTCAACCCCCAGTTCTCCCGACGAAATGAGTGGCTCGATGCATTCTTTCCAATCGTCACAAAGGAATTCCCTGTCTTGCTTCACAGTCTGCCTAGAAATTTGCCGTTTTTAGAGACTACGCATACACAAGAAGAGCAATATGACCACAGCAAGGTGGATACATTACTAGAGAGGGTCAATTTAGCTGATGTTACAAATAATTTGAGCAAACAAGCCCCATATTTTCTAGCAACTTGAATTAATCGAACAGTTGCAAGATACTATATCATAGATCAGTCCACTCCCTAAAGGCAGATATAGTTTACTACATTGCCAAATCAATCACAGAGTAAGATATATACACACATCTGGGACTTGGCAACTTATTAGAGGACAAGGTTTCACCTTATCGAGCTCGGTGCCGGCAAGGAGGCGCTCGGCCTCGTCCTCGGGCCAGACCAGCGGCACGGGCTCGCGGTCGGGGATCAGGCGTAGGTAGTCTTTCCAAGGCGAGGCGGCTCCCCGCGCGCGCTCGTACATGACGGCGACGGCGAGAGCGAGGGTGCCGCCGAGCTGCGCGGCCTCGATGGCCGCCGCGGCCCCCGAGGTGCGTGGCGTCAGGCAGGCGCGGCGCGGGATGGTGGCCACGACGTCGCCCTCCCGGAGCGCGGCGACCGCCCGCACGTAGACGCCGCCGGCCTCGGAGGCGTCGAGGCAGAGCGCGTCGCTGCAGACGACACCGTGCTTGCGCATCCAGCGCTGGAAGGCGAGGACGCGGCGGCTGCCCGGAGAAGGGCAGAGGGGGTTAGTTCGTGCTTGGTCGTAGGGTGGGGAGTAGAGCAAAGGATCTCTTACCGTGCGGTGGCGACGTCCATGGCGGCGGCGTGGGTGTCGCGGAGGCGGAGGCGCGGGGTTTTGTTTGACGGGCCGATGGTAGCTGGGAACAGAGAGGTCAAGACAGTTTAGGTTTTCTATGGCTGTCTTTGAATATTAAAGGTCACTCACGGAAGTGATCATATGAGTCGATATGTCCGAGTGGTTAAGGAGACAGACTCGAAATCTGTTGGGCTTTGCCTGCGCAGGTTCGAATCCTGCTGTCGACGAATGTTTTTTGCATTTTTTTCTTGTCACGGACTTTTCAAGAAAAGTTCTCAGCACGACGACGGGTTTGTGTGATCCACTTTTACCGCTTGTGATTTACTACCTGGCCATGAACGTTTTACCCTCCTCCACTCGCCTACTCAGAGCTCTATTTTCGTCCGGATTTCGGCGTGTTTTGATCCGACCTATCCAGGATCCTGAAAACGTCGGACTCAGCGAAAACGGGCGTGGGCCAGCTCTGTCGACGAATGTTTTTTGCATTTTTTTCTTGTCACGGACTTTTCAAGAAAAGTTCTCAGCACGACGACGGGTTTGTGTGATCCACTTTTACCGCTTGTGATTTACTACCTGGCCATGAACGTTTTACCCTCCTCCACTCGCCTACCCAGAGATATATTTTCGTCCGGATTTCGGCGTGTTTTGATCCGACCTATCCAGGATCCTGAAAACGTCGGACTCAGCGAAAACGGGCGTGGGCCAGCTCTGTCGGCGAGACAAGGCACCACTTCCGCCACTTCATCGAGCTCCCGCCTTTCTTCCCCATTCGCCACCCCCGCCGCTCCGCCGAGATCCCCGCCCGACATGCCGCCCAAGAGCTTCGTCCAACCCAGATCGACCCTCGGCGAGGGTCCGGCGAAGAAGAAGGCGAGGAAGCCGAGAGCGCCGCCGACCAAACCGGAGGGCATGTCCTCCGCCGACTAGGAGAAGAAGGAGCAGGCCAGGCAGATCTCGTCGGCCGAGCGGAAGGACAGGAAGGAGAGGGCGAAGCTCCGGCAACAGCAAGCGGAGGAGGAGAAGGCGATGGTGAAGGCGGCGGCGGAAGAACAGGCGATGGTGAAGGCGAAGCAGGCGGCGACGACGCGTTCACCGTTGATGACCGCGCCGTACCCACCACACTAGGGAAGTCAGGCGAGCGTCGGCTCACCCGTCGGAATCTCTCCGGCCGGCTTCCAAGAGAGTCAGACGGCTGCTCGACAGAGGTACTCCTCGTCGCTCGAGTTCGACGGTGGCTTCAACCCCAATGTGATCTTCCCCTGCCCGGCGCCGCACCTCCTTCGGCCTTCGCCGTGGACATCAACCTCCCCTAATCCATCTCTTCGGCGTACGCAAGCCCCGCTCTGCATCGCGGACCGCTGCCTTTCCGCGGAAACTCGGCGCCCTTCGGCGAGGCCGACGCGCGCAACCTGTTCGGCGGAATGCCGGGCGCACTTCCGGCCGGCATGACGCCCGAGGCATACATGGGGGATTTGATCGCAACAGGCTCGACCTCCAACCACCCCTCCTTCTTCACGGAAGAGCAGACCCGGGACGAACGCCGAGCGCGGCATCGAGTCCCAGGACCTCGCCGACATCGATGCCGAGGAGACGCATGTCGAGCAGACGCAGCCACAGGACGCCGAGACTGAGGCGAAAGGCAATAAGGGGAAGAAGAAGTCGGGAACTTCGGCGGACGCTCGGCTCAAATGGACCGTGGCCGAGGACACCTGCCTCGCCGAAGCTTGGAAGATGATGACCATGGATCCGATCACCGGTGCGAACCAAATTCCGACAATTATTGGCGGCGCGTGAAGGCAGCATTCGACGAGCGAAGCCTGTGCGACCCAAAGTATCGCAAGAACCACATGGAGCGATAGGAGAAGGCAATAATCAACCATTGGGCGATCATCCAGACTGCGTGCAGCAAGTGGCACAGTTGCGTGGAAGAGGTCGACCATACACAAGCCAGTGGGGAACAATATCTTTGTCGTGCATTCTCTTCCATTTTGATAAACTTGACACACTTTTATTTTGCAGTTGCGTCGTGCACTTGCTCTGTTTCGAGAGGACATGAAGATGGAGTTCAAGTTTCATCATGTCTTCGAGCAAATCGAGCATTGCGAGAAGTGGCGGGACACTCGCTTGAGTCTCTCCAAGAGCAAGGACGGCGTCTACAACCCCGAGGCCCCGGCAGCTGCTGCCAGCGAAGGAAGACCCGAGCTAGGCCAGAAGAAGGTGAAGATGCTCAAGGCCGCCGGACCTCCCGCCAAGCGTCTGCAGGCTTCGATCGAGAAATGCATCGCCGACACGAGGACGCAGGCCGAGAAGAGGGCTGAGAAGAGCCAGGAGCGCTGGAAGAAGCTGATCAAGACACAAGGGGAAAGGGTGGCCCTCATCAAGGCCAACCTCGCCGAGAAGAAAGCCAACCTCGCCGAGAAGAAGACCAACTATGCCGCCGAGAAGCGCAACACGGACCTCAAGTTCCTCATGGACGGCGAGGACACGTCGAAGATGAGCTCGCCGGTTAAGGCCTGGTACATGGCGCAACGTCAGGCCATCCTGCAGGGCATGATCACGGCTTCTCCTTCCTCTGCGCCGAACGTGCCTGCACCGAACGCCCCCACGCCGAGCTCTGCTTCGACTTCCTCCGACCCGCAGCCTTCACCGGCGAGACGGACGACAATGCCGCGTCGGCCACGCCGCAGGAACCCATCTCCATCGACGACTGAGAGTCGTTTTCCCTGTTATGTAATAAAAATCTGTCGCCGAACTTGTGGGCGTATCTGTCGAACACCTTGTGGCCGAGCACTCGCCGGCGGGAACGATAAAGATTCAAATATCTCGTTGTTTTGTGTTCGCCTGGGTACTCGGCCTGGATACGCGAGTGGAAAAATGGGCGTACCCAGACCGAAAACTTGCGCCGTCCGGCCAGAAAAGATCCGAATTTGGTCTGGATTCGCCCAACGAGTGGAGATGCTCTTAGCCTCCTACTTCCTCTGTTAGGGATTATAAGGGCTTATGGACCATTTTGATAGGATTAAGAAAATCAATAACTCACCATTTTGATTACTACATGCACCAATAGTTATACATGCATGCGAGAAGATAGAGAAAAAAACATGCATTGAAGGAGGGATACTAATAAATAAGAAAAGACTTAAAATTTCTAATATTTTTAAAAAACTCACGGGACTTGTAATCCCTGACGGAAGTCGGCCGCAGAGTCATGCATGGATTCATGGATTCATGGATGCGGCGAGTGGGTTTTACTGTCGCTGGGAACGCAATGATGCCCAAAATTGAAAGACCGCCGCTGTCCTGTTCATTGGCCGCTGCAGCATTTTATGCACCTATATATAAATTCTGTCAGGCGGCCGCCCACGACAACACGGCAAATACTGTACGGAGTAGTAAGTATTTGTTCAGCTGTCTTGCATTGGCTCGGCTGGCAGCGGCACAGATATGGGAATTGACACAGGTAGCGCTTTACTGCATTGCCGTGTACAGTACGAGCGAAACAAATTACACCACTGGTCAACTCAACTGCTTTGCTTTGCTATGCATCGCCGTGTGTTAACACGCAGACACGTCACACGTATGTGCAAACTATGCTAGTATTGCATTTGACATTTTTTTTATGTTGCTAACTGTTGAAAGATTCGCTAGCAAATTTAAGCATGGAGGCTCTGAATTTCTTAAAGCTCCACGGATGATGTTCATAATCGGAACCGCAGAGTTGACCAAAACACATTGGGGTTACTTACACGTACGAGAGAACCCGCCCCTGCTCGGTGCTGAATTATTATTATAGAGGAGAGAAACGCCAAACGTGTGTACGAGCTTCCTGAGCACGGCAGCCGCAGCAAATTCGTAGACTCCGTTTTCATGTAGCCGTCCGTGGAGGCATGCATTAAACATTCGAGAGAAGAAGAGGACACGGCACTGGAAAAGGAGCAAGGCTTTGAGCAAAGGGACGAAGTACGCCACAACTCAGAACTGAAACTCTATAGTATCATCCTATGAAATCGAGAGTAGGTGGTGTACGTGATTTTCACTTTGTAATGAAAAGGCTCAGCGCACACATGTGATGCAGGGGACGGCTTCTTTTTACCATTTGACTTTGTTTTCTGGCGCCCAAAGATATGACGGGTGACGGGTTGGCTCCCGGCTTCGATGGAGGCCTTGTGAAATTATACTTCAAATATCGAGTGAACTTTTACTTGTTTATTACTCAATAATTGTCCATTTGAGATACATATTACTCCCTCCGTTCCAAAATAGATGTCTTAGATTTGCCAAAATTTGAATAAATCTAGACACTATTTCGTATTACATTTATTTAAATTTGACAAATCTAAGACATCTATTTTGAAACGGATGAAGTACTATCTTATTTAGTGAGTATTTTATAGGCACGCACCATCTAAAAAACTTGGAAAACGGTTTTATCCCGATTTTAGCGTTTTAACCTTTTATTAGATATGATCAACATCATAGGTCGTAAGTGCGACAACAATATATAAAGACCTAAGGTTGTCATCAAGACATCAATGATCATGTGTCACATTCTGTTCTCCGTCTGCTCCATTCTTCTTCATCGTCCTGGTACCATCTCTCACATTACCCAACGCACACACTTATACAGAGAGGCTACGAAATTTGTTAAATGGGGTAAGATGGACAAATTTTCATTTGATGGGTAACTCACAAATGCACAATTATGTGATAAAAGGTAAATTTGAATCTAAATGTTTCAACAAAATGTAGAGTTTGTCCCGCTTATGGGTAATTTAAATAATGTGTGCTAAAAGTATCCAAAAAATTTAGTGAAAGATACATTAATTTATAGGCTACAAAAAATAGATAAAATAGCGCCTAAAAAATTTAAAATAAAACTATATTGATCAACATATTCTCCCTTTTTGTGTACACCAAAATGAAAATATATTTTGATGAAAATTTTACATACAGGCTACACATCTATTGATCCACATATTTTCCCTTTTCAAAATTAATTTAGCTGTCAAAATAATATTTTATCTTGAAAATATCATTAATCTTAAAAGCACTATTTCACATTGTGAAATGTTCCATGTAAATATACATTGAATAATCGGATGTCTTGGAAATGCATGCTATGTGAAACCTAGGTACATTGAGTCCACTTTCAAAAACTTAAGCAGAAATTGTATTCCTGTTTTTTTAACTAGTATGAAAATGAGTTATGCATGCGACGAACTCACCTTTCATAAACCAAGTAGGAGCTCCATGAAAACGAGAAAGCTGTAATACCATTTACGTTATTTGTGCTGTAACTTTCTCAAACGATCTTTTTTAATTAGAAAATGGTCAAGTCTAACCAATATATAATAGGAGTTTGTATCCAATACCCATGTTTTTTTTATAAAAGGTAATGTTTTTTGTGGGATAAAAGGTAATGTTTTAATATCAAGAAGATATTAAGCACACATGGCCTCCGCAATAACTCAATGTCACGGGCAACCGGAGACAGCGAGGATACGTAGAACCAACATATCAAAGAAGATCTAAGATAAAATATCAAAAAGAAGAAGAAAAAAATCAAGAGCTAAGAAACTTAGTAACCAACAAAATATTAAAAAAAAATCTAAAAAACTCAAGAAGAAGAAATAAAATAAAATCGAGATCTAAAGAACATAGTAACCAGGGGTGACATGAACCGCTACCTGCAACCACACAGCTCGCGAGAAGGTTCTCCAGAAGCAACACTTTCAGGAAGGTAATGGTACACAAGTGTCACCGTAGTCTAATCCGGTCAAAGACTATATCATAAGTTTTCACCTTGGAGAGTGGGATCGAGAAAATACCGTGCAATGTCTTTAGCAAGGTAACGATGTCAAAATACCACCATTGCTAGGTATCACCGACGAAGTTCAGACAAAGTATTTCATGCTAGAGTTTTTTAGTCCCAGTATTGAAATGGCTTCACCAAAACTCAACTACCATTTGTCGTCCACTTGATTATCACCATCATTCCTTATGGACTTGATAGTGTGAAACATAGAAAGACACCCATTCTCATACCTTCCATGTCCTAGACCACTCAAAAACGAATATGCAGTGCACGATAACAATAGAACATGACATCTCATAGTGTCTTCATCCTGAATGTTTGTTCGTTTGACCAATGCTCAATGCACACTCCTAACGTTATCAACCCTCGCGAATAAAAATCATGCTTGTATGAGTTTTTTCATGGGTGAGGATAAGACACATGCCCCAGAAAAACCCAACTTAAGGACCCCTTGGACAGGCCCATGCCATCCTCGCCATCAGCAAATGACGACCTTGAGAAAAAATAATCCCCTTGATGGAACAAAATCGCGTAGATACCAATTCGTTGGGACTTCAAGCGCAAAGTTATGTAGTAAGGATGTTTTTACCACAAGGAGAACTCGGGGTTTAGTATCGAACTCTTGAGGAAATAGTAAAACCTTTTCCCTATCCTACTCTAGCAACCTGCAAAAAAAGTATTTGTCGTGTGTCTCCAACTTCACTATGTTGTTGTCAAGCACAAGGTATGATATTAGAATTCGAAGTGAAAACAAATAACAAATAAAATTAAAACAAATTTAATTATGTAAGCAAATAAAAATAAACTAATCTATATGCAAAGCTAAAACTAAATGCAATGGTAATGGTAGTGTTATTTTGGGTTTTAGATGGTAAATACAAGAAGTAAAAGTATTTTATATTTTTGGATTAAATAAATGCAGAAAATAAAAGATCTTGTAGATTCAAGTAAAAAGTGTTTCTTATGATTGAAAACGGATCGGGGTTCATGGTTTCATGTGTTTACTCTCTCATAGACACATGGTGGGATCAAAACAAGCTTAGAGGTATCATAAATCTTGATGAAACTTTCATGTAGTGTTTACTTCACATTCAAATGGGCATCACGTCATATAATGAATATGATTCAATACATCTCCCTCATACTCCTTTAGTAAGAAAACACTCTGCAAACTATATTTGAGATAAACCGAGTACATAGTTAACTACTTTGACATAATGTTTAGTAAAATATACTACAACGAGCAAACGACATAATATTTTCTATCACTAGATGATAATAGCATAAGTATCCCATTCTCCCTGATGAGGCAACAAATCAAAGTTAAAAATCATAGTAGAACCCAATTTTTCTATCAATATCCAGTTACTGCTCCTTCTCGACAGGTTGGCCAGTGGGCTCAGCCGCACGCTCCAGGCCTTCATTCGTCGCACTGAGCCCCAAGGTAGCCCCACTCCCGGTCAATTGCATCTTAATTTCTAGAGGAAATAGAGCTAGTGAAGGAAATGGGACAGCGATGGCGGTATACCCTGGCCGTGGAGAACTCACCTTTGCGGGGAAGGAGGTCTTCGGTTTCGACGTGTGTGACGTAGGTCCAGCTTTAGGACGCGCTTCGAGTTGCTTCTAGGGGTGCTGGTCGGGCACAGACAGCGTCGCCAGCACGCGCTCTGCGGTGACCCGGCATACCACTGCATGATGTAGTACATTATAGTCATTGACATAAAACCAATAAAACACCGTTCACTAGTATTAGATCCCTCAGAGTGGTACAACAGAAACACGGCAGGTCCAAGACATGACTATAGGTTACAACTCAACTCTTTACACAAGATCCAGAGAACACTCTAGGTTAAAGAGAGAGAAAGGAACTTCTTACAAAGAAGAATCAGAAATAAACAACTCAAAAACTATCATACTATTAAGACTAGTATTTTAACTAATGGTCTGGCATTGCTGCTATTGCAATATGCTACAGAAATGGGTTCTATGGTTAGAGATTATATTCCTATCTAATCAGTAACTTCGTCTTCACTTGAGTTGATGTATATGTTGACTTTCTTGACTTTATTGAAGAGCTTTAGCTTTTGATGATGGTTCCTGGAGCACAACTTGATGTAGACGTCGTCTTAATGGCTTCAGAATCTAGCAAGGGTTGAGAAGATACATTGAGTACAAGCATACTCAGCAAGTTCACTAGAAAAGGAGTGTTTGATGCACTATATCTATAGCCACAGACCAAAGGTCGTAGGCAATGAAAGTTTTCATATACATTTCTTCAAAGGTTGCTTTTATTCTGAAAATCTATGTCCGTCAGCCTTCACGGGTTTACCAGAACTTTCATGGAGTTCTTTTCCCGCCGCGCAGCTCCTTCCCGGAACAGGGAGTAACAAGTTACAGTTCTTACACTCTGCAGAGGTGTGTTACTTTACTCATGAGAGATCTTAGTTTTGTTGCACATCCGAGTTGCATTCTCGTCCACACTTCCTTGGTGTGGGGCCCAAACTAAGATCCAATCACTGCCCCCTTCGCGACCCCGCATGCATCCTTGGTGTACACCATGCCCACCCATTGAATTACGGCAATGGTTTGTACAGACCGTTAGATGCCAGAACTATCATGGGACATTGAGGGTTCCCACCCATATGCTGCATATCCTCTATGAATTACCAATTAATATGCATGCTACGAGTGATAACAACCACGACCTGCACATCCGGCTACATGCGAGAGGAAGAAGATACAACTGACTTCTCCATCCCATTCCAAATCCTATGGTTAACGCGTGATATACGGCACAAGAATCACTGGCGACATTGGTTGTTAAGTCCTAGATAATATGTTCCTTTACCACCGGAACTTTCATAGTAGGTTATTACCTAATGGTAAATAACCTATAATCATATTATTATGAAAATAGTGTTTTCTGACCTTTTTCAAATGCAGGTGATGACAACACTGGATTTGTAAAATACTTTATAGAAAATAATCAAAGGACATGAGCAAGTGTGAACTTGCCTTTTGTGATTGCAAGATTATGCACTCACGGTGTTCGAGACAATATAAAAGATCCAATATCTGAAATCAGCATCATTGGTCCGGTAAGGACTAATGTTTAAAGAAGCAAGATGTTATTATGCATAATAATGTAATGCAATTTAATAAACTCGAATCCCAGATAAACATTGTTCTAGGGTTTGGATACTGGAAATGGTTTTTTTGGAATGTGTTGCCCTTTTAGATTAAGTTTCACACTTGTGCTTCTTATTAAGGCTTGTGAGTGTGTGGGAAACAACATGTAATTATAATATCATAAAACAATGAGATATACAAATGTGGAATGCTACTCAAAGACTACTTATATAAGAATGGCCTTATCTTCAAATTTTACCTTACAAGTAATGGCATTTATAAGTAACTTAAGTGTTAACAATCCTAATATACAAGTAAAGTATAAAGTAATGTGATTATGATTAGTTGTCATCTGTTGATTATGATGAGAATCCTTGAATTTAATTTGTTAAGAGTTGGAAATATTATTATAAAGTTTGTGGATTGAAGTGGCAAAACAAATAACTTTTGAAGAAAAGATTCCTTTTCTAAGGTCTAAACAATCATTATGGTTAATCAGATGTGGTCGATGTTGTTTGTGCTTGCTTGAATAGTTTGGACTTGAGATGCTTTATGACTTAATTATAATAGACCAAAGTTAACTATAAAACACATAATAAGGTCTTTAGGATTATACTTAAAGTTTTGGTAGACTAAAGTTAACTTTAAAAACATAGATGAACTTAGGGTGTAATGCTTATGATATTTGTATTTTGTTCACTTCATAATGTTTCCTTAAATTTATTTAAGCATGGCATTACTTCTATTTGAGTAGTGGTTTCCTAACATTATAATGGAATAGAATCATTTTCCTTTCTATAGATGAGTGGTTATAGTTTGTAAACAAGGAAGTAATATTACTTAACTACTTATGGATTCACTATAGTGTTTGGATATGTTTGTAAACTTGTGGTTGAAGTATTGGAAAATATTTGATTTAGTCTCAATTATTCTTGAAGATTTTATAATGATAAGGATCCTTTTAGAAAATAATCTACACTTATGGTTGAAGGATAATTCAATAAAATTGTATTTAAAATGTATTGAACCATTGTGACTTCATATTATAAACAGTTAAGACTAATAATATTTATTAGTCTACATTAACTATATTTTTCAGAATTATTAGCAAGTTTTATTTACCCTTATATCAATTATCAACTAAGGAAATAGATTAAATTCAAGTTATTAAAGTGTTGTAAATTTTTTATTTACCTTAAAAGTGTAATGTTATATTTTTAACATGTAGGTATTATTTTTGTGATCATTTTGGTATATTACATTTATTTTTTTGATTTATAAATAATAATATATGTTTTTTATAATATTTATTACTTTATAAATACTTAATAAATAATAAATATTTAACTAAGTGAAATAATAATGCATGATTATAGTTTTAAATTATAGTTCTTATTTTTCTAAGATTTTTGGTATTTTATTTATATTTTTTACATTTATTAATATTAAAATATGAAATTTTAAAGGATTAATACTTATAAAATATTTATTAAATGACAATTATTTAAATTGTTACTTAATAATGTTTGATAATAGTTTTAAGTTATAGATTTTATTTTTCTACAAATTTTCATATATAAAACATTTTTTCTGAATTATAAAACAGAAGTTATTGAATTTTTAAGGTTTAATCATTTTCTAAAATTATTAAATACTTTTATTAGGTTAAGATGACATCAGCAAATAAAATCCTAATTAGTAAAACTTTCGGTACTAACCTATTCCTACCCACACAGACACTGACTGGTGGGGTCTTGGCCACGTTGGATGCCACCTAGGCGTGGACCAGTCAACAGGGTGGACTAGGTCAAGATGACGTAGGAGTGATGTCACGATGACCTCAGCACAGTTCAATATTCTTTTTACACTCCTAACTAACCTAGCCAGAGAGACTGACAGATGGGACCGTGGCCACGTTGGCTGCCACGCGGGCTCACCGAAGTTTCGCTAGAATCGCATTAGGAACGGCGACAGAGAAGGTTCTGGGAAGCGCGGCTAGGGGTTTTCGATGCAGTACAACGAGGCGAACAAACTAGTGGTGGCGCAGCTGGGTTTTGGTCACTGGAGAGTGGTGCACGGCGGCGACTGGCGGCTGTGCACGGCGACGCACGACGGTGGCTTGGTACATGAAGCGAACAAAGTAAAGGAGGGCAGCGGCGCGTTCAGTAGCTCACCCGGAACGCTCAGAGGAGGTCTGTGTGGCCAGGGGAGGTCGGATTCGCCGACGTCTACCGTGGCGGAGCCTGACCGGAGCTCAGGAAGATGACCTCGTGGCGTCGATTCCCAGCGTCCCTCTTCAATTCCTTTGACTAGAAGGCTCAGGGAACAAGGCGAAGCAGTGTGCTTGATCAACGGAGCACGGCGAAGCTCAGAACGGTGGCAACTCGAAGCTAGGGTTTCGACCAGAGGAGAAATTTGGGAGGAACAGAGAGTGAGCATGCGAGGAATGATCAGGATGAGGATGAGGGCGTCGTCGTGGCCTTCTTATCCCCTCCGGGGAACAGCGACGTGCATCTTGATGCACCGACAGCGGCGGACGGCCTCGGCATCGCCACCGAGCTGCTTCCAGCTGGAGGAAGACGACGACATGCTGTTTTGCAGATAACCCCTGGCAAACCTTCAAACTCAACCCGTAGTCCCTTAGCTGGCCCACTTGTCAGCCAGAGAGATTTACTGGGTGTTGTCCTTGCTGGGCCGCTACTGGGCTGCTGTGAGTTGCTCGTGAGCAGCAGATAGAGAGATAAGAAATGGGCCACGGGCCAGAAACTGTTTCTTCTATTTTTTTTCTTTCTGTTTGTTTTCCATTTTCTGTTTCATTTTTCATATTTGTATTTTTATTTGTTTTGGAATCTTTCTTTACAGAATTTATTTGCTAAGTAATTGTAGCAATATTGTAATGTGTTTAGTATTATTTAGTGAACTTTTATTACATATTTATTTATTTTGTTTATATAGATCCTTCTAATATTTGGTAATGGACTTTGTTATTAATTTTCTTTCCATAATACACCATGGATTTATTACATGATGTTTCCTTATTTATTTATAAAACTTAGTTCTGATTAATTTATAGTTTGGAGGGAAATATATATATATATATGGTGATCTTTCATTATTATTTGATACATAAAGTTCTAGGGAATTAATATGGTTAATATTATTCCCATAAGTGTAAGTGATACCGAGGTATATATTTTATTATAACTAACATAAGAGTTAGGGTTTGAATTGTAATGCTTACCCTAGGGTTTAGGGCTCTTAATATACTTATATTCTTTTTATTAATATGACTAAAGATTAATGGCTAAACATATTGTCTTTATGTTTGTGATCTTTAATGATGTCACCCTTTAAAATATAATGTTATTATCTGGAATGTCTGATAAAGATAACTCCTAAGCACATATGGTTATGATAATTGGAATTGACAAGGATGTGCTTAAATGATTTGCTATAGGAAAATATTCCTATAAAACATTGTGGAAATAGGATGATAGATCAATCAAATGAAATTGATTTTATGTTTGGTTAAATATTTAGGGTTTAGCGTTTACCAAGAATTCCTCTCTTCCATAATTCACAATCCTGGATTTCTAATTAAGGAATTCCTTTCTTAGATATACTACTCCTTCATATCTATCATCATGTGCCAACATGATGAGCTTTGCTTCACAAAAATATTCCTATCAATAATTTCTCCTCCTAAATCCATTTGTAAATCAATGAGATTGACACTAAAGCTTTTCATAATCTTCTCATATCTATACTTGGTTATCAAACTATTCTACTACTAATAATCTCCAATCCAACAGATAGTTACTTTTAACTCCATTCATACTCTTCCTTAACTATCCACCACTAATATTACTCCAGTAGATGTATATACCAAACTACTCTCCTCAAAATCTTACTATTCTTTAAGAGGAATATTATTACTCCAATAACTCAATGCTTCTAAGCATACTCTTATTCCTAACATCTTATCTCTTCTTGGCTCCAGTAACTTATATTCAACTTCACATTATATCATGGTGATTTGTCATGGCTAACCTAGAATAACATATCTATACTAGGGTTTGATCATGTTCTATCCACCAATGTCACTTATACATGATATAAGCATTCTATCTTGGTGACTAAAGCATGATCATTATAATCCTTTTATCCTTTGTGGTTTAGGTTTCTAGTTGGCTAATCAAAGCCTTTTATCAATACAACATTATAGTTGTATTATAATTATCTTCTTAGTATCTCTTACTGAGTATAAGATATTATTGTTTACTAAACCTACTTGATCCAATAGGATTACTCATATTAACTATCTTCAATATTCATCCTTGTAATCTTTACCTCAGATACTCTTCTATTATCTTAGGAGTGAGTTAACTCCATCAACAATCCTATTGATTTAATTCTCTTCCAACACTCCCATCCTATAGATGATATTTAAATCTAGCATTACTATTTACCTCTTCTTACTTCTTTCTTTATAGGCCTTAAGTGAATGTTATGATATAGACAAGAGTTGATAGATCAATAGTTGATAGGTTAAGAATTGGTGAATCAATAGTTGATTACTCAATATTGATGAACAACAGATATGAGAATAAGATTCAATAGAGATGATAAGGATTGATATGGGAAAAGAGATATATAGTGAATGATCTTGACTTGGTTTTCTTCCTACTCAATCTCACTAAAGAATTAAGGTTAGGTATTACCATGATACTCATGGTATAAGTATATAAGATTCAGATTTAGTTGTTACCTTCCTATTACTTAAGTTATATTTATAACTTGGTATTCATGGGTTGTGTAATGAATACTGGGATATGATTACTTAAGGATAAAATATAATTCATTAAGTAATGTATTAGGGTTTAACTTTTATTTCATTTGATCTACCCTTAGATCAAATCTCCCTTACCCAAAATAAGTTTTTAGCAAAGGTCATATTGAAACTTATTGCAGTCAACTTGATGATCTACTTCAATTCCATCAAGTTGAGAGAAGCTTCAATCACTTTGACAAGTTCTGTTCAAAAGCGCGAGAATTATTCGGATTTTCTATGCATGGATGCAATGCGCACATCTGGGTTCAGCTTATTTCTAAGCTCTAATGCTGGGATGTTACACGCTCAGACTCACACCTTGGGCCGGTCGATCCCGCGCGATCGACTGCAGCCAGTACTCTAGGAGATCGGAGCTCCGGATGTTGTGCGGAAGTCGGCCCAGGAGGGGTCGACTATTCATGATGGGTCGCCGCTCCAGGTGAAGTTGGGCATGCCTGCGATGACCCAGCATACCACTACATGATGTAGTACACTATAGCCATTGACATAACACCAATGAAACACCGTTCCACTAGTATTACATCCCTCAGAGTGGTACATCAGAAACATAGCAGGTCTAATACATGACTACAGGTTACAAATCGACTCTTTACAAAAGATCCAGAGAACTCTCTTGGTTATAGAGAGAGAAAGAAACTTCTTATAAAGAAGAACCATAAATAACAACTCATGAATATCATACTAATAGACTAGTATCTAACTATCTCGCTTGAAATTGTTGTTATTGCAATGCTCTACAGAAGTAGGTCTATGGCTAGAGATGATACTTCTCTCTAATTAGCAACTCCGTCTTCCTTCATTTGATGTAAAGCTTTCTCTATTAACTTCATTGAAGAGCTTGATCTTTTGATGATGATTCCCTTGAGCATAAGTTGGTGTTTACTTTGTCTTTATTGGATTCATAATCTAGCAAGGGTTAAGAATTTACGGTTGAGTACGAGCGTACTCAGCAAGTTCACTAAAAAGGAGTGTATGATGCACTATATACAACCACAAATTGTAGGTCATAGGCTGCGAGTTTTTATAAACATTTCTTCAAAGGTTGCTTTTATTCTAAAAAGCTATGTCCGTTAGCCTTCACAGGTTTACCAGAACTTTCATGGAGTTCCTTTCCTGCAGCATTCGCAGCTCCTTCCCGAAACAGGGAGTAACATGTCATAGTTTTTACACTCTGCAGAGGTGCGTTGCTTTACCCATGAGGAGATCAAATCCTTGTTGCACAATCGGATAGTTTACCCGTCCACACTTCCTATGGTGTGGGTCCTAGTAGATGATCCAAGCCAATTACTGCCCTTCTCCGCGACCCCATATGTCTGCATGATCCTTTGGGCTGGACTACATCTCCGTTAAGCCCCCTTTTGGGCAAGCTATAACTCTGATGAGTTCCCAAAGACTCTATGAGCCGGTTATGCCCCTGGCAAGCTCCATAAAGGTCTAAATATACTGATACGTCGGAAACCTATCTATAATTTTTGATATTTCATGCTTTTTAGTATCTATTTTACTTTGCTTTGTCCACACTTTGGGGTGCTTTTTACATGTTTTATGCTATTTTTCATGTCAGTTGCCTGTTTTATGCTATTTTTGGTTTCAAAAAAGCTAGTAAGGAAATATTCTCGGAATTGGACGGGACAAAATCCAAAGTCAATAACTTTCCTCGGGAACAAGAAGTCCAGAGGGGATACGGAGAGGCGTGCCAGGGCAGCCAGACCCCCCTAGGCGCGGCCAGGGGTGGGCCCGCGCCTAAGAGGGGTGGCCCCTCTGGCCGCCTCCTCGGCCTCCCCCTTCGCCTATAAGAAGCACCCGATGCAGAAACCCTAAACACCCGATCAAATCTCCACGAAACCGTCTGTATCCGCCGCCACCATCGTCCCTAGATCGGGGGATTTGAAGTTCTTCCCGGCACCCTGCCGGAGGGGAGATCATCCCGGAGGCCTTCTCTCCAGTATGATGCGTGAGTAGTTCCACCTTGGACTATGGGTCCATGTAGTAGCTATATGGTTGTATCTCCTCCTTTGTGCTTTCATGTATAGATTTTGTGAGCTCCGTTCATGATCAAGATCTAATCTATTTGTAATCATGCATGTTGTGTTTGCGGGGATCCAATGGATATTGAGATTGTTATGTTGGTTTGATTAATGGTTTTGTCTTTATGATTCTATCATGTCTGTGTTGTTTGTGATCTTGCATGCTCTCCGTTGTTAGTAGCTATCTTGGCCGAGTAGTTCCTAGTGACTCCAAGAGGGGGTATTTTATGCTCGATAGTGGGTTCATGACTCTAGTTTCCAAGGTAAGTGACAAAAATATCTTCGGTTGTAGATGTGTTGTTGCCACTAGGGAGAAAACAACGGTCTCTTGTTCATGGAACATGTGGACTGTTTACCTTACACACTTTGCTTAAAGCAGTTGTCTGTTGCTTGCAACTTAATACTGGAGGGGGTTCGGATGATAACCTGAAGGTGGACTTCTAGTCATAAATGCAGTTGGATGACGGTATATGTATCTTGTTGTATTGCCCAATCGAATCTCATAGGATCTTTCTGACTAGTAATTGCATTGTTATGCCTTACTCAGTTCCTGTCAATTGCCCTGCTGTAATTTGTTTACCCTTCATGCCATGTTGTTTATCTAAGGAGAGCACCTCTAGTGAACTATGGACCCCGGTCCAATCTTTACCATTGATACATCTTCCACTGTTACTTGTTTACTTGCTGCAAACCATTACCTTCCACACCATACGTTGAATACTTTGTTACAGCAAACCGGTGAGCTTGACAACCTCACTGATTCGTTGGGGCAAAGTCTTGAGTTTGTGTTGTGCAGATCCCCACGTTGCTTGCAACACCTGTGTGACGTTTCCTTCCTCCTTCTGGTTCGATAACCACGGTCTCTACTGAGGGAAGACTTGCTGTTGTGCTGCTTTACACCTTGCTCTTGGGGTTCCCAACAGACTCCACGTCAAGCACCAAGTTCTCTGGCGCCATCAAGGAGTCATCAACAAGTTTTCTAGCGCCGTTGCCGGGGAGGCTAAGGACGTCTTCACTAGGGGAGTACTCCACTTCATTTCTCTTTACTTTGTTTTTAGTTTGCTTTGTTTCTTTTTCTTGGTTTTGTTTTCCTCTTTTCAAAAAACCCAAAAAAAATAGTCTAGTTTCGTTTGCTTGCTTCAAAAACACAAAAAAATAGTTCCTGCTCTGGTTGCTGGTCTGTTATTGCCTTGCTTGGTCATGCTTTGTATCAATGGATGGTTTCTTTGAAACTAGTTCTTATTGGCAAGGTGGGTTCACGGAAGAACAAAGGTATTATTATAAGGAACACCGTTTGTCACAAAAAGGGACACACTTATGGGAACAAATTGATAAGTTGAATACTATTGCTAGAGACGTGTGCTCTACTGATAATGTTACTTATTGCTTTGATAAGTCTTGTTGCTGTAGGAGGTATAATCACCTGCCTTTTTAGTGTGATTATAATGATAATGTTACCATATCTTCTTATGTTAAAGGAAATTATGACTTTTATGATGTGGAACAAATTGAAGAATTTATTGCTTTCAAGGGTGCATTTGAACTTGCCAGTTTGCTTGGAAATACTGATGATGCGCCTTATGAATGCGAGGTTTATGAGATACTTAAATATTGCTTTGATAATTACAAGGAAGAAAATGTCTATATTCTTGAATATTTTAATAAATGCTTTCCATAAATGGAAGAGACTAATGCCTTGCAGAAGCCTATGAAAGAAGAAATTGTTGAAACTAGAAGCTCATTAGATGAAAAAGAGGAGGAGAGTGATGAACAAAAGGAGGAAGAATGGATCTACCCATGTCTACCTTCTAATGAGAGTAACTCTTTACCTCTTACATTATTTGATTGTCCCCCATGCTTACCGAAGGAGGATGAATGTTATGTTCCTATGGATCCTTTTGAAATATTTACTTTGGGTAAAATCTATGAAGGTTTTAATCCCACTATTTTTGAGCTTGATAAAAATTATGTTTTTGTAGATAATTAAAAACATGCTCTATGTGATAGCTATATTGTTGAGTTTATTCATGATTCTACTGAAAATTATTATGAGAGAAAAGTATGGTAGTAGAAGTTTTGATGGTATTGAAACTCCTCTCTTTGTGCTGAAAGTTTTGAAGCTACTCTTGTCTTATCTTCCTATGCATGTCACTTTGATCTTCATGAATATATTTGTGTATAAGATTCCTATGCATAGGAAGAGGGTTAGACTTAAATGTGTTTTGAATTTGTTGCTTGATGCGCTCTTTTACTTCAATTCATTTTTCTTATGTGAGCATCTTCTCAAACTATCAAGCCTAACTTAAAGGCGTTAAAGAAAAGTACTTGTTGGGACATAACCCAAGAGTTTCCTTGAGTCTTGAAAGTTATTACTTCAGTAATGACCTCTCCTTATCCTTTTTGTTTTCTTTTTGTGCCAAGAATGACCTCTAATGAGAGGGAAGTAAGATTTGGGGAGTTGCTGTTCCGAAACAGATTTCTGTCCTCCACTATAAAAATTCGGGATGAGTCTCTGTAACTCCGATTGAACTCAAAATTTACGAATAAATCCCCCAATATGTTATCTAACTTTTGTCAGTTCGACACCTTTTGATTTGAGCAGCAGAATATGTTCGAAAAAATCGATTTCTACCTGATGGTCTGTTTTGACAGATTTCTGCCATTATTTGCATTTGCTTCTTATTGATTCCTTTTTGAATTATCTTTTGGGGAATTGAGCTTTTTGAAGGAGTTTCTATATTAGTTTGTGTTTTTAGTGAATAGACTTTCTATTCTAAAGCTTTTCCAGAGGTATAATATCTTTTGAATAAACTAATGTTGCTAATGAAGATTGTGTGAAGTTTTGTATGAAGGAAACATTTCAGGTGTAGAGATTGAATGATGCAATGAGATGATGAATGGACAAAAGCTCAAGCTTGGGGATGCCACCATGGTGTCACCCCAATAAATATCCAAGAGGTACAAGCGTCAAAGCTTGGGGATGCCCAAGGCATCCCCTTCTTCATCAATAAAAAGCTCACGTCTGTTTAGACACTTCGTTTTTTATTGTTTCATGCACAGTTGTGTTGTTCTTGGAGCGTCTTAGTTTTCGTTTTCTTTGCTTAGCTCGTTTAGACAGTTTTGTTGTTCTTGGAGCGTGTTTGTTTTTGTTTTCTTTGCTTAGGTTGTTTAGTTTGCTTGAATAAAGTATCTTGGACCCCCGTTCTCGCTGTGTTATTTTGCAAATAAGTTGCGTGGTGTTGAAAAGGAGTAGTAAGTTCTTGCTTGTAAGTGCAAGAGGAGCTTGCATTGACTGTGACTTAGACTTTAGCATGACATGCTAGGTGTTGTTTTGACCTTATGCTTAGTGATTATTTCTGTATGATGTCTTGTTCCAAACAACTGGGATTGCTCAGTGTGCCTTGAAGAAATTATGCATTGTTTTAGCATGCAAAAGCATGGTATCATGGTATTCTCCTTTGATGCTTTGTTTGGGTTGACTTGGCACATGCTCACACCATGTTATGACTATGAAAACTCACCATTAGCCTCTATGATCATTTAGTCCTTGACTTGTAGTACCACTCTATGCTTTGATTAGTAATGCTTTGTTGCTCTGCATGATTATGGCCATTATGCTCTCTTAGTTGGTTGCTCCCAGTCTTTTGCTAGACTCCACTTGTATGAGTAAGCTCTACTCATGCTTCCAAATCCCAAGAAACCAAGTTTTTCCAAAGTGTCCACTATAAACTCCAATGCATGGTGTGTTACACCATTCCAAGTATATTCTTGTTTTCAGCCATCTTCCAATTAAAAACTATTTTGTTATGTGAAAACTTAGTAATTAAAGCTCTCACAAACTTGATGTCACACTTTATATTCTTTGCCCCTAATAAACTTGAAACATTGTGACGTCTATGTTGTATATGCTTGCACTTATACGTTGGAATTAGCAGAACCGTGCTGTCACGGGGAACGTTTTCAACATTGCACTTGTACGTTGTACTCAGTTGATATCATGCTCTTTTGTCTATGAATGTCACCGGTGTGAAATAAAGAGGAAACTTGTAAGTCCATGGAGTTTGTATTCTGTGTTAAAGAAACGCCTGGGCCGCTAGCCTATGCCATGCCTAATCATGGTGGAAACTTGCAGCATCACCATAGTGAGCTATCTATGAAGCATGCTCAATAAAAAGCTATGCATATAGTAAATAAAAAGATCGCTGAGATGGTCATTGTCTACTTGCCTTGTCATTTTGGCTATGAGAAAGCTCATGTACCATGTGCAAGGGGTACCCCGTTGGCGGTTCTCTATGATATGCAAATACTTACAATGACAAGAACTTACCTGTGACTGAAGTTGAGTAGCATGAGGTATGGCCCTTGTATTCAAGGGACCTGAGATTGGCAACTTATACTTCATCAAGCATATACTCCATCTTTGTTCACTTTAACCTTAATCACTTCAAGATGCTTATGATAGGGGCAACGAGGGCTCAGAGCTAACAAGTACCATAATTTTTGGAAGCTCTTTTTGAAACTTGAAATCCCTGCTTCCTTTACAAAAAAGGCTTTTCTTCCACCATTATTGAGTCTCCACCTTCTACCTTTAGGCACCATTAAAAGAGCATAGTTGTAATTCTGTGTGCACTGTTCCAAAGCTTATTGATTGATGCATATTGTGATATTACTTGTTCTTGTGCTATTTGTTTCTAGTCACCCTTGTGAACTTTGAAGGTGTCCTATGGATCTATATTGCTACTCTATGAGGGACAAGCTGATTGCCACTATGCTATGTTTTCTGTATGTGAAACAAACAAACGTTTTTCAATGCATGTTATTCATGATCTTTGTTTGTAGCCTTTCATGTTGCATGCATAGTTACTATGTCCTATTGTTAGAAATCCATCTTCCATGCACATGTTTAGAGTTCTTTGATCCCAGCTTTCAATGCTTGCAAATGGTTAGATTTTTATTGTGAGGGTGCATATCACCTCAAAAATTATTCTTTTATCACTTACCTACTCGAGGACGAGCAGGAGTTAAGCTTGGGGATGCTTGATACGTCAGAAATGTATCTATAATTTTTGATGTTCCATGCTTGTTAGTATCTACTTTACTTTGCTTTGTCCACACTTTGAGGTGCTTTTTACATGTTTTCTGGTACTAACCTATTAACAAGTTGCCACAGTGCCAGTTGCCTGTTTTCTGCTATTTTTGGTTTCAGAAAAGCTAGTAAGGAAATATTCTCGGAATTGGACGGGACAAAAGCCAAAGTCAATAAATTTCCGTGGGGAACAAGAAGTCCAGAGGGGAGACGGAGAGACGTGTCAGGGCATCCAGACCCCCATAGGCGCGGCCAGGGGTGGGCTGTAGCACCCCGGGTAAAAACCACTACTAGAAAAATCGTTGTTGTTTTTCGTATGTGCATCATCATGCATTTATTCGCCTAAAACAATTTTCCAAAAACCTATTTTGTCTAAAACCCTAGATCCGTCCGGATCTTTTATTTGTATAAAACCTTTTTGCAAATGTTTTGTTTTAAAATAAAGAAAAATAATAAATATAAAATATTTTGTATCGGGGGAGGCAGCCGCCGGCCAGGGCCAAAAGGCCCAGCCAGCAGCCGGCCTACCACCCCTCAACCTAACCCTAATCCTCACCTCTCTCACCCCACCCCTCCACCCAGCCGCCGCCACTCCCTGGCCACTCTGCGTAGGACCAACGCGGTCAACCACACCCCCACCAACTCCCTGGCCCCACCCCACATCTGTCATCTCGCGTGATCCCCTCTCTCACCCCGCTCGCTCGCTTCCTCCCTCCCGTAACTCCCTCTCTCGCGAGGCCCTCCCCTCTGCACCACCGCCGCCAGAGCCCCGCCGTCCTGCGGGCTTCCCTGGTGTCGCCAACCACCCCACCTCCATCCCCTTCCTCGATCCCCGCCCCCCTTCCTCACCGCCGCGGCCTACCCGCCGACAGAGCTCCTCCCGGCGAGCCCCGCACGTCCAGGCGCCGCCCGTCTTCCTCCTCAAGTCTGTTGGTGCCATGGAGCCTCCCGCTTCCGTACTTACCCTGCCGAGCCTCTGCCTGTTGCAAGCCGGCCTAGACGGCCCTCCTCTGTCCGTTGCCAGGGGCCCTCCTCGCCTCTGTTTCCTGCCGCCAGCGAGCTCTCCGGGTGCCCTTGCCTCCGCCAACAGTGACCACCTCCAGCGCCCTAGCTCCTCCGGCGAGCCCGCCTCCCGGCCTCCTGTCCCGCGTCGCCCTACAGCGACCGCTGCCTCTTTTTCCCGCTGCCGTGTTCGATTGTCGCTCGAGTTCCGCGGGCCGCGCCCTTCTCCGCAAGCAAGGGACCATCTCGTATCAGCCACGTTTTGGCGCGGGTACCTTGTTTCTCTTTTCCTCTCTCGCTGTACATATGTGCTTGTATGTGCGCGTTAGTGTCTGTTCCTGAGAGCTCTTCCTTGAATTTTGTTCAGAGAATAAAGGACAACGACCCGTATGTGCGCTGGACAACCTCATCTTCAATCCCGACTCTCTGGGTTTCCTTAGATGCAGGTGTGGCTCGAATCCAGTTTGATGCTTGGCTGTTGGTGCTGTCGCGGTGTGGTGTTGGATGCTCCCGAGATCGCCTGACACCGAAGCCGCGCCATCTAAAGACCGTGCCGGTTCCAAGTCAAGATCGCCATCAAAGATCTAAGCCAGGTCGGGAGGTCATCGATACAAAACCCCAAGCCCTCCTTCACGGATATGGTGACCGAGACTCGATGCAGATTCCAAGTTCGCCACCGGCGAATAAGGTGGTACCCCAAGGCCTTCGTCACGGAATGCCAAGACCCCGAAGACCGATCTCACCGAAACCAAACTCCGGAGACGGATCCCGTCGAGCCCCCAAGACCTTCGACACCTATGTGTGACCCTAAGCCCCTATATTTTTATAACATGATATTTAATTTGTGCATATTGAATTGTCATGCTCGTATACATGTTTATTTTTGTTGGGGGGTTTGCTTGCGGGAGAATCTAGTCTAATAATGACTCCATTTTAATTTGTGTAGCGAACCGGTGACATATTTTGCCTTGTTAAGACAACATTTAAATTGTGGGGTCTCACATCCCAAAATTCTCCTAATTTTGGAATGTGAAATAAATAAATAAGTTTGATTGATTGTTTGACTATGTTGAAAATTCTTAAAGAGAAGAAACTTTTTAAATAGAAAATCCTCTCAACCTTGAATTCAAAATCTTATATTCTTTTGTTATGACCTAAGTAGCCATATAGGCAAAAGGGCATGGATTGATTATGGATTGTAGAATTGGTGTGCAAGATTTCAAAATGAAAATCATGAAGCATTCATAAGCACTTCATTACATCCATGCAAAGTTCTCACAAACTAAATCCAAATCCTGGTATCTAAATCCTATAGTCGATTCGCCCAAATATTCCTAAAGGAAATTAAATTGACTTTATAAAACCCACTATTGTAAGGCATAAATTATTGATAATTATATCCTAAAAAATCCAATTAATATTACAAAATTATAGAAACAAAGTTGGGCTCATTTGGAGCTAGTATGAAAAAGTTATGAAATAAATACAAACACATAAAGATATAAATAAAATGGAATATACAAGGATTTATAAATCCACTACTTCCAAACTAGTAAAAAGATTACAAATTTGATCCTACAATAATCTATACGATTTTAGAAAAATTTAGAAACAAGAATCATGTCATTTGGAGTTCATATGCAAAAGATATGAGGAAAACAAGTAATTAGAAAAAGAAAAAGAAAAAAAAACTAGGCGGGCCGGCCCACCCGGACCGACCGAACCGGCCAGAGCAGCCACGTACAGGATCGATGGTGGGACGCTTTAAAAGCCGTGCGGAACCAGTTTTCTATACCTATCTCTACTCAAACTCTTATAACTTTTTATCTACAACTCCGAATTGACTTCCGTTTGTTTCTACTTGTTCCTTACTCCAAGGCCTATCTCTACAACGTCTCAAACCTCCATATAAACTCATGGAGCCACAGCTGTACAAGTTTTTCCTCTCGAAATCCAGAATCTACATCTGGTCGAATCTTGTTTCGCTTTTTAACCCATCTAGACTTCGTCGTTTGCTTTCGGTCAAAACACGAAAGTTGTAGGGATCGTCGAAATCTTTCAATCCCGACAAACCTCACCTCTTTTCCTCCACCACAGCCGGAGAATTTCGTATCGCAATATTTCAGATCTTATGGTGTAAATCCAAGATGTACTCGCGCTCGTTTCTTCAAAGCCAAATTCCTTTGGTGAGAAGGTAGGAATAATGATTCCCCACAACTTTCATGTTCTGAGTTTTTCGATTTGACCTACGGATTTGTCTCTCTAAAACAGATCTATTTCTTGTCTATTCTAAGCCAAAATCGGGTCAATCTCTTCTTCTAGCCACCGGATCCTATCCAGACGGTCGAGATCCAATCAAACCGGTGTGTGCCATGTCATCATCCCGGTCATCTTCCTCATCAATGCCACGTCAACGTAAGGTCAACATCTAGTCCCAGTCAGCATGCAAAGTCAACCTGTCCAGTCAGCGGAATATTCCCTGGAATATTCCGTTCGAATTTAAAATTGCATATTATAGATCTAACTTGTAAAATTCATTAGAAATTCATACTATGTCCAAAAATTGCGTATAATATATCAAATTGAAGTTAATTTCACATAGAATCATCTTATGAGAATAGATCCAACTTTTACTGTACGTGGTTACTGCAGTAATTTAATTAGTCTTAATGGTCTTTTAGGTTAATAAATTCATAAGAAATTATCTGTAACTCCAAAAAATATGAATAATATATCAAATTGAAGCTACTGTAATGTACTTTAATAATATCTGGTTGGATTTAGCCTTTGCAGATTGTTTAACCCGCAGCAATTTAATTAGTTTTAATGGCTTTATAAATCATTAAATTCATAGTAAATTAATTGCTTATCACAAAAATATAAATGATATACCGATGGAAAGCTGGTTCCATGTAGATCATCAATATGCAATTAGTTCTGCCTTTGACTGTAAGGTTTTTCCGTGAAGATTTAAATAGTTTAATGGCCTATCTAGAGTAATAAATTCATAAGAAAATAAATACTATTCAGAAAATTACAAATAATATGTCCCTGAAATCACAATTCCGTGGAGATTACAGATATAATTTTAGTTTGATTTTTAGACAACAGAAACTATATGAATCATTTAAAACCATTAAACACTATTTAAATCATACAAAAAGATCTATAACTCCGATTAGGGTGAATCCAAGTGCTAAGGTTTTGTATTGACAATATCTATACAGAGAAATTGCATGACAAATTATTTGGTACTGTTAAAACAGAAATTCATACAGAAATATTTAAACCCATTGAAATAGTGTTTTAAACATAGGAAAATATCTATAACTCCTTTTTAGGTGACTCAAATTGCCACTGTCTCTAAATTGCATTATCTATCCAGTAGCATCTAGTTCACAATTTAATACGACATAAACATATTTAGTTCAATTAAAGTGGTATACACCATATTAAATCGATACAACTTTACTAATAAAAGCTTGAGTGCATTAAATGACTTTCCACATGCATCATGTAATCTAACTATGTTCAGAACACTAAATGCAACCATTGTGACTCATTAAATCGTCATGCATGCATCTGTTCATCATTGTTTTCTTGTAATGTTGCACTGTTGTATGTTTGCAATGTTTTGAATGATGTTTGTTGTGTTTGCTTCAAACGCTAGATTGCGAGGAGTGCAACGTGTGCGATTGCAACTACTATGATTGCAAGTATTGTGGTTATGAAGAGTGCAACCATTATATCTATGAGAATTGTGAGGATTATCTAATCGACTACATCTACAACAAAGGCAAGTGGTGCTATCTTGGTCATAATGTCCTATTGTTTTCCTATGCATTGTAGATGTTTTGTAGAATTGCATCTGTAGGAATTGATGTGTATATGCTATGCTATATCCCATATTATTCCCTAGTATTCCTTGTTTATGAGCCATCGTATTGGTAGATTGCTTAGCTATGCTATTTAGACGAGGAAGGGAATCACATCATGAAAAGTTATATGTTTTGAAAGGCTTATGTTTTGCTAAATGACAAACCAATATGTTTTAATGAACCATCTGGGCGGAATGGCATTGATTGGGTCATCGAGTGTGGATTTTGGTGGGGAATGCCGCCCAGGACACTGAGAAAGGATTGGTTTCTTTGTTTGGAAGCTTTCGTGTGCAACCATGTGCCAATAATGAAATGGGCGGTTGGTTGAACTCAGTAGGTTGTGGTAACTCGAACCCGCGTATCCAGAGATGTAGATAGTGTAGGTTGTACCGGTGCACGTCGGGATTGGGGAGCTACTTCCCGAACGGTTCCTTCTTGGACTTCTCCCTATCATCACCCAATATGAGAGTGGTGGTACGAGCTGGGCTGGCCAAGTCACATGGGTAAAGTGTACTAACCCCTGCAGGGTGTATAAACTAATCGATTAGCCGTGTCCCCGGTTATGGACAATTTGAGCGACCTGATACTAATGCTATGATATTTCTCACTCATCCCAATTTCTTAATTACTAAAACTTGATGGATGAACATGGGTTTAGGAGCATACGAAAGCTGAACTGTCTTGTATCTACATGGGTTTATGCTGGTATGTCCTTAGAAGATTGTTTTTGAAGAAAGAAAAGTATTTTGAAAGTAGGGAAACGTTGTATTGCTTTATGCAAATAAGCCTGAACTCCACTTGGCCAAATAAGCATGTAGTTGATAGATCTGTTGTTAACCACTTTAGCCTACTTGCCATACATTAAATGTATTGACCATTCGTGGCTGCAACGTTTCATGTTGCAGGTTATATCGTATCTGAGTGATCGTTCATAGGTCGCGAGACTCCACTCAACATTTGTTCGCCTGTGGCACATTTGAAGGATGGAGATCTACCTTGTATTCGTTTTCCGCTGTGTACTTGAATAAATAATGTAAATTCTGGATCATATTCGTTGTATTTATGATGCACAGTTATATTTGGTATCATTTTGTACTATGTGTGCCAGTGAACCGATCCAGGGATTGGCACTATACACATGAACTCAGCCTTATCAGGCGAGGGTGTTACATGGGGTACCTAAACAACATGAACCATCTAATTAAATGTCAGGACCCCGGTTCCGCTTAATATTTCCTAATTGCATCGCATCCTTTGCCATGTCATACATCATACATGCATCATGCCTGATCTTCTGCCGTAGTATTAAATAGTGCATCCGATGTTTCTTCTAGTGCTTTGCTTCTTCACGGATTAGGCCGATGAGTTGATGCGAGTGTCGACCTGATCTTCAGATGAATCTTCGGCAATGTTTCAGGCGAGCATTCTCCCCCTTTCTACCTATTTTACATTTCTAGTCTTTATTTCCTCATGTTGATCTATTGCTATCTGTGTTGCGATGCTCTAGTTTTCGTACCCGTGGTATCCCTTGCAGCCTTATATTGCCTTGGACACATCCTATTACCTGTTGTTTGGTAGATAGTTGGACTTGCGTGTCGTAGTCGCTTGCTCAAGTGCTGTTGCGTGTCGTCAAGTACCACAGTTGTTGGAGCAATGCCTTATGTTTTATGTTGGAGATGATCATGGCTTTAATTATCGTTTAATAACTAAAATTTAAGTAGGTAAATAATGCAGAGGCACAGGTGGGCAATAGATGTTATTTGGTTTTTAACCATCCACTTGTGTCCCGTAGGACCCCGAGTACTTGATACCTGTTCTTTGAATATTCGCACTTTCCGCATGTGGGACCATGAATCCCCCTAGACAGAGCTTGAGTCATATATTATTTCTTGGGGCCACAAACTAGTTTGGGCTTTATTACTATCCTATACTTATGCCATGCTTTACTGCTTTGTTTACGATTGCGCGTGGAGCGCCTGTACTGTTTAGGTAAGCGGAGTGTTTTCGCGGTATCGACAAGCCCAGTCACACTTTCGGGTTCCCGGTCGTTTACAGCCATTGACGCAAACCTCTAGGTCCATTTCGGAGCCGGACAACTTTGTCGCGGGTAGCTTGGTGGGGTGGCCCCCTGAAATTTATATGAATCTTGCAATTGCTCTGTCGTGATGCCTCGTTGGGTTTTCATTTGGTTTTTCTCGAGGTTGATCGTGCGTGTGTTGCTATTTGTGCCCCCTGCAGGGTAAAACTTTCTGAAAGCCGTGTCCGTGGTTATGGACGACTTGGAGCACAGTATCTCGATCATAGACAACTATAACTAAAGTAGTGCTATAAATTTGACTTTATAATGACTAGTAATTAGCTTCACTAAAACGGAATGGCTAAATAAAAGTACCAACAACTACTGGTTTTGGGTGTCTCATGGTATATGTATTTGACTAGTAAGTATTGCAACTACAACGGAATGATTATCTAAAAATGCCCACTGCTTATGTTATCAGGATGACTCATGTTATCTATATCTGACTAGTAATTGCCGCAACTATAACGGAATGAATAAAAATGCCAACTATGTGAGTTCCTTGGTTGACTTCCTCGATTGGTCTTGAGGGGGAAATACCAGGATGGGTATGCTTGGTGATAGTTTCAGGTTGGATTCGAATAGGTCTTTCTTATCCCTATCTGATAGCCGTCAGTTGAATGGAGTCTCTATAAGTTGTTTAGTGCATGCTGCGCTGCCGCTTCAGTCCACCATATCTATGTAGGCGAGGACTAGAATTCTAGTCTCGCCGTGTACTGGCCTCAGTACTGACCGCTCTCTTTTTCCTTTGCCCTTTTTCGGCACCCCTTTTGTTTAAGCAAGTTTTGAGATCGACGTTGTTAGCAGGGTTACCCTTTCGGCTTGGCCTGGGCAGGGTTATGGACGCCATTGGTTATTCTTCAGGGCTCTTAGCTCAATTTGCATCTTGTCCGTACTCGGACGATGTATCGTTTTCAAGGTGTTTTGAATCTTTGTACTGTATATCTGTATTCTTGACTCATTGAGTCGCTGTTGTATATATATTCTTTGGGTTCCATCATGGACTATTGTGTAATGATATTACTTTGTTTTCCACCCGCACGAAAGTGCCTGGTGGGCACCTTTGAATCGTTTCTATGCGGGTTTGGCGGGAATCACTAAAACTTGCATAGGGCCGATCCTGAGGGTGTTACATGGGCCTGCGTCTAGGAGGGGTGTGGCCCCTCTGGCCGCCTCCTCGGCCCCCCCCTTCGCCTATAAGAAGCACCCGATGCAGAAACCCTAAACACCCATCAAATTTCCACGAAACCGTCTGTAGCCTTCGCCACCATCGTCCCTAGATCGGGGGGATCTGAAGTTCTTCTCGGCAGCCTGTCGGAGGGGATATCATCCCGGAGGCCTTCTCTCCGGTATGATGCGTGAGTAGTTCCACCTTGGACTATGGGTCCATGTAGTAGCTAGATAGTTGTATCTCCTCCTTTGTGCTTTCATGTATAGATCTTGTGAGATCCGTTCATGATCAAGATCTAATCTATTTATAATCATGCATGTTGTGTTTGCGGGGATCCGATGGATATTGAGATTATTATGTTGGTTTGATTAATGGTTTTGTCTTTATGATTATATCATGCTTGTGTTGTTTGTGATCTTGCATGCTCTCCGTTGTTTGTAGATATCTTGGCCGAGTAGTTGCTAGTGACTCCAAGAGGGGGTATTTATGCTCGATAGTGGGTTCATGCCTCTAGTTTCCAAGGGAAGTGACAGAAATCTCTTCGATTGTAGATGTGTTGTTGCCACTAGGGAGAAAACAATGGTCTCTTGTTCATGGAACATGTGGACTGTTTACCTTACACACTTTGCTTAAAGCAGTTGTCTGTTGCTTGCAACTTAATACTGGAGGGGGTTTGGATGATAACCTGAAGGTGGACTTCTAGTAATAGATGCAGTTGGATGGCGGTCTATGTATCCTGTTGTATTGCCCAATCGATCGAATCTCATAGGATTTTTCTAACTAGTAATTGCATTGTTATGCCTTGCTCAGTTCCTGTTAATTGCCCTGCTGTAATTTGTTTACCCTTCATGCCATGTTGTTTATCTAAGGAGAGCACCTCTAGTGAACTATGGACCCCGGTCCAATCTTTACCATTGATACATCTTCCACTGTTACTTGTTTACTTTCTGCAAACCATTACCTTCCACACCATACATTGAATACTTTGTTACAACAAACCGGTTAGCTTGACAAACTCGCTGATTCGTTGGGGCAAAGTCTTCAGTTTGTGTTGTGCAGATCTCTACGTTGCTTGCAACACCTGTGTGACATTTCATTCCTCATTCTGGTTTGATAAGCTCGGTCTCTACTGAGGGAATATTTGCTGCTGTGCTGCTTCACACCTTGCTCTTGGGTTTCCCAACAGACTCCACGTCAAGCACCAAGTTCTCGGGCGCCATCAAGGAGTCATCATATACCTCCGGGAGTTGCTCATAGATAATCTAGACACCAAAATCGTGGGGCCTAAGGGTGCCCACCCATATGCTGGATCCGCATAAGGAATCACATCGTCACGTTAAGGTCGTCTTTCCTACATATGAAAGGAAGAAGATCCAGATGACTTCTCCATCCCACTCCAAATCTCATGGTTAACGCGTGATATACGGCGGAAGAATCACTGAAGACATTGGTTATTAAGTCCTAGATAATATGTTACTTTACCACTGGAACTGTAATTGTAGGTTATTACCATATGGTAAATAACCCATAATCATATTATTATGAAAATAGTGTTTTCTGACCTTTTTGAAATGCAGGCGATGATAACACTGGATTTGTAAATACTTGATAGAAAATAACCAAAGGACATGAGCAAGTGTGAACTTGCCTTTTGTGATTGCAAGATTATGCACTCACGGTCTTCGAGACAATGTAAGATCCAATATCAGAAAATAACATCATTGATCTGGTAAGGACTAATCCTTAAAGAAGCAAGATGTTATTATGCATAAGTAATGTAATGCATTTTGTAAAACTCCCAAAGTGAATCCCCAATAATATAGGCGAGTTGAATTTAGGTGATTTCTTTAAGGGTTGGTTTATCTTCAATTTTTATTTCACAAGCAAATGCATTTATAAGGAACTTAAGTTTTCACATACTAGATATAAAAATAGAGTACAAATTAATGTATAATTGAGGTTAACTACCATCGGGTATCTAGGATGAAAGTCCATGTGCAGAGTTGTTAAGGATTGAAAGAACTATCATAGAGTTGTTGTTTGAAGTGGAAAAAAGAATAACATTTGAACAAATTAGTGTTTAAGTTAGATTAATAAATCTTGAAGGTTACTAGGGGTTTACATTAGGGTTTTTGATGGTTACAAATGATGTGGAGATATTATACTTGAATTGGTTGTATAAGTGACCAAAGTTAACTATAAAAACATGAATAAACTTCAAATAAGATGTTTATGATTGTTTATACCAAAGTTAACTATAAAACTAGAAGTGATCCTTAAGGTGTGATGTGTTTAGAACATTATCAAGTTTTAGGATTTTGACAAGTATAATTATGATTGTAGTATTATTCACTTTCAATTAAAGTGAATGATGAATTTAAGATTTGATGTGTTATTATGAAAATAACAAGAAATTTATTAATGGGAGCATAATTATATGATCTTAGTAATTTGTTAGGATTTGAAGTCATGTTAATGATGATTAAGAGATAAAGATCATTCACTATATTATATCTGAGTGATACACAATATTTCTTTAAAAGGGGTTTTAATTTGAATTGAAAGATTTTAAAGAGTATTTTAAAGTTAATAGTTTTACTTAATCTTAACTATGAACCCAAGTTATGGTTTTGGAATCAGTATTTAGATATAAAATATTTAAGGTTTTGTATAAAATTGTGATTATTTCTTACTTAAGAAGTTTTTAAAGGATTTACAAGCTAGGTAATAAATAAGGATTTATTAGATTAAAAACTTAAAAACCTTTCTAATGATATATTAAATATTTTTCTACTACAATATATTTATTCAAGTTTTTTTAAATAAGTATTATTCTTATGTTTATAAAATTCCATAAAGGATTAAATGTCTTTGAATACTTACATCAAATTTTATTTATAAAATAATTACGTTAATATTTTTTTATAAAATAGAAGACTTATTTTTTATATACAAAAATGATTTTTATTGATTTTTAGGACTTTCTCTTATTTTATGAAATTTCACTTAGGATTTAATGGTGCTAATATTTATTTCCATTTTATTTAACTTAAACAAGTAACGTTTTATTTTGATTAGGTAGAGATTATTTTTGTGATTCTTTTGATAAATTATAAGTATTTTTATGAATTTTATAGAAATATATATTTCTAGATTTTTAATATTTATAAAGACTTGTTTGTATTTTCCTAAATTTAAGCATTTCCATTCTATTTATTTATAACTGGGCCTGGCCTGTGGTCAGCCCCGTCCAACTCAAAGTCCCACGAGGCCCAATTATACGGCCTACTAGGCTCGGGGTCAACGCTGACCCCGGCCCACTCCTCTCTCTCGCACAAACACACGCACGCACTATCCTCAGCCCTCTTGTTCCACTCTTGGTCGCGGTGATGTCACCGCCGCCCCGCCCGATTCCGACGGGTACCATCCATTGCGGCCGCCTCCGTTAGTCGTGAAAGTTCCGCCGTGCCTTGTTGCTTAATACCCTCCTATTTGATTTGGTTTTCATACCCTCCCGCGCCCACTCCCGCGTCGCAAACACCCCCCGACCAGCTCCGACCACCATCGTTTGGTTTAAGTGATGCCTTGCAACGCTCTACCCCGCCAACCATTTCGATTTGTGAAGCTCGTCCTCCTGCCCCCCTCTCTAATTGGCATTAGGGTTTCGGTTGTGTGGTTGCAGTGGTGCTTTGCCGCCATAATCGTGGCTGCCCGGAGCTCAGCAGCTCGCTCCTCGACTCTGGTGGACTACTGGCTGCGGCTTGGTGCAGGTCGAGTGCCACCGCGCTCCCTGTGCTGCCGTGTTGTAACTATCGCTGTCTACCCCTCTGCTTCCTCTTCATTACTCTAGATTAATGACCGCGGTAAGTGTTCATCTCCCCTTTCTTCTGCTCCTACTTTACCTATTGCAACTCTCTAGGGGGTTGCTGATACGTCGAAAATGTATCTATAATTTTTTATGTTCCATTCTTTTTTAGTATATACTTTGCTTTGCTTTGTATTATCTTTGAGGTATTTTTATATGTTTTCTGGACTAACCTATTAACAAGATGCCACAGTGCGAATTGCCTGTTTTCTTCTATTTTTGGTTCCAGAAAAGGCAGAAAATCAATATTCTCGGAATTGGACGGGACAAAAGCCAAAGTCAATATTTTACCATGGGGAACACAGATCCAGAAGATGAGACAGAGAGCAGCCACCAGGGGGCCACACACCCTGGCCGCACGGCCAGGCCTGGCCCGCGCCTAGGGAGGGTGCGACCACCCCTGGTGTCTCCCTGCCTCGCCTCTTCGCTTATAAGAAGCCCCCGATACCAAAACCCTAAGTACCCGATCAATATTCCACAAAATAGTCTGTAGCCACCGTCACCATCGTCCCTATATCGGGGGATCTGAAGCTCTTCCCGGCATCCTGCCGGAGGGGACATCATCCTGGAGGCCTTCTTCATCATCATGCCAGCCTCCGGTATGAAGCGTGAGTAGTTCCACCTTGGACTACGGGTCCATGTAGTAGCTATATGGTTGTATCTCCTCCTTTGTGCTTCCATGTTTAGATCTTGTGAGCTTTGTTCATGATCAAGATCATCTATTTGTATTCATGCATGTTGTGTTTGCGAGGATCTGATGGATATTGAGATTACTATGTCATATTGATTAATGGTTCTATCTTATTGATTCTATCATGTTTGTGTTGTTTGTGATCTTGCATTCTCTCTGTTTCAAGTAGCTATCTTGGCCAAGTAGATGCTAGTGACTCCAAGAGGGAGTATTTATGCTCGATAGTGGGTTCAAGCCTCTATTTAATCTGGGGAAGTGACATAAATCTCTAAGGTTATAGATGTGATGTTGCTACTAGGGAGAAAACAACGGTCTCTTGTTCATGGAACAAGTGGATCGTTTACCTTACACACTTTGCTTAAAGCAGTTATTCGTTGCTTGCAACTTAATATTGGAGGGGGTTCGGAGATAACCTGAAGGTGGATTACTAGTCATAGATGTAGTTGGATGGCGGTCTATATATCTTGTTGTATTGCCCAATAAAATCTCATAGGATCATGAATGTCTAGTATTGCATTGTTATGCCTTGCTCAGTCCTATCAATTGCCCTGCTATAATTTGTTTACCCAGCATGCCATGTTGTTTATCATAAGGAAAACACCTCTAGTGAACTATGGACCCTGGTCCAATCTTTACCATTATTACATCTTCCATGGTTACTGTTTACTTTTTGCAAACCACTATTACCTTCCACACCATACAGTTAATCCTTTGTTTTCAGCAAACCGGTGAGATTGACAACCTCACTGTTCGTTGGGGCAAAGTCTTGAGTTTGTGTTGTGCAGGTTTCCAAGTTGCTAGCAACACCTTTGAGTCATTTCGTTCCTCCTACTGGTTCGATAACCTTGGTTTCCTTTTTAGGGAAGACTTGCTGCTGTGCTCATCATACCTTCCTCTTGGGGTCTCCCAACGAAGCTCTACAGTGATATGAGCGCATCAGTTTCATAGCGGATTGGGATCGTGTGATCGCTGAAATCGTCCAAGGGATGACTATTTCAGTGGGATCTCAATTATGAATTGAACTCATTATTATGAACTAATTCTAGATGTGTGTTTGCAAATATCTTAGTAGATCATGGCCTATCTCATTGATGTCCTTTGAAACCATGAGAAATTTCTTGCTTGAAATGGAACTTAGCAGAAGGGTCCAACTTCATAGATTAATACCCACACTCGAGGGATATCATTGTAATAACCTGGTCTTCTCTTCTTGATACAATAACAATTAGGAGATAATCCGACGAGTCCATAAGTTTGTGTTTTCTCCACAAATCATCCAAAAGGGGTCATTCTCCATTCGATGGAGAGTTGGACTACAATTTTGCATTCTGCAAAGATCAGACACATATAGTATGAGCCGTTGGATGAGTTTTCTTCCATGGTGGATAAAAACAAAATGTTTGCACAATCACTTAGCAATCTTCAATTAGAGCTAAGAAATCTCAGAAGGGCTTGATTATAATGGAGGTCATGGATGGAAAAGGGTATATGTCAGATATACAAAAGTTATACATGTGATTCTTGCAAAAACTCGTTGCAGTTTAGAAAGTATTGGATACTTGTCCTGTTTTGTGAAAACAGGATGGTCTACTTGAGAATTGCTATAATTGAGGCAATGTGGTTTTATGACAACAAGGACATCACTCCTTCCCTCGATGTTTATCATTTGGATTAGTGGACTTGAATAAAATTTGTAATCCCTATTTGTGTGTCTTGCTCTTAGCAAGACGATTATTCATATGAATAAGTTACAATCCAGTTGTACGAATAAGTTACAATCCAGTTGTACTGTTCTTATGAGTAATAACTTTATGGTCACATTAGGATTATAAATAATTTATTCTCATCGCTATGTTAATGATAATAGCTTAAGCATTTATAAAGGATTATAATGCTAAAAGATACCCAAAGGTTAATAACGAAGTGACACTATTGTTTAAGTCAAGGTGGTTATTGCATGTTTTTCACTTAGATGAAAATCGGGGTCTTGGATATCTGATCTAGAGATTTTACAAAACCATGACTCATTTGACAAAATGACTAAATCTACACATTCCGATAAAACGGTGATATGCGAAGAAATGTTGAAATTTATACATAGTGATGTATCGTAGTTTCAACAAATAGTGGAAATCATTATTTCATGGTGGAATTAAGTGAATATGTGTATTTACTTAATGAAACAGAAGTTTTGAAACGATTTGAATTGCTCAAATGAGTTCAAAACAAAGTGGGATATGCAATTAACAAGAATACAATGTCTCTTTGATATGATCAATATGACTAAAGTATTTAAGTTAAGTATTGGCATAAAATGGACTTGTGAAAAGATGTTTCACAAATTATGATGATTGGACAAATTCAGAGTGTTGATATGTCTAGATATGATAATCATTTTGTATTAGATGTATATGGTCTAATATTATCTCTTATTAGGTTTATAGTTATCGTTTAGAGTTAAAGATGTACATAAGCAAACACTCGTTTGAAATACAAAAAAACATCTAAGTATTCGTGGAAACAACACCATAAAAGTTATGGAATGTTCGAGTTTCGATGATTTGAAATTGTGGCAAATAAACAAGTCTTTGTAGCGTATTCTTAGGCAACTATGAATACATGCTCCACAGAGGGCAAACCTGTTGTTGTCCTAAGTTTATGTGTATTGATGAAGATACAGGTGGACGAAAGTAAACGTCCAAAACAAGGTATTTGACCTTATCTCCTGATTATTGAGTAGCGCAGCGAAATTTGTTTCATGAAACCGAACTCTACAAATAGAGGAGAAACTAATGATAATGATCATAAAGTTTTAGCGAATAATTTTACAAAAAGAAAGTAGGATTCAAGAATATATTCTGTAAGTCAATTATATCTTGATTTACTTGTCATGTTATTTGAGCAAGACGTACCTACGAAATACAAAGAAGCGTGATGGACCTAAATGTGAGAAATGACTAGGAGTCATGAAATCATGTATTAAGTTACATTCAATATTAAAAAGTAGTGTGTTAATTGATCTTGTTAAGTAAAGAGGTTTGTCACAAAGACATAAAGCTCGATTTGTCACAAAGGATTGATGAGCCACAAGTATAGGGGATCGCAACATACTTCGAGGGTATATTACCCAATTTATTGATTCGAAACAAGGGGAGCCAAAGAATACTTGCAAGCCTTAACAACTGAGTTGTCAATTTAGCTGCACCTGGAAATAGTTCTTGCTCACAGAAGTTTATCAGTAGCAACAGTTTTGTAGTAGTAACAACAAAGCAATAGCAGCAATAAAACAGGACCAATAGTAACAGTAATAGTAGGATTCGACTGCGGTAGGCATAGGGATGGATGGACGGGCATTGCATGGATGAGTCTAAATATGTAACTTCAAGATCTAGGGCAATTGCAGATAAATAAGAATAAGCACCCAAGTACTAAAAAATCATAGGCATGCACTCCATATATAGTCATGCATGCTCGCAATGAGAACTTGCACAACATCTTTTGTCCAGCCAGCCCGTTGTAGCGGGGCCTCAAGGGAACTAATGGCAATTAAGGTGCTCCTTTTAATAGAGCACCGAAGCAAAGCATTAACACTCCATGAACACATTTGATCCTCACACCACAGCCATCCCCTCCGGTTGTCCCAATTTCTATCACTTCGGGGCCTTTGGATCCGGACAATGATATGTGTACACAACTTGCAGATAAGATCACAAACAATACTATCATAATGATTCTATAATAAGTTCAGATCTTAGATCATGGCACTCGGGCCCTAGTGACAAGCATTAAGCACAACAAGTTCCAATAAAGTCAAATAGCACTAATAGAGATACTAGGCACTATGCCCTAACAATCTTATTTGATTACATGCTAGAACGCATCCCTACCATCCCCATAGCCTACTGCGGGGGATTACTCACTCATGGATGATGGAAACATGGATGGTTGATGGAGAGGCGTTGGTGATGATGATGGCGATGATCCTCCCCAAATTCCCCGTCCCGGCAGGGTGCCAGAACAGAGTTTCTGGTTCTGAATCTTGGTTTCTGGTGGTGGCGGCGCAACAGAACTCTTTCTGAAAAAACGACGAACCCCCCTCGGTTTTTAGGTCAAGAGGCTTCTTATAGGCGAAGAGGGAGGCCGAGGGGGTGCCTATGGTGGCCGCACCCCCTAGGCGCGGCCAGGCCTGGCCCGCACCTGGCAGGGGTGTGGGCCCCCCAGGCCTCCACTCCGTCTCGTACTCTAGCTGTGTGGATCTTCTTGTGAAATAGGATTTTTGGCATATTTTCTGGGATTTTTCCTGATAGTTGATTTTCTGCACAAAAACTAGACAACAAGGCAATTCTGCTGAAAATTGCGTCAGTCCGTGTTAGTTGTATCCAAATCACACAAGTTTAGAGGAGAAACAATAGCAAAAGTGTTCAGAAAAGTAGATACATTTTGGACGTATCAACTCCCCCCAAGCTTATCTTATTGCTTGTCCTCAAGCAATTCAGTTGAAAACTGAGTGCGATAAAAGAACTTTCACGAACACATTTGCTTCATATGATGTAAATATTCTCAGCATAGGAGAAGATGCTTAAACCATTCATAATAAAGAGTATGCAACTAAGTCTACTCAATAGTCAGTGCAAGCTATGAACAGATTCCAACTCAATAATAATAATGAGCATGAAGCATAAACATAAGCAACATTGCAATGCTCATAAGAAGGTATGATAGAGTGGTATCTCGCTTGCCTTTGTTTGTAGAGCACAATATAAATGCCAAGGCACCTCTGAAGTTCAAGTGAAGACTAGAAGTAAAGATATCAGAGATACAAGCATCAAAGTCATGACATAATTAACCAAGTTTTGAGACAAACACAAGAATGACAACTATGCTCTCAAGAAGGTGCTCATAGAATAAGTGGTGACTCAACAAGGAAGTGAAAAGGTTTTGAAAAGTTTGAAGGGCTTCCAAATGCTGAAAGTAAGGTACCCATTAGCTTTGAGCTCTCATTGCCCCTATCATAGGCATCTTTATATGGTTAAGGTGAAAGTGAGGTCCAATCTGAGTTATATGCTTGACAGACCATAAACTGAAAATCCCATGTCCCTTGAGTACGAGGGACGCTCCGCATGCTAATCAACTTTGGTTACCTATAAGTTCTTGTCACTGTAAATACATGCATATCATAGAGAACCGCCAACGGGATACCCCTTACACATGATACAGGAGCTATCTCGTGATCAAAATGACAAGGCAAGCAGACAATGAGCATCTCAGCGATCTTTTTATTTGCTATTTGCATATGTTTTTATTGAGGATGCTTCACAGATGCTCATTATGGTAATGCTGCAAGTTTCCACCATGATTAGGCATGGCTTAGGCTAGCGGCCCATGTGTTTCTCTAACACAATGTATATAACTCTATGGACTTACAAGCTCCCCTTTTATTTCACACCAACGACATCCGCAAACAAAAGAGCATGGTATCAACGGGATAAATATCCAAAAAAGTGTTGAAAGTGTTCCCCGTGATAGCACGGTTCTGCTAACTCCCAGCATATAATTTGAAAGCATATAACTTTCATGGACAGGTCACAATGGTTCAAGATTATTAAGTGCAAGAACTAAAATGTGCCATCAAGTTCGTGAGATCTTTACTAACTAACTTTCTCAAAACTGTCAAACATTTTATTTGGAAGGAAACAAGGCATATTGAATATGCACTGAAATAGAAAATGATGCTAATAGGTAGGTATGGTGGACAATGTTGGCAATATTAGTTTTGGGGAGTTAGATGCACAAGTAGAGCTCATACTCAGTGCAAGTGAAGGCTAGAAATAGAGAGGGAGCGACAAACGAGAGAGCAATAACTGTCATAATCATGCTTGCAACAAAACAGGACTAATTATGGCATGAAAGTGATACAAGAACTCTGAGGCAAAATAAATCATCGAGGCTTACTGACTATTGTTTAGTCATATGCATGCGTGAGCATGTGCCAAGTCGATTCACATGAAACGGTTAGAGGAGGATACCACAATATCATACCAAATTATGAATAGAACAATGCAAGAAAACATTCATATGACATGCTACAAACTATTAGCAAGCTGGAGCTAATCATAAGAGAGCAAGAACTACTAAGCATCCATAATAACATACACCTTACATGAATAGACTAAGCATGCTCACAATGATGAGTATATGTACAAAAATGAAAAAAAAGAGTTCGTTACTAGCCTCTTACCACACCTCAAGTTGTCTTAATTTTCATTATTGCCCTTCACTTGTGCGAATTGAATAATAACATGAAACCAAAATCCACTAAGGACGACTGAACCCTGCAAAGAACTCACAAAACCAAAGAAGAACAACAAATATTTTTGGTATTTTTGTGTTTTGAGAAAGAAGCAACAAGAACCAAAAAGAAAGCGAAACAATGGATATACAAAGAACCGACGAAACATGATATATAGATGAGTGTGATGTCGGTATACCCCCCCCCCCAAGCTTAGGCTTTTGGCCTAAGTGGGGCTCAAATCCATGGTGACCAAGTAGGTGCACCTCTGTAGTATGTAGAGGAGGCCCCTTCGTCCTGGTACGAGCTCGAAGACTCCCCTGTGTAGTGCACAGAGGGGTCGTATGAGGGCGCGTCCCCCTGATAGTGCCCATGGAATCCAAGAATGCGTAGCTTGTCATCCATCTCCTCCTTGGAGCGTGAGAAAGGTCCCTGGGAAATACTTAACAAGGTGGTTTGGGGGAGAGGGATCTCTCTCTCTTCCCCGTCAATAAACAGCATTCTATAAACCATGCTCTCAAGGGTAGATCCAGCAGTGACAAAGTGATGCGCTTTCATGGCAGCAAGATCAAGCCTCTGAGGAGCCAAAACTATATCATTTGGATCAACAACAAGGTCCAAGGCATCAACAACACGTGCATCAATAATTCCCCCATAAATGGGTCCCTTAGAAGCTAAGAGACGAGCACTGAGAGAACCAAGATTGTACCTAGTTTCATTGTTGAGCGCAGCATCTATGAAGGCCAAATGATAGTTGGAAATATTACTAGTGTTCTCCCTACCAAGAACACTAGTGGCAAGATAATAAGCAAAGTACCTGATAGCTGGAAGTGGAATATTTCTTATCTTTTCATGTTGGGCTCTACGGTTATCATCATTAGTTATCCCGCGGTAGAGCTCCAAAAAATCAACGGGTTGAGCTGGAATCTTGTTCACCGACCCGGCTATACCAAAGCCTAGGACCTCACAAAATTTCTTCAATGTCATGGTGTAAGGCCTGCCATAAATTTTGAAAGACACATCTGGTTTGAACATGCTGTTAGCAAAAGAGAAGCTCTCCACAAATGTTTTAGTGAGCGTAGCATATTTCACGCTCTCATCCTGCACATAACTTGTTAGTCCTACCCTCCGAACCAAGGTTAGAAAATCCTCAAGAATCCCAGCAGCCTGCAAGAAGGTTAGGCAAGGAAAGGTGGAAGGGTGCGCATCCCCCTCATATCCCTCGTCGCCAAATCACGGTGTAATGAGATCCTCATTATATGAGGGCCTAGATCGGGAGGATGATCTTGAAGGCCTTGCCCTCCTAGGTGCATCACTCTCAAAAATTTCACCAAATGTGTGGCTATCCATGACCTCTTTTTTCTGAAATTTTTAGACAAACATCAAACCAAGTGATTTCCAAGTTGATAAATGATGAGCAACTACTATAGGAACTTGCTAGAGGGCTACACATGCATCAAAATTAAATATCTAAGCATAAAACAAGCATGCAATCTCACACAACCTGACACCTATAGCAGCAAAATACTCAAGATACAATTTACCAATCACAAATCTAATTGGACAAGTGGAGGAGGGACATACCAAGGAGCAATCCCTCCAAAAATCAGCAACAAAGATAGGCTAAGCAAGGAGATCGAAAATCGGGAGCAAGAACAACAAGAACTCGAGCTTGAAAAAGTTTTTTGGTGTTTTTCAGGAGAGATAAAGAAGATGGCTAGGAGGGGGCACCTTGGAGGGACCCAGGTGGGTAACACCCCAGACAGGCGCGCCCTGGGGGCTGGCCGCGCCACCCAGGGGTGTGCTGGCCTGGGGTGGCCCCCTGGGTCACTCCAGGTGTCCCTCTGCCCCTTTTTCCGAGGAAAAATTTATTTTGAATTTTCTGGGATTTTTTGGGAAACTTCATTTTTGGCCAATTTTCAGGGTATGAAATTTGATTTTCTCACACAAACAGACTTTTTTAGAAGAAGCAAAAGCAAATAAAAACCAAAGCTACAAAAGTTCTAAGACACTCTAGCAAGCAAACAACTAGCAAAACCAAAGCTAACTAGAGAAAAAACAGAGACTAGGAAAGAGAAAAGTAAAAGGGAGCAAGTATAACCACAATGAAAACATCGTTTTGTTCATTAAACTCCTTTTGTTAACAAGGTTGATCAAGTCTTGTTACCAAAAAATCTTATATGAAACAAAACTTTGTATTCCACAAAGTGATTATGTTACCTTAATCTTGATAGTAATGGTCCCAATCATAATAGTTTCAAAACTTTCCTGTGGAATGGCACAATATATTTCTCCAACCTTGATGCTCTCAACATTTCCAATGGAATTCTGGCAATAGCTCTTAGCAACCTTCTTGGGGAAATAGACAGTATGCTCTTTGTCATTAATGTTAAAAGTTACTTTTCCTTGATTACAATTGATGACAACACTTGCAGTATTAAGAAAGGGTCTCCCGAGAATAATAGACATATTATCATCTTCAGGCATTTCAAGCACATCAAAATCAGTTAAACCAAGCAATTATGAGCCACTTGAACAGGAACATCGTCACATATACCAATAGGAATAGTAGTTGACTTATCAGCCATTTGCAAAAATATATCAGTTGGTATCAACTTTTCTAGCTGGAGTCTCTTATAGAGAGGAAAAGGCATAACACTAACTCTAGCTCCCAAATCACATAGAGCAGTTCTAACATAATTATTCTTATTTCTTAATAGAGCAAGGAATAGTTGGTATACCTGGATCACCAAGTTTCTTTGGAACCTTACCATTGAAGGAATAATTCGAAAGCAAAGTAGAAATTTCCTCATTAGGAATCTTCCTTTTATTAGAGACAATATCCTTCATATACTTTGAATAAGGAGGCAACTTAATAACATCAGTCAAAGGAATTTGCAAAAATAAAGGTTTCATCCACTCACAAAACTTGTTGTAATGTTCTTCCTCCTTTGACTTGTGTTTCTTACCTGGAAAAGGCATAGTTTTTTGCACCCAAGGTTCTCTCTTTTTAGCATGTTTATTAGCAATAAAATCTTCCTTAGTGTACCTAGTGTTCTTAGTGTGCTTCTCAGGTACTTCCTCAACTTCCTCCTTATTAGGAGCATCATTTTTTTCATTTCCATTCTCAGTTTCAGCATCAGAGACAGATATACTATTAGGATCTACAGTAGGTTCAAGAGGTTCCTTAACTATTTTGTGTTTCCTTTTCTTTCTCTTACAGGGACTACCACTACTTTCACCTTGTTGAGAATCCTGCTCAATTCTTTTAGGGTGTCCTTTAGGATATAAAGGATCTTGAGTAGCTATACCACTCCTAGTTCTAATTCCATAAGCATGTTTATCTCCTGAGGCATTAAGTAGCATATCCTTTTGCACCTTAGCAAGTTGATCAATTTGAGTTTGAACCATTTGAAAGTGTTTACAAAGCATTTTAATATCATTAGAAGTTCTTTCCACAATATATTTCAACTCTTTAATATCTCTAGAGTTTTCCAATAAATGATTCTGAACTTGTTTATTAAAATTACCTTGTTTAACAATAAAAATGTCAAGTTCCTCAAATATTGATGAGGAGGCTTACCATAAGGAATATCACCTTCATCAAAGTGTTGGAGAGAGTGTACCTCAATAGTAGATGAGTGGGGAATTGGCTTACATAATTTTTCTATAGGAGGTAGATTCTTCACATCTTCAGCTCTAATACCTTTCTCCTTTAGACACTTCTTAGCTTCCTTCATCACTTCATCATTTAATGCAATAAATCCCCTCTTCTTTGGTGTTGGTATTGGATCTGGTTCAGGCACAACTGGTTCAGGAGTAATAGGATCAGGTGTATTTAGCTCAGTTGAAGTCCAATCATCATAATTCTTGCCTATTTTAGCCATTAATTCTTCAGCATCTGTAGGAGTTCTTTTCCTGAAAACACAATCAGCAAAGCTATCTAGGTATGTCCTAGAATCATCAGTTAGTATATTATAATAAATATCAAGAAGCTCATTTTTAGGTAATGGACATCCAGGATGTGCATGAATCAAGGCACAGAACCTTGTCCATGACTCAGGCAATTTATCTTCTTCTCCCTGTTTAAAATCAAAAAGTCTCTGCAAAGCAGCATGTCTAGCACTAGGAGGAAAATATTTCTGGAAGAAAGAATCAATCAAACAATCAGGACTATCAATGGATCCAGGAGGTAATCTATTAAACCAAGCCCTAGCTTCTCCTTTTAGTGGAAAATGGAAGATCTTAGTAACAAAGAACTTGAGCATCTTAAAATCATCAGAGAATAAAGCACCCATAGTAGAAAGCTCATTCATATGAGACAAAACACTCTCATTTTCAGTCCCACAAAAAGGTTCTTTCTCAACAATGTCCAAATAGGATAAATCAAGAGAGAAATCATAATCTTTATCTTTAATATCTATGGGAGAGGTGGCAAACTTAGGATCAGAGGACAGTTTAGGAATAATGGTACGTCTCGCAAGGAGACTCTTAATAGCACTAGTACCATGTGTGTTTTGGCACTCTTTAATAAATTCATCAGTAAACTCAACGTAACCATCATTAATATCGTATCTCTCTCTAGACTCAAGTGAGATAACCGGTTTAATAGTGTCTTCACTAGGAGTTTCAGTATTTCCTAGACTAGCCATAGTAGCATCTAGGAAAGGACCTAATGAACCACTCGCATCAAGCACAGTAGAAGTAACATCATGAGTATCAAAAGCAGTTTCAGATTCAGCATTAGTAGCAGTGTGTGTAGCATGAGTATGTGGTGGTGGATTAACAAGCTTACTTATAACAGACGGTGAATCAAGAGCAGCAGAGGTGTTTAGGACTGTACCTCTTCTTGTAGTGGATGGTAAAATAGGAAACTTTCCATCACGAGACTTACCCATGATGAAAGGAGTAGCAGTGAACAATAATAGATCCAAGTGGACTCACAAATAAAGCTATGCTTCCCGGCAACGACGTCAGAAAATAGTCTTGATGACCCACAAGTATAGGGGATCGCAACAGTCTTCGAGGGTAGTATTACCCAATTTATTGATTCGACACAAGGGGAGCTAAAGAATACTTGCAAGCCTTAACAACTGAGTTGTCAATTCAGCTGCACCTGGAAATAGTTCTTGCTCACAGATTTTTATCAGTAGCAACAGTTTTGTAGTAGTAACAACAAAGCAATAGCAGCAATAAAACAGGACCAATAGTAACAGTAATAGTAGGATTCGACTGCGGTAGGCATAGGGATGGATGGACGGGCATTGCATGGATGAGTCTAAACATGTAACTTCAAGATCTAGGGCAATTGCAGATAAATAAGAATAAGCACCCAAGTACTAAACAATCATAGGCATGTACTCCATATATAGTCATGCGTGCTCGCAATGAGAACTTGCACAACATCTTCTATCCAGCCAGCCCGTTGAAACGGGGCCTCAAGGGAACTACTGGCAATTAAGGTGCTCCTTTTAATAGAGCACCGGAGCAAAGCATTAACACTCCATGAACACATGTGATCCTCACACCATAGCCATCCCCTCCGGTTGTCCCAATTTCTATCACTTTGGGGCCTTTGGATCCGGACAATGATATGTGTACACAACTTGCAGATAAGATCACAAAGAATACTATCATAATGATTCAATAATAAGTTCAGATCTGAGATCATGGCACTCGGGCCCTAGTGACAAGCATTAAGCACAACAAGTTGCAACAAAGTCAAATAGCACTAATAGAGATACTAGACACTATGCCCTAACAATCTTATTCAATTACATGGTAGAACTCATCCTATCCCTACCATCCCCATAGCCTATTGCGGGGGATTAATCACTCATGGATGGTTGATGGAGAGGCGTTGGTGATGATGATGGCGATGATCCTCCCCAAATTCCCGTCCCGGCAGGGTGCCAAAAAGGAGTTTCTGGTTCCGAATCTTGGTGTCTGGTGGTGGGGGTGCATCGGAACTCTTTTTGGAAAAACGATGACCCCCCTTGGTTTTTAGGTCAAGAGGCTTCTTATAGGTGAAGAGGGAGGCCGAGGGGGTGCCTAGGGTGGCCGCACCCCCTAGGCGCGGCAAGGCCTGGCCCGCGCCTGGTAGGGGTGTGGCCCCCCTAGGCCTCCACTCTGTCTCGTACTCTGGCTGTGTGGATCTTCTGGTGAAATAGGGTTTTTGGCATATTTTACAGGACTTTTCCTGATAGTTGATTTTCTGCACAAAAACTAGACACCAAGGCAATTCTGCTAAAAACTGCGTCAGTCTGTGTTAGTTGTATCCAAATCATACAAGTTTAGAGGAGAAACAATAGCAAAAGTGTTCGGGAAAGTAGATACGTTTTGGACGTATCAATGATGTTTGGACAAATTCAAGGAGTTGATTACAAATGTAAGTCTATTGGATTTACACCAACAATATATGGATATTGGGAACTCACAGCTAGAATTCTCAATTTGATGGTTATCAAACAATTTTGGAAAGTCCTAGATTATTGAGAGGATTTTCATCTGAGTAGGGAGCATATAAGCTTGTATTAACCTTAATATATAAGAGACATATTTTGTGTGTAAGCTTAATGACTTGGCTAAGACTCAATATGTAGGCGACGTATTTTGAGCGGGAGCTAGTCCCTGGATCTCATATATGGATGCCATATTTGAGTGGGAGCGTGTTATCGTTCTGAAATATGTGGATGGCATATATGAATGAAGTGATTGGTATTAATGATATTTAAGCTAGTAAATGTGGATGAAGTTGAAGAAATTATTAAACAATGGAATCTATTAAGATAGATTGGTAAGTTTAATAAACATTATTGTCGAATGCTTCCTAGACTTGATTCTGAAGATGTTCAGAATATCCTAGGTAAGATTGTGAAGGAGTTAAAAATGGAACAAGATAAGAAGGTGGTTCTTGTTTGAAGCATTGAGTTGGTCTCGGTGTTACACCTATGGTTAAAAGAAAGAAAGAGATGCACTGCATCTCCTATGCCTCAGTCATAGGTTCTTCCATGGAACCACATTGTATACTCGACATAATATGACCCAAAGAATTTGGTTGAAAGAACATGTCTTGAAGTGATTCCGGAGTTAATCACTGAAAAAGAGTTAAAATTCATTTTTTAATGGCAAGAAGCAAAGTTAGGCACATAGTTGCATGTTATGCACTAGGATCTACATAAATATAAAAGTATGTTTTAGCTAAAGAAGTTCGACTTCTCTAAGTTTTTTTCCATAGTTTACATGAAAACAGTGAAGGTTAAATTAACTCAATGACCATCATTGTAAATAGTAGAAACAAAGTCTCACACACCAAAACGAATACTTCAACCCATTATGAGATAATTGAGGGAATGCCAAAATTAGGAGGACATTAATGATTTGTAGAAGACATATTGATGTGGTAAAATAGAATAGGGACATGACGTTTCTCATGAGCAGCATGATCAATAAACACATATGGTGATATGGTTTATGATTAGTAAATGCAAGCTAGATTATTTGTACTCTAGTGCAAGTGGGATACTGAGGGGAATATGCCCTAGAGGAAAATAATAAAAGGTTTCTTATTGTCATATCCAAATAAGTTTGTAATAGTTTCATGTTGTGCTATAACTATATCAAGTGGAAACATTGATACAGGTGTTATATGAAATATAAGTCCCTAGTAACCTCTATTACTAGTTCGTTGGGTAACATGATGATCAAGGTTTCCTGATCATGAAGTGATAGTACTGGTTGATAACAAGATCGTATCATTGGTGAATGATGTGATGGACATTCCTCAAAGATTGCGAAACGATCAAGTCACGAAGTTCATCATTGCAATAGTCAGAAATGAAGTCTCCTTCTCCTTAGACCATGAGACCATATCAAATCACTGTCGCCCGAGGTTACTTCAATGGCATCAAACGTCACTCAGTGAAATGGTGATTATAACGGTGTCGTTGGGTATCCAGAGGAACACGCTGAAGAGATTACGTCAAGAGCAGGATTTGTTCACCCAGTGACGGGTAAGATACATTTAGGCCGACTTGGTGAGATTACATCCATATAAGTTGCAACATGTGACTAGGTCATGGGGATGTAATATCACGGTAACAAATAAATAGTACTTGTCGGTAACGAGATTGAACAAGGTATGGAGATACCTTAACAATCGAATCTCGGACAAGTAGTATCAAAGAAACAAAGGGAATTGGACTCGATGTTTCTGGTTCAAATGACGTCATAAATCTAGAATGTGCAGGGGTCATCATGGGCATACCGGTCCCGTTGTTGATCATTGAGAGAGATCATGTCTGTACCATTCCCAAGCAATGAGGAGATCCACTTAAGGGTGCGATGATCTTGAGTTTTTACGTAATTTGGAATCATAGTAGAGAAAGAGATAGTCGGACTTGTTCCGTGGAGAGAGATCCGAAGTTGTTCGGAGAAAGAAAGGAAACTGGAAAAGTTCTGTGAGGGGACCAAAATTGTTCCGGGAAGTTCCGAAGTTGTTCGGAGGGTATGGAAGAGGAACCGAAAGGTGTTTCAGGTCGAATCGGATTTGTTGATATGTATTTACATATTAATTAATTTAATTAATATTAAATATAATATTCCACTAATGGGCCGACTTCCCAAGGGAAAAAGGCCCACGGGGGAATCTAGAAAGGGAGAACAGCCCATGCGCATAGGGTTTGGCGCCTAGAGCTACCCCCTCCCTAGCCGGTGGCTAGGGTTAGGGTTTGGGGCACCCTAGGGATGCCCCCTTGTCCGTCGCCCCTTCCCCCCTTTGGGCCGCCGCCAGGTTGCCTTGGTGGAGGAGTAAGGGTTTCCCCTTCCCCTATATAAAGAGTCCCCTGTCCCCTTTGGAGGACACACCAATACGACAGATCCCATGAGTTGGGAGCTCTCGTCCTCCTCCTCTCCAATCTATCTCTCCCTCTAGTTGTCTCCACGCGTTGGCATGGCCTAGGGCTGTTCGCGTAAGAGAATACGCATCCGCAGCACGCCATTACGCTGCGAGGATTCCAGAGCCGGAGATCTACTTCTGCACTCCAGTAGGGTTCAAGGATCCAGAGGTCTTGTCGTACACCCTATGCGTATAAAGCTACGAGGTGAAAAACTTGGGGCACTTGGATGTCGTTAGCCGGACTACTGTATGGTGATGGAGCAACGGGTGACCTGCGAGGAGCATCATGACCTTGAGGTCGGCTACGAGCACGACTACATCAACCACGTTCCCCTCGGAATGTTAACCGCTTTCGGACTACAAGGGTATGTATCTGAAACCTTCGGTCGTTACTGCATTACTCGTAGATAGATCTTGGGAAAAGGGGTTCCCGCATAGTAATTTTTTTGATTTTCTGCATCGCACCCCAACAGTAGGACTCAGGCTACACATCTGATAAGAACAAATGCTCTAGTTGGTGAAACTTTCCCCTTATTCCTTTCCATCTCAATGATGACTATCAACAGTGCATTTCACTATTAAGACTGAGTGCACTAAACCAAACTAATCCCCTTTATTACTTTTTTCCATTCTTTTGTTTTTAAAGGGATTAGGATCAAGAAGAAGCTCAATATTGTTAGAAGTTCAATACTATAGATAGGAAATTAGTATAGGACTTTATATTTTCTTTATCATTTTATTGTAAAGAACAATGTAACCTTGTATTATCTAATAAATAAATTCTTTAATATTTATTGGATTTTTTATTTTAGTTTGCTCCATTTGTAATATTCAATAATTGGTATAAGGTATTCTTTGAAAATACAATTACTTGTATAATTAAATATAATTCATGTTATAATCTTCTTTTATTGCACTAGTAGTTTGTACCATGTAATAATTGTTGTAAATCTTTCATATTTGTAAAGTTTTATTCTTGTATATTATTTCTTTATTGTAATATTATATTTGCATGTAAATCTTTGTAAAAACAATGTAGTACTACTATAAAATTAAATTCCTTCCTTTTGTGATTTAAATATACTAAATATTTATATCTTATTTGTAAATAAGAATTTAATTTCAATTTGTTATTTTGATTCATTTATTCATATGTAATTCAATTTAAAATTTCTTTTGAATTCAAATATATTATTTGAATCTTCAAATTTTAATTGCTTCCACCCTAATGCAAAGAATTCAACCAAGATCATGTTGAAATCTCGAGCACTAGCCATGACATTTCCATCATAAAAATAGAGATCTCTGATACGTTGGAAACGTAATTATAATTTTTGATGCTCCATGCTTGTTTAGTATATACTTTGCTTTACTTGTCCACACTTTGAGGTCCTTTTTACATGTTTTCTGGTACTAACCTATTAACAAGTTGCAATAGTGTCAGATGCCTGTTTTCCGTTGTTTTTGGTTTCAGAAAAGTTAGTAAAGAAATATTCTCGGAATTGGACGGGACAAAGGACAAAGTCAATTACTTTTCGTGGGGAAAAAGAAGTCCAGAGGGGAGCCGGAGGGGCCAGCCAGGGGGGCCAGACCCACCCTAGGCGCGGGTGGGCCCAGCCCCACGCCTGGCTAGGGTTTGGTGACCCTGGCCGCCTCCTTGTCCTCCCCCTTCACCTATAAGAACCCCTGATGCAGAAACCCTGGGTATCCGATCAAATATCCAGGAAATTGTCTGTAGCCGCCACCATTGTCCCTAGATCGGGGGGATCTGACTTCCTGGCACCCTGCCGGAGGGGAGATCATCCCGGAGGCCTTCTCTCCGGTATGATGCATGAGTAGTTCCACCTTGGACTATGGGTCCATGTAGTAGCTAGATGGTTGTATCTCTTCCTTTGTGCTTTCATGTATAGATCTTGTGAGCTCCGTTCATGATCAAGATCTAATCTATTTGTAATCATGCATGTTGTGTTTGCGGGGATCCGATGGATATTGAGATTATTATGTTGGTTTGATTAACGATTTTGTCTTTATGATTCTATTATGTCTATGTTGTTTGTGATCTTGCATGCTCTCCGTTGTTAGTAGCTATCTTGGCCAAGTAGTTGCTAGTGACTCTAAGAGGGGGTATTTATGCTCGATAGTGGGTTCACGCCTCTAGTTTCCAAGGGAAGTGACAGAAATCTCTTCGGTTGTAGATGTGTTGTTGCCACTAGGGAGAAATTAACGGTCTCTTGTTCATGGAATGTGGACTATTTACCTTACACACATTTCTTAAAGCAGTTGTCTGTTGCTTGCAACTTAATACTAGAGGGGGTTTAGATGATAACCTAAAGGTGGACTTCTAGTCATAGATGCAGCTGGATGAAGGGTCTATGTATATTGTTGTATTGCCCAATCGAATCTCGTAGGATCTTTCTGACTAGTAATTGCATTGTTATGCCTTGCTCGGTTCCTGTCAGTTGCCCTGCTGTAATTTGTTTACCTTTCATGCCATGTTGTTTATCTAAGGAGAGCACCTCTAGTGAACTATGGACCCTGGTCCAATATTTACCATTGATACATCCTCCACTGTTACTTGTTTACTTGCTGCAAACCATTGCCTTCCACACCATACGTTTAATCCTTTGTTACAGCAAACCGGTGAGCTTGACAACCTCACTGATTCGTTGGGGCAAAGTCTTGAGTTTGTGTTGTGCAAGTCTCCGCGTTGCTTGCAACACCTGTGTGACGTTTCTTCCTCCTACTGGTTCGATAACCTCGGTTTCTTACTGAGGGAAACTTGCTACTTTGCTGCTTCATACCTTGCTCTTGGGGTTTCCAACGAAGCGTCCCACGACAAGTGTTGGGCGCCATCAAGCTCTTTCTGGCGCCGTTGCCGGGGAGGCTAAGGACGTCTTCACTAGGGGAGTCCTTCACTTCCTTTCTCTTTACTTTGTTTTTAGTTTGCTTTGTTTCTTTTGCTTGGTTTTGTTTGCCTCTTTTCAAAAAATCCAAAAAAATAGTCTACTTTGGTTGGTTGCTTTATTCAAAAACACAAAAAAATTAGTTCCTGCTCTAGCTGTTGCTGCTATTTTTGGCTTGCCCACCTTTGCAAAATGAACTCTGCTGAGAACACCAAGTTGTGTGACTTCACTAGCACCAACAACAATGATTTCCTTAGCACTCCTATTTCTCCACCTGCTCCTGATGCTACCTTTTATGAAATTAAGCCTGCTTTGTTGAATCTTGTGATGAGAGAGCAATTTTCTGGTGTTGGTTCTGATGATCTTGTTCCCATCTCAATAGCTTTGTTGAAGTTTGTGAGATGAAAAAGTATAAGGATGTAGATGGAGATATTATTAAGCTCACTTTTTCCTTTCTCCTTGAGAGGAAAATCTAAATAATGGTTGCTTTGTTTGCCTAAAAATAGTATTGATTCTTGGACTAAGTGCAAAGATGCTTTTATTGGAAAGTACTATCCTCCTGCTAAGATTATATCTATGAGAAGTGATATTATGAAATTTAAACAACTTGATAGTGAACATGTTGCTCAAGCTTGGGAAAGAATGAAGTCTTTGGTTAAAAATTACCCTACTCATGGACTCACTGCTTGGATGATTATCCAGACTTTTTATGCAGGTTTGAACTTCTCAAGAAATTTGTTTGATTCAGCTGCTAGAGGTACCTTTATGGTCCTCACTTTGGGTGCTGCAACAAGGATCCTTGATAATATGATGGTTAACTACTCTGAATGGCATGTTGAGAGAGCTCCACATGGTAAGAAGGTAAATTATGTTGAGGAAACTTCCTCTTTAAGTGAAAATATTGATGTTATTATGGCTATGCTTGTTAATGGGAAAGCTCCTCTAGATCCTAATAGTGTTCCCTTAGCCTCTTTGGTTTCTCAAGAAGATCAAGTTGATGTGAACTTCATTAGAAACAACAATTTCAACAATAATGCCTATAGGAATCATTTTGGTAGTAACAACAATTATAGGCCTTATCCTCCTAATAATGGAAATTCCTATGGAAGCTCTTACAATAATGCTAGAAGTGCCCCCTCTGAACTTGAAGTCATGCTCAAAGAATTTATTAGCAAGCAAACCACTTTCAATAAGACTATAGAGGAAAAGCTTTTAACTGTTGAGAAAAATATATCCTCTTTGTCTAAAGCTCAGTCTTCCTTGATTAATAAAATGGCTGCTAAACCTAAAACCATGGAAGACACCTTTGTTGCTGATCATGCCATACAAGTTACTATTGATGAAAATGTTAGGCTGTTAGCTCAACTTCATGCTAGGTGGGAAAAGGAAGCTGAAATTGATAGAAACAATAGTGTGTGCACCATCACCACTAAACCACAAGTAGTCCCTATTCCTACTCCTACTATGCCTAAGCCTATTGAGCCTACTACTAGTGATGCCAAGTTTGACTTTGACATTGATGGTTGTAATATTTTTGAAGTGATTATGTTCTTGCAAAAGCTTGCTAGAAGTCCTGATGCTAGTGATATGCATGTTGCTTTTACCAAACACATTACAGATGCTCTTGTTATGATTAAGGAAGAGAAGCTAAAACACAAAGCTTCTATTCCTAGGAAAATAGAAGATAGTTGGGAACCCATTATTAATATGCAAGTGAAAGACTTTGATCTCAAAGCTTCATGTGATCTTGGTTCTAGTGTCTCTATTATGCCTAGGGAGATTTATGAAATGCTTGATTTGCCACCTTTGGAAGATTGTTATTTGGATGTCCCACTCAATGGTAATGCTAAGAAGAAACTCATGGGGAGTATTAATGATGTTATCATCATGGTTAACAATGATTATGTCCCTGTTGATTTCTATGTTTTGGATGTTGAATACAATGCTTCTTGTCCCATTACTTTGGGAAGACCTTTTCTTAGAATAGTTGGTGCCATCATTGATATGAAAGAAGGCACCATTAAATATCATTTTCCATTCAAGAAAGGTATTGAATACTTCCCAATGATAAGAGAGAAGTTGCTCTTTGATCCCCATTTGAAAGCAAGGTTTGATGTTAGTGCTTCCTCATTTGAAAATACTTGATTCTTCTTGCTTCTTGTGCCTAACTTAAAGGCGTTAAAGAAAAGTACTTGTTGGGAGATAATACAAGAGTTTTCTTGAGTCTTGGAAGTTATTACTTCAGTAATTACCTCTCCTTATCCTTTTTTTTTCTTTTTGTGCCAAGAATTACCTCTAATGAGAGGGAAGTAAGATTTCGGGAGTTGCTGTCCCGAAACAGATTTCTGTCCTCCACCAAAAAAATTCGTGAGGAGGCTCTGTAACTCGGATTGAGCTCAAAATTTATGAATAAATCCCCTAGTATGTTATCTAACTTTATTTAGTTTAACACTTTTTGATTTGATCAACATAAGATGTTCGAAAAAATCGCTTTCTACCTGCTGGTCTGTTTTGATAGATTTCTGCCATTATTTGCAGTTGCTTCTTATTGATTCCTTTTTGAGTTCTCTTTAGGTGAATTGAGATTTTTGAATGAGTTAATACAGTATCTTGTGTTTTTAGTGAAAATCCTTGCTGTTCCAAAGCTTTGCCAGGGGTCTAATATCTTTTGAATACACTAATGTTGCTAATAAAGATTGTGTGAAGTTCTGTATGAAGGAAAAATTTCAGGTGTAGAGAGAGGATGATGCAATGAGATGAAGAATGGACAAAATCTCAAGCTTGGGGATGCCACCATGGTGTCACCCCAAGAAATATCCAAGAGGTACAAGCTTCAAAGCTTGGGGATGCCTTGGGCATCCCCTTCTTCATCAATAAAAAGCTCAGGTCTGTCTAGACACTTTATTTTTATTGTTTCATGCACAGTTGTGTTGTTCTTGGAGCGTCTTAGTTTTCGTTTGCTTTGCTTAGTTTGTTTAGTTTGGTTGGGTAGTTTGGACCCCCGTTCTCGCTGTGTTGTTTTGCAAATAAGTTTGCTTGGTTTTGGAAAGGAGTAGTAAGTTCTTGCTTGAAGTGCGAGAGGAGCTTGCATTGACTGTGACTTAGACTTTAGAATGACATGCTAGGTGTTGTTTTAGCATTATGCTTAGTGATTATTGTTGTAGCATGTCTTGTTCCAAACAATTGGGATTGCTTAGTGTGCCTTGAAAAAATTATGCGTTGTTTTAGCATGCAAAAGCATAGTATTGTGGTATTCTCCTTTGATGCTTTGCTTGGGTTGACTTGGCACATGCTCACACCATGTTATGACTCTCACAAGTCACCATTAGCCTCTATGATCATTTAGTCCTTGACTTGTAGTACCACTCTTTGCTTTGATTAGTATGCTATGTTGCTCTGCATGATTATGGCCATTATGCTCTCTTAGTTGGTTGCTCCCAGTCTTTTGCTAGCCTCCACTTGTATGAGTAAGTTCTACTCATGCTTCCAACTCCCAAGAAACCAAGTTATTCCAAAGTGTCCACTATAAACTCATATGCATGGTGTGTTACACCATTCCAAGTATATTCTTGTTTTCAACTATCTTCCAATTAAAAACTATTTTGTTAAGTGAAAACTTAGTGATTAAAGCCCTCACGAACTTGATGCCACACTTTATTATTTGCCCCTAATAAACTTGATCCATTGTGACAACTTTGTTGTATATGCTTGCACTTATAAGTTGGAATTAGCAGAACCGTGCTGTCACGGGGAACATTTTCAACATTGCACTTGTACCTTGTTGTACTCAGTTGATATCATATTCTTTTGTCTATGGATGTCACCGGTGTAAAATAAAGAGGGAACTTGTAAGTCCATTGAGTTTGTATCCTGTGTTAGAGAAACGCCTGGGCCTCTAGCCTAAGCCATGCCTAATCATGGTGGAAACTTGCAGCATCACCATAATGAGCTATCTATGAAGCATCCTCAATAAAAAGCTATGCATATGGTAAATAAAAAGATTGCTGAGATGCTTATTGTCTGCTTGCCTTGTCATTTTGGTTATGGGAAAGCTCCTGTACCATGTGCAAGGGGTACCCCGTTGGCGGTTCCCAATGATATGCGAATACTTATAGTGACAAGAACTTACCTGGACCCAAAGTTGAGTATGCATGAGGTGTGGCCCTCGTATTCAAGGGACTTGAGATTGCCAACTTATACTTCGTTAAGCATATACTCCAGCTTTGCCACTTTAACCTTAACCACTTCAAGAAGCTTATGATAGGGGCAATGAGGGCTCAAAGCTAACAAGTACCATAATTTTTGGAAGCTCCTTTTGAAACTTGTAATCCATGCTTCCTTTACAAAAAAAGGCCTTTCTTCCACCACTATTGAGTCTCCACCTTATACCTTTAGGCACCATTAAGAGATCATAGTTGTCATTCTGTGTGCAGTGTTCCAAAGCTTATTAATTGATGCATATTGTGTTATTACTTGTTCTTGTGCTATTTGTTTCTAGTCACCCTTGTGAACTTTGCAGGTGTCCTATGCATCTATTTGCTACTCTATGTGGGACAAGCTGATTGCCACTATGCTATGTTTTATTCATGTGAAACAAACAAACAAACGTTTTTCAATGCATATTATTCATGATCTTTGTTTGTAGATTGCATGTTGCATGCATAGTTACTATGTCATATTGTTAGATATCCATCTTTCTTGCACATGTTTAGAGTTCTTTGATCCCAGCTTTCAATGCTTGAAAATGGTTGGATCTTTATTGTGAGGGTGCATGTCACCTCAAAAACTATTCTTTTTATCACTTACCTACTCGAGGATGAGCAGGAGTTAAGCTTGGGGATGCTTATATGTTGGAAACATATCTATAATTTTTTATGCTCCATGCTTGTTTAGTATATACTTTGCTTTACTTGTCCACACTTTGAGGTGCTTTTTACATGTTTTCTGGTACTAACCTATTAACAAGTTGCAACAGTGCCAGATGCCTGTTTTCTGCTGTTTTTGGTTTCAGAAAAGTTAGTAAAGAAATATTCTCGGAATTGGACGGGACAAAGGAAAAAGTCAATTACTTTCTGTGGGGAACAAGAAGTCCAGAGGGGAGCCGGAGGGGCCAGACCCACCCCAGGCGCGGGTGGGCCTAGCCCCGTGCATGGCTAGGGTTTGGTGACCCTGGCCGCCTCCTCGGCCTCCCCCTTTGCCTATAAGAAGCCCCCGATGCAGAAACCCTGGGTACCCGATCAAATATCCAGGAAACCGTTTGTAGCCGCCGCCACCATCGTCCCTAGATCGAGGGGATCTAAAGTTCTTCCCGGCACCCTGCCGGAGGGGATATCATCCCGGAGGCCTTCTCTCCGGCATGATGCGTGAGTAGTTCCACCTTGTACTATGGGTCCATGTAGTAGCTAGATGGTTGTATCTCCTCCTTTGTGCTTTCATGTATAGATCTTGTGAGCTCCGTTCATGATCAAGATCTAATCTATTTGCAACCATGCATGTTATGTTTGCGGGGATCCGATGGATATTGAGATTATTATGTTGGTTTGATTAATGGTTTTGTCTTTATGATCTATCATGTCTGTGTTGTTTGTGATCTTGCATGCTCTCCGTTGTTAGTAGCTATCTTGGCCAAGTAGTTGCTAGTGACTCCAAGAGGGGGTATTTATGCTCGATAGTGGGTTCATGCCTCTAGTTTCCAAGGGAAGTGACATAAATCTCTTCGGATGTAGATGTGCTGTTTCCACTAGGGAGAAAACAACGCTCTCTTGTTCATGGAACATGTGGACTGTTTACCTTACACACTATGCTTAAAGTAGTTGTCTGTTGCTTGCAACTTATTACTGGAGGGGGTTCAGATGATAACCTAAAGGTGGACTTCTAGTCATAGGTGCAGTTGGATGGTGGTCTATGTCTATTGTTGTATTGCCCAATCGAATCTCATAGGATCTTTCTGACTAGTAATTGCATTGTTATGCCTTGCTCAGTTCCTGTCAATTGCCCTGCTGTAATTTGTTTACCCTTCATGCCATGTTATTTATCTAAGGAGAGTACCTCTAGTGAACTATGGACCCCGGTACAATCTTTACCATTGATACATCCTCCACTGTTACTTGTTTACTTGCTGCAAACCATTGCCTTCCACGCCATACGTTTAATACTTTGTTACAGCAAACTGGTGAGCTTGACAACCTCACTGATTCGTTGGGACAAAGTCTTGAGTTTGTGTTGTGCAAGTCTCCGCGTTGCTTGCAACACCTGTGTGACGTTTCCTTCCTCCTACTGGTTCGATAACCTCGGTTGTTTACTAAGGTAAACTTATGTTGGATATATGCCCTAGAGGCAATAATAAATGTAGTTATTATTATATCTTTGTGTTTATGATAAATGTTTACATTCATGCTATAATAGTATTAACAAGGAAACATTAATACTTGTGTGATTTGTAAACTTAAATTGAAGTCCCTAGTAAAGCCTCTTTATAATACTAGCTTGTTGGTTAATAAATGATTGTGGTTTCCCTGTCATGAACATTGAGATGTTATTAACAACAAGATCATATCGTTAGGAGAATGATATGGTGGACATACTCCTATAGATAAGCGTAGCATATAGATCAAGTCATTTTAATAGTTCAATTGCTATATGCTTTCTGATACATAGTAACCTAATTCCTTCGACCATGAGATCATGCATATCACCTTTACCGGATGGATGCTTTGATGACATCAAACACCACACCGTAACTAGGTGGCTATAAAGGTGGCATTGAGTGTTCGGAAAGTATTGGTTGAGACACATGGATCAAGAGTGGGATTTGTCCATCCATATGACAGATAGATATGCTCTGGGCCCTCTCGGTGTAATGTCATCCAATTAGCTTGCAAGCATGTGACTGGCTCACAAGGGATCACATATCACGGGAACGAGAAAAGAGTACTTATCGGTAATGAGGTTGAACTAGGTATGCAGAGATACCGACGATCATAACCTCGGATAAGTAAACTATCGTGAGACAAAGGGAAATTGGTATCGTATGTAAGTGGTTCATTCGATCGCAAAGTAATCGTAGAAATATGTGGGAGCCATATGAATTTCCAGATTCCTCTATTGGTTATTGTTCGGAGAAGTGTCTCGATCATGTCCGCATAATTCACGAACTGTAGGGAGACACACTTAAGGATTCGACGTTGTTTGAGTAGTTATGGAATGATGAGAAAGAGACCGAATGTTGTTCGGAGTCCTGTTTCGGAGTTGGGGAATGGTTCCGATGTTTTTCTAGAAGGTTCGGAATGTCCGGCACTCCGGAGGGGAAGGGTACATGAATGTGTTATATCAATTTGGTATGATTGCATCATGTACTAGGTGTCATCGCTGAACAAAATAAAGGGTTTAATCAAATCCTAGTTTGAAAAAGTCAAACGGCAATTTGAAAGTCAAACGGCTATTTTTTGGGAAGTGGAGAGGGAGGTGGAAACCGAGTTGGGGAGGAGTTCCTCCCCTCCACCGCCGGCCCACCTCCAAGCCGAGTTGGGGAGGGACTCCCCTCCCCTTGGTCGGCCCCTCCACCTATAAAAGGAGGGGCAGGGCTCCCCTCCTAGACACCCAACACCTCCACCTCTAAACCCTAGTCGCCGGCGCCGCCACCTCCACTGCCGCCGCCACCTGTAACACCCTCAGAATCGACCCTATGCAAGTTTCAGCGCTTCCCGCCAAAACCCGCATACAAACGATTCAAAGGTGCCCACCAGGCACTTTCGTGCGGGTGGAAAACGAAGTAATAACATTACACAACAGTCCTCGATGGGACCCACAGAACAGATATATATATAACAGCGACTCCATGAGTCAAGAATACAGATATAATATACAAAGATCCAAATCACCTTGAAATGATAGAGCGTCCGGCTACGGACAAGATGAAAATTGAGCTAAGAGCCCTGAAGAATAACCAATGGCGTCCATAACCCTGCCCAGGCCAAGCCGGAAGGGTAACCCTGCTAACGGCGTCGATCTCAAACCTGCTTAAACAAAAGGGGTGCCGACAAAGGGCAAAGGAAAAAGAGGAGCGTCAGTACTGAGGCCAGTACACGGCGAGACTAGAGTTCGGCGGTCCTCGCCTACATAGGTATGGTGGACTGAAGCGGCAGCGGCAGCATGCACTAAACAACCTATAGAGACTCGATACAACTGGCGGTTATCAGATAGGGGTAAGAAAGACCTATTCGGAACCAACCTGATGCCTCCATCAAACAAACCCATCCTGGTGTTTCCCCCTCGAGACCAAACGAGGAAGTCAACCGAGGAACTCACACAGTTGGCAGTTTTATTTATTCGGTTATCGTTGCAGCAATTACTAGTCAAGTATAGATAATCATACTGATAAAATAAACAGTGGGCCTTTTTAGTTAACCATTCCGTTGTAGTTGCGACACTTACTAGTCAGATACAAATAACATGAGATAACCCAAAACCCAGCAGTTGTTGGTACTTTTATTTAGCCATTCCGTTGTAGTTGCAATACTTACTAGTGAGATACATTGGTCGCAAGCGACGACCCAAACAAGCAATTGTTGGCAGTTTTATTGAGCCATTCCATTATAGTGAAGCTGATTACTAGTCATTATAAAGTCAAATTTATAGCACTACTTTAGTTATAGTTGTCTATGATCGAGATACTGTGCTCCAAGTCGTCCATAACCGCGGACACGGCTTTCAGAAAGTTTTAACCCGGCCGGGGTGCACAAATAGCAACACACACTCGATCAACCTCGGAAAAACCAAATCAAAACCCAACGAGGCTTTCACGACAAAGCAATCACAGGATTCAGAAATATTTCAGGGGGCCACCCCTTGGAGTACACCCGCAACGAAGTAAACTAGCTCCGAGACGGACCCAAGGTTTGTGGGGCCGGCTGTAAACGACTGGGAACCCGAAAACTCGGGGTGTCGATACCGCGAAAAAGGGTCACAATTCCTAAACAGTACAGTGTGCTCCTCGCACAATCGTAAATAAAGCAGTAAAGCATGGCATAAGTACAGGATCATAAATAAAACCTCAAACTAGTTTGTGGCCCCAAGAAATAAGACTGAATCACGCTCTGGCTAAGGGGGGTCCCATAAGCCTCCCGGATGTGGATTACGCGAATATTCAAGGAACAGGTATCAAGTACTCGGGGTCCTACGGGACACAAGTGGGCGGTCGGAAACCAAATATTATCTATCACCCACCGATGCCTCTGCTTACTTACTTCAATTTTAGTTGTTAAACAGGAAGTAAAGTGAACGATAAGTAAAACCATGATCATCTCCAACAATTAACTTGCGGCAATTCCCCAACAACTGTGGCAATTGACGACACGCAACAGCACTTGAGCAAGCGACTACAACGCGCAAGTCCAACTATCTACCAAACAACAGGTAATAGGATGTGTCCAAGGCAATATAAGGCTGCGAGGGATATCACGGGTACGAAAACTAGAGCATCGCAACACAGATAGCAATAGATCAACAGGAGGGAATAAATACTATAAAAGTAAGATAGGTAGAAAGGGGGAGATGCTCGCCTGAAAACATTGTCGAAGGTTCATCCGAAGATCGGGGCGAAGCTCACATCAACTCAACGGCCTTATCCGCGAAGAAGCAAAACACTAGAATAAACACCGGATGCAATATTTAATACTACGGCAAAAGATCGGGCATGATGCATGCATGATGTATGACATGGCGAGGGTGCAATGCAATTAGGTCATATTAAGCGGAACCGGGGGTCCCGACAATTAAATAGGTGGTGCATGTTATTTAGATACCCCGCAACTTAAATGTTGTTTAACAAGGCAGAATATATCACCGGTTCGCTACACAAGTTTAAATGAGGCCAATATAAGGCTAGACTTGCCCGCATATGGGCCCCATATTTAATTATAAGGTGAATCGGCATAAGGCCCCCAAACCACACAAATATGCATGCATGCATGAACAATTTAATATGCGACAGGTTGCATTATATTATCAAAATAGGGTTTTCGGGAAGGGGTTCACACATTGAGGGGTCTCGACGGTCTTGGGGTTCCGGGGTTCAGGGTTGGTCTCAGGGTTTAGGGTTCGGCGGGATCGATCGCGGAGCAGAGACGTTCTCGGACAACGGAGTAGATCTTGGCGTTCCGGGAAGAAGGTCTTGCGGTTTCCGTGTCTGCGGTTCCATGAAGGCGTGCTTGTCATCCGTGATGGCGAACTCGATGTCCCGAGAAGATCTTGGCGTTCCGTGTAGATGACCTCGACGTTCGGGATCTTGACGAGCTTGGCGTCCTTGTAGAAGATCTTGTCGATGATTCTTCTAGCGATTTTCGGGTTCGTCTTCTCTCATCAGTCATGGGGCGCCCTTGGTCGGTTCTTCAGAGGACACCGTGATTCTTCAGGCCGAGACATGGGGTTCCTTGCCGTGATAGGGCGCTGATTGAACCATACCAAGGTGCTTGAGACATAGAGACAAAGAGCAAAGCATGCGGCCCACGCGGGGTTGCAGGGGCGGCGACCGACGCCGTACGGCCAGAAGCAGCCCCGCGGCGCGGAGGACAGGTCCGTCGGGCACAAAGGCGGCAGGGCGCGAGCATAGGGGAAGGTTCCGGAGGACGACGCGCGGGCCGAGCAGGGACGCGGCCAGGGAGAAAGCCGGATGGAGGCCGCGATGTCGCCGGCGCGGCTTGCGGCCGGAAGGGCGGCGGCAGATGCGCTCGAGCGGTCGTGCTACGGAGACGGGGAAGCGGGGAGGGGAGAGGTCGTCCGGGCGGCACTGCCAGGGGCTCTGGGCGGGGTCGACCTGACGCGGTGGAGGTGGGCACTGGAGGCGGCGACGGGGAAGCCCTCTGGCGCCGACGCTGCTTGATGGGGAGGTGGGGGAGCGAGCGAGGGATGGCTGAGGAGCCCGTCGGGGAGGCGGCGGCTCCGAGGGGAAGGGCGGGCTCGGGCTGCTCGCGTGGGTATCACGCGGACGCGGAGGAGGAGGCGAGGGCCGCCGGCGACCAGGGGGAGAGCGCCACGAGGGAGGCGACGGCGAGACGCGGCGCCGGGCTCCGGCGACGGAGGCCACGAGGAGGAGCGGGACGGAGGGAAGGAGCATGGCGGAGGGGGGGTCGCTGGCGGGAGGTTGGGGAGAGGCCGGGCCAGCGTCGGCCGATGCGGCTCGGGAGAGAGAGAGAAACGTGAGAGAGAGACGCGGGGAGGGAGAGAGGAGCGGGGTGGCCGAGCGTGGGGCCAGGCGGGTGGTGTGTGACTGGGGTGGGGCCAGGAGCGCGGTTGGGGAGGGAGTGGGACAGGCGGGGTAGAGGGGCTCAGGTGGCGGGGTGGGTCCGCAGGTGGGGGTGGCGACTGGGATGGGGAGAGGGAGTGGGGAGGTGGAGGTTGGTGATTGGGTGGGGAGAGAGCCAGGCTGAGGTGGCGAGAGGGGATTGGAGGGGGTGAGGTGGCTGGAGGGGTGGGTAGAATAGGTTTTGGTAGCTTAGGTATTTTTGGGGGACCGATTGTTTGTACTGGGGGTGGTCGTTCGGGTCGAATCGGCCCGTTCGACTGCCCCCCCCTAAAATAATTAAATATTTTGTTGGTTTAAAACAAAGCTTTTGCAACTCGGTAGCAACAAAACAAAAATAGTCCGGTGACCCGGGTTTTGCGTTTGAACAAAGACGGGCGTTTAGAAAATAAAGACAGGTCTTTCCGCAAATAGTTCTATGCAAGCAAATGCAAGACGATGACTATGCTCAAATGCAATGTGGCATGATGACATGAGCATGCGGTCATGATGATGCAATGCACAAAAACAACGCGATTTTCTAGTAGTGGTTTTGCGGGATGCCACAATTCGACACCACTAACAATGGATCTCGCCCTCGAGATCCGCCTCATGGTACCGGATAGAAGGTCGGTGATCTGAATCTTCTCGCTTCGTGTAGATCCTCGCGACACCACTAACAAGAGGTCGTTGTCCGTGATCGTCGAGAAAACACTCCGGGAACAACAGGTCGAAGGTAGAGGTATCAACAAATAAAGCCACCTCTAGCTTCCGTGGACGGAGTAAAACTGCTGGATCCACTGATTCGATGTACAAGAGCGAATGATAAGAGTAGTCGGATGGTGATCAGTCCATCGCGCACCCAAACCATTACTCTGCACCCGAATAGACGGATTATGCAACCAACTCTCGGAACCAGACTGAAGATCTCGACAAGCGAGGTTCGGAAAAACGGAGTGATGCAGACTCTGCATCAGATCTGGCATAGAGGATGTCGTCGCGTCGGAAAACACCGGAAGGCACAAACAAGGAACAAAGAGAAGTCCACCAGACGAAGGATTCCTCGGATAGCAGGAAGACCAGATGTAGCAACACCGTTACCAAAGGAGAAAGCGAAAACCTAAAGGTACGACGGAAACCCAACCACGAGAATTCCTGGACTCGAAGAAAGAGACAAGAGCGGATTGAAAACACGTTGAGATAAGAGGAGAATAGCAAAGGGTAAGGAGTAAAATCAGACCTAATCAGAACTATCCAACCGATTTCGCAAAATAGTTTTGACACCCTACTTCGGCCGTTAGCTAGGTTATCCTACAGGCTGGACTTGTGGGGTATCGTAACTGCAGAGCTCTGATACCACTCTGTAACACCCTCAGAATCGACCCTATGCAAGTTTCAGCGCTTCCCGCCAAAACCCGCTTAGAAACGATTCAAAGGTGCCCACCAGGCACTTTCGTGCGGGTGGAAAACGAAGTAATAACATTACACAACAGTCCTCGATGGGACCCACAGAACAGATATATATAACAGCGACTCCATGAGTCAAGAATACAGATATAATATACAAAGATCCAAATCACCTTGAAATGATAGAGCGTCCGGCTACGGACAAGATGCAAATTGAGCTAAGAGCCCTGAAGAATAACCAATGGCGTCCATAACCCTGCCCAGGCCAAGCCGGAAGGGTAACCCTACTAACGGCGTCGATCTCAAACCTGCTTAAACAAAAGGGGTGCCGACAAAGGGCAAAGGAAAAAGAGGAGCGTCAGTACTGAGGCCAGTACACGGCGAGACTAGAGTTCGGCGGTCCTCGCCTACATAGGTATGGTGGACTGAAGCGGCAGCGGCAGCATGCACTAAACAACCTATAGAGACTCGATACAACTGGCGGTTATCAGATAGGGGTAAGAAAGACCTATTCGGAACCAACCTGATGCCTCCATCAAACAAACCCATCCTGGTGTTTCCCCCTCGAGACCAAACGAGGAAGTCAACCGAGGAACTCACACAGTTGGCAGTTTTATTTATTCGATTATCGTTGTAGCAATTACTAGTCAAGTATAGATAATCATCCTGATAAAATAAACAGTGGGCCTTTTTAGTTAACCATTTCGTTGTAGTTGCGACACTTACTAGTCAGATACAAATAACATGAGATAACCCAAAACCCAGCAGTTGTTGGTACTTTTATTTAGCCATTCCGATGTAGTTGCAATACTTACTAGTCAGATACATTGGTCGCAAGCGACGACCCAAACAAGCAATTGTTGGCAGTTTTATTGAGCCATTCCATTATAGTGAAGCTGATTACTAGTCATTATAAAGTCAAATTTATAGCACTACTTTAGTTATAGTTGTCTATGATCGAGATACTGTGCTCCAAGTCGTCCATAACCGCGGACACGGCTTTCAGAAAGTTTTAACCCGGCCGGGGTGCACAAATAGCAACACACACTCGATCAACCTCGGAAAAACCAAATCAAAACCCAATGAGGCTTTCACGACAAAGCAATCACAGGATTCAGAAATATTTCAGGGGGCCACCCCTTGGAGTACACCCGCAACGAAGTAAGCTAGCTCCGAGACGGACCCGAGGTTTGTGGGGCCGGCTGTAAACGACTGGGAACCCGAAAACTCGGGGTGTCGATACCGCGAAAACGGGTCACAATTCCTAAACAGTACAGTGTGCTCCTCTCACAATCGTAAATAAAGCAGTAAAGCATGGCATAAGTACAGGATCGTAAATAAAACCTCAAACTAGTTTGTGGCCCCAAGAAATAAGACTGAATCAAGCTCTGGCTAAGGGGGGTCCCATAAGCCTCCCGGATGTGGATAGCGCGAATATTCAAGGAACAGGTATCAAGTACTCGGGGTCCTACGGGACACAAGTGGGCGGTCGGAAACCAAATATTATCTATCACCCACCGATGCCTCTGCTTACTTACTTCAATTTTAGTTGTTAAACAGGAAGTAAAGTGAACGATAAGTAAAACCATGATCATCTCCAACAATTAACTTGCGGCAATTCCCCAACAACTGTGGCAATTGACGACACGCAACAGCACTTGAGCAAGCGACTACAACGCGCAAGTCCAACTATCTACCAAACAACAGGTAATAGGATGTGTCCAAGGCAATATAAGGCTGCGAGGGATATCACGGGTACGAAAACTAGAGCATCGCAACACAGATAGCAATAGATCAACAGGAGGGAATAAATACTATAAAAGTAAGATAGGTAGAAAGGGGGAGATGCTCGCCTGAAAACATTGTCAAAGGTTCATCCGAAGATCGGGGCGAAGCTCACATCAACTCAACGGCCTTATCCGCGAAGAAGCAAAACACTAGAATAAACACCGGATGCAATATTTAATACTACGGCAAAAGATCGGGCATGATGCATGCATGATGTATGACATGGCGAGGGTGCAATGCAATTAGGTCATATTAAGCGGAACCGGGGGTCCCGACAATTAAATAGGTGGTGCATGTTATTTAGATACCCCGCAACTTAAATGTTGTTTAACAAGGCAAAATATATCACCGGTTCGCTACACAAGTTTAAATGAGGCCAATATAAGGCTAGACTTGCCCGCATATGGGCCCCATATTTAATTATAAGGTGAATCGGCATAAGGCCCCCAAACCACACAAATATGCATGCATGCATGAACAATTTAATATGCGACAGGTTGCATTATATTATCAAAATAGGGTTTTCGGGAAGGGGTTCACACATTGAGGGGTCTCGACGGTCTTGGGGTTCCGGGGTTCGGGGTCGGTCTCAGGGTTTAGGGTTCGGCGGGATCGATCGCGGAGCAGAGACGTTCTCGGACAACGGAGTAGATCTTGGCGTTCCGGGAAGAAGGTCTTGCGGTTTCCGTGTCTGCGGTTCCATGAAGGCGTGCTTGTCATCCGTGATGGCGAACTCGATGTCCCGAGAAGATCTTGGCGTTCCGTGTAGATGACCTCGGCGTTCGGGATCTTGACGAGCTTGGCGTCCTTGTAGAAGATCTTGTCGATGATTCTTCTAGCGATTTTCGGGTTCGTCTTCTCTCATCAGTCATGGGGTGCCCTTGGTCAGTTCTTCAGAGGACACCGCGATTCTTCAGGCCGAGACATGGGGTTCCTTGCCGTGATAGGGCGCTGATTGAACCATACCGAGGTGCTTGAGACATAGAGACAAAGAGCAAAGCATGCGGCCCACACGGGGTTGCAGGGGCGGCGACCGACGCCGTACGGCCAGAAGCAGCCCCGCGGCGCGGAGGACAGGTCCGTCGGGCAGACAAAGGCGGCAGGGCACGAGCATAGGGGAAGGTTCCGGAGGACGACGCGCGGGCCGAGCAGGGACACGGCCAGGGAGAAAGCCGGATGGAGGCCGCGATGTCGCCGGCGCGGCTCGCGGCCGGAAGGGCGGCGGCAGATGCGCTCGAGCGGTCATGCTGCGGAGACGGGGAAGCGGGGAGGGGAGAGGTCGTCCGGGCGGCACTGCCAGGGGCTCTGGGCGGGGTCGACCTGACGCGGTGGAGGTGGGCACTGGAGGCGGCGACGGGGAAGCCCTCTGGCGCCGACGCTGCTTGATGGGGAGGTGGGGGAGCGAGCGAGGGATGGCTGAGGAGCCCGTCGGGGAGGCGGTGGCTCCGAGGGGAAGGGCGGGCTCGGGCTGCTCGCGTGGGTATCACGCGGACGCGGAGGAGGAGGCGAGGGCCGCCGGCGACCAGGGGGAGAGCGCCACGAGGGAGGCGACGGCGAGACGCGGCGCCGGGCTCCGGCGACGGAGGCCACGAGGAGGAGCGGGACGGAGGGAAGGAGCATGGCGGAGGGGGGGTCGCTGGCGGGAGGTTGGGGAGAGGCCGGGCCAGCGTCGGCCGATGCGGCTCGGGAGAGAGAGAGAAACGTGAGAGAGACGCGGGGAGGGAGAGAGGAGCGGGGTGGCCGAGCGTGGGCCAGGCGGGTGGTGTGTGACTGGGGTGGGGCCAGGAGCGCGGTTGGGGAGGGAGTGGGACAGGCGGGGTAGAGGGGCTCAGGTGGCGGGGTGGGTCCGCAGGTGGGGGTGGCGACTGGGATGGGGAGAGGGAGTGGGGAGGTGGAGGTTGGTGATTGGGTGGGGAGAGAGCCAGGCTGAGGTGGCGAGAGGGGATTGGAGGGGGTGAGGTGGCTGGAGGGGTGGGTAGAATAGGTTTTGGTAGCTTAGGTATTTTTGGGGGACCGATTGTTTGTACTGGGGGTGGTCGTTCGGGTCGAATCGGCCCGTTCGACTGCCCCCACTAAAATAATTAAATATTTTGTTGGTTTAAAACAAAGCTTTTGCAACTCGATAGCAACAAAACAAAAATATTCCGGTGACCCGGGTTTTGCGTTTGAACAAAGACGGGCGTTTAGAAAATAAAGACAGGTCTTTCCGCAAATAGTTCTATGCAAGCAAATGCAAGACGATGACTATGCTCAAATGCAATGTGGCATGATGACATGAGCATGCGGTCATGATGATGCAATGCACAAAAACAACGCGATTTTCTAGTAGTGGTTTTGCGGGATGCCACACCACCCTAGGGCAAACCGCCGCCGCCGCCTAGCTAACCCTAACTGCCGGCTTGCCCCCTCCTCGGCGTGTCTAAAACCCTAGATCGTCGAGGGATCTCTCATAGTCCACCATACTCGCTCCGGCTTAAGGCGCCCTGCGAGATCTCCCCTCTACTTCCGGTACCACGCCGTTGTGCTGCCGGAATCGCGAGGAGAGTGCTACAACCTCTGCTGCCTGCTGGAACAAGGGAGAGGAAGGTCTTCGTCGAGTACCGAACGTGTGACCGACTGCGGGAGCGCTGCCGGAACGCAGCGCCGGAAGGATCGTCTACGCGATCTTGAGATCGGGAAGAGTACGACTACATCACCCATGAGAATCCGCTCTCGTTAAACACTTTGGAATCTTCGAGGGTGAGTTATTCCATCGACTCGTTGCTACAATCTAGTAGATAGATTTTGGCTTGTTTGTTTGTATGCGGTAGAAATTTTTTGTTTTCCATGCTACGAAACCCTACAGTGGTATCAGAGCCGTGTCTATATGTAGATCTGTTGCACGAGTAGAACATAATGGTCATTGTGGGCGTTGATGCTTTTATTGTCGATTGCTTCTTGTGTACTTTGCATCTTGCGGGATGTTGGGATGAAGCGGACCAGGCTAACCTTACATGACATTGTTCATGAGACTTGCTCCACGCTTGACATGCAACTTGTATTGCATAAGTGGCTTTGCGGGTGCCTGTTTCTCCTAGCATAGTTAAGATCCAATTTACAACGGGTGATTAACAATACTAGTATCAATGTTGTGGTTCATGTTTGTAAGTTAGAACGACACTTATTGAAAGCCCCAAACCACGTAAAACATGCAAAGAAAGTAGAGGCGTCTAACTTTGTTTTGCAGGGGTGTGCAGTGATGTTATATGGCCATGATTGTGATTATATTTGATGTATGCAATGTTCCTTACTGTAAGTTGGCAGCTGACAGGAGCCATATGGTTGTCTTTAATTTTTGTTAAGACCCGCGTGTCTATTCAAAGTAGTTGTAATAGTTGAAGCCGGTGGACGACAACCATGGAGAAGCGTCATTGACCTTGATGCAATACCGGTGATGATGGAGATCATGTTCGTGCTTGAAGATGGAGATCGGAAGCACAAAGAAGAAAGGCCATATCATATCACATATTATGAATTGCATGTGATGTTAATCCTTTATACATCTTGTATTGCTTAGTAGACGACGGTAGCATTATAAGATGATCCCTCATGCACATGAATATCAAATCATAAAGTGTTCACCCTTAGTTAGCACTATTGCTAAAGCTTGTTGTTTCGAAGCACCACGTGATGATCGGGTGTGTTAGATTCCGCAAGTGTATACAACGTGAGCAAGCCAGATTTGCTCATGCGGAAGCTATGGTTTGATCTTGACGAGCCTAGCATGTACAGACATGGTCTCGGAACACGGATCACCGAAAGGTAAAGCATGAATCATATAGTAGATATGATGAACATGTCGATTGTTCGCCATTGAAACTATATCAACTCTCGTGATGATCGGTGTTGATGTGGTGGATTTGGTTCGTGTGATCACTAAAACAATGTGAGGGATATTGTTTTGAGTGGGAGTTCACCTAGATTAATTTAACTATTAATTAGAACTCAATTTGTCATAAACTTAGTCTAAACTATTGCAAATATGTTGTAGATCAATGGCGGCCCCTACCATCAATTTTAATGTGTTCCTAGAGAAAGAAAAGTTGAAAAACAATGGAAGCAACTTCGCGGATTGGTTCCACAATTTGAGGATTGTCCTCACAGCTGGTAATTTGACCTATGTGCTGGATGCACCGCTGGGTGACCCACCTGCAGCTACTGCTACCGATGAAGTAAAGAATGTTTACCTTGCTCGGAAGACTCAGTACTCCACAGTTCAGTGTGCTATCTTGTATGGTTTAGAATCGGAGCTTCAGAAAAGGTTTGAGAATTCAGACCCACATGATATTGTCCGTGATCTCAAATTGATCTTTGAGACTCACGCGGCAATGGAGAGCTATGAGGCTTCTGAAAAGTTCTTTAACTGCAAGATGGAAGAGGGCAGCTCCGTCAGTGAGCATGTGCTTAAGATGTCTGGGCACGCAAACAAACTTAAAAGCTTGGGTATAGTGATTCCTAATGCTTTGGGGATTTATCGTGTCCTCCAATCACTACCACCAAGTTACAAGAACTTTGTGATGAACTACAATATGCAAAACATGAACAAGCAGTTGCCAGAACTCTTTTCCATGTTAAAATCTGCAAAAGTGGAGATCAAGAAAGAGCACCAAGTGTTGATGGTCAATAAGACCACCAAATTCAAGAAAGGCAAGTCTAAGCAAAAGGGACACTTCAAGAAGGGTGGTAAGAAAGTTACCGCGCCGACGAAGAAGACCAGGGCTGGACCTAAGCCTGATACTGAGTGCTTTTACTGCAAGGGAGAAGGTCACTGCAAGCGGAATTGCCCAAATTACTTGGCGGATTTGAAGAATGGCAACATCAAGAAGAAAGGTATATCCGATATACATGTTATTGATGTGTATCTCACTAGTACTCGTAGTAGTGCCTGGGTATTTGATACTGGTTCGGTTGCTCATATTTGTAACTCGAAACAGGTGCTGCAGAATAAACGGAAGCTAGCGAAGAACGAGGTGACGATGTGCATGGGAAACGGATCAAAGGTTGATGTGATCACGGTCGGAACGCTACCCCTTCATCTACCATCGGGATTAGTTTTATACTTAAATAATTGTTATTTGGTGCCTGCGTTACGCATGAACATTATATCGGGATCTTGTTTATTGCGAGACGGTTACTTGTTTAAGTCCGAGAATAATGGTTGTTCGATTTATATGAGTAATATGTTTTATGCACATGCACCTTTGATAGATGGTCTATTCTTATTGAATCTCGATAGTGGAAATACACATATTAATAACATTGAGGCTAAACGTTTGAAATCGAGCGATAACTCGACCTATATGTGGCACTGTCGTCTTGGTCACATTGGAGTGAAGCGTATGAAGAAACTCCATTCTGATGGACTTCTTGAATCACTTGATTTCGAATCACTTGAAAGATGCGAAGCATGTCTGATGGGTAAAATGACTAAGACTCCATTTTCTGGTATGATGGAGCGAGCTACGGACTTATTGGAAATCATACATACCGATGTGTGTGGTCCAATGAGTGTAGCTTCGCGCGGTGGTTATCGTTATGTTCTTACCTTCACAGATGACTTGATTAGATATGGGTATATCTATTTCATGAAACATAAGTCCGAAACTTTCGAGAAGTTTAAGGAATTTCAAAGTGAGGTAGAGAATCAACGTAACAAGAAGATTAAATTTCTACGTTCTGATCGTGGAGGTGAATATCTAAGTTACGAGTTTGGCGAGCATTTGAAGAAATGCGGAATATTTTCGCAATTGACACCGCCGGGAACACCACAACGTAATGGTGTGTCCGAACGTCGTAATCGAACTCTCTTAGATATGGTTCGTTCTATGATGTCACTTACAGATTTACCGCTATCATTTTAGGGTTATGCATTAGAAACAGCCGCATTCACTTTAAATAGGGCACCATCTAAATCCGTTGAAAAGACATCGTATGAATTATGGTTTGGGAAGAAACCTAGATTGTCGTTCCTTAAAGTTTGGGGTTGCGAAGCCTATGTAAAGAGGTTACAGCCGGACAAGCTTGAACCCAAAGCGGAAAAATGCGTCTTCATAGGATACCCGAAGGAAACTATTGGGTATACCTTCTATCATAAATCCGAAGGCAAAATCTTCGTTGCCAAGAATGGATCCTTTCTAGAGAAGGAATTTCTCTCGAAAGAAGTGACTGGAAGGAAAGTAGAACTCGACGAGGTTGTCGAACCTTCTCTCGAAATTGCGAGTAGCGCAACGCCGGAAGAAGTTCCTGTGGTGCCTGCACCAATAAGAGAGGAAGCTAATGATGATGATCATGAAACTTCGGTTGTAGTTGCTACAGAGCCTCGCAGGTCAACGAGAACTCGTACCACTCCAGATTGGTATGATCCCGTTATGAGTGTCATGTTGGTGGACAACACCGATGACCCTGCGACATATGAGGTAGCGATGATGAGCCCAGATTCCAACAAATGGCAAGAAGCCATGAAATCCGAGATTGGATCCATGTATGGAAACCAAGTATGGACTTTGGTGGACTTACCGGATGGCCGGAAGGCTGTCGAGAACAAATGGATTTTCAAGAAGAAAACAGATGCTGATGGTAATGTTACTGTCTATAAAGCTCGACTTGTCACAAAGGGGTTTCGACAAATTCAAGGAGTTGACTACGATGAGACTTTCTCACCAGTAGCGAAGCTAAAGTATGTGAGGATTATGTTAGCAATCACTGCATATTATGATTATGAGATATGGCAGATGGATGTCAAAACAGCATTCCTCAATGGAGACATTGATGAAGAGTTGTATATGATGCAACCCAAAGGTTTTGTCGATCCTAAAGATGCTAAGAAGGTATGCAAACTTCAACGGTCCATCTATGGATTGAAGCAAGCATCCCGAAGTTGGAATCAACGTTTTGATAAGGTGATCAAAAGTTTTGGTTTTATACAAACTTATGGAGAAGCTTGTATTTACAAAAAAGTGAGTGGGAGCTCTGTAGAATTCTTAATACTATATGTAGATGACATATTGTTGATTGGGAATGATGTAGACCTTCTTAATAGTGTCAAGGAATATTTGAATAATAGTTTTTCAATGAAAGATCTTGGCGAAGCAGCTTACATATTAGGCATAAAGATTTATAGAGTTAGATCAAGACGCCAAATATCATTGTCACAAAGTACATATTTGGACAAAGTTCTAAAGAGGTTTGGAATGGAAGATAGCAAGAAAGGGTTCTTGCCCATGTTACCCAATACGACCTTGAGTAAAACTCAAAGTCCGACATCGGCAGAAGATAGAGAAAGGATGAGTAAGACTCCCTATGCCTCAGCCATAGGATCTCTAATGTATGCCATGCTATGTACTAGACCCGACATTGCATATGCTGTTAGTTTAACTAGCAGATATCAAACTGATCCAGGAGTGGATCATTGGACAGCGGTAAAAAACATTCTTAAGTACTTGAGAAGAACTAAGGATATGGTTCTTTCTTATGGAGGTGATGAACAACTCGTTGTTAATGGTTACACCGATGCTAGTTGGAACACCGATCCGGATGATTCTAAATCACAATCTGGATACGTATTTATTTTGAATGGTGCATCAGTTAGCTAGAGGAGTGCAAAGCAAAGCGTTGTGGCGAGATCTTCAACTGAATCGGAATACAGCTGCTTCGGAGGCTTCACAAGAAGCGATATGGATGAAAGAGTTCATTACAGAGCTGGGTGTGGTTCCTAGTGCGCTGGACCCAGTGTCTATCTACTGTGATAACATGGGTGCCATAGCCAATGCGCAAGAACCAAGGTCACACAAGAAGCTGAAGCACATCAAGCTACGTTTTCACGCTATTCAAGAACATGTCCAAGATGGGGACATAAAGATTTGCAAAGTACACACAGATCTGAATGTGGCGGATCCGTTGACTAAACCTCTCCCGAGGGCAAAACATGACCAGCACCAAACTGCCATGGGTGTTCGGTATATTACCATGTAATCTAGATTAGATGACTCTAGTGCAAGTGGGAGACTGTTGGAGATATGCCCTAGAGGCAATAATAAATGTAGTTATTATTATATCTTTGTGTTTATGATAAATGTTTACATTCATGCTATAATAGTATTAACAAGGAAACATTAATACTTTTGTGATTTGTAAACTTAAATTGAAGTCCCTAGTAAAGCCTCTTTATAATACTAGCTTGTTGGTTAATAAATGATTGTGGTTTCCCTGTGATGAACATTGAGATGTTATTAACAACAAGATCATATCGTTAGGAGAATGATATGGTGGACATACTCCTATAGATAAGCGTAGCATATAGATCAAGTCATTTTAATAGTTCAATTGCTATATGCTTTCTGATACATAGTAACCTAATTCCTTCGACCATGAGATCATGCATATCACCTTTACCGGATGGATGCTTTGATGACATCAAACACCACACCGTAACTGGGTGGCTATAAAGGTGGCATTGAGTGTTCGGAAAGTATTGGTTGAGACACATGGATCAAGAGTGGGATTTGTCCATCCATATGACGGATAGATATACTCTGTGCCCTCTCGGTGTAATGTCATCCAATTAGCTTGCAAGCATGTGACTGGCTCACAAGGGATCACATATCACGGGAACGAGAAAAGAGTACTTATCGGTAACGAGGTTGAACTAGGTATGCAGAGATACCGACGATCATAACCTCGGATAAGTAAACCATCATGAGACAAAGGGAAATTGGTATCGTATGTAAGTGGTTCATTCGATCGCAAAGTAATCGTAGAAATATGTGGGAGCCATATGAATTTCCATATTCCTCTATTGGTTATTGTTCGGAGAAGTGTCTCGATCATGTCCGCATAATTCACGAACCGAAGGGAGGCACACTTAAGGATTCGACGTTGTTTGAGTAGTTATGGAATGATGAGAAAGAGACCGAATGTTGTTCGGAGTCTCGAATGGGATTCAGGATATCACGAGGAGATCCGGAATGGTCCGGAGAATAAGATTCATATAAGCAAAGTCCTGTTTCGGAGTTGGGGAATGGTTCCGGTGTTTTCATCGAGAATGTTCTAGAAGGTTCCGGAATGTACGGCACTCCGGAGGGGAAGGGTACATGAATGTGTTATATCAAGTTGGTATGGTTGCATCATGTACTAGGTGTCGTCGCTGAACAAAATAAAGGGTTTAATCAAATCCTAGTTTGAAAAAGTCAAACGGCAATTTGAAAGTCAAATGGCTATTTTTTGGAAAGTGGAGAGGGAGGTGGAAACCGAGTTGGGGAGGAGTTCCTCCCCTCCACCGCCGGCCCACCTCCAAGCCGAGTTGGGGAGGGACTCCCCTCCCCTTGGCCGGCCCCTCCACCTATAAAAGGAGGGGCAGGGCTCCCCTCCTAGACACCCAACACCTCCACCTCTAAACCCTAGCCGTCGGCGCCGCCACCTCCACTGCCGCCGCCGCCGCCCTAGGGCAAACCGCCGCCGCCGCCTAGCTAACCCTAGCCGCCGGCTTTCCCCCTCCTCGGCGTGTATAAAACCCTAGATCGTCGAGGGCTCTCTCATAGTCCACCATACTCGCTCCGGCTTAAGGCGAAGCCCTGCGAGATCTCCCCTCTACTTCCGGTACCACTCTGTTGTGCTGCCGGAATCGCGAGGAGAGTGCTACAACCTCCGCTACCTGCTGGAACAAGGGAGAGGAAGGTCTTCGTCGAGTACCGAACGTGTGACCGACTGCGGGAGAGCTGCCGGAACGCAGCGCCGGAAGGATCGTCTACGCGATCTTGAGATCGGGAAGAGTACGACTACATCACCCACGAGAATCCGCTCTCGTTAAACACTTTGGAATCTTCGAGGGTGAGTTATTCCATTGACTCGTTGCTACAATCTAGTAGATAGATCTTGGCTTGTTTGTTTGTATGCGGTAGAATTTTTTTGTTTTCCATGCTACGAAACCCTACAACTTACTGATGTGCTGCTTCATACCTTTCTCTTGGGGTTTCCAACAAAGCGTCCCACGACAAGTGCTGGGCGCCATCAATCTCGATCCCTCTATAGCCCTTCTATTTTTGCGCAAAAATTCTCAGGATTTTCTTATGCATGAATGCAATGCACACATGTGTGTCCTTTATATTTCTAGGTGCTAATCCTAGGATGTTACAATGCCTATCGAGGCTGCCGGTCGGGAGGTGCTCATGGCAATACAGGGATCCTCTAGTGCACCGCACGCTAAGGAGGTTGGGACCCAGGGGCTACAGGATGATGTGCCTTCCCTGGACATGGAGGACTCGACGATGGTTGCTGGGCTGGGCGCCGAGTGCGATGCCCAATGGGGCTCCACTTCGATCCTGGTACTGGACAACAGCGTCAAGCAGGCTCAAGTAGGCCAGCACGATGCTGTCATGGAGGCCCACATGCAGCTAGGGGTTGTTTCCTTTTCCTCTCTGGACCAGGAGGGGTTGGAGGTGCAGGTGAACCAGGAGGTTTCTGTTGTGGAGGGAGGCGGCCTGACTCGAGAGGGGTTGGGCGTGCCTCCTTCCCTCGACGTGTTCCTATATGATCGGTGTTGCTACCCCTACCGCTGTGCAATGGGTGCTACATCATTTAGGCGAAGTGTTCGTCACGGGGTCAATGCCTCTAGTGCGTCTGCCACGGATGAAGACTCGCTGGTCAAGGCGATGCGTCACAAGGCTGAGAAGAATTTGGATTCGAATGGTATAATGAGTCCCTCCAAGTCCTTTCTTTCTTTTTCTACCTCAGCTATTACTTCTAAACTGGCCAATGTTGGCATTATCTTGGGTACCTCTGTAGAGGAAGTTCTTTTTTTCTTCTAAGGTATTAGCTTGGGTACCTCTGACACATGGAGTTTGACCTTCTAACGGTTACTCCTAAGGTCTCTATTGTTCCTGATACTTCACCGATGGATGATGAAGAGTTGCATGCCATAGTAGATGGTCAACTCCTTTCTCACTTAGTTGGTGAAGTATCGGAGGCGGGCTTCGATGAGGTTGGGCTTGGCTCCTTGTATGATCTCAAAGCATCTGGTCGTTAATCAAAGAGCCAAAAGTCCCATAAGAGACCCCGTGTATCCAAACATTCTATAGTTCTCAATGAATGGCATGTTTTCAAATAGCAGAGGTCTTAGCGACTTGGCTAAACATTTGTTTTTTGCCGATTGTGTGAGGGATTATAAGTTGGATTTTATGGGTATTTCTAAGACTAGTAGACGTGATTTCTCACAAGCCTTACACAATCTCCTTTCTGGTGAAGTGGACTTTACGTGGATATCACGTCCGACACATGGTAGGTCCGGGGGAATCCTATTAGGCATCAGAGACAAGACTATGGAAGTCTAAGCTAGTTTGGTTGGAGATTTTTTTATGAAACTCCATATACGCAACAAAGATGATGATTTCATATGTCTCTACTCGATGTTTATGGTGCCTCCCAGGATGTTTATAAATCTGAATTTTTACGTGAGTTGGTAAATCTAACAAAGGACAATCCCTATCCTATACTCATAGGTGGAGATTTTAATTTGCTAAGATTCCTTTATGAGAAAAGTCGAGGCCATTTTGATGAACATTGGCCTTTCCTATTTAATGCTATCATAGACCGCTTGGACTTAAGAGAGGTTACAACGTTAGGAAGACAATTCACATGGGAGAATAGTCTTCCAGAGCCAACATATAAAAAATTAGATAGAGTGCTTATGGATACCGAGTGGGAAGAGAAATTTCCTATGGTAACTGTTCGCGCTCTAGAGTGCATTAATGCTTTGTCGGATCATGCTCCTTCACTGTTATCTGTTGGAACACCTCAAGGAAAATCCAAGCATAGTTTCAATTTTGAACTTGGCTAGATGGATCATGATGGTTTCCATGACTTGGTAAAGGCTATTTGGGAGAAACCTGTTAGTGGTCAAACGCCTATAAAGCGATGGAATAAAAAAAGGGGTGCTTATGCAAATTCCTTCATGGTTGGTCTAGAAATACTACTGGAATCCTTAAGAAAGAGAAAATACGCCTTTCATCTATTATTAACGAGTTAAAAACTTCTGCGGAAGTCAGGCCTTTAACTGCACTAGAAATTGAGCTCAAAAGCCAATCGAATTCGTAAATAGCCAGACTACTTCGTAAGGAGGAACTCAAATGGTACCGACGCTCTAAAGCAAAATTCATTCTTGAAGGAGACGCGAATACAAGATACTTTCATGGTGTTGCCAATGGCAAGCATAAGAAGAAACTTATTCACTCTCTAATTCAGGATGAAGGTATGATTGAGGGTCAGGAGCAACTAAAATCTTATATCACATGTTATTACAAATCCTTGTTTGGGGCAACGCTAGAAAACTCTTTCTACTTGGATAAGTCCCAAACATCGGATATTCCTCAAGTTTCTGTTGAGGAAAACAACTTTCTAACCGCTCCTTATACAGAGGAGGAGGTCAAGAAAGCTGTTTTTCAAATGGAACATAACAAAGCATCAGCTTCTGATGACTTTCTAGCGGAATTTTATCAAAAGTTCTGGAAAGTTATCAAGGAGGACCTGATGCATTTGTTTGAGTTTTTGCATGCTGGTCAGCTAGACCTTATTAGAGTAAATTTTGGCAACATAATTTTACTTTCTAAGGTTAATAATGAAGAACGTATACAGCAGTATCGTCTAATTTGCCTTCTTAACATTAGTTTTAAAATCTTCACAAAAGTTGCTACGGTTAGACTAAATTATGTAGCTGATCATGTTGTATGCCCATCTCAAATTTCTTTCATGCAAGGAAGAAATATCCTAGATGGTGTGGTAATCCTGCATGAAACAATCCATGAACTAGACTCAAAGAAATTAAATGGTGTACTATTCAAGATTGACTTTATTCAATATTGACTTTGAGAAGGCTTATGACAAAGTTAATTGGACTTTTTAGAAAACACTCCGTATGAAAGGTTTTTTGAAAGAGTGGTGTACTCTCATATAGTATTTTGTGTCTGGTGGTAGTGTTTCCATCAACATCAAGGACTACACTGACAAATACTTCCAGACTAAAAAAGGGCTAAGGCAAAGGGATTCATTATCGCCTATACTATTTAACATATTGGCTGATACGCGGGCTATCCTTATTAAGAGAGCCAAGGCTGATGAAGAAATTGAAGGATCAGTTCCCCATCTGGTTAATGGTGGTGTCTCCGTTTTTCAATACGCTAACGATACGATCTTATTTATGGAACACGATCTAGAAAAAGCTAAGAATATGAAATTAATATTATCAATATTTGATCAACTCTCTGGATTGAAAATTAACTTTCATAAGAGTGATTTGAATTGTTTTGGCGAGGCTCAAAACAAGACCCACCTATATGCTGAACTTTTTGGCTGTGGTCAAGGGCATTTTTCAATCAATTATCTAGGAATACCGATATACTATCGGTGTCTCATGATTGTTGAATGGAAACTCGTTGAGAAAAGACTCAAAAAACGTCTTAATAGTTGGAAAGGTAAATTGCTATCCCTTGGTGGAAGACTTGTACTCATAAATTCAGTACTTACCAACATGGTACTATATATGATCTTGTTTTTCCAGTTACCAAAAGGTGTCTTGAAGAAAATGGATTATTTCCGATCAAGATTCTTTTGACAAGGGGATAGTGAAAAAAAAATATCGACTGGCCAGATGGAATGTAGTTTGCCGACCGAAAGAATACCGTGGACTCGTCATACATGATTTACAAGTAAAAAACACTGCGTTTTTAGGTAAATGGTTATTCAAACTACTTACAGGAGATGGTGTCTGGCAAACCATTCTATGAAGAAAATATATTGGCTACAAAGATGTGTCTCAAGTGGTTTGGAAACCCGATGATTCACACTTTTGGGATGGACTAATGGCGTTCAAAAAGCATTTCTTCCATTTTGACGTTTTCAATATTAAGGATGGATCGCAGATTAGGTTCTGAGACGATAAATGGCTTGGCCAAACTTCTCTTCGTGAAATATCCATCTCTATATTCGATTGTTAGGCACAAAGAGGATACACTTTCTATAGTAATGAAATAAAATCCTGCTAATGTGTCTTTTAGAAGAAGTCTCATAGGTCCTAGACTGATATCTTGAAACAATTTTTTATTACGATTATCCTTGATACAACTGTCAGAGGGTATGGACGAGTTTAAATGGAAATTATTAGAGAGTGGTAAATTTTCTGTTGAATCAATGTATAGAGCTTTGATCCAACCTGATATTTCTGTCGATGATAATAGTAAATTTTGGAAGATGAAAATACCACTTAAAACAAAGATATTATCTTGGTATCTCCGTAAGGGGTCATTCTTACTAAAGGTAATCTTGTTAAGAGGAATTGACATGGAAGTACACAATGCATTTTTGTCACCATAATGAGACAGTCCGGTATTTATTCTTCCGGTGTAAATTTGCTCGTGGTATATGGTCAATCATCCCAGTAACCTATGGTTTATCTCATCCACGTTTGGTGGCCAACGTATTTGGTAACTGTTTGTATGGGATTGAGGATAAATACAGGACTTTGTTTAGGGCAGGAGCGATTGTCATTATTTGGTCGCTTTGGCTATGTAGAAATGATAAGATTTTTAATAACATTGTGTTTTCTTCCCTGCAGGTTATCTATCGACCAACGGCTATCCTCCGATCATAGACTACTCTCCAACGTATGGAGTTTTGTGACTTGTTTGTGGAGGGGTGTACGCGATTGGAGGTCATGGCGAGGGATATTTTCTCCTGACATGGATGGCAGCGTGATATGCGGATAGATCTGCCATAGCTCGAGGCCGATTATTTATTTTTATACCATGTTTTGTAATACTGGCACTTTTGGTTTGGTCACTAGTTATGTGGTTGATCGGCTGTGTGCATCCTAACTATGAAGAGACCGGGTGTAAATGTTACTATTAAGTAATAAAGCGCTCATTTCCAAAAAAAATCTAGTTACTGCCACCTGTTGCTCCATCTAATACCCCCCCACCCCCCGCCACACACACATCCTAGCTTACTAGTTTGATCAAAACATGTATACAAGGCGGGGTAATCATATGCATATACTAATATACCAAACACGTACTGAAAATTTACAACCTCGTATAAGCATCTCATAAAACATAGATCCACCCTAAAGGAATTACATATATGTGACCATAATCATGTTTGGCATGTCATATGGTTTTGACACGTTCACATTACAAGAGAGAGAGGGAGAGAGAGAGAGAGAGAGAGAGAGAGATCAAGCTACTACCACAAACCATAGTATGGGGGTTGAGTACTCCCTCTTCATCATGGAGACGACGGTGGTGATGTTGGGGAGGTTGAGGATGCAGTCAGGGATGACTCTGGCATCGTTTACCCTCAAATTTTCGAAGGCTCCTAGCGCTGTTTCTGGTTTTGTATGTTTTCTTCTCCGTGCTCCGCCTCCTTGCTGTTGGAGATATGCCCAAGAGGCAATAATAAAGTGGTTATTATCATATCTTCACACTTATGATAAATGTTTACATACCATGCTATAATTGTATTAACCGGAAACATTAATACTTGTGTGATTTGTAAACTAAAATAAGAGTCCCTAGTAAAGCCTCTTGTTAAACTAGCTTGTTGGTTAATATATGATCATGGTTTCCTGATCATGAACATAGAGATGTTATTAACAACAGGATCATATCATTAGGAGAATGATGTGATGGACATACTCCTATAGATAAGCGTAGCATAAAGATCAAGTCATTTAAATAGTTCAATTCCTATATGCTTTCTGATACATAGTAATCTAATTCCTTCGACCATGAGATCATGCATATCACCTTTACCGGATGGATGCTTTGATGACATCAAACACCACACCGTAACTGGGTGGCTATAAAGGTGGCATTGAGTGTTCGGAAAGTATTGGTTGAAACACATGGATCAAGAGTGGGATTTGTCCATCCATATGACGGATAGATATACTTTGGGCCCTCTCGGTGGAATGTCATCCAATTGGCTTGTAAGCATGTGACTGGCTCACAAGGGATCACATATCATGGGAACGAGAAAAGAGTACTTATCGGTAACGAGGTTGAACTAGGTATGCAGAGATACCGACGATCATAACCTCGGATAAGTAAACTATCGTGAGACAAAGGGAAATTGGTATCGTATGTAAGTGGTTCATTCAATCGCAAAGTAATCGTAGAAATATGTGGGAGCCATATGAATTTCCAGATTCCTCTATTGGTTATTGTTCGGAGAAGTGTCTCGATCATGTCCGCATAATTCACGAACCGTAGGGAGACACACTTACGGATTCGACGTTGTTTGAGTAGTTATGGTATTATGAGAAAGAGACCGAATGTTGTTCGGAGTCTCGGATGGGATCCGGGATATCACGAGGTGATCCGGAATGGTCCGGAGAATAAGATTCATATAAGGAAAGTCCCGTTTCGGAGTTCGGGAATGATTCCGGTGTTTTCATCAGGGAATGTTCTAGAAGGTTCCGGATTGTCCGGCACTCCGAAAGGGGAGGGTACATGAATGTGTCATTGAATGATTGCATCATGTACTAAGTGTTCTTGCTGTTCCAAAACTGAAAAGTCAAATTGCCAGTTTGAAAGTCAAACGGCTAAAACAGGAAACTGTGGAAAACAGGAAACTGTGGGAAACAGGAAACTGTGGGAAACAAGCAAGAGGAGGTTGAAACCAACTTGGAGGAGGAGTTCCTCTCCTCCAAGCCGGCGGCCAGCCCTAGGCCGAGTTGGGGAGGGACTCCCCTCCCTCCCTGGCGCGCCAAGCCCCTCCACCTATAAAAGGAGGGGCAGGGCCTCCTCCTTGAGACACACAAGTTTCTACCTCTAATCTCCGGTTTAGAGCCGTTTTGGTTTAGAGCTTCTAATTGCTTTAGCCTGCGGTTTAGAGCCTTCTAATTGGTGTGTCTAATCTCTAGACCACTAATAGCTCTCTCTCATACTCCACCATACTCGCTCCGGCTTAAGGCGAAGCCCTGCGAGATCTCCCCTTTACTTCCGGTACCACGCCGTTGTGCTGCCGGAATCGCAAGGAGAGTGCTACAACCTCCGCTGCCTGCTGGAACAAGGGAGAGGAAGGTCTTCGTCGAGTACCGAACGTGTGACTGACTGCGGAAGCGCTGCCGGAACGCAGCGCCGGAAGGATCGTCTACGCGATCTTGAGATCGGAAAGAGTACGACTACATCACCCACGAGAATCTGCTCTCGTTAACCGCTTTGGAATCTTCGAGGGTGAGTTATTTCATCGACTCGTTGCTGCAATCTAGTAGATAGATCTTGGCTTGTTTGTTTGTATGCGATAGAAATTTTTTGTTTTCCATGCTACGAACCCCTACAGTGGTATCAGAGCCGTGTCTATATGTAGATCTATTGCACGAGTAGAACACAATGGTCATTGTGGGCGTTGATGCTTTTATTGTCGATTGCTTCTTGTGTACTTTGCATCTTGCGGTATGTTGGGATGAAGCGGCCCGGGCTAACCTTACATGACATCGTTCATGAGACCTGCTCCACGCTTGACATGCAACTTGTATTGCATAAGTGGCTTTGCGGGTGCCTGTTTCTCCTAGCATAGTTAAGATCCAATTTACAACAGGTGATTAACAATACTAGTATCAATGTTGTGGTTCTTGTTCGTAAGTTAGAACGACACTTATTGAAAGCCCCAAACCACGTAAAATATGCAAAGAAAGTAGAGGCGTCTAACTTTGTTTTGCAGGGGTGTGCTGTGATGTGATATGGCCATGATTGTGATTATATATGATGTATGCAATGTTCCTTATTGTAAGTTGGCAACCGGCAGGAGCCATATGGTTGTCTTTAATTTATGTTAAGACCCGCGTGTCTATTCAAAGTAGTTGTAATAGTTGAAGCCGGTGGACGACAACCATGGAGAAGCGTCATTGACCTTGATGCAATGCCGGTGATGATGGAGATCATGTTCGTGCTAGAAGATGGAGATCGGAATCACAAAGAAGAAAGGCCATATCATATCACATATTATGAATTGCATGTGATGTTAATCCTTTATGCATCTTGTATTGCTTAGTAGACGACGGTAGCATTATAAGATGATCCCTCATGCACATGAATTTCAAGTCATAAAGTGTTCACCCTTAGTTAGCACCGTTGCTAAAGCTTGTTGTTTCGAAGCACCACGTGATGATCGGGTGTGTTAGATTCTACGAGTGTATACAACGTAAGCAAGCCAGATTTGCTTATGCGGAAGCTAAGGTTGATCTTGACGAGCCTAGCATGTACAGACATGGTCTCGGAACACGGATCACCGAAAGGTAAAGCATGAGTCATATAGTAGATATGATGAACATGTTGATTGTTCGCCATTGAAGCTATATCAACTCTCGTGATGATCGGTTTTGATGTGGTGGATTTGGTTCGTGTGATCACTAAAACAATGTGAGGGATATTGTTTTGAGTGGGAGTTCACCTAGATTAATTTAATTATTAATTAGAACTCAATTTATCATAAACTAAATCAAAGTGAAATTGCATAGTTGTTGTAGTCATTGGCATCCATTTACCAACTTGCGCTTAGTTATAATTGAGATGATAGAACTATAGAATTCTGGTTAGTTACTTTACGAACTGGTATCGTATTGTTTTGAAGTGTTAATCTAAAGTTTAAAAGTCCTATTGCAAACTTTCAGTAAGTTCCGGTTACTCCATGAAGTTTAATAATTAGTATTAAATCAAGAGTAACAATTCCAAGTGTTAGTATCATGTTTGTTTCCATGATTCTTGATATTCAAAGGATTGTCTTAATATCAAGGTTATCTAGGATCTGAAAGAGTTGTTTCAGAAACCATGATGTGTGGAAGATATTGTGATATTTGAAACGAAGTTTTGGTTGCAACATGATAGAGTATAATATGGCTAAAGTCATGTTCTCATATTTGATGAGAGTTTGCGAAAGGTTGGAGACACTTGTTGTCCTAATCCTCCAAAAGGTTTTGGATAGCAACATTATACTCATAATTCATCGTTATAAGCTAACAGTAGCTTGATCATGGACGATTCCATGATAAGGGTGAATATTTGATGTAGGTAAAATGTTTACTACACCAAGAGATTACTAAAGAAAGGAATTTGAAAGAACACCAAATATTTGATGATGGTGATCTACTTCAAAGTGCAAGTCCAAAGACATTGGTATTTAATTATACACGCTTTGGACTATATGTCATATGTATGACTCCACTATTGATGTTGATAGATTCTTTCAAACAGAAAAGGAAATAACTGAAAGAGAATCTCATAAATATATGGCAGAAAAGAAAAGACTAGAATTGTTCAGTTTAAGTATATAGATGATATACATGTTATGGCTATATTCTTTGCTTATTAAACAATGTGGTTCTTAAGTATTTGATACTGAATTTGTTGGTGTGAATCGTCATACGAAACAACACAATTCATGAACTACAATGGCCTAAGTAACTAGCGAAAGAATATGTGATGATGTTCATCGAGAACAAATAAAGGGTTATTGTGTTGCTCGTTAAACATTAAAGCTTGCCTTCAAGATTTGTTTTATCAGGTATTATGAGAACAAAAGGGTTGTTCAAATAATTGCCGTAATCCATAAAAGATGGATGATTCACAAATCTCGTTGGAGAAATCACATCCATAAAACTAGTGCTAAAATGTCGAAAGACAAATTGATTGAAAGATCACTTAGGAAGTGACATCGCCGTTTAAATTATATTGGAAAGATAACATGAAGAAACTCCATGTGGATGGAATTTTGGAGTCTTTTGATTTTTGATCAAATGACGCTTATGAAACTTTCCTAGCGATAATTAAAACTTCGTTCATAGGCCAAAAAGGAACGAATGACTAGCTTACTGGAACTTGTACATATTGTTGTATGAAGTCCATTATGTATAGTCAAGAGCGATGGATTTCAACTTCATATGCTTTCTCCAAAAATTTGAGTGAATATATGAATATTTACTTAATAAGGATGAAGTGTGAAATATTTGAAAAGTTCAAAGATTTTCAAGATGAAGTGCAAAATCATTGTAACAAGAATATAAATAGTTTATGATAAGATTATAAAGGAAGATATTTGAGTTACAAGTTTAGCATAATACCTAAGATTTAAGGAATCGTTCCGTGGATTTACATTTTCCCGAAACACCATAAGAGTATGGAGCGTTCGAGATATGTAATTAAACCTTGTTTGACATGGTAAGATCGAAGGTATAATTCATAAAACTGCCATTGTATTTTAAAGATTAAAAGCTTTAGAGATTACCGTTTTTCCACTGAAAAGAGCTCCATCATAATCCGTTGAAATGACACCATATGTTATGGTTTGGGATAAAACCCAAGTTGTCCTTTCTTAAACATTGGTATGCTATGCATAAGAAAGATGTTTGCAACCAAAGTCGGATGAACCTGTCTTTGTTAAGTATTCCTCCATAACACCGGAGACAAAAGTGTTTGTCACTTAGAACGTCAAGTTTCTTTTAGAAGGAATTTTTCGTGAAAAGTAAAGTGGGAGGACAATAGAACTTTGATAAGGTTAAAAGAACCTTAGCTATATGTGCAAAGTTGCGCAGCACCGAAAAGTGTTCCGGAGGCAGCAACAATGCTCATGGCTCACGTGCCTCAAAGGTTGTGGTCACGGAGATCTAAGTTCCTATTGAAACAAGTAGATCGGGTAAACAATCAAATACCAAGATTTGAGGGTTGAATCATTATTTGAGAATAATGAACCGACTACATACAAAGAAGCGATGATGGGCCCTGACTCCGTCAAATGGCTTGAAGCCATAAAATCCGTGATAGTTCCATACACGAGAAATCAAGTTTTGAACTTGAAGGACCCTCGAGAAAGGTGTAAGACCTTACAGTTGTGTCTGGATCTATCAAGAAATAGACATAGATGTTTTACATCTATGAAATAGTCGACATGTTGGGAAAGAGTTCACAAAATGTTCAAAGGCTGACTATGACAAGATTTGATCTTTCATAGTGATATTTAGTCTAGACGGATTAATGTAGCAACCACTACATATAATTTGTTATATGGTAGTTGAATAAACAAAACAAGTTCTTCTAATAGAATCGTTACCTAGGACATGTGCATAACACGGTCCATAGGGTTTTGTTAATTCAAAAGGATGCTAAAAGTATATGCAAACTTCAATGGTTAAAGTGAGCATCGCGGAGTTGGAATCTTCACTGTGATGAAACTGTTAAAGGAGTTTAAAAGTTCATCAGAGACGATGGAGATGCTTGCATTTGCAAGAAATTAAGTGGGAGCGCTAAGACATGTTTCTAATACGTTATGTGGAAGACATATTGTTGATTGGAAATAATGTATCTTTTATTAACACATATTAAGAATTTCATCCCGATGAAAGACTTAGGCAAAACCTAAATATTTGGCATCAATAGACGCTAATATGGTTGTGCCAGAAGTACATAGACGAGATATTGAATGAGTTCAATATAGAAACTACAAGAAAGGTTCTTGTCGCACAGAAAGGATTGAAAGAGTTCAATGTTGATGATATATTCAAGTGTATTGACATTTGGTAAAGTGAAACAAATAATCAAGTATAGATTGATACTTGATGTATGAAATCATAAAGAGTATTTATATCAATCATACTGTGATATGTACAAATCCAGATATGTCCTATGCTCTAAATGTTGTGAGCATATACCAGAATGATTCGTAAGATGATCATTAGACAATAGTAAGGATATTCTTATGATCTTTTGGAAGAACTAAGAGTATAATATTTGTAGAAGTGACAAATAGATGGTTAGTTCATTGTAAAAGTACTACATTGATACTAGCTTTGTCACAAAGTACAAATTAAGTTTATCTCAATCTAAACTAAGGGTGGCACAATATAATGGAAAGTGAGTTCCATAATGGATTTGAATGAGTTCCAAAGTTAAGACATTGTGACAGATACTACAACAAAAGGCTAAGTATATGACTGCTATTTTAGCATCAAAAGAGGGCATTTGTGTCAAGTAGTTTGTTATCAAACTAGGTGTAGTTCACAGTGGGATAATACTATGAAGATATATTGTGAGACAATATTATCAACATGTTTTAACCCCAAAGAGCTAAAGGTCACACCGAAAGACCAAATTTATACAAAGCCATCTCATCAGAGAATGAGTGATGCGTAGAGACGCAAAGACATGCAATTACACACGGACCTAGAAGTGTCAGATCCAGAGATCAGTTGACCACTAGCAATCGTGTACATACAACACCGGAAAGCCATAGGTGTTGAATACATAAAGGTTTAAAACTAGATTATTGACTCTAGTGCAAGTGGGAGACAGTTGGAGATATGCCCAAGAGGCAATAATAAAGTGGTTATTATCATATCTTCACACTTATGATAAATGTTTACATACCATGCTATAATTGTATTAACCGGAAACATTAATACTTGTGTGATTTGTAAACTAAAATAAGAGTCCCTAGTAAAGCCTCTTGTTAAACTAGCTTGTTGGTTAATATATGATCATGGTTTCCTGATCATGAACATAGAGATGTTATTAACAACAGGATCATATCATTAGGAGAATGATGTGATGGACATACTCCTATAGATAAGCGTAGCATAAAGATCAAGTCATTTAAATAGTTCAATTGTTATATGCTTTCTGATACATAGTAATCTAATTCCTTCGACCATGAGATCATGCATATCACCTTTACCGGATGGATGCTTTGATGACATCAAACACCACACCCTAACTGGGTGGCTATAAAGGTGGCATTGAGTGTTCGGAAAGTATTGGTTGAAACACATGGATCAAGAGTGGGATTTGTCCATCCATATGACCGATAGATATACTCTGGGCCCTCTCGGTGGAATGTCATCCAATTGGCTTGCAAGCATGTGACTGGCTCACAAGGGATCACATATCACGGGAACGAGAAAAGAGTACTTATCGGTAACGAGGTTGAACTAGGTATGCAGAGATACCGACGATCATAACCTCGGATAAGTAAACTATCGTGAGACAAAGGGAATTTGGTATCGTATGTAAGTGGTTCATTCGATCGCAAAGTAATCGTAGAAATATGTGGGAGCCATATGAATTTCCAGATTCCTCTATTGGTTATTGTTCGGAGAAGTGTCTCGATCATGTCCGCATAATTCACGAACCGTAGGGAGACACACTTAAGGATTCGACGTTGTTTGAGTAGTTATGGTATTATGAGAAAGAGACCGAATGTTGTTCGGAGTCTCGGATGGGATCCGGGATATCACGAGGTGATCCGGAATGGTCCGGAGAATAAGATTCATATAAGGAAAGTCCCGTTTCGGAGTTCGGAAATGATTCCGGTGTTTTCATCAGGGAATGTTCTAGAAGGTTCCGGATTGTCCGGCACTCCGAAAGGGGAGGGTACATAAATGTGTCATTGAATGATTGCATCATGTACTAAGTGTTCTTGCTGTTCCAAAACTGAAAAGTCAAATTGCCAGTTTGAAAGTCAAACGGCTAAAACAGGAAACTGTGGAAAACAGGAAACTGTGGGAAACAGGAAACTGTGGGAAACAAGCAAGAGGAGGTTGAAACCAACTTGGAGGAGGAGTTCCTCTCCTCCAAGCCGGCGGCCAGCCCTAGGCCGAGTTGGGGAGGGACTCCCCTCCCTCCCTGGCGCGCCAAGCCCCTCCACCTATAAAAGGAGGGGCAGGGCCTCCTCCTTGAGACACACAAGTTTCTACCTCTAATCTCCGGTTTAGAGCCGTTTTGGTTTAGAGCTTCTAATTGCTTTAGCCTGCGGTTTAGAGCCTTCTAATTGGTGTGTCTAATCTCTAGACCACTAATAGCTCTCTCTCATACTCCACCATACTCGCTCCGGCTTAAGGCGAAGCCCTGCGAGATCTCCCCTTTACTTCCGGTACCACGCCGTTGTGCTGCCGGAATCGCAAGGAGAGTGCTACAACCTCCGCTGCCTGCTGGAACAAGGGAGAGGAAGGTCTTCGTCGAGTACCGAACGTGTGACCGACTGCGGAAGCGCTGCCGGAACGCAGCGCCGGAAGGATCGTCTACGCGATCTTGAGATCGGAAAGAGTACGACTACATCACCCACGAGAATCTGCTCTCGTTAACCGCTTTGGAATCTTCGAGGGTGAGTTATTTCATCGACTCGTTGCTGCAATCTAGTAGATAGATCTTGGCTTATTTGTTTGTATGCGATAGAAAATTTTTGTTTTCCATGCTACGAACTCCTACACTTGCGGCATCGCAAAAGGGGCCGTATATATAGTCAGTTTTAGGTCTACAAAGAGATCGATGCGAAGATGGACCACGCAGAGTGGGGCCACCGTGGCACGACAGACTTTCTTGTCGTGTCATGGGCCCCACTTTGGGCCTTGTTCTTATCCTCCTCTGGTCCAAGCGCTTCATGTCTTCCTCTTATTGAAAAGTATGCAAAACAGAGTTTTTCTATCATTCTAAGTTATAACCCAAATAAAAGAGATCTTCTAGAAGATCCTCAAATTAATATAAAACATGGATAACAATAGATAATATAAAAATATATTGAAATATATCACAATAAACTGCAAAGTTCATGTATCTATTATACATGTATCACCCCTTAAAAATCCCTTTTTTTATCCAGCTACAACTGCGCACCAAGGCTAATCTTGAGGTTGGACCGACATCTAGCGCAATGTCCTTCCTTAGATTGGGAAAAAGTTCAGTTGTGAGTCACCGCCGCCATCATGGGTGTCACCCCCACCTTTGACCCTCTTGTCGCCGCAGCTACCCCACCACCAAAAATTTCTTAGGCTGTCATTTCATTTTTTTTTCAAGCTCAACCGAGAGCAACTCCGACCTAGCCCAGAGGAACCCACAACTGGAGGGGACGAGAGTCTGCCACAGTCGTCCACCGAGTGGGCATTATCCATCGACTTCCTCCGACTCAGCGGGGAAGTCGGAGGAGAGGGTAGACGGGGACAGCGGCTAGGCTTCTTGTGACGAAGCGACGTGAGTGTTCCATTTTTGAAGAGATTTTTTCATAGTTTTTAGAACTTAAGAATATGATTTTCACAACGTTCCAAAAGTATGGTTTAGGCATATGCAGGTTTTGAAAAAGAGTCTACCCATCCAAGAGAAGCTTGACCAAGACAAAAGCCTGTTGCTGAATTGAAGGAGAGGAAACACCAACTTGTACCAGCTTCTCGAGCACAGCAGCCGCAGCAGATTTGTACACTCCGTGCTGTAGCCGTGCGTGGAGGCATTAAACCATTCAAGAGAAGAAGAGGACGCCCACTAGAAAAGGCGAAAGAAATTAAGGCTTAGAGTAATAGCACGACCGCCACAGTTCAGAACTGGGACGCAGTTACTCCATGAAGTATATACAGTATAAGCATATATGATTTTCAAGTACTCCCTTCGTTTAGCCTTTGACGTGGCATGTTTTTTAATATTCGTATATATCTATAAAAAAATATGTTTAGATACATACGAATCTAAAAAAAAATGTACGACATCCTTTCGGAAGGGAGTATATATAAGCATAGATGATATGAACAGGAAGCAAGGCCGAATGTTGTCTCACAAATAGACTGTGTGTCGTAGACGGTCAGTTTTGTCGTATTGTCAGCTCAAATTTTGGATTGATTTTCCATTGTACGGATAGGCCGTATGTCCGGCTCACGTATCCTTTTGTCCGTTCCAGCCAACCATCCCGGCCACAACAGCCCTCTCCATCCCTAACGCATCTCATTCCTTCCGTCGTCGTGCCGCTGCCTAGCCTGTCATAAACGCTTTCGCACCGGTTTAGGTTGTTTGGTAGTTGTATGCCACTGGGCCTCTCGTCACCATCTCGGCCGCCACCGTCTCATCTTGCTCCTTGTGGAAAATATTGAATTCCTAATATTTTGGTGTATTGATTTGACCCTAACGGGGAGTATATATAAACGTACACGGGGTAGGAGGAGACTTGAAGTACAAGATGTAGAGTCCTAGTCTATCTCTAGTCTATACACGTATACGTACTCTAACATCCCCCTTCAGTCGGAGCGAGAGTGAAGCAGACGCTTGCGACTGGATTTGAAGTCTTGTGCGTCCGTCGTCTTCACCTCCTTGTGATCATCACCTGCGTGGACATGATCATGGCTGGCACATAAGGGCAGTGACTGCGTCCCCTTCTAGTGCCTCTCTTCTCTCCCGCAGTCACAGCGGGAGTGGCGTGGACGCAAGTGACGACGCGAACGCTGTTGACTGGAGTTCTTGATTTGCTGTAGACGTTGTTCTTGATGTCGATGTCGAGGTAGCCGTGGTCGAGGTTGTCGTGGTCATTGTAGGTGTGATCGATGTCATAGTCGTCGTAATGGTGTGGCCGCCATTGCCGGAGGCGCAAAAAATTGCGCGGTTTTTTTGTTGTTGTTGACGAAGGTACAGGTGTGGACGTTTTGCACCTTGTAGAGGTACCGTCGGGGCGTCTCTTGGACGCGGTCATAAGTGAGACCACCGGTTTTGCCAGGACTGGAGGAACCCACCAAGCACAGATGGTTTTGCCAGAACCATATGCGCGGTCGTAGGGGCGTCACAATTGTGATGCCGGTTTGTTGATGCAGTCGTCGGGGTCGTGGACGCGGCAATGCCGTCGTCGTGCCTTGCAGTACGTGTACTGCCAGAGGGCGTCGTAGTCGTATGTCCATTATGTGGACGGGTATAGCGACGGCGGCGATGTATCGACGAAGATGTTGATGAAGACCACATTGATGTAGACCTTGGCGATGATGTGTCGGTGATGAAGGAGTAGGCATGTCGGCGATGATCGTCGCTTTAAGGCGTCCCTTGTGGCGGCGATGATGTTGAAGCCTTGATGTCGGAGAAGTCGGCGTAGTAGTGTTGCACACCGGCCTGGCGTGTGGATGATGTCGATGTCGCTTCTCCATGGATGTGCTCGACGAAGATCTTGGCTTGTAGCCTGACGTAGTCGTACAGCTTGACGTAGGAGGGTTTGTTGTAGTCGGCTCGATGTAGTGCAGATCGGCGATGTAGTCGTTCGGGGCAGCCCAGATCGGCCAAGATGAAGTGATGATCTTGATGTGGGGCGCGGAAGGAGTAGCGACAGATCTTGGTGGCCTGAAAATATGTATTTTGCGTGTACCTTTTTCTTTAGTCTTCCCTAGTGCACGCTGGATCTGGATGGTTGGGGTGGAGACAAACTCGCGTGCAAGTTGAGGCAGATCGAGGCACACCATGCACTATGGTCAAACGCCGCACGTGCCATGCGCGTAGCCGGCTCGTTCGGCCGGCCGGCGCGCCCGTGTACGCACTGCCGAATTGAGTGTCGCCATGCACGGGATCTTGAGTAGTGCGCCGTCGTCGTAGATCGATTCCGACGAACTTTTCGAGTTTTGCACCAATCTACACCGGAGGGTCCTAATCTAGGATTTGATTCGGCTGTAATTGAATCTAAACTAGAATTGAAATTGGATCTAATCTAATGTAAAGAACCGATCTAATCTTTGATTTTGATCGGGTGCCGCGCCCCCGAGGAGTAATCTCCCCGGGGGCGGCGCGTTGCGGAAGTGGTGGAAGAATCTAAGATCGGCGCCGTGAGGCTAACCGCTCTGATACCATGTGGAAAATATTGAATCCCTAATATTTTGGTGTATTGATTTGACCCTAACGGGGAGTATATATAAACGTACACAGGGTAGGAGGAGACTTGAAGTACAAGATATAGAGTCCTAGTCTACCACGTATACGTACTCTAACATCCCCCCTCAGTCGGAGCGGGAGTGAAGCAGACGCTTGCGACTGGATTTGAAGTCTTGTGCGTCCGTCGTCTTCACCTCCTTGTGATCATCACCTGCGTGGACATGATTATGGCTGGCACATAAGGGCAGTGACTGCGTCCCCTTCTAGTGTCTCTCTTTTGCCGGAGGCGCGCAGCCCGCACGAGTTCTTCAACCATGTCATCAACACGGCGTCAGATGATTCCGAAGATGACATCGAACTTCGGGTGGCCGTGACTCTTCTCGTCCATGACCACGAGGAGAACCAAAGCCGATGTTTAGGTGCTCAGTGTCGGGACGGAGCCCACTGTTGAACCGCAACCGAGAGGCCGCCATGATCAACTCTAGTAGGATTACTTTCACTGCACCTGTCCATTGAACAAGGCGCCTCTTTTTCGACGATGCTTTCGGATGTCAAGGAAAATTTTCATGCGCCTTTTTCATGGAGTGAGGGCTTATGATGACTACTTTCGGCTAAAGAATAATATCCAGAGGTAAGATTTGCTTCACTTCTTACCAGAAATGCATTGTGGCTATGAGGATGCTTGCGTATGTAGTCGTCGGTGACCTAGTTGATGCGTACATGCACATGAGCGAGACCACTTTGCTTGAGTCAATGTACTAGTTATGCGGATCAGTGGATTGGGTATTAGCTAAAAAATACTTGAGAGAACCAAATGCTACCAATAGCTCCCGACTGTTGTCAATCAACGAGAGAAGTGGTTTCCCGATATGATTGAAGGCATAGTGCGTGTTTTGTTGCTTGTGCCCTTTTGACGCACCTAGGTATCATGGCTCCGCGGAAGCTGCACGCACCGATTCAACCTCTCGTGCCTAAAAGGCATTTCCTTTGGTTGCCCACATTCAGATTTCTCCATCGATGGAGAAGCCAAGACCCAATTGTTCGCTTGGCTATTTTTTTCGTTTTCGGCAAGTTGTTAGTCATTTGGTTACTTGCATCCTACATGATAGACTTACCTCTTGGGATGGGCAGTGTGATGATCTTACCCATCATAAGAATACGACACACAACAAAGTTCAGACAATTGCAATTCAGAGAACAACTAGTCTAGTACTGAATCGTCATAATCTAAACAGTCACAAACAACTGCTTGTGATACATCACAAATTCATCATAAACCGAGGGGCGGATCTTCCTTTTGATATGCTGAGACCTGACGTATCCTCAACCCAGCACACGTTTTCAAGCATTTTGATCTTCAACACCTGAACTAACCTAGCCCTCCAATGCCTCATATGATTATAGACCTGACACGGGGTAACTATCCAGCCAAAGAACCTGAAAACATCATCTGTAATAGCTCGCAGGTCCTCCTCTCTAAATCCCTGATGAATTGCTCCCCTTTTCCTAACCAACCAATAAACCATGTCTAGGACGAAGGTCGACAAAGATGCTAGCCATGCCATGACGCTCTTCCTTCGGGACACCTTATCAGGCATGGACACATATCGAAGAGGCACAACTGCAGGTGCAAACAAATCAGGGGAGCTTACATTCTTTTATGGCAGAAATTGAACAACCACATACAGCATTGCATAAAGTACTTAAAGCAGTGTCAAGAAAAACAGAAATCCACAATTGTTCTTCCTTGCATGCTATCATGTCTATGCGGGAGAACTATACTTTTATAACTATTCCTAGTACCAACTTTCGCACTTATACATGAAATACACAACAAGCAAGCTCACTCGACGAACCTACCACTTCCACAAAACATTCCCCACACTACATCATGAAAATCGACCATATAACCTCTAGATCAACTAGGAGCAACCACATCCTAACAAATCTAGTAGGAGCGACCACATGCTAACGAATCTACATTTTCACATCAGTGTTAGATTTTTCTTAAATCAATCTCTCAACATCGGATGATGAAGTGACATGTCGGAGAAGAAGACGAATAAGACTTTCCGCATAGGATCTCGACCGATCGGAGTAGGCATCGCCGCTTACCTGCTCGTTGGTGAAGAAGATATTTGGAGGGGGAGATCGAAAGAGGGAAATGGTGGCGGTGAGGTGGATCGGTGTAAATAGGTAGTGCGAATTGGCGGGCGGTGACATAGTATCTCCCGCCGGATGCTTGCATAAGCGGGCGAGCTCCCACCATCACTCCCTCGCATGGGCGCGTGCATCTTTTTCCCAGTAAGCTAGAAGAAGTTGGCTCCATGGAAATGGCCGATTTGGGCGTTTCCCTCAAGCCAGGCCGATGAGTGCATTAAGACTCGTGCGGTGCAAAGATTCCTTTTCGCGTTAGGAACCAATCACGCTTATTTCTTCTAGCCAGGTCTAGAAACGTCTCCGTGGGCAACCAAACACACCCTAGATTGCATGCACTAGAAATAGGAGAACTGTCCATTTGCTTGGGAAAGGCAGTACAAATACCATGCGGAATCACAGTCTTACTTGAGATGGTTGCATCACAAGATCTCTGTATTTGGTACTCTTTCTTCAGTATGGCAGACTCTCATAATGAAAGCAACGTGCCACCCTTGTTACAAAATATACTATCTCACTGATGGTATCTATCCATCCTGGACACATGTGTAAAGACAATCCGTCCACCTCAAGATGACGCTGAGTAGGTTTGCTTTTGAGCAAAGAGTCCACTAGAGAGGAGGTGGAGTGGGCATTTGGTGTCCTCCAATCTAGTTTGGACCATTTTTCTAACCCTGCTACAACATGGAGCAGAGAGCAAATGTGAGAGGTCATAACTGTTTATGTGATCATGCACAACATGCTCGTTGAAGAGGAGTGCAATGAGAGTGTATATGACCAATGTTGGATATTTCAGGGTGAGTTGGTTGGCCCCAACCTGAACAACCGAATGACTTAGGATATTTCTTACAGTCCATCATGAAATATGAGACCATGCAACTCATGACCAACTCTAAAAATATTTGGTTAAACATACTTGAAATCATGTTGAAAGCCACTCGTCTTTTTTTAATTTATATTTGAATTCAAATGATTGTAATAAAATTATGCTTGAAATATGCCAGAACAACTACTTAGTTTGTTTTTTATGAACTATAATGCTTAAATTTGATTCTCACCATCCACGTGTGTGCAAAGATAGGCCAAAAAACCTCAAAAATTACCAGGCCACAGATAAATGAAGGACACCATTGGTGCAGTGGCCGGTACTAAAAGAATATGAGCCGGTGGCTTATCCACGGGCCACTGCAAACGAATCTATTTAAACGAAATCGCTACTTCCTTCGTTCCAAAATAGATATCTTAGATTTGTTAAAATTTGGATAAACCTAGATTTATCCAATTTTTTAACAAATCTAATACATGTGTAAAGACAATCCGTCCACCTCAAGACGAGGCTGAGAGTAGGTTTGCTTTTGAGCAAAGAGTCCACTAGAGATGAGGTGGAGTGGGCATTTGGTGTCCTCCAATCTCGTTGGGCCATTTTTTCTAACCCTGCTACAACATGGAGCAGGGAGCAGATGTAAGAGGTCATAACTGTTTATGTGATCATGCATAACATGCTTGTTGAAGAGGAGCGCAATGACAGTGTATATGACCAATGTTGGATATTTCAAGGTGAGTTGGTTGGCCCCAGCTCGAACAACCGAATGACTTAGGATATTTTCTTACAGTCCATCATGAAATATGAGACCAGGCAACTCATGACCAACTCTAAAAATATTTGGTTAAACATACTAGAAATCATGTTGAAAGCCACTCGTCTTTTTTTAATTTATATTTGAATTCAAATGATTGTAATAAAATTATGCTTGAACTATGCCTGAATTTGATTCTCACCATCCACGTGTGTGCAAAGATAGGCCAAAAAACCTCAAAAATTATCAGGCCACGGATAAATGAAGGACACCATTGGTGCACTGGCCAGTACTAAAAGAACATGAGCCGCTGGCTTATCCACGGGCCACCGCAAACGAATCGATTTAAACAAAATCGTTACTTTCTTCATTCTAAAATAGATATCTTAGATTTGTTAAAATTTAAGATTTTTATTTAAATTTTAACAAATCTAAGATATCTATTTTAAAACAGAGGGAGTATTAAAAATGTAGTTGCCTTTTTTTTATCTTTACCGCTATGCACCCTCTTGCTCGGCCTTTTAACTTGTACTATTCCTCTGTCTCAAATTAACTAAGTTGGTAGTTTATACTCCATACAGTTTATTATATAAGATGTTTTAGCTTTACAAAAGATTGTATCGAATCATTGGTACCGAGTGAGTAGTATCTCCTTCTGCCACACACGTTTGTGACAAAAAACGAAAATCCAAGCTCGATCTCATCGTTGCACATCCCAGCATGTTTGCATGTTGGAGATCCACGAGTCATCCGGCAGGAGGGTACATCTGGACATCTATCGAGCGGGTAGACCACGTACATGGCCGCCCAGCAGGGCAGCTACTCATGCATCTATCTACCCCGTACGTAGCATTTACGCTTGATTAATTAGGGTTCATCACCACAGCGCCCTGCAGCTATAGCTATAGCTAGCTAGCTCCTTGCAGTAGTTGCAGCGGCAGCAAGCTGTGGCTATTGCTATAGTCGTCGTCGCAGCGCTGTCAGGGATAAGAATAGTTGGCGTATCAGATGCCTAAGCTCTCCAGTGGAACTCTTCTTCCGATGCTTAGGCAGGGGCTGCACGGAAGTAGCTCCAGGGTTCTGCGGCAGCTGTAAAGATGGGGAGAAGAGAAGGCCTGTTCCGTTCGGCTGCTGCTGACATGCTCGATCGAGGCCAACCCAACCCGTTGCAGACGCAGCAGTAATGGACCAGCCAGCAACAGTAGGACGATAAACCATTTTTGGTTCTGGTTTTGGTTTTGGTTTTCTGATCTAACAGATATAATGGCAACAAAAATGCAGACTATATAAAATAACCAACTTTTATTTATTTCTGAAACTGTATTTTTTTTTCTGTCTGAGGGATATTACTAGAAGCAAGAAAAACAGGCAAGAGAATAGTAAGGATAAGAGATGTGCATGCATTGCAAAATGGACGTTGTTTGCCAATCTCTGAATATTCCCAAGCCAATCTATCATCCCCCCAACGCTTATACGGAGAAAAAGAGGCTAGCTATGCTACGCCATGATTCCTTACTGCTTCCACTGCCCGCGCATCGCATCAGCTTCAATCCACAAGCCTGTCTCCATCACCATGTCATCTCCCATAAATTTCCAATCCTTTCCCCTTTACCTCCTTCAAAGCTTTCAAATTTCCACGCGAGAGAGATGGCATCCAGCTCCAGCCCACATTTACACATTGCTTGCAGCAGTAGCAGTACTAGCAGTACCACACCTATTGCCCGCTAGATAAATGCAAAAGCCCATCTAGCTAGCTCTCATCAGTGAGTGAGGGAGGCTCTCTCTACTCTAGTCTATCCACGGAAAGCTCAAGAACACAACCAGTACCACAGTAGCATCGGCATTGCATCCACAGATCATATATCATGAGCACTAGCTCGGAGGAGAGAATGTTTGAGATGGATGCGGAGCCGCCATCGCCACCGGAGTCCATGCCTATGCAGCACCAGGCAACTTGCCACGTCATTGAGGTGTGTGAATCAAATGGCCACTACTGCATTTCTCTCCTATTGCTAGCTGCTCATTCAAATGCTGAATCTGTGTTGATTTACTTTACTTTCTTTCATTTTTTTTGCAAAAATGTGTGTATGTATCACTCTCAGGGCATCCTCGCGAGGTGCACGCAAGTGGAGATGGAGATATACGAGAGGGCCATGGAGCATGTGAGGGAGATGGGGGAGGAGAGGAAGAGGAGCAGCTTGAAGAAGAGGCTCATGGTGAGGCTGAGGAAGGATGGCTATGATGCATCCCTCTGCAGGTCTTCTTGGGTTGCCACCACCCAGCATCCGGGAGGTAAAGTCTCATCATAATCACAACCCTTGTGTTTTCTCCGATGCGGAGGCAAGTAGTACCTGTGAATATTTCGCACTGCATCTTTTCTTACCATTTCTGCGTGTGTTTCCTCTTCTGTAACCATCCATAACTGGGCTAGATTGCCTGCAGAAAATGCTGGTCTTGAACAGCATATTTCTTCTTTTGGTATGGAAACAGTTCCCGAAATTACCATCTTTTGCATGAACTGCCATGTGATTTTATTGACTGAGATATCCTTATTTACTCTTCTCAGTTCTTACAGATGAAGAAAAGTATCTTCATTCTTTTCTATTTTTACCTGTGTAGCACTACAATACTGCAAATTACTAGTAGAGCCACCAGCACCAAGAATGGTCATGTCTTGATTGCTTTCACCTATCGTCGGAGCAAATGACTCACGTACAGATGCATTCATACGCACAGTAGGGAACTTGTACTGATTATTCATCATTATTATGCTAAAATAAGTATGCCCAAATAATCTGAATTAGCAGCACACGAAAGCTTGCTCCCTGAGAAGAAACAATGAGCTGCCTGAGACTATTTTTTTAACCAGCTTTAGGCATGGCCCTTTGCAGGTGAGCACGAGTACATCGACGTCCACGTGGCAGAGGCAGGCGGGGCCAGCAGGACCAGGCTAATCGTGGACATAGATTTCAGGTCCCAGTTCCAGCTGGCTAGACCGGCCCCATGGTACGCCCAGCTCTCGAGCCGGCTGCCGGCCGCGTTCGTGGGCCCGCAGGATAAGCTGCGGAAGGCCGTGGCGCTGCTGTGCTTGGCGTCGCACAGGTCGCTCCGGGAGAGCGGCCTACACGTCCCGCCGTGGAGGCGGTCCAGCTACATGCAGGCCAAGTGGTTCCCCTGCCCCGCGGTCGCGGTGGCGCCGCCGGGCGGGGACGACGGCGCCGTGGCGCAGTGGTCGGTGGCCAAGGAGCGAGGCGACCGGGCCCGCATGTCGGGCCTCTCTAGGGATCTGGACGGCCGCGATGGTTCCACGTGGGCGTAGTGACTCTTTTTTTTCTTCACTACTACAGTAGCTCTTTGCTGTTTGGATAGGGTAGCGAGTTGTTCAGGCAGGCTCCAGCAGTTGAGGTTGGATGGAGGTGTGGTGGTAGTCAGGTCAGGAGTCAGTGCTCTGTAGCTTTGCTTACGCGATCAACAGGTGGGTCTCTGACAGGGCACCATATTTTGGGGTGGATTGGATTTGCTATCGTAGAAACGGAGCAGAATCCAGGTCACGGGTTCAATCGAACAATATCACAACCACACTCGTGTGTGAAACTTTACAAGATCTGTTTGAAATAATGTTTTCGTTAGGTTCATTTCTGTGTAGTACAATCGCAGCGGCAGCGGTCCATAGGTAGAACTGTAGCGGTTCTCCATAGACGTACGCCTGAATTTGTAAGCGTGACCCTGGGTCACTGGCCGCACAGTGATCTCCCCTCTAGGCGTCAGACGCCTGGCCTGGACCTGTACGTGCGGCGATAGCGCGGCCAGGCCACGACGTTCTTATCGTTTCACTGGCCGGTGACTCGGTGTAGATATGGAAGCAGCAGGCAGGACACGCCGTATTCGCCGCCGGTGCCGTGGCGCCGGACACGCCACACTGCTCGCGTCGCATCCGGGCACACGGTGTTCCGCTTCCGCGGAGCTTGGATCGCTTTGAAGTCTGAACGGAGGCGAATCGGCGCTTTTTTTTCCCCGAGATGATCGGTGCTGTGCATCGTCAGGGAGAACCTGCAGCTCTTGTCACCTTCTGTGTCCACGTCCGTCGCTTAGCCGAGCTGCACGTACGGTTTTTTGGCATGTCTGTGTGATGGCCTCAAAGTTTTATGTATAAAAAAAATATCGCGCTATTTCGACGTTAATTGCACTCTATAACATATTTGAAGAGTCCACGATTAAAGCGTAGTAATTTTGCTCACCATGAAGTTATTTGCGAAATAGCAAGTTATGTAGTGCTAAAACGTCATAGCGTTAGCTTGATATTTTTTTTCTAGCGCGCTATTTATGCTGCATTGTTGTTGATGATTCTTAATAAGTAATTTATACCATGATGTTGCGCAATGCCCATGTTAGGCTTTTAAGTGTTAGAGAACTATTTTTGTATATGGTTATGTATGTATTCTTGGGTTTGTCGCTAGACTATATCCTTTATTTTAAAATCTTTTACTTTTGGGCTATAACGGTGTTTGTTTTTAAAATGCTATTGGAAATATAGCAAGCTATTAGCCTAATATAGCATGCATAACATTTGAAGGAGGCCGCCAGTATTTCTTTTAGCACGATGTTTAAAACATTGGTTTTGTGTCACATTTGGAAGCGGCATACAAGAAAACGGAGAATCCGACCCGAAGGAGATAAGGGTCTCAACAGTGAGTGATCATGCCAGAAATGCACCCGAGAGTTTTCATCGGTTACGGCAATCTCGAACAGCAAAAATCATGATCATTAGAGCAAACTAGGATGGAAAGTGTCTTTGGCTCTCGAACTATAGTGCTCCTTCTATATATTTTTTTCAAAAAACATATTAACAAGTTTAATAAAACCAAAAATAAATGTTTGACATAGTTTGAAAATCTCAATCCGAAATTCTTTATATTGTGGGTTACACAAAAGTGAAAAAAATCTGATAAAATTTAAAGATTTGAAAATATGCATACTCAGATTTACAATTTTGATATTTTTGTGTAGCCCATAATACAAACTATTTGGAATTGATGTTTTACACGTTTATGTGATACAACATTTGCTATAACCTTATTTTTTCTATATTTTTTAAACTCGGAAATATGATTTTATTTTTTAAACGAGATTATTGGTGCCCACATGCGTCAAATCTAGGAGTGGATGCTAAGTGCTCTCCATCTATGAGAGTAGGTATTTTTCGCTTCTTTTACATGCGCAAGAGTATTTGCCTTGCACACTCCAAGGACACGATTAATTAGTGGACTACGTGGAAGTCAGCATGACCTAGGAGAGCAAAATAAAGGCTTCTTGGGTGACCTTCACGTTGTGTTTAGCGTGCGCCTTGAAGCACTCCTGGACCAGACCCGCTAGGAATTGCTGATCCAAGTGTTTCTAGCGAGCCACCCTCGCGACGGCCAAAATGGTTTTGGTACTTTATGTCAGCATGAAGAGTGTGGAGGGTTTGGTTTGTTTGTTGGAACCTTTTCTCTTTTTGGGAGTTTCTTTTCTCATTCCTTGATATTTGATTGACTCTCTAAGAATGAGATAAATCTTTAAGCATTTGTGTTCAATTTGTATCTTATGTTCTTTGATTTTGCCTAGTTCATTGGTTGAACTTATGATGTCTCTTGTGTTGATTTGCTTCTTTGATTTAATTTGGACAACTTTTTTGTCACACATTTATGTGCCTTCTTGGTTTACTTTTTGTTTTGTCCAAATTGTATCTAAATTTCGGTTCTTGAAGGTCTTATGCATGCATATTTACTCTTTATATATCTTTTGATATGCTTGCTTTTCTTGATCAAATATATAGGGGAGACTCCACCAAATTCTATTTGGCTAAGTTCAATTTCATATCTATATGCACATATTAATGTCGAGTTTGTCCTATGTATTGTAGTTTCCCTAACTAGTTTGGACCCAAAATGTTTAGGGACCTTTTTTGTACTTAATGTTGTTTTAGGTACATTTGATATTCATTGGATTGATGTCTCATCAATAAGGAATAAGTGGTGACTAAATGATATTATTGGAGCCAAGCTATAATGATCTATGAACTCATATCTACTCCTACCAATGATATGTCAGTCACAGGTATCTCTTATTCACGCATACATGTCTCGCTTTTAACCTCTTATAGGTTACATCTTGGCATAAAAATTTATATTTGTAAATGTTGTGACTCTTGAAATGGTCTTAAAGAAAACTCTTTATTACAATCGTGACTAAGTTGAGATAGGTGCATATAATGAGGACAATATAAAATCATGTTCATGATTCATGAATCTTAGATATGTTAATCTAGCAATATTATTGCATATATTTTTCTCAAGTTCTCTCATGTGCAACATTGATGAATTTTCAAAACTAATCCTTATTTGTGATGCTTGTTGGATTTTCAAATGCATTCCAACAATCTCATTTCCCATGTTAATAGTTTTGATATATTTTTTGTATTCCTGTTTGAAGTTTATTAATGTACAATAAGATAAAATTATGCCATTTGGGCATAGTTTCAAGCAAAGATCTTATTGGTATATTCCGTGACTTTGTTTTTGCATATCATGTTCTTTTATTTAGTAGCTATTTTGTGTGTACATGATTCTTTGTGGTTATATCTTCATGATTGTCTTCCACATAGAAACCTATGCACATGAGAATAGTTACACTTCTAGTTGATATTACAATTATTTGGAGTCGACCTTTTATTCCATTTGATTATTTTATAGCTCTCGAAAGAATTTTCCTATAAATAAGTTCCGGGTAGTGAAGATTCCATGCTTGTGAACTTTGTATTCCAATACAAATATTATAATTGATGCACAAACCTTGGGGAGCTTCCATAATTTATTTAAAAATACTCATTTGCTTTCTTGCACATATGGTGTGTTCTAAATTTTTATGGGGGAGTAAGGATACCATGTTTGTGCACTTTGTATTCAATTTCAATTATTATAATTAGTGCACAAACCTTGGGGACTTTCCCTATTTCATTTACACACTCTATTGATCCCTATCATAATATCGTATTGTATTCTATTGGTTTTTCAGGATCTTCTGATTGCTTGCTTCATTCGTTGATGTTTCTTCTTCATATATTTCTTTTGCAATATTTGAATCCTCAATATTTTTCGAGATCTTCCTAGGCTTCGTATTTGCACATGTGAATATGTTTCCAATCATAATATGAGAAAATGCACACCTTATGGAGAAACTCTCACTATATTGGCCTTCTAGAGATTTTTCCCTATTTTGGCAATAGATTCCAATGGGGGAGAAGTTTTGGGGGGTTTAAGGGAAATTGGTTATATGCTTTGAGTTTTATGAATGAGCATTTTCCTTTCATGCTCTTGCATTTTTGTTGTTGTTTTGCATGTTGAATATATAGAGAAAACTCCCCATCGATAATTGTTCACAATAGATGCAATGACATTCAAGTTCATTCACACATGCATATATTATGGGATAGTTTGCTCTATATATTTGACGGGTTCGTAGCATGGAAAAAATCCTCCGAGATTGCGGAAAAAAACCAAGATCTGATCTATAAGATGCTAGTCTCCAAGAACCAGATTGTTAACAATCTAAGGATCATGCATGGATGATATAGTAGTACTTTAATCGGATCAACTTGTTGCAACAATGCACGGGGAGCTACCTCCGATACTAGCACACATACAACTTGAAGTTGTCTCATCCTTCTCGATCCAGCAAGCGAGGGAGAGGTTGGTGAGATCCCAATAGCACAACGACGTAGTTGTGGGATATGGTGGATAGACGGGTAGGGCTTTGCTAAGCAATCTACATGGCGAAGGGAGAAAGGAAGGGAGACAGCTGCCAAAAGGGGGGGAGAAAACTACCCTTTCCATACACACCCTAGGGTTTCTCCTAGGGTTTTGGTGCATGGGCCTTTCAAGCTGTGGCGCCCTATCCCATGTAGGCCGAGGTGCCCTCTTTTCAGGTCCATGTGACCCCTCCTTGCAGGTGGTCCCCTAGAACCTTCTCTGTATGATAACGGAAAAATATCAAACTTTTTCGGGATCCCAAAATGACTTTCCCATTTGTAATTCTTTACCTCCAGACCATTCCAGAGCTCCACGTGATATCTAGGATCTCATCCAAGACTCAGAATCATAATTCGATTACACCATCTATTATCTCATCAAACCCTAACGACATCAAATGTTAAGTGTGTGGCTCTACAAGTTCGAGAACATGTGGACATGGTCGAGACACCTCTTCGATCAATAACCAGTAATGGGACAATGTATGTCCATAATGGTTCCCACACATTACATGCAGATCTTTCATTAGTAAGTAGAGGAAATCCCAGGGGCAATATCATTTGCAACATGAAAAATATCCCAGTTGACACACCACTTGTAACTCGATAATAACTAAGTTGTAACCTCAGCTATAACTAGAAAATATTAATTGCAACTCCACTTGTGACTGAAGAAAATCTCAATTGCAACTTCACTTGCAACACAAAAGTTATCATTTGCAACTAGAAAAAAATGTAAGTCATAACCTCAATTAAAACTACAAAAATACCATTTGCAAGCACACTTGTGATAGAAAAATCATAGTTACAACTCCTCTTGAAACAAAAAAATATCTCAGTTGCAACCCCACTAATAAGCATACAGAATAAATAAAACCAATAAATGAACACACAGAAAATACAAAAAAAGACAGATAAAAAAGCCCACTAGGACAAAAGACAATTCGGCCCACCGTAAAAAACAATGAGAAAACACACAAATTGAAAAAGGCCTTAAGCCCTATGGGCCCAAAATAACCGACAAAAGGCAGTCCAAAAATATGCCATTCCGGCCTCCTTGTGTGGCAAAAAGACCGTCTAGTAGCACAGATATATGTATAACAATCTAATCGTTATGAACTTGACTGAGCGGCTATGCTGAGAATTTGGCAAATCCTTTACATACTTATCGTGCGTGTTTGGTTGCTCGTTTCCCTATTTCTCGCATGGGGCGGTAAGAAATAAGGGCATTTGGTTCCGCGCGGCGGAAGAAATCTTTGCATCGCACGATACTTAAAGCGCCCCTCGGTCAGGCCCTGGAGGAACACCGAAATCGGGCGTTTCCATGGAGCCAACTTCTTCTCGCGTTCGCGGGGAAGAACTGCACGCGCTCGTGCAAGGGAGGGATGGCGGGAGCTCGCGAAATCCGGCGAGAGAAATTGGAGTTACCGCCCACCGATTCACCGTAGCTATTTACTCCGCCCCTCCGTCGGCTCCAAAATCCTCACCTCCATTTCCCCCAATTTCGAGCTCTCTCTCTCCAAATCCGCTTCCTCACTGATGAGCAGGTAACCGACGCCACATACTCCAGCGGGTCTAGGTCATCTCCGGCAAGTCTTCCTCCTCGGCTATGTCGGACATGTCGTCCTCGTCAAGCGAGATAGAGATCGTGATAAGAAACATCTAACCGTAGCTCTCGCAGCTTAGATCTATTGCCATATTATACCTCATAGTTCTAAGCTGTGAGCTGGTGACCCACAAGTATAGGGGATCGCTGATGAGTGCAGTAGCACTTTGTTGGGAGACCCCAGGAGGAAGGTATGATGAGCATAGCAGCAAGTTTTCCCTCAGTAAGAAACTGAGGTTATCGAACCAGTAGGAGGAAGGAAACAACTCAAAGGTGTTGCTAGCAACTTGGAGACCTGCACAACACGAACTCAAGACTTTGCCCCAACAAACAGTGAGGTTGTCAATCTCACTGGTTTGCTATAACAAAGGATTAACTGTATGGTGTGGAAGATAATAGTGGTTTGCAACAAGTAAACGTAAACAGTGGAAGATGCATCAATGGTAAAGATTGGACCGAGGTCCATAGTTCACTAGAGGTGTTCTCCTTAGATAAACAAACATGGCATGCAGGGTAAACAAATTACAACAGGGCAATTGACAGGACTGAGCAAGGCATAACAATGCAATACTAGACATCAAGATCCTATGAGATTCGATTGGACAATACAACAAGATACATAGACCGCCATCCAACTGCATCTATGACTAGAAGTCCACCTTTGGGTTATCATCCAAACCCCCTCCAGTATTAAGTTGCAAGCAACAGACACCTATTTTAAGCAAAGTGTGTAAGGTAAACAATCCACTTGTTCCATGAACAAGAGACCGTTGTTTTCTCCCTAGTAGCAACAGCACATCTACAATCTTAGAGATTTCTGTCACTTCCCTTAGATTAAATAGAGACATGAACCCACTATCGAGCATAAATACCCCCTCTTAGAGTCACTAGCAACTACTTGGCCAAGATAGCTATTAACAACGGAGAGCATGCAAGATCACAAACAACACAGACATGATAGAATCAATAAGACAAAACCATTAATCAATCTGACATAGTAATCTCAAGATCCCGCAAACACAACATGCATGATTACAAATAGATGAGATATTGATCATGAACGGAGCTCACAAGATCTAGACATGAAATCACAAAGGAGGATATACAACCATCTAGCTACTACATGGACCCGTAGTCCAAGGTGGAACTACTCACGCTTCATACCGGAGGCTGGCATGATGAAGAAGAAGGCCTCCGGGATGATCTCCCCTCCGGCAGGGTGCCGGGAAGAGCTTCAGATCCCCCCAATCTAGGGACGATGGTGGCGGCGGCTATAGACGGTTTCGTGGAATATTGATCGGGTACTTAGGGTTTAGGCATCGGGGGCTTATTATAGGCGAAGAGGCCTGGAGGGCGTCCAGGGGGCCCACACCCTGCCCAGGCGCGGCCTAGGGTGTGCCCGCGCCTGGGGGCTGCAGCCGCCCTGTGGCTCCCCTCCGTCTCTCCTCTGGACTCCGTGTTCTCCTCGGTGAAATATTGACTTTGTCTTTTGTCCCGTCGAATTCCAAGAATATTTACTTACTAACTTTTTTGGAACCAGAAACAACAGAAAACAGGCAACTGGCACTGTGGCAACTTGTTAATAGGTTAGTACCAAAAAACATATAAAAACACCTCAAAGTATGGACAAAGCAAAGCAAAGTAGATACTAAACAAGCATGGAACATCAAAAATTATAGACACGTTTCCGACATATCAAGCACCCCCAAGCTTAACTCCTGCTCGTCCTCGAGTAGGTAAGTGAGAAAAAGAATAATTTTTGAGGTGACATGCACCATCAAAATCAAGATCAAACCATTTGCAAGCAAAAAAGCTGGGATCAAAGAACTCTAAACATGAGCATGAAAGGTGGATTTCTAGCAGTAAGACAAAGTAACTATGCATGCAACATGAAAGGCTACAAACAAAGATCATGAATAACATGCATTGAAAAACGTTTGTTTGTTTCACATACAAAAAACATAGCATAGTGGCATTCAGCTTGTCCCTCATAGAGTAGCAAATAGATGCATAGGACACCTTGAAAATTCATAAGAGTGACTATATACAAATAGCACAAGAACAAGTAATATCAACAATATGCATCAATCAATAAGTTTTGGGACAATGCACATAGAACTAAGAATAGCAACTATGCTCTCTTAACTGGTGCCTAAAGGTAGAAAGTGGAGACTCAAAATAATGGTGGAAGAAAGGCCCTTCAAAGGGAAGCAGGGATTTCAAGTTTCAAAAGGAGCTTCCAAAAATTATGGTACTTGTTAGCTTTCAGCCCTCATTGCCCCTATCATAAGCATCTTGAAGTGGTTAAGGTTAAAGTGGCAAAGATGGAGTATATGCTTGACGAAGTATAAGTTGGCAATCTCAAGTCCCTTGAATACGAGGGCCACACCTCATGCATACTCAACTTTGGGTCTAGGTATGTTCTTGTCACTGTAAGTAGTTGCATATCATTGAGAACCGCCAACAGGGTACCCCTTGCACAAGGTACAGGATCTATCCCATAACCAAAATGACAAGGCAAGCAGACAATGAGCATCTCAGCGATCTTTTTATTTGCTATTTGCATAGGTTTTTATTGAGGATGCTTCACAGATTGCTCATTATGGTGATGCTGCAAGTTTCCACCATGATTAGGCATGGCTTAGGCTAGCGGCCCAGTCGTTTATCTAACACAAAAAACATAACTCCATGTACTTACAGTCTCCCCTTTTTATTTCACACCGACGACATCCATAGACAAAAGAGCATGATATCTACTATGTACAAAGTACAAGCGCAATGTTGAAAGTGCTCCCCGTGACAGCACGGTTCTGCTAATTCTATTGTATAAGTGCAAACATATACAACAAAGATGACACAATGGTTCAAGTTTATTAGGGGCAAGGGAAATAAAGTGTGCCATCAAGTTTGTGAGAGCTTTAATCACTAAGTTTTCACATAACAAAATACTTTTTAATTTAAAGATAGCTGAAAACAAGAATATACTTGGAATGGTGTAACACACCATGCATAGGAATTTATAGTGGGCACTTTGGAATAACTTGGTTTCTTGGAAGTTGGAAGCATGAGTATAACTTACTCATACAACTGGAGGCTAGCAAAAGACTGGGAGCGACCAACTAAGAGAGCAATAATGGCCATAATCATGCAGAGCGACAAAACATTACTAATCAAAGCATAGAGTGGTACTACAAGTCAAGGACTAAATGATCATAGAGGCTACGGTGACTTGTTCATAGTCATAACATGGTGTGAGCATGTGCCAAGTCAACCCAAACAAAGCATCAAAGGATAATACCGTAATACTATACTTTTGTATGCTAAAACAACGCATGATTCCTTCAAGACACATTAAGCAATCCCAATTGTTTGGAACAAGTTATGCTACAGCAATAATCACTAAGCATAAGGTCAAAACAACACCTAGCATGACATGCTAAAGTCTAAGTCATAGTAAAAGCTAGCTCCTCTTGCACTATTCAAGCAAGAATTTTCTACTCCTTTCCAACACCAATCAACTTATTTGAAACAACACAGCGAGAACAGGGGTCCAAACTACTTTATTCAAACAAACTAATCAAAGCAAACGAAAACAAAGACGCCCCAAGTGTAGGGGTTCGTAGCATGGAAAACAAAAATTTTCTATCGCATACAAACAAACAAGCCAAGATCTATCTACTAGATTGTAGCAACGAGTCGATGGAATAACTCACCCTCGAAGATTCCAAAGTGTTTAACGAGAGCAGATTCTCGTGGGTGATGTAGTCGTACTCTTTCCGATCTCAAGATCGCGTAGACGATCCTTCCGGCGCCGCGTTCCCGCAGCGCTCCCGCAGTCGGTCACACGTTCGGTACTCGACGAAGACCTTCCTCTCCCTTGTTCCAGCAGGCAGCGGAGGTTGTAGCACTCTCCTCGCGATTCCGGCAGCACAACGGCGTGGTACCGGAGGTAGAGGGGAAATCCCGCAGGGCTTCGCCTTAAGCCGGTGCGAGTATGGTGGAGCTTATGAGAGAGGCTATTAGTGGTCTAGTAATTTAGACACACCAATTAGAAGGCTCTAAACCAATTAGAAGGCTCTAAACCGAATAGCTCTAAACCGGGGTCTAGATCTAGGGTTTAGTTTAGAGGATAGGAAAACTTGTGTGTCTAGGAGGGGAGCCCTGCCCCTCCTTATATAGGTGGGAGGGCTGGCCTGCCAAGGGGAGGAGTTCCTCCCCAACTCGGCCTAGGGAGGTGCGCCGGCCAAGGGGAGGAACCCTCCTCCAACTCGGCCTCCACCTCTCCTCCTCTTTTCCCACTTCCCAAAACTGCCGTTTGACTTTCAAACTAGCCGTTTGACTTTTCAATTTAGGATTTAAATAAATCCTTTATTTGGGACAGCAAGAATACTTAGTACATGATGCAATCATTCCAATATGCAATGACACACTCATGTACCCTTCCCCCTCCGGAGTGCCGGACATTCCGGGACCTTCTAGAATGTTCCCGATGAAAACACCGGAACCATTCCCCAACTCCAAAACGGGACTTTCCTTATATGAATCTTATTCTCCGGACCATTCCGGATCACCTCGTGATATCCCGGATCCCATCCGAGACTCCGAACAACATTCGGTCTCTTTCTCATAATACCATAACTACTCAAACAACGTCGAATCCTTAAGTGTGTCTCCCTACGGTTCGTGAATTATGCGGACATGATCGAGACACTTCTCCGAACAATAACCAATAGAGGAATCTGGAAATTCATATGGCTCCCACATATTTCTACGATTACTTTGCGATCGAATGAACCACTTACATACGATACCAATTTCCCTTTGTCTCACGATATGTTACTTATCCGAGGTTATGATCGTCGGTATCTCTGCATACCTAGTTCATCCTCGTTACTGATAAGTACTCTTTTCTCGTTCCCGTGATATGTGATCCCTTGTGACCAAGTCACATGCTTGCAAGCTAATTGGATGACATTTCACCGAGAGGGCCCAGAGAATATCTATCCGTCATGTGGATGGACAAATCCCACTCTTGATCCATGTGTTTCAACCAATACTTTCCGAACACTCAATGCCACCTTTATAGCCACCCTGTTACGGTGTGGTGTTTGATGACATCAAAGCATCCATCCAGCAAAGGTGATATGCATGATCTCATGGTCGAAGGAATTAGGTTACTATGTATCAGAAAGCATATAGCAATTGAACTATTGAAATGACTTGATCTTTATGCTACGCTTGTCTATAGGAGTATGTCCACCATATCATTCTCCTAACGATATGATCTTGTTGTTGATAACATCTCAATGTTCATGACAAAGAAACCACATCATCAATCAACCAACAAGCTAGTGAAGTATAGAGGCTATACTAGGGACTTCAAATTAAGTTTACAAATCACACAAGTATTAATGGTTTCCTTGTTAATACTATTATAGCATGAATGCAAACATTTATCATAAACACAAAGATATATAATAATAACTATATTTATTATTGCCTCTAGGGCATATCTCCAACAGTCTCCCACTTGCACTAGAGTCATCTAATCTAGATTACATGGTAATATACCGAACACCCATGGCAGTTTGGTGTTGGTCATGTTTTGCCCTCGGGAGAGGTTTAGTCAACGGATCCGCCACATTCAGATCTGTGTGTACTTTGCAAATCTTTATATCCCCATCCTGGATATGTTCTCGAATAGCGTGAAAACGCAGCTTGATATGCTTCAGCTTCTTGTGTGACCTTGGTTCTTGCGCATTGGCTATGGCGCCCATGTTATCACAGTAGATAGACATTGGGTCCAGCGCACTTGGAACCACACCCAGCTCTGTAATGAACTCTTTCATCCATATCGCTTCTTGTGAAGCCTCCGAAGCAGCCATGTATTCCGATTCAGTTGAAGATCTCGCCACAACGCTTTGCTTTGCACTCCTCCAGCTAACTGCTGCACCATTCAAAATAAATACGTATCCAGATTGTGATTTAGAATCATCCGGATCGGTGTTCCAACCAGCATCGGTGTAACCATTAACAACGAGCTGTTCATCACCTCCATAAGAAAGAACCATATCCTTAGTTCTTCTCAAGTACTTAAGGATGTTTTTGACCGCTGTCCAATGATCCACTCCTGGATCACTTTGATATCTGCTAGTTAAACTAACAGCATATGCAATGTCGGGTCTAGTACATAGCATGGCATACATTAGAGATCCTATGGCTGAGGCATAGGAAGTCTTACTCATCCTTTCTCTATCTTCTGCCGATGTCGGACTTTGAGTTTTACTCAAGGTCGTATTGGGCAACATGGGCAAGAACCCTTTCTTGCTATCTTCCATTCCAAACCTCTTTAGAACTTTGTCCAAATATGTACTTTGTGACAATGATATTTGGCGTTTCGATCTATCTCTATAAATCTTTATGCCTAATATGTAAGCTGCTTCGCCAAGATCCTTCATTGAAAAACTATTATTCAAATACTCTTTGACACTATTAAGAAGGTCTACATCATTCCCAATCAACAATATGTCATCCACATATAGTATTAAGAATGCTACAGAGCTCCCACTCACTTTCTTGTAAATACAAGCTTCTCCATAAGTTTGTATAAAACCAAAACTTTTGATTACCTTATCAAAACGTTGATTCCAACTTCGGGATGCTTGCTTCAATCCATAGATGGACCGTTGAAGCTTGCATACCTTGTTAGCGTCTTTAGGATCGACAAAACCTTTGGGTTGCATCATATACAACTCTTCATCAATGTCTCCATTGAGGAATGCTGTTTTGACATCCATCTGCCATATCTCATAATCATAATATGCAGCGATTGCTAACATAATCCTCACAGACTTTAGCTTCGCTACCGGTGAGAAAGTCTCATCGTAGTCAACTCCTTGAATTGGTCGAAACCCTTTTGCGACAAGTCGAGCTTCATAGACAGTAACATTACCATCAGCATCTGTTTTCTTCTTGAAAATCCATTTGTTCTCGACAGCCTTCCGGCCATCCGGTAAGTCCACCAAAGTCCATACTTGGTTTTCGTACATGGATCCAATCTCGGATTTCATGGCTTCTTGCCATTTATTGGAATCTGGGCTCATCATCGCTTCCTCATATGTCTCGGGGTCATCGGTGTTGTCCACCAACATGACATTCATAACGGAATCATACCAATCTGGAGTGGTACGAGTTCTCGTTGACCTCCGAGGCTCTGTAGCAACTTCAACCGAAGTTTCATGATCACTATCATTAGCTTCCTCTCTTATTGGTGCAGGCATCACAGGAACTTCTTCCGGTGCTGCGCTACTCGCAATTTCGAGAGAAGGTTCGACAACCTCGTCGAGTTCTACTTTCCTTCCAGTCACTTCTTTCGAGAGAAATTCCTTCTCTAGAAAGGATCCATTCTTGGCAATGAAGATTTTGCCTTCGGATCTATGATAGAAGGTATACCCAATAGTTTCCTTCGGGTATCCTATGAAGACGCATTTTTCCGCTTTGGGTTCAAGCTTGTCCGGCTGTAACTTCTTTACATAGGCTTCGCATCCCCAAACTTTAAGGAACGACAATTTAGGTTTCTTCCCAAACCATAATTCATACGGTGTCGTTTCAACGGATTTAGACGGTGCCCTATTTAAAGTGAATGCGGCTGTTTCTAATGCATAACCCCAAAATGATAGTGGTAAATCTGTAAGTGACATCATAGAACGAACCATATCTAAGAGAGTTCGATTACGACGTTCAGACACACCATTACGCTGTGGTGTTCCCGGCGGTGTCAACTGCGAAAGTATTCCGCATTTCTTCAAATGCTCGCCAAACTCGTAACTTAGATATTCACCTCCACGATCAGAACGTAGAAATTTAATCTTCTTGTTACGTTGATTCTCTACCTCACTTTGAAACTCCTTAAACTTCTCGAAAGTTTCGGACTTATGTTTCATGAAATAGATATACCCATATCTACTCAAATCATCCGTGAAGGTAAGAACATAACGATAACCACTGCGCGATGCTACACTCATTGGACCACACACATCGGTATGTATGATTTCCAATAAGTCTGTAGCTCGCTCCATCATACCAGAAAATGGAGTCTTAGTCATTTTACCCATCAGACATGCTTCGCATCTTTCAAGTGATTCAAAATCAAGTGATTCAAGAAGTCCATCGGAATGGAGTTTCTTCATACGCTTCACTCCAATGTGACCAAGACGACAGTGCCACATATAGGTCAAATTATCGCTTGATTTCAAACGTTTAGCCTCAATGTTATTAATATGTGTATTTCTACTATCGAGATTCAATATGAATAGACCATCTATCAAAGGTGCATGTGCATAAAACACATTACTCATATAAATCGAACAACCATTATTCTCGGATTTAAACAAGTAACCGTCTCGCAATAAACAAGATCCTGATATAATGTTCATGATTAACGCAGGCACCAAATAACAATTATTTAAGTATAAAACTAATCCCGATGGTAGATGAAGAGGTAGCGTGCCGACCGCGATCACATCAACCTTTGATCCGTTTCCTACGCGCATCGTCACCTCGTTCTTCACTAGCTTCCGTTTATTCTGCAGCTCCTGTTTCGAGTTACAAATATGAGCAACCGAACCAGTATCAAATACCCAGGCACTACTACGAGTACTAGTGAGATACACATCAATAACATGTATATCAGATATACCTTTCTTCTTGATGTTGCCGTTCTTCAAATCCGCCAAGTACCTTGGGCAATTCCGCTTCCAGTGACCTTCTCCCTTGCAGTAAAAGCACTCAGTTTCAGGTTTAGGTCCAGCCTTGGTCTTCTTCGTCGGCGTGGTAACTTTCTTACCACCCTTCTTGAAGTGTCCCTTTTGCTTAGACTTGCCTTTCTTGAATTTGGTGGTCTTATTGACCATCAACACTTGGTGCTCTTTCTTGATCTCCACTTCTGCAGATTTTAACATAGCAAATAGTTCTGGCAACTCTTTGTTCATGTTCTGCATGTTGTAGTTCATCACAAAGTTCTTGTAACTTGGTGGTAGTGATTGGAGGATGCGGTAAACTCCCAAAGTATTAGGAATCACTATACCCAAACTTTGAAGTTTATTTGCGTGCCCAGACATCTTAAGCACATGCTCACTGACGGAGCTACCCTCTTCCATCTTGCAGTTAAAGAACTTTTCAGAAGCTTCATAACTTTCAATTGCCGCATGAGTCTCAAAGATTAATTTGAGATCCTCGACAATATCATATGGATCTGACTCTTCAAACCTTTTCTGAAGCTCCGATTCTAAACCATACAAGATAGCACACTGAACTATGGAGTACTGATTCTTCCGAGCAAGGTAAACATTCTTTACTTCATCGGTAGCATCAGCTGCAGGTGGGTCACCTAGCGGTGCATCCAGCACATAGGTCAAATTACCAGCTGTGAGGACAATCCTCAAATTGCGGAACCAATCCGCGAAGTTGCTTCCATTGTTTTTCAACTTTTCTTTCTCTAGGAACGCATTAAAATTGATGGTAGGGGCTGCCATTGATCTACAACATATTTGCAATAGTTTAGACTAAGTTTATGACAAATTGAGTTCAAATTAATTAATGAAATTAAACTAGGTGAACTCCCACTCAAAACAACATCCCTCACATTGTTTTAGTGATCACACGAACCAAATCCACTACATCAACACCGATCATCACGAGAGCTGATATAGTTTTAATGGCGAACAATCATCATGTTCATCATATCTACTATATGATTCATGCTTTGCCTTTCGGCGATCCGTGTTCCTGAGGCCATGTCTGTACATGCTAGGCTCGTCAAGATCAAACCTTAGCTACCGCATAAGCAAATCTGGCTTGCTTACGTTGTATTCACCCGCGGAATCAAAGACACCCGATCATCACGTGGTGCTTCGAAGCAGCAAGCTTTGGCAACGGTGCATACTAAGGGTGAACACTTTAGAACTTGAAATTTATGTGTATGAGGGATCATCTTATAATGCTACCGTCGTCTACTAAGCAATACAAGATGCATAAAGGATTAACATCACATGCAATTCATAATATGTGATATGATATGGCCTTTCTTCTTTGTGCTTCCGATCTCCATCTTCAAGCACGAATATGATCTCCATCATCACCGGCATAGCATCAAGGTCAATGACGCTTCTCCATGGTTGTCGTCCACCAGCTTCAACTATTACAACTATTTTGAATAGACACGCAGGTCTTAACAGAAATTAAAGACAACCATATGGCTCCTGCCGGTTGCCAACTTACAATAAGGAACATTGCATACATCAAATATAATCACAATCATGGCCATATCACATCACTGCACACCCCTGCAAAACAAAGTTAGACGCTTCTACTTTCTTTGCATATTTTACGTGGTTTGGGGCTTTCCATAAGTGTCGTTCTAACTTACGAACAATAACCACAACATTGATACTAGCATTGTTGATCACCCGTTGTAAATTGGATCTTTACTATGCTAGGAGAAACAGGCACCCGCAAAGCCACTTATGCAAAACGAGTTGCATGTCAAGCGTGGAGCAAGTCTCATGAACGATGTCATGTAAGGTTAGCCCGGGCCGCTTCATCCCAACATACCGCAAGATGCAAAGTACACAAAAGGCAATCTACAATAAAAGCATCAATGCCCACAATGACCATTGTGTTCTACTCGTGCAACAGATCTACATATAGACACGGCTCTGATACCACTATAGGGGTTCGTAGCATGGAAAACAAAAATTTTCTATCGCATACAAACAAACAAGCCAAGATCTATCTACTAGATTGTAGCAACGAGTCGATGGAATAACTCACCCTCGAAGATTCCAAAGTGTTTAACGAGAGCAGATTCTCGTGGGTGATGTAGTCGTACTCTTTCCGATCTCAAGATCGCGTAGACGATCCTTCCGGCGCCGCGTTCCCGCAGCGCTCCCGCAGTCGGTCACACGTTCGGTACTCGACGAAGACCTTCCTCTCCCTTGTTCCAGCAGGCAGCGGAGGTTGTAGCACTCTCCTCGCGATTCCGGCAGCACAACGGCGTGGTACCGGAGGTAGAGGGGAAATCCCGCAGGGCTTCGCCTTAAGCCGGTGCGAGTATGGTGGAGCTTATGAGAGAGGCTATTAGTGGTCTAGTAATTTAGACACACCAATTAGAAGGCTCTAAACCAATTAGAAGGCTCTAAACCGAATAGCTCTAAACCGGGGTCTAGATCTAGGGTTTAGTTTAGAGGATAGGAAAACTTGTGTGTCTAGGAGGGGAGCCCTGCCCCTCCTTATATAGGTGGGAGGGCTGGCCTGCCAAGGGGAGGAGTTCCTCCCCAACTCGGCCTAGGGAGGTGCGTCGGCCAAGGGGAGGAACCCTCCTCCAACTCGGCCTCCACCTCTCCTCCTCTTTTCCCACTTCCCAAAACTGCCGTTTGACTTTCAAACTAGCCGTTTGACTTTTCAATTTAGGATTTAAATAAATCCTTTATTTGGGACAGCAAGAATACTTAGTACATGATGCAATCATTCCAATATGCAATGACACACTCATGTACCCTTCCCCCTCCGGAGTGCCGGACATTCCGGGACCTTCTAGAATGTTCCCGATGAAAACACCGGAACCATTCCCCAACTCCAAAACGGGACTTTCCTTATATGAATCTTATTCTCCGGACCATTCCGGATCACCTCGTGATATCCCGGATCCCATCCGAGACTCCGAACAACATTCGGTCTCTTTCTCATAATACCATAACTACTCAAACAACGTCGAATCCTTAAGTGTGTCTCCCTACGGTTCGTGAATTATGCGGACATGATCGAGACACTTCTCCGAACAATAACCAATAGAGGAATCTGGAAATTCATATGGCTCCCACATATTTCTACGATTACTTTGCGATCGAATGAACCACTTACATACGATACCAATTTCCCTTTGTCTCACGATATGTTACTTATCCGAGGTTATGATCGTCGGTATCTCTGCATACCTAGTTCATCCTCGTTACTGATAAGTACTCTTTTCTCGTTCCCGTGATATGTGATCCCTTGTGACCAAGTCACATGCTTGCAAGCTAATTGGATGACATTTCACCGAGAGGGCCCAGAGAATATCTATCCGTCATGTGGATGGACAAATCCCACTCTTGATCCATGTGTTTCAACCAATACTTTCCGAACACTCAATGCCACCTTTATAGCCACCCTGTTACGGTGTGGTGTTTGATGACATCAAAGCATCCATCCAGCAAAGGTGATATGCATGATCTCATGGTCGAAGGAATTAGGTTACTATGTATCAGAAAGCATATAGCAATTGAACTATTGAAATGACTTGATCTTTATGCTACGCTTGTCTATAGGAGTATGTCCACCATATCATTCTCCTAACGATATGATCTTGTTGTTGATAACATCTCAATGTTCATGACAAAGAAACCACATCATCAATCAACCAACAAGCTAGTGAAGTATAGAGGCTATACTAGGGACTTCAAATTAAGTTTACAAATCACACAAGTATTAATGGTTTCCTTGTTAATACTATTATAGCATGAATGCAAACATTTATCATAAACACAAAGATATATAATAATAACTATATTTATTATTGCCTCTAGGGCATATCTCCAACACCAAGAACAACACAACGATGCATGAAACAATAAAAACGAAGTGTCTAGAAAGACCTGAGCTTTTTATTGATGAAGAAGGGGATGCCTTGGGCATCCCCAAGCTTTGACACTAGTACCTCTTGGATATTTCTTGGGGTGACACCGGGGTGGCATCCCCAAGCTTGAGATTTTGTCCATTCTTCATCTCATTACATCATTCTTTCTCTACACCTGAAAGTTTTTGTTCATACAAAACTTCACACAATCTTCATTAGCAACATTAGTGTACTAAAAAGATAATAGTGTAGGGTTCGCAGCATACAAAACAAAAAAATTCCTACGATGTGAACTATATACCAAGATCTATCTACTAGATACAAACAACGGGCGGATGTATATCCGTAGAGAACATACCCTTGAAGACCGACAAAGCTTAACGAGTTCAACTCGTGGTTGATGTAGACGATCTCTTGCCGATCTCAAGATCGAGAGGAAGTCCTAGCGCCGCAACTTAGCAGCGCATCCGTGCTCGCACACACGTTCGAGGCATCGAGTAACCTCCGCCTCCTCGCTCCAGCGATGCAGCGGAAGCACAACTCTTTCTTGCCGAATAGCCACCGGGAACATGTATCTTGCTAGTCCGAGACCATGGGGGATAAATTCTAGAGGGGGAGAGAGATCCTTCACGAGGAGGTGTGAGAGACAAGTGAGGAGGGGGGCTCCTTTTATAGGAGGAGGGGGGGACCCCAAGGGGGTGGCCGGCGCATGGGGCTGCCCCCTTGCCCTCCCCTCTTCATGTGGGTGGACACTCCACTCACAAATCTCCTTTAAATTCCCTCCACTCAAAAGTCCACTCAAATTCCCATTAAATTTCCACCAAATTTAATGCAAACTCTCATTAAATAAAACTCTTTTATTTTATTCAGAATTTTGTCAATTACTTTAATGACAAACATTCACAAATAACCCCTTGCTAGAATTCTATTTCACATGCATAACCACTTTATGCAATTTCACCCGAAAACCTGTTTCGGTATCTAGTGAAATAAATTCCTGCGCTTGTTCATTCTTTCGGCATGAAACATTTGCTCCAATTGGATGTCGGTGTCTCTTAAGTGTGTCACCCTACGGTTCGTGAATAATGCGGACATGATCGAGACCCCTCTCGGATCAATAATCAGAAGCGGGATCTGGAGACCCATACTGACTCCCACACATTCAACGATGACTTTCTTGTGATCGTCGGAACCTTTTACGCTAGTATCTTAATCCCTTTGTTTCACGATATATTACATGTCCAAGATTCGATCATCGGTATCTCCATACCTAGTTTGATCTCGTTACCGACATGCACTCTTTTCTCGTTCCTGTGATATAACATTCTAGTGATCAAATCACTTGCTTGCAAGCTAATCAATGTGATATCACCGAGAGGGCCCAGAGTATATCTATCCGTCATCGGGATGAACAAATTCCACTCTCGATCCATGAGCCTCAACATAACACTTTATTAGTTCTGAATCCATCTTTATAATCACCCTGTTACGGTGTGACGTTTGATGTTATCAAGAAACTCTTCCGGTGTTAGTGATTGACATGATCTCATGGTCTAAGGATTAGGATCACTTCGTAAGTTGTTATAGCAATATAAACTCAATGACTTTGATCGTAATGCTATACTTCGGATGAATGTTCATCACACCATTACACTAATGTTGTGATCCCGTTATTAACAACATCCAATGTCCATGATCAGGAAACCTTGATCATCTTGTTAACCAACGAGCTAGTTTATGAGAGAGGCATAACTAGGAACTTTCTGTTTGTTTATTAAACACACATGTATTAACGTTTCCGTATTAATACAATTATAGCATGCAAAATAAACATCTATCATATACTTGGAATACACATAATAAACACTTTATTATTGCCTCTCAGGGCATATTCCCTTCAGTCTCCCACTTGCACTAGAGACAATAATCTAGTTACATAGTGATAAATCTAACACCCATTGAGTTCTGGTGTTGATCATGTTTTGCTCTAGTGAGAGTTTTAGTCAACGGATCTGCTACATTGAGATCCGTATGTACTTTACAAATCTTTATATCTCCATCCTTGACATGCTCGCGGATGGAGTGAAACCGGCGCTTAATATGCTTGGAATGCTTGTGAGACCTTGGCTCTTTGGCATTGGCAATGGCACCATTGTTGTCACAATAGATCACCATTGGGTCCAACGCGTTTGCCACCACTCCTAGTTCGGATATGAACTCCTTCATCCAAACTGCTTCCTGAGCCGCTTCTGAAACAGCAACATATTCGGCCTCCGTTGTTGATCCCGCTACCACAGGTTGTTTGGAGCTCCTCCAACTAACCGCTCCGCCATTCATGAGAAATACGTATCCGGATTGAGACTTAGAGTCATCCGGATCGGTGTCAAAGCTAGCGTCGACATAACACTTAGCGACGAGCTCTTCTTCACCTCCGTATACAAGAAACATATCCTTAGTTCTTCGTAAGTACTTAAGGATATTCTTGACCGCTATCCAGTGTTCCGAACCTGGATCCGATTGGTACCTACTAATCAAACTAATAGCATGTGCCACATCCGGTCTTGTACATAGCATGGCGTACATTATAGAGCCTATGGCTGAAGCATAGGGGACCTTGTCCATTATCTCTCTTTCTTCCGCCGAAGCCGGACTTTGAGTCTTACTCAATGTCTTGCCTTGCAACATAGGTAAGAACCCCTTCTTACTTCCGTCCATTTTAAACTTCTTTAAAATCTTATCAAGGTATGTACTTTGCGATAGCCCTATTAGGCGCCTAGATCTATCTCTATAGATCTTTATGCCTAATATGTATGACGCTTCACCTAGGTCCTTCATTGAAAATTTGCTGTTTAGATAACTTTTAACACTGTTTAAAAGATCTATATCATTTCCGATGAATAATATGTCATCCACATATAATATCAGAAATGCCACATTGCTCCCACTCACTTTCTTGTAAATACAAGCTTCTCCATAAGTTTGGACAAATCCGAACTCTTTGATCACCTCATCAAAGCGGAGATTCCAACTTCGTGATGCTTGCTTCAATCCATAGATGGATCGCTGAAGCTTGCACACCTTGTTAGCATCCTTAGGATCGATAAAACCCTTTGGTTGTATCATATACAACTCTTCTTCAATATTACCATTGAGAAACGCGGTTTTGACATCCATCTGCCATATCTCATAATCGAAATATGCAGCAATTGCTAACATAATCCTAACTGACTTTAGCATCGCTACGGGAGAGAAAGTCTCATCGTAGTCAACTCCTTGAATTTTTCGAAACCCCTTTGCGACAAGTCGAGATTTATAGACGGTCACATTACCATCAGCATCAGTTTTCCTTTTGAAAATCCATTTGTTCTCCACGGCCTTTCGGTCGTGAGGTAATTCCACCAAGTTCCAAACTTGATTTTCATACATGGATTCCATCTCGGATTTCATGGCTTCTAACCATTTGTTGGAATCCGGGCTCATCATCGCTTCTTCATACGTCGCAGGGTCATCATTTTCATCAACCATGAAATTCATGACAGGATTTCCGTACAGCTCGGGAGCTGCACGCATCCTGTTTGACCTGCGAGGTTCGGTAGTACTCTCTTTCGGAGTTTCATGATCATTATCATTAGTTCCCTCTTCAATAGGTGGAGCCAACTCCGGAACAACTTTCGGCGCTGCGCTACTCGCCATACTTTGAAGAGAAGGTTCCACAACCTCTTCGAGTTCTACCTTCCGACTACTCACACCTTTCGCGAGAAACTGTTTCTCTAGAAAGGATCCATTCTTGGCAACAAAAACCTTGCCCTCGGATCTGTGATAGAAGGAATACCCAATAGTTTCTTTAGGGTATCCTATGAAGACGCATTTTTCCGCTTTGGGTTCGAGTTTATCCGGTTGAAGTTTCTTCACATAAACATCGCATCCCCAAACTTTAGGAAATGACAGCTTAGGTTTGTTTCCAAACCACAATTCATACGGTGTCTTTTCAATGGATTTAGATGGTGCCCGATTTAAAGTGAATGCAGCAGTTTCTAGTGCATAACCCCAAAATGACAACGGCAAGTCCGTCAGAGACATCATAGATCGAACCATATCTAATAAAGTACGATTACGATGTTCCGACACACCATTTCGCTGTGGTGTTCCGGCAGGTGTGAGTTGTGAAACAATTCCACACTCTTTCATGTGAGTGCTAAACTCGTAACTTAGATACTCACCTCCACGGTCGGACCGTAGAAATTTGATCTTTCTATTACGATGATTTTCCACTTCATTCTGAAATTCCTTGAACTTTTCAAAGGTTTCAGACTTGTGTTTCATCAAGTAGATATAACCGTATCTACTCAAATCATCCGTGAAAGTAACAAAATAACGATATCCACCTCGCGCCGACACACTCATTGGACCACATACATCAGAATGTATGATTTTCAATAAATCTGTCGCCCGTTCCATTGAACCGGAAAACGGCGTTCTAGTCATCTTGCCCATAAGGCATGGCTCACATGTATCAAATGATTCATAATCAAGTGATTCCAAAAGTCCATCCGAATGGAGCTTCTTCATGCGTTTAACTCCAATATGACCTAGACGGCAGTGCCACATATATGCGGATATATCGTCATTAAGTTTAATCTTTTTAGCATCAACATTATGAATATGTGTAACATTATCATCGAGATCTAATAGAAATAAACCATTCATCATCGGTGCATGACCATAAAAGATTGCATTCATATAAATGGAACAACCATCGTTCTCGGATTTAAATGAATAACCACTTCGCATCAAACACGATCCAGATACAATGTTCATGCTCAGTGCAGGCACCAGATAACATTTATTCAAGTTTATAACTAATCCCGAGGGTAAGTGGAGAGGCAGCGTTCCGACGGCGATCACATCAACGCTTGATCCATTGCCGACACGCATCTTGACCTCACCCCTTGCTAGCGGTCGCTTGTTCCGCAGCCCCTGATTCGAGTTACAAATATTAGCAACTGAACCGGTATCAAATACCCAGGTGCTACTGCGAGCACTAGTCAAGTACACATCAATAACATGTATATCATATATACCTTTGTTTGCCTTGCCGGCCTTCTTGTCTGCCAGATACTTGGGGCAGTTGCGCTTCCAGTGGCCAGTCCCCTTACAATAGTAGCACTCGGAATCAGACTTAGGTCCAACTCGGGGTTTCTTTTCAGGCGCGGCAACAGGCTTGTCGCCCTTACTTCCCTTCCGTTTTCCCTTCTTGTCTTTCTTGAAACCAGTGTTCCTATTGATCATCAACACTTGATGTTCCTTTTTGATCTCCACTTCTGCAATTTTAAGCATTGACAGAAGCTCGGGGAGAGACTTATTCATGCCTTGCATATTATAGTTCATCACGAAGCTCTTATAGCTAGGTGGCAGAGACTGCAGAACACGATGGATGCCTAAGTCAATGGGAATCGATATTCCCAAGGACACAAGCTTATCGGCGTAACCCGACATCTTGAGTACATGCTCACTAACGGAGCTGTGCTCTTCCATCATGCAGCTAAAGAACTTTTCTGAAGCGTTGTTGCTCTCTATAGCAGCATGTGTGTCGAAAATCATTTTCAACTCACCCATTGTATCAAATGCATTGCCGTTTTCGAAACGCTTTCGAAGTTCCGGCTCTAGCCCATACAATATGCCGCAATGAACTAAGTTGTGGTCCTCTTGACGAGTCTGATAGACATTCTTCTCCTCGTCAGGGGCATCATCAAAAGGTGGGGGGCCTAACGGCGCTTCTAGCACATATTGCTTTTGTGCAGCAGAGAGGAGAATCCTCAAATTCATGGCCCATTCGGTAAAGTTGCTACCTTTCGTTGCTAGTTTCTCTTTCTCCATGAACACATTGAAATTAAAAGCAGGTGGTGCCATCTACAACAGAATTTGTAAAGTTTAGACTTAGTGTATGATAGATTGAGTTCAACTAATCTATATTACGAATGAACTCCCACTCAAAAACGACATCCCTCGTGCCTTTTTGGTGATTACATGAACCAAATCCACTACACCAAGTCCGATCATCACGTGAGTCGGTATAGCTTCAAAGGCGAGCATCAAATGGGCATCATATCAACTATATGACTCATGCTTAACCTTTCGGTCCGTGTTCCGAGGCCATGTCTATACATGCTAGGCTCGCCAAGTTAGAACCTTAGTATTCGCGTGTGTAACTGTTTTACACCCAAAATATGGTCGTGGATCCAAGAACACCCGATCATCACGTGATGTCTTGGAGCGACGGAAACATAATCGGTGCATACTAAAGGAAGAACACATTCTTATCTTGATATTTAAATGAGGGATCATCTTATTATGCTAACAAAGCGCAAACAAGCAATATAAGATGCTATCAAACATCATATGTTTATTAGTGAAATTATATGGTTCCCGCAGATGATCTCTATCATGTGCATCGTGGTATGATCACTATCATACCTATATGTGTAAATCCAAGGTCTATGGATTTTACACGCTATGTGTGTTGTAAGAGTATCATCTCATACTTCTACTTACAACACTACCATATCATAACAATAGCCCAGCAACAATCTAAACTAGACGCCTCTAATTTATCCATTGCAAGTTTTACGTGGCTTAGGTCTTTCAAGATAGAACCGTTCTTACCTACGAACATGAACCACAACGAGGATAATCAAATTGTTGACAACTCTCTTGCAAAATAGATATTGACTATAGTAGGAGAGGCAGACACCCGCTAGCCACTTATGCAAACTAGTTGCATGTCAAGCGTGGAACAGGTCTCATGTGCGAGGACATGTAAAGTTTGTCCGGGCCGCTTCATCCCACTATGCCACCAATATCCAAAATTACAACAAAGGAGCAACAACATGATCATCATCGCCCACATACTCATATGTGTACTACCCGTGTAAAGTATCTACGCATAGATCTGGCTCTGATACCACTATAGGGTCCGCAGCATAGAAAACAAAAATTTTCCTACGATGTGAACTATATACCAAGATCTATCTATACTAGATACAAACAACGGGCGGATGTATATCCGTAGAGAACATACCCTTGAAGACCGACAAAGCTTAACGAGTTCAACTCGTGGTTGATGTAGACGATCTCTTGCCGATCTCAAGATCGAGAGGAAGTCCTAGCGCTGCAACTTAGCAGCGCATCCGTGCTCGCACACACGTTCGAGGCACCGAGCAACCTCCGCCTCCTCGCTCCAGCGATGCAGCGGAAGCACAACTCTTTCTTGCCGAATAGCCACCGGGAACATGTATCTCGCTAGTCCGAGACCATGGGGGATAAATTCCAGAGGGGGAGAGAGATCCTTCACGAGGAGGTGTGAGAGACAAGTGAGGAGGGGGGCTCCTTTTATAGGAGGAGGGGGGAACCCCAAGGGGGTGGCCGGCGCATGGGGCTGCCCCCTTGCCCTCCCCTCTTCATGTGGGTGGACACTCCACTCATAAATCTCCTTTAAATTCCCTCCACTCAAAAGTCCACTCAAATTCCCATTAAATTTCCACCAAGTTTAATGCAAACTCTCATTAAATAAAACTCTTTTATTTTATTCAGAATTTTGTCAATTACTTTAATGACAAACATTCACAAATAACCCCTTGCTAGAATTCTATTTCACATGCATAACCACTTTATGCAATTTCACCCGAAAACCTGTTTCGGTATCTAGTGAAATAAATTCCTGCGCTTGTTCATTCTTTCGGCATGAAACATTTGCTCCAATTGGATGTCGGTGTCTCTTAAGTGTGTCACCCTATGGTTCGTGAATAATGCGGACATGATCGAGACCCCTCTCGGATCAATAATCAGAAGCGGGATCTGGAGACCCATACTGACTCCCACACATTCAACGATGACTTTCTTGTGATCGTCGGAACCTTTTACGCCAGTATCTTAATCCCTTTGTTTCACGATATATTACATGTCCGAGATTCGATCATCAGTATCTCCATACCTAGTTTGATCTCGTTACCGACATGCACTCTTTTCTCGTTCCTGTGATATAACATTCTAGTGATCAAATCACTTGCTTGCAAGCTAATCAATGTGATATCACCGAGAGGGCCTAGAGTATATCTATCCGTCATAGGGATGAACAAATTCCACTCTCGATCCATGAGCCTCAACATAACACTTTATTAGTTCTGAATCCATCTTTATAATCACCCTGTTACGGTGTGACGTTTGATGTTATCAAGAAACTCTTCCGGTGTTAGTGATTGACATGATCTCATGGTCTAAGGATTAGGATCACTTCGTAAGTTGTTATAGCAATATAAACTCAATGACTTTGATCGTAATGCTATACTTCGAATGAATGTTCATCACACCATTACACTAATGTTGTGATCCCGTTATTAACAACATCCAATGTCCATGATCAGGAAACCTTGATCATCTTGTTAATTAACGAGCTAGTTTATGAGAGAGGCATAACTAGGAACTTTCTGTTTGTTTATTAAACACACATGTATTAACGTTTCCGTATTAATACAATTATAGCATGCAAAATAAACATCTATCATATACTTGGAATACACATAATAAACACTTTATTATTGCCTCTCAGGGCATATTCCCTTCAAATAGACCCTTGGATTTAGCTTTATAACAGCAAAACTTTCACTAAAAACACAATCTAATTTATCAATTCCCTCAAAAAGCTCAATTTCCCAAAAATAACCCAAAAAGGAATCAATAAGAAGCAAACGCAAATAATGGCAGAAATCTTTCAAAACAGACCAGCAGGTAGAAACCGATTTTTTAGAAGACCTTATGTTGCTTAAATCAAAAGGTGTTGAACTAAATAAAGTTATCTAACATACTGGGGGATTTATTCATAAATTTTCAGCTCAATCCGACTTACAGAGACTCCTCACGAATTTTTATGGTGGAGCACAGAAATCTGTTTCGGGACAGTACCTCCCCAAATCTTACTTCCCTCTCTTTAGAGGTCATTCTTGGCACAAAAAGCAAACAAAAAGGATAAGGAGGGGTCATTACTGAAGTAATAACTTTCAAGACTCAAGAAAACTCTTGGGTTATCTCCCAACAATTACTTTTCTTTAAAGCCTTTAAGTTAGGCATGATAGCTTAAGAAGATGCTCACATAAGAAGTATGAATTGAACTAAAAGAGAGCATAAAGAAGCAAATTCAAAACACATTTAAGTCTAACCCACTTCCTATGCATAGGAATCTTGTATGCAAATAACTTCACAAAAAACAAAGTGACAAGCATAGGAAGATGAAATAAGGGTAACTTCAAAACTTTCAGCACATAGAGAGGTGTTTCAGTACCATGAAAACTTCTACAACCATATTTCTCTCTCTCATAATAATTTTCAGTAGCCTAATGAATAAACTCAACAATATAGCTATCACATAAAGCATGCTTTTCATGATCTAAAAACATATAATTTCTATCAAGCTTAAAAATAGTGGGATTAAAACCTTCACAGGTTTTACCCAAAGTAGATATTTCAAAAGGATTCACAGGAACATAACATTCATCCTCCTTTGGTAAGCATGGGGGAAAATCAAAAAATGTAAGCGATAAAGAGTCACTCTCATTAGAAGGAAGGCATGAGTAGATAATCCATTCTTCCTCCTTTTGTTCATCACTCTCCTTCTCTTTTTCATCTAATGATCTTCCAGTTTCAACAATTTCTTCTTCCATAGGCTCCTGAAAAGCATTAGTCTCTTCCATTTGTGGAAAGCAGCTATTAAAATATTCAATAATATAGCCATTTTATTCCTTGTAATTATCAAAGCAAAATTTAAGTATCCCATAGACCTCATATTCATAAGGTGCATCATCAGTATTTTCAAGCAAACTGGCAAGTTCAAATGCACCCTTGAAGGCAATAAATTCTTCAATTTTTTCCACATCATAAAAGTCATAATTTCCGTTAACATAAGAGGATATGGTAACATTATCATTATACTCACATTGAAAAGGGAGGTGTTTATGCCTCATACAGCAACAAGCTTTATCAAATCAATAAGTAATATTATAAGTAGAGCACACCTCTCTAGCAATAGTATTCAAATTATCAATTTGTTCCCATAGGTGTTTCCCTTTTTGTGACAGACGGTATTCCTTCTAATAATACCTTTCTTCTTCCGTGAACCCACCTTGACAATAAGAACTAGTTTCAAAGAAACCATCCATTGATAGAAAGCATGAACAATCAAGGCAATAACAGACCAGCAACTAGAGTAGGAACTATTTTTTGTGTTTTTTGATAAGAGAAAGCAAACCAAACTAAACTAATTTTTTTTTGAGTTTTTGATAAAAAGAGGCAAACAAAACCAAGCAAAAGAAACTAAGCAAACCAAAAACAGAGTAAAGAGAAAGGTTGTGAAGGACTCCCCTTGTGAAGACGTCCTTAGCCTCCCCGGCAACGACGCCAGAAAAAGGGTTGATGAGTGCAGCAGCACTTTGTTGGGAGACCCCAAGAGGAAGGTTTGATGAGCACAGCAGCAAGTTTTCCCTCAGTAATAAATCGAGGTTATCGAACCTATAGGAGTAAGGAAACGACTCAAAGGTGTTGCTAGCAACGTAGAGACCTGCACAACACAAACTCAAGACTTTGTTCCAACGAATCAGTGAGGTTGTCAAGCTCACCAGTTTGCTGTAACAAAGGATTAAACGTATGGTGTGGAAGGTAATGGTGGTTTGCAGCAAGTAAACACGTAACAGTGGAAGATGTATCAATGGTAAAGATTTGACCGGGGTCCATAGTTCACTAGAGGTGCTCTCCTTAGATAAACAACATGGCATGAAGGGTAAACAAATTACACCGGGGAAATTAACAGGAACTAAGCAAGGCATAACAATGAAATTACTAGACATCAAGATCCTATGAGATTCGATTGGGCAATACAACAAGATACATAGACCGCCATCCAACTGCATCTATGACTAGAAGTCCACCTTCAGGTTATCATCTGAACCCCCTCCAGTATTAAGTTGCAAGCAACAGACAACTGCTTTAAGAAAAGTGTGTAAGGTAAACAATCCACTTGTTCCATGAACAAGAGACCGTTGTTTCCTCCCTAGTAGCAACAACACATCTACAACCGAAGGGATTTCTGTCACTTCCCTTGGAAACTAGAGGCATGAACCCACTATCGAGCATAAATACTCCCTCTTGGAGTCACTAGCAACTACTTGGCCAAGATAGCTACTAACAATGGAGAGCATGCAAGAACACAAACAACACAGACATGATAGAATCATAAAGACAAAACCATTAATCAAACCAACATAATAATCTCAATATCCATCGGATCCCCACAAACACAACATGCATGATTACAAATAGAGTAGATCTTGATCATGAACGGAGCTCACAAGATCTATACATGAAAGCAGAAAGGAGGATATACAACCATCTAGCTACTACATGGACCCATAGTCCAAGGTGGAACTACTCACGCATCATATCGGAGAGAAGGCCTCCAGGATGATCTCCCCAACGGTAGGGTGCCGGGAAGAACTTCAGATCCCCCCGATTTAGGGACAACGGTGGCGGCGGCTACAGAAGGTTTCATGGAATATTGATTGGGTGCTTAGGGTTTAGGCATCGGGGGCTTCTTATAGGCGAAGGGGGGCCGAGGAGGTGGCCAGGGCCCCACACCCTGCCTAGGCGCGGGCCCACCCCAGGCCGCACCTAGGGGGTGTGGCTGCCCTGGCACGCATCTCCGTCTCCCCTCTGGACTTCTTGTTCCCCATGAAAAGTTATTGACTTTGATGTTTGTCCCGTACAATTCCGAGAATATTTCCTTACTAGCTTTTTTGGAACCAAAAACAGCAGAAAACAAGCAAGTGGCACTGTGGCAACTTGTTAATAGGTTAGTACCAGAAAACATGTAAAAAGCCCCTCAAAGTGTATACAAAGCAAAGCAAAGTAGATACTAAACAAGCATGGAACATTAAAAATTATAGATACGTTTCCAATGTATCAAGCATTCCCAAGCTTAACTCCTACTCGTCCTCGAGTAGGTAAGTGATAAAAAGAATAATTTTTGAGGTGACATGCACCCTCACAATAAAGATCAAACCATTTGAAAGCATTGAAAGTTGGGATCAAAGAACTCTAAACATGATCATGAAAGATGGACTTCTGACAGTAAGACAAAGCAACTATGCATGCAACATGACAGGCTACAAACAAAGATCATGAATAGCATGCATTGAAAAAGTTTGTTTGTTTCACATACAGAAAACATAGCATAGTGGCAAACAGATGCAGAGGACACCTTCAAAGTTCACAAGGGTGACTAGAAACAAGTAGCACAAGAACAAGTAATATCACAATATGCATCAATCAATAAGCTTTGGGACACTTCACACAGAATGACAACTATACTCTCTTAATGGTGCCTAAAGGTAGAAGATGGAGACTCAATAGTGGTGGAAGAAAGGCCTTTTATAAAGGAAGCAGGGGTTTCAAGTTTCAAAAAGAGCTTTCAAAAATTATGGTACTTGTTAGCTTTCAGCCCACATTGCCCCTATCATAAGCATCTTGAAGTGATTAAGGTTAAAGTGAACAAAGATGGAGTATATGCTTGACAAAGTATAAGTTGGCAATCTCAAGTCCCTTGAATATGAGGGACACACCTCATGCTACTCAACTTCAGTCACCGGTAAGTTCTTGTCATTATAAGTATTTGCATATCATAGAGAACCGCCAACGGGGTACCCCTTGCACATGGTACAAGAGCTTTCCCATAACCAAAATGACAAGGCAAGTAGACAATGAGCATCTCAGCAATATTTTTTTTTACTATATGCATAGCTTTTTATTGAGGATGCTTCATAGATATCTCACTATGGTGATTCTGCAAATTTCCACCATGATTAGGCATGGCTTAGGCTAGCGGCCTAGGCGTTTCTCTAACACAAAATACAAACTCCATGGACTTACAAGTTACCTTTTTATTTCACACCGGTGACATCCATAAACAAACAGCATGATATCAACTGAGTACAAAGTACAAGTGCAATGTTGAAAACGTTCCCCGTGACAGCACGGTTCTGCTAATTCCAACATATAAGTGCAAGCATATATAACATAGATGACACAATGGTTCAAGTTTATTAGGGGCAAAGAATATAAAGTGTGCCATCAAGTTCGTGAGGGCTTTAATCACTAAGTTTTCACATAAAAAATAGTTTTTAATTGGAAGATCGCTAAAAACAAGAATATACTTGGAATGGTGTAACACACCATGCATAGGAGTTTATAGTGGACACTTTGGAAAAACTTGGTTTCTTGGGAGTTGGAAGCATGAGTAGAGCTTACTCATACAAGTGGAGGCTAGCAAAAGACTGGGAGCAACCAACTAAGAGAGCAATAGTGGTCATAATCATGTAGAGCAACAAAGCATTACTAATCAAGGCATAGAGTGGTACTACAAGTCAAGGACTAAATGATCATAGAGGCTAATGGTGACTTGTGAGAGTCATAACATGGTATGAGCATGTGCCAAGTCAACCTAAACAAACCTCAAAGGAGAATATCACAATACTATGCTTTTGCATGCTAACACAACGCATAATTTCTTCAAGGCACACTAAGCAGTCCCAATGACTTGGAGTAAGCCATGCTACTGCAATAACTACTAAACATAAGGTCAAAACAACACCTATCATGGCATGATAAAGTCTAAGTCACAGTCAATGCAAGCTCCTCTTGCACTTCCAAGTAAGAACTTACTACTCATTTCCAACACCAAGCAACTCATTTGCAAAACAACACAGCGAGAACGGGGGTCCAAACTACTTTATTCAAGCAAACTAAACAAACTAAGCAAATCGAAGCAAATGAAAACTAAGACGCTTCAAGAACAACACAACAGTGCATGAAACAATAAAAACGAAGTGTCTAGACAGACCTGAGCTTTTTATTGATGAAGAAGGGAATGCCTTGGGCATCCCCAAGCTCTGACGCTTGTACCTCTTGGATATTTCTTGGGGTGAAACCATGGTGGCATCCCCAAGCTTGATCTTTTGTACATTCTTCATCTAATTAGATCACTCTCTCTCTCTCTACACCTGAATCTTTTTCTTGATACAAAACTTCATACAATCCGCATTAGCAACATTAGTGTATTCAAAAGATATTAGACCTCAAGCAAAGCTTTGGAACAGCAAGGTTTTTCACTAAAACCACAAGCTACTGTAGTAAATCCTTCAAAAAGGTCAATTCCCCATAAGATAACTCAAAAAGGAATCAATAAGAAGCAAATGCAAATAATGGCAGAAATCTGCCAAAATAGACCAGTAGGTAGAAACCGATTTTTTCGAACATCTTATGTTGCTCAAATCAAAAAGTGTTAAACTAACGAAAGTTAGATAACATACTGGGAGATTTATTCGTAAATTTTTAGCTCAATCCGATTTAGATAGACTCCTCGCGAAGTTTTATGGTGGAGGACGGAAATCTGTTTCGGGACAGCAACTCCCCAAATCTTACTTCCCTCTCATTAGAGGTCGTTCTTGGCACAAAAAGCAAACAAAAAGGATAAGTAGAGGCCATTACTGAAGTAATAACTGCTATGACTCAAGGAAACTCTTGGGTTATCTCCCAATAAATACTTTTCTTTAACGCCTTTAAGTTAGGCACAAGAAGCAAGAAGAATCAAGTATTTTCAAATGAAGAAGCATTAATATCAAATCTTGCTTTCAAAGGAGGAGCAAAAAGCAACCTATATCTCCTCATAGGGAAGTGTTCAATACCTTTCTTGAATGGAAAATTATATTTAATGGTGCCTTCTTTCATATCAATGATGGCACCAACTGTTCTAAGAAAAGGTCTTCCCAAAGTAATAGAACTAGAAGCATTGTATTCAATATCCAAAACATAGAAATCAACAGGGACATAAGCATTGTTAACCATAATGAGAACATCATTAATACTCCCCATGAGTTTCTTCTTAGCATTATCATGAAGTGGGACATCCAAATAACAATCTTCCAATGGTGGCAAATCAAACATTTTATAAATCTGTCTAGGCATAATAGAGACACTAGAACCAAGATCACATGAAGCTTTGAGATCAAAGTCATTCCCTTGCATATTAATAATGGGTTCCCAACTATCTTCTACTTTCCTAGGAATAGAAGCTTTGTGTTTTAGCTTCTCTTCCTTAATCTTAACAAGAGCATCTGTAATGTGTTTGGTGAAAGAAACATGCATATCACTAGCATGAGGACTTCTAGAAAGATTTTGTAGGAACATAATCACCTCAGAAATATTGCAACCATCAATATCAAAACCAAACTTAGCATCACTAGTAGTAGGATCAATAGGCTTAGGCGTAGTAGGAGGAGGAGGAATAGGACTACTTGTGGTTTAGTGGTGATAGTGCACACACTATTGTTTCTATCAATTTCAGCTTCCCTTTCCCACCTAGCATGAAGTTGAGCTAACAGCCTAACATTTTCATCAATAGTAACTTGTATGACATGAGTGTCAGCAAAGGTACTTTCCATAGTTTCAGGTTTAGCAGCCATTTTATTAATCAAGGAAGACCGAGCTTCAGACAAAGAGGATAGATTTTTCTCAACATTTAATTTTTTTTTCCTCTATAGCCTTATTGAAAGTGGTTTGTTTACTAATAAAGTCGTTGAGCATGGTTTCAAGTTCAGAGGGGGCACTTCTAACACTGTTGTAAGAGCTTCCATAGGAATTGCCATTATTAGGAGGATAAGGCCTATAATTGTTGGTACCACCAAAATTATTCCTATAGGCGTTGTTGTTGAAATTGTTGTTTCTAATGAAGTTCACACCAACTTGCTCTTATTGAGCAACCAAGGAGGCTAAGGGAACACTATTAGGATCTAAAGGAGCTTTCCCATTAACAAGCATAGCCATAACAACATCAATCTTATCACTCAAAGAGGAAGTTTCCTCAACATAATTTACCTTCTTACCAGCTCTCTCAATGTGCCATTCAGAGTAGTTAACCATCATATTATCAAGGAGCCATGTTGTAGCACCCAAAGTGAGGCCCATGAAGGTACCTCCAGCAGCTGAATCCAACATATTTCTATAGGAGAAGTTCAAACCTGCATAAAAAGTCCGGATAATCATCCAAGCAGTGAGTCCATGAGTGGGACAATTCTTAACCAAAGACTTCATTCTTTCCCAAGCTGGAGCAACATGTTCATTATCAAGTTGTTTAAATTTCATAATGTCACTTCTCATAGATATAATCTTAGCAGGAGGATAGTACTTTCCAATAAAAGCATCTTTGCACTTAGTCCAAGAATCAATACTATTTTTAGGCAAGGATAGCAAACATTCTTTAGCTTTTCCTCTCGAGGAGAAAGGAAAAAGCTTGAGCTTAATAATATCTACATCTACATCCTTATACTTATGCATCTCACAAAGTTCAACAAAGCTATTGAGATGGGCAGCAGCAACATCAGAACTAGCACCAGAAAATTGCTCTCTCATCACAAGATTCAACAAAGCAGACTTAATTTCATAAAAGGTAGCATCAGGAGAAGGTGGAGCAATAGGAGTGCTTAGGAAATCATTGTTGTTGGTGCTAGTGAAATCACACAACTTGGTGTTCTCAGCAGAGTTCATTTTGGAAAAGGTGGGCAAGCCAAAAACAGCAGCAACAGCTAGAGCAGGAACTAATTTTTTTGTGTTTTTGAATAAAGAAAGCAAACCAAACTAGACTAATTTTTTGGGTTTTTTGAAAATAGGCAAACAAAACCAAGCAAAAGAAACAAAGCAAACTAAAAACAAAGTAAAGAGAAAGTAAGTGGAGGACTCTCCTTGTGAAGACATCCTTAGCCTCCCCAGCAACGGCGCCAGACAGACTTGATGGTGCTCGACATGGCACATTGTTGGTAACCCCAAGCGCAGGGTGTGAAAAGCACACCAGCAAGTTTTCCCTCAGTTGATACCGAGGTTATCGACCAGAAGGAGGAAGGAAATGTCACACATGTGTTGCAAACAATGTGGAGACCTGCACAACATAAACTCAAGACTTTGTCCCAACGAATCAGTGAGGTTGTCAAGCTCACCTGTTTGCTGTAACAAAGGATGAAACGTATGGTGTGGAAGGTAATGGTGGTTTGCAGCAAGTAAACAAGTAACAGTGGAAGATGTATCAATGGTAAAGATTGGACCTGGGTCCATAGTTCAATAGAGGTGCTCTCCTTAGATAAACAACATGGCATGAAGGGTAAACAAATTACAGCGGGGCAATTGACAGGAACTGAGCAAGGCATAACAATGCAATCACTAGTCAGAAAGATCCTATGAGATTCAATTGGGCAATACAACAAGATACATAGACCGCCATCCAACTGCATCTATGACTAGAAGTCCACCTTCAGGTTATCATCTGAACCCCCTCCAGTATTAAGTTGCAAGCAACAGACAACTGCTTTAAGCAAAATGTGTAAGGTAAACAGTCCACATGTTCCATGAACAAGAGACACTTGTTTTCTCCCTAGTAGCAACAACACATCTACAACCGAAGAGATTTCTGTCACTTCCCTTGGAAACTAGAGGCATGAACCCACTATCGAGCATAAACACTCCCTCTTGGAGTCACTAGCAACTACTTGGCCAAGATAGCTACTAAAAACGGAGAGCATGCAAGATCACAAACAACACAGACATGATAGAATCATAAAGACAAAATCATTAATCAAAGCAACATAATAATCTCAATATCCATCGGATCCCGGCAAACACATGTATGATTACAAATAGATTAGATACTGATCATGAACGGAGCTCAGAATATCTATACATTAAAGCACAAAGGAGGAGATACAACCATCTAGGTACTACATGGACCCATAGTCCAAGGTGGAACTACTCACGCATCATACCGGAGAGAAGGCCTCCGGGATGATCTCCCCTCCGGCAGGGTGCCAGGAATAACTTCAGATCCCTCGATCTAGGGACGACGGTGGCGGAGGCTACAAAAGGTTTCGTGGAATATTGATCGGGTGCTTAGGGTTTAGGCATCGGGGGCTTCTTATAGGCGAAGGGGGAGGCCGAGGAGGTGGCCAGGGGCCCCACACCCTGCCTAGTCATGGTCCCACCCATGGCCTCGCCTAGGGGGTGTGGCTGCCCTGGCACGCCTCTCCGTCTCCCCTCTGGACTTCTTGTTCCCCACGGAAAGTTATTGACTTTGACGTTTATCCCGTCCAATTCCGAGTATATTTCCTTACTAGCTTTTCTGGAACCAAAAACAGCAGAAAACATGCAACTGGCACTGTGGCAACTTGTTAATAGGTTAGTACCAGAAAACATGTAAAAAGCACCTCAAAGTGTAGACAAAGAAAACAAAGTAGATACTAAACAAGCATGGAACATCAAAAATTATAGATACGTTTCCGACGTATCAACGTCCTTAGCCTCCCCGGCAATGGCGCCAGAAAATAGCTTGATGGTGCTGGTTAGCACTTCGTTGGGAATCCCAAGAGGAAGGTGTGAAGCAGCACAGCAGCAGTTTTCCCTCAGTAAGAAACCAAGGTTATCGAACCAATAGGAGGAAGGAAACGTCACACAGGTGTTGCAAGCAAGGCGGAGACCTGCACAACACAAACTCAAGACTTTGCCCCAACTAGACAGTGAGGTTGTCAAGCTCACTGGTTTGGTATAACAAAGGATTAAACGCACGGTGTGGAAGGTAATGGTGGTTTGCAGCAAGTAAACAAGTAACAGTGGAAGATGTATCAATGGTAAAGATTGGACCGGGGTCCATAGTTCACTAGAGGTGCTCTCCTTAGATAAACATGTCATGAAGGGTAAACAAATTACAGCAGGGCAATTGACAGGAACCGAGCAAGGCATAACAATGCAATACTAGTCAGAAAGATCCTATGAGATTCGATTGGGCAATACAACAATATACATAGATCGCCATCAACTGCATCTATGACTAGGTCCACCTTCAGGTTATCATCCGAATCCCTCCCGTATTAAGTTGCAAGCAACAGACAACTGCTTTAAGCAAAGTGTGTAAGGTAAACAGTCCACATGTTCCATGAACAAGAGACCGTTGTTTTCTCCCTAGTGGCAACATCACATCTACAACCGAAGATATTTATGCCACTTCCCTTGGAAACTAGAGGCATGAACCCACTATCGAGCATAAATACTCCCTCTTGGAGTCACTGGCAACTACTTGGCCAAGATAGCTACTAACAACCGAGAGCATGCAAGATCACAAACAAAACAGACATGATAGAATCATAAAGATAAAACCATTAATCAAACCAACATAATAATCTCAATATCCATCGGATCCCCGCAAACACAACATGCATGATTACCAATAGATTAGATCTTGATCATGAACAGAGCTCACAAGATCTATACATGAAAGCACAAAGGAGGAGATACAACCATCTAGCTACTACATGGACCCATAGGCCAAGGTGGAACTACTCACGCATCATACCGGAGAGAAGGCCTCCGGGATGATCTCCCCTCTGGCAAGGTGCCGGGAAGAACTCCAGATCCCCCCCCCCCCCCGATCTAGGGACGACAGTGGTGGCGGCCGCTATAGAAGGTTTCGTGGAATATTGATCGGGTACTTAGGGTTTAGGCATCGGGGGCTTCTTATAGGCAAAGGGGGAGGCCGAGGAGGCGACTAGGGGGCTCACACCCTGCCTAGGCGCAGGCCCACCCCTGGTCGTGCCTAGGGGGTGTGGCTGCCCTGGCCCGCTTCTCTGTCTCCCCTCTGGACTTCTTGTTCCCCATAGAAAGTTATTGACTTTGGATTTTGTCCCGTCCAATTCCGAGAATATTGATTTTCTGCCTTTCTGGAACCAAAAACAGAAGAAAACAGGCAACTGGCACTGTGGCAACTTGTTAATAGGTTAGTTCCAGAAAAGATATAAAAACACCTCAAAGTAAGACAAAGCAAAGCAAAGTAGATACTAAACAAGCATGGAACATAAAAAATTATAGATATGTTTCTGACGTATCACCACCCCACTTCTTCCCCGGAGCAAGGCGAGCACCAGGTTGCCGGAATTTCGCCGGAGCTTGCCGCTGCTGGAGGAGAAGGGCACCGCTAATTGGATCCACCCCAGGAGGAGCTGCCAGTACCAGGAGGATCCCCGTCGTCGACTTCGTCGTTCGCCCCCATAGCCGACCATCGTCGGAGCCCCGGTGAGCCGGCACTGACCCCCACTGTCCGCGATAGGGTTCGTGCTCGTCGCGTTCTGTTCATACGTGGACGAGGACCCTCAGCCGTTGATCCTCGATCTAATCCTACGGTTATAATCGCCCTGTACCCCTTTGCCACTCTCTGTCTCACTGACAAGTGGGGACAACCACTTAAACCGCCCGCGCGCGCTGTGCACAGTGGGCCGGCCTAGTTAACCTTCCCGCTCGACCCAGTTCGTTTGAATTTAGGTTTATCTATTTAAATTCAAACTTAGTTCTGGCAGTAGTTTCAAAATTCAATCCAGAGAGATTCACTGAACCAAATTGCATGAAACTAATTTTGCTAGAAAGGTATTGAATTTCTTAATCCAAGACCGTTGGATTTAAATCATTTGGAATTGTAGATCACCTATAGTAAAAATAACAATGCAGAGATTTTTCTGCATTCAAACATTTTTCAAAATTCAACCATAAATGCTTTTGAGTTGATTCCAACTATCAAAAATCACATTTGTTAAGACCTTTCTGAATATCTAGTTTTACTTGCAGTAATAATGGACAAGTAATAAAAGAATGCCCCATAGGCATTTCTAGTCACTTTAATTAATTAAAATAAAAGGTTAAACTTTATTAAATTGTGACACCACTTTAAATCACATTCCCAAGTACTGAAATATGTGGTGATGACATGTGTCAACATGATCCCATGTTTTAGTTGGGGAATATTAAATCTTAAGTAGTTTTTCAATGAGTAGAAATTACTTTTCTAAAATAAAAATAAATGAAACTAGTGCCTTAATCTTTGTGATGATTGTGATGATGCTAGATCATCTAGTGAAAACCCTGGTGTGATAAATAGAACTAGTTAAGTATTGTTTGGTGATTGTGTACCTCGTATTTATTTATAGACGCTAGTACCGACCAAGGATATGAAGATGAAGGAGATTACTACGAGGAAGAAGCCGAGGAGAACTTCAACCACTGATCTGCACAAGGCAAGCTAACACTTGCAACTTTGAAAGGTAGATAACTTATGCAATGCATTAGGCATGCCTTGGTTATACCCATTGATGATACCAAATCCCAGTTTTACTTGCAAGCTTTATTAGTTTATTTATTTATCAAAATTCTTTGTTTACTTTTAGAAAGTGCTTGTGAAGTTTTGGAAAGATATTAGAGGTAGCATAAAGAGCATTAAATTTTGGCCTCAGTTAGATAGATCTTGATGTCATCCTGAGGCATGAGATTGAACTTAGATAAGCCACATTGTTTATCACCCCTCACTAGTGCTTACCCCCCAACTTTAGTTGCTAGTGCTAAGCATAAAACTTGATCACTTTAGATGGGAATACTTGGTGAAAATGATTATGAAAACCTTAGAATGATGAGTCATTCTAATGAAATGTTTTGACATGTGTTCTTGAACACTAGATGATTTCGATGATGAAACTGTTGAGGCATGAGCCTTAGCCCTTCATAAAAATTATGGTTGTGTGGATGCGATACCATTCCAATTTTACCATACAACCATAATACCCCGAATTTGGGTTGGGCTTGACTGGAAGTTTATATACCTTAGTATGGGTTCCCTTGCGGCCGAGGTTTGAGCTGAGGCTACCGCGTGAATATTGACCACCTGTGCAGTTCCCAAGATGACAGATGGTCATGGTTGGGAGGCCAAACTCATAAGAGAGGTGCCTATACTAGGGCATGTAATTGAATGGTTAGGATTGATTATCCGCATACTGAGTATGGTGAATTAAGGATTGTTCCTAACGGATGTATCGAATATTGTGGTGAAAGTGTACCACCTCTGTAGAGTGTTAAACTATTCGAATAGCCGCGTCCGCGGTTATGGACAGTTGGAGTGGCCATACTGTTCCATCGTCAGATGTTTTCAAAATGACTTGTGAAATGAATCGTAACTTTGACTTGACCACAACAGGGTTGTGAAAGTGAAACTTGAGTTTCCCACTTAGGTGTTCTAAAACCTTAAAGTAGCTTTCTTTGCTTCTAAACTCAGTTAGAGATAAACCTGGTTTTTTGCAAAAACAACCTAGAGCTCAGTATTCCTACTCAAACCCCTTTACCTGTTAGTGATAGTTTGCGAGTACTTAAAGAGTACTCATGGCTTTGTCCCTGCCTATTCCCGTGATCAGACTATGAAGTGGATTATCAGGAGGATGGACCGCAGGAAGGTTACGACAACTAGGATCATCTCCCATTGTCAGCATTGCCTGTGACCATGAAGATGGAGCCTCGCCCATGCTACCGTTTATTATTACGTTATTCCGCTGCTTTGAATGTACTAAGACTGGATCATGATATCCTTTATTTGTTGTAAGACCTTATGTATGGTTTGTAATGGATGATGTATTGTGATATCCAATCTGTTATGTCTCGCAAAAATGGTAATCCTAGGATTGCGATGTATGGCATAACAGGCATCTGGGATTAAATATCCGGGTGTTGACAAGTTGGTATCAGAGCCATCCTGACCATAGGAGACCCTAGTTTATAATGGACGTTTGAATCAAAAACTTAGTTTCAAAACAAAGGAAGTGAGTATTTATGAAAACTTATTCTCATTCTTATCACTTAGATTTTTTCATGAAAATTCATGTTCCTCAAAAATTCTTGCAAACTTACATAAAATTTGACACACTTGATCACTCTACTAACTTAATCATCCTACATTCTTATAGATGGACGTGAAGTATAGCAAGTTCTATTAGTTGGGAAATGGAGATCTCATCTTTGAGAGTGACTTGGACCAGCTCTCGGAACTTCTGGAGTGCCCGCATCCCGAGTTCTTCGGAGCTCAGCTCAACGATCAGGAAGGAGGAGAATTGCAATGGCTAATTGTTGCAAGTCTCCGAGGGAAGATTGAATCCCCCACTTCAGAGGGAGTCTAGTTCACCTTAAGGGAGAACAACTGGCTTGATGGACTTGCCAGGGTGATGCAGGAAGATCTTGCCCGTCTGTGTGGACAGAGTATCAATCAGATCAAGGGCACCCACTTTGAGTTATATCCAAGGAGTGATGCGATGGGACAGCCACTAGAAGTACCTCGTCACCCAGAGCTGAAGCATCAAGTGGACCACCTCAGATTCATGATGTATGACCGGCAGAAGGAGTTATACAATGCATGTTCCTACGCCAACCACAACTTTGCCATCTCCGTCAACAAGGACCAGACCATCGCCATGCTGGTGAATGATCGCAAGTCTCTTCGTCGTTAGCTTGACAAGAAGGAACACATCATTGCCCACCTCCGCCACAGGATCATAGACCTGGAGGCGACCATCCACGAGAGGGACATGCAGCTTGAGGAGAGGGAGAATGTAGGGGAGGACATCTGTGGAGACCCCTACTCTTACCTCAGTGACGATGATAAATTTCTGGAGGATCAAGACATGGAATTCTTCACCGATGAGGATGACTTCGCCATCATTGATGATGATGACGATGATGAAGCCACCGACTCCGAGGAGTAGTAGCACGTGAGCAATAGCGTTAGTGAAGTTGTATCCGGTCCCACTGTATCGTAGTTTCATAGAATGGTTCTTAAAATCATCTGTTTCCTTGTTGTGGTGTGTGTTTGTACTGTGTGCTATGAATGAATGAAAAGCAAGTTGCTAGAAAAATCTGAGTCAAACTTCAAAAACTTTTCAAAAACAACAAAACCCTGAACCTTAGAAATTTCCCTCTTTTCTCATGATCCTATGAGATTCGATTGGGCAATACAACAATATACATAGACCGCCATCCAACTGCATCTATGACTAGAAGTACACCTTTAGGTTATCATCCGAACCCCTCCAGTATTAAGTTGCAAGCAACAGACACCTGCTTTAAGCAAAGTGTGTAAGCTAAACAATCCACTTGTTCCATGAACAAGAGACCGTTGTTTTCTCCCTGGTGGCAACATCACATCTACAATCGAATAGATTTCTGTCAGTTCCCTTGGAAACTAGAGGCATGAACCCACTATCGAGCATAAATACCCCCTCTTGGAGTCACTAGCAACTACTTGTCCAAGATAGCTACTAACAACAGAGAGCATGCAAGATCACAAACAACATAGACATGATAGAATCAAATAGACAAAACCATTAATCAATCTGACATAGTAATCTCAATATCCATCAGATCCCCACAAACACAACATGCATGATTACAAATAGATTAGATATTGATCATGAACGGAGCTCACAAGATCTATACATGAAAGCACAAGAAGGAGATACAACCATCTAGCTACTACATGGACCCGTAGTCCAAGGTGGAACTACTCATGCTTCATACCGGAGGCTGGCATGACGAAGAAGAAGGCCTCTGGGATGATCTCCCCTCTAACAGGGTGCCGGGAAGAGCTTCAGATCCCCCCGATCTAGGGACGATGGTGGCGGCGGCTACAGACGGTTTCGTGGAGTTTTGGTCGGGTGTCTAGGGTTTTGGCATCGGGGGACTTTATAGGCGAAGAGGCGAGGCAGGGGGGCCACAAAGGTGGATGCACCCCCCCCGGCGCGGGGTGGGCCAACCCACGCGGCCAGGGGGTGTGGCCCCCTGGTGAGCCTCCTTCGTCTTGTATTCTAGCTTCGTGTTGCCCACGGTAAAATATTGACTTTGGCTTTTTCCCGTCCAATTCCGAGAATATTGATTTTCTGCCTTTCTGGAACCAAAAACAGAAGAAAACAGGCAGCTGGCACTATGGCATCTTGTTAATAGGTTAGTACCAAAAAACATAAAAAAACACCTCAAAGTGTATACAAAGCAAAGCAAAGTAGATACTAAACAAGCATGGAACATCAAAAACTATAGATACATTTCCGACGTATCAAGCATCCCCAAGCTTAACTCCTGCTCGTCCTCGGCTGGTAAGTGATAAAAAAATAATTTTTGAGGTGATATGCACCATCAAAACCAATATCAAACCATTTGCAAGCATTGAAATCTCAGATCAAAGAACTCTAAACATGTGCATGAAAGATGGAGTTCTAACAATAAGACAAAGTAACTATGTATGCAACATGAAAGGCTACAAACAAGATCATGAATAACATGCATTGAAAAACGTTTTTTTGTTTCACATATTGGCATAGTGTCATTCAACTTGTCCCTCATGGAGTAGCAAATAGATGCATAGGACACCTTCAAAGTTCATAAGAGTGACTAGATACAAATAGCACAAGAACAAGCAATATCAACAATATGCATCAATCAATAAGTTTTGGGACACTGCACATAGAACTAAGAATGACAACTATGCTCTCTTAATGGTGAATAAAGGTAGAAGGTGGAGACTGAGTAATGGTGAAAGAAAGGCCCTTCACAAAGGGAAGCAGGGATTTCAAGTTTCAAAAAGAGCTTCCAAAAATTATGGTGCTTGTTAGCTTTCAGCCCTCATTGCCCCTATCATAAGCATCTTGAAGTGATTAAGGTTAAACTGAACAAACTATGGAGTATATGCTTGACAAAGTATAAGTTGGCAATCTCATGTCCCTTGAATACGAGGGCCACACCTCATGCTACTCAACTTCAATCACTTGTAAGTTCTTGTCATAGTAAGTACATGTGTATCATAGAGAACCGCCAACGGAGTACCCCTTGCACATGGTACAGGAGCTATCTCATAACCAAAATTACAAGGCAAGCAGACAATGAGCATCTCAGCGAGCTTTTTATTTATTATGTGCATAGCTTTTTATTGAGGATGCTTCACCGAATGCTCATTATGGTGATGCTGCAAGTTTCCACCATGATTAGGCATGTCTTAGGCTAGTGGCCGAGACGTTTCTCTAACACAAAATACATAACTCCATGGCCTTACAAGCTCCCTCTTTATTTCACACCGGCGACATCCATAGACAAAAGAGCATGATATCAACTGTGTAGAAAGTACAAGTAAAATGTTGAAATCGTTCCCCATGATAGCATGTTTCTGCTAATTCCAACGTATAAGTGCAAACATATACAACATAGATGACACAATGGTTCAAGTTTATTAGGGTCAAGGAAAATAAAGTGTGCCATCAAGTTCGTGAGGGCTTTAATCACTAAGTTTTCACATAACAAAATACTTTTTAATTGGAAGATAGATGAAAACAAGAATATACTTGGAATGGTGTAACACACCATGCATAGGAATTTATAGTGGACACTTTGGAATAACTTGGTTTTTGGGAGTTGGAAGAATGAGTAGAGCTTACTCATACAAGTGGAGGCTAGCAAAAGACTGGGAGCAACCAACTAAGAGAGCAATAATGGCCATAATCATGCAGAGCGACAAAAACATTACTAATCAAAGCATAGAGTGGTACTACAAGTCAAGGACTAAATGATTATAGAGGCTATGGTGACTTTTTCATAGTCATAACATGGTGTGAGCATGTGCCAAGTCAACCCAAACAAAGCATCAAAGGAGAATACCACAATACTATGCCTTTGTATGCTAAAACAACACATGATTCTTTCAAGGCACACTAAGCAATCCCAATTGTTTGGAACAAGACATGCTACAACAATAATCACTAAGCATAAGGGCAAAAAACACCTAGCATGTCATGCTAAAGTCTAAGTCACAGTCAATGCAAGCTCCTCCTGCACTTTCCAGCAAGAACTTTCTACTCCTTTCCAACACCAATCGACTTATTTGAAACAACACAGCGAGAACGGGGTTCCAAAATACTTTATTCAAGCAAACTAAACGAAAACTAAGATGCTCCAAGAACAACATAACAGTGCATGAAACAATAAAAACGAAGTGTCTAGAAAGACCTCAACTTTTTATTGATGAAGAAGGGGATGCCTTGGGCATCCCCAAGCTTTGACGCTTGTACCTCTTGGATATTTATTGGGGTGACATTGGGGTGGCATCCCCAAGCTTGAGCTTTTGTCCATTCTTCATCTCATTACATCTTTCTTTCTCTACACCTGAATTTTTTTCCTTCATACAAAACTTCACACAATCTTCATTAGCAACATTAGTGTATTCAAAAGATAATAGGCCCTTGGGCTTAGCTTTAGAACAGCCAAACTTTTCACTAAAAACACAAGATACTGTAGCAACTCCTTCAAAAACCTCAATTCCCCAAAAGAGAAATAAAAAAGGAATCAATAAGAAGCAAATGCAAATAATGGCAGAAATCTGTCAAAATAGACCAGCAGGTAGAAAACGATTTTTTCGAAGACCTTCAGTTGCTCAAATAAAAAAGTGTTGAACTAACGAAAGTTAGCTAACATACTAGGGGATTTATTTGTACATTTTCAGCTCAATCCGACTTACAAATATTCCTCACGAATCTTTATGGTGGAGGACAGAAATCTGTTTCGGGACAACAACTCCCCAAATCTTCCCTCTCATTAGAGGTCATTCTTGGCACGAAAAGCAAACAAAAAGGATAAGGAGAGGTTATTACCGAAGTAATAACTTTCAAGACTCAAGAAAACTCTTGGGTTATCTCCCAACAAGTACTTTTCTTTAATGCCTTTAAGTTAGGCACAAGAAGCAAGAAATCAAGTATTTTAAAATGAGGCAGCATTACCCCTCTTGCTCCTACCTTTCTTACCTTTCTTACCTTTCTTCTTTTCTTTAGGGAAAATATGATTGCTTACTGGAGGAGGAAAATGCATAATGCCTTTTCCCACGTCTATTATTGCTCCAAGGTGTTTTAGTAGGGATCTTCGAAATATAATCTGTCATTTATCTACACATTCAATAACAAGATAATTAGTAGACACCATTTTCCATGAGATTTTTGTAAACACACCTTCAGCTACTCCAATAGGTAATAAAGTGGCATTATTGGTAAGAGATATTTCTTCTCCTCCTTTATAAAGTCCCCAAAGACTCAAAGACTCATAAATATCTTTAGGCATAAGGCAAAATTCAGACATGATATCACAGCGAGCATCAAAAGTTGCACTATTTATAGTGACTTTGATTGTGTGAAACCACTTTGAAGGCTCAGAATGCATTAGAACATAATTATGGTACTCCCTAAGTGTGTGATAGGAACTGTTCAAAGCAGCAGTACTGGACTCAAGAGTGTTCAACCTAGCAAAAATATCTATGAAAGAGGAATCAGACTTGCCAGGCGTATTATAAATTATAATCAACTTTTTTATGGCATCAAAAGCTTCATCCTCAGTACATTGAAAAATATCTTTCTCAGCCACAACATCCAAAGCATATCTATAACAAAGAGCAATACCACGGTAGAAACTATTAATAACCAAGCTAAGACTCATCTTAGGCTCAGTTTCCCTTTGTAAAGCAGAGATTCTAGACCAAGCTTCTTTGAAACTCTCTTCACTTTTTTGCTTAAAAGTGTATATCTCTTCCATAGGTGTCACAGAGATTGGACCAAAACCAGACATGGTAGCAACTAGGGCAGGGAAATTTTTTTGTGTGTTTTTTATAAGAAAAGGCAAACCAAACTAAACTAATTTTTTGGAGTTTTTGATAAAAAGAGGCAAACAAAACCAAGAAAAAGAAACTAACAAAACCAAAAACAAAGTAAAGACAGAGGTTGAGGAGGACTCCCCTTGTGAAGACGTCCTTAGCCTCCCCGGCAACGGCGCCAGAAAACTTGTTGATGACTCCTTGTTGACGTGGAGCACTTCGTCGGGAAACCCCAAGAGCAAGGTGTGAATCAGCACAGCAACAAGTCTTCCTGATGTAGACCGACCTACGGTCGTTGCCACATCTTGGTCTCCAACTTACACCAAGTCGTCATGGACTCCAAAGGTGAATCTGTTCCTCTATGCGAGCCCCCTTCCTTCCCTATTGAATGGCATGCTACTTCATACTCCGTCACATATGCATGATAGGTTCACATTGACAAGTACGGAGGCAAGGGAGGAAGCCCGGAACATCAAGCCCGACAAGACGGAGGCTTGGAAGAGGAGGCGGAAGAAGACAGGCTGCCAAATGCTCTCTGTCGCCAGCGGTACTACCGGACCTGGCGACCGGTACTACCGCCCGGCGGCACTACCGCCCTATGCTACCGCCAGCAACAGACGACACCAGCGCAAGCCAAATGCTCTCTATCACCGGCGGTACTACCGGCCCCGGATCCGGTACTACCGGGCCACGGCACTACCGCCCCCTGCTACCGCCACCAACAGAAGGCTCCAGCAGAAGCCCCAGGACCGCAAGCGGTACTACCGGTCCTAGAGCGGTACTACCGGACCAAGCGGTACTACCGGCCCAAGTCCGGTACTACCGCTCCTGGCAGTGCCTGCGCGCACTAGTTGGGCCACAACCCATGTATCCTCCTTTACTTACCAAACCCTAGTTTTATCCCCAAACTACCCTTGTTTAGTGGTTGGCCTATAAATAGAGCCCCCACCCCTCATGTATCCCTTAGGCATAGATGATAGACTAAAGACAACCCCCATTGTGGAATCTCTAGTTTTGCCTCATCCCCTTATCCAAGGGGACCGACTATCGTCACCAACCTCGATTGGACTTTGCATCACGCATCCATCGTTGAACAAGGCCTTGGGTTCTCGGTTTCTCGCCCCCAAGTCGTCAAGACCCTCCTCAAGGTGTTCTTCCCTCTCCGATGTGGATTTGAGGGAGCACGTTGACCGATCTTTCCTTGCGAGGATTCTATCGGACCGGTGGCCGCCGTTCGGGAGCAATCGGCCTTGTATCGTGTGAGTTTTGCGTGTGTTCATCGTGTTCTTCGCGAGGTGTGTGTTCGCTTCCGCTACCTTCTCCCTTTCCCCTCGCTTTCCCATCGATTTGACCACGAGATCCGTGAAGATCGGGCAACCAAGAGGTTAACCCCTCCATCACTTCCCTTAGTAAGAAACCAAGGTTATCGAACCAGTAGGAGGAAGGAAACGAACAGTGAGGTTGTCAATCTCACCGGTTGCTGTAACAAAGGATTAACTGTATGGTGTGGAAGGTGATGATGGTTTGCAGCAAGTAAACGGTAACAGTGGAAGATGTATCAATGGTAAAGATTGGACCGGGGTCCATAGTTCACTAGAGGTGTTCTCCTTAGATAAACAAACATGGCATACAAGGTAAACAAATTATAGCAGGGCAATTGACAGGACTGAGCAAGGCATAACAATGCAATACTAGACACAAAGATCCTATGAGATTCGATTGGGAAATACAACAATATACATAGACCGCCATCCAACTGCATCTATGACTAGAAGTCCACCTTCAGGTTATCATCCGAACCCCCTCCAGTATTAAGTTGCAAGCAACAGACACCTATTTTAAGCAAAGTGTGTAAGCTAAACAATCCACTTGTTCCATGAACAAGAGACCGTTGTTTTCTCCCTGGTGGCAACAGCATATCTACAACCGAACAGATTTCTGTCAGTTCCCTTGGAAACTAGAGGCATGAACCCACTATCGAGCATAAATACCCCCTCTTGGAGTCACTAGCAACTACTTGGCCAAGATAGCTACTAACAACAGAGAGGATGCAAGATCACAAACAACATAGACATAATAGAATCAAATAGACAAAACCATTAATCAATCTGACATAGTAATCTCAATATCCATCAGATCCCAGCAAACACAACATGCATGATTACAAATAGATTAGATCTTGATCATGAACGGAGCTCACAAGATCTATACATGAAAGCACAAGGAGGATATACAACCATCTAGATACTACATGGACCCGTAGTCCAAGGTGGAACTACTCACGCTTCATACCGGAGGCTGGCATGATGAAGAAGAAGGCCTCCGGGATGATCTCCCCTCCGGCAGGATGCCGGGAAGAGCTTCAGATACCCCCGATCTAGGGACGATGGTGGCGGCGGCTATAGATGGTTTCGTGGAGTTCTGATCGGGTGTCTAGGGTTTTGGCATCAGCGGGACTTTATAGGCGAAGAGGTGAGGAAGGGGGCTACTAGGGCAGCAGCACCCCCCAGGCGCGGGGTGGGCCCACCCGCGTGGCCAGGGGTGTGGCCCCCTGGTGAGCCTCCTTCGTCTCGTATTTTGGCTTCGTGTTGCCCATATTAAAATATTGACTTTCGCTTTTGTCACGTCCAATTCCAAGAATATTGATTTTCTGCCTTTCTAGAACCAAAAACAGAAGAAAACGGGCAACTGGCACTGTGGCATCTTGTTAATAGGTTAGTACTAGAAAACATATAAAAACACCTCAAAGTGTAGACAAAGAAAAGCAAAGTAGATACTAAACAAGCATGGAACATCAAAAATTATAGATACGTTTCCGACGTATCAGATAGCAATTATAAGAAACAGCAGGATTAAAATGCGGTAGGCATAGGGATGGATGGACGGGCGTTGCATGGACAAGATAATTCATATAATAATCAAGACAAAGGCATTGCAGATAATAGAGATAAAACATCCAAGTACTAAGTATCCATAGGCATGTATTCCGTGTATAGTCGTGCATGCTCGCAATGAGAAACTTGAACAACGTCTTTTGTCCTGCCATCTCGTTTGCAGCGGGGCCTCAAGGGAATCTACTGGCAATTAAGGTCCTCCTTTTAATAGAGCACCGGAGCGATGCATTAACACTTCATGAACACACGTGATCCTCACATCACAGCCATCCCCTCCGGTTATCCCAATTATTGTCACTTCGAGGCCTCGGGTTTCGGACAACGATATGTGTACACAACTTGCAGGTAAGATTACAAACAATAATATCATCATGATCCAATAACATCTTCAGATCTAAGATCATGGCACTCGGGCTCTAGTAGCAAGCATTAAGCACAACAAGTTGCAACAATGTCAAAACACACTAACAATAGATACTAGGCACCATGCCCTAACAATCTTATGCAATTACATGAGAGATCTCATCCAATCCCTACCATACTCATAACCTACTGCGGGTAATTACGCACACATGGATGGGGGAATTATGGATGGTTGATGGAGAGGCGTTGGTGATGATGATGGCGATGATCTCCTCCAATTCCCCGTCCCGTCAGGGTGCCAAAACAGAGTTTCTGGTTCTGAATCGCGGTTTCTGGTGGTGGCAGCGCAGCAGAACTCTTCTCTGGAAATTGTCGACCCCCCCGGTGTTTTTAGGTCAGAGGGTATATGTAGGCGAAAGGAGAGGTCGAGGCGGAGTCCGAGGCGGCCACACCATGCCTTAGCGCGGCCAGGCCTAGCCCGCGCCTAGGGGTGGTGTGGGCCCTTCTGGCCTTTCTTCTGCTCCGTCTTCTGGCTCCGTGAGCCTTCTAGTAAAATAGGATTTTCTGGGATTTTTCCTGAAAGTTGATTTTCTGCAAAAAACGAGACACCAAAGCAATTCTGCTGAAAACAGCGTTAGTCCGTGTTAGTTACATCCAAATCACACAAATTAGAGGAGAAACAATAGCAAAAGTGTTCGGAAAAGTAGATACGTTTTGGACGGATCATGAGCTCGTGTTCTAGATCTGGACCTGAGCATGTTGTTTTGTGAGGATTGCCATGTGTTGTAGGTAGGATTAGTGGTATAAGTAGAGTTTTTCCCGTAGAACTTAACACATTATTATCCGTGTTGTCGTAGGAGAAGGTTGTGTCCCCTGATCTTTCCACAACCTCTGTGCTGCCTCTTCGTTATGTGCTGATGCCTGATGCGGTGGCCACGAGGAAGCAGGCAATGTCATTCCAACATCTTTGTCCACCTTCGTCATGAATCGGGTGGTCCAGTTGATCGAGAAAGGGGGTTTAGTAGTGCGGGGATTCAGACAAGCGGACATGCGCTTGGTTGCAGAGGATGTCTTCAAGTTTTGTGGTCGTATAGTCACTGTGAACCAGGTGTACAACCACATGAGCCACCGGAGAGTGCGCTGGATTAGGGTGATGAAGCTCAGGAGGCTTGAGAACATGCGCTGGGTTAAGGAGACCTCTACCATCATGATGGATGATGAATCTTACTATGAGCACATCAAGGTATCATATATTTGCACTTGCATCAGTTTATGTAATGATCACATATGAACTACATGTTATGAACTAACTGTGATTGTCGTGTAGGCTTAGCCATCGGACACCGAGATGATCAACAAGCTCATTGAGAACTATGCTTAGATGAAGATCATCTACAATGCTCGCATTCCAGATGCGCCCGTCTCTGTGACCGTGATACACTATGCTCTTACCCACCTGAGTGCAGATTGAACTGGTTCACGGCCTTTCTGAACAAGCACTACCTCTGAGCAGCTGTTCGAGGATGTGCTGGTAGTGGTGTTAGTGATGATGGTTGTGATGTGTATTTTGAGAGTAGCTGGGGTGATAAACTATGGTTGCGGTGATCCCTAAACTTTGGTCTGTATATTTTGGGAGGTGATATTCAGTTATAACTCCTCCGTATGTGATAAACTAGTGCTGCATCACGCGTAGTTGCTCGTTAACTCGTATTGCAGCACACACGCCATGACTTATTATGTCAAACATGTGTTAATATAAGCTAGTAGTTCTCTGAATTGCACTTCTCTGAACTTTGTTCTCATGCTTGATGATATTGGGTAACCTCACCTCATTAGCAAGGAGGTATGCAGCTCTTCAAACATGCACCAAATTGCTGAAATCCATGAATACGTGAAACCAAACGACCGGGGCTTGGCTTCTAACTCATAGAGAAATAAGAATACAAGGAACCAAACGAGTGACCCTTTTGGCACGAGAGGTTGCATTGACGCGCGCAGCTTTCGTGGAGTCATGTTCTCCAGGTGCGAGTAAAAGGCACAAGCAATCAAACACGCCCATCATGTGCCACGCAGGTCATACTACTATAGCAGTGAAAATGCTAAATAACGCCCACTATGGCGCGGGCGGCTCGTGCTGCACGAGCTACCTCTTATCGGACCGGCCTAGTTTTTTTGTTTTTTGTTTTCTTTTTCGGGTTTTCTTTTCCTTTTTCATTTTCTTCTTCTTTTTTTGGTTTAAAATTTTAAAATAAGTCACGTTTTTCATATTTTGGTTTATGGTTTTTGAATTTGGTTCATGATTTTTTAAATTTAGTTCATGAATTTTGAATATGGTTCATGATTTTTAAAATTTGGTTCATGGTTCATGATCATGAATTTTGAATATGGTTCATGATTTCTAAAATTTGGTTCATGGTTCATGATTTTTGAAATTTAGTTCATGAATTTTGAATATGGTTCATGATTTCTGAAATTTGGTTCATAAATTTTGAAATTTGGTTCATGATTTTTGAATTGGGTTCATTGTTTCCAAAATTTGGTTCATGAAATTCAAAAATTGTTTATGATTTATGAAAATTTGTTCATAATTTTTAAAATTCGTTCAAGAATATTCACAAAATGTTCACTGCTTTTTAAATCATTATTATTAAAAAAACGAAAATGAAAAAAAGGTCTAACGCTTAATTGATCCAGCCCAATTCGTCCAGTCTTCAAGCGGCGCGCATCGACACAGCGCTTAAAGCGATAAATAGAAGCTCAACGAGGTGCTATTCAACGTCCAGAGCGTGCACTATAAGGCTTCACCCGTGCTCTCCTGCACGCTCAGCCTGAATGAGCTGGCACATTATAACGGTAACAATATCTACGTATCTTAGCTTTAGTTAGTTTTTTCTGATTTTCCAGGTTTTTATATATTTAAAAATATTCAAACTTAAAAATGTTCTACTCCTTTAAAACTTATTTAATTTTAATATTTGTTCAAACTCAAAATTGTTCAGACTTAAAAAATGTTCAAACTTGAAAAATATTTAAATTTGAAAATTGTTTGAATTAAAAAAATCAAATTTGAAAAAAGTTTATATTCCAAAATTGTGCAGAAAAAACCTGGTGTCAAAACCAAAAACCAGTAAAACCCACAAAAAGCTGACAGGAAACTGTAGAAAACTGGCAATAGCTTCGGCTAACGGGCCGGCCCAGTCGAGAGCCCCGCGCGAGCGTGCACTATTAATATGCGCGTAAGGCAATAGCAATTGCCTGGAAGCTCCCCTCTAATCATACATGCCTCGACGGCCCGCATCTTTTGTACCAGACCGAGTGTCTAGCCCACTAAGCCTATAACTGGATAATGTCAAACTCTTCGGAGCTCAGCATGTGTATTGATATAGTAGCAGCTTTTTTTTTCCAATTTCTCAAAAGAACAACAGTTTTTTTTATTAAGAAATAAGTATGGAAAGATCTTCAACAGTGACAAGAGTAACAACTTGTCTTGGATCATACTCCCTCTATTTCAAAATATAAAATATTTTAGCTTTGTGAAGCAAATGTATTTATACTTTTTAGTGTGTAGGTTTATTTATGTTTGAAGTAAATCTACACACTAAAAAAAATCTAGATATATTTGCTTTACAAAACTAAAACATCCTATATTTTAAAACGGAGGAAGACCATGTAAAAAAACCTTTCTCTTGCATCACCTGAATGTTCTTATACCCTGGAAAAAAAATTAGCTAAGACTTTTCCCCGGAGAAAACAAACTTACCCTGGAAACCAATTGATGTACTTTGCACGCATGTCTACGTCCACACATGCATGTCGAGCAGAAAAGTTCGCCGCGTGGGTCTCTTCGCAGCCGAAAGGTTTGGCATGACATTGCAGATCAGATTGAAGAAATTGGGTTCGCCGGTGGTTGTTTCATCAATCATCGTCTGTCAGGAACTTTTAGGTGATCAAGAACAGATATGGCTAGTTTAAAGCTCCGACTGGCTGCATTCTCCTTGACGTCTTAAGTTAGTGTTTCTTTTGAACTCCAACGAATAATCCGAATGCACGGCCGATGCGTCCAATCCACAAGAGTTCGAAGTTCCAACGGGTGGTTGTTCTGTCTTTCTGTTCAGTTGGACCTCCTGTATGTCACTAGTACCTAATTTTAACTAACTAAGGCTTGTCACGGGCGCGTCGATGAAATTGAAGCTTAATTAAGTGGTTGAATGCATTAGTTGTCAAGTCCGCACGAGAGAATAGGTGTAGGCTGTATGAGAAATTTTGTATATTTGCCACACTTTTTTCTTCTGAAATTTGCATATTTGCCATATGACCACCACACGAGTGAGTGACACACAAATATTCAAGTTGCAAAGTAAAACGTGAAAAATATGCAAATCCTTCGGCTGTATGATACGAGTATTGCCAAAGGATAGCGAACGCTCTCAACCCCAAGTCGAGCATGAAAACCGGAGAGCCCACACCTAGCACTAGGCAACCTAGACTATCGAATAGGATTGAAACCCCGTCTACTGAGAAATTCATCGGACATCGTCGCACTAAACACACAAAGACATTGCTGGAGAGGGTCACATGCCCTCTCTCTCTAGACCACAGACCGTTCGTCTCCGCCAGCGGAAAGTGGGGATCGAGAACAATGGCAACAAGGTCACGATAACAGATAGGAGACCACAGAGATCATCGCATGTATCAACGAAAGAAGCTTCACACCATGATCAAGGCATACTCAGAGATACAACAAACAAAAACAGATCCGCGACAACACACCAAGAGGGCAACGATACATCGCGCCGTCGTCGCCAAGTCCGAACAACCGGACCCGGGTTTTCTCTCGGAACTCTGACACGTAGAGGGGACCCAAGATAGAGTCCATAGGAGGGATATCACGCCTCTAAGCATCATCGCTGCAGATGCTGTATCAAGGAGCTTTTGTTTGGAACCACACCCATGCCACCTGAGGGTCTTGAACACCCCGATATGAGGACGCCTCCACCATCTCAAGCTCTCCATATCAAGACTATGGAGCCGTCACCGCGAGGACGGTAGCATCTTCATCACTAGTCGTCCTCCCCGCCTTGCCCATGTAGCCAAGAGGGTGCGCCACCATTTCTGCAATGCTTTCTACCGCGAAGCCATACGCGAAACCTTTCTATCTAGGTTGTCGTCGTGACATCCATGCTCCTGTCTAGCAGCGATGGCCTCCAAAGCCACAACCCGACCATCGCCAAGATGTCGCCAGATCTAGACCCGCTTGACCCAGATTCGAGAGAGAAATCATGTGGCCATCACCGACGCTAGCATCTATATGGTAGGTCACCTCGATGCCTTGTGTTCCAAGTTACGTCAGACACGCTTGGCCCGTGGCAGGCCCATATTGGGCACATACCAGCACGCCGCCTTGCAGGAGATCACTCGGGCGCTGGCGCCGATGCCCCCAACGTCAGTATCAACCGTTCGCCATCGGGAGGCACCACACTCGCCCGGAGTTGTCGTTGCATCGCCTGTAGAAACCACCACCGCGATCGCGTACGTCACACGAGGGCACCCTAGCATATGGGGGTAGAGGAGATTCCGTCGCTGCCGGCACCATGAAGCCTTTGCCAGGCATCTCTCATTGGCAGCGTCAAAGAGGGGCACAGGGATGACATGCTTATCCCCTGCGTCGTCCACACCGTACAGGAGCAAAACAAATACTACTCAGGCGCTCATGGATGCTAATACCTTTTCCCGCATTCATGGAGTTTAACACTTGACGACGTTCATTATCAGTGGCGGAGCTATGTACAAGTGAGGGGGGCCTCCACCCCTCCCCCCCCCTACCCCCCCCCCCCCCCACACACACACACACCACCCCCAAGACTAATCTGTTTTGCCTAATTAGCCTTTGTAGTCATGGCTTAGATAGGAGAAAAGTGGGTTATTGCCCCCCTCCCCTCCTGCCCCGCCCCGCCAGCTCATTGTAGACATTGCACAAGGAGCGCCCCCCCCCCCATGAAAGCTCGTCCAGCTCCGCCATTGTTCACTCTACTTACGTCATGGGAATATCAGAAGTTTTAGGCCGATCATTTGTTTGATTAAGTTAGTCTTGCATCACAATTAGTAATTCTGTCGTCTGAACTATTTTCTCCGTAAAACAGCTTGCTAAAAAGGTTTATGTAGTAAAAATATAGGGAGTATTAAGATAAGATAGCATCCCTCAACGACGACATAGCTCCATTTTCTCCGTCCATTCTATATATTGTACTGTATTTTACCTATACATTCATAGTGGAGTACCAAACAAAAACTTCTCTATATCATTGGCGGCACAGGGAATGGTTTCTAATAAATCCCTAAGGCTGGTCCGAGTGCTAGTATTATAAGGTGTGTCATGCATGCCAACTTGGCAAAAATCTGATGTGGCATCACAATTAATAAAGAGAGATGTGGTTAGATTATCATAGATAGATACCGTATCATAGCACGTAAAACTAAAAATCATAATGACAAGTAAATCATGTATACACATTTTACATAGAGATTCTACAAATTAATAATGTACCATACCATAATACTTCTATATGATACAGTGCACTAGAGACATAATATCACATACTAGTATCATATGCATGGTACTGGTATTATGATACCCAACCAGCCTAACTAACGATACCATATGTAGAACATTCCAAAAGATCGGTAGCTCCATTTTATCCATCCGTTTTATATACACTTTTACCTATAGTACATTAATAGTGGAGTACCAAACAAAAACTTGTTTATATCATTGGCACAGGGAACGGTTTCCAAATCCCTAACGATACCATATGTAGAACACTCCAAAAAATCGCCTAACTTGCCGGCCGGACGTGCCAACAAACCCAATCAGTTTCTCCGAAAGCGTGTGCGCATCTATATAATCAGCTAATCACACAGCTGACAGCGGCGGCTACAGTGAGTGAAGTAGTACCCCATGATTTGTACTGGCTTCGAAGCTAGCAAGAGCATGGAAGTAGAGTGTGGGGCACTTCATGCAAGCGCGCGTCCGGAGCGGCGGCCTGTTTCCGCACATGGTCGCCCGTACGGGCGGGCACGTGCGCCAGCAGCAAGAGCAGATTAACACCGATCGAAGTTAACTAGTAAGCGGTAGGGGTCAAACGGGCGGTCTCTCGTAAACCCAAACCCAAACCCAGATGATGATAGCCAGCTGCTACTTAACATCTCCAACCCGGAGCATCTGAGAGAGGGAGAGTACATGTCGCCATGTCGGTCGTACGCAAATCACAGGTTGTCACCGCGTGGGAGGGGGTCTCATCTCATCTTATCCCTGCCCCGCGCAGCAGATGGGAATCTGGATGGCGAGCCATCATCAGATCGGGATGCCTTTGTCCGTGGCCCTGTTTACACTTGTTGTTTAGTGAATAATCAGCGCGGTGGCCATAGTTAATTTTGGCTGGCTCAGCTTGGCCCTGCAACTGATCTGTGCGGTACGATCGGCACAGTGCACTATCACATCTCGTGATTCCGTCCGTCGACCATGGTCATCAGGCCAAGATCGACATGAGATCGCTGCCACCGGACAGAACCTTTCATGATTTGGCGCCTCGGTGTCTCAGATCCTGAACACTCATCAGCTTCTCACATGGCCACTTACACTCGTACTCGATTTGGGTCGAGCAATTCACGAAAGAAGGAGTAGATAGATATTTTATGCCCCCTAAAAATTGGGTCGACCGACTCCGGCTCTGAATTGATGGTCATTTAGTGTGAACCTTATTTTCCTGATAGTACCATCAAGTCGACCACTACGGTCACATTCTCGCGAGCTGTTTTATGGATGACTGGTCCACCCGGCTGCATGCTAATGATGTCAATCGAATCGGAAAAAAAAAAACAAAGAATCAATCATACTAACACGATATAGACGCGCGCGTACAAATTGAAATATACTTGGTGGACAATCATTAGTCCCGTCCAATATGCCACCTCGGATAGCTATCCCTCTGCTAAGCAGCAATTATTCCGTGAAAGCCCTGACAGACCAGTTAGCGAGCCTGGTTTGTGCAGCTGATGCGACTGCAAACATATGTCCGCAAGTTGGGTTGGATACTCGGATTGCATTTCCTGCCGTGATGCATGTGACACCTAATTATCGAGGCCGATCGCGGAGAATATATAGCACCGCCGCATATTCACAAACGTCTCGGTGGCGCAGTGGCGAAATCGCATCCGAATTTCGTAGTACGATCACCATAAACCAAGAGCATGCACGCGATGGTGATCATGGAGAGCTCGGAAAGTGATTTGTTACCGGGCCTGGCTTATCAGCATTGAAAACTAAAATGCGATCTGCGGCTCCGGATTGAATACTGTGGTTTAGTTGGCATGGCTTGTCGCGGTTCGCAGATGGGCCGCGTTAAACGCCCATGGCGCCCACCCTTGTTCAAAAAAAAAACAATAAAACGTCGATCATTATCGTGTGGAGTATTTATTTGTTCAGCGAGTGAGCCTGCGGACTCGGCGGAGCCGTCGATTTGGACATGCACATGAGAGTAGAGTTTTTCTACGGAAAGGAACAGGGGAACAGACAGCACGGGCGTCGAATAGGAGCGGTGCTACGTGGTCTGGCAGAGAGTGGATGTGAGAGAGAGGCAGTAGAAAAACCTGGGTGGATGTGCGTACGGATGAAGGGAATATTCGTACGGTAAAACGAGGCGAGGAGCTCGCCGGGGCAGTGTTCATCTGTGTCAGTCGGCGATTATTTTTACAATATATACCACGCATATATTAGCAGAATAGTAATGCTAGAGATATATATACAGTCTACACTGATTATTATAAAATAAAACTAAAAAGTCAAATCATTAAGGTCTTCAAAATCATTTTCTTTCATAACATATCTTGAACTTTTCTAAAAACATCAAAACAAACATAACTAGAGACATGCAAATACCAATGAGTGTTTTTTTATAATTTAAGTTTGAGTCGCAATGTCAAATCTATATGCACGTACGCAATAACCATTAGAGTAAATCAACCAACATCAGCAAAAGTACCAACACTAATATTCTAGGGAAAAACCCGAATTGCCTGGTCAACATTATAGTAGAGACGAGAGTATGAATCTTTATTATCGAGGACGCAACAACGGGAAAAATATTATGAGTATAGTCCTCCTTATAGCAACCACGAGAAAATATCAAAAATTGATCCGACAAAGCATGATCTGAAAGACTGAATATATAGAACTTTAATCTTACAACTCCACCATTGATACTGAAAAAAATCTCATCGTTGATAGAAGAGCCAAAGATCACTTATTACAAATGATGTCATCTTCATCGATAGAGACGCCAAAAAGAAGCACTAGCCTAATATTTTAAGGACACATTTTTATTAAAAATTCCATCCATAGATCGGGGTTTTCACTCCTCTCGGCGCTGACGAGGCCGACCGAAGAGGGAGAACCCAACTATAAACGAGATGAAGGTGGAGGTGGCGACAAGGTCTAAGAGGCGTTGGTCGAGAGAGAAAAGGAACATAACCATCATACTCTCTCTTAGGCCTAGTTTGGCGGCAAAGCTTTTCTAAAACTAAAGTATATCAACACCATAATATTTTAGTGCCTAGCAAATTAATACTTCAATTTTTTTCTTCTTTCTCGGTTTTTTTAAAAAAGTGTTTAAGGCTCTGTTTGGGAGCTCGGTTTTTTTTAAGTATTCCATGAATACTTCGGTTTATAAAAATACCAAAGTATTGGATACTTCAATGCGTTTGGGTTCAAGGAATAATATGGTTTTGTAGACTGCGGTATCAACAAAATTACAGTTTTTTTGCTGTATTAAAATCTTTAGTCCTGACTTCTTTTTCTCTAAAACAGAGAACGCTAGCTTCGCGCCTAAAAAAATCCACAAGAAAACTGCACTTTTCAAATGCTTTTGAGTTTTTGCCAACACTAAGAAATACTATAGTATGGTGAAACGAAAGTATTTGTTACCTATGCACTGAAATACTTCAGTTTTAGAATACTGTCGTTTAGAAAAAGCGGAGCTCCCAAACTGGGTCTAACCTCTTTTTCAAATATTTTAAAAAACCATAATTTTGTAGAATAAAACCACATTATTTATTGGACCCAAACACCTTAAAGTATTTCATACTTTAGTTTTTTCAGAAACCAAAGTATTCGTTCAATATTTTAAAAATAATTTGATGCCAAACGGGATCTTAGTTTCTAATTAAAAAACAACGCATATTCTTGTGTAAATTCATACGTATACACGTTTTAGGGGTGGCGGTGCATGCAGTGTCTCACCGCTTGCACGCGGCATGCATGATGCGTGCATGGTCAACGTGATGCTCGGACGGAAGGCACCGTCGGTACGGGGGGGCGGGTTCGTAAACATTTTCGTTTTCTTCTTCGTTTTCCATGCGTCTGGCCGCAGCGTGGGTCCGCGAGAAGTTTGGCCCCGCGAGGCGACCGCGGTGACGACGGGACGTACCGCGTGCGCGCACCGACGGCATGCATGAGATGGTCGGCCCGCCAGGTGCCAGTCGGGCGGAGGACGCGTTTGGTGCGGCGTTGCCATCTCCACCTCCACGCTGCCAGGCGGGCCGGCCGGACTCGATTCGATGCGGTGCCACTGCCACGCCGATCGGAAGCTGCGCGGCGTTGATCGGCTGTCCCCGGCCGGGCCTAACTAGGACACGTCGACCTCGGCCTCAGCTTAAGCCTCAGCCGGTCGTTCGGGCGTGCCCATCCATCGGATCTGTGCCTTGCTTGGACGAGAATGCCATATTTTGTCTACATGGAAGACGCACATCTCGCTTGACAACGATCATCCACCGAACTGATTCTGAACGGGAATCTCAGAATTGATCAGAACAGCGTCGCTGGTCTGGATGCATGGAAGAGATGCCGTGCGACGCCACTTAACGACGATGATGGCGACCAACGCCGACGGTGGAATTTAGGCGGCCATAATTATTAAGCACATGATTTTGTCATTAATCCCGTGACTTCCGTGTTTGTTTGGCAAACATTCCGTGGCGTGGCGAAGCAGGCAACTGGGAGTCAATGTGCAATGCGCATGGCTCAGGGCTAGTCAACTCTCGCGCGCCATTTCTTTTCCGCGCCTTGCGCTGTAACCCCTGACCTGACCGACTAAACCAGGACGACTTAAGTCAGAGCTCACACTTCAAACTTTGAACACACCCGCGCCTAACCATTGTTCCGTGCTTGCGCGTCTTGCGCTGGCAAATAAACCATTATAGTCCTTGCGCGAGCAACTAAACTTCCACACGATAAAGAAAGAAAATGGCTCGACCGTGTGTGGCATTCATGCACAGCTAGCCAAACCAGTTGATTCCATTATTTTTCTTGCTTTTTTTTCTAACACGAGCTGACTAGCTAGCTAACTTCATCATAAAGATTCGTTTGATCGGTGCCAGTTGACCTCTGTTTCGTTCCTAGCTAGCTACTAGCGCAGCAATACAAAACGAGCCTGTAGGACTTGCAAAATACAAACCCAAGTAGCCATGCGTTCAGCTAGGACTTGAAGTGGGCACATACCTAAACACATTTCTTTATCATCCACGGTTGACAGTTCAACACTATTGTTGAAGGGTAGAGGGGGAGAGAGATTGCGGAATATGTTGGTTGTATTATTGAGCCTCTCGGGCGAGTATATATAGACGTACAGGGACCAACTTGGAGTACAAGACAAGTAACCTAGTCTATCCCTAACAGATACGTATACTCTAACATCCCCCGCAGTCGTAGCGGTAGCATCGTGAACAACTGGAACGTTGCGAACGGTCAGACTGGAGAGCCGAAGTAGACCAGTGCGCGGACATCCCCCCGCAGTGGTAGCGGGAACGTCGTGGACGGTGTCACGTCGTAGAAGCTTGGACCGTAGAGGATGCTGGTGTGGAGCTCATGCGAGGTGGTAGCCCTTGTGCCGGTGTCGAGTGAGCCGAGAGCGGTGGGTGCTGCAACCTTGATCGAGGTAGCCACGCGAGGGGTCGCCGTGGTCGATGTCGTGGTCGGGGTTGCCGGTGTCGATGTAGCCGCATATTAAGCCGCATGCGCATAGTGCAGCCAGGAGAAGGACGGAGACGCGTCAGGGCAGTCGTCGGAGAGAGCGATGCCGAAGCCGATGCAGTCCGGGCCGTCGAGGACGAGGTGCGGCCATGGCTTTGCCAAAACCAGGCGCACGTCGGGGACGAAGGCATACTCTGGTTGTGCCAAAACCGAGTATGCAAAGACGAAGTCGGTAAGACGCAGTCGAGGCAGACGTAGAGGAGGTAGCCGATGCCGATGAAGACCTTGTCGAAGCCGATGAAGACGAGGCGCTACAACCGAGCTTGCCAGACTCGGGAACGCGTCGGGGACGAAGGCACGCACCGGTGTTGCCAGTACCGGGCATGCGAAGAACGGGACCAGTAGAAACAATTTCACGCCATGTCAGAGAGGAGACTAGCAGAGGAGGACTCTACGACGGTTGCGTTGCGCAGATCGGCGAGGTGCCGATGCAGGCCGCGGTTGTCGGAGTAGACGAGTAGGTGTGGTCGAGGACGAGGCGAGGACGATGGCGACGAAGTCGTGCTGGACGAAGACGTAGAAGGCGGCGAACCAGCGACGACCAGGAGTGGTCAGACTGGATGCCTAGACGGAGGGGTAGTCGGCGGGACCTACGACAGCCAGGAGTGGCCATGCAGGCTACCTGTGGAGATGCGGCGGCGGTGCTCGAAGTAGGCGAGGAAGAACCCGGCGACGTGACGAAGACCATGCGCGGACGGCGGCGACCCGCGCCGAGGGAGGTGGCGCGGTGGAAGCCTACGACGTCCTTGCGGGGTGACGGCGATGACCGCGTGCAGCGATGCTACTGCCCGATGGGGCGGCGTAGCTGCAGGGCGCAAGTCGGTGCAGCGGTGTGAGAACCACCAGCGACGGACACGCCTGAGAAGGCGCGTTGGTAGCCGGCGGCGGGGACCAAAGGCGGCGACGCTACGGCCCGAAGGGGCGACGCAGCGGCAGCCGATGCTCGATCGGTGATAGGCGCGTGCTCGGGGACGTACTCGGCGGAGACGAGCGCCAGATCGGTTGATCAGACCGACGACGGCGTGCGTACGCGCCAAGTCCGTGACGACGACAGATCGGAATCTGCGGCGTCGTTGTCGGTGCAATCCCGGACGATGACGGCGAAGACAATCCGAGGGGGGGTCAGCCGCGACAGCCTCCCGAGGAAGCCGCAGCAGCCGGCCGCGGTGCGCGGCAGCCTGCCATGAGGCCGCGATGGCCTACCGAGGAAGGCACAGCGGCGCAGGTGACAGGCGCACGGGCGCGGTGTAGATCGTCGATGCCGATGGTCGGAGTAGAGGCGCGGCGATGACGACGGCGATGGGCGACGCAATCCGATCTAAGATCGGTAAACCAAAAAAGAAAACCGATCAAGAGATCGGAAAAAAAGACTTGCAGGACAGCCGATCACGGATCGGCGGACGAACCCTGCGTACGGGTTGCGCGGCCCCCGGCGGAGATCATGGAGATCGACCTCCCCGGGGGCGGCGCGGCGGAAGCGGAGGCGGCGGCTAGGTCAAGGACCGTGCCGCTCTGATACCATGTTGAAGGGTAGAGGGAGAGAGAGATTGCGGAATATGTTGGTTGTATTATTGAGCCTCTCGGACGAGTATATATAGACGTAGAGGGACCAATTTGAAGTACAAGACAAGTAACCTAGTCTATCCGTAACAGATACGTGTACTCTAACAACTATTAGTACTTCTCCATGTGAACGCCAAAACATCTGTCTCTTGCCGCATCTTCTCGTATCAGCGGTGACGTGCAGCGGCTTATTAAACTAAGCAGCACTGATCAGTTCGAACCAGACAAGCTAATAAGCTCGTGTAGCTCCGAACCCCAAAACCGATAATCGAGCCCAGTGTTCGTGTCGTGCCTTCAAGGTTGGCCAAACGTTAGGCATGTATAGTAGTAGGCCGCTAGAGGTTCACTGTGCAATCGAACACCAGCACGTACGCCAGGTGCCAATTGCGATGTGACTATCTACCAGTACAACAAAAACGGAGAGACTAAAGTATAAAAGTATGTCGATTCGCCATCTGACTTTTGGGTCACATTCCAAACAAAACAAATGCATGGTGGCCGGCGAGCGACGGCGAGTCGACAACGTCGCATAGCTAGCTAGCCCCTGACGCTGTGTCGTCGCCTCGGGAACTTCTGTTCCGTCTCGCAGCCGTCGCCGCCGTCGCTCTGCGTCGTGCCAAATTCGACCTGCCCGATTTCAACCCTACAGAACCTACCGCGCCGTGTGGATTGGCCAAACTTCGTTCCCATTTTTCCCCACGCGTGAGAGTGAATCCAAGATCAAGTAGTGAGCAGTAGCTTCGGGTTCGAGTTTACTCCGACTCATCGACACTCACTAGTTACTACTAGGTGCCACCAACCTGCTGGTCAGGCCTACAGTGCTACAGAGAGTAACACCCAAAGCAACGAGACGAGGTGAAAAATGTGTCGGTTAACCTGTCAAGGTGAAACCATGTTGAAGCGATCCAGATCGATCGTTGCTGGGCAGCAGTGACAGTGCTGGTTAAAATATACTCCTATATAGGTTGTTGGACTTATTACTGATCAGCATTGCATCCAGCGTTGTACGGTAGAATCTGCGCCGATATAGAGTATGTAGAGGATTTGCGACAGTTCAGCACTAGTAGGAGGAATCAGGAATGATCATTTGTGTGATAGGATTGGGACGGCGCGGTCTAGTGGTTGCGGCTTCGCTTTCGGTGCTCAGGCGCTGCCCCTTATGTCTTGCATGCCATGCCCCGCGCGTGGCCCTCATGCCACGTTCCGTAGACGGCCTACGCTACGCATTTCATTTTCATGGCGACATTTCGCAGCACGCGCTCCTGAGTCTAGATAGACAGCGGAAAATATGCCCGAACAACGGCCATACAGGCACATGAGTACATGACACAGTCACAGGTGAGGGCCTAACTCTGGTTTGGTGACGGCTAGTGAACTCCGGATCACTTTCTGAATAAGATTTCCGGTTCCTTCGGCACCCAGCGACAGTGAAAAATGCTATACTAGAAACTATTTAAATCTAGAGTGAGTAGAACATGATTAGTGCTCCGGGCCTAGGGTTTACAGAGAAAAAATACCTCTGCCACTGGTTTTTCTGCTGTGTACATGTGAAGAGAAACTATTCCCCGATGGATCTCTCTATTTCTCCGATATATGAGTCACATTTGAGTTCTGCTTATTGTGGTATTTGATTTGATAGTGTGTGATGTCTTTGTCTTGTCAACCTTTCAACACTTTACAACTTTTAGAGTGACACTTGCATCAAAATCAGGGTTCACGTTGAAGAATGGTATCTCCGGATATCCTTTCAACACACCTTCTCAATCTTGGAGTTTAAGCATAGGTAGTGCGGATTTTTATAGCCCGGGCTACACATAGCTCTTTTCTTTTAAATTTTTTAAAAAAGGCATTTTTAAGTGTTCTATCAATGTGCAAAATGTCATCTCCAAACATTTATATTCTTAGCTGTGCGAAAAATGAAAAAAATGTGACAGATTTGGGGCTTTGAATTATTGCACACACACTTTTAGATGCCAAATTTGTCATTTTTGTGCAACTAAGAATATAATGTATTTGGAGTTAAGGTTTTGCACAATGATAGAACACTTCATTATCTTACATCTAGGATTGTTTTGTGATTATTTTAATATTTAAACTATTGTGTTTGAATTTTCAAAAAACGAGCTACGAATAGCTCGGGCTACACTTGTGGTTTTCGGAGCTCGGGCTATGTTATTTCTCGATCAAAATAGAAAACAATTATTTCTCATTCAACTGCTAAGATCCGTTTGCAAAGTTCCTCAAACTTGATTGGGCAAATCCCAAGAGTGACTCAGGAACACTTCGACAATCCAAAATAATCATGGAAGTAGCATTGCCTACAATACTCATAATTTTCTACTTTTAAAGTATGACGTGTAAATAAGCAAAAACATTTTTTATATTTTAGTTGTGGCAAGTGTTTATTACAACCTTAAACTTTATAACCATATTTAAATCTTAAACTATTTGATTTTAGAAAAATATGGACTTTTTAGAAAAATAAAATAGGACAAAGATCAAATCATGTAGGAAATCGAATAAAAAGTAAAATATAGAAACAGACAAGAACTGATGGTAATATGGGGACGACAGATGTAAAGTAGCATACCTTGTCCCAACATAGTTATACAAAAAGAAATTGCATCTGTTGTTTGAATTAATAGTTGAATTGTGGAAATACAAATTTGACTATCGTTTACCGTACGGGAAACATATACTAACTTGCATATGTCTGCCCTTCTCCCTGGGATCATCTAAAATATAATGGAAACATTTTGATTCTATATATTCAACTTCTATTTACCATCTCGGACACATACGGCATTCTCTAAATTGGAGCAACTCTAGCAGATTTCTTAAAATTGCATTACTTATAATTGATTGAGGAAGGCATGTATATTTTGTTTTGGTATTAACAAGGAATAATTTGTGGGTTCATTGCATAAAACTACAGCAAAGCATTTATCTTCTCTTTGTTTGTATGTAGTCCATTTTAACTCCAATTTCATGCCAGTGTAATTTAAACCTCCATATTTCAACAAGGTATAGTACAATAACTTTATAAACCCATATTTTTCAAAAAACAGAAGTTGTAAAATAGATGATGCAAAAATATCCTCATGATAAAACTCTATCAACTTCCAAAATTTTACATTTGTGATGTTACGCCAACTGCCATTGGACTAATTAGTTTGACAGAAGAAAACAGAAAGACTGGCGATAGCGATAGGCAGTGGCGGAGCTATCGCAAATGTTGAACCTAAGCAAGATTGATATGTACCTATATTGAGCTTGATTTGCCCTAAAAAGCTTACTTAAGCTAGTCATTTGCTTAAGTAACTAAAGGAGTTTTGGCGTCGGAGCCCGAGAAGCTGCCCGGGCATTATTGTGTTGTAGCTCCGCCACTGGTGTTAGGAGATGGCCGAGTGACACAGGATATGTTGGGGATAGAAAAACAGAACTTTTTAGTCATATATTTGAATATTGTTTGCCATCTCGAACAATTATGTTGTTTGCCTACATTATATTTACCAAATGCTTCAGTCATTTCTTCAGGGTGAAAACCCATGAACAATTGATCAGGCGACGACGATGTTTATGCACTGTATTCTTCATAGAGACGCTCTTTATTGGAGAACTTTTTTGCGGTTGGGTGTGGCCACCGATGATGGTAGTTCCTGCTAATTCGCTTATTAGTTCAGTCGGGGTTTTCTATATTATCATTCCTTTTGTTTGTCTGTATCCTTGATATCTTTCTTGACAATATGTTGTTATAGAGTCTGGGGTAATTGATGTATGCTTGGTATTACTCCCTCCGTCACATATTAATTGACTTAAATTTGTTCAGATTTAAATAAATCTAGTTTAGTATATAGATTTATTTAAATTTTAATAAATCAAAGTCGAATAATACAGATCAGAGGGAGTAATATATTGCTTTTATGCTTCAGTCGATGCCGTGTCTTCCGAAAGTTTTTTGGCAACACATGGGCGTACGGATAGCATCACGCTTATGCGCTACATGGACATGGGAGGTAAGCAAGCCCCTGGCCTGCGGTCTTCATTCGTCAATTCATGATAAGAGACACCTCTAGAGGATTATTCCCGTACGCATGTGAATGTGAGCCAGAGGAGCCTATCTACGCAACTTGCGCGACGCTTGGGACTAGGTGATTTGTCCGGGAGGACCACCGTCGTGAATGAAGCAGAAAATACAGAACGAAATACGGGAATAATCCTCTAGAGGGAGAAGGAACGAGGAATGTGCGTCACTGCCCCCCCCCCCCCCCCCCCCCCCCTCGAACCAATCAATATAATCTACGCCCTGAAATGGGATCTCGGCGGCACCGCCAGAAGAAGAGTCGACAAAGACAGCGCCGCGACCACGACGACCGCTTCGCTTTCAATCGAGAGATCCAAAACCCAAAAGAAATTCACCCCTGGCTGGGCCGGGGGTGGCTACATGCATGCTCCCATGTGTCTCCCTGTCTCTGGTTCCTCTGCGCCTGTGACGCTGGATCTGCGTCGTCTTTTCCTTTTCACTTTTCTTTTCTACCGGAAGCCAACCTGAACCGCCTGTGAGTTTTGTCTCACGAGGCCGGCCAATCCAGCCAGCCAGCCAGGTGCGCATCGCATCCCATCGCTCGGTCCCCCCACCACGCCCCGTTGCTGATTGCTCCGATCGGCTAGGCCACCGGCTCATTCGCGCCTCACGCGTCGTCGGACGCAGCTAGGGGTGACGGGTTATTGCTACAGCGTCGCCGTACGTCGTCGTTGTCTCGGCGGTGGTGGCGGACGGGGGAGGGGACCAGCATGCTACGCTCCTCGGCCGTATCCAATTGATTCTTGCGCCGAGCACCATTGAAACCGAGCGTGAGGCGGGAGCGGGACACCACCGAGCACGCACGCGAGCGAGAGCAGGCCAGACAAGCAGCTACCCACGCGGCACCGTCGTAAATGTGCTCTCTCATCTAGCCAGCAGCTTCCACATAGCGGTTGTGCCCTTGCCACTACTGTGGCAACTGGATAGTAAGGGACTGTCAGCCGTTACGCTTGCAACGGACTGTGCAGATATTACCCTCAGTTTGAGCGAGACCGGTTCATCATCAAGAGGAGCACACACACATGGCATGGCATCGCATCGATCCCCATTAGCATGGCAGCCTGTGAAATGGCAGGAATAAATCGAGCATCCGCTTCGATCTTCACTTCTCTTGGGGTACTACACGTACAGCCCGAGGATATATACACTGGCTGGGGTTGGTTGGTGGGCGGGAGCACCAAATGCAGGAGAACATGACCGCGCAAAAGCAAGCAAAGCATCCATGCATCGGCCGCCAGCGCCAGCCCGGCTGCAAGCTGCATGCCGGGTCACGCAGATCTTGACATGCATCACGCCCACGCATATGGCGGCATTATGAATTAATTGATGACGCTCTCTCTCTCTCTCAGATGGAGCTAGCACTAGCACTTCCATGAAATAAATAACTTGCTAAGGCTAAACATCGAATGGCTTTAGAACCCTTTTGGTCTTAACCGGAAGCTTGATAGGTATGCTAGCTGCCACGTACTGCATGTCTGCATCTCACCCATGGGCGCTGTTGGTCTGTGGAGCGCTCGCTCGGTGTTTAAAAATGGCAGCGATAAAGAGAGGCGCCATCATCATCGCCTAGATGCCCACCCATGAGCCGATCGATCGCTCCGCCCGGTCGCTTTCCCCTTCGTGGCGAGCTCGCCTTGTTCGATCGGGGAGTTAAGAAAGGCCATGCACGCAATGCAAGCACCAACCGCCACCTGCAATATGGCACGCAATAACTGTCCAGGATGCTGCGCTTCTCGTTAGGCACCAGAGCGCGTATTCGCAGGTTAGGCTTCTGTATTTATCGCAATGATGGGAGCGAGCGATGCTAATCATTTGCACGGGCCAGGTGCCATTCTAGGTGGAAAACGGAAGTGTGGAAAGAGCGGCAACGGTAATGTTTTTGGTACTTATGATGAAGTGGCCTGATCGACGTTCCTTTTCTTCCTCTCTTGCGTGAGAGATCACATCAGGAGTTACAGAGACTATAGTAGAAAAAGAGCCATACGTCCACCCTAGCTTGGAGCATTAATCCCGGTTATGGTTGGACCCGGGACTAATGTGAACATTAGTCCCGGTTCCAACGGCTAGAACGCCATACGTCTTTAGTCCCGGGTCAAATGGGACCTTTAGTCCCGGTTCGTATCACCAACCGGGACTAAAAGGGGTGCCCCGGTGCCAATCCCTTTAGTCCCGGTTCGTATCACCAACCGGGACTAAAGGTCACACCTTTAGTCCCGGTTCATATTACCAACCCGGACTAAAGGGATTGGCACCGGGGCACCCCTTTTAGTCCCGGTTGGTTGGTGATACGAACCGGGACTAAAGGTTATAAAAAATTCTAAAAGTAAAATCCCTGTGCTGATTGTGGGTGCCCTTTTCTCTAAAAGTAAAAAATTCTAAAAGTAAAATCTCTTAGAAAATCATCGCAACAGCATGATCAATCTTGGAGGAATTAAAGAAACTAGGATTTTGATACAAATATCCACGTGTTTGTGATTTTAGGAACTCTGTAGTTAGGCCATGTACACTGCCAGACGTTTAGATAGACGTTTAACTGATTAAAAACAATACGTACAAAAAAGAAAATTAGGCAAGCGCCCTTGTTCCTCATCGCGTGGCGTTAAACCCGGGCGCTAAATAGAGTTTGTTTTTCGCGTCCGTACAGTCCGTCGCAGGAAAAATTAGACGAAGCGCTCAACCTATCAAAACATGCAGAAAAAATTAGCTCTTTGATTTCAACATACTTAGGCCGTTTTGGATTCTTAAAATTCGAAAAGAAAAAAAATTATTTTAGTATTTTTTATGTCATATTTGAATTCCTCGCATTTTTCTGATAATAATGGATATATTATTTGTTAAATTTCGATTTACAGATTTGAAGATATTGTTTATGTCATATTAAATGAATAAATGGAAAAAATGAATAAAATATTAATTTAATTAGTTTTTACTTTCATTAGAATAAAATGTTATTATTAATTATTTATTGTTGTTTACTAAAAATAGTTGTTCTTAATTTCAAAAAATAAAAACGTGTCACATATCGATATGAGTTAATAAGATTGATATACTAGTCTTGACAACAAGATATATTGGTCCTTCGCGCAGGTGGGAGAGATGGAATGAAGAAGTTAAGCGTGCTGGGGGTGGAGTAGTGCTAGGATGGGTGACCGGATGGGAAGTTTGACTATAAGTACAATTTGAACTAAGATTAACTATAACTAGTGTTAAAAATGAGAGATGTGGGAGATTAACGAGCCAAATAATTCAAAAAAAAACTTTTTTCAAAAAATTGAAAAAAAAATAATTTTTTTAAAAAACCGTATTACAAACCGGGACTAAAGGTCCTTCCTCCCTCGCAGGCCACGTGTGCACCCTTTTGTCCCGGTTGGTGGGACAACCGGGACTAAAGGTTAGGGCTTTAGTCCCGATTGCCCGTCTCGGTTGGGCAACCGGGACTAAAGGCCCATACGAACCGGGATGCATGGAGCTCTTTGTACTAGTGAGAAAAGGGCGGGAAGGAGGGGGAAAGGTCAGACCGAAACGCGAGATCAATATTGTCGGTGCGTTATTAAAGGGCGGGAGGCGTTCCTCGAATCATTTGCTTCTCTGCCTTTCGTTTCGTCTTTCTGTTTGCCTTTAGCAGCTCCCCGCTCGGCTCGGGGAAAAGAGAGTGAGGTTTGCAAGTTTACAACACGCACTCCCGAAAATGCAGGCTGAAGCATAACGGAGGATCCACTCCTAGATAATAATGTGATTGGAATCGGTAACAGATCTAATGTCGCCATCGACTGAACTAGGAAGACGGAATGTGGTACTGCACTTATTATTAGTTCGATCGGGAGCTAGGCGTTGCATGGCGCCATTCATGGCGCGAGTGGCACAGGCCACCTTCCACTACTCCCGGCGGTGTCAGAGCTGTCCATCCGTTCCCACGGCGTGCATTGCTGTTGCTGCTGGCGCGCGTGACGTACGATCACTCGATCGATCAGACGAGGTATAAAACCGGTCCTTGAGCACCGAATGAACGTGCTGGCCAAAGCTACCCAGCCAGCTGCTTCTGCCTGCGTTCCAGGCATGTGAAAAGCGGCCGTCGATCCAGGCTTGACAGCCGTGCCACGGACGAATTCGACTCCACCACGGAACCAGAGTCTCGGTTTCACATCGGAGGCTTCTTCGCGGTCGAGCAGACAAGCTCGAGGGCTCCCTCCGGGTCCTCGCCGACGTTCTCGACCGGCCTCGCGGATAGAGACGAGGAGGGAACAGTAACGCCCACGAATACGTACGCCAACGCCGCAGAATCGTTCACGTCAAGCCGTAGCACAGTCCGAGCGAAGCGGAGGAGTGACGCGTCCCACGCGCACGGGGAGCTAGCGAGCGCCCATGCATACGTACGCCACGCCAACGCCGTGCGAGCGAGAGCCCGTGATGAGCTGGCGCGTATGTACTGTACGGAGAACGCGGCCGGCCCCCCGTGAGCTGGCAACGGCTCCGTTGCCAGGAACCCTCGCGTACCGTTACGAAGAAATCACGCCGCTAACCTAGGAGGAGAACACGGCTCCGTTCTTCTCCATCTTCATTCGATTTCTACAGTACCGTACAGCCAGGAATGTGAATTCAATGACTCGCCGGCCGCACACCGCCCAGGTGGCCGCGTCTAGGAGCTCCGAACGGCACCGAACCGAGACCAAATCGTCCGTCCAATGAAAACCGTGCATCGCAAATCGGCATGGACCAGTAGTACTACTACTGCCGTATTTTTCCAGATTTTTTCAGAGGTGACATTCATTTTTACTACGATTGATAAATGAGGGAGGGAAAAAATTGAAGAGGCAGTGAATGCATTGGGCCTCGTCGGAGCGATGGGGCTCCCTCCGACACCTCCCACTCTCCCTCGCTGCGATCGCCGCGATCTCCACCACATCGCAAGGCCCCTCCACATTGATACTGTCCGCAAACTTCCTACGGGTCTGCAGAGGCCGGTAGTGGGGAAAACTCGAGCAATCAATTCCGATCCCCAACTTCTTCCATCTACAGTACTTCCTAGTTCCTACCCCTCACCCAGGAGCGACAGCCCGACGCAGATGAGATGAGGCATATGATGATGGCCACAATTTTCTTCCTGCAACATGTGGGTCTCTAAAACGTCGGTGGAGGCGCTCGTTAAAAGTACAGCCAGGAATTCATGTCGGTAATTCCAAGGAAAGCAAAGTGCCACCACTAATAATAACTTCGGAATTTAGAGAGGACGACGAGGCCGATGTCTGTCTGTCCGTCCGCGTCGAGGCACAGTGTCCGCTTCGATGGTTTAGGAAACGGAGCAGTGGGCACTACACATTTTCGTACGGGCAGGGCAGACGATCAATAGCGATGGACCAAATTAAGGGCCTGGGGTAGTGTTCAACCGCAGATCTAGCTATAGGATGATAAGCGAACAGTGCACAGCCGTTTTAGGTCAAACAGCTCGTAGTAGTCACCAAAAAGTTCACGTAGAAGGGTGTGTTTATACATACACAGACCTGCTCATATCTGGACGGGAAGGTTCCTGATGGATGGCCATTAGGCTTTTTATAGGTTATGCGTTTACTCCACCATGGGCGGTTCAGAAACTGCTTTTCTTTTAGCGCATATGCCTTCACACGGTATCCTTTTTTCCACTAAAATAATGGAGCCATGCGCTGTGACCACCAAACACGTCAAGCTGATCGGAGGTGCTCAGGAGTCAAAGTAGGTCAAATCGGACAGCTTCTTCTTCTTAAACTAATTCACACACTTGCGCCTACATCCGATCCACTGGAGCAGCAGGTGGATATTCACGGTGGAAGAGGCTGTCATTTCCCGTCCCAAATTCCCCGGGGTTCTCCTGCCGTTGAACCTTGTACGTGTCCAGTGCGAGAATCATGTATGGATGTGAAACAAATCACATTTTAGGAAGACAAATATTTCCAAAGCGCTTACTCTTCTCTTGCCACCCTTCCCATTGAGAGTCGTCTCTGGGGTGCCGGACCGATCCTGAGCTGTCCTCGGCGGTGTTGCTGGCTCGCGATGTTTGGGAGTAGTTCACCAGGGACGTGTTTGATTATCCATGCCATTTTGGCGCACCAGATGATCACGACTCCGTGAAAGCTGTGTGCACCAATTTAACCTCTTATATCTAAAGAGTATTTTGTTTGGTTGCCCACATTCAGATTTCTGCGTGGATAGAGAAACCAAGCCCTAGTTGTTTACTTGTTTTATTCGTTTTCTACAAGTTGTTAGTCGTTTGGTTACTTGCCTTCTACCTGATAGCCTTACCTCCCAATCGGTGTGGTGAGATTACTCATCACAACAACACGTCACACAACAAAGCTCAGACAATTGCAATTACGAGAACAACTAGCTTAGTATTGAATCATCATAATCAAAACAATCACGGGTTTGTGCTACAACACAAGCTCATCACAAACCAATGAGTTACAATTGAATATCACCTTCCAAAATATACAGACATAGCACCAATTTTCAACAAGCCTGCTACTCCAAAATATACATCATGGTCAATACCATCAACACCGCTATCAACACCTCCTCCAATACCACGGTCGGTTGCTTAAAGGTAGTGCTTATTCAGAAAGACCATTCACCATCTCATACTACGTTGAGGGGTCATAGCAAGATATCTGCTTGCATGTGCCTTGTTTTCCATGAGGTGGTAAAGAGCACCATGTAATGCAGTTAGAGAGATAGGCATAGTGGGGATACAAGCACTATAGATGGACTTCATCTGAGCATAGTTGTTAATGCACTTGTTGATCTTCTCGGTGTGCTTTGTATGATCCTACATAAGAACACAGTTAGTCAAAACGTACATTGCGTATATGAGCTTTAGAACTACTCGCTTTACTAATACAAGTGCAAATTTATCCAACCTTGATGTTCTCATCCTAATGCTTGTCGTCCATCGTGAGAGCTTACATCTCCTCAATCCGGCGCATGTTCTGAAGATTTTTGATTCTCAACACCCGAACCCACCTAGCTCTCCAATGTCTCGTATGGTTATAAACCTGACTCGGGGTAACTATCCAGCAACAAAACCTGATGACATCATCTGCAATAGCTCCCAGGTCCTTCTCTTTGAATCCCTGATGAATTGAACCCCGTTTTTTGACCAAGTGAAAAACCCTTTTCAGGACGAAGGGCGACAGAGATGTTGGCCATGTCATGGTGCTCTTCCTTCGACACACCTTATCGGACATGGTAGCATATCGAAGAGAAACAACTGCGGGTTCTTACATACCATGGGATCTAACCTTCTCCTAGGACGAAAATTGAACAACCACAATTAGTATTATGCTGAGTACTTAAGGCAGTGTCAAGAAAAACAAAAATGTACAACTGTTCTTACTTTCCTTCTATCATGTCTAAGCGGGCGAACTATTCTTTGCACCAACTTTCACGCTTATACACGGAATACACAGCAAATAAGTTCAGTCGATGAACCTACCACTTCCACAAAACATTCCCTACACTACAGCTTGAAAATCTACCATACAACCTCCAAATCAACTAGGAACTACCAAGTGCTAACATATCTACTAGGAGCGACCACATGTTAATACATCTACATTTTCACGACAGGGTTATATTTCTCTTGCATCGATCTCAACATCAGATGATGAAGTCGGCATGTCGAAGAAGCGGATGAAGAAGACTTGCCGCACACGATCTCAATCGTACGGAGTAGACGTTGCTGCTTACCTGCTCGCCGATGAAGAATATGATTAGGGGAGCTCGGAAGGGAGAAATTGTGGCGTGACATTCGGTGCTAAGACGGATCAATGTAAATAGGCGGTGCAAATTGGCGAACGGTGACCAAATTTCTCCTGTCGGATTTTTGCGTACGCGGGCGAGCTCCGCCATCACTCCCACGCATGGACGTGTGCATTTTTTCCCCTACGAGTGTGAGAAGAAGTTGGCTCCGTGTAAACAGCCGATTTGGGTGTTCCTCCGGAGCCAGGCTGAGGAGTACTTTAAGACCTATGCGGTGCAAATATTCCTTTATGCGCGGGGAACCAAACACGCTTATTTCTTCCGGCTAGGTGCGAGAAACACCTCAATGGGCAACCAAACACACCCCAGGTCTCGTCGGTTGGATGTGGTGCAGCCTGGTGCTCCTCTCCGTCAATGTGTGGCTCCGGTGGAAGGAGCTCTCGCAGGCGGTGGAGTGGAGGTCAAAGATCTCCGGCATTAAGGACGTAGTCTTGATCTCGTATGTTCTGGCGTATGGGCACGACACCGGGTGGTTGCTTCAGAATTTCTGATCGAGCTTTCATGGAAAAAGATGAAGGTGGAGATCATCCGGGAAGGCTCTTCAAATAAGCGCTCATGCCTCCGCATCGACCAACTCGAGTTTGTTTTGCTACTCTTAGCCTGTGGTGGCGGCGAGGGAGAGCAGGTGATAAGCTGTGTGGTGCCTGATGCTGGGAGGTCGTCGGGAAGCTTGCAACTTCCTTGTGAGGATTTTGTTCATGCGGCCAGTTCAGAGCGGTGGCGTCGTGTGGCCACCGCTATCTCTGGCCATAGGCTTGGCCTCGCTGTGCTGGACCAAGCTGGCTCCATTGTCTGCTTCCTACGATGTGGGAGGATTTTCTTCATCCTCCGTCCATTGTGTGACACTCAACATCCCGGGCGACCAAACTGGTTGTGTCCCCGGTGTTGGCAGAGATGGCCGTGCGTGGCGGCGTTTCTTTGGCGGAGTTCATGGATTCGATAGCTTTCTCACGGTCATCTGCGCAGGGTATTTAGCGCTTAAGTTGGGGACCTTGTTGTAACTTCCTATTTCTATAAGGTCCATACAGGAAAAAATGTACCTATCACCTAGAATTTGACGGAGAAGATGGGTTTGGTACCTTTCCCAGTTAACATCGTTTTTCCGAGTCTAAGAAGAATTCCTTTTCTTCACAATTTGAAGATCTCAGTGTTCCTTTATCCAACCAAAATTATTTAGTTACGCCATGTAAGATATTATGCATAACTTTAGTTCAAAAAATGCACAACTACACCTAAAACAACACATCTTTTGTAGATTCCCCCCTAGAAAACTGGATTACCGAGCCTCTGAATACACATCCCCACTTTTCTGTGGTACTATGCCTCAAAATACTAAGCTTTGTTAATTTAGAAAGAACAACTTCTTTGTCACGTTTGCTTTTTTACGTGTAGAGGTGTGCAATGCAGATTTGATGTAGCTAGTTGAACATGCATCGGGTGTTTTTTTCTTCAAGAGAGGCTTGCATGTACTAACGATGATTGAGTTTTTTTTAAATGGGAAAGGTCCCAAAGGACCTAGTGTGCTGCATTAATTCTAGGAGGTTGTACATATAACATAAGGGACCTCAGAAAAATAAAAATTACAGACATACCCTTTAAACACACATAGGAGACCTCAGAAAGATTTCTAAAAACACAACCGGGGCCTTGTGCCTCACCACCAAAGATCTGAGATGGCTGTTGCCGTCGGCCACTGTCTTCCTCACTGGGGACTACACCACTTGGGAAGAAGAGGGCGAAGAACACCTTCGTCGCACCATCGAGAATGGGCATCCAATGTTGGAGGTTGAAAAGATGCTCCCATGGCGTCATCAGATGCCTCCCTTTGGCATCTGAGATCAGTGGCCTCCCCTGGACCACTGCGGAACAACTCATCATCATCGCAACGGAAGCTTCCCGTTACCTCCAAGCTTGGACTCCTGGAACTCGCACACATTTTCTCTCCTCGCCGCCATGGCTATCCAGAGGAAAGACAAACGCAAGTCCAGGAATCGCCGCTCCCGGTGACCACGAACAACAACCTTATGGATAGGGACGCCGCCAATCGTGCGCACCATCACATCCGGCTCGTCCCATGAGAGCACCGTGAGAAGGAGAAGAGGCAGCTTGCTACAGATCCGACCTGAAGAATCTGATGGAGCTCTCCCATCATGACACCAAACAACAGATAGCCAACACCTAGTGCGAGAAAGTCTACCACTACTATTGACAAGGAGGATCTAATCTCCTCTCCCCAACTCACTCCAGTCGGCGGAGCCGCCGAAGAAGGGGAGAGGAGCCGGGACGAACACGATGACTTTCAAGGGGAGGCTGGAGAGAGAGAGGGAGAGGAAGGGAGAGAGTCGACGAGGTATGTTGGGAAGTCAACGCTACCTATTGAGTTGTCCCCCTCTTATCCGCCATTGCACAATGTCCATCCTTAATGCATGCCTTCATCTCATTCCATGTTATTATGCTCTTCCTCCTATTCTCCCATATGTGTGAGATTGCCGTTCTCCTCGACTTGCCTCATGCTCCTTGATAATTGTTTTTAGAAAAATCATGATGCTAGTAATTAACTCCATGAGAAAAATGTAGACGTTACAAAAATAAATCGATACACTTTTTTTTGCTAAAAAAGTCCACTCACCTATAAATTTCAACAACCGTACAAGAAATCCTAAAATTAATATAAAAAACGTAAATTAGTTCGATGGCTACAAGCACTCGAGTGAGGGGAAGGCTCGCCGCCATCTTACCCCTCCCTCACTAGCTCCGTGCAATACATACTATACTAGGGATTGTTATAATAGACAGATGAAAAATCGTCATGTTAAGACAAAAAAAAACCAATGCACAATAGTAACAACCATCACCGATAAGGTGTTTGCTCTGATACAGTCCCTTATCCAAACAAAGTCAAACTTAAGACCGAGATCGCTTGATACGCCTTCGTAACTAAGCGCATGATGATTTTTAAAAAAATAATTGATAAACAATTAAGTTTATGTGTAACCCGGTATTATATGTAGATAATACAGCCATCGGCTAGACATGTTAGCGAGAGAGAGGGGAATGCAATATACCTATACATGGGCATTTTGATTTTGGATATGTGCTTGAACATATCTATTTTATTTTATCTGTTACTTACTACTAATTTTGTGCTTGAACATAATTGACATAGATTTTGGATATTTTGTATCCGTATTAATTGTCACAGAATTAGTAGTACTCCAATTTAATTCTGTAATTGGATGTATCCATATTAATTCTGTAACTGTCGTCCATATACATCCAATTTATTTTATCCGTTACTTAATTGTCATAGAATTCTATGACAATTAATATGGATACATCCAATTAGACAATTAATATGAATCTACATCCAATTCTGCGATAATTAATACTACAAGTGTACATCCAATTCTGCAATTTATACTACGGTGTAGAATGTTTTTATACTACAAGAATGTTTTTACATAATTGACATAGATTTTGGATATTTTGTATCCGTATTAATTGTCACTGAATTAGTAGTACCATTTTTTTTACATATTTTTGGTACACATTTATTCCCATATAATACTCCCTCCATCTCAATTTACTCTACGTTTTAGGTTTAGTTAAAATCAAACTTTATAAACTTTAACTATGTATATCAGAAAAAATATCAACATCTAAAATATAAAATAAATATAATTAGAATAACCATAAAACATACTTTTATATTTTATGTAATAGATTTTATAAATGTTGGTATTTTGTAAAATATGTTTGGACAAGTTTTAATATGTTCGATTTTGACCAAACCTAGAATGCAAAGTAATTTGGAACAGATGGAATAATTTTTAACCTGAGTATATTCCCTAGATCATTTTACTAACCCGTTTCCATTTTCCCAAGCACGTCATCGTTATCTCCTCTCTTTTAGGCGGCCTAACAATTCTCACCGACTGCCCTAATCAACCCTCTGGTCCCTCCTCGGAAGATTTGGCCCTTGCCGTGCACGACGGAGCGTACCCCGAGAAACGGCAAAGGCAGCATTTTTCGGGATAAATTGCCGCGCTCGCGTCTCCCCTTTCATCTGCTTTGCTTAACCCGCTCTCGTTTACCACTTTTCTGCGCTAAGCTTCCTGTAACATTTTCCCCCATTCTCTCTCTCTATAAAACTCTGCCGCTGCTTCTCCCCCCTCCGTGAGAGCTTTGCAGAGAGAGAGAGAGGGAGCCGGAGCCACACAAACACCGCCACCGACTGCGCTCATCCCTGTTCTTCCCCGTTGTTCTTGCCATTGCCGCAGCCGCGTCCTCCTTCCCCGCTGCGCTCCGGGTACGCGCCGACGCGGCCTTCCTCCCCTGCCCAGTCTCCCGCTTCCCCTCCCCTTACTGTGCTGCTCGTTCTTGGCTTGCTTCGTTTCTGGTTGGATGCGTTTTTCCTGCGGGCGGCGCCTGATCTGTCCTGGTTCTTCGGGGTTCGTTTCCCGGGGGCCTGTGTCGCTACCATTTGCTCGATTTGGTCTATGGGTTCTTGCTCTCTCTCATGGCAGCAGATTTGCCCTTTCTCTTTACCTTTCTTTTTTCTTGTCTTTTTTATGCAGTGGTGCCTTGGTTTGGGGGTGTCAGATTTGGTTTGTGACTTTATTTCGCATCGCTCTCCAATTTTTACTGTTTTTTCCACACTCATTTTCTCCCCCTTTGCACTGTTCATCCCCACCGATGTTCACATGTTTCTTCCTTCATCTGCTTCTCCCCCTTCTCGTGTGGCATTGGGGCGTTTCTTTGCCTGGACGAACTTCATGCTCACACGAATCCCCCCTTGTTCGGATTTCAGATGAGAAGCAGCACAACCGGGGCGGCGACTGTGAGGTGGGCCTGAGGCTGGAGAGGCAGGCAGCAACCTCACAGGAAGAGTCTCCAGGCAGAACTCAAAGCGGAAGGGGGAGCCCTCATGGGTTCTTTGGAGGCGCGGTACCGGCCGGCGCCGGCCGGAGCAGCAGCAGCGTAAGATCTCTCTCCCCAAAACCAACCCCCTTCTCGATCCAAAGAAAAAACTACTCCTTTTTTCTGTACGTCGTGTAGCTCTTAAGCTGGTTATTATGCTCGGGGAGATGCTGCTCGCGTGCTAATCCATCTGCAGATGTGCGCTTTGTCATGTGCCGCCATGTGCCTAATTAAGCTATTTCTGTGGCGATGGTGGCGGTGGCGTGAGGCCATATCATGATATTATCTTTGTATTTCTAGTAGTACTGCCTTTGTACAAGATGCCGTTCTTTCCTTTCGGCTACCGTTCGTTCATCAGGCCATGCCGCCCTCCTCCTTAACTTCCCTGATCTTGTAGGTGGTGGTGTTGTTGGCTGTTGTGCCTTTATGGTATATATCCACCTATCCATCCCCATCCAAATGCTACCACTTCCGGTTGGAGATGAAGCAAAGATACCCTTCTCTCTTGCCTTGTTAAGATGATTTTGGGCTGGAACTAGCATGATTTACCTGTCCGTTCTTACTGATCCAGGGTTGGTTTTACAATTCCGGTAAACGGTTTTGATCCCATATTTAGTTAGGCGCTAACAATTCGGGTAAACTGGTTTTGCTGTTATGGTGGGACCAGGTGTCGGTGGTCATGTGTTTCTCCCTGCAAATTTGACCCCAAAGACCGCTCCTTGTCACCAAATACTATTAATTCCCTCCTGACGAGTTGGTTCCATGTGCAGCACGCAGTGGGCACTACACCGCGCTTGGCACGTTGAGTAGGTCAGCAGCAGTACAGTTTCTTCCTGCCTGTGGCCCAAGAGTGACAAATGGGGATCATAGCGTGTAGATAATGGCCAGGTTTTGCTGCGTCTGACTCTTCCGTGCGCGCGGCGGTCAGAGTGAATTCAGCAAACCTTGTCGTCTGTCATTAGTCTTGTTGATGTTGATGGCATTGCCACTAGTACACCGTTTTTCGTTTCTCCGCCGGGGATTACTCATCCGTGCAGCCTTTTTTTGCGTGGATTAAGGTATTGAAATTGCTAAGCGTGCTCTCGGGTTGAGACCAAGAAACATGGGGGGTTAGGTACCGAGAATCTTTGTGATTAGTGGTGCTTTCCTTTTTCTAAAAGATCAGATTAATAAAGCAGAGGTCTGGAGTGTATATAGAAGAGTGCGCTGGTTTTCATCTGCTTCATCTTTTTACAAATCTCGGTGCGGAGGAGAAACGTGTGTACCTTTATTTCCCTTAGCCTTTTCTCTTCAATTGGCAATTAGCTTTATTCTGTGATCACTTTCCAATGTGAGACACTGTATTTTCTCCTTTTCAAAAGATGTGCAAATACTATAGTTTTATTATTGCAAGGGCAGCCTGAACCTTCTGAGCATAAGCCTGATGCAAACTCCAAGAAAAGCAAAGCATCATCACCTAGGAAACCACTACCTAAGCTATCTTTGTGCTGGTAAGCAATGAGGGAAAGGGAAGGAGGGAACCCAGGGCATGCTAGCTTCTAGCCTTTCTTCCTTGTCATTTTGGTACAAAGTTTGTTCTGATAGGGACCTTTGTAAACAAGTTGTGTTACTTGTATTTCAGATGAAAATAGCCATATTAATATTAGCTGGTTATTTCAGGAAGGCATACTTATATCTTCAGGAGTTCTCTTATATATGCTTTCTAAAGCTTAGACAGAGTTTTCCTTTTGAGTTTTGTCTTGCCTACATTGAGATTCCACTATCTGATGATTGTCTAGCATGTACAAAAGTAAAAGGGAAAACAAATCATCTTCCTGCATAACAAAATGGAAGCTAAGAAACAGAACTCTACTGCTTTCATGGGAGTAGCAACAAAAACTATTTATAGCACATATAAGACTGTTCGTTTTAGCTTCTTCTTGACTTTATCTTGGCACGAATTAGTACTTTGATGTTCCATTACTTAGTTGTCTCTGACTCATTTCCTCTATTGCTTCTTCAGTGATGACACGGCTAAAAGAAGGACCCAGAAAAGCAAAAGTTTCAAAGAGGTTGAGAAGTTTGATGTATTTGTCCTAGAGAAAAGCTCTGGCTGCAAGTTCCGTTCCTTGCAACTTCTGCTCTTCGCTATCATGTCTGCTGCATTTCTGACACTCCTATACACTCCATCTGTGTATGAGCATCAGTTGCAGTCCAATTCTGGGTGAGTACACCTATCAAGATATATCTTGTCTCAACATTCAGTACCACAATGATCTCTTACGGACCAAGTTGCCATTTATATATGGTAAGTTGCCGATTACGTTGGAGCTCATCGTCTTCATATGCTTTGCAGGTTTGTCAATGTTGGATGGATATGGGATAAGACCATCCCTGATCCGCGATACGTGTCTTCTATGGGTGTTCAGTGGGAGGATGTGTATAAAACTATCGAAAATCTGAATGGTGGTGAGCAGAAGCTCAAGGTCGGACTCTTAAATTTTAACAGCACCGAGTTCGGGTCTTGGACACAATTGCTCCCAGAAAGTGAATTCTCGATCATAAGGCTGGAGCATGCAAAGGAAAGCATTACTTGGCAGACTCTGTATCCTGAATGGATTGATGAGGAGGAAGAAACAGACATTCCATCTTGTCCGTCTCTTCCAGAGCCTAATTTTCCCAGAGGGACACACTTTGATGTTATTGCCGTGAAGCTTCCCTGTACCCGAGTTGGGGGGTGGTCAAGAGATGTTGCACGGTTGCATTTGCAGTTGTCAGCGGCAAAATTGGCCGTGACTGCTGCAAGAGGCAATCGTGGGGTACATGTGATGTTTGTGACTGATTGCTTCCCTCTTCCGAATCTCTTCTCGTGCAAGAATCTGAAGAAACATGAAGGCAATGCTTGGCTATACAAGCCGGACTTGAAGGCATTAAGGGAGAAGCTTAGACTTCCGATTGGCTCCTGTGAGCTTGCTGTTCCACTCAAAGCAAAATGTGAGTTGATTGCTCTCTGCAGTTTTCAATAGCTTTCCATCTACTTGATTGTCTGAAGTTTTGTAGTTTAGCCACCCATGATTGCATTGAGATTTTAGCATCTAAGGGAATCGGTGGGGGCAATTAAAAAAATACATAGCGATCTCTCCACGTTATCATAGACATGGCCATCATTTTTTTAGAAAATTGTCATAATGTACCTCTACACCTTTTACTGTTATTGCTGAATGACTTGGAAATTTCTGGTAAATAACATCAATCTTTTGTTTTACAGCAAGACTTTACTCGGTAGACAGACGCAGAGAAGCATATGCTACTATACTGCATTCAGCAAGCGAATATGTCTGCGGTGCAATTGCAGCAGCTCAAAGCATTCGTCAAGCTGGATCAACAAGAGATTTTGTCATTCTTGTGGATGATACCATAAGTGACCATCACAGGAAGGGCCTGGAAGCAGCAGGGTGGAAGGTCAGGATAATCGAGAGGATCCGGAACCCAAAGGCCGAGCGTGATGCCTACAACGAGTGGAACTACAGCAAGTTCCGGCTCTGGCAGCTCACTGATTATGACAAGATCATATTCATAGATGCCGATCTCCTCATCCTGAGAAACATTGATTTTCTGTTTGCAATGCCAGAGATCAGTGCAACCGGCAACAATGCAACGCTCTTCAACTCTGGTGTCATGGTGATCGAGCCTTCAAACTGCACGTTCCAGCTTCTGATGAACCACATCAACGAGATAACGTCCTACAACGGTGGTGACCAGGGGTACCTGAACGAGATATTCACGTGGTGGCACAGGATTCCAAAGCACATGAACTTCCTGAAGCATTTCTGGGAGGGCGATGAGGACTCGGTGAAGGCGAAGAAGACGCAGCTGTTTGGCGCCGACCCGCCGATCCTCTACGTGCTTCACTACCTGGGGCGGAAGCCGTGGCTGTGCTTCCGGGACTACGACTGCAACTGGAACGTCCCGATCCTGCGGGAGTTTGCCAGCGACATCGCGCACACCCGTTGGTGGAAGGTGCACGACAAGATGCCCAAGAAGCTGCAGAGCTACTGCCTGCTGAGGTCGAGGCTGAAGGCGGGGCTGGAGTGGGAGCGGCGGCAGGCGGAGAAGGCCAACTTCGTGGACGGGCACTGGAAGCGGAACATCACGGACAAGCGGCTGAAGATCTGCTTCGAGAAGTTCTGCTTCTGGGAGAGCATGCTGTGGCACTGGGGCGAGGCCCCCAACTCGACGAAGAAGGCCGCGACGCAGGCGCTGCCTACCGCGAAGCTGTCGAGCTCGTGAGAGATGTGTATGTAGATATCCTCCTCCTCCCCACCCCGAGAAATTAGTATACCAGATACAGACTCCCCAAGCTCCATACATACATAGCAGCAGCAGCTTGTAAAGGTAGCTATGCTCTCTCTCTTTCCTAGGCCCTTCTTCCCCAACAGCTCCTGCTATCTACACCTTGTGCTTGCCGTCATGCCTCATTACAGCGGCTGCTGATCGTCGACGGCTAACGAGATTTTTTGGTTTGTGGGTAATAATTCTGTCAGTATAGGGTAAATTTCCTGGGCAAGAGAACTGTTACTTGGACCGGCTATTTGTATGTATGCGTATGTATGTATGGTGGTGGTTGAACTGTACTGTTCCGGTGGCGGTCTCCTGGGGTGATGCAACCGACTTTAGATTGCTGACCAGCAGGCAGCTGCTTCGTTTTGGTATGGAATATGATGATGATGGATGATTTCGGTTCTTTTGATGATGTAGTGGAATTTGGTTGGATTGGTTGAGCTACTCGGCAGCAGGCAATCGGCACTGTTGGGTAGTTGAGCAATGAGTACGAAGTGGTTAGTCTGATTATCTGGATCTGCTTATTTTTGTGGCTATAGATTTGGGCATGGATCTGTTGTGGGCTTGCAGTGCATGTGTACGCACAGTGGTACAGCGCTAGCTACCAAACAAGGAACGCAGCAAGCCAGCATTGAAATGCCGTGTGCTGGCGCTGCTGGGGTTGCAGATGGAGAACACATGGGCGCACGGAGGGGGAGAGCGGGGTTTGGTGACCGGCCAAAGTGCCGATGAGGAAGGACATGAGCGCATCATTGCGAGGATGTGCATTATTTCGTTGGGGTGGAGTTTGGGGTCTTTCAGATTCAGTGGGCAGCTGAGCTGAGCTAGCGAGCGTGCTCGCTTTTCCGACAGCAAAGATCACCTAAAAAAGCATGAGGAGGGATTAGGCTGTACAAGCACCAAGCCACTAACAGTACTACTGTTATCGATTGTCCAGGATTTGCATCTCTACTGACCGAGTAGGGCGTTTCTTCTCTGATTTTTCTTTTCTGGAAGAAAAGCATCCAGATCTGGGAAACACAGCCAGCCCAGGCCTACATCATGTGGCAGTAGCAGTGCCGGTGTACGGATGGTTCTGGTTCTGGGCCAGCGTGTCTTGCGAATAGAAAACGGGTTTGGGACAGGCAGAGGCGATGTACGTACACGTGGTGGCGTAAATGGTATCGCGGTGTCCATTGTTTTGGCCAGCGCGAGAGCGGTGCGGTGCGGCCATCGAGTGTGGCCGTCTTCCCGGCAGCTGCCTGCCTGCCGGCGCTTTGTCAGAGACGGCATGGCATGGACTGGCTCGGCACCCTAGGATAGGCCAGCGAGACCACAGCGAAGCCGTCCGTGGCCGCACGCGAGCGACGCGTCTCCGTGCGCCGTACATGTGTCAGCGAGGCGCCGTACTTTTGAGGGCGAAGGACGGTCCTTGCCCCCTTGTCGGCGCGGGTGCTCGAGAGCGCGTCACCTTCCTGCCGGCTGCCATTGTGCCGGCGCCGGCGCCGACGCGGAGGCTTGTTTCCACGGCGGCGGCAGCAGTATGAACCGCGGACCCGTGACGAGGTGACGCCCCACCGCGTGGCGGCGCACGGTCCGTCCGGTTGCGACGCGAGCGCCGGTCTCGCTAGTTTCCAAGCGGTTTTGTCGACAAAGACGGCTGGTCTGTTCGTGACACTGGCGTGGCGGCACCGTCGTGCGAGACCTGCTTCCCGGTGGGCTATAGGGATCCCTATCCTATTGGGCGCTCTTGGTGATAAATGGGCTACAGGGCTAGAGACCACAATAGCAGTGCTGTGGGGTGTGGGCTAAGCTCGAACATGGTCTGACTTCACCGTGCCCACCTACTGAAGAAGAGGCCTTGCAATTCTATGCTCGTTGCGGAGTCACGGCGTGCACCCTCTGGGATTTGGGCTTGGCCCATGTTCTTTCTTCTTCGTTTTCTTCTACAGTACTATAATCTTTCTCAACTGGGAACGGTGGCGCTACATTTCTCTTCTCCCGGCGGATTTGATGCGCAATCTTCTACTAGTAGTAGGTTCTTTGTCGTCCATGGCGACTGGAGGCGTGGTTCTTCTTTTACTTCCGCACCCTGTAGTCTTCCCTCTTGTTCCTGTAGGATTTCTGGTTTCTGTTGCTGTTACCGCTCAAAGGCGATGCTTATCATTTTTAAGGCAATCACAGGTACTAGAAAATCCTGTACGATACTTTTGCAGACTATACGATTCATAAACTCACCATCCTTACTTTGTTTATGTGATTGTTGCCTTAATCTTTCTGGTTTGGTCTTTCTCTGTTTTCTTACCTTGTTGTATGTATTTTCGGTATGAGAATATGAGATGCTAATTCGATTAGGAGAGGTCTGTCACTTCTACGGGAAAAAACGCAGAATAGTTTTGCCAGTGCAAACAAATGATTAGAAAACCTAGAAAAACTCCAGAGACAGTCTTTTGAATGTAGCATAGTAGGAAAAATCGAAATAGAAAATGCATAATACTACAAGGTCAAGTCTTAAAAACATGTTAAAGTAGATATTTTAATTCATGTGAAATTGAGGCATAGCAATCCAATTCGTAGAAATTAGAGTACCATTCCTTTGATCTAAATGCATTCCAAAAGAAAGGACTAGACTCCTAGGAAAATCCTGTGAAATTCCTACGACCTAAGGAGGGCCTTAAATTTATTTTGAATTTATGTTCTATTAGTAACTCGTTTTTTCACTTTGCTTGTGGGCGTCTTCTATTGTTTATCTTATGTGATTCCAAAATATGATTGTGTATATTTTGGAACATTTAATGCTTCTTCCTGATTCGTTACTTTTTTAGATAGGCGATCACATGATGTATCATGTATGGTGGTTTGGGCTTTTCGAATATAAGAACACTCCCAGCAATTTGTCTAAGGATCTGGTTAATTCACTTTTGATTTCCCTTATAGTACTTTGCTCTTTCATAATCGATAGTGATCATTTATATGTTGTTGATAGATTCACTGAAAATTGTACCTCATTTACAAGTTTCTACCATATCTATGCCATAGATTTTGTTCAGCGTTCCAAAAAACGTGTTCACTATTCTATGGAACTATGCTCACCCCATAGGAAAAACAGTCATGGCTCACACTAGAAAAAATTAGTGAATTAGATAAGGAACTTCTTTACATCTCTTTCTTGGGTACCGTCCTAGCGTTCTGGTCAAGCTCAATCTTTGACTTCTTCATCCCATATAGGGATATGAGGTCCGCCGCGATGGTGGAAAAGGTGCATGTATTGGACAAAGTGGCGCCAATACGCTTGCAAGGAAGTCATGAGATAATTTCTTCATGAGACTTTTTTTATAAAGTGAATTAGTGGTATGCGAATGTTGGTTCTTTCACAAAAAAAATGTCGCCATGCTTTAATCGAGGAAAGTTCATATTTTGTTTTGCGAAATTCAACCGATATATTAATACTCATCAACAATGGTACAAAGAGGACTAAAAGTATTCCCTGTGGTCCAGTTTATTAGGCACACACGTAGTTTAAGAAAATCTTTAACCATCAATTTTGACCAATAAAATATGCAATATATGTCCCAAAAAGTATACCATTGGAAACTACTTTTAAAGATGAATCCAATGGTATAATTTTTATGACTTATGTTAAATTTATCAACCAAAATTAATGATCAAACTTGTTTTTAAACTATGTGTGTGTCTAATAAACTGGACCGGAGGGAGTAATAAAGGTTATAAATAGGTCCTTGGACCACCTAGCGATAACTACAGACACTAGCACGAGTCAAGACGCGCCGTCGTCCTCGCCCCTCCATCACCGGAGCCAGACAAAGATTGTCATAATAGAGCTTGTTGTAGTAGACCGAGGAAAGTCGTCGTGCTAAGATCTGAAAGGACCAACGCACCAGTGTGGCAACCATTGCCAATGATGACAAACATAGATCATACTGACCTGAGACCACACCGGCGAACATGAAAACCGATCGGATCCCTAGAGATCCGCGGCACAAACAACTCCACGCGCCCTCCGCTAGCGCTAGACGCACCACCGGAGTAAGGATAAGACATGTGGACTTTATTCTAACTTCAAGACATCGTCATCGTCTCACCATCCCAAAAAAGACACCAAAAAGCAATCTAAAAAACACAAAACCTCCCGCTAGCAGGGGGCCATGGTACGCCACACCTCCATGGCCCTAAGGCTGCCGGAGACAGGACAAACCGGGGGTGTCGCCAGCGTAGGGAAGGAACCCTAGATAGGTTAGCCGCCACTTGGGAGAGGGCCGATAACTAGGCGAGACACAATATTTTTTAGTGTCATGGGGAATCGTAGTAATCATGGTAGGAAAATTCATATTGTTTGCTTTATCATTCATGCTTCCACTCAAGGTGTGTTTGTAAATCATCCATAAAATTTCGGATGATGACTTTTTTTGTGAATTTATAAACAATGTTTTCGATACAACATGATTTGTTTCGTGTACACAATGAAATATAGAGAATATGTTTTTGTCTAGGTCATTATATGGTACACGTTAAAAAAAATATGTCTTTTGTTTTATAGGAAGAACGCCAAGATGGGCTAATGTTCATAAACAAAATAAGACAAGCGAAAGAAACAAACAAGAAGGCATTGAATATGTAGTTCTGGCCGTGGGCCTTCCACTCCTTCCGTTTCAACCTTCCTTGCATGCAACATTATAGATGGAAGAACCTTCCTTATTTATGTGTTGGTTTTGATTTACAATTTGTGTCCATTCTTATATTCCTTAATACCTTTGTCCTTTGTCCCGTATATGGTTGTTATTAACAACAGGGTCATATCATTAGGAGAATGATGTGATGGACATACTCCTATAGTTAAGCATAGCATAAATATCAAGTCATTTAATATAGTTCATTTGCTATAAGCTTTCTGATACATAGTAACCTAATTCCTTCGACCATGAGATCATGTTAATCACCATCACCAGAAGGATGCTTTGATGACATCAAACACCACACCGTAACTGGGTGGCTATAAAGGTGGCATTGAGTGTTCGGAAAGTATGGGTTAAGGCACATGGATCAAGAGTGGGATTTGTCCATCCATATGACGGATAGATATACTCTGGGCCCTCTCGGTGGAATGTCATCCAATTAGCTCGCAAGCATGTGACTGGCTCACAAGGGATCACATATCATGGGAACGAGAAAAGAGTACTTATCGGTAACGAGGTTGAACTAGGTATGCAGAGATACCGACGATCAAAACCTCGGATAATTAAACTATCGTGAGACAAAGGGAAATTGGTATCGTATGTAAGTGGTTCATTTGATCGCAAAGTAATCGTAGAAATATGTGGGAGCCATATGAATTTCTAGATTCCTATATTGGTTATTGATCGGAGAAGTGTCTCGGTCATGTCCGCATAATTCACGAACCGTAGGGAGACACACTTAAGGATTCGATGTTGTTGAGTAGTTATGGAATGATGAGTAAGATACCGAATGTTGTTCGGAGTCTCGGATGGGATCCGGGATATCACGAGGAGATCCGGAATGGTCCGGAGAATAAGATTCATATAAGGAAAGTCCTGTTTCGGAGTTGGAGAATGATTCCGGTGTTTTCATCGGGAATGTTCTAGAAGGGTCCGGAAGGTCCGGCACTCCGGAGGGGAAGGGTGCATGAATGTGTCATAACAAGTTGGAATGGTTGCATCGTGTACTAGGTGTCATCGCTGAGCAAAATAAAGGGATAAATCAAATCCTAGTTTGAAAAGTCAAACGCCAATTTGAAAAGTCAAACGACAAGTTTGCTTGGTGGAGGGAGAGTAGGAAACCTACTTGGGGAGGAAGTCCCACTCCCTCCACCCGCCGGACAAGGAGGAGGATTTGGAGGAGGACTCCCTCCTCGTAGGCGCCTCCCTCCCACCTATAAAATAAGGGGCAGGGGTGCCCCCTCTAGCTACACCTCTCTCCACCAAAACCCTAGCTCCTGGCGCCTCCACCCAAGTGCAGCCGCCGCCTAGGGCTCCTCCAAGTCGGCGACTTGGGGTTTCCCCAAACCCTAGACACCGGCCTAGCCCCTCCCCTTGGTGCTTCTAAACCCTAGATCGTCAAGGCACCTCTCTTGCTCCACCATAATCGCTCCGGCTTAAGGCGAAGCCCTGCGAGATCTCCCCTCTACTTCCGGTACCACGCCGTCGTGCTGACGGAATCGCGACGAGAGTACTACAACCTCCGCTGCCTGCTGGAACAAGGGAGAGGAAGGTCTTCATCGAGTATCGAACGTGTGACCGACTGCGGGAACGCTGCCGGAACGCAGCGCCGGAAGGATCGTCTACGCGATCTTGAGATCGGAAGTGTACGACTACATCACCCACGAGAATCTGCTCTCGTTAACCGCTTTGGATATTCGAGGGTTAGTGACGAGGTTTGATCTCGTCAATGCCCATTGTTATGGACTTGGGTTTTGGAGAAGATGGGGATGCTGGAGATCGTGGCACGGTTAACAGACAAGCAACCATGGGACACGAGATTTACCCAGGTTCAGGCCCCCGGAGGGAAAACCCTACTCCTGCTTGTCTGCTCTTTGATTACGGCGGAACCGAAGGTTACAGGGTGCGCAGATTCGATCTGGCGTGGATGCGTGTGCGAAAGTATGAGGTGAGTTCTCCTAGGACGTACCCTCCTGGCCTTTATATAGACTTAGGCAGGTCTCAGGCATAGTCCTAGTCGGTTACAAGTCCTAGGGCGTTGCCCTTTTGAGTTTCCTATCTATACTAGTCTTGTTCTCCAAGGATCCGAAGACGTCATGGGCCTTGGTCACCCGAAAATCTTCATGGGCCAGCGTATGTCTGTTGTGGGCCTTCCTTGGGCCGGGCCAAGTATGCTGAAGTCATGTACCCGTAGGGTATAACCATGTCAGTAGCCCCCGAGTGATTAGTCGAATCGTAGATTCGGCTGAGGACTCTTCCATCCTTCGGGTGCAGTTATATGTTTAATAGTAAATGGGTGTAGGGATTGTTGATGCGTGTGCCTGACTCACCCGACGGATCAGGGTCAGTTAACTTTCTTAGGACGAAACAACACGATCTTCTTCAGGTTCGGGTCCCTCAACCCAGACCTGGAACATATGCTGACGTAATTCGACTCAGGCCGTGGAGGACTTACAGGAATGGAATTTTAGTGATTTTATATTGTGTACCCAACGCGTCCGTCGGGATTTTTCATCGTACCTGTAGGTACGGATTCATACTAGCAGAGCGCAGTCAGGTGCGTTGCCAGGCCATCAGATGATATCTGTAGGTCTTATCTTTGCATCGTAGACGCAGCATCCGAATGTTTATCACCGCGGAAGTGTTTCGGGTGGCCAAGGAGGACGTCGCTCACTTAGCGTTAATTAGGGCAGAGTTGCCGAAGAATTTTGCATGCTGATCCGAAAGATCGCAGTCGAAGATTTCATAGGGTGCGCGACCAGCGCTCCCTATGGGAGTAGCCCCCGAGTGTCTGTTCGAGTCGTAGACTCGAGCGGAGACTTTTAATTGAGCGTTTTTCCTTGTCATTGAGTCCGCGGGACTCGAAAATTTTCGGATGCTAGGATCCATTCTCCCTATGGGAGTAGCTCCCGAGTCCGTAGTGGAGTCGTAGATTCGACAGAGGACTCGAAAGAAATGCCTTCTTGTGCTTTATTTGTCGGGTGCGCGGCCAGCGCTCCTGATAGGAGTAGCCCCCAAGTATTTAGTCGAATCGTAGATTCGAGTGAGTACTTTTAGCTGTGGAGCCGAAGTGGTGCTAGTATAGCTTTTGATGACGTCAGTGCTTACGATCGATGACCTCAAGCGTCTGCTACGCCAGAGATGACTTGACTGGACGAACGTGGGTCCCACTTGCTGACTTTGAATTGACCGGTCACGCGGGGCGTGGAGATGATTACGGCGCCTCCTCGATTTCCGCGCGTAGTGGACGGCGTGGTAACGACGGTTCGTTGTGGTGTTGACACGTGTACGACCAGATCTACCGTTGGCGTTAGGTCTTCTCGATGGACGGCCAGCGTGCGTTGTCTTCGTTGTTATAATCCTGGGTGAAATCGTGGTCTGTTGTTTCACCGCACCAGTTCATCTGTTCACTGCCTCCTTGTTCTTGAGCAAATCTCGCTGCACGCGGAGCTTTCCTTCCACATTTTCTTCGTTCTTTGTGCGTTGTCATCGCTACCACCGCTGCAGCGCCATGGGGAAAACAAAGAAATCCTCGTCTGCTGTTGGGACCAGCGCCGCCGGAGGCAAGAAGGGCACCGCCGCTGCTCGCGTCACCGATGGTGGCTGGCGGCGATCAGAGACGCGAGAGAGCGATCTCCGCAAACTGCGCGAGCGGAGCCTGATCCCGCAAGACACGTCGGCCGTGAGACTTCCCGGCAATGAGGTAATCCCCCGTCCCCCGTCTGGGTATCGGGTCATGTTTGTTGCCTTCATCTTGCGTGGTTTTTCGTATCCAGTCCATGACTTCCTTCGTGGACTGCTCTTCTTCTATGGGGTTCAGTTGCATCATCTGTCTCCCAATTCTCTTCTCCACATTGCTTGTTTTGTCACCCTTTGCGAGTGCTGGCTGGGCATTGAGCCGCACTTTGGCCTCTTCCGGAAGCTTTATTCCGTGAAGAGGCAGTCTGGTTCGGATGGTGTGTATCCCATTGGGGGTTTCATCATCTCTCTCAGTTCCAATGTCCAATTCTTTTCCTTTTCCATGTTCGAATCTGTCCAGTACTGGCGGAGGAAGTGGTTTTACATCCGTGACTCCGTACTGCCTGGGCAAGATTTTGGTCTCGTTCCTTTTGACCCCTCCCAATTGATTGAGAAGAAAAGATCCTGGAAGAATCAAATCTTAGATGGTGAGGTGGTGGAGATAGAGGCCTTGTACCGTCGGGTGGAGGATCTCCAACTGATTCCTGAGAAGGAGGTGAACGGTGTCGACATCATCCGGACGTTTCTTGAGCGTCGGGTGCAGCCTCTCCAAGCGAGGGCGCATCCGATGTTTCTTTACTCTGGGCTCCGTGATCCGACGAGGGTTTCGAGTGAGAAAATCTCCGAGGTGGAACTTGACAAGGCTCTTCGGGCGCTGTTGAAGTTCAAGGCCGACGAAGAAATCCCGGGGAAGTCGCAGACTCCTCCCTTTTCTTTGACGTTTGTGGCATCCCGCAAAAACCACTACTAGAAAATCGCGTGCTAAATGATACTTTGTGCATCAGCATGACATCATCATGCATATTATTGCCAAAAAAAAAACAATTTCCTAAAGCCTATATTGTTTTCTAATTATCCCCTTCTTTAATTCAAATTGAAATCTCGGTCTTTTCTGAATATTTTGTTTTGTCTAAAACCTATTTATAAAAGCCTTTAAAATAACCTATAATATTTTTATAATAAAAATGTAAATATTTTAGTGGGGGAGGCAGCCACCGGCCCGGCTCAAAAGGCCCAACCGGCAGCCACCTACCACCCCACTACAAACCCTAAATCTAACTACCCTTCTAACCCTAATCCCCCCTCTCCCTACCACCCGCCGCCACCCCCCCTGCACACAGCGCTGCACCGTCCCCCCCTGGACCCACGCGGCCCCACCATGTGGCCCTCTCTGTCCTCACGTCGCACCCCCACCCGCAACCAACCAACCTTCCCTGGCCCCACCCACCTGCCGAATGCCCACGATCCCCACGCTCCTCTCTTCCCCCACAACCTCCTCCGTCCCCTTCCCTGGCAGCCTCTTCCCGTCCGGCCACGCCAGCGCTGCCGGAGCTCCGCGGCCCCGCTCCCGCCGCCGCCTGGCCTCAAGCCGCCGCCGCCGCCCGCGACGCTCGCCACCGGCCCGACCTCCCTCTCTCCGCCCTCCTCCCCGGCGCGCCCGAGCCCACCTCTCCACCGTCCTCTCCTCCGGCCACCGGCGCGCCCTCCCTCTTCTCCGCGCGACCTCGCCGCCCCGGCCGGCCGCCGCCGCCCCGCTCGGCCTCCCTCTGCCCCGTCTGCCCCTCGCCAGCTCCTCCCCGAGCTCGACCGCACCTCGCCTCACCGCCGCCCTGCTCTCCTTCTCCGGCCCGCGGCCTGCCGCCGCCGCGCCCGGCGCCTCCCGCCGGCTCCGCCCTTCCCCGCACCGCCGGCCGCCCCGAGCCGCTCCCCGGCGCCCTTCCTCTCTCCTGCCGCGAGTCCCTCCCCCCAAGCTTCTCTGCGCCGTCCCTGCTCGCCTCGCCGGCCACCCGCCTGCGCCGCCCCGAGCGCCCCCTCCGCCGCCGCCCGGGCGTGGCTGCACGGGGCCGAGCGTCCCCTCGCCGTCAACCACCGTCCCCGGCCGCCCGCCCGAGGCGCCGCCGCTCACCATGGCTACTTCGCCACCCGTTGTTCCACACCGTTCGGAGTCCCTCGCAACAAGGAGCAGCCGTGCGTCGTCTGCATCTTCATCCCGGAGCATCCAGTGGGGAGGAGAAGGCCAACTCACCATGTTCGCGGCTATCGCAGGCCCACATCACTGCAGTACACCTTGTCATCTACTTCGCCGCCGACGCCAGGATCGGCAGGGGCCTCCTCCGCATCGCGGCCAGTCAGAACCACCCCAAGGTCGTCGAGGTGAACGCCAAGACCTACCTCGTAGATGCCAAGAACGACCGTACCCGTTAGCCGAGGACCCGAGTGACTCCAAGTTCCCCTCCAACAAGACCTCCACCAGTTCGAAGCCGTGCCATGGATGGCGACAAGATATCCTTCGCGGACCGAAGAACGATCCCGGAGCCCGATCCGAAGACCCGGACCCGAAGACGCCAAGGTCGCCGGCGCAACATGCCCAATACTTCACCTCAGATGAGACAAGTACTCCTTCCCGGATGCGATGCTCGAGAACACGGACGGTAGGAACACCGGCGCAGAACGCCAAGTGCTTCATCCCGGAAGCCAAGACCGTCTTGATGGCGCGGACCCGACAAGATCTTCGCAACGACAAGATCGACATCGTCCAGGGCGAGTCCGATGCGCCCCGGCGCCGCACCCAGTCCTGCTCCCCGGATGCGACGAGATCTACTCCGCTAACCGAGAACGTTCCGTCGAACCCTGAACCCTGAGACCGAACCCCGAACCCCGGAACCCCAAGACCGCCGAACCCTAATGTGTGACCCTTATCCGAGAACCCTATTTTTTATAAATGCCATCTGTATAATTGTTGCATATTAAATTGTCATGTTGCATGCATATTTTGTGGTTTGGGGGCCTTATGCCGATTCACCTCATAATTAAATATGGGGCCCATATGCGGGCAAATCTAGTCTCATATTGGCCTCATTTAAATTTGTGTAGAGAACCGGTGCTATTATTTTGCCTTGTTAAGACAACATTTAATTTGCGGGGTATCTAAACAACATGAACCGTTTAATTAAATGTCGGGACCCCGGTTCCACTTAATATTGCCCAATTGCATCGCACCTTTGCCATGCCATACATCATACATGCATCATGCCAATCTTCTGCCGTTGTATTAAATAGTGCATCCGGTGTTTCTTCTAGTGTTTTGGTTCTTCGCGGAAAAGGACGTTGAGTTGATGCGAGTGTCGACCCGATCTTCGGTTGAACCTCCGACAATGTTTTCAGGCGAGCACCTCCCCCTTTCTACCTATCTTACTTTTATAGTATTTATTTCCCTCCTGTTGATCTATTGCTACCTGTGTTGCGTTGCTCTAGTTTCCGTACCCGTGAAATTCCTTGCAGCCGTATATTGCCTTGGACACATCCTATTACCTGTTGTTTGGTAGATAGCTGGACTTGCGCGTCGTAGTCGCTTGCTCAATTGCTGTTGCGTGTCGTCAAGTGCCACAGTTGTTGGTGTATGGCCGCATGTTGATGTTGGAGATGATCATGGCTTTACTTATCGTTCACTTTAATTTCTGTTTAACAACTAAAACTGAAGTAAGTAAGCAGAGGCATCGGTGGGTGATAGATAATATTTGGTTTCCGACCGCCCACTTGTGTCCCGTAGGACCCCGAGTACTTGATACCTGTTCCTTGATTTATCGCGCTATCCACATACGGGGAATTATGGGCCCCCCTTAGCCAGAGCTTGATTCAGTCTTATTTCTTGGGGCCACAAACTAGTTTGAGGTTTTATTTACGATCCTGTACTTATGCCATGCTTTACTGCTTTATTTACGATTGTGCGAGGAGCACACTGTACTGTTTAGGACCGGGACACGTTTTCGCGGTGTCGACAAGCTCAGTTTTGGGTTCCCAGTCGTTCACAGCCGTCCACCCAAACCTCGGGTCTGTCTCGGAGCTAGCTTACTTTGTTGCAGGTGTACTCCAAGGGGTGGCCCCCTGAAATATTTCTGAATCCTGTGATTGCTTTGTCGTGAAAGCCTCGTTGGGTTTTGATTTGGTTTTTCCGAGGTCGATCGTGTGTGTTGCTATTTGTGCACCCCGGCCGGGTTAAAACTTTCTGAAAGCCGTGTCCGCGGTTATGGACGACTTGGAGCACAGTATCTCGATCATAGACAACTATAACTAAAGTAGTGCTATAAATTTGACTTTATAATGACTAGTAATCAGCTTCACTATAATGGAATGGCTCAATAAAACTGCCAACAATTGCTTGTTTGGGTCGTCGCTTGCGACCAATGTATCTGACTAGTAAGTATTGCAACTACAACGGAATGGCTAAATAAAAGTACCAACAACTGCTGGGTTTGGGGATATCTCATGCTAATTGCATCTGACTAGTAAGTGTTGCAACTACAACAGAACGGTTAACTACAATGGCCCACTGCTTATTTTATCAGGACGATTGTCTACACTTGACTAGTAAGTGCTGCAACGATAACTGAATAAATAAAACTGCCAACGGTGTGAGTTCCTCGGTTGACTTCCTCGTTTGGTCTCGAGGGGGAAATACCAGGATGGGATTGTTTGGCGTAAGATTCAGGTTGGATCCGAATAGGTCTTTCTTACCCCCTGATAGCCGCCAGTTGTATCGAGTCTCTATAGGTTGTTTAGTGCATGCTGCCGCTGCCGCTTCAGTCCACCATACCTATGTAGGCGAGGACCGCCGAATTCTAGTCTCGCCGTGTACTGGCCTCAGTACTGACCGCTCCTCTTTTTCCTTTGCCCTTTGTCGGCACCCCTTTTTGTTTAAGCAGGTTTTGAGATCGACGTCGTTAGCAGGGTTACCCTTCCGGCTTGGCCTGGGCAGGGTTATGGACGCCATTGGTTATTCTTCAGGGCTCTTAGCCCCATTTGCATCTTGTCCGTAGTCGGACGCTCTACCATTTTCAAGGTGATTTGGATCTTTGTATATTATATCTGTATTCTTGACTCTTTCAGTCGCTGTTGTATATATCTGTTCTGTGGGTCCCATCGAGGACTGTTGTGTAATGTTATTACTTTGTTTTCCACCCGCACGAAAGTGCCTGGTGGGCACCTTTGAATCGTTTCTATGCGGGTTTGGCGGGTTTCGCTAAAACTTGCATAGGTCCGATTCTGAGGGTGTTACAGAGTGGTATCAGATCTCAGCAGTTGCGATACCCCACAAGTCCAGCCTGTAGGATAACCTAGCTAACGGCCGCAGTAGAGTGTCAAAACTATTTTGCAAAATCGGTTGGATAGTTCTGATTAGGTCTGATTTTAATCCTTACCCCTCTGCTATTCCCCTCTTACCTCTACGTGTTTTGAATCCGCTCTCTTCTCTCTCTTCGAGTCCAGGATTTCTCCTGGTTGGGTTCCGTCGTACCTTCAGGGTTTCGCTTCCTCCTTTGTTAACGGTGTTCTACCATCCGGTGTTCGTGCTGTCTGAGGAATCCGTCTACTGCGGTACCATTCTTTGTTCCTTGTTTGTGCCTTTCGGTGCTTTCTGACGCGACGACATCATCTACGCCAGATCCGATGCAGAGCCTGCATCACTCCTTTGTTCCGAACCTCGCTTGTCGAGATCTTCAGTCTGATTCCGAGAATGGTTGCACGCTTTTCCACTGATTGTGCGGAGTAATAGTTTGGGTGCGTGATGGACTAGCCCCCATGCCGACTACTCACTCTATTCGCTTGTGTACATTGAAGTGGATGAGAATGCATCGGTTCCCTTTCTCCATCGGAGCTAGAGGTGGCTTTATTTGTTGATGCCTCTACCTTCGACCTTTTGTTCCAGAGTGTTCTCTCGACGATCACGGACAGAGATCCCTTGTTAGTGGTGTCGCGAGGATCTACACGAAGCGAGAAGACGCAGATCGCCGACCTTCCTTCCGGTACCATGAGGCGGATCTCGAGGGCGAGATCCATTGTTAGTGGTGTCGAATTGTGGCATCCCGCAAAAACCACTACTAGAAAATCGCGTGCTAAATGATACTTTGTGCATCAGCATGACATCATCATGCATATTATTGCCAAAAAAAAACAATTTCCTAAAGCCTATATTGTTTTCTAATTATCCCCTTCTTTAATTCAAATTGAAATCTCGGTCTTTTCTGAATATTTTGTTTTGTCTAAAACCTATTTATAAAAGCCTTTAAAATAACCTATAATATTTTTATAATAAAAATGTAAATATTTTAGTGGGGGAGGCAGCCACCGGCCCGTCCCAAAAGGCCCAACCGGCAGCCACCTACCACCCCACTACAAACCCTAAATCTAACTACCCTTCTAACCCTAATCCCCCCTCTCCCTACCACCCACCGCCACCCCCCCTGCACACAGCACTGCACCGTCCCCCCCTGGACCCACGCGGCCCCACCATGTGACCCTCCCTGTCCTCACGTCGCACCCCCACCCGCAACCAACCAACCTCCCCTGGCCCCACCCACCTGCCGAATTCCCACGATCCCCACGCTCCTCTCTTCCCCCACAACCTCCTCCGTCCCCTTCCCCGGCAGCCTCTTCCCGTCCGGCCACGCCAGCGCTGCCGGAGCTCCGCGGCCCCGCTCCCGCTGCCGCCTGGCCTCAAGCCGCCGCCACCCGCGACGCTCGCCACCGGCCCGGCCTCCCTCTCTCCGCCCTCCTCCCCGGCGCGCCCGAGCCCACCTCTCCACCGTCCTCTCCTCCGGCCGCCGGCGCGCCCTCCCTCTTCTCCGCGCGACCTCGCCGCCCCGGCCGGCCACCGCCGCCCCGCTCGGCCTCCCTCTGCCCCGTCTGCCCCTCGCCAGCTCCTCCCCGAGCCCGACCGCACCTCGCCTCACCGCCGCCCTGCTCTCCTTCTCCGGCCCGCGGCCTGCCGCCGCCGCGCCCGGCGCCTCCCGCCGGCTCCGCCCTTCCCCGCACCGCCGGCCGCCCCGAGCCGCTCCCCGGCGCTCTTCCTCTCTCCTGCCGCGAGTCCCTCACCCCAAGCTTCTCTGCGCCGTCCCTGCTCGCCTCGCCGGCCACCCGCCTGCGCCGCCCCGAGCGCCCCCTCCGCCGCCGCCCGGGCGTGGCTGCGCGGGGCCGAGCGTCCCCTCGCCGTCAACCATCGTCCCCGGCCGCCCGCCCGAGGCGCCGCCGCTCGCCATGGCTACTTCGCCGCCCGTTGTTCCACACCGTTCGGAGTCCCTCGCAACAAGGAGCAGCCGTGCGTCGTCTGCATCTTCATCCCGGAGCATCCAGTGGGGAGGAGAAGGCCAACTCACCATGTTCGCGGCTATCGCAGGCCCACATCACTGCAGTACACCTTGTCATCTACTTCGCCGCCGACGCCAGGATCCGTAGGGGACTCCTCCGCATCGCGGCCAGTCAGAACCACCCCAAGGTCGTCGAGGTGAACGCCAAGACCTACCTCGTAGATGCCAAGAACGATCGTACCCGTTAGCCGAGGACCCGAGTGACTCCAAGTTCCCCTCCAACAAGACCTCCACCAGTTCGAAGCCGTGCCATGGATGGCGACAAGATATCCTTCGCGGACCGAAGAACGATCCCGGAGCCCGATCCGAAGACCCGGACCCGAAGACGCCAAGGTCGCCGGCGCAGCATGCCCAATACTTCACCTCAGATGAGACAAGTACTCCTTCCCGGATGCGATGCTCGAGAACACGGACGGTAGGAACACCGGCGCAGAACGCCAAGTGCTTCATCCCGGATGCCAAGACCGTCTTGATGGCGCGGACCCGACAAGATCTTCGCAACGACAAGATCGACATCGTCCAGGGCGAGTCCGATGCGCCCCGGCGCCGCACCCAGTCCTGCTCCCCGGATGCGACGAGATCTACTCCGCTAACCGAGAACGTTCCGTCGAACCCTGAACCCTAAGACCGAACCCTGAACCCCGGAACCCCAAGACCGCCGAACCCTAATGTGTGACCCTTATCCGAGAACCCTATTTTTTATAAATGCCATATGTATAATTGTTGCATATTAAATTTTCATGTTGCATGCATATTTTGTGGTTTGGGGGCCTTATGCCGATTCACCTCATAATTAAATATGGGGCCCATATGCGGGCAAATCTAGTCTCATATTGGCCTCATTTAAATTTGTGTAGCGAACCGGTGCTATTATTTTGCCTTGTTAAGACAACATTTAATTTGCGGGGTATCTAAACAACATGAACCGTTTAATTAAATGTCGGGACCCCGGTTCCACTTAATATTGCCCAATTGCATCGCACCTTTGCCATGCCATACATCATACATGCATCATGCCGATCTTCTGCCGTTGTATTAAATAGTGCATCCGGTGTTTCTTCTAGTGTTTTGGTTCTTCGCGGAAAAGGACGTTGAGTTGATGCGAGTGTCGACCCGATCTTCGGTTGAACCTCCGACAATGTTTTCAGGCGAGCACCTCCCCCTTTCTACCTATCTTACTTTTATAGTATTTATTTCCCTCCTGTTGATCTATTGCTACCTGTGTTGCGTTGCTCTAGTTTCCGTACCCGTGAAATTCCTTGCAGCCGTATATTGCCTTGGACACATCCTATTACCTGTTGTTTGGTTGATAGCTGGACTTGCGCGTCGTAGTCACTTGCTCAATTGCTGTTGCGTGTCGTCAAGTGCCACAGTTGTTGGTGTATGGCCGCATGTTGATGTTGGAGATGATCATGGCTTTACTTATCGTTCACTTTAATTTCTGTTTAACAACTAAAACTGAAGTAAGTAAGCAGAGGCATCGGTGGGTGATAGATAATATTTGGTTTCCGACCGCCCACTTGTGTCCCGTAGGACCCCGAGTACTTGATACCTATTCCTTGATTTATCGCGCTATCCACATACGGGGAATTATGGCCCCCCCTTAGCCAGAGCTTGATTTAGTCTTATTTCTTGGGGCCACAAACTAGTTTGAGGTTTTATTTACGATCCTGTACTTATGCCATGCTTTACTGCTTTATTTACGATTGTGCGAGGAGCACACTGTACTGTTTAGGATCGGGACACGTTTTCGCGGTGTCGACAAGCTCAGTTTTGGGTTCCCAGTCGTTCACAGCCGTCCACCCAAACCTCGGGTCCGTCTCGGAGCTAGCTTACTTCGTTGCGGGTGTACTCCAAGGGGTGGCCCCCTGAAATATTTCTGAATCCTGTGATTGCTTTGTCGTGAAAGCCTCGTTGGGTTTTGATTTGGTTTTTCCGAGGTCGATCGTGTGTGTGTTGCTATTTGTGCACCCCGGCCGGGTTAAAACTTTCTGAAAGCCGTGTCCGCGGTTATGGACGACTTGGAGCACAATATCTCGATCATAGACAACTATAACTAAAGTAGTGCTATAAATTTGACTTTATAATGACTAGTAATCAGCTTCACTATAATGGAATGGCTCAATAAAACTGCCAACAATTGCTTGTTTGGGTCGTCGCTTGCGACCAATGTATCTGACTAGTAAGTATTGCAACTACAACGGAATGGCTAAATAAAAGTACCAACAACTGCTGGGTTTGGGGATATCTCATGCTAATTGCATCTGACTAGTAAGTGTTGCAACTACAACGGAACGGTTAACTACAATGGCCCACTGCTTATTTTATCAGGACGATTGTCTACACTTGACTAGTAAGTGCTGCAACGATAACTGAATAAATAAAACTGCCAACGGTGTGAGTTCCTCGGTTGACTTCCTCGTTTGGTCTCGAGGGGGAAATACCAGGATGGGATTGTTTGGCGTAAGATTCAGGTTGGATCCGAATAGGTCTTTCTTACCCCCCCTGATAGCCGCCAGTTGTATCGAGTCTCTATAGGTTGTTTAGTGCATGTTGCCGCTGCCGCTTCAGTCCACCATACCTATGTAGGCGAGGACCGCCGAATTATAGTCTCGCCGTGTACTGGCCTCAGTACTGACCGCTCCTCTTTTTCCTTTGCCCTTTGTCGGCACCCCTTTTTGTTTAAGCAGGTTTTGAGATCGACGTCGTTAGCAGGGTTACCCTTCCGGCTTGGCCTGGGCAGGGTTATGGACGCCATTGGTTATTCTTCAGGGCTCTTAGCCCCATTTGCATCTTGTCCGTAGTCGGACGCTCTACCATTTTCAAGGTGATTTGGATCTTTGTATATTATATCTATATTCTTGACTCTTTGAGTCGCTGTTGTATATATCTGTTCTGTGGGTCCCATCGAGGACTGTTGTGTAATGTTATTACTTCGTTTTCCACCCGCACGAAAGTGCCTGGTGGGCACCTTTGAATCGTTTCTATGCGGGTTTGGCGGATTTCGCTAAAACTTGCATAGGTCCGATTCTGAGGGTGTTACAACGTTGGTCGTGCCAAAGGTGTAGATTTGCGCACGTAGTGCTCCCTTTTCATTTTGTCGACTGTGTATTTGTTTCCTTTGCTTGTTGACAAAGTTCCTTCTCATCTTACAGAGCTTCAAAGTGCCGGGCATGGCACCACCATTGCCCGAAAGGTATCCGAATGCCCCGTACAATGAAGTGGTGGACTCCGTGTCCGAGCTACCGTCAGCGCGATCTCCAGCGGAGGATGCCGATGAGTCGAGTGAGGACCATTCGCGCAAGCGATCTCGGAGCTCCAGCGAGTCTTCGGATGCCTCGACTCCTCCGACGCCCAGAAATCCTCTGGGCATTGAGCGTCATGATGATGTTCATGGGGGTTCTTCCTCTCCCCTTCCTGCCATTCCTGTGCGGGCTGTTGCTCCGCCCCCGCCAGCAAAGCGGAGGAAGGAAGAAAAGAAGGAGGAGAAGAACGAAGAAAAGAAGGAAGAGAAGAGGGCCCGAAGGGCTTCTCCTATCTTCGACCTGAGCGCGTTGGGCTCGTAAGTTTTCTTTTTGCCATTTTTGTCCTTTTTCCTTGATGGTGTGTTGCACCTGTGTTTGATTGGCTTCGTATGCAGGCAATCCTCCGACGGCTCTAGTGATGGTGGCCAGGAGATGATGGGGGAGTCGAACATTGCGTCGCCTCCTCCTCAGACGGTGGCAACGTCGGGTGACGCTGCGCTAGTTCCTCCTATGCAGGAGAGGCTGGTGGTTGCGCCCCAGAATTTCGCAGGCGGGCCTGCAGGTTCGCCTTCGGAGCACGTAAGTTTTTCTGCTTGACCTTACGGGGGGAGCCCCCGAGTGTCTTCGAGTGTTGATGTTGTTTTTGCTTCTTCGTGTGGGGCGTAGCCCCCAAGTCCTGTTCTTACTGCTATTGCCTTTTTCTGCAGCCTTTTGTCCAAGAGGCCAAGCGGCTGGTGGAGGAGCGCCTGACACTGGAGGCGAAACTGCGGCAGCTTCAAGGTATTCGTCTGCCTTATAGCACTTTTCTTGCGTATCCTGGTCCTGTTCTTTGACACTTGCTTATTGTGAATGCAGAGGAGCATAATGACTCTCTCCGTGAGGTCGATGCTCTGAAGAAGAGCCTTGGCCAGTTGGAGCAGAAGGCCGAAGCTGCCGCTGGCGCGAAAGAGCGTCTTGAGCTGGAGCTGACGAAGGCAGTCGAAGCAAAAGAGCTTCTTCAGCAGGAAGCCGCGGATCGTGAAGAGCAGCTGGCCACCGTTGCGGCTGCTCGTCAGAGAGGGGTGGCGGATAAGCTCATGGCTGCTGCCAAGGCTATTTCAGGTGAGTACAAGCTTTTGGACTTGTTTCTTTTTCGATGGATCTTCTTCTATGTTGCCTTTCTTCATGTTTTCTTCTTTTTTGTCTCAGATGCTGCAGGCATCGAGTTTGACCGCGGTGCTCTGGAGCACGTGAGTGCTCTAGATGATGCCACTGTGGCGGTCGAAGACCGCTGCAGCACCGTCGTCAACTCCCTTGCCAAGGCGAAAGAGGTCCTTGGTCGCTTCTACCAGGAGCTCTTCCCGAAGGGCGCATCCCTTGAAGATGTGGATGCTCTGGCGGAGGCTCTGTCGGGCGAAGCGCCTGCAGCGTACAAGCGCAAGCAGAAGGGCATCGGGGCGTCCGTCAGGCTGGCGATGGCCATGGCGGCTGGGGCGGAGCTGGACCTGCCCCAGATCACTTCTCGGATGCCGACGGCTGCAGATGGATCCGAGGTAGCCTTCGCCGCCTACTCCGCTCGCTGCCGACGATATGGGCCCAAGATCATTGACTTGCTGTCTGAGTACGCACTGCGGCAGCAGGGCGAGGCCAAAGCTAGGCAGTCCGGTTCTGAGGCGACTCAGTGTCCTGCACCTTAGGAATAGTAGACATAGGGTAGTTTGTAGTCTGCTTCTATTGTAAATATCTTTTGTAGTACCATCCTTGTGCCACGTAGTGGCCTTATTTTAATGAATTCCTCTGAGTTGTGCTTTTATCCTTGGCTGAATGTTTGTGTGCCTTCTTTTTTTCTGCTGCTATAGGTTCCTTCGGGTGCTGACCCAGTTGATACTTCATCCGAAAGGCCCTTGCGAGCATCCTTGGATGATTCCTCGCAGCTCGCTTTTCTTCGAGATCACGTGCGCAGCTTGGAGAGGGATTTGCTTGGGTTACGCGGTCGCGCTGACGTTTGGAAATCCAAAGCAGACTGCGGTGCAGCCAGAGAGGAGTATTTGATGGCGGAGCTGGGTCGGCTCTCCGAGCAGCTGCAATGCAAGTTGATCCTTCTTTCGGGCTGTAGCCCAATTCTTCGGGTGAGCCTGCTGGCCTTACTCTTGTTTTGTGCGGTTGTCGCAGGTGCAAATATTGCTCCGAGGGAAGAAAAGGAGCGTGTTGCTGTTCGAGTCAATTGCTTGACTCAACAGGACATGGAGGCCGGCGGCTTCTTCTGGATGGATCGTGATCGCGCCATAGTTCTGGCGATGGTGCAGGATCGTGTCTACCAGGTTTCGCGGGTGCTCCGCCAGGTGCAGACATCACTTTCCTCGGTGCTGCACGTCATGTTTCCGTTGGATGTCGTGCTAACTACCCTTGCAGGTCTTCTGACGAAGTTTCGGAATGCCGGCAATGTCAAGGAGCTGGTGCGGCAGCAGCTCGTCGCAGGGGTGAAGGCTGCCTTGTCTCTTGTGAGGGTGCACCGCCCTGACGTAGATTTGGCTGCTGTGGCAACTGGGCCACCTCCTCGACCAGATGGTGGCAAGTGTAACATGCGTCCGCATTACGCGGCTGTAAGGCAGTATGCCGAACAAATTGTAGACTTGTTTGAGCAGCGTGCTCAGGTTGTTCTTCAGAGTAGATAGGACCTGAAAATAAACAGATAGATGTAAAATTTGTATATTGCGGCTGGGTGTTTATGTGCCCTTTGTTGTAAAGGTTTGCTTGTTTGTGAGCACGCAGTGCTTTGATTGAGTACGTGTCCTTTTCGTTTGCCTGACGTAGTCAGCTACTCAGGTGTACACGTTTGGTCCTCAGTCGATGAAATCGTGAGGTGGGGGGAGCCCCCGAGTGCGTTTGTAGCATGTAGTAAAGTTGCAGAAAAATAGTCAACCGAAGGTTGGGAGCGAGACACTTAGCTTTATTTATATCGTAATGGAGGAGGTACAATGGTTCGGCTGAGTAGCCTTGGCTGAAAGCCTTATTGTAAGTAAAAAGGGGGTAGGTTGCTACGGGTAGAATCGTTGCAGGTGCGAGATGTTCCATGGGTTGGAGTATGCGACTCCGGACTCCACGTGCTTGAGGCGATAGGCGCCACCTGGGATGACCTCGGTGATGGCGTAGGGTCCTTCCCATGGTGAATCGAGTTTTTCGGTCGCTTTTGCTTGAGTCGCAAGACGAGGTCTCCTTCGACGAAGGACCTTGGGCGCAGCCGATGGCTATGGTAGTTGCGGAGACTCTGCTGGTACACCGCTGATCTAGCTGCTTCTATATCCCGTGCTTCGTCGAGTGTGTCAACGGCGTCTTCGAGTGAAGCCGTGGACTCGGCTTCGCTGTAAGCGACGACTCGTGGAGCCTGGTGGCGTACTTCGGCTGGTAGCACGGCCTCAGCGCCGTGCACCATGAAGAACGGTGTGTAGCCAGTGGAGCTGTTTGGCGTAGTCCGTAAGCTCCATAGGACAGGCGGTAGCTCCTCCGTCCAGTTTCCAGCTTTGTGCTCGAGTGAGCTCATGAGGCGCTTCTTGATGCCAGCGCCGATTAGGCCGTTGGCCTTTTCCACCTGCCCGTTTGTTTGCGGGTGTGCCACTGAGGCATATGTTATATTGATCCCAAGGCCTTCGCAGAAGTCTTGGAATTCTTCGGAGATGAAGTTTGATCCGTTGTCGGTGATGATGCTGTGCGGTATGCCAAATCTGTAGACAATGGATTCGAAGAATTTGACGGCGGTGGTGCCCTTCTGGTTGGTGACTGGCATGGCTTCGATCCACTTGGTGAATTTGTCGACTGCCACCAGGAGGAAGACGTGTCCTCCTTTCGAGGATTTTGGCAGTTTGCCGATCATATCGAGGCCCCATTGGGCAAAAGGCCAGGCTATGGGTATGGGTCGAAGTTCGGATCCAGGTGCGTGCGGTTTGTCGGCGAACCGTTGGCACCGTTGCATCTTCGGACGATGTCCTTCGCGTCGCTCATGGCCGTTGGCCAGTAGAATCCTGCTCGCAGAGCTTTGGCGACAAGGGAGCGACTGCCCGCATGGTGGCCACAGATGCCCTCGTGGATATCTTGGAGTATGGCTTTGCCGTCGTCGATGGTGACGCACCGTTGTAGTACACCCGTAATGCTGCGTTTGTACAGCTCGCCGTTGATGATGGTGAAGGCTTTTGACCGACGAGATATGCGCCGGGCATCTGTCGGGCTGTCAGGCAATTCCCCGTTTATCAGGAACTGGAGGTATGGACGTGTCCAAGTTTCTTCGACTGCCATGACCTGCACCAGGTTGACCATGGCAACTTCGGTGTCCAAATTTTTGGGTCCTTCATGACCTTCGGGTAGCGTAGCCCCCGAGTATTTCGCTTCTTTGGGTGATCCCTTGGGGAATTTCCGCTTGATGGATGGCACGCAGATCTGTTCGAGGAACACACCTGGTGGTACCTTTGCACAAGTGGAGCCGATGTTGGCGAGTCTATCGGCCTCCTCGTTGCTCTCTCTTCCAACGTGCCGAAGTTCGCAGCCGTCGAATTCTCCTTCGAGTGCGTTGTATAGCGCGCGGTACGCGATCATGTTTTCGGCGTGTGCGTCGCACTCATTCATCGTCTGCTGTACGACAAGGTTGGAGTCACCGTAGATGACCAGGCGCGTTGCGCCGCATATTTTTGCCATCTTCATGCCATGGATGAGGGCTTCGTATTCGGCCTCGTTGTTGGAGGCTCTGAATTTCATCCGAAGGACGTACTTCATCTTGTCACCTTGCGGGGAGGTCAGTATGACTCCTGCCCCTGCTCCGGCTTCGCGTTTGGAGCCGTCGAAATGCATTGTCCAGGATTGCGACATGTCTGGGGTGTCAGGCAGCTGCAGCTCCATCCAGTGTACCAGGAAGTCCGGAAGGACTTGAGATTTGATTGCGTGTCGCTTCTCGTAGACGATGTCCAAGGGTGATAGTTCGATGCCCCACAGGGCCACGCGTCCTGTGGCTTCTGGATTATTCAGGATGCTGTTCAGGGGTGCCTCGTTTACGACCATCACCTGATGCTCCTGGAAGTAGTGGCTCAGACGCCGAGCCGTCATGAACACGTCGTAGGCTAGCTTCTGGTAGTGCGGGTACCGCTGTTTTGTTGGAGTGAGAACCTCGCTGAGGTAGTAAATTGGGCGTTGTACCCCGTGGGTCTTGCCTTCTTCGGGTCGTTCGACCACGAGTACTGTGCTAACCACCTGGTGTGTGGCTGCTATGTACAGCAACAGGGGCTCGCGCTCTTTTGGCGTGACCAAAACGGGCGAGGTAGAGAGGAGCCGCTTGAGGATTTCGAATGCGTCGTTGGCTTCTGGTGTCCACTCGAACTTGTCTGCCTTGCGCAACAGCTGGTAAAATGGTAGGGCCTTCTCGCCCATGCGGCTGATGAACCTGCTTAGTGCCGCTACTCGCCCTGCGAGCTGCTGAACGCCTTTGAGGTTTTTCGGCTTCTCCATTGTCATGATAGCTTTGATTTTCTTCGGGTTTGCTTCGATCCCTCGTTGAGAGATGAAGTACCCGAGCAGCTGACCCGAGGGGACGCCGAAGGCGCACTTTTCTGGATTGAGCTTGATCCTGTAGCGATCAAGGTTGTCGAACGTCTCGCGGAGATCGTCGATAAGTGTTCTAGCCTCCTTGGTTTTTATGACTATGTCGTCGACATAGACTTGGACGTTGCGACCGATCTGGTCCTTGAGGCAGGCCTGCATGCATCGCTGGTACGTGGCACCCGCGTTCTTTAGCCCGAAGGGCATTGTGTTGTAGTAGTATACTCCGAACGGTGTGATAAACGCCGTTTTCTCTTGATCTTTGACCTTGAGTCGAATCTGGTTATAGCCTGAGTAGGCGTCGAGGAAGGAGAGTTTCTCACAACCTGCAGTCGAATCGATGATCTGGTCGATCCGAGGAAGAGGGAAGTGGTCCTTAGGGCAGTGTTTATTTAGTGACGTGAAGTCCACGCACATCCGCAGGATGTCCGTGTCCTTCTTCGGGACCATCACCGTATTTGCCAGCCACTCGCTTTCCTTGATTTCCCGGATGAAGTCTGCTGCGAGTAATCTGTTGATCTCCTTGCCGATAGCTTCGGCTCGTGGCTCCGACAATCTTCGGATAGACTGCTTGACTGGCTTGGTGTCTGGGAAGACATTGAGTGCATGCTCGGCGAATTCCCTGGGAACTCCTGGCATGTCCGCAGGACACCAGGCGAATATTTCCCAGCGCTCACGGAGGAATTTGACGAGCGCGCTTTCCTATGCGGTGCTGAGGTCGTTGGCGATCAGCGCCGTCTTGGAGGCATCTGTCGGATGGACCTTCACTTTCTTGGTGTTGACGGTGGAGTCGAAGGACATGTCGGGTGCGTTCTGCCTTGTGACTGGGGGTAGCCCATTGTCCGTCTCCTCGCGGAGCCTTATGAGCTCGTCTTGCATGCCGAAAGACTGGGAGATTTTGTTGAAATCCCTGTCGCATTGGTCCGATCGGGTGAAGCTCCCGTGGATTGTGATGACGCCCCTTGGTCCTGGCATCTTGAGTAGTAGGTATCCGTAGTGTGGGACGGCCAGGAACCGTGCGAATGCTACACGTCCCAAGATGGCGTGGTATTGCGACGGCCAGTCCACTACATCGAATTCTAGGCGCTCCTGCCGAAAGTTGTCCGGCTTCCCGAAGATGACGTCGAGCCCTATTTTGCCCAGGGGGAAGATGCCCTTCCCTGGGACAATGTCGTGGAACGTTGTGTCTGATTGTTCCAGGCTGCATTGCGGGATCCGCGTAGCTGCTAGAGTGCTTGCGAACATTAGGTTGATGCCGCTGCCGTCGTCCATGAAGACGCGACTCATCTCGAAGCCTCCGATCTGCGCCTCCAGCACTAGGGCAACATGACCTGGGTGAGGGATCTGGCAAGGGTGGTCCACGCGAGTGAATGTGATGCAGGACTCCGATCCGCTGAGGTACTCAGGGATTGCAGGCGGAGTTGCCACGGCCAAGTTGATTTGTCGGGTGATTTTCTTCTGCACCCTATTTGTGGGGCGTCCCTTCTGTATCATATTGAGTGCTCCTTTTGATGGGGGGTATGGGACTCCGGCGTTGTTTTGCGCTGGTGCGACTGGTTGACTTTGGCCTCCAATAGGCGGCGGTGGAGGAGCTCCGTGTGCTATTTCACCTGGCGCAGGTGTGTTTCCGAACGCAGGGATTGGACCTTGTTGCCTCATCTGCATCATGCCTTCGCTGAGTTTTTGGAACTCGCGACAATCCTTGAGCATGTGGCTGGCTTTCTTTTTGCCATCCTGTTTGTCGATGTAGAAGTGGATGGTGCATGGACCCGAAAGTTTGTCGAATGATGAGGGTCCGTTGTCGCGGTCGCGGCGTTGCCACGACTGCGTTGGTCGTCCGTTGTCGCGGAAGCTTCCGCTGCGATATCCTCCGCTGTTGCGGCTGTTGTCATTACGGCGGTCGGCGTAGCCGGCTGCGACCATGTCGGGGCCATCGCGGTCCTCGTAGATGCGCGGTCTCCTCTTGCTGCGGCGTTCGCGTCTTCGGCCGTAGTCGTCCTCTTCATCTGATTGCGCTCGCTGGATGCAATCTTCGCCGTCTGCCCAACTGTTGGCGATTTCCATGAGGTGGTCGAGTGTCTTGGGCTTTACACGCCCAAGTTCCTCCTTGAAGTCTGGGCGTTTGACGCCGTCCCTGAAGGCGTCGATGGCCCGCTCTTCGGAGATGTGTGCTGCGGAGTTCTTGGTCGTGGACCAGCGTAGTATGTATGAGAGAATAGATTCACCCGTTCTTTGAGTGCAGGCTCGCAATTCTTCGATTGATGCGGGCCTCTTGCTGGTGCCTTTGAAATTTCGGATGAAGCTGTAAGAAAGCTCCTCCCAGCTTCGGATGGATCCTGATGATAGGCTGCTGAGCCAGACTCGCGCCGCGCCTGTCAGCTGCAGCTGAAGGCATTGCATGGCGGTTTCTTTGTTGCCTCCGTGAAGCTTGACGGATGACAGGTGGTCACTGAGCCATGACTTTGGATCTTGCGTGCCGTTGAACTTCGGAGTATCCGAAGGAAGCTTGAAGTTGCGTGGCATCTGCGTTCGCCGAACAGATCTGCTGAAGAATCGAGCTCCGCAGAGTTCTCCTTCGTCTTCATCCATCTCAGATTCAGACGAGCATGCGCGTTTGGCGCATGCTTTGTCGATCTTGCACTGTGTAAGCTTGTCTCTGGCGTCGTAGTCGCGTTTATGGCGGTGCGAGCTCTTTTTCCTTTGAGGGAGATCGTGCTCCTCTTCCTCTTCGGATGAGGGGGTGGGGCTCCGGTCGCGCCTGGCCGGAGCTTTCTTCTTCGGCTCCGCAGGAGCGTTTTCGTGGAGCGCAGCTCCGATTAGTCCTAGTCCGGTGAGTGTGGACTTATGCATGGCCCTTTTCGGGTCCCCCTCCGGAGGTGGGTGAGTTGCGAGATACGCAGTAGCTGCCATGATCGCTGCTTGTGGCGTCTTCGGGGTGATGTTGCCGTCAGTGTCCATATCCATGAATGATGTGTGGAGAGTTCGGGTCACGTCACGCCGCTCCTTGGGGTCCATGTTTTCCACCCGAGAACGGTGCTTGTTTCCCTGATTTCTGTTTGTGCTAGAGCCGGGTTCCATGGCGGAGAGCGCAGCTCGTCGCGCGCTAGACTCAGAGGCTGCTTGCTTGCGTTTGTCGAGCGTCTTCTGCATCTCGACTTGTTTCTTGTGCTCCTCGATGAGGAGGTAGTGGTATGCCCTCAGCAGATCTCGTGGGGAGTCCAGAGGTAGGACTATTTCGCCTGCGACGGCGCGGCGTGCTTCGACCCATCCTTCTTTACTAAGTTGGATGAGGTGGCCTCTGTTTTCCCCGTTTTCGCCGTTTCCGTCCTGCGGGTTGGGGTTGGGCGGCGGGTTAGGCGTTTCCTCGTCGGCTTGGATGACCGCGGCGCACAGATAGCGCCTGCAGATTGGTTGGCTGCTGCCGCAGCTTTCGGATCAGGAACCGTAGGTTCCTTCATCCGAAGGTGGATCGCACAGATCAGAGTTGCAACTGCTGCTGCTGTAGAACTCATCTGTTGATGGTGATGTGCGTAGCACGGGGTGTGGAGCCCACGAAGCGGGCCTGATTGACGGCACGGGCACCCGCTCAGGGAGGCGGAGGGTGCCAGTTTGTCCCACCTGAAAGCAGAAGCTCCCGAACAAAATCTCGAGTCCGTCGCCTACGGGTTTGAAATCCTTCATGGTGGCCGGCGAGTGGGCGGTGAAGTCGAAAGCGCCGAAGAGGAGGTGATTCTCCGTCGCCGCGGAGTTGTAGATCGATCGGGTCGGAACCGTCACGACCACACAATCAACAGCCCCAGTTCCCACAGACGGCGCCAATTGACGAGGTTTGATCTCGTCAATGCCCATTGTTATGGACTTGGGTTTTGGAGAAGATGGGGATGCTGGAGATCGTGGCACGGTTAACAGACAAGCAACCAGGGTACACGAGATTTACCCAGGTTCAGGCCCCCGGAGGGAAAACCCTACTCCTGCTTGTCTGCTCTTTGATTACGGCGAAACCGAAGGTTACAGGGTGCGCAGATTCGATCTGGCGTGGATGCGTGTGCGAAAGTATGAGGTGAGTTCTCCTAGGACGTACCCTCCTGGCATTTATATAGACTTAGGCAGGTCTCGGGCATAGTCCTAGTCGGTTACAAGTCCTAGGGCGTTGCCCTTTTGAGTTTCCTATCTATACTAGTCTTGTTCTCCAAGGATCCGAAGACATCATGGGCCTTGGTCACCCGAAAATATTCATGGGCCAGCGTATGTCTGTTGTGGGCCTTCCTTGGGCCGGGCCAAGTATGCTGAAGTCATGCACCCGTAGGGTATAACCATGTCAGTTAGTATTCTATCGACTCGTTGCTACAATCTAGTAGATAGATCTTGGCTTGATCATAGATTAGATCTTGATTGTGTGTTCATGCGGTAGAATTTTTTTGTTTTCCATGCTACGAACACCTACAGATGTCCCATTTGAGCCTTCAGAGAATTCATTTGACATAACTGTTCATTCCAACTATGTTGAGAAAGATGTAGTTGAAGAAACTGGTATATGAAGTCTAACTCGTCCCTTTTCAGTTTGTTACATATTTGTTGAACAATAAACACTAACCCATCCATTTTTTATAGTTGTAGGAGATTTTCCTAGCCCAATAAGTATACTATACAAGACCATATTCTCAGACATCAACTCCATCACTGAGTAGGAAATGGGTGCAATCTTATTTGGCATCTACAAATATATGTTTGTGGAGAATGAATCAGAAACATTTTTAGGTGCACAGGATGAATCACTGGAATGTTAACTTAAATGCACTGGTAAGTTTCCACAACTGTACTAACTTAAATGCACTGGTAAGTTTCCACAAGATGAATCACATAATTTACATGCAACTGTACTAACTTGTGAAAGTTTTCTTTTGCAGTACATGCCTACTGAGGCTATAGATGGGTACAGGTACCCACCTTTTGGCACTGCTCATATATCCAAGGAGGGACAACTATTAGCAGAAGATGAAGAAGATTTCATTAACTGCACTTACTCCATTGCTTGGGACATGGACATGTATGTTTTTTAGAATGGATGGACTGATTTCACCAATGCTGCTAACATTGGCAATGAAACACTTCTTCTGATGAAAGTAGAGCACATGAAAGAGTACATTGGTCTCAACTTTGTAGAGATCATCAACTAGGGATCATCAACATAGATACCATGAAGTTTCAGAAAAAGAAATTTAGTTTGTTGTCTGTGTGATGTTTTCTAGCTGCTGTATTGCACTATGTATCCAGTGTTTTTTTTCTAGCTTATGTATTAAACTGTGTATTGAAATATGTATCCAGTGTGCTAGTATTGAACTATGTATCAACTGTGTCTCTATATATTTGTGTTGGATTCCAATGTGGATGTATCAAGTTGTGTTTGTTTCTCATGATCCTGAATTTTTTTGTTCTGTGAAAACATATGTGCAACAACTCCATATGGCTGTTGTGTTAATTTTTCACAATAGCCAGGATAAATTGTTGCAACAACTCCTTTATTTTTTAAACAGTTTTCAAAATTAACATTTTAAAAAAATAAAATTTCTATTGTGTTGGTAATATTTTCAAAAATTGTGCTTCTAATATTTCAAACATTTTTCTTTATTATTCCATTGTGCTGGTAATATTTTCAAAAATTAACATTTTCTATTTATTAACATTTTCTATTTTCAAAAATTAACATTGTGTTGGATGGGCTACCAACATGAAAATGTTATTCATGGGGCAAGGCCCATCTTTGAACATGGGCCAAATATCAGGAAACGAAGAGGAAACTGAAAAGATGCAATACCGTTATAAAAAGGAGGAACCGAAGAGGCAACTTCTGTTGGGGTTCGTAGCATGGAAAACAAAAAATTTCTATCGCATACAAACAAACAAGCCAAGATCTATCTACTAGATTGTAGCAACGAGTTGATAGGGGAACTTACCCTCGAAGATTCCAAAGCGGTTAACGAGAGCAGATTCTCGTGGGTGATGTAGTCGTACTCTTTCCGATCTCAAGATCGCGTAGACGATCCTTCCGGCGCTGCGTTCCGGCAGCGCTCCCGCAGTCGGTCACACGTTCGGTACTCGACGAAGACCTTCCTCTCCCTTGTTCCAGCAGGCAGCGGAGGTTGTAGCACTCTCCTCGCGATTCCGGCAGCACAACGGCGTGGTACCGGAAGTAGAGGGGAGATCCCGCAGGGCTTCGCCTTAAGCCGGAGCGAGTATGGTGGATTATGAGAGAGGGCTATTAGTGGTCTAGAGATTAGACACACCAATTAGAAGGCTCTAAACCGCAGGCTAAAGCAATTAGAAGCTCTAAACCAGAACGGCTCTAAACCGGAGATTAGAGGTAGAAACTTGTGTGTCTCAAGGAGGAGCCCTGCCCCTACTTTTATAGGTGGAGGGGCTAGGCGCGCCAGGGAGGGAGGGAGTCCCTCCCCAACTCGGCCTAGGGCTGGGCGCCGGCCAAGGAGGAGAGGAACTCCTCCTCCAAGTTGGTTTCAACCTCCTCTTGCTTGTTTCCCACAGTTTCCTGTTTCCCACAGTTTCATGTTTTCCACAGTTTCCTGTTTTAGCCGTTTGACTTTCAAACTGGCAATTTGACTTTCATGTTTTTGGAACAGCAAGAACACTTAGTACATGATGCAATCATTCAATGACACACTCATGTACCCCCCCCCCCCGGAGTGCCGGACAATCCGGACCCTTCTAGAACATTCCCGATGAAAACACCGGAATCATTCCCGAACTCCGAAACGGGACTTTCCTTATATGAATCTTATTCTCCGGACCATTCCGGATCACCTCGTGATATCCCGGATCCCATCCGAGACTCCGAACAACATTCAGTCTCTTTCTCATAATACCATAACTACTCAAACAACGTCGAATCCTTAAGTGTGTCTCCCTACGGTTCGTGAATTATGCGGACATGATCGAGACACTTCTCCGAACAATAACCAATAGAGGAATCTGGAAATTCATATGGCTCCCACATATTTCTACGATTACTTTGCGATCGAATGAACCACTTACATACGATACCAATTTCCCTTTGTCTCACGATAGTTTACTTATCCGAGGTTATGATCGTCGGTATCTCTGCATACCTAGTTCAACCTCGTTACTGATAAGTACTCTTTTATCGTTCCCGTGATATGTGATCCCTTGTGAGCCAGTCACATGCTTGCAAGCTAATTGGATGACATTACACCGAGAGGGCCCAGAGTATATCTATCCGTCATATGGATGGACAAATCCCACTCTTGATCCATGTGTTTCAACCAATACTTTCTGAACACTCAATGCCACCTTTATAGCCACCCAGTTACGGTGTGGTGTTTGATGTCATCAAAGCATCCATCCGGTAAAGGTGATATGCATGATCTCATGGTCGAAGGAATTAGGTTACTATGTATCAGAAAGCATATAGCAATTGAACTATTGAAATGACTTGATCTTTATGCTATGCTTATCTATAGGAGTATGTCCATCACATCATTCTCCTAATGATATGATCCTGTTGTTAATAACATCTCTATGTTCATGATCAGGAAACCATGATCATATATTAACCAACAAGCTGGTTTAACAAGAGGCTTTACTAGGGACTCTTATTTTAGTTTACAAATCACAGAAGTATTAATCTTTCCGGTTAATACAATTATAGCATGGTATGTAAACATTTATCATAAGTGTGAAGATATGATAATAACCACTTTATTATTTCCTCTTGGGCATATCTCCAACAGTCTCCCACTTGCACTAGAGTCAATAATCTAGTTTCAAACCTTTGTGTATTCAACACCTATGGCTTTCTGGTGTTGTATGTACACGATTGCTAGTGGTCAACTGATCTCCGGATCTGACACTTCCAGGTCCGTGTGTAGTTGCATGTCTTTGCGTCTCTACGCATCACTCATTCTCTAATGAGATGGCTTTGTATAAATTTGGTCTTTCGGTGTGACCTTTAGCTCTTTGGGGTTAAAACATGTTGATAATATTGTCGCACAATATATCTTCATAGTATTATCCCACTGTGAACTACACCTAGTTTGATAACAAACTACTTGACACAAATGCCCTCTTTTAGCTGCTATTATAGCAGTCATATACTTAGCCTTTTGTTGTAGTATCTGTCACAATGTCTTAACTTTGGAACTCATCCAAATCCATTATGGAACTCACTTTACATTATATTGTGCCACCCTTAGTTTAGATTGAGATAAACTTAATTTGTACTTTGTGACCAAGCTAGTATCAATGTAGTACTTTTACAATGAACTAACCATCTATTTGTCACTTCTACAAATATTATACTCTTAGTTCTTTCAAAAGATCATAAGAATATCCTTACTAATGTCCAATGATCATCTTACGAATCATTCTGGTATATGCTCACAACATTTAGACCATAGGACATATCTGGATTTGTACATATCACAGTATGATTGACATAAATACTCTTTGTGATTTCATACATCAAGTATCAATCTATACTTGATTATTTGTTTCACTTTACCAAATGTCAATACACTTGAATATATCATCAACATTGAACTCATTCAATCCTTTCTGTGCGACAAGAACCTCTCTTGTAGTTTCTATATTGAACTCATTCAATATCTTGTCTATGTACTTCTGGCACAACCATATTAGCGTCTATTGATGCCAAATATTTGGGTTTTGCCTAAGTCTTTCATCGGGATGAAATTCTTAATATGTGTTAATAAAAGATACATCTTTTCTAATCAACAATATGTCCTCCACATAATGTATTAGAAATATGTCTTAGCGCTCCCACTTAATTTCTTGCAAATGCAAGCATCTCCATCGTCTCTGATGAACTTTTAAACTCCTTTAACAGTTTCATCACAGTGAAGATTCCAACTCCGCTATGCTGACTTCAACCATTGAAGTTTGCATATGTTTTTAGCATCCCTTGAATTTTAACAAAACCCTTTGGACTGTGTCATGCACACGTCCTAGGTAACCCTTCTATTAGAAGAACTTGTTTTGTTTATTCAACTACCATATAACAAATTATATGTAGTGGCTGCTACATTAATCCGTCTAGACTAAATATCACTATGAAAGATCAAATCTTGTCATATACAACTTTTGAACATTGTTGTGAACTCTTTCCCAACATGTCTATAATTTCATAGATGTAAAACATCCATGTCTATTTCTTTATAGATCCAGACACAACTGTAAGGTCTTACACCTTTCTCGAGGGTCCTTCAAGTTCAAAACTTGATTTCTCGTGTATGGAACTATCACGGATTTTATGGCTTCAAGCTATTTGACGGAGTCAGGGCCCATCATCGCTTCTTTGTATGTAGTCGGTTCATTATTCTCAAATAATGATTCAACCCTCAAATCTTGGTATTTGATTGTTTACCCGATCTACTTGTTTCAATAGGAACTTAGATCTCCGTGACCACAACCTTTTGAGGCACGTGAGCCATGAGCATTGTTGCTGCCTCCGGAACACTTTTCGGCGCTGCGCAACTTTGCACATACAGCTAAGGTTCTTTTAACCTTATCACAGTTCTATTGTCCTCCCACTTAACTTTTCATGAAAAATTCCTTCCAAAAGAAACTTGACGTTCTAAGCAACAAACACTTTTGTCTCCGGTGTTTATGGAGGAATACTTAATAGTCATACAAAGACAGGTTCATCCGACTATGGTTGCACACATCTTTCTTATGCATAGCATACCAATGTTTTTAAGAAAGGACTACTTGGGTTTTATCCCAAACCATAACTTTATATGGTGTCATTTCAACGGATTATGATGGAGCTCTTTTCAGTGGAAAAATGGTAATTTCTAAAGCTTTTAATCTTTAAAATATAATGGCAGTTTTATGAATTACACCTTCGATCTTACCATGTCAAACAAGGTTTAATTACATATCTCGAACGCTCCATACTCTTATGGTGTTTTCGGAAAAATGCAAATCCACGGAACGATTCCTTAAATCTTAGGTATTATGCTAAACTCTGTAACTCAAATATCTTCTTTTATGATCTTTATCATAAACTGTTTATATTCTTGTTATAATGATTTTGCACTTCATCTTGAAAGTCTTTGAACTTTTCAAATGTTTCATACTTCATCCTTATTAAGTAAATATTCATATATTCACTCAAATTTTCGGAGAAAGCATATGAAGTTGAAATCCATCGCTCTTGACTACACATAATGGACTTCGTACAACAATATGTACAAATTCCAATAAGCTAGTCTTTCGTTCCCTTTTGGCCTATGAACGAAGTTTTAATTATCTCTAGGAAAGTTTCACAAGCGTCATTTGATCAAAATCAAATAGACTCCAAAATTCCATCCATATGGATTTTCTTCATGTTTTCTTTCCAATATAATTTAAACGGCGATGTCACTTCCTAAGTGATCTTTCAATCAATTTGTCTTTCGACATTTTTAGCACTAGTTTTATGGATGTGATGTCTCCAACGAGATTTGCGAATCATTCATCTTTTATGGATTACGGCAATTATTTGAACAACCCTTTTGTTCTCATAATACCTGATAAAACAAATCTTTGAAGGCAAGCTTTGATGTTCAACGAGCAACACAATAACCCTTTATTTTGTTCTCGATGAACATCATCACATATTCTTTTGCTAGTTACTTAGGCCATTGTAGTTCATGAATTGTGTTGTTTCGTATGACGATTCACACCAACAAATTCAGTATCAAATACTTAAGAACCACATTGTTTAACAAGCAAAGAATATAGCCATAACATGTATATCATCTATATACTTAAACTGAACAATTCTAGTCTTTTCTTTTCTGCCATATATTTATGAGATTCTCTTTCAGTATTTTCTTTTCTGTTTGAAAGAATCTATCAACATCAATAGTGGAGTCATACATATGACACATAATCCAAAGCGTGTATAATTAAATACCAATGTCTTTGGACTTGCACTTTGAAGTAGATCACTATCATCAAATGTTTGGTGTTCTTCCAAATTCCTTTCTTTAGTAATCTCTTGGTGTAGTAAATATTTTACCTACATCAAATATTCACCCTTATCATGGAATTATCCATGATCAAGCTACTTTTAGCTTATAAAGATGAATCGCAAGTATAATGTTGCTCTCCAAAACCTTTTGGAGGATTAGGACAACTAGTGTCTCCAACCTTTTGCAAATTCTCATCAAATATGAGAACATGACTTTTGCCATATTATACTCTATCATGTTGCAACCAAAACTTTGTTTCAGATATCACAATATCTTCCACACATCATGGTTTCTGAAACAACTCTTTCAGATCCTAGATAACCTTGATATTAAGAGAATCCTTTGAATATCAAGAATCATGGAGACAAACATGATACTTATATACTAACACTTGGAATTGTTACTCTTGATTTAATACTAATTATTAAACTTCATGAAGTAACCGGAACTTACTGAAAGTTTGCAATAGAACTTTTAATCTTTATATTAACACTTCAAAACAATACGATACCAGTTCGTAAAGTAAATAACCAGAATTCTATAGTTCTATCATCTCAATTATAACTAAGCGCAAGGTGGTAAACGGATGCCAATGACTACAACAACTATGCAAATTCACTTTGATTTAGTTTATGATAAATTGAGTTCTAATTAATAATTAAATTAATCTAGGTGAACTCCCACTCAAAACAATATCCCTCACATTGTTTTAGTGATCACACGAACCAAATCAACCACATCAAAACCGATCATCACGAGAGTTGATGTAGCTTCAATGGCGAACAATCAACATGTTCATCATATCTACTATATGACTCATGCTCTACCTTTCGGTAATCCGTGTTCCTGAGGCCATGTCTGTACATGCTAGGCTCGTCAAGATCAAACCTTAGCTACCGCATAAGCAAATCTGGCTTGCTTACGTTGTATACACTTGCGGAATCTAACACACCCGATCATCACGTGGTGCTTCGAAACAACAAGCATCAGCAACGGTGCATACTAAGGGTGAACACTTTCGAACTTGAAATTCATGTGCATGAGGGATCATCTTATAATGCTACCGTCGTCTACTAAGCAATACAAGATGCATAAAGGATTAACATCACATGCAATTCATAATATGTGATATGATATGGCCTTTCTTCTTTGTGCTTCTGATCTCCATCTTCAAGCACGAACATGATCTCCATCATCACCGGCATTGCATCAAGGTCAATGACGCTTCTCCATGGTTGTCGTCCACCAGCTTCAACTATTACAACTACTTTGAATAGACACGCGGGTCTTAACATAAATTAAAGACAACCATATGGCTTCTGCCGGTTGCCAACTTACAATAAGGAACATTGCATACATCAAATATAATCACAATGATGGCCATATCACATCACTGCACACCCCTGCAAAACAAAGTTAGACGCCTCTACTTTCTTTGCATATTTTACGTGGTTTGGGGCTTTCAATAAGTGTCGTTCTAACTTACGAACAAGAACCACAACATTGATACTATCATTGTTGATCACCCGTTGTAAATTGGATCTTAACTATGCTAGGAGAAACAGGCACCCGCAAAGCCACTTATGCAATACAAGTTGCATGTCAAGCGTGGAGCAAGTCTCATGAACGATGTCATGTAAGGTTAGCCCGGGCCGCTTCATCCCAACATACCGCAAGATACAAAGTACACAAGAAGCAATCGACAATAAAAGCATCAACGCCCACAATGACCATTGTGTTCTACTCGTGCAACAGATCTACATATAGACACGGCTCTGATACCACTGTTGGGGTTCGTAGCATGGAAAACAAAAAAATTCTATCGCATACAAACAAACAAGCCAAGATCTATCTACTAGATTGTAGCAACGAGTTGATAGGGGAACTTACCCTCGAAGATTCCAAAGCGGTTAACGAGAGCAGATTCTCGTGGGTGATGTAGTCGTACTCTTTTCGATCTGAAGATCGCGTAGACGATCCTTCCGGCGCTGCGTTCCGGCAGCGCTCCCGCAGTCGGTCACACGTTCGGTACTCGACGAAGACCTTCCTCTCCCTTGTTCCAGCAGGCAGCGGAGGTTGTAGCACTCTCCTCGCGATTCCGGCAGCACAACGACGTGGTACCGGAAGTAGAGGGGAGATCCCGCAGGGCTTCGCCTTAAGCGGGAGCGAGTATGGTGGATTATGAGAGAGGGCTATTAGTGGTCTAGAGATTAGACACACCAATTAGAAGGCTCTAAACCGCAGGCTAAAGCAATTAGAAGCTCTAAACCAGAACGGCTCTAAACCGGAGATTAGAGGTAGAAACTTGTGTGTCTCAAGGAGGAGCCCTGCCCCTCCTTTTATAGGTGGAGGGGCTAGGCGCGCCAGGGAGGGAGGGAGTCCCTCCCCAACTCGGCCTAGGGCTGGGCGCCGGCCAAGGAGGAGAGGAACTCCTCCTCCAAGTTGGTTTCAACCTCCTCTTGCTTGTTTCCCACAGTTTCCTGTTTCCCACAGTTTCATGTTTTCCACAGTTTCCTGTTTTAGCCGTTTGACTTTCAAACTGGCAATTTGACTTTCATGTTTTTGGAACAGCAAGAACACTTAGTACATGATGCAATCATTCAATGACACACTCATGTACCCCCCCCCCCCCGGAGTGCCGGACAATCCGGACCCTTCTAGAACATTCCCGATGAAAACACCGGAATCATTCCCGAACTCCGAAACGGGACTTTCCTTATATGAATCTTATTCTCCGGACCATTCCGGATCACCTCGTGATATCCCGGATCCCATCCGAGACTCCGAACAACATTCAGTCTCTTTCTCATAATACCATAACTACTCAAACAACGTCGAATCCTTAAGTGTGTCTCCCTACGGTTCGTGAATTATGCGGACATGATCGAGACACTTCTCCGAACAATAACCAATAGAGGAATCTGGAAATTCATATGGCTCCCACATATTTCTACGATTACTTTGCGATCGAATGAACCACTTACATACGATACCAATTTCCCTTTGTCTCACGATAGTTTACTTATCCGAGGTTATGATCGTCGGTATCTCTGCATACCTAGTTCAACCTCGTTACTGATAAGTACTCTTTTCTCGTTCCCGTGATATGTGATCCCTTGTGAGCCAGTCACATGCTTGCAAGCTAATTGGATGACATTACACCGAGAGGGCCCAGAGTATATCTATCCGTCATATGGATGGACAAATCCCACTCTTGATCCATGTGTTTCAACCAATACTTTCTGAACACTCAATGCCACCTTTATAGCCACCCAGTTACGGTGTGGTGTTTGATGTCATCAAAGCATCCATCCGGTAAAGGTGATATGCATGATCTCATGGTCGAAGGAATTAGGTTACTATGTATCAGAAAGCATATAGCAATTGAACTATTGAAATGACTTGATCTTTATGCTATGCTTATCTATAGGAGTATGTCCATCACATCATTCTCCTAATGATATGATCCTGTTGTTAATAACATCTCTATGTTCATGATCAGGAAACCATGATCATATATTAACCAACAAGCTAGTTTAACAAGAGGCTTTACTAGGGACTCTTATTTTAGTTTACAAATCACACAAGTATTAATCTTTCCGGTTAATACAATTATAGCATGGTATGTAAACATTTATCATAAGTGTGAAGATATGATAATAACCACTTTATTATTGCCTCTTGGGCATATCTCCAACAACTTCCCATCTCTCTCTCCCAGTCGGCAGTTCGTACGGTGAGTTCCAGATTCAACTTCCTTTCTCTTCTACATCATTTCTTTAGAGTTCTATCTCTAATCTTTCTTTCTCTCTTTGTCTCATCACTTGCAGATACAGAAATCGTAGCATTTCAGCCAAGGTTCGACCACAAATCATTGGTGAGTTTATAATCGTCTGGATTTCATTTATTTATTGATTCTTGATTGATTGATTCTTCCAACAATATTCCCTCATGTCCATTTGTTCAGTTCTGTTGATTAGTTCTTCCGAAAATCTTATCCCCTCTAGATTTATTCCCTCATGTCCATTTGTTCAGTTCTGTTGATTAGTTCTTCCGAAAATCTTATCCCCTCTAGATTTATTCCCTCATGTCCATTTTTTCCATTTCCGTCCTAATTAATCCCTCTTCCTACAAATTTTGTAGTGAGCACAAGGCACCACTCTTCCTACAACTCTTCTTTGGTGAGTGGTTTTGATAGATCTAAAAAACCTTATTTTCTGATTAGATTAGGGTTTTTTATGATTAGATTAGGGGTCTTCTACTAGATTAGGATTTTCTATTTCATGTCGATTAGACATGCTCTGTTGTTGGTACTGTCAGAAAAGAACATATCTGCAATCTGCTCAAGGAATCCTATTCAATCTGCTAGTAGAATATATGTTAAATTACTTGATCTATGTGACACAACATATATGCCATTTGCTATCTGTTTTTGCAATTGTTACTACATACTTAATTTTTTTATTGAATCATTGATCCATGCTTCTTTTTAGCAGTTCACTATTGCAATGGACTGTAGTGTGTGCGGGCAGCCTGCTCACAATTGTGGAAGGACATAGAGAAGGGCAACTAGGTTCCAGGTTATCATTACTGATGATTTTTCCATCGATGGTGTGGTAAGTTCTCCGTCCAACAGTCTTTTGTTCGTATTATTGCATCACACAGCAATAATTCAACATATATTCTACAACCATAACAAGGGTTTGTTAACTTCAATAAGTTGTTTACCTACAAGTTGTTCCATGCTCATTTAGGGAAAGACTAATTGAGTTCACTCCAAAGAACTGGATGGTTGCTAACAACAATGCAGTCAATTTTTTTGATTTGTACTTGCAGAAGCATGAGCAAAGGACAATTATTTGTGGTCCATACTAGAAGTCACTAATGAGGGTCTATGATATTGGACTCGGTGATGTTGTTGAATTTGAATTTGAATTTGATGAAGATCCAATTGAGGATTTGGACAATTTATTTCATGTAACTGTTTACTCAAATGGTGTTGAAAAATATATACATGAAGCAACCTGTAAGTCCTTGATAACCAATTTCTCAGTTATATGATTAATTTATGTCCCAGTTTTACATGTACTACTACTAATTTATGTATTTTCTATCTTTCCTTAGAGATTGGAGATGTCCCTTCTGGGTTAAGAAGCATTATGTATAGGACCATCTTCTCAGACATTAACTCAGTCACTAAACATGACATGACCACCATCTTATTTCCCATGTACAAAGATGTTCATGTGACACAACATGAGTTATTTGAAAGAGAATATGAAAAGAATTTCTGGGTACACAAGATAAATGAAGAAAACTATGAATGGAATGCACTGGTAAGTTTGTACTCTCATATTACTTTTCTGCATTACTACTGTAATTGTTACTCTCATGTTGTAATAGTTACTCTCATATTACAGTTCATGCCTATTGAGGATGTAAAAGTCTACAAGTACCCTGTACAGGGCATGGCACATCTATATAGGGAGGGGCAAGAACTAGATGGAGAAGAACATGACTTCATTGAATGTGCCTACTCCATCAGGAAGGAACATGGAGAAGTCAGCTTCACCACATGGTGAAATGACTTCACAGATGCTACTGATGTTGGATGGGCTTCAATGCTTGTGATCAAGATAGAACATAAGCATGATTACATTTGGCTAAACTTTGTTGAGATTGTTCTGTAATTATATTATCAATGTGTTTATCTAGTTGTCTAATTCATGTAGTACCGTGTACTGAACTAGTAAGGATGATGAAAGCATCAGTTTGGTGAACTAATTATGTAATGTTTACTGTGTCACTTGTAATGTAGTACTTATGATGGTATCATTATTATATGTATGTTTCCTGAAATTCTATGTCGTGTTCACAATTATGTCTAGAAGGCCTTTATTGTTCTGAATTTTAAGTATTCAGAACATGGGCACCTAGACTACATTTGTTCTCATTTTCTGAATTTTGTAGACCTCAATCTACATTTGTTCTCATTTCTGAATTTTGTAGACCTCAATATATGAAATAATTAATCCATTAATATTAAATTTCAGGTAATAAAATTCCCATCAAAATTCCCTTCAAATTTTAGAAATATTGTACAACATGAAATTCCGAACTAACAAATTCTATTTATTTTGTACATCATGATGCAGGTGATCATGGGACGAAAGGGTGGGATAATGCGATGACCCAACATACCACTGCATGATGTAGTACACTATAGTCATGGACATAACACCAATGAAACACTGTTCACTAGTATTACATCCCTCAGAGTGGTACAACAGAAACACAGCATGTCCAAGACATGACTATAGGTTACAACTCAACTATTTACACAAGATTCAGAGAACATTCTAGGTTAAAGAGAGAGAAAGAAACTTCTTATAAAGAAGAATCATAAATAAGCAACTCAGAATTATCATACTATTAAGACTAGTATTTATACTAATGGTCTGGCATTGCTTCTATTGCAATACACTACAGAAATAGGTTCTATGGCTAGAGAATATTTTCCTATCTAATCACTAACTTTGTCTTCACTTGATTTGATGTATATGTTGACTTCCTTGGCTTCACTGAAGAGCTCGAGATTTTGATGATGATTACAGGAGCATAACTTGATGTAGACGTCGTCTTAATGGCTTCAGAATCTAGCAAGGGTTAAGAAGATACTTTGAGTACGAGCGTACTCAGCAAGTTCACTAGAAAAGGAGTGTTTGATGCACTATCTCTACAGCCACAGGCCGTAGGTCGTAGGCAATGCAAGTTTTCATAAACATTTCTTCAAAAGTTGCTTTTATTCTGAAAATCTATGTCCGTCAGCCTTCACGGGTTTACTAGAACTTTCATGGAGTTCCTTTCCCGCCGCGTTCGCAGCTCCTTCCTGGAACAGGGAGTAACAAGTTACAGTTCTTACACTCTGCAGAGGTGCGTTACTTTACCCATGAGAGATCTTAGCTTTGTTGCACATCCGAGCGGCCAACCCGTTCATACTTCCTTGGTATGAGGCCCAGACTAAGATCCAAGCCAATCACTATCCTCTTCGTGACCTCATATGTCTGCGCGATCCTTCGGGGCTGGCTCACCTACGTTAAGCCCCCTTTCGGGCAGGCTAAAACCCTGATGAGTTCCCGAAGACTCTATGACTTGGTGTTGCCCTGGCAAGTGCCATATTAAATGGTCCATCCACTAAACACCATCCATAGATAATCTAGACACCAAAAGTATTGGGCGTAAGGGTGCCCACCCATATGTTGGATCCGCACAAGGAATCACAACGTCACGTTAAGGCCGTCTTGCCTCCATACAAGAGGAAAAGAATACAACTGACTTCTCCGTCCCATTCCAATTCTCGTGGTTAACGCGTAATATACGGCGCAAGAATCACTGGCGACATTGGTTGTTAATTCCTAGATAATATGTTCCTTTACCACCGAAACTTTCATAGTAGGTTATTACCTCATGGTAAGTAACCTATAATCATTTATTATGAAAATAGTGTTTTCCGATGTTTTTCAAATGCAAGTGATGACAACACTAGATTTGCAAAATACTTTACAGAAAATAATCAAAGGGCATGAGCAAGTGTGAACTTGCGTTTTGTGATTGCAAGATTATGCACTCACGGTTTTCGAGACAATATAAAAGATCCAATATCTGAAATCAGCATCATTGGTCAGGTAAGGACTAATGTTTAAAGAAGCAAGATGCTTTTATGCATAAGTAATGTAATGCACTCTATAAACGCGAATCCCGGGAATAACATTGTTCTAGGGTTTGTAAACTAGAAATAGTTTCTTTAGAATGTGTTGTCCTTTTAGATAAGTTTCACACTTGTGCTTCTTATTAGGGCTTGTGAGTGTGTGTGAACAATACATACTTATACAACAATAAAATATACACATATGGAATGCTATTCAAGATTGTTACACTTTAATTGTTTATCTTCAAACTTTACTTTACAAGTAAGGTCACTTATAAAGAACTTAAGTGTTATCGATCCTAAGTATACAAGTAAAGTATAAAGTAATGTGATTATGATTAATTGTCATCAGATGATTATGTTGAGAAATATTATTATAATGTTTGTTGATTGAAGTGGCAAAACGAATAACTTTTGAAGAAAAGATTCCTTTTCTAAGGTCTAAACAACTTTTGTGGTTTAGTCAGCGGTGGTCGATGTTGTTTGTGCTTATTTAAATATCATTGGTTGTTAATTCCTAGATAATATGTTCCTTTACCACCGAAACTTTCATAGTAGGTTATTACCTCATGGTAAGTAACCTATAATCATTTATTATGAAAATAGTGTTTTCCGATGTTTTTCAAATGCAAGTGATGACAACACTAGATTTGCAAAATACTTTACAGAAAATAATCAAAGGGCATGAGCAAGTGTGAACTTGCGTTTTGTGATTGCAAGATTATGCACTCACGGTTTTCGAGACAATATAAAAGATCCAATATCTGAAATCAGCATCATTGGTCAGGTAAGGACTAATGTTTAAAGAAGCAAGATGCTTTTATGCATAAGTAATGTAATGCACTCTATAAACGCGAATCCCGGGAATAACATTGTTCTAGGGTTTGTAAACTAGAAATAGTTTCTTTAGAATGTGTTGTCCTTTTAGATAAGTTTCACACTTGTGCTTCTTATTAGGGCTTGTGAGTGTGTGTGAACAATACATACTTATACAACAATAAAATATACACATATGGAATGCTATTCAAGATTGTTACACTTTAATTGTTTATCTTCAAACTTTACTTTACAAGTAAGGTCACTTATAAAGAACTTAAGTGTTATCGATCCTAAGTATACAAGTAAAGTATAAAGTAATGTGATTATGATTAATTGTCATCAGATGATTATGTTGAGAAATATTATTATAATGTTTGTTGATTGAAGTGGCAAAACGAATAACTTTTGAAGAAAAGATTCCTTTTCTAAGGTCTAAACAACTTTTGTGGTTTAGTCAGCGGTGGTCGATGTTGTTTGTGCTTATTTAAATATTTTGTACTTGAGATGTTTTATGACTTAACTATAAGAGACCAAACTTAACTATAAAGGCATAGATGGATTTAAGGTGTAATGCTTATGGTATTGTACTTTGTTCACTTTATAATGTTTCCCTAAGGATACTTTATGAATGTTAACACTTCTATTTAGATAGTGGTTTCCTAACCATATAAATGTATAAAAGGATTTATCTCCTTACAAGGGTATGTTTATGGCTTGTGAATAAGTAACAATATTATTTATCACTAATGAATAATCTTTGGATTTAGTCCATTATAAAGTTGGGAGTGAAACCATGGTAAAAGATTTTATTTGGTTAGAAAATATCACTCTTGAAGATTTTATAATTGTTAATGGTTCTTTTAGAATATAAACTACACATATGGTTGAAGGATAATTCAATAAGATTGTATTTAAAATGTGTTGGACCAATTTAACTTTATATTGTAAATATTTAAGACTAGTATTACTTATTAGATCTAAATTGGTAATTTTAAGAATATTAACAATTTTATTTACCTTTATATGAATTATCAATTAAGGAAATAAGTTTAAATTCAAGTTATTAAGTTTTTTAATTTTTTATTTACCTTAAGAGTGGAATATCATATTTTTAACATGTAGAATGATTATTTTGGTATATTATATTTATTTTTGTGATTTATAAATAATAAGATATGATTTTTATAAGATTTACTACTTTAAAAATACTTAATAAACAATAAATATTTAATTAAGCGAAGTAAGAATGTATGATTATAGTTTTAAATTATTGTTTTTATTTTTCTAGGATTTTTGGTACTTTATTTATAATTTTAATATTTATCAATATTTAAAATATGAATTATCTAAGTTTTATTACTTATAAAACCTTTATTAAATAATACTTATTTTAATAGTTAACATAATATTGTTTGATAATAGTTTTAAGTTATAGATTTTATTTTTCTACAAATTTTCATATATTATACACATTTTTATGAATTACAAAACAAAAGATATTAAATTTACAAGTTTTACATCAATTTCTGTAATTATTAAAACTTTTATTGCATCATGCTGACATCACTACGACGCCAGCACAGGTACAAAAACATTTCTCACCGAGGCAGGGTCTACCCACTACAACTGACGATGGGCCCAGGACACGTCAGTAAGACACCTAAGCAGGGAGAGGGACCCACCTAGGTTGACCAAGCTTAGTCACACGATGGAGGTCAACAGACGTCGGCGACCCTATGGTGACGGCGCTACGTCGCATTTGGCGATGCAATCTAGCACGAATCGGAAACTCCTAGTCCTAGGCTACCTAAAAACGGCGGCGCGGCGTCCTGGGGAGACCGGAAACCTCACGGGCGACGACGACAGCAGAACCGGCACGGCAACGCTCGGGGACAGGATGGTATAGAGTACGAGGAGGGCCGGGAGAGGGTTCTTTCGAACCAGGATCTTACCCTTGTTGCGATAGGAAGCTCGGCGAGGCCGGAGGAAAGCTCTAGCATTAGTAATGGTGACGGCGGTGGTCGTCGGGCTCCAGGGAGATGGAGTCAGTGGCGTCGATTCCCGGCGCCCTTCTTCAATTATTTGGACCAAGAGGTTCAAGGGAACTAGGCGAGGCTGTGTTTTTGATCAATGGAGCATGGGGAAGCTCACAGCGGCGGCAATCGACGGTGACCCAGAGTTAGGGTTTTAGTGAGAGGGGAAGAAATCGGGAGGACAGAGAGAGATCACGCGTGGAATGACCAGGATTGAGGATGAGGGCATCGTCGTGTCGTCCTTATCCTCGCGGAAGCCTTGGTGGCGGCGACATGACGATGGAGCAGCATCGGGCGGTCGCCGGCCCCTCCAGCGAGGTGCTTGACGAGAGGAGGAAGACGACGGATTGGGTGACAAAACGGTATCTGGGCTGGGCTTCTATTGGGTCGTGGTGAAGTGAGCGGGTTGTTTTCTCTGCTGCTCGTGAGTGTTAGACATGTGGAGGAGAAGCGGGTTGTGGGCCAGAATTGACTGATACTCCTTTTCCTTATCTTTTCTGTTTTCTGTTTTTAATAATTTGTTTTGAATTCAAATTTCTTCAAGGTTTTAAATACCATAATTGTTGTATAATATTTTAAATATTCCAAAGATAACTATACTGATTGATTACTCTAATCATGTTGATATTTTTCAATGCTCACAATTATATAATTTTTTTATTGAATGGAATAAATAAGAATAAGGGTTTTAGGGTTTTGTTTCTAGATTTGTATTTTAATATTTTATTTGTACTTTTCTTTAAGGAATTTATTTGTTGAATACTTGCAGCAACAATAAAGTTATTATAAATCAATTTGTGAACTTTTATTATATAGAGTTTTATTTCTTTATTCTGTTGATATAGATCCTTCTAATATTTGGGTAAGGGACTTTGTTATCAATTTTCTTTCCATAATAATCCATGAATTTATTAAATGATCTTACCTTATTTATTTATAAAATTTTGTTCTAGTTAATTTATAATTTGAAAGGAAATGTATAAATATGGTGATCCTTTTCTTATTATATGATACAGAAAGTTCTAGGGAATTAATAGGGTTAATATCATTTTCATGAATCTAGTAAACACCAAGGTTTATATTTTGTTATAACTAGCATAAGAGTTAGGGTGTGAATTGTAATTGCTTACCCTAGGGTTTAGGGTTCTTAATATACTTATATTCTTCTGTTGATGTGAATAAAGATTAATGTCTAAGACAGATTGTTTTTATGTTTGTTATCTTGAATGATATCACCTTTTGAATTCAAATAGTGGAATTGTTTTCTAGGCTAACTTATGAGACATAATTGATAAAGATAGTTCTTAAGCACCTAGGATAATGATGGTTGAGAATGTTCAAGATGTGCTTAAGTGATTTGCTATAGGAAAATACTCCTATAAAGCATTGTGGAAATAAGATAATAGATGAATTGGATATTATGTTTAGTTAAAAATTTAGGGTTTAATGTTTACCAAGAATTCCTATCTTCCATAATTCACAATCCTGGACTGCTAATTAAGGACTTCCTTTCCTAGATATATTACTTCTTTATATCCATCATCATGTGCTAACATGATGAGCTTTACTTTACAGAAATATTCTTATCCACCTATTATTCTTGTAACTCTATTTATAAACACAATGAGCTAGGCACTAAAGCTTTTTATAATTTTCTCATATCCATACTTGCCTATATCAACTACTTTACTACTGATAACTTCCAGCCCAACAAGTAGTTCCTTCTACTCCATTCATACACTTCCTTAATCACCCACCACTAATATTTCTCCAGTAGATGTCTATATAAATCTACTTCACCTCTAGTGTTTAGTATTTCCCAAGAGGAGAATACTAACTCAGTAATTTAATGTTACTCTAGCATCATCTTGATCATACTATCTTGTCTCTACTTAACTCAAGTATCTCATACTCCAACCTCACATTATATTAATGTGACTTGTCATGGCTAACCTAGGATAATATGTCTAGACTGGGGTTTAATCATGTTCTGCCCACCAATGTCACTTATACATGATATAAGCATTCAATCTTGGTGAGTAAGGCATGATCATTATAATCCTTTGATCCTTTATGGTTTAGATTTCTAGTTGGCTAATCAAGGCTTCCATCCATACTTCTGTTTAGCTCTATTGGATTAAGGAATATAATTCATTGACTATACCTACTTGATCCAATAGGACTACTCCTGGTAACTATCTTCAGTATTCATCCTGGGAATCCTCTTTGTTACCACATATATCTTTATTTCAAGTAACCCTTCTATCTATTCAGGAGTGAGTTAACTCCATTAATTATCCTATAGATGATATCTAAGGCTAGCATTACTATTTGCCTCTTCTTACTTCCTTCTCTAAAGGATTTAAAGTGAATGTTATGATAAGAACATGAGTTAATATATCAATAGTTAATAAGCTAAGAATTGGTGAATCAATAGTTGATTACTCAATATTGATGAACAACAGATATTGAGATAGGATTCCACAAGGATTGATATGGAAACAAGGATATGTGGTGAATGGTCTTGAATTGCTTTCCTTCCTACTTAATCTCACTAAAGAAGTAGGGTTAGGTATTACCATGATGTCCATGGTATAAATAGTTGAGATTTAAGATTTAGTTGTTACATTCCTATTACTTAAGTTATATTATAACTTGGTATTCATGAGTTGTGTAATGAATACTGGGATATGATTACTTAAGGATCAAATGTAATCCATTAAGTAATGAATTAGGGTTTAACATTTATTACATTTGATCTACCCTTCGATCAAATCCCCCTTACCCAAAATAAGGTTTTAGCAAAGGTCATATTGAAACTTATCGCAGTCAACTTGATGATCCACTTCAATTCCATCAAGTTGAGAGAAGCTTCAATCACTTTGACAAGTTTTTTATTTAAAAGCGTGAAAATTATTCGGATTTTCTATGCATGAATGCAATGCACACACCTGGGTCCAGCTTATTTCTAAGCTCTAATGATGGGATGTTACAGATAGCCCAACGGGATTACACGTCCTAGGAAGTGGGGGAAGTGTAACATCCCAAAAATACTAAACTTGGATCATCAAACTCTAATCATCAATTTTAGGGTTAACCAAAAACGTTGCTAAATAAAAATATGAAAGCATGCATGTGGGTATGCATTTCATTTTGAATTCTTTTGAACCAACTTGTTTGTGTATTCCTTTGCTTATAAATGGATGCTTAGGTGAAATAAACATCATCTAAAAAATTCCCAAACTTTTCTCAAAGACAAGTAAATCAAAACAAATAAAATAAGGGAATGGTCATTTTGACCAATTTAACTCCCATGCCTACTTTGGCTGTCTCAAACTTTCAGAACTTAACAGAAACTTTTCTGGATCTTTGCACCCCTTGATTGTACTCATAACAAAGTATCAAGGCCCACTTTGTGATCATCCAGAAACATTCAAATGCATAGTTTAAAGGACAGTTCAAAATTGAATCTTTATCATATGAGAAGATCCCACTTTTTCCAAAACCACTCAAACAAGCTCAATTTTCAAAACCCAAGCATCTGCAGACTCACCAGCATCAACCTAGCACACCCACCAAAAATCTTTTCAAAATTCAAAACTTGATGCAGCCATTTCATCAAACACATTGTAGGCACAAATCATCAAAATCTTAAACACTATTGTGAGCAGTGATTGAAGCCTAACTTGTTCCCTCTCTAGCTCACAACCATCTCAGTAGATCACGTAGCAAGTTAAACCAAGCACTAGACTCACTCTAAGCTGGGAAATGACATCAATGGTGAACAGCCGAAGCTCACCATGCCACCCCAGTGGAGACAACAAGCTAGGAGGAGATTTAGCCATGCCAACCTTGTCTAGGAGGCAGCCCACCGTCCACCGCCACTCCCTGTCCCAGCCGCGAGCGTTGCCAAACCCTGGACCACACGCACGGACCGCGCCTAGCTCGCCAGCAACCATACCGAGCATGCGCCAGAGCGCCACACTCGACCGACACCTACAGACCGCGCGCCGCCCTTGCCGCGTGCATACATGATCGCCACCGACCCAGGAGACCACCAGACATCACCGTTCGCTGCCCCATGACGCACAACCACCGCTCACCGTCGAAGACGCCGCCTCTGCCGTGCAGAGCATCGCGCGTTCCAGACCAAACCGCACCGCCCCTACGCGCGCATTAAAGCCGTAGAGAATCGCCAGGAGACCACCAAGCAATCGCCACCGCCGGCCATGCCTCTAGCCGCCCGTAGCCATGTCGCCACCTTCGCCTGCCCATCCCGTTCGGTCTCATCGTCGCGACTATAAATAGAGGCCACCCCCAGCCGAATTGAGCACACCATCTCACTCCCCTCTCCTCACTGATCGTGCCACCCCGTTCCTGGAGCAAGGCGAGCAGCACTTCGCCGGAATTTCACCGGAGTCTGCCGCTGCTGGAGAAGAAGGGGCCAGCGATTGGAGCCGCCCCAGGAGAAGCTATCGGTACCAGGAGGTTCGTCGTCGTCAACTTCGTCGTTCGCCCGCCTCGCTGACCCTCGCCTGAACCCCGGTAAGCCCCCAACGACCCCCACTGGCCGCGCTAGGTTTCTGTCTCGCCGGCGTTGCCCAACGTCGACGATGACCCTCAGCCGTTGGATTAGAACCAGATCGAACGCACCACATCGCCCCATACCGCTTTGCACCCCCTCGTCTCACTGACGCGTGGGGACAGCCACTTAACCAGCCCGCGTAAGCGCTGTGCTTAGCAAGCCGGCCCAGTATCACTTCCCGCGCAGCCTAGTTATTTGAATTTAACCTTTTCCATTTTATTTCAAACACACTTCTGTACCTAGTTTCAAAAATCAACCTAGTTTTATTCAGTGAACCAAATTGAATGAAACCAATTTTGCTAGAAAGGTCTGGGAATGCTGAATCCAAGCCCGTTGGATTCAAGTCATTTGGATCTGTAGATCATCCTTGGTAAAAATAACAAGGCAGAAGCTTTTCTGCATTCAAACATTTTTCAAATTAAAACCATAATATCTTTTGAGTTGATTCCAACTCTCAAAAATCAAATTTAACCATACCTTTCAGAATATATAAAAATATATAGGTTTACTTACAGAAATAATGTTCAAGTAATAAAATAATGCTACATAGGCATTTCTAGTCACTTTATTTAATTAAAATAAAAGGGTAAAACCTTATTAAATTGTGACACCACTTTAAATTACATTCCCATGGACTAAAATATGTGGTGATGACATGTGTCAACATGATCCCATGTTTGGTTTGGAGAATATTAAATCTTAAGTAGTTTTTCAATGAGTAGAAATTACTTTTCTAAAAATAAAAGGAATTAAACCAAGCTTTAATCTTGTAATGTTAGTGATGATGCTAGATCATCTATAGGACCCTTTGTGTGATGATTGCGAGTAGTTAAGTATTGTTTGGTGATTGTGTACCTCGTATTTATTCATAGATGCTAGTACCGACCAAGGATACTAGGAGGAAGGAGGATTCTACGAAGAAGAAGCTGAGGAGAAGTTCAACCACTGCTCTGCACAAGGCAAGCCTTACTAATCAAGTTGACCTATGCAAGCTAACACTTGAAATTTATCAAGCTTATACTGATACTGTGCAAGCCAATACTTGCCTGTCACCATGCCAACTATATGCCTTAAGCATAGATGATCCTACCCACTTGATAAACCAATCCTAGTTTTTTTACTTACAAGTTTATTACTTTATTTCTTTATCAAAGCTATTACTTAGAGTTTACTTCAGTGAATTGTAGATACTAGAAAGATATTTGAAGGTTGCATAAAGAGCATAAAATTTGGCCTAAGCTAGATAATCTTGATGTCATCCTAAGGCATGAGATTGAACTTAGTTGAAACTCCACTAGTTTACCACCCCTCATTAGTACTTACCCCCACTTGTAGATGCTAGTGCTAAGCATAAAACTTGATCAACTTTAGATGGGAATACTTGGTAAAAATGGTTATGAAAACCTTGGAATGATGGATCATTCTATTGAAATGTTTTGGACATGTGTTTCCGAAAAAAACACCAGATGATTTTGGTGATGAAAATGTTGAGGCATGATCCTTAGCCCTTTATAAAACTGATGGTTGTCTGGATGCGATACCATTCCAATTTTTACCGTACAACCACAATACCCGAAGATTTGGTAGGGCTTGACTGGAAACGTATATACCTTAGTATTAGTTCCCTCACGGCCAAGGTCTGAGCTGAGGCTACCTTGTGAAGATTGTCCACCTATGCAGTACCCAAGATGACAATTGGTCATGGTTGGGAGGGCAAACTCACAGGAGAGGTGCTTATACTAGGGCGTGTAACTGAAAGGTTAGGATTGATTATCCGCATACTGAGTATGGTGAATTCAGGATTTGTTCCTAACGGATGTATCGAATGTTGTGGTGAAAGTGTACAATCTCTGCAGAGTGTCAAACTATTCGAATAGCTGCGTCCGTGGTTATGGACAGTTGGAGTGGCCATACTGTTCTCCCGTCAGACTTTTCAAAATGATTTGTGAAAGGAAATGAGACTTTGACTTGACCACAACAGAGTTGTGACATGAGTTACAGGATCCCATTTTGGTGTTATAAAAATGTGACTAGCTTCTCTTATTTCTGAACTTAGTAGAGGTAAATCTGGCTTCTTGCAAAATAACCCTAGAGCCTAGTGTCCTATTATCAAAAACCCCTTCCACTTGTTAGTATGAGTTTGCGAGTACTTAAAGAGTACTCATGGCTTTGTCCCTGGCTATTCCCGTGGCCAGACTATGAAGAGGAGTACCTGGAGGATGGACCCCAGAAAGGTTACGGCAACTAGGATCATCTCCCATCGTCAGCATTGCCTGTGACCCCGAAGACGGAGCTTCGCCTACGCTACCGTTATTATTACGTATTCCGCTGCTTGAAGTTGTATTAAGAACTGGATCATGAGATCCCTATTTGTGTAAGAACTTATGTATGGTTTGTAATGGATGATGTACTATGGTATCCAATTTTGTTATGTCTCGCAAAAATGGTAATCCTGGGATTGCGATGTATGGCATAACAGGCATCTGGGATTAAAAATCCGGGTGTTGACAGTAAGTGGGGGAAGAGGAGGGAGTGGGGGTGTGTGTTGCGCCAGTTTGCTTCTTTTGTGTTTAAATAGAGTAGCCTACTGATTGACATTTTGTCTGGTGAGATACCATTGGTTCAAATTTTCATCTGGCTAAGTTCCTGTCCCTCTCATCTCCTTTTCTACTTCGTTTGTTAGGATTAGGATGCTTTAATCTCATTTATATTGCAGTTCTGCTCTGCGGTCTACACTCTGACATGCGTGCAATTTCTTTTGATTTGATGATGATGCCAGGATTTCAGCATGGAGTGGTTAGTTAATTTTAACATATGAAATGTAGTACCTGATAATCTTATCTAATTCCTGATATTATTTTGGTTTGTTTGTAATGAAATTTTAGGCTGTGCCTTGCAAATTTAAGGAACAACTTGAGAAGTTTGCAAAATCAAAGAACTAGATGGTGGCAAGATGCATGAACATGCACTTTTATGACTTCTTCCTGGAGAAAGAATTGGCAAGAACAACCATTTGTGGACCAGACTGGTCATCACTTGTCAGAAAGTATGATATCCAGGAAGGTGAGGTTGTCTCTTTCAGGTATGTGGAGGTAGACAACATGTTTGCTATCACAGTGTCTGAAATTGCCAACCATGCTTATGTAGAGAAGCATATTGTTGCAGATGGAGGTATTATAACAAGCATTTATATGTACTTTGATCTTGCATCCAATATATGAAAACTTGCTTATTATATTTAATATTTGTTCCCTTGTTTACATTTTTGAGCGGTTGTTTATTCTATGATGCCTGAAATCAGAGATATACTACACAAAACCATCTTCTCAAACATCAGAGAAACTAGTGAGGACAACATGGCAACCATAAACTATGGTATCTACAAGGTGTTGTCTCTGAAACCAGGAGAAGAACTAGCAAAAGATGATTTTTATGAGAGTGTCATAGACATGCAGTTTATGGTACACAAATATAATCAGGAAAATGTTCAACATGATGCACTGGTAAGTTATGCTATATTATATATTTTCTCACAATCTATATATGCAATATAGTATATGTATATGCAATATTCCAGTTCCTATCTGCAATATAGTATATCTCACATGATAGAAATTATTTTCTCACTATCTGTATATGCAATATGCCAGTTCCTATCTGCAAAACCATTCAAAGAAGTTGGGTGCCCATGGCAAGGAAATTCAAATTTGTGGATGAGGGATTTAAATGTGCCACTTGAAGGATGGTACCACATGGAAGATGAAGATGACATAATTGCATTTACAATAGGGTGGTAGCATTTCAGGGTTGTGGAAAATATCATGGAGGGATCACTGTTACTGATCAGTGCAAATCCATTGAATGGTCAAATTTGCCTTGACTTTGTGGAGATTGAAGACCCTTGAAGAAAATGTGCAAGGAATCAATAAGCTGCCCCTTGTGCTTCTTGTAGTGTGTTGAACAATGTCTGTAGTTTCTGTCATGTGTGTAGTGTCTTGAACAATGCATGTATTGTTAATGCATGTCATGTGTGTAGTTTATGTCATGTGTGTTGAACAATGTGTGTAGTGTAATGGGTTGAACAATGTTTTTCAAATTACTGTCATGTTAATATTTGGATTGTATGTATACAAGGCCAACAATGTTTTATGCTATTACTGTCATGTTTTTCATATTACTATCATGTCAAAATGGGTTGAACAATGTTTTATGCTTGTATATCTACAAGGCCAACAAACATTCTGAATTTCATATTATTCAGAACATGGCACCTAGACTATATTGTTACTCAAATTGTGGAACAAATGGCTTTTTTATGTTTCATTTTGAATTATTCAGAAAAAAACAAGAGACAGTAAGGATGAGTGTTTCAGGTTTAGTCTTCTAACTTTTACTTTTTAGTCCCTCATAGTTTGCAAAGTCATAAAACGTAACCCGCAGTGTCCCTTATCTGACTTATCTATCCCTTTGTTTTAGGTTAAGTATTTTAACTTTTACTATTTAGCCCCTCATATTTTGCAAAGTCATAAAACTTAACCCTTATTTGACTCATCTATCCTTTTCTGCAGATCGTAGCCCAAGAGCCATCGCAAGCTCTTCGTCCGCGCGAGATCCACCGCCGAGATCTTCGGCTGCGCGAGATCCCGCTGGATCAATGGAGTGGGATCAGGCTCGAGCTCAAGTAGTTGGATCCGCGACACCAAGGCTGGGATCGGGATCGAGGTCGGGCCAGGTCATCCAGAATACGCTGCGCCAAGGCTGGGACGCCCCCAAGGCTGGGACGGCGGAGAACCAAATCGCGGCGGCACCAAATCGTGGCGTCTCCAAGGATGGGACGACGGAGAACCAAATCGAGGCGGCCCCAAGGTTGGTACGCAGGATCACGGCGTCGCGGGTACGCAGAAGCACGACGTCGCGTCCAAGCAGAAGGCATCGTCAGGCATCGATAAGACAGACGATCCGCGAACTAGCTACCTCCGGCGCCCCCTGCTAGACTCATTGATGATGCAGGAGCATCTGATATGGATCCCCCTACTGGAATTATTTTACTTATTATTCCATCTCTGTTAGAGTAGTAGTTTTACTTATTATTCCATATGTGTAGGTAGTAGATTGGAGACATCTTGGATGCAATCACCTAGACATTCTATGATTTATCGAGCTGGTGTAGTTAAGTTCATAGAGTTTGCATTCACTAATTCATCAATTGATGGGAAGATCACCTGTCCATGCAAAACCTGTGGGGATAGGTTCTGGTTAGATTTAGATATTGTCCATGAACATCTTATCTGTGAAGGCTTTATGAAAGGTTATAGTTGCTGGATATACCATGGAGAATCTATGGACTTACCTACACATAGCCATCCTAATGAGGACCAGGATAGTAGTCAACTTAATGAACATCAGAGTAATAGTTAGCCTATAGAATATGATATGGAACAACAACTTCTACATGAATATGGCATGTTGAAAAGAATGTTTTAGGATCAGATATAGGGGAGGAGAGTGATAATATAGATGATGATGATGAGGAGGAGGAGGAGGATGTTCAATCATATGTATATTTTGTCAATGATGGTAAAAAAGAGTTATATCCAGGCTACAAAAGCTTATGTAAGCTTCATTTTCTTGTTAGACTCCTTAACATAAAGAATGTTGGCGGTATGACAGTAGCTACATTTGAGGATGTGTTATTACTATTCAAAGATGCATTACCAGAAGGGCACTCCCTACCTAGAAAATTTCATGAGTGTAAGCAATACATAAATGCAGTTGGGCTTGGTTATAACAGCTATGATACTTGCATCAATGACTGCATAATTTTTAAAGGAGATAATGCAAATGCTAAAGTCTATCATGTTTGTAATACAAGTAGATGGAAGACTGAAAAAGTGTAGTTGATGGAAAAAGGATTAGCAGGGTTCCTAAAGAGGTGATTAGACATTTCCCACTAGTAAAGAGAGTTAGGAGGATGTTTATGTCATCCAAAACATCACCATTGATGAGTTGGCATTCTGAAGAAAGAACTAAAGATGTGTTGATGAGGCATCCTGCTAACTCAACTTCTTGGAAAAACTTTGATAGAAAGTGGAGCAAATTTGCTAAAGAACCAAGGAACATCAGATTTGGTCTATCATCTGATGGTTTTAATCCATTTAGAAACATGAACTTGTCCTACAATATTTGGCCTATAATGTTGATTCCCTATAATGTGCCACCATCAGATTGTATGAAAGAGTCAAACTTCATTTTATCAGTTATTGTACATGGCAGGAAGGCTCCAGGGAAGGATATAGATGTTTATTTGCAGCTTGTTATAGACGAATTGCAAGTGTTATGGCATAAAGGTGTTTTTGTTATGGATTCTACATTTGGAAAGAAGTTTAGAGTTTATGTTGCTCTGTTATGGACTATTAGTGACTGGCTAGGAAGAGGTATATTATGTGGTGAAAGTATTGCTATATGCTCCCATTGTCTGTTAGGAACTTGCTCCAGAAGGTTGAAGCATGGTCACAAGGCCTGCTATTTAGGTAACAAAAGATTCTTACCACCTGAGCATGCCTTTAGGTCTGATTCTGAGTCATTTGATGTGACTATTGAAATTAGGGAACCTCCTATTCAACCTACATGCCATGAAATATCAGAAATGACAATGGGCATACAGACATCATATGGAAAACTGCAGAAACAAAAGAGGAGTTCCAAGAAATAAGAAGAGAAGAGCTGAAGGGGAGGAAGAACAGGAGCTAGAGGAAGTACACACTATTGAAACAACCTTCAAGAAGAGAAGCATTTTTTCAAATTAGAATATTGGGAAGATCTTCTTGTTAGGAATAATTTGGATTCAATGCACATAGAGAAGGATGTGTTTGACAACATTGTGAAAACACTAATAGATGTAGATAAGAAGACAAAGGATAATGTAAATACAAGACTTGATATCAAGAGGCTGAAGATTAGATAAGGTCTTCATATGCAACTCAAACTAAAAATTATTGGCCTAGACCAATATTCTACATTAACCCTGCTCAAAATAAGATGTTTTGCAGATTCATCAAATATGCTAGTTTACCTGAAGGATATGCCTCAAACTTAGAGTTCAAAGTGAGGTTATAAGATAATAGGATAGTGGCATTAAAAACCCATGACTCCCACATATTCATGGAAGATCTGTTCCCACTTGCTGTTAGTAGAACATTGCCTGAAGAAGTTGCTTGACCATTGATCAAACTAATCAAATATTTCAAAGTTGTGTGTGTGTCACATCCCAAGATTTTCCAAATCTTGTAATGTGAAAATAAATGAATAAAATAAAAACTTTGTTTGATTTTCAGGGCCAGAAGAAACTTTTTGAATTCAAATGGAACCTCAAACCAATTTGAATCAAATAAATCCTAAAGAGATTTAAAGAGATAAACTTTTATTAAAGGAAAATAAAAATATTTAAAATACTATTTTGGATCTCTTAATAAAAGATTTGGTATTCAAAAGAAAAGATGGATTTATAAATAAATATTATTTTATAAAGCCAAATTAAACCTTGGCCAAGCTTTTGGATTAAAAAAAAACATTTTTGATAAAAATAGCAGAGGTTTATTTAAATAAATTAATAAGGATTTAATATCCAACTTTATTTAAATAAAGGGTTTTACCAATTTAGTTGAAACATCAAAACTTATTAAATTATTTAAAATAAGTTTTCCCAAATATTTGTTATTCACAAATAAAACCTACTGGAGAGTTTTTGGCTTTATTTCAGATTTCAAAATAAATATCTCAATAAAGCAAATCCTATTGGATTTAATAATGAAAGTCTATTTAATTTAATTATTAAATGGTTCTTAAAATAAAATGTTATTTCATTTTAAAAACAAATATTTCAAGAGTCTTATATCTTCAAATAAAACCTACTGTTTGAGTTTTGAAAGTGTTAGGATTTCAAATAAGGATTTTATTAAATAAAACAAACCCTATTTGATTAAATAAATAAAGGACCCTTTTATTTAATTAATGAATGGATCTTAAAAGGAATAAAAAATTATTATTTTATTTTGGATTTTGGTGTATGTTACTGAATATAACCAAATTCATAGTTGCAAAGTTTGTTGATTATTTGAATTGTTTTGGATGTTGGTTGTTTGTTTGATTTCGAAACAGAATTCAGGAATAGAAAAATAAAAAGTTACAGAATAAAAAAAATGGAAGTGGATCGACCCAACCCAACAGCCCAACAGCAGCCCACTAAGGCCCAGCGCCAGCCCCGCTCCTCTATCCATAGCGAAACGTTTTCCTACCTAAACACTGACCCGAACAGACACCGACTGGTGGACCCTTCCCCTCGTTTCTTTTTCCACTGACAGGTAGACCCCACCGCTCCTGTTCTTCTCTCACACCCGCGCGACCCCTTCTTCCTCCCTCGTCGCCGTTTCCTGCAGTGATTCCGCGGACTTAATTCGTCATAATGCCGCCACCATTACTCGCCTTGACCGTGCTCGTTAAAACGCCAGCTCCTTTCCTTCCGTTCCCCTCAGACGCCAACCTCTCTTCGCCACCAGGCCGCTCCAATTTCTCCTCAAACTCCGCTGTCTCCGACGAGCTCCTGTCTCCGATTGCGGCCAACACACACCACCCCGATCCTCCCTGAGCACACTTACAGCTTCCCCACTCCCAGACAAACCTCCCTGTGCTCTTCGTTCGACCGCGGGCACCCCAGAGCCTCGACAACGACGACCACAACATCACACCGCCGTCTGCCGTTTCTCCGGCGAACTTTCCAGGTGAACTCCGACCGCCCCAGCACCTCTTATTGATGCTCACATCACCCCCAGATCATCCCGCGTCTAATAGTGTACTTATTTTGATTCGGCACAAATCGCAGCCTCGCCTTCGACCGTGGACAGAGCCGTCCGACGCCAGCCCTAACTCCGGCGAGCAATCTAGGACAGCCCCGTGCGCCCCTTCGACCGAAGCGAGCAGGTTGAGCATCCCCGTGTCTCGGCGATCACTGTGAGCCACTCCTCCCTCTCTCTCGCTTCCTGTGTTAGCCGGAACTCCACCGCCAGAGCGCCGCCGCCGTCTGCCGCCGCGCAGCGCCGCCCATCTGTGACCAGGCAGTAGTAGCCGTTAGATCTGGATCGAACGAATCGGATAGATTACTTAAACACCGAAGGGGTATGTCCTCTGGACCACTCGATCTAACTAGATCCAACGCCCCACAGCCGCGATCCAACCGAACCGGTATGGACCAATAGGAACACGACGCGTGGCACTAAATCTGTTTAAAAGAAATTTGAAAACAGATTTATTTGCAAACTTCAAACCTTTGTAACTTTCAAACCACACGTCCAAAAATTACAAATTTTATATCACTGGATTCAGGAAAACAAGACCTAACCAACCATGGCCTTAGTTTAGAAAATAGTATCTATTATCTTGCTTGATTTTGCAGATTCCTATGTGAGCTTGTTTAGAGTAGAAAAATTGTTTAAAATTGATTTTTGGATTAAATCTTTTGCAAATTAGTTTATTGTGAACCTACTGACCCTAGGAACCAACCCATGGTTTTGAAAATGAATTTGGAAAAGATTAGAATGGATTAATTGGTTTAGTACATTTCTAGCTAAATAAAAACTATTGATTTGCTTATGAAAATGATTTTGAGTAAAGAACTTTGGGGAAAATGTTTTGGACCAAACCTACCAACCATAGATACCAAGTTTTGAGAAACAACAACTTATTTAGTGAAACCACTTCAGGTTGTGGTATTGAGAATAATAATTTTCACCACTTAAAATGATGAAAGGATTTAAAAAAAATGGATTTTTAAACAAAACCCTCTTGCTAATGACTTTGCCACTTTGGTAAATGACAAATTTGGACCTTACAAAGTTAAGAAGCCTAGTGGAGACCATCCTTGCAATAGAACCATCCTTTGCATACTTATGCATGACTTAGACTCCATTGCTTTATGTGTGTAAGATTGTTTGTTTGACTTTGGTTTGGAATGTTAGTTGATTTTGTGTTTGCTTGATTGACTTGTAGTGAATTTAACAAAGTGTGAGACTAGCAAGATCAAGGAGTGAACCATCATTCCCTACCAAAAAGGCAAGTTACACTATCATACAAAAGTCCTACTATTTTCTTATACTTAGTGGATTTTGAAAACATGCATCAAAATGATTTATACTTATGCTATGCTAAATCCGAATAGGATGCCCTTATTTTCCTTAGAGAAAATCTTGTAGTTGCACATGCTTAGCCATGCTATATTTTGAAAAGAGATTCATGTTGAGATTTTACAAAGATTGAGAAAAGGACTTGTGTTTTACATAATAAAACAAGGACTCAATGAACCACCTAGGTGGAGGATACTTTAAGTTTTGGAGAAGGTGGCAACAAAAGGAACCATGTCTATCGTAATCACTTTGTGTTGTGCTCCAAATGAGAACCACCTAGGAAACTTAGAGATCAAACATGCTTCTCCAATTGTGGCTTTCATGTGCAACCACATGCTATTATGGCTCTGGATTAGTCAACTACATTAGGAAGACCCATACATTGTCTTTAGTTACCGGACATGGGGATCTGGAATGCTTCATGGGAGCTGAAGACAAGCTAGCAATGATGTATGGGAGGACCTTTTGGAAAGACTTCGTCACATTCTCAATCTGCCAGTACTCCATCTTGGTGAGCACTAATCCAGTAGGCCACTGGTGGCAACAAGATGGGATTGTGACATGTGGGTAAAGTATACAACTTCTGCAGAAGATAATAAAATCTAAGTACTTAGCCGTGTCCCCGGTTATGGATAATACTGAGCAACTAAAGTTTTAACTATGGGAGATCTCGACATTCCAACTTCTAATATAAAAACTTGATGCCCTTGTGTGTCTACCAAGGAATTCAAAGAGATTTTGTTAAACTTGTTGCACTTGGGGTTACCAAGGTGCTCAAGAGCATGATGTACTTGGGGTTACCAAGGAACTCATGGGTTTTGATAAAACTTGTTGCACTTGGGGTTACCAAGTAGCTCAAGGGATTTTTGACAAGGACTTGAACACTTGAGTTTCTACCAAGGAGTTCAAGGGATTCTTGGAAAAGATATTTGACAAAGTACCAAAACCATTTTTGAAAAGATAGGGTAAAATATTGCTTTGTGCAAACAAGCCTTAAACTCTACCTAGCCAAATATGCATGTACAGATAGGATTCACTCTTATTATACACATAAGTGAAGCTTGCCAATACAATTCAAAATGTATTGACCCTTGTGGCTGTAACTTGTAATGTTGCAGGTTTGATTGATTATTAGTGAAGATTGTTTAATTAGGATTACAAAGTCTACAACCAGCATTTGCCTGTGGCACTTTGAAGATGAAGGACCCATGATTTTATTTATTCCGCTGCAATGTAATGTAATAGCCAAATGAGCTATGTAATGATGTAATAAAATTATGTTATACCTGGTTATAAAGTTATATTATGACCTTTGGTTCTTGATATTACATCTTAACTGTGGATGCTAGCTATTGATCCAGGGACTAGCATTGTAAAACACAGGAGGGATCAATCTTATCTAAGATTGGGACCTCTACAGTGTGCCAAAGTTTCTGATGTAATAGAGATTCAGAAGATGGAAGATGAGATACCTGAAATATTATCCCAACTAGAGAAGATATTCCCTCCTTCTTTCTTTGATACCATGGAGCATCTTGTTATACACTTGGCAACAGAAGTTAGAATAGCTAGTCCAGTTCAGTTTAGGAACATGTGGTCCACTGAAATATTTGTGCGGTGACCCAACATACCATTGCATGATGTAGTACACTATAGTCGTTGACATAACACAATGAAACACAGTTCACTAGTATTACATCCCTCGGAGTGGTACAACAGAAACACAGCAGGTCCAAGACATGACTATAGGTTACAACTCGACTCTTTACAAAAGATCCAAAGAACACTCTAGGTTAAAGAGAGAGAAATAAACTTCTTACAAAGAACAATCAGGAATAATCAACTCATAACTATCAAGCTAATAAGATTAGCATCTAACTATTTGGCTTGTATTGCCACTACTGCAATACTCTACATGAGTAGGTTCTATGGCTAGAGATTATATTCCGATCTAATCAACAACTTTGTCTTCACTTTAGTTGATGTATATGTTGACTTCCTTGACTTCATTTAAGGGCTTGATCTGTTGATGAAGATTCCTTTGAACATAAGTTGATTCAGACATCGTCTTATTGGCTTCAGAATCTAGCAAGGGTTAATAAGATACGTTGAGTATGAGCGTACCCAACAAGTTCACTAGAAAGGAGTGTTTGATGCATTATAACTACAGCCACAGACCGTAGGTCATAGGCTATGCAGGTTCTCGTAAATATTTCTTCAAAGGTTGCTTTTATTCTGAAAGGCTATGTCCGTCAGCCTTCCCAGGTTTACCAGAACTTTCGTGGAGTTCCTTTCCTGCCGCGTTCGTAGCTCCTTCCTGGAACAGGGATTAACAAGTTACAGTTCTTACACTTTGCAGAGGTGCGTTACTTTTCCCATGAGAGATCTTAAGCTTTGTTGCACGGCCGGGAGTATGTCCCCGTTCAAACTTCCATGGTTTGAGGCCCAACCTAAGATCCAAGCTAATCACTGCCCTTCTCCGCGACCCCGCATACAGCGCAATTGTTGTATGCCCAGACTCAAGGTAGACTTTTCCCCGTGTAAAACGGCTATACCTTAGTCTGATACACACAACAACCATTAACACTAGAAATCTGTCTTTTGTAAGCCTAGATCCACGTTAGACATTTCCACGTATAAAACGGCTATACCCATGATCTGCAACTTACAAATGCTCAGAACAGTGTCCGATGCATGCGAAAGGGAGCCGATCCAGCTGACTTCTCCGTCCCACTCCAAATCTCATGTTTAACGCGTAATATACGGCGTAAGAATCACTGGCGACATTGGTTGTTAAGTCCTAGATGATATATTCCTGTGCAGTGGTATTACAACTGTCAGATTTAATAGATTAACTGATCACCCTGGATCAGTAACCGATACTTCAAGTTAATTATGAAAATAGTGTTTTTGACCTTTTTGAAATGCAGGTGATGACACAACAGTTTGCAAATATTTGATACAAAATAATCAAAGGACATGAGCAAGTGTGAACTTGCCTTTTGTGATTGCAAGATTATGCACTCACGGTCTTCGAGACAATATAAGATCCAATATCTGAAATCAACATCATTGGTCCGATAAGGACTAATGTTTAAAGAAGCAAGATGCTTGTATGCATAAGTAATGTAATGCAATTTGTTAAACTTGAATCCCCGAAATAAGCGTTGATCTAGGGTTTGGAAACTTGAAATGGTTTCTATAGAATGTGTTGTCCTTTTAGATTAAGGTTCAAACTTGTGCTTCTTACTAAGGCTTGTGAGTGTGTGAAACAACATGTAAGTATAATAAGTAGTATACAATAATAAAGCACTCAAGTGTGGAATGATATGTGAATACCGTGTATGTAAGGATTGTTCTCATTTAAAGCTTTCATAGAAATGCTTATGTCTTGCCTTATAATGTATCTTAAATGAATAACTTTTGAAGAAAAGCTTACTCAAGTAAACAAACTTTACGTTACATTCTTAGGTGTTCTTACAAGTTATAGTTCTTAAGTAAGAAAGAATTACTTCATTTGGATAATGCCATCATTAGTAGTTGAGACTTATCTATCTTGGTCATTACATGGTATTATAATTTCTTCAATTCATAATGTTTCTTTAAGGTTAATTAAGAGGGTTAACACTTCTACTTGAGTAGTGTTTTATTAACATTATAGTTGAATAGAATCATTTATCTCTATATAAATGAGTGGTTATGGTTTGTAAATATGGAAACACATTACTTAACTACTTATGAATTATCTTTGGATTTGAATCCTTTTATAAAGTTGTGAGTGAAGTAATGTTAAAGGACTTATTAAGTCAAAGATATTATTCTGGAGGATTTTATATTTTATAATAATCCTTTTAGAAAATAATATACATTTATCTTTGAATGATAATTTAATAAAATTGTATATAAGATGTTTTGAAATATTTTTATTTCATTCAATCAATACTTAAGACTAATACTATTTTTAGACCTTAAAGGAATAATTTTGGAAATATTAGCAATTTTTATTTATCCTTATATTAATTATCAATTAAGGAAATAGGTTTAAATTCAAGTTATTAGAGTATTAGATTTTTTACTTACTTCAAAAGTGGAATGTTATATTTTTAACATGTAGATATTATTTTTGTGATCAATTTTGGTATATTACATTTATTTATTTTTATTTATAAATAATAAGATATGATTTTTATAAGATTTATTACTTTATAAACACTTAATAAATAATAGATATATAATTAAGTGAAATAATAATACGTGTTTATAGTATTAAATTTTAGTTCTTATTTTTCTAAGAATTTTGGTATATTATTTATATTTTTTATCAATTTCCATTATTAAAATATGAATTATCAAAGTTTTATTACTTATAAAATCTTTATTAAATAATAATTATTTAAATAGTTAACATAATAATGTTTGGTAATAAGGTTAAATTATAGATTTTATTTTATTTTGTAAATTTTCATATATTAAACATATTTGTCTGAATTATAAAACAAAAGATATTAAATTTTTAAGATTTAATTATTTTTTGAAATTATTAAAATAGAATAACAAAATGTTTTACTTCGTCACTGCTGATGTCAGCATGTGGTGAAAGGTTGTTCTTACTAGGGCTATTTCTACCCTAGTCACTGACTAGTGGGGTCTCTACCATGTCACTTGCCACATGGGTATGGACTAGGTCAAAACGGTTGACCGGTTGACTCGACGTGAGCTTGACGTATTGATGACGTCACCTCGCTGGTGATGCACAGACGGTGACGATCTGGCGATTTCTAGCGAATGCGATGACTACAGTTCGAACGAGTGCACTCCGGAGAATCTAATAGAAGTGGCGCTGCTAGCATATGGTCACTAGAACAGTGACCACGACGGCGACCGACGGTGGCGCATGGCGGAGCTCTACGGAACTAAGGCTATAGCAAGATATAACAAGTGGAAATAGGGTCTAGAGATGCGCAAGCTCAACCTGATACTTGCATAGTAGTTGATGAGGATCGGCGCGGTCGGAGGTGAGTTCTTCGTCAAGAATTCTGGCAAAGACCGAGGAAAGGGAACGATGAAATTCACCCTTCAGAGAGCTCCCCTTGATGTTTTACTCCACCCATATGATCTATGGAGCACGGCGCTTCTCCTCATCCACACCATAGACTTCGAGGTGGCTTGCATCAACGGCTAGCCGAAGCTCACCGGCGATGACGTCAGGTTGGAAAGGAAGATAGAGAGCGAGAGGAAGAAAAATAGAGGATGAGGATTGATTAGGAGCTCGAGACGATCTCAGGCGGCTGTCTTATACGGCTCGGTAGGCTCGGACATGTCGGCACGATGGCGATGACGGTCGAGATGCAGCGACGGAGTTGGATCTTGATGTGGGCACAAATCACTACGTCCCGGACCAGATGGCGGACACCAAATGAATTGGGCAAAGCTATGTGATGTTCCTCGCGTCCATGATGGTCTAGGATTGCGGCGGCGACGTGGCTCATCGACGGCATGTCGGCCATGCGGAGGAAGACAAGAACGACAGTTCTCTCCTCCTGTGGGCCCTGCTTGCCAGAGAAAGAACGAAGGGGTATCCGGGCTAGGATGATACTGGGCTGTGACAAAAAAGCGAGGAACTGTTGCTGCTGCTCGCGAGTGTTAAATAGGTGGAGGAGAAACTCTAGGTCGGCCTGCTGCTCGGATAGGTCCTTTTTTCTTTCTGTTTCCTTTTTCTATTTTCTGTTTTCTGTTTTTCTATGTTACAAGTTCATTTCAAATTTAATCTTCACAAAGTATAAACTACTAAGATCTTTTTTGGAATTATTGGAATAATGGAGGGATTCATCATAGCTAATTTTCTATTTCTGTATTTATTGTATGTATAAACTTCATGATAATATGAGAGGTTTTTATATTAAACAGAACAAGTAGAAATTAGGATTTTAGAGTTTTAGGATTTGTTTATGATCTTATAAAACGATTTTTATTTCCTCCTAATGAATGTAATGAGAATGGTTTAAGATAGTTAAGGATATGCAAAGAATATATCCATATTTATTATTATATAGCAATCATTATATATAAGATGATTTAATTATTAAGGTTCTTAAAATGGTAAATTATATTATCCCAATTCCACTAATAGGTGAATAATGTTTTAATAATTTTGGTCATGACATTAATTATACATTGATAATCCTGATTGAAATAGAAGTTAGGGTTTAGAATTATAAATGTTTACCATGAGTTTTAGGAGATTTAATAAACTTGTATTATTTTATAAATGTGGATGGACATTATGGGTGAAGACATATTGCCCTCATGTTTGCGATCATAAATGATATCACCATCTAAAGTAAAATAGTGGGGTTGTACTTTAGAATGACTTATGAGAAAGAATTGATAAAGATAGTTCCTAATCACATATGATTATGATAGTTGGAAATGACAAAGATGTGCTTAAGTGATTTGCTATAGAAAATATTCCTACAAGGCATTGGGAAATAAGATGATTGATCCAACATATGAGATGGATATTATGTTTTGTTATAAAATTAAGGTTGGGTGTTTACTAAGAATTCCTATCTTCCATACTTCATAATTCTTGACTTCTAATTAAGAAATTCCTTTCCTAGATATACTACTTCTTCATATCCATCATCATGTGTTAACATGATGATCTTTACTTCACAGGTATTTTATTATCAATACTTCCTCCTTCTAAATCCATTTGTGAATCCAATGAGCTTGACACTAAAGCTCTATATAATCTCCTCATAGATATAATTCTCATCTCTAGGATGCTTCTAATGAATCTAATTCTACTTGAATGATTACTCTCTTACTTCACAAATTACTTTGTAATCTCACTTATAAATATCAGAAGCTTGTCACTGAAGCTTTTCATAATCTTTTCATATCTACACTTGGTTATATCAAACTACTAATGATAACCTTCAGTCCAACATGTAGTCACTTTTAACTCCATTCATACACTTCCTTTATCATCCATCACTAATTTTACTCCAATATATATATATATATATATATATCAATTCCTACTTCACCTCAAGTGTTTAGTATTCCCTAAGAGGAATATACTACTTCTATAATTCATTGGTACTCTAGCATCAGCTTGATCATACTATCTTATCTTTACTTATCTCTAGTATCTTATATTCCAACTTCACATTATATCATGGTGACTTGTCATGACTAACCTAGGATAACATATTTATACTAGGGTTTAATCATGTTCTATCCACCAATGTCACTTATACATGATATAACCATTCACTCTTAGTGACTTCAGCATGATCATTATAATCCTTTGATCATTTATGGCTTAGGTTTCCAGTTGGCTAATCAATGCTTTCATCAATACAACATTACAGTTGTATTATAATTATCTTCTTAGTATCTCTATCTGACTAAGAGATAATACTCATTGACTATGCCTACTTGATCCAATAGAATTACTCCTTGGTAACTATCTTCAATATTCATCCTTATAATCCTCTTTGTTGCCACATAAATCTTTATTTCAAATAACTCTTCTATCCATTCAGGAGTGAGTTAACTCCATCAATTATCATATTGGTTTAATTCTCTTCAAACACCCCCATCCTATAGATGATATCTAAAACTAGCATTACCACTACCTCTTCTTACTTCTTTCTCTAAAGGCTTTAAATTGAATGTTATGACAACAACAAGAATTGATAGGCTAAGAATTGATAGATCAATACTTGATTACTCAACATTGATGAACAACAGATATCAGGTAAGATTCCATAAAGATGATAATGATTGATATGGAAAGAAAGATATGTGGTGAAGGGTCTTGAATTGGTTTCTTTCCTACTCCATATAACTAAAGAGTTAAGGTTAGGTATTACCATGATACTCATGGTATAAATAGATAAGGATAAGATAGGTCAATATTTAGTTATTAAATTCTTGTTACTTGAGTTATATTCATAACTTGGTATTCATGAGTTGTTGAAATGAATACCATGATATGATCTCTAATAGATCAGATATCAATCATTAAGCAATGTGTGGTATTTTAGTTTTATTGCATTTGATGTACCCTTAGATCAAATCTTCTTTACCCAAAATAAGGTTTTAGTGAAGGTCATGTTGAAACTTATTGCAGTCAACTTGATGATCTACTTCAATTCCATCAAGTTAAGAGAAGGTTCAATCACTTTGACAAGTTTTATTTAAAAGTGCGGAAATTATTCGGATTTTCTATGCATGAATGCAATGCACACATCCGTGTTCAGCTTATTCCTAAGCTCTAATGCTGGGATGTTACAATTTGTTGGCAAGGTTAAAGGTCGTATACGTAATAGAAGACATCCCGAAGGCTCTATTGCTGAAGGGTACATTTTTTATGAAACTATATCATTTTGCTCAACATTTATACATGATTATGAAAGGGAAATCAATGGTGAGCCTATAAGCAGTGATACTTCCTCAGATATGGTTTTTGAATATCTGACAATCATTGGAAGAGCTCCGTCTGTCAGCTATCAAGTTGAAGAACTAGATTTCATTTCTTGGACCCAAGCACAAAAACATGTTCTCTTCAACTATCCTTTAATTTCCTTCAATACTGAGAAACACAAATTGGTTCTATCTGCTAATGAAAGAAGATCCATGAGAGAGGTGGAGAGTGACCATGACAGTAATTTCCTTAGCTAGTTTGTGGACTATGTGCAATCACAAGTTGTGAAAGGAATTGAAGTACACCAAGAAGTTCTATTTCTAGCACATAAGCCATATATGATGGTTAAAAAATACAAGAGTTACTCAATATATGGATGTACTTATCATGCATCCTCATATGCACATGGCAAGAGCTCCCAGTGTAATGGGGTTATGTTCACTGAAACAAATGGTGTGGTACATTATGGAAGAATCCAAGAAATTGTAGAGATAAACTATTCAAATAAAGTTCACGTGGTACTGTTCAAATGTGACTGGATTGAACATACTGGCATTAGAGATGATAGTTTTGGATTCACTCAAGTCAACTTTAGCCATTCAAAAGAACACATGTTTAGTCAACCTTTCATTCTAGCTAGTCAAGCAATACAAATTTATTATGTGCAAGATCATGCTGATGAAGAATGGCATTTTGTTGTGACTCCTTCAATTATAGATAATACTAGTTCATGTAAGTAATCTGATAATATTAGATCATGTATAATATCATAATACTAGATTATGTATTTGTTTCTTAGTTGATTGCAGGAACCAGCTTATTGGAAAGTCAGGACATAAGACATAATGAGATGAACATTGGATTGGAAGAATTAGGAATTGTTCCAAAAGGAAGTATGTCAACTAGAACTACAAGTACACAAGTATTCCCAAGATTTAATATGCATGATAGAGGAGTTCAAAACAATACAGAGGTAATTTTTCATCACTGTCCTATAAATTATTCATCATTTTCATGCTATGGAATAACAACTTGATGTACCTGTAGAATAACATAATTTATGAAGAAATGTATGAGGATAGTGATCATGAGGAGGATCAATATGATATTGATGACACAACAGAAGCTTGATCTAACAATGAAACTAATAGACAAGATAATGTAGAGAAGATTATACAAGGTTTGTGTACACGGTCAATAGCTTTACATAAGTATTCTGCTAATTTTTTAATCTTTTAATGTACCTACATTCTATAAAACTGACAAAAGCAGATAAGAAGAGGGCGAGAGGACCTACTGTGTTGAAAGGATTTTGGAAGAATGTTGATCCAAGCAACAAAATTACAATGGAGTATAACCATCTGGGTCAACCATGTGGTTTGACTTCAAGCAAACTAGCTAACTTCATAGCAAGTTTGGTCAAAGGAAAGGAGATCTCCTTAGGAGCTACAAATTGGAGCAAGGTTCCAATGCATTAAAAAGAGAAACTCTGGAATACAGTTAAGGTAAAGTATGCAATGACATATTTGGTAGGCTTGTTTTCCATTATTTCCAGTTGCAAGTTAACTTCCAATCAATTAATGTTGTAATGACATTTGATAGGCATTTTTTGCTTTGGATGATACTCTCAAGTTATGGGTGCTAAAATCAGCTAGTAAGAAATGGAAAGACTTGAAATGTGTGTTGAATAAAACTTTCTTCAACAAAAAGTTGTCACTGCAAGCCAATATTGAAGCAGGCTGTAAAAATAGGATACCACCAAAACAATGGGAATGGTTGTGTAAAATTTGGTGCACTAGGAAAGCTAAGGTAACTTTAATGCAAAATATGGTTCACTAGTATTAAGTATGAATTGATGGTGAAAGCATATGTAATCGTACTGAATACTACTTCATACAGGCTCTGAGTAAGCAGAATAAAGCAACTAGAAGTAGACAAGGAAATTCAACTCATACAACAGGTTCTAGAAATTTTGATGTGGTACTAGATCAAGCAGTAAGTTTTTATCTCTAATATTTTCACAAGAAAACTCACCTAATACTAAAGAAGATTTGACAATTTATAAACATATTTGTCAGGAAATAAAAGAAGATAGAAGAATAGGAAGAGCTAAGCTATTCTATATGACACATACAACAGCCAAAGGACTACCAGTTAATGAATTTGCTGCAGAGAAGATGGTAAGTAATGAAGAACTAATTATTATTGTATATGACTAATTATATTGTCATATATAATGTTTCTAAATTATTATATTGTTTGCAGAAAACTATAAAGCAGAATTTTGAAGAGAATCATGCACTTGTTGATGAGGAGATACATGAAGGTGATTTGTATTCCAGAATATTTCAAAAAAGTAGCAGAAGGCATGGGTTCGGGCTAGTTGCTGGTGGAAAAGGATTTGAGCAACTTTCATTTGCACTAGCTGCACTTGAAGAAAGCAAGAAAGAGAACAAAGAATTAAAGCATGTGGTGCAAACTTTGATGGCGAAGAGTGAAAGGATAGAAGATGAAATGATGCAGCAGAAGAAACAAATGAATGAGATGATGGTTCTATTTCAAGCTTCCCAGAATAACCAAACATTACATGAGCAGCAACCAGTCCCAGTGCATGAGCAAGCAAAGGAAGGGGGTCACACAATGCATGAGCAATCAAAGGAAGGGGGTCACACAGTGCATGAGCAATCAAAGGAAGGGGGTCACACAGTGCATGAGGAAGCAAATGAAGGGGATAAACAGAATATATGCAAGGAAGATCCGATAGGAAGCAAGCAATCCAAATCAAAGGCTGCCAAAGTTGATGAAGGAATCCTCAAGTCAATGAAAACCAAGCAGTTCAAGGAATCCTATTCATCAGAAAAACAAGCAGCTCAAGACATGCAGAAAACAAAGCACATCAAGGAACCTACTTTTTCCATTTTGATATATGTCTTCATATGATTATCATCATTTAGTAGTAGATGATATTCTGTACACTGTTATTTTTTTGAAAATAGACAGATGATATACACAGAGTGAAGGTTGAGAAGTCAGAGGAAAATAAGAAAAGAAACAATAAGGATAACACTATCAAGTACAAGAAAGATTTTGTCATCAGAGCTGGGATGGATGTGGGATTGACAACACCTAAAACAAATACCATGGCAGCAATAGGAACAATTCAGAAAGTTGAAGATGAATTTGTTGAAGTTATGGTGAATATAGTTATGAGTAGCCACACCATATTGCCACAAGCAAAGGGAAGAGTGACCCACATGGGGCATGCTCAATCACATTGCATCCCATGGCTTAAGAAAAATGTAAGTTATTTAACTGATATATTCCATATTATTTGAATTCAATCATGATATAGTCTTCTTGTTGCTGATATACTTTATATTATTTGAATTCAACCATGATATAGTGTTCCTGTTGCTGGTATACTTAATATTGTTTGAATTCAACCATGATATAGTCTTCCTGTTGCTAATACTAAATAAAAAACATGTAGGTAGTTGACTCTGATGAAATTGACATGAATAATGTTCAATTTGTCCACAAACTTGACAAAACTGGAGAGTTCCAGTGAAATATTCTCCAATTTCTATCAAATAGGTACATCCTATTGCATCAAGATCAGTATAAAAAATGAAGAGCAGAAAGGCTGCAAAAGTTTCAGAATTGCAAGCACAAGTCCAGAGGGGGTTCACAAGTTCCAGATTCTTAGATTCCAGAGGGTTCACAAGTTCTAGATTCTTAGATTCCAGAGGGTTCACAAGTTCCAGATTCTCAGATTCCAGAGGGTTCATAAGTTCCAGATTCTCGGATTCGAATCAGCACAAGGAAGAGGAGAAAGAGTACAAAAGTACTTGAATCACAGGAGCAAAAGAATGTTATTAGATACTGAAAACCTTACTTCATAGCAAGAGATTGGTTAAAAGTGAATGTTGCTTGCACAAGAGAATGTCATTTGTTACTGAATAGCAGTAGTTGCTTCTACAAGAGAATGTTGCTTCTACAAAAGTACTTGATACTAAGAATGTTTTAAATTATTTGGTGTGGATGTTGCTTCTACATTCTTGTATTTGGATGTGGTAAATTATTGTAGCATTTGGATGCGGTAAATTATTGTAGCATTTGGATGTGGTATATTAATAGCAATAGTGCATGGAAAACTGACATACATAATGCATTACAAGGCACTATTAATATTGCCTCCAAAACTCACATTACAAGGCACTATTGATATTGTCTCTAAAACTAACTTTACAAGGCACTATTGATATTGCCTCCAAAACTAACTTTACAAGGCAGTATTGATATTGCCTCCAAAACTAACTTTACAAGGCACTACTGATATATCCTCTAAAACTCACATTACAAGGCACTATTTACATTGCCTCCAAAACTAATTTTACAAGGCACTATTGATATTGCCTCCAAAACTAACTTTACAAGGCACTATTAATATTGCCTCTAAAACTCACGTTACAAGGCACTATTGATATTGCCTCCAAAACTAACTTTACAAGGCACTATTGATATTGCCTCCAAAACTAACTTTACAAGGCACTATTGATATTGCCTCTAAAACTCACATTACAAGGCACTATTGACATTGCCTCCAAAACTAATTTTACAAGGCACTATTGATATTGCCTCCAAAACTAACTTTACAAGGCACTATTGATATTGCCTCTAAAACTCACATTACAAGGCACTATTGATATTATCTCTAAAACTCCTATTACAAGGAATTTTCTAGGTATGCCTTGAATACAAAAAGAGGCATTAGAAAATATGCCTACAAAAGTACTTTACAAGGCACTTTTTAGATATGCCTCCAAATACATTTAATGACAGTAGTGGATGCGGCATTTTCTTTGCCTTGAATAACAATTTAAGGAAAATTGTCTACTTTAAAAGGCACTTTTTAGTGCCTTCTATTTGAGAACGTGAGGTAGTGCGCTCGGCCAGTGCTACAACACCGGTAGCACCATGTCTGAATCAGCCCATGATTGCATCCACAAACAAGGGATGTCGATAGGGAATAACCAAAGTACCTAGCTGCCTCTAACCGGTGGCGGCAAGGCACGATCCTCTGATGGCGATGGCTGGTTGAAGTGAGCATGGAAGACAGGGGAACACACGATGTCAGGGCGAGGATGGTCTTGTGGCGGAGGTGAAGGGAATATGCCCGAGAGGCAATAATAAAGTGGTTATTATCGTATTCATTGTTTATGATAAATGTTTATTTTACATGCTATAATTGTATTCATATGGAAACGTTAATACATGTGTGTTTAATAAACAAACAGAAAGTTCCTAGTTATGCCTCTCTTATAAACTAGCTTGTTGATTAACAAGATGATCAAGGTTTCCTGATCATGGACATTGGATGTTGTTAATAACGAGGTCACAACATTAGTGTAATAATGTGATGAACATTCATCCGAAGTATAGCATTACGATCAAAGTCATTGAGTTTATATTGCTATAACAACTTACAAAGTGATCCTAATCCTTAGACCATGAGATCATGCCAATCACTAACACCGGAAGAGTTTCTTGATAACATCAAACGTCACACTGTAACATGGTGATTATAAAGATGGGTTCAAAACTACTAAAGTGTTATGTTTAGGCCCATGGATCGAGAGTGGAATTTGTTCATCCCAATGACGGATAGATATGCTCTGGGCCCTATCGGTGATATCACATTGATTAGCTTGCAAGCAAGTGATTTGATCACTAGAATGTTATATCACGGGAATAAGAAAAGAGTGCATGTCAGTAACGAGATCAAACTAGGTATGGAGATACCGATGATCGAATCTCGTACATGTAATATATCGCGAAACAAAGGGATTAAGATACGAGCATAAAAGGTTCCGACGATCACAAGAAAGTCATCGTTAAATGTGTGGGAATCAGTTGGGTCTCTAGATCCCGCTTCTGATTATTGATCCGAGAGGGGTCTCGACCATGTCCGCATTATTCGTGAACCGTAGGGTGACACACTTAAGAGACACCGACATCCATTTGGAGCAAAAGTTTCATGCCGGAAAGAATAACAAGCGCAGGAATTTATTTCACTAGATACCGAAACAGGTTTTCGGGTGAAATTGCAGAAAGTGTTTTTGCATGTGAAATGAAATACTAGCAAGGGGTTATATGAGAATGTTTTTCATTAAAGTAATTGAAAAAATTCTGAATAAATAAAAGGAGTTTTATTTAATGAGAGTTTGCATTAAATTTGGTGGAAATTTAATGTTAATTCGAGTGGGTTTTTGAGTGGAGGGAATTGAAAGGCATTTGAGTGAGTGGAGTGTCTACCCACATGAATGTGGAAGAGGTGGGGGCAGCCCCCATGGCTGGGCGCCATGCCCCTTGGGTGTCCCCCTCTCCCCTATAAAAGGCCCCCCTCATCCTCTCAAAGCACACCTCCTCGTGAAGGATCTCTCTCCCCCTCTAGTATTTATCCCTCATTGTCTCGGATTAGCGAGATACATGTTCCCGGTGGCTATTCGGCAAGAAAGAGTTGTGCTTCCGCTGCATCGCTGGAGCGAGGAGGCGGGGGTTGCTCGGTGCCTCGGACGTGTGTGCGAGCACGGATGCGCCGCTAAGTTGCGGTGCTAAGGACTTCCTCTCGATCTTGAGATCGGCAAGAGATCGTCTACATCAACCACGAGTTTGAACTCATTAAGCTTTGTCGGTCTTCAAGGATATGTTCTCTACGGATATACATCCGCCCGTTGCTTGTATCTAGTAGATAGATCTTGGTACATAGTTGTTTCCATCATAGGAAATTTTTTGTTTTCTATGCTGCGAACCCTACAGTGGTATCAGAGCCATGCATGGCATCTACGGATTATGGTAAGGTAAAATGATAATTAATTCCTAAATCTAAGGGATCGTTGGGGCCATGCATGGTATGTAGGCGGGTCATAGTGGAAGTATCATAATACTAGTATCATGCATATGATACTGGTGTATGATACTATGTCTTTAGTGCATTGTATCATGTAGTATCATAGTAATGGTATATTTATTAATTTGTAAAATCATCTTTATGTAAAATGTGTGTACAAGATTTACTTGCCATTATGATTTCTAGTTTTACGTGCTATGATACTCTAACCACCTCTCTCTTCATTAATTATGACGTCATATTAGATTTTTGTCAAATTGATATGCATGATACACCTTATGATACTAGCACTAGGATCAGCCGTATGCCTGCCAAATAATGTACTTCCATATTTATTGGTTGACAAAGTTATTGACACGCATGGATGGCCGATGGCACTGAATGATGGTACGGTTAGGATTTTCTCAGTGTTTGACGATAATGTTTAATGGTCTAGATTGTTTCAATGTTTGAGGATGACCTGCGACTACCAACTTCCATTTAATAGTAAAGAAACAATAAAAATATTGTTTGTTTCACCCCTTTTGTTAGCATTATAGTATTTAAAAATATCGTGTCCTTTTTTTCTGTTATAGTAGTGTGTTTTTTTCTATAAGTGGGTGAGAGATTTTTGTTGCAACACTCTATTTTAGTTGCAAATCACCATGGTAGCATTCTTTATGTAAATATATCATGATGGTAAGGGCAAGGAGGTATAACCCTTCGTTTTAACTGAAGAAACCGGGACTACAGGTTGGTTTTGAAAATACCGAGGGGCTAAAATGCAAAACGTTCGCTGACATTATTTCTAGGCATTAGTCGCGATCTGACAACGTGGACATCAGCCAATTTTCCAGCCATTATCGGCGGACCGATGCCTAAAAGTTGCCCATTGACGATTTTTCTCTTTGGCGGTGCGTCACGCATGCTAACTGGGGAACCGCACGCCGGTCGAGCCTATCTGCTCTTCCTCTCCGTGTCTATTCCTCTCGTGTGGCCACATACATCTTGGGCTGCCCTTAGATGGAAACTTGTCCGTTTTAAAAGATTTCTTTGCTAGATTTGGCGGCCATCGTGGTGGTGCTCAATTCCACTAGTTCATTAGTGGCGTGCTCGCCAAATCACCACTTATCAAGATCGGTCTCCACTTTCTCATTCGAGTTAGGCACCATTGCATTTGCATAGCTGCAATCTCTCAGTCGCACCGCCTCAGTCCATTGGCCCACTAGCTCACGCTGACTCTCGCTCGATTATGCTACTACACTACACTAGCTACACTTTCGGTATCCACTGGTCTCCCTGTATGAAGCTGGCGACGCTGTAGACGTCGACATGCTCCTTGGGCACCTGGCTGCTCCACGCCACCCTGCTGCGGCTCCGGTCGCCGCCTCCAGGCCCGGCGCTGCCGTACTCGCCGTAGTACAGCGTCTTGAGCGCGAAGTCGCCGCTCCACGGCATCCACCCCTGCGGCTGCACGATCTCCGCCAGGGTACACCCGACGAACACCGTGCGGGAGTACTCCTTCCACGGCCTGCCCAGGTACACGCGGTGCGCGTCGGGCTTCTGCCGGTACATGGCCACGTACTCCTCGCTGCCGTTGACGAGGCATCCCCGGAGCACGATCCCGGTGGGCTGCGCCGGGTCCGTGCGGCCCTGCGCCGTGAGCGCGTCGTTCTCGCCCTTCTCCGGGTGCAGCTGCCGGGGCAGGACGAGGAGCACGCAGTCGTGGAGCACGGCGGCCGAGTTGCCGAAGACGAAGTCCACGGTGCCGGAGACGCGGCACCGGGTGTAGAACTGCCGCATGGCGTGCGCGTACAGCGTGTCCTGGTGGCCCAGGAGCTCCACGCTGTCCAGCACCGTGCGGTCGCCCGTCGAGCGGAAGGCCACCGCCTGGTGCGCGTCGGGCCCCGCCGTGTTCGCCATCGTCAGGTCCCGCGCCATGAAACCGTCCGCCAGCACACCTGAACAGTAGACCATAGATGTAGATGGTTAAACGGAGACAGATTTACAGACTGATCACTGTGTTCGTCGAGAAAAATCACATCCCCGTGATAGGCGGGTTGCAGATTTGCCGGATATAAAGCTGAAACGGTGGAGCAGGGTGCAACTTTTTCTCTGCGATCGAATTGACTCGTCGAGCGACCATGTCTGGTCTGGTCTGTACGCAGGAGCATCATTTTTTTGTCCAAAGCGCCATCTGTTTGGCAGGGTTGGGGAGCACGAGAAAATTCGGTGTGGCAAGGTCATGTCGGCACGTCCCATTGTCGCTTCCGCCATGGTAACTGAAGCTAGCCAGCGCCGGTCACGTTGCATTCTAGTACTTGAACGGCTGTTAGTTTTGGTTTTGACGACGCTGAATTCATCAAAAGCCCGGCAAGGTTTCCCTTACAAAATTTGGAAAAAAACAATGAAATTTGGCAATGCTAGGTTTTTGTTTGGCTCTAGATCAAAATTCTGGGGAACTGATAGTGTGATACTGACGCGCTTAACTCAGGAACAGCTTCAGAACAATATTACATTTGCATACATCCTGGCAAGTGGCAACGAATATTGTTTCCACGAGACCACGATGAAATTCAATAGGTTTCGATTCAGGTATAATGATCACCTCCATGGGAGATTTCTTTCCGGAGAACCAATTTGGCCAAGACGTTTTCCTATCCTCGTTTTTTGTTCAGAAATTCTCCTCGTGTGCCATATTTTTTGACAAATCAGAGCTCTGGCTAAAACTAATTCCTCGTCTAAGCACTTGACAAAACTATTTCAAAATGTGACCCCTAAGGTCAGCGCCACTATGAAGCAGCAGTGAAGCAGCCTAGGGTGCTCGAAGCCAAGTGATATGGCGCTGACCTAATGTTGACATCAATTTTGGTCGGCTGTCCTAATTGACATGGCGCCGACCTCTTTTGGTCGGCTGAAGAGGTCGGCTGTCCTACTATTATTCTACACAATTTCAGCTCCATTTCAAATGGCGCAGATTGTAGGGTTTAGATTTTAAAACAATTTGCTGAGAGATCGGACGAAAAATTAGTTTTGTGTATGAGTCTTGTGCCATGCTAGACGCAACACACAAGATCTAGGAATTGATGGCCCACAATTCCAACATAGCTCACGGAAAAGCGTTTTAGGTGCAGACAAAGTGCTAAATGGACCGGTCGATCACGAGCAGCGTCTTTAACGCCACCGCATTGATTTCGTGGACGTACGTGTACGACCGCATGCAGTAGCAAACCATACCGGCACGGCAAATCCAACAGTATGTTTACGTATACCACCACATAAATACAGGAAGATTAGGATTATATATACGCACCTACGGTGGCCGTGTTGAACGTGGAGACGCCGGGAGTGTCGGCGTTGAGGTCGCCGGTGATGACCGTCTTCCCCATGCCGTCGCCCACGAGCACCAGGTTGGCCTTCTCCCACGGCACGTTCACCGTCTCCTTGTACACCCCCTCCTTCACGTGCACCACGAACCGCCCGGCCCCATCGTCCGGCGCCGCGGCCACCGCCTCCCGTACCGTCCTGTAGTCACACCCGGCCGCGCACACCGTCGCGTTCGCGGGGAGGCCCTTGGGCACGCCGAGCGCGTCGACGTCGGCCTCATCGGCCGCGGGCGGCGGCCAGTACCCGTCGCGCTCCGTCTGCGGCGGCGCCCAGCGGGAGGTGTCGTCGCCGTAGCGCTGCAGCGCGGCGAGCATGGAGATGTAGTTGCTGTTGATGGTGATGGTGTCGTTGAGGTAGGCCATGGCGTCGGAGATGGTCCTGGAGGAGTTGACGTACTTGTAGGCGGACCAGCAGTCGTAGAGGTGGAGGAGCGCGGCGGAGGCGGGGAGGAGCGACGACGGCGCGGGCGGCGGCGAGAGGCGGTGGGAGGTGACGGAGAGGAGGGTGAGGCAGTTGGTGGCGGCGCCGGTGAGGTTGACGTTGCGGGAGGAAGCGAGGACGGCGCGGGCGGTGGAGACGGCGGGCGGGATGCGGGCGCGGAGCGCGGAGAGCGTGGCGGCGAGGAGGTCGGGGGTGGAGGAGGAGGCGGTGGCGTTGGCGGCGGAGAGCGTGGAGACGCAGGCGGGCTGGAAGCGGGTGGCGTTGCAGGCGAGGAGGATGGGGAGAGGCGCCGCGTAGGAGGCGGCCGGGGGAGTTGGTCTCGGGGTCGGGGACGGCGCCGGGGCGCGGCGGTGGTGGTGGGAGGAGAGGGAGGAGGGGAGGTGGAAGAGGAGGAGGGCGACGAGGAGGCGCAGGGGAGGAGACATTGCTGATGGTTGAATTGTGCGCAGTGGAGTGGTGTGGACTGTGACGATGATCGGGGATCCGGGATGTGGGGTGCGGTTAGTTATAACGGCCAAGGAGACAGATAGAAGAAGCAGGGGTTTGGGCTTGGTTGGGGAAGAAGGGTCAAAAGGAAATATTTGATGATCATGGAAATGGATTTTTTGTTTGGTGCTGCAAGTGTAACGGAAATGGAAATAATTAATACGTGTGATCACTGAATATTTTTCTCTGTATTTTTGGAGTAAATCCGTTTCAGTTTTGTTAAGTCTCGGTCAACTAAGATACAGAGGGATTTCGCTAAAAAAAAACTAAGATACAGAGGGACCCAATCTTTCTCTCCTAAATAAATGTGATTCTCTTTTACTGTTATTCGGAGCATGTTTATGGCTACTGGTATGACATTTTTTTTTTAGATTACTGGTACGACAATTTTACCTGAGGGGACTGGTAGCCTGAAAATACCAGTTAATTACGGGAAATTGTAAAAGAGTTTCAATATTTTTTTAGTAATTTTTGTCAAAATATCAATCAAAATTTGTCAAGTTTGAATTGAATTTAATCATACCAGTACTTTCTTTGGTATGCCAGGCGGCAAGGCCAATAGCCGGCAGGTTACCAAAACCTTGTACTCCCTCTGTTTTTAAAATATAAGATGTTTTAGTTTTTCTTTAAAATATAATATGTTTTAGTTTTGTAAAGTAATGTATCTAAAGGCTTTTTAGTATATAGGTTCAGAGTGGACCTACACACTAAAAGAGGTCTAGATTTATTAGCTTAATCAAAACATCTTATAATTTGAAACGGGGGGAGTACTCAGGAATCGACCAAGCTCGGAAAGCAAGATTTCCGCTTCTTTTTCTTCAAAGGCACCCACTATTTTCATTATTATTTGGTCACAAGAAAAAAAGTCACTATTTGGACAAGAGTGTTCAGGTGCACTTGAAATTGCAGAACCGTGCACGGCAGAGGACGCTTGTCACTTGAGTTTCCTTGCCTTGCCTCCTTGTTCATTGATGTGTTCATTTGGCATGATGGCTGGCTGCCGCCTGCCGGTTAGGAGAAACACGCATGGATCACGATGCCGGGCTACGTTAATTATGGAGAACTAACAATCTGCTATCCCAGACTCAAAATGTAGGTCCCGTGAATTTGGAGCCCTCTCGCAGGGAGCTATCACCGCACAGGATAATAGCAGCAACCGCTGGAATGCAGGGAGATGGTTCACGGGTCACAAGTGGAGATAGGCCGGCCAATGTCCACTGAACCGAGGGTAGTGGACAGGCACCGATGCACTCGGACATACTTGCCCTTATCCAGAGATGTAACTTTCGGAAAAGATGTAAACATGCTAAAAAATGCTAAATTTTGCACGCATAGCATTGACATAAGGGTAAAGGGGATCTCCCGGTACAAAATAATGTTGTTCTGTTCAATCTGATGATGCACAAACAAACGACAGCAGACAGGTTTCGTGCGAGAACCAGGTTTCCAAAATTGTGTTTCAAATTGTTGTTACATGCAGGTTACAAATTTGTGATGTTCTCTACGACTAAAACACAGGAGACAACACCGTAATATCTACGTGACAGGATATATGCATTCTTACTCGAGCAACCGAGGAAACAGATGAGGAACCCAACAGCTTGCACAGGTACTGATGTTCCTGAGACTTCATGTAATGGCTCCTTAGCGGTACACAAAATGCAAGAAGCAAACATGATGATACTCGAGCAGAAGAACCAAAATTGAGTGTACAATGTGAGTAGTCAGGCAGCCAGCTTTCGCCAACCTGCAGAATTGGACATGAAGCAACATCAGAAGCCGTTATTCAACTCCATAATGAGCAAGTCATCAACTTGATAAAAGGACAGAAAGTCTTGCAGAACTAAGTAGGCATCGCTGCAAACTAAGTACGGAACGAGAATTTCAATCAGCTGAAAATTGGTTTCCCACTTTCTTTAACCATAATCTCTAGATCTACATTTTCTGTTCCACACTCAAATGCCTATTCCGGACATAGTTGAGCATGTGTGAGCCAAATTCATTCACGCTCGTACATACTCCCTCCGTTCTGATTTACTCTACATCTTAGAAAATATCAGACAAATTAGTGTTGCATTTATTAGTACTACTTAGATATCTGAACAACCAATCAAAGCTACCTTGAAAATAGTAACATCCAATAGAGAGAGTAGGACCACTTTGTTTTCTGTGTTTTTGTTGACTAAAAGCTAGAATGTAGATTATTTCAGAACAAATTTTGGGGCTAGAATGTAGACTATTTCAAAACGGAGGGAGTACATGTCAGTCTCAATTAATAAGTTCAGGTTGACAGCACGGCTACCATATATTCCCTCCGTTCCATAAAACTTGACTCATACTTGTCTAGATTCGTATATATCTACGTATCTAGAAACATATGAATCTAGAAAAATATGAGACACGTTTTATGGAATGGGGGAGTAATATAGTATACAGCTATATGTGCATGGTATATACAAGGTTCAAAAATTTCAGATTGCGCTGCAAGCAGAAAAAGCATATAAGATGGCAATATGTTATCTAGTCACTGTACACTATATTCTTATCATTAATAACACCACGGAAGATTTTTTTTCATAAATAAGGAACTCACCATTTGTCAATAGGTGAGAAAATATGAGCTCATTCCAAGCATCTGGAACTCCGGGAAGGCACCAGTGGCTGCAATCAAGAATGGTAGAAGGATGACTCCAGATACCAATATGTGCATCACTCCTGAAGGCCCCCATCAAAGTCACATTTAGTATAGCGACGGGAACACTCATGTTCGCAACAACATCAGCAAGTATATCCCTAAATTCGGTCATATCAGTTCCTTTGGCCTCAGTTGTAGGTTTTTCTGTTACTTCACATACCTTTTGGTTTAAACCACTGCAAAGAAAAAAAACAATTACTGAATGTTTTCAAATGATAATTTGTACTCCAGTAATTTGGAGTACGATGTTTGTAGTCCGCAATTACAGCAGGCTTACACCTTCAGTTTAAATTACAGATAGTATTATAATGCAGTAACAAAGACAAATAAAATACAATAGGGAAAAAATAAGTATATGTCAGAAACACACCTCCAGTGAGATGGCTCGTATGTCCGGAAGAAGACGCGTGTTCGTTCTAAATCTACTTTTTCCTTCACCCATGAAGCCCATGTTTCAAGTGCCATTTTGAAAGCAGAATTGACGGATGTTCCCAGCTTAAGCAGACCTCCAGCCTCAAAATAGCAACCCCTGTTGTAAACACCAAGCTAGAATGTGTAAGCTATATGAAATAAAGGTAAATACTACATGATTAAAGGACAACAGACACATGACAAGGAAATAGCACAGTACATTATTACTGAGCTGACGAGTAAAACGATAGAATGACAATTTATTAAGCACCCATAATGGCATAAGATGCCACTAGTTTGCATTACTAGTAATAGAACATCCACATGAGTGCAGCAATTCTAAGCAGCATGAGTGTTCATTGAGAAGTATGCAACATACATTAAGACTAAGAAGTCAGAAGACCAATTTTTGCGGCGAAGACTAATGAAAAATTCCAATACATATTTTACCAGGCCATAAAATTTCATAAGCATTTATAATTTACCATGCCAATGAATATTATTCCAATAAATCATGAGTTGAGTTCCTGACAGAGCTTGTCGCTCTGTAGGGGTTTCCCCCACGGTTTCTTGGTCAAAAAAAATTTACCATGCAAATATCTACATAACATGAAAAAAAAACAGGGCACTAATTTCAGATACCAGCAAAGGAAATACTCTCGTATAGAAGATGCATGAAACTTAGCATACTCAAAACATACTGAATAGTACCTAAACAGAAACCATTTCTCAGGCGAGATAATTTATGAACATCAGGCTCATTATATTGTGACATAAAAACCAAAGTACCAAAGACCCTTTAGTGTTGCTTTAACCTCAAGACACAACTAAAAATGGCATGGCACCAAATTAGCAGTACAATCCGGTGATTTATTTTTTTCTAATTGTGATCCTCGGAATTTTTGCTACAATTAGTCCTGATCATTGATTTCTTCCAAACAGACATTCTGGTGCCGGTTTGGCTTACAGCTGATATACTATACACTATCAACTGCTACCAAGGATCATGCCTGTAAAATAGATATACTGAACCAAAATATACAATCAGATAATTGCAAATTAGAAGGACAGTGATAATAATCCCGAAACAATTACACATGAACAGAATATGCTGAGAATTAAAGGAAGAAGACTCACATGTCAAATAATTTGCTGGGAGTCCACCAATGCCCTGAATTGAAAATAAGCACATCAGCATTCTCCCATTTCCTGCTACTATCATCCATCTTATCAAGCTTGAGAATGGCACGGACCCTTTTTGTCCCATGGAAAGGAGGAGCAGGGGTCTGCTGTACAAGGAACACCGATCGGAAGAACTCCACGCTGAGGCTAAATGACTCAAATCTCACTCCTAAAAATCGGATCGTCTTCGAGATCTGGTTGCCATTGACCTCATAAACCGTCTTGGGATCGTCCACCCCTGTCATGAGCATGCAGATGAATGACTCCCACTGTGTTCGGCTCATGGAATCCCCCACAAACACAACCCTCTTCCCTCTCAGCCACTCCAGCACGCTCCGGGCACTGAACCGCGGCATGTCGCATTGTCGCGGCTTCCACCGCCAGTTGAGGTACTCGGTGTTCTTCCTCCCATTGGCGAGGCAGTTGAAGCCCCTCTCCACGAACGGGCACTCCGAGCTGTTGTAGAGTGGGTACCTCTCGTCCCGCACCCAGCTGCCGTCGAACACGTTGCAGGAGTCCAGATCCTCCCCGGCGAACTCGGCGACCGCACGGTCCCGGCCCAGGTACCGGGAGACGGACAGATACAGTCCGCAGGAGAACACGAGCGTGCAGCAGGCCAGGAAACAGGCGAGGGCGATGCTCTCCAGAGACGGCGCCGCCCACCAGTTGCGGTGCGCGGCGGCCGAAGAGACCCGCGGGCTCCCCGCGCCGCCCCTCGCTGTGAGCCGCGCCGACGTGCTCCGGCTGAAGCTCCCGGTCACCATCTCTCCGCGGCTGCAGGCCCCCGATCTCCCATTCCACAACTCCCCGGTTGCGGTACTGGAATCGGTTCGAGATAAGCTCTCGCCGCAAAAGCCCTGCGAATCCTATTTACAATGTTCCCCGTGCCGGATTCAAATTTGGCCGGCAGGTTGAGCGGATCGAGCCGCGGGGATCCGAGGCTCGCGGCTCTCGAGATCAGAGAGCTGCGAAGCGATTGCTGGGATCCAGGGGAGACTGCTTCTGGCGAGACGCGAGGCAGGGGCCGCACAGGGGCTCGGGAGCTCGCTGGATTCCGGCGAGGCGACAATGGCTCCTCCTCTTCGCCCTCACCGGAGAAGACTTCGAGTCAGCTAGCGATGAGGTGGTTGGTGGCGTGTCCTCGCGACCGGTGGCTCGATGAGCTCTCGCGCGAGGTGGAAAAAGTTCGAACAGGAAGAGCAGAGGAAGCTCGGGGTGGGTGCGGGGTGGGTGGATGCCTGTTCATGTCGTGTTGACCAGAGGTGGCCGCAGGATCCAACTTGCTGCCAACAACGTTTGGCACAAGGATTGGCTGCCCCACCTGGCAGTGACGCGTGCTCCGTGACGTGGCGTGCTCTGACTTCGGCATTTGGAATGGTTTGGGACGGCGGTGGCCGAGCTTGTGCGTGGAGGAGTGAGCACCATTTTCGATGAAAGAGGAAGAGGACACACGCCGGCATGGCGGTATTGGTACGGATTATGGAAAGAGTCGGACAAGGCCAACTCCTGCGTTCCGGGTGAGCGAGAAACATCCAGAATGGTTGAAGCCGGTCGGAATTTTGGCCATCCGTATCTATCAACCTTTGCGTACGGATTTGGACGGATTTTTGACAAGTTTTCTGCCTCCTCCGCTGACATGCTTAGTGGCGCTTCCTGACAGTTTGGTGTGCTGAATAATCAAACTTGTTCATTTTCAACTATCTTTTCCTTGAATGTGAAATCTAACTTACAGCTGACTTAGGCCCAGTTCTTTCGGCGGCTTCTCCGAGAAGCCGTCCTACCCCCAGCTTCCTGGGGAAGCCGGTTCTAAAATTTTGTGAGGCTTCCAAGTTAGTTTAGCCTTAACCACTTTGAAAGCCTTGTAATTTTTTTGAACCGGCTTTCCCAGGAAGCTGGGTGTAGGGCTATTTCTCGGAGAAGCCGCCAAAAGAACTGGGCCTTACTGTGTCTTAACGCGAGATCACATTCTTGCGCCACGCGATCTCGATCCTACGGTGTCTACGAAGCGGCGGGCGAGGGCCCAGCCGCGGTGTCCTAGAACCAACATTGAGCCGTTTCTTCCGGGCCGGAGAGAGAGAGAGAGAGAGAGAGAGAGAGAGAGAGAGAGAGAGATCAAAGAGCTTCATTTCCGCATTGATCTCGCCGGCGCTGCTCCCGCAGATCCACGGGGACGTGCGAGGTGCTGTCACCGGCGGCGTTTACTTCATTGTGCTGGTCCCCGCAACTCGTGTCGTCGGATCCATTTTTCGGTGGTGGGAGGGGAGGAGGAGAGGTGGTGGGTGAGGTCGGCGGTCGATTCTGTCGTCGGAGCACATCCTGAAGTATCCGGACCACATCCTCTCGTCCGCGTTTGCATCTTCTCCCCACAGGCCACATCGTCGGCTCTCTGGCTACATCGACAACGACATCGTCGAATATCCTGGTCATATCGTCGAGATTTGCAGGCTAATCTTGGAGAACACCACATCTGGCAAGGTACCATAGCTCCACCACATCTAACATAGATGTTAGTAGATCTGATTGGATGATGCATGTTGCTCTCTATGGTGTACATGATGCTCTTTGTGGTGGTTGTCTCTCTATCTGATTTTGGATGTTGCTTAATTTGTCTACTTCATAGTTCCTTCTTACTTAGTTGTGGTGGTTTTTGTTTGCTCTGAATGGGGATGTTGCTCTATCTATGGAATGTTGCTCTTGTGTGGAATGTTTGCTCTCTGTTATGGAAATGTTGCTCTGGTGTGGTCTTGGATGTTGCTTATACTCCCTCCGTTTCATGGCTTAAGGCGTCCTCGTTTTGCATGTTTTTTCTTTGACCAAGAATTACTCTATATGTAAAGAGTTTTGGTATAAAACTAGTATCACTGGAAAGTATTTTTCAATACGAATCCAACGATACTAATTATGTACAATATAATCAAGATTTTGTTGTTCAATTCTTTTGGTCAAACTTTGCTTTGGAAAGCGTGTGCGCCTTAAGCCTTGAAACGGAGGTAGTATATAGGATGTCAATTTGCTTAACCCAGGTGGGATGTTGCTCATATAGATGTTGCTCTCTGTGTGGATGTTGTTTTCATATAGATGTTTTGCTCTCTATGTGGATGTTGCTTTTCATATAGATGTTTGCTCTCTGTGTGGATGTTGCTTCCATACAGATGTTGCTCTCTGTGTGGACATTGCTCTGTGTGGATATTGCTTTGTGTGGATGTTGTTGTGTGTGAACCTGTTTGCTTTATATATAGGATGTTGCTCTGTGTTAGATGTTGCTATGTGTTTGCTTTATATATAACATGTCAATAGCTTAGGTGGGATACCCCCTTTTCTATGGGATGTCAATTTGATCTGTTTATTTTTAGTGGTGTTTGTCTAGTTTATATCCACCCCTGCCTCTGGTTTTCGTTTGTCGCTAAATCTAATGCATGTAATTTTTACATTTTCTAATGAATGTAATATCTGTTTTTAGCTCTGAATTTCTCTGAAAATATACTCCAGTAGATTAGACATGTTTCATCTTACAAAAGCCTATGTTTCAATATAGCAGGTACGAAATGACAAAGCCAAGCAGTGCTAAGAAATCTGGGAGGAAGCACTCAAAGCTAAGTTTGATGCGGAAGAAGCTCACACTTAGGTCTAAGATGTCACCACTGCACTATGAAGATCAGGGAACATCCACTGATAACATGATAGAGGGAGACGATGTTGAAGAAGTGCACAAAGAGAGTGACACCAACAACAATGAAGAAGAACAGGCTATTGTCTTGTCACAAGTAAAACCAAACCTTCCTATTTTTTTCTGCATCAGAATGTCAACAGCTCTTAAAATGCTTAGTTATAGTTGATGTTTCATTAGTTTCTATAGGTAATTTCTTAGGCAGATCCCACTCATGTAAAATGTTACTTTTCCTAAGAGATGTAAACACAATGTGCATGCTTTTTTATCTTGCCTTTGTTAAAGGTTTTTGTTGCACCAATCGCCTATGTGATATACTTGTGTTTTTACAACTTTTTGTTTATATTTTTGGGTGTGTGTTATCTATTTTTTTGTTTTACCTCTCGTCCATGTGCTCCATGAAAACCATAATATTCTAAATTTGTAGACTGATTATCTAGATGTAAACTTGATTAAAATATGATCCCACCCATAAGCTTTTTTAATGTGCTCATGTTTTTTTATTAGGCCAAAGCAAAGAAGCTGCTACACAGGGCATCACCTATAAAGTTGGTCAGCTTATACCCTCATATGTCAGAAGATCAGAAAACTATGATAAGAAAGGCAGATTACGGTGGTTGTTGGACATCAAGTGCTCAAAACTTCAACCAGAACTCTGCAAATTTCTCACGGAAAGTTTTGACCCAGTATCCTGCAGCATGGTATTCCCTGGCCGTGGCGCAATCCCTGACACTGAACTTTCTGTTAGAGAAGTTTTAGGAGTCCCGCACGGCAATGATGAAGTGATTTATGAAGTGGATTCGGAGGCCACCAAATTCATGAATAGGAAGATGGGAAATGAGGGCAGAAAGCAGCCAACCATCACCTATCTGAAAAACAAACTTCTGGCTATGAAGAATGCAAATAGTTCATACCTAAGGTTGTTCATAACATTAGGTATGTGCTCTGTTCTTGCGCCAACCACAGGAGTATGCATCAGCCCTAGAATATATCCATCAATGGTTAACATTAAGCAAGCACACAAGTTGAATGTCTGCAAGTTTGTGATCACGATGATCCAGAAAGCTACCAAATCAAAAGCAAAGAAGGCCATTATGAAACCGTGCATGTTATATCTAATGGTACATACCACATCCATTTTATATCTAGATCAAAGTTCTTGAGTTTTGCATGTTTCTTTTTATTTTTTGACAAGATGTCATTTCTTCCTTTTGTCTTGCAGGTCAAATACCTAGATTCTTTAGAACTGAAAGATATGCATATCAATGAACAAGGCACGCATGTATCCGTATGGACCAATGCAATGGTCAATAAAGCTATACAACAGGATACCGGTAGTGATGGTTGCTTCGGAATGGCAGCAGTAATTTAGTAGAAACATCTTCTATTGTTAAGCTTTAGATGTAATCTTGCTTCATTTTCCTGTGATGTTATTTCTTCTATTTTTTTACATCTTTTTATGTTTGAATTTTTTTCATGCAAAACTAGATGTATTTTTCAGTTGCCATCACATAAATCAAACTCTATAGAACTGCTGAATCAAAACTAGATGTATTTTCAGAACTGCTAGATGCTCTTGTTTGCAAACTAGAAGCTAGCCATTTTATGTTTGAACATCTTTCTTTTTTTCTCCTTCATGCAGTTGAAACCTGAATTTGCAAGCATAGCCAGTCCACCATCATCTCTTCAAGTAGAATCTAGCGACCAGTCTAAAAATGAACAAGAAGACAATCCAAGAAGTAGCAATCCTTTTAACATAGAATGCAAACAAGAGCACAAAGCTCATGAGGAAGGCCGGAGCATTCTTTTCGCACACACACAGATGATTGATAAGTTTATTGAAGTTCATGCGCCACCAGGCCGTACATTGGAAGTAAGTTCACCCTTTTTTGATGTTACTATTTTTTTGGTCTTAAGCAAGATGGTTCAAGTAGCACACTAACCATGTTTTGATCTGTAGGATACAACAAGGTACAAGGAGTCTATTGAGTATGCCTATCACGGTTTCGAATCAAGCTTGCAAATGTTCATGAGAAATCTGCTACCTCGACTTGTCAAGCAACCAAGTACTACAAGCAAGAGCAACCAAGTACTACAAGCCAGTTCCGAGAAACTAAAGGAGAAGGTTTCCAACGAGGAGGGATGTAACAAAACCCCAAGGTGTTCCAGCGACAAGGACGAGGAGAAACAACAGGATCTAATGTTGCAGATGAGGACCAAGAATCTGAGGTTAGTGGAGAAAGTTTGCCAGAAACTAATCACAAAGTGATGAATCCAGAGACTTTAATGGAAGCCCAAGTTATCACAGATGCTGCAATGGCACACTCAATTGCCATGGGGACTCAAACAGGGCACACAAGCACAGATGTTGATAAACAACAAGTTGTACCACAAGAAATCTATAAGGATGTGAACAAAGAACAAACATCCAAGTTAGAATCTATGAGAACCGTGTGTGATGACGAAGATGCAAGCCAGAAAAATCAGGATAACAAGGACAGAGATGCCACTGAGTCATGTGGAAAAGAGCAGCACAGATTGAAGGAGATCAGTAAGAAAGGAGATGTTCCAACGGAGGTCACAAATACTGATGTTGTACCAGAGTTAGCAAAGGATGTTACTGATATCCACAACAAACCAGAAACAGCAGAATTCCTTATGGTTGATTCAGCTGCGCAGATAATAAATCATGATGTTCTAATTGAGGAAAACGTTGTACAGATGCCCAAGAGTAAACTAACATCTTCATCAGAGATTAAGGATGAATATTTTAGTACACCAGTTTCAAGCAAGAAACCTAAGGGAACACCTATTAGATTAAGCAGGAATGAAGATGAGGGTGAAGACAGTTTCGACAACTCGGAAGATAATAGGGGGACAGAATTCATGGATTTATTGGGTGGCTCACCCATTCCCAAGATCAATCATACTATATATGAGCCCCATGAATTTCTTGATATAGAGTGGGCAAAGAAAACCAGCACCAGTGAAGTTATGCATGACATACTCAAAACATTGCCCCGGCATAACTTGGAGGAAGCAGGTCAGGGACTCGAAATTTTTCTTGATGCAGAACCAAGGCCAGAGTCAGCAAAGCTACTTGCAGATATGTTACCAAAAGTATAAGAAAAGAAACGGAAGAGAGTAACTTTTGCTGATCAGAACCCGAAAATATCAAAACCAACAACAGCTGTTTCTACATCACCAAGTAGGTCGCCATGCAGGTATAGAACAAGAGTTGTAGTTCGAGAAGAAGCATCATTCAGCCAGAAAGATGGAACCATCATTGCAAATCCAACAACATCAGCTACTGCAGAAGAACAAGTATCTCCATGATGGTCTACAAGCAAAGAAAAAAGCCCATCAGGTAGGACCACCCGCATTATTACAAGGTCAGAAAAGGTACTGGCTCTTGGTGAAAATGCAGCAGATGGCAAAGTAATAAATACTCCAGATTCCGCACCCCAAACTACAACAACTAGTGTACCATACTCAGCATTTGTTGACTCAATGAATAGGAAGCTAAACTTTGACACTAGTGAGTCATAAAAGAAGAAGAGGGAAGCATTAATGTTAGCACCAGATGCTCCTTCTTTTGAACTTTGTACACCATCAGATGATGAGTTAAACAATGAAGAAACAACAGTCGTGGCACAGGAGGCTGGATGTAGCCAACCACAAAAAGAATCATCTAACTAGGAAATCACAGCAGTTGGACATGAATACCAGAAGAGAATATCCAAAGCTGGCAAGTTTGACAAATCACTTTATGTGAACTATGAAATGCAGAAGAACTACAGCGTAACCAAACCAATTGAGACTCTATACAGCATGGTGTGTAAACACGGTTTCAAGAGTCGGTCCACAACGAATGATGAAACGGTCGTTGATGTAGGTAGATACTACATAACTGTTGGTAATCTAGCTGATTTAGTAAAACTAGGGAAAAAACTGATGAACATAGTTGCTGAGGTTGCTATTCACGTTATAAAAGAAGAAAAGACAAACCAAGCGAAGTACATCATGCCACTACGTGTAGCTATAAGTTTAATGTTCCTTTTTTCTTTTTTAAGTGTAACATCTTGGTCCAGTTTTTTAGTATTTTTCTGTTCAAAAGAGTTGGTACTAGCAACATTCGTCTACATATCCTTTGTTTTTCTCAGGAGTACCTGATCGACTGCCGCTTCGACCTTAAAGATGTTACAAGATGCTTCGAGATAACCCCTACTAACAAACTGGATAAAAAAGAAGTTGTAAGAACCTCATAATTACCTGTGTTTTAAATGTTCTCAAACCTTGGATTTTCTTAACTAATATTGTTTAACAAGAAGCAATTTAACTTGCTGTTTTTTTACATGCAGGTTTGCTTCCCAACTTTGCAGAAGTTGACAAACATGCCTAATGATTAATCAGGACACTACTGGCTGGTTGTTCTAAAAATAAAAGCTCAAAGGTTCAAAATTATTTACTCCCTAAGTGAAAATGGCGAAGCATTACTGATGCATAGTTGCCATCTACTAGTGGCTGGGATCAAAATAATATGGGAAAGATACTTCAAAGATTCAAAAGTGCAGATTTCAATTTGGCCAATTGAACTTATTGAAAGCCCGAAGCAAACTAACACGTAAGTGATCACCCACAGACTTACACTTTTTTAAAGAGTTGTATGTTTTTGCTTCACTTCATCTTGCTTATATATAAGATGTTGCCTTTCTAAAAACATAAAGAAAACTCTACAAATTTCTACATCCTGCCTAAGTGAGCTTTTTTTATCATGTATGACTGCGGGTTTTTCACTCTAAAAAACCTGGAAGAAAAGCATGGAATAAAGGTGCCAACTTACACACAGAAGGATATGCCAAACATAAGGAAGATATTCACTAACAAATGGCTTCGCTTTGCGAAGAACACAGCAACTTGGCAGTGTTACATCTAGTTCAATAGTAAGTTTTCATCCTTTTTCTATTCAAGCATCTGTAAACTTACATTGCATAACATGCTTACGTCAAACATGCTATATTATTTGGAAAATAGCAAAGAAAAATGAACAGCGAGGAACATGTAAAATACATTTAGGAAGACAATGAGAATTCCAATTTTCACATAACTAGGAAATCACTAAAGAAGCCGGTTTATTTTTACATATCTACTACTTGAAAAGCAAAAATATAGGATGCTTTGCTGGATCATCTAGCCTCAATGGACAGTTATGGCTATCACGGTCTATCTATTTGCAAAGTGTGCATTTAGTCGGACGAGGATTCTGAAGATGTAACCCACTTTTCTTCCTCTTCTGAGCTGGCCTTCCCTTAGTGGCCGTGATAGCAGGGTATTGCGCTTTTCTGTTGGTAGCAAGGGTGGGATATTCTTCCATAGGTGCACCATCTACCATGTTAGTGCTCTCAGGAACTACTGGAGCTTCCCCCTTCTTCCTTTTTAATGCATCTGCAGCAGAACTTTTGAGATCAGCCATTTCTTTCTCCATTGCTTTCATGTGTTTCTCAGCAATATCTTTTGTTTTGTCTGAGGACGCCAAACCAATAGCAAGTTTAGCAAAATCATTGCATAGGTTCCCATAACGCAACATCCTCATGTCTTTCCTTGACAGTTTATTAGCTGGATGAACAACTTCTTTTGGCTCAATGGTTGGCACAACTATATCCGGAGGAGGTTTGGACCACCTAGCAAAGATATAGCGGTCTGGTATTCGATGCACCGCACCCAAATGGGACATAACCTTCATTACATGGCAACAAAGAATACCATCCTTCTTGATCTTACAACATTGGTAGTTGTATATTTCATTCTCCAAATCAACATCAACCATGTAACTTCTTCTGCCATAACCATAGACAGCCCCCTGAATTGGAACAATTTCAAAGACGACACCTCCATGACCAAAAGCATTGTAGCAAGTTATCTTACGCAACTCAAGCTGAAAATGATTATAAATCGGCAGAGTGTATGTATCTAAAATCTGCTGCTCCATAGGGAATTCTGACCAAAGTCTAACAGTTTTATCTTCGCCGACAAACTCATGCGAATCTTCAGCTACATCAGTTCGCTCCTGTAAGGTCCCTCCTTTATAAAGGAAAAGGATCCCTATGATTTCAATGCTAGTCCCTGGATCAATAGCTAGCATCCACAGTTAAGATGTAATATCAAGAAATAAAGGTCATAATACAACTTTATAACCGGGAATAACATAATTTATTACATCTTACATAGCTCATTTGGCTAACTCATTACAATGCAGCAGAATATAATAATAGCATGGGGTCCTTCATCTTCAAAGTGCCACAGGCAGACATGTTGGTTGTAGACTTGTAATCCTAATCATTAAACTTCACTAATATCAAACAAACCAGCAACATAATAAGTTACAGCCACAAGGGTCAATACATTTGAATTGTATTGGCAAGTGATACTATGGTAGTATAGTGGAGTCTATCATCTATATGCATTTGGCTAGTGGAGCATAGGCTTGCATTGCTCAAAATAGATTTTCCTTATCATTTGAAAACACTAAGTTTTTGCTTGACAAAAATCACCCAAGGCATCTCCCAATAGAAATTGGTGATCCTTCAACCCTTGTTCACCCACAAGATTTTAACTTAGAAATTGGGATGAGGAGATTCTTGATAGCTTCCATGTCTTGATGCTCAAATTTTCCTTTGCCAGGGACATGGCTAAGTACTTAGATTTTACACTCTGCAGAGGTGGTGCACTTTCCCCACAAGACTTGGTTTCACCAAGACAAGATCTTTCAGAAGCCTTCCCTTAGACCAGAATGGACGCGTTCCAACCTATCAAACCCCTACCACCAACTGTCCATTTGGCTAAGTTCTTGCAACCTATATGATCCAGGCAGAGCCCATAATGCCAAGTGGCTGCACTTGAAGCTTCTCAACATTTGACATCTCAAATCTCTTTGTTCCTAGGTGGCCATCCACAAGTGTGATACACCAGGGTAGTCCATTGAAATGGGCCCTGAGTAACCACTCAACACAAACCAATCCTTCCATTCTACCCAGGTGATTCATTCACTTAGTTGTTTTATTAAACAAAACATAAGTCCACAGACTTAGAAATATTTCATATCATGAATATATATTCCACCCTTGTTTTCTATTAGCTAAGCTAAGCATGATAGTAGTAGGAATCTTAACTTAGGAAATTCTACAAAGGTTTCATCTACTAGGATTTCCCATGGCATAGTATATACTTAGCAAAAATTCCATGCAAGTCCTACTTAGAAATATCACTAATGCATAGTGAAAATAATGGGACAAAAGTATGAAGCATCACTTGCCTTTTTGGTAGAGAGTATAAGTTCACTCCTTGATCTTTGCAATGATCACACTCTTCAAATCACTACATTTCAATCAAGCAATCAATATTACAATCTACCATTCAAGCAAAACATCATATAAAATGATAGAAACAAAACAATGCATGCAAGCATGCCAAACTTTGTTTTATTTACAAAAGTGGTTTATAATTGGTTATAAACATTCTAAAACACCTTTTGGTCATTTTATAAAGTGGCAAAACCATTTGCAAAAGATTCTTCCTATAAACCATTTTTTAAACTAAGTCATTATTTCATGTGGTTAAAAAAATGCCTTTAGCAAAGTAGTAATTTTATAGGGTTTACCAAATACATTTTCAAGTCATAAAACTTGGTGTTTGGGGTCGGAGAGTTTAAAACAAAACATTTCCAAAATGTTTTCTTCCAAAACCATTTTTAATAATTAAACCATATTTTTATTTGTCTAGAAATGGTTTAAATCCAAGATTCATTCTTTTGCTTCACCAAATACATTTTTTGAAATCATCAATTGATTCCTAGGGTCAGTAGGTTCAAAAAAAACCATTTGCCAAAGATTTTATCCCCAAAATCATTTTAGAACAAATTTTATATTCTAAACATGCATACACAAGTTTCTGCAAAAACATTCAATTTAACAGAAGCAACTTACTAAACAAAGTGCATGGTTGTCTAGGGCTTGTCTTGCTGAATCCATTGATATAAAATTTGCAAAATTTGGACGTGTAGATTAAAAGTTATAGATTTTACAAAATCTAGCATCTAATAGATCAAATCTGTTTTAAATCAAACGGACATGCCACGTGTCTTGGTTCTATTCGCTGGTACCGGTTCGTCTGGATCACGCTCTCTGGTGCGTTGGATCTAAGTTAGATCGAGCGGTGCAGAGACACCCGTACCCTTTCGTTTAAGTTACCTATCCTAACCGTGCGATCGAGATCTGACGGTGCCTAGCATGCTTGCCAAAGATGGGCGGCGCTGGCGGCGGCGTGTGGCGGCGCGCGGTCAGACAGTGACGTTGTTGGCGACGCAGGAAGCGAGGGATAAGAAGGAGATGCTCACCAGAATTGCGGGATCGTGGTGAAGCTCATGGTACTCGCGAGGAGGCAAGGGGCGCACGAGGATGATCTGAATCGCTCGCCGGAGTTCTTGCTGCCGTCGGGTGCTCTCTGTTGAAGATGGTGGCGAGGCTACGGTGCACGCTAGAGAGAAATAAAGGTGCTGTTAGATGCGTAGGGTCGTGGCGAGTATGCGCGTGTGAAAGAGAGGGAGAGGGGAGGTCTGGTCTTACCAGTAGTGCTCGTCGGAGCGGAGGCAGACGGTGGCGGCGGTGGTCGTCGTTGTTGCCGAGGTTCTAGGGCACGCGGGGGCGAGCTGGCGCTACGGGGAGGTTCTCCAGGAGATGGGGATCACGCTTGTGTGCACGAGGAGGCGAGGGGCGACGTCTACTGGCCAGAATCGCTCGCAGAGCTCGCCGGAGACAGCGGCAGTGCAGAGCAAAATGGAGGCAGCCTGGTGGCTCTCTGGTAGCGGGGTTTGAGGGGAAATGAAGAGGAGAGGGAGGGGATTTATCAGGCGTGATCACGGGATTAATTCGTCGAGCCATTGCAGCGTATTTACTCTAAGAAGTTAACGGCAGGAAACGGCCGGGAGGAGGGCGTGGTCTACGCGCGGGTGGAGAAGATGATGATGTGGCGTGGGGTCGCTTGGCAGCGAGAGAGAGAGTGTGGGTGTGGGGTCCACGCGTCATAGACTCAGCGGGTGAGTTCTCTAGTTCGAAACGTTTTCTGCGGGAGAAAAGAGGGAGTGGGCTGGACTGGCTTAGTGGGCTGGGCTGGCTAGGCTGAGTCCTTTTATATTTTTTTTCATGTTTCCTTTTTCTTTTTCCATTTCTTATTTCTGTTTTTGTTTTGTTTAATTAATTCAAACACTCATTTGAATTCAAACCTTTGCCAAATTTTGTAAAAAATCAAACACTGTTTAATACCACATTCTTATGTCAAATTTAGAATAAAACTTTTATTCTTTAAGTGCCTTTTTAATTATTTAAAGTAGGTCCTTTTATTAATCAAATAAGATTTAAAATATTTTCAAACACCACTTAAGTTTCTAAATTCTTCCAAATCTTTTCAGTAGGTTTTTATTTGTTTATTAGGGTGTCTTGAATTATTTGGAAAGTATTTGATATGATTCATTAATCATTTGAATTGGGTATTTGTTTTAATTCCAATGGGATTAAATATAGTTTTATTTCCCTAAATTTTATTTGGAAGATTTATTTTATTTAAAATAATTAAACAACTTTTATTCCACTTGGGTACATTCCAAAATACTATTTCTCATGAATTATATAATTATTCTTATTAGTGATTTGTCTTTATTAAAATAGGGATAGAATGGTTAATGCCATTTTATTTTATTTTGGAAATTCTTTATCCTTTTATTTTATTTGGATTTGGATTCTATTCACTTCATTTGCTTAATGGATTAGGCCAAGATTTAATTTTGTCTTTAAATATTCCTTATTTAATATTTCTTTCTTCATTTTTATAAAATCCATATCTTTTTATTTAGAGAACCAAACTTGGTGATTCTAATTTGTAAAATCTTATTTGAGATTTATTTATCCTTTTAAGTATCTTTAGGTTTATTTGCTCACCATTTGGTATGGATTTGTAGATAGGTTCTTTATTAGCTTTGGAATTTTAATTTCCTTATCTTATTATATTCACAAGATTTTATCCATGGTTCCAAATTAAGTGAAACCAATTTCTATGGTCTTATAATATTTCTATTTGTCTTCTTTGATCATTTTGAAATGTTTGTTTGACAATTTTTATATGGATCAAATCCATAGGCTTGGTAATAACTTGGAAATGATTTTTATTCCATTAGGGTTTAGGGTTTGGATTTATTTTCCAAGTGTTTAAATATCCAGATACATTCATTGAGGAATGCATTTCTCTTGATTTGGATTTTTTGTTGGATTCAAACTTTTACCAAAGTTTGTTCAAGATGGGATTTTAAGTTTCCATTTAGAAACAAAAGTTTCTTTTCACCCTAAAATTTCAACAATAATTTATTTTGTTTATTTATTTTTCACATTACAAGATTGGGAAAATCTTGGGATGTGAAAGGCTACCACCCTTAAAATAAATCACGTCCCGAGATTTGGGGAGGCTAGGGGTTACAAGTTGGCTCAAAGCAACTAGGGTACTACCACCCTTAAAAAATTTCCAACTAAATTACATCTTGGTTTGCTTGGGATCTTGTTGAAATCTCTCTGGGCAAACATCTGCATAGTGTCCTTTGTTTCCACACTTGAAACATGTGACAAGGCTGAGATCCTTCATAGGCTTTATCTTGTGCTTCATCTTTTCTGGACAGTTGCTTGCAAAGTGTCCTTGGTTGCCACAATTGTAACATGTGATAAGATTGAGTTCTTCACGTATCTTCTGTGGACAAGTTGACACATAATGGCCTAGCTCTTTGCAGTTGTTGCACCACACTTGGCTAATCTCCTTATACTTCTTCTTCTTGGGTTTCTCCAAAGCTAGGAGTGCTTCTAGTTCATGTTCTTCATATGTTATCTCAAAGGTAGGAATGTTTCCTGGTCTCCTTGACCTTTTCTTATTCCTTGGATAATACATATGTCTCCTATTTGGTCCTTTAAATTGAGTCATATTGCATGTAGGTGCAAGCTGAGATTTTCCTTTGTCTTCATCCTTCTTGGTAGACTTGGATCTCTCATGGTAGTCTGCAATCAGTTGTTGCACTCCACCTTGTTTCCTTTGTTGAACTATGGAATAGATGGGGCATTGGATAGGGACATGATTATTTCTTTCACATAGGTAACAAGTAGCTTGAGATGTGGGGCATTGATTAATTGGATGTTTCTCTTCACAATTGGGACATTGATCTTTATGCTCTTTAGAAGTGTGATCCTTGTCTCCACAAATATAGCAAGCTTGGATTCCTACTAGAATATCATCTTTGTCATCCTTGTTGTCACAAGCTCCTTGGGAAGAGTTTTCTCCCATGTTGATCATTTGAGTAGCCATCCCTTGCAACAATTGGGATTGAGTTTTCAATTTTTTTTGCATGGTTGGGTCTAACTCATTGTTGTTGGCTAAAAACTAAGTCGTCACTTAGTTCAACTGGGTTTGTTTTGCTAGCAGTTGATCTCTCATGTTGACCTCTTGGTTGTTGTTGTTGCCATCCTTGATGTTGGAGTCTCTTGGAGAAGTCATCTGTTTGGGTTGGGTTGGGATTAGAATAGGCAAAAGATTTTCTAGGGATCAATTCTAATCACACACATCACAATTCACTCAAGTAATGTGCAAGCAATCATAAACAAACATTCCACTCAAACAACAAGTTTCAAGCATACTTTTAGGCAACCAAAATATTTTGTTACACCACACAAGTTAGTGTGTTTGACTTAAACTAAATATGGTGGTCCATCTATATGGTTCACTTGAATTCTTTCCATCCTCTGTGGTTGATTCTTCTTGAACAAGATGTTTGTATCCTTAGAGGATTTCTTGCATCTTGGTCTCAAAATTTCAAAGTGTTGATGGTTCCTTCTAAGTTGTGTTTCCTTAGTCCTCAAATCTTGAGTAACTTTTCTTATCTCACTTGTAGTCTTTAGTGATATCCAAGGTTGAAGTCCTTGTTGAGAATAAGGTTGAAATCACTTGAAGATGTTGAAGTCATTAGAGTTGATGAAGTCCTTTGCACATGGTGAAGTCTTTGGCCATGGGGTAGGCTTTGTCCATCAAGTTTGAAATAGAAGAGATGTAGAATCAAAACCAAAATGGTTGAGTAAAGAGTTTACAAGATTGTTTGTAAATATGTTTTGGAACAAATACAGCTCCTATTTTTCTAAGGGGTTTTGTCCAATCCTAGGGTTACAAATTCTACAGGCAACACAATGCTCTGATACCATCTATAAGGTCCCTCCTTTATAAAGGAAATGGATCCCTGTGATTGCAATGCTAGTCCCTGGATCAATAGCTAGCATCCACAGTTAAGATGTAATATCAAGAAACAAAGGTCATAATACAACTTTATAACCAGGAATAACATAATTTTATTGCATCTTACATAGCTCATTTGGCTATCACATTACATTGCAGCGGAATATCAATAAGCATGGGGTCCTTCATCTTCAAAGTGCCACAGGCAGACATGTTGGTTGTAGACTTGTAATCCTAATCATTAAACTTCACTAATATCAAACAAACCTGCAACATAATAAGTTACGGCCACAAGGGTCAATACATTTGAATTGTATTGGCAAGTGATACTATGGTAGTATAGTGGAGTCTATCATCTATATGCATTTGGCTAGTAGAGCTTAGGCTTGCATTGCTCAAAATAGATTTTCCTTATCATTTGAAAACACTAAGTTTTTGCTTGACAAAAATCACCCAAGGCATCTCCCAATAGAAATTGGTGATCCTTCAACCCTTGTTCACCCACAAGATTTTAACTTAGAAATTGGGATGAGGAGATTCTTGATAGCTTCCATGTCTTGATGCTCAAATTGTCCTTTGCCAGGGACATGGCTAAGTACTTAGATTTTACACTCTGCAGAGGTGGTGCACTTTCCCCACAAGACTTGGTTTCACCAAGACAAGATCTTTCAGAAGCCTTCCCTTAGACCAAAATGGACGCGTTCCAACCTATCAAATCCCTACCACCAACTGTCCATTTGGCTAAGTTCTTGCAACCTATATGATCCAGGCAGAGCCCATAATGCCAAGTGGCTGCACTTGAAGCTTCTCAACATTTGACATCTCAAATCTCTTTGTTCCTAGGTGGCCATCCACAAGTGTGATACACCAGGGTAGTCCATTGAAATGGGCCCTGAGTAACCACTCAACACAAACCAATCCTTCCATTCTACCCAGGTGATTCATTCACTTAGTTGTTTTATTAAACAAAACATAAGTCCACAAACTTAGAAATATTTCATATCATGAATATATATTCCACCCTTGTTTTCTATTAGCTAAGATAAGCATGATAGTAGTAGGAATCTTAACTTAGGAAATTCTACTAAGGTTTCATCTACTAGGATTTCCCATGGCATAGTATATACTTTGGAAAAATTCCATGCAAGTCCTACTTAGAAATATCACTAATGCATAGTGAAAATAATGGGACAAAAGTATGAAGCATCACTTGCCTTTTTGGTAGAGAGTATAAGTTCACTCCTTGATATTTTCAATGATCACACTCTTCAAATCACTACATTTCAATCAAGCAAGCAATATTACAATCTACCATTCAAGCAAAACATCATATAAAATGATAGAAACAAAACAATGCATGCAAGCATGCCAAACTTTGTTTTATTTACAAAAGTGGTTTATAATTGGTTATAAACATTCTAAAACACCTTTTGGTCATTTTATAAAGTGGCAAAACCATTTGCAAAAGATTCTTCCTATAAACCATTTTTTAAACTAAGTCATTATTTCATGTGGTTAAAAAAATGCCTTTAGCAAAGTAGTAATTTTTATAGGGTTTACCATATAAATTTTCAAGTCATAAAACTTGGTGTTTGGGGTCAGAGAGTTTAAAACAAAACATTTCCCAAAGGTTTTCTTCCAAAACCATTTTTAATAATTAAACCATATTTTTATTTGTCTAGAAATGGTTTAAATCCAAGATTCATTCTTTTGCTTCACCAAATACATTTTTGAAATCATAAATTGATTCCTAGGGTCAGTAGGTTCAAAACAAACCATTTGCCAAAGATTTTATCCCCAAAATCATTTTAGAACAAATTTTATATTATAAACATGCATACACAAGTTTCTGCAAAAACGGTCAATTTAACAGAAGCAACTTACTAAAAAAAGTGCATGGTTGGCTAGGGCTTGTCTTGCTGAATCCATTAATATAAATTTTGCAAAACTTGGACGTGTAGATTAAAATTTATAGATTTTACAAAATCTAGCATCTAATAGATCAAATCTGTTTTAAATCAAACAGACAGGCCACGTGTCTTGATTCTATTCGCTGGTACCGGTTCGTCTGGATCACGCTCTCTGGTGCGTTGGATCTAAGTTAGATCGAGCGGTGCAGAGACACCCGTACCCTTTCGTTTAAGTTACCTATCCTAACCGTGCGATCGAGATCTGACGGTGCCTAGCATGCTTGCCAAAGATGGGCGGCGCTGGCGGCGGCGTGTGGCGGCGCGCGGTCAGACAGCGACGTTGTTGGCGACGCAGGAAGCGAGGGAGAAGAAGGAAATGCTCACCAGAATCGCGGGATCGTGGTGAAGCTCAAGGTACTCGTGAGGAGGCAAGGGGCGCACGAGGAGTTCTTGCTGCCGTCGGGTGCTCTCTGTTGAAGACGGTGGCGAGGCTACGGTGCACGCTAGAGAGAAATAAAGGTGGTGTTAGATGCGTAGGGTCGTGGCGAGTATGCGCGTGTGAAAGAGAGGGAGAGGGGAGGTCTGGTCTTACCAGTAGTGCTCGTCGGAGCGGAGGAAGACGGTGGCGGCGGTGGTCGTCGTCGTTGCCGAGGTTCTGGGGCGCGCGGGGGCGAGCTGGCGCTACGGGGAGGTTCTCCAGGAGATGGGGATCACGCTTGTGTGCACGAGGAGGCGAGGGGCGACGTCTACTGGCCGGAATCGCTCGCGGAGCTCGCTGGAGACAGCGGCAGTGCAGAGCAAAATGGAGGCAGCCTGGTGGCTCTCTGGCAGCGGGGTTTGAGGGGAAATGAAGAGGAGAGGGAGGGGATTTATCAAGCGTGATCACGGGATTAATTCGTCGAGCCATTGCAGCGTATTTACTCTGAGAAGTTAACGGCAGGAAACGGCCGGGAGGAGGGCGTGGTCTACGCGCGGGTGGAGAAGATGATGATGTGGCGTGGGGTCGCTTGGCAGCGAGAGAGAGAGAGAGAGAGTGTGGGTGTGGGGTCCATGCGTCATAGACTCAGCGGGTGAGTTCTCTAGTACGAAACGTTTTCTGCGGGAGAAAAGAGGGAGTGGGCTGGACTGGCTTAGTGGGCTGGGCTGGCTAGGCTGAGTCCTTTTATATTTTTTTTCCTGTTTCCTTTTTCTTTTTCCATTTCTTATTTCTGTTTTTGTTTTGTTTAATTAATTCAAACACTCATTTGAATTCAAACCTTTGCCAAATTTTGTGAAAAAACAAACACTGTTTAATACCACATTCTTATGTCAAATTTAGAATAAAACTTTTATTCTTTAGGTGCCTTTTTAATTATTTAAAGTAGGTCCTTTTATTAATCAAATAAGATTTAAAATATTTTCAAACACCACTTAAGTTTCTAAATTCTTCCAAATCTTTTCAGTAGGTTTTTATTTTTTTATTAGGGTGTCAAATAATTCATCTTGAATTATTTGGAAAGTATTTGATATGATTCATTAATCATTTGAATTGGGTATTTGTTTTAATTCCAATGGGATTAAATATAGTTTTATTTCCCTAAATTTTATTTGGAAGATTTATTTTATTTAAAATAATTAAACAACTTTTATTCCACTTGGTACATTCCAAAATACTATTTTCTCATGAATTATATAATTATTCTTATTAGTGATTTGTCTTTATTAAAATAGGGATAGAATGGTTAATGCCATTTTATTTTATTTTGGAAATTCTTTATCCTTTTATTTTATTTGGATTTGGATTCTATTCACTTCATTTGCTTAATGGATTAGGCCAAGATTTAATTTTGTCTTTAAATATTCCTTATTTAATATTTCTTTCTTCATTTTTATAAAATCCATATCTTTTTATTTAGAGAACCAAACTTGGTGATTCTAATTTGTAAAATCTTATTTGAGATTTATTTATCCTTTTAAGTATCTTTAGGTTTATTTGCTCACCATTTGGTATGGATTTGTAGATAGGTTCTTTATTAGCTTTGGAATTTTAATTTCCTTATCTTATTATATTCACAAGATTTTATCCATGGTTCCAAATTAAGTGAAACCAATTTCTATGGTCTTATAATATTTCTATTTGTCTTCTTTGATCATTTTGAAATGTTTGTTTGACAATTTTTATATGGATCAAATCCATAGGCTTGGTAATAACTTGGAAATGATTTTTATTCCATTAGGGTTTAGGGTTTGGATTTATTTTCCAAGTGTTTAAATATCCAGATACATTCATTGAGGAATGCATTTCTCTTGATTTGGATTTTTTGTTGGATTCAAACTTTTACCAAAGTTTGTTCAAGATGGGATTTTAAGTTTCCATTTAGAAACAAAAGTTTCCTTTCTCCCTAAAATTTCAACAATAATTTATTTTGTTTATTTATTTTTCACATTCCAAGATTTGGAAAATCTTGGGATGTGACAGCTCCTGTAAATTCATGTATTGTTTGAAGAAGCGAAAAAGGCTATCATGGGGACTAACATACTTCTTAATAACCGCGTTGAACCCTTCACTTCTTGCTATAGTCTGCAGGAACGGGAAAAGGCGGTGCTGGAAGTAAACTGGAACAAAGTTCTGTCTTAGATCATAGATATCAAGAAAATGAGCATTCTCAACAATATCATGCTTGATTAACATCTCGTACCACTTGGTCTCAAACTCCTCTATACTCAAACTGTAATCAATGACTTCATTGAAATCCTTCCTTAATTCTTCTCTTTTTGCTATGAAAGGACCAAGCTTCTCTTGCACTTTCTGCATTATATGTCATCTGCAATTCCTATGCACAGTGTGCACCAAAAAAGTAAGGACTCACTCCTCATAGAACCATCTTGGTCAGTTATGATGTTATCCGGATGCAAGCCATCCATTGCATCTAGAAACATCTCAAACAGCCATACAAAATCTGCTATCCTCTCATTTCGGACAAAACCGCACCCAAGCTGAATGGATTTCCCATATTTGTTGATACCTATGATCGGCGCACACGACATCTTATACATGTTTGTCATGTACGTCGTGTCAAAGGAAATGCAATCATTGTACAACTTGTAAGCATCCCGCGCAACACCATCTACTCAAAATATTCTCTCAACTCGAGACAACTCGTCAAGGTAGAACTTGTAGTAGAAACGCGGATCTTCTTTCTTAAACTCTTCAAAATAATCCAACAACTCAGGTATATCTTGAAATCTGTCTTTTTCGCCACTTTTTGCCATGCAGTTACTCACAGTTTTGCTGTCATATGGTACATTCTGCTTGTTTCCATAAAGCTCAGCCATAATCTGCATAATCCTCCCAGAACTGAGGTTCACCTCATGCAACAAGTCTATAATTTTTCTCTCCTCTTTTGGTATTTTCTTGTGCGATTCAAATATTTCTGTAAAGCGAACTTCTGGATAACATCATGAGTGTTTTCCTCTATAAACTACGTCACTTGCCATCTAGCACCAATGCGCTTCACCCTCATCTTCGCCTTGCAATCGCATATCTTGGTGATAGTACATTTCCTTTGCTTCAATGGCACTTCTTCTCCCTCTGCATTTTCCCTGATTTGTTGCATACAAAAACACTCTTGTCCTTCTCACCATCTTTTGCAGATTTCCTTGATGACTCTATCTTCACTGAGAATCCAACATGTTTAGAGTATCTGTTGTAATGAACCAATGCTTCATCAAGCGACGCAAACAACATCCCGATAAATGGAGTTTTTAGGAAAAAAAACCTCTGGAGTAGATTGAACCTCATCCTCACTGCCACTTTCCTCACTAGAAAGTGTCACCCCTGTTTGTGCACGAGAAGTAACATCGGGCCCCAGTTGCACATCTGGAACATCTGTATCAGCAGCGGATGTTCCGACATCAGCCCGAGCATCATGGGGATCCGATGTCCCAGCCCCATCGGCCTGGACATCAGGTTCTTCGTCTGTATTTAGTGGTTGGTTTAGATCAAACCCTCCAAACCACCACTCGAAACCTCTTGTCATTTTTTGTTTTACATTCACTCCTGAAATTTACAGAACACATTATCAGCAAAGTACATTACAGAACAACAATGTTATTCAGAACATAAAGCAAACAAAAATGTTACTTCTTTACTTCACAGTTAATTCACAACAACATAGTCATTTTTTACTAACTTTTTTTCTACCTGTAACTACAGATTCATGTTACATCACAACAAATGGAAAGATGTAGGACCTTTTTTATGCCTGAGTGTATGTTCTATCATACTGAAGAGATGAAGAATGATAATGCGCCCAAAGGATATGAACATCACTTCTATTTTTGTGTTCTAGGATGTTACTATTATCACTGTTATTATATCTGCTAGGATGTTATCACTGCTTTTCTCCTAGGATGTTATCACTGCTTTTCTGCTACCTACTTTTGTTTTGCACTGATACAATATTACAAATTGGTAGGATATTATCACAGATGGTTACATGGCAGGATGTTATCCTGTGTTGCTCATGAAAGGACCAACAAATTGGTAGGATGTTATCACAGATGACATGATGGTTACATGGTAGGATATGGTTAATGCATGTTCCAAGGCAGGATGTTATCACAGATGGTTACATCGTAGGATATTATCTGCTAGATTATTTTTCTGTATTGCTCACGAAAGGATGTAATCTTTACAGGATGTTAGAGAAATCACATGGACAGCATACGAGGATGGGGAAGAGGGATTGGGGTAGTAGTAGTAGTAGAAAAGGAGGAGAGGAATCTCAGGATGTTAGAGCACGTACCTCAGCAGGGTATCCTCGGTGTAATTTTTGACGATGTTACTTAAGCAAGTGCATGTGTCCTGGATCGAGCTCCTAGGTAAGACGGGGAAGATGTTAAGCTAGGGAATAAGCTGGGAATCGAGCTCCAGGTGTAAGCTAGGGAAGAAGAATAGGTGTAAGTTTACACCTGGCGATGTTGAAGGAGGAGGATGAAGAGCTCCATGGAGCCTAGGGAAAGAGATCCAGATGCAAGCTGGTTTGAAGGAGGCGGAGGGGATATCTGGTAGTAGCGTCAATTCCACGCAGGAGGCGCGCGCGCGAGTTTCCCGCTGTTCTGTTTTCGGGGAAGTAACAATGGCATACGACACGTGAATCGGGGGAAGGGCCACCTGGTCGGAATTGACCTCACGTTAAGACATATCTAGGTCGACCTCGGTGTAGCCACTCCCTTCCTTGAAAGACGGTGTTTGAATTGACTGTTCACCTTCAAATTTTATGTCTATGCGGTGGAGGACCTTGACCATCATTGCATGAGGGGCCAAAAACATTAGATGATAGTTGAGGGGGCTAACTTGAAGTATTTTATGTTTTCTATGGTCAAAAATAATAAATACTAAATAATATAGTGGAAATTGTAATTGAGTAGAAGGGGCCATGGCCCTTTTAGCCTCCAAGAAGGTCAGTCGATGCGTCTATGCATTTTTATTTTAAAGTTAGATTTTTTTAAGAGCACGCGAAAAAGCATGCCATATTTTTATAAAAAAGGAGCAAACAAAGTTATAAAAAGTTAGATCCAACTGCAAACAATTGGACTGACCGGGACACAACCAAATACACTCCCTAAACACTCCCACTCACCCTAAGCCTACTCTTCTAATGGGTGATGTCTCCCTTCCACTCCAACTCCAACTCCCCCACGGTCGAAAGTCTGTGCCAGCTCCCAGAGACGGATCTCATCGTGAGCTTGATCGACAAGACTAAGCGTGTCACACTGACCCTTCCTGGCCAAACACGGTGTTTTCAAATCATCCAAGCAATCACAATCACCAAAGAATCAAAGAGCCTTCTCTTACCGGCACTAAGCCTTGCCCTACTCTATAGCAAACAATCCTCTATCTTCATGTTGCTTGTGGCTCCTCCATACACAAACCTTCCTTCTGTAGCATCCCTAACCAGACTATCTTAGCATGGGTGCACTGCATAAGGATATGGTCCACATTATCTTCCTTGGGAAATGGCCTATCTTGGGAAATGACCTATCTTTAACTTTGGATAGAGTTTGAGTTTGCTTACCTTGTTGCTTCTCACTAAAAGGCTTCTTTTCCAACGGGTATTATCTAACATAATGCAACTTTCTTGCACTTGAAGCAAATAATGTTGGCTGGATTCTTGACTTGTTCTTGGATCTTCTTCTTATTGTTCTTGAGATTATTCTTGATATTGTACTTGTTCTTAATATTGAACTTGAATCTAATTAGTCTGCTCTTGTCACTAGGGGATTTTTGCACACTCATGATGTTGTTGAGTGTGGCCTTCCCTTAATGAATACTTTTCAATTCATTCTTCAAAGTAGTGACTTGTGCCTTGCAATCATTGGTTTCCACTTCATGGTTAGTATCCACAAACACTAGAGGAAGTAAACGTTTCATTCATATAACAACAAGGCAAAGAATGTAATTCATCGCAAGATATATCAATGCTATGAGATGAAAAAATACAAGGACTAGCACATGGCAATATGAAATTTTGAGTCGATATTGTGCTAACGTCCACACGAGGCTCACAAGATGTTACCTTGGACATAATATCCTCATGAGATAACTTTAGCCTATCATGGGAGGCTAGAAGATCCTCATGAGAGCTTGATAGTTTTCCATGACATTCTTCCAATTTTGCATACTTGTTAGTTAGCAAATCAATTTGAGCCCTAATCTCAACATTCTCCTTCAAAATAGATGCTTAATGATAACTAGAGTTAGTAGCACAAGCATCATTAATAATATTAGTGTAAAAGAAGGCAACTTGGTAAGCTCTTTTGAATAAGAAGCTTTAAGTTGAGTGTGTGACTAGGTGAGTTTGATGAGCTCATTCTTAATGACCCTAGAGCCATTTTTGATGTAATCACAATCCTCAAGGAGTTTAGCATGTGAAATTAAGTTCATAATTTTTATTTTTTAAACCATTTGCCACCTCAAGATCTCTATCATGGGTTTCCTTCACTCTAGATAATTCTGGAGCAAAAGTCTCCTAAAGATATTACTTGGTAGTTTGTTCTTATCCAAGAGCCTCATTTAGATTTGCAATATAATCTGCATACTCAATACTTACCATTTTATCAATGATGTCCTCATGCTCCTCAATAATTTTCCTTCTCTCAATAGAAAAATCCAAGATTTCAACAAAGTTAGAGTAAGCATTTTACTTTTATGTAGAGAACAAAGTACTATCTCACCCTTCTCTTTTAAATATGAAACACCATCAATCTCTTCTTCATAATCAACATTTTCATCATCATGAGATATATTGGGTTACAAAATAGGAGTTACCTTTGAATCCCTAGCCATAAGGCACATGTGAGAACCGATAGTAAGTGATGATGAGGAATTACTTGAAGCTCCATTCAAGACCTTGTCTTGAACCATAGAATCCTTGATTTCCTCTACACTGCTAGCCACACAAATACTAGAAGAAATGGAAGCAATTTTATCATGGCAATAAGACATAGAAAGCATACCATCATGAGATTTATTCAAGCCATTTCTACATGATAATCAAGGATTATTAACACTAGCTTGTAAAGCATTTTTGGTGCTATAAGTGTTTAAGTACAAATATGAAACATAGCAATGAGACAGAGATGAAGTATCAACGACAGTAAGGTCAACACCAAAATTGCAATTTCCACCCCCACTCACCATATCATTACCTTCGACACAAATCACGTGTTGGTGAAGTGGAAGAAGGTGAGAACTCATCATGGCTAAAGGTAGAAGTAATACAACCATCCTCGATTATTTTGGACACATCATATTTTTCTTGAAGATTTATCCATATCTCATGAGCATTCCGAAAAAGCATGATTGAGGAAAGAACAACAAATCTCACAAAATTAATAAGCACATTAGAATCTTGTGCATTGAGATATAAGTTTTTCTCATCCTCCAGAGATAGATTTTGGGGATCCTTTGGAGGAGAAAAACCCATATCTACAATTCACTCTATATTTGGGTCCATGAACCAAAAAATATTAAGCATGCAAATTTTCCAAACATCATAATTTGTGCCATAAAATATAAAAGTTTTAGTGTGCACTAATCCCCTAGTCGGCATATTTACTCTCAAGGCGGTGAAACTTAAAAGCAAGAGGCCTAGCTCTAATGCCAATTAAAAGGACACAGATTTTGCCTAGAAGGGTGAATAGGCGAGTTAAACCAATTACGATTTTGGCTCAAATACAAGTGCCCAAGTCCTTATCTCTCAAGTTCCAACAAAGATACAAAATCAATTGGGGATTAAAATAAGAAGGAAACACAAGAAAAGATCCACAAAAGACTCCAAGATCTAGATCCGAGATATCCTTCACAAAGAAGGGATTTGGTTTGGTAAAAATGTGCATATAGATCTTCTCTCTCTTTTCTCTCAAAAATATGGAGGAACCATTGGAAGAAAGAGGAAGAAAGTGCAAGCTCTTCAAAGTCAATAATGGAGGTGAGAGAATGGAGAAGTGACATGGGCATGACTTATCGGGTTCCCATGATTGGTATATCTGGTGCGAATCTAAACTAAGGACCATCATGCCCAAGGAAAATGAAGAGTCCTGGAGGCATCCTAAGCCCAGGAACCAGACGTGGTGATCAAGGCAAAATCCCAAATCGACATAGTCATTGAGTTATATTTCCAACTTGTAACTGATCTGTAGTTGACTCTGAGACCCAGCCTATCATATAAAGGTTGGGAGGAGCCGACAGAGAGGGCACCATAGTTTTCGATTCACCATAACCTTCCACAATCTAGATCACATCTATCAACTCGATGAATTTTTACTCCCCATCAATAATAATTAGATAAGAAGGAGTAGGATTTCCTCTACGAGGGCCTGAACCTGGGTAAATCGCCTCCCTTGTTTGTTTGGTAAGACAACGAAATCACCAGCGCTCCCTTTTCATTGAAACCCAAGTCCATAACAATGGGAATTTCCGAGGTTACCCCTCGTCAAGAAGCAACCTCTAAGTGAGGAAGAAGGGGGCTTATATAGTTTCCCCAACAAATTTGACCGTTATAGGCTCGGGGGACCAGAATTTCTACCCCCAACTTTTAGACCGCTTCATCCGCCCTTACCGACAACCACGACACCAGTCTAGACATGGACCAGACATTTTGGCCAAGTAGGCAAGACCCCCCCCCCCGATATTCCGGTGTACATAGGGCGAGAATCCCCTTCCTCCAAATTGACAGAACAACCGAAACAATAACACAGTAACTTAAGCATCCGTACTCCAATTTCGATGATCTTTTAATTGTTTAGAGAGAACAACAAACTATACAATATTATGTAGATAAACATCATTGTCCAACAAAGGAGCATAAAACAACAAAAGGAAAGGTTAGACCTCTCCATACATGACAAACTGACAAAACCTCCAAACACAATAAGATCTTCATATATACCAAATCCGTTTTTGATGGACTAGAGCCTGTTATGAACATAACCACAAGATCTAAAACCTCACATGGATAATATCCATTTAACAACTAAGAAATATGCCAAAAATAGAAATGTTTGATCTCTCTACGTGGATGCAATGAAGTTACTCACCCAAGAGTGACTCTTGATGGTACGACTATCTATCCTATAACCCGGTCTCCCACTAACAATATGAGATCGATAAAAAGAGAAGATCTATCAGGATCATACCTTTTCCTCGCGCATTCCACTTGATGATGACAATGTCCTTCTCAAGACGGAACCCCATTCTTGATTGAGCTTGCTCGTGCTTCCTTCATGACGACTTAATTGCTCCCCCATACTCCTATGGGAGAGATTCTTTTTTGGGCATGTCTTCACATATCCGTGATCACCATAATGACGATAAGATTCAAGCACAAAATATTATCGAGATGACTAATCTTGAACTTGCACTTCATTTCTTATTTGGTGTTGATCCACTTGAAACCACTCTTTGCACTTTGACGATTAACCTTGTATATTTTCTTGTTTTAACCTTTAATCAAACACATGGCTCAAGCAATGGTTATGGAAAGTCCCTGCAAGTATATCTATTTCAATCTCCCCCATTTTGGTAATTGATGACAATCCTTTTTAGATGGTTTATATAGTAAATTCAATTAACAAAAGCGGCTACACAAACAACAAATACTACATTTGTATGTGATGTTAGTACAACCATAATATATATAGCAAACTCCCCCATAATATATGCACGTGTGAATGAACTTGAATTTCATTGCATATATTGTCAACCATTACTAATGATGGAGTTTCCTATATATATTCAACATGCAAAGCAACAAGAAATATGCATGAGCATAAAAGGAAAATGCTTAAGAACAAAACTCAAGGCATAAAGCAACTTCCCTTAAACCCTCTAAAACGTATCCCTCGTTGTCATATATTGCCAAAATGGGTTAAAAATTTATAGAAGGCCAATATATTGAGAGTTCCTCCGTTCGCTGTGAATTTTTCATATTATGGTTACAAACATAAGCACATGTCCAATGATGAATACTATCAGGGAAAAAAACTATATTGAGGATAAAAAGATTGTAAGAGAAATAAAATGGAGGAGGCATCAACAAATGAAGCAAGCAATCAACAGATCCATAAGAAGTTAAGAACCAATTCGAAATGGACTACAACTTTCACCGATCACGGGGGCGGCGGTGGCCTAGCTAGAGGTGGCTGCTCTATTGGTGGCACTTCAAGGAGCAGCTAGAAACATTTGGTTGGTGCTTAGTGTTCCGCCGGATTTCTCGTCCTTTAACGTGTACATGAGTGACGTGTTGCTAGTCTTGAGGCGCTCGTCCTCCTAGATCTAGCGATTTTCTATTGACTGCGTGGGAGGTTGGCCTCGATAGGGTTGGTCGTCAATAAGGAGATCCTGTTTTGGCATGCCGCGGGAAGTGTGGGTTGCGGCTCATGGACGACTGATACATGAGGCGGAAGATGGAGCATTTCGAGGAGAAATACTTGCTCTAAATTTGATCGGAGTCGGTGATGGTGTCGCCCTCGGGTGCCACTTTTTTATTGGGAGCATTATCGTGAGTGATGTTCCCCTTCGTTTCATTGCGTCTTTGACTCTAGAGGGAAACCTCTGATCCAATATGGGACAATGAAGGTGTTGCCGCATCTTTCTCCTTCTCGAGGGGGCATCGTCTCGGAGTTTGCTATGACTAGGGGACCGATGGAGGAAGGGTTGTTGTTGGGCAATTTTTTGGCTAGCATAGAACTTCAACCCACTTTGATCAGCCAGATCAAAGAGGCGCAGAAAGGAAATGCTAGTATCAATGGAATCAAGCGTCGTATCGGTACAGTCAAGGTACCCGGATTCACCGAAGAAGAAGGAGTTCTGTGGTACAAAGGACGCCTTTGTGTACCAGCAGATTCGGAGTTGAAAGAAGTTATTCTCAAGGAAACTCATGATACTCTTTATTCTATCCACCTCGGAGGAACTAAGATATATCAGGATTTGAAAGAGCAATTTTGGTGGCATAAGATGAAGAGAGAAATCGGAAGCTATATCGCCAAGTGTGATATATGTCAACGAGTCAAGCCGGACATCAAATACCCGCTGGATTGTTACGACCATTACAGATTACGAAATGGAAATGGGATTCCGTTGGAATGGACTTTATCACCGGATTGCCTACTTCTAGTAGGGGAAATGACTCTATCTGGGTCATAGTGGACAGATTGTCCAAAGTCGCCCATTTCTTACCCGTCAAGACCACATATCAGAGTTTAAAGCTAGCGGAGTTATACATCGCTAGAATCGTCAGTTTGCATGGAGTCCCCAAGAACATTGTATCGGATCGAGGAACTCAGTTTACCTCGAGATTCTGGAAGAAAGTTCAAGAAGGTTTAGGAACCCGCCTAGATTTCAGCACCGTGTATCACCCTCAGACCGATGGACAAACAGAGCGAGTAAATCAAATACTCGAAGATATGCTGAGAGCATGTGTGTTAGAATATGGATCTAAGTGGGAAGACTGTCTGCCGTTTGCAGAATTTTCGTACAACAACATTTATCAATCTAGTTTGCAAATGGCCCCATTTGAATTCATGTACAGAAGGAAGTGTCGCACCCCTTTGAACTGGTCGGAAGTAGGAGAGAGTCAGATTTTCGGACCCGATATCCTACGAGAAGCGAGTTGATAGCATAAAACTACCACTTTGTACGTCAAATTTACCATTTCATACCAGTCGCTCTCGATTTCGCAAAATAGTACCACATTTGAATCTGATTGTAGCAATGTGCGCCGATCTGTCGTTGATAGCGAATTGACCCCGCTTAACACTCGCGGGCCCACCTGTCAGGGCCACATGGCCCGCGTTAGACGCCGCCCCGACACGCCCGTCTAACGGCCGTTAACCGGAGCCGCTTAGGAAAGGTCCCACCTCCGGGTGGACCTCAGTCTCCCTCCTCCCTGCTGTCTTCTTCCCCGAGCTCGGTGCTGCGCTGCTGCCGCCGCTTGTCCGTTGCCGTCCGCCCGCGCGTCGCCACCACCGCCGTCGCCATGCCCAGCTGGCATGACGGGTCCTCCTCCAGCAGGAGCATTTTAGAGGTAAGATTTCTCCATCTTGTTGGAATTAGGGTTTCGGCCGATTTTTGATTTCTTCGATTTCCCCAAATTCCCTGGATTAAACTCGATTTTCTCTTCGATTAGGAGTTCACTGCGCTTGACCATGCTCCCGCTACCACTGATGACCCAATATTTTATGGAATCGCCGATGATTTCCCTGAGCTGTGTCGTGGCCACAAGTTGCCACTGCGCAAATGTGTTGCATTCGAAGGGATCAATGCAGGCAGAAAGTTCTACCTATGTCAAGTGGGGCATGTAAGTTTCCTTAACCAGAAATTTGGAATCATATCATCTGCTTAGTGACCAGAAAATGCTAATATGGAATCATCATCTGCTAATTAAATGTAATGCTGCAATCATCGTCAGTTAGTATGGAATGATTAGTGTCCAGAAAATGCAAGCATTAGTATATATGTTAATATAGAACATTTAATGGACCTGGAATATTTAGTGGACAGAACATATTTAGTGGAACATTTTTACATATTTAGTGGAATAATTGTGATGAGCCCAATATAATTGTTGTTGTTTTTGTTACATCAATAAGTTCATGAAATCATAAGTGTAGACTGAAATCGTAAGTGTAGACTGATCTGGAACATATAGATAGTATAAGCATTATTTTTATGCTATCAACTCAAGTGTAGACTGATTTGGGACACTGTTTTTATCATTGTACAGCAGGTCAATAATTGTGGATTTCATAGTTGGATAGATCCAGAGTGGCCTGCCACAATGAAGAATGCATTGGCTAGGCTATGGGAAATGTACAATAAAAGTAATAGTGCAAGAATTGAAGAGAGGTATGAGTCATCCAAGATGCTGAAGGATATTGCTAAAGAGAAGGAAAAGGCTGTCAAGAAACATGCATGCCTTATTGCAGAAACTAACAAGTTTTTTGAGGAGACTGGGAAGAAGGCTATGGAAGAAAACAGGAGGAGGATTTACAGTGAGGCTGAGCAGGAAGAACAGATGGATAAGTACATTGCAGGTTTGAAGAATGAAGTGGAGGTGTACAAGCAAGGGAATGAAGAATTCAAGAATCTACTAAAAACCCACGCAACAATTTATAAGGAGAAGCAGAAGAAGTGGGAGGATGAAAAACAGGCTCTGAAAGAGGAGAAGAAAAAATTAGAGTACAGTCTGTTTGATCTTTTCAATGCCACTGATAGTAACAAGGAGAAGATCAAGAGGATCAAAGCAATATGTGATGAGTAGTGATGGAGTACCTACCTAGTTTGTTGCCCATTTATGTAATGGATGTGTAAGAACACTTTTATATGTGTTGTGTAAGAACCAAGTTGTGTACCTGCTTAGTTTGTTAGGATGGATGTTGAACTTATTGTGGTAATGGTTGTTAATCTAGTAATGGATGTTGAACTTATTGTGGTAATGGTTGTTAATCTAGTAATGGCCGTTAATCTAGTTGGGATCTTTGTATGTCTAATGGATGTAGAAGCAACATTGTGTTTTCGAGAACCCTCTAGGGGTCTCGACAACTTTTTAAAGTCACCCACATTTAACTAGAAGAAACATTGTGCTCTCTAGGGGTCTCGACAACTTTTTAAAGTCACCCACATTTAACTAGAAGCAACATTGTGCCCTCTAGGGGTCTCGATAACTTTTTAAAGTCGCCCACATTTAACTAGAAGCAACATTGTGCCCTCTAGGGGTCTCGACGTCTTTTTAAAGTCACCCACATTTAACTAGAAGAAACACTATTGACATCCATAAAAAAACACTATTGCCCACATTTCAACAACAATCATAGCTTCATCATCAAATTGAAAGATAGTCTTAACCAACAAATATCATACATAGTTTTAAACAAGCTCTTCCCAGGACATCAACACATAGTCTTACACATAATCAGTCTTACACATAGTTTTAAACAAGCTCTTCTCATGACATCAACACATAATCTTAACCAACACATAGATTCATACACATTTCAAGCATCCTTGACAGAATCATTAGATTTTTTCTTCTTGTAGCTTGAATGCTTCCCAGCATTAAGGTATCCTGCCATCCTTGCTGTGAGTTTAGTTGGCCTTTTGCCAAGCCTTGTTGGTGCAGAACTGGAACCACCTTCAGTAGCACTCCTAGGTGCAAGGAAGGGTCTTGGGGTTGTAGATCTCTGTGGTGCAATTGGAGGGGCTAATGCAGTTCTTGCTGGAGTTGTAGCAGGCTGCCTTGGAGGTGCTGTTGGAGTTCTTGTTGTTGGAGGGGCAGGTGCTGTTGGAGGGGCTGATGCAGTTCTTGCTGGAGTTGTAGCAGGCTGCCTTGGAGGTGCTGTTGGAGGGGTGGGTGCTGTTGGAGGGGCTAATGCAGTTCTTGCTGGAGTTGTAGCAGGCTGCCTTGGAGGTCCTGCTGCTGTACTACCAGATGTAGATGCACACTGTGACTGCAAACAATAAACAAAGTCAGGAATTAATTAACTTTGTGAAAGCAAACAGGGTGAGGAATTAGTAAACTAGATGTAGGTGCACATTATCATGCTGATTTTTTTCCTCACTGCTAGGTGAGGTTTCAATGGGACATTGCAGCTGGTGTACCTATGGCCTGTGAGCTTGCAATTGCTGCAAGTTATTGTCCCCATTCTAGAATTATCCCTAGGTGCTGGCACCTCAAATGCTCCTTTCCTCCTTACTGTTTGCTTTCTTCCAGGTTTGTCTCTAAAGACTGGAGGATCAATATCTGGAGTGTCTGTCTTTGTCCAGTCATCAGGGCCAGGTACAGGGTAAATTGTGTGCTGGTAGGCAGCTAGGTAAGTTGATTTTTTGAAGAAATCATTGACATAATCCTCAGGAATTTGCTTAATTTTCATGATTGCAGCCACTGCATGATTGCAGGGAATACCTGTGACATCCCACTTCCTACATGAGCATGTTTTTGCCCTCAGGTCCACTGCTAGGATTCTATCCCCAGATGTGACTTGCCATAAGCCAACCTCACAGTTCTTAGCAATGCAATCCCTAGAAAACTTCTTGGACTCTGCCAACAATTCAGAATAAGTAGGTGTGATTTCCCAGTAGGTTCTGTCCATCTTTTCCCTGATCCCACTATACCTCACCATCAATTTGTCTCTATCCCTTCAAGCATTGTTCTAATTGGCTTGTTTCTAACATTCAAGATCATCTTATTAAAAACCTCACTGAGGTTGTTCACTACTAGGTCTGTATTGCATGTTGTGTCAAACAAATGCCTAGCCCAAGTTTGAGGTGGGATTTGAACTAGCCAATTGTAAGCTTCTTCACAGTCATCTTTTAGAGCTTGCATTGCAAGGTCAAAACCTGCTCTAGTGTATGAATATGAAGCTGCAAACATGTGTTTCTTAAGTGATTCTCCTCTAAAGCCAGCTGTCTGGAAATTTGCATATATATGCCTAAGACAATATCTCTATGGTGAGTTTGGGAATAATGTGGATATTGCTTTGAGCATTCCCTACACAATTATTTGTAGCTGGGTTTAGTCCCTTATGCCTATCACAGTCCATGGAAATGCAATACTAGAATAAGAAATGTAGTGGAAAAATGTTCAAGGTGGGTTTAGTGCCTTCTGCCTATCAGAGATGATGGTATAGGTACCAAACCTAGAAGCCTCTCCTAAGCAATACTTTAGCTGGGTTAAAAACCACATCCAGCTGGCCGTGTCTTCTCTATCAACTACACCAAAGGCAATGGGAAAAATATTGTTATTCCCATCCCTTCCAGTAGCTTGAAGAATTTGTTGTTCAGTGGTGATCTTTATGAAACATCCATCCAAACCTAGATTGCATAGCAAAGAAAACATTAGCCAAAAGGAAAGTATCATGAAACATCCATGAATTCAAACAAAGAAGTAGCAGTTAGGTTACCTATAAAAGGCCTGCATCCATTTAAAAATCCCTCCTTTGAAGCATTTAGGCAAATAAACAGCCCATGAAATCTAGGATTTGGGCTAGGATGCTCAACAAGCTGCTTAGTAGTCACCACACACCTGCTTCCTGGATTTGTATCAAGCACAGCCTGCAGATAATCCCTAAGACGTGTGTACTGCTTCTTTTGATCACCAATCACAGCCTTGAATGCTTTAGTCCTAGCCCTATAAGCTTTGCTTTTTGGAATTTGTACACCATATTTCTGCCTAGCATTGTCCATGAGAGTATCCACACATGCGTTAGGATCAACTCTCATAGCCTGCTCAGATTGTTGAGCTACCCAATTAATAGTGACCTTGGTGTTCTCTCCACTAGGTATACATGTATGCAAGGCTCTAAATTTCCTTATTGTGAAGGTATTCTCATGTGCAATCTTGGAAGCAGATATAAAGAAAGGATAGTTCTGAGGGGGTCCTCTCTGAGTACAATCAACAATGATCCTTTCACTACTATTTCTGTGATAGTGAAAGTTTATCAGTTGTGCAATATGGTAGGTCCTAAGAGCAATTCTAAAATCATAGACAGTGTTGAAGCATAGTTTCAGACAAAATTGCTCATGGGGGTTAGCTCTGTTTGGATCATACCATATCCTTTTTGTTGGTTTCTTCAATTTCCTCTTCCTTCCACAACTAGTAGCAAACTTTGTCACAAATCCATCATCATCATTAGAGCACAACTCATCATGGCTCCATATCTCATCATCACTTGGGATAAAATAGTAAGGTTCTTCAAAACCAGCCTCATGATGAGCCCTGGTGGTAGGACCTAGCCTCTTTGCTGGCTTCTTTGCAAATATGTCTGGTTCAGATAATTCTTTAGAATCTGATTCCTTATCTCCTTCTTCATCCTGGAATAACTCCTCAACATCAGTCTCTCCTTCATAGTGAAGAAGAGGGTCTTCTCTCTGCCTCTTCTGTTCATTGAGAAGCTCCAACATTTCTGCCTCCTCATTATCCTCCACTTCTCTATGTTGTTGATGCTCCTTTAATTTCCTAACAAGGTCAACCTCAGCTCCCACTAGAATATTTTGCTCAGCATCATCCTTTTCTCTCTGTTTCCTCTCCTCCCTCAATTTTCTAATTAGGGCCATCTCAGCTTCAATCCCTTTATTGTGCTCTTCAGGATTAAATTCACATGTCTTGTACTGGAACCAATCCTCTTATTCATCTTCATTTATGCAGTCAACATCAACTGCCTTTCCTTGTAGATTGGAGCTTTGCTGTGTGCCAAAATATAAGGCTTCTATAACATCAATAGCTACTGGGTAAAAATATTCATCATCAACAGGGATTATTTCTTGTTCTTGTTCCTGTTCTTCTTCTTCTTCTTGGTCATCTGACTGATAATCTGACAAATAAGTCACACCTTCTTTGTCAACTGAAAACACAACATCATCATTCAAAGGCTGAGCTTCTGTGCCATCAATATTCAACTGAACAGGCCATGGGGCAGTGGAATCCGGTACAGTGATGTTGAGCAACTTGTCATCCTCAAATTTCTTCAACATCTTGTACACCTTTCCCATACTGTCAATTGTCTCCATTCCACTCTTTCCTTTACCTTTTTCTTCAACATAATACAACTTATTGTTGGTTCCATATCCATGCACTTCTACAAGTGCTAACAAATTTAGCACTGTTATGTCTGATTGGCCCAATGTTCTCTCTAAATTGTCTAGCCCAGGAAATGGAACCTTATCTCCCATATGTCATCATCTAAACTGTATAAGTGAAATAAAGAACAACACTACAGTCAATTATAGCAATGGCAGAACATATGAAATTTAAACAGTCCATTAAATACAATCATCATCTATAGTCAATTACAACATAGGAATTTCACATCAGGATACAACATTACAGTCATCAACCTTCTTTACTGCTAAATCAACCTTCTTTACATCATGATACACCATAACATAGGAATTTCACAATTATAGAAGCATTATATTTATTGAAGAATGAACCATTACTGAAGAATGAACCATTACCGAAGCATGATCTAACATTTAGTACACTAACCTTTACTAAGTCCATGATACATTGCAAATCTGACACTATCATCTCTGAGAAAATAATGGGAAAAATAGGGATGTTTGTCGGAGAGAGAGGGGATGCACTTACTCGAGTCCACCGGCGAAGGACGTAGCCCACCGGTGGTTGCTCTTTGACGGCGAGGCCAACATCGCCTTGGCTAGCGCGGCAGCAGAGGCAGAGAGATGCAGCGGCGAGCCATTGGGGGAGAGAAAGTGCTCTGCACCGCCACCACGTGATCCCCCCTCAAAATCTCCTACGCTGCCGAACTCGTCGCCGCCGCCAAGCTCGCCGCCGGGAGTCGCCGCCGCCATAGCCAGTGAGGGGGGAGAGACACAGACAGGCGCGCATGGAGTAACTAACCCTAGCCTGTCCTAAGCGGCGCCGGTTAACGACCGTTAGACGGGCGTGTCGGGGCGGCATCTAACGCGGGCCACGTGGCCCTGACAGGTGGGCCCGCGAGTGTTAAGCGGGGTCAATTCTCTATCAACGACAGATCGACGCACATTGCTACAATCAGATTCAAATGTGGTACTATTTTGCGAAATCGAGAGCGACTGGTATGAAATGGTAAATTTGACATACAAATTGGTAGTTTTATGCTATCCACTCACGAGAAGCAGAAGAGAAGGTTCACAAGATTCATGAGCACCTCAAGACAGCCCAGTCCAGACAGAAGAGTTACACCGACAAGAGACGTCGAGACCTCGCCTTCAACATAGGAGATTTTGTATATCTGAAAGTGTCGCCATTAAAAGGAATGCAGCGTTTCCAACTCAAAGGAAAGTTAGCCCCCAGATATATCGTACCTTTCAAAATTCTGAACCGTCGAGGAGAAGTGTCGTATCAATTGGAACTACCCGAAGAGATGTCAGCCGTGCACAATGTGTTCCATATCTCATTACTTCGCAAGTGCCTCGAAGTTCCAGAGAAAACGGAAGTGTTCAAGAATATCGATCACCAGACCATAGAGATCAACGATGACCTGACCTATCCCGAAGTGCCCATCCGTATTTTGGAAGAAGCTTTCCGAACTACCCAAACCTGAAGCATCAAGTTTCTCAAAATTCAGTGGAGCAACCACACAGAAGAGGAAGCTACTATTGGAATTATGCCCTAGAGGCAATAATAAAGATGTTATTATTATAATTCTTGTTTATGATAAAGTTTATATTCCATGCTAGAATTGTATTAAGCGGAAACATTAATACTTGTGTGGTTTGTGAACAACACCGTGTCCCTGGTACGCCTCTAAGGACTAGCTCATTGATCAATGATGGTTAAGGTTTCCTAACCATAGACATGAGTTGTCAATTGATAATGAGATCATATCATTGGGAGAATGATATGATGGACAGACCCAAACTAAGCGAAGCAATTAGAACGTTTCTTCGTGTTCATCTTTGCGAAGCTTTTCCTATGTCAAATATTGTATTCCTTAGACCATGAGATAATGCAACTCCCTGGTACCGTAAGAAAGCTTTGAGGTCATCAAACGTCATCCTATGAGAGGGTGATCATAAAGGTGTCTCTCAGGTGATCGGAAAGTATCTGTTGGGTTGTATGTATCGAGATGGAATTTGTCCCTCCCAAGTCGGAGAGATATACTTCGGGCCCACTCGGTAATCGATATCAACACCGCTTGCAAGCATGTGGTTAAGGAGTTAATCACAAAGTGATATCGGATTACGGAACGAGTAAAGTACTTGCTGTGAACGAGATTGAACTAGGTATGACGGTACCGACGATCGAATCTCGGGCAAGTAAAATATCGCGAGACGAAGGGAATATATATATGGGATTGATTGAATCCTGGCATCGTGGTTCATCCGATATGATCATCGATGAATGTGTGGGAGTCAATATGGGTGCCCAGACCCCGCTGTTGATTATTGATAGAAGATCATGTCTGCATATTCTCGAACCCGCAGGGTCACACACTTAACGTATCTCGACGCTAGGATAGATTGGATAATTGGTTTATGAATTTTTGTTCGGAGTCTCGGATGGGATCCGGGACATCACGAGAGGTTCCGGAATGGTCCGGAGAATAAGATTCATATAAGGCAGTGCAGTTTTTGGAGTTCGGAATTGTTCCGGGTTAATCGGTATTGTACCGGAAGCTTCTAGAACCTTCCGGAAGGGGACCAACGTGGCCCCACCTTCCGGAAGGGGGCATGGGCCTATGAGGGAGTGTCCTGGCCGCATTGGGCCAGGGGCACAAGGCCCCATAGGGCCCAGCCGATCCTAGAGAGTTTAAATCGTTTAAACTAGAGATAGGGTTTCTAGAAGAGGGGAGAGTCCATGCCCCCCACTCCTTATCCTTTGGGCTTGGGGGAGGGGCTAGGGCTGCGCCCCCCCTCTATATAAAGAGGGGTGGGGGCGCACCAACCCCCCACACCTTCCCCTCCAACCCTAGCCGCCCTGCTGCCCTTCCTCTCTCCCTCCCGACTGTTTATAGGCGAAGCCCTGCAGCAGAAATTCTCCACCATATACACCACGCCGTCGTGTTGTAGATCCAATCTATCTCTCCACCATACTTGCTGGTCCGAGTAAGGAGGAGACGTCGAGGTGCTGCACGTGTGCATCTCACGGAGGCACCGCCACTTGTGGTGCTAGATCGGATCGGATCGCGAGGAGGAGAAGTGAGTACGACTAAATCACCCACGTTTCGATGAACGTTCCACTGTGCGAATCTTCAAGGGTATGAAGATCTAATCCAATCTCTCTCGTTGATTGCATCTCCTAGATTAGATCTTGGCTTTCCCTCTGTTCGCATCCGTAGAAAATTTTGATTTACTATGCCGCGAAACCCTTCAGCTACCTGGGAGCGCGAAGATCACATCAGGACGGAGTTTCCCGATCTCTTCAAATCCTAGGTAATCTTTTCGTCCTTTTTCAAATCTCGGGACGAGATTTTGTTTAAGGGGGGAAGATTTTTAACATCCCAAAAATATTAAACTAGAATCATCAAATTCTAATCACCAAAATTAGGATTAACAAAAACTTTTCTAAATAAAAATATGAAAGCATGCATGTGTGTATGCATTCCAATTTGAATTCTTTTGAATTACCTTGCTTGTGTGTTTCCTTGCTTGTAAAAGGACTCTTAGGTGAAATGAACATCATCTAAACAATCCCCACACTTTTCCCAAAGACAAATAAATCAAAACAAACAAAATGAGTGAATGGTCACTTTGGCCAAATTAACTCCCATGCCTACTTTGGCTGTCTCTAACTTTCAGAACTTAACAGAAACTGGTTTGGATCTTTGCACCCCTTGATAGTACTCATAACAAAGTATCAAGGCCCACTTTGTGATCATCCAAAAACATTTTAATGCATAGTTTAAAGTACAGTTCAAAATTGAATCTATATCATATGGGAAGATCCCACTTTTTCAAAAACTACTCAAACAAGATCAACTTTCAAAACCCAAGCATCTACATACTCACCAGCACATACCTAGCACACCCACCAAAAATCTTTTCAAAATTCAAAACTTGAATTCATGCGGCCATTTCATCAAACACCTTGCAGATGCAAATCAAATAAAATCCAAACACTATTTGGAGCAGTGATTTGAGCCTAACTTGTTCCCTCTCTGGTTACAACTAGGATTTAGTAGATCATCTAGCTCATTTGTAAACATCTAGCACCATTGTAAGCTTGGCAATGTCATCAATGGTGAACAGCCGAAGCCACCCATGCCACCCTAGTGTAGACAGCAAGCTAGGAGAGGAACTAGCCGTGCCAACCTTGTATAGGAGATCACCCATGCCTCACCGCCCCCTCTCGACCAGCCCTGCCTCGAAGACATCGACCAGAGCACCCAGGAACGCCGCGCCCGTGCCTCTGTCAACCATGCCGAGCGTGCGCCAGAGCGCCACCTGACGAGGTTTAATCTCATCAATACCCATTGTTATGGACTTGGGTTTTGGAGAAGATGGGGATGCTGGAGATCGCGGAACGGTTAACAGACAAGCAACCAGGGGACACGAGATTTACCCAGGTTCAGGCCCCCGGAGGGAAAACCCTACTCCTGCTTGTCTACTCTTGATTACGGCGGAACCGAAGGTTACAGGGTGCACAGATTCGATCTGGCGTGGAGGTGCGTGTGCGAAAGTATGAGTCGAGAGATTTTAAGAGAGATCTAGGTCTGTAGATCTATCATGGAGGTGGAGATCGTAGATCTATCTATTGGAGGGTTATGGCGTCTGTAGGTCGTGCCCTCCTCGTTGGACCCTCCTAGCCTTTATATATGGGGAGGCTAGGTCTCAGGTACCGATACGAGTTGGTTACAAGTTGTATTCAAACTCTAGTCTTGAGCTTTCCTTGTCTTGTGCGCTTGGGAGTCCGTGTCCATATGGGCTTCATAGCAGCCGAACCGTCATAGGCGTTATGGACCCTGGCAGGTCGTCGAGTGGGTCTTCCGTCGGGCTGGACCAGGTATGCTAACATTGGGTACCCGTAGGGTATAACCATGTCAGTAGCCCCCGAGTGTTCATTCGAATCGTAGATTCGGCTGAGGACTCTTCAATCTTTCGGGTGCAGTTGTTTAGGAGTGGAATTCCAGTAGTTTTCGAATGATGTACCCAACGCGTCCGTCGGGATTTTTCATCGCGCCTGTTGGCACGGGGTTTTTACTAGTAGAGCACAGTCGTGTGTGTTACCAGGCCATCAGACGGTATCTGTAGGTCTTATCTTTGCGTCGCAGACGCAGCATCCGAATGTTTATCACCGCGGAGGTGTTTCGGGTGGCCAAGGAGAACGTTACTCACTTAGCGTTAATTGGGGCAGAGTTACCGAAAAGTTTTGCATGCTGATCCGAAGGATCGCACTCGAAGAATTCATAGGGTGCGCGAGCAGCGCTCCCTACCCCCGAGTGTCTGTTTCAGTCGTAGACTCGAGCAGAGACTTTAGTTCAGCCGTTGTTCGGCTTCAGGTCCGTAGGACACAAATTTTTCGGATGCTTGAATCTATCCTCCCTATGGGAGTAGCCCCCGAGTCCGTAGTGGAGTCGCAGACTCAACGTAGCACACGAAGAAATAGTTCAGTGTTGTAGTGCTTTGTTCGTTTTTCGGGTGCGCGGCCAGCGCTCCTGATAGGAGTAGCCCCCGAGTAGTTGCTCGAATCATAGATTCGAGTGAGTACTTTTAGCTGTCAGCCGAAGATTTTTTGTGTGCGCGACTAACGCTCCAGTTTGGAGTAGCCCCAGAGTGTCTGGCGGAGTCGTAGACTCGGGAAGATACTCGAGTTTAGAATCGTGCAGACACAGTCGGCAATCTCGTGGGCGTACCGCTGACCCGGAAGTACATCGGGTGCGCGACCAGCGCTCCTGATAGGAGTAGCCCCCGAGTGTCTAGTCGAGTTGTAGACTCGAGTGGAGACTCATGCGAGGAGAAACCACCGGAAGGACTCGATGTTGCGGATGAAGTTGACGCCGTTTCTTCTGTCGGGTGCGTGGCCAGCGCCGCTTGTCGATGATTTATATGGTCATCCGAGGAATTCTTCGACTCGGGTCTTGGCGTATGTTGACGTGATTGGCTCTGGTCTACTCCGTTGGAGGACCCGATAGAATAGCTCGGCGCATTTGAAATCCTTGTAAGCTGCAGAAAAACGTGACGAATTGTGAAGTACTTGTATCTTGTAAAGAATATTTGCCTTTCGGCTTGTATAGTAAGATTCGGGTGCCGATCGGGTCGACACTTTTGCACTGTATGCTAGGCCTTTTCGTTAGCCTGATTACCCTTAGTCTCAGTACCTTGCCGAGGCACTCGGAGTTCAAGGATTCGACAATCAGGCAGAATCAGCTACTCGGGCTGTCGCGTTCGAGGTGCTCGAGTGCATGGTGACGAGGTTTAATCTCGTCAATGCCCATTGTTATGGACTTGGGTTTTGGAGAAGATGGGGATGTTGGAGATCATGGCATGGTTAACAGACAAGCAACCAGGGGACACGAGATTTACCCAGGTTCAGGCCCCCAGAGGGAAAACCCTATTCCTGCTTGTCTGCTCTTGATTACGGCAGAACCGAAGGTTACAGGGTGCGCAGATTCGATCTGGCGTGGAGGTGTGTGTGCGAAAGTATGAGTCGAGAGATTGTAAGAGAGATCTAGATCCGTGGATCTGTTGTGGTCTAGTCTATCGAGGGGTTATGGCGTCTGTAGGTCGTGCCCTCCTCGTTGGACCCTCCTAGCCTTTATATATGGGGAGGCTAGGTCTCGGGTGCCAATACGAGTAGGTTACAAGTTGTATTCAAACTCTAGTCTTGAGATTTCCTTGTCTTGTACGCTTGAGAGTCCGTGTCCACATGGGCTTCATATCAGCCGAATCGTCATAGGCGTCATGGACCCTGGCAGATCGTCGAGTGGGCCTTTCGTCGGGATGGACCAGGTATGCTAATGTCGTGTACCCGTAGGGTATAACCATGTCAGTAGCCCCCGAGTGTTCAGTCGAATCGTAGATTCGGCTGAGGACTCTTCAATCCTTCGGGTGCGACTAGGTGTTAACAATATATGTGTGTAGGGATTGTTGATACATGTGCCTGACTCACCTGACGGATCAGGGTCAGTTAACTGTCTTAGGACGAAACAACATGATCTTCGTCAGGTTCGAGTCCCTTAACTTAAACCCGGAACATATGCTGGCGTAATTCGACTCGGGCCGCGGAGGACTTACAGGAGTGAAATTCCAGTGTTTTTAATTGATGTACCCAACGCGTCCGTCGAGATTTTTCATCACGCCTGTTGGCATGGATTTATACTAGCAGAGCGCAGTCGTGTACGTTGCCAGGCCATCAGATGATATCTACAGGTCTTATCTTTGCGTCGCAGACGCAACATCCGAACATTTGTCACCACGGAGGTGCTTCGGGTGGACAAGGAGATTGTCGCTCACTCAGCGTTTTGTTGGGGCAGAGTTGCCAAAAAGTTTTTGCGTGCTGATCCGAAAGATCGCAGTCGAAGATTTCATAGGGTGCGCGACCAGTGCTCCCTATGGAAGTAGCCCCCGAGTGTCCATCCGAAACGTAGATTCGGGTGGAGACTTAGTTGTCTTGAACCTTGTATTCGGATGTCGGAGTCGAAAGTTGTGTCGAGTGCGAAGCACTTCACCTGGAAGTTTATCGGGTCAGCTGAACTTGTTCGGTTGTTGTAAAGGAATCGGCATCGTGGACGTAGTCAACACAATGGACTATAGGGTGCGCGACCAGCGCTCCCTATGGGAGTAGCCCCCGAGTGTCTGTTGGAGTCGTAGACTCGAGCAGAGACTTTAATTCAGCCATTGTTTGCTTTAGGTCCATAGGACACAATTTTTTCGGATGCTTGAATCAATCATCCCTATGGGAGTAGCCACCAAGTCCGTAGTGGAGTCGTAGACTCGGCGTAGGACTCAAAGATCTTGTCTATGCGCGACCAGCGCTCCAGTTTGGAGTAGCCCCCGAGTGTCTGGCGGAGTCGTAGACTCAGGCAGAAACTCGAGTCTTGTATCGTGCAGTTATAGACGACAATCTCGTGGGCGTACCTCTGACCCGGAAGTACATCGGGTGCGCGACCAGCGCTCCTGATAGGAGTAGCCCCCGAGTGTCTAGTCGAGTCGTAGACTCGGGTAGAGACTCATGCGAGGAGAAACCACTGACCCGGAAGTGCATCGAGTCAGCGTCTCACACATAAGGAGCCAGGATTCAACGTAGCGGAGTGATGCGGCATTTTAGCCAGAAGGACTCGACGTTGCGGATGAAGTCGAAGCCGTTTCTTCGGTCGGGTGCGCGGCTAGTGTTTCGTCTGTCCGGTGCGCGACCAACGTCGCGTCTTCGTAACATCAAGCGATACAACCATCCGAGGAGGGACTCGACTCGGGTCTTCAGTTTATGGCGTAGCCAGTTGTTTTGTCGACTCCTGTTGGAGGACCCGATAGAATAGCTCGGCGCAGTCGACGCCCTTGTAAGCTGCAGAAAACATAAACAATTGTGAAGTACTTGTATCTTGTAAAGAATATTTGCCTGTCGGCTTGCATAGTAAGGTTCTGGTGCCGATCGAGTCAACACTATTGCACTGTTTGCTAGGCCTTTTCATTAGCCTGATTACCCTTAGTCTCAGTACCTTGCCGAGGCACTCGGAGTTCAAGGATTCGACGATCAGGCAGAATCAGCTACTCAGGCTGTCGCGTTCGAGGTGCTCGAGTGCGTGGAGCCGATGGCACATTAGGTTACTCGAAGAGGGCGCAGCCCCCGAGTGTTTCGAGTGCGAGTTAAAAAATAAAAGAATCAACTCTGAGTAGAGGGAAACTTAGCTTTGTTGCTAGTTGTCGTTGAGGTGGACGCGAGGACGTAGTCGACGCGGTAGCGGGTCACGCGGCAGACGTAGTCAACACTGCGGACCACACTCGTAGAAGCGACAGGTTCTTGGGGTCGATGGCGGCAGCGAGTTCCGCATCCGAAGATCGTCGCAATCGAAGACCACACTTGGTCGTCGCATCCAGACAATGCAGCAGGTCATCGCATTCGAAGAATGCAGCGGCTGGCTGGAGCCGAAGGCCGCGGCTGGTCGCCAAAGCGGAGGGATCCCCCTAATCGCCGGAGCCGAAGATCGTAGAGGGTCACATGGCGTCGAGGGAGCCCCCGAATCACGGTCGATGAAGCCGATGCGGCCGATCGCCGCAATCGAAGATCACATCGGGTCGCCGCATCCGAAGGATGCGTCGGATCACCGCAGCCAAAGGCCGCAACGGGTCACACGGCAGGGCCGGTGGCAGTAGCGAGTTGATGCATATGCGGGTTAGCCCAACCCCTGAGTACAGAGTCGCGCGACGGATAGAGTCGAAGTAGCGCGCGGGTCGACGCAGCAGAAGACCGTAGCGGGCCGCCGCAGCTGAAGACCGTAGAAGGTCACACGACGGATTCGGTGCAGCCTCCGAGTGTACCGTGTGGTCGATAGAGACAACACAATGCTTGTCATTGATCTTTCAACTCCTGCCAGAAACTGATCCGATTGATGGTTTTTTTCGGAGCAGCCGCTGAATTGTGATGACAAAAGTTTGCTTGGTTCCTTTGCCAGTGCTCCTCGACTGCTCGATCCATATATTGTGCTAGTCTGAATTTTAATTCACCGGAGGTCAATCGTGTTTCTCCACCGTTCCTCGTTCCACATGCATTTCTTTTCAGATCGAGTATGCAAAAAATACCAACCAATCCATCTTCTAGCCCTCTCGATTCATGTGAAACCAAAAGAGAATTGATGTGTCCGCTTCGTCTGCTTATATGGATCCTTGATCAACTTGTAGAATCTAAAACAGCGTTGCACTTTGCTGGCCTGCTGTGTAGCGCTACCTCAATTCCGTTGTGGGATCCCGATACAAAACGACAACTTAATCTGACTGAACGTACATAGTGGATTTGACCAGCTCCATGTTCTGTGCCGGGCCGGATCGTAGAAAGCAAAAGTGCCTGTCTCTTTGTCTTCTTCCGCGTGTAGAGGACCAATGCTGTACACCGATTAGAGATCCTGGCATCGACGAGAATTTTGCTGTAGCGTGATGTCAACACCCGAATTTTTCAATCCTAGATGCCTGTTATGCCATACATCGCAATCCCAGGATTACCATTTTTGCGAGACATAACAGAATTGGATACCGTAGTACTTCACCCATTACAACGATACAAGTTCGTACACAAATAGGGATCTCATGATCCAGTTCTTCATACAACATTAAGCAGCGGAATACGTAGTAATAACGGTAGCGTAGGCGAAGATACATCTTCGGGGTCACAGACAATGCTGACGATGGGAGATGATCCTAGTTGTCGTAACCTTCCTGGGGTCCATCTTCCAGGTACTCCTCTTCATAGTCTGGCCATGGGAATAGCCAGGGACAAAGCCATGAGTACTCTTTAAGTACTCGCAAACTAATACTAACAAGTAAAGGGGTTTTTGGACAATGGGACACTAGGCTCTAGGGTTGTTTTGCAAAAAGCCAGGTTTATCTCTACTAAGTTCCCAAAACTAGTTATAGTTTTATAACTTCTAAGTGGGATCTTGTAACTCGGGTCACAACTCTGTTGTGGTCAAGTCAAATTCTCAACTTATTTCACAAGTCATTTTGAAAAGTCTGACGGGGGAACAGTATGGCCACTCCAACTGTCCATAACCGCGGACGCGGCTATTCGAATAGTTTGACACTCTGCAGAGATTGTACACTTTCACCACAACATTCGATATATCCGTCAGGAACAAATCCTGAATTCACCATACTCAGTATGCGGATAGTCAATTCTAACCTTTCAATTACACTCCCTAGTATAAGCACCTCTCCTGTGAGTTTGGCCTCCCAACCATGACCACTGTCATCTTGGGTACTGCACAGGTGGACAATCTTCACAAGGTAGCCTCAGCTCAGACCTTGGCCGTGAGGGAGCTAATACTAAGCTATATAAGTTTCCAGTCAAGACCTACCCAATATTCGGGTATTGTGGTTGTACGATAAAATTGGAATGGTATCGCATCCAGACAACCATCAGTTTTATAAAGGGCTAAGGCTCATGCCTCAACATTGTCATCACCAAAATCATCAAGTGTTTGGAAACACATGTCCAAAACATTTCAATAGAATGATCCATCATTCCAAGGTTTTCATAACCATTTTTCCACCAAGTACTCCCATCTAAAGTTGATCAAGTTTTATGCTTAGCACTAGCATCTACAGCTGGGGATGGTAATAATGAGGGGTGGTAACTAGTGGAGTTTCACTAAGTCCAACATTACATCTTAGGCTGAGATCAAGGTTTCTAGCTTAGGCCAAATTTTATGTTCTTAGGGCAAACTTGAGCACAACTGTCTAACATCTACCAAACTCTTAAGTAGACTCTAAGTAAGCTTTGATAAAGAAAAATAAAGTAAGAAGCTTGCCATAAAACTAGGATTGGTTTAGCAAGTGGGTAGGATCATAAATATGGGTTTGTGGCATCGGTAGGGATCTTGCAAGTGTTAGCTTGCACTGGTATAGTATCTTGCAAGTGTTAGCTTGCATTGGTCAACTTGGTTAGTAAAGCTTGCCTTGTGCAGAGCAGTGGTTGAAGTTCTCCTCGGCTTCCTCTTCGTAGTATCCTCCTTCCTCCTCGTAGTATCCTTGGTCGGTACTATCGTCTATGAATAAATACGAGGTACACAATCACCAAACAATACTTAACTACTTGCAATCATCACACACAAGGGTCCTATAGATGATCTAGCATTATCTCTATCATTACAAGGTTAAAGCTTGATTTAGGTCTTTTTATTTTAGAAAAGTAATTTCTACTCATTGAAAACTACTTAAGATTCAATCTTCTCCAAACTAAACATGGGATCATGTTGACACATGTCATCACCATATATTGTAGTCCATGGGAATGTGATTTAAAGTGGTGTCACAATTTAATAAGGTTTTACCCTTTTTATTTTAATTAATTAAAGTGGCTAGAAATGCTTATGTAGCATTCTTTTATTCCTTGAACATTATTTCTGCAAGTAAACCTATGTATTTTTATATATTCTGAAAGGTATGGTTAAATGTGATTTTTGAGAGTTGGAATCAACTCAAAAGCTTTTATGGTTTAAATTTGAAAAATGTTTGAATGCGGAAAAGCTTCTGCCTTGTTATTTTTGCTATGGGTGATCTACAGATCCAAATGACTTGAATCCAACGGGCTTGGATTAAGCATTCACAGGTCTTTCCAACAAAATTGTTTTCATCCAATTTGGTGTACTGAATCGATCTGGATTGATTTTTGAAGTTGGGTGCAGAAGTGTGTTTGAATTTAAAAAGAACAAGGTTTAATTTGAATTGTTGGGCTGCGCGGGAAATTCTAACGGGTCGGCCTGCTAAGCGCAGTGCTCCCGCGGGCTGCTTAAGTGGGTGTCCCCACTCGTCAGTGACACGGGGCTGGGCGAAGCGGTATGGGGCAACGTGGGTCGTCCGATCTAGTTCTAATCTAACGGCTGAGGGTCATCGTCGACGCGAGACAGCTCCGGCGAGAACGAAACCTAGCGCGGCCAGTGAGGGGTGCTGGGGGCTCACCGGGGTACGGGCGAGGGTCGGCGAGGCGGGCGAACGACGAAGTCGACGACGGCGATCCTCCTGGTACCGGTGGCTTCTCCTGGGGCGGCTCCAATCGCTGGCTCCCTTCTTCTCCAGAGGCGGCGGGCTCCGGTGAAATTCCGGCGAAGTGGTGCTCGCCTTGCTCTGAGGATGGGGTGGCACGATCAGTGGGGAGAGGGGAGTGAGATGGTGTGAAGAAATCATGCAGGGGTGGCCTCTATTTATAGTCGAGCGAGGGGACCGTCGGGGCGCAAGGTGAGCTCGTCGGGGGCGACGTTACAGGCAGCTAATGGCATGGGAAAGGGTAGGGGACGATGCTGTGTCTCCTGGCGATGCTCAACGACATGATCGCGAGGCATGGGGCGGTGTGGTTTGGTCTGGAACGGGCGGTGCTCTACGCGGCAGAGGCGGCGTCTTCGACGGCGGGCGGTGACTGTATGGCACGGGGCGGCAAACGGGAGTGTCTGGCGGTGTCCTGGGTCGGTGGTGATCGTGTGTGCGCGCGGTGAGGGCGGCGCGCGGTCTGGGGACGATGGTCGCGGGTGGCGCTCTGGCGCACGCTCGGCATGGTCTGGGCGCGGCTTGTGCGCGTGGTCCAGGGCTTGGAAACGCTCGCGGCTGGGACAGGCAGTGGCGGTGGACGGTGGTCTGCCTCCCAGACATGCTGGCTAGGCTTGCTGCTGCTCCTAGCTTGCTGTCCACATTGGGGTGACATGGGGGTGCTCGTCTGTTCACCATTAATGGCAATGGCAAGCTCACAGGGGTGCTAGTGTTGGGCTAATATTTCTAGATGATCTACTGGTTTGTGTGTGAGCTAACTAGGGAACAAGTTAGGCTCAAAACACTGCACACTATAGTGTTTGTGGTTTTGTTTGATTTGTGTCTGCAACCTGTTTGATGAAATGGCCGCATGAACTCAAGTTTTGAATTTTGAATTGAATTTTGGTGGGTTTGCTAGATTGGTTCTGGTGAGTCTGCAGATGCTTGGGTTTTGAAAGTTGAGCTTGTTTGAGTGGGTTTTGAGAAAGTGGGATCTTCCCATATGAAGAAGATTCAATTTTGAATTGTCATTTAAACTATGCATTTGAAAGTTTCTGGATGACCACAAAGTGGGCCTTGATACTCTGTTGTGAGTACATTCAAGGGGTGCAAAGATCCAGAAAAGTTTCTGTTAGGTTTTGAAAGTTTGAGACAGCCAAAGTAGGCATGGGAGTTAAATTGGTCAAAATGACCATTCCCTTAATATATTTGTTTTGATTTACTTGTCTTTAGGAAAAGTGTGGGAAATGTTTTAGATGATGTTAGTTTCACCTACTAAACATTTTACAAGCAAAGGATCACACAAACAAGGTGGTTTTTAAAGAAATTCAAAATTCATGCATACACATATACATGCATTCATGAATTCATTTAGAAAAGTTTTTGTTAACCCTAAACTTGAGGATTAGTGTTTTGATGATCTAAGTTTGATATTTTTGGGATGTTACAAACCTTCCCCCCTTAAACAAAATCTCGTCCCGAGATTTGAAAAAGGACGAAAAGATTACCTAGGATTTGAAGAGATCTGTAAACTCCGTCCTGATGTGATCTTCGCGTTCCCAGGTAGCTTCCTCGTCTGTGTGGTTGCTCCACTGAATCTTGAGAAACTTGATGCTTCGGGTCCTGGTAGTTCGAAAGGCTTCTTCCAATATACGGATGGGTACTTCGGGATAGGTTAGGTCCTCATTGATCTCTATGGTCCGGTGATCGATATTCTTGAACACTTCGGTCTTCTCGGGGACTTCGAGACATTTGCGAAGTAACGAGATATGGAACACATTGTGCACAGTTGACATCTCTTCAGGTAGTTCTAGTTGATACGATACTTCTCCTCGACGGTTCAAGATTTTGAAAGGTCCGATATATCTGGGGGCTAACTTTCCTTTGAGTTGGAAACGTTGCATTCCCTTCAATGGCGACACTTTCAGATAAACAAAATCTCCGATGTTGAAGGCGAGGTCTCGACGTCTCTTGTCGATGTAACTCTTTTGTCGGGATTGGGCTGTCTTGAGGTGCTCACGAATCTTGTGAACCTTCTCTTCTGCTTCTCGTAGGATGTCGGGTCCGAAGATCTGACTCTCTCCTACTTCCGACCAGTTCAAAGGGGTGCGGCACTTTCTTCCGTACATAAATTCAAATGGGGCCATTTGCAAACTGGCTTGGTAACTATTGTTGTAAGAAAATTCTGCAAACGGCAGACAGTCTTCCCATTTGGATCCATATTCTAACACACATGCTCTAAGCATATCTTCGAGTATTTGGTTTACTCGCTCCGTTTGTCCATCGGTCTGAGGGTGATAAGCGGTACTGAAATCTAGGCGGGTTCCTAAACCTTCTTGGACTTTCTTCCAGAATCTCGAGGTAAACTGAGTTCCTCGATCCGAGACTATGTTCTTGGGGACTCCGTGCAAACTAACGATTCCGGCGATGTATAACTCCGCTAGCTTCAAACTCTGATAGGTGGTTTTGACGGGCAAGAAATGGGCGACTTTGGACAATCTGTCCACTATGACCCAAATAGAGTCATTTCCCCTACTAGAAGTAGGTAGTCCAGTGATAAAGTCCATTCCTACAGAATCCCATTTCCATTCCGGAATCTGCAAAGGTTGCAACAATCCAGCGGGTCGTTGATGTCCTGCCTTGACTCGCTGACATATGTCACACTTGGAGATATAGCTTCCGATTTCTCTCTTCATCTTATGCCACCAAAATTGCTCTTTCAAATCTTGATACATCTTAGTTCCTCCGGGATGGATAGAATAAAGAGTATCATGAGCCTCCTTCAAGATAACTTCTTTCAACTCCGAATCTGCTCGTACACAAAGGCGTCCTTTGTACCACAGAACTCCTTCTTCGTCCTCGGTGAATCCGGGTACTTTGCCTATACCGATACGACGCTTAATTCCGTCGATACTAGCATTTCCTTTCTGCGCCTCTTTAATCTGACTGATCAAAGTGGGCTGAAGTTCTATGCTAGACAAAAATCCTTCACTTACTAATTCCATTCGAAAATCTTCCTTCTCTTTGTGCAAACTTGGTTGCTCCTTCAAAATCATGGAGTTCAAGCGGCACGGCAATCTGCTAAGGGCATCGGCTACCACATTGGCTTTTCCAGGGTGATAGTGAATGTCCAGGTCGTAATCCTTGATTAACTCAATCCATCTTCTCTGCCTCATATTCAGCTCCTTTTGAGTGAATATATACTTTAGGCTCTTGTGATCCGAATAAATCTCACAACGGTTTCCCATTAGGTAATGTCTCCATGTCTTCAGGGCTAGAACTACAGCTGCGAGTTCGAGGTCATGGGTTGGGTAATTTTGTTCATGTTGCTTCAGTTGTCGCGATAGATAAGATATAACTTTGCCTTCTTGCATTAGCACACATCCGAGACCAATCTTGGATGCGTCACAATACACATCGAAGGGCTTCGTGATATCCGGCATGATCAAGATTGGGGCTGAAATCAATCTCCTCTTGAGTTCTTGAAAACTCGCTTCGCACTTGTCTGTCCATTCAAACTTCTTGTCTTTCTTCAGTAATTGGGTCATGGGTCGGGCTATACTCGAGAATCCTTCTACGAATTTGCGGTAATATCCCGCCAATCCGAGAAAAGCACGAACTTGGGTTTGAGTGGTGGGGGCTTGCCAATCTTCTACATCTTTCACTTTGGCAGGGTCAACGGCAATTCCTCCGGCTGATACAATGTGACCGAGGAATCCTACTTCCTGTAACCAGAATTCACATTTGCTAAACTTTGCATACAACTGATGCTCTCTAAGGGTTCCAAGAATGGTCCTTAGGTGTCGCTCATGTTCTTCTTCCGATTTGGAATAAATCAGAATGTCATCGATGAAAACAACGACAAACTTATCCAGGAAGTCCATAAAAATCTTATTCATGAGATTCATGAAATAAGCGGGGGCATTGGTTAATCCAAAAGACATGACTGTATACTCATACAATCCATATCGGGTGGTAAAGGCAGTCTTTGGAATATCCTCTGCACGAATTTTGAGTTGATGATAGCCAGTTCTAAGATCAATCTTAGAAAACACCTGGGCACCGGTCAACTGATCAAACAAATCTTCTATCTTGGGCAAGGGGTAGTTGTTCTTGATGGTGACATCATTCAGCTTCCGATAATCCGTACATAAACGGTTACCTCCATCCTTCTTGTCCACAAACAAGATAGGTGATCTCCATGGGGACGCACTTGGTTGAATCAATCCGATTTCCAACATGGAATCCAGTTGCTTCTTCAGTTCTTCTAGTTCTGACGGGTTCATACTATAGGGTCTCTGGGCTATGGATCCTGTTCCGAGGATTAGTTCGATGATAAACTCGATATCCCGATCTGGGGGCATACCGGGCAAAACATCTGGAAATACATCGGGGTATTCGCAGACTATCCGAACTTGGTCAATGGTAGGTTGGGCTAGACTCTTGTTACACTTGAATTGGCGAGGTAAGGTTTCAGATATATGCTCAACTGATACTCCGGTGGTACTGGTCATGGTAATGGCTTTCTTGGCACAGTTAATCAATCCTTTATGCTTGGACATCCAATCCATTCCTAGTACTACTTCCAAACCTTTAGTTCCGAGTACTATTAGGTTAGCATAAAAATATATGCCATGGATTCGGATAGGGACGGCTTTGCAAATTTGCCTAGCCTTGGTGGTTGATCCGGGAATTTGCACAATCATCACATGCTTCAATTTGGTTGGTTGAATTTTACTAGTGCAGGCAAATTCTTTGGTGACAAATGAATGCGATGCACTAGAATCAAACAACACTCTTGCAAGTACTGAATTAACAGAAAACATACCCAGCACAACGTCTGGCGCTTCCTGAGCTTCTTCAGCATGCATGAGAAAAAGACGGCCATTGCGGTTGAGTGAATTCCCCGGGGCAAATCTTCTCCCTGGCTGGACACGGCACTGCTGCTGAGCTGGGACATTGGTGTTGGGGGCGGTAGTATTCTTCTTGTTGGGGCACTCATTGGAATAGTGGCCTTTATTTCCACAGTCATAATAGGTCACTTGTGACTTGTCCTTGGCTGCGACAGGCACAGCATTGCTTCCAGTCCTCGGGGCAATGTTGGGGTTGGTGGTAGTATTGTTGGTGTTGAACTTGGGTGGGGCACGGGTGAAATTGCTAGAGTTGCCGGGGTTGTTGTGATTTCCTCCGGGTCTAGGGTTTCCACGGTTGGGATAGGTCGGACGGGTCATAGGAGGTCTGTGGGTTCGTGGGGAAAATCCTGGAGATGGGTTGGGGCGATACTTTGGGGTCTGATGGGTTCCTGGTTGATGCATCATGCGACGCTTGCGGTTCTCATTGGCTTGGTTGATCTTTCCTTCCATTTGGATAGCAGAGTCGACAAGGGCTTCAATATCAACAAAGGGGATATTGACTAACACCATCTGCATCTCGTCGTGCAGACCATTCAGGAATCTTTCTTTCTTCTTGGCTTCGGTGTCTATCTCGTCCGGGGCATACCTAGCTAATGACAAAAATTTGTCACGGTATTCCAGTACAGTCATCCTTCCTTGCTTCAACTCTCTAAACTCGTCTCTCATTCTCTTGATCAAACCTGGTGGCACATGGGTTCTGCTAAACTTGACCTTGAATTCCTCCCAGGTCATCATCTGGCCTCCGGTCATTGCACGAACACTGTTCCACCATGCCCTGGCATCTCCGGCTAGATAATGGGTGGCGAACAAGACTTTCTCGTTGGCTTCCACTCCAGCTACTTCTAAGTTATTTTCCATGGTTTGCAGCCAATCATCGGCGTCTAGGGGTTCTTCTGACTTGGTGAAAACGGGTGGGTTGGTATTCTGGAAATTCTTGAGTTTAGATCCGTGGTTGTCCTGGTTTCCATGGCCTTGGTTGTTGTGGGCTAGCTGGGCTATCTGTTGCAGAGTGGCTAGGTTGGCTTGACGTTCCGCTCTTTCAGCTTCGCGGTCAGAAGTCAACATTTGCAGGATCTGAAACATCGGGTCCGGGGCTGAACCACTTCCTCCACGTGGCATCTGAAGATTGATATCGATCATGAGGAAAGAGGGAAATTGCTAAGGTTTTGGGGTTTTTGAAAAGTGTTTGGAGTTTGACTCAAGTTTTCTAGCAACTGGCTTTTTCATTCATTCACTCATAGCACACAGTACAACACACACCACAACAAGGAAACACAGATGGTTTTAAGAACCATTCTGGAGTCTACGATACAGTGGGACCGACTACTACTCACTACGCTAGTGCTCAGTGCTACTACTCCTCGGAGTTTGTGGCTTCATCATCTTCAGGATCATCGATGAAGGCGAAATCATCCTCATCGGTGAAGAAGTCCATGGCCTGATCCTCCAGAAAATCATCGTCATCGCTGAGATAGGAGTAAGGGTCTCCACGAAGATCCTCTCCTGCATTCTCCCTTTCCTCCAACTGCATGTCCCTCTCGTGGATGGTCTCTTCCAGAGATGAGATGCGATGGCGAAGACGGGCAATAATGCGCTCCTTCTTGTCGAGCTGACGGCGGCGAGACTTGCGGTCCTTGGCTAGCATGGCGATGGTCTGATCCTTCGTCTTGATGATGGCAGACTTGTGGTTGCAATAGTCACGGCAGTTGTCCAACTCCTGCTGACGGTCGTACATCATGAAGCTGAGGTGGTCCAATGGAGTCTTCATCTCGGGGTGGTATGGGGCTTCCAGTGGTTGTCCATTGGCATCACGTCTTGGGAAAAACTCAAAGCGAGTACCCTTGATCTGATTGATGCTCTGCCCACACAGACGGGAAAGAGCTTCCTGCATTGCTCTGGCAAGTCCATCGAGCCAGTTGTTTTCCCTCAAGGTAAACTGAATTCCCTCCGCTGTGGGAGGTTCAATCTTTCCTCAGAGACTTGCAACAATTAGCCACTGCAGATCTTCTCCTCCTTGATCATTGAGCTGAGCTCCAAAGAACTCGGGGTGCGGACGCTCCAGAAGTTCCGAAAGCTGATCCAGATCCCTCTCAAAGATAAGGTCTCCCCCATTTCCGAGTTGATAAAACTTGTTGTACTTCACGTCCATCTATAAAAATAGAGGATGAGTAGATTAGCAGAGTGATCAAGTGTGTCACAATTTTATCTATTTTGCAAGAGTTTTTGAGGAACATGAAGTTTTATGAAAGAATTAAAGAGATAAGAATGAGAATAAGTTTTCGTAAATATTTGTTTTCCTTGGTTTTTGAAACTAAGTTTTTGGTTCAACGTCCAACCTAACTAGGGTCTCCTATGGTCAGGATGGCTCTGATACCAACTTGTCAACACCCGGATTTTTCAATCCTAGATGCCTGTTATGCCATACATCGCAATCCCAGGATTACCATTTTTGCGAGACATAACAGAATTGGATACCATAGTACTTCATCCATTACAATGATACAAGTTCGTACACAAATAGGGATCTCATGATCCAGTTCTTCATACAACATCAAGCAGCGGAATACGTAGTAATAACGGTAGCGTAGGCGAAGCTCCATCTTCGGGGTCACAGGCAATGCTGACGATGGGAGATGATCCTAGTTGTCGTAACCTTCCTGGGGTCCATCTTCCAGGTACTCCTCTTCATAGTCTGGCCATGGGAATAGCCAGGGACAAAGCCATGAGTACTCTTTAAGTACTCGCAAACTAATACTAACAAGTAAAGGGGTTTTTGGACAATGGGACACTAGGCTCTATGGTTGTTTTGCAAAAAGCCAGGTTTATCTCTACTAAGTTCCCAAAACTAGTTATAGTTTTATAACTCCTAAGTGGGATCTTGTAACTCGGGTCACAACTCTGTTGTGTTCAAGTCAAATTTTCAACTTATTTCACAAGTCATTTTGAAAAGTCTGACGGGGGAACATTATGGCCACTCCAACTGTCCATAACCGCGGACGCGGCTATTCGAATAGTTTGACACTCTGCAGAGATTGTACATTTTCACCACAACATTCGATACATCCGTCAGGAACAAATCCTGAATTCACCATACTCAGTATGCGGATAATCAATCCTAACCTTTCAATTACACTCCCTAGTATAAGCACCTCTCCTGTGAGTTTGGCCTCCCAACCATGACCACTGTCATCTTGGGTACTGCACAGGTGGACAATCTTCACAAGGTAGCCTCAGCTCAGACCTTGGCCGTGAGGGAGCTAATACTAAGGTATATAAGTTTCCAGTCAAGCCCTACCCAATATTTGGGTATTGTGGTTGTACGATAAAATTGGAATGGTATCGCATCCAGACAACCATCAGTTTTATAAAGGGCTAAGGCTCATGCCTCAACATTGTCATCACCAAAATCATCAAGTGTTTGGAAACACATGTCCAAAACATTTCAATAGAATGATCCATCATTCCAAGGTTTTCATAACCATTTTTCCACCAAGTACTCCCATCTAAAGTTGATCAAGTTTTATGCTTAGCACTAGCATCTACAGCTGGGGATGGTAATAATGAGGGGTGGTAACTAGTGGAGTTTCACTAAGTCCAACATTACATCTTAGGCTGAGATCAAGGTTTCTAGCTTAGGCCAAATTTTATGTTCTTAGGGCAAACTTGAGCACAACTGTCTAACATCTACCAAACTCTTAAGTAGACTCTAAGTAAGCTTTGATAAAGAAAAATAAAGTAAGAAGCTTGCCATAAAACTAGGATTGGTTTAGCAAGCGGGTAGGATCATAAATATGGGTTTGTGGCATCGGTAGGGATCTTGCAAGTGTTAGCTTGCACTGGTATAGTATCTTGCAAGTGTTAGCTTGCATTGGTCAACTTGGTTAGTAAAGCTTGCCTTGTGCAGAGCAGTGGTTGAAGTTCTCCTCGGCTTCCTCTTCGTAGTATCCTCCTTCCTCCTCGTAGTATCCTTGGTCGGTACTATCGTCTATGAATAAATACGAGGTACACAATCACCAAACAATACTTAACTACTTACAATCATCACACACAAGGGTCCTATAGATGATCTAGCATCATCTCTATCATTACAAGGTTAAAGCTTGATTTAGGTCTTTTTATTTTAGAAAAGTAATTTCTACTCATTGAAAACTACTTAAGATTTAATCTTCTCCAAACTAAACATGGGATCATGTTGACACATGTCATCACCACATATTGTAGTCCATGGGAATGTGATTTAAAGTGGTGTCACAATTTAATAAGGTTTTACCCTTTTTATTTTAATTAATTAAAGTGGCTAGAAATGCTTATGTAGCATTCTTTTATTCCTTGAACATTATTTTTGCAAGTAAACCTATGTATTTTTATATATTCTGAAAGGTATGGTTAAATGTGATTTTTGAGAGTTGGAATCAACTCAAAATCTTTTATGGTTTAAATTTGAAAAATGTTTGAATGCAGAAAAGATTCTGCCTTGTTATATTTGCTATGGGTGATCTACATATCCAAATGACTTGAATCCAACGGGCTTGGATTAAGCATTCACAGATCTTTCCAACAAAATTGGTTTCATCTAATTTGGTGTACTGAATCGATCTTGATTGATTTTTTAAGTTGGATGCAGAAGTGTGTTTGAATTTAAAAAGAAAAAGGTTTAATTTGAATTGCTGGGCTGCGCGGGAAATTCTAACGGGCCGGCCTGCTAAGCGCAGTGCTCTCGCGGGCTGCTTAAGTGGGTGTCCCCACTTGTCAGTGACACGGGGCTGGGCGAAGCGGTATGGGGCAACGTGGGTCGTCCGATCTAGTTCTAATCTAACGGCTGAGGGTCATCGTCGACGCGAGACAGCTCCGGCGAGAACGAAACCTAGCGCGGCCAGTGAGGGGTGCTGGGGGCTCACCGGGGTACGGGCGAGGGTCGGCGAGGCGGGCGAACGACAAAGTCGACGACGGCGATCCTCCTGGTACCGGTGGCTTCTCCTGGGGCGGCTCCAATCGCTGGCTCCCTTCTTCTCCAGAGGCGGCGGGCTCCGATGAAATTCCGGCGAAGTGGTGCTCGCCTTGCTCTGAGGATGGGGTGGCACGGTCAGTGGGGAGAGGGGAGTGAGATGGTGTGAAGAAATCGTGCAGGGGTGGCCTCTATTTATAGTCGAGCGAGGGGACCGTCGGGGCGCAAGGTGAGCTCGTCGGGGGCGACGTTACAGGCAGCTAATGGCATGGGCAAGGGTAGGGGACGGTGCTGTGTCTCCTGGCGATGCTCAACGACATGATCGCGAGGCATGGAGCGGTGTGGTTTGGTCTGGAACGGGCGGTGCTCTGCGCGGCAGAGGCGGCGTCTTCGACGGCGGGCGGTGACTGTATGGCAGGGGGCGGCAAACGGGAGTGTCTGGCGGTGTCCTGGGTCGGTGGTGATCGTGTGTGCGCGCGGTGAGGGCGGCGCGCGGTCTGGGGACGATGGTCGCGGGTGGCGCTCTGGCGCACGCTCGGCATGGTCTGGGCGCGGCTTGTGCGCGTGGTCCAGGGCTTGGCAACGCTCGCGGTTGGGACAAGCAGTGGCGGTGGACGGTGGGCTGCCTCCCAGACATGCTGGCTAGGCTTGCTGCTGCTCCTAGCTTGCTGTCGACATTGGGGTGACATGGGGGTGCTCGGCTGTTCACCATTAATGGCAATGGCAAGCTCACAGGGGTGCTAGTGTTGGGCTAATCTTTCTAGATGATCAATTGGTTTGTGTGTGAGCTAACTAGGGAACAAGTTAAGCTCAAAACACTGCACACTATAGTGTTTGTGGTTTTGTTTGATTTGTGTCTGCAACCTGTTTGATGAAATGGCCGCATGAACTCAAGTTTTGAATTTTGAAATGAATTTTGGTGGGTTTGCTAGATTGGTTCCGGTGAGTCTGCAGATGCTTGGGTTTTGAAAGTTGAGCTTGTTTGAGTGGGTTTTGAGAAAGTGGGATCTTCCCATATGAAGAAGATTCAATTTTGAATTGTCATTTAAACTATGCATTTGAAAGTTTCTGGATGATCACAAAGTGGGCCTTGATACTCTGTTGTGAGTACATTCAAGGGGTGCAAAGATCCAGAAAAGTTTCTGTTAGGTTTTGAAAGTTTGAGACAGCCAAAATAGGCATGGGAGTTAAATTGGTCAAAATGACCATTCCCTTAATATATTTGTTTTGATTTACTTGTCTTTAGGAAAAGTGTGGGAAATGTTTTAGATGATTTTATTTTCACCTAATAAACATTCTACAAGCAAAGGATCACACAAATAAGGTGGTTTTTAAAGAAATTCAAAATTCATGCATACACATATACATGCATTCATGAATTCATTTAGAAAAGTTTTTGTTAATCCTAAACTTGAGGATTAGTGTTTTGATGATCTAAGTTTGATATTTTTGGGATGTTACACGTGACGCAGGGCGGCCACAAATAACAAACTTTGTAGATCGCGGAAATCGATAGAGCCGAGAAGGGTGTTGAAGTCAGCCCCCGTGCCCGTGCCAAAAAGATAAAATCGACCGCAGCGGTGAAGACGTTGACGACGAAGCTCAATGCGTTGCCGGGATCTATTCCCCGGATGTCGGCGAGTTGCAAATCATGGTGGATAGGACCGTCACGATCGCAAAATCAGCAGCCCCGATTTCCACAGACGGCGCCAATTGACGAGGTTTAATCTCGTCAATGCCCATTGTTATGGACTTGAGTTTTGGAGAAGATGGGGATGCTGGAGATCGTGGCACGGTTAACAGACAAGCAACCAGGGGACACGAGATTTACCCAGGTTCAGGCCCCCGGAGGAAAAACCCTACTCCTGCTTGTCTGCTCTTGATTACGGCGGAACCGAAGGTTACAGGGTGCGCAGATTCGATCTGGCGTGGAGGTGCGTGTGCGAAAGTATGAGTCGAGAGATTGTAAGAGAGATCTAGATCTGTGGATCTGTTGTGGTCTAGTCTATCGAGGGGTTATGGCGTCTGTAGGTCGTGCCCTCCTCGCTGGACCCTCCTAGCCTTTATATATGGGGAGGCTAGGTCTCGGGTGCCAATACGAGTAGGTTACAAGTTGTATTCAAACTCTAGTCTTGAGATTTCCTTGTCTTGTACGCTTGAGAGTCCGTGTCCACATGGGCTTCATATCAGCCGAATCGTCATAGGCGTCATGGACCCTGGCAGATCGTCGAGTGGGCCTTTCGTCGGGATGGACCAGGTATGCTAATGTCGTGTACCCGTAGGGTATAACCATGTCACATGGAGCCGATGGCACATTAGATTACTTGAAGAGGGCGCAACCCCGAGTATTCGAGTGCGAGTTAAAAAAGGAAATATGCTCTAAGTGGAGGGAAACTTAGCTTTAATGGTGGTTGTCGTGGACGGAGCCGACGCGGTAGCAGGTTGCACCCGGACGTGGTCGACGCGGCGGACCACGATCATAGCAGCTACGGGTTCCTAGGGTCGATGGCGGCAGCAAGCTCCGCATCCGAAGATTGTCAAAATCGAAGATCACACTGGGTCGCCGCATCCGAAGAATGCAGCGGGTCCCTGCAACCAAAATCCGCAATGGGTTGCTGGAGCCGAATGCCGCGGCTGGTCGCCGAAGCGGAGGGAGCCCCCGAGTCGTTGTCGCTGAAGCCGATGCGGTCAGTTGCCGCAATCGAAGATCACACCGGGTCGCACGACGGAGTCGAAATAGCCCTTGGGTGTAACCGATGTGGCGGTCGTGTGGTTGATGTCGACGGAGTCGTGCAGCGAACTGAAGTCAACGTGACGGCGGACCAGAATCGATGTGGCGGTAAACTTCCGAAACCGATGGCGGACATGGGTCGCCGCAGCCTCAGGCCTTGCATGACGGCAGAGTTATCGAGATAGAATGCTTAAATCAAGACGGAGTTAGGGCGTTGGAGTCGAAGTAGTCCGCAGCGACAACGAATTTGTAGTAGTTGCCTGATTTAATTTCTTGCCAGAAAATCCATGCACGCGATCTAACTTTTTCTCTTCTCTTGAAGTAGTATTCTTGACGTGACATCTCCTTCAAACTTTTCTATCACGTGGAAAACATCTCAGCTATTTGGGGCATCCGATCTGGATTCTCATCGGGACTTGATCCATGCTTGAATAATCGGGACTTGATTCAAAACAAAATTTAGCTATATTATCTTGAAGATTAACGCTTCGTCGGTGCTTCATCTGACGTAGACTGGTGTGCGCTGCATCATGCTGAGAGAGCCGAGTTGAGTCGCTCTTGACCGCGCGGACGAATCCTTTTTGTTTTAATGCTCACATGGTTACACCGCGCTGGCCGGATCAGGACTTGAACGGATCCACAGATGGATTAGCGCTAATATGGGGAGAATCGGTGAGAGGCGAATCGATCTTCTAGTTGTGCGTGCTCGCATGGACTCCATGTATTCATTGAGGATCTAACTCCAGATTGACTGCGACGCAGACGGTGAGAACCACGATTGATGTAGATCTGTTCCTCAAATGCCGACGAATCGTAGATCGCAGGTGATGGAACCGTCACGATCGCACAATCAGCGTCCCCAGTCCCCACGGTTGGCGCCAATTGACGAGGTTTAATATCACCAATGCCCATTGTTATGGACTTGGGTTTTGGAGAAGATGGGGATGCTAGAGATCACGGAACGGTTAACAGACAAGCAACCAGGGGACACGAGATTTACCTAGTTCAGGCCCCCGGAGGGAAAACCCTACTCCTGCTTGTCTGCTCTTGATTACGGCGGAACCGAAGGTTACAGGATGCGCAGATTCGATCTGGCGTGGAGGTGCGTGTGCGAAAGTATGAGTCGAGAGATTGTAAGAGAGATCTAGGTCTGTAGATCTATCATGGAGGTGATCGTAGATCTATCTATTGGGGGTTATGACGTCTGTAGGTCATGCCCTCCTCGTTGGACCCTTCTAGCCTTTATATATGGGGAGGCTAGGTCTTAGGTACCGATACGAGTTGGTTACAAGTTGTATTCAAACTCTAGTCTTGAGCTTTCCTTGTCTTGTACGCTTGGGAGTCCGTGTCCATATGGGCTTCATAGCAGCCGAACCGTCATAGGCGTTATGGACCCTGGCAGGTCGTCGAGTGGGCCTTCCGTCGGGCTGGACCAGGTATGCTAACATTGGGTAACCGTAGGGTATAACCATGTCACCACCCTCGACACACGCCCACAGACCGCGCGCCGCCCTAGCCGCGTGCATACGCAATCACCACCGTCCCAGGAGACCGCCAGACATCCCCGTTCGCCGCCCCATGCCTCACAGCCACCGCTCACCATCGAAGACGCCGCCTCTGCCGCGCAGAGCATCACATGTTCCAGACCGTTTGCCACCGCCCCTACACACGCATTAAAGCCATAGAGCATCGCCAGGAGACCACCGATCGATCGCCACCGCCGACCATGCCTCTAGCAGCCCGTAGCCATGTCGCCACCGTCGCCTGCCCATTCTGTTCGGTCTCATCGTCGAGACTATAAATAGAGGCATCCCCCGCTCAAACTCTTCACACCATTCCACTCCCCTCTCCTCACTGATCGTTCCACCCCATTCTCGGAGCAAGGCGAGCAGCGCATCGTCGGAATTTGGCCGGAGCAGGCCGCCTCTGGAGAAGAAGGGCGCCGTCGATTTCGTCCACCCCAGGAGCAGCTGCCGATACTAGGAGGTTCGCCGTTGTCGACTTCGTCGTTCGCCCGCCTCGCCGACCCTCGCCTGAGCCCCGGTGAGCCACCGACGACCCCCACCTGCCGCGTTAGGTTTCTGTCTCGCCGGCGCAGCCCGACGTGGACGATGAGTAGCAGCCGTTCGATTAGACTTAGATCGTGCGAATGAGATTGCCCCGTACCGCTTTGCGTGTTATGAGCCACTGACTGGTCGAACCCCCTGTCAGTTGAGCCCCGCGTCGCGGAGTGACACTGGGCCAGCCCATTAGCAGTTCCCGCGCAGCCCAGTCGTTTGAATTTGATTTTTTCCATTTTAATTCAAACACAGTTTTGTACCTAGTTTCAAAAATCAACCCAACTCGATTCAGTAAACCAAATTGAATGAAACCAATTTTGTTAGAAAGGTCTTGAAATGATGAATCCAAGCCCGTTGGATTTAAATCATTTGGATCTGTAGATCACCCTTGGTAAAAATAACAAGGCAGAACCTTTTCTGCATTCAAACATTTTTCAAATTTAAACCATAAAAGCTTTTGAGTTGAATCCAACTCTCAAAAATCACATTTGATCATACCTTTCAAAATATAAAAAACATTTGGGTTTACTTACAGAAATAATGTTCAAGTAATAAAAGAATGCCACATAGGCATTTCTAGTCACTTTATTTAATTAAAATAAAAGGTTAAACCTTATTAAATTGTGACACCACTTTAAATCACTTTCCCATGGACTAAAATATGTGGTTATGACATGTTTCAACATGATCCCATGTTTGGTTTGGAGAATATTAAATCTTAAGTAGTTTTTCAATGAGTAGAAATTACTTTTCTAAAAATAAAAGAAATTAAACCAAGCTTTAATCTTGTAATGTTAGTGATGATGCTAGATCATCTATAGGACCCTTTTGTGTGATGATTGAAAGTAGTTAAGTATTGTTTGGTGATTATGTACCTCGTATTTATTCATAGACGCTAGTACCGACCAAGGATACGAGGAGGAAGGAGGATACTACGAAGAAGAAGCCGAGGAGAACTTCAACCACTGCTCTGCACAAGACAAGCCTAATACTACTAGTTGATTGATCAAGCTAAACCTTGCAAGCTAACCCTTGCAATTTAGCAAGCTTATACTGATAATTGTGCAAGCTAACACTTGCAAGATACTATACCTATGCAAGCAAATACTTGCTTGTTACCATGCCAACTATATGCCTTAAGCATATGTGATCCTACCCACTTGATCAACCCATCCTAATTTTACTTACAAGCCTTATACTTTATTTCTTTATCAAAGCTAGTACTTAGAGCTTACTTAAGTGAATTGTAGATACTAGAAAGATAATTGAAGGTTGCATAAAGAGCATAAAATTTGGCCTAAGATAGATAATCTTTATGTCATCCTAAGGCATGAGATTGAACTTAGTTAAACTCCACTAGTTTACCACCCCTCCTTAGTACTTACCCCCACTTGTAGATGCTAGTGCTAAGCATAAAATTTGATCAATTTTAGATGGGAATACTTGGTGGAAAAATGGTTATGAAAACCTTGAAATGATGGATCATTCTATTGAAATGTTTTGGACATGTGTTTCCAAACACCAGATGATTTTGGTGATGAAAATGTTGAGGCATGAGCCTTAGCCCCTTTATAAAACTGATGGTTGTCTGGATGCGATACCATTCCAATTTTACCGTACAACCACAATACCCGAAAATTGGGTAGGGCTTGACTGAAAATTTATATACCTTAGTATTAGTTCCCTCACGACCAAGGTCTGAGCTGAGGCTACCTTGCGAAGATTGTCCACCTGTGCAGTACGCAAGATGACAGTTGGTCATGGTTGGGAGGCCAAACTCATAGGAGAGGTGCTTATACTAGGGCATGTAATTGAAAGGTTAGGATTGATTATCCGCATACTGAGTATGGTGAATTCAGGATTTGTTCTTGACGGTTGTATCGAATATTGTGGTGAAAGTGTACAATCTCTGCAGAGTGTCAAACTATTCGAATAGCCGCGTTCGCGGTTATGGACAGTTGGAGTGGCCATACTGTTCCCCCGTCAGATGTTTTCAAAATGACTTGAGACTTTGACAAGACCATAACAGAGTTGTGGCATGAGATACAAGTTCCCACTTAGGTGTTATAAAACTTCAACTAGCATTCGTTGCTTTTAAACTTAGTAGATGTAAATCTGGCTTTTGCAAAACAACCCTAGAGCTTAGTGTCCCATTATAAAAAACCCCTTCACTTGTTAGTATTAGTTTGCGAGTACTTAAAGAGTACTCATGGCTTTGTCCCTGGCTATTCCCGTGGCCATACTATGAAGAGTACCTGGGGGATGGACCCCAGGATAGTTACGACAACTAGGATCATCTCCCATCGTCAGCATTGCCTGTGACCCCGAATATGGAGCTTCGCCTATGCTACCGTTATTATTACGTATTTCCGCTGCTTGAGTTGTATTAAAAACTGGATCATGGGATCCTTATTTGTGTAAGACCTTATGTATGGTTTGTAATGGATGATGTACTGTGGTATCCAATTCTGTTATGTCTCGCAAAAATGGTAATCCTGGGATTGCGATGTATGGCATAACAGGCATCTGGGATTAAAAATCCGGGTGTTGACATGATGCGTCGACCGGTGTTTGAGTTGCTGCTCGGGCTTCGGTAGTAGGTATTCTGGCGTGCCCAATGGGCTCCCTCGTGCTTCGATGTGTGGTTGTGGATTCAAAGCTGAGGTGCATCTTTTCCAGGTGGTGACGATGACTAGCAACCCGTGGTATGTTGCAGTGACTCGATCGGTGCAAGCCCGACATATTTCTCTCGCGAATCTCGTCGTCAAAGTCGAAGATTTCTATATGTTGGCGTGTGTGGCCGATTGTTGGCATGGGCCGACATGAGTTCCTTCGTTGTATGCAGAAAGGATTTGTTGGTGGTCGTCGAAGCTGAAGTCAGAGTCGTTGGCTTGAGGAGCAGTGATGTCGATGGCAACCTCGACAATGCTCCTTCTTCTAGATGTGCCTCATGTGGGTAATCAAGTCGGCCGATGGTGTTGCCCAATATAGTCATGTTCCATGATGACAGTGGTGCTTTGCAACAGTCTATCAATTATTTCCTGTTTTTTTAAATAAGACGTTGTTTTGTTTAAAAAATAATCAAAAAGTATAGTTTTTCCATATGACTCAATCACACATGACATTCAAATTCTATGTACTCTCTCCGATCTATATTAATTGTCGCTGAATTGATTGTATCTAGCACGAAAATATGTCTAAATATATCTATTTTTATAAAAAGTAAAATAGATAGAAAGGAGTACTGTACTTTTTATATGAATAAAAAGAAGCCCTTAGCGGCGTCGACTATGGGAGACCAGATTTTGAAATAGCTTTAGCCAGAAGCACGTCGCTGAAATCTCTATAAAGAGTCAGTTTGTAAAAAGAAGAAAAAATACACGCATCTGCCGTGCAAATGCCCTGGCCAAGATGAGATCTCGTGACGTTTTGACGTGACCAGCCTCGTGGCGGCGGCGTCCAACAAACCAGCACGTGGCGCCGGTGTGCCTCGGAATGATCGACCATAAAACAAAAGTCTGAACGAGTTGCGACATGGCAACACTGAACACTTCCAGTAGCTGAACCAGGGGGCGGACCACGGTCTCTAGCTCAACCCGCCGTCCACAGAATCAACCGATCACTGCCCCAGCAAAACCACTGCACCCACTGGTTTCCCGCACGCCAGCCAGTCACGCCATCCATCCAGTTGTACTGCCCCCGCTGCAGTATATATTACGAGCCCCCACACGACAGTCGTTCACAGTCACCGCCGCGCCGCCAGTCGCCACACTCCTCACATCACTTTCACTAGAGTCGCTCGCTGTCACAGCCACAGCCATGCAGGCCCGGGGCACCCTCGGCGTCCCCTGTCACCTTCCGGCGGTGGTGCCCCTCTCGCGCCGACAATTCCGGGTGTCCGCCGTGGCGCTGGGAGCGGCGGCGCCGCCGTCGGTCGTCCCGCGCAGCGTGACGCACTCGATGCCGCCCGAGAAGGAGGAGGTGTTCCGGTCGCTGCAGGGCTGGGCGGCGGGGTCGCTGCTCCCCCTCCTCAAGCCCGTGGACGACTGCTGGCAGCCGACCGACTTCCTGCCGGACTCGTCCTCCGAGATGTTCGAGCACGAGGTCCGCGAGCTCCGCGCCCGCGCCGCGTCCCTGCCCGACGAGTACTTCGTGGTGCTGGTGGGCGACATGGTCACGGAGGAGGCTCTCCCCACGTACCAGACCATGATCAACACCCTGGACGGCGTGCGCGACGAGACGGGCGCCAGCGCCTGCCCCTGGGCCGTCTGGACCCGCGCCTGGACCGCCGAGGAGAACCGCCACGGCGACGTCCTCAACAAGTACGCGTACCTCTCGGGCCGCGTCGACATGCGCGCGGTCGAGAGGACCGTCCAGTACCTCATCGGCTCCGGGATGGACCCCGGGACCGAGAACAACCCCTACCTGGGTTTCGTCTACACCAGCTTCCAGGAGCGCGCCACGGCCGTCTCCCACGGCAACACCGCGCGCCTCGCCAGGGCGCGCGGGGACGACGTCCTGGCGCGCGTCTGCGGCACCATCGCCGCCGACGAGAAGCGCCACGAGACGGCCTACAGCCGCATCGTGGAGCAGCTGCTCAGGCTCGACCCGGACGGCGCCGTGCTCGCCATCGCAGACATGATGCGCAAGCGGATCACCATGCCCGCGCACCTCATGCACGACGGCAGCGACATGAACCTCTTCGAGCATTTCGCCTCCGTTGCCCAGCGCCTCGGGGTGTACACCGCACGGGATTACACTGACATTGTCGAGTTCCTCGTCAAGCGGTGGAAGCTGGAGACGCTGGAGGGCGGGCTCTCCGGCGAGGGACGAAGGGCACGGGACTTCGTCTGTGGGCTCGCGCCGAGGATGCGGCGGGCGGCGGAGAGGGCGGCCGACAGGGCCAAGAAGGACGACGAGCCCAGGAAGGTCAAGTTCAGCTGGATCTATGATAGGGAAGTGGTTCTGTAGTGTTGGTCTGACTCATACGACTGAGATGACCATGGCATGTCGTTGTCTATCTTCTTATGTTTTTCTTTTTCTTTGCAAAGTTAGTTTATACTAGTGCCTTTTGGATTTGTTGAGTTTATACTAGGGAAGTGGTTCTGTAGTGTTGGTCTGACTCCTGACCATGGCATGTCGTTGTCTGTGTTCTTATGTTTTTCCTTTTTCTTTGCAAAGTTAGTTTATACTAGTGCCTTTTGGATTTGGAAACATGGAGGGAATGGTTGTGTTTCAAAATCTTTACAAAGATGGCTTGGTTTTGAACAATTGAACCCCATGAACCGGTAACCAATGCATATTCCAAATAAGTGACGATAGCATGTAAAATAGACCAAGGACTGTATTTTTTTTCAATGGAAGCACAATCCATAGCTGCACCTAAAACAATAAACCAACAAGCATGCAATGATCATGGGATTTACAATACTATTCACTCAGAGATTTTATAGCAAAACATCAGAGACAAAATGAAATTACAGCTGGAATAATGTACTACTACTACTGTCTGCAATACAGTTTGTTTTCAGAAATGTCAAACTCAACAGTACTACACCCTGGGGTCTTCTCAACCCCATGGCTTGCCATCTTTCTCCTGACGCGCTCTGCCTGCTCCCATCTCTCCGACGCGGCCAAGATATTTGACAGCAAGATGTACTCTGCATCATTAGTTGATGCACGATCAGAGCGCAACCGGTTGATGTCATCCGATACCCGTTCAGACATCTCCCGATTGGCACGTCCTCTGCAAGCTCCAAGAAGAGAGCCCCAGATGACCTCGTTGGGTTCCACCGCCATGTTCTTGACGATCGCATAAGCTTCCTCAAGCCTTCCGGCACGGCCCAAGAGATCGACCAGGCAACCGTAATGCTCCACACCAGCAGCAACTCCGTACAGGCTGAAACTTTTGAAAATTCTAAGACCTTCCTCCACAAACCCTCCATGCGTGCAAGCTCCAAGCACAGCGAGAAGCGTGATCTCGTTAGGTTTCTGCTTCGAGCACTCCATCCGAGAGAACAACTGTATCGCCTCATCACTCCGGCCATGGCTGGCGAGCGCGGAGATCATGGTGTTCCAGCATTCCGTGTTTCTCTGCTGCATGTTGTCGAAGACCTTCCGCGCATACGCGAGGTCACCACACTTGGCGTACATGTCAACAAGGCCATTCAGAACGAACGGGTTCTTTAGGATGCGCTTCCGGTCGATGAACTCGTGAACCTTTCTCGCTAGCTCTAGTGACCCGAGCTGCGCACAGGCAGACATCACGCTGGACATGGTGAACTCGTCCGGCTTGACCCTGTCCTCAAAAATGTGGTTAAAAGCTCGCAGTGCCTCCTCAGAGCACCCGATCTGCGCGTACCCGGCGATCAGCGCGTTCCAGTGCACCAAGTTCCGCGCAGGGATTCTGTCGAACATTGCCCGCGCCTTATCGGGACTGCCAGCCTTGAAGTAGCCGGTGACCATGGACGACCAAACGAACGCGTTCCTCGAGGGCATCGCGTCGAACAGCTCCCTCGCGGTCTCCATATCCCCGGCGGCCACAAAGCCTTGCACGAGCACGGTCCACGTGACGACGGTCCGCATGCCCAGCGGCGTCATGCCGAACCACCTGCGTGCCTCCTCCATGTCGCCCTTGTCCGCGAACCCGCGGATCAGCGTCGACCATGTGACGGGCGTCCGGGAGTCCATGTGGCTGAACAGGGCCTCCGCTTGGACCATGTCGCCCGCCGTGGCGTACCCGTCGAGCATCGCATTGCAGGTGACGACGTTCCTGTCTGGCATTCCGTCGAACACGCGGCGCGCATCGGCGAGGAGGCCGCGCTTGCAGTACATCGACACCAGCGTGGTGCCCACGAGCAGGTCGCGGGCGAAGGCGACCTTGATGGCCTCGGCGTGGAGGGACCTGCCGAGGTCCAGGCCAGGCCACCGGGGGCAGGAGGCGGCAGCCTTGAGGAGGAAGGGTATGAGGGGCAGGTGGTGTGTTTGCCGGGGCAGGTTCTTGGAGTAGACGAGGGCGGCGCGCCTGAGAAAGGAATTGCCGGCGTACTCTTTGACGAGGCGAGCCCACTTGTCAGGGTCGGCGCACCCGGCTGTAAGGTAGTGCGCGTGGAGCTGCTTAGCTCGGGCCGCCATGGACGATGGCGCCGCTCATCAGGAGTCTTATAAAGTTGGTGGCGCGGTGAGACGTGAGTGTGAGACGGAATGCTTTCTGCCTATATATCTGATTGAATCCACAATCCCCTTTGTGAATGTATATTTTGAAGAACTCTATTGATGCAAGCAGGGTTCTTGCCAAAAGAAAGAGAGGAAACTCTCCATGTTATCAGTCAACTGCAAGTGTCGATGGTAGTGTTAGCAAGTAGCAGCACCTCACGATTATGCATGGAAATTGCAAAAGGTTCAAATGGTTATTTAACATAGACAAGCCATAGCTAATCAGCACCCTCATCGTTCCCTAAACTGGGAGTAGGATGTCATCAAATGCCACAAAAGAATCCAGCATATAAATAAGCCACGTATTATCACCTAAGCATATACTCCCTCCCGTCCTAAAACATTCAAATTTAGACAAACTTGCAACATACTTTTTAGGACGGAGGGAGTATATATATTTCCCTAAACTGGGAGCAGGATGTCATCAAATGCCACAAAAGAATCCGGCATATAAATCAGCAACATGTTACCACCTAAGCATATATATATATATTCCCTATACAAAAGAAGGGCTTCTCTACTTCCTTGAATGACAAGACAGTTTCTGCATCAACACTGAGGTGAGGCTTCAGTCATCGTCATCAGAGGAGGAAGTCAACTGACTGTTGAGTACAGGAGCAGCTTCCACGCTCACCACTTCAGTCTTTACAGCCACTCCAGGCTCCATGCTTGCTACTTCAGGAATTTCTTGCTCTGTTTCATCATCGGAGGAAGAGCTACTTGACTCCAAGGAAACTTGCGGAGAATACATGTCTTCGCTGTCTTCATTATCAAACTCATCAGAGTATTTCACGACATTCCTTTGCCGTCTCCCACGGCCAAGTAGTTCCACCTTGGAGTAGCAGGCTTGAAAACTTTCAGATCCTCAACCTTGGGTGAGAGAGGTCCTTCGTTCTCGTCGCCATGGGCAAAGCTCACAATGCTCCCAAGATAACCATTGTCATCTGAAGAGCACATCTCACCACTAGAAGGATCCAACTTGAGGAGATTCTCAATGGCCTCGTCATCATAACGGATTGATGTAGCATTGATCTTCTTCTTGTCCACAATTGTCTTGGCTCCATGTAGTAGAATAGACTGAAGCTCATCTGCACTGGGCTTTTTGGAAGAGTTCATTAACATATTTTCAATGGCCAGCTTCTGCTTAGACTTCTCCAGTATCTTCTCTTCAACAGAACATTTTGTGATAAGTTGGTAAACAACCACCGGTCGAGTCTGGCCAATCCGGTGAGCCCTAGACTGCGCTTGCAAGTCCATAAACGGGTTGAAGTCTGGATCTGAACACATGGATGCCAAATTAGTGCCAAGAGGATGCAAGTCAATGAGCAGAAGAAAATCAACAGAAAAGATGATTATAACCACTAACCATAGATGATGACTCTATCTGCACCAGGCTGCCATTAATAGGGAACAATATTAGTTCGGTGACATAAATGTGAAACAGAAACGAATCTGGAAAGATTAGGATTCATACCAGGTCAATACCTAGACCACCAGCACGCGTTGACATCAAGAAAATGAATGTTGCACTTTCATTGTTGTTGTATTCTTTTATGCTCTCCTGCCTTGCAGAGAGTGATGTCTGTCCATCAATGCTGCGTGCCAAAACAAATATGAAGTGAAAAACAAAGAGAAAGAATGACAGCTATACTTAGTGGGAACGAGCTAAGAAAGTAGTAAGAACATCACTGTAAGATAAGACAAATGGAGTAATCTATGCATCAGAAAAGCAGGATAAATGCAGGGTTGATTAATGAACCATACCGTGCATATTTGTATCCCAGGGAATAAAGAAAGTCCTCCAGAATATCAAGCATCTTGGTCATCTGGGAAAAAATCAGTACACGGTTCCCCCTTTCTTTCAATTTTGGAAGCAACTGCAGATCAACAGTAGTCAATTGTTAAGTCCAACAGCGAACCGGGACAGAAAGAGAAAATTAGTCATGGAACAAATTTAGCATGCAATGTCTAGATTGAACATAATAGTAGGTGAAGGTACCTTGTGTAAGAGTTGAAGTTTCCCAGATGCAGAAACAAGTGATAGGAAAACATCTTCTCCTGCATGCTGTTTAACTTCTAGTCCTGGAAATAGATACTGGAAAAGGGGTAACAAATTAGCTCCAAGAGCAAGACAAATATTTAGCATAGATTAGTTTGCATGAAAACATACTACAGAATGCAACAATTAAATGGATAAGAAATAATGCAAAGAATAGTGAGGTTTTTGCAAACATACTAAACCTATTTCTCCAAATGTTTACAAGGAGAAATGGATAAGTGAACAAAATGTAGCAAAGTTCATGAACTAAAATGGAAGCAAAAGCTACCGGGTGATTGCAGCATTTTCTCAACTCCATGAGTACGTTGTTCAGAGAAAGCTTTTTGCCTGCAAAAGTGCACAAAAAGCTCTGTCAGCCCCAATGTAAATTAAGAGCTTGCTAGTATAAGTACATAAGGCCAATTTAGACATAGTATATAGTAGTCATTTTGGATATCAACTAAACTTTTGTGATATTTCATTACAAAAATAAGTTTGTGAACGAAGGCAACATGCTTCCCACCACATGTGCAGATTCTTCTCTTTTGTTGTAAGGGGTCGTTGTTTGCTTTTTTTCATTGAAAGTTGCTGATCAGAAAATTTCAAGATGGAAGCTTATAACAAGGGCATGTTTCTTTTTTGGCGATGGTCAATCCATGTATGATTTGGTGAGATACATCATGACGTCACACTTGCATTTTTGCAGGATGACATCATTTTTCGATTGTTTACTAGTGTTATAGTTGATTGAGGTGATGACAGACCAGCCTCATCAAATCAAACAAATAACGATGACAAGCAGAACTGATGATAGGAGCCTAGGATAGGATCAACCCAATCAACAACCTTGAATGGTCAGATATATCGGTATAGACAATCCAGATATTTTCAGTGGCCCCTTTTGGTAGTCAGGATTTCCTATTGTATCCTAGAGCTTCAGATTGGAGTGCAAACGTAGCTTGATATTTTTCCAGATACACTAGAATCTTCAGGATACAGGGTACAAATCAGGGTTTAACTCAAGAAAATTGCAACAGAAATATCCCCCATCTGGAGTAGTATATGGGGCGTTTTTTCTGTTGGGAGACAATCCATTTGTGTGTTATCATCTCTAGTTGCTTTGGCTAGTAATGTCAACTGGTGCTACATGCATCGTGAGAAACTTTGCAAAGATTCAGACGCACTTTCCAAGTATCGATGTCAAGTTGTCAACCAGCACTCAGAAGTATAGATGTTCCCACCAAAGTAATATCTAAAACCTAATTCGTAGTAGTGAAGATGGTGATGCAAAGATAACTGGCAAATGACACACCAACCAACAAGCAAAAGTTTGAGAGGGATAAATAATGGCAAAACCATACTAAACATTCAAAAGCACAAACAATCAGAAGAGTCGATGCTAAATGCGCTACAAGGGCATAAAAATGTACAAAGGACTAAATAAATTGCAGCCAAGCCAGAAAAATCGATAAACACTATTGGTCAGCTATCACAAGCGTCGCAAACAAAGTGTTATATAAATAAGCTCATAACAACCAGCTATCCTAGAAAATTTGATACACTCCTGAACTGTTTAAGTGGGCAATCCTCAGATGAGGAAAATCTGGTTGCTCCCTGGCACGAAGGATCCCAAAAAGTTACTGTTGCATGCTAGACCTCCAGAAATTTCAATGGCCTAGCCTAGTTTTTGCGTTTTTGAAGCCTAGATATTGTTGCTGACATGTGCTGCACTTGTGCCATTGTACTTTGTGCCTTCTCCATGTGTTTGTCTAATACAAAATGGCATGCATGTAGATGCATGTCCAAGAGAAAAAAAATAGCACCGACTAGCTCAATCAAGAGAAAAAGATTTGGATGTACCCGAAGTGGTACAGTGTATGCTAACGATAAAAGCAAGGGAATGAATCTTGAACTAACCATACTGAATAGCACTGTTCAGCTTCGAGTAGTTCTTCTCTAAAATATTAATGTAGAGGTCTCTTTGAGAATCTGTAAATGCACATGGAACTTCTACCCACTTCTTTGTTGGCATAGAATCTTTTAGCACATCTGATTTCAATCGCCTCAACATCCTAGCAAATCAAATAATGAAAGAACTAAGAGCCAATCCAAGTTATCCAACAAATGAAGTAGATAGCTAAATGTTAGACACAAAAATAATCACCTGGGCTTTAAAATATCATGTATGCGAGCAACTTTTTCATCAATAGTCAAATCCCGTCCAGATTCAATTGGTAGGAACAACCCATCGGCCTTTGGGTCAGAGAACTCATCTGGATCAATATAATGAAGCAACGAAAACAGTTCCAGGGTATTATTTTGCAACGGCGTTCCCTGTACAGTGAAGAGAAAACAAAGGAACAAGGTCCAAGCACAAGATTAGATAATTACAAAAAGGTCAATTTGCACTTTGATGGGAAGAAATATGTGCTACCAGCCCATAGGTCACTTCCATAGCAAATAGCTACCATAACTAGGCATCCTCAGCATAGAAATGAAACGTAGCTATTTTGGAATGCTATACAAGGGGAGGGGAATATTTTTTTCTTCACATTGCAAACAAGAGGGGCAAATGATGTCATACCCATAAACATTTGTAAAACTCATTCTGATGAAACAACTGCATAAAGATCTCTTTTAAAACAAATAAATCGATGATACCATGCTAGTATGGTTGCAAATTGGTAGTATCACACATTTCATGAATGAACCTTTGTAATACAATATATATGAAAAGTGTAGTATAGTGTTTTGCAGCAAACAAATGGAATGTCCATAATCAGTCCGGCTCGTAGTTGCATCCAAATCTACCGCCAGTTCAGAACCATTTCAGTGTGGACAGATCATTCACAAGTACTGAGCAGGAAGCAGTCTAGTCTTAGGATTACTAACAGCATTGAATTGTAAAGGATGCAACATAAAAGAACAATGTATAAGCAAGAGCAAGACTTACTGTAAGTAGCAGCCGAAACTCTGAGCTATATCGTTTTAGGCACGATGCAAGATTGCAATCAAGCTTCTTCAGTCTGTGTGCCTCATCAACTGAAATGAAAAGGAGATAATGAGCAGAAATGCTAACTTGCACGCTAAAAAAGGAGTCGTTCAGAATCAGATAGCCCCAATACAACTATATCCCAGAAAAACTTACTGACAATCGTTGACCACTTAATTTTTTGTAGGACTGCTTTGTCAAGTTGGACAAATTCATAACTTGTCACAAGAGCATCAAATAAAGTCTTTCCTTCAGAAGAGTACATTTCATGATCTTGAATACACTTCCTGGAGTCCTTATCTCCTTGGTAAACAACAATATTTAGATCGCTTGCCCAGCGACCAAATTCCTAGCACAAAGCATGCATCCAGAAATTACAGACTGCACAGCTAACATAATAAATAAATCTGATAAAAGCACAAAGATTTTAATCATGAAGGTAAGAATTAAGAACAATGTTTTTAAGTTCCCTTACTAGAACATTCAGAGTAATATGGCAGAAGATCATGAAAAGTTATACAAACCTTTTTCCATTGGAGTAGGATGCTCTTGGGAGCTAGGACCAATGCAGGAGATGTTGTGAAACTTCCCTTGATTATGTGGCTGAGAAAGGAAACAACTTGGACAGTTTTGCCAAGACCCATTTCATCTGGCAATAGAAAAGAAAATACAAGAGTTACCATTATTGTCTTTACACGATATCAATAAGAAAAGCAGTCAAGCATATTGGATATGCCAAAAAGCTGCTACCAGTTTGTATAGATTACCAAGAAATGCATGCGATAATTTTTAAAAAAAATACACCAGTGAGGAATATTGTTAAAAGTATCTTTTAGAAACATATATTTCAGAAGGAAAAAAAATTATCATTTTGATCACTAAAATTATAGTTAATGTATAAAAACATTCCTATCTATCAATGAATCGAGACAATGCTTTTCATTTTTTTCAAAAATAAAATTGTAAAGATACCCCCTGAAAAATACCTAAATAATTCAGAGGTAATGTACTGAACTAATAAAAAAAGTATATGTGCATGAATTGAGTTTTTAGAGTTCATGGACATACCAGCAAGAATAACACTCCTCCTAGCTTTGAAATTGTCAAATATCCATTGTAATCCTTGACGCTGATAATCATATAAAGCACCACTGTGTACATTTTCTGGTATCATTTCATCAGTGTTCATTTGGCTGACACAATCAGCTCTTTTTAAAGTATTTTGATGCCTTTCGACAAGCATAGAGACAGCTGATTGCACACCTTCAGTCGAATATGGCTCCCATGTAGCATCACAATAATCAAGGCCTTTCCATTTCACAAGGAACTCAAAGCCCTCAAAGTCTACATTATCTTGAAAATTAGCCAAGATGTCACATAAACCATGAGGGTCAGACTTCCGACGAATTGCAATGGCACGATCTACTTCAAACCATTCTGGTTTCCTCTCATCATTCGTGTGAACCTCCTTAGGCAAGCTGTTTCATAAGTTTGCAAGATCATTAGAAACAGTAAACGAAAGGAGTCATTCCAATTAAGAACACAGCACATAATAAATTAAAAAAGGAAATGACAGTTATAAATTCAGTGTTGTTCATTGTTCTTATTGGTGCATGCAAATATCATAGAAGTGTTATTTAGTACTGAGAAGGAGCAAACAACTCAGTAGATAGCAGATTAAAACTGCAAAAGAAACACTGCTGGAAAGGCTGGTCATGTCACTCTATCATAGAAGTGTTATTTTAGTACTGAGAAGGAGCAAACGACTAAGTATTGTTCATTGTACTCTAAAGCATCTATTAGACTGTTCAGATTACATAAATAGTTATATAACATCAACAAATAAATTTTTACCAGCATAGATAATTGGCTTTACAAAAATTAGTTCCGATGTGACAACAAGATAACATGAAGAATTATAAATGAAAAAAAAACAGAGGGCTTACGTATTGTTCCTGATGTAGGTTTGTGCCCGTAGACGATCGAAAACAAGAAGCCAATCAAGGGGAACCTAGGGCATATAAAATTCAATTTCTCATTAAAACAATTACAATCTTACACTGATAATAGTTACCACATATGAAATCTTTTTCAAAATGCAGTAGAGCGTCATTTAACAAACAAAATCTCTAGGCGGCTATAGTCATGCATGTACTTATGGTAAGAAAGTCTAATAGAGGGTATCAAAATTGGTCCAGTAGTGTGATATTTCATTCAAGAGTGCAAGCTCCACTTTTAGCAATACCAATACAAACTAGTTCAGGGTGTTGTCATAATGCAGGAAGCTATGAAGAATGTCCATACAGAAAACTCACTCAATAACATACTTTGATTTCTGAAACAAAAATATCATCTATAGAGCTTGTGGCGATAGAGGGAAACTGCATTTCCAAGGTAGCTACATTAAACAAGAGTGGCAAGGAGGAAAATATACCCAGGAGTCGTGGTGATGAGAAAGTAAATGCCATTTCACGAGGAACTGATACTGAAAATCTGACTCCTGAAGAATCACCCGTCTGCAGCCTACAAACCTTTGGATCTTTTTTGAGAGATTCACTTCTGTCCCCTTAGCCAACGAAGCTTGATTGATTTTGCACAGAGGACATTCCAAGATGCCTCCACTGTTTTGCATAGGAGGATCAAGACAGAAACTATGGAAGCTACGAGAACAACTAGCATTCTGACATTGGATTAGAAGACAACTGCCAGTTCCACTCTACACACAGATAGACCAAATAAGATTGCACATATGGCTAAAAGGCAACGCAAAACAATATGTAAGAGCAAACCTTACAAATTTCTCGCAAAAATAATACCTTACATATTGAGCACATAGGTCCGGCAGAAGTGTTATGGTAAGGTTGTACAGTATTGCGCAATAACTCGTCATCTGATAGAAATCAACAAAGGTAATGTTAGAAGATCAACCTCGAAACAAGGACCCAAGTATCCAACAGGTCAAAAAAAGGCAGAAAAATGTATGAGTGAATCTGCAGACTACCGCAACAAGTACAACGAAAGACATATAGCTGTAACATCCACTGATAAGATGTCACTCGAGAACATTATTGCATGCATCATACACACATTCATGATACATACATCATAGTTCTACAGGAGTTCTAGAATTTTCTGCGTAGAGTAAAGCATCGACAACGTGGGTGATTATTAAACTGAAACTTCTCAACAAATAGATTGCTTATTACCTGATCCTAAAGATGAAGACGCTGATAACATACATGAAGAAGCTTCAGTACAGCTCTCCTAAAATGAACAAGAAACATTTATCACTTCATGAAAAGCAGGACTTAATGAAACCATTTCTTTTTGAGAATTTACATCTGAAATATGATCAGCCTTCCTTTTCTCTTGTAAGCGCTTCGACATTCTTCTGCATGGAATTGCCTTCCTATGATCTGTTATGATTTCAGAGCAGTCCAATTATGTCAACTCATTTGAATAGCACACCATCGCCCAATTAGCACAATATAAATAGAATCTAGGGAGCTAAATAGGTGTACTTCTTAACCTCTCCTTTTGCTTGTTGAATATGCTTGTTTCTTTAAAAAATGTCAATTTCCTAACAAAATTATTTAGCTACTAATGAGGACATTCGATCAAATTATATTGGGAGCTCAAGAGAAGGTTGCAAGTTTGACCCAGTACAAAAACAAACCATGAAATATTGTGTGCAATGAAAAAGAAAGCTCGGTGCCGTTGTAAATATTATCTTAACCACATTTTTAGTTATTAAATCTAGTCATTTTCAAGAAAATAAAAAAGGCTTCCCAAAGGCTGAATTCACCTCAGAAAATGCATATGACAAGTTTATCAAGCAAAACACATGGTGCACAAAAGAAGAGAATCATGATATAAGCATGTAGATAAAAATATTTACTTCAAAGGATGCCCACTTACTCTCATTAGTGTCACTATCAGAATCGACGTCATATTCTTGATATCTAGTTCCCACCATGTGCCGAAGGCGCTTTGATCTTCGTTGAGCAGGTAGATGAACATCATCTACACAATGCAAAATTTGAATTATTTGCAATCATGCTGGTAAATTTTTTATTAGGATTATATTTATTAGGAAAGTGTAAACACACAATAAACTGAACACAGCAAGCATACCAGAACTACTTCGCCAGGTGTCTTTAGTGTCAGTAACTTCACCACTGTAATATTCAGATAGAAGTTTCTTCCTTACTCGTTTTGGCCTTCTTTGCTGGACCAACTTCAGGGACTCTGAAACACCACTTAGAGTTTACAAAACAACACATGAATAACAACTTCACTCTAGTTCTTACAACTTAGTAACAAAATCTGTAAAATAGCTCACTCTTACCATCCTCACTATTTGCAAAAACATCAACCTCAGTGTCCTTGTCAACCAAATTCTGCTTTCTGATTGATTCTCGCAGTAGGCGTTTGGACTTCCTACCAGGAGGCAACACTTGCCCACCTGCTGCGTGAATAAGTTTAAACTAATATCGTGAGTCAATTTTCAAATACAAACAAACTTTGTGTAGTTATGCTAAATCTATGCGAAGAAAAGCGTCCAGAGTCAACAAAACAAGACATATACAACAAATTCATTACTCCATGCATCTTATGTTTCAAGACTGTAAGCGGACCACTCTTACCATCCTCGCTGTTCACAAATACATCATCCTCACTTTCACTACCAAGCAAATCTTGCTTTCCAGTTAGTTTTCTCAGCAGGCGTTTGGACCTTCTGCAAGGAGGCAACATCTCACCATCTGCTGTAAAGATTAGTTCAAAATAGTATTGTGGGTCAAAATTATTAAACAAGTCATAACTTTCTGTAACTGTAGTACATCTCTTATCTTATTAGACAGGTTTACAGAAAATAAGCATTACATGGTCCCTCTAGGAGGCTACAAAGTTCCATACGAATCGAGGTAAACGATCCAGACTCAGATGTCGATGTGTAAAACTAATAATGACACAGAACAGCAGATTAGTCACAAATCAATCATACTCCCTCTATCTCAAAATAGATGTCAAAAGTTTGTCTAAATTTGGATGTATCTAGACATTATTTAGTGTATAGATACATCCAAATTTCGATAAATTTGCAACATCTATTTTGGGACGGAGGGAGTAGATAACAATTGTGCATTGCGTAATTTAACTCGTTCACAAACAAAAATGTGGCGCCTTACTTTCCAGCCACACAATTGTGCAGGTAATTTGACTGATTATATACAGCAAATCAAATATGGCACTTATCATCATCAAAAATCAGACAGTCTCCTCCGCAAGCTCAAACCTACACTATACCACATTAAAGCATCCTCTGCTATATGGAGGCTATTAATTTTTCATGAGATATGTAAAGTTTCTAGCATCTAGAAAAAATATCCAAACAAATGAACACTATGGCATCAAAGACCATGGCCAGTTGACAAGGAATCAGAAAATTCAGAGCAGTCAGCTTTCCTCCATCACACAGACCTTCGTCATCACTCAGAATGACATCAGGAACCTCTGCAGTTGCAGCAACACTAGCCGCTGTTCGCTTCCTGAGACGCCCCAGGTTCCTTGTGGAAACTATCATTCAGTCATCAACATGAAAAAGGCAGGGAATTAGTTTGTGCATAGAATATGAATAGGTTTTCACATCTCAGGCATCAAACATGAGGTATTTGAACTTTCGAGCTCACCTTCCTCAGGTGAATGGCACTGGTGCGCTTCAGAGACATCTGCCGCACATCTCTCCGCACTAACAGTTTCTCTGTTTAGTGCCTTCGCTTGAGGAGCTGACTCCACAACATCTGAAAAACATAATTGCAAGGTTACATTGCTTTTAAGAGCCATTGAGAAGAATGTAAACATATGAACTGAATTTTGCACTGGGGCAGTGACCAACATAGGAACAGAGCAACGAGGCAGACGTTGGCGCATCAAAAAAATTAAAGGATAAATTGCGTCAGAAAAATCCGTCTACAAAAATGGAGGATCAGACGTTGGCGCATCAAAAAAATTAAAGGATAAATTGCGTCAGAAAAATCCGTCCACAAAAATGGAGGATTATTTCTTTCCGATCTCGTCTAAACCGATCGGTGCTCTTGGAAGACAAAATCAAGCGCTGCACACATATGGCAAATGCCTGCGATGCAGTAATATCCAGCCGTGGCTGGGAAATACCAAATCGAGCGGTGCGCACAGATGGAAAATGCCGGTCATTTGAAGCCCCCAGTCGAAAAAAATACGAAATCGAGCGGTGCGGGCATATGGCAAATGCCGGTAATTCCTAGACCCGGTCGAAAAAAACACCCACCAAAACTCGCTAAAACTTCCAACCTTCGACTGCGCGACTGAAATACCCCATAAATCCAGCGAAATGCCGAGAGAAATTAATCGGCTAAACCCGTATACATCCCTAAACCATATGGTGAAAAGAAACACCATACGCGCGCGCCTGAAAACCCAATCCAGTCCACTCACCGTCGCTGAGCTCGATCAAGTCGACGTCCACGGCACGTTCGTCCCGCGGCCGAGCGGCGGCGGCGCCTCCTCGTCGCCCTCTCCCCTTCCCCCGGCCCCCGCCTCTCCGCGGCATCGATGATCGGTCGAGATTCGCGGCCGCGCGCGTGGGTGGGCTAGGGTTTTTCCTACTTCGAAACGAAGCCCGCGAGGCGCGAGCGAGGTGGGGAATATGTTGTTGCGGAATGGGGGTTTCACACGCTGGTTGGGTGGAGGACTGGCGGGAACTTCTAGGAGCGCTGATTTCTCGGTGGGGTTGGTGCTTGCAGTTTGAGAGACTGCCTGTGGGTCTCGCGTCGTGGGATCTGCCTTGGTATGCTGTGGAGCTGGTCCATGGAGGCGGGGATGGGCGGGAAGAGGAGGAGGCGGGGAGACGTGCGACGGTGCGAGCGGGGTGGAGAGAGATTTGAGAGATTTTTTGTACAGTGATCGTCGCGACGGCGCTGTTTTTTACCCATGGAGATATTTTCTTTTTGATAACTATCGCGGAGATATTGGGGATTTTATCCAACTTCGCCCATAATTGACACAGTATTATAGGAAAAATATATTTTGTCCAGATATTTTTATAGGAAAAATATATTTTGTCAGAGGGAGTAGTAGTATTAAAATAGTGACGAGTAATGTGCATATAGCCCTCCTATAGATAGTGACGAGCTAATAAGATATACTATTATCGATACTCCTATAGATGAAATAGTGATGAGAAATAGTGACGAGCTAATAAGATATACTATTATTGATACTCCTATAGATGAAATAGTGACGAGTAATGTGCATATAGCCTCAAACAATAAATGTCTATGTTACTATAGGGTTTCAAACTTCAAGTTCTCAAATTAACCCACATGTCTTGTTCACATCCGTTCAATAACATAAGCTCATTTTATTCACAAAAAAATAACGTAAGCTCATTTTTTATAATATTACTTTTTCGTCTATATTACTCGCGGCACAAACTTTAACCTGGAATGAAAATGGAGCGGAAACGGAAGAAATTGCCACATTTGTTTTCATAATTTTTTCAAAGACAAAAACAAATATAAAAACCACGAAAGCGGATACTACCGAAAATAGATATAGACCGAATACGCTATGGACAAAAAGCAGATGATTGTTAGAACCAAGAGACCTCTTGAATCATGCACTAAAACTTAAGCAAACATATAAAATTGTTTCCAAACCCTAACATAATTACTCGGTGTGATGGGTGTAGGGTATGGTTACATAGATAGTTCATTTTGACAAGGTCATATACCGGGCATGCTAGATTGGCCATGTATGCATCACTCACTAAGGACAAAGTAAATACATGTGTTATAATCGTCTTGTGACGATCCTGTTTGGCATATTTGTTATTCAAAGATCATGTCAAATTACCTAAGGATATACTGGGTTTATTTTAAATTCTAGATTACATAAAGTTTTTCCTTTTTTTTTTGAACAGTAAATAGGTCTAGAAGACCCCGGAAGCTGCAATAGTAACCACGTGGCAGGTACAAAATGCAAGGAAGCCTTAGAAATAAGCACACTAGGAATCCTAGAAAATAAAGATAAGGGCTTCCAAAATACAAACAACACCCTAGAACTAAAACATAAAACGCAATCAAGTCCTTGGGTGCCTCTGCCACCATTCTCCGGCGACCTCCAGGCGATGGAAACGCCAAGGTCGTGGAGGTTTCTTGCTCGTGAGACTCCCCAAGCCGGAGAAGAAGTAGTGATGGCGGCCATCTCACTCTCTCCAGGGACAAACCACTTTGTCGAGGGTGAGACGTCGAGCTCCGGTGCAGCGCTTCGGAGAAGGGCCTCCAAAGGAGGTTGAATCCTAGGGTCGCCTTTCGACCAGAACGGGCAGTGGCTCGGCATCATGACCGCCGCCAATGGACCACTGCAAAGAGGAACTCGCGGGCGCACCTTCATGAACTTTTGCCCTCAGCATCGTCTTCAGCTTCATGCCCTTCCCCCTTATATCCCTCGCCACCACGGCCGGCCGAGATAAGGTCGAAGAGCATGTCGCCGTCGACTCAGCATAGAGGACCATGAGCTTTATGCCCGAGCTGCCGAAGCCATTCCTCCCACCACAGGCTCCAACCACTGGAGCCTGACGAAGGAGGAGGCCAGGCGACCTCTCGACGCCGCTCGCACGCGCCGCGAAGTAACCCGGAGGTGCGCTGTCTTGTAGCCGCACGCCAAGCTCTGCCCAACCCCTTCCCTCCCCCTCCCGCCACCACGGTCGGCTAGAGAAAGGCCAAGATCTTACTGCCCTCGCTCAACAATAGCACCCGAGCCAAAACTCGCCGTCACCACCTCCCATCCACCATGGACAAGAAGCCCGACGAAAACAAGCCTTATTGAGGGAGAAGGGGGACTCCACCACCGCCAGAGAGGCGAAGTGCTGAGGGGAGCACTGCCGCCACATCTGGCCAGGGATGGCCGGATTCCCATGGCATCAAAAGGCCACCAACACCGCGGACAAGGCCCCAAACATACTCTACCACCTAATCTACAAGGCTACAGGGCCACCGCCCCCCTCAGCTTCGCTCAGCCGGCAGCGTCCGCGAGCAAGGCCTCAGGAGGAAGAAGGGTGGTTACTGTTGACAGGGGGAGGAGAGGATAAGGCTCAGTCGTTTTCCCTTTCTAGAGGAGTATAAATAAGATGTGTTGCATCATATTTATATCAGGACCACTAGTAGAAAACCGACCTTTGGTTTGGAGTTGTGGTGGCCTCTAGTCCCGGCCGTGTCTGGAACACACTAGTCCTGGTTCGTCCCCTTTGCAACGGCTAGGAGGCAGCAATTGTCGAGTCCCGATTCACTAGGGACCTCTAGTCTTTCTAAAGGAGTATAAATAAGATGTGTTGCATCATATTTATATCAGGACCACTAGTAGAAAACCGACCTTTGGTTTGGAGTTGTGGTGGCCTCTAGTCCCGGCCGTGTTTGAAACACACTAGTCCCGGTTCGTCCCCTTTGCAATGGCTAGGAGGCAGCAATTGCCAAGTCCCGGTTCATTGCAACGGGTCTGGCGCCAACGACTAGGACCTAGGAGAACATATAGTCTCGGGTGGTGTTACAGACCGGGACTAGAGATCATGATCTAGTACCGGTTTGTAGCACCATCCGGGACTAATGTTTCCCCTATATATTCCCTGCTTTGACCCTGCACGAACCAATGGCCATTTTCTCCAAGCTAGCTCAAGTTCATCCCCATTTTTTGTCCAAAGTTTATCATGATTTGGCGACATCCATCAATCTTAGATTCTAAAAGGTTAGCAACTTCAATATTTCATCTCCCATTGTTAGTTTAGCTCAATGTTCTATAAGGTCTGGCTCCAAGCGGGACTAGAGGACCCGTTTTAGTCCCGGTTGGATCCACCAACCAGGACTAGAGGACCCCCTTTAGTTCCGGTTTGTGGTTCCAACTTGGACTAGAGGGTGTGGGTTTAAATACCCACCCCTCTGTGTCCCAGTTTGAACCACGAACCGGGAAGCCCAGAACTTCTCCGTTGTCGCCAGGCTGCCGACGTCGCACCCGCCTATGGAGATCTTGCCGTCGCCGTGCCACGCCGCCGCCCTGTAGCACTCCCTGTCGCCCGCGTGGACCCCGTGCCCATTCCGTCTTTGCTAGGTCGCCGCCCCACACAACATCCCCCCCCCCCTGTTCGTTCTTGTCGCAGGCCGCCGCCCCGCGCCCGCCCCCCCGCGCGTCGTGGTCCATGTCCCCGGCCCCTTGTGTGACGCCCTTCCTCGACGACGCCCTTCCTCGCGCGAAGCCTGTCCCCGCGTCGTCCTTTCACGCGCCACCCCTCGCCGGAGTAAGTTCCGATCCGGCCGTCGATCTTTTTTCTGTTTTTAGTTTAATTTAGTGTAGTTTGATATTTTTTTAGTTTTTAGTTAGATATATATTGTTTTAGTTAGATATATATTGTTTAGTTTTTATTTTAGTTAGATAAATTATTTTTTAGTTAGATATATATTTTAGTTAGATGTATTATTGTTTTAGTTAGATATATATTATTGTTTTAGTTAGATATATTTTAGTTAGATATATTATTGATTTAGTTAGATATATATTGTTTTATTTAGATATATATTTTAGTTAGATATATATTAATTGGTTTTTATTTTAGTTAGATATATTATTGTTTAGTTTTTAGTTATATATATATATTGTTTTAGTTAGATATATATTGTTTAGTTTTTATTTTAGTTAGATATATATTATTACATATTTTTAATATATATTATTTAGTTTAGCGATATTGTTTAATTTAGGGATTTGTATTAATTTTGTTAGTATAATATTTAGATATCTACATATAATTTGTTAGTGTATTATTTAGGGATTAGCTAGTATTAGTATATTTTGGTAGTATTTAGGGATTTAGTAATTATTACTAGTATATTATTGCTAATATTTAGGGAATTATTACTAAAATAAAATTATTTGCTTAGCATTATTTCGATCAAATGCCTACTTTAGGATATGCCTAGACCGCATCCTCGTAGTCGACTTGGCGACAACGATGGAGTACTGCGCTCTGCCGGACAATGTCCGAGACTGGGCTCTGTCGGGCCGGCACTAGGAGGTGCTACCTTTCGAGACGCGTAACTTGGTGAGGAATCTGGGTGTCCTCGTCGACCCGGAGCTTCTTTGGTGGAGGTCACGTGGTCTAGGAAGGGTGTAGAGGGAGCCGGCCCCCGAGGAGGTGGTACGACATTGTGTTAGGGAGGAAGACGAGCATGTCTATCGCTATATGGTGATGTTGGACGTCAGGGTCTCTGATACCTGGCAGGTTCTTCAGGGATCTCACCCTAGATATACTCTTGTGATGGTTCCGACTATTTGGGTGTTCACATCCTACGGCTTAGGAACCGGGAGTCGATGTTGAGTTTGAGCGATGTTATTCGTCGAGATGTTGTTATTTATATGATATTAGTACTTTATTCTTATTCTAAATGTATTCAAGATGTATTAGTACTTTTTTGTTATTTGAGATGTTATATGAAATTAGTACTTTATTGTTATTCGAGATGTATTAGTACTTTGTTGTTGTGATATGGTACATTGTTAATTTTATTACTCATATGCACATTATGTCATAGCATTTATTCTATGGACTTTAGCGGTAGATAAGGTGAAGAGCCTATATTCGACATGATACGAGGTACTGAAGCGCTCCCCTATCAGGGTGGAACTCTCCCCGATCATGGTGGAGCGCTCGTCGATCAGGGTGGAGCAGAAGATGGCTCATAGTTTCTGAATGAGTCCGGTGATGGAATGGAGATAAAACCTCTAGACGAAGCACAAACGAGTTTTAATTGTGATGACGGCTTGGAAAATGATGGACCAGCCTTAACAAAGTCCGGTGATGTATATTATTAAGCCTCTTGATCACTAGATAGATGTGTTAATTTATTTGTGTGTATATATATATTAACGAATGTTTCTTATTTTATACCTCCACATCGACCAAGTCTGGTAAAAGCAGTAAACGAGGACCGTCCAAAGGGATGGCCGCCGATGCGTATCTCACAATTGAGGAGGCCTCTCCAGAGGGCAAACTGTTACTTCCCATAAGTAACGCAAACACATTAATTCATCGATGTGGATTTATTGTTAGGGACAACATCCCGATCAGCATTATCAACTGGAATAAGCCAGCAAAGGGAAATGGAAATCCTAAGAGTTTTGTTGATGATAGATACAAAAACATACTATGGGAGAAGCTCATTTCACTCTACCGGTCTTGGAGTCTAAGCAAGCCACAAATGCTATGAGGTCCAAAGTCAAGCATTTCTCTCTTAAGAAGATGGCCGAACAGTTCAATAACTACAAGAAAAGATTATACAATGAATATCTCGAGGAAACAAAAGTTTCAGAATTCACTGGCACACTAGAGAAGCAGCGAGCTCACTGGGAAGGCTTTCTCGACTACAAGAAATCAGAAGTAGCAAAAAAAGGTCTAAAAAGAATAAAGAAAATGTTGTAAAAAAGAAATATCACCATAAGATGGGGACAGGTGGATACATGACTTTCGTGCCTAAGTGGTAGGAAGCCGGGCAAGCCTTGCGTGACCAAGGCTCACTCTAGCTACAAAGGACTGGTCCATCAGGGTAAGGAATTGGTTACTTGCGCATGGGGCGAAGTATGACATGTAAACTAGGGAGTTAATATTAGATGAGGCAATTCCTACACCCTCATGACCCACAAGTATAGGGGACCGCAACAGCCTTTGAGGGAAGTAAAGCCCAAATTTATTGATTCGACACAAGGGGAGCCAAAGAATATTTATAAGCCTTAACAGATGAGTTGTCAATTCAGTTGCACCTGGAAACAGTTTTGCTCGCAATAGTTTATAAGTAGCAATAGTTTTGTAATAGCAGTAGCAAAATAACAACAACTGGAAAATAAGGACAACGGTAGCAATTATAATAAACAGCAGGATTAAAATGCGGTAGGCATAGGGATGGATGATGGGTGTTGCATGGACAAGATAATTCATGTAATAATCAAGACAAAGGCATTTGCGGATAATAATGATAAATCATCCAAGTACTAAGTAACCATAGGCATGTGTTCCGTAAATAGTCGTGTGTGCTCGCAATGAGAAACTTGGACAACATCTTTTGTCCTGCCAGCCCGTTTGCAGCGGGGCCTCAAGGGAATCTACTGGCAATTAAGGTGCTCCTTTTAATAGAGCACCGGATCAAAGCATTAACACTCCATGAACACACGTGATCCTCACATCATAGCCATCCCCTCCGGTTATCCCAATTGTTGTCACTTTGGGGCCTCGGGTTCCGGACAACGATATGTGTACACAATTTGCAGGTAAGATCACAAACAATAATATCATCATGAATCAATAACATGTTCAGATATGAGATCATGGCACTCGGACCTTAGTGACAAGCATTAAGCACAACAATTTGCAACAATGTCAAAAAGAACTAACAATAGATACTCGACACCATGTCCTAACAATCTTATGCAATTACATGAGTGATCTCATCCAATCCCTACCATCCCCATAACCTACTGCGGGGATTACTCACATATGGACGAGGGAATCATGGATGGTTGATGGAGAGGCGTCGCTAATGATGATGGCGATGATCTCCTCCAATTCCCCGTCCCGGTAGGATGCCAGAACGGGGTTTCTGGTTCTGAATCGCGGTTTCTGGTGGTGGCGGCACAGCGAACTCTATCTGGAAAAACGTTGAACCCCTGTGTTTTTAGGTCAGAGGGTATATGTAGGCTAAAGGAGAGGTTGAGTCGGAGTCCGGGGTGGCCACACCATGCCCCGGTGCGGACAGACCTGGCCCGCGCCTGGGGGTGGTGTGACCTCCTCGGGTCTTTTTGTAGGGTTTCGTAGCATGGAAAACAAAAAAATTATACCGCATACAAACAAACAAGCCAAGATCTATCTACTAGATCGTAGCAACGAGTCGATGGAATAACCCACCCTCGAAGATTCCAAAGTGTTTAACGAGAGCGGATTCTCGTGGGTGATGTAGTCGTACTCTTCCCGATCTCAAGATCGCGTAGACGATCCTTCCGGCGTTGCGTTCCGGCAGCGCTTTCGCAGTCGGTCACACGTTCGGTACTCGACGAAGACCTTTCTCTCCCTTGTTCCAGCAGGCAGCGGAGGTTGTAGCACTCTCCTCGCGATTCCGGCAGCACGACGGCGTGGTACCGGAAGTAGAGGGGAGATCTCGCAGGGCTTCGCCTTAAGCCGGAGCGAGTGTGGTGCACTATGAGAGAGAGCCTCGGCGATCTAGGTTTTAGACGCACCAAGGAGGAGGGTCTAGGGCCGGCGGCTAGGGCTTGGAGCAGCCCAAGTCGGCGGCTAGGGTTTCCCTAGGCGGCGGCAGCATGAGGTGGCGGCGCCGGCGGCTGGGAGCTAGGGTTTGCGGGGGGCAACTTGTGTGCTTGGAGGGGCAGCCCTGCCCCTCCTTATATAGGTGGAGGGGGCGCGCCAGGGGAGGGGAGTCCCTCCCCAACTCGGTTTCCCAAGTGGGCTGGCGGTGGAGGGGAGGAACTCCTCCCCAAGTAGGTTTCCTACTTCCCCTCCACCTCACAAAATAGCCGTTTGACTTTTCAAATTGGCGTTTGACTTTTCAAACTAGGATTTGATTAAACCCTTTATTTTGTTCAGCGATGACACCTAGTACATGATGCAATCATTCCAACTTGATATGACACATTCATGTACCCTTCCCCTTCGGAGTGTCGGATATTCCGGAACCTTCTAGAACATTCTCGATGAAAACACCGGAACCATTCTCCAACCCCGAAACAGGACTTTCCTTATATGAATATTATTCTCCGGACCATTCTGGATCTCCTCGTGATATCCCGGATCCCATCCGAGACTCCGAACAACATTCGGTCTCTTACTCATCATTCCATAACTACTCAAACAACGTCGAATCCTTAAGTGTGTCTCCCTACGGTTCGTGAAATATGCGGACATGATCGAGACACTTCTCCGAACAATAACCAATAGAGGAATCTGGAAATTCATATGGCTCCCACATATTTCTACGATTACTTTGCGATCGAATGAACCACTTACATACGATACCAATTTCCCTTTGTCTCACGATAGTTTACTTATCCGAGGTTATGATCGTCGGTATCTCTGCATACCTAGTTCAACCTCGTTACTGATAAGTACTCTTTTCTCGTTCCCGTGATATGTGATCCCTTGTGATCCAGTCACATGCTTGCAAGCTAATTGGATGACATTCCACCGAGAGGGCCCAGAGTATATCTATCCGTCATATGGATGGACAAATCCCACTCTTGATCCATGTGTCTCAACCAATACTTTCCGAACACTCAATGCCACCTTTATAGCCACCCGGTTACGGTGTGGTGTTTGATGTTATCAAAGTATCCTTTTGGTGAAGGTGATATGCATGATCTCATGGTCGAAGGAATTAGGTTACTATGTATCAGAAAGCATATAGCAATTGAACTATTAAAATGACTTGATCTTTATGCTACGCTTATCTATAGGAGTATGTCCACCATATCATTCTCCTAACGATATGATCTTGTTGTTAAAAACATATCAATGTTCATGATAGGGAAACCACAATCATTTATTAACCAACAAGCTAGTATTATAAAGAGGCTTTACTAGGGACTCTATTTTAGTTTACAAATCACACAAGTATTAATGTTTCCTTGTTAATACTATTATAGCATGAATGTAAACATTTATCATAAACACAAAGATATAATAATAACTACATTTATTATTGCCTCTAGGGGATACCTCCAACAGTATCCCACTTGCACTAGAGTCATCTAATCTAGATTACATGGTAATATACCGAACACCCATGGCAGTTTGGTGCTGGTCATGTTTTGCCCTCGGGAGAGGTTTAGTCAACGGATCCGCCACATTCAGATCTGTGTGTACTTTGAAAATCTTTATGTCCCCATCTTGGACATGTTCTCGAATAGCGTGAAAACGCAGCTTGATGTGCTTCAGCTTCTTGTGTGACCTTGGTTCTTGCGCATTGGCTATGGCGCCCATGTTATCACAGTAGATAGACATTGGGTCCAGCGCACTAGGAACCACACCCAGCTCTGTAATGAACTCTTTCATCCATATCGCTTCTTGTGAAGCCTCTGAAGCAGCCATGTATTCCGATTCAGTTGAAGATCTCGCCACAACGCTTTGCTTTGCACTCCTCCAGCTAACTGCTGCACCATTCAAAGTAAATACGTATCCAGATTGTGATTTAGAATCATCCGGATTGGTGTTCCAACTAGCATCGGTGTAACCATTAACAACGAGCTGTTCATCACCTCCATAAGAAAGAACCATATCCTTAGTTCTTCTCAAGTACTTAAGGATGTTTTTGACCGCTGTCCAATGATCCACTCCTGGATCACTTTGATATCTGCTAGTTAAACTAACAACATGTGCAATGTCGGGTCTAGTACATAGCATGGCATACATTAGAGATCCTATGGCTGAGGCATAGGGAGTCTTACTCATCCTTTCTCTATCTTCTGTCGTTGTCGGACTTTGAGTTTTACTCAAGGTCGTATTGGGCAACATGGGCAAGAACCCTTTCTTGCTATCTTCCATTCCAAACCTCTTTAGAACTTTGTCCAAATATGTACTTTGTGACAATGATATTAGGCGTCTCGATCTATCTCTATAAATCTTTATACCCAATATGTAAGCTGCTTCGCCAAGATCCTTCATTGAAAAACTATTATTCAAATATTCCTTGACACTATTAAGAAGGTCTACATCATTCCCAATCAACAATATGTCATCTACATACAGTATTAAGAATGCTACAGAGCTCCCACTCACTTTCTTGTAAATACAAGCTTCTCCATAAGTTTGTATAAAACCAAAACTTTTGACTACCTTATCAAAACGTTGATTCCAACTTCGGGATGCTTGCTTCAATCCATAGATGGACCGTTGAAGTTTGCATACCTTGTTAGCATATTTAGGATCGACAAAACCTTTGGGTTGCATCATATACAACTCTTCATCAATGTATCCATTGAGGAATGTTGTTTTGACATCCATCTGCCATATCTCCTAATCATAATATGCAGCGATTGCTAACATAATCCTCACAGACTTTAGCTTCGCTACCGGTGAGAAAGTCTCATCGTAGTCAACTCCTTGAATTTGTCGAAACCCTTTTGCGACAAGTCGAGCTTTATAGACAATAACATTACCATCAGCATATGTTTTCTTCTTGAAAATCCATTTGTTCTCGACAGCCTTCCGGCCATCCGGTAAGTCCACCAAAGTCCATACTTGGTTTTCGTACATGGATCCAATCTCGGATTTCATGGCTTCTTGCCATTTATTGGAATCTAGGCTCATCATCGCTTCCTCATATGTCGCAGGGTCATCGGTGTTGTCCACCAACATGACATTCATAACGGGATCATACCAATCAGGAGTGGTACGAGTTGACCTGCGAGGCTCTATAGCAGCTACAACCGAAGTTTCATGATCATCATTAGCTTCCTCTCTTATTGGTGCAGGCACCACAGGAATTTCTTCCGGTGCTGCGCTACTCGCAAGTTCGAGAGAAGGTTCGACAACCTCGTCGAGTTCTACTTTCCTTCCAGTCACTTCTTTCGAGAGAAATTCTTTCTCTAGAAAGGATCCATTTTTAGCAACAAAGATTTTGCCTTCGGATCTATGATAGAAGGTATACCCAATAGTTTCCTTCGGGTATCCTATGAAGACGCATTTTTTGAAGGGAATATGCCCTGAGAGGCAATAATAAAATGTTTATTATGTGTATTCCAAGTATATGATAGATGTTTATTTTGCATGCTATAATTGTATTAATACGGAAACGTTAATACATGTGTGTTTAATAAACAAACAGAAAGTTCCTAGTTATGCCTCTCTCATAAACTAGTTCATTGATTAACAAGATGATCACGGTTTCCTGATCATGACATTGGATGTTGTTAATAACGAGATCACAACACTAGTGTAATGGTGTGATGAACATTCATCCGAAGTATAGCATTACGATCAAAGTCATTGAGTTTATATTGCTATAAACAAACTACGAAGTAATCCTAATCCTTAGACCATGAGATCATGCCAATCACTAACACCGGAAGAGTTTCTTGTTGACATCAAACGTCACTCCGTAACTGGATGATTATAAAGATGGCTTCAAAGCTACTAAAGTGTTATGTTGAGAATCATGGATCAAGAGTGGAATTTGTTCATCCCGATGACGGATAGATATGCTCTGGGCCCTCTCGGTGATATCACATTGGTTAGCTTGCAAGCAAGTGATTTGATCACTAGAATGTTATATCACGGGAACGAGAAAAGAGTGCATGTCAGTAACGAGATCAAACTAGGTATGGAGATACCGATGATCGAATCTCGTACATGTAATATATTGTGAAACAAAGGGATTAAGATACAAGCGTAAAAGGTTCCGACGATCACAGGAAAAGTCATCGTTGAATGTGTGGGAGTCAGTATGGATCTCCAGGTCCCGCTACTGATTATTGATCGGAGAAGGGTCTCGATCATGTCCGCACTATTCATGAACCGTAGGGTGACACACTTAAGGGACACTGGCATCCAGTTGGAGCAAATGTTTCATGCCGAAAGAATAAACAAGCGCAGGAATTTATTTCACTAGATACCGAAACAGGTTTTCGGGTGAAATTGCATAAAGTGGTTATGCATGTGAAATGGAATTCTAGCAAGGGGTTATTTGTGAATGTTTTTCATTAAAGCAATTGACAAAATTCTGAATAAAATAAAAGAGTTTTATTTAATGAGAGTTTGCATTAAATTTGGTGGAAATTTAATGGGAATTTGAGTGGACTTTTGAGTGGAGGGAATTTAAAGGACTTTTGTGAGTGGAGTGTCCACCCACATGAAGAGGGGAGGGCAAGGGGGCAGCCCCCATGCGCCGGCCACCCCCTTGGGGTCCCCCCTCCTCCTATAAAAGGAGCCCCCCTCCTCACTTGTCTCTCACACCTCCTCGTGAAGGATCTCTCTCCCCCTCTAGAATTTATTCCCCATGGTCTCGGACTAGCGAGATACATGTTCCCGGTGGCTATTCGGAAAGAAAGGGTTGTGCTTCTGCTTCATCACTGGAGCGAGGAGGCGGAGGTTGCCCGGTGTCTTGTACGTGTGTGCGAGCACGGATGCGCTGCTGCTTTGCGGCGCTAGGACTTCCTCTCGATCTTGAGATCGGCAAGAGATCGTCTACATCAACCACGAGTTGAACTCGTTAAGCTTTGTCGGTCTTCAAGGGTATGTTCTCTACAGATATACATCCGCCCGTTGTTTGTATCTAGTAGATAGATCTTGGTACATAGTTCCCATCGTAGGAAAAAATTTGTTTTCTATGCTGCAAACCCTACAGTGGTATCAGAGCCGGATCTATGCGTAGATACTTTACACGGGTAGTACACATATGAGTATGTGGGCGATGATGATTATGTTGTTGCTCCTTTGTTGTAATTTTGTATATTGGTGGCATAGTGGGATGAAGCGGCCCGGACAAACTTTACATGTCCTCGCACATGAGACCTGTTCCACGCTTGACATGCAACTAGTTTGCATAAGTGGCTAGCGGGTGTCTGTCTCTCCTACTATAGTCAATATCTATTTTGCAAGCGAGTTGTCAACAATTTGGTTATCCTCGTTGTGGTCCATGTTCGTAGGTAAGAACGGTTCTATCTCGAACGCCCTAAGCCACGTAAAACTTGCAATGGATAAATTAGAGGCGTCTAGTTTAGATTGTTGATGGGCTAGTGTTATGATATGGTGATGTTGTAAGTGGAAGTATGAGATGATACTCTTACAACATACATAACGTGTAATCTCCATAGACCTTGGACTTACACATATAGGTATGATAGTGATCATACCACGGTGGACATGATAGAGATCATATGCGGGAACCATATCATTGCACTAATAAACATGTGATGTTTGATAGCATCTTATATTGCTTGTTTAGCGCTTTGTTAGCATAATAAGATGATCCCTCTTTTAAATATCAAGATAAGAATGTGTTCTTCCTTTAGTATGCACCGATTATATTTTCGTCACTCCAAGACATCACGTGATGATCGGGTGTTCTTGGATCCACGACCATATTTCGGGTGTAAAACAGTTACACACGTGAATACTAAGGTTCTAACTTGGCGAGCCTAGCATGTACAAACATGGCCTCGGAACACGGACCGAAAGGTTAAGCATGAGTCATATAGTTGATATGATGCCCATTTGATGCTCGCCTTTGAAGCTATACCGACTCACGTGATGATCGGACTTGGTATAGTGGATTTGGTTCATGTAATCACCAAAAAGGCACGCGGGATGTCGTTTTTGAGTGGGAGTTCATTCGTAATATGGATTAGTTGAACTCAATCTATCATACACTTAGTCTAAACTTTACAAATTCTATTGTAGATGGCACCACCTGCTTTTAATTTCAATGTGTTCATGGAGAAAGAGAAACTAGCAACGAACGGTAGCAACTTTACCGAATGGGCCATGAATTTGAGGATTCTCCTCTCTGCTGCACAAAAGCAATATGTGCTAGAAGCACCGTTAGGCCCCCCCACCTCTTGATGATGCCCCTGACGAGGAGAAGAATGTCTATCAGACTCGTCAGGAGGACCACAACTTAGTTCATTGCGGCATATTGTATGGGCTAGAGCCGGAACTTCAAAAGCGTTTCGAAAACGGCAATGCTTTTGATACAATGGGTGAGTTGAAAATGATTTTCGACACACATGCTGTTGTAGAGAGCTACAACGCTTCAGAAAAGTTCTTTAGCTGCATGATGGAAGAGCACAACTCCGTTAGTGAGCATATACTCAAGATGTCGGGTTATGCCGATAAGCTTGTGTCCTTGGGAATATCGATTCCCATTGACTTAGGCATCCATCGTGTTCTGCAGTCTCTGCCACCTAGCTATAAGAGCTTCGTGATGAACTATAATATGCAAGGCATGAAGAAGTCTCTCCCCGAGCTTCTGTCAATGCTTAAAACTGCAGAAGTGGAGATCAAAAAGGAACATCAAGTGTTGATGATCAATAGGAACACTGGTTTCAAGAAAGACAAGAAGGGAAAACAGAAGGGAAGTAAGGGCGGCAAGCCGGTTGCCATGCCTGAAAAGAAACCCCGAGTTGGACCTTGATAGCGAGTGCTACTATTGTAAGGGGACTGGACACTGGAAGCGCAACTGCCCCAAGTATCTGGCAGACAAGAAGGCCGGCAAGGCAAACAAAGGTATATATGATATACATGTTATTGATGTGTACTTGACTAGTGCTCGCAATAGCACCTGGGTATTTGATACCGGTTCAGTTGCTAATATTTGTAACTCGAATCAGGGGCTGCGGAACAAGCGACCGCTAGCAAGGGGTGAGGTCAAGATGCGTGTCGGCAATGGATCAAGCGTTGATGTGATCGCCGTCGGAACGCCGCCTCTCCACTTGCCGTCGGGATTAGTAATAAACTTGAATAATTGTTATCTGGTGCCTGCACTGAGCATGAACATTGTATCTGGATCGTGTTTGATGCGAAGTGGTTATTCATTTAAATCCGAGAACAATGGTTGTTCCATTTATATGAATGAAATCTTTTATGGTCATGCACCGATGATGAATGGTTTATTTCTTTTAGATCTCGATAATAATGTTACACATATTCATAATGTTGATGCTAAAAGGATTAAACTAAATGATGATATATCCGCATATATGTGGCACTGCCGTCTAGGTCATATTGGCGTTAAACGCATGAAGAAGCTCCATTCGGATGGACTTTTGGAATCACTTGATTATGAATCATTTGATACATGTGAGCCATGCCTTATGGGCAAGATGACTAGAACGCCGTTTTCCGGTTCAATGGAACGGGCGACAGATTTATTGGAAATCATACATTCTGATGTATGTGGTCCAATGAGTGTGTCGGCGCGAGGTGGATATCGTTATTTTGTTACTTTCACGGATGATTTGAGTAGATACGGTTATATCTACTTGATGAAACACAAGTCTGAAACCTTTGAAAAGTCCAAGGAATTTCAGAATGAAGTGGAAAATCATCGTAATAGAAAGATCAAATTTCTACGGTCCGACCGTGGAGGTGAGTATCTAAGTTACGAGTTTAGCACTCACATGAAAGAGTGTGGAATTGTTTCACAACTCACACCTGCCGGAACACCACAGAAAAATGGTGTGTCAGAACGTCGTAATCGTACTTTATTAGATATGGTTCGATCTATGATGTCTCTGACGGACTTGCCGTTGTCATTTTGGGGCTATGCACTAGAAACTGTTGCATTCACTTTAAATCGGGCACCATCTAAATCCGTTGAAAAGACACCGTATGAATTGTGGTTTGGAAACAAACCTAAGCTGTCATTTCTCAAAGTTTGGGGATGCGATGTTTATGTGAAGAAACTTCAACCGGATAAACTCGAACCCAAAGCGGAAAAATGCGTCTTCATAGGATACCCTAAGGAAACTATTGGGTATTCCTTCTATCACAGATCTGAGGGCAAGGTTTTTGTTGCCAAGAATGGATCCTTTCTAGAGAAAGAGTTTCTCGCGAAAGGTGTGAGTAGTCGGAAGGTAGAACTCGAAGAGGTTATTGAACCTTCTCTTCAAAGTATGGCGGGTAGCGCAGCGCCGGAAGTTGTTCCGGAGTTGGCTCCACCTATTGAAGAGGGAACTAATGATAATGATCATGAAACTCCAAAAGAGAGTACTACCGAACCTCGCAGGTCAAGCAGGACGCGTGCAGCTCCCGAGCTATACGGAAATCCTGTCATGAATTTCATGGTTGATGAAAATGATGACCCTGCGACGTATGAAGAAGCGATGATGAGCCCGGATTCCAACAAATGGTTAGAAGCCATGAAATCCGAGATGGAATCCATGTATGAAAATCAAGTTTGGAACTTGGTGGACTTACCTCACGACCGAAAGGCCGTGGAGAACAAATGGATTTTCAAAAGGAAAACTGATGCTGATGGTAATGTGACCGTATATAAATCTCGACTTGTCGCAAAGGGGTTTCGACAAATTCAAGGAGTTGACTACGATGAGACATTCTCTCCCGTAGCGATGCTAAAGTCAGTTAGGATTATGTTAGCAATTGCTGCATATTTTGATTATGAGATATGGCAGATGGATGTCAAAACCGCATTTCTCAATGGTAATATTGAAGAAGATTTGTATATGATACAACCAAAGGGTTTTGTCGATCCTAAGGATGCTAACAAGGTGTGCAAGCTTCAGCGATCCATCTATGGATTGAAGCAAGCATCACGAAGTTGGAATCTCCGCTTTGATGAGGTGATCAAAGAGTTTGGATTTGTCCAAACTTATGGAGAAGCTTGTATTTACAAGAAAGTGAGTGGAAGCAATGTGACATTTCTGATATTATATGTGGATGACATATTATTGATCGGAAATGATATAGATCTTTTAAACAGTGTTAAAAGTTATCTAAACAGCAAATTTTCAATGAAGGACCTAGGTGAAGCGTCATACATATTAGGCATAAAGATCTATAGAGATAGATCTAGGCGCCTAATAGGGCTATCGCAAAGTACATACCTTGATAAGATTTTAAAAAAGTTAAAAATGGAAAATAGTAAGAAGGGGTTCTTACCTATGACACAAGGCACGACATTGAGTAAGACTCAAAGTACGGCTTCAGCGGAAGAAAGAGAGATAATGGACAAGGTCCCCTATGCTTCAGCCATAGGCTCTATTATGTACGCAATGCTATGTACAAGACCGGATGTGGCACATGCTATTAGTTTGACTAGTAGGTACCAATCGGATCCAGGTTCATAACACTGGAAAGCGGTCAAGAATATCCTTAAGTACTTGCGAAGAACTAAGGATATGTTTCTTGTATACGGAGGTGAAGAAGAGCTCGTCGCTAAGTGTTATGTCAACGCTAGCTTTGACACCGATCCGGATGACTCTAAGTCTCAATCCGGATACGTATTTCTCATGAATGGCGGAGCAGTTAGTTGGAGGAGATCCAAACAACCTGTGGTGGCGGGATCAACAACGGAGGCCGAATATGTTGCTGCTTCAGAAGCGGCTCAGGAAGCAGTTTGGATGAAGGAGTTCATATCCGAACTAGGTGTGGTTGCAAATGCGTTGGGACCCAATGGTGATCTATTGTGACAACAATGGTGCCATTGCCAATGCCAAAGAGCCAAGGTCTCACAAGAATTCCAAGCATATTAAGCGCCGGTTTCACTCCATCCGTGAGCATGTCAAGGATGGAGATATAAAGATTTGTAAAGTACATACGGATCTCAATGTAGCAGATCCGTTGACTAAAACTCTCCCTAGAGCAAAACATGATCTACACCAGAACTCCATGGGTGTTAGATACATCACTATGTAACTAGATTATTGTCTCTAGTGCAAGTGGGAGACTGAAGGGAATATGCCCTGAGAGGCAATAATAAAATGTTTATTATGTGTATTCCAAGTATATGATAGATGTTTATTTTGCATGCTATAATTGTATTAATACGGAAACGTTAATACATGTGTGTTTAATAAACAAACAGAAAGTTCCTAGTTATGCCTCTCTCATAAACTAGTTCGTTGATTAACAAGATGATCACGGTTTCCTGATCATGACATTGGATGTTGTTAATAACGAGATCACAACATTAGTGTAATGGTGTGATGAACATTCATCCGAAGTATAGCATTACGATCAAAGTCATTGAGTTTATATTGCTATAAACAAACTACGAAGTAATCCTAATCCTTAGACCATGAGATCATGCCAATCACTAACACCGGAAGAGTTTCTTGTTGACATCAAACGTCACTCTGTAACTGGGTGATTATAAAGATGGCTTCAAAGCTACTAAAGTGTTATGTTGAGAATCATGGATCAAGAGTGGAATTTGTTCATCCCGATGACGGATAGATATGCTCTGGGCCCTCTCGGTGATATCACATTGGTTAGCTTGCAAGCAAGTGATTTGATCACTAGAATGTTATATCACGGGAACGAGAAAAGAGTGCATGTCAGTAACGAGATCAAACTAGGTATGGAGATACCGATGATCGAATCTTGGACATGTAATATATAGTGAAACAAAGGGATTAAGATAGAAGCGTAAAAGGTTCCGACGATCACAGGAAAAGTCATCGTTGAATGTGTGGGAGTCAGTATGGATCTCCAGGTCCCGCTACTGATTATTGATCGGAGAAGGGTCTCGATCATGTCCGCACTATTCATGAACCGTAGGGTGACACACTTAAGGGACACTGGCATCCAGTTGGAGCAAATGTTTCATGCCGAAAGAATAAACAAGCGCAGGAATTTATTTCACTAGATACCGAAACAGGTTTTCGGGTGAAATTGCATAAAGTGGTTATGCATGTGAAATGGAATTCTAGCAAGGGGTTATTTGTGAATGTTTGTCATTAAAGTAATTGACAAAATTCTGAATAAAATAAAAGAGTTTTATTTAATGAGAGTTTACATTAAATTTGGTGGAAATTTAATGGGAATTTGAGTGGACTTTTGAGTGGAGGGAATTTAAAGGACTTTTGTGAGTGGAGTGTTCACCCACATGAAGAGGGGAGGGCAAGGGGGCAGCCCCCATGCGCCAGCCTCCCCCTTGGGGGTTCCCCCCTCCTCCTATAAAAGGAGCCCCCCTCCTCACTTGTCTATCACACCTCCTCGTGAAGGATCTCTCTCCCCCTCTAGAATTTATTCCCCATGGTCTCGGACTAGCGAGATACATGTTCCCGGTGGCTATTCGGCAAGAAAGGGTTGTGCTTCCGCTACATCGCTGGAGCGAGGAGGCGGAGGTTGCCCGGTGTCTTGTACGTGTGTGCGAGCACGGATGCGCTGCTGCTTTGCGGCGCTAGGACTTCCTCTCGATCTTGAGATCGGCAAGAGATCGTCTACATCAACCACGACTTGAACTCGTTAAGCTTTGTCGGTCTTCAAGGGTATGTTCTCTACGGATATACATCCGCCCGTTGTTTGTATCTAGTAGATAGATCTTGGTACATAGTTCCCATCGTAGGAATTTTTTTGTTTTCTATGCTGCGAACCCTACATTTTTCCGCTTTGGGTTCAAGCTTATTCGGCTGTAACTTCTTTACATAGGCTTCGCAACCCTAAACTTTAAGGAACGGCAATTTAGTTTTCTTCCCAAACCATAATTCATACGGTGTCGTTTCAACGGATTTATATGGTGCCCTATTTAAAGTGAATGCGGCTGTTTCTAATGCATAACCCCAAAATGATAGCGGTAAATCTGTAAGTGACATCATAGAACGAACCATATCTAAGAGAGTTCGATTACGACGTTCGGACACACCATTACGCTGTGGTGTTCCCAGCGGTGTCAATTGTGAAAGTATTCCGCATTTCTTCAAATGCTCGCCAAACTCGTAACTTAGATATTCACCTCCACGATCAGAACGTAGAAATTTAATCTTCTTGTTACGTTGATTCTCTACCTCGCTTTGAAATTCCTTAAACTTATCAAAAGTTTCGGACTTATGTTTCATGAAATAGATATACCCATATCTACTCAAGTCATCCGTGAAGGTAAGAACATAACGATAACCACCGCGCGATGCTACACTCATTGGACCACACACATCGGTATGTATGATTTCCAATAAGTCCGTAGCTTGCTTCATCATACCAGAAAATGGAGTCTTAGTCATTTTACCCATCAGACATGCTTCGCATCTATCAAGTGATTCGAAATCAAGTGATTCGAGAAGTCCATCGGAATGGAGTTTCTTCATACGCTTCACTCCAATGTGACCAAGACGACAGTGCCACATATAGGTCGAGTTATCGCTCGATTTCAAACGTTTAGCCTCAATGTTATTAATATGTGTATTTCCACTATCGAGATTCAATAAGAATAGACCATCTATCAAAGGTACATGTGCATTAAACATATTACTCATATAAATCGAACAACCATTATTCTCGAACTTAAACAAGTAACCGTCTCGCAATAAACAAGATCCCGTTATAATGTTCATGCTTAACGCATGCACCAAATAACAATTATTTAAGTATAAAACTAATCCCGATGGTAGATGAAGGGGTAGCGTGCCGACCGTGATCACATCAACCTTTGATCCGTTTCCTACGCGCATCATCACCTCGTTCTTCGCTAGCTTCAGTTTATTCTGCAGCACCTGTTTCGAGTTACAAATATGAGCAACCGAACCAGTATCAAATACCCAGGCACTACTACGAGTACTAGTGAGATACACATCAATAACATGTATATCGGAAATACCTTTCTTCTTGATGCCGTTCTTCAAATCCGCCAAGTACTTTGGGCAATTCCGCTTCCAGTGACCTTCTCCCTTGCAGTAAAAGCACTCAGTATCAGGCTTAGGTCCAGCCTTGGTCTTCTTCGTCGACGCGGTAACTTTCTTACCACCCTTCTTGAAGTGTCCCTTTTGCTTAGACTTGCCTTTCTTGAAGTTGGTGGTCTTATTGACCATCAACACTTGGTGCTCTTTCTTGATCTCCACTTCTGCAGATTTCAACATGGCGAAGAGTTCTGGCAACTGCTTGTTCATGTTTTGCATATTGTAGTTCATCACAAAGTTCTTGTAACTTGGTGGTAGTGATTGGAGGACACGATAAATCCCTAAAGCATTAGGAATCACTATACCCAAGCTTTGAAGTTTGTTTACATGCCCAGACATCTTAAGCACATGCTCACTGACGAAGCTGCCCTCTTCCATCTTGTAGTTAAAGAACTTTTCAGAAGCCTCATAGCTCTCAATTGCCGCGTGAGTCTCAAAGATCAATTTGAGATCACGGACAATATCATGTGGGTCTGAATTCTCAAACCTTTTCTGAAGCTCCGATTCTAAACCATACAAGATAGCATACTGAACTATGGAGTACTGAGTCTTCCGAGCGAGGTAAACATTCTTTACTTCATCGGTAGCAGTAGCTGCAGGTGGGTCACCCAGCGGTGCATCCAGCACATAGGTCAAATTACCAGCTGTGAGGACAGTCCTCAAATTGCGGAACCAATCCGCGAAGTTGCTTCCATTGTTTTTCAACTTTTCTTTCTCTAGGAACGCATTAAAATTGATGGTAGGGGCCGCCATTGATCTACAACATATTTGCAATAGTTTAGACTAAGTTTATGACAAATTGAGTTCTAATTAATAGTTAAATTAATCTAGGTGAACTCCCACTCAAAACAATATCCCTCACATTGTTTTAGTGATCACACGAACCAAATCCACCACATCAACACCGATCATCATGAGAGTTGATGTAGCTTTAATGGCGAACAATCGACATGTTCATCATATCTACTATATGATTCATGCTTTAACTTTTGGTGATCCGTGTTCCGAGACCATGTATGTACATGCTAGGCTCGTCAAGATCAAACCTTAGCTTCCACATGAGCAAATCTGGCTTGCTCACGTTGTATACACTTGCGGAATCTAACACACCCGATCATCACGTGGTGCTTCGAAACAACAAGCTTTAGCAACGGTGCTTACTAAGGATGAACACTTTAGAACTTGAAATTCATGTGCATCAGGGATCATCTTACAATGCTACCGTCATTAACTAAGCAATACAAGATGCACAAAGGATTAACATCACATGCAATTCATAATATGTGATATGATATGGCCTTTCTTCTTTGTGCTTCCGATATCCATCTTCAAGCACGACCATGATCTCCATCATCACCGGCATTGCATCAAGGTCAATGACGCTGCTCCATGGTTGTCGTCCACCGGATTCAACTATTACAACTACTTTGAATAGACACGCGGGTCTTAACAGAAATTAAAGACAACCATATGGCTCCTGCCGGTTGCCAACTTACAATAAGGAACATTGCATACATCAAATATAATCACAATCATGGCCATATCACATCACAGCACACCCCTGCAAAACAAAGTTAGACGCCTCTACTTTCTTTGCATGTTTTACGTGGTTTGGGGCTTTCAATAAGTGTCATTCTAACTTATGAACAAGAACCACAACATTGATACTAGCATTGTCAATCACCCGTTGTAAATTGGATCTTAACTATGTTGGGAGAAACAGGCACCCGCAAAGCCACTTATGCAATACAAGTTGCATATCAAGCGTGGAGCAAGTCTCATGAACGATGTCATGTAAGGTTAGCCCGGGCCGCTTCATCCCACCATCCCGAAAGATGCAAAGTACACAAGAAGCAATCGACAACAAAATCATCAACGCCCACAATGACCATTGTGTTCTACTCGTGCAATAGATCTACATATAGACACGGCTCTGATACCACTGTAGGGTTTCGTAGCATGGAAAACAAAAAATTTCTACCGCATACAAACAAACAAGCCAAGATCTATCTACTAGATTGTAGCAACGAGTCGATGGAATAACTCACCCACGAAGATTCCAAAGTGTTTAACGAGAGCGGATTCTCGTGGGTGATGTAGTCATACTCTTCCCGATCTCAAGATCGGGTAGACGATCCTTCCGGCGCTGTGTTCCGGCAGCGCTTCCGCAGTCGGTCACACGTTCGGTACTCGACGAAGACCTTCATCTCCCTTGTTCCAGCAGGCAGCGGAGGTTGTAGCACTCTCCTCGCGATTCCGGCAGCACGACGGCGTGGTACCGGAAGTAGAGGGGAGATCTCGCAGGGCTTCGCCTTAAGCCGGAGCGAGTGTGGTGGACTATGAGAGAGAGCCTCGGCGATCTAGGTTTTAGACGCACCAAGGAGGAGGGTCTAGGGCCGACGGATAGGGCTTGGAGCATCCCAAGTCGGCGGCTAGGGTTTCCCTAGGCGGCGGCAGCAGGAGGTGGCGGCGCCGGCGGCTGGGAGCTAGGGTTTGCGGGGGGCAACTTGTGTGCTTGGAGGGGCAGCCCTGCCCCTCCTTATATAGGTGGAGGGGGAGCGCCAGGGGAGGGGAGTCCCTCCCCAACTCGGTTTCCCAAGTGGGCCGGCGGTGGAGGGGAGGAACTCCTCCCCAAGTAGGTTTCCTACTTCCCCTCCACCTCACAAAATAGTCGTTTGACTTTTCAAATTGGCGTTTGACTTTTCAAACTAGGATTTGATTAAACCCTTTATTTTGTTCAGCGATGACACCTAGTACATGATGCAATCATTCCAACTTGATATGACACATTCATGTACCCTTCCCCTCCGGAGTGCCGGACATTCCGGAACCTTCTAGAACATTACCGATGAAAACACCGGAACCATTCTCCAACCCCGAAACAGGACTTTCCTTATATGAATCTTATTCTCTGGACCATTCCGGATCTCCTCGTGATATCCCGGATCCCATCTGAGACTCCGAACAACATTCGGTCTCTTACTCATCATTCCATAACTACTCAAACAACGTCGAATCCTTAAGTGTGTCTCCCTACGGTTCGTGAATTATGCGAACATGATCGAGACACTTCTCCGAACAATAACCAATAGAGGAATCTGGAAATTCATATGGCTCCCACATATTTCTACGACTACTTTGCGATCAAATGAACCACTTACATACGATACCAATTTCCCTTTGTCTCACGATAGTTTACTTATCCGAGGTTATGATCATCGGTATCTCTGCATACCTAGTTCAACCTCGTTACTGATAAGTACTCTTTTCTCGTTCCCGTGATATGTGATCCCTTGTGAGCCAGTCACATGCTTGCAAGCTAATTGGATGACATTCCACCGAGAGGGCCCAGAGTATATCTATCCGTCATATGGATGGACAAATCCCACTCTTGATCCATGTGTCTCAACCAATACTTTTCGAACACTCAATGCCACCTCTATAGCCACCCGGTTACGGTGTGGTGTTTGATGTCATCAAAGTATCCTTCTGGTGAAGGTGATATGCATGATCTCATGGTCGAAGGAATTAGGTTACTATGTATCAGAAAGCATATAGCAATTGAACTATTAAAATGACTTGATCTTTATGCTACGCTTATCTATAGGAGTATGTCCACCATATCATTCTCCTAACGATATGATCTTGTTGTTAATAACATCTCAATGTTCATGATAGGGAAACCACAATCATTTATTAACCAACAAGCTAGTATTATAAAGAGGCTTTACTAGGGACTCTATTTTAGTTTACAAATCACACAAGTATTAATGTTTCCTTGTTAATACTATTATAGCATGAATGTAAAAATTTATCATAAACACAAAGATATAATAATAACTACATTTATTATTGCCTCTAGGACATATCTCCAACACTTTTCTCCCCTCCGTCTTATGGCTCCGTGAGTCTTCTGGGAAAATAGGATTTTTGGCATATTTTCTGGGATTTTTCCTGAAAGTTGATTTTCTGCACAAAAACGAGACACCTTTGCAATTCTGCTAAAAACAACGTTAGCCCGTGTTAGTTATATCCAAATCACATAAATTAGGGGATAAACAATAGCAAAAGTGTTCGGGAAAGTAGATACGTTTTGGACGTATCAACTCCCCCGAACTTAGCTTATTGCTTGTCCTCAAGCAGTTCAGTTGAAAACTGAGTGCGATAAAAGAAACTTTCACGAACACATTTGCTTTACAACCGAAGAGATTAATATCACTTCCCTTGGAAACTAGAGGCATGAACCCACTATCGAGCATAAATACCCCCTCTTTGAGTCACTAGCAACTACTTGGCCAAGATAACTACTAACAATGGAGAGCATGCAAGATCACAAACAACACAGACATGATAGAATCATAAAGACAAAACCATTAATCAAACCAACATAATAATCTCAATATCCATCGGATCCCCGCAAACACAACATACATGATTACAAATAGATTAGATCTTGATCATGAACGGAGCTCACAAGATCTATACATGAAAGCACAAAGGAGGAGATACAACCATCTAGCTACTACATGGACCCATAGTCCAAGGTGGAACTACTCACGCATCATACCAGAGAGAAGGCCTCCGGGATGATCTCCCCTCCGGCAGGGTGTCGGGAAGAACTTCAGACCCCCCCGATCTAGGGACGATGGTGGCGGCGGCTACAGATGGTTTCATGGAGATTTGATCGGGTACCTAGGGTTTCTGCATCGGGGGCTTTTTATAGGCGAAGGGGGAGACCGAGGAGGCGTCCAGGGTTGGCAAACCCTAGCCAGACACGGGGCTGGGCCCACCCACGCCTGGGGTGGGTCTGGACCCCTTGGCTGGCCCCTCCGAATCTCCTTTGGACTTCTTGTTCCCCACGAAAAGTAATTGACTTTGACGTTTGTCCCATCCAATTCCAAGAATATTTCTTTACTAACTTTTCTGAAACCAAAAACAGCAGAAAACAAGCATCTAGCACTGTTGCAACTTGTTAGTAGGTTAGTACCAGAAAACATGTAAAAAACACCTCAAAGTGTAGACAAGCAAAGCAAAGTAGATACTAAACAAGCATGGAGCATCAAAAATTATAGATATGCGGTGACCCAGCATACCACTGCATGATGTAGTATACTATAGTCGTTGACATAACACCAATGAAACATTGTTCACTAGTATTACATCCCTCATAATGGCACAACAGAAACACAGCGGGTCCAATACATGGCTTAAAGGTCACAACTCACTCTTTACATAAGATCCAGAGAACACTCTAGGTTAAAGAGAGAGAAAGAACTTCTTACGGAGAGAATCAAGGTTAAACACGCAAGAACGATTATACTATTAAGTCTAATATTCAGACTAAGAGGTTGACATTGTTGCTATTGCAACGCTCTACAGAAATAGGTTCTTTGGCTAGAGATAATATTCCTATCTAATCGGTAACTTTCGTCTTCACTTGAGTTGAGGTATATGTTGACTTCCTTTTCTTCATTGAAGAGCTTCAGCTGGTCTTGATAAGTCCTGGAGCATATCTTTATGTAGTCATCATTTTAATGGCTTCAGAATCTAGCAAGGGTTAAGAAGATACTTTGAGTACGAGCGTACTCAGCAAATTCACTTTAAAAGGAGTTTTTGATACACTATAACTACAGCCACAGGCCGTAGTTCGTAGGTAATGCAAGTTTTCATAAACATTTCTTCAAAGGTTGCTTTTATTCTGAAAAGCTAAGTTCGTCAGCCTTCACGGGTTTACCAGAACCTTCATGGGGTTCCTTTCCCGCCGTGTTCGCAGCTCCTTCCCGGAACAGGGAGTAACAAGTTACAGTTCTTACACTCTACAGAGGTGCGTTACTTTACCCATGAGAGATCAACTCTTTGTTGCACAACCGGGCAGCTTATTCTCGTCCACAATTCCATGATGTGGGGCCCAGAAGATGATCCAAGCCAATCACTGCCCCCTTCGCGACCCCGCATGCCTCCTTGGTGTACACCATGCCCACATAATGAATTACGGCAATGGTTTGTACAATACGTTAGATGCCAGAACTATCGTGGGACGATGAGGGTTCCCACCTAAAAGAGCATTTTCCTATCCCTCGGATTTTGATGTTTGATAACAACACACTTATCGGTTTAATCGTGTGCTAAGTGTACCACAGGGTTGATAAGGGTGTGACACAAATATTGGCATAACTGTTCCCTTTGCGAAAAACCCATGTGTCAAACGGTAGTACCGGAAATACGACCGGTACTACCGCTTGACACCAGTACTACCGGTTCAAGTACCGGTTGGAACCGTGCAAAACTGATAAGGTGAATCTTAGTCAGTACCATCCGGTACCACGGAGCGGCACAACCGGCCAACCGGTAGTACCGCTTGAGACAAGCGGTACTACCGCTTGTACATGGTCGTACCGCTCGGCAGTACCGGACCGTTCTGAAGAAAAGCCACTCCTCTCTGTTTTGCTCAGTACCAAGCGGTACTTGGGACCGGTACTACCGCCCGGACCGGTACTACCGCGTCATACGACCGGTACTACCGCTTGGGGGTAGTACTTCAAGGGCGATACCGGCCAGACCTGAAGAAGTCTCGACCAACGGAAGCAGATCCGGTATCGGGTCCGGTACTGGACCAGTAGTACCGCTTGACAGCGGTACTACCGCTTGAGTACCGGTACTACCGGTGCATTAATGGCTCCAACGGCCATATTTCGTGGAACCCCTCCACCTACCTTGGGACAAATTGCTCAGCCACATTAAAGTCAAAGACCACCATTGGAGCCCATTGGAGCCACCAAATCTTCAAGATCTCCTCATTCCACCACCCAAAGTCCTTGTTCTTTGGGGAATCGAAGGAGGAGGCCCCGATCTACTACTTCACCAAAAGAGATCTTCATTTCCCCCTCATTTCATTGAGGGCCCCTTTGCTCTAGTGTTTTCTTGGAAACCCTAGTTTTTGTTTTGGTTCTTACAAGCTTGTCTTTGATTGCTTTGACAGCTTGATTGTATTTGGGAGCCTCCGATTAAGTTATGGATGTGTGCCCCAAACTTGTAATGGTGCCGGCTTCCACCTTGAAGGTTGCCGATATAGTGGAAGGTGAATCGATCCTGTTGGGGTGAGATTCGTCGGAGAACAAGGGAGGCCTTTCGTGGCGTTGGTGGTTTGAAACCACCCCCTCTCCAAACGTAGACGTACTTCCCCTAAAAAGGAAGGAACTACGGGAAACAAATCCTTGTGTCTCCGCGTCCACTATTTTGGTTACTTCTATCCTTTACCGCACCTTACTTACTTGTTACTACTTTGTGTTAGGGTAGCTGATGGGGATATGCCTACCGGGGTATACCCAGTAGGACGTTTCCGATTGGCCCAGGAACTGGCGAGTGGGCCTGCAAGACGGCGACTGGATCAAGGCCTGGTGTGGATCCAAGCGACTGGAAGCTGAAGGCCCAGGCGAGTAGATAGGCCCAGTCGAATTAGGTTAAACAAGTACCGAAGCCTTAACTGATTCGGCTGAGATATGTAAACCCTAGGGGAGGTAAGTCTATATACACCTCCCTACAGGGCGTGTAGAGATACATTCCATCATACACCCAAGCGACTCGCCGCCTAGCCGCCGAGCTCGCCCCATTCTACCACCATCATAATACAATCTAGCAGGAGTAGGTCTTTACCCTCCGGGGGGCCGAACCTGGGTAAAACCCTGTGTCTCCGCCCTCATCTCGCACCGCAGATGGATGGCCGCCCTTGCCCCTCGTTCTACTACTCGCTGCCGATTGCAGCATCTGCCGTGACCATTCCCACGACAGAAACCACCCCCTCTCCAAACGTAGACGTACTTCCCCTCAAAAGGAAGGAACTACGGGAAACAAATCCTCGTGTCTCCGCGTCCACTATTTTGGTTACTTATATCCTTTACCGCACCTTACTTACTTGTTACTACTTTGTGTTAGGGTAGCTCTTGCATAATTGTCATATAGGTAAAATCACCGTAGTTGCATTATCTAGAGAATTTACCTTATTGTTAAACCTTAATTTGAAAAAGAAGAAAATTTGAAGTAGCACCTATTCACCCCCCCTCTAGGTGCCCATACGATCCTTTCAATTGGTATCAGAGCCTCGGCTCTTTATTCGGGCTTTACCGCCTAAGAGAATATGGGTAGCAACGAAGGGGATGGTGGTAGTGAGCCGACACCGGTGACCATGGAAGATCTCAAAAACTTGGAAACAAGATTGAGCTCTTCTTTGGTCAACGAAGTCAAGAAGATGCTCGAGCAACTTCTTAAAGACAAAGAAGGCTCATCACCCCCATCTCCTCAAGAGGATCAACCATCCATTTTACCTAAAGGGAATACGTTAGTATCCCCCGAGGTATGGTGGTGGGGCGTAAACTAGACAACATTAATTCCTCCACACACAATGATGGTGGGAAGGGTGAGCACCGTGATTCATGGTAATCTCCCGACCCTCCGATCCCTCACCCTCATGTATACAATAGAGGTGACCCACCTAAGCTTGAAGAATCTGCTACTTTTGCTCAATGGCAATCATTAATGAGAACTCATATGCGCAGCTCTTGCATTGAACTTTGGAACATCATCGAGCATGGACTCTTTATTGGGGATCCAAACAACTTGACAAGAAGAGAGATTGTTAATAGTTAACTCAATGCCACTGCTTTGCATATGATTCAACAAGGTTTGGGGACAAAGGATTATCCACACATTGAGCACTTTAGCATTGCCAAGGAAGCTTGGGATGCTCTCACTGTGTTGTTTGTTGGAAATGAGAGTATGAGGAGGAACCAATATGAAGCTCTAAGCAATGAAGCCGAAGGCTTCTACATGAAAGAAGGTGAAGATCACGAAGACATGTACCGAAGGCTCAAGACCACCGCCACCGCTTTTAGGAATGTGGGGGCCTCACATGTGGATGATGCTTGGATAAAAAGGAAATATGTGAGTGCACTCATGCCTTTTGAGCCCACCGACTTGAAGAGCTTACAAGGAAGACACAACTACCATCTCATGACCTCAAATGAAGTTATTCAAGAGATGGTCGCTTTCAAGGTTGCCGCCAAAAATGCCAAAGATGCTCGTGTAGGTATGAGCAATGTTGTCAATGTTGCTTTGAAGGCCAAAGTTGTGGACCATGGGGATGAAGATGATAGTGATGAAGGGCTTTCCATGGACCATCCCGATGAAGTCAAGATTGCTCATGGACAATATATGGCTTTCTATGCAAAGAACTTTTGGAAGAATCCCGCCAAGGCCAAGATGGAAATGCAACGGAGAAGCAATCCAAATGGGAAAAGGGAGAATACCACTAGGTTGAGAACTTGCTTCAATTGTGGTGACCGCTATCACTTTGTAGCAAGTTGCCCCTATGAGAAGAGAGAAGATCATGGTGGCAAGCTTGTGTTGAAGAAGACTCTCAAGGCACCTTACAAGAAACCCTTCATCAAAAAGAATCCCATCAACAAGAAGTCGGGAGAAATTGTCTTGATCACTCATGAAGAATACTCCTCCGACAATGAAGATGATGAAGATGAGGAAGAGGAAACTTCTCATGGTATGGCTGCTCTAGCCACCACCTCTACTCCGACATTCTCACTCTTCGATTCTCCAAATGAGAACTGTTCCACCAAGAACGTCACTTGCCTTATGGCAAGAGGAACGGAGGTATCCTCATCATCCCGCTCTACTCACTTAGATAATGATGAAATTGATGATGAGATGTCTCTTGATGTTAAAAAGGAATTCATTGCCTTTGATGAGTTTATGACTAACCTAGAAGGTGATGCTAAGCTACATTCTGGGAACATCTTAGATCAACTCTCACATACTCAAGAGCTTCTAGATATAAGGTGTAAACTTGGGCATGAATATATGATTGAGCTAGAGGCTTTAAACAATGCTCTAGAAGAATAATAAGAAACTAGGTTGTCACTTGAATTAAAACTTGAAGGGCTTGATGAGGCCAATGACATTATTGTTAACAAACTCATCAAAGAGCGTGATCATGCTATTGCTAAATACAAAAGGGCTAAAAAGACAAGATTGAGTTTGGTGTGGTTCATGAAAAACTTGCCGAGGACTTTAGTTTGCTTAACAAGGCTCACAAGGTATTGGAGAGTGAACTCTTGTCACTCACAAAGTCCCATGAAACGCTTCAAACTCAATTGGCCAATATTCCTTCACCTAGTAACTTCATTCCATCTAGTAGCACAACTATTCTTGAAGAGAATGCTAGGTTGAAGGGGGAGCTTGCTAAGGCCACATTTCCACAAGGCAACAAGTCCATTGATGATCTTTTGAGCAAGCAAAGGCGTAGTGGTGATAAAGGGGGCATTGGTTTTGTTTCCAAAACCAAGAAGAAGAACAATAATAATAAGAAGAAGGACAAGCCCGCACAAGAGACCAACAAGACCATTGTGGAGAGTAAGACCACAAGTGGTAAAACTATGTCTCATGATGATTTTGCGGGAAGTGCTAACCCTCACTATGTTCTAATGCGTGATTATTATGGTGATGTGTATGCACAATATGTTGGTCCTTATGATGGTTATATTGCTTGGTCTATTTGGGTTCCCCAAGACCCTTGTTGCTAACAAAAGAGGACCCATTGAAAAATGGGTACCTAAAAATTAGCTCGATCTTTTGTAGACTTATGCTTCCGGAGGGTCAAAGTGGGTGCTTTATAGTGGTTGCACAAGTCATATGACCGGAAGCTCGTATATTGTCAAGGACTTAAAGCCAAATGATGATCTAATCACCATGACATATGCCGACAAGTCAAAGCTAAGGTAATGGTTTTTGGCAAAGTTGTGGTTGCTCACGACATTACACTCGTGAACGTCATGCTTGTTGAGACCCTTGGGTACAGTTTACATTCAGTCTGTGCTCTTGGAAAGATGGGTTTTTCCGTCTTTATACATAATGATCTTGTGGTCCTCATGTGGAGCAAGTCTCCCAAGGTCGCTTTCGTTGGGTATGTCGAACATGACTTGTATGTGGTGGACTTTTCGGGGCAAGCCACTACAAGTGAGATGTGCTTATTCGGAAAGGCCGATGTGGGTTGGTTATGGCCTCGCCGACTGGCCCATGTCAATATGAGAACTTTGCAAAGTCTCCATAAGGAGGGCCATATTGTTGGACTAAAAGAAAATGTTTCCTTTGCCAAAGGTCGTGTTTGCAGGGCATGTGTTCTAGGGAAGATGCATGATGCTCCTCATAAGCCTAAGAACCGCATCAAGTCCACCAAGATCTTGGAGCTCCTTCACGTGGACCTCTTTGGTCCTCCATCTCATGCAAGTCTTGGTGGGAAGAAATATTGCTTGGTGATTGTTGATGACTTTTCAAGATACTCTTGGGTTTATTTCTTCAAGTTGAAGAGTGAGACTCAAAAGACCTTTATCGACTTCATCAACTTGGTTCAACAGCAATACAATGTTCCCGTGTTGATCATAAGAAGTGACAACGGCACCGAGTTCAAGAACTACACCTCGAATGATTTCCTTAGTGATGAGGGGATTAAACATCAATATTCCGCTGCATACACCCCTCAACAAAATGGTGTGGCCGAAAGGAAGAACCGGACTCTTATTGAGATGGCTAGGACCATGTTGGCGGAGTTTAAATCTCCATACAACTTTTGGGCCGAAGCCATCTCCACCGCTTGCCATGCTTCAACCCAGCTCTACCTCCGCAAAGAAATCAACAAGACTCCATATGAAATACTTACCGGTAACAAGCCCAACATATCTTACTTCCGGGTGTTCGATTGTAAGAGTTTCTATCTCATTAAAGGTGTTCGTTTGTCTAAATTCGAGTCTAAAGCATTAGAGGGTATTTTTGTTGGCTATGGTCTCAAATCTCACACTTATAGAATCTGTGATAAGCTCTCTGGAGCCGTCATAGAATCTTGTAGTGTGACCTTCGAAGAATATGATGGTCCCGAAGGGGGGCGTGTTGATGCTTGTGATGCAGATGATGAAATGCCTCAGGATGCCATAGGAAGAATGGGTGTGGGATATATCCGTCCCATTGAGGAACCCCTTATGGCGGATCGAGAAGAACTATGCTCCACTCAAGTGGAGCCCTCATCTTCACAACCTCAACATGCTCCATCCACCGAAGAGGACATTGACTCAAGCCAAAGACAAGATGTGGACCCTCAACATGGTGATCAAAGTGTCAACTCCAGTCAAGGGGATCTTGGTCCATTCGACGGATTATCAAGTGGTGCCAAGTCAATTTGTCAAGGAAGCTCCGTACAAGCTGCTTTGAGACTAGCTCAAATTGACGCTAGAAGTGCACTTGATCAAGACCAAGGTCAATCTTTGCCTCCCAATGTAGAGGATGACTCCAATGATGATCAAGGTCAAGTTGATGGTCAAGACGAGGATCAAAATGATGAAGAGGGTCCTCCAAGAAACAACACGGAGATCCACGCTCATCATGAAGCTAGAAAGGAAAGAATGTTGGAACTAAGAGATCACACTCTACAAAATGTAGTTGGTGATCTAAGGAAAGGTATTTCCACAAGAGCACAATTGAACAGGTTCAGTGAACACCAAGCTCACGTCTCCATGATTGAACCAAAGAAAGTGTGGGAAGCTCTTGAAGATTCGGATTGGTTAGAGGCTATGCATAAAGAGCTCAACAACTTTGAGAGAAACAAAGTATGGAAATTAGTTGAGAAGCCAAAGGATTGTCGCAATGTTATTGGAACAAAGTGGATATTCAAGAACAAGCAAGATGAGCATGGAATTATAGTAAGGAACGAGGCTAGATTGGTTACACAAGGGTATTCTCAAATTGAAGGCATTGATTATGGAGATACTTATGCGCCCGTGGCTCGCCTTGAGTCCATTCGTATCCTTCTTGCTTACGCGGCACATCATAACTTTAAGTTGCAACAAATGGATGTATAAAGTGCATTTCTTTATGGTCCATTAAATGAGTTGGTATATGTTAAGCAACCCTCGGGATTTGAGGACCCCAACTTCCCAAACCATGTCTACAAACTCGATAAGGCGCTCTATGGGCTCAAGCAAGCCCCACGCACGTGGTATGGACACCTTAGAGAGTTATTGTTTGACCGTGGCTTTGAGGTTGGGAAAATTGATCTCACTCTTTTTACTAAGAGGGTCAATGGGGAGCTTTTTGTATGCCAAATATATGTTGATGATATTATCTTTGGCTCATCTAACAAAGCTTTTAATGATGAATTCTCAAAGCTTATGACTATTAGGTTCCGGATGTCTTTGATGGGAGAGTTGAGAGTATTTCTTGGTTTTGAGATCAAGCAAGTTAGAGGAGGGGCATTCTTCAATCAAGCCAAGTATACTCAAGACATGCTCAAGAGATTCAAAATGCAAGATTTAAATGGATCTCCTACTCCCATGGCTACAAAGACTCATCTAGAACAAAATCCAAATGGAAAGATGTGGATCAAAAGGTATACCGGTCTATGATTGGTTCTTTGCTTTACCTTTGTGCATCTAGACCCGATATTGTGTTGAGTGTAGGTGTGTGTGCAAGATATCAAGCGGCTCCTAAGGAAAGCCATTTAATGGCAGTCAAGAGAATCTTTCGATATTTAGTTCATACCCCATTTTATGGTCTCTGGTATCCTCGAGGCTCAACATTCGCTCTTTGTGGATACAAGGATTCGGATTGGGCGGGGGACAAGGATGATAGAAAATCAACATACGGGGCTTGCCAATTCCTTGGTAGGTCCTTGGTATGTTGGTCTTCTAAGAAGCAAAATTGTATATCTCTCTCCACCACCGAAGCCGAGTATGTTGCTGCCGCTAGTGACTGCACTCAATTGCTATGGATGAGGCAAACTTTAAAGGAATACGGTGTCCATTGTGACAAAGTGCCTCTTCTATGTGACAATGAAAGTGCCATCAAAATTGCATACAACCCGGTGGATCACACAAGGACAAAGCATATTGAGATTCGTCATCACTTCATTAGAGATCATGTTGCTCGAGGTGATATTGATCTATCCTATGTTTCTACCAAAGATCAACTTGCCGATATCTTCACGAAGCCACTTGATGAAGCAAGGTTTTGCTACTTGAGGAATGAACTAAATATCGTAGATTCAAGGAGCTTGACTTGATTATCTTGCCCTCTCACCTAATACTCGACCCATATTTGGTTTAGGTGTAGGCATGGACATAGGGGGAGTGCGGTCCTAATTGATTGGACCATCCCTCCCCCCATTATGCGCAAAGTAAACAACATCATTCCTCTTAATATCATTTTGTGATATGTGAGCTTAATGATGAGTTTCAGTAATGGACCCAAGATATATCTTCATGGTGCCAAGCCGAGTATACTCAAATATGGTGGCCTAGGCCACCGCCCCCTCTCAATCGAGAGGTTGATGTGATTACTCGTGTTTGTCATTTTTGATTTGATTTTTACTCATGATTGTCATGTTGTGAATTGCCTTCACCGTTTTTAGTCTCATGCACTCTAGTTTGGCTTTTAACTTCCTTTTTCTCGATTCTTAGAGTGCATGTGCTTCCCAGCTCACATGTCTTAACCCAAGCCTCCTTACTCCCTCACAAAAACCCTCTCTCTTTCTGCACAAGAATCACCTTTGTTTCCTGGCTTTGGAATCAGATGGGACCGGTACTACCAGATGTACGAGCGGTACTACTGTACCTGGCTAGTTCCCATGTCGTCTCCTGGAAGAACTGCTGCAGGAACGGTACTACCGCCCATATGTCCGGTCCTACGGGTCACCGGTACTACCGGTTGGGGAACCGGTACTACCACTTACGAGCGGTACTACCGCTTCAGCAACCGGTACTACCGGTCGGCGTTTTCCTGGTATATATTGGGCGCGCGTGGGGAGGCACCCCTCAGTGACTCATTCGTCCCCACGCCCTCCACTCGTACCCGCGCTGCCGCCGGAGACCTTGAAGCCGCAGGAGCCCTGCCGCGCCCTCCTCTCCGTGAATCCCCCTTGGATTCGGCCTCTTGGCGGGCTCCCACCTCTTTCCACCGCCATGGATCCCGGTACAACCGCCCTTTCTCTCTCCGTTTGATTTTTCTCCTTAGATCTAGGTTTTGGCTTAGATTTCTGGAGAATTTGACATATTGAAAGGTTGTACTGCCATATGCTTCCCTTGTTACCGAGTAGAATCATCTATTTACAGTTTAATGCCGTCAATTTGGTCCAGTTCCACCAGATCTGATGAACTTGTGCCGCTCAACCGGTAGTACCGGAACTTTTTCCGGTACTACCGCTTGCAAGCGGTACTACCGGTCGTCAGGTCCGGTAGTACCAGCCCAAACTGACCGCATTTTTTCTGCTTCATATTGGATTCTCTCGTTTGCTCCTTGATTCATGTGCCCTTACCCCCTTGCTATCCTCCCTTATGCTTTCACAGATGTAGGTGGTTCTCGGGGTGCGCGCAAGCATTCCAAGACTAGCCGTGGGATTGTTGAGGAAGAGACGAAGTCTGAGGAAGAGGTTATGCCACAGCCAAGACACCGTTCCAAGTTGCCTGCCACTCGAGGTGGTCGTGGGGGTCGTGAGGGGGGTACCAAGCGCTCTGCTGGGCGTGGCAACGCCCCTCCCTCTCGCCCCCCTTCCGCTGGGCGTACCAAAAGTCTCAGCTCAGGGCCATCAGGGCCAAAGAAACTGTCAGACATCTCTGAGTCAGAGTTTAGGGCTCTCCGGATTGAAAATCCATACTCCCGCAACCGGAGCGAGGACAGGAAAGACAGTCTCTTCTTCGATGATTTCCAATAGCGTGTTTATCATGAGGTTCTTTTGACCAATATCCAGATGGTGGTGCCTCAGCAGTGAATTGACATGGGGCACATTAACAAGAATCTTGACTACTTTGTTGAAGCTAAGGAAATCTGCTCTCACCTTGGATTGTTCCCCATTATGGAGTTCCAGTATGACTATGATCCACTCCTTATTTGCCAGTTTTATGCCACTGCACATTTCCACACTGGTCGTACTCGGAAGATCACCTAGATGACTCAAGGTGCTGTCAAGGAAGCTACACTTGCGGAGTTTGCTGCAATATTGGGGTATGAAGATCGCGGCCGGGACGTTCCTTGTGGTTTTCGCTATCACATGCGGGATCACCCCTCCAAGAAGGATGACCTTACACCTCTGTATATCCGGGGCCATGGGATTGCTGGCAAGATCAAGGATCTTCTCCCCACATATGACATTCTCCATCGCATTTTCCGTGAGACTGTTGCTCCTCGTGCGGGCAACAAGGATGAGATACATGGGTTCTCTGTTGACTTGCTATTCAACACCTTCCTCAACCGAGACTCAGGAACTCCTCTTGATGTGTCAGACTTCATATGGAATGAGATGGTTGCTGCTGCACACTCTCGGAGGGTTCCACCATTTGCTCCTTATATTATGGCCCTCATTGTGTCAAAGTGCCCCGTCATTGCTAGGACACTCTCCACTCGCTCTCTCATTGTGCACAGGCCAAAGGCACTCAAGATCAAGACACATGCTAAACCTCACGTTGCGGCGGGTGAGGAGGATGAGGATGACTCTGAGGATGCTGACAGCAGACATGACACTGACTATGTTGTCTCTCGTCGCAAGAATGATAAGCTCTCTTGGGCCAAAAGGATGGAGGTCAAGCTCAAGAAGATTTTTGCTTCCAGGTTGACAACCAGAAGCGCATGTATGAGGCGCATGTGTATGCCAAGAAAGCCAGTGCTCGGCAGAAGGACATGATGGCTGCTCAGGGTTTGACCGTCTCCGAGGGGTCCGAGAACAACATTACTCCCGAAGATCAGTGGATCTCTCAGCACAGCCGTTGGGACGATGATGTCTCTTCCTCGCACTGCGCCCCACCCCCTTACGAGGAGGACCTTGAGGATGAGGAGGAGGAGGAGGAGGATGATTGACCGTTGGGACGGTAGTCTTGCACTTGTCCCTTTTTGGTGTCTTGATGCCAAAGGGGGAGAAGTTGCACTTTAGGCACGGGTGTTGCATGGGAAGTCACAAGCTCGTTCTTATTTTGATCCTTTTATTGCTTGCGAACTTCGATTTCGAATTCCCTCTATTTATGTGTGAGACTATGTGGTTATGTAGTGGTTATATCATGGATCCATCTTATGAGACTATGTGGTTTATTTCATTGGATCCATCTTGTGATGATATGCATTATCTATTGTCTATATATTTCTCATCACATGCTATTATGCAAAGGTATGATTTCAAATGCTATTATCAATATTTGTGCATCCATGTTGTGTTTGTAAAATAGAGGGGAGGTTTGTCTCTACACATCTAGGGGGAGCCCCGTCTCTATTTTACAAATCTCATATGCTTCCTATTTAAATCATCTTGCAAAAGTGTATTGTCATCAAACACCAAAAAAGGGGAGACTAAAAGAGCATTTTCCTATCCCTCGGATTTTGATGTTTGATAACAACACACTTATCGGTTTAATCGTGTGCTAAGTGTACCACATGGTTGATAAGGGTGTGACACAAATATTGGCATAACTGTTCCCTTTGCGAAAAACCCATGTGTCAAACGGTAGTACTAGAAATATGACCGGTACTACCGCTTCACACCGGTACTACCGGTTCAAGTACCGGTTGGAACCGTGCAAAACTGATAAGGGTGAGTCTTAGTCAGTACCATCCGGTACCATGGAGCAGCACAACCGGCCAACCGGTAGTACCGCTTGTACACGGTCGTACCGCTCGGCAGTACCAGACCGTTCTGAAGAAAAGCCACTCCTCTCTGTTTTGCTCAGTACCAAGCGGTACTTGGGACCGGTACTACCGCCCGGACCGGTAGTACTGCGTCATACGACCGGTACTACCGCTTGGCGGTAGTACCGCAAGGGCGATACCGGCCAAACCTGAAGAAGACTCGACCAACTGAAGCAGATCCGGTATCGGGTCCAGTACTGGACCGGTAGTACCGCTTGACAGCGGTACTACCGCTTGAGTACCGGTACTACCGGTGCATTAATGACTCCAACGGCCATATTTCGTGGAGGGGTATAAATACCCCTCCACCTACCTTGGGACAAATTGCTCAGCCACATTAAAGTCAAAGACCATCATTGGAGCCCATTGGAGCCACCAAATCTTCAAGATCTCCTCATTCCACCACCCAAAGTCCTTGATCTTCGGGGAATCGAAGGAGGAGGCCCCGATCTACTACTTCACCAAAAGAGGTCTTCATTTCCCCCTCATTTCATTGAGGGCCCCTTTGCTCTAGTGTTTTCTTGGAAACCCTAGTTTTTGTTTTGGTTCTTACAAGCTTGTCTTTGATTGCTTTGACAGCTTGCTTGTATTTGGGAGCCTCCGATTAAGTTGTGGATGTGTGCCCCAAACTTGTAACGGTGTCGGCTTCCACCTTGAAGGTTGCCGATATAGTGGAACGTGAATCGATCCCGTTGGGGTGAAATTCATCGGAGAACAAGGGAGGCCTTTCGTGGCGTTGGTGGTTTGAAACCACCCCCTCTCCAAACGTAGACGTACTTACCCTCAAAAGGAAGGAACTACGGGAAACAAATCCTTGTGTCTCCGCGTCCACTATTTTGGTTACTTCTATCCTTTACCGCACCTTACTTACCTGTTACTACTTTGTGTTAGGGTAGCTCTTGCATAATTGTCATATAGGTAAATTCACCGTAGTTGCATTATCTAGAGAATTTACCTTATTGTCAAACCTTAATTTGAAAAAGAAGAAAATTTGAAGTATCACCTATTCACCCCCCCTCTAGGTGCCCATACGATCCTTTCACCACCCATATGCTGCATATCCTCTACGAATTACAAATTAATATGCACGCTACGAGGATAACAGCCACGACCTGCACATCCGTCTTCATGCGAGAGGAAGAAGATACAGCTGACTTCTCCGTCCCATTCCAAATCTCATGGTCAACGCGTAATATAAGGCGCAAGAATCACTAGCGACATTGGTTGTTAAGTCCTTGGTGATATAGTTCTGAACAGTGGTATCCCAACTGTCAAATTTAATAGATTAGCTGATCACCCTGGATCAGTAATCAATAGTTCTCCTTTTTATTGAAAGTAGTGTTTTTTGTCCTTTTTCAAATGCAGGTGATGACAACACTGGATTTGTAAAATACTTTACAGAAAATAATCAAAGGACATGAGCAAGTGTGAACTTGCCTTTTGTGATTGCAAGATTATGCACTCACGGTCTTCGAGTCAGTATAAGATCCAAAATCTGAAATCAACATCATTGGTCCGGTAAGGACTAATGTTTAAAGAAGCAATATGCCTTTATGCATAAGTAATGCGATGCACGTTCTAAAAGCAAATCCTGGAAATAACGTTGTTCTAGGGTTTAGATTCTGAAAGTGGTTACTTTGGAATGTGTGGTCCTTTTGGATAAATTTCATAATTGTAGTTTTATTAGAGTTTATGAGTGGTTGTAGATAACACATATGTAGGAGTAAAGTATAAATACTTATGACATACTAGTTAGGATTACTTATACAAGGTTTCTTATTTAAAGTGGAAAAAAGGATAACCTTCGAAGAAAAGGTTTCCCTTCTAAGGTCTAAACAAACTTTTTGGTTAGTTAGTGGTGGTTGATGTCATTTGTCTACTCAAATGGTTTGGCTTGAGTTGCTTTATAGTTTAACTACTTCAGACCAAAGTTAACTATAAAACATATAACAACGCTTATAGTGTTATATTAAGATTTTGTAGACTAAAGTTAACTTTAAAGTATAGATAGTTTTGAAAGTATTGTACTTATACCTTGGTATCTTGTATATCTGAAATGTGTTCTTTAAGTTACTTAAGAATGTTTATTTTGTTACTTCAGTAATGGTTTCTTGATGTGAGTATGAAGTGATATCGTTTATCTTTTATAGATAAGTGAGTATAGTTTATGAACCCAACATAATGTTACTTAACTAGTTATGGATTTATATAGTTGTAGTAGTTTTTGTAATTTGGTGATTAATATGGTTTAGAAAAGATTTGATTATTCACAAGTTGTTCTTTAAGGATTTTATTATTAGTGGAATTCTTTTTAGAGATAATATTCATTTAAGGTTGTGGATTCTTCTAAAACAAGAACATTTATAATGTTTTAAACCATTATGATATTAGATTATTAATATTTAAGACTAATACTATTTATTAGACTTATTTAACTCATTTTTAGGAATATTAGTAAATTTTATTTATTTTTATATGAATTATTAATGAAGTAAATAAGTTTAAATTTGAGTTATTAAAATATTTTTTTTCTTGCTTACCTCAAAAGGATATTATTAGATTTCTAGCATGTAAATAATATTTTTGTGATCATTTTGGTATATCATATTTATTTTTATGATTTATAAACAATAAGATATGATTTTTATAATTCTTATTACTTTTACAATTACTTAATAAATAATAAATATTTAATTAAGTGAGATAATAATACATGATTATAATTTTATATTGAAATTACTACTTTTCCAAGGTTTTTGGTATTTTATTTATATTTTTAAAATATTTACCATTATTAAAATATGAATTATCAAAGCTTTATTACTTATAAAACTTTTATTAAGTAATATTTATTTAATTAATCATCATAGTAATATTTGGTCATAGTTTTAAGTTGTAGATTTTATTTTTCTGAAAATTTTCATATATTATACATATTTTTCTGAATTATAAATCAAAGGTTATTAATTAAACAAGATTTAATTATTTATTATATTTCTGGAATATTCTTAATTGGATTATAACATTTTATTCATTTCCTAACATAAAATACTTTTAACACCATGACTAGAGCTAGCCCCAGTCACTAATTTGTGGGCCATTGTCCACCTCAGCTTCTGATGAAAGAAATGTTTTTGCTACTAACTTCCTCTCTACTCACTCTCGATGACATGCGGGCCCTAGGCCATGTCATCCACCATGCGAGGCAAAGACTGGTCAAACGAACCGACGTGGCTCGATCATGAGGTGAGCATGACGTCAGCACCACCACCGCCGTTGGTGAGTGGTCACCGGCGACGATCCATGGCGCCCTAGCAAACAAAATGGATCTAGTTCGAATCAGCGCGACCTACGGAACCTAATAGTGGCAGCGCCGCTCGGAAATGGTCATCGGAGCCTCGGCTCCGACGAGCTCCGACGAGCTCCGACGGTGGCTTACAGTGAAATGGCGATTTACAACGAGATCCAACAATTCAAGGATGCTGGAAGATTCAGGAACTCACCCTGATGATGATTGAGTGGTTGGCAAGGACAGGCGTGATCGGAATCGAGCTTCCCGGCAAGGAGTCCGACGAATTGCTGCGAAGAAAATGATCAAATTCGCCCGCTCCAGTGCTCCCCTTGACTCAAGCTTCTACCCAGAGAATCTACGGAGGACGGCGCTTCTCCATGACGGCTCAGAATGGTGTGGGGTGACGTGGTTCGACGGCGAAGAGTGCCTCCGGCGAGCTAGGGTTCGGTCTCGTTCGTATCTGAGAGGATAAGGAGGGATTGGGGATAGGGATGGAAGCAATGCGTCGCGGTGGCCTTATCCCCTCTTGGCAGCGGCGGCGAGTATCTTGGCGCAATGACGACGATGACGGCATCGGGCGGCGGCGAGCTCCGCCAGCGAGCTGCTTGTGTGCGTGACGATGACGACGATGGTCGTTTTGTGGATAACCCCCTGACGATTTCTTTAGCTCAACCCGCGGTCCTCTCATCTGACCCCACTTGTTAGTCTCATATGGAAAAGGATTGGGCTGGTTACTGGGCTGTTGTGGGCTGCACAGGCGTCAGATAGGTATAGTGGTATTGGGCTGCGACCAGGTTTAATTTTTATTTGTTTTATTCTTTTTCTATTTTCTATTTTCATATTTAGATTTGAATTTGATTTATATTTTGAATCTTTCTTTGTATAACTTGTTTCCTGGACATTTACAAACAATACAAAATATACCTAGTCTCATTTGTAATTTCTTAGTGTATCCTCTTTTTGTATTTCTTGTATTTACTTAATATAATCCCCCTTGTTAATCTTTTATATAAACTTTTCTTATTATTTTTCTCTACTTATTTTAGTTAGAGATTTATTGAATGATATATTCTTATCTGTTTATAACTCAACTTTTAGTGAGCTCATTGTTTGAATAGAAACTTTATATATATGTATAATGATTCTATACCATTATTTGATGCATGAAATATAAAGACATTGATATGATGATTACTACTCTCATTAAGTTGGACAATAGCAATGTATGTGATAAACAAAGAAGTTTAGGATTTTGAATTATGGGTACTACCCTTGGCTTTAGGTTTTGTATAAGCTTAGATTCCTTTTAAGAGTTAAGATTTAATAATTAAGCATACGTGGCTCGATCATGAGGTGAGCATGACGTCAGTGTTGGAGATATGCCCAAGAGGCAATAATAAAGTGGTTATTATCATATCTTCACACTTATGATAAATGTTTACATACCATGCTATAATTGTATTAACCGGAAACATTAATACTTGTGTGATTTGTAAACTAAAATAAGAGTCCCTAGTAAAGCCTCTTGTTAAACTAGCTTGTTGGTTAATATATGATCATGGTTTCCTGATCATGAACATAGAGATGTTATTAACAACAGGATCATATCATTAGGAGAATGATGTGATGGACATACTCCTATAGATAAGCGTAGCATAAAGATCAAGTCATTTCAATAGTTCAATTGCTATATGCTTTCTGATACATAGTAACCTAATTCCTTCGACCATGAGATCATGCATATCACCTTTACCGGATGGATGCTTTGATGATATCAAACACCACACCGTAACTGGGTGGCTATAAAGGTGGCATTGAGTGTTCGGAAAGTATTGGTTGAAACACATGGATCAAGAGTGGGATTTGTCCATCCATATGACGGATAGATATACTCTGGGCCCTCTCGGTGAAATGTCATCCAATTAGCTTGCAAGCATGTGACTGGCTCACAAGGGATCACATATCACGGGAACGAGAAAAGAGTACTTATCAGTAACGAGGTTGAACTAGGTATGCAGAGATACCGACGATCATAACCTCGGATAAGTAAACTATCGTGAGACAAAGGGAAATTGGTTTCGTATGTAAGTGGTTCATTCGATCGCAAAGTAATCGTAGAAATATGTGGGAGCCATATGAATTTCCAGATTCCTCTATTGGTTATTGTTCGGAGAAGTGTCTTGATCATGTCCGCATAATTCACGAACCGTAGGGAGACACACTTAAGGTTCGACGTTGTTTGAGTAGTTATGGTATTATGAGAAAGAGACCGAATGTTGTTCGGAGTCTCGGATGGGATCCGGGATATCACGAGGTGATCCGGAATGGTCCGGAGAATAAGATTCATATAAGGAAAGTCCCGTTTCGGAGTTCGGGAATGATTCCGGTGTTTTCATCGGGAATGTTCTCGAAGGGTCCGGATTGTCCGGCACTCCGGGGGGGAGGGTACATGAATGTGTCATTGAATGATTGCATCATGTACTAAGTGTTCTTGCTGTTCCAAAACTTGAAAGTCAAACTGCCAGTTTGAAAGTCAAACGGCTAAAACAGGAAACTGTGGAAAACAGGAAACTGTGGGAAACAGGAAACTGTGGGAAACAAGCAAGAGGAGGTTGAAACCAACTTGGAGGAGGAGTTCCACTCCTCCAAGCCGGCGCCCAGCCCTAGGCCGAGTTGGGGAGGGACTCCCCTCCCTCCCTGGCGCGCCTAGCCCCTCCACCTATAAAAGGAGGGGCAGGGCCTCCTCCTTGAGACACACAAGTTTCTACCTCTAATCTCCGGTTTAGAGCCGTTTTGGTTTAGAGCTTCTAATTGCTTTAGCCTGCGGTTTAGAGCCTTCTAATTGGTGTGTCTAATCTCTAGACCACTAATAGCCCTCTCTCATAATCCACCATACTCGCTCCGGCTTAAGGCGAAGCCCTGCGAGATCTCCCCTCTACTTCCGGTACCACGCCGTTGTGCTACCGGAATCGCGAGGAGAGTGCTACAACCTCCGCTGCCTGCTGGAACAAGGGAGAGGAAGGTCTTCGTCGAGTACCGAACGTGTGACCGACTGCGGAAGCGCTGCCAGAACACAGCGCCGGAAGGATCGTCTACGCGATCTTGAGATCGGAAGTGTACGACTACATCACCCACGAGAATCTGCTCTTGTTAACCGCTTTGGAATCTTCGAGGGTAAGTTATTCCATCGACTCGTTGCTACAATCTAGTAGATAGATCTTGGCTTGTTTGTTTGTATGCGATAGAAATTTTTTGTTTTCCATGCTACGAACCCCTACAGTGGTATCAGAGTCGTGTCTATATGTAGATCTGTTGCACGAGTAGAACACAATGGTCATTGTGGGCATTGATGCTTTTATTGTCGATTGCTTATTGTGTACTTTGCATCTTGCGGTATGTTGGGATGAAGCGGCCCAGGCTAACCTTACATGACATCGTTCATGAGACTTGCTCCACGCTTGACATGCAACTTGTATTGCATAAGTGGCTTTGCGGGTGCCTGTTTCTCCTAGCATAGTTAAGATCCAATTTACAACGGGTGATTGACAATACTAGTATCAATGTTGTGGTTCTTGTTCGTAAGTTAGAACGACACTTATTGAAAGCCCCAAACCACGTAAAATATGCAAAGAAAGTAGAAGCGTCTAACTTTGTTTTGCAGGGGTGTGCAGTGATGTGATATGGCCATGATTGTGATTATATATGATGTATGCAATGTTCCTTATTGTAAGTCGGCAACCGGCAGGAGCCATATGGTTGTCTTTAATTTCTGTTAAGACCCGCGTGTCTATTCAAAGTAGTTGTAATAGTTGAAGCCGGTGGACGACAACCATGGAGAAGCGTCATTGACCTTGATGCAATGCCGGTAATGATGGAGATCATGTTCGTGCTAGAATATGGAGATCGAAAGCACAAAGAAGAAAGGCCATATCATATCACATATTATGAATTGCATGTGATGTTAATCCTTTATGCATCTTGTATTGCTTAGTAGACGACGGTAGCATTATAAGATGATCCCTCATGCACATGAATTTCAAGTCATAAAGTGTTCACCCTTAGTTAGCACCGTTGCTAAAGCTTGTTGTTTCGAAGCACCACGTGATGATCGGGTGTGTTAGATTCTACAAGTGTATACAACGTGAGCAAGCCAGATTTGCTCATGCGGAAACTAAGGTTTGATCTTGGCGAGCCTAGCATGTACAGACATGGCCTCAGGAACACGGATTACCGAAAGGTAGATCATGAGTCATATAGTAGATATGATGAACATGTTGATTGTTCGCCATTGAAGCTATATCAACTCTCGTGATGATCGGTTTTGATGTGGTGGATTTGGTTCGTGTGATCACTAAAACAATGTGAGGGATATTGTTTTGAGTGGGAGTTCACCTAGATTAATTTAATTATTAATTAGAACTCAATTTATCATAAACTAAATCAAAGTGAATTTGCATAGTTGTTGTAGTCATTGGCAGCCGTTTACCACCTTGCGCTTAGTTATAATTGAGATGATAGAACTATATAATTCTGGTTAGTTACTTTACGAACTGGTATCGTATTGTTTTGAAGTGTTAATCTAGAGTTTAAAAGTCCTATTGCAAAATTTCAGTAAGTTCCGGTTACTCCATGAAGTTTAATAATTAGTATTAAATCAAGAGTAAAAATTCCAAGTGTTAGTATCATGTTTGTTTCCATGATTCTTGATATTCAAAGGATTGTCTTAATATCAAGGTTATCTAGGATCTGAAAGAGTTGTTTCAGAAACCATGATGTGTGGAAGATATTGTGATATCTGAAACAAAGTATTGGTTACAACATGATAGAGTATAATATGGCAAAAGTCATGTTCTCATATTTGATGAGAAATTGCAAAAGGTTGGAGACACTAGTTGTCCTAATCGTCCAAAAGGATTTGGAGAGCAACATTATACTCATGTTTCACCGCTATAAGCTAAAAGTATCTTGATCATGGATAATTCCATGATAAGGGTGAATATTTGATGTAGGTAAAATGTTTACTACACCAAGAGATTACTAAAGAAAGGAATTTGAAAGAACACCAAACATTTGATGATGGTGATCTACTTCAAAGTGCAAGTCCAAAGACATTGGTATTTAACTATACACGCTTTGGACTATGTGTCATATGTATGACTCCACTATTGATGTTGATAGATTCTTTCAAACAAAAAAGGAAATACTGAAAGAGAATCTCATAAATATATGGCAGAAAAGAAAAGACTAGAATTGTTCAGTTTAAGTATATGGATGATATACATGTTATGGCTATATTCTTTGCTTATTAAACAATGTGGTTCTTAAGTATTTGATACTGAATTTGTTGGTGTGAATCGTCATACGAAACAACACAATTCATGAACTACAATGGCCTAAGTAACTAGCAAAAGAATATGTGATGATGTTCATCGAGAACAAATAAAGGGTTATTGTGTTGCTCGTTAAACATCAAAGCTTGCCTTCAAAGATTTGTTTTATCAGGTATTATGAGAACAAAAGGGTTGTTCAAATAATTGCCGTAATCCATAAAAGATGGATGATTCACAAATCTTGTTGGAGAAATCACATCCATAAAACTAGTGCTAAAAATGTCAAAAGACAAATTGATTGAAAGATCACTTCGGAAGTGACATCGCCGTTTAAATTATATTGGAAAGAAAACATGAAGAAACTCCATGTGGATGGAATTTTGGAGTCTTTTGATTTTTGATCAAATGACGCTTGTGAAACTTTCCTAGAGATAATTAAAACTTTGTTCATAGGCCAAAAGGGAACGAATGACTAGCTTATTGGAACTTGTACATATTGTTGTACGAAATCCATTATGTGTAGTCAAGAGCGATGGATTTCAACTTCATATGCTTTCTCCGAAAAGTTGAGTGAATATATGAATATTTACTTAATAAGGATGAAGTATGAAACATTTGAAAAGTTCAAAGACTTTCAAGATGAAGTACAAAATCATTGTAACAAGAATATAAACAGTTTATGATAAAGATCATAAAGGAAGATATTTGAGTTACAGAGTTTAGCATAATACCTAAGATTTAAGGAATCGTTCCGTGGATTTGCATTTCCCGAAACACCATAAGGGTATGGGGCGTTCGAGGTATGTAATTAAACCTTGTTTGACATGGTAAGATCAAAGGTATAATTCATAAAACTGCCATTATATTTTAAAGATTAGAAGCTTTAGAGATTACCGTTTTTCCACTGAAAAGAGCTCCATCATAATCCGTTGAAATGACACCATATGTTATGGTTTGGGATAAAACCCAAAGTTGTCCTTTCTTAAACATTGGTATGCTATGCATAAGAAAGATGTTTGCAACCAAAGTCGGATGAACCTGTCTTTGTTAAGTATTCCTCCATAACACCGGAGACAAAAGTGTTTGTCACTTAGAACGTCAAGTTTCTTTTAGAAGGAATTTTTCGTGAAAAGTTAAGTGGGAGGACAATAGAACTTTGATAAGGTTAAAAGAACCTTAGCTACATGTGCAGAGTTGCGCAGCGCCGAAAAGTGTTCCGGAGGCAGCAACAAAGCTCATGGCTCACGTACCTCAAAGGTTGTGGTCACGGAGATCTAAGTTCCTATTGAAACAAGTAGATCGGGTAAACAATCAAATACCAAGATTTGAGGGTTGAATCATTATTTGAGAATAATGAACCGACTACATACAAAGAAGCGATGATGGGCCCTGACTCCGTCAAATGGCTTAAAGCCATAAAATCCGTGATAGTTCCATACACGAGAAATCAAGTTTTGAACTTGAAGGACCCTCGAGAAAGGTGTAAGACCTTACAGTTGTGTCTGGATCTATAAAGAAATAGACATGGATGTTTTACATCTATGAAATAGTCGACATGTTGAGAAAGAGTTCACAACAATGTTCAAAGGTTGACTATGACAAGATTTGATCTGTCATAGTGATATTTAGTCTAGACGGATTAATGTAGCAACCACTACATATAATTTTGTTATATGGTAGTTGAATAAACAAAACAAGTTCTTCTAATAGAATCGTTACCTAGGACATGTGCATAACACGGTCCATAGGGTTTTGTTAATTCAAAGGATGCTAAAAGCATATGCAAACTTCAATGGTTAAAGTGAGCATCGCGGAGTTGGAATCTTCACTATGATGAAACTGTTAAAGGAGTTTAAAAGTTCATTAGAGACAATGAAGATGCTTGCATTTGCAAGAAATTAAGCGGGAGCGCTAAGACATGTTTCTAATACATTATGTGGAAGACATATTGTTGATTGGAAATAATGTATCTTTTATTAACACATATTAAGAATTTCATCCCGATGAAAGACTTAGGCAAAACCCAAATATTTGGCATCAATAGACGCTAATATGGTTGTGCCAGAAGTACATAGACAAGATATTGAATGAGTTCAATATAGAAACTACAAGAAAGGTTCTTGTCGCACAGAAAGGATTGAAAGAGTTCAATGTTGATGATGTATTCAAGTGTATTGACATTTGGTAAAGTGAAACAAATAATCAAGTATAGATTGATACTTGATGTATGAAATCACGAAGAGTATTTATATCAATCATACTGTGATATGTACAAATCCAGATATGTCATATGCTCTAAATGTTGTGAGCATATACCAGAATGATTCGTAAGATGATCATTGGACAATAGTAAGGATATTCTTATGATCTTTTGGAAGAACTAAGAGTATAATATTTGTAGAAGTGACAAATAGATGGTTAGTTCATTGTAAAAGTAGTACATTGATACTAGTTTTGTCACAAAGTACAAATTAAGTTTATCTCAATCTAAACTAAGGGTGGCACAATATAATGGAAAGTGAGTTCCATAATGGACTTGGATGAGTTCCAAAGTTAAGACATTGTGACAGATACTACAACAAAAGGCTAAGTATATGACTGCTATTATAGCAGCAAAAGAGGGCATTTGTGTCAAGTAGTTTGTTATCAAACTAGGTGTAGTTCACAGTGGGATAATACTATGAAGATATATTGTGCGACAATATTATCAACATGTTTTAACCCCAAAGAGCTAAAGGTCACACCGAAAGACCAAATTTATACAAAGCCATCTCATTAGAGAATGAGTGATGCGTAGAGACGCAAAGACATGCAATTACACACGGACCTGGAAGTGTCAGATCCGGAGATCAGTTGACCACTAGCAATCGTGTACATACAACACCGGAAAGCCATAGGTGTTGAATACACAAAGGTTTGAAACTAGATTATTGACTCTAGTGCAAGTGGGAGACTGTTGGAGATATGCCCAAGAGGCAATAATAAAGTGGTTATTATCATATCTTCACACTTATGATAAATGTTTACATACCATGCTATAATTGTATTAACCGGAAACAATAATACTTGTGTGATTTGTAAACTAAAATAAGAGTCCCTAGTAAAGCCTCTTGTTAAACTAGCTTGTTGGTTAATATATGATCATGGTTTCCTGATCATGAACATAGAGATGTTATTAACAACAGGATCATATCATTAGGAGAATGATGTGATGGACATACTCCTATAGATAAGCGTAGCATAAAGATCAAGTCATTTCAATAGTTCAATTGCTATATGCTTTCTGATACATAGTAACCTAATTCCTTCGACCATGATATCATGCATATCACCTTTACCGGATGGATGCTTTGATGATATCAAACACCACACCGTAACTGGGTGGCTATAAAGGTGGCATTGAGTGTTCGGAAAGTATTGGTTGAAACACATGGATCAAGAGTGGGATTTGTCCATCCATATGACGGATAGATATACTCTGGGCCCTCTCGGTGAAATGTCATCCAATTAGCTTGCAAGCATGTGACTGGCTCACAAGGGATCACATATCACGGGAACGAGAAAAGAGTACTTATCAGTAACGAGGTTGAACTAGGTATGCAGAGATACCGACGATCATAACCTCGGATAAGTAAACTATCGTGAGACAAAGGGAAATTGGTTTCGTATGTAAGTGGTTCATTCGATCGCAAAGTAATCGTAGAAATATGTGGGAGCCATATGAATTTCCAGATTCCTCTATTGGTTATTGTTCGGAGAAGTGTCTCGATCATGTCCGCATAATTCACGAACCGTAGGGAGACACACTTAAGGATTCGACGTTGTTTGAGTAGTTATGGTATTATGAGAAAGAGACCGAATGTTGTTCGGAGTCTCGGATGGGATCCGGGATATCACGAGGTGATCCGGAATGGTCCGGAGAATAAGATTCATATAAGGAAAGTCCCGTTTCGGAGTTCGAGAATGATTCCGGTGTTTTCATCGGGAATGTTCTAGAAGGGTCCGGATTGTCCGGCACTCCGGGGGGGAGGGTACATGAATGTGTCATTGAATGATTGCATCATGTACTAAGTGTTCTTGCTGTTCCAAAACTTGAAAGTCAAACTGCCAGTTTGAAAGTCAAACGGCTAAAACAGGAAACTGTGGAAAACAGGAAACTGTGGGAGACAGGAAACTGTGGGAAACAAGCAAGAGGAGGTTGAAACCAACTTGGAGGAGGAGTTCCACTCCTCCAAGCTGGCGCCCAGCCCTAGGCCGAGTTGGGGAGGGACTCCCCTCCCTCCCTGGCGCGCCTAGCCCCTCCACCTATAAAAGGAGGGGCAGGGCCTCCTCCTTGAGACACACAAGTTTCTACCTCTAATCTCCGGTTTAGAGCCGTTTTGGTTTAGAGCTTCTAATTGCTTTAGCCTGCGGTTTAGAGCCTTCTAATTGGTGTGTCTAATCTCTAGACCACTAATAGCCCTCTCTCATAATCCACCATACTCGCTCCGGCTTAAGGCGAAGCCCTGCGGGATCTCCCCTCTACTTCCGGTACCACGCCGTTGTGCTACCGGAATCGCGAGGAGAGTGCTACAACCTCCACTGCCTGCTGGAACAAGGGAGAGGAAGGTCTTCGTCGAGTACCGAACGTGTGACCGACTGCGGAAGCGCTGCCAGAACGCAGCGCCGGAAGGATCGTCTACGCGATCTTGAGATCGGAAGTGTACGACTACATCACCCACGAGAATCTGCTCTCGTTAACCGCTTTGGAATCTTCGAGGGTAAGTTATTCCATCGACTCGTTGCTACAATCTAGTAGATAGATCTTGGCTTGTTTGTTTGTATGCGATAGAAATTTTTTGTTTTCCATGCTACGAACCCCTACAGTCAGCACCACCACCGCCGTTGGTGAGTGGTCACCGGCGACGATCCATGGCGCCCTAGCAAACAAAATGGATCTAGTTCGAATCAGCGCGACCTACGGAACCTAATAGTGGCAGCGCCGCTCGGAAATGGTCATCGGAGCCTCGGCTCCGACGAGCTCCGACGGTGGCTTACAGTGAAATGGCGATTTACAACGAGATCCAACAATTCAAGGATGCTGGAAGATTCAGGAACTCACCCTGATGATGATTGAGTGGTTGGCAAGGACAGGTGTGATCGGAATCGAGCTTCCCGGCAAGGAGTCCGACGAATTGCTGCGAAGAAAATGATCAAATTCGCCCGCTCCAGTGCTCCCCTTGACTCAAGCTTCTACCCAGAGGATCTACGGAGGACGGCGCTTCTCCATGACGGCTCAGAATGGTGTGGGGTGACGTGGTTCGACGGCGAAGAGTGCCTCCGGCGAGCTATGGTTCGGTCTCGTTCGTATCTGAGAGGATAAGGAGGGATTGGGGATAGGGATGGAAGCAATGCGTCGCGGTGGCCTTCTTATCCCCTCTTGGCAGCGGCGGCGAGTATCTTGGCGCAATGACGACGATGACGGCATCGGGCGGCGGCGAGCTCCGCCAGCGAGCTGCTTGTGTGCGTGACGATGACGACGATGGTCGTTTTGTGGATAACCCCCTGACGATTTCTTTAGCTCAACCCGTGGTCCTCTCATCTGACCCCACTTGTTAGTCTCAGATGGAAAAGGATTGGGCTGGTTACTGGGCTGTTGTGGGCTGCACAGGCGTCAGATAGGTATAGTGGTATTGGGCTGCGACCAGGTTTAATTTTTATTTGTTTTATTCTTTTTCTATTTTCTATTTTCATATTTAGATTTGAATTTGATTTATATTTTGAATCTTTCTTTGTATAACTTGTTTCCTAGACATTTACAAACAATACAAAATATACCTAGTCTCATTTGTAATTTCTTAGTGTATCCTCTTTTTGTATTTCTTGTATTTACTTAATATAATCCCCCTTGTTAATCTTTTATATAAACTTTTCTTATTATTTTTCTCTACTTATTTTAGTTAGAGATTTATTGAATGATATATTCTTATCTGTTTATAACTCAACTTTTAGTGAGCTCATTGTTTGAATAGAAACTTTATATATATGTATAATGATTCTATACCATTATTTGATGCATGAAATATAAAGACATAGATATGATGATTACTACTCTCATTAAGTTGGACAATAGCAATGTATGTGATAAACAAAGAAGTTTAGGATTTTGAATTATGGGTACTACCCTTGGCTTTAGGTTTTGTATAAGCTTAGATTCCTTTTAAGAGTTAAGATTTAATAATTAAGCATACGTGGCTCGATCATGAGGTGAGCATGACGTCAGCACCACCACCGCCGTTGGTGAGTGGTCACCGGCGACGATCCATGGCGCCCTAGCAAACAAAATGGATCTAGTTCGAATCAGCGCGACCTACGGAACCTAATAGTGGCAGCGCCGCTCGGAAATGGTCATCGGAGCCTCGGCTCCGACGAGCTCCGACGAGCTCCGACGGTGGCTTACAGTGAAATGGCAATTTACAACGAGATCCAACAATTCAAGGATGCTGGAAGATTCAGGAACTCACCCTGATGATGATTGAGTGGTTGGCAAGGACAGGCGTGATCGGAATCGAGCTTCCCGGCAAGGAGTCCGACGAATTGCTGCGAAGAAAATGATCAAATTCGCCCGCTCCAGTGCTCCCCTTGACTCAAGCTTCTACCTAGAGAATCTACGGAGGACGGCGCTTCTCCATGACGGCTCAGAATGGTGTGGGGTGACGTGGTTCGACGGCGAAGAGTGCCTCCGGCGAGCTATGGTTCGGTCTCGTTCGTATCTGAGAGGATAAGGAGGGATTGGGGATAGGGATGGAAGCAATGCGTCGCGGTGGCCTTCTTATCCCCTCTTGGCAGCGGCGGCGAGTATCTTGGCGCAATAACGACGATGACGGCATCGGGCGGCGGCGAGCTCCGCCAGCGAGCTGCTTGTGTGCGTGACGATGACGACGATGGTCGTTTTGTGGATAAACCCCTGACGATTTCTTTAGCTCAACCCGCGGTCCTCTCATCTGACCCCACTTGTTAGTCTCAGATGGAAAAGGATTGGGCTGGTTACTGGGCTGTTGTGGGCTGCACAGGCGTCAGATAGGTATAGTGGTATTGGGCTGCGACCAGGTTTAATTTTTATTTGTTTTATTCTTTTTCTATTTTCTATTTTCATATTTAGATTTGAATTTGATTTATATTTTGAATCTTTCTTTGTATAACTTGTTTCCTGGACATTTACAAACAATACAAAATATACCTAGTCTCATTTGTAATTTCTTAGTGTATCCTCTTTTTGTATTTCTTGTATTTACTTAATATAATCCCCCTTGTTAATCTTTTATATAAACTTTTCTTATTATTTTTCTCTACTTATTTTAGTTAGAGATTTATTGAATGATATATTCTTATCTGTTTATAACTCAACTTTTAGTGAGCTCATTGTTTGAATAGAAACTTTATATATATGTATAATGATTCTATACCATTATTTGATGCATGAAATATAAAGACATTGATATGATGATTACTACTCTCGTTAAGTTGGACAATAGCAATGTATGTGATAAACAAAGAAGTTTAGGGTTTTGAATTATGGGTACTACCCTTGGCTTTAGGTTTTGTATAAGCTTGATTCCTTTTAAGAGTTAAGATTTAATAATTAAGCATATTGCCATATGTATATATTATTGGATGAAATCTCCCTTTTTAATAGAAGTTATATTTAGAGTGTTTTATAGAAGTGAACTTATAAAATATACTTAGGCACATATAGTGATGATGGTTGAAATTAACAGAGATATGTTTATGTAATTTGTTATAGGAAAATGTTTCTATAAAGTGTTATAAGCATCAGAAGATGGATCAACAGTATGAGATGGATATTATGTTTGATTTAAGATTTAGAGTTGATTGCTTACCAAGATTAAATAGGAAAATGATCTATAACATAGAATTATATTTCACAATCTGGAATCACTAATTAAGGAATTCCTTTCATAGATATAATACCTATTTCTATCCATCATCATGGTTAGTTTGATGGACTTACTTATTAAAATCTTCTTATTCAATATATCATTCTTCTAAACTTATGGATGAATCCAATGAGTTTGATACAAAGACACTTCATAGTTTTCTCATATCCTTGCTTGGTTGTATTTACTATTCTAATGTTGATAATCTTCCATCCAATAGTAGTTCCTTCAAACTCTACTCCCAAACTTCCTTGATCCTCCATCACTAATCTTTTTCTAAAGTAAACTATCCTTAAAGACGAATAACACCATTTTTATGACTCTATGCTACACTAGCTTTAGTTGAATAACACCATCTTATAATTGCTTAACCCTCATGACTTACACTTCAATCCCTGAATTATGTTTATGTGGTTTGCAAAGACTTCTCTAGGATCACTTATCTTTACTTGGGTTCCAATCATGTTCTACCCACCAGTATTACCTATACTAAATATAAGCATTCCATGTTGGTGGCCAAAACATTACCATTATAATACTTTAATCATTCATTACTGAAATTCTTAGTTGGCTAAGCAGGGTTTTATCAATACTGCCTTTTATTGGCTGGAAATTATCTTCTTAGTATCTTATATTGGATTAAGGTTATTAATGGACTATGCTCTTATTAGAAGATTTGAGTAGATGTTCTGATAAGATCAAATAATAGATCAAAGGCTGATAGTTAAAGAAGTTGTGAATCAATGGGGAATTATCCAACATTGATGATCAATAGATATTGAGATAAGTTCCATAAAGATTGTATAGAAAGAAAGATATATATATATATAGTGGATGATCTTGACTTAATCTCTTTCCAACTCCAACTCATCAAAAGAGTTTTTAAGGTTAGGTGTTACTATGATTCTTAGTATGTATGCCGATGGAATTTAAGATATAGTGGTTACATTCTTATTATTTGTTTTATATCCTTAACTTGGTACTTATGAATGGTTATAATGAATACTATAATATGATCACCTAATGATCAACATAATTCACATTATATTAGGGTTTAACTTATAGTACATTTGATCTACCCTTAGATCAAATCTCTCTTACCCAAAATGAGATTTTAACAAAGGTCTTATTGAAACTTATCGCAGTCAACTTGATGATCTACTTCAATTCCATCAAGCTAAGAGAAGCTTCAATCACTTTGACAAGTTTTGTTTAAAAGCGCGAAAATTATTCGGATTTTCTATGCATGAATGCAATGCACACATCTGAGTTCAAATTATTTCTAGGCTCTAATGCTGGGATGTTACAAGATAAGTTTCAAATGTATCAACAGGCCACACCCACACGACCTAGTAATTGTCGCGTTGTAAGAAAAACACGGGAAAAAGGCCCTAAGTGCACCCGCTGCCCTTACTTTTGCATCTTGTCTTCTTCCTACGGCTATACACATGGTTTTAAAGGCGTCCAGGCGTCCAGGCGCTGAGGGGGGGGGGGCGCCTCAGCGCTTAGGCGCCCAAGGCGTGTTGCAAGGCGACGCCTTTGTCAGGTTGAGCAAATAAGGCAGAACAAATTCAATTCAGTTCAGACTTCAGACTTCAGAGAAACAGAGGCTTGATACCCTAACAGTTCAAACTTCAGAGAAACAGAGAAACAGAGACTCCAGTACAAGCAGGCAAGCAGCACACAACACATAGCAGATAGCACTAACAGTTCAGACTTCAGACTTCAGAGAAACAGAGGCAGAGCAAGCCGCCAGAGAGAAAAGAGAGCAAGAGGAAGGAGGAGGAGCAGTACCTTGATACCCTGCTGGGGAATGGCTGCGCCAGGGGATGGAGATGCCTGGTAGGTTGGCCAGAGAGGAGGAGGCCGGCGGAGGAGGAGGAGATCTGGGCGAAACAGGAGCTGTCCGCCAGAGGAGAGGAAGGTCCTCTCTCTCTCAATCGACCTGATTTAGGTCACGGTAGGTTCCCCTCGCTCTCTTCTCTCTTTTCCCTCTCAATTGCTCCTAGTTTCCCTCTCAATCGCCCCCAATTCCTCTTTTCCACGCCGCCAGCTCTGTTTTCCCGCCCGCCCTCTCAATCGCCCCCAAGGCGTACAAAGCGACCACAACGTCGCCTTTACCTGAATAGGCGACGACTTGGACGCCTGGCGACGCTTTCTGGACGCTTTCGTCAGGAATCAAAGGCGACGTCGATGCTCTGCCATCTCTCAGTGCTCAGACGCCTAAGCGTCGCCTAGGCGACGCCTATAGGACGCCTTTAAAACCATGTCTATACATACAATCCTTAAAACGTGTAAATCACTTGAAAAACACCTAGTATATGCAAGAATTTGTGCCCCGTTCCTCAAAAAAATGCACCTATGTGCTGGATCACCATAGGAACGTCTATAGCAAAAAAAAAAGATGTGCACAAAGCAAAGTCAAATACCCCTACAACAACTTAGTTATTCATAAATCTTAGTTGGATGCAACAAAGAACAAACCTAAAAAAACTTAGATAAAATTTCGAAATCTTAGTTCCTTGACATCAAGAACAACAAAGCCTATAGAAACTTAGTTAGATTCGGAGGCCCTCATATGCATGCAACATATAGCAAACCTGCATCAACTTTCAATAGCGAGCATCCGGATGCCCCGATAACCCATCCAACACTCACCCCCTCGCCTCGGGAAATCCCCTCCCGTGGACGCACCCCTCCCCCTCATTCAGATGCCAGAGTACCCATCCCCCAAGCCCTCCCCCTTGTTCCCTCAAACCCGCACCCCTCTCTCTTCTTTTCTCCTTTCCTAAATCTCTTCTTCCCCTCCCATCTGGATATCCATGGATTTCCAGCGAGCTAGCTTCCTCCAGATCTGAGGATAAGAAAATCCCTCAGGTTACCTCCTTCCCCTAGCCCCCCTTGAAGAAACTATGTACTAAGTTGCCTCTTCCTCCATGTTTCCTGGACATTGCTAGACCTTGCATCAGTATACATGTTTCCCATTTTTTCGACAAATGTGACAATCCTACTGGATATATCTGTATATAGTCCCCCATGATGACAGCAAACTTCCTTTTCATCTGCGAAAACAGAAAAAAGAAAAAGAAAAGTGCTAAGTTGTAAGTTAGCTAAGTTGCCAAAAAAGAAAAATGCAACAGAGTGGGCTAAGTCGTTCTCGAAATTATTGCTACCTTGTCGTTTAGTATCTTGTTTCGAAAAAGCCAATTTGTCTTCTAAAGACAAGCTAACTTGTGTGTAAGGTTAGCTGAAGTTGTGTCCCGGGAAGAAAAAGGGTTGGCAACTTCGAAAAGAACATAGAAAAATCCTTAGTGATTATCATGCCCCACGAAGTGGCCCCTATATTTTTGCCAAAATCTAAGTTAACTAAATGTATGCCTAATTTGTCTCCTAAAAAAGTTAGCTAAGCTGCTCCAAAATCAGGTTAACTTCTGTATGAAGCGAAAGCTAACTTGTCTTCTACAGACAAGCTAAATTGTGTCTAAAAGTTGGCTAAGTTGTATCTCAGGAAGAAAAAAAAGGTTTGTAACTCGTTTGGAAATTCCTTGGCAACTTCAAAGATACAAAATCCTCAATAATTGTCATGCCTACAAAAGGCTATCTCGTATAGTAGCCCCAACACATTTCTTCAGCTGTTTTCATGCAAAAAACAAGAAAAAATAAAAAGAGGGTGTTAGAGAATACATGGTGCATTTGATTGTAAACTCATATCCAAGGCAAGTTGAAACAAAAATCACCTCGATGAAAAATCAGTAATTTAGTATGCAACTTAGATTGTTGATAACCATTAAAAATCAACTTAAGTTGATTTTGGAACCAATGTAACCATGCTGGAAAACAACTTAACTATGGTGGACAAAACAACTTAATGAAATTAGTAACAAAACTTAACCACTGAAAAACAACTTAGTTGAAATTAGAAGTCAACTTATTGATGTTGAAGAACCAACTTAATTACGATAAAAAAACAACTTAATCAAATCTATATCTCATTTAACCATTAAAAAGCAACTTAAGTTGATTCAGAACTAATGTAACCATGTTGGAAAACAACTTAACTATGATGAACAAAACAACTTAATGAAATCAGTAACAAAACTTAACCACTGAAAAACAACTTAATTAGAAGTCAACTTATCCATGTTGAAGAACCAACTTAACTATGATAAAGAAACAACTTAATCAAATCTATATCTGATTTAACCATTAAAAAGCAACTTAGTTGATTTTGAAACCAATGTAACCATGTTGGAAAACAACTTATCTATGATGAACAAAATAACTTAATAAAATCAATAACAAAACTGAACCACTGAAAAGCAACTTGGTTGAAATTAGAAGTCAACTTATCCATGTTGAAGAACCAACTTAACTATGATGAAGAAACAACTTAATCAAATCTGTATCTGATTTAACCATTAAAAAGCAACTTAAGTTAATTTCGGAACCATAGCAACCCTGTTGAAAAACAACTTAACTATGATGAACAAACCAACTTAATAAAATCAATAATAAAACTTAACCACAGAAAAGCAACTTAGTTAAAATTAGAAGTCAACTTATCCATGTTGAAGAACCAACTTAACTATGATGAAGAAACAACTTAATCAAATTTTCATCTGATTTAACCATTAAAAAGCAACTTAAGTTGATTTCAAAACCAATGTAATCATGTTGGAAAACAACTTAACTATGATGAAAAAAAAACTTAATAAAATTAGTAACAAAACTTAACCACTGAAAAGCAACTTAGTTGAATTTAGAAATCAACTTATCCATGTTAAAGAACCAACTTAACTATGATAAAGAAACAACTTAATTAAATCTGTATCTGATTTAACCATTAAAAAGCAACTTAAGTTGATTTTAGAACCAATGTTACCATGTTGGAAAACAATTTAACTATGATGAACAAAACAACTTGATGAAATCAGTATCAAAACTTAGCCATTGAAAAGCAACTTAGTTGAATTTAGAAAACAACTTAACTATAATTTCAGAACCAATGTAACCATTGTCGGGGCGTCAAGGGTGCAGCCGGAGGCGCTGGTGCCGGACGCAGCGCGACGGCCCGAGCCAGTGCCGCTAGGGTTGCCCAGGGCGCACCTAGGAGGCGTCGTGCTAGGGCGGCGGTGTGGAACTAGTGGAGGCGTCCGTGGCGGGGCGGGGCAGGCGAATGCCGGGTGCTGGAGCTAGGTCGGCGAGCCCGCCGCGAGACTAGGGTTAGCCGTGGAGTCGCGCTTGGGGAAGAGCGCATGGAGATGGTGGGGATTCAACGTAATAGGCAGGAATGGTGCTGCGTCGGCGTAAGACGACGCTAGGAGCTGGCGGCGGTGGCATCGTGGAAAGAAATGGGGACATGAAGGGAGTCCTTTTGGTGTGGAAACGAGACGAGAGAGCTTGCGAGAGAGAGAAACTGCAGGTGAAAGTTTATCTGGACAACACGCATGATGTGAGGTTTATCAAGTACATTGGACGGCCATAGCGCAGAGCGCTCGCTCGAGTAGTCCGGCATCCGTATGTTTTTTAGTACTTGAGTTTTTTTATTCTAACTTTGACAACTTTGGACATTTGGTAAGCGACTTTTTTGCTTCGACGTGTTCGAAACAGGTGACTTCTCGTGCATTCGAAAGCAAAGGCATATACGTGCACGGTCCAGTCGTCGCCCCCGGAAACTCGTGCCTCCTTGGCACCGCCTCTTGGACGGACACTTGCGCCGTGGCCACTGTGTGCCGTCTGATCTAGCGTGTGCCGTCCAGATCTAGGCGGTCGAGAGTCATCTGCCACTCTCGTGACAGCACCCCCTCTTCACTGCCGATTCGTGAAAAAGGCCGTGGGCCCAAGGTCGCTTCCCCCGTCAGGTCAGCCGCGCCGCTAGTCTCCGGCCACCCCAAGCCCTACCGGCTCCATCTCCGACCGTAGGCGGCGCGTCTCCAGGCACGCTTCCCCTTCCTGTGCCCCTCTCTCCTTCATCCATTAGTTCCAAGGTTCTGAAATCCTAGGTTCTGTAACTCTAGGGTTCTTCTCCTCTATTTCGTCCTCCGATACGCACCGAATCGATGGAGATTAGGGCGCCGCCGACGAGCCTCAGGCTCGCGACGCCTCCAGCTTCTGCCAGCTTCCGCCCGGCCGCCCTCAGGACCTCCTTCGTCACCGGTAGAGGTGAGTTTCTCGAGCTCGTATCCTGCTTCCCCTCGTTTCCTGTGCTTTATCTGAGATATCGCGATGATATAGTTGTAGCTGTAGATTCGTTAAAGTTAGTAACTACACCTTTGTTACCGTAGAAGTTTTTATTTTCGAATTAAGGAGCTCCAGACTCCCAGTTGCCATTCATCATAAAAACTGATAAACCAGAAGGGGTCTGGAAAGTCGGGTCATGCCCAGCAAAAATATGTGCAGACAGATGTTGATATAGATGGAAATTGAAAGGCTGAGAAGCCTAAGGTTTGTGAGACTTCTGCTATACTTTGATTATGGTTGCCAACGACTGCTGCTGTAGAGACCACATCGAATAACATGTTCATGGCCTTCTATGGAGTCATTATGTCTACGTTTTGGCGACAACCGCAGAGGATGGTTCGTGCATTTAGAGCATGTCATTTTATCATGTCTTTTATTCTTCTTGATGTACGTTCTCAGACAGTCACTGATGCTTGTAACATCAACTGATATGTTTGCAGTATAGAGCGTAGTGAACTGCATACTGTAGTTATATGTGATGGGCCGATGACCATGTTGATGAACTCTAATTTATATCACCTCATCTGCAGTTTCACTTCGAGCTGTGCAAGTACGCCAATCAAATGTTAACAGATTTAAGTGCAATGCCATTCGGAGCAACCTCTTTGATAGACTAACTAGGGTTGTCAAAGTGAGTAATGCCGTTTCGATCATTACATCACTATGCATTAGCAGAATTTTGTGTTTGTATAACTAAGAGCTTGTGGCTTGCTGGTTTTCTAGTCATATGCAAATGCAATTTTGAGTTCATTTGAAGACCCTGAGAAGATCCTAGACCAGGCGGTTTTGGAGATGAATGATGATTTAACAAAGATGCGGCAAGCCACTGCACAGGTTTGTGTTTATTGTTAAATCATATTTGTTTATTTAACAGTTTTCTCTCTTTAAAAGTGCTCGATTAACTGCCTCTTTTATTAGCGTGCAAATTCATCTTTGTTAATTGGTAATACTTTATGGTGTTGATGCTAGTTCTGATTAGCTACCTCTTGTATTACCAGATTCTTGTTTCTTTGATCTCTATAATGTATACATATAAGTAAAATGGAAATACAAGCCTATTGTACATACATATTCCATTGCATTCTACCTGCTAACTTGGATTTTGGTTTTGGAAGGTCTTGGCATCTCAGAAGCGGCTTGAGAACAAGTACAAAGCTGCAGAACAAGCTGATGCTGATTGGTAATGTTATGGGTAACTATAAGCTTACATTGACTCCAGTCATCTGTTTGGTTTAAACTCAGTGTCATTTTTGTTAAGAGTGTAGGTATCGGAGAGCTCAACTTGCTCTTCAAAAGGGTGATGAGGATCTTGCTCGTGAAGCCCTTAAACGGCGTAAATCATATGCTGTAAGTATCATGAAGATCTAGTGTTATCCTTCAAATGTCTGCCCAGTCACACTGTTTAACTACAGTGTCAACTACAACATGCTATTAGAATCTCTAACGGATTACACATTTGTGATTTCTCATTACCTCAATCGGCAATAACATGTGTGTGGTATACATGCCTTACATGTAACTTATGTTAATTTAATATGTTGAACTCCTGTCACGACTTCGTTATGTGTTTGTGTGCTTAGGACAACGCAAGCTCATTGAAGGCCCAGCTTGATCAGCAGAAGAGTGTCGTTGACAATCTTGTTTCAAATACCAGGGTGAGCTTATTATTTTCAACAGCTGGAATGCTTTTTCCATTATATGCATTATACTTGTCGATACAAATTTATATTTATCTGTGACCAATTGCATCTTAGGTTGAACGCTACCTATCCGTAGTATTTTGGCTATTCTTTACACCTTTGCGACATGTATATTTTTCATTCTGTAGCTTCTTGAGAGCAAAATAGCAGAGGCCAAGCAGAAAAAAGATACTCTTAAAGCCCGTGCCCAATCGGCCAAGTATGCATCATCCTTTTGTTGGTTATGTTTTTGTGCCTATTGCTTTTATTGTTGTATAATGTGGTAACTGACCCTTTTTTCTTCAGGACCGCAACAAAAGTGAGTGAAATGCTGGGGAATGTAAATACAAGTAGTGCCCTGTCAGCATTTGAAAAGATGGAGGAAAAAGGTACTTCCTCATTACCGATTGTCTCTGACTAGTGTTACTAATTTTGTTAGGTACAGTATCCTCATACTTATTTGCACAATAGTATGACACTGATATGTGCATAGGCCAGAGGCATGCTCTATGTCAAACGCAGATAACTTTTCTTTGTTGCGAGGAGAACATATATAGCTTCAATTTCTAAGCGGTGAAGTAATGGAAGTATTACCATAAGCACCCTGATGGTTGTCTGCAATATACAGCTATAAGCTGCACTATTTTAAAAAACTCAAAGCTAGAGTACTTGATCAGTTACCTTAATGACCCAGTAGAGGCTTGGATCTTAAAATTGTGAGTGATAGAATATTCAAAATGCAGCAGGTAGCAACTATACCTAGGCAGTGGTGTTTTCTTTTCTTCCATAACTTGTCAAAATTGCTGGCTGCTGTACTAACAAACTGCATCTGGATGTGTTCTGTTGTTGCCGAACATTTGAATGAGTCGCATATCTAATTTTCAAACAGTGAATAGGTTGGCCACTTACACAAAGGCTGATAGCTTCAAACAGAACCCCGTGTTTTTATGATGAAGATATTGGTTGGTATATGTAAGATCTCCCACCTATGTTATTTCACTCCCTGGGCCAGCTAATTAATGAAAGTAATTCCTGGAGGGGAAAAATCGAAGAGATTGCCTGCCCTAGCTACAATTCCTTACTCGAAAGGACTAGAGTGCTAAGCTGTCTTCCCGGCATGCGGCACCACCACTATGATGAATGGCTCAAACAAATAGGAGAGGAGAGAGCCCTTGATCCTTTCTAGAATAGAATATAAAGAAGCTCGTTTTCCATCTTGCTTGTCTAGTGAAGCTTATGTGTCTTCTATTTGGTTGAGAAATGACATGTGCTACTAGCCTCTCTTGCTGATTGTATTCATTAGTGGCCAGTGATATCTCGTGACAAATTATTTAAACATTTTGTTCTTACAAGTAGCTCATGTTTTTGTGCTGCCAGTTATGACGATGGAATCCCAGGCTGAGGCACTTGGTCAATTAGGAGCTGATGATTTAGAAGGAAAGGTATAGTTGGGCAGTGCATACTAATTTCTATTGATATTCTGTGATGATGAGGTCTGACCAGAAATATATATCTGTGCACAGTTTGCAATGCTTGAGACTACATCGGTTGACGACGATCTTGCACAAATGAGAAAAGAACTCTCTGGGAGCTCCTTGGTATGTATTGTTATTTGGGCTGAAAACTGTAATGATTTTCAACTTAAAATTCTGTCTATTGCGAACCTGTTCACTTTCCTGTTGTGGGGTGCACCAAGATGGTACTCTGGTTCACACATATTTGGACCGGAGAAATACTATGAATATGAAAAAGTGGATCATGCTGGCCAGCAAACTGTAAATACAATAATGAATGTATTATGTCATTTTTAAAATTCTGTTCATTCCATAATGGGTCTAATTTCATGCCACTTACAGAAAGGCGAGCTTCCTCCAGGTAGAACCATGGCCAGTAAACCAGGTAGCCCTTTTCGAGACAGAGAGATTGAAAATGAGTTGAATGAGCTGCGGAAGAAGGCCAAAGAGTATTAGCGCCTTCCCAGGCTATGTCCGTGTGCCAGGCTTGATGAAAAATCTCCTAACGGAAGAACCCCAGAAGTATAGGCTTTGAACCTCCGGTGCATATTTGTTCGATGTGCATTTAAACCTCCGCTGCACTTTTGTTCGATGTGCATTTGAACCTCTGGTGCACTTCTTTTTTGGTAAAGGTTTGGGTGAAAAGTTCTCTCTGCATTTTTGCCGTGAATGACACTGTACAGTTTGCTATTACCATAATGTAAATCATTATTACTCCTTTTGTGCTTAGCCAAGAGCCCCAGTTTTCCATTCTTTGGGTATTCAAAAATGGCCCAGCAATCTTGCATGGCCTGAGCCTATTCTTTTGGGGCTTATATATGGCCTTCCAGAAGAAGAGTGACATACTATTTGCCACAATTCTGAATCTGCACGGAGCTTTTTGATCCATGGTTTCTGCCTAGCTTTGAGTAGGCACTGTCCATTTGTCCGCTACACTGAAATTTTCAAACGAGCCTGAGTTGTATGTGCCACGGCGTCGAATTTGATGTCTTCTTGCAGCTTGGTCTCTTTGCCCCTTGATTCGCTGCAACCAAAAACAGATAACTGGTCAGACGAGGCAACAAGAGCAAAACTAGCTTCAGATGAAAAACAAAACGGTGTTGCCTTCTACTACTGATATCGAGATCAGACTGATGTTGAATGGTGACGTCTTCGGAAGAAGCAAAAAAGACAGGCGAAATGGCGGAAAGTCGAGGTTGTCGACAGAAGGCTCCATCCCATACGGTACACTCCATTGCCATAGTGTTTGCATCATCAGTTCGTCTAGAAGCCATGACGGCACACAACACAAGCAACAAGCCGGGGATATACGTAACCTTGCGGCATGGCATTCTAGAATCGGAATCCTGATCGAATTCGCAGGGTCGATGGCCCTTCGTTTCAGGGAACGTGTATCTTCCAGTAGGCCAAGGTCGTTTGCAATGGCCACGGACAGAGACAATTATGGTTACGATTCTTTCACGAAAAACCAATTCCACATACGGGTTAGGGTCTGTCTTATCTATGTCTGACATTGCTTTAAGATCCATGCATTGCCTTCTGGACATTGCAAAAATCGCCTCAAATTACTGTGATTTCTAACCTGTCAGTCCCTACTATTTTGCAAAGTATGACCAGTGTTTCTACTTTATCAAATTCACCCACTAGTCACCATTCCACCACACATATTACAAGGTAATATACCTGCAGGAGTAGAGCATGCAAGCCGGTGTCTGCTCTTTCAACCTCTTGTTTATCACCACGATGTTGTACTTTAAATACTTCTTGCAGTCTTTCATTTTCCGCTGACTGCACCATGGATACACATTGCGCAAACTTCCACAAATCCATGCAAACATTGAACGACCATGTCACTATATATATCCTAAAAAAGGGAATTACAAACATGATAGCATTGTCAAAAACTGCTCTCTACGGTATACAGAAGTAAGGCACTCCAGCAAACTCTCAACCATTATATTCCTGCCTGCTTCTGACGAGGTACAACTAGACAGACGGGCAGACAACAAGCATGGGGGGGCACAGGCACTCCAGCCACTACCAAATTAGAAGCGGGTCTTGCGCTTCCGCCCCGTGTATTTCGTGTCTGCAGGCACCTCACGCCCTCTTTTCCTCATCTGTGCCTTCTTCCTCAGGAGCCAATCCTTGCCTCTACCGTTCTTATTGTTCACCTTCCGCCTCTTGTTTGCTCGGGTCCGTCCATATGTGCCGACCTGCATTGGAGAAAATACATTTTTCATGTATAGTCAGTACAACACCAGGGCTTCATCGCATGGTAGCACAATCAAATGACCAGGGCCTATAAAGTAGAGAACAGAACAAAAGCATGATCTAAGTTGATTCTTGATCGAGCAGTGCCAGTTAGCTCACAGCGTCCAAGATAGCATCGGTTTCAGCTGAGAGTAATTGAACATCTAGGAATTATTGGGTTGAAGAAGCTGGAAGTTTGCACCAAAATATTACAGAGGCCGATAGAAAGATTATCACAAAATCAGCTAATATTTCATGGCCATAAGAGAGTAACTGCCTATTTTTTCATGTAACAAATTGCTGCGCAGCCAATTTGTGTACATGAATCTGACTTGATTACATGGGATGTCCATTAGTTTCTTTTTGTTCATGTTTTGACCTCCTAGGAGGCCTGTAAGCAAACTCCATCTGTTCAATGAAATGAAACGCAATGTCATCCTGTTTCTTGCAGCTTCACAGCAAGGTCCGAGCTATAGCTATGTCAGCTATCGTTAGCTATCACTGAAGCTATTTAGGATATAGTTTTCAAATGAAATAAATAAATATTAAATACAGGCCTAGTAAAAAATCACAATAAAGAAACATTAGAAGACCATAGTAATTTAGAAGTACTATGTCTACAGCACCATTTTGAGATCACGAACCACCAAGCCAGTCATAGTAACATAAACAACATGTCCAAAGAGTGGAAGAGCATGAAATACTTAAATCTCAAGTCTTAACAAGGAACTAGCTATTAACAATGACTTGAAAACTGGAACTTATTCTTCTGCACAGTCGGTAGAGATAGTTATCAAGCTCTCAATGATCACTTGTAATTAAATGTCCTCATCTGAAGACGAAGATGAAATCACTTCTTCCTTTTCATCTAGAATGAGCTTGGTCCTTTTGGGTTGCTTACTCCTGGTAACCCTCTTCCTCTTGCTTGTAGCATGTGCAGATCCGTAATGCTCAGGCTCAGGATTCATTGCATGGGCCTGGATTGGTTCTTCGTCTCTTGCAGTTTCGCGAAGCCGATCATTATCATCACCCTCAAAAACATCAACAAATGGTATCACAATGGGGTCGCTGTTTTGGTTCTTTTTCTTTTGTTCCAGTTTGGAGTTGAACTTGATAAAACTTTATCGCAAAAAAAATTTGACAGTGGCTGTTGCTAGGATAGCAGTACAACGTGCCTTAGTTTAGATTTTAGGCTCTCAAAACACTATAGAGCAGCTATTTAAAACCTTACTTGTAAAGAAGCTTATAAGACTACAGAAACATCATGGAATAAAGCAGCAGACAAGGGATGGAGATTTCGAGCAGTAAATAAGTTCAAAATGTATAAACCAGGAAAATTGTATTGTTAAGAACGAGCTTACTGTTTGGTCATCATTGCTCTCATCGTCGTCGTCATCATCATCATCACTGCTGCACATCTGACCATCTTGACCTTTCGCCTTTGGAAGAGATGTATGAACAGAAGGTGCACCACAAGTGAGGACAAGGTAGGATTTCCTTGCTTTCGAACTGTCAGAGGAAAGGCATCCGCATAAGTTTACAGCAGACATGAAATTTATAAGACTGTTCATACACCATGGCTCCGAGGCAATGAAATTCACACCTATGAGGCCAGTCAACAACCACTCCACCAGCAAATCCAGCATTCATGGCAAAAGACACAAGCATTTCGGTTTGCTTCACATTATCAGCATAAAATTGTAGAACGGCTCTTGCTCCCCTTGCTAAGCATCTATATAGTGATCCAAAGAAAGCCCTGAAAATTATGCACATGTCAAGGTTAAGAACTGGTTGCAGATAAACCAAGAGATACACTACAAAATAACTTCACATACTTTAACCGCAATCTTGGTTCATGAGAAGACTTGTCCGCGTTGCATAACCACTGCACACATAGTCAACAAAGAGCAGTTGCAAACCAATTAGAAATGAAATAAACACGACATGTTAGTTGCAGAAATAAAACAAAAACTTTAAGTATCACCTGAACTGCTGAAATACTAATCGCACCATCAATAACTCCTGGGCGCAGGCCTAAGCCCTGGAAGACGAGTTATTATAAACAATAGTAGCTCAAAGAAGCACAATCGGTTGTTACACAAAGGTGAAGACGTCAATGTAGTTGTATGAAGCACAGATTGGGAATCATGGTATTCTTAATTTCCACAAAATTTGGGTTCAGCATGCACAATACCACTTGGCAACTATACAATTATTATGGAGAAAAGGCAGTACTGCAATGTTCAGGTTCTTTCAATTCATTCTCCTATTTTACCCCTACACACAGGTTTGGAGGCCCATTTACTTTATGTTGACAATCAGGTTTGATTTTGAGATCATGTCAAACACACAAGACACATGCATTGTTACCATTACCAAGGATGTCTAATATCCTGCTGGTTTAACGAGTCCCCTGATGTAATCAGGACCATCATATTTGTATAAAGTATGAACAAGTTCACCATTCAACAAAAGGGTGCTGCCGATTACCTAAAAGAGGATGTCTTCTAACACTTAACACATACAAATCAACTGTAACAACAAAAATTACATAAGACAAGCATTCCCCCGAGCTTACGAGTTATGAAGACATAAACATGACATGCGGAACTAAAATTTGCTGACCAATCCAATCAAGCAATGCATATCTTACCTCGCCCATGTCTGCGAGTAAGAGGTCACCCTCTGTCTCCCGCTCTAGAGCAACATCTGCAAGGGGAAAATATAAGTGAAGCTCTCAAGAAGAAACTTGAGTAATGCACCAACATGCCCATAAGAGCAAGAAACAAGGTTGAGTGAAGTTCCTCACCAAGCATGGACTCTGAAATATCACAGCCAATCCAGTGGTGTCCATGCTCCGTCAATGTTTCGCCGCTAAGTCCAGAACCGCACCCTGCGATTCACATACACAACAATTCAACAAAAGCATTCTCCAAAGCGAACCTAAATTTTAGTCGACTAGCACACAATTTGGTGCCCTGTCCTATCATAGTAATACTAACGAACACGGAACTGGGATTGTAAGTCAGCATAGGAAGTAGCTAACCGATGTCGAGAAGCATCTTGGGGATGCCATCGTTGGGGAGAGGAGCAGCTCCAGCGCCCTCTCGGAAATTCTCGCCTGAGAAAAAGAAGAAAAGTCAGGTCAGCTTCGCCGTGAACCGTCAGAGACGAGATGAGAGGCGCTTCGCTAGCTAGCTTGGTTGCTTGCCTGGATTTCGATGATACGGGAGGAGGTCGTGTACTTGCGCGCCTCCGACTCGTTGTAGAATATCTCAGGCGGCGCCTGCACCTCAGGCCGCGGCATCTCGCCCCCGCTCTCCTCCCTTCTCCCTGCGCGACGCCGCCGAGCTCGGTGTGTGCTCGTTCTCCGCTGCCGCTGCTGCCGCCGCCGCCCTTCCGTGAGGGTGTTCTCTCGGGGTCAGGAGGTTTCCACTCGGCACCCTACGCTACACGTCTTTATGGGCCTGTGATGGGCCATGGACTAAGCCCAATACTTAAACATATCCGCGGCCTCTTCAGCCCACGGCCTTAATAAGAAGGAAACCCTAGGCTCTACAAAATCTCCCACCAGTCGGCTCCATCCTCATCAGCTAAAGCAACCGCCGCCGCCGCCCGAGCGCTCTCCGTCCTCTCGCGCAGCATCGTACGAGCGCCACAGCTCCACGCCGCCATGGGTAACCATCTCCTCCATCCTCCTCTCCCCAGTCTCTACTCGTATAGCTGTTCTCGGTTTCTGACGCTGTGGTGGTGTTTCAGGAAAGGTTCACGGATCGTTGGCTCGCGCCGGGAAGGTGAGGGGCCAGACGCCCAAGGTGGCGAAACAGGACAAGAAGAAGCAGCCCCGCGGACGTGCCCACAAGCGCATCCAGTACAACCGCCGCTTCGTCACCGCCGTCGTCGGCTTCGGCAAGAAGCGCGGCCCCAACTCCTCGGAGAAGTAGATGTGAGACCCCGCCACTATCACGATGGCAGGCCTCAGGCCTCTTGATCGATCCCCGTTTTTGTTCTCTAGTCATGCCTCTTGATCGATCCCCGTTTTTGTTCTCTAGTCAGTATGCATGTTTACCTGATGTTTCATGTCTATGCCTATGTTATGCTGCTTGTGGCCTTCTGACAATTATTTCTGTGATTTAGCAAGTTAGCTTATAGTAGAACTGAATAATAAACCATATGTTATGCTGCTTGTGGCCTTCTGACAATTATTTCTGTGATTTAGCAAGTTAGCTTATAGAACTGAATAATAAACCATAGCAGCTCTTTATAACCCAGATTTTTTCTCGTGATACTTGTGGTTTTTAGTGAAGTGAACTTTTCATTCCCATTGTTTTTTTCTGGTGATGGCAGTGACGACTTGGTAATATTCAAGCTCAACAGACCTAATCACAGGTCTTCTCTCCTGAGATTGATCTGTATGCCGATTATCCCGCTGAACCGAGCCATCACAAATCTCACGGTGGCAGTCCTCTTTCGGTCCCTTTTTTTGTTCCCAAGTCAGTATGCATATTTTCCAGTACTGATGACGCATCCATGTCAAAACCTAATTAAAGATCTGTATGACTGATATTTGTTATGAAATATGATCAAGTATGCATTGCTAGTTAATTATAATACGTCATTTTATTCTCTATGCCTGGTTAGTTAGGTGTTACATCGAATGCTATTAAGTAGCAGGGTGTGTAAGCCGAATGTCATCCTTGGGTTTCTAATAGGATTTTGTAATGTGAACTCTTCATTTGGATTTTTTTTTGGTGATGGCAGTGACGATTTCTTAATATTCAAGCTCAACAGACCAAATCACAGGTCTTCTCTCCTGAGATTGATCTGTATGCCGATTAACCCGCTGAACTGAGCCATCAAACATTTTTTTTGTTTGGTTACCCTCTTTTTGTTTGAGTCTGTTTCTGTTCTTGTTAAAAGAGGCTGTTGCGATGAGGACAAACAAGCTCCCTCTTCTGAAAACATTGAGGACAATGCTGGCAGAATCGAACCTAATAACTTGTTGCCACCACTGAGTAACTATTAATCCTCCTACAATCCGCCTTTTTTTTGCATTTTCTTGGGTTTTAACCTTTTATCTCTCTCTCTCTCTCTCTTGCTAGTATCAGGTGTTGAAACCTTGAAACAATCTTAGGACACCTTCGGACACAGTGCTGCTATCCTGTGAATGTGTAGTCATTTATCTTCTCATGAGACTAAACATTAGTTATTACTTATGAATTCATATGGGGAACTTTTCTTTTTTTGCTATTTTATCGAGTTCACTCAAGTGAGTGCATGTTCCTATGATGATTAGCTACATGTTGGAATTACCGTCAGATTCTTAAATGACGAAATTTTATGCGGCTTTCTGAGGTTCATTCCAGCCACTATCATTAGTAATCATAGACTATCCTGCATTAAATCTTGTTCTATCAGCTGAATGTGCTTTTTCATAGGCCATCTAATCGTTTTGGTTTTTATATGGGTGTGAATACCTGTTGCACTGGTTTCATATGTTTTGTGTATACTAATCTAACTTTGGCCTGATAGTCCTTCTCTGGTAGCTACAAGCATTGCCATAGGATCTATGATTGGGCCAAGAATTAGTTTTCACAAATTGATAGGAACCTTGGACTTCATTTTAGTTGGTCCACAGAGCCGTTTATTGTGATTAAATTGAAGTCTTCTCATCCTAGTTTAATTGTTATTTGCTTTTGCTACTAGGGAAAGTTTGGCTATGATGATAAATCTAAGGCTTGTTTCTCAAAACATTCGCAGTTGCCGCCTAAGAGCTTTCGCCTTGCCAGGCTTGAGAGTGAATGCTGCTAATTCCTTCCTTGGATGTCTGAGCCTATTTTTTCCGACTTATGATTTTCTGGGTAAATAAAATTTGACAGTCTTCTAAATATTTTTCAATCTGCTCTTGCATTGCAAATGATGATGAAATTAAGGCTTGTTTCTCACAACATTCGCAGTTGCCGCCTGAGAGCTTTCGCCCAGCCAGGCTTGAGAGCTAATGCTGCTAGATCCTTCCTTGGATGTCTGATGCAATGCTAGGCATACATATTTTGCTTTAATTCGGTTTGGTCTAATTCAGTGAGTGGTAGTGTATGCCCAATGATGATATATCTAAGGCTTGTTTCTCAAAACATTCGCAGTTGCCGCCTAAGAGCTTTCGCCCAGCCAGGCTTGAGAGCTAATGCTGTTAGATCCTTCCTTGGATGTCTGAGGGCATATTCGAGCTTACTGTTATTCAGATGTTGAATTCACTGATGGTTGTCCTTGTTGGTTTTCTTTGCACTTATTAGACCTCCAAAATTGTTCATTCTTGTCCGGTGATGAAAAACCTACTATTCATACCATCTTTCGGGACTGATTGGCCGCTTTGTGGCCATGCTGTCATTCTGCAATTCTGAGGCCAAACTGAACAGCTTTGGATCTTGATTTTTTTTTCGTTTGGTTGATCTATATGATTTTTGAACTGGCTGGACAATGATGAAACACACCAATAATATACACCATCTTTCGGGACTGATTGGTGCATTCTGTGCCATGCTGTCAAATCTGCAATTCTGATGTCTAGTCCCTCTTGTTTTCCACCAAACTTGGATGGTTTGTTTTTCTGCATGATGAAAGTTCTTATCCAGTATGTTTTGTTCATGATTGTCCAGTGATGAAAAACTTATAATCATACCATCTTTCGGGACTGATCAGTCGCAAAGCGGCTATGCTGTCATTCTGCAATTCTGAGGCCAAATTGAACAGATTCTGAGTGTTTGATAAAATTGTTTATTTCATTAGTTATTTTCATCGAGACTTGTGATTGAGTTGTATCTTTTAGGGTGAACAAGACCTGTGATGAAAACCTGTATGAAAAACAACCATCTTTCGGGACTGATTGGCATACAGTGCCATGCTGTCACCTCCAAAATATTGAGGTCTTGTTTTCATGCATCTGGCAGTTCTACAATTCGCTGCTGTCTTTTCTTCGTTGATTTGTTTTCCCTTTTATCTCGCTCTGTATCAATTTTTCTCACAGTTCTTGATCTGTTTTTATTCTTTTTTTGTTGTGGTAAGTGATTGGCAATCTGTGCTTTTGCTGTCAAATATGTTCATACATTTGTGTGTAGGATTTCTTCAGAAGTTCGTTGGCTGCTGTAAAAAAACACTGAGACAGCTTTATATACTACTACTATTAGATTCTAGAGTTTACCATTGTCTGCCCTAATTGTACAGCTAGATTCTAGTGCTACTGCATGCCCTTATTGTACAGCTACTGTTCTTATTCGTGCATATGACTGATCAGTGTTAAATGTATCTAAATGGTACGGAGTATGATGCTTTGCTAATCTTTGCCATTTGCGAGGCCTAAAATGGTTGCTTGTTTCTGTGTATGTGACCTGTTACCTGTATGAAAATTCGTCCTGATTGCCCCATTGCCCACATATAATGAGCAACCTACATAAGCCCAAAGGCAAGTCATGGTGATCCTCTCCGCTTCCACAGCTTTTTCCAATATATAGATTCTGACTGGTCATTGGTCTAGACGTTTGACATGAACAACGTACAATCAATTTGGTGGGGCCAAGCTTTTCTCATCAGAAACAAATTGGCGTGTACAGTAGTATCTCTATCTCTAATTATGTGTTTTTCCACAACAGAATTCTATATTAATTAATATACTATGGAACGATGCAATCATCGTTACAAATTTTGTAGGATACTATCATACTTGAAGGGCTCGGGTCCAGATAGACTGAGCAAAAAAGGGCTTCATTTCAATTCTCCAATTTGGAAAATCACATATATTAATTTCCTTTGTATGAACTGCAAAATTCGATGATTCAAAGTTCTCTACTACGGACACACGTATGTATGGACCGGTGGGCATCTATTTTTATGTTCCACACGACTGCTGAACCGACTAAACCGGGGAAGCTGAAGTGTAAATGCAATTGTCGGGTAGGGTGAAGATGCTGAATATGAATTCAAAAAAATCATGCGAACGGACAGAAGAATCTTCCAAAAAAGAGGGACTAAATGTTGATTCTCTTGTTCAAGATGAGGCCCTCCACTCGAACTTGACCCAGGCTGAGTTTTTCCAGGCCTTTTTCTTTTTCTCTGCATTTTCTTCCTTTTGGCGGCTAGGGCTTTTGCCGTTGTTTCCCTCGCCCTGTTTTTGTAAAACTCTATCATACCCTTTAACTCAGGCTGAGTTTTTCCAGGCCTTTTTCTTTTTCTCTGCCTTTTCTTTCTTTTGGTGGCTTTTGCCGTGGTTTTCCTCTCTACTGGAGCGCGTGTATAAGCATGACCTGCATCGATCTGACAGCTGACAGCACCAAATCATCACCCAGCCTCCCATTCTGAACGCATAGTGTAGCAGCATTGAAGCGTTGTTATGGGGCCGCACCTCCTGGATGTGGATCCAAAGAAAAAAAAGCGATGCGTGTGTTTGTCATCTCTAAACAGTGTCAATGTTGGTGATCCAAAATTCTTGGTTCTTTTTAACAATGATGAAATTCCTAAACTCATCTGTTTTCCACAAATAAGGGGCTGAAAGTCTGCTCTCTTAGTTATGCACGGATAATGCAGAGCCTAAGGGGCTCTTTGGTTGGGCTTATTTGTGGCTTATAGCTGTTGGTTTATAAGTAAAAAACATCTAAATAGGCGCTTTTGATTTTAATATCGGCTTATTATATACAACTATGTCCTTTTAAAGCTAAAGCCCGAAAGACCTATTTATATGCTTTTGTGTGGCGTATAAGCTAAAATCCAAAAGACAGATTTAAGCCCAACCATACGGCCCATAGCTTGGAAACGTGTCCCATTACTGGGAAATTTTGGAGCACCCTTCATCAAGATCAATCAGGACTGCATGTGGCACCCCCCTCCGCGTGTATTCTCGACTCTTCCCTTCCATGTCTGAGGGTTGTCTCGAAGCTCCGAGGCCAAACTTTGTCTGCCTTCACTGACACTGCTGGCTGGAGATGGAGAGGGGAGGTGCCAGTGTAGTTGTTAGGAGTAGCTTTAGGTTTTATGGCCGTGTGTTGTTAGTTTGGAGTAGGGTCGGCTCTTAACCTCGTGTCCTCGCACTTCGGCGCGGTGCTAGGGCGTCGCCTCTTGACCTCGCCGACAAGCTTCCATGGCGGAAGATGTTGGATTTTGGCCTTTAGGCGAGCTCCCCCTTCATGCTTTTTTTCTTAAGTGCTCGTGTCGTCCTTCTAGTGGCCTATGTGGTGTCCCCTCCATGTCGTGGCAGCGAGGAAGAGAAAGTGATTACACTGCTGCTGATTTGGAGCGACGGCTCCTGCTGTTTCTGCGAGCATGTCACACAGTGGGTAGGGTTGTCATCATGATCTGTGGCTGTAAAAGCGGCCCTTCTTCTTCCTCTGTTGAGGAGGCTCTAGCAGGAGCCCTGCACTGGAGCTCGATAGTTCTTCGTCATCAAGTGGTTCGTCCTTGGTGGCATAGAGGTGGCCGGCTGCAGCGGTTCATTGTCGGGGGAGAGGGCATCACGAGCAACTCCTTCCTCTCGAACCTCAGCATGTTCATCGCCTTGCGATCGCCGATGGCTGGTGGAGGAGGCGCCCAGTCACTTGATTGTGTTTTTACTTTTTTTTGCTAGGGGCCTTTATGTAAAGTTGAAAGCCTTATCCTTGAATTATTGGTCTTTTTGGACATAAAGGGGCCTCCATGAAATTATGTACCCGCCTGAATATTAATTGCAGCATCTTGGCCCTTCTGGGGCTTTTCTTCTGCAAAAAAAAAAGAGTCAAGATCAATCTCTGAGCAACGGATATGCACGACCATACTTGTGTGCACTATACCGATGACCATAATATCGGATCAATCTCTTCATTGGGTTGCTCCCTAAGCAGCTCGATTGGTCAGTGTGAGGTGAGGCCAGGACAGGTGCACTGTCTGATTCGGATTGTTCAGCTCCTTTGCTTTGGTTTGCTTCTTCCCGCGCTGACAGCGTTCTGCCACCGCCTTCCCGCTAGTCGCCACGGAGGCGATGACGACGACGAAGAGTGCGTGCCAACTGTTAGAGACTGCTGCACGCCTCGAACGCGATGAATGCGCGAGGAGAAACCCTGCGCTCCATCATTCAGTTGTTGTTCTCAATTTGTGGAATTGCTACCTTCGAGTGTCTGTTAAAAAAAACATTCGAGTGGATTGATGTGGATTGCTACATTATTAAAGTTCAAAAAAAAAAGTGGATTGCTACATTAGAGTGGTGAGGGGATTTTGACTTTCAAAGGAATCCATGTCAATCCACTTCAGATCGCCCAAACCGAACAAGCCTAAAGAAAGGCCAAGCCCTGATTATTCCTTGATTCCGCCCTTCCCCAATGTATGACCAGTCTTACTTTCGGGACACTTTGTTTCTCGTGCCCCCCAAGTAAAACCGGCAGCTGCACCCGAGATATAGTTTTTTTTCAAAACGAAACTGATCTACTTCCTCCGTCCCAAAATATATGTCTTAGATTTGTCAAAATTTAGATAAATCTAAACATAATTTAGTATATAGGTTTATTTAATTTTTGGCAAATCTAAGACATCTATTTTGGGACGCAGAGAGTATTAAAAATTATCAACCACAGTATAAACAAGGCTAAAAGTAATAAAAATTTCAAATAGATATATGGATCACCTAGCGACGACTACTAACACTAACGCGAGCCGAAGCCAGGTAAAACTTGTCGACTATTTTGGTCTTCTTTGCTCTTTCATCACTGGAGCCGGGTAAAACTTGTCATACTAGAGCTTGTTGTAGTAGACAGACGAAAAATCGTCATACTAAGTCCCTAAAGGACCAACATACCAGAGCAGGAATCATCGCCAATGATGTCAATCGTAAATCAGAAGAGACTGGTCTGAAACCACACCAATAAACAAGAGAACCGACCGGATCCCTCGAGATTCGCCGAAAACGACACTACGCGTCCTTCATCGGCACTAGACGCACCACCGAAGCGAGGATAGAACAGAAATGACTTTTTTCTAACTCCAATGTAGCCGTTGTCCCAACACCCCGAAGAAGACACGAAAACATCTAAATGAAAAAAACCCTCCCGCCATGGTCGGCCACACCTCCGAAGCCCCAAGACCACCGAATACGGAGCGAACCGGTGGCATCACCAGCAAGATGAACACGGAACCCGGTTTGTAAGGCGGACAATGCCACGACGCGCGAGAGATCCTCACGTAACAGTTTGTGTGAGCTATAGTCCTTTCGAGTGTTGAATATTTATACACATATATTTCCTTCATTTAAAAATACAAGACATTTTTGCTTTGTAAAATGAATATATTTAGACGTTTTTTAATGTGTAGGTTTACTCCGAACCTCTACGAATCTATATAGAAAAAACGTCTAGATATATTCTACTCACTCCGTAAGAAAAGATGTTTAATTTTGGTCTGAAAAAAAGACGCGCGCTCTTCACTTTATCGTGCGGGGCCACACGAGAATCGAATGCCACGACGACGCGCGCTGGTACACGCCAATTTTGCTGTTCCCGTCAGAAGGATTTGGCCGTTGGTCCGGTGCTTCACGCATGTTTTTGTTGCTGTTCTCAGATTAGCCAGTATCAGCTGTCGGCCCATAAAGGAGAGATCGAGCAAGAATAAGAATGCAACTGTGCGTTGGGACATATAATTTGGAAAAATAACGCCTCTCGACTCTGGAGCTCCAGTCAAGTTCACAGGCACACTGCTCTTTTTTTTATCTTTCCTCTCAAAACAGACTTCCATACTAAATAGCAATCACGTCTATGTAACAGTTAAGAGCAAGTCAAACAAGAAGGATAAAAAGTATGCCGAGACAACAACACAAATATGACGGCCTGAATAAAAAGTGGTAGCGATACAACTCCCTCGAAAACAAGACTCAATGGCCGGGCTACATATATAGGCGTGCCGCAACTAGAAGATCCTACACCATTTTATCAAGCTGATCCCTATCCCATTGCCTACATAACAGTTACCAGTGTAGCAAGAAAGCCAAGAATTTAAACACGAAGTCAGAGACACACCAGGTAGACACACTCGATTACGTCTTATTAGGTATAGTCCCAGAGCCTCATGTACAAAGCTCCATAGAAAACAGGCAGCGTGACAAATAAACAAATATGTGAGTCCCCGTCTCCGAAACCGCATATAGGGGACACAAGCCGTCATCCCTGGCCTATGGCACTTTGCCACCTTGACACCCGAAGGTAGCCGATCACGCAACAACCGCCACGCCAAGATCTATTAAAAAGAGGAAAGCCTAACAAAAAAGGGAGAATTATCCAACCGAGCTATGAAATTGGAAAGATTCTTCTTGGTTACTTTGTGTATAACCAAGTTAGGCTCCTCTCTAGTTTATGCGGGGAGTATTGGATGGTGCAACTCTCAGAAGATTTGTCACTAAGATGACACTAGAACACCATTTTATGTTCAGGGTGAAGATCACATGGCATACTCGCGCCATCTCTTTATTGAAGGCTTTGAATTAATGTCAACGCTCTGTCCAAGATATAGTTTGGACTGAGCATTTAGGTTTGACTTTTATAGACTAGTCTTAGTAACGTCGGCCTAGGCATGACTACCTTCTTTTTAAGTTTTGTCATAAAAAAATTAGTTGTTGGTATAGTCTATCACGTCTTGTGATTGTTCTGCCGGTGTTGTGTATCATGTATTTAATATACATTCTCTGCAATAGATTTTATGATTGTATACATCCATGTATGGAGAGGACCGGGATATGGTTACTGTATATATCTTTTTGATAAATAAGGGCAACTGAAAAGACGACCCAAAAAAGGGATCATCAAGCTTCCCTTTTACGCCTCTCTTCTTTCTTTTGCTCGTGAGAGATACCTTACTAAGGGGTTTCTTTCCTTTCTAATTACGTCCTCAGAAGCCTTCTCCAATAAGATGTAAGCAATATCCATGTCATATTTAGGGCTAATTGTCTTAGGCGAGAAAACCGCAAAGCTCTATGCAGCAGGTGTCGTGGCCACCACCAAGGCCTCATTGTCCCGACACAATTCCTGAAGCTCATGTGCGATCTATAGCACCAGAGCCATGATCTCATCCATGCCCTCGCGGAGTCAAGCGAAAACAAAGCATGACTAGGGACGAGGCAAATGGGTCTTCTTTGCTGCATGGTGCTCCTCGTGTCGTCGGTTCGCCGTAGTAGGTTGAGCGTGTTTGTTGGTTTTCCATTAATTAATTGGCAATTTTTTTTTCTAAATTGATAGATTGCAGCATGTTTTTACTCCCGTTTCAAATAAATGAATAAATAAATAAAGAAAACTCCAAGGGCCCTGCAAACGGACCAAGGTCGTTCAGACCAGACAGGGGCAACCCTCGGACCGGTCCATTTTACCGCATTTTCAGCCTAAATTTGGGTCATCTTTACGGTGACACAGAGAGGGCTGATGACCCACAAGTATAGAGGGTGTATCGTAATACTTTCGATAAATAGAAGTGTCGATCTCAACGAGGAGCAGAAGGTGCTGAACAGTGGTATGAAGCAGGAAATCCGTGTGAATACTTAGCAAACGGATTTTTAGTGGTTTTTTGACAAGGCAACAAAACAAAGAGCAAGTAACAGAAGTAACGAACAAACGGAGCAAGTGGCCCAATCCTTTCTTATCAAAGGACAAGCCGGTGGAAATACTTATAAAGACCAAACGTTCTCGAGGACACATGGGAATTTTGTCAAGTGCTTTCGCTTCAAATAGCTGAGTACTGTTGTCTGGTGTTTGTAAGTGTTGCGTGGGTAAACCTATGCTAACTATCGCCCTTCCTAGGACTAATACATACTTGTGATTAAACCCCCTGCAAACATCCATAACTACAGGAAAGTAATTAAGATATAAATATAACCAAAGCCTTAAACTCTGAAATCCCGCGCTCCCTTATGCAAAGGTGTCCTAACGGGGGTTTAGCTTTCTGTCACTCCGGAAACCCCACGATTAGTAGCCAAATACACAATGCATTCTCCTAGGCCCATAAATGGTGAAGTGTCATGTAGTCGAGGTTCACATAACACCACTAGAAGAATAGCACCACAACTTAAATACTAAACCATTGAATAATAACTCATCACAGATTCACTACTAACAACATGACTTCTCCCATATCCTCAAGAACTAAACGAACTACTCACAAGACATCATATGGATCAAGATCAAAGATGATATGGTAATGGATAACAATCTGAACGTAAACAATAATTCAATGGTTCCACTCACAAGCATCAACTACAATAGTAATCAACACCGGGAAAGTTTCCCCTAAGAACGAAAGCAATATCCAACACAACTGTTACAGCGGGACGGAGTGGTGGTGATGGTGCTGGTGGAGACGATGGTGTGGATGATGATGATCCCGATGAAGCCTAGCTTAATGACGGTGTTGATGGCGACGGTCTCCCCTCTCCGGGAAGGAATTCCCCCGGCAGAAATCTGTCTATCGGCGAGACCTTTCTCTCTCGGTGTTTCCCCCCCCCAGAGACGGCGGAAATCTATCTGTGGTCGCTCCCCGAGGGTTAGGGTTCCGTAGGGAAGATATAGGCGAAGGGCGGATTCGGAGGCCGGGCAGGTGGGCCACACCTGCCCTAGGCGCGGGGTTAGGTGGGCCCACGCCTAGGGGGTGTGGGCCCCCTGAGGCCCACCCCCTTCGCTCCTCCTTCTGGCTTCCTTCGTCTTCTGGTAAAATAATATGTTTCCATATTTTTCTGGTATTTTTATGATCTTCGCGAAATTGCACCGAAACGCCGTCTTTTCCATCAGAATCCAGACTCCGACATTCCAAGTACAGCAGTCACAATAGAGATGCATAAAGATAAATCATAATTGGAATTGGCAAACTTGTTCTTGGTCAGAGAACACCTGGCAAATAGTTTCACAACAAGCTTTTTGTAGAAAATTTAAAACAGGAGCACTCTTTGCTCAAAAAGGTTTTGCACAAGTGAAGGCTTTCAAAGTAATACTCAATAGATAAGAGTTTTGTGCAAACAAGGAAGATAAAGAGCATGCTTGAATAAATCACCATATGAATGCTTTAAACACAATAACTCAAATGCTTGCTGGAGAAAGAGAGGAAGTAGATTTACTGACTCAAACTGGTAACTAGGAGAAAGGTCCCTTCTTAGAGGGTAGCAGGAATTACAAGTCATAAAGAGCTTCTAAAAGATTATGGTACTTACTAGCTTTGAGCACTCATTGCCCCTATCATAAGCATCTTGAGATTATTAAGGTTAAAGTGAACAAAGATGAAGTATATGCTTGACGAAATATAAGTTGGCAATTTCATGTCCCTTGAATATGAGGGCCACTCCTCATGCATACTCAACTTTGGGCCCAAGTAAGTTCTTGTCATTGTAAGTATTTTCATATCATTGAGAACCTCCAATGGGGTACCCCTTGCACATGACACAGGAGCTTTCCCATAACCAAAATGACAAGGCAAGAAGACAATGAGCATCTCAGCAATCTTTTTATTTACCATATGCATAGCTTTTTATTGAGGATGCTTCATAGATGACTCACTATGGTGATGCTGCAAGTTTCCACCATGATTAAGCATGGCTTAGGCTAGCAGCCTAGACATTTCTCTAACACAGAATACAAACTTCATGGACTTACAAGTTCCATATTTATTTCACACCGTTGACATCCATAGAGAAAAAAGCACGATATCAACCGTATACAAAGTACAAGTGCAATGTTGAAAACGTTCCCCATGACAGCACGATTCTGCTAATTCCAACGTATAGATGCAAGCATATACAACTTCGATGTCCACAATGGTTCAAGTTTATTAGGGGCAAGGAAATAAGGTGTGCCATCAAGTTCGTGATAGCTTTACTAACTAGTTTTCACATAACAAAACACTTTTTAATTCGAAAGGTAGATGAAGCATGAGAATTTGCTTGAATAGCAATAGCTACTAGGTAGATATGGTGGACACAAGTGGCAAAAGTTTTTGGTTCAAAGGGTTTTGGAAACATGAGAAGTATACCTTCTCAAAACAGGTTTTTGGCTGGCAAGGCTGGGTAGCAAACAAGAGAGTTGAAAGAAACAAGCAAACATACAAGTAATAAAGCCAAACATGCAATCTTCCTTGAAGACACAAAAGGATCTTAAATAAAGAATACTAAGCTTATGAGCCAACAAGAAAGAAAACAAATGATATAAAATACCTGTAAGCTTTTTCTTTCTTTCTTTTTCTTTCAAATTAATGCCACTGACTAGAACTCGGTTTGGCAAAACCAATTTAGATCCACTTGATGATCCAAGAGTGGTGCCAATACTTATCAACAAGATCCATCATATAATAGAGATTACAAACTAAAAATAATAAGTGCAAAAATTAAAAGATGAGACTTCTTATTAATATTCCAATAAAGGCACTCACACCAAGGGATACATAGATAATCAACTAAAGGAGAGATACTTCCACATGCAAACCAAACTATAAGATAACCCCTCTAACATAGATATGAATCCACTAAAAAGGTAAAAGATAAAAGATAATGGTGGTGATACCACGGCACTCCCCCAATCTTGTAACAAGCCAAGGGGATGCCAAACCTGATGACGAATTACTCCCTTGGTGGTGGTGGTGTTCTCTTGATAAGCTTCTCAATAAGTTTCTTCAACTCCTCGAACTCTTGAGAAGATTTCCTGAGAGAAACAGATTGAAACGAAAACACAACGAGAACACGATGCACGAACCTCGGGGGATCCGGGGGGTTATATATTACGAAGTTTCAAGGCATAAGGAAGGTACTGACACGGAAACGAGGCGGATACGGAGTTCGAGGGTGGCACACCCCCCTCAAGCGCGACCAGGCTGGGCCCGTACCTGGGGTGGGTCTGTCTGCCCCGGACTCCGTTTCCTCTTCAGTTCCATCTCGTAACTTGCCTTATGTATTAAAAATATGAAAAATATAAAAAGATTGGGGTTTCACGAACCTTATGTTTTCACCACTTTTACCTAATCAAAGACGAACTCTGCAGATTCCTTTCCTCTTTCTCCTAAGAATTTCCTGCATACAAACCATCTGCACAAACTCAATGACAACATTAGTGTAAGCAAAACCAATAAACCTTTGGTACACACTTCAACTGAAAACCCATCAACACAAAAGCTTCAATAAGAGGCAAATGCAAAAGACGGCAGAAATCTGTCAAAACAGACCAGCAGGTAAAGATTAATTTTTCCGAAGACCTTTTGTTGCCCAAATCAAAAAGGGTAGAACTGATGAAAGTTGGGTAACAACCTGGATAACAAGGTCAGAAAAATGCAGCTCAATCCGAAGTACTGAGCTGCCTCACAAATTTTTACAATATGGCACACAAATTTGTCCAAGGACAGCCACTTTTCACAACTCCTCTACTTCACAAAAGTAGTTGAACTTGACACAAAAACCAAAACAAAAAGGATATGGAGAGGTTATTCCTGAGGTAATAACTTCCAAGACCCGACAAAAACTCTTGGGTTATCTCCCAACAAGTACTTTTCTTTAATGCCTTTAAGTTAGGCTTAAAACTTCCAAAGATGCTCACATAGGATATATATATATCTGGAGTAAAAAAGAGCATCAATAAGCAAATAGCCAACACACTTGAGTCTAACCCACTTCCTATGCATGGGGGTATCATGAGAAAACGAATTGTTGAAACAAAAATCCACTAGCATAGGAAGACAAAACAGATGCAACTTCAAAGCTTTCAACATAAAATGGGGAAACTTAACATCATTGAGATGCATAAAACCATGTTTCCCTCCCTCAAAATAACTTTCAGTAGCACTTTGAATAAAGTTGGCAATATAACTGTCACTGGAAACAACTTTATCATCACAATAAGCATACTTACAGTTATAGAAAAGAGGTCCAAGTGTTGGAATTATGCCCTAGAGGCAATAATAAAGATGTTATTATTATAATTCTTGTTCATGATAAAGTTTATATTCCATGCTAGAATTGTATTAAGCAGAAACTTTGATACTTGTGTGGTTTATGAACAACACCGTGTCCCTAGTACGCCTCAATGGACTAGCTCATTGATTAATGATGGTTAAGTTTTCCTAACCATAGACATGAGTTGTCGATTAATAGTGAGATCATATCATTGGGAGAATGATATGATGGACAGACCCAAATCAAGCAGAGCAATTAGATCGTGTCATCGTGTTCATCTTTGCGAAGCTTTTTCTTATGTCAAATATTGTATTCCTTAGACCATGAGATAATGCAACTCCCTGGTATCGGAAGAAATCTTTGAGGTCATCAAACTTCATCCTATGAGAGGGTGATCATAAAGGTGTCTCTCAGGTGATCGGAAAGTATTTGTTGGGTTGTATGTATCGAGATGGGATTTGTCCCTCCCAAGTCGGAGAGATATACTTCGGGCCCACTCGGTAATCGATATCAACACCGCTTGCAAGCACGTGGTTAAGGAGTTAATCACAAAGTGATATCGGATTATGGAACGAGTAAAGTACTTGCTGTGAACAAGATTGAACTAGGTATGCCGATACCAACGATCAAATCTCGGGCAAGTAAAATATCGCGTGACGAAGGGAATATAAATATGAGATTAATTGAATCCTGGCATCGTGGTTCATCCGATATGATCATCGATGAATATGTGGGAGTCAATATGGGTTTCCAGATACCGCTGTTGATAATTGATAGAAGATCATGTCTGCATATTCTCGAACCCGTAGGGTCACACACTTAACGTGCCTCGACGCTAGGATAGAATGGATAATTGGTTTGTGAGTTTTTGTTCGGAGTCTCGGATGAGATCCAGGACATCACGAGAGGTTCTGGAATGGTCTGGAGAATAAGATTCATATAAAGGAAAGCAGTTTTTGGATTTCGGAATTGTTTCGGAATGTTCGGTATTGTACCAGAAGGTTCTAGAAGCTTCCGTAGTGGGACCAACATGGCCCCACTTGTCGGAGGGGGGCGTGGGCCTAAGAGGGAGTGTCCTAGCCATATTGGGCCAGGGGCACAAGGCCCCATAGGCCCAGCCGGCCAAAACCCTAGGGGATCTTCTAGAAGGGGGGAACACTTGCCCCCCACTCCACCCTTGTGGCCGCAGGCCCTAGGGCTTGGAGGAGGGGCAAGGGGGCCAGCTAGCCCCCTATATAAGGTGGGCAGGGGGCGCACCCTCCCCCCACCCCAAAACCCTAGCCGCCATACTGCTGCCCTCCTCTCTCTCTCTCTCCCGACTGCGCGTAGGCGAAGCCCTGCCGCAGAAACTCTCCACCTTTGCACCACGCCGTCGTGTTGTAGATCCAATCTATCTCTCCACCCCACTTGCTGGACCGAGGAAGGAGGAGACGTCGCGGTGCCGTATGTGTGCATCTCTCGGAGGCGTCGCCACTTGCGGCGTTGGATCAGATCGGATCGCGAGGAGGAGAAGGCTAGTACGACTACATCAACCACGTTCTGTTGAACGTTCCGCTGTGCGATTTCTTCAACGGTATGAAGATCTCATCCATCGCTCTCGTTGATTGCATCTCCTAGATTATATCTTGGCTTTCCCGTTCGCATCCGTAGAGTTTCTTTGATTTACTATGCTACAAAACCCTTCAGTGGTATCATTGCTAGATCTATGCGTAGATGTGTTTCACGAGTAGAACGCAACATGCTTGTTGCGGGCGTTGATGTTTTCTGTTGCAAGCCTCTTGTTGTGTACTTCTTATGACGCGGGATAGTGAGATTGAAGCGGTCCAGGCCAACTTTACGCGACCTCGTTCGCGAGACCGGCTCCGCACTTGACGTGTGGCTTGTTCCACACATGCGGCTGGTGGATGCCAGTTTATCTCACTATAGTTGTCATGGGATTTACACCGGATGTTGGCAACCATAATATCACCGTTGTGGCTTTCCGTAGGTAAGAATCGTTCTTAGCTTGTTACTCCCATAAGCCATGTCGTGGGAATGACCACGGCAGATGCTGCAATCGGCAGCGAGTAGTAGAACATGGGGCAAGGGCGGCCAGCCATCTGCGGTGCGAGATGAGGGCGGAGACATAGGGTTTTACCCAGGTTCGGCCCCCCGGAGGGTAAAGACCTACTCCTGCTAGATTGTATTATGATGGAAGTACAATGGGGCGAGCTCGACGGCTAGGCGGCGAGTCGCTTGGGTGGATGGTGGAACGTATCCTCTACACGCCCTGTAGGGAGGTTTATATAGACTCACCTCCCTAGGGTTTACATATCTCAACCGAATCAGTTAAGGCTTCGGCACTCGTTCAACCTAATCCGACTGGGCCTATCTACTCTCCTGGGCCTTCAACTTCCAGTCGCTTGGATCCACGCCAGGTCTTGATCTAGTCGCCGTCCTGTAGGCCCACTCGCCAGTTCCTGGACCAGTCGGAAACGTCCTGCTGGGTATACCCCAGTAGGCATATCCCCATCAGTAGTCCCCGAGGCCGTCGTCGATTAGGCGCAGGTGTTTGTTGGCAGTCAGAGTATACGGGTCCAATACGGATGCCCAGTCGAATCGGTGGCGGGCTCCTGAATAAAGGAAAAAACTAATTATTCTGGTCGCAGTGACAGTGGTTAATCAGGTCGCAGCTCGGCGAACGGGTCGGCGAAGTATTTAGTCACTGTTGTAGTGATTGGGTCGGCGAGTCGAATGGCTGAAGTTGGACCGTCAGACGCAGTCAAAACTAGCCATTGGGGTAATCCAACGGTAACTTTGGCGTAATCACCGCATAGCAACGGCTCCCGGAAATGGTAGGCGATCAGGGAACCACTCTGTCGTCATTTCCTCCGATTTCGCCCATCTCCGTTTTCCTCCGCATCGCGATCCAATCGATCCAGAAACCTTCGACCTCCGCGAACCTTTCAGCCAATGGCCCCCTCCACCGAACCATGGGGCAGGTCCAAGTGTACCAGGGCGCTACTGGCATCCTTCGAGGATGCCGGGATCCTGCGCGCTGGCAGGTGGCGCATCCCCGCGGCCGGAGAGGTGACCCTGGATCCGCGCGAGGGAGAGTTTATTTGCTTCACCAGCCATATGGAACGAGGGCTGGGGTTTCCCACGTCTCTCTTCTTACGGCGCTTTTGCGCCTTCTACGAGATCCACCCGTCGGACCTGGGCCCGCACAGCATCGAGCAGCTCGCAATTTTCGTGGCGTTCTGCGAGTGCTACCTGGGCTGCAGGCCCTACTTCCCCTATGGCAAGATCTGTTCCACGGGAGGATCAGTCGCGAAGAAGCAGGCGACCCAATGCTTGCTGCGGGTGGCCTGACGTTTCAGTTGAAGTCGAAGGCCTCCTTTTTTAACCTGATGCTACCTGCCAAGGTGGCGAGCGAGTGGAAGAAGTCCTGGTTTTACGTCACCGAGGCGACTCCAGACGACTAGGTGGCGATCCCAAGGTACTCCACCGACCGGCCCAAACCGCGCCGACTCCAAGTCGGCAAGCTCCCAGTAGACCAGCGGATGGTCGTGGATGAGCATCCGCGGCCTGAAGAAGAAGGGTCTTCAGACCATCAATTTGTACAACTGTTGGCTCGGACGGCGACTCGTTCCCCTGGCCTGCCGTGACCATTACATGTACGAGTACACGGGCAGGGAAGACTCGACGAAATCCTGCCTTGCCGAATGGAACCTCGAAGACTATACCCTGGCGCTGAAGAATATAACCCAGGCAGCATACCTGGACGCGAAGGCTGGGGTCGCCCCTACACCGCGAAGCATCCAGCCCCAACGGTAAGTCGCTATTTTCACCATTATTCGCGGTTATACTGATATTGTCTCATGCCTGCTGCAGTTATTTCAAGTGGTGGAAGGGTGGCTCCTGAAGGGTTTCGCAGCATAGTAAATCAAAATTTTCTACGGATGCGAACAGAGGGAAGCCAAGATCTAATCTAGGAGATGCAAACAACAAGAGAGATTGGATTAGATCTTCATACCCTTGAAGATTCGCACAGCGGAACGTTCGTCGGAACATGGGTGATGTAGTCGTACTCGCTTCTCCTCCTCGCGATCCGATCCGATCTAGCACCACAAGTGGCGATGCCTCCGTGAGATGCACACGTGCAGCACCTCGACGTCTCCTCCTTCCTTGGTCCAGCAAGTATGGTGGAGAGATGGGTTGGATCTACAACGCGACGGCGCAGTGCAATTGGTGGAGAGTTTCTGCAGCAGGGCTTCACCTACACGCAGTCGGGAGGGAGAGAGAGAGGAGGGCAGCAGGGCGACTAGGCTTGAGGGGAAGGTGTGTGTGTGTGGGGGGGGGGGGGGGTGGTGCGCCCCAGCCCTCTATATATAGAGGGGTGGGCGCCAGCCCTAACCCCTCCCCCAAGCCCTAGGCTGGCGGCCAAGGAGGGAGGAGTGGGGGGCAAGGAACCCCCCCCTTCTAGAAGCTCCAAACTAGGGTTTCCCCTTGTTTGGCCGGCTGGGCCCTATGGGGACTTGTGCCCCTGGCCCAATGCGGCCAGGGCACTCCCTCATAGGCCCATGCCCCTCCCGACATGTGGGACCGCGTTGGTCCCCTTCCGGAAGGTTCTAGAAGCTTCCGGTACAATACCGATTAACCCGGAACAATTCCGAACTCCAAAAACCGCACTGCCTTATATTAATCTTATTCTCCGGACCATTCCGGAACCTCTCGTGATGTCTCGGATCCCATCCGAGACTCCGAACAAAAACTCATAAACCAATTATCCAACCTATCCTAGCGTCGAGACACGTTAAGTGTGTGACCCTTCGGGTTCGAGAATATGCAGACATGATCTTCTATCAATAATCAACAGCGGGGTCTGAAAACCCATATTGACTCCCACACATTCATCGATGATCATATCGGATGAACCACGATGCCAGGATTCAATCAATCCCATATATATATTCCCTTCGTCTCGCGATATTTTACTTGCCCGAGATTTGATCGTCAGTACCGTCATACCTAGTTCAATCTCGTTCACAGCAAGTACTTTACTCGTTCCGTAGTCCGATATCACTTTGTGATTAACTCCTTAACCACATGATTGCAAGCGTTGTTGATATCGATTACCGAGTGGGCCCGAAGTATATCTCTTCGACTTGGGAGGGACAAATCCCATCTCGATACATACAACCCAACAGATACTTTCCGATCACCTGAGAGACACCTTTATTATCACCCTCTCATAGGATGACGTTTGATGACCTCAAAGCTTTCTTCCGATACCAGGGAGTTGTATTATCTCATGGTCTAAGGAATACAATATTTGACATAAGAAAAGCTTCGCAAAGATGAACACGATGACACGATCTAATTGCTTCGCTTAGTTTGGGTCTGTCCATCATATCATTCTCCCAATGATATGATCTCATTATTAATTGACAACTCATGTCCATGGTTAGGAAACCTTAACCATCATTAATCAATGAGCTAGTCCATAGAGGCGTACTAGGGACACAGTGTTGTTCACAAACCACACAAGTATTAAAGTTTCCGCTTAATACAATTCTAGCATGGAATATAAACATTATCATGAACAAGAATTATAATAATAACATCTTTATTATTGCCTCTAGGGCATAATCCCAACAGTCTCCCACTTGCACTAGAGTCAATAATCTAGTTTACATTTGGCAACAATCTCACACCCATGGCACTGAGGTGCTGATCATGTTTTACACGTGGAAGAGGTTTAGTCAATGGATCCGCGACATTCAGATATGTATGTACTTTGCTAATCTTCAGATCTCCATCTGCTATATAATCTCGGATTATATGAAACTTGCGATTGATATGCTTGGTCTTTGGATGATATCTTGGTTCCTTAGCGAGTGCTATGGCGCCAGTGTTGTCACACAATATCTCCAGTGGGTCCAATGCACTTGGAACCACGCCAAGCTCAGTGATGAAGTTCTCGATCCAAACTCCTTCACTTGACGCTGCTGCAGCAGCCATGTATTCCGCTTCTACTGTAGATCAGCTTCTCCAGCTCACAGCTCCTCCATTCAAAATATACACGTATCCTGTCTGAGATTTAGAATCATCCTTGTCGGTGTCGAAACTAGCATCGACGTAACCTTTTACGACGAGCTGTTCATCACCCCCATAGACTAAGAACATTTCTTTAGTCCTATTTAGGTACTTTAGGATGTTCTTCACGGCTGTCCAGTGTTCCACTCCTGGATCACTTTGATATCTTCTCGTCAAATAAGAGCATTGGACACATCCGGTCTAGTACACAGCATGGCATACATGATAGAACCTATGGCCGAGGCATAAGGCACTTTGCTCATAGCTTCCCTATCATTTACCGTAGCTGGACACTGAGCCTTGCTCAATATCTTACCTGACAACATAGGCACTGAACCTTTCTTTTCCTTATCCATTCTGAACCTTTTCAGAACTTTGCCTAGGTATGTACTCTGGCTTAAAGCTATCAGGCGTCTTTGTCTATCTCTATAGATTTTGATGCCTAATATATAAGCAGCTTCACCTAGGTCTTTCATTGAAAAACACTTGTTCAAATAACTCTTCACATCGTTAAGCATGTTAATGTCATTTCCAATAATCAATATGGCATCCACATATAGTACCAGAAATGTCACCGAGCTCCCACTCACTTTCTTGTAGATACAAGCTTCGTAGCAATTTGGAACAAATCCAAAGCTCTTGATCACTTGATCAAAACGAAGGTTCCAACTCCGAGATGCTTGCTTCAGTCCATAAATGGAACACTGAAGTTTGCATACTTTATCAGCATCCTTAGGATCGACAAAACCTTCGGGTTGCATCATATACAACTCTTCATCAATGTTGCCATTGAGGAACGCAGTCTTGACATCCATCTGCCATATTTCATAATCATGAAACGCAGCAATTGCTAATAAAATCCGAATAGACTTAAACATCGCTACGGGAGAGAAAGTCTCATCGTAGTCAACACCTTTAACTTGTCGAAAACCTTTCGCGACAAGCCGTGCTTTATAGATGGTAACATTACCATCCGCGTCCGTTTTCTTCTTGAAAATCCATTTGCACTCAACGGTCTTTCGGTCGCTAGGAGGGTCCACCAAAGTCCATACTTGGTTTTCGCTCATGGATCCCAACTCGGATTTCATGTCTTCTAGCCATTTCTCAGAGTCTGGGCTCATCATCGCTTCCTCATAGTTCGTAGGTTCACTGTCTTCTACCAACAAGACAGTCAAGACAGGGTTGCCGTACCACTTAGGAGGGGCACGCGACCTTGTCGACCTGCGACGTTCAGTAGCAGCATCGTCCGAAGCTTCATGATCCTTGTCATTAGCTTCCTCTATTGTTGGTGCGGGCGGCACTGGAACAATTTCAGGTGCTGCGCTACTCTCCAACTGAAGAGAAGGTTCAGTAACCTCGTCTAGCTCTACTTTCCTCCCACTCACTTCTTTCGAGAGAAACTCCTTCTCAAGAAAGGAACCGTTCTTTGCGACAAACACTTTGCCTTCGGTTCTATGATAGAAGGCATACCCAATAGTTTCCTTAGGGTATCCTATGAAGACGCATTTCTCCGCTTTGGGTTCGAGCTTGTCCGGCATCAACTTCTTGACGTAAGCTTCACATCCCCAAACTTTGAGAAACGACAACTTAGGTTTAGCACCAAACCATAGTTCATACGGTGTCGTCTCAACGGATTTATATGGAGCCCTATTTAAAGTGAATGTAGCGGTTTCTAATGCGTAACCCCAAAATGATAACGGCAAATCAGTAAGAGACATCATCGATCGGACCATATCTAATAGGGTTCGGTTCCGGCGTTCAGACACACCATTGCGCTGTGGTGTTCCGGGTGGCGTGAGTTGCGAAACGATTCCACTTTCTTTAAGATGCGTGAGAAAATCATAACTCAAATATTCACCTCCACGATCAGATCGTAGAAACTTAATCTTTCTGTTACGATGGTTCTCCACTTCATTCTGAAATTCTTTGAACTTTTCAAATGTTTCAGATTTATGTTTCATTAAATAGATATACCCATATCTACTTAAGTCATCGGTAAAAGTGAGAAAATAGCGATATCCACCGCGCGTCGAAACACTCATCGGTCCGCATACATCGGTATGTATGATTTCCAACAAGTCCGTTGCTCGCTCCATCATACCGGAGAACGGGGTTTTGATCATCTTGCCCATGAGGCATGGTTCGCATGTGTCTAATGATTCAAAATCAAGAGACTCCAAAAGTCCATCAGAATGGAGTTTCTTCATGCGCTTTACACCAATATGACCTAGACGACAGTGCCACAAATAAGTAGTATTATCACTATCTACTTTGCATCTCTTAGCCTCAATGTAATGGATGTGTGTTTCATCCCTTTCGAGATTTATAAGAAATAAACCATTCACAATAGGTGCATGTCCATAAAAGATGTTACTCATATAAATAGAACAACCATTATTCTCCGATTTAAATGAATAACCGTCTTGCAATAAACAAGATCCAGAAATAATGTCCATGCTCAACGCAGGCACATAATAACATTTATTGAGGTTTAAAACTAATCCCGAAGGTAAAACTAAGGAGAGCGTGCCGACGGCCATCACATCAACTCTTGATCCGTTGCCAACGCGCATCATCACCTCATCCCTCGCAAGCCGCCATCTATTCCGTAGCTCCTGTTTCGAGTTACAAATATTAGCAACTGAACCAGTATCAAATACCCAGGCACTACAACGAGGGCTAGTAAGGAAAACATCAATAACATGTATATCAAATATACCTTTGATGGTGTCAGCCTTCTTGTCCGCTAAGTACTTCAGACAGTTGCACTTCCAGTGACCCTTGTCCTTGCAATAGAAGCACTCAGTGTCCGCCTTAGGACCAGACCTGAGCTTCTTCTCAGCAGGGGCAACGCGCTTGCCGCCGCCTTTCTTGAAGGGCTTCTTTGCACCCTTACCTTTCTTGAAGGTGGGGGGCTTGTTGACCATAAACACATGATTATCCTTTTTGATGTCCACCTCCGCAGCCTTCAGCTTTGCGAAGAGCTCGGTGATCGTATCAGTGGAACCAATCTGATTGTGAGTCACTACAAAACTTTTGTAGCTGGGAGGGAGTGATTGTAGAACCCTGTCAATCTTGAGCTCCTCTGGAATCTTGTAGTCCAGTTGCTCAAGGCATTGAGTGTAGCCCGACATCTTAATGGCGTGCTCACTAACGGAACTCCCTTCCTCCATCTTGCAGTTAAAGAACTTCTCAGAGATCTCATATCTCTCAGAACGGTCCTGAGTCTGAAACATGGCTTTCAGCTCCTCGAGAATCTCAAAGGGCCCGGGATAGTCTTCAAAACGATTTTGAAGGTCCGATTCCATAGCAAACAACATGGTGCTCTTAATCACACCATAATCATCTTTGCGCGACTGATAGACAGCTTTCTCATCAGCCGGCACAGTAGCAGCAGGGGCGTCACCTAACGCATTCTCAAGGACATAGTCCTTTTGACCGCCAGAGAGAATGATTCTCACATTGCGGAACCAGTTTGTGAAGTTAGACCCATTGTTTTTAAGCTTTTCCTTCTCAGCAAAAACGTTGAAGTTGGACTTAGCCATTTGATCTACAATATTTGCAAGTACAAATTAGACTATGTTCATGATAACTAGTTCAACTTTTAATCAAATTACTAGATGAACTCCCACTAAATTCAACATCCCTCAAGTTGTTTAGTGAACACGATCCAAATTCACCACACCTAATCCGATCTTCACGAGAAGAGATGTGGTTTCAATGGTGGACAACGAAGTGTCGATCATATCATTCATATGACTCATGCTTAACCTTTCGGTTCATGTGTTCCGAGGCCATGTCTGTACATGCTAGGCTCGTCAAGTTAGACCCAAGTATTTCCGCGTGTGCAAAACTGGCTTCCACCCGTTGTATGTGAACGTAGAGTCTATAGCACCCGATCATCACGTGATGCTTGGACACGACGAACTTTCGCAACGGTGCATACTTGGGGAGAACACAGTTTTTATCTTGATCTTTAAGTGAGGAATCATCTTATAATGCTACCGTCACGATCTAAGCATAATAAGATACATAAAAGGATAAACATCACATGCATATAACTTTATGTGACATGGTATAGCCAATCTTCGCGCAATGATCTCTATCTTGTGTGTGCCGGCATGATCTCCATCACTCCACCATGATTGCCTCCACCACGAATAGCAACTACAACTATTGCTAACTACTTAGCGATAAAGTGAAACTATTACATGGCGTATAAGAAGTTGACACACAGGTCATACACAATTATAAAGACAACCATATGGCTCCTGCCGGTTGTGTACTCATCGACATGCAAGTCGTGAAACATTACAAAACATGATCATCGCATACATTATACACATCACATCTTGGGCCATACCATATCACAGAAAACACTCCCTGCAAAAACAAGTTAGACGCCTCTACTTTGTTGTTGCATGTTTTATGTGGCTTATGGGAGTAGCATGCTAAGAACGATTCTTACCTACGGAAAGCCACAACGGTGATATTATGGTTGCCAAACTCCAGTGTAAATCCCATGACAACTATAGTGAGAGAAACTGGCATCCACCAGCCGCATGTGTGGAACAAGCCACACGTCAAGTGCGGAGCCGGTCTCGCGAACGACGTCGCGTAAGGTTGGCCTGGACCGCTTCAATCTCACTATCCCGCGTCATAATAAGAACACAAACAAGAGGCTTGCAACAGAAAACATCAACGCCCGCAACAACCATGTTGCGTTCTACTCGTGAAACACATCTACGCATAGATCTAGCTCTGATACCACTGAAGGGTTTCGCGGCATAGTAAATCAAAATTTTCTACGGATGCAAACAGAGGGAAGCCAAGATCTAATCTAGGAGATGCAAACAACGAGAGAGATTGGATTAGATCTTCATACCCTTGAAGATTCTCACAGCGGAACGTTCGTCGGAACGTGGGTGATGTAGTCGTACTCGCTTCTCCTCCTCGCGATCCGATCCGATCTAGCACCACAAGTGGCGATGCCTCCGTGAGATGCACACGTGCAGCACCTCGACGTCTCCTCCTTCCTTGGTCCAGCAAGTATGGTGGAGAGATGGGTTGGATCTACAACGCGACGGCGCGGTGCAATTGGTGGAGAGTTTCTGCAGCAGGGCTTCGCCTACACGCAGTCGGGAGGGAGAGAGAGAGGAGGGCAGCAGGGCGACTAGGCTTGAGGGGAAGGTGTGGGGGGGTGGTGCGCCCCAGCCCTCTATATATAGAGGGGTGGGCGCCAGCCCTAACCCCTCCCCCAAGCCCTAGGCCGGCGGCCAAGGAGGGAGGAGTGGGGGGCAAGGACCCCCCCCCCCTTCTAGAAGCTCCAAACTAGGGTTTCCCCTTGTTTGGCCGGATGGGCCCTATGGGGCCTTGTGCCCCTGGCCCAATGCAGCCAGGGCACTCCCTCATAGGCCCATGCCCCCTCCCAACATGTGGGACCACGTTGGTCCCCTTCCGGAAGGTTCTAGAAGCTTCCGGTACAATACCGATTAACCCAGAACAATTCTGAACTCCAAAAACTGCACTGCCTTATATGAATCTTATTCTCCGGACCATTCCGGAACCTCTCATGATGTCTCGGATCCCATCCGATACTCCGAAAAAAAACTCATAAACCAATTATCCAACCTATCCTAGCGTCGAGACACGTTAAGTGTGTGACCCTTCGGGTTCGAGAATATGCAGACATGATCTTCTATCAATAATCAACAGCGGGGTCTGAAAACCCATATTGACTCCCACACATTCATCGATGATCATATCGGATGAACCACGATGCCAGGATTCAATCAATCCCATATATATTCCCTTCGTCTCGCGATATTTTACTTGCCCGAGATTTGATCGTCGGTACCGTCATACCTAGTTCAATCTCGTTCACAGCAAGTACTTTACTCGTTCCGTAATCCGATATCACTTTGTGATTAACTCCTTAACCACATGCTTGCAAGCGTTGTTGATATCGATTACCGAGTGGGCCCGAAGTATATCTCTCCGACTTGGGAGGGACAAATCCCATCTCGATACATACAACCCAACAGATACTTTCCGATCACCTGAGAGACACCTTTATGATCACCCTCTCATAGGATGACGTTTGATGACCTCAAAGCTTTCTTCCGATACCAGGGAGTTGTATTATCTCATGGTCTAAGGAATACAATATTTGACATAAGAAAAGCTTCGCAAAGATGAACATGATGACACGATCTAATTGCTTCGCTTAGTTTGGGTCTGTCCATCATATCATTCTCCCAATGATATGATCTCATTATTAATTGACAACTCATGTCCATGGTTAGGAAACCTTAACCATCATTAATCAATGAGCTAGTCCATAGAGGCGTACTAGGGACACGGTGTTGTTCACAAACCACACAAGTATTAAAGTTTCCGCTTAATACAATTCTAGCATGGAATATAAACATTATCATGAACACGAATTATAATAATAACATCTTTATTATTGCCTCTAGGGCATAATTCCAATAGCTCCCACCCGCGGACGACGAGAACTCGAGCTCGTCTGTCCAGGACGGGGGTGAATCGCCTCCTGCCAAGGGCGGCGGCGAGAGCGACAGGAGCGACGACCATGACGAGCCCAGGGAAGAAGCCGCCCCACTGGTTCGCAAAACTCGCGGGCAGCATCAACGCGAACTCGAGGCGAGTAGAAGCCTTGAACGTCACGACGACAACGACGACGAGCTTCCCGAACACACCTCGCGTCGCGAGGCCACTCCGTCGAAAAATAAGAAGAAGAAGGAAGTGAAGGCCCCACCGAAGAGGAAGACGAAGCCGGCGAAACAGGCATCTCCGCCTCGTTCGGCGAGTAGTTCTGACGCCACTAGCCTGGCCAGGGATGAAGCACCGCAGACGACAGCTGCACCGGACGCCACTACCGTCCTGAGTGAGGTACCTCTGGCCTCGCTTCGCCCCCCATTCGCCCCAATCTCTGGGTTGGGGGCTGCTCCAGCAGCGGCAGCTTCGCCTCCCAGGAGAGCTCCTGCCGAAATCGTTTTGGAGGCTCCTGTCGCGGCCTCATCAATGAAGAGGCCTTCCGTGTCTTGGGCGCATGACCTTTTGGAGATGGGCCTCAGTCGGAAACTGGGCCCCGAACTGGAGAAGCCGGCCAGCATCCGCACGGGGCTGCGGTTCATACCAGTCGCCAAGTGAGTTGTTCACCTGCCTTATTTTTCGTTGTACTCGGACCATTTTGCTCATGTAATCAATTCGCAGGACTGGAGTTAAAAAGATAGGCACCCGTACGTGGCCAAAGTGCCGCCAGTCGTCGCCGAGGAGGACCCCTCTCGGAAGAGGAAGGCTGATGAGGTCGTTGCCCCCGCATACAGTGCCAAGAAGGCCAAGGGCGACGATATCGTCACGGTGTCTGATGACACGACGATTGCTCCGAGTGGTCCTGCAACGGAGGCGGCCTTGAAGATCAAGGAGGGTTCTTCCTCGCCTGGGGAGGCCGAGCCGGCTTCTTTTGGTGTCGGCGCATCCACCGCGACCTTCCCTCGCTTGATGGCCAGAGCGGCTACGGCGAGTGGTACCACGCCATCGAGCCGCGTACCTGGGGTCGCCGACACGGAGATCGAGCAGCGTCGCGGGCATACTCCGGCTCTTCTCGCATCCGTGGACGCGCTACAACTCCATGGTATGCTTGGCGCGGCCATCCAGGTATGCCCAGTCCCCGAGGATCGGGCCACTAGATTTCAGTGGTCAGATTCTTTTGGTGTGTTTTTTATTTCTAGCACCCAGTCCCCGAGTGCGCAATCGCTGAATTTCAGCGGGTGGGCACTTAGGATTTTTGATCTCCAGTCCCCGAGTGTCCAGTCGCTGAATTTCAGCGGGTGGGCACTTAGGATTCCGTTGTCGTTAACTGTTTGACTTGTGCGCAGGGCTTGCAGCGTGAGTCAGCCGACCGGCTTGCTGTGAAGTGTCGCGTGGAGAAAGAACTTGTTGCCATCCAAGAGGCGAACAAGGGACTCCAGGCGATTGCTGCGAAGGCAGAGGAGGTCCGCCAGGGCCTTGTCCCGGCGAGTGAACTAATAGTGGCTCAATCTGCACTGAATTCGGCTGAGAAGCGGATCGCCGACCTTGAGCGCGAGCTTAAGGAAGCGAAGAAGGAGGCCAGTTCAGCGGATGGGCGAGCCAAGGCTGCTGTTACGGCCGCCGCTGAAGAGCGTAAGGTCTCTGACGCCCTCGTTGCTGGGCTACCAGACGACTACTCCTCTCTTCAAAGCTTCATCACGGGTCTATGTCGTCCTTTGATTGGGAAGTGTGCCTGCCCCTGCCTGTAGTAGTTGCATTGCGTGGTCTTTGTTGTACTCACTGCCACCCTTTGTCCATAGGTCGGATCATCGACGGCTCGGAAGAGGCGCAGTCGTACGACGCGCGGCAGTGCGTGGCCACTCTGGTCGACTCGGCCACGTTGTCCGCGGCTTGCATTCGGGCGTATCTTCAGGAGATGTCGCCCACGGAAGTGATTCCCAGCGACCTCATCGAAGTGTGGCGGTATCTGGAGAAGGCGCCACAGTCGTCGAGTTCATGACGCGATCGGCGTTCCGGCGCGGGGCGGCGACGGCGCTTAGCCTTGGGCTTGCCCACTTCCCGGAGGATTTCGATCTGGACGACGTGACGAGTGGCTACCCATCGTCGACGGGCTCGGTGGAGATTGCCGAGGTGCTGAAGCTGACGGACCGTGCCGCGGTATACTCCGATCGTGTCTGGGTGATGGGCGACCTCCTTCCTTATCAGGAGACGACCGTCGCGCCCAATGATCCCGAGCCGCCGCACCGGGACTTCAAGATCGAGCAGCCCTTCCATGCGGTGATGGCGGGTGAGCTGACGACGTACCCATCGAACCCGTACACTCCCTTCATTCGCAACTGCAAGGGTGGCGGTGAGTCAACCTCGAAGCCTGCGGAATAAAACATTGTGCCCTGGGGCGTTAGTAACAGTTCGGCCATTGGGCGCAACTTGTATTTTGTAACAACTTTGGTCTGCTATAATGGGATTTCGCGTTATTTTGTGAGTTGTCTTGTGATTGTGATTGATGATTGAACGAGTCCCCGAGCACGTCCGCCCTTTTTATGGGGTTTACCTCGTTTGTTATGTGTTTATGGTTTCGAGCGTTTTGTCAGTTGTTTTGTTATTGAGGTCGACTCGCCCGAGCTTGGAAAGCTAGTCGCAGGGCGACTCCCATGAGTGCTCTTTACTTGACCGTTTTCCCTTGCGCGAACGAGGTCGGGTAGCCGAGTCCCCGAGCGTGGTACTTGGTGGTTCTAGTCGCGGCTCCAGGGTGGGTGAGGACTGGGCGCGTCAGAGTGAGCGCATCACTCCTTCCTGGCCCGTCGGGTCAGTCGCATGGCGAGTCCTGGGCACGCTCTCGTACTTGGTGTTTTTCCCTGGCCGCTCGTGCTTAACTGGTCGTCAGTCCCCGAGCGTGGTACTTGGCCGTTCGAGTCGTTGTATCGAGGATGCGGAGGATCGTGGTCGCTGTGAGGAGCGAAGGCAGTTGTCTTCGCTTGTTAAGCCAGTCGAGCTAGGCGACTCCAATGGGGCTCTGGGTAGGCGTTTTTTGTGGACGTGGCGAGTCCTGGGGTAACCCAGTGCCCTCGTAACGCAGTACTTTGTCGTGCCGGTCGCTGTACCAGAGGTTGACTTCTGCAGCTAGCTCGACGCTGTTATTACGAGTGCGAGTGGCACAAGACATGGAGAGTAGACGCAATTTGCGGTAACCGATATATTTTATTTCATAGCTAGTGGAGGGTACATGTATGGAGTTCTAGGAGTAGAACTTCTGTAGGAGGTTTACATTCCACGGTCGCTTGACGTCGAGTTTCCCGTCTCCGCGGACGTCGGTGAGGTAGTAGGCGTCGTTGCCGAGTACTCGCCCGATGGCGAATGGTCTCTCCCACGGGGGGGGGGGGGAGGGAGAGCTTGTGCATGCCCTTCTTGTCCTGGATGAGGCGTAGCACCAGGTCGCCCTCCTGAAAGGTGCGAGTCCTCACCCGCCGGCTATGGTAGCGGCGGAGTCCTTGCTGGTAGATGGTAGTGCGGGAGCGAGCTAGGTCGCGTGCCTCGTCGAGTTGATCGACTCCATCCTGGCGTGCGAGTTCGTTCGCAGCCTCCGTGTAGTGGACGACCCTTGGCGAGTCGTGCTCTAGGTCGGTGGGCATGACTGCCTCGGCGCCATACACCATGAAGAAGGGGGTGAACCCTGTCAACCTGTTGACCGAGGTGCGGATGCCCCAGATGACGGAGGGTATCTCCTCGACCCAGCACCCGGCGGTGCGCTCGAGTGGTACTTGGAGCCGTGGCTTCAGGCTATGGAGGATGCTCTGGTTGGCCCGTTCCGCCTGGCTGTTGGACTCCGGATAGGCGACTGAGGCGAGGTCGAGTCGGATGTGATGTTCCTCGCAGAACTCGGCCATGTCTCCCTTGGCGAAGTTGGGGCCGTTGTCCGTTATGATGCTGTTGGGGAACCCGTAGCGATATATGAGCTCGCGTAGGAACTTGGTGGCAGTCTTCCCGTCGCATTTCTGGACTGGCTTGGCCTCCACCCACTTTGTGAATTTGTCGACCGCGACCAGGAGGTGGGTGAAGCCGGATGGGGCCTTTTTGAAGGGGCCTACCATGTGCATACCCCACACGGTGAACGGCCAGGTGATGGGGATTGTCTTGAGCGCTCAGCTCGGCATGTGTGTCTGGTTGGCATATTTCTGGCACCCGGCGCACCGCTGGACAATGTCGGCGGCGTCGACATGTGCGGTGGGACAGTAGAAGCTGTGTCACATAGCCTTTGCGACCAGAGAGCGGGCGCCGGCGTGGTGGCCGCAGTCGCCGGAGTGGATGTCGTGGAGGATTTTGCATCCTTCAGCAGGTTGGACGCAGCGTTAGAACACGCCGGTCACACTTCGTTTGTGGAGCTCGCCGTCAATGATGACGAAGGATTTGCAGCGGCGTGCTATCATCCGGGCGTCTGTCTCGTCTGCTGGCAAGGTGCCTCCCTCTAGGTAGGCGATGTACGGCCTAGTCCAGTCTTCTGGCTCGGCGATGAGTGCAAGCAGGGCTGCCTCTGGTTGCAGCGGGATTCCGATGTCGATCTCCCTTGGGGGAAAGACGGACGGCTTGGTGATCGTGTCGAGGAAGACGCCGGTGGGTGGTGCGTGTCGAGCCGAGCCGATATGAGAGAGTGCGTCGGCCTCCTCGTTCTTCCGCCTGTCAATCCATTCGACGGAGTAGCCTGCAAAGTGTCCGCCCAGCTTGTCCACTGTTTGGCGGTATGCCGCCATGGTGGGGGAGACGGCGTCGCAGGTGCCAGCGACTTGCCCAGCGACGAGGTCGGAGTCTCCGTAGCAGCGTAGGCGGTTGACGTTCATCTCCTTGGCAGCTCGCATGTCGTGGAGTAGTGCCTCGTACTCGGCCATGTTGTTGGTGCAGGGGGTGAAGTCGAGGCAGAGGATGTAGCGGAGCTTGTCGCCCTTCGGGGAAGTCAGCACGATCCCTGCTCCTGCGCCGTCTGCATTCTTGGAGCCGTCGAAGTGCAGGCTCCAATAGTGGAGGTACGGCAGCTTTTCCGGCTGCTGGGAGACGAGAGCCTGCGACTTGATCGCTTTGCGTGGCTCGTACTTGATGTTGTGGACGCCGATTTCGACGGCCCACTTGGCAACTCGCCCGGGGGCCTCACGGTTGCGGATGATGTCCTGCAACGTTGCTGAGGAGACGAACGTGATCGGGTGCTCCTGGAAGTAGTGCGGCAATCGCCGCTGTGCTCTGAAGACAGCGTATACCAGTTTCTGGTATTGCGGGTATCGCTGGCGCGACTCGGTGAGGACCTCGCTGATATAGTACACCGGTCGCTGTACTGGGCGCTCCTTTCCTTCCTCTGGCCTTTCGAAGACCATGACGGCGCTGACGACGCGCTCGGAAGCCGGGACATAGACCAGCATGGGTTCTTTGTCGACGGGGGCGGCGAGTAGCGGTGCTGCGAGTAGCACCTTCTTGAGGTCGCGGAGCGCGTCGTCTGCCTCCTTGTCCCACTGGAAGGTGGGGTTCTTGCGCATCAGGCGGTATAAGGGCATCGCCTTTTCGCCCAATCGGGGGATGAAGCGACTTAGAGCCGCGACCCGCCCGGCCAGCTTCTGGACGTCGCGCAGGCACTCGGGTTTGCCGAGTCCAGCGATCGTGTCGATCTTGGTGGGGTTTGCCTCGATCCCGCGCTTGGAGACGACGTAGCCCAGTAGTTGCCCTGCTGGTACACCGAAGGTGCATTTGCCTGGGTTTAGCTTTATCTTGTATTTCCGCAGGTTGGCGAATGTTTCCGCCAGGTCGGCGAGTAGGTCGCTCTGGCGAGCGGACTTCACTACCAAGTCGTCGATGTAGACATGGATATTGTGACCAATTTGGTGTAGGGGTTCGTAGCATGGAAAACAAAAAATTTCTATCGCATACAAACAAACAAGCCAAGATCTATCTACTAGATTGTAGCAACGAGTTGATGGAATAACTTACCCTCGAAGATTCCAAAGCGGTTAACGAGAGCAGATTCTCGTGGGTGATGTAGTCGTACTCTTTCCGATCTCAAGATCGCGTAGACGATCCTTCCGGCGCTGCGTTCCGGCGGCGCTTCCGCAGTCGGTCACACATTCGGTACTCGACGAAGACCTTCCTCTCCCTTGTTCCAGCAGGCAGCGGAGGTTGTAGCACTCTCCTCGCGATTCCGGCAGCACAACGGCGTGGTATCGGAAGTAGAGGGGAAATCCCGCAGGGCTTCGCCTTAAGCCGGAGCGAGTATGGTGGATTATGAGAGAGGGCTATTAGTGGTCTAGAGTTTAGACACACCAATTAGAAGGCTCTAAACCGCAGGCTAAAGCAATTAGAAGCTCTAAACCAGAACGGCTCTAAACCGGAGATTAGAGGTAGAAACTTGTGTATCTCAAGGAGGAGCCCTGCCCCTCCTTTTATAGGTGGAGGGGCTAGGCGCGCCAGGGAGGGAGGGAGTCCCTCCCCAACTCGGCCTAGGGCTGGGCGCCGGCCAAGGAGGAGAGGAACTCCTCCTCCAAGTTGGTTTCAACCTCCTCTTGCTTGTTTCCCACAGTTTCCTGTTTCCCACAGTTTCCTGTTTTCCACAGTTTCCTGTTTTAGCCGTTTGACTTTCAAACTGGCAATTTGACTTTCATGTTTTTGGAACAGCAAGAACACTTAGTACATGATGCAATCATTCAATGACACACTCATGTACCCTCCCCCCCGGAGTGCCGGACAATCCGGAACCTTCTAGAACATTCCCGATGAAAACACCGGAATCATTCCCGAACTCCGAAACGGGACTTTCCTTATATGAATCTTATTCTCCGGACCATTCCGGATCACCTCGTGATATCCCGGATCCCATCCGAGACTCCGAACAACATTCGGTCTCTTTCTCATAATACCATAACTACTCAAACAACGTCGAATCCTTAAGTGTGTCTCCCTACGGTTCGTGAATTATGCGGACATGATCGAGACACTTCTCCGAACAATAACCAATAGAGGAATCTGGAAATTCATATGGCTCCCACATATTTCTACGATTACTTTGCGATCGAATGAACCACTTACATACGATACCAATTTCCCTTTGTCTCACGATAGTTTACTTATCCGAGGTTATGATCGTCGGTATCTCTGCATACCTAGTTCAACCTCGTTACCGATAAGTACTCTTTTCTCGTTCCCGTGATATGTGATACCTTGTGACCTAGTCACATGCTTGCAAGCTAATTGGATGACATTCCACCGAGAGGGCCCAGAGTATATCTATCCGTCATATGGATGGACAAATCCCACTCTTGATCCATGTGTTTCAACCAATACTTTCCGAACACTCAATGCCACCTTTATAGCCACCCAGTTACAGTGTGGTGTTTGATGTCATCAAAGCATCCATCCGGTAAAGGTGATATGCATGATCTCATGGTCGAAGGAATTAGGTTACTATGTATCAGAAAGCATATAGCAATTGAACTATTGAAATGACTTGATCTTTATGCTACGCTTATCAATAGGAGTATGTCCATCACATAATTCTCCTAATGATATGACCCTGTTGTTAATAACATCTCTATGTTCATGATCAGGAAACCATGATCATATATTAACCAACAAGCTAGTTTAACAAGAGGCTTTGCTAGGGACTCTTTTATGTTTACAAATCACACAAGTATTAATGTTTCCTGTTAATACAATTATAGCATGGTATGTAAACATTTATCATAAGTATGAAGATATGATAATAACCTACTTTATTATTGCCTCTTGGGCATATCTCCAACAGTCTCCCACTTGCACTAGAGTCAATAATCTAGTTTCAAATCTTTGTGTATTCAACACCTATGGCTTTCCGATGTTGTATGTACACGATTGCTAGTGGTCAACTGATCTCCGGATCTGACACTTCCAGGTCCGTGTGTAATTGCATGTCTTTGCGTCTCTACGCATCACTCATTCTCTAATGAGATGGCTTCGTATAAATTTGGTCTTTCGGTGTGACCTTTAGCTCTTTGGGGTTAAAACATGTTGATAATATTGTCGCACAATATATCTTCATAGTATTATCCCACTGTGAACTACACCTAGTTTGATAACAAACTACTTGACACAAATGCCCTCTTTTGCTGCTAAAATAGCAGTCATATACTTAGCCTTTTGTTGTAGTATCTGTCACAATGTCTTAACTTTGGAACTCATCCAAATCCATTATGGAACTCACTTTCCATTATATTGTGCCACCCTTAGTTTTAGATTGAGATAAACTTAATTTGTACTTCGTGACAAAACTAGTATCAATGTAGTACTTTTACAATGAACTAACCATCTATTTGTCACTTCTACAAATATTATACTCTTAGTTCTTCCAAAAGATCATAAGAATATCCTTAATATTGTCCAATGATCATCTTACGAATCATTCTGGTATATGCTCACAACATTTAGAGCATAGGACATATCTGGATTTGTACATATCACAGTATGATTGATATAAATACTCTTTGTGATTTCATACATCAAGTATCAATCTATACTTGATTATTTGTTTCACTTTACCAAATTTCAATACACTTGAATATATCATCAACATTGAACTCATTCAATCCTTTCTGTGCGACAAGAACCTCTTCTTGTAGTTTCTATATTGAACTCATTCAATATCTTGTCTATGTACTTCTGGCAAAACCATATTAGCGTCTATTGATGCCAAATATTTGGGTTTTGCCTAAGTCTTTCATCGGGATGAAATTCTTAATATGTGTTAATAAAAGATACATTATTTCCAATCAACAATATGTCTTCCACATAATGTATTAGAAACATGTCTTAGCGCTCCCACTTAATTTCTTGCAAATGCAAGCATCTTCATCGTCTCTAATGAACTTTTAAACTCCTTTAACAGTTTCATCACAGTGAAGATTCCAACTCCGCGATGCTCACTTTAACCATTGAAGTTTGCATATGCTTTTAACATCCTTTGAATTAACAAAACCCTATGGACCGTGTTATGCACATGTCCTAGGTAACGATTCTATTAGAAGAACTTGTTTTGTTTATTCAACTACCATATAACAAATTATATGTAGTGGTTGCTACATTAATCCGTCTAGACTAAATATCACTATGAAAGATCAAATCTTGTCATAGTCAACCTTTGAACATTTTGTGAACTCTTTCCCAATATGTCGACTACTTCATAGATGTGAAACATCCATGTCTATTTCTTTATAGATCCAAACACAACTGTAAGGTCTTACACCTTTCTCGAGGGTCATTCAAGTTCAAAACTCGATTTCTCGTGCATAGAACTATCACGGATTTTATGGCTTCAAGCCATTTGACGGAGTCAGGGCTCATCATCGCTTCTTTGCATGTAGTCGGATCATTATTGTTAAATAATGATTTAACTCTCAAATCTTGGTATTTGATTGTTCATCCGACCTACTTGTTTCAATAGGAACTTGGATCTCCGTGACCACAACCTTTGAGGTACGTGAGCCATGAGCATTGTTGCTGCCTCCGGAACACTTTTCGGCGCTGCGCAACTTTGCACATATAGCTAAGGTTCTTTTAACCTTATCAAAGTTCTATTGTCCTCCCACTTAACTTTTCACGAAAAATTCCTTCTCAAAGAAACTTGACGTTTTAAGTGACAAACACTTTTGTCTCCAATGTTATGGAGGAGTACTTAACAGTTATTCGAAATAACATACAAAGACAGGTTCATCCGACTTTGGTTGCAAACATCTTTTTTATGCATAGCATACCAATGTTTAAGAAAGGACAACTTGGGTTTTATCCCATACCATAACCTTATATGGTGTCATTTCAACGGATTATGATGGAGCTCTTTTCAGTGGAAAAACGGTAATCTCTAAAGCTTTTAATCTTTAAAATATAATAGCAGTTTTATGAATTATACCTTTGATCTAACCATGTCAAACAAGGTTTAATTACATACCTCGAACGTTCCATACTCTTATGGTGTTTCGGGAAAATGCAAATCCACGGAACGATTCCTTAAATCTTAGGTATTATGCTAAACTCTGTAACTCAAATATCTTCCTCTATGATCTTTATCATAAACTGTTTATATTCTTGTTACAATGATTTTGCACTTCATCTTGAAAGTCTTTGAACTTTTCAAATGTTTCATACTTCATCCTTATTAAGTAAATATTCATATATTCACTCAAATTTTCGGAGAAAGCACATGAAGTTGAAATCCATCGCTCTTGACTATAATGGACTTCATACAACAATATGTACAAGTTCCAATAAGCTAGTCCATCGTTCCCTTTTGGCCTATGGACGAAGTTTTAATTATCTCTAGGAAAGTTTCACAAGCGTCATTTGATCAAAATCAAATAGACTCCAAAATTCCATCCATATGGATTTTCTTCATGTTTTCTTTCCAATATAATTTAAACGGCGATGTCACTTCCTAAGTGATCTTTCAATCAATTTGTCTTTCGACATTTTTAGCACTAGTTTTATGGATGTGATGTCTCCAACGAGATTTGCGAATCATCCATCTTTTATGGATTACGGAAATTATTTGAACAACCCTTTTGTTCTCATAATACCTGATAAAACAAATCTTTGAAGGCAAGCTTTGATGTTTAACGAGCAACACAATAACCCTTTATTTGTTCTCGATGAACATCATCACATATTCTTTTGCTAGTTACTTAGGCCATTGTAGTTCATGAATTGTGTTGTTTCGTATGACGATTCACACCAACAAATTCAGTATCAAATACTTAATAACCACATTGTTTAATAAGCAAAGAATATAGCCATAACATGTATATCATCTATATACTTAAACTGAACAATTCTAGTCTTTTCTTTTCTGCCATATACTTATGAGATTTTCTTTCAATATTTCCTTTTCTGTTTGAAAGAATCTATCAACATCAATAGTGGAGTCATACATATGACACATAGTCCAAAACATGTATAGTTGAATACCAATGTCTTTGGACTTGCACTTTGAAGTAGATCACCATCATCAAATGTTTGGTGTTCTTTCAAATTCCTTTATTTAGTAATCTCTTGGTGTAGTAAGCATTTTACCTACATCAAATATTCATCCTTATCATGGAATCATCCATGATCAAGCTACTTTTAGCTTGTAACAGTGAATCGCAAGTATAATGTTGCTCTCCAAAAACCATTTGGAGGATTAGGACAACTAGTGTCTCCAACCTTTTGCAAATTCTCATCAAATATGAGAACATGACTTTTGCCATATTATACTCTATCATGTTGCAACCAAAACTTTGTTTCAGATATCACAATATCTTCCACACATCATGGTTTCTGAAACAACTCTTTCAGATCCTAGATAACCTTGATATTAAGAGAATCCTTTAAATATCAAGAATCATGGAGACAAACATGATACTTATATACTAACACTTGGAATTGTTACTCTTGATTTAATACTAATTATTAAACTTTATGGAGTAACTGGAACTTACTGAAAGTTTGCAATAGGACTTTTAAACTTTATATTAACACTTCAAAGCAATACGATACCAGTTCGTAAAGTAACTAACCAGAATTCTATAGTTCTATCATCTCAATTATAACTAAGCGCAAGGTGGTAAACGGATGCCAATGACTACAACAACTATGCAAATTCACTTTGATTTAGTTTATGATAAATTGAGTTCTAATTAATAATTAAATTAATCTAGGTGAACTTCCACTCAAAACAATATCCCTCACATTGTTTTAGTGATCACACGAACCAAATCCACCACATCAAAACCGATCATCACGAGAGTTGATATAGCTTCAATGGCGAACAATCAACATGTTCATCATATCTACTATATGACTCATGCTCTACCTTTCGGTAATCCGTGTTCCTGAGGCCATGTCTGTACATGCTAGGCTCGTCAAGATCAAACCTTAGTTTCTGCATGAGCAAATATGGCTTGCTCACGTTGTATACACTTGTAGAATCTAACACACCCGATCATCACGTGGTGATTCGAAACAACAAGCTTTAGCAACGGTGCTAACTAAGGGTGAACACTTTATGACTTGAAATTCATGTGCATGAGGGATCATCTTATAATGCCACCGTCGTCTACTAAGCAATACAAGATGCATAAAGGATTAACATCACATGCAATTCATAATATGTGATATGATATGGCCTTTCTTCTTTGTGCTTCCGATCTCCATCTTCCAGCACGAACATGATCTCCATCATCACCGGCATTGCATCAAGGTCAATGACGCCTCTCCATGGTTGTCGTCCACCGGCTTCAACTATTACAACTACTTTGAATAGACACGCGGGTCTTAACAAGAATTAAAGACAACCATATGGCTCCTGCCGGTTGCCAACTTACAATAAGGAACATTGCATACATCATATATAATCACAATCATGGCCATATCACATCACTGCACACCCCTGCAAAACAAAGTTAGACGCCTCTACTTTCTTTGCATATTTTACGTGGTTTGGGGCTTTCAATAAGTGTCGTTCTAACTTACAAACAAGAACCACAACATTGATACTAGTATTGTTGATCACCCGTTGTAAATTGGATCTTAACTATGCTAGGAGAAACAGGCACCCGCAAAGCCACTTATGCAATACAAGTTGCATGTCAAGCGTGGAGCAAGTCTCATGAACGATGTCATGTAAGGTTAGCCCGGGCCGCTTCATCCCAACATACCGCAAGATGCAAAGTACACAAGAAGCAATCGACAATAAAAGCATCAACGCCCACAATGACCATTGTGTTCTACTCGTGCAACAGATCTACATATAGACACGGCTCTGATACCACTGTAGGGGTTCGTAGCATGGAAAACAAAAAATTTCTATCACATACAAACAAACAAGCCAAGATCTATCTACTAGATTGTAGCAACGAGTTGATAGGGGAACTTACCCTCGAAGATTCCAAAGCGGTTAACGAGAGCAGATTCTCGTGGGTGATGTAGTCGTACTCTTTCCGATCTCAAGATCGCGTAGACGATCCTTCCGGCGCTGCGTTTCGGCAGCGCTCCCGCAGTCGGTCACACGTTCGGTACTCGACGAAGACCTTCCTCTCCCTTGTTCCAGCAGGCAGCGGAGGTTGTAGCACTCTCCTCGCGATTCCGGCAGCACAATGGCGTGGTACCGGAAGTAGAGGGGAAATCCCGCAGGGCTTCGCCTTAAGCCGGAGCGAGTATGGTGGATTATGAGAGAGGGCTGTTAGTGGTCTAGAGTTTAGACACACCAATTAGAAGGCTCTAAACCGCAGGCTAAAGCAATTAGAAGCTCTAAACCAGAACGGCTCTAAACCGGAGATTAGAGGTAGAAACTTGTGTATCTCAAGGAGGAGCCCTGCCCCTCCTTTTATAGGTGGAGGGGCTAGGCGCGCCAGGGAGGGAGGGAGTCCCTCCCCAACTCGGCCTAGGGCTGGGCGCCGGCCAAGGAGGAGAGGAACTCCTCCTCCAAGTTGGTTTCAACCTCCTCTTGCTTGTTTCCCACAGTTTCCTGTTTCCCACAGTTTCCTGTTTTCCACAGTTTCCTGTTTTAGCCGTTTGACTTTCAAACTGGCAATTTGACTTTCATGTTTTTGGAACAGCAAGAACACTTAGTACATGATGCAATCATTCAATGACACACTCATGTACCCTCCCCCCCGGAGTGCCGGACAATCCGGAACCTTCTAGAACATTCCCGATGAAAACACCGGAATCATTCCCGAACTCCGAAACGGGACTTTCCTTATATGAATCTTATTCTCCGGACCATTCCGGATCACCTCGTGATATCCCGGATCCCATCCGAGACTCCGAACAACATTCGGTCTCTTTCTCATAATACCATAACTACTCAAACAACGTCGAATCCTTAAGTGTGTCTCCCTACGGTTCGTGAATTATGCGGACATGATCGAGACACTTCTCCGAACAATAACCAATAGAGGAATATGGAAATTCATATGGCTCCCACATATTTCTACGATTACTTTGCGATCGAATGAACCACTTACATACGATACCAATTTCCCTTTGTCTCACGATAGTTTACTTATCCGAGGTTATGATCGTCGGTATCTCTGCATACCTAGTTCAACCTCGTTACCGATAAGTACTCTTTTCTCGTTCCCGTGATATGTGATCCCTTGTGACCTAGTCACATGCTTGCAAGCTAATTGGATGACATTCCACCGAGAGGGCCCAGAGTATATCTATCCGTCATATGGATGGACAAATCCCACTCTTGATCCATGTGTTTCAACCAATACTTTCCGAACACTCAATGCCACCTTTATAGCCACCCAGTTACGGTGTGGTGTTTGATGTCATCAAAGCATCCATCCGGTAAAGGTGATATGCATGATCTCATGGTCGAAGGAATTAGGTTACTATGTATCAGAAAGCATATAGCAATTGAACTATTGAAATGACTTGATCTTTATGCTACGCTTATCAATAGGAGTATGTCCATCACATCATTCTCCTAATGATATGACCCTGTTGTTAATAACATCTCTATGTTCATAATCAGGAAACCATGATCATATATTAACCAACAAGCTAGTTTAACAAGAGGCTTTGCTAGGGACTCTTTTATGTTTACAAATCACACAAGTATTAATGTTTCCTGTTAATACAATTATAGCATGGTATGTAAACATTTATCATAAGTATGAAGATATGATAATAACCTACTTTATTATTGCCTCTTGGGCATATCTCCAACATTTGGCTCGCAAGGCATTCCTGCATGCACCGCTGGTAGGTCGCCCCGACGTTCTTGAGGCCGAAGGTCATGGTGGTGTAGCAGAAGTCTTCGAATGGCGTGATGAACGCCGTCTTTTCCTCTTCCTCGACAGCCATTTTGATCTGGTTGTACCCAGAGTAGGCGTCGAGGAAACACAGCGACTCCGAGCCCGCGGTGGAATCGATTATCTGGTTGATCCGCGGGAGGACGAATTGCTCCTTCGGGCAGGCGCTGTTTAAGTTTGTGTAATCGATACACATCCTCCAGGTACCATTTTTCTTTTCGACCAGGACTGGGTTTGCCAGCCACTTAGAGTATTTGATTGGCCGGATGAAGCCTGAAGCGAGTAGACGCTGCACCTCCTCGGCGATTGCTCGGCGGCGCTCTTCATTGAAGGGCCGCAGCGACTGCTTGACAGGTCGCACTTTGGGGTCGGCGTTTAGCTTGTGCTCAGCGAGCTCCCTAGGGACACCGGGCATGTCAGAGGGCTTCCATGCAAAGATGTCCCTGTTCTCACGGAGGAACTCGATGAGCGCGCCTTCCTATGCTGGCCTCATGCCCGTCCCGATCGTCACCGTCTGGCTGGAGTCGCCTGGGACCAACTCGACGGTGCGGGTGTGCGTCGTTGCCTGAAAGGCTGAGGTGTTGCCGCCTTCCGAGTTGGGCTTCTTGAGTATAGTGGGGTCGTCGTTCTTGACCCCGCTCGCGTACTTGGCGAGCTCGTCGGTGTGGTTGGACTCAACCGCGATGACGGCGTCGGCGAGTTCGGCTCCTTTGGCCTCGCACTCGGCGGCCATGTCGGGGTCGCCGTGGATGGTGATGACGCCACGCGGTCCGGGGAGCTTCATCGCATTGTACGCGTAGTGGGGCGCCGCCATGAACTTGGCGAATGCCTGGCACCCCAGGACACAGTGGTAGGGGTTGTCGAAGGGCACCAGCTTGAAGACAATCCGCTCGGTGCGGAAGTTTGCTGGTGTGCCGAAGGTGACTGGCAGCGTGACCTTGCCGATCGGGTATGCATTCCGACTGGGGACGATGCCGTGGAACGTTGTGTAGGTCGTCTCGACCATCGACTGCGGGAGCCGCAGTCGCCTAAAGGTGTCCAGGTACAGGATGTTGATGGAGCTGCCGCCGTCCATCAATGTCTTGGGGAGCCAGTAGTCTCCCACCTTGGGCTTGACCACCAGGGCGACTCGGCCTGGGTACTCGATGCGTGGCGAGTGGTCCTGGCGGCTCCAGGTGATGGGTTGCTCCGACCAGTTGAGGAACTGGGGAACGTCCACCTGGGCCACCGCATTGACGGCGACGGCGCGGGCGATGACCTTCTTCTCGCGCTTCGTGTTGAAGCCTATGAAGGTGTGGAGCGAGCCGGCCACGCTGCCGAATTTTCCGCCATTTGGCGGGTTGTTGTCAGGGTCCTCCCGCGCTCGCCGTGGTTCTCGATCTCCTTGAGAGAGTGGCAGTCGGCGGTCGTGTGCGTGGCGGGATTCCCTTCCCTGCTATGAAACGCACAAGGTTGGTTAAGGAGGGCCGCGGGGTCGAACCTTGGTTTCGCCTTGTAGTTGCCGCTGTCGCGGCGTTGCCCTCCGTCGCGGCGGAAGCTCTTGGGCTCGCGCTGCGTGTGCCCAGCGTTTGCGACGAAGTCAACTCGCCTGTCGCTGCGGCGCTTGCCGGTGAGGCGAGTGTTGCTGTAGCGTAGGTCGGACCGTCGTCCGTTGTTGTTGCCGTTCGTGCGGTGTTGACCTCCCGACTCGTCGTCGGTTTCCTGGATTGGGTCTTCCTCCACGTATCTTTTGGCGATCTCAAGGAGGTCCGGTATGTTTTCGAGTGTGCGGTATGCTCGTTTGAGCTTGGCAACCAAGGGCTCGTAGCGGCACGAGGTCTTGAAGCAGTGGATCGCGGTGTCCGGGTGGATGCCAACCGCGTTGTACCATAGTTCTTGCCACCGTTGGACCCAGCTTCGGGTCGACTCGCGGGGTCCCTGGACGCATTGTTCCAGGTCCTCGATGGTGGTGGCGCGGGTGTAGGAACCCTCGAAGTGCCTGACAAAGGCGTCGCGCATCTCTTCCCAGGAATCGATGTTATCCGGGGGGAGAGTGTTGATCCACTGCCTGCACGCTCCCTCCATCATCAGGGGGAGGTAGCGGGCGGCTAGCAGGTCGGTGTGGCCAGCGATCCCCATCGCCATGAGGTAGGTGTCCAGCCACACGGAGGGGTCGTACGAAGGGTCGTACTTCTCTATTTCCTTCGGCGCTTTGAAGTTTACCGGGTACTTTTCTCCTCGGATCATTGGCCCGAAGCATCGGGGCCCGAGTCGGCTTAGCGAACCCATCGGCTCGCCGTCGCGGCGATTGGTTAGGGTGTGTCGCAGGTCGTCGGGCTGGCGTGCGCGCCAGCTTTGGTTGTTGATGATATGGGTGCGGGCGTCGACGGGCTGACCGTTGGCGGCGACGAAGTTGGTCGCTGGCCTAGGGTCGTTGGTGGAGAGTGCCGCGTTCGCGGGTCGGTGTTGGAGCTGCAGTGGTTCGGGTGGTGGGTAGTTGAGGGTGTTTGCCGCCAATGGACGGCCGCTTGAGGCCGCTCTGCTGCCCGATGACCGTGAGTACATCCGACCCTGTGAGTCGACGCCTGCGTTTTGTTGCTCGACCGCCTTTGCGAGCAGGGCCTTGACATACTGGATCTGTAGGGCGCCGTCACCGGTGGCCGTGATGTTGTCGGCCGCTGCTCGGCCCGCCACGAGGTTGTCCATCGGGGTGGAGAACAGTGGTAGGCCGTTCGCGTATCGCTCCCGTGAGGAGACCACGATCCGCGGCTGGTCCCTGGGGGGTGCGCGGTTGGGTGGAGGTGGGGCGCCGTTCGCCGTCGACCCTAGCGGGGGCCGGGCGCTTCCTCCGGGTGGCGCGTTGTCACAGATCGCACGCTCGGCCATGCGGGCCAGGTCGTTCTCGTCGTCGAAGTTCAGGGCGCGCCTCTGGACGGTGGGGTTCATGCGCGACCTGATTCGCTGCTGGTGGTAACGTGACAGCTCCTGCGTCGTCACCTGCTCGAGGCGAAATTTTTCGCGCTCGTCTTGCTCCTTGCGGACAGCCTCCGCCAGCTTCAGGCAGAGTTCCTCGACCTCCGTTGCCGTGGCGTTAGGAGGGATCGGGGTGGAGAAGGGATCCTCTGGCGGGTCGGTGCCAGTCGCCATGTAGGTCGCGGCGTGGCGACCGGTCACGTCGTGGAGATCGGCGGAGTTTTCCGATCCGGAGTCGAAGTCGAAGATCCCAAGGATGGAGGGATCCTCGAAGTCTCCCACGTTGGAGACCTGGGTGATGGAGCCCGCGGGCGAAGCCGCGATGATGGATCCGGCGAGTGACGCCGGGGTCGCCGAGTCAGCGTCGTCGTTGAGGGCCGCGTCTTCCGCGGCTGCGGTGGTTTCGGCCACGTCGCTGTGGGCCGAGTTGTACTCGGAGGCGAGGCGGTGGATCATGCGGACCTGGCTCTCGGAGAGCCGGTCATGTGGCGGCGAATCGCGGATGACGTCGGTGAGGCCGACGAAGAGGCTGATCGTGCCGATTGGCAAGATCATGCTGTGCGTGACGGGTCGCGCAACCGGGACGTAGCTGCTCGGCAAGATCTGGAGCATCTCGCCGATCGCTATCATGCACCCGGTGGCGACCGACTCGTTGATGGGCAGATTGGATCTCGCCGCAGAACACCGGCCAGACCGGCCAGGCCCCACGGTGGGCGCCACTGTCGTGGGAATGACCACGGCAGATGCTGCAATCGGCAGCGAGTAGTAGAACATGGGGCAAGGGCGGCCAGCCATCTACGGTGCGAGATGAGGGCGGAGGCACATGGTTTTATTCAGGTTCGGCCCCCCGGAGGGTAAAGACCTACTCCTGCTAGATTGTATTATGATGGAAGTACAATGGGGCGAGCTCGACGGCTAGGCGGCGAGTCGCTTGGGTGGATGGTGGAACGTATCCTCTACACGCCCTGTAGGGAGGTTTATATAGACTCACCCCCCTAGGGTTTACATATCTCAACCGAATCAGTTAAGGCTTCGGCACTCGTTCAACCTAATCCGACTGGGCCTATCTACTCTTCTGGGCCTTCAACTTCCAGTCGCTTGGATCCACGCCAGGTCTTGATCCAGTCGCCGTCCTGCAGGCCCACTCGCCAGTTCCTGGACCAGTCGGAAACGTCCTGCTGGGTATACCCCGGTAGGCATATCCCCATCAAGCCACGTAAAACATGCAACAACAAAGTAGAGGCGTCTAACTTGTTTTTGCAGGGAGTGTTTCTGTGATATGGTATGGCCCAAGATATGATGTGTATGTTGTATGCAATGATCATGTTTTGTAATATTTCACGACTTGCATGTCAATGAGTTCACAACCGGCAGGAGCCATATGGTTGTCTTTATTATTGTGTATGACCTGTGTGTCAACTTCTTATACGCCATGTAATAGCTTTACTTTATCGCTAAGTAGTTAGCAATAGTTGTAGTTGCTATTCATGGTGGAGGAAATCATGGTGGAGTGATGGAGATCATGCTGGAACGCACAAGATTGAGATCATTGCGCGGAGATTGGCTATACCATGTCACATAAAATTATATGCATGTGATGTTTATCCTTTTATGTATCTTATTATGCTTAGATCGCGACGGTAGCATTATAAGATGATTCCTCACTTAAAGATCAAGATAAAATTGTGTTCTCCCCTTGTATGCACCGTTGCGAAAGTTCGTCGTGTTCAAGCATCTCGTGATGATCGGGTGCTATAAACTCTATGTTCACATACAACGGGTGCAAGCCAGTTTTTGCACACGCGTAAATATTTGGGTTTGACTTGACGAGCCTAGCATGTACAGACATGACCTCGAAACACACGAACCGAAAGGTTAAGCATGAGTCATATGAATGATATGATCGACACTTTGTTGTCCACCATTGAAACCACATCTCTTCTCGTGAAGATCGGATTAGGTGTGGTGAATTTGGATCATGTTCACTAAACAACTTGAGGGATGTTGAATTTAGTGGGAGTTCATCTAGTAATTTGATTAAGTTGAACTAGTTATCATAAACATAGTCTAAATTGTACTTGCAAATTTTGTAGATCAAATGGCTAAGTCCAACTTCAACTTCAACGTTTTTGCTGAGAAAGAAAAGCTTAAGAACAATGGGTCTAACTTAACCAACTGGTTCCGCAATCTGAGAATCATTCTCGCTGGCGGACAAAAGGACTATGTCCTTGAGAAAGCGCTAGGTGACGCCCCTGCTGTAGATGCGTCGGCTGATGAAAAAGTTGTTTATCAGTCGTGCAAAGATGATTATGGTGTGATTAAGAGCACCATGTTGTTTGCTATGTAATCGGACCTTCAAAATTGTTTTGAGGAGTTCGTCGGGCCCTTTGAGATTCTTGAGGAACTGAAAACCAAGTTTCAGACTCAGGCCCGTTCTGAGAGATATGAGATCTCTGAGAAATTCTTTAACGGCAAGATGGAGGAAGGGAGTTCCGTTAGTGAGCACGCCATTAAGATGTCAGGCTACACTCAACGCCTTGAGCAACTGGACTGCAAGATTCCAGAAGAGCTCAAGATTGAAAGAGTTATGCAATCACTCCCTCCTAGCTACAAAGGTTTTGTAGTTACTCATAATCAGAATGGTTCCACTAATACGATCACTGAGCTCTTCGCTAAGCTGAAAGCTGCGGAGGTGGACATCAAGAAAGATAATCATGTGTTGATGGTCAACAAGCCCCCCAGCTTTAAGAAAGGTAAGGGTGCAAAGAAGTCCTTCAAGAAAGGCAGCGGTAAGCGCGTTGCCCCTGCTGAGAAGAAGCTCAAGTCTGGACCTAAGCCGGACACTGAGTGCTTCTATTGCAAGGACAAGGGTCACTGGAAGAGCAACTGTCCGAAGTACTTAGCGGACAAGAAGGCTGGCACCATTAAAGGTATATTTGATATACATGTTATTGATGTTTACCTTACTAGCGCTCGTTGTAGTGCCTGGGTATTTGATACTGGTTTAGTTGCTAATATTTGTAACTCGAAACAGGAGCTACGAAATAGACGGCGGCTAGCGAGGGATGAGGTGACGATGCGCGTTGGCAACGGATCAAGAGTTTATGTGATAGCCGTCGGCATGCTCTCCTTAGTTTTACCTTCGGGATTAGTTTTAAACTTTAATAAATGTTATTATGTGCCTGCGTTGAGCATGAACATCATATCTGGATCGTGTTTATTGCAAGACGGTTATTCATTTAAATCGGAGAATAATGGTTGTTCTATTTATATGAGTAACATATTTTATGGTCATGCACCTGCTATGAATGGTTTATTTTCTGAATCTTGAAAGCAATGAAACACACATCCATAACATTGAGGCTAAGAGATGCAAAGTAGGTAGTGATAATTCAACTTATTTGTGGCACTGCCGTCTAGGTCATATTGGTGTAAAACGCATGAAGAAACTCCATTCTGATGGACTTTTGGAGTCTCTTGATTTTGAATCATTTGACACGTGCGAGCCGTGCCTCATGGGCAAGATGATCAAAACCCCGTTCTCTGATATAATGGAGCGAGCAATGGACTTGTTGGAAATCATACATATCGATGTATGCGGAACAATGAGTGTTTCGACGCGTGGTGGATATCGCTATTTTCTCACTTTTACTGATGACTTAAGTAGATATGGGTATATCTATTTAATGAAACATAAATCTGAAACGTTTGAAAAGTTCAAAGAATTTCAGAATGAAGTGGAAAACCATCGTAACAGGAAAATTAAATTTCTACGATCCGATCGTGGAGGTGAATATTTGAGTTATGATTTTCTCACGCATCTTAAAGCAAGCGGAATCGTTTCTCAACTCACGCCACCCGGAACACCACAGCGCAATGGTGTGTCTGAACACCCGAATCGAACTCTATTAGATATGGTGCGATCGATGATGTCTCTTACAGATTTGCCGTTATCATTTTGGGGTTATGCATTAGAAACCGCTTCATTCACTTTAAATAGGGCACCATCTAAATCCGTTGAGATGACACCGTATGAACTGTGGTTTGGTGCGAAACCTAAGTTGTCGTTTCTTAAAGTTTGGGGATGCGAAGCTTACGTAAAGAAGTTGATGCCGGACAAGCTCGAACCCAAAGCGGAGAAATGTATCTTCATAGGATACCCTAAGGAAACGATTAGGTATACCTTCTGCCACAGATCCGAAGGCAAAGTGTTTGTCGCAAAGAACGGATCCTTTCTTGAGAAAGAGTTTCTCTCGAAAGAAGTGAGTGGGAGGAAAGTAGAGCTAGACGAGGTTATTGAACCTTCTCTTGAGTTGGAGAGTAGCGCAGCACCTGAAATTGTTCCAGTGCCGTCTACACCAACAATAGAGGAAGCTAATGACGAGGATCATGAACCTTCGTACGATGCTACTACTGAACGTCGCAGGTCGACAAGGTCACGTGCCCCTCCTGAGTGGTACGGTAACCCTGTCTTAACTGTCTTGTTGGTAGACAATAGTGAACTTGCGAACTATGAGGAAGCAATGATGAGCCCAGACTCTGAGAAATGGCTAGAGGCCATGAAATCCGAATTGGGATCCATGAGCGAAAACCAAGTATGGACTTTGGTGGACCCTCCTAGCGACCAAAAGGCCGTTGAGTGCAAATGGATTTGCAAGAAGAAAACGGACGCGGATGGTAATGTTACTGTCTATAAAGCTCGACTTGTCGCGAAAGGTTTTCGACAAGTTCAAGGTGTTGACTACGATGAGACTTTCTCTCCCGTAGCGATGTTTAAGTCTATTCGGATTTTATTAGCAATTGATGTGTTTCATGATTATGAAATATGGCAGATGGATGTCAAGACTGCGTTCCTCAATGGAAACATTGATGAAGAGTTGTATATGATGTAACCCGAAGGTTTTGTCGATCCTAAGGATGCTGATAAGGTGTGCAAACTTCAGCGTTCCATTTATGGACTTAAGCAAGCATCTCGGAGTTGGAACCTTCGTTTTGATCAAGTGATCAAGAGATTTCGATTTGTTCCAAATTGCTACGAAGCTTGTATCTACAAGAAAGTGAGTGGGAGCTCAGTGACATTTTTAGTACTATATGTGGATGACATATTGATTATTGGAAATGATATTGATATTCTTAACGATGTGAAGAGTTATTTGAACAAATGTTTTTCAATGAAAGACCTAGGAGAAGCTGCTTATATATTAGGCATCAAAATCTGTAGAGATAGACAAAGACGCCTAATAGCTTTAAGCCAAAGTACATATCTTGACAAAGTTCTGAAAAGGTTCAGAATGGATAAGGCAAAGAAAGGTTCAGTGCCCATGTTTCCAGGTAAGATATTGAGCAAGGCTCAGTGTCCAGCTACGGTAAACTATAGAGAAACCATGAGCAAAGTTCCTTATGCCTCGGCCATAGGTTCTATCATGTATGCCATGCTGTGTACTAGACCGGATGTGTCCAATGCTCTTAGTTTGACGAGAAGATACCAAAGTGATCCAGGAGTGGAACACTGGACAACCGAAAATAACATCCTAAAGTATTTAAATAGGACTAAAGAAATGTTCTTGGTCTATGGAGGTGATGAGCAGCTCGTCGTAAAAGGTTACGTCGATGCTAGTTTCGACACCGACCCGGATGATTCTAAATCTCAGACAGGATACGTTTATATTTTGAATGGAGGAGTTGTGAGATGGAGAAGCTGCAAGCAAAGCGTGATCGCGGGATCTATAGTAGAATCAGAATACATGGCTGCTGCAGAAGCGTCAAGTGAAGGAGTTTGGATCAGGAACTTCATCACTGAGCTTGGTGTGGTTCCAAGTGCCTTGGACCCACTAGAGATATTGTGCGACAACACTGGCGCCATAGCACTGGCTAAGGAACCAAGATATCATCCAAAGACCAAGCACATCAACCTACGATTTCATATAATTCAAGATTATATAACAGATGGAAATCTGAAGATTAGCAAAGTACATACGGATCTAAATGTCGCAGATCCGTTGACTAAACCCCTTCCACGAGCAAAACATGATCAGCACCTTAATGCCATGGGTGTTAGATTGTTACCAGATGTAAACTAGATTATTGACTCTAGTGCAAGTGGGAGACTGTTGGAATTATGCCCTAGAGGCAATAATAAAGATGTTATTATTATAATTCTTGTTCATGATAATGTTTATATTCCATGCTATAATTGTATTAAGCGGAAACTTTGATACTTGTGTGGTTTATGAACAACACCGTGTCCCTAGTATGCCTTTATGGACTAGCTCATTGATTAATGATGGTTAAGGTTTCCTAACCATAGACATGAGTTGTCGATTAATAATGAGATCATATCATTGGGAGAATGATATGATGGATAGACCCAAATCAAGCAGAGCAATTAGATCGTGTCATCGTGTTCATCTTTGCGAAGCTTTTTCTTATGTCAAATATTGTATTCCTTAGACCATGAGATAATGCAACTCCCTGGTATCGGAAGAAAGCTCTGAGGTCATCAAACATCATCCTACGAGAGAGTGATCATAAAGGTGTCTCTCAGGTGATCGGAAAGTACTTGTTGGGCTGTATGTATCGAGATGGGATTTGTCCCTCCCAAGTCGGAGAGATATACTTCGGGCCCACTCGGTAATCGATATCAACACCGCTTGCAAGCACGTGGTTAAGGAGTTAATCACAAAGTGATATCGGATTATGGAATGAGTAAAGTACTTGCTATGAACGAGATTGAACTAGGTATGCCGATACCAACGATAAAATCTCGGGCAAGTAAAATATCGCGTGACGAAGGGAATATATATATGGTATTAATTGAATCCTGGCATCGTGGTTCATCCGATATGATCATCGATGAATATGTGGGAGTCAATATGGGTTTCCAGATCCCGCTGTTGATAATTGATAGAAGATCATGTCTGCATATTCTCGAACCCGTAGGGTCACACACTTAACGTGCCTCGACGCTAGGATAGAATGGATAATTGGTTTGTGAGTTTTTGTTCGGAGTCTCGGATGAGATCCAGGACATCACGAGAGGTTCCGGAATGGTCCGGAGAATAAGATTCATATAAAGGAAAGCAGCTTTTGGATTTCGGAATTGTTTCGGAATGTTCGGTATTGTATCGGAAGGTTCTAGAAGCTTCCGGAGTGGAACCAACACGGCCCCACTTGTCGGAGGGGCGTGGGCCTACGAGGGAGTGCCCTGGACGCATTGGGCCAGGGTCACAAGGCCCCATAGGCCCAGCCGGCCAAAACCCTAGGGGATCTTCTAGAAGGGGGGGAAGACTTGCCCCCACTCCACCCTTGTGGCCGCCGGCCCTAGGGCTCGGAGGAGGGGAAAGGGGGAAGGCCAGCCCCCTATATAAGGTGGGAAGGGGGTGCACCCTCCCCCCCACCCCAAAACCCTAGCCGCCATACTGCTGCCCTCCTCTCTCTCTCTCTCTCTCTCTCTCTCTATCTCTCTCTCTCTCTCTCTCTCTCTCTCTCTCTCTCTCTCTCTCTCTCTCTCTCTCTCTCTCTCTCTCTCCCGACTACGCGTAGGCGAAGCCCTGCCGCAGAAACTCTCCATCTTTGCACCACGCCGTCGTGTTGTAGATCCAATCTATCTCTCCACCCCACTTTCTGGACCGAGGAAGGAGGAGACGTCGCGGTGCCGTACGTGTGCATCTCTCGGAGGCGTCGCCACTTGCGGCGTTGGATCGGATTGGATCGCGAGGAGGAGAAGGCTAGTACGACTACGTCAACCACGTTCTGTTGAACGTTCCGCTGTGCGATTTCTTCAAAGGTATGAAGATCTCATTTATCCCTCTCGTTGATTGCATCTCCTAGATTAGATCTTGGATTTCTCGTTCGCATCTGTAGAATTTTTTTGATTTACTATGCGGCGAAACCCTTCACCAAGGTCATAGACTGGATCAATAGAAGCAAGTTGTTCCATCCTGGAATCTTTATTACGCAAGCTATTTTCACAAGGAGCTTTAGCAAATTTGGAAAAGTTAAACTCATAAGAATCTCCATCAAACTTAGTTAAAACTTTTACCTTCCTACAATCTATGATAGCCCCACAAGTATTAAGGAAGGGTCTACCAAAGATGATAGGATAGGTTTTACTAGCTTCTTTACCAAGTACTAGAAAATCTGCAGGATATTTAATCTTACCACAAAGGACCTCCACATCTCTTACAATACCAATGGGGCAAACTTGCTCTCAATTGGCAAGGTGAATAACCACATCAATGTCTTCAAGCTCACAAGGACCAATCTCATGCATAATTTCCCTGTAAAGCTCATAATGAATAGCACTGGAACTAGCACCAATATCACATAAACCATAGTATCTATGACTACCAATTTTAATAGAAAGCACAGGAATACTAGCTTTTCTAACTTTCTTAGGATAAGAAATAACGTTAGTGGCGTCCTCACAGAAGACAATATACTCATCCTCTATATTTCTAGTGATAAGATCTTTCACAATAGCTACCACAAGCTCGATATCAATAAGCTCATCGGAACCTGCAGTTTTCTTTGCGCTTTTTCTAACCACATTAGCCAAAATAGAGTGTTCCCTTACCTTGGAGGGAAAAGGGATCTTCTCAACATAAGGTTTAGGCAAAATAGGATCAACAGTACAAACCTCTATACTAGCAGGAACGTGGGTAACAATGTCTTTATAAGGAGCATGGTACTTGTCGCACTCTTTCTTGGGAATATCAATATAAGAGGCAAAAGCATTAAAACATTCCGCAAGAACTTGAGGATCAAGACCAAACTTATTGCTAATATCACGGAAGTTATCACTACCCATAAAAGATTTAATGCATTCATAATCATAGTTTATACCTGTGTTTCTTCCTTTGTCATTCTCCCAAGCCTCAGTATTATCTTGAATACGATCTAAGAGATCCCATTTAGTTTCTTCCTTCATACTTGTGAATGATCCAGCACAAGAAGCATCTAATAAATCTTTATCATGAAGAGAAAGCCTAACATAAAAGTTATTGAGAATAATATTGTTAGGGAGTTCATGAATAGGACATTTAAGCATTAGTAACTTCAATCTCCCCCAAGCTTGAGCTGTACTCTCTCCATCAAGAGGCCAAAAGTTATATATAAGACTTCTATCCTTATGGATTTCACTAGGAGGATAAAATTTAGAGTAAAAGAGAGATGCCATCTCCTCACATTCCATGGATTGTCCATTCTTCATAAGCTTATACCATGCCTCAGCTCTCCCTTTCAAGGATATGGAGAGTAACTTCTTCTTCACCTGTTTAGTTGCGATACCTGCACACTTAAACAACCCGCATAATTCATGGATAAAAATCAAGTGATCACCAGGATGAACAATTCCATCCCTAAAATAATAATTATCCATAACACGATTAACAATACTTGTAGGTATCTTAAAAGGATCTATCTCAATAGGAGGTGGTTCATCTACTCCCATAGAAGTGGTAGTAGTTTTCCCAAACAGAAAACCAAGTGGGTTATCCATATTAGAAACAAAGTAACAAGCAGTAACAAAAGAAATACTCATAGTAAAATTTTCCCTTACCAGTTTCACTCTCCAATAGCGCTTCATTCCTCGGAAACGGCGCCAGAAAATAGTCTTGATGAACCACAAGTATAGGGGATGTATCGTAGTACTTTCGATAAATAGGAGTGTCGATCCCAACGAGGAGCGGAAGGTGCTGAACAGTGGTATGGAGCAGGAAATCCCTATGAATACTTAGCAAACGGATTTTTAGTGGTTTTCTGACAAGGCAACAAAACAAAGAGCAAGTAACATAAGTAAGTGGCCCAATCCTTTCTTAGCAAATGACAAGCCGGTGGAAATACTTATAAAGTCCAAACGTTCTTGAGGACACATGGGAATTCTGTCAAGTGCTTTCGCTTCAAATAGCTGAGTACTCTTTTCTGGTGTTTGTAAGTGTTGCGTGGGTGAACCTGTGCTAACGTACCGCCCTTCATAGGACTAATACATACTTGTGATTAAACCCCTGCAAACATCCGTAACTACAGAAAAGTAATTAAGATATAAATCTAACCACAGCCTTAAACTCTGAGATCCTGCGCCCCCTTGTGCAAAGGTGTCCTAACAGGGGTTCAGGTTTCTGTCACTCCGGCAACCCCATGATTAGTAGTCAAATACACAATACATTTCTCTAGGCCCATAAATGGTGAAGTGTCATGTAGTCGACGTTCACATGACACCACTAGAAGAATAGCACCACAACTTAAATACTAAACCATTGAATAATAACCCATCACAGATTCACTACTAACAACATGACTTCTTTCATGTCCTCAAGAACTAAACGAACTACTCACAAGACATCATATGGATCAAGATCAAAGATGATATGGTAATGGACAACAATCTGAACATAAACAATAATCCAATGGTTCCACTCACAAGCATCAACTATAATAGTAATCAACACCGGGAAAGTTTCCCCTAAGAATTAAAGCAATATCCAACACAATTATTATAGCGGGAAGGAGTGGTGGTGATGGTGTTGGTGGAGATGATGGTGTGGATGATGATGATGATCCCGATGAAGCCTAGTTTGATGACGGTGTTGATAGCGACGGTCTCCCCTCTCCAGGAAGGAATTCCCCCGGCAGAAATCTGTCTGCCGGAGAGATCTTTCTCTCTCGGTGTTTTCCGCCCCCCAGAGGCGGCGGAAATCTACCTGTGGTCGCTCCCCGAGGGTTAGGGTTCCGTAGGAAAGATATAGGCGAAGGGACGGAGTCGGAGGCCGAGCATGTGGGCCACACCTGCCCTAGGCACGGGGTCAGGTGGGCCCGCGCCTAGCGGGTGTGAGCCCCCTAAGGCCCCCCTTCGCTCCTCCTTCTGGCTTCCTTCATCTTCTGGTAAAATAATATGTTTCCATATTTTTCTGGTATTTTTCTGATCTTTGCAAAATTGCACCGAAACGCCGTCTTTTCCATCAGAATCCAGACTCCGGCAGTCCATCCTCCAGGAATCATCCAACATGCATAAACAAATGAAAAATCATAAGTAATACCTCATAATAAGATAAATATCAATGAATAGAGGTAAATTATGATATAGAATAGTGATGCAAATTAGACGTATCAAGGGCACGTGTCCGGGTCATGGCTTATTTTGTGCAGCTCGGGTTGTCCAACAGCTACACACACACACACACACACTCCCCTCTCACCCAGCCATCCCATCATCGCCCTAGATCTATGGATGTCGCGCCGCCCCCAGGCATGCACCCACCGCCGAGCACGTCACCCTCTGTCGTGCCCCTCGCCATGCCCCCCTCCCCAACCCTGAAGCCACCCCATGAAGCGGAGGCCATGGGCTCCGTCCTAGCACAGCAGCAAGGACCCGTCTTGCGGACCACCGACCGCCCCTTCGGCTAGGACATCCCCGATGACGTCTTCCTGTCGAAGGTGAAGTGCCTGTGAGCCCTCGACGAGGCTCACTTGCAACACTTTCACGAGCTGCGCGTGACCTCGCTGACACGGTTGGCCGTGTCTGCCTCGAAGAAGCTCAGAAGGAGCTCGGTAGGCAGAAGGTGACCATTTGCTCGCTCGAGAAGGAGTGGGGCCTCGTTCGACCACCGCACCCGCTTAATGATGCTGCCTTTCTCTCTCGGCATCTGAGGGCCTGCACTCCGACGACGATGAACAGCGATGTCTTTTGCTACCTCGGTATCCGAGGGCCTGCACTCCGGCGGCTATGAGTGTACCATAGTCGGTACCAGCGATGCATTATTTTGACGGACATGTCTCGAACGTACGTACGTGCGTGGCAGTGTCGCCGATACACCGAACGAACATGAGACAGGAGTACGTCATAGATAAGACCGTAATGAATAAGCTCCCTCCTAGTAGTCCCCAATTATCCAATCCCCTGCTCCCCAGCTATATATTCCCTCCCACCCCTGCTTGCTTCGGTCCACACACACGCATGACATACACGCACAGAAAGACGCCGCAGTGGTACACTCGCTCCCGTGTTGCGTAGCGCAGGCACTGCCGAAACCTGAACCGCTGGGAGCTGGGAGCTGAGAGCTACTCGGCGCATCACTCCTGTCCTCACCTCCCGCCCGGGAAAGATAGACCTCCCTGTTGGAATTTCTTGAAATTAGTGGGTAGTTCGGAGCGCCGAGACACGTCGAGATGGAGCATATAGCGAGGTTCTTCTTCGGAGTCTCCGGTGAGCTAGCGCCATGGCCCATGGCCGGCCGGCTGATGTTCTCTTTGGCTTTTGCTTCTTCTTCTTTTCATGGTATGAGCTAATTGCTCGTTCTTTTTTGGTCAGGCAATGTCATTGCTCTGTTCCTGTTCCTGTCCCCGGTGTAAGTACTCCCTGCTCTGCATCGCCTCCTTAATTCTCTTGGTTTTGTTTGCGAGCTGCCGTGATTTGTGAACACAAAGATGGAAATGGATGAGCAAGTTATAGCCCTCTGTTCTTGGAGAGCGGCAGCCTTCTCCGCTGGCACCTTTTGCTTTCCTCTCGACTATTTCTTTCTCAAGAGTAGCAGTTCTCCGAGAAAATATCGGCCTGTATATAACTTCTAGAGAATAGTTAACTCATTGCGACACTCCATTTTTTTTTTTACGAAAAGCTTTTAACTCCGTCGTCTGTAAAGGCTACTGCATTTTTCCTGCCTTCTTCTCTGTTCTTTCTTCGGACGGGTGAGAAATTCCGGTGTGTTGGTGTTTTCAGGGTCACCTTCTGGCGGATCATCAAGAGGAAGTCCACGGAGGACTTCTCCGGCGTGCCATACAACATGACGCTGCTCAACTGCCTCCTATCGGCATGGTAACCAACCCCCTCCCAACCCTCGAGCTTCAGTCTCGCCTTCTCCTAGCACTAGTACCGTCAGCAACATAGCATTCGCGTGACCAGTTCATCTTCCATGCCATGTGTGTGTGGTTTCTTAATTACTACTCCCTCCGTCCCTAAAATGTAAGATGCCTAACCTCTAGTCAAAAGTCAACACCTTTTAAGTTTGAACAAGTTTATATAAAAAAATACGAATAACTGCGAGGTCGAATGGATATATGGGTAAACTATATTTTATGGTGAATCTATTAATATTAATTTAATATTATGGATATTTATATTTTTACATATAAATTTGGTCAAACTTAGAATATATTAATTTTTAAATAAAGATTAGGCGTCTTGTATTTTGGAACAGAGGGAGTACTACCGTATTGTGCTGAATCTTGTTTCATATGTTTCCAGTCATGCACGTGGTAACAAAGCAGCTTTAATTTACGGTAAAATAAAACTACATGCATCCTTGCAACTTGCTTGCTAGGATTTGATCTGCTGACGATCTGGAGATGCTCGGTCAATCATGTTCGCAAACAAGGCCTCGTGCCTCTGTAGACTGTACAGTAGCAGTAGTAAGTTTGGGCATGTGAATGAACAGCGACGATTCACTTGTCGCGTAGGTAGAAGAAAACACTGCAGGTCTGCAGCTGATGGAACCAGGCGGCGGTGGCCTCTGTCCAGTTTTCTCAGTACTAGCTAGATGGAAAGGTAGCTAGCCACTTGCCAGCGCCGTGACAGTGACCGATTGTGCTACGGAACGCCCAAAGCATTTTGCGTTGTGTGTCATGCATGCATGGGTCGTGCACAGCCACCCTGGCCTGTCGGCATTGCCAGCAGGGCAGTGGCATATCTTCAAGTTCAAGTGTTGCTACTTTCCACCTCGACCGAAAAGGATATTTTGGCATGTTAGTTTAGCTTTTCAGGACTCAAGCTAGACTAATTAAGCAAAGCACACTCTTTACAAAACCAGCACTTTAAATCTTTAATCTAGTATAGCAGCCCTTGCTTTTTACGGAAAAACTCCGGTAGTAAAAGCTTTTCGTGAAATCCGTGGACCGATTTTACTACAAGTGATAATAAGAAAGAAAGAAAAATAATGTTTTGCATTGTTTTGGGGGGGTGAATGAAATGAAGGTACGGCCTGCCGTTCGTGTCCCCGAACAACATCCTGGTGACGACGATCAACGGCGCCGGGTCAGCGATCGAGGTGATCTACGTGGTGATCTTCCTCATCTTCGCGGAGCGCAAGTCGAGGCTGCGGATGCTGGGCCTCCTGGGCGCCGTGACCGCCATCTTCGCCACGGTGGTGCTGGTCTCGCTGCTGGCGCTCCACGGCAACGCGCGCAAGGTCTTCTGCGGCCTCGCCGCCACCGTCTTCTCCATCTGCATGTACGCCTCGCCGCTCTCCATCATGGTACTACTCGTTCGCGGTTTCACATGGATGGAATAGTTCTTGCCATGGATGGATCCACTGACCGAGTCATGAGGCGTGTGTGTTTTCAGAGGTTGGTGATCAAGACGAAGAGCGTGGAGTTCATGCCCTTCCTGCTGTCCCTGTCGGTGTTCCTCTGCGGCACCTCCTGGTTCATCTACGGCCTGCTCGGCAACGACCCCTTCATCTACGTACGTATAACCTTTTCATCGTCACCCCCTGCGCCTCCGTGCGACACCCTGTTTCGAATGCTTACATCCAGCCTCAGCCTGAAGAGACAAGATCCGATCGAAATGTTGTTCGGTCTGATCCATCGACATGGAAACCACTGCACGGCCACAGCACTACACTTTATAGCTGTGGACATTGAATGCTCCTAGTCCCTTGGAGCAGGCGTGCCCACCGCCCACATGCAACGTTAACATCCAGCTCGATTTGCCGATGACACGCTAGGACTAGCTAGGAGTAGACTTGACACGTACACTAATTGGCATTGTTATGCGCGTACGTGCAGATCCCCAACGGCTGCGGGAGCTTCCTGGGCCTGGTGCAGCTCATCCTCTACGCCATCTACCGGAAGAACAAGGGCCCCGCGGCCACGCCGGCCGGCAAGGGGGACACCGTCGACGAGGTGGAGGACGCCAAGAAGGCCGCCGCAGGGGTGGAGATGGCCGAGGCCAAGATCAAGGTCGCCGACACCGTCGCGACCGACGAGTCGGCAGCCGTCGCGGCCCAGGTGTAGGCGTAGCGGAAGCAATGCGAGTACGGGCTGATATATAGCAGCATAAGGACGCTGCTTAATTAATTAGTTTTAAGTGGATTGCTCGTTTTGCTCTGTTGATTTGTTTCTTGTTGCCTTGGTGCGTTTGCCACGAGCTGGTCTGGATCTCTCTACCCAAAGGCCGACCTAAGATGTATGATATATGGGTCTTGGGAGGGGGAACGACAATGGATGAACAATATTGTCGAGTTGTCTATGCAGGTGTGAAGTTCTTGCTTTTCTTCTTCCGCTATGTTGTATTCGTGGTTGGTTGTGCTTCCATCTCACAAATTCAGTTCATGCTTCGGTGTCAGTCAGAGAATGAAACAAAGATTCTTTTTTGAATTTTTTTGTCCTACAGATGCAAATTGTGTTGCTCATTTGTTAGCTAAGGACCAGAGTTTATTATTCAGTGTTAATTGATGATGTAAGTGCTAGAATAAAAATCCACAGTACAGTTCTGCTATGTTGTATTCGTGGTTGGTTGTGCTTCCATCTCACAAATTCAGTTCATGCTTTGGTGGCAGTCACGGTTAGCTTAACCACAGAATGAAACAAAGATTGTTTTTTCAATTTATTTTTTGTCATAAAGATGCGAATTGTGTTGATCATTTGTTAGCTAAGGAGTGTGGTAACTTCCATTTATAAGTAATACTTCCTCCCGGACCCAAGATTGTTTTGAAACCCGGGCGAATTATAAATATGAAGACCAAATATATATTTTTTAGTCAAATTTCAATTAAAATAGCCCGTGCGAGCCGGCCGGAAGCCCGGACGCGTGCCTGGGCCGGAGGGGCGATGTGTCCGCCGGTGGCTCCAGAGGACCCCGAGAAAACCCTAGAAAGCGATGCCCCTTACGATCTTCCCGCGCCGCTGCCGACGCGACATCAGCGGTGGAGGCCATGCCTCGTCGCCGAAGGCAGCGGGCAGGCCTTTCGCGTCTTGTCCGGCTCCCTTCGCGCGGGGTGGACTCAAGAACAACGCAATGTGGGTAGGGTCTAGGCGACAGGTCGACGGTGCTGCGGCGTTCGTCGGCATGTGGCTGTGAGGCGCGGTGGGAAGACCGAAGGTGGAGGCGAGGCCATGCCCTAGCGGAGGTGGCGAGTTCGGTTCACAACCTAAACCGCTTCGCCGCATAAACCCTAGACGCCACCGCGCATGCTCTTCAGCTTTGGCGAGCAATTCGAGCACCGACAGCCGCGGATCTGTGATGATGGCCATGGTAGGGAGGAGATGCGGCCTAGGCGGCGACTGTGTGGGAGGTGGCGGTGGCGAGGGCGGTGGGAGGCGCCCACCGACAGGGATCTCGCCGCATCCTTGCGATGATGAAGCCCGCAAGAAGCTATCGCAGTCCATCGGCGCCAAGCGCCGTGCAGAGCGCGGCGGTGGACGAACTGTGGGCTCCGTCCCTCGCCACATTCGTCGACTTCCCCGACGGTGTCGTCGCTGCTCCACCGACGTGCAATGAGTCCTCGTACTCCCACCATCACCGTTGGCTCTTTAGGGCGCACGATGACGATGAGGAGCGCGATGCGCTCATCGACGCCATCCGCCTCTTAGAGGCCACGCTGCGGAGGACCTGTGCCTGGAGCATGAGGAGATGGAGGCCGCTATTGCGGCGGTGGAAGCGGTCGAGCGCGCCGACATGAAGGGCGCCAACATGGTGGCGAAAGCGGCCAAGCATGACGAGGAAGATGGCGGATCTACGCGCCTCAGCATGGACGTCATCGTCCTCGACGACTAGGCGGCGGCGTGACGGCCACCGCTCCACCCCGAGCTCGATTTTGGCCGGTCGGCGATGCGCGCACACGAGAAGCCCCTAGGCGAGCTCGTCCACTTAGCTTTTTAACTTTTTTCTTTGTAATTTTTTGTATGTATGCACTGATCGGATATGCCGTATGAAATGATCTACTAATCGCATCTATGATTTCTTGGGAGTTTTTGAAATTCGAATGTACGGTTTTTTGTATGTATGCACTGATCGGATATGCCGTATGAAATGATCTACTAATCGCATCTATGATTTCTTGGGAGTTTTTGAAATTCGAATGTACGGTTCGCAAAATCAGTAACTGATCTGCGCCGCGCACCTGTGAACTAAAAAATACGAGTTCAAGCCACCGAACTCGCATTTTTCAGTTCGCACTTTTTCAGTAACTATTAGAGATGCTCTCAGAGCTATTTATATACTCCCTTCGATTCATAATAAATATCGCTTTATCTATATCTATCTATATCTATACCTAATAATAAAGGAAGGAGTGTTTCTTGTAGTACCTACACTTTTTTAGACAATTTTACCCTTTGAGCAAAAAATAAATTACCCACCAATGCCACAGTAAGTGAAAAAGAAAAAAACACTCGGGGGCGTTTTAGACAACTTTACCCTTTGAGCAAAAAATAAATTACCCACCAATGCCACAGTAAGTGAAAAAGAAAAAAACACTCGGGGGCGGCGGTCGGCATGGTACAGGTCCAGGAGGGCGCCGAGGTACTGCAGCGGCAGCACGAGAGGTGAGGCGGAGGGCCGGCGAACTTGCGGGCAGCCATGACCATGACGCCGCCGAGGTACTGCAGCGGCAACACGAAAGGTGAGGTGGAGGACCGGCGAACTTGCGGGCGGCCATGGCACAGAGACAAGGACAGGAGGCACCTGGCCGGAGCCCTTGGTAGCAACACCGCCAAATTCAATCGGATTCAGTCATTTCGTCGACGAGAGACGACGGGAGAAGATCGAGACCACGCGCACGCAGGCGCTCATTACAGGTGCGAGCCCTGACGGCGGCCGGATCAGTCCCACGGCGACGTGGTCCAAGCATAAGCAGGAGCAGGTGAATGGATCCCTGATGCCAGCTATGTCTCTACTCCTACTCACTGCAGGGAGAGTCCTTGATCTGGATTTATGCCGTTCTCCCCCGGCGGCCTCCTCGTCGCCTCGTCCAGGTCATGATGGCCTCGATGCGGCCAGATCCAGCGAGTGAGATCTCGCCGGCCGCAGAGGTTCCTGGATTGATCCCTCTTAGCCTCATAGCCCATTTGCGACTCCATTCCCCATAGTCAGCTTGATGCCATGGCCTCCTCTGTCCTCTCTCGTAGAGCAGCAACAACAGAAGCGGGACCTGAGATCTCTCTCAACTCACGTGGACGTCCCTCTCTCTGTCTTTTGCTCTGCATTTTTTTGGCAGGGAGTGGCTAAGGTAAAGAGTGTAATCAACATGATTTGTCAGCCCCGTGCATTCATCTTTTATTTATTTATTTTTCTACGTATGTTCTGACTTTGGAAGCGTTCTACGGAAGCGTTCTATGTAGAATCAGTGCAGCGAGCGTAATACTTGGTGACTTCAGTGCTTCTTTGATCTGAAAATGTACAACTATATGAAACTAAATATAATTGTGACAAACATATACTCCCTCCGTCCTAAAATAGTGTTTTAGATTTATTAAAATTTAGATAAATCTATATACTAAATAATGTCTAAATTCATCAAATTTTAACAAATCTAACACATCTATTTTGGGATGGAGGGAGTATATCTTTTCATCAATCAATAAAAGATGCAAAATCAAGAGTTGCAGTAGAAAAGTAATAGTTTCTTTCCTGTTTCCGTCGTTATACTGTCATCTTTGATTGTTTCAAATTAGAATCTTTGGCAGCTTTCACATGTAAAATATTTGAACTCTCCCTAAATAGATAAAATATTTCACAAAATTAGTACATGATTATTTAGAAATTTGAGGCCCTAAATAAGATACAATCTTTTACAAAAGGAAGTGATTTGATCGATTCATTTCTCATTCCAGGGAAGGTCTGGTCTCTAGCTGAAATCATACGTTGTGTCAATCCGGGTTTATAAAATAAAAAAATGCATACGTCCCTATTAAGCTCTGCCAAACGAATATGTTTGTCTTTTTACGTGAATTCCCTATGACTGTTAGAGGATACTATATTTTGGAGTATGCTTTATCTAAAAATCGACAAATCATCTGAGTATAGGTAGTGAAAATAATTTCTAAGTTGTGTCATAACTCTGTGAATAGGTTCGTCCAAGATAAGAAAACGTTCAACTCGATCGAGACAGGTGTCATAAGGCAAGACAAAAGTTTTTTCATGCGAATTAGATTGGTCTTCCCGGTGCAACGCACGGGCACTACTGCTAGTACTTAATAATAAAGGAAGGAGTGTTTCTTGTAGTACCTATACTTTTTTGGACGACTTTATCCTTTGATCAAAAAATAAATTACCCACCAATATCAAAAAATAAATTACCCACCAATGCCACCGGTAAGTGAAAAAGAAAAAATACGTGACTTTACCCTTTGACCAATAAATAAATTACCCACTAATGCCACCGGTAAGTGAAAAAGAAAAAATACGTGACTTTACCCTTTGACCAATAAATAAATTACCCACTAATGCCACCGGTAAGTGAAAAAGAAAAAATACGCGACTTTACCCTTTGATCAAAAAATAAATTACCCACCAATGCCACCGGTAAATAAAAAAGAAAAATACACTTTCGTCCATATGTCAAAGGCGTGTCCCTTTTTCGTTTAATCAGCCGTGCGTGTTTTCTTCCTGGCTGGTTTACCTACGTAAACGTGGACAAGAGCTATTGGAGTAGTAACCGACTTGGAGTTGTGCGTGTGGCGGGTTTCCAAATTATGTCATGATCGTTCCTTAGCTTTCCTGATCGAATCCTACGGATGCACGTGACCTGAGTCCGCAAAATAAAGTCTCGATGAATCTCCTTGAACTACACGCTTATATATATGGCTTAGTGTACCCGATCCGTCTGGCCAAGAGAAAAAATATGCATTTTTTCAAGCCGCCGCTGCTGTCGACATATGGTCTCGGTAACCATGATCCCATGGACCTGTCCTTCAATCTCAATCTTCACAAGTAACATCGATCTACAGAGGGCGCCGACTGCGTTGCGGGCTAAACGGCGGCCTCGGCACGCTACGAGCCGATGTCATTGTGCGGTACAAATGAAATGTCGATCAAAGATTCCATGACATTTGGATTCGACTGCGAGTTTGACGATATGAAACATTATTAATTTGATTTGGTGTTGTACCGTAGCAACGCACGGGTTTTGTGCTAGTAGTAATAAAAGTTCGCAGTACAATCATACTGCTTATCCTAAGAAAATTGCCTGGGAAAAAAGATGTGGGCCCCTGCAATTTGCCACATCGCAATACAATTAAAATCCGATGGCTGGCTAAATTTGGGAAGAAAATTTTGCATTTTTACGATGAAAGAAAATATGAAGTGGAGTGGTAGCCATTTCATCGGGCTGAATTCTACGGATCTAACACCAAAGTGGCATTGAGTTAAGCCCAGAGGATTTACTGACTAACAGAATTGAAAAGCCCAAGCCTTGTGGGCACAAGAGAGCACTGACGTGTGGACCCGCATTTGTCAGTGCCACGTACTACCAACGAACTTCCAAATTAGCAAAGGCGGCAAACTACAGGGTTCTGCACCCGAACGCCATCCACGAACCCGCTACTCTTCCTTCCTGCGGAAGGCGCCATCATTTTCCCAAGGCATATAAACCGACGCAACCAACTCCCACAAACACGCGCGCTTCCGAGGAAGTGGAGTGAGTACCCGGTTGCAATTTAATAAAGTTCCGGGGAAGATGCCGATAGAGATGCCGAGGGGTCTCCCCTTCGCCGTTGACACGTGGGGCCCATCCTCCCGCCGCCGGCGCCACCGCTTCCTCACCCATGCGCACCGGGACCACCTCGTCGGCGCCGGGGCCGCGCCCGACGATGGAGGCATCGTCTACGCCACCCGCCTCACCATGTCCCTCTCCCGCCGCCATTTCCCCCAGGTACCTACCTAGCAGCAATTCCCCTCTCATGAAGAGTCTCTGTTGATTTTTTGGTCATGTAAAATTGCGTGCTGATGAGATCTCCCGCGCCGTGGTGCGGCGATGTGTCGCAGCTGGATCAGGGGGAGTTCGTGGAGGTAGAGGTGGGGAAGACGCTGGCGGTGGAAGACCCCGCCGGCGGCTTCTCCGTCACCGCGTACGACGCCAACCACTGCCCTGGTAAATTTCGTTTTCGCCTCCTCTGTTCTGCCTACGTTCTTGCAGCTTAAGCTATTAGTGTATTTTGTTAGACTTAGCCTCGTAGTAGAATCAAATGAAGTGGTGCCGACCACTGCGGTTTTTGCTCCCCTGATTAGACGCTGATGCACGCTCTACTTGTTTTATTCAGTTCAGGATGAAACCGTAGAATTGGTGCTTGAAATGAGGAACAATTGGGATCCAGCATGACTAATGGTTGCCATTCCCTGTCATTTCAGGTGCGGTTATGTTCTTGTTTGAGGGTGAATTTGGCAGCATTCTGCACACCGGGGACTGCCGGCTTACACCAGATTGTGTACAGGATTTGCCACTGAAGTACATAGGGAAGAGAGGGAAAGAAAACATTTGCCCTTTAGACTTTGTGTTCCTGGACTGCACATTTTCCAAATGCTTCCTCAAGCTACCGAGCAAGGAGTCCGCAATTCAGCAGGTTTTCCTCTGCCGTCAAGGTTTTAAATATGCCTGTTCTTACTTTTAGGGCCCTAGTTTTCGCAACAGGGAAGTCACCATTGAGAAATGATTCAGTGATTGCAGGTTATAGCTTGCATCTGGAAGCATCCAGATGCACCTTTTATTTATCTTGCCTGTGATCTTCTTGGTCACGAGGAGATCCTAGTTGAGGTTTCGAGGACGTTCGGAAAGAAGATTTATGTTGACATGAGAAGGAACTCGGATTGTTATAAAGCACTGTCACTCACTGCGCCTGAGGTCATCACTGATGATCCATCTTCTCGCTTTCAGGTGTGTTACTCAATGAAATTCAGCCTGCTTTGATTCCATATACTGCTGGCTTGCATTATGTTCATACTTGAACTCTCTATATGGGAGATGATTTGATGGTGTAATCAGTAGTCACCACAGATTCCACAGTACATATTGAACCTCCACTTTGCTGCTTTGTCATTCTGAACTCTGAAGTACACTGGGAACTGTCTGCACTATTGAACACTTACACGAGTGAATGAACGCTAGTACCAAAATCTTGAGATTAAAAACAATGAGCGCAAAATTCAGTGTTCACTTATTTTGAGTGCTCCAATTCTTAAATCGTTTCACTGTTCATACGTGTGTTGCATAGAGAGTAGCTTTTTTTTTTACTTTGTTGTCAACAACTTTGTTAACTCCGCAGATAGTTGGGTTCCACCAATTGTTCTGATGTGTATTAGAACAACTCCTTATTTTCTTTCTACGGTGTTGGCAGTAACTTTTTTTTAACTCCACAGATGGTTGGATTCCACCAATTATATGATAGTGCAAGTAAGAAGCTTGAAGGGGCACGGACTAGTCTTCAGCCGGAGCCTTTATTTATCCGTCCATCAACGCAGTGGTATGCCTGTGGTCGAAACCAGAAGCCCAGCTTAACAGAAGCTGTGCAGGACGATTTTGGTATCTGGCATATTTGTTTCTCCATTCACTCCTCCCGTGATGAGTTAGAGCAGGCGATGCAACTTCTCCAGCCTCAGTGGGTCATCTCAACAACTCCCCCATGCTTTGCCATGGAGCTGAGCTATGTAAAGAAACGCTGTTTCAAGACCCATTTGACAACTGATGATCCACTATGGAAGATATTTAGAGATCCTCTCCAAAAATCTGTATCCTTGCCCTCATCTGTGCTCGCTTCTTGCACGCAGACAGATGACTATCCAACCTCTGCCAGTGAAGAAGAATGCACACATTTTGATGTCAGCACACTTGAACTGCAATTTGTGCCATCCCCTCCAATTCAAGAACCAGATATTACATTGTTTGGAAGGGCAAGGTTTGGGTCTCAAGCCATTGACATAATGAAAGAAGAGTTGTGCCACCAGCATATTGCTGCTGAAGAAACGGGGTTATGTACACCTGAAGATTTGCTTCAAGATAGCAGCGAAGATGTTGAAACATATTCTGGGATAGATTTGATCACAAAGCAAGCACCAGCCTCCCAACAGGATGGTGTAGAAGCTGGACATGAGAACCTGTCCTGTGAGTGTGAATCGCCCTCAACCCTACCAGAAGCATTTGCAGTCGAACCACTGCCTCGTGTTCAAAGCATTACATCATTAGTGCCTGATCAACCTGAAAAGTCTGAAGCAATGATGGATCCAAAATCTAAGAGTGGTTCTGAAAGTTCAAGCCCTTGCACAGTCAGAAGTACACAAACAACAGATTGTGAAAGGGACCTTTCGTTTGTCATTGGTTCATCGAAATCTTTGAATGCAAGTTTGAGGAGGCTGTACAGATCGAGGAATCTCCCTGTCCCACGTCCTCTCCCGTCACTTGTTGGACTTTTGGAATCGTCTAAACGGGTCAAAATCCGATCCAGCTCTGATTATAGTTCATTGAATTCACGGCACAGCTTACCTTGAAGATAAGATTGAGCCTTTTATCTTACCTTACCTTCAAGATAATATATATTTTATAGCACATACAACATATTGTGATAGTATACTTTTCAGATTCTTTCGATTGTAGGAGTGTTGTCGGCAAAATTACTTCACTGTAAGATTAATATATCCCGAGAGCATAAATGTACTCTATGTATGGTTTCCAAATTGTTGTACAGAAACTGGTGTAATTTCCATTGTCAGATAAATGAAAGTGACCTTGTTTACCATTCTTTGTAGAAACCTGTGGCCAAATTGCTTTCTGCTTCATTATTGGATATTCTAGATTCGTCCATCAGGAAAATATGGATAAAATATTTTGCAAGTAATTTCAGGATTGTTTTGATGTGCTAATTCCTCAACAGACAACATAATATATTCTACTAGCAAACATAAATATTTTTATACATGTAGCAGAGTCGACATGTCACGATTCTATCCCAGAATACAATAGTCGTGTGACCAGTTGCTACAATGCAGCATAGTTCACCCGGGCGATCAGCCAAACTCAATTATTCTGACAAGCAGACTCCTAAAATTAGATAAGATCAGTCAAGAACTCAGCAGTTCACACCCTTTTTACAATGTCTGCACCAGAAGCTCCTAAAATACAGCAATGCTAATGCAACTCAAGTCAGTGAGCTCTATTGCCACGCAGAGGAGACGATGAGCGTCTTCTCTCCCCAGCCGAAGTGAAGACCACCATGGTCCTCCTCAAACTTGTACCTGTCGCAGTACGAGCTCAGTAGAGACCTTATTCCCCCGATGACATTGCTGCTAAATGGGCACGGCGTGAAGCCGGCCATCGCCATTCTCGCCCTCCATTTCCCAGCAACCTCGTATCTGGAGCATAAACAACTTTAATGTCAGGTACATGGAGTTTGCAGGATGCATAGTTTCAAAGAGGAATGAGAAGAATTTGCGCCACGTATGAGTAGAGATCAGCACTGAGAATTACCTCTCCACACGATCAGGACCTTCACAAGCCAAGATGTTAACAATTTCTCGTGCAAGGCATTGCCGCTCCACATTCATTCTATCCGGACTTTCCCTCGGAAGTGTGGCGTCCAGTGAATCGAAAAGAGCAGAATAGTAATCATAAACCTCACGGAACCTGTGAAAATCAGATGTTTAAGGCTCTTTTGAAGACCTCGGCACTGGAAATAGAAATAGCATAATAGATGCACAGAATCTACACAAGAACATAATTGCTATCTAGAAAGCAATTTGGAGAAACCATCAGAAACACAAAGAACAATAATTACTGCTGCAACAGATTTGGAGAATGAGATCACCAACCTTGTCTGAAAGGGAGCAGTATTAGTATTGGCATCCTGCTCTACCAGGGTCACAAGCTTTGGTTCAAGGCCCTTGACCATACGGAGGAGCTGGTCCCGTTCATTCATAATCGAGACACTTTCATCAGGAAGGTGGTGCAGCTGGAATGCAAAATTCACAACTAGTGCTTCCCCAGGACGACAATCTAGCATTGCAGGTGTAACATCCCCGATGTTAGCAGCCACTGCCCTGAACTCAAAAGATATCCCACAGTCCTCCGCAAGCTTCTCCAGACGTTGCCCAATGACCTTCAGACCTCCAACGGTCCTCTGCACTGTCTCGTGATCGTCAACACCAGTTATTCTCAAATGGCGTGGTTTGTTTGCATCATTTTTCATAAACTGCATCAGAGTAATGTACTGGCTGCCTTGATTGATGTCAAAGTCTATAATATGCATCCTTTCTTCGCCTTTGCAGGCTTCAAGTATAGCATAATTAGCAGCCATGAAACCAAACCGATAGCATGGACATATTTCAAAGAGGATTTGCATTGCTGACAGCTGATACAGGGTTGGAGGATCCTTGCATGTCAATGCCTTGTAGATGCCTTTGCCTGAAGCTACTATTCTTGCAGCAAGGCCCTCCACTAGATACGCTGCAATCCTGTGGGAAGGGTCCCCTTGAATTGAGACCATCTGCGGGAGGTCCGTTATGATTGCCTGTGCTTCATCTATGTTATATTCAGATAACGCCGTAGCACAGTCAAAGAGCAACTGCTTTGGGGTCTGTGCTTCTCCGTTGTTGCTACCTGCACAACTAATACTTGATTCCGATTCTTTTGGGGAGTTGGGAAGCAAGACATCCTTCATGGGATCAGCCCATTCATCATTAATGCAATCCGCCTGGGAAATTTCAAACAAGATGTCATCTTCATCATCAAGTAAAGCATGCTCCAGCTCCGAAAGCTTCATTCTGATCTCATCATCAAACTCTACTTCAATTTCAGAACTATGATTATCTGATATAGACTGAGAGTTCTGCTGTGATACGTTGGAGAAAACTGGTGAGTCCTTTGCTGCATCAGAGCAGGAGTTGGACTGATTATCTGCGGCAGTCGAAGATCGGCCATCAGCCAACACATGGTACGGAGTTAGTGAGGCTTGCTGATTGTAAAAGGAGTTCTGAAATGCAGCAGATGGTGCTTCACTGAAACCCATATGTCCATAGTCCTCAGAATTGAAGGGTTCAGGGCCATAATGGAACAACTGTGTATCAGAGCCAAATCTTCTTGCAGCAAAGTTTGAGTTCGGTGCACCAAATTTATGTACGTAAATATTATCTGCGTATGTCGTTGACGGGTCTACTCGCCCAACAAAAGACATAACGCACCACTGGACCTGCCAAACTAAACAGTTTGTAGCCTTTTTCAGAACCTCAGGTTGAATTCAACTCAATGTACTTTTTGTAATGCCTGAAATAAGACAAGGAGGTATCAGCAACCTATGTAAGAAATACTGAGCTGACTACATAGCGCTACTTGTAACATTTCAGAACATGGTGAAGATAGATATATTTAATCACCCTTTAAATATTAGTCTACTCATATAATTTTTTTTACTTCCCTACCGAAAAGCGTAAGCAGTATTCTCTAACGGTGGCATTTTCTGGAAACTACCAATAGTGATAGTAGGTATTACTAGATGCTAATACACATAAATAGTGTAGACATATACTAATAACAGAAAACCCTTTGATGCTCCTGTTGAGTTTTCTAGTCCAGTAGATTCCCTGTTAACATACCTAACTTGTCCAAACTCAGCTCATAGTCATACCTAACAAGTAATCCAACAGAAATCACTAGTAAATTGATGGAAAACGAATTCTGTATAGCAAGTTGTGCACAAATTATCTTTCTTTTAAAGTGTTTTAGCAGCTAGCAAGTAGCTTGCAGGGCATGGCAAGCAACTACTCCCAATGCATTTTCTACTCCACTCCACTCCACAATATATGTCTTAAAAAATTATATGTCTGCTTATTTGTGGACGGAGGTAGTAAGCACGTCTAGAAACCAATCCTGAAATTAGTTGGCAGTATTGGGCTGGTTAACTTTGAACAAAGACTTGACCAGCAAGGGCCGTCTTTAAAAAAAAACCTAAGCAATGGTAATCATTACCTAAAACTAGGTAACCTATAAATTTGTAGAGTATAGGTATATATATTTCAGACTATACACCGAAACGCTGTGGCAAAAAAATATCATCGAAATACAGCTTTTATCCAGACCAGATAAACATATTTTCCTGTGAAATTCCAGAATAACATGGTATGCTTGCCAAAAGAAAGAAGATAAATCTGTAGAAGTCCCTGCTGGAGCTCTGATGAAGCCTCGACCAGAGAGCTGCTCAAATTTGTTGAGGAGCATGTGAAAACCCAAAATCTTGAAGGTTTTGGTTCCGACTAGATCATACGACAAGTCAATTTACACAAAAAAAAAATTAACGATGCACCAAATAAGGGGATGCCGCCCTTCCTGTTTCAATATTACAACCAAAAACATCCTGAGCTGGGCTAGCGGGGCTAATCTGGACGCAGCACAAAAAACCCCCAAAAACCATAGCTTGATACTTCCTCCAGGACAGTTAGTTTCTCACCCCTCCCAACGACATGGCAAGCAAGGTGCAGACCAATCAAGAACTCTGACCAGACGAAATCGGCCCCCAAATAAACCCCCAGAGCACGTACGGAAACAAGAGCTATCCTGCAGGCAAGGCGAAGGAGGCAGGAAGTACTCACGGGGTAATTAATCAGCCGGGCGGCGCGAGGATAAGCGGAGACCGGAGGGATGGAGGGACGGAAAGGGAGAGGAGCTGCAGCGAGCGGGGACGGAAATGGGAAGGAGAGGGAGAAGGGGAGCAGGAGGAAGAGAAGGAGGGGAAGAAAGGGAGGAATGGGTGGGTGGGTTGGTTGGTTCGGGGATAGGGAGTGGGGGCAGCAAAGTCCGAGATGTCATACGGTGGGACGCGGTCACTACGACGACCGGCGGCTGTGCCCGGATCTTCTGTGGTCTGTGCCGCCCTTGTCTCCCACGAGAAACAGGCGCTGGTTTTTTTGTGTGGTTTTTTTGTACTGGACGAGCAACTTTGACGAAGTGTCTCTCCCTGCATACCTCGATCGCGGTTCACCGTGTTGTACAAAGGAAGTCAGCGCGCGTGCCATTGGACACGTTGGATTTTGGTGTGTCGTTTTTTTTTTTAAAATTCCACCGATCTATTAATAATCATCAACAGTAGTATAAAAAGATTTAGAAATAATAAAAATTACAGATAGATCGATGGACCACCTAACAACGACTATAAACACTAGCACGAGTCGAAGGTGCGCTGCCGTCCTCGCCCCTCCATCACCGGAGACTGACAAAACTTGCCATAGTAGAGCTTGTTGAAGTAGACAGACGAAAATTCGTCGTGCTAAGATCCCAAAGAACTAGGGCATAAGAGTAGCAATCGTCGCCAATGATAACACTCGTAGATTGGAAGAGACTGACTTGGAATTGCACCAACTAACACGAAAACAACCAGATCCCAGGAGATTGGCCGGAATAACGACTCCAGCGTCCTCCATCGACACTACACGCACCATCGAAACGAGAATAGGTCGAGAAGGATCTTATTCTGACTTCAGGATATAGCTATTGCCTCACCATCCCGAAAAAGCAGACTATACAAAGAACGAAAACCTCCCGCCGGTGAGAGTCGTGGTTCGCCACACCTCCAAGGCCCTAAAGCCACCGGAGACGGAACGGACCGGCAACCTCGTCGGCGGAGGGATGGAACCGTAGATGGGTTTTCCTTGAGGAGCCACCGCCTCCTTCTTAGCACACGTACCGGTTGGGTGGTGTGTCTGTTAGTAGCATGAAAGTATTTTGAAAACCTTCGTGCTACTGCTAGATATATGGTGATGCATGTGTTTTGCTTGTACATATATCCAAAAAATATCTAGTGGTACCACAGCTCACACGATACCATGATACTGTATGTCAAAATTAAAAAAATCTGAAATAAAATTGTGGGTGTTCACAAGATATGTGTTTACGTTGTCTAAAATTTTTGGAAGCAAATTCAAAATACACACAGAGAAACATTTATATTTATGTTAGGATATGTCAAAAATCAGATTTGCAAGTTTGACTTAGGACGGAGAGAGTGTATATGTACTGTCAGGCATTCTGCTTAGTACGGATCCATTTATGTTTATCTATTTTGCTTGCACTAATTTATAATTTTTTTTGCAGAAAGCACTAATTTATAGTCGAGTCCACCCTTTATCAATCTTTCTGAAGGCTTTGCCTAAGAGTTGTGTATTTTTGTTTGTTCCAGACACTCCCGTGGGGTTTGTGTTAAATGGACAGAGATCCTATCGTGAGGCGGATCGCCTCGGTTTAGATTTTATTGCATGCATGTTGAATGTAATTTCCTCCTTCCGAAAAGAAAACCCTTGTGGAACATCGTTTTAGACATTTTGACAATGTATAGTTGACTTTATTAGGATGTGAATGGGATGTGCTACAATAAAGATGATGAGAATACACAAATTTCAAAGCATGAACAAGCTAGACCGAGGGGTGATATAGTCCACCCGGGGTGGCCACAGATTATCCACTTCTGCTTATAAACTTATTTAAGTTTATTTATAAATATACGATTTTCATTTGAGCATTCTGGTACAATAGCCTAGAAATATGTAAATTTTGATTATGGAAGTATCCGCTCTCAGTAGTTGTTCAGACTCTAGCGTAGTAGGTTTAGTACCACATAGTCAAAGTCAGTGTGGAAAAAGGAGGGGAGAATACACAATCTTTCATTTGTTTCCTAATCTACAACGGAAAGTGGCACCGTGACCCATTTTGAACGAGCCATGTAGGAGGAGTCCCAATGCACTTATTAATTGGAGATTTTGAACATCAAACAATTGCAATTGGGCACATATATAGGCCGGAAGTTTCCCCATGTCAACTCAGAGTGTCAGACAAGGCGTCCACTTTTATATATCTATATATCATATGGTTCATGTTCGTATTTAGATTTTAGACTCTGGTAGTATTGGCATTGACCCTTGGACTAGGTCTGGTCTAAAAGCCACCACAAAACGTTGAATGGAGATGCTTGATCACAAACGATCTTATCCATTTGGTAGGGAAGTTTCGCAATCACTAGTTCAGAACATATCTCACCAAACCAAACCCCAAAGCTAGCTAATGATCATTTCACGGGCCTAGAATTGAAACGATGGAACCGTTTAACGAGTTTGCCATAGTGCCAGATAACCCTAGTTCTAGAAGCTACAATAGTAAAAGTATGCAACCGAGGACCTGAACTCCCGAAGAGTTGAAATAGTAGTACTGTACTACTAATTATTTGATGCATGTTGGTGAGTGATCTATGTTTGGAAGATTTCTTAGGCTAAATATGTACTCCACATAGATTTCGTGGTAGTTTCCGTGCCAAGAAAATTCGTTGTGGGTATGGTTGTCAATCTCTTGCGGAAAAGAAGATCTCAATGAATAGAAAAATGATCTATTCCAACGGTGCCTAAATGAGCTCTGATTGTGATTTTTTTTACATGGACTATGATTGTGATTTGTGAACCTTATTTGGAGCATATCACTATCACCATGTCTGTTTGAGATGCACATCTCAGCGACCCTTGAATTCTGGAAGATAAGAAGATAAATCTTCAGGTACGTATACTCTCTCAATGTTACTCAAGTACTAGTAGTAAAAAAGGATTACAAGGTTGTAAGGTGCACACAAATTATTAAATAATATGAGACATTAATTTTGTATAATGGAACAGATAATGCTTATAGTATCACATCAAACATTGGTTACTTAGTATAACTTCGTGTTCAAGAGATTTTCAATGATTGTATAGCTAGCGCTAATACGGGCTTTGTACTTCGCCAAGACAAGGAAACAACATATATATATTTCAAATGGTCACGGTGGATGAGATCCTCACCTGGATTTCGTTTGTAAAAAGCTATACAAGCCAAAAGAAAGAGTTGCAGGTTTTTTTTCCGGATATTCCACCGATATGTTATGAACCATCAACAGTAGTACAAAGAGCAGTAAAAGTAATAAAAACTATGAATAGATCATTGGACCACCTAGCGTTGACTACATATATTAACGTGAGCCGATGGCGTGCCCTCCTTTCTTTGTTCCTCCATCACCGGAGCCACTACGGTGACTCGTCGTGCTAACACCCAAAAGGACCAGCGCACCAGAGTAATGTCCATCTCTAATGATGGCAATCGTAGATCGGATGAGACCGTTGGGGATATGCTATATGGGTATCCTCATAGCATGTCCTCTATCCGGATAACCCGGATGGCCCACAGTTGGTAGCATGGCCCATGGCCTGCTGGGCGGCCCAGTTAGATGAATCTAGAAGGGAGGCCCATGCCGGATAAAGGAAGGCTACGGTGGTGTCATCAGTGTTGGAGATATGCCCTAGAGGCAATAATAAATATAGTTATTATTATATCTTTGTGTTTATGATAAATGTTTACATTCATGCTATAATAGTATTAACAAGGAAACATTGATACTTGTGTGATTTGTAAACTTAATTTGAAGTCCCTAGTATAGCCTCTATACTTCACTAGCTTGTTGGTTGATAAATGATTGTGGTTTCCCTATCATGAACATTGAGATGTTATCAACAACAAGATCATATCATTAGGAGAATGATATGGTGGACATACTCCTATAGATAAGCGTAGCATAAAGATCAAGTCATTTCAATAGTTCAATTGCTATATGCTTTCTGATACATAGTAACCTAATTCCTTCGACCATGAGATCATGCATATCACCTTTACCGGATGGATGCTTTGATGACATCAAACACCACACCGTAACTGGGTGGCTATAAAGGTGGCATTGAGTGTTCGGAAAGTATTGGTTGAGACACATGGATCAAGAGTGGGATTTGTCCATCCATATGACGGATAGATATTCTCTGGGCCCTCTCGGTGAAATGTCATCCAATTAGCTTGCAAGCATGTGACTGGCTCACAAGGGATCACATATCACGGGAACGAGAAAAGAGTACTTATCAGTAATGAGGTTGAACTAGGTATGCAGAGATACCGACGATCATAACCTCGGATAAGTAACATATCGTGAGACAAAGGGAAATTGGTATCGTATGTAAGTGGTTCATTCGATCGCAAAGTAATCGTAGAAATATGTGGGAGCCATATGAATTTCCAGATTCCTCTATTGGTTATTGTTCGGAGAAGTGTCTCGATCATGTCCGCATAATTCACGAACCGTAGGGAGACACACTTAAGGATTCGACGTTGTTTTGAGTAGTTATGGTATTATGAGAAAGAGACCGAATGTTGTTCGGAGTCTCGGATGGGATCCGGGATATCACGAGGTGATCCGGAATGGTCCAGAGAATAAGATTCATATAAGGAAAGTCCCGTTTCGGAGTTCGGAAATGATTCCGGTGAATGTTCTAGAAGGTTCCGGAATGTCCAGCACTCCGGGAGGGGGGAGGGGTACATGAATGTGTCATTACATATTGGAATGATTGCATCATGTACTAAGTGTTCTTGCTGTTCCAAATAAAGGATTAAATTGAATCCTAAAACAGAAAAGTCAAATGTCCAGTTTGAAAGTCAAACGGCTAAAACAAGAAACTGTGGGAAACAAGCAAGAGGAGGCAAAAACCGACTTGGGGGAGGAGTCCCTCCTCTCCAAGCCGGCGGCCCACCTAGGCCGAGTTGGGGAGGGACTCCCCTCCCTCCCCTGGCGCGCCGGCCCCTCCACCCATAAAAGGAGGGGCAGGGCCTCCTCCTCTAGACACACAAGTTCCTATCCTCTAATCTCCGGTTTAGAGCCGTTTTGGTTTAGAGCTTCTAATTGCCCTAGCCTTCGGTTTAGAGACTTCTAATTGGTGTGTCTAATCTCTAGACCACTAATAGCCCTCTCTCATACTCCACCATACTCGCTCCGGCTTAAGGCGAAGCCCTGCGGGATCTCCCCTCTACTTCCGGTACCACGCCGTTGTGCTGCCGGAATCGCGAGGAGAGTGCTACAACCTCCGCTGCCTGCTGGAACAAGGGAGAGGAAGGTATTCGTCGAGTACCGAACGTGTGACCGACTGCGGGAGCGCTGCCGGAATGCAGCGCCGGAAGGATCGTCTACACGATCTTGAGATCGGGAAGAGTACGACTACATCACCCACGAGAATCCGCTCTCGTTAAACACTTTGGAATCTTCGAGGGTAAGTTATTCCATCGACTCGTTGCTACAATCTAGTAGATAGATCTTGGCTTGTTTGTTTGTATGCGATAGAAAATTTTTGTTTTCCATGCTACGAACCCCTACAGTGGTATCAGAGCCGTGTCTATATGTAGATCTGTTGCACGAGTAGAACACAATGGTCATTGTGGGCGTTGATGCTTTTATTGTCGATTGCTTCTTGTGTACTTTGCATCTTGCGGTATGTTGGGATGAAGCGGCCCGGGCTAACCTTACATGACATCGTTCATGAGACTTGCTCCACGCTTGACATGCAACTTGTATTGCATAAGTGGCTTTGCGGGTGCCTGTTTCTCCTAGCATAGTTAAGATCCAATTTACAACGTGTGATCAACAATGCTAGTATCAATGTTGTGGTTCTTGTTCGTAAGTTAGAACGACACTTATTGAAATCCCCAAACCACGTAAAATATGCAAAGAAAGTAGAGGCGTCTAACTTTGTTTTGCAGGGGTGTGCAGTGATGTGATATGGCCATGATTGTGATTATATTTGATGTATGCAATGTTCCTTATTATAAGTTGGCAACCGGCAGGAGCCATATGGTTGTCTTTAATTTATGTTAAGACCCGCGTGTCTATTCAAAGTAGTTGTAATAGTTGAAGCCGGTGGACGACAACCATGGAGAAGCGTCATTGACCTTGATGCAATGCCGGTGATGATGGAGATCATGTTCGTGCTTGAAGATGGAGATCGGAAGCACAAAGAAGAAAGGCCATATCATATCACATATATATTGAATTGCATGTGATGTTAATCCTTTATGCATCTTGTATTGCTTAGTAGACGACGGTAGCATTATAAGATGATCCCTCATGCACATCAATATCAAGTCATAAAGTGTTCACCCTTAGTTAGCACCGTTGCTAAAGCTTGTTGTTTCGAAGCACCACGTGATGATCGGGTGTGTTAGATTCTGCAAGTGTATACAACGTGAGCAAGCCAGATTTGCTCATGCGGAAACTAAGGTTTGATCTTGACGAGCCTAGCATGTACAGACATGGTCTGGGAACACGGATCACCGAAAGGTAAAGCATGAATCATATGGTAGATATGATGAACATGTCGATTGTTCGCCATTGAAACTATGTCGACTCTCGTGATGATCGGTGTTGATATGGTGGATTTGGTTCGTGTGATCACTAAAACAATGTGAGGGATATTGTTTTGAGTGGGAGTTCACCTAGTTTAATTTCATTATTAATTTGAACTCAATTTGTCATAAACTTAGTCTAAACTATTGCAAATATGTTGTAGATCAATGGCAGCCCCTACCATCAATTTTAATGCGTTCCTAGAGAAAGAAAAGTTGAAAAACAATGGAAGCAACTTCGCGGATTGGTTTCGCAATTTGAGGATTGTCCTCACAGCTGGTAATTTGACCTATGTGCTGGATGCACCGCTGGGTGACCCACCTGCAGATGATGCTCCCGATGAAGTAAAGAATGTTTACCTCGCTCGGAAGAATCAGTACTCCATAGTTCAGTGTGCTATGTTGTATGGTTTGGAATCGGAGCTTCAGAAAAGGTTTGAGGATTCAGACCCATATGATATTGTCGAGGATCTCAAATTGATTTTTGAGACTCATGCGGCAATTGAAAGCTATGAGGCTTCTGAAAAGTTCTTTAACTGCAAGATGGAAGAGGGCAGCTCCGTCAGTGAGCATGTGCTTAAGATGTCTGGGCACGCAAACAAACTTCAAAGCTTGGGTATAGTGATTCCTAATGCTTTGGGGATTTACCGTGTCCTCCAATCACTACCACCAAGTTACAAGAACTTTGTGATGAACTACAACATGCAGAACATGAACAAGACGTTGCCAGAACTCTTTGCCATGTTGAAATCTGCAGAAGTGGAGATCAAGAAAGAGCACCAAGTGTTGTTGGTCAATAAGACCACCAAATTCAAGAAAGGCAAGTCTAAGCAAAAGGGACACTTCAAGAAGGGTGGTAAGAAAGTTACCACGCCGGCGAAGAAGACCAAGGCTGGACCTAAGCCTGATACTGAGTGCTTTTACTGCAAGGGAGAAGGTCACTGGAAGCGGAATTGCCCAAAGTACTTGGCGGATTTGAAGAACGGCAACATCAAGAAGAAAGGTATATCTGATATACATGTTATTGATGTGTATCTCACTAGTACTCGTAGTAGTGCCTGGGTATTTGATACTGGTTCGGTTGCTCATATTTGTAACACGAAACAGGTGCTGCAGAATAAACGGAAGCTAGCGAAGAACGAGGTGACGATGCGCGTGGGAAACGGATCAAAGGTTGATGTGATCGCGGTCGGCACGCTACCCCTTCATCTACCATCGGGATTAGTTTTATACTTAAATAATTGTTATTTGGTGCCTGCGTTGAGCATGAACATTATATCGGGATCTTATTTATTGCGAGACGGTTACTTATTTAAGTCCGAGAATAATGGTTGTTCGATTTATATGAGTAATATGTTTTACGCACATGCACCTTTGATAGATGATCTATTCTTATTGAATCTCGATAGTGGAAATACACATATCAACAACATTGAGGCTAAACGTTTGAAATCAAGCGATAATTCGACCTATATGTGGCACTGTCGTCTTGGTCACATTGGAGTGAAGCGTATGAAGAAACTCCATTCCGATGGACTTCTTGAATCACTTGATTTTGAATCACTTGAAAGATGTGAAGCATGTCTGATGGGAAAAATGACTAAGACTCCATTTTCTGGTATGATGGAGCGAGCTACGGACTTATTGGAAATCATACATACCGATGTGTGTGGTCCAATGAGTGTAGCATCGCGCGGTGGTTATCGTTATGTTCTTACCTTCACGGATGACTTGAGTAGATATGGGTATATCTATTTCATGAAACATAATTCCAAAACTTTCGAGAAGTTTAAGGAGTTTCAAAGTGAGGTAGAGAATCAACATAACAAGAAGATTAAATTTCTACGTTCTGATCGTGGAGGTGAATATCTAAGTTACGAGTTTGGCGAGCATTTGAAGAAATGCGGAATACTTTCACAATTGACACCGCCGGGAACACCATAGCGTAATGGTGTGTCCGAACGTCGTAATCGAACTCTCTTAGATATGGTTCGTTCTATGATGTTACTTACAGATTTACCGCTATCATTTTGGGGTTATGCATTAGAAACAGCCGCATTCACTTTAAATAGGGCACCGTCTAAATCCGTTGAAACGACACCGTATGAATTATGGTTTGGGAAGAAACCTAAATTGTCGTTCCTTAAAGTTTGGGGATGCGAAGCCTATGTAAAGAAGTTACAGCCGGACAAGCTTGAACCCAAAGCGGAAAAATGCGTCTTCATAGGATACCCAAAGGAAACTATTGGGTATACCTTCTATCATAGATCCGAAGGCAAAGTCTTCGTTGCCAAGAATGGATCCTTTCTAGAGAAGGAATTTCTCTCGAAAGAAGTGACTGGAAGGAAAGTAGAACTCGACGAGGTTGTCGAACCTTCTCTCGAAATTGCGAGTAGCGCAGCACCGGAAGAAGTTCCTGTGGTGCCTGCACCAATTAGAGAGGGAGCTAATGATGGTGATCATGAAACTTCGGTTGAAGTTGCTACAGAGCCTCGGTGGTCAACAAGAACTCGTACCACTCCAGATTGGTATGATCCCGTTATGAGTGTCATGTTGGTGGACAACACCGATGACCCCGAGACATATGAGGAAGCGATGATGAGCCCAGATTCCAATAAATGGCAAGAAGCCATGAAATCCGAGATTGGATCCATGTACGAAAACCAAGTATGGACTTTGGTGGACTTACCGGATGGCCGAAAGGCTGTCGAGAACAAATGGATTTTCAAGAAGAAAACAGATGCTGATGGTAATGTTACTGTCTATAAAGCTTGACTTGTCGCAAAAGGGTTTCGACAAATTCAAGGAGTTGACTACGATGAGACTTTCTCACCGGTAGCGAAGCTAAAGTCTGTGAGGATTATGTTAGCAATCGCTGCATATCATGATTATGAGATATGGCAGATGGATGTCAAAACAGCATTCCTCAATGGAGATATTGATGAAGAGTTGTATATGATGCAACCCAAAGGTTTTGTCGATCCTAAAGATGCTAACAAGGTATGCAAACTTCAACGGTCCATCTATGGATTGAAGCAAGCATCCCGAAGTTGGAATCAACGTTTTGATAAGGTAATCAAAAGTTTTGGTTTTATACAAACTTATGGAGAAGCTTGTATTTACAAGAAAGTGAGTGGGAGCTCTGTAGCATTCTTAATACTATATGTGGATGACATATTGTTGATTGGGAATGATGTAGACCTTCTTAATAGTGTCAAAGAATATTTGAATAATAGTTTTTCAATGAAGGATCTTGGCGAAGCAGCTTACATATTAGGCATAAAGATTTACAGAGATAGATCGAAACGCCAAATATCATTGTCACAGAGTACATATTTGGACAAAGTTCTAAAGAGGTTTGGAATGGAAGAAAGCAAGAAAGGGTTCTTGCCCATGTTTCCCAATACGACCTTGAGTAAAACTCAAAGTCCGACATCGGCAGAAGATAGAGAAAGGATGAGTAAGACTCCCTATGCATCAGCCATAGGATCTCTAATGTATGCCATGCTATGTACTAGACCCGACATTGCATATGCTATTAGTTTAACTAGCAGATATCAAAGTGATCCAGGAGTGGATCATTGGACAGCGGTCAAAAACATCCTTAAGTACTTGAGAACAACTAAGGATATGCTTCTTTCTTATGGAGGTGATGAACAGCTCGTTGTTAATGGTTACACCGATGCTAGTTGGAACACCGATCCGGATGATTCTAAATCACAATCTGGATACGTATTTATTTTGAATGGTGCATCAGTTAGCTGGAGGAGTGCAAAGCAAAGCGTTGTGGCGAGATCTTCAACTGAATCGGAATACATGGCTGCTTCGGAGGCTTCACAAGAAGCGATATGGATGAAAGAGTTCATTACAGAGCTGGGTGTGGTTCCTAGTGCGCTGGACCCAATGTCTATCTACTGTGATAACATGGGCGCCATAGCCAATGCGCAAGAACCAAGGTCACACAAGAAGCTGAAGCATATCAAGCTACATTTTCACGCTATTCGAGAACATATCCAGGATGGGGATATAAAGATTTGCAAAGTACACACAGATCTGAATGTGGCGGATCCGTTGACTAAACCTCTCCCGAGGGCAAAACATGACCAACACCAAACTGCCATGGGTGTTCGGTATATTACCATGTAATCTAGATTAGATGACTCTAGTGCAAGTGGGAGACTGTTGGAGATATGCCCTAGAGGCAATAATAAATATAGTTATTATTATATCTTTGTGTTTATGATAAATGTTTACATTCATGCTATAATAGTATTAACAAGGAAACATTGATACTTGTGTGATTTGTAAACTTAATTTGAAGTCCCTAGTATAGCCTCTATACTTCACTAGCTTGTTGGTTGATAAATGATTGTGGTTTCCCTATCATGAACATTGAGATGTTATCAACAACAAGATCATATCATTAGGAGAATGATATGGTGGACATACTCCTATAGATAAGCGTTGCATAAAGATCAAGTCATTTCAATAGTTCAATTGCTATATGCTTTCTGATACATAGTAACCTAATTCCTTCGACCATGAGATCATGCATATCACCTTTACCTGATGGATGCTTTGATGACATCAAACACCACACCGTAACTGGGTGGCTATAAAGGTGGCATTGAGTGTTCGGAAAGTATTGGTTGAGACACATGGATCAAGAGTGGGATTTGTCCATCCATATGACGGATAGATATTCTCTGGGCCCTCTCGGTGAAATGTCATCCAATTAGCTTGCAAGCATGTGACTGGCTCACAAGGGATCACATATCACGGGAACGAGAAAAGAGTACTTATCAGTAACGAGGTTGAACTAGGTATGCAGAGATACCGACGATCATAACCTCGGATAAGTAACATATCGTGAGACAAAGGGAAATTGGTATCGTATGTAAGTGGTTCATTCGATCGCAAAGTAATCGTAGAAATATGTGGGAGACATATGAATTTCCAGATTCCTCTATTGGTTATTGTTCGGAGAAGTGTCTCGATCATGTCCGCATAATTCACGAACCGTAGGGAGACACACTTAAGGATTCGACGTTGTTTTGAGTAGTTATGGTATTATGAGAAAGAGACCGAATGTTTTTCGGAGTATCGGATGGGATCCGGGATATCACGAGGTGATCCGGAATGGTCCGGAGAATAAGATTCATATAAGGAAAGTCCCGTTTCGGAGTTCGGAAATGATTCCGGTGAATGTTCTAGAAGGTTCCGGAATGTCCAGCACTCCGGGAGGGGGGAGGGGTACATGAATGTGTCATTACATATTGGAATGATTGCATCATGTACTAAGTGTTCTTGCTGTTCCAAATAAAGGATTAAATTGAATCCTAAAACAGAAAAGTCAAATGTCCAGTTTGAAAGTCAAACGGCTAAAACAAGAAACTGTGGGAAACAAGCAAGAGGAGGCAAAAACCGACTTGGGGGAGGAGTCCCTCCTCTCCAAGCCGGCGGCCCACCTAGGCCGAGTTGGGGAGGGACTCCCCTCCCTCCCCTGGCGCGCCGGCCCCTCCACCCATAAAAGGAGGGGCAGGGCCTCCTCCTCTAGACACACAAGTTCCTATCCTCTAATCTCCGGTTTAGAGCCGTTTTGGTTTAGAGCTTCTAATTGCCCTAGCCTTCGGTTTAGAGCCTTCTAATTGGTGTTTCTAATCTCTAGACCACTAATAGCCCTCTCTCATACTCCACCATACTCGCTCCGGCTTAAGGCGAAGCCCTGCGGGATCTCCCCTCTACTTCCGGTACCACGCCGTTGTGCTGCCGGAATCGCGAGGAGAGTGCTACAACCTCCGCTGCCTGCTGGAACAAGGGAGAGGAAGGTCTTCGTCGAGTACCGAACGTGTGACCGACTGCGGGAGCGCTGTCGGAACGCAGCGCCGGAAGGATCGTCTACACGATCTTGAGATCGGGAAGAGTACGACTACATCACCCACGAGAATCCGCTCTCGTTAAACACTTTGGAATCTTCGAGGGTAAGTTATTCCATCGACTCGTTGCTACAATCTAGTAGATAGATCTTGGCTTGTTTGTTTGTATGCGATAGAAAATTTTTGTTTTCCATGCTACGAACCCCTACAATCAGCGTACCCGGAGCCTTGGAGTACAAGACACGCTAGACTAGTAATAGACAGTGTAGGACTCTGTAACCTGTCCGGCTAGGACTTTTCCCTGTAACCCTAGGACCTGGCGACTATATAAGTCGGGCCTATGGGAGCCTTTATGGAATAACCTAGTATCGAGTAACATACACCTCTCACAACGAACCTATCTCTGTAACTCGGCGTATTGTCATTATAGTGATTTATAGCAGGAGTAGGATTCCACCACCGTTGTGGGATCTGAACCTGGATAAGTTGCGTTACCTCGTACCTGTCAACCGTCCGCCTTTTCCCACGTCTCTAAACACGCACTGTGAGGACCCATCCATGGCGTACTCGTCGGCAATACCACGACTGTTGGCGCCCACCGTGGGGCAAGAGGCGCTTCACTTCAGGCTCTTCAGCGGGCGAGGGCTAAGATCTTCGCGAGAATCGGCAAAATCGTAGCCATCGGTCGGGTTCTCTTCTCTGGCAACGTTACGATCGTCCCTCCCGACGAGTTCTGGATCCCGGCGAAGACGAACACTATGCGGTGTTCGATCATTCCTATCGGAGACATCCACCTCTTCATTGGCGAAACCGACTCGGGCACTAGTTCCCTGGGAGTCGGAGGAGCATCAAGGCCCGCACGGACCGCCTACGGGCAGGATACGTTCGCGGAAGGATCAATGTCGGATCTATCCTCGGAGTTTGCCGGCAAAGATCGGAAAAATTCAAGGCCCGCCCAAACAGCCCCTGTGCAGGATATAACGGTGGAAGATCACTACAAGTCCGCCGGCTTCGTCCGTGCGTCTGGACAGCAGAGATCCAAGTTCGTCGGCATGGTTACCATCTTCGACCTGGCGCGTTGCGTTCAGAGAGAGGGTGAAAATCCCCGCGATTACCTTGCCAGGTGGCTCCGTATACGAGCCGATCTGACACACTACCCCAATGATGATGCTATGTATCACTTTGTGGAAGGATTGGACCAGGGAACGCTTCTCCGGCATTCTCTAAGGCGGCAACAGGCTTCGGGATATCTCACCTTCAAAAGCATGGTGAACACCGTCAACAGCTACACGGAGGCCGAAGGGGCGGCTCAGGCGGATCTCGCGCTCATTAGCGGAGCGCCACCGCCTCAGCAACCACCTCTACCACCTCCGGCCGCCATCGCGGCAGCACCACCACCACCTCCAGTCATCGTCGCTCCTGTTGCACCTCCACACACCCCCCCCCCCGTCATCGAGGAAGCCCGGGCACCCTCCGACTCTGTGATTGACGCGCTCTACACCGACTTCAGTGCAGATTCAGAGGAGATAGATTTCAGCCCGGAGGAACTAGACTCTGCCATGAAAGAGATGGAGGAGGAGTACACGCGCGACGAGCAGGCCAACAACGCCATCACGTCCCGAGAGGTGTTCGTCACCATCGGGACGGCGATGGATGAAGATCAACTCGGACAAGCTCTGCCTACAACGCTGGACAAGGGGAAGGGACCACTCGTTGCTGCCGACAATGATCGCAGAAAGGTCATTCCCCCTCCGCCTAACCCAGTGGAACAGCCGCAGGAACTCGGTACCGGCCCGAGAAACAACAACACAGCAAACTTGCCGCCTCCGGCATCTACGTCTGCTACCGCCCAAGTTACTCCAGCTGATAGAGTAATGTACGACAGTCTCCTTGTCGAGCCACTGACCGTAGCTCATATCCGGAACGTGACCCAGCTTGACGAGAAGCGCCAACAGCTGCTGGAGGAAGCGCAGGCCATCACGGAGCAATGCGCTAAGCTAGATCGAGATCTGGTCAACGCGCAGAAATCCATAGAGAAAGCTAGAGCAATGGAGGCCGAGTACAAGACTCTGCTACAGCAGCAGAAGGCCAAGAAATCTCCGGCTCGCGTAATCAACGATCCTGGTTTACGGCGAAACCTAGGATGGGCTCCCCCGAAGTCGGCTCAGGCCAAGACATACATTGACAGTGAAGGCAGGCAGGTGATGCCCACTCATCTCCTCAACCTTCCCGTCGCCAAGACCCTTCTGGAGCAGGATAGATCGCCTGAGGCGGTGGACCAGGTCTATGACCTAGTGGCCAAGGCGGTGAAGCAGCAGGAAAAGGACACCTCTCAGAGGCTTGAGTCTGACCCAGCGTTTTGCCAGTCCAACCAGCATAAGCCGCTAAGGGACAGATCTCCTCTTGATGTCGGGTTTCAGACGGGTTCGTCAGAACAAAGACGGAGGGATGTGCGCAACAGGAAGGATGCAATCCCCATATCCTCCGACAATGGAGGCAAATCCCAACCTCGCCGCCCATCACCACTACCCCGCTCCCCCCGACATCGCGAAGACCCCAAGGCTCACCATCGAACGGATATGCCCCCGCCAAGGCAGAGCGGCATCGTCATCCACGACAACACGGAGCAGACCCGTCATGACGGAGAGCGCAACCAGGGACACAAGAGCAGGTCGCGCCATGACCCTCCGTGTCCGACAAGCAACCGCGACAAGCATGAGGCATCATAGGAGGGTAACAGCAAGAAGGCTAACCCACCACCACCTCCGCCTCTGTCGCCACCTAGCAGTCACCATGGCGGAGGGGGCCCGCGTCGTTCACGCAGCCCATCCCCTGTTGACAAGAAGAAAAGAAACCCGGAGCCATACGACGCACGTTCGTGGATAGACAAGATCCACGAGGCCCGGGAAGGACCATACCTGGGACCACGTTGCTTTGGACCTGCGATACGGTCCGCAACTTACCCCAAAGGTTTACGGATTGACAAGACCATCAAGCCCTATGACGGCACCGCTAAGCCAGCTACATGGTTGCAGGATTACGGCAACACGGTGGAGATCGCCGGGGGTAACCCCAATGTTGCCGTCAAGTACCTCCCATTGATGTTGGCGGGCACAACCCATCAATGGATTGATGACTTGCCGGAGAAATCCATCTGCAATTGGTTGGACATGAAAGAAGCGTTCACCAAGAACTTCGAGGGTACGTACAAACGTCCCTGCACTGTTGGCGATCTACAGCGGTGCGTGCAAGAGAAAGACGAGACATCTCGTGCCTACCTCTCACGCTGGCTGGATATGAAGAATTCATGCGCAGGAGTGCACGCTCACACCGCCATGGCCACCTTCATCGATGGGTTGGAAAGGGGCACGTTGCTCCAACATAAGCTGAAGCGCTTGCAGGACAACCACCAGCTAGACTTGAATCAGATGATTCAGTTGGCCAGTGAGTTCGCAGCTACCGACGACGATGCTCGCGGCTCCCCGTCGGCAACAGCCGTTCCAACTCAAGCTCGGAGGAAAAGCAGCACAAAGCGGAAAACCGCACCAGAAGAAAAGCAAACTCCCGACATGGTCGCCATGAACTTTGTAGGACGAGGTGATGGCGGACAACGTGGCCGGGGGTGGGGAGCTGGTCGTGGGCAGCAACGAGGAAGTGAAACTACCTCGGCAACGATCCGCGTTCCCCAAACCTACGAGGAGTACCGCGATATGCCATGCCTCGTACACCTCGATGTCAACGGCAAAGCCACTCACACTAATCAACACTGCAAGTTCGTCAACGACCTCAAGGAGGACCCGGAGTCCGGTTACAAGCGAAGTCGGAAGAATAGACTGCGAGGCAAGGGCAAGGGGAAGAAGAAGGAGGAGGAGTCCAAGGATTCAAGTGACATGGACAAGGATATTGACCCCAAGCACGCCGCCAAGAGCGACGGCAAAGGCAAGAACCCCTTCGAGAAGAAGGCAGCCGTTTTCCACACTTTCCTTGGCACCCCCACCGTCCGACAACAGAAGACCTCTATGAGGATCCTGATGGCTACTCTACCCCCAGTTCCCCAGTACCTGCGCTGGTCGGAGATTCCAATTACTTGGGATAGGAAGGATCACCTAGACCTCATCCCTATAGAGAACCAATACGCCATGGTCATCAACCCCTTGATTGACGGCAATGAGTTCACCAAATGTATGGTGGATAGTGGAAGCAGCATCAACATCATGTACCTGGATACACTGCAGAAGATGAACTTGACGGAGGCAAACCTAAGGTAGACCAACACCATCTTCCACGGTGTAGTTCCTGGTCGGGAGGCTCGGTCCCTTGGATGCATCACACTTCAGGTCGCCTTTGGTGATGTTAATAATTACCGCCAAGAGCGCATGACCTTTGAGGTGGTCCCCTTCAAGAGTGTGTACCACGTCATATTCAACCGCGACATATTCCACACCTTCATGGCAAAGCCATGCTTCGTCTACAACAAACTCAAGATACCCGGACCAAACGGTGTCATCACCGTATCCGGAAGCTTTGCAAAAGCTAGGGACTGCGAAATTGGAGAAGCAGCCTACACAGAAGCTGTCCTCTACAATGACGAATTCAAGGAGATCCAGAGCAAGGTCGATGCCTTAGAGATTCCCGCGTCGATGAAACAGATTTCTGACTCTGCCCCAGCATTCAAGGCCGCCATCGAAACCAAGTCGGTGGAACTTGTGGTAGGCGATGCCTCCAAGACCATCGCCATTGGGACGAACCTGGATCCCAAATAGGAAAGCGCGCTCGTCGAGTTCCTCCGTGAGAATAGGGACATCTTTGCCTGGCAAACTGCCAACATGAAAGGTGTACCTAGGGAACTTGCCGAGCACAGCTTAAACATTGATCCAAAATACAAACCAGTGAAGCAACCTCTACGACGCTTTGGAGATGAGAAGAGACGCGCCATAGGCAAAGAGATAGATAGGTTACTTAAGGCTAGTTTTATCCAAGAAGTCCTTCACACCCAATGGGTGGCCAATCCTGTACTTGTCCCCAAAAAGGGAACCAAAGAATTAAGAATGTGCGTTGATTACACCGGCTTGAACAAAGCATGTCCCAAAGATCTGTTTGCTTTGCCTCGCATTGACCAAGTCATTGACTCGACGGCTGGCTCGGAACTTTTGTGTTTTCTCGATGCATACTCAGGATACCACCAGATCAGGATGAGGAAGTCGGACCAATTGGCCACTTCGTTCACTACCCCCTACAACACGTTTTGTTATGTTACGATGCCCTTTGGGCTGAAAAATGCAGGTGCTACGTACCAGCGGACAATGCAACGTTGCCTACACGATCAAATTGGTCGGAACGTTCACACCTATGTGGACGATATAGCGGTGATGTCTAAAAAGTCAAATTACTTAATCTCCGACTTAAAAGAAACCTTTGATAATCTCCGGAAATACAATATGATGCTTAACCCTAAGAAGCGCGTCTTTGGGGTTCCAGCCGACAAATTGTTGGGCTTCATCGTTTCCCAGCATGGAATCGAGGTCAACCCGGAGAAAATCAAGGCCATCTTAAACATAAACCGTCCTACATGCCTAAAGGACATACAACGACTAACAGGTTGTGTTGCAGCAGTTAGTCGGTTTGTCAGCCGACTTGGAGAGAAGGCTCTGTCGCTGTACAAGTTGCTGAAGAAGGCGGACAAATTTACATGGACGGACGAAGCAGATGCAGCATTGAATCAGCTCAAGGAGATCCTTTCCTTAGTGCCTATCCTTGCAGCACCCGAGCCTGGAGAACCCATGTTAATTTACATGGCGGCCACCAACCGGGTAATCAGCATCGTCGTCGTGGTAGAGCGGAAGGAACCAGGCTATGAGCACGGAGTTCAACGACCAGTTTACTATGTAAGCGAGGTCTTGACGGAGTTCAAGCAGCGTTACCCTCACTACCAAAAAATAGCTTATGGAGTATTCCTTGCTTCTCGGAAGCTGAGGCACTATTTCCAAGAGCATCCCATCACAGTGGTGAGCAAGACTCCACTGTCCGACATCATAAACAACAGCGACGCTACAGGAAGGGTCGCGAAGTGGGGCATTGAACTTGCCGTCTTCGATATCACCTACAAGAGATGCGACGCTATCAAGTCACAAGCCTTGGCAGATTTTATCGCAGATTGGACAGATATGCCAGATGCTACCCCATTGCTGGAACCAGAATACTGGGTGATGCACTTTGACGGATCAAAGTTGCTCAACAGCTCGGGGACTAGTGTACTGCTACAGTCACCAACTGGGGACAAGCTACACTACATTCTGCAGATCCACTTCGAGGCTACGAACAACATGGCGGAATATGAAGCACTCATTCACGGATTACGCGTAGCCAAGGATATTGGCATCAAGCACATAGTTTGCTGTGGAGATTCCGACTTGGTTGCCCAGCAGGTGGCTGGCACCTGGAATGCATGGAACCCCATGATGGCGGCATATCGACACGAAGTGGACGAGATAGCCAAGAGCTTCTTGGGCTACGAGGTCAAGTATGTACCTAGGGAGAAAAACGAGGCGGCTGATCTGTTGTCTAAGCTTGGATCAGGCCGGAAACGAATTCCGCCTGGAGTTTTCCTGGAGCATCTACGGAAACCATCCGTAAAGGGAGCATACGTCGACAACCCGGATAAAGTTGACTCTTTCGTCCACATGGTGGCAAAGGTCCCTCCGGCTTGGACAAAACCGTTCATGGAATATCTCGAACACGGAACTTTGCCCGACGATGAAGTCGAAAGATGGCAAATAGTACGACGAGCAAAGGGCTATACCATAATCAATGGACAGCTCTACAAAAGGAGCACTACTGGTGTATACCTTAAGTGTGTTTTCCAACAAGAAGGTATTGAAATCCTACGCGAAATCCATAACGGAGATTGTGGGCATCATGCCGCTCCCCGATCTTTGGTCACGAAAGCCTTCCGGCAAGGATTCTACTGGCTGACCGCGAAGGCGGACACCGAAAAGTTTGTTGAGACATGCATGGGATGCCAGTATTATGCCCGACAACCACATGTTCCTGCTGAAGAATTGCGAACAATACCAATAACTTGGCCGTTTGCAGTCTGGGGGCTAGACATGGTGGGACTGTTACAAACGGCACCATGTGGATTTACACATCTGCTAGTAGCAGTTGATAAATTCACTAAATGGATAGAAGCTAAACCCATTAGAAAGCTTGACGGTGCAACTGCCCTTAGGTTTGTCCGAGATCTAGTGGTGAGATTTGGTCTCCCACATAGCATTATCACTAACAACGGCAACAACTTGTCACTCGAAGAAGTGGAGGCTTATTGTTGGGACAAAGGCATCCGACTTGACCTTGCATCTGTGGCACACCCACAGTCCAATGGTCAGGTTGAGCGAGCCAATGGATTAATTTTGCAGGGAATCAAGCCACATCTTGGGGCACCTCTACATAGAGCAGCTGGAGCCTGGGCAGAAGAATTGCCATCTATGTTGTGGAGTTTACGAACTACACCCAACAGATCCATCGGCTACACCCCTTACTTCATGGTATATGGAGCAGAAGCCAACCTACCTTCCGACATACTTCACGATGCACCAAGGGTTGCCGCCTACGACGAAGATGACGCTAAAGAATTCAGACGCCTAGATGTGGACCTTCTCGAGGAGGAGCGTGTTTTGGCATGCCAAAGATTTGCCATATACCAGAAGAAGCTACGCAGCTACCATAGTCGCCGCGTTAGGCATCACTCATTTAAAGAGGGGGATCCGGTGCTCCGACTTAAGCAGAAAAAGTCACACAAATTATCCCCGCCATGAGAAGGACCGTTCATCATAAGCAAGACGCTACTCAATGGGTCGTACTACCTCGTTGACAATCGTGAACTGAAGGATAGACTCAACAAGGATATAAGCGTAAGAGACGTGACACGGATGATGACTACCCGGAGCTTGATCGGCCATGAAACATAGAACAACTACGTCCTTTCTATACTTAGCATTTTTTTATCTATTGTGTATCTCTTATATGATCAATGAAATAAAGCTCTCTGGTTCACTCATATTTCTGAGTCTTTTACCTCCTTTAGTGTTTATTTTTGGATCATATAAAACCTCTATGCACAAGCTTTGTGATTGCACTTGTGAAAATTCTACCTACGAGCGTTAGCTTAAGTTTTCTGGTCTACACGTTCTTTGTCGTTTTTATGTGGATTCTGGAGTAGTGACTTTTGGCACTTATTTTCGGCGATTTTGTGCTTAGGTTATTGACGGTGCCATTGGGCATCATCGCCTGAGCGCATGGTTCCGACAACGAGTCTTCCGACTCACGAAAAGTCAAGCAGAAAAACCAAAGTAATGGATAAGCCAACACTTGCTTAAAAAATATATACATGCTGGAATCAGTTCTTGAGTAGTAGGTGTTGGAGATATGCCCTAGAGGCAATAATAAATGTAGTTATTATTATATCTTTGTGTTTATGATAAATGTTTACATTCATGTTATAATATTATTAACAAGGAAACATTAATACTTGTGTGATTTGTAAACTTAATTTGAAGTCCCTAGTAAAGCCTCTATATATTACTAGCTTGTTGGTTAATAGATGATTGTGGTTTCCATATCATGAACATTGAGATGTTATTAACAACAAGATCATATCGTTAGGAGAATGATATGGTGGACATACTCCTATAGATAAGCGTAGCATAAAGATCAAGTCATTTTAATAGTTCAATTGCTATATGCTTTCTGATACATAGTAATCTAATTCCTTCGACCATGAGATCATGCATATCACCTTTACCGGATGGATGCTTTGATGACATCAAACACCACACCGTAACTGGGTGGCTATAAAGGTGGCATTGAGTGTTCCGAAAGTATTGGTTGAAACACATGGATCAAGAGTGGGATTTGTCCATCCATATGACAGATAGATATACTCTGGGCCCTCTCGGTGAAATGTCATCCAATTAGCTTGCAAGCATGTGACTAGCTCACAAGGGATCACATATCACGGGAACGAGAAAAGAGTACTTATCGGTAACGAGGTTGAACTAGGTATGCAGAGATACCGACAATCATAACCTCGGATAAGTAAACTATCGTGAGACAAAGGGAAATTGATATCGTATGTAAGTGGTTCATTCGATCGCAAAGTAATCATAGAAATATGTGGGAGCCATATGAATTTCCAGATTCCTCTATTGGTTATTGTTCGGAGAAGTGTCTCGATCATGTCCGCATAATTCACGAACCGTAGGGAGACACACTTAAGGATTCGACGTTGTTTGAGTAGTTATGGAATGATGAGAAAGAGACCGAATGTTGTTCGGAGTCTCGAATGGGATTCGGGATATCACGAGGAGATCCGGAATGGTCCGGAGAATAATATTCAAATAAGGAAAGTCCCGTTTCGGAGTTGGAGAATGGTTCCGGTGTTTTCATCGGGAATGTTCTAGAAGGTTCCGGAATGTCCGGCGCTCCGGGGGGGAAGGGTACATGAATGTGTTATATCAAGTTGGTATGATTGCATCATGTACTAAGTGTCTTCGCTGTCCAAAATAAAGGGTTTATTCAAATCCTAGTTTGAAAAGTCAAACGGCTAGTTTGAAAGTCAAACGGCAAGTTTTGGAAAGAGGAGGAGGAGTGGGAAACCGAGTTGGGGAGGGTTTCCCTCCTCCAACCGGCGGCGCACCACCCAAGCCGATTTGGGGAGGGACTCACCTCCCTCCCCTTGGCCGGCCGGCCCCTCCACCTATATAAGGAGGGGCAGGGCTCCTAGACACACAAGATCCTCTCCTCTAAACCCTAGCCGCCAACGCCGCCACCTCCACTGCCGCCGCCGCCGACCTAGGTCAAGCCGCCGCCGCCTAGCAACCCTAGCCGCCGGCCAAGCTTCCTCCTCGGCGTGTCTAAACCCTAGATCGTCGAGGGACTCTCTCATACTCCACCATACTCGCTCCGGCTTAAGGCGAAGCCCTGCGAGATCTCCCCTCTACTTCCGGTACCACGCCGTTGTGCTGCCGGAATCACGAGGAGAGTGGTACAACCTCCGCTGCCTGCTGGAACAAGGGAGAGGAAGGTCTTTGTCGAGTACCGAACGTGTGACCGACTGTGGGAGCGCTGCCGGAACGCAGCGCCAGAAGGATCGTCTACGCGATCTTGAGATCGGGAAAAGTACGACTACATCACCCACGAGAATCCGCTCTCGTTAAACACTTTGGAATCTTCGAGGGTGAGTTATTCTAGCGACTCGTTGCTACAATCTAGTAGATAGATCTTGGCTTGTTTGTTTGTATGCGGTAGAAATTTTTTGTTTTCCATGCTACGAAACCCTACAGTGGTATCAGAGCCGTGTCTATATGTAGATCTGTTGCACGAGTAGAACACAATGGTCATTGTGGGCGTTGATGCTTTTATTGTCGATTGCTTCTTGTGTAATTTGCATCTTGCGGTATGTTGGGATGAAGCGGCTCGGGCTAACCTTACATGACATCGTTCATGAGACTTGCTCCACGCTTGACATGCAACTTGTATTGCATAAGTGGCTTTGCGAGTGCCTATTTCTCCTAGCATAGTTAAGATCCAATTTACAACGGGTGATTAACAATACTATTATCAATGTTGTGGTTCTTGTTCGTAAGTTAGATCGACACTTATTGAAAGCCCCAAACCACGTAAAATATGCAAAGAAAGTAGAGGCGTCTAACTTTGTTTTGCAGGGGTGTCCTGTGATGTGATATGGCCATGATTGTGATTATATTTGATTTATGCAATGTTCCTTATTGTAAGTTGGCAACCGGCAGGAGCCATATGGTTGTCTTTAATTTATGTTAAGACCCGCGTGTCTATTCAAAGTAGTTGTAATAGTTGAAGCCGGTGGACGACAAGCATGGAGAAGCGTCATTGACCTTGATGCAATACCGGTGATGATGGAGATCATGTTTGTGCTAGAAGATGGAGATCGGAAGCACAAAGAAGAAAGGCCATATCATATCACATATTATGAATTGCATGTGATGTTAATCCTTTATGCATCTTGTATTGCTTAGTAGACGACGGTAGCATTATAAGATGATCCCTCATGCACATGAATTTCAAGTCATAAAGTGTTCACCCTTAGTTAGCACCGTTGCTAAAGCTTGTTGTTTCGAAGCACCACGTGATGATCGGGTGTGTTAGATTCCGCAAGTGTATACAACGTGAGCAAGCCAGATTTGCTCATGCGGAAACTAAGGTTTGATCTTGACGAGCCTAGCATGTACAGACATGGTCTCGGAACACGGATCACCGAAAGGTAAAGCATGAATCATATAGAAGATATGGTGAACATGTCGATTGTTCGCCATTGAAACTATATCAACTCTCGTGATGATCGGTGTTGATGTGGCGGATTTGGTTCATGTGATCACTAAAACAATGTGAGGGATATTGTTTTGAGTGGGAGTTCACCTAGATTAATTTTATTATTAATTTGAACTCAATTTGTCATAAACTTAGTCTAAACTATTGCAAATATGTTGTAGATCAATGGCAGCCCCTACCATCAATTTTAATGCGTTCCTAGAGAAAGAAAAGTTGAAAAACAATGGAAGCAACTTCGCGGATTGGTTCCGCAATTTGAGGATTGTCCTCACAGCTGGTAATTTGACCTATGTGCTGGATGCACCGCTGGGTGACCCACCTGCAGATGATGCTACCGATGAAGTAAAGAATGTTTACCTCACTCGGAAGACTCAGTACTCCACAGTTCAGTGTGCTATCTTGTATGGTTTAGAATCAGAGCTTCAGAAAAGGTTTGAGAATTCAGACCCATATGATATTGTCGAGGATCTCAAATTGATCTTTGAGACTCATGCGACAATTGAAAGCTATGAGGCTTCTGAAAAGTTCTTTAACTGCAAGATGGAAGAGGGCAACTCCGTCAGCGAGCATGTGCTTAAGATGTCTGGGCACGCAAACAAACTTCAAAGCTTGGGTATTGTGATTCCTAATGCTTTGGGGATTTACCGTGTCCTCCAATCACTACCACCAAGTTACAAGAACTTTGTGATGAACTACAACATGCAAAACATGAACATGACGTTGCCAGAACTCTTTGCCATGTTGAAGTCTGCAGAAGTGGAGATCAAGAAAGAGCACCAACTGTTGTTGGTCAATAAGACCACCAAATTCAAGAAAGGAAAGTCTAAGCAGAAGGGACACTTCAAGAAGGGTGGTAAGAAAGTTACCACGCCGACGAAGAAGACCAAGGCTGGACCCAAGCCTGATACTGAGTGCTTTTACTGCAAGGGAGAAGGTCACTGGAAGCGGAATTGCCCAAAGTACTTGGCGGATTTGAAGAACGGCAACATCAAGAAGAAATGTATATCTGATATACATGTTATTGATGAGTATCTCACTAGTACTCGTAGTAGTGCCTGGGTATTTGATACTGGTTCGGTTGCTCATATTTGTAACTCGAAACAGGTGCTACAGAATAAACGGAAGCTAGCGAAGAACGAGGTGACGATGCGCGTGGGAAACGGATCAAAGGTTGATGTGATCGCGGTCGGCACGCTACCCCTTCATCTACCATCGGGATTAGTTTTATACTTAAATAATTGTTATTTGGTGCCTGCGTTGAGCATGAACATTATATCGGGATCTTGTTTATTGCGAGACGGTTACTTGTTTAAGTCCGAGAATAATGGTTGTTCGATTTATATGAGTAATATGTTTTTTGCACATGCACCTTTGATAGATGGTCTATTCTTGTTGAATCTCGATAGTGGAAATACACATATTAATAACATTGAGGCTAAACGTTTGAAATCGAGCGATAACTCGACCTATATGTGGCACTGTCGTCTTGGTCACATTGGAGTGAAGCGTATGACTAAACTCCATTCCGATGGACTTCTTGAATCACTTGATTTCGAATCACTTGAAAGATGCGAAGCATGTCTGATGGGTAAAATGACTAAGACTCCATTTTCTGGTATGATGGAGCGAGCTACAGACTTATTGGAAATCATACATACCGATGTGTGTGGTCCAATGAGTGTAGCATCGCGCGGTGGTTATCGTTATGTTCTTACCTTCACGGATGACTTGAGTAGATATGGGTATATCTATTTCATGAAACATAAGTCCGAAACTTTCGAGAAGTTTAAGGAATTTCAAAGTGAGGTAGATAATCAACGTAACAAGAAGATTAAATTTCTACGTTCTGATCGTGGAGGTGAATATCTAAGTTGCGAGTTTGGCGAGCATTTGAAGAAATGCGGAATACTTTTGCAGTTGACACCGCCGGGAACACCACAGCGTAATGGTGTGTTCGAACGTCGTAATCGAACTCTCTTAGATATGGTTCGTTCTATGATGTCACTTACAGATTTACTGCTATCATTTTGGGGTTATGCATTAGAAACAGCCGCATTCACTTTAAATAGGGCACCGTCTAAATCCTTTGAAATGACACCATATGAATTATGGTTTGGGAAGAAACCTAGATTGTCGTTCCTTAAAGTTTGGGGATGCGAAGCCTATGTAAAGAAGTTACAGCCGGACAAGCTTGAACCCAAAGCGGAAAAATGCGTCTTCATAGGATACCCGAAGGAAACTATTGGGTATACCTTCTATCATAGATCCGAAGGCAAAATCTTCGTTGCCAAGAATGGATCCTTTCTAGAGAAGGAATTTCTCTTGAAAGAAGTGACTGGAAGGAAAGTAGAACTTGACGAGGTTGTCGAACCTTCTCTCGAAATTGCGAGTAGCGCAGCACCGGAAGAAGTTCCTGTGGTGCCTGCACCAATAAGAGAGGAAGCTAATGATGATGATCATGAAACTTCGGTTGAAGTTGCTACAGAGCCTCGCAGGTCAACAAGAAATCGTACCACTCCAGATTGGTATGATCCCGTTATGAGTGTCATGTTGGTGGACAACACCGATGACCCTGAGACATATGAGGAAGCGATGATGAGCCCAGATTCCAATAAATGGCAAGAAGCCATGAAATCCGAGATTGGATCCATGTACGAAAACCAAGTATGGACTTTGGTGGACTTACCAGATGGCCGGAAGGCTGTCGAGAACAAATGGATTTTCAAGAAGAAAACAGATGCTGATGGTAATATTACTGTCTATAAAGCTCGACTTGTCGCAAAAGGGTTTCGACAAATTCAAGGAGTTGACTACGATGAGACTTTCTCACCAGTAGCGAAGCTAAAGTCTGTGAGGATTATGTTAGCAATCGCTGCATATTATGATTATGAGATATGGCAGATGGATGTCAAAACAGCATTCCTCAATGGAGACATTGATGAAGAGTTGTATATGATGCAACCCAAAGGTTTTGTCAATCCTAAAGATGCTAACAAGGTATGCAAATTTCAACGGTCCATCTATGGATTGAAGCAAGCATCCCGAAGTTGGAATCAACGTTTTGATAAGGTGATCAAAAGTTTTGGTTTTATACAAACTTATGGAGAAGCTTGTATTTACAAGAAAGTGAGTGGGAGCTTTGTAGCATTCTTAATACTATATGTGGATGACATATTGTTGATTGGGAATGATGTAGACCTTCTTAATAGTGTCAAGGAATATTTGAATAATAGTTTTTCAATGAAGGATCTTGGCGAAGCAGCTTACATATTAGGCATAAAGATTTATAGAGATAGATCGAAACGCCAAATATCATTGTCACAAAGTACATATTTGGACAAGGTTCTAAAGAGGTTTGGAATGGAAGATAGCAAGAAAGGGTTCTTGCCCATGTTGCCCAATACGACCTTGAGTAAAACTCAGAGTCCGACATCGGCAGAAGATAGAGAAAGGATGAGTAAGACTCCCTATGCCTCAGCCATAGGATCTCTAATGTATGCCATGCTATGTACTAGACCCGACATTGCATATGCTGTTAGTTTAACTAGCAGATATCAAAGTGATCCAGGAGTGGATCATTGGACAGCGGTCAAAAACATCCTTAAGTACTTGAGAAGAACTAAGGATATGGTTCTTTCTTATGGAGGTGATGAACAGCTCGTTGTTAATGGTTACACCGATGCTAGTTGGAACACCGATCCGGATGATTCTAAATCACAATCTGGATACGTATTTATTTTAAATGGTGCAGCAGTTAGCTGGAGGAGTGCAAAGCAAAGCGTTGTGGCGAGATCTTCAACTGAATCGGAATACATGGCTGCTTCGGAGGCTTCACAAGAAGCGATATGGATGAAAGAGTTCATTACAGAGCTGGGTGTGGTTCCTAGTGCGCTGGACCCTATGTCTATCTACTGTGATAACATGGGCGCCATAGCCAATGCGCAAGAACCAAGGTCACACAAGAAGCTGAAGCACATCAAGCTACGTTTTCACGCTATTCGAGAACATATCCAAGATGGGGATATAAAGATTTGCAAAGTACACACATATCTGAATGTGGCGGATCCGTTGACTAAACCTCTCCCGAGGGCAAAACATGACCAACACCAAACTGCCATGGGTGTTCGGTATATTACCATGTAATCTAGATTAGATGACTCTAGTGCAAGTGGGAGACTGTTGGAGATATGCCCTAGAGGCAATAATAAATGTAGTTATTATTATATCTTTGTGTTTATGATAAATGTTTACATTCATGTTATAATAGTATTAACAAGGAAACATTAATACTTGTGTGATTTGTAAACTTAATTTGAAGTCCCTAGTAAAGCCTCTATATATTACTAGCTTGTTGGTTAATAGATGATTGTGGTTTCCATATCATGAACATTGAGATGTTATTAACAACAAGATCATATCGTTAGGAGAATAATATGGTGGACATACTCCTATAGATAAGCGTAGCATAAAGATCAAGTCATTTTAATAGTTCAATTGCTATATGCTTTCTGATACATAGTAATCTAATTCCTTCGACCATGAGATCATGCATATCACCTCGGATAAGTAAACTATCGTGAGACAAAGTGAAATTGATATCGTATGTAAGTGGTTCATTCGATCGGAAAGTAATCGTAGAAATATGTGGGAGCCATATGAATTTCCAGATTCCTCTATTGGTTATTGTTCGGAGAAGTGTCTCGATCATGTCCGCATAATTCACGAACCGTAGGGAGACACACTTAAGGATTCGACGTTGTTTGAGTAGTTATGGAATGATGAGAAAGAGACCGAATGTTGTTCGGAGTCTCGAATGGGATTCGGGATATCACGAGGAGATCCGGAATGGTCCGGAGAATAAGATTCATATAAGGAAAGTCCCGTTTCGGAGTTGGAGAATGGTTCCGGTGTTTTCATCGGGAATGTTCTAGAAGGTTCCGGAATGTCCGGCGCTCCGGGGGGAAGGGTACATGAATGTGTTATATCAAGTTGGTATGATTGCATCATGTACTAAGTGTCTTCGCTGTCCAAAATAAAGGGTTTATTCAAATCCTAGTTTGAAAAGTCAAACGGCTAGTTTGAAAGTCAAACGGCAAGTTTTGGAAAGAGGAGGAGTGGGAAACCGAGTTGGGGAGGGTTTCCCTCCTCCAACTGGCGGCGCACCACCCAAGCCGAGTTGGGGAGGGACTCCCCTCCCTCCCCTCGGCCGGCCGGCCCCTCCACCTATATAAGGAGGGGCAGGGCTCCCTCCTAGACACACAAGATCCTCTCCTCCAAACCCTAGCCGCCGGCGCCGCCACCTCCACTGCCGCCGCCGCCGACCTAGGTCAAGCCGCCGCCACCTAGCAACCCTAGCCACCGGCCAAGCTTCCTCCTCGGTGTGTCTAAACCCTAGATCGTCGAGGGACTCTCTCATACTCCACCATACTCGCTCCGGCTTAAGGCGAAGCCCTGCGAGATCTCCCCTCTACTTCCGGTACCACGCCGTTGTGCTGCCGGAATCGCGAGGAGAGTGCTACAACCTCCGCTGCCTGCTGGAACAAGGGAGAGGAAGGTCTTCGTCGAGTACCGAACGTGTGACCGACTGCGGGAGCGCTGCCGGAACGCAGCGCCGGAAGGATCGTCTACGCGATCTTGAGATCGGGAAAAGTACGACTACATCACCCACGAGAATCCGCTCTCGTTAAACACTTTGGAATCTTCGAGGGTGAGTTATTCTATCGACTCGTTGCTACAATCTAGTAGATAGATCTTGGCTTGTTTGTTTGTATGCGGTAGAAAATTTTTGTTTTCCATGCTACGAAACCCTACAGTAGGAATTAACAACCATTTGTTTTCCGCCTTAAGTTAACACATAGTTTTTCCGCATACACATTACAGAGGAAACAAATATTACAAATTGTTTTTTATTCCTCTGGCGTAGACGACTTGGAAGCAACATCATCGGCAGCAGGAGAGTCACCTCCCTCGAAGTCGGCAGTATTGAGGGACTCGGAAGAGCTTTGGCTTTTGTCTTCAATGGTTTTTCAGGGGGACAAAGACGTTAACATCGACCAACTCGGCGACTCTGGTGTCATAACCCGTGAGCGACGCCAGGATAGATTCATGGTTTATCTTTTGGCCTTCGTCGTCTACGTCGGGGATACCGGAGGTTACCGTGTCGATGTCGGCATTCTTGTAGTGTGCCTTCACCATTGACAATGACATCCTGGCGCCGACCCGTGCACATGAAGCTTTCCAGCTTGAGATACGCTTAGGGGCTCGACCCAGGATCTCCGAGAACTTTGTCACAGAATCCACTGCCTTGATGTTAATCTGGAGGGGCTTGGCAATCTCTTTGGTCTGCGCGATGGCGGTGTTGATAAAGTTGCCGGAAAGGACCATGCATTCCTTTGGTGGAGGAGGTGACCGGGTTAAACCCATAGGAGCTGCAAATTTCCGACAAAGGAGCGCATGAGTTCAAAAATTCAGAGTATTCAGCTTATAGAAATCCAAGACGGAGAATCACTTACTGAAGATGCTTATCTCAGCTTGCTGGATAATCTCTTCCATGGAGTCTCGTTCTTGTCGGAGGATCTTGTACGCTTCATGATGGCGTTGATTTATCGGCAGCTTTCTTCTGATATTTTAAGATCGTGATTTCCTACTTCAAGCAGTTCATCTCCTCATTGGAGGAGTCTTGCAGGGCTTTCATCGAGTCTTCATGCATCTTCAGCATGTCCTTTCTCTCCTGCTTGAGGATCTTGTTTTTGCTATCCAGCTGTTGAATATGCTTGGATTGCTCAACAATATCCTTCGCCTTGGAAATGGTTTCTGCAAGTCGGAGAAAATACCAGTACACAGTGAGTACTCGGAGAATGTTGGCGCAAGACCAAGTCGGAGTGCGAAAAAGAAGGGAAAAACAGACGCTTGCTCTTGGTGATTTGTTCCTTCAAGAAGGCAGTTTTACCCTTTTAGGCTTCCAAATCAGCATGCATCTTCTGGTACTTGCCGTTGGCCATGCCCCTCCGAGCATTCTCATTCTGTGGAAAAAAGAAAAGTTAAATGTTGTTTTGTCTACTTGGAGTATCTAGCCGAAAAATTTCCACCTAGACGCTCGGGGGCTACAGCGAGAGTTTTTTAACTTAGCAATATGCTTAGTCTTTCTTTAAGCATCTAGTTGGAACTAATTCAGTTTTCGATTAGAAGCTTGGGGGCTACAGTATAAAGTTTTTAACTCAGACGTATGCTTAGCTTTTCTTTAAGCATCTAGTCGGAACTAATTCAGTTACAACTAGAAGCTTGGGGGGCTACAATATCGAAATTTATAAACACTGCGTATGCTATTCTTAAAGCATCTAGTCGGAATAATTCATTCAAACTATATGCTTGGGGGCTACATTGAGAACTTTTCTAGCTTAGTCACTCTTAGAGCATTTAGACGCAAAGACCTATGGTTTTCCTTCTAAATCCTCGGGGGCTATAGTGGGATACTCATATGAAATGCAAAAGGCAAATAAAACTTACAAGTGCAATGATCTTGAGGTTGATAGCACTCTCAGCCATCAACTTGCCGAAGGATACACTATTTCCTTGCAAGATTTCTGCTTGCCGGAGAAGCTCCTCGAGACCGTACGTTGGAGATGTCGGCGTCGCACCAGGAACCAGAGAAGTGCTACCCGGCGTAAGTGCCGGATAGACTATCTTCGGGAACTCTATGGCTTTCTTAGGGGCAAGGACGCCGCCTTCGGCAGATGTACCACCTTTCACCACCGCCTTACCGCTACCCATGGCATCCTTAGCCGGAGCTTCAGCCATTTGGTGTGCGGCACTTTCCCGCGTCGCCTGTTCACCGACAACAACGAGCTCTGTGGAGGCGCCTAAGTCCACTTCCATGGCGGAAGGGCCAGATGCTTCTTTAGCTTGAGATCTTGTCGGAGCAAACGAGGGCTGGACGACGGGAGTGACAGGGGCGATGGCGGGAGATGCGTCGCGATGCAGCATATCCTTGATGGTTCTAGAAGCCCCCAAAGTTTTGGAGGTTTTCTTCAAGCTGGTTGTCGCTTTCTTCCTTAAACGTGCAAAATGCATAAGTATGGGAACAAGACAGACAAATGGACAATGTCGGAGAGAAAGAAGCTTACACAAGAGAGGGTGCTTTAGCAAAGGGAATCCCAGTAACTTTTCTCTTCTCGGCATCCAGGGCGGCGGTAGTCTTCTTGGAGGCTCCACTCTCCGCTTTCTTCTTCTTGCCTCCGTCGCCAGCGTCAGAGGTGGAGCTCTTCCGCTTTCGCGACAACGGAACATCGTCGTCGGACACGGCCGTGACTTCCTTCATATTTGGATCATAGATTTGGACAGCCATGTTATCCTCCTCTAGATTGCTAAGCTGTTAAGAGAAAAGCCACTGTGTTAGATGAGATTGTAATGGCTAGATGGAAGAACTGGAGTATAAGTCATACACAGAAAATAAACACGTACCTTTGGGCACTTGCTCTCTACGAACATGTCGTAGGTGATGGTGAAGCCACGCTTCCTAGCCTTCACCTTGACGATGTCCTTGAGGGAAGCTTGACGGAGTCGCTCGAGAAGTTGTCCTCAGAGATGCGAAGGCTATCCCTTATATCGTTGGAATACTCATGCATCAGCTTCGAGCGGTGCTGCAGAGGCTGGATCCGCCTGATGAACCAGCACATGGCTAGGTACAATCCGGTCAAACTCGTATCTACGAACCACTCTATCCGCCTTATAGTGCAGGAAGCGTCGATGTCGGAGGGAAGGGAGGCCTGGGATCTCCATGTCGGGGCTTCAGCGGTAGCTCCATCAACAAAGTCCGGGTACGTTACTTCTCGGTCGGCCAGAGATATATCTGGGCCGTAGAAGTAAGTACACTGCAAGTTCTTGCAGGACTCGTGGCCGACGATGGCGGGGAACCGCCGGCCAGGCCGGATCTTAAAACTAATGGTGCCACAATTTCTGAGCTCGTCCTTGCCGGCTCCGGCTTCGCGCTTGACGGTAAAGAAATATATAAAGAGATCTAGCCTAGACCTAATCCCGAAATAACCCTCGCAGAGCGCCGCGTAGTTGTTGAGCGCTAAGATGCTATTGGGGGAGAGGTTCTCTAGCTGTACTCGGTAATGATTCAAGACAACAAGGAAAAAGTTGGAGATGGGCAGGGAGACGCCGCATACCATCTGCGCTTTAAGGTACACCTTCTCTCCGACTTTGGGAGAAGGAGTGACCTCGCCGGCAGGCGCCGCCCGCCAGGTGAGCCCCTCCATCGTAGGGAGGTAGCCCTCGTTGATCAGTTCTTTGATGTCGCGGTCTGTGATATCCGAACCCCGCCAGTCGCCCTTGTGCGAATCATACTCCTCCTCCAGCAGCTCCAGCGTCGCTGGATTATGGTCGCCGCCGGTGGCCTCGACCACCGCGGACTTGGGGATGACCAGGCCCTCTGGGGGCACGGCGACGGAGCTCGCCGGCTTCGCCGCGGCTTCGCCCAACGCCGCCATGGAAGGGGAGGAGCTGCTGCTAGCCATTGGGTGTGTTCGGTGGTGACTGGGAAAGATTGGGGAGCTAGGGTTTTTTGCACGTTGCGCGGAGAGCTCGAGGAGGCACTCGCTGGAGGAAGAAGACGATGCAGGGGAGAATGAGGTGAAAAGTATATTTTCCGCCGCAGTTACTATTTATGGTCTCCGGCATCAAGATTCGTGCAGCTTGATCGAATGGTTGTCGCGTAGACGACGTGTGCGGGGACGTGCGCGGAAATTTCGCCACGTACCAACCGTCGCCGCCAATGGTTTGTATCGCTCGCACGAGAAAAGTGGACATGATTGCGTTCTCTGCATGTGTGAGTTACGAGGCGTTGCTGACCTATGCCTACGTCGCCCTAGTTGTCATAGGCAGATGAACCATCACATCGGAAGATTCCGGCATGGACGGATCCAGTCCGGCTACGGAAGGGTACGATAGAAGATTCAGCAATTCTCCGACTTACAAATTGAAGACGGAGAAAAACCTTGCAAGGTTCTTTGGGAGGACTACAAGATGTTGCTTGTCGATTTGCCGACATCCATCTAGACTGAGCATTCAACTTGAAGAGGCAAGATGGCGCAAGATCTCGGAGTTCTCCGGTGGCTACTGTTGGGGATATGCTATATGGGTATCCTCATAGCATGTCCTATATCCGGATAACCCGGGTAGCCCACAGTTGGTAGCATGGCCCATGGCCTGCTGGGCGGCCTAGTTAGATGGATCCAGAAGGGAGGCCCATGCCGGATAAAGGAAGGCTACGGTGGAGTGTCACCAGCGTACCCGGAGCCTTGGAGTACAAGACACGCTAGACTAGTAATAGATAGTGTAGGACTCTGTAACCTGTCCGGCTAGGACTTTTCCTGTAACCCTAGGACCTAACGACTATATAAGTCAGGCCTATGGGAGCCTTTAGGGCATAATCTAGTATCGATTAACATACACCTCGCACAGCAAACCTATCTCTGTAACTTGACGTATTGTTATTATAGTGATTTATAGCAGGAGTAGGATTCCATCACCGTTGTGGGATCTGAACCTGGGTAAGCTGCGTTACCTCGTACCCGTCAACCGTCCGCCTTTCCCCACGTCTCTAAACACGCACTGTGAGGACCCCTCCATGGCGTACTCGTCGGCAATACCACAACAGAGACTAACCTGAAACCACAACAACAAACACGAAAACTTACCGGACCCTAGGATATCCGCCAGACACACGACTCTACGCGTCCTTTGTCGGTGCTAGATGCACCACCGGAGTGAGAATGAGATGGAGCTAACCTTATTCTAAATTCAAGAAGTAATCATTGCATCACTATCATGAAAAAGACACTAAACAACCTAAACAGAGGACGAGAACCCTCCTGTCGGCAAGAAGCAGTGGTCTGCCATGCCTCCACGACCACAAGGCCACTGGAGACGAAGCAGACCAGCTACGGCGCCAGCCAAGGGATAAAACTCTAGATGGGTTTTACAATGGCCTCTCAATCGCCCATTTGAACTAATGTGTTTATCACGACAAAGTCTTCAAAACAATAGTAATGTTAGATATTGATTTTTTTAATACCGGTTAAGTATTATCTATCATACCATTATTTTTCTTCGTTCCGCTAGAAACTTAGCTGATTTTTTTCATACAAGTTATGTTGTTCTGAAGATCGATGTATACAAGTATAATTTTTTACTTCAACATTAGAAAGTCCACGACATGACACCCTTGCAAAGACATATACCCCGTGATAGAGAGAAGGAAAAAAAAAGTCTTCTAGAATGTATGCATAGAAACCTCTCTGATTTCGAGCAAGAGAAATTGGATGGTCAAAAAGTTGTCTTTGCAGATTTTTGCTGCACACTTGAACTTTGATGTATACGAATATAATTTTACTTCAACGTTAGAAAGTTCACGACATGACACTCTTGCAAAGACATACCCCGTGATAAAGAGAAGGAAAAAAAGGAGAAGTCTTCTAGAATGTATGCATGAAATCTCTCTGATTTCGAGCAAGAGATAATTGGATGGTCAAAATGTTGTCTTTGCAGATTTTTGCTGCACACTTTGAAGTTTGATGTCTATATACAAATATAATTTTACTTCAATGTTAGAAAGTCCATGACATGATACTCTTGCAAAGACATAGGGTGTGTTTGGTTTGTGCCCAAGATTGCCCCACTAAATATTTGGCTAGCCAAAATTTTGGTTGAGCCTTTGCTTGCTCACAAGTTGGGCAACATTGGCTAAAAAATTGAACTAAAGTTGGTAATGGTGAATTGGCATGCCAACAATCCAAACACACTCATATACCCCATGATAAAGAGAAGGAAAAAGGAGAAGTCTTCTAGAATGTATGCACAGAAATCTGTCTGATTAGAGATAATTGAATGGTCAAAACGATTGTCTTTGCAGATTTTTGCTGCGCACTTTGTATTCCGACCTGTTGCTTCATGTATAGTATTTTCTAAAAAAACGTTTAGATATACATGCGTATCTAGATTTTTAAACGGATTGAGTACGGTTAGATCAAACTTTTACCCATCGTATATGAATGAACAGCCAAGTTGTTTTTGTGGTAGAAACCAGTCACACGCTACCTGTCCCTAGCACGCAAGGAGCACGGTAAAAAAAGCTCAATACACACATTATCCGCTGTCGCTCTCCCCCCGGTGTGAACGGCAGTTTATTCTGCCGATTCCCGGCAAGCCACACCATGCAAAACCACTCCTATCATCCCGTGTTGCTTTCCAGCGAAACATGGGGCACTAAAATATGCTTACCGTACTGTAGTTCCGTGCGATGTGTGCGGCGTGGATCTAAGATTAGGACGCGCGCGCGCGGGCCTGGAATGTCGTTTCGTCGGTCGGTCGATCGAGGGCCCTTTTTTTTTTGACTCTTTTGGCTTACCTTTACACGGCAAACAACGCCTCGTGATGTTTGGCGTCACCTTGTTCGTCAAACGCGTGGAATTGCGCATGCATGCAGCGCCAATCATTCCGGCCGTGCTTGTATTCTGCTTGAGTTTTCCTCCCCTTTTTCTCTCTCTGCCGAGACTTTTCTCTGCTACGTCGAACATGAGAAAGTTTGAGCTAGGAGTGCTAGCCGAATGTTACCGCTTCGTTTCGTTGCACGGCATGGGTCTCCATGATCAACCGTGCCGTGCCGGCCGTTGCGTGCGACGCGGCGTCATCCGTGCTGCATCGATCGAACCATCTCTTTGGTGCGTGCAAGAATCAAAGATCGAACAGCAGCTAGCGCCTCTTGGCGGGATGACATATACTAGTAGCTTCTGTAGGCGATAATGATCAGGCCACGACTGGCGCCCATCTTCGTGTGTCGTCAGCTAGCTAGCCGGTGGTTGGGTTTCTCTGGAAATATCTCGCTCGTCCCAAGGAGGAGGAGGTAGCGGCGGATAAGGTTTTCGAGTCGTCACCCGACCCGATCGAAGTCGACGTACGGCGACGGACAGTCGGATAAGATATCTACGGCGCCGTCCGAAACATGTCGCCGCGCCCGCGCGCGCACGCGCTGGAAGGATTGTCTTCGCCCCCTGTTCCCGTCACTATGGCAGGTACAGTATTCAGAGGCACTCTAAAGTGCCTCCAATAGTCAAATTAGTGCCACAATTGAGTTTTTGAGGCACTAAAAAAAGCGCCGGGAACGGTCGTGTAGGTAAAACTTTTTTGAGGCAGTTTTAAAAAGTGCCTCTAAATAATAGTTAATTGAGGCACTATGACTAATGCCTCTAAATCCTAGCCAATTGAGGCACTATGACTAGTGCCTCAAAAACCAACTTAAGGCACAAATTAAAGTGCCTCTTAATCCTAGCCATTTGAGGCACTATGACTAGTGCCTCTAAAACCCAACTTTTTGAGGCACTATCACTAGTGCCTCTAAAACCCAACTTTTTGAGGCACTATCACTAGTGCCTCTAAAACCCAACTTTTTGAGGCACTAACAATAGTGCCTCTAAAACCCAACTTTTGAGGCACTATCAATAGTGCCTCTAAAACCCAACTTTTTGAGGCACTATCAATAGTGCCTCCAAATCCTAGCCAAAAGCAAATGTGTACTACAGTGACATATATTACAAAATGGCTCACATCAATTGAATTACATTAGGTAATGCACTCAAATCAAATCATAGCGACATATATTACAAACCACATTACAGTGATAGCTCTTAAATCGATATATTAGAAGATATCTTTCACAAGAACATCCATCTTTACACTCTAGGGCGGTCCTTCTCTGCCTGTGTACATGCAGCATATAGATAGCTCTAGAGCCGTGCACACCTGTTGGAGCATGTTTTGCCTTGAGATGCGCATGGAGTGCCATGCCTGCAAGAACAAATATGAGTAAGAATCGGTGATAGACGACGGGGAATTTAGGTTCGTCTGTTTAGAGACTAAAGACCGACATTTTACAGATGAGCTATAAGATCGAAAAATAGTCATTTGCATCCTGATAGTTTTGGGCCATATAAGCACATTAAAGCCATAAGGTAACAACACCTTAATACCAACAATCTTGTTAGGATCCACTTAGTTCTTTTTTTCTCTTCTCAATTGCCTTAGGTCAAAACAAATATGCAGCTAGTAAGCAGATACCTTTTGCAGAAGCAGGCAGAAATGAAAATATTTCACATATCTAAAAATTGTAGGATGGCATCATAATATGTCAGTGGTGCACTCATTCTATTTGTATATATTACAACCCGTGAAATAATGACTCCTCCGTCGCTGATCTAAACAATGCATCTGTTTAAATTTGCAAAAAAGAAGAACACATGAAGGCTTCTAACTAATGTGCTGATTAAGAAATTCTCGAACTGGTTTAACTATCACATTCAATATTGCTTTTGACCTCTTTATTTTCATACAGAAATAAGAAAAGGAATGGTTGTTTAAATACTATTATTTATCATCTGACCAGTTATAGCGCTCACCAGCATTCAGTTAATGAGATGTCTCAATACATGCATTTTTAATACAACATGCAGACAGTTTATATGAAAATTCTAAGGTGATGGCAAAGCATAACTGGATGTATAATCTAGGATAGTTTATATGAAAATTCTAAGGTGATGGCAAAGCATAACTGTGCAGTAGTAGATAGAAAGAATTAGCACCTCTTGTCCAACCGACGAGAGCCGGTACATGCCATCTTCTGCCTCGCTGAATCCACCGCCAGCCGTGAGCACCATCAACCTCCAAGCAACCGAGCTCGAGCCCATCACGCTACTCCTTACCGAATAAGGCGTACTGCCCGGCATCAAAACTATCTACAGCAAGGAACATCATCACAAACCAGATTAGTGTGTTTACCCAGATTGCAGAAGCTGAAAATCAGAAAACAAAGGCAAGAATAGCACGAGAAACCAATCAATCAATCAAAGAAAGAATTATTATCTGGCTTCCCAAGCAAATTCTAGTAGTTCACCACCGGCAGCTAGGGATTGTCACCAGAAGCACAACAAAAAAGCGACGACTTCCTTTGAGCACCAAATCTAGCAAAACAGCACGCACCAACAACCCAATAAACACGAAATCTAGAAAATGACCACCAGAACCTTCAATGCAGCAACTATGGCATTGAGGTAATGAAGTATAGCAAGTTGGTTTCTAGTGTTCATCATTTCCTCAACTTTATCAATTAACAAAAACTAAATCCTCGACAGGACTAACCAATTCAGGATACCAAAACTAAGCACTCCTCCAACTCAGGCACACACACAAGCTAACTAAATCAGCAACAACTATCTCCAGCAGACTTGTGTGCACCAACTATCTATCAGATTGCATTTCGCAGGTAGCCATAAAAGAGACAAATTAAATCTCGGAATAGGAATCTAGGAAATGGAAGGATCAGGTATATACCTGTAGACTGAGTGAATATGGACCTTCGTTTGGGCTGATTCCTTAACTGGAGAATAATAAACCATGAAAATAAATTCACATGAGGAACTTCATACCATCGACATGCCTAAAACACTCAAGTATTTATCAGATACAGAAGTACATACAAAAAAGGTGAGAAAATTGAACGTTGATTACATCTGTGCACCTTAATTGTTATCACAAAGGCTTTGGTCCAGTTATTCTATAACTTAAGCTTCTGATCATGCTTTGACAATAAGATACATGGAGGGATACACTCCCTTTGAACCAAAGGGACTTTATCTAGCATAAACATGAACAGCTTGGGGAATCATAAGCTAAAATAATGACAGCAGGAAGAGACCAAGAGAAGTTCATCTTACAAATAGCACATCTGCTAGCAACACTCCATCTCCCAATCTCTCACATTCCACTTCATCTCTCAACATCTCTTATTCCACTCAGCATTATCAGCAATCAGCAGCACTACGCCATTCTCACAGGCTGCAGGTACGTCCTAGCAAGGGCAAGCAGCAACACCGGCGACCTCTTTCTCTCCCCTGAACCTATCTCTACGCCACGGGCCTCTATTGCTCTGCACTGGTTTCTCCACAACCCTGCGCCTCCTTCTCCCACACTCAGCGACGTCAAACGAGCGTACAGAGCAAATAACGAGATCGAGGGGGAGATACAGAGCAAGCAAACGAGCATACGTACCCTGTCCCCGGGGTCGAAGCAGGGTGTATAGTCCGGTTCATGTCGAGGTAGAGGTTGTCGTACTCGAGGATGTTAGGTTTGGGCTTGGAGGTGTCAACGGGCACCTTGACGCCCTCGATCTCGACGGACTCCTCCTCCACCACGTCCACCAACACCATCGGGTACTTCTCCGCCAGCCACCGGTAGAAAGGCCGGGACACCCATCTCCGCCGCAGCGTCCGCCACCAGCTAGAAGGATGGCTCGCCGCAACCCTAACCCTATGAGCGGACGGACGGGGGAAGAGGAGGAGAGACGGGTGAGAGGCGCGAAACCCTAAAAGGAGGGAGAGCGCACGAGGCCGGGATGGTATATGCCTTCCGCGGCGTGGAAATATCTCACAGGCGGGACGAGGCGGTGGGGGCTGGCAGAGGCGGCGGGGAGGAGCTCGGGGCGGCGCAGGCGGCTCGCGGTTGCAGGTCGTCGGGACGGAGGAGCTCGGGGAGGCGGCCTGGCGCTTGACGGAGGTTGGCGGCGGGGTCGACGGAGGAGGCGGCCAGGTGCGGGCTCGGAGAGGGGCCGAGCGGAAAGGAGGGGAAGCCGGGGAGCGGGGCGGGGAGGCGGCGGCGGAGGAATTTTATCAGGAGGCCAGAGAGGAATTTTGGTGAAGCGCTGCTATACGTACGATATATTTCGTCCGATTTGAGTACAACGCTAGCTGGCAGCTTCCCACACGCGAGGTAATACTAGGAGAAGAATCGATTAGTTTTTCTTTGGGCTGGGCCGTGACGTGGGATCGAATCGGTAACCATTTTTTTATATACTACAAAGCAGCTATGTCTTGTTCATGCGTTCAATCTTAACTGTTCTATACTCATCCATTTTTTATTTATTCAACTAGTTTGCTTGGGTACCAGAACACCTCAGTTCCACAACATAAGATGTTCTTGTGGACGTGGACAAATGGAGCTCGAGCTCCATCGAGCCCTTTTTTAGAAAATAAAATAAAACATATATTATGGAATAGACTTAATAGACTTAATTGATTTTTTAAAAAATATTAAAATGTTCTAGTTAGTAATACCTTTGTCCCTAATTATAAGACATTTTGGTGGCATAAAATGCATACCAAAACATATAGTAGCAGTCATTCTGCAATTGCTACAACTGCGTGAAAAGATTTTATAAAGATGATTTCCGTAAGAAGCACGATTTGCAGAGGAACACCAAAGGGTACGTTAAAAAATGGCACACCAAAGAGGCACGGTTTTTGGCTTGGCTAGGCGCAGAGGGTTAATTAACATGTCTCACCTTTGATTTAAAAAAAGATTTCAAAAAAAACATGTCTTGCCTTAATTAACATGGGCGGGGCTGGGCTTGTACTTGGACACAGGGCAGAGGATTAATTAAGTGGTGAACACGATCGAAAAGCAGCGTTGTTGACAAGCGTCGTACAGAGATCGTACGTAAATTGTCATACGTGGAGCAATTCCAATTTTGGTGCGGTCGAGTGGAGCGCGCGGTTCATAGTATGTGGTCAGGTCAGGTAAGGTCTATTTTTATCATGTATGTACAACGATAAATACAACTCGAATAGTACCAGCTCCTGCCCAAGGGAGTATTTTATTTATCCTGAAGTTCCTCAACAATTTACCGTAAGATATCTCAAGGTTTTTTATTCCGCATATAATGTAATTGTACCATAAAAAATCTAAGCAGATGTCTTCCTTTTCATGACACACGGGTCTTTTGAGTCAAGCACGAGTTTTCGTAGTACAGTACCATAGTTCCCTGATGTTTGGAACGAGAAACACAGAAATCCCTTTTGTCTCATGTGTGCATTTGCACCTCTTATAAGAAAATATATTTTGAAATGTTAACTTTTTATAAAAAAATCTACATGTATATTCGAATATTTTATATTCGTTTATAAGTTAAATGGACAGCTATATAGACCGGGAGGCCTATATACCCGCAAGGCTAAATGGGCAGCTATAAGTTGGCACAGTGGACATCAAGAAGCTCAAACTAATTTTATTACAAGTTTCTTTACATTTACAAAAGAATTACTACTAGATTATCTAACGCTTCCGGCCTACCGAATTAGCTAAACTTCCAAAGATGGCTTCTCCACACGGGCTAACTTAGCGTCGACTGCATCCAGAAAAAATATTTAGGAGCAAGGGTGAGTACGACAAGTACTCAGCAAACTAATCATACAAACAATCATATAAATTGTAAAATAGACTTTGCTTTACGAAAACAGGTGAATAAAGTTGTTAATCAAATTAAAAATACATGGTGCCACATATGAAAATAAGCATTTCCAAACCCGGGAGTCACAGTGATTAATATTAACACTTTTACACTCTGCAGAGGATACCCGATGTCGACAGCCTGGACTAGAACCACACAGGTCTCGACTAGAACCACACAGACTATCAAAAACATACTTTACAAAGTATATGAAAGAGGTATGAAAAGCTTGCCTTAAAATAAATACCCACCGGCTCTATAATTTAGCAGCACCTCCTTATATAAATTCTACTTCCTCCAAGCAACATACTCCAAAGTACACTCCGACAAGTCCGAGGGTTATACTTTGGGTATATGTATCTTAGTTTGGTAACTGTAGAAGAGAGCGGGTGCACACTTTGGGGTAATTTAACCTTGTTGCTCCCTTTGCTGCATCTGCTAGTAGGGGAGGCAAAGGACATAATTTTATGGATTTTATTAAAGCTCATGGCAAGTCTTTCATCTCTTTTGGTAACCAAAAACACCCCTTCTTTGGTAGGCTGTGATCTTTAATCCAATTGTTCGTACTTAATTTTGTTAAAATGGTTTAGAACCTAGGCTTCAAATTTGGCAATTTTGAACATATTTTATGGATTTTAACAAATTTCATGTAATTTGATAATATCGGGTAGTTGCGAACGAAATGGCATACTGTTGTCATACCTTCTTGCTAGGTATTTTCTTGATCATCTACCATCAATATTTTTAGATGTGTTGGATGGTCTAGCCATCGAAAATTCAGTGTGTTGCAACTTTTTTGGCCACATGATTTGTAAGAGAAGAGTGAATTAATCCGCTAAGAAAAATAAAGAACTGGAGAGGATCTAGCAGTAACAAAAAATTATAAACAGGATCGAATCCATCGGTGAAGGAAGGCCAAAGCTGTTCGATATGTACAAGAAGCTAACTACAAAACTGATCGTGCTGTATAAAAAAACTATAAAACTGGTTGATGCAATCTCACTTTATCTAACACGTACATGTGCTTTGCCGCCATATACGGGTACATGTGCTTTGCCGCCATATACGGGTACTACAATAGAAACACTTATGATTGGAAACAACTCTAGATTACATGATCGAAACCATCTAAGGTAATATATACTACTTATATGGGAATGCTCTCTCTATTTACCAATGTAGAGAGAAGCATGTAGATGCCAACTTAAACCACTCGGACATGGTAAAATTTTCTATTTTTATTTTCCGGTGGCAGCTGGGCAGGAGTCCCATTAGTCCACAACACCCAATTCTAGGATCAATTAGCTATCCCAGTTTTTATTTACATGGACTCACCAAAAGTCTTTTTTAAACGTGACAGGTTGTACATGATTCCAGACTACATAACCTTTTCTGTCTTTAAATCATAACCATTAAAATTAGGATGGACGTATCAAGTTATTTTAGTATATGTGGATTAACGTGGTGCCTCAAAAAACAGCCTTATATTGCTTTTATTATATAATAGATTGAATAATAACTCAAAAATTTCAGGTTATTACAAAAATTATTTGAAAACATATTTTTAATAGATTGTAAAGATTCGGTTTGGAATATTAGAGGCATTATTAGATGTGCCTCAAAAACCTGTCCATTTGAGGCACAAATAAAAGTGCCATAATTGGTCTATCATTAGAGGCATATTTGAGTGCCTCTGAAGGTATACTTTTTTAGGCAATCTTATATAAGCCTCAAATGCTATATTTTTTGTGGCATTTTGTCAATAGTGACTCAAATGATCATTCATTTAAGGTATTTAAAATGCTCTGAATGGTCAACTATTAGAGGCATAATCATATATGCCTCAAAAAACTGTCCATTGGAGGCACAGCGAATAGTGCCACAATTGGTCACTCATTAGAGGCATAATTTAGTGCCTCTAAACGGTAACAAATTGTGGCACTTCTAATCGTGCCTCAGTTGATATACTTTTAGTGGCATTATCACAGAAAATGCCTCTAAAAGATATGTCTTTTTGAGGCACATGTCAAAGTGCCACTGATAGTTTAGCATGAAGGCACTAGACTGTGCCTCTATTTTTCAAAACATTAGAGGCACTATCAATAGTGCCTCAAAAGGATAAACTATTAGTGGCACTTTCAAAACTGCCACTAAAATCTTATATTTTGAGGCACCATTATTCAAAGTGCCATAAATAGCTACAATTAGAGGCAGTTTAAAAAAATGCCTCTAAGAAAAGTGCCTCTAATTACCGAACGTGCCATAGTGCGTGCACGCTGGACCGGATCGAGCTTTACTAGCACGTACGTCCATCCTCGTTCAAAAAAAAAAACTAGCACGTCCATCTGTCGCGAGAGCGATTTCTGTCCGCCGTCTCGCAGTTTTCAGAGATGGGGGCATGGCCGATCGAGAGAGGCGGGTTGCGAAGTAGTAGTGGAATACCATCTCACAGTTTCCAGCGATGGTACGTAGGTGGACCATGAAACCACGGGCGGGCCAGCCTATATGGGCGCGAAAAAGGTCCACGGGATTTTAAGATCAGATGATTGAATGCCGGGCCGCTTCCACGTCCTGTTCAGCGTGTCACACGAAGCAGCTTCGAACTAGGCCCGCTGGAAACGGCAGTTTCTGTAGAGTCAGGCCCCAGCGCTACCAACAGAGGAGACACCGTGTGCTGTGTCTCGAATGGCGTTGAGGCTTTACAAATGCTTTGGATGAAAAACACCCCATTCTATCAACTTGTCAAAAGGTTTAGAGAGAGGGGTTTGCTGGAAGATAGCATCCACACCTCTATGGAAGTACAAGTTGCTATGTTTCTTCATGTTGCGGGTCATAATCAGAGGTTTAGAGTGATCCATAACACATTTAGGAGATTCACAAAGACTATTGCTCGCTATTTCAAACAGGTCTTGTATGCAATTGGGAAGATGAGAGAAGAGATGATCACTATATAATTAATAAAGCTCTTTTGATCGCAAAAAAACACCAATTGGTCAAACTCCTAGCAAGTTAAAAATAGTAGTAGATGGTTCCCATATTTCAGGGTGAGGGAAATTTGTATTTTTCTTTTTACTATGAACACTAACATGGACATGTACATGGCAATTTGTTTGTGTCGCATGATTGTATGGCGCAATCGATGGTACTCATGTCACTGCTAGAGTGCGGAGATCACAGTCTGCAGCATACAAAGGAAGGAAGCACTACACTGGCCAGAAAGTGCTTGGTGCTATTAATTTTGATCTCAAGTTTACATATGTGCTAGCTGGGTGGGAAGCATTCTCGCTGACCATTTGTCTAGAGATGATGGGTTTAACATCTTTGATGGTAGGTTTTACCTAGGAGATGCCGAGTATGCATGTCATCGTGAGATTCTTCCACCCTTCGGGAAAACCAAGTACCATTTGAACAAATTCTCTAGAATAAGCAGATCACAAAATCCCATGGAATTGTTCAATCTTAGGCACTCTAGCCTTCGAGTCACCATAGAGAGGGCATTTTCTCCTCTAAAGAATATATTCAAGATCCTTGACCCAAAGACATTCCACCATTTCCCCACGCAAGTTAGGTACTTGCATGTTGCATTCTATACAACTGGATCTTGGGGTGGGGTCTGGATGACCACTGGCCTAATGAGGCAAGTATAATACCTGATAAGGTTGAAACTGATCATGGTGTGGAACAAGGAGATACTAAATCTTAGAAGAACAAGATAATGCAATGGGCACATGCAATGTGGGATGACATATCAAGCGTCAGGATGTGAACATGAAGGAGAAGTTTTAGAAGAAGTTTAACTCCCTTTCTAGTTAGAGACGTGAACATGAAATGCAATTCTTAGTAGCTAGGGACTAGTTTGTAATCTATACCCTTAGTACATATGTATGAACTGCTAAATTGCCATTTAATTTGTCATTGTGTATAATGGAGGTGAAGTTTGTTAAGATCACCACTTTAGTGAGAGGTGAGCACAAAACTTAGCCCACATGGAACCAAACAAGCTGTCTTGCATCGCCAGAGCATTTCCTGCTAGCATACAGGTAAGAAAATGTCGGGTCAGAAATTATCCAAGTGATCTAACATGATGAAGGAGATATGCCCTAGAGGCTAATAATAAAGTTGTTTTTATTGATATATCTCATGTATTCATAATAGTTCTGTACGATGCTATAACTATATTAAGCGGAAACATTAATACACATGTGGTATATAAACAAAACAGAGTCCCTAGTATCCTCTAGAAGACTAGCTCGTTGGACAGCCGATGATCGAGGTTTCCCAATCATAGACATTTATGTCAACTAACAATGGGGTCACATCATTGGATGAATTGATGTGATGGATACAAACCCAACCGAATTTTTGCAATGTGATCCTGCCACATAGCATTGCGATAAGTTCTAAAGCGTAGTAAATCAATCCTTTAGTTGTGAGATCATGTTTAATCACTATCCCTGCGGCTGCTTAGATTGCATCAACAGTCACACCGTAATTGTTGGAATTATGCCCTAGAGGCAATAATAAAGATGTTATTATTATAATTCTTGTTCATGATAAAGTTTATATTCCATGCTAGAATTGTATTAAGCGGAAACTTTAATACTTGTGTGGTTTGTGAATAACACCGTGTCCCTAGTATGCCTCTAAGGACTAGCTCATTGATTAATGATGGTTAAGGTTTCCTAACCATAGACATGAGTTGTCAATTAATAATGAGATCATATCATTGGGAGAATGATATGATGGACAGACCCAAACTAAGCAGAGCAATTATATCGTGTCATCGTGTTCATCTTTGCGAAGCTTTTCTTATGTCAAATATTGTATTCATTAGACCATGAGATAATACAACTCCCTGGTATCGGAAGAAAGCTTTGAGGTCATCAAACGTCATCCTATGAGAGGGTGATCATAAAGGTTTAATGTCTCTCAGGTGATCGGAAAGTACATGTTGGGTTGTATGTATCGAGGTGGGATTTGTCCCTCCCAAGTCGGAGAGATATACTTCGGGCCCACTCGGTAATCGATATCAACACCGCTTGCAAGCATGTGGTTAAGGAATTAATCACAAAGTGATATCGGATTACGGAACGAGTAAAGTACTTGCTTTGAACGAGATTGAACTAGGTATGATGGTACCGACGATCAAATCTCGGCCAAGTAAAATATCGCGAGACTAAGGGAATATATATATGGGATTGATTGAATCCTGGCATCGTGGTTCATCCGATATGATCATCGATGAATGTGTGGGAGTCAATATGGGTTTCCATACCCCGCTGTTGATTATTGATAGAAGATCATGTCTGCATGTTCTCGAACCCGAAGGGTCACACACTTAACGTGTCTCGACGCTAGGATAGATTGGATAATTGGTTTATGAGTTTTTGTTCGGAGTCTCAGATGGGATCCGGGACATCACGAGAGGTTCCGGAATGGTCCGGAGAATAAGATTCATATAAGGCAATGCAGTTTTTGGAGTTCGGAATTGTTTCGGGTTAATCGGTATTGTACCGAAAGCTTCTAGAACCTTCCGGAAGGGGACCAACGTGGCCCCACCTTCCGGGGGGGGCATGGGCCTATGAGGGAGTGCCCTGGCCGCATTGGGCCAGGGGCACAAGGCCCCATAGGGCCCAGCCGGCCAAACAAGGGGAAACCCTAATGGAGCTTCTAGAAGGAGGGGGGGGGGAAACTTGCCCCCACTCTTCCCTCCTTGGCCGCCGGCCTAGGCTTGGGGGAGGGGCTAGGCTTGGCGCCCACCCCTCTATATAAAGAGGGCTGGGGGCGCACCCCCCCACACACACCTTCCCCTCAAGCCTAGCCGCCCTGCTGCCCTCCTCTCTCTCCCCCTCCCGACTGCGTGCAGGCGAAGCCCTGCTGCAGAAACTCTCCACCACTTGCACCGCGCCGTCGCGTTGTAGATCCAATCCGTCTCTCCACCATACTTGCTGGACCGAGGAAGGAGGAGACGTCGAGGTGCTGCACGTGTGCATCTCTCGGAGGCATCGCCACTTGCGGTGTTAGATCGGAGCAGATCGCGAGGAGGAGAAGCGAGTACGACTACATCACCCACGTCCCGACGAATGTTCCGCTGTGCGAATCTTCAAGGGTATGAAGATCTCATCTAATCTCTCTTGTTGTTTGCATCTCCTAGATTAGATCTTGGCTTTCCCGTTCGCATCCGTAGAAATTTTTTGATTTACTATGTTGCGAAACCCTTCAGTAATAGGGTGACCATAAAGGTGTATATTGGGTATTACAAAGGGATATATAGAGGCGTATGCATCAAGATCAGGATTTGCTTATCTGAGTGACAGATAGATAGTCTCGGCCCACTCAGTGAGATTACATCAATGTAACTACCTCGGTGAATTACGCTCCTAGTTACAAGCCTGGATGAGCGGAAATGGTTGAAATAGTACGGTGGGGCCCAAATGCCACTCACAGGTAGACCTTTCGGCCGTCCCAACCATTTCCAAACACCGGGACAAGAACGGGCGGCGTAATCGGCAGGCGAAGGGATCAACTACATACACAAATGAGTATGTATGCAAGCCACCATACAACAGTACATCAGAGCCATTCCATCTAAAAAGAAAGGAAATATAGCAACGCCATACGGCAAGATTCAAATGTCCTAGATAGATATAATAGTTTAGGATATCTCCTCATACATCAAACATCAGAGTATCAGGCGGAAGCGGCAAACAAGATCCGAGTACGGATAAGAAGCAAATCGGCATAAGATGCCCCATAATTAAACACATCCCGCCCACAGATCTCACGGATCCCCGTTCCCGGAATCTCTACACCGAACGATCGTTGCCCACATCGTCCGCCTCCTCCACCCAGTATCCATCTTGTGAGTGTACCTGTTCATCTGAATCAAATAATTTATCGTGTGAGACCCTAGGGGTACTCAGCAAGTCTTTATGCCTCTAAAGGGGACACAACCTGGGGTGACGCAATTGCAGCAAAAGATAAACCCTAACAATTCTATAGATACTCGCTAACCATCCGCCTAACCAAAGATAGACGGAAGTCCGTGAATTAATGACAACAGTTATAACAGTAATATCAACAGAGCCATCCTCCTCCCCGCTTACCAACGAGGAAGCGGACGAACACCCCCCCATCCGTTGGCAGTTTTATTAACCATTCCATGAGTGTTGCACTATTTACTAGTCAGTTACTTAGTCAAATTAAAGCGGTACTTTAGTTATGCTTGTCTATGATCGAGAAACTGTGCTCCAAGTCGTCCATAACCGCGGACACGGCTTTCAGAAAGTTTTACCCTGCAGGGGTGCACAAATAGCAACACACACTCGATCAACCTCGGAAAAACCAACTCAAAACCCAACGAGGCCTTCACGACAAAGCAATCACCAGATTCAGAAATATTTCAGGGGGCCACCCCATTAAGCTACCTGCAACGAAGTTAGCTGACTCCGAGACGGACTCAAGGTTTGCGTCAATGGCTGTAAACGACTGGGAACCCAAAAATGTGACTGGGCTTGTCGATACCGCGAAAACACTCCGCTGACCTAAACAGTACAGGTGCAGTACCTCGCACAATTTTAAATAAAGCAGTAAAGCATGGCATAAGTACAGGATAGTAAATAAAACCTCAAACTAGTTTGTGGCCCCAAGAAATAAGAATGAATCAAGCTCTGGCTCAGGGGGGTCCCATAAGCCTCCCGGATGTGGATAGCGCGAATATTCAAGGAACAGGAATCAAGTACTCGGGGTCCTACGGGACACAAGTGAGCATGAAAAACCAAATAGCAGATATTGCTCACCGGTGCCACTTTCATTAGTTATCCCATTACTACTCAGGTTAAGTTGTATAGGTACCTCGTTATCCATCAGACACTCACATACCCTACACATGCTGTTCTACGACTCGCATGGCTCAAACAACTCCTGTAGCAATGGCTCATGGGATGGAGGAACAAGCTTCGGTGGGGTTTAAAAGTAAAGGTTATGCAATACTTGGGATTCAGTTTAATGCAATCGCGACTCAATGATGCAAGAATAAGATAGAGGCAATAGGTACTATATGTATGCAAGCATGTGGTAGTGCTTGCCTGGCAGCTCAGTTGAAGCGAGAGAAGGATCTGGGTAGTGCTCCTGGGTTTCTTGATATATCCCCTGCTCAGCGTCTATTCGAAGAAGAACCAAACAAACAAGGGCCAACATAAATAAAGGGCACAAGCATAAGAATAAAATGCGACCAGCAAACAATCATGCCATGATGAATGATGCACAATTTGCATGGCAATAAGGTAGCATGGCATGGGTGAGATGTGGAATACAAGAATAAAGCCTTTTATTGAGTTTTGGTCACATTTTAACCTCATATAAGTTGCTGTATGCTTTATATTTATATGATGCATGCTGCAATTCAGAACATGGAATGCATAACCAGAAAGGTCTCGTCGAGCTGATCATTTTAGACATATCATTTGTTAAATTTGGAGTTATAAATCAAAAGTTATTAATTAATTAAGGCAAAAGGGCATTTTGTTGTAATTTAACTCAACTTGAAATTTGAAGTGTTCAAAACATATTTTGGATGGCATATTTGAAATCCTCACATTTTCCTGTTTTGAAAACATATATCATTTGTATTATTTTAATTCATATTTTAAAAGTTATTTAAATACTGATTTGAATTTGAATTTGAAATAAATGTGAAAAGGTTTGAATTAAAACATATAATAGAAATCATTTTGTTACTCAGGCTCATCTAGCCACGGTCACTGACGAGTGGGGCCAGGCTGACTAGGACACACAGCGCGCAGAAAACTTTTCTCACTGCGAGCTACCCTAGCCTATGCGACTGACGGGTGGGACTGGCGGTCTCGCGGGTCCACTGCGCGCACGGCCAGCTGGTGGTCGACACGTGGTGGATCCGGGGACTGCGGGTTGAGGAGTACAAAACTCCGGGATCTTTTTTGCAAAAGCGCCACGGAAGGTCGACATGTGGGCCTAGAGGAGCGCGGGTTCTGGCTGAGGTTCTACGGGGGGCTCTTTGTAAAAAGGACAGGGAGGCTGACTAGCGGGCCACGCTGTACCGCGGGTTGACGGGATAAAAAGGTGGGTGGGGGGGGGGGGGTTTACGGTAAAATGGCGCCGCGGTACTGTGGATCATCTCCCACGCATCTGACGGAACGACATGAACGGCGCGGCGAGGCGGGGCTCGAACCCGCGACGTGGGAGCGAGCAGACGCGGCGACCACTGGGCTAGGTGGGGGTTGTTGACAGAGGAGCGGGCGCAGGCTAGGTAGGGTTTGCGCGACGTGGGAGCGAGCAGACGCGCGCGCTCGTCGGTGCACCGAGCGTGCTCGACGCAACGATCGGCGTGTCCAGGAAACGACGGTGGCCGCGAGGATGTCTAGGAGGGAGGTTGGCTCACCGCGAGGTGGTCGGCGGTGTTGGATCGGGCGGGGGCGTAGCGGATCGTCGACGACGCAGACGCTCCGGCGGGCTAGGGTTTTCGTCGGGCGGCGCCGGTCCTGGGGCTCCTGGTCCTCCTCCTCGACGGCGTGTACAGGGCCGCTGCAGGGGACCTCCTCGTCCTTCCAGGCAACCTCCTTGACGCGCTGCACGGCTGGATCGGCGAGGCGACGATGTGCGGGCGGCGGCCGGCGAGAGAGGTAGCTGGTGGCGGTGGAGGGAAAGAGGGGGAGAGGCAGGGACCTGGGGTGGATCTAGGGAGGCAGTAGGCGAGAGAGAGGGGGTAGATAAGGACGGGAGGGGAGAAGGGTGCCGCGGGGAGGTGGTGATGATAAAGGTGGCTTCGGCCACCTTTTCCTCCTCCCTCACGTGCTCGAGCTGGGAGCCAGGGCAAGGGCAGGGGCTGCAGGTGGGGCAGGGTGAGGCCAGAGGAGGGTGGCTCGGTGGTGGGACACGCCAGGCAGAGAGAAAGAAAGGAGAGAGGAGAGGAGAGGGTCGGGCTAGGGTTAGGGGTAGCCTCGAGTTAGGGTTTGTTTTAGGGTTGGGGTAGATGGGTTGTGGGACCAGGGAGAGGGGGTAGCCAGATGGGGCAGCAAGGAGGGCTCGGCATGGAGAGGCCAAGGGGGAGGTTAAGGTGAGAGAGGGGGAGATGGGTGGTTTGGTTTAGCCAAACAAAGGGTAGGTTTAGGGTTTTGGTTGAGCTATATTAGAGAGGGAGAGGTGAGGGCTTAGGGTTTTAGTGCCCAAGACAAAGAGAGGAGGCCAAGATGTGAGGGTTTTAGGGTTTGAACAAGATCCACTCAAAAACCAAAGAAAACCCAAAGGAGATCAAAGGATGATGATGGTTGCATGGCCCATGCAAGCATTTAATGCCATGTGTTAATCTTGTGAAAACAAAATAAAATCCCATGGCATTTATTTATGTGCATCCTCAAAAGATGGAGTAAGGGCCAAGCTAAGGATTGAAGGAATGTTCCATGTGGAGTGAATGAGGATGACCATATTTGAATATATTTTGGACATGCTAGTGTGTAAATTCCACTATGTGCATATTATCCTCAAAATATTCCAACATGAACAACCTTCCCATATCATTCCATATGGAAGCAGGTAGAATGGAAAAGAGTCCATTCCAACAACATGAGCTAGAGATAAACACAAGTAAAATGCAATGCTCACATGTGGTGGAATGGTGGAATGTTGGGGTGGTGACAAGAAAGGTGGTGGAGTCAACAAAAGATATGCCCCCCAACTCAACTTGGGCATTTAAACAATATATCAAGAACCAAATACAATTTACAATGCATATGAGAGAAGAACCAAACCAAAAAGGGTTTTATGTGATGCTCAAATGCAAGGTGGCATGATGACATGAGCATGATATAATGATGATGCAACAATTATGTCTAGGAAGTAGTCATTATATTACTAGACCAAGTAGCATTACAGTTGTTAGACAAATGGGATGCTACAATCAATCAGCTTGCAATCATGTGACTAGGTCATGGGGATGTAATATCACGGGAACAAGTAAATGTGTTTGTTGGTAACAAGATCGAACTAGGTATAACGATACCCGAGATCATACCTTGGACAAACTAGGTATCGCAGGGCAAAGGGAATGAGACTCGACGTTTAGGTTCAAGTGATCAAGTTATTCGAGGAATGCATGGGGGGCATCATGAGTTTTCGACACCGCTATTGGTCATTGATCCGACACAGTCTCGATCATGTCTAAGCATTCCCAAACCATAAGGGTGACACACTTAAGTGTAGAGACGCTTAGGGTTGATCCGTGATTGAAAGAGAAATATAAGACAGAGAACCGGAATTGTTCCGGAGAGATACCGAAGTTTTTCGGAAGGGGTTCGAAAGATGATTCAAATGAAATGAATTAAATAATAGGTATTTAATATTAATTAATTATTAAATACAATCATTTAAATAATAAAAGGGTGCAACCCACCTACACGAGCCTTTCCTGGAGGGGAAAGGGCCCATGAGGGGTTGCTGGCCCTAGGGGCTTGGGCGCGCGGGATGGGAGGCCACCCACCCGCCGCCAGCCGGACCTAGGAGGCCTAGGCATGCAGGATGGGGCCCACTCCCACCGTCCGCTGTCGCCTCCACCCCTCCTCCTTTTTTAGTCCCATCCCAGGACTTAGAGGGAGGGTCTGCCTTCCTTTCCCCTATATAAGAAGGGGAGATCCCTCCTCCCAAATCATCCTATTGGCTTTTGCCTATTCTCTCTCCCCCTCTCTCTCTCACGTGTGGTTTCCAGGATTGAAACTGTTGGAGATATGCCCAAGAGGCAATAATAAAGTAGGTTATTATCATATCTTCATACTTATGATAAATGTTTACATACCATGCTATAATTGTATTAACAAGAAACATTAATACTTGTGTGATTTGTAAACATAAAAGAGTCCCTAGTAAAGCCTCTTGTTAAACTAGCTTGTTGGTTAATATATGATCATGGTTTCCTGATCATGAACATAGAGATGTTATTAACAACAAGGTCATATCATTAGGAGAATGATGTGATGGACATACTCCTATAGTTAAGCGTAGCATAAAGATCAAGTCATTTAATATAGTTCATTTGCTATAAGCTTTCTGATACATAGTAACCTAATTCCTTCGACCATGAGATCATGTTAATCACCATCACCGAAAGGATGCTTTGATGACATCAAACACCACACCGTAACTGGGTGGCTATAAAGGTGGCATTGAGTGTTCGGAAAGTATGGGTTGAGGCACATGGATCAAGAGTGGGATTTGTCCGTCCATATGACGGATAGATATACTCTGGGCCCTCTCGGTGGAATGCCATCCAATTAGCTTGCAAGCATGTGACTGGTTCACAAGGGATCACATACCGCGGGAACGAGAAAAGAGTACTTATCAGTAACGAGGTTGAACTAGGTATGCAGAGATACCGACGATCAAAACCTCGGATAAGTAAACTATCGTGAGACAAAGGGAAATTGGTATTGTATGTAAGTGGTTCATTCGATCGCAAAGTAATCGTAGAAATATGTGGGAGCCATATTAATTTCTAGATTTCTCTATTGGTTATTGATCGGAGAAGTGTCTCGGTCATGCACATAATTCACGAACCGTAGGGAGACACACTTAAGGATTCGATGTTGTTGAGTAGTTATGGAATGATGAGTAAGAGACCGAATATTGTTCGGAGTCTCGGATGGGATCCGGGATATCAAAAGGGGATCCGGAATGGTCCGGAGAATAAGATTCATATAAGGAAAGTCCTGTTTCGGAGTTCGGGAATGATTCCGGTGTTTTCACCAGGAATGTTCTAGAAGGGTCTGGAAGGTCCAGCACTCTGGAGGGGAAGGGTACATGGATGTGTCATGACAATGTGGAATGGTTGCATCATGTACTAGGTCACTTGGCTGGGCAAAATAAAGAGAAGAAATTAAATCGAAGTTTTAAAGTCAAACGCCAATTTGAAAAAGTCAAATCTCAAGTTTGCTTGGTGGAGGGAGAGTAGGAAACCTACTTGGATGAGGACTCCCTCCTCCCCAAACTGCCTCTCCCCTCCTATATAAGGATGGGTAGGGCTCCCCCTCTCCACACACCTCAAACCCTAACTCCTGGCGCCACCACCTGCTGCTGCCGCCGCCTAGGGCCTCTTCCCAAGTCGCCGACTAGGGTTTCCCCAAACCCTAGCCGCCGACTAGGGTTTCCCCAAACCCTAGCCGCCGGCTACACCCCTCCCCTTTGTGCTTATAAACCCTAGATCGCCAAGGCACCTCTCTTGCTCTACCATACTCGCTCCGGCTTAAGGCGAAGCCCTGCGAGATCTCCCCTCTACTTCCGACACCACGCCGTCATGCTGCCGGAATCACGAGGAGAGTGCTACAACCTCCGCTGCCTGCTGGAACAAGGGAGAGGAAGGTCTTCATCGAGTACCAAACGTGTGACCGACTGTGGAAGCGCTGCCGGAACGCAGCGCCGAAAGGATCGTCTATGCGATCTTGAGATCGAAAGTGTACGACTACATCATCCACGAGAATCTGCTCTCGTTAACCGCTTTGGATCTTCGAGGGTTAGTACTCTATCGACTCGTTGCTACAATTTAGTAGATAGATCTTGGCTTGTGTATGTTCATGCGATAGAAAATTTTGTTTTCCATGCTACGAACCCCTACAGTGGTATCAGAGCCGTGTCTATATGTAGATCTGTTGCACGACTAGAACACAATGGTCATTGTGGGCGTTGATGCTTTTGTTGTCGATTGCTTCTTGTGTACTTTGCATCTTGCGGGATGGTGGGATGAAGCGGCCCGGGCTAACCTTACATGACATCGTTCATGAGACTTGCTCCACGCTTAACATGCAACTTGTATTGCATAAGTGGCTTTGCGGGTGCCTATTTCTCCCAACATAGTTAAGATTCAATTTACAACGGGTGATTGACAATACTAGTATCAATGTTGTGGTTCTTGTTCGTAAGTTAGAACGACACTTATTGAAAGCCCCAAACCACGTAAAACATGCAAAGAAAATTAGAGGCGTCTAACTTTGTTTTGCAGGGGTGTGCTGTGATGTGATATGGCCATGATTATGATTATATATGATGTATGCAATGTTCCTTATTGTAAGTTGGCAACCGGCAGGAGCCATATGGTTGTCTTTTAAATTCTGTTAAGACCTGCATGTCTATTCAAAGAAGTTGTAATAGTTGATGCTAGTGGACGACAACCATGAAGCGGCGCCATTGACCTTGACGCCACACCGGTGATGATGGAGATCATGTTCGTGCTTGAAGATGGAGATCAGAAGCACAAGAAGAAAGGCCATATCATATCACATATCATGAATTGCATGTGATGTTAATCCTTTTATGCATCTTGTATTGCTTAGTTCACGACGGTAGCATTATAAGATGATCCCTCAAGCACACAATTTCAAGTTTTAAAGTGTTCATCCTTAGTAAGCACCCTTGCTAAAGCTCGTTGTTTCGAAGCATCACGTGATGATCGGGTGTGTTAGATTCTGCGAGTGTATAAAACGTGAGCAAGCCAGATTTGCTCATGCGGAAGCTAAGGTTTGATCTTGACGAGCCTAGCATGTACAGACATGGTCTCGGAACACGGATCACCAAAAGGTAAAGCATGAGTCATATAGTAGATATGATGAACATGTTGATTGTTTGCCATTGAAGCTACATCAACTCTTGTGATGATCGGTTTTGATGTGGTGGATTTGGTTCGTGTGATCACTAAAACAATGTGAGGGATATTGTTTTGAGTGGGAGTTCAACAACAATATGATTAAAAGTTGAACACTATTTATCATTAATTAAATCAAATTGAATTTGCATAGTTGTTGTAGTCATTGGCATCCGTTTACCACCTTGCGCTTAGTTTTAATTGAGATGATAGAACTATAGAATTCTGGTTAGTTACTTTACGAATTGGTATCGTATTGTTTTGAAGTGTTAATATAAAGTTTAAAAGTCCTATTGCAAACTTTCAGTAAGTTCCGGTTACTCCATGAAGTTTAATAATTGGTATTAAATCAAGAGTGACAATTCCAGTGTTAGTGTATAAGTATCATGTTTGTCTCCATAATTCTTGATATTCGAAAGATAGTTTCAATATCAAGGTAATCTAGGAGTTGAAAGAGTTGTTTTAGAAACCATGATGTGTGAAAGATATTGTGATATCTGAAACGAAGTTTTGGTTGTAACATGATAGAGTATAATATGGCAAAAGTCATGTTCTCATATTTGATGAGAATTTGCAAAAGGTTGGAGACGCTGGTCGTCTTAATTCTCCAAAAGGTTTTGGAGAGCAACATTATACTCGCGATTCACCGTTATAAGCTTGATCATGGATAATTCCATGATAAGGGTGAATATCTGATGTGGGTAAAATGTTTACTACACCAAGAGATCACTAAAGAAAGGAATTTGAAAGAACACTAAACGTTTGATGATGGTAATCTACTTCAAAGTGCAAGTCCAAAGACATTGGTATTTAACTATACACGCTTTGGACTATGTGTCATGTGTATGGCTCCACTATTGATGTTGATAAATTCTTTCAAACAGAAAAAGAAATACTGAAAGAGAATCTCATAAATATATGGCAGAAAAGAAAAGACTAGAATTGTTCAGTTTAGGTATATAAAGGATATACGTGTTATGGCTATATTCTTTGCTTGTTAAATAATGTGGTTCTTAAGTATTGGATACTGAATTTGTTGGTATGAATCGTTATACGAAACAACAGAATTTATGAACTACAATGGCCTAAGTAACTAGCAAAAGAATATGTGATGATGTTCATCGAGAACAAATAAAGGGTTATTGTGTTACTCGTTAAACATCAAAGTTTGCCTTCAAGATTTGTTTTATCAGGTATTATGAGAACAAAAGGGTTGTTCAAATAATTGCCGTAATCCATAAAAGATGGATGATTTACAAATATCGTTGGAGAAATCACATCCATAAAACTAGTGCTAAAAAATGTCGAAAGACAAATTGATTGCAAGATCACTTAGGAAGTGACATTGCCGTTTAAATTATATTGGAAAGAAAACATGAAGAAATTCCATGTGGATGGAATTTTGGAGTCTTTTGATATTGATCAAACGACGCTTGTGAAACTTTCCTAGAGATAATTAAAACTTCGTTCATAGGCCGAAAGGGAACGAATGACTAGCTTATTGGAACTTGTACATATTATTGTATGAAGTCCATTATGTGTAGTCAAGAGCGATGGATTTCAACTTCATATGCTTTCTCCAAAAATTTGAGTGAATATATGAATATTTACTTAATAAGGATGAAGTATGAAACATTTGAAAAGTTCAAAGACTTTCAAGATGAAATACAAAATCATTGTAACAAGAAAATAAATAGTTTATGATAAGATCATAAAGGAAGATATTGAGTTACAAAGTTTAGCATAATACCTAAGATTTAAGGAATCGTTCCGTGGATTTGCATTTCCCGAAACACCATAAGAGTATGGAGCATTCGAGATATGTAATTAAAACCTTGTTTGACATGGTAAAATCAAAGGTGTAATTCATACAACTGCCATTATATTTTAAAGATTAAAAGCTTTAGAGACTACCATTTTTCCACTGAAAAGAGCTTCATCATAATCCGCTGAAATGACACCATATAAAGTTATGGTTTGGGATTCAACCCAAGTTGTCCTTTTTTTAAACATTGGCATGCTATGCATAAGAAAGATGTTTGCAACCAAAGTCGGATGAACCTGTCTTTGTATGTTATTTCGAATAACTGTTCCTCCATAACATCGGAGACAAAAGTGTTTGTCGTTTAGAACGTCAAGTTTCTTTGAGAAGGAATTTTTCGTGAAAAGATAAGTGGTAGGACAATAGAACTTTGATAAGGTTAAAAGAACCTTAGCTATATGTGCAAAGTTGCACAACGACGAAAAGTGTTTCGGAGGCAGCAACAATGCTCATGGCTCACATGCCTCAAAGGTTGTGGTTACGAAGGTCAAAGTTTCTATTGAACCAAGTAGGTCGGGTAAACAATCAAATACCAAGATTTGAGGGTTGAATCATTATTTGAGAATAATGAACGGACTACATGCAAAGAAGCGATGATGGGCTCTGACTCCGTAAAATGGCTTTAAGTCATAAAATCCGTGATAGTTCCATACACGAGAAATCAAGTTTTGAACTTGAAGGACCCTCGAGAAAGGTGTATGACCTTACAGTTGTGTTTGGATCTATAAAGAAATAGACATGGATGTTTCACATCTATGAAATAGTCGACATATTAGGAAAGAGTTCACAACAATGTTCAAAGGTTGACTATGACAAGATTTGATCTTTCATAGCGATATTTAGTCTAGACGGATTAATGTAGCAACCACTACATATAATTTTGTTATGTGGTAGTTGAATAAGCAAAACAAGTTCTTCTAATAGAATTGTTACCTAGGACATGTGCATAACACGGTCCATAGGGTTTTGTTACTTCAAAGGATGCTAAAAGCATATGCAAACTTCAATTGTTGAAGTAAGCATTGCGGAGTTGGAATCTTCACTATGATGAAACTGTTAAAGGAGTTTAAATTCATCGAGACGATGAAGATGCTTGCATTTGCAAGAAATTAAGTGGGAGCGCTGAGACATATTTGTAATACATTATGTGGAGGACATATTGTTGATTGGAAATGATATATCTTTTATTAACACATATTAAGAATTTCATCCCGATGAAATACTTAGGCGAAACCCAAATATTTGGCATCAATAGACGCTAATATGGTTGTGCCAAAAGTACATAGATGATGTATTGAATGAGTTCAATGTAGAAACTACAAGAAAGGTTCTTGTCGCACATAAAAGATTGAATGAGTTCAATAATGATGATATATTCAAGTGTATTGACACTTGGTAAGTGAAACAAAGATTCAAGTATAGATTGATACTTGATGTATGAAATCACAAAGAGTATTTATATCAATCCTGTGATATATACAAATCCAGATATGTCCTATGCTCTAAATGATGTGAGCATATACCAGAATGATTCATAAGATGATCATTGGACGATAGTAAGGATATTCTTATGATCTTTTGGAAGAACTAAGAATATATTGTTTTGTAGAAGTGACAAATAGATGGTTAGTTCATTGTAAAAGTACTACATTGATACTAGTTTTGTCACAAAGTACAAATTAAGTTTATCTCAATCTAAACTAAGGGTGGCACGATATAATGGAAAGTAAGTTCCATAATGGATTTGGATGAGTTCCAAAGTTAAGACATTATGACAGATACTACAATAAAAGGCTAAGTATATGACTGCTATAATAGCAGCAAAAGAGGACATTTGTGTCAAGTAGTTTGTTATCAAACTAGGTGTGGTTCACAGCGGGATAGTACTATGAAGATATATTGTACGACAATATTATCAACATGTTTTAACCCCAAAGAACTAAAGGTCTCACCAAAGGACCAAATTTATACAAAGCCATCTCATTAGAGAATGAGTGATGCGTAAAGACGCAAAGACATGCAATTACACACGGACCTGGAAGTGTCAGATCCGGAGATCAGTTGACCACTAGAAATCGTGTACATACAACACCGGAAAGCCATAGGTGTTGAATACACAAAGGTTTGAAACTAGATTATTGACTCTAGTGCAAGTGGGAGACAGTTGGAGATATGCCCAAGAGGCAATAATAAAGTAGGTTATTATCATATCTTCATACTTATGATAAATGTTTACATACCATGCTATAATTGTATTAACAGGAAACATTAATACTTGTGTGATTTGTAAACATAAAAGAGTCCCTAGTAAAGCCTCTTGTTAAACTAGCTTGTTGGTTAATATATTATCATGGTTTCCTGATCATGAATATAGAGATGTTATTAACAACAGGGTCATATCATTAGGAGAATGATGTGATGGACATACTCCTATAGTTAAGCGTAGCATAAAGATCAAGTCATTTAATATAGTTCATTTGCTATAAGCTTTCTGATACATAGTAACCTAATTCCTTCGACCATGAGATCATGTTAATCACCATCACCGGAAGGATGCTTTGATGACATCAAACACCACACCGTAACTGGGTGGCTATAAAGGTGGCATTGAGTGTTCGGAAAGTATGGGTTGAGGCACATGGATCAAGAGTGGGATTTGTCCATCCATATGACAGATAGATATACTCTAGGCCCTCTCGGTGGAATGTCATCCAATTAGCTTGCAAGCATGTGACTGGTTCACAAGGGATCACATACCACGGGAAAGAGAAAAGAGTACTTATCAGTAACGAGGTTGAACTAGGTATGTAGAGATACCGACGATCAAAACCTCGGATAAGTAAAACTATCGTGAGACAAAGGGAAATTGGTATCGTATGTAAGTGGTTCATTCGATCGCAAAGTAATCGTAGAAATATGTGGGAGCCATATGAATTTCCAGATTCCTCTATTGGTTATTGATCGGAGAAGTGTCTCGGTCATGTCCACATAATTCACGAACCGTAGGGAGACACACTTAAGGATTCGATGTTGTTGAGTAGTTATGGAATGATGAGTAAGAGACCGAATGTTGTTCGGAGTCTCGGATGGGATCCGGGATATCACGAGGAGATCCGGAATGGTCCGGAGAATAAGATTCATATAAGGAAAGTCCTGTTTCGGAGTTCGGGAATGATTCCGGTGTTTTCACGAGGAATGTTCTAGAAGGGTCTGGAAGGTCTGGCACTCCGGAGGGGAAGGGTACATGGATGTGTCATGACAATGTGGAATGGTTGCATCATGTACTAGGTCACTTGGCTGGGCAAAATAAAGAGAAGAAATCAAATCTAAGTTTGAAAGTCAAATGCCAATTTGAAAAAGTCAAATCTCAAGTTTGCTTGGTGGAGGGAGAGTAGGAAACCTACTTGGGGAGGAAGTCCCACTCCCTCCCACCCGCCGGCCTTGAGGAGGAGTTGGAGGAGGACTCCCTCCTCCCCAAACCGCCTCTCCCCTCCTATATAAGGAGGGGTAGGGCGCCCCCTCTCCACACACACCTCAAACCCTAGCTCCTGGCGCCACCACGTGCTGCTGCCGCCGCCTAGGGCCTCCTCCCAAGTTATCGACTAGGGTTTCCCCAAACCCTAGCCGCCGGCTACACCCCTCCCCTTGGTGCTTCTAAACCCTAGATCGCCAAGGCACCTCTCTTGCTCTACCATACTCGCTCCGGCTTAAGGCGAAGCCCTGCGAGATCTCCCCTCTACTTCCGACACCACGCCGTCGTGCTGCCGGAATCACGAGGAGAGTGCTACAACCTCCGCTGCCTGCTAGAACAAGGGAGAGGAAGGTATTCATCGAGTACCGAACGTGTGACCGACTGCGGAAGCGCTGCCGAAACGCAGCGCCGGAAGGATCGTCTACGCGATCTTGAGATCAGAAGTGTACGACTATATCATCCACAAGAATCTGCTCTCGTTAGCCGCTTTGGATCTTCGAGGGTTAGTACTCTATCGACTCGTTGCTACAATCTAGTAGATAGATCTTGGCTTGTGTATGTTCATGCGATAGAAAATTTTGTTTCCATGCTACGAACCCCTACAGAAACTTCATACGAGGATAGAGGTTTCTCCACCATACGCACGCCGTCATGCAGTTGGTTCCGGTCCGAATCTTCTTCTTCTGCTGCTTAGCTAGACCTAAGCCCGGGAGACGTCTCTACATCGAACGTATGTAGTACTTCAGAGGCACCGCCACTTGTGGTGTTGGTCGCTTGAAGCCTTCTCGACCTCTAGGTCGGCTACGCCTCGGCTACATCAGCAACGTTTGTGTGGGAACATAATCCTGCTTACTGTCTTCAAAGGTATGAACACCAGATCCCTCTCATTACTATACATCTGCATAGATAGATCTTGGCTATGGCGTTCTTGTCGTAAGAATTTTTTTGTTTTCTTCCGCAGAACCCCTTCACGTGAGGTACCAAACGAACTAGAGAACATGGCCTAAAGACTATTTTTGTGGCCTGCCCCTAGAGGAAGCCCGAGAGAGATGGAAAAAGGCTGCAGCCTACCAAAAAAACTAAGGGTCTTTGGTCTGACTTTATCGATAAACAAACCAAAGTACATCACATAAAACAATTCAAAATATCATTGATGAAACTAAAAGTTACTTAGACCTTCAAAGTCGTCATCTATAATTCCACATTTTGTAGCTTGGTAATTAAAAAAATCATAGAAAATCAAACTTGTACAAGACGAACTAAAAAATTTGATAGAGGAATAGTCACTTGGGTCAACACCCCAATAGATGAGACCTATGATCGCTGAACACTGTGACCAGAGATGCACAACTTGCAAAGCAAGCTATTGAACCACATATTCAGCTACCCTATCACCAAACTTGACAACACCGGCTAAGATACCCTAAGATTTGCAATGTGTATATTTGCATCTGCAATATTCAACTTTCGTATTTCAATACTGCACTCTACGGCCCTAAGATCCATCATGTGACGAGAATATAGGTACAAGAGAGCCCAACTACCTAGATGGTGGAATATGAGGCATACTTTGTTTTTGGATACACATTATCATGCACAAGAAACTTTGCGTAAAATAGGAGAACTTTGCACAAACAAAATACACAAAGGAAGGAGAAAGATCGCTAACATGATAATAGTCAATTCCCCCTTACAGGTCGTTTGGTATCCATCATTTGGGTCTAGAATCCTGAAATTCATTTTGTAATTCTATCCCTATACTGTTTGGTTGGCACGGAATTGGGCCGTCATTTCATTTGGCAAATCCATTGAAATATCCCCATGTGTAAACCCGATTCCTATCTCAGATCCGTCATTTCCAAATTCAGGTGACAACCATAAATAAAACGAATCCATGTATTCATTTCATTTCTACTAAATAAATGAAACCTGTTTGCATTTTGTCTTTCTAACCTTGATCTCGTGACACATAAAGTTGTTAGTAACCAACAAGGCTGTCTCAATACAGGTTTAAGTTATGTCACATGGAAGCAACGAAAGAGTCCAAGAACGAGTTTATTGATAGGCAAGATAAGCAGTTCATGGTTTAGAGTTGGACAATATCACGTTCGTAGATCTCCCTCCCACCTCCATTCATATTACTCTTTTTATTAGTGAAATTAGTACATTTCTGTATGAAGAAAAAGACTCGCAACCCTATCGTCTAAGTTCTAAAACTTAGGAATGTCATCTTTTCAATTTCTTAATCACGGGGTATAATTTTTAATAAAGCTTAAATGGTTTGTCTAAACTTGGTAATGTAACCTTTCAAAATAAATTCAATTGTAGAAGTACAAAAAAATATGCGTGAAATAGTATCCAAATACGAGGACAATTTGTGTCGGATTACTCAAGATGAAGAAGTGAAGTTTGGATTTTATATTAATCATTGGTTTTTCTTATATGTTTGAAACAAAATGATACACATACAAAGAGATCTGTTATAGGCAAAACTTACCGACTCACATGACAATGGATCATGAATTTTGGTGAGGAAAGACCGCTGCCACAAATTCCTCAATTGAGTTTATGTCTGTAAGTTTTTGTTTTAAAAACTAGTACACCAAAGCCTTTATAACAATCATTATCGTTTGCAAAACAATTACCATAAACAGAGCGACATATTTCTATGTCACATTTTGAAGAACTAGTTATGAATTCTTTGAGCATCATGATATCCCTACTATGGGTCTTTATAAGAACAAATGGGGTTATCCTATCTGGTTATGCTCACTCATTACTTATACTTTGAGAACATTTAAGAAAACAAATTTTGATAACCAAACAAAAACCAAAGCATCACTTGATTTGCGAGATTGCAAACGTCGTGAGAGAAAAGTAGGATTGCAACATCATATAAAATGAATACTGTGATGGATGATCCGGGTAGGCTATGAACTGATGTAGGCACGAATTCTTTAGTCTTTCATGTATTATTTATGGAGAGAGGTGGGAGTGTAACAATGTTATTTCTAGAGTAAGGTGGAAGTGTGAAAGGTGGAATTAAGAATTGTTGGATGTCGACGCTCAAGTAACAAATATATACCGCTTGAATTAGATTAGATGTGCTGTGCTTTGGGTTACTCGAATGTGCTTTTTACTCGAATGTGCTGTGCTGTTCTGGTCCACTTCTAGCATGGCTGTCAGCTCCAGATGCTTGTCATAAAATCAGGAGATAAAATATCTCCAGGTCTCACATTTTTACTGACAATATTGACTCACACATTCTCCAGATAACTCGTTTTGTCATTGGCATAGACAGTCTTTGACGGTTCCCTTGGTTCAACATTACATTCTCCGATACAACACGATACAAACTCTGCCATACTGGGGATCTCAGAACTCTGCCATACACAGAGGGATCTCAGTACGCATGGTTGGATAGCATGGCTCTCCCGGCGCGGTGCGGGTGGAGAGCACAGGCGCAGTGAACGGCGGTGAGGCTCAGGCAGCCGCTGATGATGAGGGAGTGCCTCTCCGGGCATGTGTGGAGTGCCGGGAAGGAGTCGCACACGGCCTGCACAGCCGGGGGCGTCAGCGCCGTGCACTGGCTAATGTTCAGATTCGCGAGCCCGTCCTTGTCGTCACGGCTGCGCCTGCTGCCGGTAGTGTCCCAGCTCATGCCCTTGCTCCTGATGCGGCTGTTTGCTGCCAGCGAGTACATGGCCCGGTCGGTGATGTTCTGGCAGTAGTACAGCCCCAGGGAACGCAGGTGAGTGCATCCGTTCGCAAGAGCAACCACACTCTCATCTGGAGACGGAGAAATGGAAGATGTTAAGCTTCAGAAAATGGGCATTACTCTACACGCCACACAGTTGCAGGTAACAACGGTGCTATCACAATTCTAAGAATGGCATATACAGTAAGTAATATCAACCACCTAAGAGAACTTGGGTCTACAATGCTACTGGAAAGTAAGATGATTGCACCGCCAATAGAAGATTTATAGGGAGAAGCCACATAAGGCGTCAAAAGTAGCTCTATGGAACAAGGATGATAGGCTACAACTACAAGGCCTGCAGGTGTGTGTCATACAATTGTGCACACCTCACAAAGAATGCAAGTTGCAAATGGCATTTAGCTAAGAACAATGGGTGTTTCCCGCTAGTAAACATTCATTAGGTGGCATGCCTAAGCTCCAGAAAATATGATTAAAAGGCATCGACTTGGCAGAAAAAAAGCCAAGACTGTCTTATATCTGTGTATGTGAGCATGCCTGATACCATGTATCGTCCTTTTTGGTAAAAAAAAGCATCATTGTATGTTTGCTGAGCAAACAAGCAGAATAGTAAGGTGTGCATACTGCAGCTCATCAGAAATATACAAATTACCTGTTATAAGAACACAACCACACAGGTCCACAGCCCTAAGTTCAGGGCATCCAGATGCTAAGCAAGTCACTCCCCTGTCAGTGACAGTATCACACCAACCTAGGTTTAAAGATTGCAGCTGACCGCAGTTACGTGCGATGGCCTGCATTAATACAACAGGAATTAAATACAAGTTCACGCAAGCTATGTTATATAGCAGCTTAAGTACCTGCAATGCTCTATCCGAAACTGCCCTGACACACCCGCACAGATTCAAGCACTTGAGGTTCCTGCATTGACTAGTAAGGTAGATCAAAGCAGTGTCGCTAAAATTGGAACATCCACTGATATTGAGCCTTGTAAGATGAAGGCACCCATGCGCCAGAGCATACAAGGACCGATCACTAAGCCTAAAGCTTCTGCTCAGATCCAACTCGCGCAAATCATGGCAATTATTTGCTACAGCCTCCACTGCACTGTCTTCCAGCTGAGGCTTGATTTGCCGTAGAGAAAGGACCTGAAGCTTTGTAAATTTGTGAGCCAGTGACATTACTAACTCATTCATGTGATCCTGACACCTGAAAATGACATTTCCATCAGTCAATAACCTTTCCTCTGAGATGCACATGCACTTCAAATATTGTTAGTCATCAAAGGTCCTAAACAAACCATTCATATATTTCGCAACATTCTTGGGGGTTTCATCTAATTGAGCAGTTTAACAGAAAAGCTCAACTGTCACGACATTGCCTCTTATGTTTCTTGTCCTTTCTAGGATTAAGCAAAACAGCTCACGAACAAAATTAATTGATTAAGAAATTTTTGTAGTTGCAAACTTGCATCATAAATCAGACGATTGACCAGCAAAAAAAAGAGCGTAGACTACCAACCCAGTGATCAGCTGTGCTGCAAGTGGCATTTCATAATTGTGTCCAAAATTTTGATCCATCTCGTAAACTGAAGAATCTAATATTTGGTCATCTTCACATATGAGTCAGAGATACAAGATCACTCACCACGAGAATGAAAGACTCCCGACTCCCCATCCTAGTGCATCACGCCACCCAGTGCAAACACCAGAGGCCACAATGACCATCCTGTCATCTCCAGCTACCGATATGATCCTCAGAAGTAGCTCCATAGGAAGGTCCTTCCAACCTAACAAGGTGGTGTTTGTGCCACCATTTTGTGCCTGTCCACCCTCACAGTCACCGGAAACCATGAGTCCACTGAACGAATTGTCCAGGTTTCCATTCATCAAGTGTGCACTGACCATTTTTTCAGAGCATCCAAAAATAACTAGACCTGCAATTAGAAGTACAGTTATTAGGAAACCTACCAAGTCAATATGGTAGATTAGTACTAGTACAAGTATTTGCAACAAGAAAGTACAGTGAATTGATCTCCCGGGAATGCACTAAACCATTGTAGAATGTTCCAGTCAGAAGCCCTCACCAAAAATAGCAATTCACACTGCTTTTAAACGCCTGAATATATATCTACAGAATGGAAGAAAAATAACCGCGAAAATAGGTAGGAGATGTAGATGCGGATGAATGCAGCAATCATAAGATCGAGAATCTAGACGCTATTGCTTCAACCAGTAGCCTGGCCCTAGGCGCTTTTGTTTGTTTGGTTTTCCTGCCCTCCACTTAGTTTTTGGGGGTTTTTCTTTTTCTGCTTTTGGTACTCTCTTTTTGGTTGGCTAATATCTAGTTGCCGTAGCCATGGCACTCTCTTTCAGTTTCTGCTAATACAAAATGTCACGCATTTAGATGCGTGTTTGAGAAAAAGGTTCATCAAGAAGCAACGATTGTATAGTAATAATCTCTAAAAGTCAAGCGAAACGTTCACCCAAAAAAGTGGCCTAAGCGAAACTACTAGTATGAACGACCTTAGGATCAAGTACTTCTGCATCAAGATGCCAATCTCTCCTCGCGATATCACCTAAAAGCACACTTATTTGCCGTAATTTGCAATTACCAATAGAGGATCTTGCGCAAACCATGGAGACTGAACTCTGCTCAGCGCAGACCTCGTCAAAATGAGATCTACAACGGTGGAAAATACTTAGCCAAAATTGGAAGGAAACGGCAAGCAAGCGAGGGGGACGGCCATTTCTTTTGGATGCTGTTCTAAAGCTCGACGGAACCACCAGAGACGTGCCAGCAACGGAACCATACATAAACCAAAACAGCAGAGCGAAGCCTAAGATGATCTGATGCCAGCAGAAACTAATTATCAGCTGATCCAGTGAAATCTCCATTAATCTCTGCAAATCCGGTGAAATCAATGGAGAAAATGAACTCGAATCGTCAAATGCTAACAGGGCCAGATTCCACGGCAGCTATCGTCCGCTCTGAGATAAGGACCCGTTGCGGATACAGCCATGGAACGGAAAGAATATCCTAGAAAACAACCACAAGCTTCGCCAAGGATCGCAGTAGCTGTCACGCACACGCAACAACGAACTAAAAACTACGGAAACTCCGAGCAAAATCTCGGGGGATTCTAAGGCGAACCACGGAGAAATCCGGTCCCCGACGGCGATCCGACTTCGATCTCAGCAGCGACAGCGTACACAGGAATCCTTAAACGAACCTAGTACCAAAAATCACACTGGAGAGAAAGATCGCGATGAGCTTTGCACTCACCCAGACCCAGAAGCGAAGCTGCACCGCCGCTACCCAGAGCCACCGATTCTTCTCTAATTGATGGGGAAAATTTTAGCTGCCGCAGTTGTGAACTGGCGGCTGCCTGTGGAGGCAGCGAGGCCGGGTTCTAATAGCCGGCGAGGGGAGGAAGGGGATCAGGACGGGGGGCTCGTGAGGGCAGCGCGTGGCGTGTTGAGCGGCCGCACACGTGACGTGAGCAGGGCGTGCGGAAGGCGACGGCCAGGGCCCCCGGGTTTTTCCCTTTGTTTTTCTCTTCGATCGGCGGAGTCTATTTGCCGGGGCTTGTTTTCTGTTTTCCAGACGCGGGGACGGGAAAACGGGAGGAGTGTCTGTCGCTGTCGACACGCCTAGCCGCCACCGCGAAACTTCTCGAAACGGCCGGGAAATATGTAAAACTGAACTGCCGTTTAGCGTTGGAGAGCATTTCCGTGGGGGACTGTCCAAAAGCGAGGAGCCGTCCGATCACGCACGATCCGACCGCTCGCAAGTCGTTTCATACAGGAGGACGTTTTGTGTATCCTGTTAGAACTGGTGTTGGGCTGTTGTCACATAACCAATGCAGATTATAAAATTCTCTTCGATCATTTATGCATGGCAGTATATGGATATGCTAGTGAGCTAAAATTTATTCCACATCGTTAGTTTAGTGAAAGTTTTATCTTCTTATATACTCTCTCTGCCTGTGATTCCTAGTCCGGATGGCCAAATTGGCAATACCAAGACGGGTGCATGCAAAATAGAAGTATTCCTCAGTGACGGTTTAGATCCCTATTAAATGCACCTAAAATCTCTTTACTTAAATAGGTCAGTTGAAAGTGCAACAGACGACGCCTAGAATAGGGTGAATAGGTTTTTAAGAATATTACAGTTAAGGCTCTAATAAATACGAAATAAAACTAACATTTAATTTATTGAGCACAAAACTTAAACACTAGGTTCAACCAAGTGCACCAACAACCTATGCTAAGCAACACAAGCAACAAGATGATAGTAAGATAAAATACTTCAAGCATGATGGCTATCACAATGTATATTGCATAAGTAAAGGGCTCAGTTGAGAGATAACCGATGGATGCAGAGACGATGATTTTTATCCCAAACTAGTTCACTTTCAAAGAAGCTACGTCTCTGTTGGAGAGGTGCGATGCGCAATGCTCTCCGAACACCACAAGTGGCTCACATAAGCGTGTGGTGGTTCGATGCTTACCCAACGACACACAAGGCCTCACTCCAAGATGCAAAGGCATGCAACACACCAACGCCACAACATGCTCACCCTATTTTCCCCGTGAGCTCACCACAAAGGCCTACTCACGATCCACTATAGCACACTTGAGGACGGTTACCGAACCCGTACAAGGTTGGGGTTAACTCCACAACTTAATTAGAGGCTCCCAACAACAAGCCACAAAAGGCTACACGCTTGATACTTCTCCACAACTCAATTAGAGGTCGCAAGAAGTCAACACACCAACAACACAATCGTCTAGGATTCCAAGAACCGAAGAGAAACAAGCCCTCGAGCTTGAACTCGCCGAATCTCCGAGGAGAAAACCTATGCAACAAATGCAAGCGCACCTTTCTGCCAAATTCCAACAAAACTACAAAAACTATTGCGGAATAAGAGAGGAAGAACACAAGAGGAGAACAAATAACTCTCCAAGATCTAGATCCTAAGTATTCCTTCACAAAAAATGGATTTGGTTTGGTGGGGTTGTAGACCTAGATCTCCTCTCTCAAATCCCTCAAAAATATGCAAGAATCATAGGAGGGGAAAGGGAGAGGACAAGCTCTTCAAGGTCAACAATGGAGGAGAGAGAGAGAGAGAGAGAGAGAGAGAGAGAAACGGACCAAAAGAACTCAAGTCCACGAAAGGGGAGAGGAGCCCCTTTTAAAGGGCTCCCAAATCTGACCATTTGGGACAAAATGTACCTGGTCGGTAGTACCGGTGAGCCACCAAAAGTTCCGGTCACCCCCGGCTCCAACAGCTCGAAAGCAGTTGAAACGACCTAGTTGTATTGGACAGAAGTTTCGCCCGACCTGGGCCAGAACTTCTGCCCGTTACTATCGGTCTACTATCGGCCCACATACCGTCAAATACACGCGACCAAAACAGAGAGATAACTAAATAGGGACATAGACTGAGCGAAAGTGAAACTGGAATTTCATTCGGTACTACTGGCGACAATTATGCCCGAGCGATAATTCTGGTGCCTGACCGGTACTTCTGGCCACACTGCTCCAACGGCTTCTATCTACGGGTACTACCTCCTTAACTTCCGACGAAGGTTCCACCAAATAGCACTCACCTAACAGAGAGGTACTGAACCGAAACCAAGTTGAGTGGAAGTAGCCCCGGTACAACCTCGGTACTACCGGAGGCAAACATACCCTAGCGGTACTACCGGTGGCGAGCCAGAACTTTCGCCTAGGGAAACTTCAGAAACAAAAAACCGCAATAACTTTCGCATCCGAACTCCAAACGAGATAAAACCAATTTTTTTGGAAAGGTAACGACATGTAGAATCCAATGAAACCAAAAAGATTAGCTACCACCAAGGGAGAAAATACCATGAATATATATATGTGATATATCTCCCAAGGTGTGTGATGACCCACACGTATAGGGGATTGCAACAGTCTTCAAGGAAAATAAAGCCCAAATTTATTGATTCGATACAAGGGGAGCCAAAGAATATTTACAAGCCTTAACAGATGAGTTGTCAATTCAGCTGCACCTGAAAATAGTCTTGATCGCAATAGTTTATCGGTAGCAACAATTTTGTAGTAGCAATAGCAAAATAACAGTAGTAGTAAACTAAGTACAGCGGTAACAATTGTAGTAAAGAGTAGAATTAAAATGCGGTAGGCATAGGGATGGATGGACGAGCGTTGCATGGACAATTATAATTCATGCAATAATCAAGACAAAGGCATTTATAGCTAATAAAGATAAAGCATCCAAGTACTAAGTAACCATAGGCATGTGTTCCATGTAGTCATACGTGCTCGTAATAAGAACTTGCACAACATCTTTTGTCCTGCCAGCCCATTTGCAGCGGGGCCTCAAGGAAATCTACTGGCAATTAAGGTGCTCCTTTTAATAGAGCACCGGAGCAAAGCATTAACACTTCTTGAACACACGTGATCCTCATATCACAGCCATTCCCTTCGGTTATCCCAATTTCTATCACTTCGGGGCCTCGGGTTCCGGACAATGATATGTGTACACAACTTACAGGTAAGATCATAAACAATAATATCATCATGAATCAACAACATGTTCAGATCTAAGATCATGCCACTCGGGCCTTAGTGACAAGCATTAAGCATAACAAGTTGCAACAATTTCAAAAGCACTAACAATAGATACTAGTCACCATGCCCTAACAATCTTATGCAATTACATGGGTAATCTCATCCAATCCCTACCATCCCCATAGCCTACTGCGGGGATTACTCACTCATGGATGGGGGAATCATGGATGGTTGATGGAGAGGCGTAAGTGATGATGATGGCGATGTTCTCCTCCAATTCCCCGTCCCGGTAGGGTGCCAGAACGGAGTTTCTGGTTGTGGCGGTGCAGCGGAACTCTTCTCTGGAAATTGTCGAACGCCCCGGTGTTTTCAGGTCAGAGGGTATATGTAGGCGAAAGGAGAGGTCGAGGAGGATTCTGAGGCGGCCACACTATGCCCTGGCGTGGTCAGGCCTGGCCCGCGCCTAGGGGTGGTGTGGGCCCCTCGGGCCTCTTCTCCCCTCCGTCTTCTGGCTCCGTGAGTCTTCTGGGAAAATAGGATTTTCGGCATATTTTATGAGATTTTTCCTGAAAGTTGATTTTCAGCACAAAAACAAGACACCAAAGCAATTCTGCTAAAAACAGTATCAGTCCGCGTTAGTTGTATCGAAATCACACAAATTTGAGGAGAAACAATAACAAAAGTATTCGGGAAAGTAGATACATTTTAGACGTATCAACTCCCCCAAACTTAGCTTATTGCTTGTCCTTAAGCAATTCAGTTGAAAACTGAGTGCGATAAAAGAAACTTTCACGAACACATTTGCTTCATAAGATGTATATATTCTCAGCATATGAGCAAATACTTAGGCAATTCATAATAAAGAGTATGCAAATAAGTCTACCCAATAGCCATGCAAGCTATGAAGAGATTCCAACACAATAATAGTAAACAACATGAAACATAAGCATATGCAATATTGTAATGCTCATAAGAAATATGATAAAGTGGTATCTCGCTTTCCTTCCTTTTTGAAGCAAAACATAAATGCTAAGGCACCTCTAAAGTTCAAGTGAAGACTAGAAGTAAAAATATCAAAGATACATGCGTCAAAGTTATGTCACAATTAACCGTATTCTGGGACAAGCACATTACACTAAAAATGATAGCTATGCTCTCAGCAAGGTGCTCATAGAAAATATGGTGACTCAACATAAAAGTGAAAGAAAATATTAAAAAGTTTGAAAGGCTTCCAAATGTTGAAAGTATGGTACTCATTAGCTTAGAGCTCTCATTGCCCCCATCATAAGCATCTTTAAATGGTTAAGGTTAAAGTGAAGGCAAGAATGAGTTATATGCTTGACACATCATAAGTTGAAAATCTCATGCCCCTTGAGTACGAGTACTGAGACCTCATGCTACTCAACTTTGGTCTTAAGCAAGTTTTTGTCATTATAAGTATATATGTATCATAGAGAACTGCCAACGGGGTACCCCTTGCCCCATGACACAAGAGCGATCCCATATCAAAATGACAAGGCGACAGACAATGGGCATCTCAACAATCTTTTTATTTGCTATTTGCATAGTTTTTATTGAGGATACTTCATAGAATGCCCACTATGGTTTTGCTGCAAGTTTCCACCATGACTAGGCATGGCTTAGGCTAGCCGTCCAGGCGTTTCTCTAAAACATATACAAATTCCATGGACTTACAAGTTCCCACCTTACTTCACACCGCACGGCATCCATAAACAAAAGAACATGATATCAACTGAATAAATATAAGTACAATGTCAAAAGCGGACCCCATGATAGCATGGTTTTGCTAACTCCCAACCTATAATTTGCAAGCATATAACTACATAGATGATCACAGTGGTTCAGGTTTATTAAGTGCAAGAAATAAAATATTCCATCAAGTTTCGTGAGAGCTTTAATCACTAATTTTCGCATACAAGCAAACATTTTTATTTGTAAAAAAGGCATAATAAGTACGCAAGGAATATAAATGATGTTAATAGGTAGATATGGTGGAAATTTTTTGACAACTTTGGATTTGGGGAGTTGGATGCACGACTAGAGATCATACCCAGTACAAGTAAAGGCTAGCAATAGGAGGGAACGACAATCGAGAGAGCAGTAACTGTCATATCATGCTTGCGACAAAACGAAATTAACAGTGGCATAAAAGTGACACAAGAACTCTGAGGCAAAATAAATCATCGAGCCTTAACTGACTTTTGTTTAGTCATATGCATGCATGAACATGTGCCAAGTCGATTCAAATAAATCGTTCAGAGGAGGATACCACAGTGTCGTACCATGTTATGAACAGAACAATGCAAGCAAACATTTATATGACATGCTATAAACTATTAGCAAATTGGAACTAATCATAAGAGAGCAGAAACTACTAAGCATCCATTAAAAAACATACACCCTACATGAATAGACTAAGCATGCCCATTAGGATGAGTATATGTACAAAAAATGAAAACAAATAGATTTCATACCATCCTCTTACCACACCCCGAATTGTCATGAATCCTCATTATTTCCTTTCACTTGTGTGGCTTGAATAATAACATGAGAACCAAGCTCCAAAGGAGTCACTGAGGACTGTTGAATCGTGCAATGAACTTTACAAAACCAGAGAAGAGCAACAAATATTTTTGGGTTTTCGATTTTTTTAAAGCAAGAACTGAAGGCAAAAACAAAACAAAGCAAAAATCTTTTTGGGTTTTTCGAATAACAAAAAAAAGCTAAAAGGGCGAAACAAACCCAAGCTAAAAGAAGCAAACAAAGAGAAACAACAAAAATATTTTTGGTCTTTTTGTGTTTTGGAAAGCAGAAAAAACAAGAACAAAAAACGAAAAAGAAAGAAAGCGAAACATGGATATATAAAGTGTCGACAGAATATGATATATAGATGAGTGTGATGTCGGTATACCTCCCCCAAGCTTAGGCTTTTGTCCTAAGTGGAGATCAATCCCAACGCAGGTAGGAACTCCAAGCCGGCTGGTCATCGTAAGAATGATCTTAGTCAGGCCCTAGTGAATAAGAAGAAGACGCCCCCAATCATAAGCAGGCTGCTGATATGAGGACTCCCCTGTGTTGGGGGGCTAGATGGAATTATCCTCGGCCTCCCATCCAACATTCTCCACTTGCTGGGAGAGCTCCTCAATGTACGTGTCGAGATCCTCCTCCGTGAGTGACTATCCTTCCCTGGTATCAAGGTTAAACAAAACAGTTGCATGCAAAGGGACTATTCGCTTAGACTTACCTCCTCTTCATCCACTCTTGAGAAAGGTTATTTCATAATATAAATCGCTCAAATTAGCCCAAGAAGAAACAAAAATTATGTTGTATCATGGAATTAAGATCAATCCTTTCTATGGGAAATTGTAAGTCTAAACGATGAGCCACTACACCATGCAAAGCTAATAAACGAGAGGCAATGAGTCCTCCAGAAATTCACCTTTCTCGCAGTTAGAAGCGAGATGGAAAGCTATCAAAGCACCTAAGTTATAAGTCTTATCCCGTTTCAAATTAGCCGAGATAAAAGCTAGATCATACGAAGATAACTTATTAGCAGTCTTTCTAGCAAGAACACACTTGGCAATAAAATAGGCAAACTATCGGATAGATGGGAGATGAATATTTCGAATTTTACCACTCTCCTTTGAGAAGCTGCTCCCTTGGAAAATCTCCGCATACAGGTCCACAAGTGGCTTAGGCCGCTCCCTAATATTCTCGCGTGAACCCCACTATGGCACTTTAATAGCTGCACAAAAATCACCAAAAGGGATATCGACAACTACATTGTAAATTTTGTAATGAACCATGGGGTTAGGCAAGGCCCAAATAAATCGAAATCCTGCACCACAGACATAGTCAGTTTCACATATTGGTAAGGTTTATCTCCAACAAAATGCTCTAACCCTGCATTAGAAATTAGAGTCTGAAAATCTTGAAAAATCCCTGCAGTTCTCATGAATTCGGTGCATGGATAAATAGAAGGGAAAACTTCCTCCTCATGGTGGACCTTCATGACCTCAAGTACCCTCAATTCATGTTGGTTTAGTTGGTGTTCATTCATCTTCTTTTCTGAAATTTTTAGACAAATATCACAAGAGATAATTTCAAAGCTACTAAATGAAGGGAACTACTATAGGGACTTGCAAGAGGACTAAACATGCATCAAAATAATTTCTCTAAGCAAAGAACAAGCATGCAAGCTCACATAACCTGTCACCTACAGTATAAAAATACTCAAGATATAAACCACTAATCAAAAATCAACTTAGAAAAGCGGATGAGTCACATACCGGAGAACAAATGCTCCAAAAATCAGCAGTAAAGAGTGGTTGAGCAAGGAGATCGAAAATCATGGTGAAGAACAACAAGAATGAAGGTTTGAGAAATTTTCTAGTGTTTTCTCGGGAGAGAGAGTGGAGTGGTAGGTGGCTGGGTAAGTGGAGGGCCAAGGGTGGCCCACACCATGGCCAGGCGCGCCCCTAGGGCTGGCCGCGCCACCTGGTGGTGTGCCTGCCTGGTGGACCCCCATGTGTCACTCCAGGTACCTATCTGTCCCTTTTTTGACGTAAAAATGTATTATGATTTTTTTGGAATTTTTCGAGAAACTTTATTTTCGAGCAATTTTCAGGAATTGATAAATGATTTTCTCGCAGAAAAATGATTGCGGAATGATGGAAAAACAAATCAAAACTAAAACTTTTAGAAGTTCTAAGACACTCTAATATGCAAGCAACTAGCAAAACAAAGATGAACAAGGTGAAAACAAAAATTTAAATAAAGAAAGTAAAAGTAAACAAGGATAATCATGGTGAAAATGTTGTTTTGTTCATCCAAATCCTTTTGTTAACAAGGTTGATCTGGTCTTGTTACCAAAACAATTTGTACGAAGCAAAACTTTACATTTCAGTTAATGATTATGTTACCTCAACCTTGATAGCAATAGTCCTAATCATAATAGATTCATAATCTTCTTGCGGTATGGGACAATATATTTCTCCAGCTTTGATGCCCTCAATATTTTCAATTGAATTTAGGCCATATTTCTTATCAGTCTTCTTGGGGAAATAAATAGTGTTCTCCTCAATGGTGGATGAGTGAGAGATTGGCTTACATAATTCTTCTATGGGAGGTAAATACTTCACATATTTAGATTTAATACCCTTCTCATTAAGACATTTCTTAGCTTCCTTCATCACTTCATCATTTAATTAAATCATTCTCCTCTTCTTTGGTGTTGGGGTTGGCTCAGGCACAGTTGGTTCAGGTGTAGTTGGCTCAGGTGTAGTCCAATCATCATAATTCTTGCTTTATTTTAGCCATTAATTCCTTAGCTTCATCGGGAGTTCTTTTCCAAAAAACACAACCAACACAACTATCTAGGTATGTCCTAGATTCATCAGTTAGTCCATTATAATATATATGAAGGGGTTCATTTTTAGGTGCTGGATATCTAGGTTGTGCTTTAATTAAAGCACAAAACCTTGCCCATGATTTAGATAATTTCTCTTCTTCTTCTCTGCTTAAAATCAAAGAGTTCCTACAAAATAGCATGTTGCACGCTAGGAGGGAAATATTTCTGAAAGAAAGTATTAACCACACCAACAGGACTATCAATAGATCCAGGAGGAAAATTATTAAACCAAGCTTTAGCTTCACCTTTAAATGAAAAAGGGGAAAAATTAGCAACAAAGTAGGTGCTTTTCTTAATATCATCAGAAAATAAGCCACTCAAAATGGAGAGCTGATACGCCCAATTTGCATCACCATTCTATATCATAATTTACCTCTATTCATTGATATTTGTCTTATTATGAGGTATTAATTATGGCTTTTCATATGTTTATGCATGTTGGATGATTCTTGGAGGATGGACTGCCGGAGTCTGGATTCTGATGGAAAAGAAGGCGTTTCGGTGCAATTTCGCGAAGATCAAAAAATACCAGAAACATATGGAAACATATTATTTTACTAGAGGAAGAAGGAAGCCAGAAGGAGCGAAGAGGGTCCTCAGGGGGGCCCACACCCCCTAGGCGCGGGCCCACCTGACCCTGCGCCTAGGGCAGGTGTGGCCCACCTGCCCGGCCTCCGACTCCGCCCCTTCGCCTATATATTCCCTGCAAAACCCTAAGCCTCAGGGTGCAACCAGAGATAGATTTTCGCTGCCTATGGGGGCGGAAAACACCGAGGGAGAAAGATCTCTTTGGCATACAGATTTATATCGGGGGAATTCCTTCTCGGAGAGGGGAGACCGTCGCCATCAACACCATCATCAAGCTAGGCTTCATCGGGATCATCATCATCATCATCATCCACACCATCATCTCCACCAGCACCATCATCACCACTCCATCCCGTTGTAACAATTGTGTTGGATATTGCTTTAGTTCTTAGGGGAAACTTTCCCGGTGTTAATTGCTATTGTAGTTGATGCTTGTGAGTGGAACTATTGGATTATTGTTTATGTTCAGATTGTTATCCATTACCATATCATCTTTGATCTTGATCCATATGATGTCTTGTGAGTAGTTCGTTTAGTTCTTGAGGACATGGGAGAAGTCATGATGTTAGTAGTGAATCTGTGTTGAGTTATTATTCAATGGTTTAGTATTTAAGTTGTGGTGCTATTCTTCTAGTGGTGTCATGTGAACATCGACTACATGACACTTCACCATTTATGGTCCAAGGGGAGTGCATTGTGTATTTGGCTACTAATTGTGGGGTTGCCGGCGTGACAGAAACCTGAACCCCCGTTAGGACACCTTTGCATAAGGGAGTGTAGGATCTCAGAGTTTAAGGCTGTGGTTAGATTTATATCTTAATTACTTTCCTGTAGTTACGGATGTTTGTAGGGGGTTTAATCACAAGTATGTATTAGTCCTAGGAAGGGCGGTATATTAGCACAGGTTCACCCACACAACACTTACAAACACCAAAGAAGAGTACTCGGCTATTTGAAACGAAAGCACTTGACAGAATTCTCATGTGTCCTCGAGAACGTTTGGTCCTTATAAGTATTTCCACTGGCTTGTCCTTTGCTAAGAAAGGATTGGGCCACTTGCTCCGTTTGTTTGTTACCTTTGTTACTTGCTCCTTGTTTTCTTGCCTTGTCAGAAAACCACTAAAAATCCGTTTGCTACGTATTCACAGGAATTTCCTGCTCCATACCACTATTCAGGACCTTCTGCTCCTCGTTGGGATCGACACTCCTATTAATCGAAAGTACTATGATACACCCCCTATACTTGTGGGTCATCAAGACTATTTTTTGGCGCCATTGCCGGGGAGTCAAGCGCTATTGAAGAGTGGAACTGGTAAGGTAAACTTTTACTGTGAGTATTGCTCTTGTTACCGCTTGTTACATTGTTTCCAATATGGATAACTGATGGCTTGCACAGCTTATGTGAGCCTGTTGGGAACCCCAAGAGTAAGGTATGAAGCAGTACAGCAACAAGTTTTCCCTCAGTAAGGAACCGAGGTTATCGAACCAGTGGGAGGAAGGAAACGTCACACAGGTGTTGCAAGCAACGCGGAGACCTAGGCAACACAAACTCAAGACTTCACCCCAACGAATCAGTGAGGTTGTCAAGCTCACCGGTTTGTTGTAACAAAGGATTAAACGTATGGTCTGGAAGACAATGGTTTGCAGCAAGTAAACAAGTAGAAGTGGAATATGTATCAATGGTAAAGATTGGACCGGGGTCCATAGTTCACTAGAGGTGCTTTCCTTAGATAAACAACATGGCATGAAGGGTAAACAAATTACAGCAGGGCAATTGACAGGAACTGAGCAAGGCATAACAATGCAATTACTAGTCAGAAAGATCATATGAGATTCGATTGGGAAATACAACAAGATACATAGACCGCCATCCAACTGCATCTATGACTAGAAGTCCACCTTCAGGTTATCATCCGAACCCCCTCCAGTATTAAGTTGCAAGCAACGGACAACTGCTTTAAAAAAAGTGTGTAAGGTAAACAGTTCACATGTTCCATGAACAAGAGACCGTTGTTTTCTCCCTAGTGGCAACAACGCATCTACAACCGAAGAGATTTCTATCACTTCCCTTGGAAACTAGAGGCATGAACCCACTATCGAGCATAAATACCCTCTTGGAGTCACTAGCAACTACTTGGACAAGATAGCTACTAACAACGGAGAGCATGCAAGATCACAAACAACACAGACATGATAGAATCATAAAGACAAAACCATTAATCAAACCAACATAATAATCTCAATATCCATCGGATCCCCGCAAACACAACATCCATGATTACAAATAGATTAGATCTTGATCATGAACGGAGCTCACAAGATCTATACATGAAAGCACAAAGGAGGAGATATAACCATCTAGCTACTACATGGACCCATAGTCCAAGGTGGAACTACTCAGGCATCACACCGGAGAGAAGGCCTCCGGGATGATCTCCCCTCTGGCAGGGTGCCGGGAAGAACTTCAGATCCCCCGATCTAGGGGCGATGGTGGTGGCGGCTACAGACGATTTCGTGGAGATTTGATTGGGTACCTAGGGTTTCTGCATCAGGGGCTTCTTATAGGCGAAGGAGGAGGTCGAGGCGGCGACCAGAGGGGGCAAACCCTACCCAGGCGCGGGGTAGGGCCCACCCGCGCCTAGGGGGGCTTAGCCGCCCTGGCACGCCTCCTCGTCTCCCCTCTGGACTTCTTGTTCCCCACAGAAAGTAACTGACTTTGTCGTTTGTCCCGTCCAATTCCGAGAATATTTTTTTACTAACTTTTCGGAAACCATAAACAGCAGAAAACAGGCATCTGGTACAGTTGCAACTTGTTAATAGGTTAGTACCAGAAAACATGTAAAAAGCACCTCAAAGTGTGGACAAGCAAAGCAAAGTAGATACTAAATAAGCATGGAGCATAAAAAATTATAGATACGTTTCCGACGTATCAACATCCCCAAGCTTAACTCCTGCTCGTCCTTGAGTAGGTAAGTGATAGAAGAATAATTTTTGAGGTGACATGCACCCTCACAATAAAGATCCAACCATTTGCAAGCATTGAAAGCTGGGATCAAAGAACTCTAAACATGTGCATGAAAGATGGAGTTCTAACAATAGGACATAGTAACTGTGCATGCAACATGACAAGCTACAAACAAAGATCATGAATAACATGCATTAAAAAACGTTTGTTTGTTTCACATACAGAAAACATAGCATAGTGGCAATCAGCTTGTCCCTCATAGAGTAGCAAATAGATGCATAGGACACCTGCAAAGTTCACAAGGGTGACTAGAAACAAATAGCACAAGAACAAGTAATATCACAATATGCATCAATTAGTAAGCTTTGGAACACTGAACACAGAATGACAACTATGCTCTCTTAATGGTGCCTAAAGGTAGAAGGTGGAGACTCAATAATGGTGGAAGAAAGGTCTTTTTTTAAAGGAAGCAGTGATTACAAGTTTCAAAAAGAGCTTCCAAAAATTATGGTACTTGTTAGCTTTCAGTCCTCATTGCCCCTATCATAAGCATCTTGAAGTGGTTAAGGTTAAAGTGGCAAGGCTGGAGTATATGCTTGACGAAGTATAAGTTGGCAATCTCAAGTCCCTTGAATACGAGGGCCACACCTCATGCATACTCAACTTTGGGTCCAGGTAAGTTCTTGTCACTGTAAGTATTTGCATATCATTGAGAACCGCCAACGGGGTACCCCTTGCACATGGTACAGGAGCTTTCCCATAACCAAAATGACAAGGCAACCAGACAATGAGCATCTCAACAATCTTTTTTATGTACCATATGCATAGCTTTTTATTGAGGATGCTTCATAGATAGCTCATTATAGTGATGCTGCAAGTTTCCACCATGATTAGGCATGGCTTAGGCTAGCGGCCCAGGCGTTCCTCTAACACAGAATACAAACTCCATGGACTTACAAGTTCCCTCTTTATTTCACACCGGTGACATCCATAGACAAAATAACATGATATCAACTGAGTACAAAGTACAAGTGCAATGTTGAAAACGTTCCCCGTGACAACACGGTTCTGCTAATTCCAACTTATAAGTGCAAGCATATACAACAAAGTTGTCACAATGGTTCAAGTTTATTAGGGGCAAAGAATATAAAGTGTGTCATCAAGTTCGTGAGGGCTTTAATCACTAAGTTTTCACATAACAAAATAGTTTTTAATTGGAAGATAGATGAAAACAAGAATATACTTGGAATGGTGTAACACACCATGCATAGGAGTTTATAGTGGACACTTTGGAATAACTTGGTTTCTTGGGATTTGGAGGCATGAGAGAGCTTACTCATACAAGTGGAGGCTAGCAAAAGACTGGGAGCAACCAACTAAGAGAGCAATAATGTACATAATCATGTAGTGAAACAAAGCATACTAATCAAAGCAAAGAGTGGTACTACAAGTCAAGGACTAAATGATCATATAGGCTAATGGTGACTTGTCATAGTCATAACATGGTGTGAGCATGTGCCAAGTCAACCCAAGCAAAGCATCAAAGGAGAATACCACAATACTATGCTTTTGCATGCTAAAAGAACGCATAATTTCTTCAAGGCACACTAAGCAATCCCAATTGTTTGGAACAAGACATGATATAACAATAATCACTAAGCATAAATTCAAAACAACACCTAGCATGTCATGCTAAAGTCTAAGTCACAGTCAATGCAAGCTCCTCTTGCACTTCAAGCAAGAACTTACTACTCCTTTCCAACACCAATCAACTTATTTGCAAAACAACACAGCGAGAACAGGGGTCCAAACTACTTTATTCAAGCAAACTAAACAACCTAAGCAAAGCAAACAAAAACTAAGACGCTCCAAGAACAACACAACTATGCATGAAACAATAAAAACGAAGTGTCTAGACAGACCTGAGCTTTTTATTGATGAAGAAGGGGATGCCTTGGGCATCCCCAAGCTTTGACGCTTGTACCTCTTGGATATTTCTTGGGGTGATACCATGGTGGCATCCCCAAGCTTAAGCTTTTGTCCATTATTCATCTCATTGCATCATTCTCTCTCTACACCTAAATTTTTTCCTTCATACAAAACTTCACACAATCTTCATTAGCAACATTAGTGTATTCAAAAGATATTAGACCTCCGGCAAAGCTTTTAAATAGCAAGTCTTTTCACTAAAAACACAAGATACTGTAGTAACTCCTTTAAAAATCTCAATTCACCTAAAGAGAACTCAAAAAGGAATCAATAAGAAGCAAATGCAAATAATGGCAGAAATCTGTCAAAACAGACCAGCAGGTAGAAACCGATTTTTTCGAACATCTTCTGTTGCTCAAATAAAAAAGTGTTGAACTAACTAAAGTTAGATAACATACTGGGGGATTTATTTGTAAATTTTCAGACCAATCCGAGTTACAGAGACTCCTCACGAATGTTTTTTTGTGGAGGACAGAAATCTGTTTCGGGACAGCAACTCCCCAAATCTTACTTCCCTCTCATTAGAGGTCATTCTTGGCACAAAAAGCGAACAAAAAGGATAAGGAGAGGTAATTACTGAAGTAATAACTTCCAAGACTCAAGGAAACTCTAGGGTTATCTCCGAACAAATACTTTTCTTTAATGCCTTTAAGTTAGGCACAAGAAGCAAGAATAATCAAGTATTTTCAAATGATGAAGCATTAACATCAAACCTTGCTTTCAAAACAGGAGCAAAAAGAAATTTCTCTCTTCTCATAGGGAAGTGTTCAATACCTTTATTGAATGGAAAATGATATTTAATGGTGCCTTCTTTCATATCAATGATGGCACCAACTGTTCTAAGAAAAGGTCTTCCCAAAGTAATAGGACAAGAAGCATTGTATTCAACATCCAAAACATAGAAATCCACAGGTAAATAAGCATTGTTAACCATGATGAGAACATCATTAATACTCCCCATGAGTTTCTTCTTAGAATTATCATTGAGTGGGACATCCAAAGAACAATCTTCCAATGGTGGCAAATCAAGAATTTCATAAATCTTCCTAGGCATAATAGAGACACTAGAACCAAGATCACATGAAGCTTTGAGATCAAAGTCATTCACTTGCATATTAATAATAGGTTCCCAACTATCTTCTACTTTCTTAGGAATAGAAGCTTTGTGTTTTAACTTCTCTTCCTTAATCTTAACAAGAGCATCTGTAATATGTTTAGTGAAAGCAACATGCATATCACTAGCATCAGGACTTCTAGCAAGCTTCTGCAAGAACATAATCACTTCATAAATATTGCAACCATCAATATCAAAATCAAACTTAGCATCACTAGTAGTAGGCTCAATAGGCTTAGGCATAGTAGGAGTAGGAATAGGGACTACTTGTGGTTTAGTGGTGATAGTGCACACACTATTGTTTCTATCAATTTCAGCTTCCCTTTCCCACCTAGCATGAAGTTGAGCTAACAGCCTAACACTTTCATCAATAGTAACTTGTATGGTATGAGCAGTAGCAAAGGTGTTTTCCATAGCTTCAGGTTTAGCAGCCATTTTATTAATCAAAGAGGACTGAACTTCAGACAAAGAGGATATATTTTTCTCAATAGTTAAAAGCTTTTCCTCTATAGTCTTATTGAAAGTGGTTTGTTTGCTAATAAAGTCTTTGAGCATGACTTCAAGTTCAGAGGGGGCACTTCTAGCATTATTGTAAGAGTTTCCATGGGAATTGCCATTATGAGGAGGATAAGGCCTATAATTGTTGTTACTACCAAAATTGTTCCTATAGGCATTTTTGTTAAAATTGTTGTTTCTAATGAAGTTCACATCAACTTGCTCTTCTTGAGCAACCAAAGAGGCTAAGGGAACACTATTAGGATCTAAAGGAGCTTTCCCATTAACAAGCATAGCCATAATAACATCAATCTTTTCACTCAAAGAGGAAGTTTCCTTAACAAAATTTACCTTCTTACCATGTGGAGCTCTCTCAACATGTCATTCAGAGTAGTGAACCATCATATTATCAAGGAGCCTTATTGCAGGACCCAAAGTGAGGCCCATAAAGGTACCTCCAGCAGCTGAATCCAACAAATTTCTTGAGGATAAGTTCAAACCTGCATAAAAAATCTGGATAATCTTCCAAGCAGTGAGTCCATGAGTAGGGCAATTTTTAACCAAAGATTTCATACTTTCCCAAGCTGGAGCAACATGTTCACTATCAAGTTGTTTAAATTTCATAATATCACTTCTCATAGATATAATCTTAGCAGGAGGATAGTACTTTCCAATAAAAGCATCTTTGCACTTAGTCCAAGAATCAATACTATTTTTAGGCAAATAAAGCTTTCGCCCTCAAGGATAAAGGAAAAAGTTTGAGCTTAATAATATCTCCATCTACATATTTATACTTTTGCATCTCACAAAGTTCAACAAATCTATTAAGATGGGCAGCAGGATCATTAGAACCAACACCAAAAAATTGCTCTCTCATCACAAGATTCAACAAAGCAGGCTTAATTTCATAAAAGATAGCATCAGGAGCAGGTGGAGCAATAGGAGTGCTAAGGAAATCATTGTTGTTGGTGCTAGTGAAGTCACACAACTTGGTGTTCTCAGCAGAGTTCATTTTGGCAAAGGTGGGCAAGCCAAAAACAACAGCAACAACTAGAGCAGGAACTAATTTTTTTTTGGGGGGGGGGGGTTGAATAAAGAAAGCAAACCAAACTAGACTATTTTTTTTGGTTGTTTTTGGAAAGAGGCAAACAATACCAAACAAAAGAAACAAAGCAAACTAAAAGCAAAGTAAAGAGAAAGGAAGTGAAGAACTCTGCTAGTGAAGACGTCCTTAGCCTCCCCGGCAACGGCGCCAGAAAAGCTTGATGGCTTGCACAGCTTATGTGAGCCTGTTGGGAACCCCAAGAGTAAGGTATGAAGCAGTACAACAACAAGTTTTCCCTCAGTAAGGAACCTAGGTTATCGAACCAGTGGGAGGAAGGAAACGTCACACATGTGTTGCAAGCAACGCGGAGACCTGGGCAACACAAACTCAAGGCTTTACCCCAACGAATCAGTGAGGTTGTCAAGCTCACCGGTTTGCGGTAACAAAGGATTAAACGTATGGTGTGGAAGGCAATGGTTTGCAGTAAGTAAACAAGTAGCAGCGAAGAATGTATCAATGGTAAATATTGGACCGGGGTCCATAGTTCACTAGAGGTGCTTTCCTTAGATAAACAACATGGCATGAAGGGTAAACAAATTACAGCAGGGCAATTGACAGGAACTGAGCAAGGCATAACAATGCAATTACTAGTCAGAAAGATCCTATGAGATTCGATTGGGAAATACAACAAGATACATAGACCGCCATCCAACTGCATCTATGACTAGAAGTCCACCTTCAGGTTATCATCCGAACCCCCTCTAGTATTAGGTTGCAAGCAACAGACAACTGCTTTAAGAAAAGTGTGTAAGGTAAACAGTTCACATGTTCCATGAACAAGAGACCGTTGTTTTCTCCCTAGTGGCAACAACACATCTACAACCGAAGAGATTTCTGTCACTTCCCTTGGAAACTAGAGGCATGAACCCACTATCGAGCATAAATACCCCCTCTTGGAGTCACTAGCAACTACTTGGCCAAGATAACTACTAACAACGGAAAGCATGCAAGATCACAAACAACACAGACATGATAGAATTATAAAGACAAAACCATTAATCAAACCAACATAATAATCTCAATATCCATCGGATCCCCACAAACACAACATCCATGATTACAAATAGATTAGATCTTGATCATGAACGGAGCTCACAAGATCTATACATGAAAGCACAAAGGAGGAGATACAACCATCTAGCTACTACATGGACCCATAGTCCAATGTGGAACTACTCACGCATCATACCGGAGAGAAGGCCTTCGGGATGATCTCCCCTCCGGCAGGGTGCCGGGAAGAACTTCAGATCCCCCCGATCTAGGGGCAATGGTGGTGGCGGCTACAGACGGTTTCGTGGAGATTTGATTGGGTACCCAGGGTTTCTGCATCGGGGGCTTCTTATAGGCGAAGGAGGAGGTCGAGGCGGTGACCAGAGGGGGGAAACCCTACCCAGGCGCGGGGTAGGGCCCACCCGCGCCTAGGGGGGGCTTAGCCGCCCTGGCACGCCTCCTCGTCTCCCCTCTGGACTTCTTGTTCCCCACGGAAAGTAATTGACTTTGTCGTTTGTCCCGTCCAATTCCGAGAATTTTTCTTTACTAACTTCTTTGAAACCAAAAACAGCAAAAAACAGGCATCTGGTACTGTTGCAACTTGTTAATAGGTTAGTACCAAAAAACATGTAAAAAGCACCTCAAAGTGCGGACAAGCAAAGCAAAGTAGATACTAAACAAGCATGGAGCATCAAAAATTATAGATACATTTCCGACGTATCAATAACCCACTTGGTTTTCTGTTTGGGAAAACTACTACCACTGCTAGGGTAGTAGATGAACCACCTCATGTTGAGATAGATCCTTTTAAGATACCTACAAGTATTGTTAATCGTGTTATGGATAATTATTATTTTGGGGATGGAACTGTCCATCCCGGTGATCACTTGCTTTTTATCCATGAATTATGCGGGTTGTTTAAGTGTGTAGGTATCACAACTGAATAGGTCAAGAAGAAGTTACTCTCCATATCCTTGAAAGGGAGAGCTGAAGAATGGTATAAGCTGCTGAAGAATGGACAATCCATGGAATGGGAGGAGATGGCATCTCTCTTTTACTCTAAATTTTATCCTCCCAGTGAAATTCATAAGGATAGAAATCTTATATATATAACTTTTGGCCTCTTGATGGAGAGAGTACAGCTCAAGCTTGGGGGATATTGAAGTTACTAATGCTTAAATGTCCTATTCATGAACTCCCTAACAATATTATTCTCAATAATTTTACGCTAGGCTTTCTCTTCATGATAAAGATTTACTAGATGCTTCTTGTGTTGGATCATTCACACGTATGAAGGAAGAAGCTAAATGGGATCTCTTAGACCGTATTCAAGATAACACTGAGGCTTGGGAGAATGACAAAGGAAGAAAGTCAGGTATAAACTATAATTATGAATGCATTAGATCTTTTATGGGAACTGATGACTTCCGTGATATAAGTAATGAGTTTGGTCTTGATTCCCAAAGTATTGCCAACTGTTTTAAGGCCTTTGCCTCTTACATAGAAATTCCCAAGAAGAAGTGGAACAAGTACCATGCTCCTTATAAAGATGTTGTTAATCATGTTCCAGTTAGAAGTACTCAAGTTTGTACTACTAATCATATTGTGCTTGAACCTCATGTTGAGAAAATTCCTTTCCCAGCTAAGGTAAAGGAGTACTCTATGATTATTAGTGAAAATAACAAAGGTACAATGAAGACTATGGAACCTGAGGAGCAATTGAGTGATGAACCTGTGGTAGCTATTGTGAAAGACACTGTCACTAGAAATATAGAGGATGAGCACATTGTCTTCTGTGAAGACGTTTCTAATATTATCTCTCATCCTAGTACAGCTAGAAAAGCTAGTGTGTCTGTGCTTTCTGTTAAAATTGGTGATCATTGCTATTATGGTTTATGTGATATTGGTGCTAGTTCTAGTGTTATTCCTTATGAGCTTTACAGGGAAATTATGCATGAGATTGGTCCTTGTGAGCTTGAGGACATTGATGTGGTTATCCACCTTTCTAATAAGGAAACCATTTTCCCCATTGGTATTGTAAGAGATGTGGAGGTTCTTTGTGGTAAGATTAAATATCCTGCTGATTTTCTAGTGCTTAATTCAGCAGCTAGCAAAACTTGTCCTATCATTTTTGGTAGACCTTTATTGAACACTTGTGGAGCTATTATTGATTGTAAGAAGGAAAAAGTTTTAACTAAGTTTGATGGAGATTCTTATGAGTTTAACTTTTCCAAATTTGCTAAAGCTCCTTGTGAAAATAGCTTGTCTAATAAAGATTTCAGGATGGAACAACTTGCTTCTATTGATCCAGTCTATGACCTTGGACCTCTTTTTGATGACTGTAAGTATGCTTATTCTGATGATAAAGTTGTTTCCAGTGATAGTTATATTGTCAACTTTAATCAAAGTGCTACTGAAAGTTATTTTGAGAGAGGGAAACATGGCTTTATGCATCTCAATGATGTTAAGTTTCCCCGTTTTATGTTGAAAGCTTTAAGGTTGCATCTGTTTTGTCTTCCTATGCTTGTGCCTTTTTGTTTCAACAATTTGTTTCTCATGATACTCCCATGCATAGGAAGTGGGTTAGACTCAAGTGTGTTGGTTATTTGCTTCTTGATGCTCTATTTTACTTCAAATATATATATCCTATGTGATCATCTTTGAAAGTTTCAAGCCTAACTTAAAGGCATTAAATAAAAGTACCTGTTGGGAGATAACCCAAGAGTTTTGTCGAGTCTTGGAAGTTATTACCTCAGTAATAACCGCTCCTTATCCTTTTGTTTTGGTTTTTGTGTCAAGTCCAACTACTTTTGTGAAGTAGGGGGGTTGTGAAAAGTGGTTGTCCTGGGATAGATTTTTGTGCTGTAATGTAAAAATTCGTGAGAGAGCTCAGTACTTCGGATGGAGCTGAATTTTTCGTAGCTTGTTATCCAAGTTGTTACCCAACTTTCATCAGTTCTCCACTTTTTGATTTAAGCAACAGAAGGTCTTTGAAAAAATCAATCTTTACCTGCTGGTCTGTTTTGACAGATTTCTGCCATCATTTGCATTTGCCTCTTACAGAAGCTTTTGTTTTGATGGGTTTTCAGTTGAAGGGTGTACCAAAGTTTTATTTTTTTGCTTACACTAATGTTGTCAATGAGTTTGTGCAAAGGTTTTGTATGAAGGAAATTATCAGGAGAAGGAGAAAAGGAATCTGCAGAGTTCGTCTTTGAATAGGTAAAAGTGGTGAAAACAGAAGGTTCGTGAAACTCCAATCTTTTTATATTTTTGATGTTTTTAGTACATAAGGAAGACTAAGAGACGGAACTGAAAAGGAAACGGAGTCCGGGGTGGACAGACCCACCCCAGGCGCGGGCCCAGCCTGGCCGCTCCTGAGGGGGTGTCCCTCCCTAAGAACTCCGTCTCCGCCTCATTTCCGTGTCAAAACCTGCCTTATGTATTGAAACTTCGTAATATATAACCCCCGGATTCCCCGAGGTTCGTGCATCATGTTCTCGTCGTGTTTTCTTTTCGATCTATTTCTGTCAGGAAATCTTCTCAAGTTTAGAGCGCCATGGTCTTTGCCAATGACAAAGGCAAGAAGCCCGAGGAAGAAGAACCTCAAGTCCCCAAGGAGGAGGAGATTTTAGTAGGGTATGAAGGTGACATAGAGGAGGACAAGCAACCAGACACTCGCGCTACCGTCACAAGCATTGGTTTGGTGGCACGACCTACCAAGCTTAAGAGGACAACACGGATGTCTACATGAGGGTGACGTCATACTCTCTCTCTCCACAATCATCTCCTCCACGTAACAACAGACCCTTCCATACACTTATACATGAATACCAATACCAACATGTGCCCAAAGGGATTTTTCCCTCGGTTTGGGATATGCCTCGTTCTAACAATGCAGAGAAGGATCATGCTAAGTATGAAGATTGGGGAAAGAATAACAAGAACTGGGATTCTCGGACTGACATGATCATGAACCGTATAGAGCAAAACTCGGATCTAATCCGTACTCTTACTTTTGAGTTCGAGAAGTTGAGGAAACTTATTGAATAGCTTATCAAGAGAACACGACCACCACCAAAGGAGTAATTTATCATCAGGTTGGCATCCCCTTGGCTTGTTCCAAGCTTGGGGGAGTGCCGCGGTATCACCACCACTATCTTTTATCTTTTACCTTTTTAGCGGATTCATATCTATGGTAGAGAACTTATCTTATAGTTTGGTTTGCATGTGGAAGTATCTCTCCTTTAGTTGATTATTTATGTATCCCTTGGTATGAGTGCCTTTATTAAATATTAATGAGAAGTCTCATCTTTTACTTTTTGCACTTCTTATTTTAGTTTGCAATCTCTATTATATGATGGATCTTGTTGATCAGTATTGGTACCACTTTGGGAGCATCAATTGGATCTAAATTGGTTTTGGCAAACCGAGTTCTGGTCAGTAGCAACAATTTTGGAGGTTTGAAAGAAAAAGAGAAACAAAAAGCTTACAGGTATTTTGTATCATTTGTTTTATTTCTTGTTGGCTCATAAGCTTAGTATTCTTTATTTAAGATCTTTTGTGTCTTCAAGGAAGACTGCATGTTTGGCTTTATTACTTGTATGTTTGCTTGTTTCTTTCAACTCTCTTGCTTGCTACCCATCCTTGCTAGCCAAAAACCTGTTTTGAGAAGGAATACTTCTCATGTTTCCAAACCCCTTTGAACCAAAACTTTTGCCATTTGTGTCCACCATATCTACCTAGTAGATTTTGCTACTCCAAGCAATTTCTCAAGCTTTATCTACCTTTCAAATTTAAAAAGTATTTTGTTATGTGAAAACTAGTTAGTAAAGCTCTCACGAACTTGATGGCACACTTTATTTCCTGCCCCTAATAGACTTGAACCATTGTGAACATCGAAGTTGTATATGCTTGCATCTATATGTTGGAATTAGCAGAACCGTGCTATCACGGGGAATGTTTTCAACATTGCACTTGTACCCTGTACACAGTTGATATCGTGCTCTTTTGTCTATGGATGTCAACGGTGTGAAATAAAGAGGGAACTTGTAAGTCCATGGAGTCTGTATTTTGTGTTAGAGAAATGTCTAGGCCGCTAGCCTAAGCCATGCCTAATCATGGTGGAAACTTGCAGCATCACCATAGTGAGTCATCTATGAAGGACAGTCCCGTGGGCCTCGCGAAAAAAGACCCCGCTCCTGGGTCGCCCCCGCGCGTCCCTGGGGCGGTTCCCATCGCCGCCCTATCTCGTCCCCTCCCTCACCTCTCTTCCCGGCCGCCGCCGGCGTGCGTCGCCGGGTGAAGCCCGTGCGGTGCCGGCGACTGGCCGTTCTTTCCCCGGTGCATGGAGGCCAGCGCGGGGCGGCGCTCCATGGCGGCGGTGACCATCGGCGGGGGCAGCCAGATCCGGCGTGGTAGCGGCCGGCGGGTGGCGGCGGACGCAGCCCCCTGCAAGTTGAGGCGGCGTGGGTCTTCTCCTCACGGCGGCTGCGGTTCGACGGCAGCAGCCCGCCCTCCTCGGCCTCCTGGAGCTTCCAACGGCGGCGGGGCGGTTCGTGGTGGCGGGGTGCGACGATGCTGACTCAGGGCAGCGAGGCGACTCAGGCCTTGCTGCCGGTGGCCGGCCGATGCGCTGGTGGCCCAGATCTGGGCCCTGCGGTCCCCATCTGGGCCAAGGCGGGTCCGCCAAGGCGTGGTGCGGTCGTCCTCTAGAGGTGGGGACTGGAGGGGCTCGAGCTCGAGGGTTTCGTCGGCATGACCTCCATGCTGCAGCGTGATGGTGGGGCCTTTACGGGTATGACTTGGGCCCGGCCGGGCCTGTTCGGGCCTGGTGTGGCCCTGCCGCCGTGTCTGGCCGGCTACCACTTAACGTGATGGAGTTCGGGGCTCCTCCACGAGGTCGTGCTGATGAGGAACTTCGCCTATGCTCCTTCCTCCTCCCGCCTTGCTGGTCACATGTCACTTATGCCACACGGACATGCGTTCTCGGATGTCGGGGCGGCAGCCCCGGAAGGTGGACTGCACGGACGTCTCGATGGAGGGGCGACGTTGCAGTGGTGGTGGCTCCTCTCCTTGGACCATGTGGGTGGCTTGGAGTGGGCATCGGGAGATCCTGGTGGTGGCAGCGCCCAGATCACGTGTGGAAGCTCGGCTTGAGGATTGATGGTGGGCTGAGATACCAGATGTGGTGAGAGTTTTTCCGGGCGAAAGCCCAGCGCTTCAGCGCCGACAACGGCGACGCCTGTGGGTGCCGTGACCCTCTTGGGGGAGTTTTTGTGGCTATTCTCACCACATTAGGGCTCTGGGTTAAAACCTTAGACCCTTGTGGTCTCGGCGGTGGCGGCGCTTGTGGCGTCGTTACCTTCTGGGAGGCGTTGTCGTGGAGCTCCGGTCGTCTTAGCCTAGTCGTATTCGGTGGCAAGCTAGATGCTTCTTAGGCTTCGCTTTTTTATATTTGATATGATTGTTAGAGGAACTCCTCACCACTCTGTATCGGTTTGGCCGTTTGGCTTTATTTATAAAGCGGGGCGAAAGCCTATTTCGAGGAGTCATCTATGACGCATCCTCAATAAAAATCTATGCTCATTGTCTGCTTGCCTTGTCATTTTGGTTACGGGAAAGCTCCTGTACCATGTGCAAGGGGTATCCCGTTGGCGGTCCTCAATGATATGCAAATACTTACAATGACAAGAACTTACATATGACCAAAGTTGAGTAGCATGAGGAGTGGCCCTCATATTCAAGGGACATGAGATTGCCAACTTATATTTCGGCAAGCATATACTCCATCCTTGTTCACTTTAACCTTAATCATCTCAAGATGCTTATGATAGGGGCAATGAGGGCTCAAAGCTAGTAAGTACCATAATCTTTTGTAAGCTCTTTATGACTTGTAATCCCTGCTACCCTCTTTGAAGGGACCTTTCTCCCACTTCCAAGTTGAGTCAGTAAACCTACTTCCACTCTATCTCCAGCAAGCTTTTGAGTTGTTGAGTTTCAAGCATTCATATGGTGATTTATTCAATCATGTTCTTTATCTTCCTTGTTTACACAAAACTCTTATCTATTGAGTATTACTTTGAAAGCCTTCACTTGTGAAAAACCTTTTTGAGCAAAGAGTGCTCCTATTTTGAAACTTCTACAAAAAGATTTTTGTGAAACTGTTTGCCAGGTGTTCTCTAACCAAGAACAACTCTGCCATTTCCAATTATGATTTATCTTTATGCATCTCTATTGTGATTGCTGTACTTGGTTGCAAGCTAAGTTATATAATGGTAAGTTGCTTTCTTCTATGAGTTGTGCAATGGTAAGTGTGATGCTTCTTGTTCATATTCTTTTATCGACACTTCACTCCATAAACCCGTGGACATGTTTACTAAGCTCAGTTTTCTCTTGGGGACAAGCAAAGTCTAAGCTTGGGGGAGTTGATACGCCCAATTTGCATCACCATTCTATATCATAATTTACCTCTATTCATTGATATTTGATATTACTTATGGCTTTTCATCTGTTTATGCATGTTGGATGATTCTTGGAGGATGGACTGCCAGAGTCTGGATTCTGATGGAAAAGAAGGCGTTTCAGTGCAATTTCGTGAAGATCAGAAAAATACTAGAAAAATATGGAAACATATTATTTTACCAGAGGACGAAGGAATCTAGAAGGAGGAGCGAAGAGGGGCCTCAGGGGGCCCACACCCCCTAGGCGCAGGCCCACCTGACCCCGCTCCTAAGGCAAGTGTGACCCACCTGCCCGGCCTCCGACTCCGCCCCTTAGCATATATCTTCCCTACATAAACCTAAGCCTCTGGGAGTGACCACAAATAGATTTACGCCGCCTCTGGGGGCAGAAAACACCGAGAGAGAAAGATCTCTCCGGTAGACAGATTTCTGCCGGGGGAATTTCTTACCGGAGAGGGGAGACCGTCGCCATCAACACCATCATCAAGCTAGGCTTCATCGGGATCATCATCATCCACACCATCATCTCCACCAGCACCATCATCACCACTCCATCCCGTTGTAACAATTGTGTTGGATATTGCTTTAGTTCTTAGGGGAAACTTTCCCGGTGTTCATTACTATTGTAGTTGATGCTTGTGAGTGGAACTATTGGATTATTGTTTATGTTCAGATTGTTATCCATTACCATATCATCTTTGATATTGATCCATATGATGTCTTGTGAGTAGTTCGTTTAGTTCTTGAGGACATGGGAGAAGTCATGATGTTAGTAGTGAATATGTGTTGAGTTATTATTCAATGGTTTAGTATTTAAGTTGTGGTGCTATTCTTCTAGTGGTGTCATGTGAACGTCGACTACATGACACTTCACCATTTATGGGCCTAGGGGAGTGCATTGTCTATTTGTCTACTAATTGTGGGGTTACCGGAGTGACAAAAACTTGAACCCCCGTTAGGACACCTTTGCACAAGGGAGTGTAGGATCTTAGAGTTTAAGGCTGTGGTTAGATTTATATCTTAATTACTTTCCTGTAGTTACAGATGTTTGCAGGGGGGTTAATCACAAGTATGTATTAGTCCTAGGAAGGGCCGTATATTAGCACAGGTTCACCCACACAACACTTACAAACATCAAAGAAGAGTACTCAGCTATTTGAAACGAAAGTATTTCCACCGGATTGTCCTTTGCTAAGAAAGGATTGGGCCACTTGCTCCGTTTGTTCGTTACCTTTGTTACTTGCTCCTTGTTTTGTTGCCTTATCAGAAAACCACTAAAAAACCGTTTGCTAAGTATTCACAGGAATTTCCTCCTCCATACCACTGTTTAGCACCTTTTGCTCCTCGTTGGGATCGACACTCCTATTTATCGAAAGTACTACGATACACCCCCTATACTTGTGGGTCATCAAGAGCTCTTGCATATGTGCTACAGCACTTTCATTTTCAGTCCCGCAAAAAGGTTCTTTCTCAACAATGCTTATATAAGATAAATCAAGAGAGAAATCATAATCCTTGGAGATGTGGCAAACTTAGCATCAGGAGATAATTTGTTTCTAACAGTATGTCTCTCAAGAAGACTCTTAATAGCACTTGCACCATAAGTGTTTTGACATTCTTCAATAAATTCATCAGTCATTTCAATATATTCGTCATCAAGATCATAACTAGACTCAGGTGAACTAACAGGTGTAGCAATATTTTCATTAGGAGTTTCGGTATTTCCTATTATAATTCTAGCAATTGTAGCATCTAGGAAAGGACCTAATGAACCACTCTCATCACGCACAGTAGAGGTAGCATCATAAGTATTAGAAGCATTTTCAGATTCAACAGAAGTAGTAGTATGTGTAACATGTGTATGTGGTGGTGGTGTAAGGAGCTTACTCATCACAGATGGTGAATCAAGAGCAACAAAGGTGTTCCGAGTTGTACCTCTTCTTGTAGTGGATGGTAATATAGGAACTTTTCCATCACGAGCTTTACCCATGATGAATGGATTGCAGCGAACAATAATAATTCCAATTGAACTTATAAATAAAGCTATGCTCCCCGGCAACGGCGCCAGAAAATAGTCTTGATGACCCACAAGTATAGGGGATCGCAACAGTCTTCGAGGGAAGTAAAGCCCAAATTTATTTATTCGACACAAGGGGAGCCAAAGAATATTTATAAGCCTTAACAGATGAGTTGTCAATTCAGCTGCACCTGGAAACATTCTTGCTCGCAATAGTTTATCAGTAGCAACAATTTTGTAGTAGCAATAGAAAAATAACAGCAGTAGTAAAATAAGGACAACGGTAACAATTGTAGTAAACATCAGAACTAAAATGCGGTAGGCATAGGGATGGATGGACGGGTGTTGCATGGACATTATAATTCATGTAATAATCAAGACAAAGGCATTTGCAGATAATAAAGATAAAGCATCCAAGTACTAAGTAACCATAGGCATGTGTTCCATGTATAGTCATACGTGCTCGCAATGAGAACTTGCACAACATCTTTTGTCCTGCCAGCCCGTTTGCAGCGAGGCCTCAAGGGAATCTACTGGCAATTAAGGTGCTCCTTTTAATAGAGCACCAGAACAAAGCATTAACACTTCGTGAACACACGTGATCCTCACATCACAGCCATTCCCTTCGGTTATCCCAATTTCTGTCACTTCGGGGCGTCGGGTTCCGGACAATGATATGTGTACACAACTTGCATGTAAGATCATAAACAATAATATCAGCATGAATCAACAGCATGTTCAGATCTGAGATCATGGCACTCGGGCCCTAGTGACAAGCATTAAGCATACCAAGTTGCAACAATTTCAAAAGCATTAACAATAGATACTAGGCACCATGCCCTAACAATCTTATGCAATGACATGGGTAATCTCATCCAATCCCTACCATCCCCATAGCCTACTACGGGGATTACTCACTCATGGATGGGGGAATCATGGATGGTTGATGGAGAGGCGTCAGTGATGATGATGGTGATGATCTCCTCCAATTCCCCGTCCCGGTAGGTGTTGGAATTATGCCCTAGAGGCAATAATAAAGATGTTATTATTATAATTCTTGTTCATGATAATGTTTATATTCCATGCTAGAATTGTATTAAGCGGAAACTTTAATACTTGTGGGGTTTGTGAACAACACCGTGTCCCTAGTACGCCTCTAAGGACTAGCTCATTGATTAATGATGGTTAAGGTTTCCTAACCATGGACATGAGTTGTCAATTAATAATGAGATCATATCATTGGGAGAATAATATGGTGGACAGACCCAAACTAAGCGAAGCAATTAGATCGTGTCATCGTGTTCGTCTTTGCAAAGCTTTTCTTATGTCAAATATTGTATTCCTTAGACCATGAGATAATACAACTCCCTGGTATCGGAAGAAAGCTTTGAGGTCATCAAACTTCATCCTATGAGAGGGTGATCATAAAGGTGTCTCTCAGGTGGTCGAAAAGTATCTGTTGGGTTGTATGTATCAAGATGGGATTTGTCCCTCCCAAGTTGGAGAGATATACTTCGGGCCCACTCGGTAATCGATATCAACACCGCTTGCAAGCATGTGGTTAAGGAGTTAATCACAAAGTGATATCGGATTACGGAACGAGTAAAGTACTTGTTGTGAACAAGATTGAACTAGGTATGACGGTACCGACGATCAAATCTCGGGCAAGTAAAATATCGCGAGACGAAGGGAATATATATATGGGATTGATTGAATCCTGGCATCGTGGTTCATCCGATATGATCATCGATGAATGTGTGGGAGTCAATATGGGTGCCCAGACCCTGCTGTTGATTATTGATAGAAGATCATGTCTGCATATTCTCGAACCCGCAGGGTCACACACTTAACGTGTCTCGACGCTAGGATAGATTGGATAATTGGTTTATGAGTTTTTGTTCGGAGTCTCGGATGGGATCCGGGACATCACGAGAGGTTCCGAAGTGGTCCGGAGAACAAGATTCATATAAGGCAGTGCAGTTTTTGGAGTTCGGAATTGTTCCGGGTTAATCGGTATTGTACCGGAAGCTTCTAGAACCTTCCGGAAGGGGACCAACGTGGCCCCACCTTCCGGGAGGGGGCATGGGCCTATGAGGGAGTGCCCTGGCCGCATTGGGCCAGGGGCACAAGTCCCCATAGGGCCCAGCCGACCAAGGGGGTTTTAAACTCGAGATAGACCTTCTAGAAGGGGGGGTTTCCTTGCCCCCCCCCACTCCTTCTCCTTGGGGCCGCCGGTTTGGCCTTGGGGGAGGGGCTAGGGCTGCGCCCACCCCTCTATATAAAGAGGGCTGGGGGCGCACCAACCCCCCACACCTTCCCCTCCAACCCTAGCCGCCCTGCTGCCTTCCTCTCTCCCTCCCGACTGTTTGTAGGCGAAGCCCTGCTGCAGAAATTCTCCACCATATACACCACGCCGTCGTGTTGTAGATCCAATCCGTCTCTCCACCATACTTGCTGGTCCAAGGAAGGAGGATACGTCGAGGTGCTGCACGTGTGCATCTCACGGAGGCACCGCCACTTGTGGTGCTAGATCGGATCGGATCGCGAGGAGGAGAAACGAGTATGACTACATCACCCACGTTCCGACGAACGTTCCGCTGTGCGAATCTTCAAGGGTATGAAGATCTAATCCAATCTCTCTCATTGTTTGCATCTCCTAGATTAGATCTTGGCTTTCCCTCTGTTCGCATCCGTAGAAAATTTTGATTTACTATGCCGCGAAACCCTTTCAATAGGGTTTCAGAACGGAGTTTCTGGTTCCGAATCGCGGTTTCCGGTTGTGGCGGCGCAACGGAACTCTTCTCTGGAAATTGTCGAACACTCCGGTGTTTTTAGGTCAGAGGGTATATGTAGGCGAAAGGAGAGGTCGAGGAGGAGTCCGAGGCGGCCACACCATGCCCTGGCGCGGCCAGGCCTGGCCCGCGCCTAGGGGTGGTGTGGGCCCCTCTGGCCTCTTCTCCCCTCCGTCTTCTGGCTCCGTGAGTCTTCTGGGAAAATAGGATTTTTGGCATATTTTCTGAGACTTTTCCTGAAAGTTAATTTTCTGCACAAAAATGAGACACCAAAGCAATTCTGTTGAAAACAGCGTCAGACTGCGTTAGTTGTATCCAAATCACACAAATTAGAGGAGAAACAATAGCAAAAGTGTTCGGGAAAGTAGATATGTTTTGGACGTATCAGTGTGGAGCCAAAAAACCCACAAGATCAAAAACACAATAAGATATGCAAGTGAAATCCGTTTTTGATGAAGTAGAGCTTGTTATGAAGAAAACCATAAGCTCTAGATCCTCACATGGGCAAGATCCAAATAACAACCAAGAAAGATGATGTTATGCATGCAAAGGTTTGAGATCTCTTCGAACGATGTGATCGAGTCCCCTCTTGATAGTACTACTATATATATCCTAAACCCGGTCTCCCAACTAACAACATGAGACTGGCAAAGAAGAACCCTATCAAGATCATACCTTTTCCTTGATCATTCCACTCGAGCTTGATGTAGACCGTCTTTTCCTTCTCAAGATGGAACACCTTTTTTGATTGCTCTTTCTTGCTCTTGCTTGACGAAGACTTGTGAATTGATTCCCCAAAATCCATGGGGAGGCCTCTTCTTTGAACTTGTATTCATCAATCCATGATCACCAAGGATGGGAAGCTTCAACATGAGATCGCATCTTGAGCTTGCCCTTCTTCATTCCTTCTTGAGGTTGATCCATATTGATGCAACTCTTTGCACTTGTATTGATCAACCTACAAACTTCTTCATCTTGCAATTTCGAGACCAACACATGGCCCAAGCGATGCCAATGGAAAAACCTTCAAGTGAAACTCAATTTACACATTAGTCCATAGATATTGTCATTAATTACCAAAACCACACATGGGGAATACATGCCCTTTCACCAGCTATCTCCTCTTCCTTCCTTCCTTTCCATCACACGGCCAAAACTAGAGGCTATCCGAGAGAGCGTAAACTCGTCAATCCATCACGAGGGAAAAAGGCCTGCATTGGGCAATTCTGTTTGCCATGGATCGTGCCCTTCCTCCTCTAGCTAAACACCATGGTCGTCCTATGCATTCTCTAGTATATCGCTCGCTAATCCCTCCTCTCCTTCTAGCTATAACACCATGGTCGGATTCGATCTAAACTTGCTACGAGAGGTAGAAGTTGAGGGAGGAGAGCAGGAGGAGGTACTGGGGGAGGAGGACGAGGTAGTAGAGTGGAGGAATCAGGCAGCCTCGTCTCGGCCTTGCAGGACACGGGCGAGGCAGTTTCCCTGCGCGCTTGGGATCTAGAGGTTACTGGTCCGACGCGAATGACCATGAAGCGGGCGACAGGGGGAGCGCGAGGCAGTCGCGTCCTGGCTTTGTGTAACACCCTCAAATCAGCTCTATGCAAGTTTCAACAATTCCCGCCAAGCCCGCATAAAAACGATTCAAAGATTCCCACCAGGCACTTGTGTGCGGGTGGAAAATAAAGTAATACCATTACACAATAGTCTGTGATGGAACCCACAGAACAGATATATACAACAACAACACCATGAGTCAAGAATTTAACTATACAGTACAAAGATCCAAATCATCGTGAAAATAATACAACATCCGAGTACGGATAAGAAGCAAATGGGGCTAAGAGCCCTGAAGAATAACCAATGGGGTCCATAACCCTGCCTAGGCCAAGTCGGAAGGGTAACCCTACTAATGACGTCGATCTAAAACCTACTAAACAAAAAGGGCGCTGGCAAACGGCAAAGGAAAAAGAGAGCGGTCAGTACTGAAGCCAGTACATGGCGAGTCTTAGAATTCGGTGGCTCTCGCCTACATAGGTATGGTGGACTGAAGCGGCAGCGCAACATGCACTAAACAACCTACAGAGACTCGATACAATTGTCGTCTATCAGAGAGAGGTAAGAAAGACATATGCTGATCCAACCTGATACTATCACCAATCATACCCATCCTGGTATTTCCCCCTCGAGACCAATCGAGGAAGCCCTGCCGAGGAAACTCACCCAGTTGGTAGTGTTATTCATTATTTACATGGTGGTTAGACAACTTACTAGTCATATCAGATACAAGTCATATTATAACAGTAAACTTTAGTTATAGTTGTCTATAATCGAGAAACTGTGCTCCAAGTCATCCATTACCGCGGATACGACTTTTTGAAAAGATTTAACCCTGCAGGGGTGCACCAAAGTTTCCACATGCACCTACACCCTTGTTTCCATATTAGGTAGGTATAAGATCATGAAACATACACCCAACGGTATGTCGGCGGGGTTTCGGACACGACGTTTCCCAGACCCCAAAGTAAGTACATGGGGGCCATCCCACTAAGCTACCTGCAACAAAGTCGGCCGACTCCAAGGTGGACCTAGGGTTTGTGACGACGGTTGTAAACGACTGGGAACCCAAAAGTGTGACTAGGCTTGTCAATATCGCGAAAACATGGCACGGGTCCTAAATAGTACAGTAGTAAACACTCCTCGAGCAGCAGTAGTAAATAAAGCACTAAAGCATGGCATACGTACATGATAGTAATAACGCCCCCAAACTAGTTTGTGCCCCCCAGTATAATACTTTGAAATCGGGTACTAAATCGATAGGGGTGTCCACACACCCCACCTATGGTTAGCGCGCTCGATCTCGGAACAGGTGTTAAGAACTCGGGTCCTAGGTGTACACAAGTGGACGGTTAAAAACCAAATATTGACTATTACCCACCGGTGCCTCTGCATTAGTTATATCTGCCACGAACATAAAATTAACAAGTTGTAAGTAGAACCATGATCATCTCCACCATTAAGGAGGTGCCAACCACCCAACAATGGTGGAACATTGACGACGCGAAGCAACACCTGAGCAAGCACTACAACTCGCGATGCCAACTGTCTATCAAACAATAGGTAATAGGAGGTGTCCAAGGCAATATAGGATGCAAGGGATATAACGGGTACAAAAAGACTTAAGTATCGCAACACATGAAGCAATAGATCAATATGAGGAAGTAAAAACTATAAATGTAAAATAGGTAGAAAGGGGGAGATTGCTCACCTAGGAAACACTGCCAAAGATTCATCTGAAGAACGGGACGAAGCTCGCACCAACTCAACGACTGACGAGGTTCGATCTCGTCAATGCCCATTGTTATGGACTTGGGTTTTGGATAAGATGGGGATGCTGGAAGTCACGGAACGGTTAATAGACAAGCAACACGGGGACACGAGATTTACCCAAGTTTAGGCCCCTGGAGGGAAAACCCTACTCCTGCTTGTCTATTCTTGATTACGGCGGAGCCAAAAATTATAGGGGGGTGCGCAGATGCAATCTAGCGTGGAGGTGTGTATGCGGTGAGTTGAAGATATCTAGATCTGTAGATCTATCTATTGCATACGCGCCCTCCTCGTTGGACTCTCCTAGCCTTTATATATGGGGATGCTAGGTCTCAGGTACCGAGACGAGTAGGTTACAAGTTGTATTCAAACTCTAGTCTTTAGCTTTCCTTGTCTTGTGCGCTTGGGAGTCCATGTCCATATGGACTTCATAGCAGCCGAAACATCATAGGCGTCATGGTCCCTAGCAGGTCGTCGAGTGGGCCTTCCGTCGGGCTGGACCAGGTAGGCTAACATCGGGTACCCGTAGGGCATAATCATTTTAGTAGCCCCCGAGTTTCTATCCGAAACATAGATTTGGGTGGAGACTTAGTTGTCTTGAACCTTGCATTTGGATGTCGGAGTCGAAAGTTGTGTCGAGTGTGAAGCACTTCACCCGAAAGTTCATCGGGTCAGCTGAATTTGTTCGGTTGTTGTAAAGGAGTCGACATTATGGACATAGTCAACACAATGAACTATAGGGTGCGCGACCAGTGCTCCCTATGGGAGTAGCCCCCGAGTGTCTGTTCGAGTTGTAGACTCGAGCAGAGAGTTATAGTCATCGGTTGCGCAATACAACGATCTGGAAGTTCTTCGATGACCTTGCAGATGCTCTGAATGCCTTCATTTTTTTGAATGCGCGACCAGCGCTCCCTATGGGAGTAGCCTCCGAGTCCGTAGTGGAGTCGCAGACTAGACGTAGGACTCGAAGACCTTTTCGAGGTGATGTTACGGTTGTAATTATTTAGGTGCGCGGCCAGCGCTCCAGTTTGGAGTAGCCCTCGAGTGTCTGGTGGAGTCGTATACTCGGGCAGAGACTCGAGTCTTATATCATGCAGTCGTAATCGACAATCTCGTGGGTGTACCGCTGACCCGGAAGTACATCGGGTGCGCGACCAACGCTCCTGATAGGAGTAGCCCCCGAGTGTCTAGTGGAGTCGTAGACTCGAGTGGAGACTCATGTGAGGAGAAACCACGGACCCAAAAGTGCATCGAGTCAGCGTCTCATGCATAAGGAGCTAGGAGTTAACATAGCGGAGTCGCGTGACGTTTAGCCAGTAGGACTAGATGTTCCGGATCTCCTCGTGATATCCCTAATCCCATTCGAGACTCCGAACAACATTCGGTCTCTTTCTCATCATTCCATAACTACTCAAACAACGTCGAATCCTTAAGTGTGTCTCCCTACGGTTCGTGAATTATGCGGACATGATCGAGACACTTCTCCGAACAATAACCAATAGAGGAATCTGGAAATTCATATGGCTCCCACATATTTCTACGATTACTTTGCGATCGAATGAACCACTTACATACGATACCAATTTCCCTTTGTCTCACGATAGTTTACTTATCCGAGGTTATGATCGTCGGTATCTCTGCATACCTAGTTCAACCTCGTTACCGATAAGTACTCTTTTCTCGTTCCCGTGATATGTGATCCCTTGTGAGCCAGTCACATGCTTGCAAGCTAATTGGATGACATTCCACCGAGAGGGCCCAGAGTATATCTATCCGTCATATGGATGGAAAAATCCCACTCTTGATCCATGTGTCTCAACCAATACTTTCCGAACACTCAATGCCACCTTTATAGCCACCCAGTTACTGTGTGGTGTTTGATGTCATCAAAGCATCCATCCGGTAAAGGTGATATGCATGATCTCATGGTCGAAGGAATTAGGTTACTATGTATCAGAAAGCATATAGCAATTGAACTATTAAAATGACTTGATCTTTATGCTACGCTTATCTATAGGAGTATGTCCACCATATCATTCTCCTAATGATATGATCTTGTTGTTGATAACATCTCAATGTTCATGATAGGGAAACCACAATCATTTATCAACCAACAAGCTAGTGATGTATAGAGGCTTTACTAGGGACTTCATTTTAAGTTTACAAATCACACAAGTATTAATGTTTCCTTGTTAATACTATTATAGCATGAATGTAAACATTTATCATAAACACAAAGATATAATAATAACTACATTTATTATTGCCTCTAGGGCATATCTCCAACAGTCTCCCACTTGCACTAGAGTCATCTAATCTAGATTACATGGTAATATACCGAACACCCATGGCAGTTTGGTGCTGGTCATGTTTTGCCCTCGGGAGAGGTTTAGTCAACGGATCCGCCACATTCAGATCTGTGTGTACTTTGCAAATCTTTATATCCCCATCTTGGATATGTTCTCGAATAGCGTGAAAACGTAGCTTGATATGCTTCAGCTTCTTGTGTGACCTTGGTTCTTGCGCATTGGCTATGGCGCCCATGTTATCACAGTAGATAGACATTGGGTCCAGCGCACTAGGAACCACACCCAGCTCTGTAATGAACTCTTTCATCCATATCGCTTCTTGTGAAGCCTCCGAAGCAGCCATGTATTCCGATTAAGTTGAAGATCTTGCCACAACGCTTTCCTTTGCACTCCTCCAGCTAACTGCTGCACCATTCAAAATAAATACGTATCCAGATTGTGATTTAGAATCATCCGGATCGGTGTTCCAACTAGCATCGGTGTAACCATTAACAACGAGTTGTTCATCACCTCTATAAGAAAGAACCATATCCTTAGTTCTTCTCAAGTACTTAAGGATGTTTTTGACCGCTGTCCAATGATCCACTCCTGGATCACTTTGATATCTGCTAGTTAAACTAACAGCATATGCAATGTCGGGTCTAGTACATAGCATGGCATACATTAGAGATCCTATGGCTGAGGCATTGGGAGTCTTACTCATCCTTTCTCTATCTTTTGCCGATGTCGGACTTTGAGTTTTACTCAAGGTCGTATTGGGCAACATGGGCAAGAACCCTTTCTTGCTTTCTTCCATTCCAAACCTCTTTAGAACTTTGTCCAAATATGTACTTTTTGATAATGATATTTGGCGTTTCGATCTATCTCTATAAATCTTTATGCCTAATATGTAAGCTGCTTCGCCAAGATCCTTCATTGAAAAACTATTATTCAAATATTCCTTGACACTATTAAGAAGGTCTACATCATTCCCAATCAACAATATGTCATCTACATATAGTATTAAGAATGCTACAGAGCTCCCACTCACTTTCTTGTAAATACAAGCTTCTCCATAAGTTTGTATAAAACCAAAACTTTTGATCACCTTATCAAAACGTTGATTCCAACTTCGGGATGCTTGCTTCAATCCATAGATGGACCGTTGAAGTTTGCATACCTTGTTAGCATCTTCAGGATCGACAAAACCTTTGGGTTGCATCATATACAACTCTTCATCAATGTCTCCATTGAGGAATGCTGTTTTGACATCCATCTGCCATATCTCATAATCATAATATGCAGCGATTGCTAACATAATCCTCACAGACTTTAGCTTCGCTACTGGTGAGAAAGTCTCATCGTAGTCAACTCCTTGAATTTGTTGAAACCCTTTTGCGACAAGTCAAGCTTTATAGACAGTAACATTACCATCAGCATCTGTTTTCTTCTTGAAAATCCATTTGTTCTCGACAGCCTTCCGGCCATCCGGTAAGTCCACCAAAGTCCACACTTGGTTTTCGTACATGGATCCAATCTCGGATTTCATGGCTTCTTGCCATTTATTGGAATCTGGGCTCATCATCGCTTCCTCATATGTCTCAGGGTCATCGGTGTTGTCCACCAACATGACACTCATAACGGGATCATACCAATCTGGAGTGGTACGAGTTCTCGTTGACCTGCGAGGCTCTGTAGCAACTTCAACCGAAGTTTCATGATCATCATCATTAGCTTCCTCTCTTATTGGTGCAGGCACCACATGAACTTCTTCCGGTGCTGCGCTACTCGCAATTTCGAGAGAAGGTTCGACAACCTCGTCGAGTTCTACTTTCCTTCCAGTCACTTCTTTCGAGAGAAATTCCTTCTCTAGAAAGGATCCATTCTTGGCAACAAAGATTTTGCCTTCGGATCTATGATAGAAGGTATACCCAATAGTTTCCTTTGGGTATCCTATGAAGACGCATTTTTCCGCTTTGGGTTCAAGCTTGTCCGGCTGTAACTTCTTTACATAGGCTTCGCAACCCCAAACTTTAAGGAACGACAATTTAGGTTTCTTCCCAAACCATAATTCATACGGTGTCGTTTCAACGGATTTAGATGGTGCCCTATTTAAAGTGAATGCGGCTGTTTCTAATGCATAACCCCAAAATTGATAGCGGTAAATCTGTAAGTGACATCATAGAACGAACCATATCTAAGAGAGTTCGATTACGACGTTCGGACACACCATTACGCTGTGGTGTTCCCGGCGGTGTCAAATGCGAAAGTATTCCGCATTTCTTCAAATGCTCGCCAAACTCGTAACTTAGATATTCACCTCCACGATCAGAACGTAGAAATTTAATCTTCTTGTTACGTTGATTCTCTACCTCACTTTGAAACTCCTTAAACTTCTCGAAAGTTTTGGACTTATGTTTCATGAAATAGATATACCCATATCTACTCAAGTCATCCGTGAAGGTAAGAACATAACGATAACCACCGCGCGATGCTACACTCATTGGACCACACACATCGGTATGTATGATTTCCAATAAGTCCGTAGCTCGCTCCATCATACCAAAAAATGGAGTCTTAGTCATTTTACCCATCAGACATGCTTCGCATCTATCAAGTGATTCGAAATCAAGTGATTCAAGAAGTCCATCCGGATGGAGTTTCTTCATACGCTTCACTCCAATGTGACCAAGACGACAGTGCCACATATAGGTCGAGTTATCGCTCGATTTCAAACGTTTAGCCTCAATGTTATTAATATGTGTATTTCCACTATCGAGATTCAATAAGAATAGACCATCTATCAAAGGTGCATGTGCATAAAACATATTACTCATATAAATCGAACAACCATTATTCTCGGACTTAAACAAGTAACCGTCTCGCAATAAACAAGATCCCGATATAATGTTCATGCTTAACGCAGGCACCAAATAACAATTATTTAAGTATAAAACTAATCCCGATGGTAGATGAAGGGGTAGCGTGCCGAACGCGATCACATCAACCTTTGATCCGTTTCCCACGCGCATCGTTACCTCGTTCTTCGCTAGCTTCCGTTTATTCTGCAGCACCTGTTTCGAGTTACAAATATGAGCAACCGAACCAGTATCAAATACCCAGGCACTACTACGAGTACTAGTGAGATACACATCAATAACATGTATATCAGATATACCTTTCTTCTTGATGTTGTCGTTCTTCAAATCCGCCAAGTACTTTGGGCAATTCCGCTTCCAGTGACCTTCTCCCTTGCAGTAAAAGCACTCAGTATCAGGCTTAGGTCCAGCCTTGGTCTTCTTCGTTGGCGTGGTAACTTTCTTACCACCCTTCTTGAAGTGTCCCTTCTGCTTAGACTTGCCTTTCTTGAATTTGGTGGTCTTATTGACCAACAACACTTGGTGCTCTTTCTTGATCTCCACTTCTGCAGATTTCAACATGGCAAAGAGTTCTAGCAACGTCTTGTTCATGTTTTGCATGTTGTAGTTCATCACAAAGTTCTTGTAACTTGGTGGTAGTGATTGGAGGACACGGTAAATCCCCAAAGCATTAGGAATCACAATACCCAAGCTTTGAAGTTTGTTTGCGTGCCCAGACATCTTAAGCACATGCTCACTGACGGAGCTGCCCTCTTCCATCTTGCAGTTAAAGAACTTTTCAGAAGCCTCATAGCTTTCAATTGCCGCATGAGTCTCAAAGATCAATTTGAGATCCTCGACAATATCATATGGGTCTGAATTATCAAACCTTTTCTGAAGCTCCGATTCTAAACCATACAAGATAGCACACTGAACTGTGGAGTACTGATTCTTCTGAGTGAGGTAAACATTCTTTACTTCATCGGGAGCATCAGCTGCAGGTGGGTCACCCAGCGGTGCATCCAGCACATAGGTCAAATTACCAGCTGTGAGGACAATCCTCAAATTGCGGAACCAATCAGCGAAGTTGCTTCCATTGTTTTTCAACTTTTCTTTCTCTAGGAACGCATTAAAATTGATGGTAGGGGCTGCCATTGATCTACAACATATTTGCAATAGTTTAGACTAAGTTTATGACAAATTGAGTTCAAATTAATAATAAAAATTAATCTAGGTGAACTCCCACTCAAAACAATATCCCTCACATTGTTTTAGTGATCACACGAACCAAATCCACCACATCAACACCGATCATCACGAGAGTTGATATAGTTTCAATGGCGAACAATCGACATGTTCATCATATCTACTATATGATTCATGCTTTACCTTTCGGTGATCCGTGTTCCGAGACCATGTCTGTACATGCTAGGCTCGTCAAGATCAAACCTTAGTTTCCGCATGAGCAAATCTGGCTTGCTCACGTTGTATACACTTGCGGAATCTAACACACCCGATCATCACGTGTTGCTTCGAAACAACAAGCTTTAGCAACGGTGCTAACTGATGGTGAACACTTTATGATTTGAAATTCATGTGCATGAGGGATCATCTTATAATGCTACCGTCGTCTACTAAGCAATACAAGATGCATAAAGGATTAACATCACATGCAATTCATAATATGTGATATGATATGGCCTTTCTTCTTTGTGCTTCCGATCTCCATCTTCTAGCACGAACATGATCTCCATCATCACCGGCATTGCATCAAGGTCAATGACGCTTCTCCATGGTTGTCGTCCACCGGCTTTAACTATTACAACTACTTTGAATAGACACGCGGGTCTTAACATAAATTAAAGACAACCATATGGCTCCTGCCGGTTGCCAACTTACAATAAGGAACATTGCATACATCAAATATAATCACAATCATGGCCATATCACATCACAGCACACCCCTGCAAAACAAAGTTAGACGCCTCTACTTTCTTTGCATGTTTTACGTGGTTTGGGGCTTTCAATAAGTGTCGTTCTAACTTACGAACATGAACCACAACATTGATACTAGTATTGTTAATCACCGTTGTAAATTGGATCTTAACTATGCTAGGAGAAACAGGCACCCGCAAAGCCACTTATGCAATACAAGTTGCATGTCAAGCGTGGAGCAAGTCTCATGAACGATGTCATGTAAGGTTAGCCCGGGCCGCTTCATCCCAACATACCGCAAGATGCAAAGTACACAAGAAGCAATCGACAATAAAAGCATCAACGCCCACAATGACCATTGTGTTCTACTCGTGCAACAGATCTACATATAGACACGGCTCTGATACCACTGTAGGGTTTCGTAGCATGGAAAACAAAAAATTTCTACCGCATACAAACAAACAAGCCAAGATCTATCTACTAGATTGTAGCAACGAGTCGATGGAATAACTCACCCTCGAAGATTCCAAAGTGTTTAACGAGAGCGGATTCTCGTGGGTGATGTAGTCGTACTCTTCCCGATCTCAAGATCGCGTAGACGATCCTTCCGGCGCTGCGTTCCGGCAGCGCTCCCGCAGTCGGTCACACGTTCGGTACTCGACGAAGACCTTGCTATCCCTTGTTCCAGCAGGCAGCGGAGGTTGTAGCACTCTCCTCGCGATTCCGGCAGCACAACGGCGTGGTACCGGAAGTAGAGGGGAGATCTCGCAGGGCTTCGCCTTAAGCCGGAGCGAGTATGGTGGGCTATGAGAAATCCCTTGACGATCTAGGGTTTAGACACGCCGAGGAAGAGGTGCTAGAGCCGGCGGCTAGGGCTTGGTGGTGCCCAAGTCGGCGGCAAGGAGATCCCTAGGCAGCGGCGGCTTGGAGGGCGGCGGCTAGGGTTAGGGTTTTCGGGGCAAGGGACTTGTGTGTCTCTAGGAGGAAGCCCTGCCCCTCCTTATATAGGTGGAGGGGCCGGCCAGCCAAGGGAGGGAGGTGAGTCCCTCCCCAACTCGGCTTGGGTGGTGCGCCGCCGGTTGGAGGAGGGAAACCCTCCCCAACTCGGTTTCCCACTCCTCCTCCTCTTTCCAAAACTTGTCGTTTGACTTTCAAACTAGCCGTTTGACTTTTCAAACTAGGATTTGAATAAACCCTCTATTTTGAACAGCGATGACACCGAGTACATGATGCAATCATATCAACTTGATATAACACATTCATGTACCCTTCCCCCCCGGAGTGCCGGACATTCCGGAACCTTCTAGAACATTCCCGATGAGAACACCGGAACCATTCTCCATCTCCGAAACAGGACTTTCCTTATATGAATCTTATTCTCCGGACCATTCCGGATCTCCTCGTGATATCCCGAATCCCATTCGAGACTCCAAACAACATTCGGTCTCTTTCTCATGATTCCATAACTACTCAAACAACGTCGAATCCTTAAGTGTGTCTCCCTACGGTTCGTGAATTATGCGGACATGATCGAGACACTTCTCCGAACAATAACCAATAGAGGAATCTGGAAATTCATATGGCTCCCACATATTTCTACGATTACTTTGCGATCGAATGAACCACTTACATACGATACCAATTTCCCTTTGTCTCACGATAGTTTACTTATCCGAGGTTATGATCGTCGGTATCTCTGCATACCTAGTTCAACCTCGTTACCGATAAGTACTCTTTTATCGTTCCCGTGATATGTGATCCCTTGTGATCCAGTCACATGCTTGCAAGCTAATTGGATGACATTCCACCGAGAGGGCCCAGAGTATATCTATCCGTCATATGGATGGACAAATCCCACTCTTGATCCATGTGTCTCAACCAATACTTTCCGAACACTCAATGCCACCTTTATAGCCACCCAGTTACTGTGTGGTGTTTGATGTCATCAAAGCATCCATCCGGTAAAGGTGATATGCATGATCTCATGGTCGAAGGAATTAGGTTACTATGTATCAGAAAGCATATAGCAATTGAACTATTAAAATGACTTGATATTTATGCTACGATTATCTATAGGAGTATGTCCACCATATCATTCTCCTAATGATATGATCTTGTTGTTGATAACATCTCAATGTTCATGATAGGGAAACCACAATCATTTATCAACCAACAAGCTAGTGATGTATAGAGGCTTTACTAGGGACTTCATTTTAAGTTTACAAATCACACAAGTATTAATGTTTCCTTGTTAATACTATTATAGCATGAATGTAAACATTTATCATAAACACAAAGATATAATAATAACTACATTTATTATTGCCTCTAGGGCATATCTCCAACAAGTATGCCTCTCCAAAGTCGCCAGCTGGTGCCGATGCTTCCTCTCCTCCTCTGAAGCCTATGGATCAAACAACAAGCTCGACAGACCCTTTGGGGAAAACTATCACGAAATTGGATCCGAAGAATACAAAGTCATCACCCTCTGAGCCGCCAGCAAAGAAAAAAAACCTCAGGCAAGGGTCTGGCGATAGCCAAAAATCCTTTAGAGCCTGACATGAACAATGTAAGTTGATTACTAGTTCTAATTTCCCGAAGCAATCCTTTACTACTACACTCTAATGGTCCTTTCTTGTTTGGCACAGTCGTTGATGCGCGAAATGGTCGAGATGGCCTCTCACTTTATCATGATTTGTCATGAAGCCGATGAATCCAAAGGTATGTCTTGTTTTGCTTTTCACTGGCATGTTTGTTACCAAACACTTGCATGTTATGACAATTTTCTTTCTAACACAACTACGGGCGCTGAATCTGTGGCCATTCAGGATCAAGCGCTGAAAATATTAAGCGGAGTCGGGGACCCGACAATTAATAAATAGGTTCATGTTGCTTATATACCCCGTAATTTAAATATTGGCTTAATGAGGCAACACATGGCACCAATTCGCTACACAAATTTAAATAGAGCCAATAATAGACAAGAATAGCTCTCCATATTTCATTATGAGGTGAATCGACAAAATAACCCAGACCCACAAAATATATATGCAAGCATGATGATTTAATTATGCAACAAGATATATGTGATGTTCAAAAATAGGGTGAGCTAGATAGGGGTCACACATCTCGTTTTGGGGATCTTGGGCTCCGAGGGGTTCGGGTTTGGCGGGGTTCGGTCTTGGCATCCGGGATCTCGGTCATAGGATCCCTAAAGGAGGACTTGGAGTTCCGAGAAGGAGACCTTATCGATCCGATGAAAATCTACTCCAAGTTCCATGTTGGGGTTCTTGTCGTCCCTCTTTTAGACGGTGGCAAACTTGGATCAGCATTTTTAATCTCCGACGTGTTCACCCTTTAGAAGTGTCGGTCTCGAGTTGCCTAGAAGGTCTTGACGCTTCTTGCCGATGTTCTTCGCGTTGTTGGTATCAGCACAAACATACACGAGAGTGTGCATGCACAAGGAAGGGTGTGCCCTAGATGGCAAAAACACACACTCTGCATATGCATGCGCCAAGTAGGGAGCACACCGAGGATGACGATAGAATAGTAGGGGTGGCCGAGGGTGCAGGACGAGGAAGGCGAGGCTAGTGAAGTGGCTAGAGACAATGACCGAGCTCGGGGCGACCGAAGGGGTCCCGACGGGACGGCGATCTCGAGGCGGGGCTCCAGGAGGCAGGATATAGCGGCGGGCGGCGAGACACGGTGAGGCCATGTCGAGATGGCATTGTTGCGGGACGTAGAGGAGCTTGGGAGCAACACGGCGAGCTCGAGGGCCCATGGCGATGGTAGGCGCTGTTGATGCCTGAGAGCACTTCGTTGGGAACCCCAAGAGCAAGGTGTGAAGCAGTACAACAGCAAGCCTTCCCTCAGTAAGAAACCGAGGTTATCGAACCAGTAGGAGGAAACAAACGTCACATAGGTGGTGCAAGCAACGCGGAGACCTGCACAACACAAACTCAAGACTTTGCCCCAACTAATCAGTGAGGTTGTCAAGCTCACCGGTTTGCTGCAACAAAGGATTAAACGTATGGTGTGGAAGGTAATGGTGGTTTGCAGCAAGTAAACAGGTAACAGTGGAAGATGTATCAATGGTAAAGATTGGACCGGGGTCCATAGTTCACTAGAGGTTCTCTCCTTAGATAAACAACATGGCATGAAGGGTACACAAATTACATCAGGGCAATTGACAGGAACTGAGCAAGGCATAACAATGCAATACCAGACAAAAAGATCCTATGAGATTCAATTGGGCAATACAACAAGATACATAGACCGCCATCCAACTGCATCTATGACTAGAAGTCCACCTTTGGGTTATCATCCGAACCCCCTCCAGTATTAAGTTGCAAGCAACAAACAACTGCTTTAAGCAAAGTGTGTAAGGTAAACAATCCACTTGTTCCATGAACAAGAGACCGTTGTTTTCTCCCTAGTAGCAACATGACATCTACAACCGAAGAGATTTCTGTCACTTCCCTTGGAAACTAGAGGCATGAACTCACTATCGAGCATAAATACCCCCTCTTGGAGTCACTAGCAACTACTTGGCCAAGATAGCTACTAACAACGGAGAGCATGCAAGATCACAAACAACACAAACATGATAGAATCAAATAGACAAAACCATTAATCAATCTGACATAGTAATCTCAATATCCATCAGATCCCTGCAAACATAACATGCATGATTACAAATAGATTAGATCTTGATCATGAACGGAGCTCACAATATCTATACAAGAAAGCACAAAGGAGGAGATACAACCATCTAGCTACTACATGGACCCGTAGTCCAAGGTGGAACTACTCACGCATCATACCGGATAAGAAGGCCTCCAGGATGATCTCCCCTCTGATAGGGTGACGGGAAGAACTGCAGACCCCCCTCGATCTAGGGACGATGGTGGCGGCGGCTACAGACGGTTTCATGGAGTTTTGATCGGGTGTCTAGGGTTTCTGCATCGGGGGCTTCTTATAGGCGAGGAGGCGATGCAGGGGGTGCCCGGGGGGCCTACACCCTGCCCAGGCGTGGGCCAGGCTTGGCCGCTCCTGGGGGTGTGGCCATCCCGTGGCGTCCCTCCGTCTCGTCTTCTGGATTTGTGTCGCCCACGGTAAAATATTGACTTTGGCTTTTGTCCCGTCCAATTCCGAGAATATTGATTTTCTGCCTTTCTGGAACCAAAAATAGAAGAAAACAGGCAACTGGCACTGTGGCGACTTGTTAATAGGTTAGTTCCAGAAAAGATATAAACACACCTCAAAGTGTAGATAGAGCAAAGCAAACTAGATACTAAACAAGCATGGAACATCAAAAATTATAGATACATTTCCGACGTATCAAGCATCCCCAAGCTTAACTCATGCTCGTCCTCGAGTAGGTAAGTGATAAACGAATAATTTTTGAGGTGACATGCACCATCAAAACCAAGATCAAACCATTTTCAAGCATTGAAAGCTGAGATCAAAGAACTCTAAACATTTGCATGAAAGATGGAGTTCTAACAATAAGACAAAGTAACTATGCATGCAACATGAAAGGCTACAAACAAAGATCATGAATAACATGAATTGAAAAACGTTTGTTTGTTTCACATACAGAAAACATGGCATAGTGGCAATCAGCTTATTCCTCATAGAGTAGTAAATAGATGCATAGGACACCTTCAAAGTTCACAAGGGTGACTAGAAACAAATAGCAAAGGAACAAGTAATATCACGATATGCATCAATCAATAAGTTTTGGGATACTGCACATAGAACTAAGAATGGCAACTATGCTCTCTTAATGGTGCCTAAAGGTAGAAGGTGGAGACTCAATAATAGTGGAAGAAAGGCCCTTCATAAGGGAAGCAGGGATTTAAAGTTTCAAAAAGAGCTTCCAAAAATTATGGTACTTGTTAGCTTTCAGCCCTCATTGCCCCTACCATAAGCATTTTGAAGTGATTAAGGTTAAAGTGAACAAACTATGGAGTATATGCTTGACAAAGTATAAGTTGGCAATCTCAAGTCCCTTGAATACGAGGGCCACACCTCATGCTACTCAACTTCAGTCACCTGTAAGTTCTTGTCATTGGAAGTACATGCATATCATAGAGAACCGCCAACGGGGTACCCCTTGCACATGGTACAGGAGCTATCCCATAACCAAAATGACAAGGCAAGCAGACAATGAGCATCTCAGCGATCTTTTTATTTACTATGTGCATAGCTTTTTATTGAGGATGCTTCATAGATAACTCACTATGGTGATGCTGCAAGTTTCCACCATGATTGGGCATGGATTAGGATAGCGGCCGAGGCATTTCTCTAACACAAAATACATGCTCCATGGACTTACAAGTTCCCTCTTTATTTCACACCGCTAACATCCATAGACAAAAGCGCATGATATCAACTAAGTACAAAGTACAGGTGCAATGTTGAAAATGTTCCCCATGACAGCATGGTTCTGCCAATTCCAACATATAAGTGCAAGCATATACAACATAGACGACAAAATGGTTAAAGTTTATTAGGGGCAAAGAATATAAAGTGTGTCATCAAGTTTGTGAGGGCTTTAATCACTAAGTTTTTACATAACAAAATAGTTTTTAATTGGAAGATAGCTGAAAACAATAATATACTTGGAATGGTGTAACACACCATGCATAAGAGTTTATAGTGGACACTTTAGAAAAAATTGGTTTCTTGGGAGTTGGAAGCATGAGTAGAACTTACTCATACAATTGGAGGCTAGCAAAAGACTGGGAGCAACCAACTAAGAGAGCATAATGGCCATAATCATGCAGAGAAACAAAACATCACTAATCAAAACATAGAGTGGTACCACAAGTCAAGGACTAAATGATCATAGAGGCTATGGTGACTTGTTCATAGTCATAACATGGTGTGAGAATGTGCCAAGTCAACCCAAACAAAGCGTCAAAGGAGAATACCATAATACTATGCTTTTGCATGCTAAAACAACACATAATTTTTTTCAATGCACACTAAGCAATCCCAATTGTTTGGAACAAGACATCCTACAGCAATAATCACTAAGCATAAGGTCAAAACAACACCTAGAATTTCATGCTAAAGTCTAAGTCAGAGTCAATGCAAGCTCCTCTTGCACTTTCAAGCAGGAACTTCCTACTCCTGTCCAACACCAATCAACTTATTTGAAACAACATAGCGAGAACGGGGGTCAAAACTACTTTAAAAAAACTAAACAACCTAAGAAAAAGCAAACAAAAACTAAGACGCTCCAAGAACAACACAACTGTGCATGAAACAATAAAAACGAAGTGTCTAGACAGACCTGAGCTTTTTATTGATGAAGAAGGGGATGCCTTGGGCATCCCCAAGCTTTGACGCTTGTACCTCTTGGATATTTCTTGGGGTGACACCATGGTGGCATCCCCAAGCTTGAGCTTTTGTCCATTCTTTATCTCATTACATCATTCTCTCTCTACACCTGAAATTTTTTCCTTCATACAAAACTTCACACAATCTTCATTAGCAACATTAGTTTATTCAAAAGATATTAGACCTTAGGCAAAGCTTTGGAACATCAAAACTTTTCACTAAAAACACAAGCTACTGTAGAAACTCTTTCAAAAATCCCAATTCCCCAAAAGAGAACTCAAAAAAGGAATCAATAAGAAGCAAATGCAAATAATGGCAGATATCTGACAAAACAGACCAGCAGGTAGAAACCAATTTTTTCGAAAATCTTCTGTTGATCAAATCAAAAAGTGTTGAACTAATTAAAGTTAGCTAACATACCGGGGGATTTATTCATAAAATATCAGCTCAATCCGAGTTACAGACTCCTCATGAATTTGTATGGTGGAGTACATAAATCTGTTTTGGGACAACAACTCCCCAAATCTTACTTCCCTCTCATTAGAGGTCATTCTTGGCACAAAAAGCAAACAAAAAGGATAAGGAGAGGTCATTACTGAAGTAATAACTTCCAAGACTCAAGGAAACTCTTGGGTTATCTCCCAACAAGTACTTTTCTTTAACGCCTTTAAGTTAGGCACAAGAAGCAAGAAGAATCAAGTATTTTCAAATGGGGCATTAATATCCATACTTGCAAAGTCTATAACTATGAAAGGTATATCATCCAAATGGGTTTTGGAGGATCCATTCTCATCCCTCTTTGGTTTACTACTTTCATCAAAAAGATTTTCAGGAGCAATCCAATCAAAATTCTTTTCAAAAGCCTCATGCATTCCAACATGCTTAAAGGGTATGGGTATCTTAAATTCCTCTCTAGGATTAGTTTTATCATAAGTACCCACAACATCTACACTTGAGCCTAGCATATTGAAACACTCAAATACCTTTTTGGCTTCCCTAGCAACATCATTGAACTCTTTTAATAAAGTTTCAAGGATGAATTCTCTCTTTTCAATATTCTTTTCTTCTTTTAGTTTTAGGAACAAGAATTGTATAAAGGGGTTAAGGCTAACAAACCTAGCTTCCAACCTATGAACTAAAGAAGCTGCAGCAATCTCATAATTAGGAGCAAGCTCTTCTATAGATTTATCCTCAATATCCTCATGCTTGCTAACATGATTAAAGAATTCCTCAATATTATCTTTCCTAATTATGGAGCCACTACCTATTGCAAGATCTTTCAGGGCGAACTTGGGGAACAACATGGTGGGCTAGAGCAAGGTGGCAACTAGAGTAGGAACTAATTTTTTGTGTTTTTGAATAAGGAAAGCAAACCAAACTAAACTATTTTTTTTGGAGTTTTTGAAAAAAGACAAACAAAGCCAAGCAAAAGAAACTAAGCAAACTAAAAGAGAAAGGAAGTGGAGGAATCCCCTTGGGAAGACGTCCTTAGTCTCCCCGGCAATGGCGCCAGAAAAGCTTGTTGATGCCTGAGAGCACTTCGTTGGGAACCCCAAGAGCAAGGTGTGAAGCAGTACAACAGCAAGCCTTCCCTCGGTAAGAAACCGAGGTTATCGAACCAGTAGGAGTCAGGAAACGTCAGATAGGTGTTGCAAGCAACGTGGAGACCTGCACAACACAAACTCAAAACTTTGCCCCAACTAATCATTGAGGTTGTCAAGCTCACCGGTTTGCTGTAACAAAGGATTAAACGTATGGTGTGGAAGGTAATGGTGGTTTGCAGCAAGTAAACAGGTAACAGTGGAAGATGTATCAATGGTAAAGATTGGACCGGGGTCCATAGTTCACTAGAGGTGCTCTCCTTAGATAAACAACATGGCATGAAGGGTAAAGAAATTATAGCAGGGCAATTGACAGGAACTGAGCAAGGCATAACAATGCAATACCAGACAAAAAGATCCTATGAGATTCGATTGGGCAATACAACAAGATACATAGACCGCCATCCAACTGCATCTATGGCTAGAATTCCACCTTTGGGTTATCATCCTAACCCCCTCCAGTATTAAGTTGCAAGCAACAGACAACTGCTTTAAGCAAAGTGTGTAAGGTAAACAATCCACTTGTTCCATGAACAAGAGACCGTTGTTTTCTCCCTAGTAGCAACAACACATCTACAACCGAAGAGATTTCTATCACTTCCCTTACAAACTAGAGGCATGAACCCACTATCGAGCATAAATACCCTCTTGGAGTCACTAGAAACTACTTGGACAAGATAGCTACTAAAAACAGAGAGCATGCAAGATCACAAACACCACAGACATGATAGAATAAAGCATTAATCAATCTGACATAGTAATCTCAATATCCATCAGATCCCCGCAAACACAACATGCATGATTACAAATAGATTAGATCTTGATCATGAACGGAGCTCACAAGATCTATACATGAAATCACAAAGGAGGAGATACAACCATCTAGCTACTACATGGACCCGTAGTCCAAGGTGGAACTACTCACACATCATACCGGATAAGAGGGTCTCTAGGATGATCTCCCCTCCGGCAGGGTGCCGGGAAGAACTTCAGATCCCCCTGATCTAGGGACGATGGTGGTGGTGGCTATAGATGGTTTTGTGGAGTTTTGATCGGGTGCCTAGGGTTTCTACATCGGGGGCTTCTTATAGGCGAGGAAGCGAGGCAGGGGGTGCCCGGGGGGCCCACACCCTGCCCAGGCGCGGGCTAGGCTTGGCCGCGCTTGGGGGGGTGTGGCCACCCCGTGGCGCCCCTACGTCTTGTCTTCTGGATTCGTGTCGCTCACGGTAAAATATTGACTTTGGCTTTTGTCCCGTCCAATTCCGAGAATATTGATTTTCTGTCTTTCTGGAACCAAAAACAGAAGAAAACAGGCAAGTGGCATTGTGGCGACTTGTTAATAGGTTAGTTCCATAAAAGATATAAAAACACCTCAAAGTGTCGACAAAGCAAAGCAAAGTAGATACTAAACAAGCATGGAACATCAAAAATTATAGATGCGTTTCCGACGTATTAGGAGCATTGCTATAGACATGGTGGGGCGTCTAGGCCAAGGCAGCATGGTCGGAACATGCAGGAGGAGAACTCATGGCAACGTTGGGGAGGCTCCAACGGGGCAGGCAACACGAGGCATTCAACGCTTGAGATGGGGATGGGCTTCCATGCGTACGAGGTGGAGCTAGGACGGGAACCAGGGGAACACAGGCCGGCGACGTTCTGCAGGGAGGTCGAGGAACGGCAGCCGACTATGTTGGCTGGAGGCGGGCTCCCTAGAGGCAGCGTTTAGCAAGGTGGGCGGCGGAAGGGAGAGAACAAGGAGAGGAAGAGCGGGGGTGGGAACAACAGAGGAAGGACGACATGGGGTCGAGGACATAGTGGTGTGCAGGGGTAGGTGGGAGAGGAGCGCGGGGGCGATCGCACGAGGGAGAGAGAGGACGTGGGCGAGTTGTGACGCGGGACGCCTGCGGGGTGGTGGGGTCGGCCGAGGCGGGTTGACCGCAAGGTGGGCGCGGGGTCACGGGGAAGCATTACGAGCGGAGGATCCGAGGCGGTCAAGCACGGGGATTGCTGCAGTCGGAGCAGTGCCAGCGGGGCGGTGGGGCTAGGCGCGCACAGGGGCGTGTAGTGGTAGGTGGCCGGGCGACGAGTTCGATTGGGACAGGGCGATCGGACGAGGTCAGGTCAGGTGCGGCTGGCTACGCGTGCTGTGTGGGTGTTTGTGGGGCCAGGTAGGGTTAGGTAGGGTGGGAGTAGGCTTTAGTTTTAGGGTTTGTAGTGGGGTGGTAGGTGGCTGTTGGTTGGGCCTGGCCGGTGGCTGCCTCCTCTACTAAAATATCTTATTTTTATTTAATATTTGTTTTATATTAAATAATAACTTTTGTAAAATAGTTTTAGACAAAGAAAATAATCCGGAGGAAGAGGGTTTTGTATTTGAACAAAGAGGGGTTATTTGAAAAACAAAGAGAGGCTTTTATAAAATAATTTTGGCAAATAATTTGAATACAGTGATCGGGATGCTCATATACAATATAGCATGATGACATGAGCATGAAGTCATGATGATGGATAACAACGAGCGGTTTTCTGGTAGTGGTTTTACCCGAGGTGCTACGCTTCGTCGGCGCGCACTCCCATGAAACTGGCGACGGCAGGAGAGCAAGGCATATGTGGACTAGCTTTTCCTCTGTGCATTCCCATGAAGCCGGCGGTAGCGGTAGCACGAGGCAGTTGCGACTTGGCTTCGTCGGCACGCACGACCATGAAGCGGGTGACAGTGGCATCGGGAGCGCAAGCTCGCGGTTGGGGTTCGCTGCCACACATGGCCATGAAGCAAGTGACAACAATATTGGCAGTGCGAGCAGCTGGGTCTCGCAGGTCGCGGATGAGCTTGTTCCCAGTACAACATCGGCGGGAGCGACAACAACCCTAGGGTCGGCATCAGGACGTCCTTGCCATCGCGCTGCACTCGCGCCGCCACCTGCGTGTCCTCGCCCTTGCCGAGCACCGCCTCCTCTGCCCGGACCACGGGTACCTGCTCGTCGACGACAGCCACCGCAATATCCATTGCGGGCTGCACCTCCAGCCCGACATGGCCGCCATCGCTGAAGGTCTGCATCTAGGACTGCATGACCGGATCAAGATCTTCTACCCATGCCCATGAATCAACTTGACCTTGAAACCCTACCTAGCCATCGTATCACTCCATCTTTTCTGACTTTGGATACTTTTCCGACGATGGTCTGAGGGAAATCCGTCGTCCAACTACTGGTTTTTATCTCCATGCCGTAATAGTCCTTGGGAGGAAGACGAGGAGAGAATTTACTAGGCCAGTAGTTAGCGAGGAAGGAGAGATACGAGGAGTAGAGAAAAGGGTCTCTCTCGCCTCGCACAACAATTAGTAGCACAGGAATTAAGGAGAGTTAATAACGCCGCTTATAATTTCGAAATATCTGAAAATGGGCTTAGTCTACGAATCCCATACAGAGGGAGTACTAGACCGTTCTACTCACTAAGGTGTGAGAAAAAGAGTAAATCTCGTGCACTCCTCCTCCGACGTCGTCCGCCCCGCCCCGCCCCGCCACCTCTTCTTAATCTTTCTCTTTCAGATTTTGCTAGAGTTCATTATTTTAGGTTTAGACTAGATGTGATCGGTTTATCATGCTTAGATAAAATTAGTTTAATTACTATTTCTATAATCATGTTATATCAATTGTTTATTTGGATTAAATTATATGGAAATTTTCTTATATTTTAAACATAGCGGTATAGCAAATGGTAAAATATTACCGGTAGAAATAAAATAATCAGGTTCTATCAATATTCATGCAAAAATACTATACGTAACTAAATTTGCCTTTTTTAGACAGAGATTCACTTTTCATCATGGGCGCATATGCCACTTTACCAAAAAAACATATTTCGAGTTGTTAAATTTTTTTAGAAAAAATGTGTACACATCTCCGAATTCTATATACACCTGTAAAGTTTTACAAAAAACAAATACCTTTTATAGCCTGTGTAAAAAATCACTAGTAACAAAATGTGTCCATGGAACGACTTTGTGCACATATAGCACGTGGAGGCGAAGGTATGGAAAATTTTCCCATAATTTTTTATAATTCAAAAATACGTTTAAAATGTCTTTTAAAAAGGGATCATATGCTCCTCTGTGCCAAAACACCCCTCTCGAGAGTTGATGTTTTCTCAAAATAATGATATATTTATTTTTATATAATTTATTATGCCATGTAAACATGAAAAAGTATCTAGATTGTTTGGACTTTTAGACACATTTAAGTATTTTTAGTGTATTTATTCTCCTTGACCAATTCGCATATCTCTCTAGGAGTTGACAAGTTAACACGCGATTTTTTTTAAATAATACGCATTATTTAATTAATTTGAGATCTATTATACGTTTTTTGGAAATTATAGAACTAGCACTTTGTCGTCTTGGGGAAAGTCGATTGGACCAATCGGCCAGGCCCTGGCCGATATCAGGTGCCACCAGGCAGTCGGGTTGGTCCTACCCATGCACTCGGCTTGCTTCAGGCCAATTAGGCCAATCGGTCTGACCCAGGCCGATTAGTGCAATCGGTCAGACCCAGACCGACAGCCTAATTGTCCTGTCTCTAACCAAATCCTGCATGATCAATGCAATCCCTAGCTATTTTTTTTAAATAGCCTCTAACCTAATCGTCCGCCGATTTTTCTCGCCACACCTTCCCGCCGATTTTTCCCCGCCGATTTTTCCCGCCAGTACTTCCCGCCCTTTTTTTCCACCACTACTTCCCGCCCTTTTTTCCCGCCTATTCAGTTTGGTGCCTCTATAAATCCGGGTAACGAGATGTATCTTTTCACCCAGTTCATCTCTTCCTCCTCTTACTCTCTCATTTCCCTCCTCTCCTCTCCTCTTGCTCTCGCATTTCCCTCCACTCCTCTCCACTATGACCGACGCATTTCCCTGGCCGGCACAGATGTCCATTGAGCTTTTCCAAGAAGCCAGAAGTGTTATGATAGGCGATGAACCAGCCCAATGGGAGACGGTGGTAAGGAACTATGATGCTCTCGTTATGCTTGGTAAGGAACTTCATCGGAGAGGGTGGAAACTGAAGACCCCAAATCAGGTATGAGCAGTGCTTATTAGGATCCAGGCAAGGTGGGACAACCTCAACTTCAAGAGTGAAGCTCGCATGATGGAGCAGACTGATGCACCTTGGTTCTGGATAGAAGAAAGCGAAGATGAGGATGATATCTTCATGCCGCCACCCGTTGGAAGCAAGGCAAGAGCTGAGTGGGACAAGAGGCAGGAGAAGAAGAAAGCGCAGGCCAAGAAGAGTCAAGCTGACATGATGGAGCGGGATGCGGCACCTAGGGCCTGGATAGAAGAGAGCGAAGATGAGGATGATATCTTCATGCCGCCACCCGTTGGAAGCAAGGCGAGAGCTGAGTGGGACAAGAGGCAGGAGAAGAAGAAAGTGCAGGCCAAGAAGAGCAAGTGCGAGGCATCATCGAAGGGAAAGGGCGAGTCATCATCGAAGGGAAAGGGAAAAACATCGTGCTAGGGATAGATAGGACTCTTATTTATGTACCGCGAGTTATGCTAAACTGTGTTGCAAGCTATGTTTAGGTGTTTGTCGAATAAAATCATAAAATAATAGAATGGTGTCTCATATATAGATAGATATATGTCTCATACATAAGTAGATGTCTCATGCATAGATAGAAATGTCTCATACATAGATAAATATATGTCTCATATACCGATAGATAGATACGTCTGTCGTATCAGCGACGTCGTCTACCGGGACGCTCGGGTGGTGAGTTAGGAGGCGTCGTCCAACCGAACCTGTTGGGCGGCCAAACCTGTTGGGGAGGAATCACCGACTCGTACTCATCGTACCGAGTCTCCTGTGTGGGGTCAGGGGGAATTTGAAAAATGTTCAGCCAACTGCTCTGTGTCATGAAATCCTGAGTGCTATGATCAGCCTCCTGATCAGTCCATGCGGATCCGGACATAGACGATTGATAGCCAGGCATAGACCCCTGCATTCTGAATGCTCCTGCACATGAAAACGAAACATGTAAGAACTTGACATGAACTGAGCCTCGACGCTTATCTTGTAAAACACATACCCTATGGCTGTGGCTGTGGGCTAAACCCGTAGTTTGGCATGGGAGGGTAACCCCAAGGCTCCTGTTGCTGGTGCTGCCACGACGAACCTCCATCGTGCAAAGGTGGCTGCTGCTGCTGCCAACAGTCGAAAGAAGACTGTTGATGCCATGTCGAACCTCCAGCCTGGTCTGGGGGAGGAGGTCTCGGAGTCGTCTGTGGTGTAAGCCGAGGACGGGGAGACTATCGTAGGGGCGAGGGTGTCTGCTGCTGCTGGTGGTGCGTCGAGTGACGCGGAGGACGCTGTGGTGCTGGGTGGTGAGCAATGTCACTATAAGGAATCTGGCTATAAATGACCCTCTATTTTCGTTACAGAATCGTCATAATAGTTCGTTTATGACGATTCTATGACGATTTTGAGATCGTCGAAAGCTGAGCGTCGCAAATGAATTATAACGACAATTTTAGTAAAATCGTCATAACCATCTATGACGATATTAGATTGTCATAACTATTATAACGATCCGATATCGTCATGGGAAAACTGGCATGGCCAGGTCAGATAACAAGTGGCTAATCCTACGTGGCATAGATACAACCCGGTCCATTTTAATGATCTATATAGGCCAAGCCCAGTAATTCTAGCCTTTTTCTTTTTTAGGCTTTGGCCTTTTTATAGTTCAGTTTATTTTGGGCCTTGGGCTTGGCAGTCTGTTTCATTTCTGGGCCAAAGCCATTTTACAATCCATTACCATGTCGGAGATTGGCATTTTAATAGCACATTTCTTTTAAACCTTTTTATTTTGATGCAATACAAAAGTCTGAATCAATTGTTTTGGGGTCGTGGCTATTTAGAGCAGAAATTCGATCCGTTTTCACTAGTACAGCAGGCAAGCAAATCAAATATTCTCATATCAGCACTAATTTTGTACATCACAGGCAGAATTTCATTCTAGAATATATATATCATATATTTACAAAATTTGAAATCAAGCTGCCAATTCAGACATATATCTAAGAAACTACAAAAAAACTACAGAAATATTTGATAGGCCACCAATTTCATCGTCTTCCTGTTCTAGTTTCGAAAAAATAAAGCACCTAGAATTGGAAAAAGCACGTATCAGAAGCATATAGCATCAAACAAAATGCATGGCATAGTGTGATTTGCACTAGTTTATTTTAACTTACCGATACGAACATAAATACATGAACTGGAGCAAAAAGGACTACCATGTCAGCCCCAGCACATCACAATTGTGCATTTTAACCTTCTACTTGCAATGTTTAATGCTGGCAAGAAATGAGATGATATTAAATGGCATGAAAAACACAAAATATGAGACCACGATATTCTCATGAGCTGCTTTCACAAAAAAAACAATGAAATTGCATAATTGGCCTTACCAAATCCAGTCAACAACTGTCAAAGAGGAGAATGCATACTCAACAACATTGTTGTGCACCTGCATCAACCAGAAGCACTAAACTGAGATTGCATCATGGAAACTAGTACAGGAAGTTGATTGGTCCAGCAATGTAAAATGTAAGCCTAGATGCAATAGATAAACTACATGCCTACAAAAGCTCAAAGTGGCAGTAGCTCAAAAACAGGAATTGTTCAAAGATAAACATATTAAGGCATACATCCACAGGCGTTATTTCATGTTCCAGGACATCCATACATAGACAGAGGTCAATAGAGTATGATCACAGAAGTAAAAACAACTGCAGTAATCACCATATAACACACTGTTCTAGTGAAAAATCAAAATAGCATAGCCCATGGTACACTACTAGTGTGAAATACACACTACTACTACACTTCAAATAGTTAACTGCAATCTAGCAAATAGATTTTACATTCTAAGAAGGTATAATCCCAAGCACAAACCTAAGGGCGAACAACAACAACAGGTAGAAGCCCACGCCTCCTCCCGTATAGATCCGGTGAAGCACTTGATGATGGCAGTCGTTGAGCAACAACATTACTTCGAATGTAGTGTGGTGAGGCCAAAACTGAGAATCCAGTAGCATAGCCAGGCTTGCCTACAAAACAACCAAGAGGTAGTGTCAGTAAGCATCAAGGATGCTGCTGCTGTGGGTCAAACCAACTAAAATAAGGGCCAATTGAATTTTAGCACGAAATAGTTAGATCTTGATGAAGCATATGGATTCACGCAAACTACCGAGTTATATTAGCACACTGCTGTCAATGATCATAACTGGTTCAAATATATTTCAAGCTTTGGAGTACAACAGAACTAGTCATTTTTTTTCAATAAGCATCTGCAAGCATTAGTTATATTTTTCAAGCATGTTAATACTGTGCAAATAGAAGAAATACCCAGTAAACATAAACAAGCAGAACATCTAACATTTGATACAGGTCATTGCAAACTACAAACTACATTGCTCCTTACCAAGATACATGTCATTTGCTAGTTTACTGCTACTGCTACTTTTTTGTCATCATGTATGAGATGCTCAACTCCTCCACAACCCCATATATATACATTGCGATAGCCATCATGTCAAAACTAAATAAAGTGGAATGCAGACACAACCTTAACAAAATTTAACACATCAGATACGTTTCATATATACAAGCCCATCAACATTAAACCAAGGATGACAAGTTTTCTCTAGAGAATGAAAACAATACAAATATATTTATCACTACATCAAAACACATACAACCTATGTTGGTTCTAATCTAATTGAACCTACCGCTGTGTTCATTTTAGTTTAAAGATAATAGAACCAACTTAAACAGACTCACTGGATTTTGTCAGAGCTCGATGTGTTCTTACGACCCTTGAAAGAACCACATAATGGAGCTTGATGATGAAGGAGTGGGCGTTGGCGACCCTGGCAACATCCCCATCTCTACCTGCCTCGCCTCCTCCCTCCACAGCAACAGGTTCTCGACAGTCTGATCTGCGTCCTCGAGCTCGATGAGGGAGCCGTAGCGGAGCAACCCGGGAGCCGTAGCGGAGCAACCCCCCACCCACCCCACACCCATGACGCGGGCCTCGAAGTAGGTGAGGTACTCGAAGTGGATGCTCCAGGCCCCGCGTACTCGATGATGAGGCTCCCGGCGGCAGCATATGGGAAAGGAGGAGCGTCTGTGGCGGCTAGCCCCCTGACGAAGAGAGGTGGGGATCTGGCTCGGGAGGGCTCCGGTCGATGCGGGGTTGGAAGGAGAAGGGAGGCTCTTGAGGGCTTCCGATCGATGGGGATCTGGCTCGGGAGGCCTCGCGGTCGATCTGACGCGAGAGGAAGGAAAGAGAGGAGGTGGGTTGTGGTGGCGACGATGAGGGGAGAAGATCTGGTACGATGCGGTGCGATTGGTGATATTCTTCGGGGAGACGGGGTGGCGTCGGTGTTAGGGTTTGGGTCGGGGAGGGCGGAAGGGAGGAGGTCTAGGGCATGGGGAGACGGGGTGGCGCCGGTGTTAGGGCCAGGGAGGGGAGTGGCGGAAGGGAGGAGGTCCAGGGCAGGGAGACGGGGCGGCGCCGGTGTTTGGGTCAGGGAGGGGAGTGGATCGCGTCCGAGCAGAAGAGGATAGGGTTCGATCGTTTAGGGTTGCGTCGGGGAAGGAAGAGGGGATCGAGTTGGGCCGTGGGTGCGGTGGGGACTAGGAGTAGGGTGTGCTTCTTCGGGTGAGAGGACAGACGTTGGATCGGAACTGAACGGTCAAGATCGGCCTGATAGGGATGATTTGTGGGAGGCAATTTTCTGTGATTTCATTGGTCGGTTCATAAAACACCTTTTTTATATTTTCCGAGCGCAAAAAACAGAGAATTTTGTGAAGCAACCACCAAATGACAGTTTTAGAATGGTACCACCACATTTTGTAAAAATATTATACCACCTTACATAGACAATGTCCCAACCAGGATATCTCAAACCTTTCCGTTCACCCCTGGCGAAAAAGACAAATTCCAGCCGAATCGGTAGGAAGTGGGTCCGGTTTGAACTACAGGTACATGATCCGATGCTCCTGATTTTTGGAAAAAATGATTTTTAGACTCACAATATGCTATTTATTCAGAGATCTAATGCAAGTTTAGCGAGTCTCAGCCCCTAGCTAAGAACCTCCGTGCCCGCCGTTTTGACCATAGTTTGAAATGGGCATAAAAATTCAAAACGGTCCGATCAATGCAAATCCTTCGCGTGGTGTATTATTATATAATATAGTTGCAAGGAAAAATACCAACCTTGGTATATTGCAAGTGTCTCGAAAAAACCTTCTCAGAAATGACCTATCATGTCCGAGGTTTCATGGCTTTCGGACCAAACGACCAATGTTATGGCTAGAATCATGGTATAGTTTGTGATAATGTGCCCATATTGTGTAGACATATGTATCATGGCATGGAGAACAATGTTGCAGGAGAAACTTTTTCTTTTCGACGCACGGAAAAATCATTTTCCATTTTCCGAGCGCAAAAAACGGGGCGTTTTGTGAAGCAACCACCAAATGACAGTTTAAGAATGGTACCACCACATTTTGTAAAAATATTAGACCACCTTACATAGACAATGTCTCAACCGGGATATCTTAAACCTTTCCGTTCACCCCTGGCAAAAAGACAAATTCCTACCGAATCGGTAGGAAGTGGGTCCGGTTTGAACTACAGGTACATGATTCGATGCTCCTTATTTTTGTAAAAAATAATTTTTAGATTTACAATATGTTGTTTCTTCAGAGATACAATGCAAGTTTAGCGAGTCTCAGCCCCTAGCTAAGAACCTCCGTGCCCGCCGTTTTGACCATAGTTTGAAACGGGCATAAAAAATTCAAAAATGGTTCGATCAATGCAAATCCTTCGTATGGTATCTTCTTATATGACATAGTTGCAAGGAAAAATACCAACCTTGGTATAATGCAAGTGTCTCAAAAAATCTTCTCAGAAATGACCTATCATGTCCGAGGTTTCATGGCTTTCGGACCAAACGACCAATGTTATGGCTAGAATCAGGGCATAGTTTGTGATAATGTGCCCATATTTTGCATACATATGTATCATGGGATGGAGAACAATGTTGCAGGAGAAAGTTTTCCTTTTTAACGCACGGAAAAACCATTTTCCATTTTCCGAGCGCAAAAAACGGGGCGTTTTGTGAAGCAACTACCAAATGACAGATTTAGAATGGTACCAACATATTTTGTAAAAATATTAAACCACCTTTCATAGACAATGTCCCAACCGGGATATCTCAAACCTTTCCGTTCACCCCCGGCAAAAAAGACAAATTCCTGCTGAATCGGTAGGAAGTGGGTCCGATTTGAACTACAGGTACATGATCTGATGCTCTTGATTTTTGGCAAAAATGATTTTTAGACTCACAATATGCTACAGGTACATGGGTCCGGTTTTATATGGACAAATGTCCCAACCGGGGCATCTCAAACGTTTCCATACACCCCTGGCAAAAAAGACAAATTCCTGCTGAATCGCTAGGAAGTGGGTCTAATTTGAACTACATGTACATGATAGTTTGCTCATGATTTTTTGCAAAAAATATTTTTAGATTCACAATATGATATTTTATCAGAGATCCATTAATGGTTGAGCAAGATCCAATCCCCAAATTTTTAATTCAGACCCCTAATTTCAAAATCATATTTTTAATTGTGATATTTCTCCTACTATGGAATAATGTGGAATTAGTAAATAAAGTATTTTGAAATAATAAAAGCATTGCTAATTAACACTTAAGATGATCTACTGAATTTTAGAAAAATTTAGAGACAAAAATTATATTTTTAGACATATTATGAAAAAGATATAAAGAATATGAAAAAAAAAGAAAAAGAAAAAATCTATTGTCACCGGACCAGCCGAGCTGGCCCGGACCTAATCTATCGCACGAAGGCCCAGGCCGGCCAAGCATATATGGCAACCGCCTCCCTTCCCAGGATGTAAAAAAGAAAAAAAAGTTCTGGAACCTATACTACGCGTGGCGCGCATTTGTATTCACGTGTGAACCATTGCCCTAGTGGTTTGTCCCGCTGGTTGGTTGTGTGAGGGCATGGGTTCAACCCTCTAAGTCCCTTTTTCCCCATTATTCCAGTTTGTCTGTTTGAATAGATTGAAGCAGCGTCACGTAAGCAGATATGCCACGCAGTATAAAACTGACACATAGGCACATAGGCGCGATTACTGACGTGGCCGACTACAATTTCAACTTATCTTAATTTGGACGCCATGACGATTTTAAATCTTCGTAGTGAGGTTCAAATAATATCGTAGGCTAGATCCGCCAGGTTATGACGATTTGACTAATAAAACTATGACGTTCCTAAGAAAAATCGTCATACTTTTGTAAGGTTTTAAACCTCCCGAACGGCTTATGACCATCTGGTCCGAAATCATCATAATTTTATGACGATTTTGTCCACGGTCACTATGAGAAGATCATAGAATAACACATTCCTTGTAGTGTGTCCGAAGGGCGGGTGCACGTGATAACCCCGTAGATACACCGTATCTTCTCCTCTAGGCGACTCAGCCAGGTATCCTGGACCTGCCGGTGAATAAGTAGGGGTCCGAACGAAAGATCGTATGTACTCAGCACTCTCCGTCTCAAGATCGACTAACATTTGTGCCTGCAAGTGACACCACAAGGTTCGCCATAGATAGATGGAAAAGTATGTAATAAATAGGTGCATTAGATGAAGAACATACCGCGTGCTGTCTGCTGCCCACAGTAGACTGGCTCGGATAACTATCCCAAGTAGTCGCGTCCGGCATCTCCTCTGGGTGAGATTGCTGCGCGATGCGTAGTCGTGTGGCGCTCGTGTAGCTATTCAAATACCTGTTGAACTCTTCTATATCAAACCCGGCGTTCGAGTCCCAAACTCGGGCTGTAGCGGTGTCCCACTCTTGAACGTACACCCCAACCCTGTGTAGCCAATCTGTGGCGGTCTTGCTACTTTCCTTCCTCGACAACCTAATATTTAACATGGTTAGTGTCATGTCAATAAATCATGTTAAGATGGAAGTAATGTGTAAATGAAACATACGTGTGTACGACTGAAGGTATGGCGCTCTCCGTAGGACGAGGATCAACCAACTGACGAAGACCAAACTGCCTCATTACTCTATGTAGGCTCATCTCCTCTGCCTGGATGTTAAAGATGATCTTTGATTTTGTGAGCCAGTATGGCTCGTCCCTGACGCATAGAATATAAATCTGTATGTTCTCCCATTCCCTCTGAAATCTAGCAGCGACAGCTTCATTCGTGTAGGGCTCCCACATCACCGAACTCGCGAGACAGTACGTCAAACTGCTCGGACAGTGCGACGTAGCAACCCCTCACCTGACTGTGAGAAAAGCTTCTCTGCAAATAATAATTTGTTAGCTCCATGCATAGTTTATGTCAACTAAATAATGAATGTAACAAGTAACTTTGCACATACCTAGCGGTGTGTCCAAACTGAACCGAAAGTAGGCAAGTCGATGAGGTCTGGATCAAACAGTCCAGTCAGAGGGTCACCCAAAGTAGCCGTAGGGTAAGGCGTCTCAACCATAACGTCTGATCGGCCAATAGGGAACCGCTCCCAGGACCAAAGCTGCAACAGTAGTGGGCATCCAAGCAGGCCTGACTTCGGCGCCCTACGTTGGCAACCGCTGCACATACCTCGGTACGTGGCCGCTAAGACTGCATAACCCCAACTCCTCTGTATAATCATGTCAGCGCTAGTTGCATTGGCGATCTCCAATGCGATAGGGATGTAGCGAGTGGTGACATGGTTCTCGGTGAACATCACCTTCCCGAGAAGCCAAAGTATGTATGCCTCCAAGGACCGAGTGATTTGTGCCTCTGTCAACTAAGTCTCTGGATAGCCTAGCTGTTGGATCTGCATTAATCAAATATGTTTCGATAAGTAAAACATATGATGGTAATGTGTAATGTCTTACAGATTAAAGAGAAGTTAGCAAACATACCTGACATCCTAGTAACCAGTCGAACTTGGGCCCGTGTTCTTCATACTCCAATGGACTAGTAATACCCTGGAATCGTTGTGCCATATCACGTTGCCAATGCGCCGGTGCCTGCAGCGATCCAATGGGCTGTCCAGCCAAAGGAAGTCCCAACAGGCATGACACGTCCTGGAGAGTAGGAGCCATCTCTCCCCAGTGAAAGTGAAAAAGTGTGGGTCTCGGGCCTCCAGCGGTCGACCAAGCATGTGAGAAACGAGTGGTCATATAGTAGGCGTGTAGAGTCTGTAGTGCCCTCAACCAAGCGAACAAAAGGTAGAAGACCAGCCCACTTCAACCTGCATAACCAAAAAACGTGATCAATCATTTACCACGAACCAAAAATACTCATATAATTCATGATTAAATTGTACCTAGGAACCCAAGCGGGGTGTATCCTCCAGTTAACATTCGGTGTGCGAGTGACCAAAGGCTCAAGGGAGTTGGGCCCATCCTCCAAAATTCTAGCCCGATGCTTCTTTTCAATGTCTGGATTGCGCAACCTGTATCTTCTCGCCATTTCTGAACAATTTAAAAATTAACATAAGCATTTGCATATTACAACTAAAAACATAGTTCGCCACATATTACAACTTAAAACCTAGTTCGCAACATATTACAACTTAAAACATAGTTCGGAACATATTACAACTAAAAACATAGTTCGCCACATATTACAACTTAAAACATAGTTCGCCACATATTACAACTTAAAACATAGTTCGCCACATATTACAACTCAAAACATAGTTCTAGTTACACCCGCATCCTCTACCTCTTCAACCTTGAGCCTGGCTCTAAAATTACTGTTCATGATATTCATCTGAGCACCCTGTCGTCTGGCTCTAAAATATGAAATTGTGCCATACAGAATACCTTCGACTATGGCTGTAAGTGGAAGTGCCCTGTTACCTCTGAGGACAAAGTTATATGACTCAGCTAGGTTTGTAGTCATGACACCGTACCTAGCTCCATGTGTGTCGTGTAGCAAAGACCACATATCCAAAGGCTCGTGCTCTATCCACTATTGGAAGTTCTTGATCGATCTGCCGAGCCTTCTCCTTGTACCAGGTGGATCAAATCCAGTCAAGTCACAAAGCCCTACAGGATCTTCCTCCATAGGCGCAGCTCCAGTAGCTACCTGTGCAGCTACTACTGCTTGATGTGCAGCTACGACTGCGTTTTGCGTAGCTTTCCTTGCCCTCACATGTTTCTGAGTGAATTCATCGAGCTTTGCGCGTATGAAATCGTACTTCCATTCTTGGTTCTGCTTGCACAATTTTTTTAATAGATTCATGAGGTTCTTATTTCTGAACTGTGAGAAGAAATTAGCTCCCAAATGGCGCATGCACCACCGGCTCTGCATGTCAAGCCAAGGTGTTTGCTCTTCCGGACCTGGCTGTGTCAGCCGTCTTACAACATTGAGTATACATGCATGCCTATCGTGAATGATGCACACATTGGGCTTGTCTTTCACAACTACTATTTTGAGCTGCGTGAAGAACCATGTCCAACTTTCAGTGTTTTCGCTCTCCACGAAAGCAAATGCGAGTGGGACAATCTGATTGTTGCCGTCTTGACCAATGGTGGTAAGGATCTGACCCTTGTACTTGCCAGTGAGAAAAGTACCGTCTACACATATCACTGGACGACAATAAGTGAAAGCTTGGATGCATACAACAAAAGAGAAGAACACTCGATGAAGCACCTTCACGGATGGATCCTCTGGTATCACATAATATTGTATGTCGACATAGGTGCCTGGGTTTCTATCCTGCAGTGTCTGAAGTTGTCGGACCACAGAGTCATACGAGTCTCTAAACGAACCAAACCTCTCCTCAAGAGCCCTTTGCTTTGCCCTCCAAGCCTTGCCATACGAAATGGAGTACTTAAACCGGGTCTTTACTTTCTTCTGTATACTGGGTACTGTCATCGCTTTGCACTCTACTATGTCCGTGTAAAGCAACCGAGCTAGAAGTGTGGAGGAGAGGTTAAGATGATCTTTAGGGATATTTTGTAGCTCACATGTGTGCTATACAAAGTCGCTCACCAACCAAGTTGTGGCGTACGTAGGGACATAGGCATGCACCCTGCCTGGACAATTTATATCCACGCATTCCATTGTCAAGTATTTCTTAGAGGACACCGTTGTTTTCAAAACCCTGTGTGTTGACATTGCCCAAGCAATGACTGCATCTTGCAAATGTTGCTTGTCTTGATATCTGGCACCCTGGGCAATTTTGTTGCTGTGATATTCCCACGCAGAATCATGACCATCGACAACGGTCATTCCGGTTGACATGTGTTGATTCCATGAAGCAGGAATCGGCATGTCCTCTCCACCATTGCCTTATCCATCAGTATCTTCAGGGTCATCAGAATCACCACTCTCGCCATCCATGTAATCCTCCTCTTCCATCATGTTCTGCATGCCTCCATCTTCCTCGTCCGCATCTGCCTCTCCACTATAGTCTTCTCCACCTTCGGCCTGACTGCTCTGCCCCGATTCATAACCACCGGCTCCTCCTCCTATCTGACCGCTCTGCCCCGATTCATAACCACCGCCTCCAGCACTGGACATAGAGTACATCCCGTAACTTGAATCGGCACTATGGCGAGAAACATGTCCACCATCGCCTCCAGGCAGATCGATCTCCTTCAAGACAGGAAGCACTAATGCGACAGGGTTTACATGCCTATCTTCGCAGCCTTTTAACCACTTAAACCAGTCTCTGTCAGTATCTACATGCCTCAAAGTCCAGAAAATATTTTTTCTTGACTTTGTCCACAATGCTTGCACGCTGACGGTGTACGTCTCGATGTTATAGCCTAAACATCCTGTCAATCATTCCTTCAACTGACTAACACTCCAGGTTTGAGGGGCAGTCAAATCTAACTATGTACACATGAACTCTCTCAGATCTTCTCCAAAGTCATTTGTTCGAACATTCCCAGGACCATAATAAAACACGAACTTCACTAAATTGGTCATCTCTGCTGACATAAAATAAACAACCTAATCAATTAATTATCGACAATGCGTATAACTTTGGGCAATGCTTGCAAATATTCTAAAAAATATGATATTATTGCTACCGGTCAAATATTGCTACTAATCCATCGGCCAAATATTTGTGCCTAACCCATCGGTCAAATATTGTTACTAATCCACTAGCCAAATATTCTAATAGACTAACCATGCCCACGTATGTAACCGTATACAATAACCGTGGTTATCGAGGGATTAGAGTTTACCCTTGAAGCGAGAGAAGCCACTCGGTCCACCACCATAGCTCCACCACAGACAGCCTCAGCTCCTCCACCACAGCTCCACCACCATTGCCATTGCTCCACCACCGTTCCTTCAACAAACCAACACCAAATCGAGCCCTGAGCTAACCCATCAGTAGATCGGGCTTCCACTACCTCTCTAGTGGTTTTAGATTGAAGATTTTGTGGCTAAATCAGGAAAAAACGGTAGTTGGAAACGAAGAACACGAATAGGAGAGAGAGAGGCAGCAGCGAGCTCGCGTGGAGAAGAAGGAGCGCGTCTGGCCGCGCGGCGCCGCGTCGCCCTTATCTGGCCCCAGTCGGCGTGGTCCTGGCTAATTGGGCGGTCGGCGTGGGCCTGGCCGACTAAACCTGTCGGCCTGGGTGGGCCCCGTGGCCCCACTGGCCGACCTGCTGTCGTCTAGCTGCTGGACGAGTGCTAGGCTGTCGGCCAGGGCCTGGCCGATTGGCCCAGTCGGCTTCCCCCAGGACGACAAAGTGCTAGATCTGTAATTTCTAAAAAACGTATAATAGATATCAAATTAATTAAATAATGCGTATTATTTTTAAAAAATCGCTTTTAGTATGACGTGTATGAAGTATATCTAATTTTGGAATGGAACCGTGAATTGTTGGTTTTTTGAAATATGTTTTTTGTATTTTGAGTTTTATAGTTTAGAAATATTTTTCATATTTTGTGGATTGATTATTTTATATGTAGCACTAAAATTGTCAATTCAAATAAACACGCATCTTACAATTTTTTTAGTTAGTTACTTGCATGGTTTACATACTGAATGGTAAGTGTGTATTGTACAATTTGTTTACATGCTCCTGCATTTGTCTCATGTCCTGATCTTGCAAATATTTTGAAATTATCATATGAGGCCATTTTATTTTGTCATTATTGATATGTACAACTAAACAAATTTAAAAATATATATTAATTTTGGAGTTGTTCATGGTTAGTATGTTGTATGTTCACAACATATGTGCCAAATTATATTGGTTATTTTTTAATTAATCTTAGTGGCATTGTCCATACCCAGTGGAGAATCTATGATGGAAATTGAGGGTGGGTTCAATATGACAATGGGCTAAATTTAGACATATACGAAGTTTTTGTGGAACAATTTTTTTTCCTTTTCTTATGCAAGAACTTGCTGAAAATGCAAGTCCAAATCTACAAATACACGATAAGCCCTTAACTTGTAGTTTCTATCACGAAATATTGACCAAAAAGTTTAAGAAATAGATAAATTATTAAATAACCATTTTAGAATAATTAAACAACATATTGTTACTTATTGCAATAGGTGAGGGGAAAGCATTAACGACTAAAAACTTTGGACATGACATGTCTTGGCAAAAAGAATAGAGAACCACTTTTTGTCAAACGAATCACAAAAAAGAATAAAGAATTACTTTTTTTAGCATGAAGAATACAGAACTACTAGTGATAGATAACATGTCATGGATAATTTCTTCCTCTGTTTGGGCAACCGTACCACGCTGGACCTGAACTCACTAGGTTTTTGTTTACCCCTTCGCTTGGTTTAAAAGACCAATGGTGAAAGCCTATGCAAGACATTCTACTCTTCCTCTTTCTCTGCACGCAGAGAAGCTACAAAGCTCATCTCCATTGGTGTCGCTGTTGTCTAGGAGGACATGCTATACCTAGCTAAGACTTTGCCACAAAACATTTAGGATAGGCTCAAGCCTGATGAAGCCTACCTGGTAGATTCGCCCCTGTCCATACCATCATGATGGCATCGTGGTTTCTTTTTTTATCCGCACAATAAATTTCTATGATTTTGCTTAACAAAATATATTACTACGCATTTTAAACATCATTTTCACATGCTCTTCCATCATTTGGCTTTGGTGTCCCACCTCACACATGTACGCACGCACACACACACACACACACACACACACACACCATATTTAATTCAAACAAGCATTTCTAAACTTGGTAAATGGATTGGTTTCTTAAATCTAGTAAGCATACATTATACCTCTCATTTTGCATGTATGCAGATACCCACCTTGTTAAATTTGTTTAGATTGACATTTATTTAAGGTCATGTATTTATGTCATCACTATTTTGCATTTTATCCAAATATTGGCCATATATTAACTTTGAACAATTTGCAAAACCTATTGGCCAGTTGTCTTAATTGATTAAGTTATGACATATTTTATATTTATGACATTGTTATTTTATGTTGACATGTATATTTATACACTTTGTTTTTCACATGTCACATAAAATATCTCCATTGTCTCACTTAGATATTCCGCTGGATTGTATGGCGATTGCTACATTGTTCTGTGTACCCTCAAAACAGGGAACTATAATTGTACAACTACAAAGATCTTAAAACTTGACAAATGTCATCTAACAGGTTGTCCAGGTTCAATGAACTATAACGTGACACTTTCTTCTAATTTGTTTATTGTCTTAACCTCATCAAATGAACACTACTCATTGCTCGACACGCAGGAGTTGTACACCTTTTACTGTTCTATATATCCTCTCATCTATGCCTTTAGTTTTGTCAAAATAAAAATGAAGATTTAGTAGCTCGACCTCTACTACAACTTTGAGTTCCTGACACCATATTTTCTTGTTCTTCTCAAACATACACCATTAGTTGTTTACAAAATAAAGGTTTCATTGCTTCTAGAACACCTCTGCACCAACAAAGGATGCAACGGATACGATATTCACAACACCTCTTAAAAAAAAAAACACGCACCTGTATGTTGATACACCTTGAGGAAAAAAGAGAGGGAACCGTCCAAGTTCAATGAACTATAGATCTACGGAACCAAATCAATCACCCGTTGATTGATTGATCGATCGATAGCAAAATCCAAAAGGGAGACACTTTTTATCTGGTATCCTGCTCCCCCGTGGTATTAGTGGGCAGTGTCACTCCCCATTCAGTCGCTGTACTTCAGCTGACGCTATGAAGTAGAGTTACACCCGTCCTTGCTAATGCCGCTGAGCTGTAATAATTACCAGGTCGTTTGTCGTTTGCACTAGCCATGAACCTAGCCACGAATGCAGCCCACATAGGCACTTAGCCGGAGGTCTTTCCTCAGGAAGCTCGTTGACCATCTGGCATCGTTATGATAGGATCAAGCATCTCATACTGCTGGATGTTATTGGCATTTGACAAAATAGATTGCGTGGCATCCATGCATATGTATGTGCATGTGCTCAACGTATAACATTGGATGATCCGTCAAGCAAGGGAAGTCTTAGACTGCGAGAACAACCAATACAAGGATTCACTGTACTCATGCTCTTCCTCTCATAACTTAGCGGGTGTGTATGTGTAATGGTGGTCAATCGTAACTTTTTCATAACCCGTTCCTCTAGTTGAATATAAATATTCTGTCTAGCCCCTTTTCATCGAATCGGTCTTTTGAATAATTGGCTAATGCATAAATTCGTTACGGTATCAGAGCCAAGAGGTCTTGAGTTTAAGACCCTGCTCACGCAGTATTAAAAATATATTCTGCGACCTATTTCTATCTTACGTAAGGACTAAAATAGTCTAAACGTGAGGAGAGTGTTGAATATAAATATACTGTCTAACCCTTTTTCATTAGATCAGTCGAATAAGTGGCTAGTGCATAAATCATTTACCTCTCTAAATAATAAATAAATAATGACACGCTTTTGTTAATTTGTAGCTGACCTGGACGCGAGCTGTGACCCCCCTGCTTCTGCGGCCACCGATCATCGGTTGCACACAAGACAAGATGGAGCTGCGATGTCGTCCGCTGCACCGCACAGCTCGCTTCATTGACTTTGCCTAATAATTCGCCTTGCGTAAAGGTTTTTTCTACGCGCGTCATGGTGAAGGGACAGGGGACGACGTGAACCCCCGTCAAGTTAGCGATCAATCCATGTCACCGCAGCAAAGCTTCCATTATCTAGCTACAAGAGCTGTCATCGGCTAGGAGCGTGTGTGGATGTTCTGATCTGCTCGTCGGATTCCTCAGCTGGAAAGCTGTCTTTTTTTATTAACCATCTGACTAAACTAAACGCAGCTTCAGCTTCACACAGCATCAACATTATCTGAGAGAAAGAGAAGCTTGAGGGCCTTCTAATTAACATCACCAGCTCATGCAGATATGGTTCGGTCACAGAAAATATTATCTCGGAACTTGCTTTTCAAGATAGTGGAGAAGGCACTTTTTCTACTATTGTATTGTAGCACACACTAGCACCTTCAGTTTCGTAAGGTTTTTAAAAGTAAAGTAAAATAAGTATGGCAGGATATGAGGGTACAGTTTTCAGCAGTGAAGACACGCACCTTTTTCTTGCAAATGCACTAACCCAAATCATCTTTCTGGAATTCTTCCCAAACCCAAATCATGGGAACAGTTTGGCGGCCGGCCTAATGATGGTCGTCCAGAAGTTTCAGATTTTCAGCCATTGGTTCCCTTGCCAACTTGCAGGGCCTGGAAAAGGATGGCGGGCAGCATCCCAGAGGTCCATTCATTGCTTTTGAGCATGGTCTCGCTCATGTTTATTTAACCAGAATTTTGTCCAAAACCAATGGTTCAAATGGCAGAGCTATCCATGCCGTCGTCAGCCAAATTCTGGCGGAAACTCGATCAACTTGGAACAATACAGCATAGCACTATTCAATATTCCTGATCATATATCCAAATGAATTTTCTGCTGGTCTGTCCATATCGTTTTCTGAACTAGTAGTGGCCATCACTTTCGCCTGAAAGAGCAACTTGATGGAGAAAGTAGACGAAAAACAGCTGCCTAAACTGCAGCGCTAGCTTCATTTTCGGTGGAGCCTCTGTAGATGCTGCCAACAGATTTCTTCTGCGAGACTGGCTGAGAAAACTCTTCAATGGACACGTCACGGACGGCATGGCGTGTAGCTGCTCTCGTATTGCATCCTGCAGATGAAACTCTTCAACAGCCACACATACATGGTACGTATATATATACACCAGCAAAGCTGAAGGCCAGGGAACACAACTGGGAAAATAGAAATACCCTGAGAAGTCGACGCATTTCATTTACAAAGGTAAGCACCAAGTACTAAGAAGGGAACTAGTAATTCCCTAAATACACCTCCTTATACGCGTGTGGAAGCACAAGACAGAAAACAAAGAGAGAGAAATGAAGGTGAGAGCAAGAAGTGTTACAGGTTTCACTGGTGAGGACTGGAGATACTCCTTTGCGCTGGTAACAGCATAGAAACTTCCCGAACTCAGGAAGTAGGATCCCCTGGAGATTCTTCACTTTGTAAAATGTGGGATGAATTGCCGGGACAAATCCCTTATATGCTCGTTCTCTGTCTCGATGAGACGAACAACTTCTCCCATAGAAGGCCGCTGTTCCGGGTTTGTCCTGACACAGAGATACGCTGCTCTGGCTAGATGATACAGCCCGTACGTATCGTATGTATCTGAAATACGCTCATCAATTAGGTCATGCAGTGCCAGACTCTCAACCAGCGGCTCTGCCTGAAAAATTACAGAGGTTCGAGAAAAAAAAAGAATGGTGCAAGTCTATTGTAAGCAAGTTTGCAAAAACTAAGAAGGATGCACTGAAAAGAATACCCATTGTAATATGTGTGCGCACTGTCCTTCACGTTCTTCAAGCACCTTGCGACCAGATATCAGCTGGAAAAGAACGATGCCAAAGGCATACACATCCGTTCTGACAGAAACTATGCCATATTCAGCATACTCAGGCGCCAGGTATCTGATAGACATGACAGGAAATAATGGCATTTTCAGAAAGACAAGAGAGAAATGGTAGCATGGAATGGAAGAGTGAGTTAATAACAATGCAAGAATTAGAGTTTGCCCCAACCCTGATTGCCCCAGAATCCTCGTGTGGATAGAAGTATTGACAGCCTTCCATTTCGCAAGACCAAAGTCCCCAAGCTGTGGAAGACAGGATTTAAAATCACAATAGAGCACATAAGGCATTGGCATCTTCAAGTGTACCAGCAGAAAGTAAGGTATAGTACCATCCAGCTTACCATAGGAACATAGTCATGTGTTAACAGTACATTGCTTGGGCGCAAATCTCGGTGAATTATTGGACCGGCACGACACTCTTCATGCAGAAAGCGCAGCCCCTTTGCTATACCAAGGGCAATAGCATGCCTCTTGTGCCACTCTAGTAAGCCTGCCTCCGGGTCTATTTCACCACGTGACAAGAGAAATGAGCAAGGTAATAATAAGTTTCTTACCATCTACACACTACGAATTAATTTTATGCATACTAACTAAGCACGTACCAAATAAATGCCACTCGAGAGATTTGTTGCATATATACTCATACACCAAGATGTTGTAGCTTTCTTTGCAGCAATACCCAAGCAGCATGACAATGTTTCGGTGCCGGGCAAAGCTGAGCACTTGCACTTCAGAGAAGAACTCAGTATAACCCTGTGAGCTAGCTTCTTTACGCAATTTAGCTGCAATGACCTGGCCATCCTTGAGCTGTCCTTTATATACATGCCCAAACCCGCCCTCGCCCACCAACTTCTCTTTTGAGAAGTCAGATGTTGCAGATTGAATCTCTGAGAAGGGATATTTCATGGACTCCTTGATGTAAAGAACTGACCTTAGCCCGCAACCAGCACATAAAACTGGTCTTTCTGATGAGTCGTAGTTGGCGGTCATGTTATCTTCAATAAATTTCCCTGTGAGGATCAGAGGAGCACACATAGTAAGACTAAATATGACACTGTATATGGCTTGTGTAGGAAAACTTACAGCTAATTTGTCAACATTGATAAATTACATGACTAAGCCCCTGGATTTGCATTGGTGAGCTACTGGATGGATCTGCATGTGTTTCAATTTGAGACATGAAGGTACAACACGAGCTCTCTCTACTAGGGCAGACGTAGTGTTGCTTCTTCCTTTACTTATTGTGCAGTGTCTAAACATTTCAGCTTAGTACAAAACCTGATAGCAGTTTTATAATTTTGCTTTGATGAAGAAACATATCATACCATTAGTTTCATCAATCATCGTGACCGACGCGATGCTCATTGACGGTGTGAAGTCTTGCAGGCTGCTACCAACCACACTGGGTGTGTAGTTCATCTCATGATTGGTTAGAGAGGCAAAGTAACTTACAGGCGATGACTTGATCGACATGGGAACCTTGTCAGTATCTAGTGTCTTGGAACTCAGATTTAGTGATACTACTAAATGTTCTAGGTCCTTGGCTTCTCCCATGCTTTTGCTTGACAGATTCGTTCTAATTGACTTCATGGTCTGCACTGATAGGTTATCCTGAAATGCTGCAACCTTGCAGGCTAAGTGCTTTTCTAGGTGCTTGAAATCTCGTCTGAAGTGCCTATAAAGTCGTACAAGTTTAAGTACTGAACCAACAAATGCTCCATTAGGTTAGTATTCCAACAATGATTGAACAAGAAATGGCCCACATACCTATCCAATACAACCCAAGCAGCTTTACTTGAATTGGCTTCCTGGATAATGACAACCTTTGCTGGTGATCCAGGAGATACTTTAAGGGTTACACTTATCTGAAGTAGAACAAAACGAGCATCAGAATTTAACCAATATATTCAAGAATGTTACAAATCTAATTGGTAAAACAGCATCTTGCCCTGACAGAGAATTGGCTTATGGGGATTAGGTCTAAAAACAGATATCTATATGGAAATGCAGGAACCCCTACCGCTTTTCGAGGCGTTACTTGAAAAAAATAACAGTTAGTACTATTTTTTTTTCTGAAATCAGAGTTCATTTCTGTGACATAGATATAGGTAATATTACCCCGACTTTGCGGAGCTCCTCCACATCCTGGAGGAGCTTGGTCTTGTAGTCTTCAGCTTTCTTCGCAACCTGATCTTTTAGGTACCGTGTGTTCGTCCCGGCAAAAGAATCATTAGAAGCTTTGGTTTGGTATCCCACTAATAACAGAAAATAAATACAAAAACATTAATTCAAAATAGGATTCATGATATAGGAGTTAAACGAAAAAAATCAAAATAGGATTCATGATATACACCGTATAAAGTGAACATTAACTCAAAATTTCCGCAAAACACCAACGGCTTGCAGAAAGACTAAAATCGCGTTAGTCACTAAATTCAATAGCAGATTAAGGAACTGGACAAACATTGTGTTACAGGATTATCTCGTGCCTACAATTATATGCTTGATAGTTGTGACCATATGAAAATCATTGCAATTTTGACTCCAGTAGTCTGTTAAAACACCAGAATTTATTTTTGCGAGCTTATTTTTCTTGACTTTGCATCATTTATGAAGCTCAGAAACTCCGTCCGTTGGCGATTCTCAATGTGATGATATTCCATCAGGGATACCTCTAAACAGCATTACTCACTGATGGTGAACCAATGAACAATCACCAACAGGATTGAAAGCCAATATGCATATATATGGAAAGCATCTGTCAGCTTGCATCAATGTACCCTAACTCCCTAAGTCCCTAACGCATTCTCTATAGTAAGAGAGGATTCAGCATAGATAATTATATATATATACCTTTTTTTTTCAGAAGGATCAGTTACTCAATGTGGGGATGATGGAAATCAAGAATCAACTTCCAGCATGACACACTGACAATTGAAATCTACCATCTATGTGTAAGCATGTACTAATCGACATTGAATTATGTGAGCCGCAACTAGATAACATTTTGGTAAGTTTTAAACAAGTGTGTTAAGAGATTGTAACCCGAATGGTAAAAAGAGACCTAAAAGGGGAGCTTGGCCCTCACTCGGATTGGTGACAGCGTGGAGCACGCCGAGTACGATGAGGGAGTCGCCTCCGCGCAGTATGTCACCTCGGGCGACGAGCGCCCTGAGCGCCATCCTGACCTCGACCTCGCGGTGGTCGCGGGTCGCGTCGAGCGCGACCACCACCAGCTGCGGCGGCGGCAGCAGCGGCGACAGTGCCACCGGCATCGCACCGCCCGGGTTGCCCCCCTCGGACATGGCGAGCAGCGCGGCGGCGCGGTAGTCCCCCGGGCTGAGCGCAGAGTACATGGAGATGGGCGTGCTGAGTGGGGTGCTGGTGGCGCTGCTCCTGCTCCGCTCGTCCCGGCGCCGGCGGCGCGCGTCCCTCCTGCTGCCATTGTGGCCGCCGGGGAGCGAGGGTATTAGTACCTCGAGACCGCTGCGCGCCGCGGCGAATATTCGAGAGAACAGAGAGATCATTCGGCGGTGCTGAGCTTGCCGGCGCGAGGGCGAGGGGCATCTCTAAGGCACCTGGAGCGAATATATGGGGGGATCCACATCGCCAGTGATGCAACGGGAGGAGCGCCCGAGGCTGCGCGGCGGCGACCCGCAACAGCTTGCGCTTGTCGCGTCGCTGGCGGACGGTTGCGCCGGCGGACTCGGCGAGGAAGATTTTGCAGGAAACGGGGGCACGGGACGCTTGCTTATAACGAGCTGGTCATTTCATATAAGTTGCTCCCTTCAACTTGATAACCTTTGGCTATTTTTTCCTTATACTTTTATGATTTCTAAGCACCATTTAGTCCGTCTTGAAGGCTCCAATTATATGTAAACATGTATCATACGTGGTTAACCCAAAGTTACAAGGTACACTCTTCCAAATTGAATACTAGTACATGTGTTCTAGTATCCAATTTTGTTTTCCTCTAAAATACATTGATATACTACCATTTTGAGACGACTTCATGGCTATTTTTTCTTTGTATATTCCACGCATTGGTCGAGTTGTCACTTGTCAAGGAGACAATAAAATGGATAATACGTACCGCTACTTCAAATTTAGAATCTATTTGAAATGAAAATCTAGAATGTAAGTTATTTGTTTATATTTTCATTTTACCCTAAAATAAGGGTTTTCTACACTCTCAATGCACTTTTTCTGATGTTACTATATTTAGGCCCTCATTGATTTTACTAGAATTGGGCACATACATCTACCATTTACAAAAATTTTGGAGAGGGGGAGTATATGAATAAAATGGCAATGCAAGTTTTTTTTATCGACGCGCTCAATTTCCACATCTAAAAAGGACTCTTTTGTCTTGCATATGGGTAGATATTGGAACAAACACACAACTTTTTGAAAATATGGGGCAATAAAAAAGGGAGTGGCTTCTATGCTTGAAGGGTGGACAAAAACGGTGTCACTATTTCACCGGTTTTAGCTTAGTTCAAAATTTTGCACTAAACTAGAAATGAGATTTAGATTTGTGAAAGGAATTGAACTAGTTGTCGCTAGTTGGTTCAAGGGTTTCCTACGGTCTCAGTAATGCACACCCCTAGCATCAACTCATAAGAAGGCTCGAAAGTCTCATACTACTATCATAAAACAAAACGATATATTCTCTATTTTATTTTGTATACTTATTTTATAAGATCGATAAATTATAATATGTGCACAATAATCATATAGTGCATTTAAGTCGCTACAAGATTCACAACTTAATTGGTATCTTGCCGGGAGCGTCGAATGGAGGAATGGGGCGAACCCAAGACCTCTGGTAGTAGCTTGTGTGTGTTCGTTCCGCCATGTCCACACCCATCCTCGGCTCCCAGGTCCTAGCTCATTCGCCTCCGGCCGCCTCCTCTCCATCATTCGGAGGGTGTTTCCCCTTGGCACAACCTCCACTCCTCACCCGTCCGAACATGTATAGATTCTTTCATTAGCAAAAATTACATGTTACTATTAGTACTTTCTTCATTTTAAAATATAAGATGTTTTAGGTTTGTGAAGAAAATGAATCTAGACTTGTTTTAGTACGTAGGTTCACTCAACTTTACGATGAATCTATATACTAAAAAAAGTCTAGATTCATCTTCTTCACAAACCTAAAACATCTTATACTTTGAAACGGAGGGAGTATAATTTTACATCAAATACTACTACTCCCAGTAATCTACATGGGTGATTCAGCTTAGTTTCAGGAAACAAGTGCCTAGCTTGGGGCCAAAAGCAGTTGGTGTGTGGCGGCGAGGACACGGCAGGAGCGAGGGCGTGGCACGGGCGTGCTGCTGCTGGGCGGGATGCCGTCGCTTGATCCCGGCGCCCGATACGCCTCGCCGTGCGCCTCGGGTTTTTAAAGCTGGGCAGGTGCCGCGCGCCCAGCCCGGAGGGTTGTGGGATACGGGAGGAGGACGGAGTTTACACAGAGGGTATGTGCACACCTTGCGTCCCTCGTTGGCGAGTGCGACGCCGGTCAGCCGGTGGGTGAATCGAGGCTGCGGCCAAGAGAAGAAACCGATGATGGCTGGATGCTGCAGCCGCGAACCAGATGGGGACAGGGCTCGTCGGCGGCTGTTTCTGGGCCTGCTGATCCGTGCTCCCAGCCCCCCCACAAGCTAAAAGCCCAGTCAAGGAACAGAACGAGGCGTGTGGTGCAGGCCCGCGTACACTGAGGGCTGGCCTTCTTCATCAGCGCTTTTCTTGAGAAAAGCCCACGCTCGACATGCGAACACCAAATAAGTAAGTAGACCCTAGAATCCTAAAAAAAAAAACTAGAGTGAGATAACCCCTTCGCTCACAAATAAGCGTATTTTAAGATTTTGTCTAAGTCAAACTTTATTAAATTTGATTAATTTTTTAGATAAATATATCAATATATATTATATAAAATTTGCATAATATAAAACTAAATTTGAAAAACAAATCTTGTGATACCAGTTTAGTATTATAAATATTGCTATATTATTTTATAAAGTTAGTCAAAGTTTACTAAGTTTGATTTAAAACAAACCTAGAAGTATACATATTTATGACCGGAAGAAGGATATATATCTCTGATTTTTACATGTGAAGAAAGCAAAGCCACGTACGTAGCCCGGTGAATCATCGGTGTCGACAGCCACCAAGCAGTCGATCGGTACCTAGCCGCGGTCGGTCGGTCTGGTCTATATACAGCGTCCCCCTGCTGCTGCATTAGCCATCGCTGCGTGGTGTGTACCACCAGTCCGTACCTACTTACTCCCTCTGTTTGGAAATATAAAATATTTTAGGTTTGTTTGGAAATATAAGATGTTTTAGGTTTGTGAATGAGATGTATCTAGACACCTAAAATTCGTTTTGAATCTATACACTAAAACGTGTCTAGATACATCTCCTTCATAAATCTAAAACATCTTATATTTTTAAACGGAAGGAGTACCATTTTTGTGATTGTGAGAGCTGAGAGGGCTAGCAGCAGTACTGTCGATCGGGTGGGACTAGCTAGCTCTTCATCTCTGCACTGCACCACGGGCGATGGCGAAGCTGGAAGGCGGCAGCAAGGACAGTGTCCACGACGCGATGATGCAGGAGTGGCACGAGCGTGGCGTCGGCGGCACTAGGTTGTACGACGCCCTCACCGTCGCCGGCCTCCGCGTCGATGCCATCGAGCCCGGCCACACCCTCTTCTCTTTCACCGTTCCTCCTCGCCTCTCGCTAGGATTAGCTGACTTTGTGGTGGCTGACTTTGGCTGACTTTGAGTCACTGACTTGTGAACCCTGCATATGATGGGGTCCACCTGTCAATTGACTCAAAGTCAGCTGACTTGGAGTCCCATGAAGTCAGTCAATCTGTGCCCCCTCGTCTCACGGTATGTACGGACCTCCATCGACAATAAAATATTCTAGCAGTCGATGCTAAGGGCATCCCCACTTCACCGGAAGATCCCTGAACTAACTTAGATCAGACCTATTCATTCATAAACCAAATCTGATGTTTGGATAGATTTGTCCGGCTAAACACAGACACTAGCCTATAGCAGACTGGTCTATTTACGGTCACACGATGGATCTTCTTCTCTCTCCTTTTTTTTTGGTTAGTACTGTTTGGATTAGAACGGACCATTTAGATCATTTATTTTGAATCTCTCAGATGAAGATGCCATGAGAGAGTCGCGCAAGGGAGACTAACTACTGGCCACACAAGAAATTAAATATAAACTCTGAAGCATGTGCACTACGGTACTCTCTCTGTTTGGGATTATAGGTCCTACGCTTATACCTAGGCTATAATTTAAATAATAAAATATAAGCTATATCATTAAAAAATATAACATCTAAAGTTTCTAATGGTATAATTTTTATATTATTATATTTATATTTTATTGGTCAAATTGGCAACCTAGTTAACCGCGCATGATCTATAATCCCAATAGAGGGAGTATAGTACATTGCACATCTTCTCGGATCAGAAAAATGTTTTGTTAAATACATATACTACGATCTTGCCTAGAACAGGTACGCCACTTCCTAGCAGGCACGCGTCACCCACATGCATGGTCGACACGTAAATAGCATCCGCGATAATCAAATCCGTTAACCCTGCCTCTACATTATCTATGCACACATCCGTCTGGATAAGAAATGCTATACTATGGAAATTTTTTTACGGATCAGTTTTATGGGATGGGTTGGAGGCCGTACGTGGAGGAAGCGGGCTGGTGCAGATATTTTGCCTCCCGTGAATCCAGGAACTGCAATCCCTATGTGACCTCCCACGTTAGCCCATAAGTCATATTGCACATAAAAACCAGTATATGTAGCATTGCTCGTCTAATAATCTATGCACACATCCACAAAGTTTATCAAGGTAATACGAACTAAATATTTGAGAACCAAGTGCTAGTTTGATGGATTGTGCTCTTGTGTGGAGCCGAGCCCGTCCGGGTTCGGGTCCAATCGGTAGCGGTAATTCGCTAGGGAGTCTTGGACTAAATGAATCATTATCCACAGCGGCAACTAAATGAGTCTCAGAGAGTCCTCATCTGCTAACAGCGTATCGAGCCTTCTCCCCTTTTCCCATTGGTCAATATTTGATGCACGGAGGCGCAATGGCATCCCTGGTGGACCTGGTGGGGTCGGCGGTGATCTTTGCTGGTGGCTCATCAATGACCGGAGTCTCCATAGACATCACTATCTCCTACCTCAACGCTGCTCGTGCAAATGTGCGTGCATTAATTTTATCATATTGTGATTCATCTCTAAATGATCTCTTGAAAATGTTGATAAATTGATAAACGAGTTAAAACGAAACGAATGCAGGAGGAGATCGAGATCGAGGCGAAGGTGCTTGGCATCGGGAAGATGACGGGGTGTGTGACCGTGGAGATGAGGAGGAAGGCCACTGGCGAGGTGCTCGCGCACGGACGGCATACCATGTATCTTGCCACCATTTCCAGCAAGATGTGAAGAGCTCTGCGCTATATATAGTTGGAAGTCAATATATGCCATGTGTAAACAACATGACATGCACACATAGTTATGCATGCTTGTGTTTCACGCCAGCATGTGACTCGTGTATGTTATGTGCACATGTACGACAATGCATGTACAAATTTCAATTAAATAAGGAAAGACCAATGCATTGTATTCTACAGTATTGTATCATGTATGCTGTAAATATGTGTGTTCTACAATATTTATCGTAATCAGCATGATATAGTATTGTACTCATCTATATCTTAGTATGTTTTACTTTAGTTCATTAAGACAAACTAGTGCAATTAGTTTCATATTTAAAATAGCAGACTGTTTACTTATGATGTGATGTGTTCCACATGAATCATATATTAAATGTTAATAAAGTATATCAAAATATGTCTTCAGAAATCAAATACTTGAGGAGTACTTCTAAAGCACGACGGTCAATCAACGGTCTGGCATCTTGGCTTGCAAGGGGTGTGTCTCTGCCACACCTATTGGAGTGTGCGACTCAAGTGGTTCTTCGGAACCTTTAAGGAGTGCAACATGTGCAGGTTTGGTCTTCGGTGTTTTGTTCACATGATTTTTTGAGGAATGTAAAGATTTAAAAGGAGGGACTAGAAACAATGACTTCAAAGAACTTTGATTTAACTTTCAATCCAATCACAAATCTTTATTGTTCACATGCTTTACATTATTCGTTATGATGTACTTTGGTTAATTGATCATAAGTCAGTTCTTTCTCGAAAAAACAACTACCATAGTATCCAACACATCCCCGTATTTTATTTAATACAAGGTCATTACTGATTTTTTCTTTCTATTAATACAAGGCTACTATCACTGTATGAGGAAATTTGATTAGGTTTCATGCAACATGTTTAGTTAGCTCGGGACATGGGATCGATTAAGCTTTGTTTTATTCGTATATGAAAAATAAGATAGTGGCCTTATTTACAAATACATAGGTTGTAGTATAATTTAAGGTTACGTAAATAAGAGCACACCTTCATTTAAATACGTCAGCTCTTTTTTCCTACATGTATTAGATTTTTACATCAGTATTCTATCTATGCAACATGTTTTTTTTTGAACGCATAAGGCCCCGAAGGGCCAAGGAGCTTCATTCCAGTGGTAGGTGTACAATTACAAGGAGGTCCAAAACATAAAAAGGGAAATACAACTCCACCCCTACAATTTGCAAACACCACCCTAAAAATATTGCAGAAACACAATCGGGTCCAGAACAACCCCCGGCGACGACGAACAGCGGCGAGGCAGCGCCACCTCTACAGCAGCCGGGGACGAAACCAGTTGGCTAGAGGAGGGGCTTCAGTGCTGCTCCACCGCTGAATAAAATCCTCCCGAAGAGGATACAGAGGCTCGCGCAACTGATGCCGAGCACGGCGAGGCCACCCTTCTGGCCATGGATAGCGGCGGCGATCTTTCACCGTCGCTTGGAGAACGCCGCGAGGAGAAGAAGCTCTAATAACTCCCCAACGCCCCGCTCCGCAGAAGCCGTCCATCGCGCGCACTCGCTCCCACCTCCTCGCCTCCATGGCAGGCCAGGTGCTCTCGAGTCGCAGAAGGAACGCCAACAGCAGTGCGACGACCACGCGATATGCTTTGGGAGTTGGCCGTCCGCCTTCGTTTTCTCTTCTTGATCTCCTCGCCTCCACGGCTGGCCGGAAGAAGCAGAGAAGCAGCAGGCACAGACAACCGCTTGCTGGCGAGGAACTCCCGCCGTCCCCCAATCCCCACCTCGACATGCTCTGAGACGCCATCCCCCACCTCCAAGGCCGGCCAGATGAAAGAAACAGAGCACCCCAACGACGAGGCAAGGGAAACAACCAACAACGTCTTTATTAGATGTGGTTGTCCTCCTCATCGTCCCTAGCTCCGGCTAGAGGAGCCTCAAGACCACAAGGACGAACCCTAACTTTCAGATCTGGCCGCACCCGCCTGAAAGGACCACATCGCCGGGCAAAGAGCCCACTACCGGCACGAAGCCACAACTCCTCACCCTATCTACACCGGCGCCACCTCCTAGCCAACTCCGACCGGCTATTCCGGCGGAGAGGCCATGGGAGGGGCCGGGATCTGGGGGAGGACGGTCAGACGCGGGGGAGGGAGAGAGAGCTGGGGCGGTTGGGGGAAGTGGCACTTCGTGCGAGCATATCTATGCAACATGTTGTAGATATAGTATGGCACCTACGTGATGCAACTGGATCAACATTAGTGTACCGTCTACCCTCTTCAGTTCAAAAATGAACTAAAAGCATACCCTAATAATGACCCACTTGCATCTCTAATCGTATGCAATATATGTACTCCAATGTATCATTTGTGCCACCAAATCTATCATATGTCATCGCTCTGTTCGACCTGACACCTCAGATAGATTTGATAGTAGGCACCAAGATTGACATAGTCCACTAAAAAACAAGACAAAGAATGATTCTAAAAGATGATGGGTAATTTCAGACAAAGGAGGCTAGAAAGTTTGAGGGTCTAGAGGGAAAATGTAATTGCAAAGCTTTGTCAGTTACCTTGAGATAAAAGCTACAAATTCTAAGGGTATCTCCAACTATGAGAATATATTTGTTGTTCTTGTGAAAAATGACTATACCCCCCCCCCCAAATAAATCATTAAATTTGTCTATATAGGCATAAAAATAAAAATAATTTAAAATATACTACATTTCAAGGAACAAACAAATGAATTATGTTGTGAATAACAACTACTTCAAAGTAGCATGTTGATCAGATAGGGGACAAAGCTAGTGTATATGCATTGGGGTCAATTGGTCCTAATAAATTTATACCACTATCTAGTGTTTATTAGAAGGTTTACCCCTTATAAAAATGAGGCTGAACTCCTTGCCATTGTTTCGTCACTTCGTCCCTGGATTGGGTCCATTAACACGGTCACAGATGATTTCAATATTTTGTTCCTTGATATGTGTTCTGGAATTACATTTGAAATTTATAAAGATATTAGTCGTATGTTGCGTCTATAATATATGTTTTTAAATATGACATTTTGTTAGTTTTATATGACCTCAAGGACAACAATTTTTTCCAGGATGTTTTTGCCACCCCTCTTGTCGGACAACCAACATGGCCGACCTCGTGACTTCGAGTTTGTCCAATAAAATAACATCTTAAACTTATTTGCCATGGCTTTCGGAAATTTTTAGGTCCTCCACAGGTTGTATCATGACCCTAGGCCCAAATTATGCATCCTCTTATAATGTTGTGACATACTCATTTTTCTTAGATTAGAGGTGTCACACATGATTTTTTGTTAAGTTGGAAGAGGAACAACGGAATAAAGAACGAAGAAGACTTTATTTTTCTCTATACCCTTTTAGTGTCTTCATCGCATCACTATTATATGAGTATCTCCAAATTTGTTGGTGACAAACAAAAGAAGGATCAATTTTGTTTCACGAAGCCAAATTTGCACCAAATTCGACGCTAAGCCAGACCGGATGACGCCGATTAACTCGACGCTAAGCCAGACCGGAGCGGCGGAGAAAATAACGCAGAACTACCACATTTGAGACGATCTTGTTAAAAATCTACCACCTTTGGGTTTTTTGACACATATACACCACTTTTGGGGCACGTGTGTGACAGAAAGCTCTAACTGGCCGTGTTTAGCCATCTAACAGCGTTTCTGACAGGTGGGGCCCGTTGCCAGTGCTGGCGTGGCACGCACATGACGGAGGGAGGCAACGGCCGTGAAGCGCACGTTGACGGGGGTCGTTAGGGCAGCCCTGTCCGCTCGCGATTTCAACAACTAGTCCAGCTCTGTTTCCCCACTCTTCCCCAGCCCGTCGTCGCTGTGTCGCCGCACCGCCGCCGCGTCTTCTCCCCGTCACCGACCGTTGTCGCCATGGTTTCATGGAGCGATGGTGAAGAGTCGACGCACTAACCGACCTCGTCTGACGATGTGAGTACCTGTAGATCTCCTGCACCTGCCTTTTTCGATTTATAGTTGAATTAGATTTGGATTCAAGTGGTTCCTTGTCTAATTTGTGCCACGTTTCAACATGTTAGAGTATGAACAACACCTACGATTCAGATTTTTGCGGTTTAGCCGACGATGGGGAGGAGCCTGTGCTCTGCAATTGTGGATTTGTGGCTGCCAAGTTTGTAGCTTGGGGGGGCTGTAACACTGGAAGGAGGTACCTAGCTTGTGAAGGGCAGCAGGTATGTGAGCATTTCATGCTTGATTTTTGAAGCTGACATAAAGAACTGGCAGTTGTACTTCTCCTTCTTTGCTGGCTTACAACAAATAATAATTCTATCTGGCCCATTTATGTGGTAATGGAAATTCCTAACTTGAGCTATGTGAAGCTGACACAATGCCTGCCTAAACTGATAAACATCCTTAAAACATAGCTTCAGCCTAAACTGTTGCTCAGGATTTTCCCTAGTTTCATCATACCACACCCTCTTTGGTTGCTTCTTTGCTCTGTTTTTTCTCCCATTTGGCAGCACAAATGGTAGAGGCTCAAATCCATCATCCTCTTCTTCTCCCAGGAAACCTAACTGCTCATCATCTTCTGGATCAGAAGGAGCCCAGTCTTCCTTTCCTGGTAATTCATCTTCACAATGTGACCTTGTAGTAGGGCCCCTCCTCCTCACTCTTTTCTTCACTTGTTGCTCTATAAAAATATCCTCTGGCTCTGTCTCATCCTCATACAGTTGCTCATCAGCCTTCCTCTTCATCTTAGCTGCTATTCTTTTCTTACTCTCCTCTATTTCCTTCCTCCTCATCTCCTCTAACTGAACTAGGTCAACCTGGCATGGATACATCCAACTGTCACTGCCATCAGATGCTTCTCCCTCATCTTCTTCTTCATCTCCCTCATCTTCATCTTCTGACATCCAATTGTCAGCATTATGTGTGCACAAAGGCTGAAAGTACACACTGTTCTGGGTCTCAATGAGGTTATGACCATGCTCTTCCTCCTCTAAATCACATGACATGTGACTTGGATAAGATTTTGCATATAATTTTTCTGCCTCCTTAGACTTCACATGAGACATAATAATTGCTTGTTTACTCTTGTCTCTCATCACAGTTAAAACCAGTTTTTTATACCTTTCATACTTCCTGGCCATCTCTTCCACCTTACAGTTGCTATCCACAATTTCTAGTCCATTCAGTCCCTCCCCTTCTGATTTTACATAGTACATTGAATCAGAAAGACCATAACCTTTCTTCTCCATCAGTGACAACAAATTCAAAAACCTAATACATGATCTTAGCATTTTTGTTTGCACAAATTTAGCACCATCAAATTGAATGTAAAGATCCCAAATCTCTGAATGTGGCCTAAAACAAAGATAAGACAATGTGCAATCATAAGAGAATGTGCAATCCCAAATTATTTTCTACTGCTAAATCACACTAAATCACACACAAATCAGACTAAATCACACTGTTGAATCCCCAAATTCAAAAAAGAGAAAAATGAACCTTACCCGCCGTCGGAGACATAGTGGCTGAGCGGGTCCTCGCTTAGCTGGCTCGCCGTAGCCAGCTGCAGCTGCGCTGAAGAAGATTCCGGCTGAGCTGAAGAAGCTTCCTGCTCCGGCGGCGGCGCCGTGTCCTGGTCCGGCCCCGGCGCGAGATCCATCGACTCGCGGTCTTCATCAGAGTCCAAATCGATGGACCCCATATTGAATCCAGGCCCGAAGAGCACCTGCCGCACGAAAAGGACCGCCGCCGCCTCCACTTGGACCCCCTCCGTCGCCGTCCTCTGTCCCGCCGCCACTCGCCATTGCTGTTCGTGAGGAGAAATGTTCGAGCGGCAAAGTAACTGAAACAGCCCGCGAGCGGACAGGGCTGCCCTAACGACCCCCGTCAACGCGCGCTTCACGGCCGTTGCCTCCCTCCGTCATGTGCGTGCCACGCCAGCACTGACAACGGGCCCCACCTGTCAGAAATGCTGTTAGATGGCTAAACACGGCTAGTTAGAGCTTTCTGTCGCACACATACCCCAAAAGTGATGTTTACGTGTCAAAAAAACCCAAAGATGATAGATTTTTAACAAGATCGTTTCAAATGTGGTAGTTTTGCGTCATTTTCTCCGCGAGCCACCTACGCACCAGCTAGCTAGCCAAGTCCAACCGAAACATATCCGCGACGCGTGGACTGGCGCACCCTTTCCTTTTGTGCTCGCCGGCGTCGCCGTCGCCGTTGCCTGCGTTCGCTCGACCCCTTCTCTTCTCACCCACACTCTAAATCGCCGCGAATGCGGAGCGTCGGCGCGAGCCGGTAGTGATCCGGCTGGAGGGGCGAGCCGAGCCCACCCGCGGGACGCCTCCAACCGTTCGCCGCATCGGGATCTCGCGCGCGCCGCCGCCGCGCGATCTGGAGGCGTAGCGCACGTACGGGGATAAATTACTCAGGGATTTCGGGCGCCACCGGGAAGTATGGCGACGGAAACGTCCACTTCCGCGGCCGCTGGCTCGGGGACCGGGAACTGGGTGGAGTCGTACACGGGGATGTCCACGGACAACATCAAGGGGCTGGTGCTCGCGCTCTCTTCCAGCGTCTTCATCGGCACCAGCTTCATCGTCAAGAAGAAGGGGCTCAGGAAGGCTGGTGCATCCGGCGTCCGCGCAGGTGACCTAATTGCGTTGCTTACCATCGAGACATCATCATTACTTTGTTTGTTGATCTCTCAGCTGTATGTTACCTGCGTGTTCTGGTTGCTGCTCTGATCTGAGCTGGCCAATGTCAGTGTCTGATTATGCTCGGTATCTCTGTTCGAGTTGTACTCATATTAGAACCCCGGGCCTGAAATGGAGTTGGGGACAGGGTGAATGCGTCAGAGATTTGGTTGATATTGACATGGATTTAGATGATCGGAGTGTTCTCTTTTTAGTGAATGGTGTCATAATGATGTATCCTATTTCTCATTTCGCGTTGTTTGTTTTGATATGCATTACACTTGTGGTTGTCATATCATTGCGGTGCTAGTTAACTGAACTGAGCACATTAAGTTTGGATGTGCTAGTTAACTGAACTTTTCAAACACGCTGGAAAGCTATCATTGTCTTTTTGATTTGTGGAGAGGCTGTTCTTGACTGCAAGTATGCGTGGATCAATTATCAAAATTGGCCTATGGGATGCCAGGATTGTTATTTCTGTTGGAAAATGACTGAAATTTTAGCCACCCCTCCTTTCTCTCTGTCTAGTTCTTAGCTATTAGTTGTGCTCAGTTTGGTGATTTTATTAGGATAAAGCAGTTTGTTCTCGCTGACATGGTACACGCATATTGGAATTTATGGCAGGGGTTGGTGGTTACTCTTACTTGTATGAACCGTTATGGTGGGCAGGGATGATTACAAGTAAGTGCACCTCTATGATACAAGTAGATCTTCATGTTCTGCCCCTACTGAACAATATAATCTTGACGGTATCCAGTGCTGTTTCCCAGTGATCGTTGGAGAAATTGCCAACTTTGCGGCATATGCATTCGCTCCTGCTATCTTGGTCACGCCACTTGGTGCCCTTAGCGTCATCATTAGGTAAGAACCGCTAGTACGGTCCTTGAGGGTAGATATTGAGGTTTTCTGCTGCTTACGTTTCTGAAGCCTATGTTCGTTCTTCGTCCTAACATATTTCTCTTACAGTGCTGCTCTTGCACACATTATGCTGAAGGAGAAGCTACATATATTTGGTATGCTTGGGTGTGTTCTTTGTGTCGTCGGCTTGACAACTATTGTGCTTCATGCCCCTCAGGAGCGTGAAATTGAGTCTGTCGCGGAAGTGTGGGATCTTGCTACAGAACCAGGTACTCTCCTTTCTTTCCGCCGGTTAGCGAGCTCGTTTTCCATTTATATTATCAAGTACTAAGGTTGTTTTATCTGTATTTCAGCCTTCCTACTTTATGCAACTGCCGTGCTTGCTGCAACTTTTGTACTCATATTCCGCTGCATCCCAAAGTATGGTCAGACGCATATCATGGTGTATATTGGTGTCTGTTCACTTGTTGGATCTCTGTCGGTATGTGTTCACATATAACTAATTAGCTCAATACTCTTGATTTATTTTGATCGAATTTTGTTTTTTGTATGTGCCTGGCAGGTTATGAGCGTGAAAGCTCTTGGAATAGCCTTGAAACTGACATTTTCTGGGATGAACCAGCTAATCTATCCACAGACTTGGCTGTTCACAATTGTAGTTGTTACATGTATATTAACACAGATGAACTATCTGAACAAGGTAATAATACTTGCTCTGTCGGCATTTTTTCATCGCTTGCTTAGTGATTATACTTCAATATCTGCTAAGTCACTTAAGAATCGCAAACTCTTACATGTTCAGCTCAAGTGTGTTATTAATATTAGTATTTGAAGTATCCGATTCTGCTTATAAACTTAGGCTTGGTGTTTTGTAATCATTCAACATACTATGTTTGCTTTTGCAGGCTCTTGACACATTCAATACTGCAGTTGTTTCACCAATATACTATACAATGTTTACATCACTAACCATACTGGCTAGTGTCATAATGTTCAAGGTAACACAATTGGGGTTTTAGTTCTTCGATGGTGCTCTATGTGCGGTATTTCTTAGTCTATTTTGTTAAATTAAAGTTTTGTTTTGTTACTTACTAAAGTCCCTTTTGGCAGTCGCATTATCTTCTCTTACTTAAGGTTGACATAGTGATTATGACTTATGAGATCTGAGGGTAAAGGGTAACAATTTAGTCCAAACCCATCGCTGCCAACTGATTTTTCTATGAGAATATTTTGTAGCTTAAATTTATTGTCTGAAACTGCGCTCTTGAAACCAAGGCCGCCTAGCACGATCTATATCAGTGTTGCCTTTTTTAATGTCTCTCTCGATCCAGTTATCAGTTTGTGTCCTCTAGAAATGACTGCTTAACTTGGTCTAACTTCACAGTTATCTTTTCAGTTGATATGCCTGCTGTCCATTTGGCTACACAATGTTCCTTCAGTATATCTATTGAATATCTTGTTTGTTCCGTCATCTACATCGAGCTTCATGGTCAATATCAATATATCATGACTTATGCCATCTAGCTTAAGTCATCTAGTCTGTCCAAATTATCTAACATATGTTTGTACTCTAGCTTAAGTCATCCAGTCTGTCCAAATTATCTAACATGTGTTTGTACTCCACAGATGGTTCTGTTAAATTATCTTATGCTCTATTTGTCCCAAATTAATTAACTCAGCTTTGTCTAGATATGCATGTATCTAGACACGTCATACATGCGTATTTAGACAAAGCTGAGTCAATTAATTTGGGACGGAGTGAGTAATTTATACAGATGTTGGGGGGTTGGTGACACTGTGACTGTGCTCTAAACTATTAATCTACTTGCTGGCAGGACTGGGATCGTCAAAATCCAACTCAAATTGTTACAGAGATGTGCGGTTTTGTTACCATCCTTTCTGGCACATTCCTTCTTCATAAGACTAAAGATATGGTTGATGGTATGGTTTCCTCCCCAATTGTTTTAGTTTGCGCAGAGTTGTATTTTGGTAAGCCCTAACTCTCTGTTATCATAGGTCTCCCACCGACTCTACCTATCAGGATTCATAGACATACGGATGAAAATGGCGGCTATGCGGGTGAAGGTATTCCTCTCAGATCTGCTGCTGAAGGCATCCCTCTGAGATCGCCAAGGGCAGCAGAATAATTTTGACCATGGTCAGCATTCTTTCATTCCATCCAGTTCGTAGATTGTACTATAGGTCTCTAAACAGGAAAAGGCTTGTTTCCCCTTGTAATTTTTGAGGAGCCGGTAGAGTATTGGGAATACGTCTTATACATCTCCAGATGCCCAGAATGGACAAGAATCAGAAGTTCTTCATGTAAATCACGCTGATTGATACAGGTCATTATCTGTGACTGTTGTGTCTGGAAAAGAGGGAAAGAATCGGAAGCACATACACTCAAGAGCCATTGCCTCTCTTTCACTTGTTGGATCTGCACATTATTTTCTAAGAAGTACTCCCTCCGTTTAGAAATATAAGACGTTTTAGCTTTGTGAATCGAATGCATCTAGACGTCTTTTAGTATATAGGTTTGTAGAGATTTGGAGTGAACCTATACACTAAAAAGTGTATAGATACATTCATCTCACAAAACTAAAATGTCTTATATTTCTGAACGGAGGGAGTACATATGTTGTGGCAATGTTCTTTGCTTGCGTGTGTTGGCAGTGCCCTGCTTGCCTTGCTGCACTTCGAAAGCTATACTTTCTTCCGGGTGCAAAGCCATGAATACCGAAAGCTAGATTCTTTTCTGCTCTTGCTCATTCTAGCACTCTACTTAACTAACCTCGTCCCATCACCACAACAATCTCACACGCTCTTGCACACACACTATCGTCAATGGCTGAGGGAGAAGAATACAAGGTGCTCATCGAGCAACAAGCTAGCAAAGACGCCGGTGAACCACACCAAGACGATGATGATGATGCCGACGACACCTCGAGCTTCATCCTGGTCATGAACCTCGTCCTGAGTGGCACGGCCCGGCTCAACGTCCTCCTCCCCACGGCGACCATTCTGACTTTCGCCATCTTCGCCCCGCTCGTCACTGACGACGGCAAGTGCACACGCATCAACCACGTCCTGACGGCCGCGTTCGTGCTCCTCTGCGCCACCTCCTGCATCTTCTTCACGCTCACCGACAGCTTCCGCTCCGCCACGGGCCGCCTCCGCTACGGCGTCGCCACCCCCACGGGCATCGCGACGTTCTGCGGCGGGCACCGGAGGAAAGCGCCGAGGGAGCCGGAGAGGTACAGGCTGCGGTGGTCTGACCTCTTCCACACCGCGCTGTCGCTGGTGGCCTTCGTGACCTTCGCCGCCTCGCACCACGACATCGTCCGGTGCTACTACCCTGAGGTGCCCAGGAAGGTGGTGAACACCGTGCCCCTCGTGATAGGCTTCGTGGTCAGCCTCCTCTTCGTGCTGTTCCCTTCCAAGAGGAGGGGGATCGGCTACCCTTTCCTGCTCAGGACCGACCTCGTGTACCTACGGCGCTGAACATTTTGGCTGCGCTGTGCTGTGCTGGGCATGCAAAGATGCAATGCATCTGAATATCCTGAAGTTAAGGTCTCTCTGTAACGGGACGTATGTAATGTAACCCTGCATATATGATTTGTTGGATCTGTATATTTGAAAGGTTTTACATGATCGATGATTCTCCTGTCAAATTTGAGCCGAAATGCCAAATGTATACGTATGTACATCCTTTCTTGCTCAAAGCTGGAAACAGAGTGTAAGTCGAGAGATGATGGTTTGCTCATTGTTCCGCGTCGGGATCAGGCTCGAGGCCTGATATCTGCTTCAGCGGTTTCCAGATGAATTTTCTCCTGCATCAGATCGGCTGAAAGTTATCCGCTGAAACACAAGAGATCCTGCTTTCACAGGCTCTAGTTTATGTATGTGGCAGTGAGATTTGAGGTGGAGGTCTCCTTACCAGTTGCCACATTCCGCGATCACCCTGACTTTGGGGCGGAGGTCCGGGAGCATGGCCAGGAACTGCATCTCGGCCTTGGACAGGACCTGAGAAGGGGCGCATCGTGAAACAGTCAGAAGAAATTGCAGAGCCGACGTGTTTCAGTGTAAGAACGGGTGAGAGAAACCTTTGCTTCGAGGACCCAGACGACGAGGCCTTTGGCGTCGGGGTGCAGCAAGCTGAGCCTGTAGTCCACCTCCGGCGGGAAGTACCACCTCGCCACCGGCTGCCTCCCGAGGCTAGGCTGCAGCGCAGCAACACCCAGGTCGATCCATCAGGTCGAGCAGACATTGACGAAAGGAGATCGAGACGGATCGATATGCAGACGTACCGGGCAGACGGGGTGGATCTTGGTGAGGGTGGTCTCGGGGTCGCCGAGGCCGCGCGCGGAGAGGTCGAGGAAGTAGTAGCCCTGGTAGCGGAGGCGGTTCAGGTAGCGGCCCTCGTAGCCGCCCTCGTGCGGCGAGTACACGGCCAGCGACTTGTGCTCCTCCACGTCGTCCAGCCACCGCCCCAGGTCCGGCTTCACCAGGTCGCCGCCCACGAAGTCCATCAGCCCGCCGCCAGCGCGCATCGACACCGTGGACGGCCGCCCAGCGCCGCGCCGCCCGGACAGTGGTGTCGGCGCGTGGAGCGGCGGGGAAACCGCACGCGCCGCCGCTGCTCCCGACCACATGCTTACTTTCGCTGCTGCTGCTGCCGCTGCCGCTGTTCGGGCGTGTGTGGGTTGAGTTGCCGCGACAGCCTGTGGCGGGAACGTAACCGTGGGGGGATAAGTCTTGCGTTGCCATTTTTTTTCTTTTGGAGGCTGTTGCCATTGATTTGTTTGTTTAGCGTTACGACAAGCTCGTGGTGTTGAACCAACGGGGCTGCTGCTATTCCATTTTCCTTAACCGTGTGGCCCAACACACATATACTAACTGGAGCCCAACAGCAAACCATTCCTTCGTCCACGGTACACAAGATGGCCGATCAGCCTCCTCTACCTCGGCGAACAAGGAAAAGCTTTGAATAAAACTGTAAAAGATCTCTGTCCTAGCTAAAATCAGGATATTTCTATGAAGGCTTGCTAAGCAATCCTTGTCCACAAGCGATGTGAGACACCACAGGAATATGGCAACAACGAGTACATGCTCGTTGTGTGGTCTGGAGGACTTTGAAAGGCATTCATTGATAGAATGCACCATGTTGAGGTGTTGGGCGCTTACCGAGGCAGATATAGTGAAGCATATCACCATGTCCAGTGAGCCAGTAGCAAAAGAGTGATTGTTTGCCATGATCGAGTCGATGACGGACACTGACTTAACAAGGATGCTAGTCATGCTGTGTGCGATCTGGCATACACGCAGAAAAGTCATACATGAGGAGACCTACCATAGCCCGATGACTACGACCTTGTTTGTGGATATATTCTTGGATGATCTTGCAGCCTCTGGTGCTGCGGAGAGGAAGACTGCAGGTGCCAATATAGGACAAAAACCATTGCAAGGACGATGGATTGCGCCGTTGGCGGGAAGAGCTAAAATTAATGTCGACGGTGCGGTTGCAAAATCTACCTCGAAGGAGGAAGTCGGAATGGTTTGTCGCACCGAGCTGGGAGAGTTTATGGGGGCCTTGGTGTTGGTGATTGATGGCCTCACACACCCTAGGTGTCTAGAGGCAATTGATGTAGGGAGGCACTTGATCTGGCTGATGACCTCAACTTGGGGACGATCCATGTCGCTTCTGACTGCATGGAAGTTGTAAAGCGCCTACAGAACAAGAACCATGTGGTTTTTGGAGGCATACTGAAGAAGATTGTTGTTAGATCAGAACTTCGAGGAGGAGTTTACTTCTGTCATGAAGGTCAAGAGATGAATGCGAAAGCTCATACGGTAGCTCGTTTTGCTTCCTCCCTCCTAGCAGGTCGGCATATTTGGTTAGTTGAGCCACCTGCCGGCTTACAGGTCTTTGTAAACATTGTTTCAGTTTGAATAAAAAGACCAGCACGTTCTATAAAAAGAATAAATGCTTACCAAAAGGGCATGTATGCTCTATGTATGGTTTTGGTAATTAATGACAATCTCTATGGACTAATGTATAAATTGACTTTCACTTGTAGGTTTATCCATTGCCATCGCTTGGACCATGTGTTGGTCTCAAGGTTGAAAGATGAAGAAGGAGAATAAGAAATGTCCAAGGGCTTTGTGCTCCTTGGAATCCTGCAGAAAGAAGGAGCTTGAAGGTTGATCAAGATGAGTGCAAAGAGTCGAGCCAAGTTGGATCAACCTCAAGAAGGAATGAAGAAGGAAAAGCTCAAGATGCACTATCTCTAGAAGATCTCATGCTTGAAGCTTGCCATCCTCGTGATCATGGAGTGATGAAGACAAGCTCAAAGAAGAGGTTTCCCATGGAGTATGGGGGAGAAATTTTTAAGTCTCCATCAAGCAAGGGAGAGCAAGAGAAATCAAGAAAGGTGTTCCATCTTGAGAAGGTCAAGACGGTCTATATCAAACTCAAGTGGATTGCTCAAGGCAAAGGTATGATCTTGATAGGGCTTCTCTTTTGTCGGTCTCGTGTTTTTAGTTGGAAGACCGGGTTTAGGATAGATAGCCGCTCTATCAAGAGGGGTTCTCAAGCGCGTGTCTCGATCGCATCTTTCCGAGAGAGCTCAAACATTTGCATATATAGCATCATATTTCTTGGTTGTTATTTGGATCTTGTCCATGAGAGGATCTAGAGCTTGTGGTCATCATCATAACAAGCTCTAGTTCATCAAATAAGAATTTCACTTGCACATCTTATTGCAATTTTTGATCTTGCGAGTTTTCCGGCTCTACACCTTGGGAGATATCTCACATATATATTCATGTTTTTTCTCCCTAGGTGATACCCAATATTTCAAGTGGATTCGTCTCGTTTAGAGTTTGGATGCAAAAGTGGATTCTACTCGTTGTTATCTTTCCAACAAAATTTGTTTCATCTCGTTTGGAGTTTGGACGCAAAAGTTATTGCAGTTTTAGTTTCTAAATCTTCCCTGGACGGAAGTTCCGGCTCATCACCCGTAGTACCGCTAGGGCATTTTGCCGCCGGTAGTTCCGAGCAATGTTCCGATGCCCCTGGAATGCGTTCAGTAAACTCTCGGTACGGGGTGTGTTTTATTTGGAGGAATCTGGACCGAAAGTTGCACCGGAAATTCTGCTCGGGCCTAGTTGCCGCCGGAAGTTTCGGTTGAAAATCCGGCTCTCGTTCCGCTCACATTTTGTGACCTCTCTGTCTTATGCGCTCTATTTGACGGATCTTCAGTCAGAATTTCTACCAATAGTTCTTCTCTTAACGGAAGTTCCGATGAACCGGCGGAAGTTCCGACCAGTCTCTTTTTTAGTCTTTCGCATCACTGTTTTCTGACCGTTGGCTGAGTGCCACCAGAAATTCTGGGCTCCCACCAAAAGTTCTGGCCAGGGTCGTGAATGCCCATAACGGGCAGATCTGAGAGCCCTTTAAAAGGGGCTCCTCTTCCCCTTCGTGGGTGCTAGTTTTTTGGTCCGTTTCTCTCTCTCTCTCTCTCTCTCTCTCTCTCTCTCTCTCTCTCTCTCTCTCTCTCTCTCTCTCTCTCTTCATTGTTGACCTTGAAGAGCTTAGCCTCTCTCCTTCCCCTTCCATGATTCTTGCATCTTTTTGAGGTATTTGAGATAGGAGATCTATATCTACGACCCCCAAGCCAAATCCCTTCTTTGTGAAGGAATCATTGGGATCTAGATATTGGAGACTTTTGTGTTCTCCTCTTGCGTTCTTCCTCCCTTATTTCCCTAATAGCTTTTGTAGATTTGTTGGAATTTGGGAGTGAAGGACTTGCCTTTGCATTTGTTGCATATGTTTGAGTCCTCCATGGAATTTCGGCGAGTTCAAGCTTGTGGGCTTGTTACTCTTGGGTTCCTGGAACCCTAGACGGTTGGTGTGTTGTTTTCTTGTGGCCTTTTATGGCCTTATGACCTTTGGTCTTGTCGCATGTTGTGGCTTTGTAGCCTTTGTGGCCTTGTTCTTGGGAGCCTCCAATTAAGTTGTGGAGCTAGCCCCAAGTTTGTACGGGTTCGGTGACCGTCCACAAGTGTCCCATAGTGGATTGTGAGTAGGCCTTTATGGCGAACTCACAGGAGAATAGGGTGAGCCTTTTATGGCATCGATGATTTGCGTGCTTCCGCATCCGGGGTGAGGTCTTGTGTGGCGTTGGGTGTGCGTCGAGCCACCACACCTCGAGGTGAGCCATTTGTGGCGTTTGGAGATCATTGCGTCATTACACCTCTCCAACGGAGACGTAGATTCTTTGAAAGTGAACTTCAGGATAAAAATCTTCGTCTCCGCGTCCATCGGTTTTCTCTTAACGGAGCCCTTTAGTTATGGATTTTTCTCTTAACTTGTCGTGGGACGCTTCGTTGGAAACCCCAAGAGCAAGGTATGAAACAACACAACAGCAAGTTTCCCTCAGTAAGAAACCGAGGTTATCGAACCAGTAGGAGGAAGGAAACGTCACACAGGTGTTACAAGCAACGCGGAGACCTACACAACACAAACTCAAGACTTTGCCCCAACGAATCGGTGAGGTTGTCAAGCTCACCGGTTTGCTGTAACAAAGGATTAAACATATGGTGTGGAAGGTAATGGTTTGCAGCAAGTAAACAAGTAACGGTGGAAGATGTATCAATGGTAAAGATTAGACCAGGTTCCATAGTTCACTAGAGGTGCTTTCCTTAGATAAACAACATGGCATAAAGGGTAAACAAATTACAGCAGGGCAATTGACAGGAACTGAGCAAGGCATAACAATGCACTTACTAGTCAGAAAGATCCTATGAGATTCGATTGGGCAATACAACAAGATACATAGATCGCCATCCAACTGCATCTATGACTAGAAGTCCACCTTTAGGTTATCATCTGAACCACCTCTAGTATTAAGTTGCAAGCAACAGACAACTGCTTTAAGCAAAGTGTGTAAAGTAAACAGTCTACATGTTCCATGAACAAGAGACCGTTGTTTTATCCCTAGTAGCAACAACACATCTACAACCGAAGAGATTATTGTCACTTCCCTTGGAAACTAGAGGCATGAACCCACTATCGAGCATAAATACTCCCTCTTGGAGTCACTAGCAACTACTTGGCCAAGATAGATACTAACAACAGAGAGCATGCAAGATCACAAACAACACAGACATGATAGAACCATAAAGACAAAACCATTAATCAAACCAACATAATAATCTCAATATCCATCGTATCCCCGCAAACACAACATGAATGATTACAAATAGATTAGATCTTGATCATGAACGGAGCTCACAAGATCTATACATGAAAGCACAATGGAGGAGATACAACCATCTAGCTACTACATGGACCCATAGTCCAAGGTGGAACTACTCACGCATCATAACATAGAGAAGACCTCTGGGATGATCTCCCCTCCGGTAGGGTGCCGGGAAGAACTTCAGATCCCTCCGATCTAGGGACGATGGTGGCGGCGGCTACAGACGGTTTCGTGGATATTTGATAGGGTACTCAGGGTTTCTGCATCGAGGGCTTCTTATAGGCGAAGGGGGAGGCCGAGGTGGCGGCCAGGGTGACCAAACCCTAGCCAGGCACGGGCCCACCTGTGGTCGCGCCTGGGCGGGTGTGGCCCTTCTGGCTCGCCTCCCCGGCTCCCCTTTGGACTTCTTGTTTCCCACGGAAAGTAATTGACTTTGACGTTTGTCCCGTCCAATTCCGAGAATATTTCTTTACTAATTTTTCTGAAATCAAAAACAGCAAAAAACAGGCATCTGACACTGTTGCAATTTGTTAGTAGGTTAGTATCAGAAAACATGTAAAAAGCACCTCAAAGTGTAGACAAGTAAAACAAAGTAGATACTAAACAAGCATGGATCATCAAAAATTATAGATACGTTTCCAACGTATCAATAGCCATCGTGCTTGAAGCATTTCATCTTGCTATCACCTTGTTGTTTGTATTTCTTAGTATAAGTTGTTGGTGCACTTAGGTGAATCTAGTGGTTAGGTTTTATGCTCCATAAATTAAACGTTAGTTTTATTCCGCACTTATTAGAGCCTTAACCGTAATAATTTTAAAAGCCTATTCACCACCTCTAGGCGACGTCCTTTTCCCTTTCACTTAATAAGTAAGTGGCTTTTCAAATTATTATCTGAAGAAGGAGTGTGGCAAGAACTTAATAAGTATTTAGGTCAAAAAACTTTATCTGAAGTCCAAGCAAAACCAACGGATTCTCCATTTTGGAAGGGCCTGATGCGGGTAAAGCATGGGTTCTTTGCTAGAGGGCACTTCGTGGTTGGGAATGGTTTAAGCACGAGGTTTTGAGAGGATACATGGTTATGAGATTCCCCTTTAGCACAACAATATCAATCTCTTTACAATATTATACAACGTAAAAATGATACCATAGCACATGTGTTAACCCGGGTACCCCTAAATATCGGGTACAAGAGAGTACTAATTGGTAATAGATGGAATGTTTGGCTAAACTTATGTCAAAGACTCATGATGGTTCAGTTATCAATGGTTCATGATAAGTTTATGTGGAACTTGACATCATCTCGGGTATTCTCCGTAAAATCCATATATGAAGACCTAATGAATGATCATACGGTTTTCCTACGAAAATATCTTCAACAATTAAAAATCCTACTAAAGATAAAGATTTTATGTGGTTCCTCAATAATGCGGTTCTTCTCACAAAGGACAATCTGGTAAAGTGTAAATGAAAAGGGTGTACCAATTGTTTTTTTGCGGGTACCAACTGTTGTTTCTGTGAGGCATAGAAAACCATAGAGCATTTGTTTATATCATGTCTTTTTTCTCGTCTTTTGAGGCGTATTATTCATTTTACATATGACTTACTTCCTTCGAATAATGTAACAGATATGTTTGGAAACTGGTTAAATGGTTTTGATAAATCATCTAAAGTTAGAGTTCGCATTGGTGTCTTAGCCTTATGTTGGTTTATCTGGAGATGTAGAAATGATGTCATTTTTAACATATAAAAACATTCAATATTTTTTAGGTTATACATATGGTGGCACATTGGGTGCAACTATGGGCACTCCTATCGCCACAACACCAGCGGGTATCATGGCTATTGGGTGCATCCGTCTCTGGATGGTCGCTGGGCAGGTTGGTTGCGTTTTAATAGACTGAAGAATGATGTTTAATCCTTTATTCCATAGTATCTTTCGCTGGTTGATCTTTGTCTGGACCTTATGTGATCCCTAAACTTGTAATACCGATGGATTATGCTTTTTAATAAAAAGTTGTGTGCATCAACCGATGCAAAGGCTAAGATTTTATTTATTTTTTCGAAAAGAAAAGATTCACAAGAAAAAAAGAGACACAAGCTCTCGTCCATGGCTAACCATCAGAACATCTGAACATGCATTCCAAAAAGAAAAAATCCCACTAGAACATGAAGACAAATTAAGGCGCTGCAAGTGAACACAAATTTTCTATAGTTAGCGGTATATACCGGAGAGCCACATCAGCAATGACGTCAACCATGTGCTTGACTAAAACTGGTGAAACTTGACTGGAACTTATGAAACATTTTGTACTGTTCACAGATTGTTTCACAAAAGTTTCAATTCTGTTTCAATAGCATGACGTCACCCATATGTTGACCGGAAAAAGGCCAACTGCAACACCAATCTCAAAGCAAAACTGGACGGTAGATAATACACCGACACGTACCGTTAATTATAAAAAATAGTTTTCGCCCTGCAAGTTAGGTAGGGTATCATGAGAGTTTTTCTGTACGCTTGATGGAATATTACAAGTTTGTGGACATGGGCCTCAGTTTTTGAATTCTATACTTCATTAAATTCCCAACAAACTGCGGTATCACAAAATATATATCTTAGGTACAAATAAAATTTCTCCAAATTGTATTCATCACAACATGAGAGAGAAACACGGAGAGAGAAGCTTCTGTTTTCAGTTTCGAACCTTGTTTGACTCGATCGGTGTCTGGCTTTTGTCAATAAAATGGGACGGAAGTCTATTTTCCTAGTGGGAGAGACAGATAAGAGGGAGAAAGATGGAGGTGGTTGGCCGAATGCAGGGGGGATGAGACAGGGAAGGTCTTCGCTGTTTTAATCCAGAATGTCAAAGCACACCACCATCATTTCATAGGGAGGACAAGGGAGCAACCACCCCCACTTACCTGTTCTTCTCTCCCTCCTTCCCTCCTCAAGAACAAGGGCGCAAGCTGCTCCATCTCGTCGGCGAAAGCTAGGTATATATATTTCTCCACCGGTCTTTTGATTTCTCTCGGGTAGCTACAGCCTGCGCTGCCTTGCTTGCTTCATGCATGGCATCTCTCTGGCTCTGTTCTTCATTTTTGCATGGCATCTCTGATACTTTTTGTGTCGCTGCTAATTGTCTCCCGCCCTGTTTTGTAGCGAGGCGATCATCCAGGAGATGGCCGAAGGTGCAGCTGGGGAGCCGTCGGCGGCGGTAGCGAAGAAGGGAAGGTAAAGCTACCTTCCTGTCCTGGTGTAGTACTCGATCACTTAAGCCATAGATTCATAAGTTTGCTTGCATTTGTTGCCGAGCTTGCGCAGACAGGGTCGAACTTATCAAGTTATCGTCCTGTTAGAGATGACATCCAAGCTGTCTGGAAC